>CM028129.1:1343557500-1346057500 GCA_016271365.2 Neoceratodus forsteri | reverse complement strand
CTGTGGGTGTAACCCTGCTAGATATTGGTGTAATATATTTGGACACAAAAATAATGTCTATACATGTAGTGTATATATACCTATGATAAGTAGCCCCAGAATGAGAGTATAAATATCTATAAATATCTAATAAACCGGCATCCCCAATAATTTGTTTTAAAGCATGCGAATCACAATACATTTTTTTTGTTGAATCCCTAGAATATTTAATGTCAATATTACAGTTGAAATCCCCACCCCATATGATATGCCATCTAGTATAGAGAAAGGGTTTTAATTCCTCAAATATTTCAATTCTAGCTAGCTTTGTTTGGGGAGCATATACATTAATAAGGCGAAAAGAGAAATCACCCAAAAAACAATCCAAGACTAAAGCTCATCCAGGCCACACATCAACTAATTTAGTAATTCAGAATTTAGTATTCTTAAACAAAATACCTATCCCATCAGTGGAATCTGGCCCAAATGTCCAATAGGAAGGACCCCAAATCCAGTGTTTTTTTAGCTGATCTATCTCAAAAAAAGATGACAGTCTTGTTTCCTGCAAACATATAACATCTACTGTAAATAGATTCAAATAGGCCAATATTGTGATCTGTTTTTGTAGGTTTTAAGACTACATACATTATAAGAAGCTAGTTGTAATGTAGCTATAAGTATTTAATAAGGTTTAAGACCCTCCTTTTTTACTAAGACTTGCTTTCCTCTTTTTCTCTTTTTTCCCTTTTTTTCCTTTGCCAACTCGGTAGCCTTACTGTCCTCATCCTCAGTAACCATTTCCGACCTATGAGAAGTGTCTGATTCTAAGTCAGATTCCCCTACATCATCTTGCAAAGGTGCAAAAATATTGTCAGTGGGGATTGGGCCTACAACCATTTGTCGAAGAGAGTCCCTAGTGAATCTTCTACTTTTCACAGTTTCAAAGGGATATGGCATAGATTTAGTCATAGAATGCTTTGCAGTGGCAGGAGGCAATTTTTTTTAGAAATAATGTCAATGGGATCCTCACTAGTGTGCTGTAGCATAGAGGTAGGTTTATCTAACAAAGGTGACTTCCCTTCCTCTGAGGCCCAGGTGTAACTAAAGAGCCTCTTTTCTCTGTACTTTCCCCTTGCAAGTCAGTAGGAGAACTACAAATAGAATCCCTCCTTTTGCCTTGGGCCCTGTTTAACAAATCATCCTGATCCCAGCTTTCAGAGCGATTCTGTTTTGTCCAGGGGCATTGATGGAACGCATGACCTCTGTCATCACAAAGATTTCATTGAAAAATATTATCACATAAATCCATTAAATGCCCATATCCCCCACATAATGAACACTTCAACATGTCACAAGCACTACTAATATGGGTTTTTGCCCCACATTTATAGCAGGCTTGGGCTGTCCCCCATAGAAACAAACCCCCCTATGTTTTCCTAAAAAGAAACTATTAGGGAGATGAATAATATCAGAATTAACCTGAAATAGTTTCACCTTAAACTTTCATCCAGCAGTCCATGTGCCCTCCATATCAAGAATAGCTTCAGGGGGGCCTAAAATATCACACTGGTTCTGGAACCAGTGATAAATGTCACTGACATTAACTCCCTCATTCCTGAACATAATAGTAATGTATCTAATCTGGGGACATGTAAGAGGAAATTCATAAAAGGGAGTCCATAAAGGAGTGGATTTTAGAGCAGAATACTTTTCCAAAAACTTGTGTTTTCATTGTGTTTGATGGGGTGCTCACTTGTGTTCCCATTACATTTGTGGTGGTGGCAGCTGTGGTAATGGAATTAGTGGTCCATGTCTTCTTTACTTCTTGGTATCCTTGTCATCATTTTTCATTTATTCTTCTGCATTTTTGGGAGATCATCATCATACATTGTTCTCTTTTTTTCATCTCTCTCCAGTATGCTTTTTTCTGTTCCTGTGTTTGTTTCCTTGTTTCTTGAGTTGTTGAAGTGTTTATAGTATCCAGAGTCATGTTCCTCTTCTTTTGCCTGGATTCCTGCATTTGTATTCTACTTTTCTCTCTAGCAAGTATGTGTTGTTCTTCTATCATGTTCTCTCTGTGCTTCCATGCGCTCCCATTTGCTTTATCTTTATACTCCTGGATGTGTTCTGGGTCCTTTCTTAAGATATCCCGGTACCACAGATCTCCAGGTAGAAGGTCACCTGGGGGCCAGTGACCATCACATGGTATGGTTCAGTTTGACCACTACATCCAAATCATCCCATCCCAAGGCAAAAATATGGGACTTCAGAGGAGCTGACTTTGATAAGATGGCCAACAGAGTTAAGCTAGCCCTGGCAAAAAGAAACACAGGGAAGGGGGTACAGGCAAAGTGGGCAAGCATTAAGGATGCAATACTTGAAGCAACATCCCTTTGTGTTAGAAAAGGAAGTGCAAATGAAGAAGGAAACCACGCTGGTTCTCAAACACAATAGCAGAAAAGGTCAAAGCCAAAAGGCTGGCCTTCAGGAAATATAAGGGAACACAGCGGGATGAAGATAGGGAGGCATACCAAACTGCCCTAAGGGAACCAGGGAAGGCAGTAAGGCAGGCAAAGTCCTGAACTGAGGAAACACTAGCACAAACAGTAAAAGAAGGTGACAAGACTTTCTATAGATACATTAGTGAAAGGAGAAAGTCCAGAGGAAGTATTGCTAAGCTCAAAGGAGAAAAGGGGGTATGTGAGGAGGAGGACCCTGTAAAAGTATCTATCCTAAATAGATACTTTTGCTCAGTATTTACTGAAGAGCAGGTAGGGCAGGGCCCACAGCTCAGCACCATGGACACGGGGGGAGGGAGGTGAGCAGTACTCCCTTTACAAAAGAAAGGGTCCTACAAGAGCTTTCTAAGCTCAGGGTAGACAAGGCAATGGGATGTGATGGCATACATCCCAGGGTACTTAAGGAGCTAAGGGTGGAACTAGCAGAGCCATTAGCAGAACTGTTTACTGAGTCTGTGAGCACAGGAGAGGTCCCAGAAGACTGGAGAAGGGCTCATATTATCAAGCTCCACAAGAGTGGTAGCAGGGAGGAGGCAGAGAACCACAGACCAGTCAGTCTTACCTCAGTAGTTGGCAATATTATGGAGGCACTCCTTAAGGAAAGGATAGTGCAACACCTGGAATCCATAGGGGCACAGGATCCAAGACAGCATGGGTTTACAAAAGGAAGGTCCTGTCAAACTAAACTCATATATTTCTTTTACTGGGAAACCAGAGTGGTGGACCAAGGGGGAGCAGTTGATGTAACCTACCTTGACTTCAGCAAAGCTTTTGACACTGTTCCACATAGAAGATTGATAAATAAGCTGGGTAGGCTCAGGGTGGGTCAGAAGTTGGTCAACTGGGTGGCAAACTGGTTGTCGGGCAGAAAACAGAGAGTGGTGGTAAGTGGTATACAGGCAGAAGAGATGCAAGTCACAAGTGGGGTACCTCAGGGATCAGTCGTGGGGCCAGTCCTCTTCAACATCTTCATTAGTGACATTGCAGATGGACTAGAGGGTAAGTCTTGTCTGTTTGCAGATGACACCAAGACCTGCAACAGAGTAGATGATTCAGATGGGGTGGGCAGAATGAGAAGAGATCTGGATAAACTAGCAAAATGGTCAGAAGAATGGCAACTGGGATTTAATGCAAAAAGGTGCAAGATCATGCACATAGGGTAGAGAAACCCTGAAGCCGCCTATAGGCTCGGAGGGGAGTTGCAGGCAGTCACAAAGGAAGAAAGAGACTTGGGCATCATCATCACCGATGACCTGAAATCATCCAAGCAGGCCTCTAAAGCAGTAGGTAAGGCTAGGGGGATGTTAGGGTGTATTAGTAGGGGTATCACAAGTCATAAGAGGGAGGTAATAATCCCACTTTACAAGACGCTGGTTAGACCCCATGTGGAGTACTGCATGCAGTACTGGAGGCCACACCTTCACAAGGACATTAACCAAATTGAGGCAGTCCAGAGAAGGGCAACCAAAATGGTGCAGGGACTGCATCAGAAGACATATGAGGACAGATTAACTGAGCTCAATATGTATACCCTGGAACAAAGGAGGGAGAGAGGTAATATGATTGAAACATTCAAACACCTTAAGGGCATTAACAAGGTGAAAGAGTCTAACATGTTTAAATGTAAGAAAAATAGCAGGACAAGAGGACACAGCATTAGACTAAAGGGAGGGAGGCCAATTAAGGGGGAATGTGAGGAAATTCTTTTTCACAGAAAGGTGGTGGATGCATGGAATGGCCTACCTCAGGAAGTGGTGGGTATGAATACAGTGCAGGGCTTCAAACAGGCATGGGATAGGCATAAGGGAGCAATACAAATGAGTATGAATAGATAGGCCATTTGCACAGCAAAGGCCAATGGCACATTTATATGGTAGAAAAAGAAATGGGCAGACTGGATGGGCCTTGCAGTCCTTATCTGCCATCAGCTTCTATATTTCTATGTTTCACTGCCTTCATTCTTTTATTGTGAGCTGTGCAGAGCATTTCTTCAGAGCCCCATGAAGCAAGTTAGCAGTGGACACACATGGTCTTTGATGTAGTCTTGTTTAGCTTTGAACCATAGTTCCAAAACTATTATAGAAAGTGTAAGAAGACAAAAACAAATGCATGATGCCATAATACAAAACATGCACATTATTTAAAAATTCCCTTAAAGAAACAAAGAGGCAGACCCGGGACAACATAGTTGCACCACATGAAGTATAGTAGAGCAGCACACATGCTTGGTGCCACACAAAGGACAGTACAGCAGCAAACATGCTTTCACATGAAGGAGTTAAAGCAGCACAAATGCTTACTCTGCATGAAAGAGTTACAGCAGCACACATGGTTACACTGCAAGAAGGTTATGCTGCACGAAGCAGAGTAGTGAAGCACACATGGTTTCACCGCATGAAAGAGTTAAAACAGCACAAATGGTTACACCACAGGAAGGAGTTAAAGCAGCAGACATGGTTACGCTACATGAAGGAGAGTATGGTTACCCAGCATGAAGGATAGTAGAGCAGCAGAAATGGTTACAACACACAGTTGAGAGGTGAGCAGACAAGGGAACATATGAAAAACTGGTGGCACCTGCCTTCAGACAAAATGGAGGCACATCCACACTTTCCTTGCAAACAGAATGAAGGCATGCCTGCACTTTTCTTGCAAACAGATTGATGGCACACCCGCACTCACCTGCAAACAAAATAGAGGCACATTCTCACTTTGCCTGCAAACAGAATGGAGACATGCCTACATTTTCCTTGCAAACAGAATGGTGACACACCACACTCACCTACAACTAAAATGGAGGCACGCCTGCACTTTCCTTGCAAACAGAATGGTGGCACACTCACATTGGCCTGCAAACAAAATGGAGGCATGCTTTCACTTTCTTTGCAGACAGAATGGTGGCATGCCCACACTCACCTGGAAACAAAATGGAGGCATGCCCTCACTTTCGTTGCAAACAGAATGGAGGCACACCTGCACTTTTCTTGCAAACAGAATGGTGGCATCCTCACACTCACCTGCAAATAAAATGGAGGCACACCTGCACTTTAATTGCAAACAGAATGGTGGTTCACCTGCACTCATCTGCAAACAAAATGGAGGCATGCCTGCACTTTCCTTGCAAACAGGATGGTGGTACGCCTGCACTCATCTGCAAACAAAATGGAAGCCCACTTGCACTTTCTTTACAAAAAAGAATGGTGGCACACTCGCACTCGCCTGCAAACAAAATGGACGCAAAATAGCACTTGCTCAGAAATAGAATGGCAAGTTCACTGAGAAATTATACTGTACACACAAAGACTCAGTGCATTTCAAGATACAAACACATAACAGGCCCATAGATGAGACTTTAAAGAGCAGGTTTAGAGTAAGCAAAGCCCTCCCCCAGAATATGTAGGGTAGCTTATCCTCTGGTTTACAGATTAATCAAAAAAAGGACACATTTCTCCTGCTGTATTTTACAAAAAAAGACTTGTAAAACAGCTCCATGGAGCTGCCATCCAATATGCTCCCATTTCATTACTTAGAGCCATGCTGCCTCCCCCACTTTTACACCTCATGATGTCAATACATGAACGGCACAGAGCGTGCTACACAGACTATAATGGGGATGGTTTTTGCATGGCACCTAAAGGTATAAAAAACAGCATGTAAAAACTGGCCCCTTTGTAGTCTATGGAGTGTACCCCAGTGTTGTTCATGTACTGACGTCACAAAATGTGAAAGTGTGGTGGTGCAGCATCAAGTAAGAAAATGGGAATGTTTTGAATAGCAGTGCAGTGGATCTGGTTTACGAGTATTTTTTTTGTAAAATACAGCCAGAGAAAATGCTTCCTTTTTTTGGAATAATCTCTAAACCAACGACCAAGCTAACCTATATGTTGGGATGGGCTTTGCTTACTAGAAACCTGCTCTGTAAACGAAAACATGTACAACAATCATGATTCAGCACAGTAAATAAGACAGGCAAGGCATCTTTCCAAGTGTGCTTGTCCACTGCCCAAATGAAGAAAGCATGGTGCTTAAGATGGCTGACACACCTGGAAAAAAACAATGCATGTAGCGACCCCTCAGCATCTCACTTTAAAATATAAAAAAACACATCGCAATTCAACACAAGAGCTCCAGTTGATTCCAGGCTTGCTTCTCAACAACCCCCCCCCCAAACAAACAAAGCATGATGCTCAAGATGGCCAAGCCTTGAACAGACCTGTAAAAATGCATCTCCTGCCCCCCCACAGCATCTCACTTTGAAACACAAAAATCACAAGTTAACATAGTTAGCATGGATCATACCAGGTGTGCTTATCCACCACCCACCAAACAAAGAAAGCATCGTGCTTAAGATGGCCAACCAGCTCAGTGAACAAACACACCTGGAAAAAAAGCATTGCCTGTAGCGAGCCCTCAGTGACTTGATTTACACTTAACAAATTTAAAAACATACCTTCAACACAAGTCTGCAGATAATGCATCTTTCCAGGCATTCTTTTCAACCCCCCTCCCCCCAACAAAGAAAGCATGGTGTTCAAGATGGCCAAGCCTTGAACAGACCTGGGAAAAAAGCATATCCTGCCCCTCCCTCACAGCACCTTGGTTTGAAATGAAACACAAAAATCACAAGTTAGCACAGTAATAAGACAGGCAATGCTTCTTTCCAAGTGTGTTTATCTACCACCCACCAAACAAAGAAAGCATGGTGCTTAAGATGGCCAACCATCTTGGTAAACAAACACATCTGGAAAAACGCATTGCCTGTAGTGACCCCACAGCAACTTGCTTTACACTTTACAAAAACATACCTTTAACACAAGCCTGCAGATGATGTATCTTTCCAGGCATGCCCCCCCCCCCAAAAAAAATAAAGCATGGTGTTCAAGATGGCTGACATGCTCAGTGAACAAACACACTTGGGAAAAATGCATTGCCTGTAGCAACCCCTCATCTTGATAAAAATAAATAGGAAAACAACAATTTAACACACCTGGACAAAACATCAGCTGCAGTGAACTCTCAGCACTATGCCACCATCAAACAGAAGGCCCACAGACCTTGCAGAGGCAGCATGTAAGTGCAAAAATCACAAATAAATGCATATTAATTTTAACAGGAGGTGCACAAGCTTGACTGGAAACCCCTCACTGACCACGCAGATTACAAGCCAGAATATACTTGGCTAGGAACAATTGTGGAATAATGGGCCTCCAAATACTAGAATCAGTGCATCCTGCCAGAGTTTAAGGGTAAAGCTTAAAGAAGCTTTTCACCTATTACAAAACTGATTCTCAATTGAAACATTCACAAAATATTTTAAAGCAGAATGTTTTGGGGCATCCAAGAGGGATCAGAATATTTTACCCACACCAAATGAAAAAAAAAGACAGAGAAAGTTGTTGATGCAGCCCTGCTGAAGATTTATCCCCTTAATTGTTGCAGTGACTGTCAGGGGGGATAAGTCGGCTCCTATGTGGTACCAGCATCCCACCTTACACAGGCATCAACACCCCATAAACAGCCAAAAACCAGCCATGCTGATTAATAGTCTGATTTTGTGGTGGCTCCCTAAATGAAACACTCAACAAGTGTGGAGCAGCAAAAAGTGTTGGAACTCCACAATCTGACTGAAAACTGGTAAACAAAGAGAACTGCATAAAATACATTAAATCAGACCAGCAATACATTTCCCTTACTCAGTCAGCAAATCCCTTCGAAAAATGAACCCATCAACTGAGCGTGGTGAAGAAAACAGTATGGCTCTTTTGCAGTTGCTTCCTAGTGGGATAGGTTGCCTATCCTGTGGTTTCAGTATTGGAACCTACTGTCCAGAAACCGCACAAAAAATAGCAAATTAAATAAATACAATCCATAATCAAATTACCATCCCAAGATTTTTGGAAATTTCTCCAAATACGAAGCGCACTGATCCCTCTCCTTAAGACTTGGCCATCCCAGTCCCCTTGGAGATGCCTGAATAATTTCTCCCAATTCAACAGAGGTGGGGGCCTTGTAGGTGCTATATATCGAACTCTTAGAGATTCCCAATCGGATGTCACTTTAACTAGCAAAGGCACATGGGAGCGGGATCTTTCTCACCCCCATCCCCACAGCAGTGGTTGGAATGTCTTAGAATGGCCCATACGGCCTATGTAGACTCATAGAGTCAGTTGATTCAATTAAAAATTCTCCTCAGATGGTATCAATCCTCTATAGGTGAAAGATAATCCCACAGGATAGCTGCTGGAGATGCCACTCTTCTCTGGCCCATCTATACCACATACTGTGGATGTGCCCAACAATTTGCACTTTCTGGGCAACAGTCCTGAATGACTGTTCTGCTATAGTGGGTAACCCGCTATCTCTTCAACATTACTCCCTTCTGCTGGGGGACACCTTCGCACTAAATGCACTCTCTCCCCCTAGCAAAGCTTGGGTCCTGGTAGCTGTCGTGGAAGCAAAGAGAGCCATCTTGGTAATATGGAGGCAATCTTTACCCCCCACACATTCTCAATGGTGGGCAGCCATGGCTAGGCTGGCCATCTTTGAGAGACTCACAGCAGCAGCCAGAGGTAAACTCGCTGACTACCACTCAAAATGGGATGTTTACCTACATTCCCACATCTGTAGAGTGCCTCCTCCCCCACTACAAAATCCTCTTATTACTTTATAGCAGGCCGACCCAAGAGTGGTATGTCAAATGTGAGACATCCCCTTCTTTTACATATAACTCCTGCCATGCTCCTTATCCCTCCTTTTATTTTTTAGCTCTTTTCTCTCTTTTCCTCCTTCTTTTCCCTTTCCAATCCTGACCTTTTGACAACTCAAATACTCTATTGTGGGACTACTGGGTATGAACTAATCATGAAAACCTATTTGGTGTATAGTCATCAAGTAAATGAGAGGCATGTGCTGCAATGTAATGTTCTCCTTAAATCCTTATCCATACAAATTTCTGTGTCTAATTAAAGTTTATTGCAAGTAGTCTGTTTTACTCACAGTATATGCCTTCCTGAGGGCCAGTTGAGACTTGAACTCTGATAAGATTGATGTAGTTTAGTGCTACCTTGTATTTTGGTTGTATCCCTTAAGGTGGCAGTAATATTAGCTATCTCGCTTTTGTTTGTCAGGGATTGATTCTCATGATATATTTGCTTCTGTGTATTATGCAAGCAATATGTTAAAAGTTGGAATATTTCAATAAAATATTACATGATAAAAAAAAAATACAATCCACAATGTTGTGGTGGTTCCCTGCATTAAAGACTCACCTGAGTGTGGCACAGCAAACACCATGGCACAACAAGCAAGGCTGTGCAAACTTCAACATGGAGAAGTGAACAGGGAAGGTGATCATGGACACAGCTCTCCTGGAACACCAAACTCTCGCAGGTAAAAAAGGCTTAAGGCAAGCAGTACACAGGCTTTTATAGCCAAATTGAACCTGTCCACTACTGATATCCACATCAATCCCAGGGTTTTACTGATTTTAATGGATCGGGTCCTGTGGTGGCGCACACACATCTGGGTAATTAAGACACCAAATGGAGATTAGGCAATAAAGCTTATGTTTTTTTTTTTTTTTAAAGAAAGACTGTGAAAATGGAGAAAATGCTTGCCAGCCACATAGCCCTGCACCTCTGGCTAACATCAGGGATGCTGTACCAACCAGAAACTCAGCCACACAAATTTGGGGGCATAATTTGCACAGTCCTTACACATGACACTGCATGTTGCCTGTGCCACAGCAATTTGCACAGCAAAGCCACATTTCAGCCAATGTTTAAATCAGAGGGAAGGCATGCATAATTAATAAAGAGACACACCACACAGTTTCAAAATAAATTAAGGCATATGCTGAATATAACCATCATAATATGTTCTGATCTTGCATGTCACAATTTGCAGCTACAGATATGTGGCTTTTCAGAGATGGTCATCTAAAAATAAAACAAATGACTACAGCTAGGACTTTGAAACTGTGTCACTTATCACTGGATATGCCCATCTATGAAAATCACATATTATAATTGCAGTAGCTATTTTGATCCCTTTTTAAATAAAGGATAAACTATGTGGTGCATTGGTAACCCCTTCTTGTGAACAGACCTGACTGCTTTAAACACCTAAATACCTGTCCTTCTGGAACTTCAACTGCTCTGACATCTCCAGCTTGCTCAAGGACATCCGGGCAGTGAATTGGCATACTCTCCACTCCCTCATGAATGTGGCCTCAGCAGTTGTTTTTTTCACAGATGCCCTCCTTTAGATCCAGGACTGGTACTTCCCACTAACTAGCCACAGAGTGAGAGGTGGCTGCGCTTATTAGATCTCCAAAGAGCTACCCGCTCTTATGAAAGAGAGGGACTGAAAGTGGGCTGCTTCTGAAGCTTCTACCTCCCCCTCCATTTGGAATGATTACAGGCAATTGTGCAATGAATGCAAACATGCCACCAAGTCCTTGAAAACGAAATACTACCATAACCTGCAAAGGGAAAACCTCAGAAACCCCCATCGCTTTTTGACCACCATAGGCTCCTTGCTAAGCCCCCTGACTCACAAGCCTTTCGTACACCTTGGCTCCCCCTCAGGCCTCCTAAATGATCCCTCTAATGTTGCCCACACCATCAACACAAAATTTACAGACCTGTCTGCCCACCAAAGCAAGCTATCTACTCACTACCCACCCAGTCCTGGTGATCAGTCCAAGCACCCCTCCCCCACTGCCCCCCTTCTACTTCAGAGCTATCTCCCACAGAGACACTTTTAAAACTTATCATGAGCCTCCCCTGCAGGGGAAGCCCTGGAAGTGATGGACTCTACTGTACCCCTCATTTCTTAAGTTTATTGCCCCCTCCATTTCCAAACCTCTCACCTTTCCCTTACAGAAATATAGGTGTGCTGTGTACATGCAGAATGCATGCCACATGCTTATTTGTGCAATGTTTGCATGCAGCTCACATACACAAAGTGATCCTAAGTGAACCAGGTCTAAAAAGCAAATCAAGTTTGCACACTGCATGCTTGACAAGTACACAGCAAGTGTGACACTGTCTTTCCCAACACAGAGCAGACAGACTGCATACTACAGCTTGGAGGAGTAGGTGAGCACTGAACTCTCAATAGCAGTATTGTGGCAGCATATTTTTGTTAGTCTACTCTTAGTGAGTCTCCATCTCCTCTGGTGGCTGAAGAGCCAGAGGCTAAGCTAGAAGCTAACTCAAGGCTAGGCTACCTACTTACTCTACTAGGCTCACCATGCAAAAAAAAACAAAAAAACAGCACAGACCCCAGTGGCAGCAAGCTATGCTCAGCAGCAGTGGTGACAGTGGTGTGGGTGGCCTTCATAGGCCTTGATCAGTGCAGTGCAACAGCCACCACAGCAGCAGCCAAGCAAGAAGAAAGAAGCAAGCAACACAGATTGGATTGGTTCGGTTGGTGAGGTGACTTGAGCACAAACCATGTTGGGGATCTGTGATGGTTGGTTCTAGCATCCAGCTCCTGGCAGAAGGAGAAAGGAGAAGCAGACTGAAAATTGGGCTGGTGGCACACTGTGCCAGGCTGCAGGTTCCAGCCACATGGCTGGGTAAGTAAAAGTAAATATTTTTTTCACAGGAGGATTGGTGAAAGAGGAAGGACTGAAATATTGATGTGTTTTTCACATTTTATCACCCTTGGGTGGCTTCATGACTCATAGGGGATGGGTATTGAATGGAATGGAGTCAGGTAGAAAAATCAGGACAAAGTTCTTTTTTTGGGGGGGGGCAGAACTTCAGCCAGGGAAAAAAAATGGTTAGTAGCTGGAGGGGGGGGGGGTTAAGCCTAAGCAGATGCACTGCTCATGGGTATATACAGATGAATCGTATACATTTGAATTTTTCCTGATTTGCATATCTTTTTTCAGTCAAAACATACAAGGTATACCTATTAGAGATGTTACAGACATTCTAGAGCTGTCCTTTGCATTCACAGACAGTTGAGCGGTGTGGTATGCCCAAACTGTTGGAGTCCCACTATAGCCATGCTTATGCCCCCCCAAGTGAAGCTGACATCCACATCCCCACACTCAGGCACATTATGACAAAGGCCAAAGGAGACTGCAGGGGTGTGCACCATTGAAATGAATGGGGTATTTTTTTATCACTATTTTATACATTATTGATGGAGAGTTGGAGGTTAATGAAGGCCACCTCTCGACTAACAAGGGCCTTGTTAGTAGAACAGTGGCTTTCATTATTCTCCAACTCACCATCATAATGTATGAAATAGTAACAAAAAATAACTCCATTCATTTCAAGGGGGGACGCCCCAGCACTCTGACCTATGGACATAATTTCTTAAAGACTCCTGCCTCTGGCTCCCTAGTACTCAAGTAAGAGAATTTTTACTTATATCTATATTTGGTGGGTTGTCTGTAGCAGCATGGCCTTAACCATTGCAGTGTGTGTGCATGGGTGGGGGGCTGGCCATATGGGTGCATGTCAAGTTATTGTTACTTTTCTGTTTGCACCTTAAAGTCTGTTTACATTGAAGCATTCAAAACTATGGAGAGAAAATTGTAAGAGTACAGGCCAGACAGAAGTAACTAAGTGTTTTTGTGGGTGGGAAAAACACATCTGTTTCCATTGGTATGTGTGCTACAGTTCAGCTGTGAAACTCATATAAGTAAGAGAAGAAAAAGGAAACTGAAAAGGATAACAGTGGCTACAAGCATGCCACATGTATGCAGATGTAGTCAGATACAGCATGTATTGAAGTACAAGTGAGCCATATGTGTGCAGATAGTATGACTTAGTGGTTAGAAGCACTGAACTACAAGCCAGGAGACTTGGAGGCATGAAGACCTGGATTTGAATCTCATCAACCCACACTTGTGTATGGTGTGATCCGGAGCAAGTCACTTAACTTTTACGTGTGCAGTTATCAGTGACCACTTGCTTTCTGCACATATGCCACATGCATACAGTCTTTCCCAATTTAACATAAAAATCATGGTTTCCAAACTTGCTTGCTGCATGCGTGCCATATGCATGCAGTCAGTTCCAAATTAACATTTAAATCATACTTGCAGCAGCCATATTGCTTGAGTAGTTTTATGAGTGCAGCATGAAAACATTTCATGTAATTTCTCAGAAGAAGCCAGAAGGGGAAGGAAGGAAACATATTCAATTCAGTGCTTTAGAGTAACTGGTAATTGCTATTTTTCTTTTAAACTTAGATTGTAGGCTTTTAGTGACACTATACTTTCTTTGTTGTCTTTACTTATAATTGTTTTTGGGCTGTTGAAAATTTAAAACATAGTGGTGGTGTAATTCTGTGCTGTCTTTAATTGCTGCAAATTTTATCTTGGCTTGACTGACTGCCCTGTAGTTGGGTGAAGGGTGTTAATTGTCTGGCCTCTGACCTCAGCTATGTGATAACTGGAGGTGGGGCTTAGTCAGAGTTAAAGTAGCAAGCAGAGGTTTAATTTCTCAGAAGAAGCCAGAAGGGGAAGGAAGGAAACCTATTAAATTCAGTGCTTTAGAGTAACTGGTAATTGCTATTTTTCTTTTAAACTTAGATTGTAGGCTTTTAGTGACACTATACTTTCTTTGTTGTCTTTACTTATAATTGTTTTTGGGCTGTTGAAAATTTAAAACATAGTGGTGGTGTAATTCTGTGCTGTCTTTAATTGCTGCAAATTTTTGCCCCCTTCCCCCAACTCTTAATTATATGCCCTGTTAAATCTGATTGACAGGAGCTAAACACAGGGTATAGTAAGGGGTGTGAAGTAGGAGGGGCATAAGGGGGAAGAAGCCCACCCTCAGCACGACAAGTGTTTTGACTCATTTGTTTATTTATTGGTTTCTTTTTCTTTAAAAAAAAAAAATCTGAGGATCAGTGGCAGGATTTTAGTATAGTAAATTAATAAAAGGGAACTAGGAGAGCTTCAGTAGCAGACAAGTAGTGGAATTGCAGTATAATGTGGGAGTGGTGCAATGCAGTGGCTGTGGGGCAGCCATATTCAGGCAGATCTTCTGGACACTGAGGTGCTGTCCTATCTGCATGCCTCTCTGGACTGCGGAATGGGTAGCCAGACTCACAGCAAGTAAACTGGGTCAGGAGTACCATCACCCCTATCCAGGGACCACCCAGTCCAATGCCACTGCCTCAAAGGATGCGAGAACGAGGAGCACTTGGATGACAGTGGGCTCAGGGAGGGTTAGAGCAGTTAGGCAGAGGCACATCCCAGATCCTATTCCACTCAAGAACTCATATGCCCCACTGGCAAATGAGGACAACCAAATAGAGGTACCCAGAGAAGTGGAAGGAAAGGATGTGGAGGTTAGCCAAGGAGGTGACCTCAGCGGGGAAAGCAGTGGACCCCAGAGGAGGAGGAAGTGAATCCTGGTGGGGGTCTCCATCATAAGAGGGATCCAGTTAGGAACACAGGAGGGAAGGACAGGGAGGTGAGGTGCCTACCAGGTGCCACGGCATGGAGGGATGGAAGGAAGATCCTGGGGATCACTGGGAAGGCAAGACGGGACGGTAAGCTGGATGTCATTATCCACCTAGGTACTAATGACCTGGCAAATGGGGAGCCAAGGAAGTTCAGGAAGAGTTTAGGAAACTGGGGAGGGTCTCAAGCAAGTAGCTACTTCTGTCACTTTCTCATAAGTACTACCTGTGAGAGGCAAGGAGAGCATGGAGTGCATGCACCAGGAACTTTAACTCATGGTTGAAGAACTGGTGCTGTGAGAAGGGTTTGGATTCATTGGAGACTGGGGACCCACCTGGAGGATGGAGGTTTGTTCAAGCCTGAGGCCTGCATCCATCCTGGAGGAATCAAGCACTCAATGATAAGTTTAAATGCTACATTGACAAGCATTTAAACCAGCAAGAGGTGTGACAGGCCAGCAAGGAGGTACCTACTTGCTCACCTCCCACAGCTAGCAGTGGAACCAGTGAACCAGAGGAGTGGCCATCTCTGCAAAGCAGTGTGCAAAAGATGGAGATTAATGCCCAAGAGGTGGATAAGCAGAAAAGGGTCAAAATTCAGCAGAAGGGCAGACAGCAAGGAGAACCAGGGATAAATGACAACCAAGGAAGGGGATGGAGTAGAACAGTGAAACAGTCTAGGGAGGTCAAATCATGGAATGCCATGTGTGCAAATGCCAGGAGCCTTAGCAACAAGATGGAAGATCTGGAGGCTGTCGTGGTACAGTCAGACCTGGATATTGTGGCCATCACTGAAACCTGGTGTAATGATAACCACGACTGGGAGATGACCATGCCTGGCTACAACATATTCAGAAGAGACAGAGCAGGCAGGAAGGGAGGAGGAGTGGCACTATATGTGAAAAATGACATAAGGGCCACAGAGATCCAGGAGGAACAAAATGGGGGAGAGATACTGTGGGTTAAGCTGGAAAGGAAAATGGGGACAGCCATCCGCACAGGTGTGGTCTATAGACCACCAGCCCAGGAGGAAGAAATAGATAGGAGCTGATGCTAGCCATCCAAAGGATGGCAGACAAGGTGAGTAGTACTGGTTGGAGACTTCAATATTCCGACGTGGACTGGAGCATCCCAGCAGCAGCATCAACTAGGAGCAGATTAATCCTGGACTCCTTCAGGGTGCCTTCCTCAAGCAACTGGTCATGGAACCAACTTGGCAGAAGGCAATACTGGACCTTGTGCTCACAAACAGGGACAGTGTGATGGGGGTAACAGTGGGGGAGCACCTGGGAAACAGTGACCACCAGTCATTGTGGGTTGAAATCACAGAAAGAGCAGAACCAAACCACACAAAAACATGTATCCTGGATTTTAGGGGGGCAGACTTTGGGAAAATGGGGAGATACTTGAAAGAGGCATTAAGGGGAATGGGACAGGAATCAAGGGTTGAGGAACAGTGGGAAGTATTTAAAATGAGGATTACAAGAAAAACAGAATTATGCATTAAGCAGGTTAGCAAGAGGAAAAGGAAGAGGAGACCATTATGGTTTTCCAAAGAGGTAGCAAAGAAAGTGAAAGCCAAAAAGATTGCATTCAGGCAATACAAAAGACACAGGCAGAAGGGGATAGGGAGAAGTACCAGGAGAAGCAAAGGGAGGCAGGGAGGTCAGTAAGGGAAGCCAAAGCTCAGACAGAAGAACACATTGCAAAATCAGTGGGTAGAGGGGACAAAACCTTTTACAGGTACATAAGTGAAAAAAGAAAGACAAAGGGAGGGATAGTGAGACTGAAGGGGGAGGATGGGGGCCGTGTGGAGGATGACAACAGTAAAGCTGACATATTGAACAGGTATTTCTGCTCAGTCTTTACTGAGGAAGAGGAGGGTAATGGGTCTGAAGGGAGTACAAGGGGGTGAGAATGGTGCAGAAATGGACACAAGTCCCTTTACACGAGAAAGGGTCCTGAAGGAACTGGAAGTAATAAGAGTTGATAAAGCAATGGGGCCAGATGGGGTGCACCCCAGGGTCCTTAAAGAACTAAGAGAGGTGGTGGCTAAACCTCTGGCTATCCTGTTTAGCCGATCACTGGAAACAGTGGAGGTACCCAAAGACTGGAGGACAGCAGATGTAGTCCCCTTATACAAAAGTGGGAACAAAGAGGAAGCAGGGAACTAGACCAGTCAGCCTCACCTCGGTAGTGGGGAAGATCATGGAAGCACTACTGAAGGAGAGATTGGTGGAACATCTGGTTGTCAATGGACTACAGGACCCAAGGCAGCATGGTTTCACCAGGGGAGGTCATGTCAGACCAACTCATTGAATTTTTGACTGGGTGACTAGGGAGGTGGATCAGGGAGGGCAGTGGACATGGCCTATCTGGACTTCAGCAAGGCCTTTGACACTGTGCCACATAGAAGACTATTACACAAACTGAGGAATATGGTGTGGGCAGGACAGTAGTGTGGTGGGTAGGTAACTGGCTGGGTGGCAGGACACAGAGGGTGGTGGTAAATGGCTGTCACTCCACAGAGGGAAGAGTGACCAGTGGGTACCACAGGGATCAGTGCTGGGACCAGTCCTGTTCAACATCTTCATCAGTGACATTGTGCAGGACCTAGAAGGCAGAAGTTCACTGTTCGCTGATGACACAAAGCTCTGTAACAGAGTAGACACACCAGAGGTGTAGACAGAATGAGAAGGACCTGCAGAAACTTGAAGAATGGTCAGGGTTTGGCAGTTGAAATTCAATGCAAAGTGCAAGATAATGCATATAGGGCACAAAACCCTGGCACAATATATCAGTTGGGGATGAGGATATAGCGTGCTCCAAGCAGGAAAGGATCTTGGGGTTGTCATCTCTGATGACCTCAAAATGAGGAAACAGTGTGACAAGGCAGCGAGTAAAGCAAATAAGTGCTGGGATGGCATAGGCAGGGGCATCACCAGCAGGAAAGAGTCATAATTCACTATACAAGACACTAGTGAGGCTCCACCTGGAGTACAGTGTACAGTTCTGGAGACCATACCTACGTGAGGACATAGACAGGGTAGAGAAGGTTCAGAGGAGGCAACAAAGATGGTGCATGGATTGCATCACAAGTCCTATGAAGACAGGTTGAAGGAACTGAACACTGACTCCCTGGAGGAGAGGAGGAGAGAGGGGATATGATAGAGACATACAAGTATCTTACAGGGAGGAACAGGGTGCAGGAAAACACTATTTTTAAGCAAAAAAGATGTTCCAGGACTAGAGGGCAAGGAATGAAGTTGGAGGGAGGACGATTCAGAGGAAACATGAGAAAGAATTTCTTCACAGAACGGGTGGTGGACAAGTGGAACACCCTGCCAGAGGAAGTGGTGGGGGCTGAAACAATCACTGGATTTAAGAATGCATGGGATAGACATAAAGGAATTCTGGAGGTCAGGGGCAAGGGGCAACAGACTTCTAGGAAAACAAACTGAACTTACAAGCTCAAATGGGCAGACTAGGTGGGCCATAGGCCCTTATCTGCCGACACTGTCTATGTAGCTATGTATCTATGTATTATATCTGTAAGGGTTATCTTTAACTTAGCGTTGACCACATCTACCATGCCCACCTCCTGGAAGAATGATAAGGTAGTACCAATCTTTAAGGCTGGTGACCCCCTATCCACAGTGCTACTGGGGTCCAAACCTTACCTAGCTGATATCACCAAATCTAATTCCTCCCTCATAATACTTACATCCGAAGGCCCCACTCTGCATAATGTTCCCTGCTTTAAATACCTGGGAGTTACCCTAGAACCCTCCTTTACATTCACGGGGCACATAAACAACACAGTGTGAAAGGTCAACCAGAAACTAAGGGGCAGGCTTTAGGCTCAAACTTCCTGACCACTGAGGCATGCCTAGCCATTGCTCAAGGCATCCTTCTCCCCTATTAGATCACTGTTCCCCTATTTACTCCCATGCTTTCTCCTTTCTGTGCACTAGACTTACCACTGTTTACAACAGTATCTGAAGGTTCGTGCTCCTGTCACCCTACTCCACACATCACTGCACCTTATACCAGTCACTAGGGTGGCTCACATTACATTAATGACATGACTATGTCCTTGGCTGCATCATTCATAATGCCATTGGGGCAGTAAACTGTCACCATACTCATCCCTACTTAAATGCAGAGTGACATCCAGGTGTCTACGGGAATCCTCGGTCCCCCCCCAATGGAAATTCCTAGGATCTCAACCATTCTGGGAAGCAAATCCCTGTCCTTCGTGGCCCCCTCACTCTGGAATAAACTCCCTGCTTCCCTCTGCTCAATGGATAATCACCTTACCTTTAAAACTCATCTTAATGTCTAGCTACTATCTGAAACCAAATGTTCCTGCTTATCTGGGTAACTTAAAAATGTAACTCCTCACCCTTACCACTGAGCTCCACCCATCCTTTCCCCAGGTAGAGTGCACCATTTGACTGTCCACACCTTACCCCCTTTCTTTTGCACTTGTTCCTTACTTATGGCATTGCACTTGTTTTTATTGTAACTGCATTCCCTGGGCTGTATGATATTTGTATCTCATATGTATTCCTGTATTCCCAATGTATTGTGCACCTTCTGGTATGCCTTGTGTAAAAGCATTTTATACTATTTCTTCTGTTATGTGTAGACACCTGATCCTTCTTAAATCATGTAAATTGTATGTATTCATATGTGCCATCTTCATGGCCCGGATCATGCCTGAAAATGGTCTATTGGATCAGTGCACTTACCTGGTAAACAAATAAATAGGCCCTGTCAACACTACAGCACAAAAACCCTTCTGTAACATTACAGAGGGCACGCGTCTACACTGGTAATGTTACAGAAGGTGTTTTCGCAACTGTTACAGAAACCTGTTGGGAGGTGGTTTCGACAATAGTTCCTGTAATGGTTACAGTGTTGCAATGTTACCAGTGCCAGGGATTTATTTAACTCTAAAAATTGATTAGTGTTTTGCTCATAAAAGTGCTAAATCTTTTTGAAAATGCATAGCTCTTGCCTCACTGTGTTTAACAAACACAGCACTTATAGAAAATCTATATAAATACTTTCTGTACAGTTAGTATAGTCCCAATAAAAAAACTGCTAATCAATTACTTAAAACCCTGGGTGCACGTCTAAACACTCCACCGTGTAGCCGCCAGTCATCCGCTAGACCATCACAAAGTAAGCCAGGAGGGCAGAGGGGGGCCGAGGAACTAGAAAGCATATGAGGCTCATGTGTGGACAGAACATCCACATAGGGGCTGTAGTAGTAGTGTTGCAACTGTGCCAGCACAACAGCAGTAACCTGAGCACCTGAGCTGTTGGTGGCACAAACTGGAAAGCGGAGCAGTGGAGAAGCACTGGGAGCCCAATGGGGGGTCTGCCCACAGCCGCACAACAAGAAGTGCTACAGGGACACTGATGATGCCCAGGGTGAACAGTGGGACTCTGCAGTAAGGCAAACAGACAGCAGAGGACAGGCAGCAGGCAAACAGATGGTAGTGCAGACCTGTGTGCCACAGGTGAGACGTAGTCCACCAACAGCCACCAAAAGCACATGCCCAGCCCCCACAATACTACTGTGCCAGAACACACCACCCTGGCACCACTGCATAGCCACCCTGACCCCAAAGCACTGCCCTTGACTGTGGTGTATCAACACACCCTGCAACTCTGTCACTGAAGAACACAGCCAGCAGGAACTATGATGGACAGTGGCACCACCTGGTCAGATGAAGTCATGTCATTGCTGGTGGAGTTCTGGTCACAGGAGATGGCCAGTGTCAGGCACAACAAAAAGGTCTACGAGAAAATTGCAGACTGTCTGTTTGAGAATGGTGTGGAGAGGATGGCAAAGCAATGCTGCGATAAAATAAAACAGACGAAGGTGCGGTACCACAAAATCAAGGACAGCAACAGATGCTCAGGGTGTGCCCCTTTTATGACAAGTTGGATATGATACTAGGTACACGGCCAACCATTAAACCAGTGTTCATCCTTAAGAGCTCACAGGTGGACAGCACACAACCAGAGTCAGAGGATGATAAGGACACCACCGGGGACCCACGCCCACACCAGGGAGATGATGGTGCTGACAGTGTGCATCAGGAGACACCTGACACATGTATGTTCAGTGTGCACTGCACCTGAATGTTGGCTGGCATATGAGGGGCACAACATGGCATTCTGGTGGAGGTGTTGCCTGGGCATGAGGTGGATGGTGATGGGTGTAGCATAGCAAGAAGAAGTGGCATGGGTGTTTATGGTGCCAGCTAGTGGACATGCTGTGGCCCATGGCCAAACAGCATGCCTATGACACCTGAGGTGTGGGGGCAGTGGTGTGGGGATGGGGGTGGGGTGTGTGGGTGAGGTAAATGTATGTGTACAATGGTGATAGGCATGTTCTGTCATTCCAGAGCAAGACCCAGGGGAAGGGACATCCGTGGACACCGATGCAGCAGAGGCATCCTCAGTGTCCTCGGGTATGCAGGATGAAATGCTGGGTACCTCCAGTGAAACCTCCACCACAGGAAGGGGCAGATCTGTGAGGCAGCGAAGTGGCCAGGAACCCCTGATGAACCTCCCGAAGAGGAAGTCCAAGGCAGCATGAATGGCAGAAGTGCTTGGGATGGTGCTGGAACTTACACGTAAAATCATGCAGGAGCACCATAGGGAGATGTTGGAGTTAGATAGGGAATGGGCAAGGGAAGAGAGGGCATTGGAGGAGCGATTACCACAACAGGAGGCTGCACAGACACAGCATTTTTCTGCACAGATGGTCCAGTTTCTAGCCATGCAATGCCACCAGCCACCCCCAGCAGGCGCACCGCATTGTATGGGTGCTACCATCATGCCACACACCACTGTCACCCCATCCCCATCCCCTCCTGCCCTGTTCCTTGGGATGCAGAACACCGGTGGGCTTCCCACCATACCCATGTCCATGGGGTACCCCACTGGTGTGCATAGCACTGCCATCTTTCAGCAGTTCGCTACTGATGATGGGCAGATGGGCTGCAAGGCAATGCCAGCCACCACTGGTATGCTGCCCCATCCATGCCTGTGCCCCACAGGCATGCATCCCCTCTGCAGGGAGGTGTGTACACAGGTGGTGCCACCACCCATGACACCCAGCCCACCACATCTCAGGCAATGCCATATGGTGTTGGCATGGCACAACAGTGCTCTACAGGTGGCGTCACTGCCACTGCCAGTCTGCATACTGCTCCCCTACCCCTAATGCATGGTGCTGCTGACCAGCACTGTGCTTCTCTGGTGGCACCCACAACAGGCATGCCAAGCCTCACACAGGACCTGTACAGTGACGAGTTCCAGTGGACCTCACTGTGATGGCATATGCCAACAGCAGGGGTGTGGTAACCAGTGTGTCCTGCTGGTTGTCAACTGGGACACCCATTGAGTATTCCTCCTTGATATGGTGACACCACTAGGGGTAGCCCAGTGACAACAGTGCCTGGTTTGGTTTGGCACAGTGTTATGTGCTCACATTGGCACACATGTATATAGTTTGCTACCACTGGGTTGTTCTGCATTGTTGTGTGGCCTCTATATCTCTTGGGCCACCGGGAAGTTATAGCACATGAGAGCCACATGGGTGACTGGGCATTTGCACATCCTGTGATTGTTACTGTGTTATGTTGTACTGGGTCATGGATGCATTGGGTTGGTTACTTTCTAGATGTACACTGTTGCCCATGTTGTAGACTAGCATAGTGTATTGCATGGTTGGGTCACATGACTGTGTCTATGTCTCATGGATGACCTGCATCCATCGGCTTCAGCCAATAGCCTTGGGGGGGCCTCAGAGGGTGGCGATGTTTCTGTATTTTGTTGTGTGTCCATTAGCAGTAGTGCAGTGTTCACATTGCCTTTACAGTATTCCTTTTGTATTGGGTACACTCCTGCACAGTGTTGTGCTGCTGGGCATTGTTTGTTCTTTTCATGTTCTTGGGATACCGTAGCAATGGACAAGGTATGCTGCATGGTAGTGCTGTCACCTAACGTTGTGTTACATGTGTTACTGCCACCAGAGGCCAAGGCAGCATTAGAATAAAGACTGTCATGTGACTCCATACTGTGTTGCTCCTTTGCTTGGGTGGGTTGCTTTCATGCTCACATTGCTACATGGAGGCACTGAGGGGCTTCTGATACCATGGGTCATGGCTGTGGTGGGACAGGGTGTGCTGCCTGGCTGCATTATGTGTGCTTGGCCCATGTAGCATGTGTCCAGAGGGTGCTGCTGTACAGGGCATGCTTTGTCCTGGTGGTGCAGCGCATACCTGACTGTGGCATGCAGCAGGGTCGCAGTTCCCAGCTCACGTGGGTGCATCACAGCCCTCCTCCATGCCAGACATCAGGGCCTTCCTCTGTTTTGGTTTCCACACCTTCTGCTGAATCACACATTGCTGTCAGCCACCATGCCATGTTCTGCCACGCGCTGTGTACACTGTCCACCAGATGGACATGTGGGTGGGTGTCCGTCATCACAGCTATTATCACCAAGTGCTCCCTGGGATGCACTCTACATTCCTGGGTTTGGGTCCACACACTGACAGCTCAATATGGATGGGCAGTAACTGTTCTGCACCATTTTCACACCTGTTCCCTAGCAGTGTGGACACACTATACTGTTTACAGCTTATAATGGTTCAGAACCGTTACAGCTTTTTCAGGTGTAGTATGGACGAGGCCATAAATAAAATGAATTCCCATATCTAATCCTGGTCAATCACCTCCTTGTTCATCTCCTGTGAGTTACAGCCACCAAACTATACCGTTTTCCACAACCACCAACCTCAGCTGCTTGCCACACTTACCAACATACTATAATTAGTTTGCCATAACCATTGACATAAGACTGCTCACTGTACACACTGACCCAAGTAGCCTGCCACAGACACTAGCCTGAGATGTTCATTGCAGTCATCAACCAGAGTTGCTCACCTCAGTAACTGGCTTATGCTGCTTGCCACAGGTTCTGACCTACAGTAAGCTGTTTGCTGCATATTCTGACCCAAGCTGCCACTGCAGCTACTAGCCTAAGATTTAGTTAGCTCAATAAAAATATCACTTTCAACATGTTTCCTGCTTTTAGTAATGTTTCAATGAACTACCATGGGTAGCCAATATATTTTTTTGCATTAACATGAATTAGTGTAGAGAACAGCTAAAAGAGCATTACCATAATCCAAGCGTCAGGAAAAATAAACCTGAATAATCATTTTACTTAAAGGTTCATCTTAATATGAAATGAAAACCATCAACATTTTCAGAAATGAAAATAGTCTTTCAGATAGTTTCTTTTACTGGAAATGTAATTCAGAAACAAGCTTAAGGTCAAAAATCATGCCAAGGATTTTCATCCCATTATTCAAATTAAAACCATTGCCTTTGAGCTGCAAAGAGCTAAGACTATGTTTTGCAAAGCACTGTGTTTCCACTGAAGCATAACTTTCCTCTTTCTTGAGATCACTGTTGAAAATGATTCAGCTAAAAGCAAATGCCAGCATGGTAGTTTAAAAGCATGAACACATTGCTCCAGTGTACAGCAGGACAGAAAAGTGCACTTTTATTTCATCAGCATAAAAGTCTAAATGGAGATTATGTATTTGAACTGATCACCCTAGAGACATCCCCTAAATAGAACAAGTATTTGTCAATGCCGAATGTTTGCTTGCTGGCATTTGCAGTGGAAGTGCAGGAATTAGACAGATGCAGTATAGGAATGGCATTGAAGTATTGAACTGATGCCAACTCCATCCTCACTCTGCAGAAGTGGACAGGCACTGGGGTGTGCCTTTGGGTTGTCACCCATGACAGTCATGACATTTCGCCTCACCCTACCCTTCAGACACTGACAAGTGTCGAGGTGTGCATTGGGGTGTTTCACCTTTACATTCACCTCATTCCATAAGGAAATATGCTGAAATGGGTGCAGTATAGGAGACTGGAGTGACGTCTAGGGGCAAAGGGTCCAAGGCGCACCTCGATGCTGGTCACTGGCTGCAGGGTGGGGGTGGGGAGAAATGGCAAGAGCATTACTGTCGACAATCCCAAGTCACACCCCTGATGCCTGTCAGTCCCTACAAGGTAGGGGGTTATGATCGAAAACCCTAATGCCCTGGGAGTTTCTTGGTATTTTCACTCCAAGTTTTCCACATGGGTTTTTTGTGACCCCACCGCATGAACAGTGACACTATCAGTTTGTTACATGAAAGGTGATTTTACAGAGCAACTGCGCCATTTGGTGCCATAGGTGCAAAAACACATTTCGAACAGGATGTGAAAAGTAACAGGTGTACTGTTCATGAGGAGGTGTAAATAATGGCACTGTTGAAAATCTGGAGTGAAAATATACAACAACTGGTGAAGTCACGAGCGTGCGAAAGGAACTGTGCAATGTACACCCATAATGTAAGTAGTTTGGGGATTTTTTACAGCAGATTTTCAACATGGGCATTTTTGCACCTCCGCTCATGAACAGTGTCACTGTGATTTTCGTAATCCATCCCGAACAGTAAATTCCCACAGTGACCATGCTATTCTGCGCCAGAAGTGCGAAAACACATTTTGGCCAGGGTGTGAAAAATGACATTTGTACTGTTCATAAGGAGGTGTGGAAAAATGTCAGTGTTGAAAATCTGGACTGAAAATATTACAAATTCGTGAACTTACGAGGGTGCATGGAAATTGTGCAATGCATGCTTGTGACAGAGTCCTTTTATGGACTTTTGTCACCAAATTTTCAACATAGTTATTTTACCACATCTGCTTATGACCAGTGTCACTGTGATTTTCTTAATGTGTCCTGAACGTTGATTTCGCACACTGACCGCGCTAATGTTGGCTACATGCGTGAAAACACATTTTGGGTGTGATATGAAAAATGACAGTTAAACTGTTCATAAGGAGGTGTGGTAAAATGGCAATGTTGAAAATCAGGACTGAAAATATTAAAAAGTCTCAAAGTTATGAGTGTGCATAGGAACTGTGCAATGCACCCTCATAAAACAGTAATTTTTGGGAATTTTTTCACCAAATTTTCAACACAGAGTTTTTGGGGGCCTACTCATGAACTGTGACATTGTCATTTCATTACTCGGTCCTGAAAGGTGGTTCCACGCAGTGACTGTGAAATCACCTTTTGGGACTGAATAACAACATAACAGTGACTGAATCCATGAGGTGGGTCCCCAAGAACCCCATGTTGAAAATTTGGTGAAAAAATTCCCCAAAATGGCCGAGATATGCCCCAAAGTTGAAAATAAAACATTTATTGCATTAAACAGCTTACTGGCATTTCTTCAGTTCGCAGTTGGCTTTGAAGAGTGCAGATGTGTTTCCGGTCCAACGAAGATCTTCGCACCAGCCTACAAAGGTAAGTATGTGGTGGGGGGGTGTGGGGAGGTGGATACGCAGAGGGTGGGTGCGGGTTGGGGGAGGTGGGTGAGACAGTCAATGAGGTAGTTTTTTTTTTACACGTATTTCTATGTTTAGACTACATGGGACTTTTGCCAAACTGGGGTGGGCTCCCAGCATGGCAGCTGGAAGTTTTTTTGGGGGGGAGCGAGTGGAGTGGATGGGGGATTAGGCACCCCCATCAGCCATACAGACTTTTGCCATGCTGGGGTGCGCTCCCAGCGTGGCACGTGGAACTCTGGTTTTGGGGAGGTACAAACTGTACAGTGGAGCTGACGGGGGATTGGGCACTTCCAGTTGGCCGTATGGACTTTTGCCACACAGTGGTGAGCTCCCAGGGTGGCACCAGAAGTCTGTTGGGGGGCATTGAAGCCGACGGGGCATTTGGCACCCCTGTCAGCCATACGGTGTGGGGGGAAGTGCATGAGCAAGCTGGGGTGGGCTCCCAGCATGCTACTTGGGTAGACAAAAAGAGAGCTGTCTATGACAGCTATACAGATGCAGTGCAGAGTGTAGGCACTTTGCATACTGCTGATGGCAGTATGTAAATTACCTGCCGATGGCAGTTTGCAAATTTCCTACACGTTACCACCGCTGATAGCAGTGTTTTTTGCTTTCAACTGTACACCCCTGCTTCTGAATGGCTGTCATAGACATCTCTGACATTCATTGGCATGGTGCAGCCACGCCTGCAAAAGGGAGCAGGGCATTGGAAGTGGGGGAGGCACACCTTTAAAAACTCATATGGTGGCACTATGTTTCTTCCACATGCATGCAAGCAAACAAAAAAGGCAGAGGACACAACATAAAACCTGCCTGGAGCAAACTGACTTTAATGAAGACATATCAAATACAGTAGTAGGGATGGGATTTGAGAATTCATATGTAAGCAATGAGGCACAAAGATGTGTGTGAAAAACATATTTTACAGCATGGCCAAGGGTGTGGTAAGGCATGAGGCCGAAAGCTGAGTGTCTTCAGCCACTGGACATGCCGTAAAATATGTTTTACATACATCCCTGAGTGCCTTATTTCACTTATAAAATTGTCTCCTTTTTTTCTACTTTTTACTATTGGGAAAAAGCATGTTTAAATGTAGAAACAATAGATTTACTTGTTTGCATTTGTGATAAAATAGTCCTTCCACCCACTGCAAGTGATGTCATTCATTATGTCATTATAGTATTGCCTACTTTTTTCTTCCTGTTTTTTTGTTTCTGTTTTTCTCCACATTGAAGATATGGAATGTTTATCATGGAATATTTCCCATGGAATATATGGATTCAAAATTCTGCTCAGTTCCACTGGCAGAATGTTTCTCTCCTAACACTTTGCACACACAGACAACAAAGGTCTTTGTTAGAGCCAGAAACTCAATTATCTCACTGTCAGGGTAAGAAGAAGTGAGTTCCCTGATGAGCAGGTAAAGACAGAAGTGAGATTTTTTACTGCCAACAAAGAAACAGTTGTCGTGAAAACTATAAATGATACTTATTGTTTCTAATTTGTTTATGTATATCAGGGAGTGTGATAATCAGGGAAACATTTAATTCATTTGTTTTATTTTAAGGGCCTAGTTGAAGTATTTTTACAGTGTAAAGGTAGCAGCCATGTTTGTGGTGGAAGATCAGTTCTGGCTGTAGGGGACTAACTGAAATGCCAGTGTTCCAAATGCCCATTGATCTGGGTTCCAGACTCTTCACTACCAAGCAGTCCTTTTTTAACCATGCATAAACTATATTTTACACATAAATAAGAGCTAATCAGATTATTAGATTTTACCCTGCCATTGTATAAAGCAACATGATAACCATTTAAAACAATATGTTGCACTTCATCAAATGCTTCAAGGTAAGGTAACAGCCTTTTATTGCTATTACAGTTTAATCTCAAACTGTATCAAAAGAGTGAAATGCACTCAGTCCCACTAAAAGAGTAAATTATATGCATATAACCATCTTTTCTGGTACTATATCCATGCTGAAGGTCAGAACAGAGTTTCTCAAGTACACAGTTTAAGTGTAGGAAGAGTAATTAACTATTTTGCATTGGCATGCTGTACTATTTCATTCAAAAGGGTAACTGAGCAACTAGTATGTAACTAGATAATAGTGTATGTTGGAATGTTATTAATGGAAATCCATCCCTACCAAAATGTTATTATTTTGTACTAGCAATGTCAGCTAGTTTGTTGTGCTGTACTAGCTACATAGCTAGTGCAGCATAACAACTTAGAACTTGATTACGCATGGGTAGTGTGTGTTCTTCCTACTTTGTAACAGCCACAGTCATGAGAGCTAGTTCACAGGAGAGCATCACACAGAAAATACAGCCAAAGTAAGGATAAAATATTTTGCGACAGCTCTTGCATTACTTGATTTCAGCAGTCTTGCATATTTTTGTGGTACATACACTATAAAAAA
Source organism: Neoceratodus forsteri (assembly GCA_016271365.2). Classification (NCBI taxonomy): domain Eukaryota; kingdom Metazoa; phylum Chordata; order Ceratodontiformes; family Ceratodontidae; genus Neoceratodus; species Neoceratodus forsteri. Next base: position 1,346,028,696 of record CM028129.1, on the reverse strand, counting down.
CAATGAATGCCTAATGATCAGTAACAAGCTGTATTAGTGCATCTCAAGATTCCCATGGCAATCAAACCTCTCAAGATGCACTCTCAAGGTTCAAGCAGTCGCTATGGTAGCCTCTCGATGAACTAACCGGCTGGTTACCGATAGTTAGGCATTTATTTTTCTTTATGTCATGTCAATTAGATTTTTTATCAGTGAATAAATTATTGTTGCCATGTTAAAGGCATGTGGGAAGCTCCTAATCTTAACAGAAGGATTTAAAATGATTTGCATGAAGTGAACTGCTATGGGTGTAGCATGAACATCAATAATACAATGTTAAAACTAATCTCTGTAGGGCTATAAAACATACCTGGGAAAACACATTCCTTGCATTGTAAAGAATGCCAAACACTAACAATGTACATTAGGTGCTAAATGTTTGAAGTTGTTCTTCTTGTAATTTTTTTCTCCCTCTAAGAAAATAATGGAACATTCAAGATAGTATTAAAGAAACCTTTCTTAAATAAAAGCATTATATTACTGATACTGTCAGGAGTTTGCTGACAACTGTGAAAAAGTTCAGACTGAAAGGGATTATGCTCATGGAAACTGACTTTTTCAAAGTACAGGTGAGGAATGATTTCTGCAACTAATACTGATCTGAATGCTGTGTTTTGCTCAAAGAAGCTTCTGGCACAGGAACAGCCAAGGGATGGCCAGCATACAAAGTAAATAAACTGGTAACCACTAACCCTTGTGTGGTTCAGGCATAAATGAAAACAACAACAGGCATTCATGGCAGAGATAAGTGAATTAAGCAGGTGTCTCATATAAAGTTTCTTTCTTTTGTCAATGGCTGACTTTTATTTATTTCCTCTAGAAACACAGGGTGGTACAGGTCAGACAAGCTCACATAGTAATGCAAGTGGTCAATACAGGAGGGATGTGAGGAAGTACTCAGGAGATGTGTGAGGAAGTTCTTCACTAAAAGGGTGTAGACACCTGGAATAGATTGCCAGCAGAAGTGGTGAAGGTGGAAACAGTGATGGGCATCAAGCAAGTATTAGATAGAAATAGGGACATTTTAGTAAATACGCAGGGTGGAGGGAGGGTTGCCAGAAACCAGATAGGGCCTGCAGAAAAAAACTAGGTAGAGACCATCTGTGCAAACTACTATCTGCTGACAAATTCTATGTTTCTATGATTATTTGTTATTAGTGAAAAAATAATACTTTGTGCAAAACAGCCACATATAAGTTCATTATGACAGTGCCAGTATATGGGATGCCCATACAGTCAGTTAACATTTTGACATCCAGTCAGGTGACACCTTTCTCTGACCTCCTTCAATCAAGGGGATAATGGGAGATACTTGGCATGATGAGACTCTGTAAACCTTCTCCTTTACTAGACCTGTAGAAACATTACTTTCACTTCTGTATTTACTGAAGTATGTAATGATGTTGAAAACTGAACCCAAATTGATTATGTATTACCTGTGTTAAAACAGTATATTACAGAGAAATCTTTGAAAATAATTAATTTCTTAGATCCCAGCTAATGTCAATTGTTTTTATCTGGGGGTTGAATAATATACATATGCACCTAGCCTTTTTTGATATTCCTTTTACCCCTGCACTGTCATTTCTCCAGCACCTCACAAAAATCAGGGCTGCTGTCACAGCTGATTCTGATACTGTTCAGAAATCAGCCAGCAAGGAGAGTGTGAATGCCAGGTAGCCTTCACCATCCTCCTCAGTAATTGAGCACCTCACCTCCTTGATACACTTAGGCCTGAGCCTGCCTCACCATGGGATTCCAGTGTTTGAACATGAACTTTGGCCTCCCTCCCAGGTGGCAGCACCACATGATGTTGCCAACCCATACCACTAAGAAATCTACACTTATCATTTACAGTGTTATGGTATCACTCATTAAAACCTGTGGAGACTTGCTCAGTCAATCATATCACTTATCTAATTTATGACTATCAGACTACAAAGATACACTAGGCATACAAATGAGATGATAAAGGAACACTGGGTATGCTAATGAGCTTCTGACCTAATGTATACCTCAACAACATTCTGTCAGAAGCAGAGATTGAAGTGAATAACAATTGTGTCGGTCTCTTGGTACATTCAAAGTCCTAGTTCAATAAAAAATGAATTCTTCAAATGATAATTTAAATAAATACTATAGATAATGGAAGTACTTCTTTCTCTAGTTTTTTATTAATCCCTATAATAGCAGTAAGGTGATGTTGGGGACATTTTACAAGGGAATAATAGCACTGTGGGCAGAAAATAAAGACCTCAGCCTTTTGTCTCATTCCCATCTGTTGCCAGCAGTACCAATATTGTTTTGTGCAAACTCTCCCCAACATCACATTAGCACTATGCTATGTAGATCCTACAGTAAGCTCCATCTAGCATCCCTGCATTTATATGGAGATGTTGCCATTTTAACAGCTGTGGGGGGCTGCAGATGTCTTGCTATCACTTGGGAAAAAAGGCACTTCAGAATCCCACCAATCCACAATTTTGGAGTCGTACCACAGTCCTTATACAACTGACGCCACTCTGCTGGGGGAGGGGGAGAGTTCCTTTCCTATATTTAACATTTTCATACAAGCTCAAATTACAATCAGTGGATATGCTCAGTGCAAACAGCACAGGCAGCTTGTTTTTGTCTTAATGGACATCTAAACCCACTTTTTACACATTTTTATATAAATGATCCCCTGCTGGCAGGGGTGTAGTTCCCCCATACTTCTTAAAGTCTTCAATGATGGTATTTTTTGTATGTAGTTCTCCAGGCAGCAGTCTTAAATCAGCAACTGAACAGTCTTTGAAGCACAGCTGTAAGGGAACTTTGTTGTATAGCTTCTCATAAATTCCATCACAGACTTTATTGGAGCACAAGATGAATTTAGATCAGGTTTTGGATTCTGGCAGTGAGGTCACTGGACAGGCAAACAGTCATTGTGATGATACTTCAATTGAGTAAAACAGGCAGTCTTATTTTTTAGTAAATCTGTTTGTTTGCTAAGGTAGTTGCTTTCTCTACTAAGGTAAGTAAAGACCATGTAACCTTCTGTCCAGGTTTTGTACTGACAAGTCTATAGAAAAATTTGATCGGTTACAGTTTATTTGCATATGGAAAGAGTTTATTTAGAAATACTGCTTGAATGATAAAGTGACAGATTTATTGGTGCCTGTGTCTAACAGCTATCTTCCCTCTGGGATTTGCAAGGTACTATAAGCTCCAATGGTGCTGATGGGCGAGGGGTTGAGAAGGGGGGTGAGGCTTCATTTTGGTTTTCTTCTTTCAGCTACAGTATCCTCTATGTAGTACTATAATCAGACATGTAAACAGCAAGATAGAGTAACTATGACAATTAACAGGGATTACACTTAGCTGATACCTGCCCTATGGTGGTGCCTAATTATGTACTTGTGATAGCATGGACCCTGGAGTTCAATGCACTGCTCTACTTTGACTTGTCTTATTGTCTCCTATGTATCCACTTGTGTGATATTTTTCTGTTTGTATTAATGAAACATTTGGCTGAAAGGGTAATGCTGTGTATGTTTTGCTGCCCAAACAAACAAGCATAAGTCAGTGCCAACAATGTTTTCTTTCATGCTGTTACAAGTTAGAACAATAGTATCTTGAGGCTATAGGCAGGCCTTTCTTATCCCCATGAGTCTTTTTTCATGGACTTTGTGTTCCTCTGGGCTAAGGAGTGTAGGCTCCCATATTCAGCACTGGCTATGTGCAGGACTGTGGCAGATTTCAAACAGCCTGCCTGGGGGGCAATATTCAGACAATTGGCTCACTGAAACTGGAGCATGCATACTGTCTAAATATGGGAACTATGTGCTATGCTGACACAGGCCCAGACTGGATATGGCTGACAGGAGCACAATGGAAGTAGCATGGATCAAATGGGATAGCAGCAGGGCTCCTGTGGGCCATATTTAGCCTAAACATGCTAATGACCCCTTTGGGAATGGAAGGCACAATGTCCCATTTGCATGTCCATTATAGGCCCATTAACATGTGTGCATGGCCCCGCCTTTCTGTAGCTGTCTTACATTTTACTTGTGGTCAAGTGGTCACCCCACCCCTGTTCACCTGTCCTGTAGCTGTCTAAATATTTCTGGTGGTAAAAAGGTTCCTGTACACCCTGATTTACTGTCCCATAGCTGTCTTGAATATTCCTGGTAGTCTAGTGGTTCCCCACCCCCTGATCACCTGTCATGTAGCTGTCTCGAATATTCCCAGTGGTGCAGTGATTCCTGCACCCCCAATTGACTGTCCTGTAGCTGTTTTGAAGATTCCTGGTAGTCTAGTGGTCCTCCCCCCAATAAGGGTATCTGATCCTCTGTCATCCCACCTGCTTAGGACCCTCCTGCCCAGAACTCCCTCCTGGTCACCAAAGCCAAAGTACAACAATAGTGACAGTGACCTGCACAGCCCTCTGCTCATCACCTTGGCCAGCCACTGTCTGATTGTCAGTGAGTGATCATGAGTACAGTATAATCAGATATTTTTACAATACTTGCAATTGCTTAGAGACCATCAGATGGAAACCAGTAGAGGTGGTGATCAGAGGGTTGTGCCAATCATCACTATTGCTGTAGTTTACATTATGTGACCAGGGCTGGTGGGGTGTCTGAGAGGGTGAGTTGGGTGAAGGTCAGATATCCTTATAGGGGGGACCACTAGACCACCAGGAATATATCTGACAGGTAATCTGGATGCTTGTACAATGTATTTTTCTAGGACAGATCACCTTACATGAAACATCTGCTTTTCAGTTGGGTTCTGCTGTAGGATCCTGCTTTTACAGATTTACAATATATGTACACAGGATAGACCAGCTGAGTTGTGATATCTTGTTTGAACTGGGGTTCTGTTTGACCCAATTTTTACACTGTATTTGCCCATGATTCTACGGCAGAGATGCAAGATCTTTTTTTTTTCCAGTGGGATATTCCTATTACCCATTTTTATAATGCATTTACCTGGGATAGCCCAAGTGAGAGGCAGTTTCTCATTTTCAGTGGGTCAAGCCTTTACTATGCTTTTTTCCAGGTTAGAACAGTATAATGGACTTATTTATTTAATTAACTTTTTTAATGTGGCAAAGCAGTAGTGCATGCTTAAATGCCTTGTCCATGAAGGATTAGTAACTTAATAACCTGTCACTGATAACTATTCTTACCTTGAAGTTAATATTTTTTGTTTATGTGAAAGATGAATCTGCAATCAGGGGAATGTCCTGCAGAAATCCTCTAACCTAGCAAGCAGCTAGCTGTACCTGTATGAATGGAGGAGCTGCTGGTACTATGCAGAGTGCGAGTGGGGTGCAGTCATCTAGTCACACCATGTGAGCCTGTGAGGGATTAATTTTCACAAGCTGGGAGTCTGGACTTGGCCTGCCTCGAGTGAGTTAGACAGTCAGTGCCAACAAAACAATCTGAAATAATAACCAGACTGGTTTTATTATAAAAGGGGGAGTGAAGTAAGTCTGTTGTTTTGTATTATTAATTTATTTGTATTGAATAGCCTTATCTGATGGTGAGGGTCTGGGCTGGTCTGCGTCCAGCAACTCGAGTGATCTTTCTTCTCCCCAGCTTGCCCCTTGCTGCCAGCCTCCCATTCCCTTGCTGAGAGTGAGCATGGAACCCATGAAGTGAAGCCCACATGCATCTGATGGTGGATGGCAATTCTTCAGCATTAAAGTGTGTGCTGCATTCAGATGAGGCATTAGGTAATTTGTGTTTTTTGGCTTTAGTGTTTGGGATTATGTCTAAGTTGGTGTTTTGGGTGGGATAAGCCTACCACTGTCATTGCCCCTGCCCTTGCCATGTGACTGGCTATGTACATGCCACAGAATGTGCTTGGCATTAGGTAATCATCTGTTATAGTTGACTGTGCACCCCTGCAGGTTGGCCGCCATGTGTGGGTTGTGCTGGAGTGCTTGATGGTGTTGTGGTTCCAGTGTATGACATATGGGGATTTGGAGGTTGGCTATATATTGGATATGAATGGAAAACATCATCCTGATGTAGATCAGTGATAGCTATGGTCATGCCATTGTTCAAGGTTTCACACAGCTTATGGAACCCTTGCTGAATGTCATGTCTGTGGGCTGTGATATTGCTGTATATGCCCTATATGTCATGCAGCTGTCCTGCTGAGCCTTACCCTTCCTGCTCCAACTGTCTCAGTTCTGGGTATATGCAGATAAAGCATGCATGACCTGGTATACATCCTGTGTCAATGTTGGGCCTTAAGGGGCCCTCCAGTGGGTCCTGTGTATCAGTTCCATTCTCTGGCATGGATGGTCTATGTAAGTGTCTGCTGTGTGACAGATACATGCACCTCCAGGTTAATGTTTTGTGTGCCCTTTTCACTACCTTGTATGTCTGACTATGTGGTGCACTGTTGGGGGCAGAGTCTTCTCTTCAGGTTGCAAGGTAACAGGTGCAAATGCATGCTGCAGTGATAGATGGTTGTGCTCAAGAGAAGTGGTATATAGTTAGGTATTTGAAGAATGGCTGGAGTGGGATTTTTTACTTTAGTTTTGACATTTTTTAAAGAAAATAAAAAGTAGTAATTTTGATAGTGACATTGGTTGTCTGTAACAAGTCAAAGAAGTCTTTAAAAGCAGCCACATATTGTCAAAATGGCCCTCAAAATTCACCAGAATGTATCTAAAACCTGATAGCTTCTGGGGTCTAGGTGGCCTCCAGACCCCTTGACCTGTGGGAAGTTGCAGACATAGTTGTTCATGGAGACCCCACACTTCTTAATTTAGCACTACACTACCACCTGTTGGTCAAAACTGAGTTTGTAGTGAGACTGCATTGGTCCAGCAGAGATTCAAATTACACTTCTCTTTCTCTCTGTCTCCCAATTGTGTGTGTGTGTGTGTCAGTGTACAATGATTTACTGCTGTCTGTAGGGTTTGTTAACCTTTTTATGACCAATCTAAGGTTGATTGATAAACAGAACTCCACCATTCCTCCTCCCTCCCTCTCTCTCTCTCTATCTCTCTCTCTGGCTCTCTCTCAGGACACCTAATCCCTCTTTTTACTCATTTTTATCTAAATAATGCACTGTTGGTCAAAACTGTGTATGTGATGAGACTGCATTACTCCAGCAGAGATTCAAATTACACTTCTCTTTCTATCCCCCTCCCAAGTGCGTATGCGTGTGTATGTGTGTGTGTGTTTGGCAGTGTACAATGATTTACTATTATTTATAGGGTTTGTTAACCCTTTCAGGACCAATCTAAGACCAAATGATAAACAGAGCTCCTCCATCCCCCCAGGGAAATACTGAAAAGTGAAGCTGAATAAACGTGATAACTTACTTGACTTATTTTTCACCTTAAAATTGTAAATTATTTTCCAGCCTTTTTCTAATAATGCTTACTATGTGCACTGAATCGAGGCTGATGGCTTGGATAAAAAAATATGTATTTCTGAAATCTCTGACAGTAACCTACAGAATAGGTATGCAATGTTTATCACTGCTGGGCTTGATGGCGTGAATAATACTATATGGCACAGATATTTAATTTGTTTTGTTTTTAGTTTCATTTGATCCTCAAGACCACATCTCCTTACTTGTCCCTCTGACAGCCACCACACATTCGTATCTAAACTTGCTCTGTTATCCAACAGCATGGGTGCAAAACAGTAACAGCTGTGTGTCTTATCCATTTGAAACACATAACCTGTCATACATAGAAATATAATCCTCCCTCCCTCCTCATGTCTAGTGGCATGGATGGAATATGTCCGTGTGGAGGGGGTAACCACAGCAGCAGAAACACTTCCAGTGCCCATATTACCCAGGCCTAGATGTCACACACAGGATCCCGTTTCCTCACTGGTGCTGGATGAAAACAACAGGTTAATGCATATTAAATAGTTCCTTTCAATAACGGAATGTTCACATGGAACTTGAAGAAACAACAGGGATCACAAATTAATTGAACATATTCACACACCTCTGGGTAGCATCAGTTAATTCATGGGGAACACATTCAGCTTTCACGTGGCCAGTATGGCCATAATAGCAGCTTTTACCTGGACATAGGAGGTTGCACAGTCTTTAGGGTAGCATTAACTCAGACCACTATGGTCACAAAAGTTTGAAGGCAGCACAAGTCCCAAAACAATTCACAGTGTCTAACACCCCATTATTCTTCACAGGCACCCAAACTCTCAATGATATCCATCTCTCTCTCTCTCTCTCTCTCTCTTCTTTCCCTTTTTATTTCTCTCTCTCTCTCCCTGCACTGGCTCAGTGGGTCCCCCTTCGAACATATAACCCTTACAGATTGGGGATTTGTGGGTTCCCTCATGATGCCTGCATCCCTTCCCAGACTGGCAGCAATAGTCCCTGAATTGAGAAGTGATACACATCCAGTGGAGATCCAAGGTAACTCACTCTCATTCTTGCCCTCTGGATCCCTACATGAATCAACGCAAGCTGCTAGGGCACTCTACGACTTGTGACTGCTTGCTCCCCTCTTGACTTAAGCTGCCTTCCATGATACTGTGCAGCCTGTGGCTACTGGCCCCCATGTTTTCCTCTATGTCCCCCTAGTGCAACTGGTTGGGGGCCAGAGTGGGCAATTTCCCCCACCTGACCCTGACTCACTCTCACTCCCTTGCTGCTCACTACTCCAACCAGAAAGCCACTTCCCACCTAAACTGCTGGGCTCCCTCCACCTGTGGTGACTTTCTGACTGGCAGGAGGTTCTACCCGAATGCTGAGAATAATTAACCCTTTTCCCTATTGTGCTGAGGTCAGCCACAAAATCCCAGCAAGGGGTCAATCAACTAGTAATCTCCAAAAGGGGGGTTACATAAACATAGATACTGATGGCAGATAACGACTGCTGGACCCATCTAGTCTGCCCATTTTTAATTATGATCACTTTTGCTGCTGAACCACAGCACTGACTCTTCCACTCTTTACCTTCCTTCCTCCTAGGATTCCTTTGTGCCTATCTGAGGCATTTTTGAAACCCACCACTGGTTTCACCCCCACTGCCTCCCATGGAAGGTTGTTCCAGGAATCTACCACCCTTTCTGTGAAGAACTACTTCCTCACATCTAACCTGAATCTACCTCCTTCCAGCTTCATAGCAGGACCTCTTTTTTACAGCACCCTTTTCTCTGAAACATATTCCCTCCTGTACCTTATTAACACCCAAGAGGTATTTAAAGGTCTCCATAATATCCTCACTCTCCCTATTCTCCTCCAGTGTGTTCATATTGAACTCTTTCAGTCTCTCTTCATAGGGTTTCTGATGCAGACATTGCACCATTTTGACAGCTCTCACCTCTCTTCCTGCTGCTTTCTCCTTTTTCTAATTGTTCCCTCTTCCACACCTTTCTCCTTTGATCGCTAGTTCCCCTTCTCCCTTTGCTAATGCCCCTGCCTTCTTGAGTATCTTGCATCCTGATGGGACTCTCTCTCCCCTTAGGATCTCCCTACTCTTTATCTCAGCTTGTGGTAGCTCTTTTTCTGCATCCCATATTTCTTCTGTCACCCCCCCCGGCTACTTTAAATGTCCATCGAAGTAACATTTGAATTATCCACTGAGGGTTGTGGTTGCCTCCTAGATGAAAGCAAGCCATCACATTGGTATACAGCTTCTTATGCTTCCAGGTTGGCCCACAGTCCCCAATGTAGACATACTTCTCCTCCCTGCACCATTCCTTCTACTATTACTTGAAGGGCTTGGTGTGGGGTTCCCTCTCCTTCCACATATATTACAACACGCACTTGCCACTCACCTTTTAAAAACATAGGAAACACAGGATTAATTAGATAAATGATCTACCTTTTTTTACCAAAAATAAAATTTACACATGGAGCAGACTATGGCAGTTCATCTTTACATTTAAGTCCATGAAACACCTTTATCAAGTTAATGTATTGGCAGCCGTATTGGCTCTGATCAGAGTTTGTTTATACAGGGCTGTATGTATGATGCTTTTGGCTGGTAATGTATATCTCTTGGTGTGTAATGATAAAACTAAGGAATTCTTGTCATGGTGATCGGTTGCATAACAAACATGAAGAAACATACATACTTTGTCTGCATACTGAGACCCCTATGTGTACTATTTTAAAGCCCTTTGTCAGCATCTAGGAAAACTTTTCATATTATGATTTTCTGATACAATTCATGTTATATTCTGCTAATCTTCTGTATTTATTTTCTTTTCATTCTTTATCACAGACTATATTTGCTCAAAAATAGAATATTTCTCCCCGGTCTCTCCCCAGTCCTCCTACTTTAACCTCTGATGAAATCATAAACCTTCATTTGTTATATCATAATAATTTCTGAGGTAACACACTGTGATGTCACAATTAGTATTGTGACTTAATCTAAGGCTGGAGTAAGAGAAACAGATGTCTGGTTGAAAATGACCCTATTTTCATTCACATTCCCTCAGTAGTAAGGGATAAATCCATATAAATGTATAAACATTAATTAAATATAAGTTGAGTTGTGTCTATACCTCTTCTATGGAGCATTTTCTCTTCAGTGTCTTATCTGAGTTCCTTAGCTCCCTGACCAGCTGCCATCACCCTGCAGGACTTACATGCCATATCTAGTCTCTCACATCTTACCCCTCATGATAGGGTTAAAAGGATGAGGGCTGTCTTCACCCCCCAGTCTTCAGATCCAGTTGTGCAGTGGCAGGAGTCCCAGGGTGATGGTGCAGGCTGGAGTGATGAGCAGGGCTTTATGGTGACAGGCCTCACTTTTTCCCATTTTTCTCCCCAGAGGGGAAGCATGCTGATGCAGGCATGCCTGCATGTGAAGGTGCACACAAACTATGTGCCAAGCACCAGCCAGCCCCATGTGTTCAGCAATAACCACTGGCCTGCTATAAAACCTCCACATAGAGGCAGTATCTCACCAGTGTGATGGGTCCCTCCTCCCCAGGAGAGGAGAACAGTCTGTGGATCATCAGTCCTCTACTACCCCAGCCAACCCACAACAGCGCAAATTCATCACTGAGCCTGGTCTGCTGGCATGGCAGCTGGTGAGGCATGGGAGCTTCTGCCCTCCTTGCCGCTGGGACATTCATCTCTTTTATTTTTTTTTCAAACTTTTCCTGGACACTGGAAAATCTCTTTAAGAAAAAGACCGTATAGGATTACCTAACACAGACATTCTGGGTAGCATGCATCAAGGAAATATACTTGTCTCAATTATTGTTTCAATGAATTTCCTTATAATTGCTGGGTGGGTGGAGATCACGTGATGAGCTAGCGGCAAGCAGAAGTCTCCGAGACCACTCCCATGCTTAGGCGAGTTAAATATAATTTTTTACGTGCTCTGAGACCCCTCAGTTTAATTTGGTGAAGTGCCTAGAGTCGGTGAGGCATACTACCTTGTAGCGGGTGAAAGAAACCGCATCGGGGAAAAAAGAAAAAAAAGGAAAAAAGATAAACAGCAGCATCCAAAGTGAGGCTTGCCTGGGGAATGGCCGAGATGGATAACAGAAGCCCCAAGCTCTTGGCAGCAATAACGCCTGTGGTGAAGCATTCTAAGCCGCATTCCCCTACCCCTGAGGAGTCCGCTGAACTCAGGGCAGAAGTACCAAGGGGACAATCAACCTCGGAGGACATCAGCGAGATTAAACAGCTTCTGCAGGGGCTGGTTGCTGATTTTACCCTACTCAAGCCTGCCCTAAATGCTTTATCACAAAGGTTGGGGGATGTTGAGGTGAGAATGGCCTTGCAGGAAAGGAAGATGGAAACCATGGATCACGAGATAATTGGCCTTAAAAGACAAGTTAAAAAATTAGAAGACTGCCTGGAGGATCAGGAATCATGCAACAGGAGAAATAACCTAATTATGGTAGGTCTGAAGGCCCAGACTGTGTAGCATTCATGCAGGACTTTCTCCAGAAGGTATTTGGTCCAACCCCATTTGGGGAATCATACAATATTGAGCGAGCTCACCGATCACTGAGAGAAACCCCCCCACCTGGTGCCCACCCTAGGGTTCTCATTATGAGATTTTTGAATTACAAAGAGAAGACCCATGTTCTGAATAAAGCCAGGGCTATTAGAAACCTACAATGGATGGGGGCTTCCATTTGGCTCTTCCAGGACTTAATACCTTCAGTGAGAGAGAAACAAAAAAGTATGCAGAGATCAAGAAAACGCTGTACCTAGCTGGTCTGAAATTTAGATTGCAGTACCCAGCTACACTGACGGTGAAATTTCCAAAAGGAGACAAAAGGTATCCCACAGCTCATGATGCCCTGGAGGGCCTCAGGGTGGAGCTACCTGACCTGTTCAAATCGGTGACCTGAAGGAGTGAAAAGGCCTACGATGGATGCAGATGGAACTGTGCTGAGTGAGACGAATGACATCAGGGAAGCGCCTAGACGGATGGCAGAAACCCACCAGATGATCAATTTTTTTTGGTTTCTTGATAGAGATGAAGTTCTGAAAGACTGTGAAAATGAATGCCCTGTTTTTTTTTCTGTTGTTCATTTTAATGCTATACTTGTCCAGGGCAGAACTGATTTGAAAGTATGGACCTTGATGGTGATCCTTTCTTTCATGAAGTTCAGAGTTTACCTGCCTTATGTTGAGCCCTAAGGGATAATTGACAAGCTGAAGCAGATTATATTTGGCAAGCTGAGGCAGGCCACTATTTGGCTTCCATGACCCCTTGTCTATGGGGGCACTTATGTAATGGGAAATGGCAGCCTTCCCCTTTTCTTTTTTTTTGTTTCACCAATCTTGCAGGTGGTGAGGGGCAGATTTAAAGCTATCCTCGAGGTGGGGATTAGGTTGGGGTTTACTTAGTGGATTACATGCTAAGGTGTGGGGAAGGGTCAGAGACATGTCGGGGGCTGACTCATACACATCTCATGAGAACTAAGGAGGACGATCAGAGGATCGGGGGTGGGGGGTTAGAGGATTATGGGGGGAAGAGAAAGAGAGAATCCAAAATATATAAAACAAAGAAAGTAGAACATATGAGAGTGACTATAGGGGTACTGATATAGTAGATGGTTTTAATTAAGTTTCTGTCATGGAATGTGAAACGCCTCAGGGGGAGGAAGAAGAGAATAGCTATACTGCAGTATATAAACCAGTTAGGAGTACATATTGCGGCACTCCAAGAAACACATTTACTGAGTGAGGAGTTGCACCTACTCAAGAAAGGATGGGTAGGCAAGGTCATAGGAGATGGGAAAGCTAAAGCGTTGTGGGGTGTGGCAATATTAATTAGGAAATCATGCCCATTTGTGGTTGAGCGAACCTTGCCAAGGGAGGACGGTAGGGGGATATATGTGTCGGGTTCAGTCTTGGGAAACTCATTTTCTTATGCTTCAATATATGGCCCTACTCCCCCCAAGCCAGAATTCTTTGCTTCCTTGGAAGCGCACTCGCTACTTCCTCATAACCTTTGATCATAGTAGGCGATTGGAACCTCTGCCTGGACAATAAGGTGGACAGAAGCCCTGTAAGTAATAGACCTCCTAATGCCTCTCAGATTGCATTGAGTAGATTTATGGGGATTACAGCTTTAGTAGATCCATATGAAGTGTATAAGAAAGGGATACAGAGATGACTTTTATTCTGGGGTTCATAAGTACTTTCAGGATTGATTTTTCTGGTCAATAGGGATGTGCTTAGTAGGATTAAAAGTCTAAATACCTTTAGCAGGGTACTATCGGACCACTCCCCAATTCAAATGCTATGGGAATTAGATCATATACTTCTGAAACCATGTAGATGGAGGCTAGATGAAGGGATCTTAGTCGAAGATAATATGGTAAATAGGCTAGAGGATTCCCTTAAGGAGATTATTCAAACTCAAGTTCCAACTTTAACAGATAAGAAGCTTGCCTGGCCGTCTGTAAGGTTCTATATGAGGGAATAGCACAGGAATACTCTGCTAGGAGAAACAAAATAGATAGAGCCCGGGAGGAATTCTTAATGGGGGCCATAGGGTCATTGTTGCCGGAGGAGGGATCCTCCCCAGAAGTAGATAAGGAGCTAAAGGAATTAAGAGAAGAGTATAGGGAGATATGGAATCTTAGGGTAGACTCTTGGGGGGAGAGACTAAGTGCTAAATATTTGCTACAAGGGGATGTGCCGGGTCGTGTATTGGTGCACAGAATTAGGGAGCAGGAGGCAGAAAGAGTGATTCTGGCTGTAAATTTTGGAGGGGGAATTATTACGGAACCTCAAAGACTGGCTGATGCTTTCGTGGACTACTATGCTAGTATATACCAAGAGGGGGCCACTAGCACAGAGGACAAAATTAAGAGTTTTCTTGATAGAATACCGCTGCCCAGATTGAGCATGGAGCAGGCCCAAGCACTGTCTGCTCCAATCTCGAAAATGGAGATCAGGGAGACAATTAAAAGCCTGCCTATTGGTAAGGCACGGGGCCGGATGGCTTGTCGGCCAAATTTACAAAACACATTTAGAGACAATAATGCCCTTTACTACAAGAATTCTTTTCGAATATTATGGAAGAGGGAGTGCCCCATCCACCCTTGTATCAAGCTTATATTACTTTGATACCAAAGCCAGATAAACCTAGAGATTTGCCGGGTAATTATAGACCCATTGCTTTAATAAACCAGGACATTAAAGTACTCACTAAGATCTTGGCTAACAGGGTTCTTAAGGTTGCTCCTTTATTAATTAGCCAGGATCAAGTTGGATTTATGCCAGGTAGAGGGGCACATGAAGCATTAAGGAAACTACACCACATCCTACATAAGGCCTCTAATTCGAAGTCTGCTATGACCCTGATAGCACTTGACGCCGAGAAGGCATTTGATCAGGTTTCCCATGATTTTTTATTTGTTACAATGGAAAAAATGGGTTTCCCAAAGGGACTTCTCCAAGGTATTAAAACTTGTATAAAGCCCCCACAGCCAGGGTTTTATGTAATGGCTATTTTTCTAAAGAGTTTTCCTCCGTAATGGAACTAGACAAGGTTGTCCCTGTCACCAATTCTATTTAATATTTACCTGGAACCCCTGCTAAGAGCACTCTCTATGGAACCCAGGGTTCGAGGGGTCGAGGTTCAAGGGATGGAGCTTAAATTTTCGGTATTTGCTGATGATATCTTGTTGCACTTGAACAATCCAGCTGTCAGCTTCCAACATGCTCTGGAAATTATTGGGGATTTCTCGATGGTTTCAAATTATAAACTAAACTTAAGCAAAACCAAAGTTCTCCCGCTTATGGTACACACCCTTAGATAAGATTTTGAACACCTGCAGATCAATCGGGCCTCGGATAAGATTAAATACTTGGGAATTTGGATTAGAGCCAGGTCTGAAGATGGGGTGGAGGACAATCTGGGTAATTTATTGGCTATAATTAAAAACTATGTCTTAAGGTGGAATAAACTCCCTTTAAACTTTACTGCCAGATTAGGAATGATTAAAATGAATCAATTGCCCAGAGTATTGTACCCCATACACCTTCTACCATTCAATATCCCAAAGGGCCGCTTTATTAGTATCCAAAGGATAATCTCAAGCCTCCTATGGGATTCTAAACCCCCAAGAAGGAAACACACTATCTTGCGCCTTCCTTACCCTAAAGGAGGTATAAAACTCCCTGATCTGTTCCTATATTATGTTGCAGTACAGCTTTGGTTAATGGAGCAATGGGCAAGAACTGGGGAGGTAGGAGGGTATATACCAACTTGGCTGTGAATCGAGCAGAGCATTCTAAAGGATTTAAAAATTTCCCCAGCTGCACTGCTGTATACAGACCCGGTGGATTTGCCTATTAGGGGGGTGCATACACCAATTGAAAAGTCGATGAAGGCTTGGTGGGAACTGTTAAACCCAGTTCAGAGGAAGGCACAGAGGGGAGCTAAAGACCAACCCATGGTGGGTAATCCTAATTTCCATCTAGGGGGATTGGTAATTAGCCCACAATGGGCACCAAGTTTTGGCTAAGTTAAAACTGATAGATTTTATTCTTGATGATAAGGTGAGCCTACCAGCTTGTACTAGGGAGTGGGTCTTTTTTAAAAAGGTCCAAATTAAAAATATGGTACAGAAGTTCATATGAGACAATAAAGTAGAAGGACGGACCCCATTCACTTGGGATTATTTGAAGGAGCTAGATCTCCTACAACACCCCTTTTCCAAGGTGTATAAGATGCTGTTAGAATTTCTGAGCTTAGAGCTTGAGGCCCAGACAGTCTACTGGGATAAAATTCTCTCCCCCCTGAGGCCTAACTGGAAGGAGATTTGGAAAAATGTTAAAATCCTGTCGATTCTGAAGAACAGGACTATGCAATTCTTCATTTGTTCGAATATTTATTATACCCCTGTTAAATTATGTTCTAGAAAACTCAGACAGACAGATCTGTGTTTTAGATGTGAATCAAAACCGGGGGACCTATTTCATGTAATGTGGAACTGTCCTAAAATCCATTCGTTATGGATCCAAATTGGCCAAGAAATGGACCCACTGCTAAACTATACTGAATATATCAAACCGGAGATTTGTCTCCTTGGGGACATGAAACCAATAATGAGGGATTCAGCCAAATACCATGTGTCTCTGATGTCTGCCTTGGTTAAAGCTTTTGTGTTGAGACATTGGAAGAATGGTAATATATACACTTATGATCAATGGGTCAGAGATTTGATGCAGGTCCTGGGCAGACTTAAAAAGGCAGATGGCTGTAGAGGAAAAATGAAGCTATATGCCAGAAGGTGGGGAGCCTTAGAGGTAGTTTACTCGATACAACAGAAAGGCCCCCAAACTCAGATCTGTCTGTCTGAAGGGTGGTAACCTATAATATTCAGGTAATAGAATGCGATAAGTAACTAGGATTGTATGGAGATGTATCACCCCTTCGAGGGGATGTCTTTAATGAATGGAGCATAACACACTCATGGGATTAAGTTTTATAGGGACGGAAGTTTTTTATACATACTTCAGGGTCAAGTAGGGTCCTCTTTCTCTCTCAGGGACACAGTTATCAAAGATTGTCCCCGTACAGCCGCTGGTATGACTAAGGTGATGGAATGATATAAATTCCTTGAGGGACAAGAACTGGGTTAGACTATCGCCAGCTGTGAAGAAATAGAAATGTTTGTTATTTTGATTTAAGGGGCTCAAGTTTTCATTTTCTTCTTTCTAGTGACTCCATATAACTGTGACTGTAAATAAGTTTGAGGATGTATATAGCTTCCATATCCAGTTTAGGGATGTGGGCCCAGGCTCCCACCCTGGGATGTATGTATGTATGTCTTACTGCTGAAATTATAAAACTCCAATAAAGAAGTTCAAAAAAAAAAAATAATTGCTGGGTGAATGGATAGGTTTCCATGTTATCCAAAAATGCATCACAAAGTTTGGGATTCAGAAAAATTGTGTGAAAATTGGCAGCTTCTCTCAAATCTGTAAACAATGTGAACATGTCCGGCTATAGTCTTCTGCTTTGTAGATAACAACATAAACACAGCATCATATTTCTCAAGAATATATATGGTAGTTTTTAAATCATATGGTGTAACAATGCCTAAAGGAATAACCATATTTAAAACATATCGCAGTAAATGCTTTAATGGCATTCTTTTGATGTTTGTGGAAATGTAAATAATAGCAGAATTTGCTAATGATTAATTCAGTAAAATATTACATCCTAAAAAAATCATAGAAACATAGAATATGGTGGCAGACTAAGGCCCATCAAAAAATAATGACTACAATAGAAATGAGGGGGGGGGAGAGAGAAAGAGGCCGAGATGGCTCCATGTGTGAAGTCAGGGTTAACACTGCACCAGCTTCCTTCTGCTAAGGCTATTGCATATGAGATGCAAAATGTGGTATAATTATGCAACCCACAGAACACTATGAGTGTGTAAAGCATGCACCAATATACCACAGAGTACAGCACAAAGTAAGGAATTGACAGGTTAGCAGGCTTGTGCAGTCGCAAAACACAGCACCCTGCTGACCAATGTAGTTTATAACACTGGTTAGAGAACAGGCATCCCATGAACAAAGCATCAGTTTGTGTGACCAAAACATGTTAGCACTAGTGCTGTGCAGAATTTTCAAATTCCAGTGGAATGAAATTCCACAGAATTTTCAAAATTCCACTGAAATTCTGCAGAATTTTGCCACAAACAGAATGGTGAAATTCTGCAGCAGAAAATAGTTATGGAATGATTTTCTGTGGAAAGGAAATGCTGTTCCATGCATTATTATTTTGTGGATCTCAATATTTTCCATGGAAATTGTTGCAGAATAATTTTCTCCAGAAAAATTGCTTTTCCACAGATCACAGTAGGCAGAATTCCACTGAAGAACCAGAGGAATTCTGGTGGAAATGCCGCTGGCAGAAAGGCCATTCTGTGCTTATTCATCCAGCAGAATTCCGCATTCCGAACAGCACTAGTTAGCACTATTGTGTGAATGTGTTACATTCAAACATTTCTAGTCAAATGAGTCTGTTCCCCATTCAAGGCACTAAGAGACCATTACCAACACCATATGTGGGCATTTTAATCTTATTGTGACAGGGAGTTCCTGCCACTTTTGAGGACTGATCAGCTCTTTAATCTCTTGCAACAGTTCTTCTGTTTCTTAGCCTAATCTACAGTTCTTCTGTTTCTTAGCCTAATCTATCCTTTACAATTTCTAGTCCATAAGGTTGGCCACCTATGGTCATCCCCCTTCCCTTTCTTGACTATACTATAGTGTCTTCTTTAATTTTCCTTTTCCCTCTCAGGTCCTCATACAGGGAGGTTATTGTTGTGACCTTTGAGCTGATATAAAACAACAGGCTGTGTTCCTCATTATTAGATTTAGTATGCAATGGCACTATGTCATAAAATACTTTAATGTATATACCTTATGTGTATAAAACCTGTAAATGTTGAAATACCATGGCACTAGGTGTTTTTGATAAAGGTAAAAAGCTACTAGGGGACTGTATGATAAAAATTAAGTTAGTTGTACTATTTAAAATGCATTTGAATTGCTGTAAACTGAACAAGTCTGAAATGTCATGGTGTTTTTACATATATCCCATGATGCTTTGCATTATGGAAGTATGTGTGATGTTGCATTTCTTGAAAACTTGGCTTTTTGCCAATGCCCTTTGAGGTAACCCTTGTTTCAGTGTTTCTGCACTGAGGTTTTTTGTCTTTAGCTTGTTTTATTTTGAGACCCCACCACCCAAGCAAACAAGGCCCACAGAGGGGAGTCTGAATCTCAACTGCTAAGTTAGATCAGAGATCAGTGAGTCAGTAGATGCTGGCTAAGTGTAGAGGAAAGATTAGCATAGTCTGTTGCTATAAACTGATGTACTGAAGAAGGGATATGCCATTGCTGAAATTTATCTCCTGCATTTTGAATAAACATCACACAGAGATTGTGTGGTGAACCTGAAGTTTGGTGTCTGGTCCATCTGCTATCTTACAGCCCCTTTATAGACTTAGTGTCAGAAGTGAGATAACTTGCTGGAAGCATCTGAACTGGCCAAAGAGGGATGTTTTCTGGTGGATATCACCCAGATATCCCAGGTGGACTGATGCACCACTAGGTGCCAGAGGCGAATCTGGAGAAGAAAGTCCATGGAGTTCTGACCAGAACCATGGCTGACAGACTGGGAGAGAAGCTGCTGCCTGGACTGGACCTGGGAGCTCAGAGGAAGACCAAGCCTGAATATGATGAAGAGATGCAAGAGGACGTGGAAGAATGGAGGGAACTGCCTCCTCTTAAAGACGCTCCACCTGAGGACATAGGGGAGTTGCTGAAATGACTGTGCATAAAACAGGTGCAGATTGAAAGAGATTGAGATATTGAGCAGAGAGATAGAGACATTGAGTGGAGAGAAAGAGAAACTGGGCGGAGAAGTCAATATGCCAAGTGGGCGAATACCATGAGAGTCTTGCATATCATCAATGCAGGGCAAACAGAAAGAATCAGTAGCCCAAAAGACTTTAAACTGTCTAAACTTTCAGACAGTGATGACATTGAGGCCTAACTTGCAACATTTGAGAGGATTGCTTAAACATGCACATGCACAAGGGAACAGTGGGTTGTTTGGCACCGCACCTGACAGGCAGTGTCCAGTTGATTTACAGCCACATGGACTCCCGAGAGGCAGAGGACTATGACCGTGCGAAGCAGGAGATCCTCAGGTGCTAAGGCATAAACACTGGAACCTATTGCCAGAGTTTTTTTTACCAACTTATTTTCTGCTCCCCCAGCACTGGAACTCTCTCTGGCCTCTCCTCTCATCGAGTCCACACTACTGCCCACTGTGGACCCTGCCATCTTAATAAACATTACTTTCTTCCAGAGCTCTGGCTCCCTTTATGAGCCTGAGGAGACTGAAGGAGCAGTGGCAAGGAACCAGAGTTGGGCATGTGGTGGAATGGTACTGGGAGGGCCATCGCCTATCTGAGCTGGAGAGGATTTTTCAGTGGTTGTCCCTGCTCTCTCCTTCTCTACAAGCATGATGTCCGCCTGATGCCATGGCACACGGCAACCCTGCCAGTGTCAGCCACACTCACCCCAATGTGTCGTCCGCATTCTGCAGTCTGCCTGCTCTCCACTGGGTGTCACTGGAACACTGGACAACTCAAAGCCCCCCCCTGGCAGAGGAGAGCAGCCCATTGGATGCTCGATCCTCTCCCTCCCCTGCTGACCCCCAGTGCCTGAGCTCATTCCCAAACTCAGGTCACCAGTGTGGCATGAGGTGTGGTATCCAGTGCCTCAACCCTCAGTGCCACCGGGCCAGAATATTTAGGTTTCCTAAAATGCAGTCACTGGATACATCCCATAAGATTTATGCCCATCCCGAGGAGCTCTGCTACAAATGGTTGCAACCTGAGAACAAGAGCAAGGACCAACTTCTGGAGGCAGTGATTATTGAACAGTTTATTAAAGTTTTACCACAGGATGTCCAACTTTGGGTTCAAGAGCATAAGCCAGATTCCACTGATAAAACCATCACATTGGTGGAAGACTTTCTAGCAGCCCGACCATCCAGACTCAGAGAGTTCCAAGGGACATCAGCAGCTGTGACCACCAGCAATCTGATAAAGAACCCTTTTACTTATAAACTGTCAAATCCAGCCCCACAGAAACAAGACTTGAGAGCAGAGAGAGGGGGGCACATTCCAGTCCCTGAGATTATATGTCATGGGTGCCAAAAGAAGGGACATTATGTAAGAAACTGTCCTAACATATAGAAAGAGACAGCTCACGTAGCCTTAGTGAACCTGGGTCACTCTATGACTACTGTGCAGATTGGATCACAGCAGATGATGGGACTGATTGATTCAGGGAGTCACCAGACTCTTGTTCGAACATATCTGGTGACTGGGAGTAATAAAGGACCAAATAGAGCAGTCATCTGTGTGCACAGTGATACCCATCGCTGCCCTACAGCCACCATACAAATGACTGTTCAAGAAAAGACACATGAGGTAGAAGTGGGGTTGGTACCTCACCTACATGTGCCAGTTGTTATCAGGCATGACCACCCAGACTTTGCTTTATTTATACATTGTCATGCCACCCAGGACTCTGCTGTAGTTGCAGTAACCACCAGAGCTCAAGTGAACAAGGGACATTTACCATCTGTGTTCCCATTTGATGATGATGTTTTTGAGGATCCTGGCAAGGATCATAAAACTAAGGTGGAGAAGAGGAAGCTAAAGAAGGACTGGGTTGATACTCATGCTGACATACAGCCAGCCTTCGGATATACTTTTAAATGTGATATGCAGCATGAGCAAAAAGCAGACTCTTCACTTAACCCTTTTTTTCACAGGTGGGAAGGGAGTGGATAAAGATGCCCCTCAGTTTGCTGTAAAACAGGGAATACTGTATAGGGAATACACTAACCCCAGAACTGGAGTAATAGTAGATCAACTAATGGCTCCAGAAAATGTATTCTCCCAAATCATATATCTGGCACGTCATCCCTTTAGCAGGCTGAGATAGCACCCTGAATAGGATATTACCTAGGGTTTTATTGGCCCTCTATCCAAGAAAACATAGCTTAGTATTGTACAGCATGTGCTGAGTGTCAGAAGGTAGCTCAGGCAGGAAGAAGGGATAGAGTACAACTACAACCCATCCCAATTGTGACTAACCCCTTTGACAGGACAGTCATGGATGTAGTGGGCCCCCTGGAAAAAAGCTCCAAGGGTAACAGATTTGTACTGGTCATATGTGACTACACTACCCACAACCCAGAAACTATACCCATGAGAACTGTCAGTGCCCCAAGGATAGCAGAGGAGCTAGCAAAGGTGTTTAGCCACATGGGAATCCCCCAGGAAATACTTACTGATCAGGGTAGTAATTTTAATGCACACCTGCTAAAAGAATTGTACCATTTGCTGGGTGTGGTAACAGTGCGAACTTCCCCATACCACCCACAGACTGATGGCCTAATAGAGAGATTTAATCAGACATTAAGGAGAATGTTGAGGAAATATGTAAGAGAAGAAGGTAAAGATTGGATAGTTACCTCCCCAATTTACTTTTCACTTACAGAGAAATCCCTCAAGGGTTCACTGGTTTCTTGCCTCTTTCATTATTGTATGGGAGGAATGTGAGGGAGCCAATGGATGTGGTTAAAGAACACTGGGAAGAAGGGAAGGAGGTGAGACATCTTAATGTCATAAAGTACATGACTTAGTTATGCAAACACCTGGTGAGGTATATCAACTTGGCACACCAGAGCTTAGAACAGAAGCAAGACTTGCGGAAAGAAAGATTCAACCAGGGTTTGAAGACTAAAACATTTCTGTCAGGGGACAAAGTGTTGTTACTCATTACTCCACAGAAAACAAGCTACTCATGAAATGGCAGGGCCTGTCACCATTTTATGGCAAACAGGAGCAGAGAACTATGAGCTTAGCATGCCCAGAATGAGATCCACCCAGAATATTTACCACGTGAACCTCCTTAGGAAATGGTGTGAGAAGTCTAACCCCTCCCTTTATGTCCATCCTGAAGTTAGGGAGCAAGCACTGGAGTTACCTATAAAAGGCTAGAGCAGTCAGGACCATTGGAGGATATTCAGATAAAACCTGAATTGGAGACTCGGAAACAGAAGGATTTGCAGGGGGTATTACAAGAATATGAGCCCATATTCACAAACGTCCCAGGGTGGGCCAAAGGAACTATGCACATCATAACTGCATCGCAAGACAAGACCATACACCAAAAGCCCTACAGACTGACCATGAATGTGAGTGATGAGGTGATTCAGGAAGTCAAAAAAATTGGAGCAGTTAGGCATACAGTAATTGTGCTCTCAAAGAGTGCATGGTCTTCACCCATGGTCATAGTAGACAAGAAAGAGGGTGGGATAAGTCTGTGCCTAGATTTTAGAAAGCTCAACAACGTGTCACTATTCGATGGCTACCCGATGCCCCGAATAGATGACACTATTGACAGGCTAGGCAATGCACAGTGTTTCTTCACCCTGGACCTTACTAAGGGATATTGGCAAATCCCCTTGTCACCTGGCTCACAAGATAAAACCGCATTTAGCACCCCAATTGGTTTATACCAGTTTGTCATGATGCCATTTGGATTACATGGGGCCCCACTCATTTTTCAGTATTTTATGGACCACATACTAAGACCACACACTGAGTACTGTGCAGATTTGGATGATGTGGTTATATTCAGTTCTGACTGGGAAACCCATGTTAGACACTTGTCCCAGGTACTGTAAGCAATGAAGGAGTCAGGAGTGAACATTAACCTTACTAAGTGTGCCCTAGCAAAGACTGAGACAAGATACCTAGGGTTCATTTTAGGAAATGGACAAGTGAAGTCTGTGGTAGAGAAAGTCACAGCAGTAGCAAACAGCCCAATACTTACCACACAAAAGTATGTGAGATCGTTCCTAGGCTTGGCTGTTTATTACCAGAGATGTATTCCCAATTTCTCAGCCATTGCTAGCCCTTTGACTGATCTCACTAAAAAGAGGAGCCCCAATAAAGTTCAGTGGACCCCTATTTGTGATGAGGTATTTAGGAATATCAAGGCAATTCTATGTACAGCTCCTGTATTGAAAAGCCCTGACTTCAACCAAGAGTTTGAAGTTCAAACCCATGCATCAGAGAATGGTATTGGGGCAGTCTTATCTCAGAAAATGGATGGGGAAGAACATCCGATTATGTATATCAGCAGGAAGTTATATGAGAGGGAGAGAAGATATGCTTCCATAGAGAAAGAATGCTTAGCTCTGAAGTGGGTTATTGAGTCTCTGAAATATTACTTGTGGGGGGCTGAATTTAAGATTGTAACTGATCACAACCCAATCTACTGGTTGCACCAAATGAGTGAAAACTATCCCCATATAATGCGGTGGTGCTGGACTCTTCAGCCTTATCGATTTACTGTGTCCCACAGGGCAGGCACAAAACATGTAAATGCTGATTTCATATCTAGATATGGTGCAAGAATTGATGTCAGTGAAATATGATGTACTTTCCCTAAAAGGAAATAGTTCAGGGAAGGTACTGTTAGTCTCTGCTGAGAAATGTGTTAATGCCTCAGGGTAAAAAATAATGATATCCACTATGTTTATGACAGAATGTTTATCATTAATAGGGACCCTGAGACAGAGCTTCTGAAGATGGATGGGTGAAAGCTCCATCTCTTCCTGGAACAGGAAGGTGGTAAGCCATCTGCAATAACTGTTTCCCTCTGAAGGTGGGGGATATGTGACAAGGAGCTCCTGCCACTCTTGTGGACCAACCTTTTCTTAAATCTGTTGCAACAGTTCTTCTGTTTCTTAGCCTAATCTAGCTTTTACAATTTCTAGTCTATAAGATTGGCCACCTATGGGGACTTCCCTTTCTTGACTATGCTATAGTGTCCTCTTTAATTTTCCTGTTCCCTCTCAGGTCTTCGTACAGGGAGGTTATTGTTGTGACCTGCGAGCTGATATAAAACAACAGGCTGGGTTCCTCATTGTTGGATTTAGTATGCAATGGCACTATGTCATAAAATACTTTAATGTATATACCTTATGTGTATAAAATCTGCCAATGTTGAAAATACCATGGCACTAGATGTTTTTGATAAAGGTAACAAGCTACTAGGGGACTGTATGATAAAATTAAGTTAGTTGTGCTATTTAGAATGCTTGTAAATTGCTGTAAATTGAACATGTCTGAAATGTCATGCTGATTTGCATATATTCCATGATGCTTTGCATTATGGATATATGTGTGATATTTTGTTTCTTTGAAACTTGGCTTAATTGTCAATGTCATCTGGGAAAACCCTTGTTTCAGGTGCTTCTGCACTGAGATTCTTTGTCTTTTGCTTGTTTTGTTTTTTTATTTGTGCCACCACCACCCAAACAAGGAAGGCCCACATAGGGGAAGCTGAATCTCAACTGCTAAGTTAGATCAAAGATCAGTGAGTCAGTAGGTTCTGGCTAAGTGCAGAGGAAAGACTTGCATAGTCTGTTGCTACAAACTGATGTACTGAAGAAGGGATATGCCATTGCTGAAGGTAATCTACTGCATTTTGAATAAACATCTCACAGAGATTGTGTGTTGAACTTGAAGTTTGGTGTCTGGTCCATCTATTATCCCACAACCCCTCCACATTTATTAACAAAACTTTGCTGTTTTGATTGTGGGGAGAGTTGTCCAGAGCTCAGTTTTTACAGATGTCTATTGGAGCTGCAGTACAACCCAATAATAAGCAGCACTATATCACAGGTACTTTTGGGCTGTGGTATGAGTATATTGAATGTCTTGGAATCATTTGTATGTATGTACAGGCAGTTTGACTGGATGTTTGGTACCATACTCCATGGCATATACACATCAGAACTTGCAAAATCATTTGTACAACCACTGTCACACAAACATCCAACTTGTAGTATGGATATATCACATACTGACTTATGTCCATGCATTTCCATACATTTCACATTACAGAAGTCATGTTTGGGCTGTTTGAAAGTTTTCTTTGCACTACATTTTAAGTTGAAACATGCATTTCAAATGTGGTAATTTGCACAGTTGAAAACTACCCATAGGGCCATTGCAATTCTTTGAATATAGCTTAGCACATTCTATGCTGGCTTCCCACTCATTTGCATGTGCACAGTATCTAACTCTGTGCCATCTTGCAGCTGAAGTTGTACCACACAAACTGATGCTCCAAATATAGGAAGGCCCATGCTAAGTCAAGACTCAAGGTGCAAACATCAGTTTGCCTGGTGCTAAGTCATTTTGCACATTGTTAAAACTTTGAATATCTGGCCCTGAGAGAGAGACAGAGAAGGAGGGGAAGGGGAGAGACTGAAAGAGGGAGAGAGAGAGAGAGATGAAAAATGGCATTAGTATTAAACAATCCAGAAAAGGGAGTGACTTTAATGTAGATACCAAGGGCTAAAAGGCCTACGAGCATACTTTACTTTCTATGATTTTAGGAGTCAGCAACACTGGAAATTGTACTTTAGAAGGGGTTGTAAGACATTAGATGGGGAAGTGTATGCCAATTAAACATGGCACCTTTTAGAAATTACTTTAAATGGTGTAATCTAATGTTTATAGAAAAAGATTATTCATTTAAAAATCTCTCATTAATAATAATAAACTTTATTTATATTGCGCCTTTCCAAAACCAAGGTGCATTCCAAACAGATTAAATACAAACAGAACAAACAGACAGTAATATAAAAACTGTTACAAACAAGTACGAAACATTAATCAAGGCCATATGCCATTTATGAGAGACTGGAGCTCTCATCTGCTCAAAGTATCTATGCATACTGCAATGTTGCATTATAGGACAAAGTTCATCAGTGGTAAATAGTAGGGCATACTGTAGTAGTAAGGTTCTGTTCAGCTATGGTTTAAGCACTTGTTATGCGACAATTTCCTTGTAGAATGTGTCCAGAACAAATGGTTTGATACCTTTTATTGGACCAACAAGGATGTTACAAAAAGAACAAAGAGTTTTAGCTTTCAGACCAACAAGTCCTTCTTCAGAAGAATGTGGAATGTAGAATGACACATAGGGCTGGATATTCAAACTGCGCCATTCTGAGGCGCAAGCCCTTGCTCTTCGCAAAATAGTTGTGCAGGGGTGTGGCTGGGGCGATATTCAAAGGAGTTGCGCTATTGAGCAACTCCTTTGAATATCACCCCCAGCCACATCCACTGTGCATGGCGCAGTGGAACTTGCACCACCGCAGGTTGTCAGAGTGGAGCATTCAACTTGCAGTGGTGCAAGTACCATTGCGCATGCTCAAAATCCCTATATTCAAAAGGTGACATGCAAACAGGGCCATAATTCATGCAAGGTGCAGGGGGGCCATTTGCATCTGATTATGGCCCCATTTGCATGCCATTAGCATGTAGGTGTGCTGATCCCCGAGGACTTGCGCCTGGCACCCTGCCAGGCAGCAGCCGTTGGGGACCGACGCCCCCTGCAGCCCGATCATGGGCTGCATTAGTTTAAAAACAATCCCCCCAATACATCCCTGGTGGTCCAGTGGACCAAGAAGCCTGATCGTGGGCTGAATCACTTTAAAATATAACCCCCTCTCCTCCCGAACATAGCCCTGGTGTTCCAGTGGACCAAAACTCCCTTTCGCGGGATGTATGCAGTAAATACCCCCCCAACACATCCCTGGTGCCTAGTGTCCCCACACCCACCCATGAAGCCCACCACCCCGCCCCCGGCAGCTGGCGGGCGGCAGCATCCCCCACCACCCCTCCGACTGACTGCCCAGTAGGGCTGCACACCCACTGGTGCAGAGCAAGAGCCAATGGGCGTGCAGCCCTTACCATACAAGACAGTCCAGTTTTGTGAATGATTCATTCACAAAACTGGACTATCTTCTCTGATAAGCTGCTCGCCCATTAGTCTCTGCATGATAAATGGGCATGCAGCCCTACTGGGCAGTCAGTCGGTGGGCAGGGCAGCAGGCGGGTGGGATGCTGCCGCCCGCCGGCTGCCAGGGGGGGAGCGGGGTGGTGGGGCATCATGGGTGAGTGGGGCGGGGGGACACTAGGCACCAGGGATGTGTTGGGGGGTATTTACTGCACACGTCCCGTGATCGGGAGTTTCGGTCCACTGGACCACCAGGGATGTTTAAGAGGAGATGGGGTTGTATTTTAAAGTGATACAGCCCGCGATCAGGCTTGAAGACTGGTTTGCTGGCTAAGGCACCTAGCTTCACCTGAGCTCTTCTTCTAAGACTGCTTGAAAGGCAGAGTAGAGAAACTTACCAGAGCAAGGGAGAAGGATTAAGACTTAGTTTGGCTAAGCAGATTTACTGTGTGGTGGTGTTTTATTTTTTACTCACAGGGATTGCTACTGTTTGTTGCTAACATTTCATTGCTTTTATTTTTCTCTGATTCAAATTGTTGTTGCTGGTATACCTTCTTCTGCATTATTACAAGGTGTGCCTACAGGTGGTGCTAACAGATTACTGCTGTAATCTTCTGATTCAAATTGTCTTTGCAAGGTATATATCTTCTGTTACTGCTTTATTTTTCTCTGGAGCAAAGTGTTTCTCACAGGGTATATCTTCTCTGAAATTACTGTATTACAGGTGGAGCTTACATTTTGTGACTTTTTATCATTGGGCTAAGCAAAATTACTGTTTGACACTGGTTTTATTTTATTCTTGTTTGTTGAAAGGTTTGTTGTCTCAGAGGTGTTTCAGTCTCCTTCTCACATTGAAGGAGCTAATTGCTTTTCCTCCCACAGCTCTTCCAAAGGATTAGGTGTGTATGTGGGGGTGGAGCTGGCAAACTGTCAGTAATTTCTCAACAGAAAGGTTAAAAAGTCAGGTTAGTTGATATCTTGGAGGTAGAAGACTTGGTTTGCTGGCCAAGGCACCTAGCTTCACCTGAGCTCTTTCCTTCTAAGACTGCTTGAAAGGCAGAGTAGAGAAACTTACCAGAGCAAGGGAGAAGGATTAAGACTTAGTTTGGCTAAGCAGATTTACTGTGTGGTGGTGTTTTATTTTTACTCACAGGATTGCTACTGTTTGTTGCTAACATTTCATTGCTTTATTTTTTCTCTGATTCAAATTGTTGTTGCTGGTATACCTTCTTCTGCATTATTACAAGGTGTGCTACAGGTGTGTGCTAACAGATTACTGCTGTAATCTTTCTGATTCAAATTGTCTTTTGCAAGGTATATCTTCTGTTACTGCTTTATTTTCTCTGGAGCAAAGTGTTTCTTACAGGTATATCTTCTGAAATTATTACAGGTGGTGCTTTACAGGTTTTCAGTTTTATCTAACATTAGGATAAGCTTTCAGGGTTACTGCATTTGTTGTTGACTGATTGTTTCGCTCTTACCTCCTTGTTCTTTCGTCCGTGGTTCTTCTTTTTGGCAGGGAAGGCCCAGCCACCCACCCCATCCCAACCACCCCACACACACACCCTTTTATAGGGTACCACAGTTGTAACATTTCCTGTGGCAGAACAGGAAGGGCGGATCAGTGGGGCCTCCACAAGTGATCTCATTTACAGGGCACTAGTAATTTAACTTGTTATAACAAGTTAAACAAAGCACAATTAAACCATTACTTGCATTTTTTTTTTCCTTCTAATTACTCTGACTAGGTTACAAACCCAGCAACTTATTTGGAATGGATTTCATTAACTGCAGGTACTGTGGAACAATTTTCAGAAGGACAGTCTTACAGGATTTAGGACACTGTCCCACATGCTGGGCCTTTGAGATCTTAGGTCTCAGCTCCGGCAGCATGGGCAGAGATTGCACGCCCAAATTTCATATTGAAGAGGAAATACATTATAAGAACCACCCGCCATTTCCCAGCATCCAACAGAAAAACCTCGACCGCAGAGGGAAGTTGGTCCAGGAGGTTGGCAGGTAGTTAGGAGGAGCAAATCAGGTGCCCCATCACTCTCTGCTCTCCAACACATTACCTCCAAAAACCATATAAACACTATAAACAGGTATCTGCCTCTATCTCTGAAATCAAATAAAGAGGCAGAAGACACTGCAGAGCAGGACATCGCGGCACAGGAGCTAGCACAACAATACTCACCCAAATCAGGAACCAAAACTAAACAAGCACAAAGGAAATCCAAAAACTTCTGATCATAGGAGACTCATGATTCGGGAGTTGATACCCATCTCAGCCAGGGTGATGGTCAGATGTCTCCCAGGTACATCAGCATGGAGAGACACTGACCGCATTGCTAAAATTGTTCACAAAGCAGGAGAAAACATTGATGTCCTAGTCACATAGGGACTAATCGATCTCGCCAGCCGGTCAGTTGTGGAGACCAAGGAACACCCTGACTAGGCTGGGTGACAAACTCATCATCTATTTCGTTCGCATCTCCTTCTCTGAGATCCTGCCAGTCTGGGAGAAGGAGCAGATGGACGGAAGGTCAGAGAAGGGGAGATAGGGGAGCTAAACACGTGGCTCAAGGACTGGTGCCAGGAAAAGGACACAGATTTGTAGGGAACTGGCAACAGTTCTGGGAGCGAAGTTCTTTAAATTTGATGGACTGCATCTGACTAAAGAGGGAGTCAGTGCATTGGGGCAGAAGTTTGACGCCTTTGCAGAATATTTAAACTAGCAAATGGGGAGAGGGTGCAGCACCCCATCACGTCGAATGGAAGAACACCCTCCCCTCAGCTAGTGGTCAAACAGGAATTCAGCGTGTTTGCCATTCATTTGCATCACCAGGTAAGAAAAAGGTTTGTCTCCCCATACGATGCACAGGGTAATGCCAAACTTCACCCAACAACTAACACACCAAAATCTGGCCAATGGAAAATCATGTACACAATGCTCACAGCCTGGGAAATAAGATCCCAGACCTGCAGGCAATAATGTCAGAGGCTAAACTGGACATAGTAGCAATTAGTGAGACGTGGTTTACCAGTAACCACTTGGGAGACTTCAGTACCTGGATATGTATTGTTCAGAAGAGACCGAGGTGCAAAAGGGGGAGGGTGGCCCTGTATGTTAATGAAAATATCAAAGCTACAGAAATTCAGAATACACAAGGAGCCAGAAGAACTGTGGGTCACCCTGAAACAGGTAATGGGACAGCCATAAGAACTGGGGTTGTCTACAGGCCCCAGACCAGAGGGAGGACATAGACACATTACTGTTAGAAGATATACAAAACATGACAGCTAAAGGGGAGGTTCTGATAATGGGAGACTTCAACATGCCAGATACAGATTGGTCAATACCAGCAGGAACATCTGCCAGAACTAGACTCATAGTGGATTCCCTGCAGGGGGAGGGCCTCAAACAACTGGTACAGCAACCCACAAGAGACAGGGCTATCCTAGATCTAGTACTGACTAACAAAGAAGGGATCACAGATCTCCAGGTAGAAGGTCACCTGGGGGCCAGTGACCATCACATGGTATGGTTCAATTTGGCTACTACATCTAAATCATCCCATTCCAAGGCAAAAATATGGGACTTCAGAGGAGCTGACTTTGATAAGATGGCCAACAGAGTTAAGCTAGCCCTGGCAAAAGAAACACAGGTGAGGAGGTACAGGCAAGTGGGCAAGCATTAAGGATACAATACTTGAAGCAACATCCCATTGTGTTAGACAGAAAAGGAAGTGCAAAAGAAGAAGGAAACCACTTTGGTTCTCAAATATAGTAGCAGAAAAGGTCAGAGCCAAAAGGCTGGCCTTCAGAAAATATAAGGGAACACAGCGGATGAAGATAGGGAGGCATACCAAACTGCCCTAAGGGAAGCAGGTAAGGCAGTAAGGCAGGCAAAGTCCCAAACTGAGGAAACACTAGCACGAACAGTAAAGAAGGTGACAAGACTTTCTATAGATACATTAGTGAAAGGAGAAAGTCCAGAGGGGGTATTGCTAGTTTAATGGAGAAAAGGGAGCATGTGAGGAGGAGGACCCTGTAAAGGCATCTATCCTAAATAGATACTTTGCTCAGTATTTACTGAAGAGAAGGTAGGCAGGGCCCACAGCTCAGCATCATGGACACAGGGGAGGGAGGTGAGCACTACCCCTTCACAAAAGAAAGGTCCTACAAGAGCTTGCTAAGCTCAGGGTGATAAGGCAATGGGACCTGATGGCATACATCCCAGGGTACTTAAGGAGCTAAAGGAGGAACTAGCAGAGCCATTAGCAGAATTGTTTAGTGAGTCTCTGAGCACAGGAGAGGTCCCAGAAGACTGGAGAAAGGTTCATGTGATCCCACTCCACAAGAGTGTAGCAGGAGGAGGCGGGGAACTACAGACCGGTCAGTCTTACCTCAGTAGTGGGCAAGATTATGGAGGCACCCTTAAGAAAGGATAGTGCAACACCTGGAATCCATAGGGGCACAGGATCCAAGACAGCATGGGTTTACAAAAGGAAGGTCCTGTCAAACTAATCTCATAGATTTCTTTGACTGGGTAACCAGAGTGGTGGACCAAGGGGGAGCAGTTGATGTCGCCTACCTTGACTTCAGCAAAGCTTTTGACACTGTTCCACATAGAAGATTGATAAATAAGCTAGGTAGGCTCGTGGGTCAGAAGTTGGTCAACTGGGTGGCAAACTGGTTGACTGGCAGAAAACAGAGAGTGGTGATAAATGGTATACAGTCAGAAGAGATGCAAGTCACAAGTGGGTACCTCAGGGATCAGTCCTGGGGCCAGTCCTATTCAACATCTTCATTAGTGACCTCATGGATGGACTAGAGGGTAAGGCTTGTCTGTTTGCAGATGACACCAAGATCTGCAACAGAGTAGATGATCCAGATGGGGTGGGCAGAATGAGAAGAGATCTGGATAAACTAGCAGAATGGTCAGAAGAGTGGCAACTGGGATTTAATGCAAAGAAGTGCAAAATCATGCACATAGGGAAGAGAAACCCTGAAGCCACTTATAGGCTGGGAGGGGAGTTGCTAGCAGTCACAAAGGAAGAAAGAGACTTGGGCATCATCATCACTGATGACCTAAAATCATCCAAGCAGACCTCTAAAGCAGTAGGTAAGGCTAGGGGGGTGTTAGGGTGTATTAGTAGGGTATCATAAGTCGTAAGAGGGAGGTAATAATCCTCTGTACAAGACATTGGTTAGGCCCCATCTGGAGTACTGGTGCAGTATTGGAGGCCACACCTTCACAAGGACATTAACTAAATTGAGGCAGTCCAGAGAAGGGCAACAAAATGGTGCAGGACTGCATCAGAAGCATATAAGGACAGATTAACGGAGCTCAATATGTATACCCTTGAGCAAAGGAGGGAGAGAGGTGATATGATCGGAGACATTTAAACACCTTAAGGGCATAAACAAGGTGAAAGAGTCTAACATGTTTAAATATAAGAAAAATAGCAGGACAAGAGGACACAGCATGAGATTAGAGGGAGGCCGATTAAGGGGAATGTGAGGAAATTTTTCACAGAAAGGGTGGTAGATGCATGGAATGGCTTACCACAAGAAGTGGTGGCTATGAATACAGTGCAGGGCTTCAAACAGGCATGGGATAGGCATAAGGGAGCAATACAAATGACTATGAATAGATAGGTCACTGACAGAGCAAAGGCCGATGGCACATTTATAAGGTAGAAAAAGAAATGGG
This sequence comes from Neoceratodus forsteri, assembly GCA_016271365.2. Taxonomy (NCBI): domain Eukaryota; kingdom Metazoa; phylum Chordata; order Ceratodontiformes; family Ceratodontidae; genus Neoceratodus; species Neoceratodus forsteri. The sequence goes on along the minus strand of CM028129.1, from coordinate 1,345,995,071 downwards.
CAGACTGGATGGGCCTTGCGGTCCTTATCTGCCGTCAACTTCTATGTTTCTATGTTTCTATGCTTCTTGGTCCAATGGACCACCAGGGATGTATTGGGTGGGTTGTTTTGAACTAATGCAGCCCGCTGTCGGGCTGGTGGGGGGACATTTCGCTGTTGCCCGCGATCGGGCCAGTGGGGTGGTGGTGGGATTTTCACTCTTTTCGCCCATGATCAGGCTGCAGGGGCAAGGGAGGTTGGGCCAGCCACAGGTGGCAGCTGCTGTGTTTCACCCGCAATGCAGCAGCTCACCTGTGGGTGGCCTCACTTCAACCTTTTTTGGCTCAAAGCTGTGCAGGTGCAGGTTGGGGTTTGCGCTCAGAATCCTCTGTACAGCCCGGTTGAATACTGGCTGTGCAGTTCATGCATGGTTCTTCCCCCTCCAGTTCAGCATGCATTCATTTGCATTGCGCTGTTGCTCAGCATGTTTTCTGTGGCGCAACTGCCTCCTGCTGAATATCGCAGAATGGAGCAAGTTTGGACTTGCACAGGCGCAACCCTATTGCGCATGGCGCAACCCTTTAGAATATCTGGCCCATAATGTTTTGCTGAACAGTACCCATAATGTTCATCGTTTGAGCACTGTTCTGTTTATGTTACTTCTGTTTGTTTAATGAAGTAAATCCATCCCCTAAAGAGGCTTAAATCTCTTGAGCAAATATAAAAAAGCATAATCCTAACATTTTTTTTATCTGTGTTATATGAATATCTTGCAGTTCAGTAAAAGGTAAAACTTTGTTATGTTTTACCAAAAATCTAAGCAGCCGTTTCATACAATAGAATTTTAAATGGTTGATTTGGGTTAGTCAGAGTTTTAATTTTAGTCACATATCTTCAGTAAATGAATTATTGTAGTACCAATGAAAAACTATGCAAATTATGGCATTCTTCCAAGGTGTGGGACTGAAATGAAGGGGTATTTATTTTAAATGATTTGTATTTTATGACTGTAAGTATCTTTATATCTTCTGATTAAGGTGTTTCATGCATACATTAGTATGTTGTATTTGAGTAAAAGATGACATATAAGGTCAGCCCAGAGGTGCAACAACAGTACATCTCACTCCCACCTTAAAGACCATGCTTCTTATGTGAGCACCAGAATCCCACACTGAGTCAGCTAGGGACCATGTGCAACATGGAGATGAGGTGCTTGGCTGCCAGCGACAAAGGGCATGGACTGCCTAGCATTCATGTACCATCTGCTGGCCAGTCACAGAGTTTTTAACTTTATTTTTATTTGTTTTTTTTTTACTAACAAAAGGCACATTAAGATACTATAGATTGTTTCCAGGTGTGTCATGGGGAGCGGGTTGCATTGATCTATCTTATTGATAGAGGAATTTTGCCCATGACAGCAGGGAAACTCCCCTGCTCCTCTTCAGTAAGTTCCATGAGATCTTTTACTTTCACCTGGACAATGACCAGAGGTAGGAAGAAGGGACCTTGGTTTAACATCTCATCTGAAGGGCAGCACCTCACCAGTACAGCAACCCCTCGGCTGCACTACAGTGTCAGTTATGGCTAGTACCTCAATTACCTGGTGTGGGTCTAGAATCCACAACCTTTCCATCTTCTTGACCCAGAGGCCAGCATGCTACCTACCAGACCCAGAAGTCAGCATGATACCTTATGAGACACTGACACCGCATTTGAGAGTGGTATTTGTCTTCAGGTATGAAGGCAGACACCCACCCACCATCCTGGCTAGAGGAAGGGTAGAACCATAGGGACTCCAATCATTAGGGTAGTGGCAAATAGGCCCACTGCAAACAGTAAAGGAAAAACAAATAACTTACAATAATATACCAAATAATAAAAAGTAATAAACTCTAAAACTATGTCAATTGAAATATTCCTTTTTATATGTATATATGGCTGGATGTGGAAGTACGAGTGTTCAATACCTCTTTGACCGGTTGTGCAGAATGTACAGCCCCAAATGTATATCACAATCATTTGCAAGAAGAGCAGAATCCACAACTGCATTGGGTGATTGGTGGACAGTACTGGGTAATGAAACATGGCGTTGGTTGATTAGGGATGACAGAGGGATTTCATTGTGTAATAGGGTACCATTTTGCACTGGGAGAACTTGGAGCATAATATGGGTGCCAGTAGAAAGAAGGGAGTGCTTACAGGAAGAACATGTGAAGGGAGGGAGCAGTGCCACAGATGTGGATCAACACTGTAGTACTGCAACGTGCCCTGGGCCCATATCACAGTGCTGTGTTATATTTTTGTTTATTTTTTTATGCAACATTTTATTTTTATCGAGGTACTGTTTCCAACCATTTCCAAAGCTGTGTGGGCTGGAGTACTGGGAAGTTAAGTGACTTATTCAGTATCACACATATACTATACCTTTCTATGTACTGATTCGTGTTTTGTAATACTGATGTTAAACTGCTTAAAATAGTCATCGCCATGTAATTCCCTTCAACATTTTATATATTGTATTCTCCTGAGTCATGCCTGAAAATAAGCGTTTGTTTGTGTAGTGCACCCACCAAGTCAACAAAACTAAATAAGACAAATTCAGCTTATTGTGGGGTTTGAAAATGTGATCTACAGCTCCCAAACTGGAACTCTTACCGCTAGGCAATACTGCTTACAATGTAATGCTGTGTCTGCACAGAGTCACTAGTATGTTAGCAGGTGTCAATCCTGATAATGTCCACTAACATCTGGATCAGTGATTTAATGTGCTGCCCTTGTGGTTGAGAGGAGGGACAGGGGCAGGGAGAGGGAGAATAACCTCTCTTGTGGTACAAGATCTCCATTATTCATAACTCAGTCCGGTGGTGGTGGAATGGAGTGGGCATAAAGTGCTCGTTTTGTGTCCCCCAATTGGTCAATTGAGTTTTGGATTTGTTCCCTGAGTCAGCAGAAGCTTTTCTTGTTGATGACAGATAAATAGGGTCATTTCATATTTCATTTCTACATTAGATTGTAAAGCATTGTACTTTGGCCATGACACGCATCACAGCTACATGCTGTAGCCATGCAAATATTGTTTAGAAACATAAAAACACAAAGTATTATTGGCATGGCTGAAATTTACTTATACCTTTTCCCTAACATTAATCAAATTATACAACTGTAATCTTGCTTAGCCCATAGAGAGCAATATATTTTGTCCCACAAAATGTGTTACTTAGATTGTTGTTTTAGTTTAGTTTAGCAAAGAAAGACAATACTATATGATCAAGCGCTTATTTACTAATGTCTCCTAAATGCAGAGTTATAACTGATGTCTAATCATGGTAATATTTCTTTTTCAGCGCCTAGTTGAGGCAGCAGAAGAAGCTCATTTAAAGCACGAATATGATCCCGATCTGCAGGTAAGTATTAAGATGCAGTCAAGATGTAGAATTTTATGAATATAGCATAAACAGGATTGGAAAGCCAGATATACTGCATATCTTTAAAACTGTTTTTAAAATACTTTCCCAACTACACATGCAGTACTTGTGACTTCTGACTGCAAGTGACATTGATGACACATGGATGCATGCCTCATGGAAAAAATTGATTTGGTGGATAACATTCTTTTTTTTATTGGTATTTTGCTTGCCTTTTTGCCCTGACCAGTCCATTCAGACCACCCACTTGGCCCCATCACCTGACTTCTCCAGGGTTTACCTAGCTCTGATGTCCTCTACCAAAGGACGTGTGGAGGTACCTGGTCACAAGTTCAGGGTCAGGGGTTGGGCCATTATTCAGTGGTCAGGTTTTTGTTTGCTCTTCTTTCCTCTGCACCCACATTGCATGCACTGGTGCAGTGGGTCCCTTCCCCACATGGTCCGGCTGTGCTGCCACCAGATTCCTCTAGGCAGCAGACAAGCAACAGGACACATTAACTCCCCCCCTTCCTGAGGAAGGAGAACTGTCCCAGGGATGCTAGATGTTCCCTTTCCCTGCCCTGTCCAAATAAATCTATATCTGTTGCCAAACCAGGGAGAGACATGGCATGTCAAGATGTGAGGCATTCAGCAACTCAGCCATTTACATCACTGGGCTGGACAAAGGGATTCCATTCCTGAGGGTACCCTTCCGGTATATGTTAAAAAACAGACATAACAAACAAAATAGCATGCTTTCAGCTAAAAGGGCCAGTCTATCTTCAGGAATGAGTGAACAGAAAATATAACAAGACAGAGTTCATAAGGACCCAAAAGGCTCCACTCCGCAGAATTTTTAGAGACTGTAACAAAGAAGCAGGAGAAATATCCTCTGGCAAGGTAGCGAAGAGCTCCAGAAGCTGCAAGCAATGTTTCTGCAAAAGAAACATATTAGCATAACTATGGTGGCTTAGAATAATTGTCTGAAAAATAAGGATTTAAAGCTTTAAAATCCCTTAAATAGGAAGAAAAGCATAGGAAAAGCCTATAAAAAAAGACTACTGCAGGCCCTGAAGAAATGGTTCCAGGGCCATGAAATATTGACATGTTTCATATGCTAGGTGGCTTTTTGATTTGGTGAATACATTTAATATTGATCTCACAAAAAGGAGCTTTGAGTTTTCTTGATCACCCATAACATTGTCTCACATAGCACTCCATAGGTAAGACTCCTCCACAGTATCACATAATTAGGCTCACACAATGGGCAAGGAATCCCTCTTTCATGAACCTAGTACATGATTACTTAGTTCTTGGGGTAGTTTTGGCAGTCTGAACATTGGACTTGTGTAGTTGTTAAGCTACATGTGGATTAGGGGCTGAAAATTCAACATATCTATATGTATGATTTGGCTGCTCCCACAAATGTTTAAGCACTGCTATTTTGGAAGGAAACTACCTGCCAGGAATCTCTAGGGACATTGCCAGAATTTTCAATAGTCAAACATCCATTGAGTACTGGATGGAAGGGATTCAGTTAGCCATAATGGCTGAAGAAAGAGATCAGGATGCTATCATCAGCAACAGTCTCAAAAGCTCAGATAAGTGCTATATTGCATATAGCAAGGCAACCAAACATGCTCTGACATATAGGAAGGGGATATCACAGAAGGAAGAGGGTGGCAATATTGCCCTTATACAGGTCCCTTGTGAGGTCCCACTTGGAATAATGGGCTCAGTTTTGGAGCATGCATCTATGGAAGGACAGAGAAAGTCTAGAGACATTTAAGCACAGGATCACCAAAATGGTCTAGGGTCAGCAGGGGAGATCACACAAGGAAAAGTTGGCAAGCCAGAACATGTGCACACTGGAGGCCAGGGGCAGTGGAAGATATGATCTGGACTTACAAGTTTCTAAGGGAGATGAACAAAGTTGACAGTGTGGACCTGTTCACATGGAATGGAAACACAGTTATGAGAATCCATTGGTTGCGACTAGTTGTGGGGACTTTAAGAGAGACATTGGAAAATCCTTCTTCACTGAAAGGGTATTGAAACAAAAGAATAAATTGCTGAAGGAGGTGGTGGAGGCAGGGTGGGACAGATTTAGAGGTCTTGTAGTACTGAAGGTGGGCATGTAGTGAGAAAGTAGATAGTGGAAGGAGTCATTTGGGGAATTACTGTATTTTATATATCAAAAGAGTAAAACTCCTATTTGATAGCAGGAAAATTGGGCAGACTGGACTATTTCTGCAGTCATTTTCTATGTTTCTATTCAGGTGATGTCTCTGGAGGCTAAGAATAGTTGTTTGTGTACAAATAAATATGTTTATAAAATTTGCAGGAGCAGCCAAATTGAATATAGTTGATGGTTAAGTGTATTGTGCACTGAATTCAGGCAGCTCAAAAACCTTGTTGGGCTTGTTCTAAAGTTGTTGTGCACATTCTAAAAAGCTTATTGTGCACATTCTATCATTAACTGCAGCTGTAATTCCCTCTCACTGTCTCCCACTACCTGGTTTGACTTCTGCTCACTGTAGCTCAGAGCTATGCTAAACACAGTTTTAAAAAAAGACATCACAGCCACGTGTTTTTTTTAACCATACACTACAACAAATACAATATGGGTGTCTATACACAACTTGCCTTGTGTATAGGCTCAGGGTTGAGATACCAGCATGGACCTCTCGAGCTTTGCTCTCGAGGTCCATACACTGGTATCTCAACCCCTCAACGGAAACACTGGCTTGTGTGTGGGTGCCCATGCATTATTCCTTATGTTCTAGATTGTTTGATGTCTCAAAGAACACTTTAAAAAGTATAGTAGTAAGACAGTTCAGCTTACTACTGTATATAGTTTATATTAGAGCATTGTTTTGAATAGAATTCAAACCCTTTCAAAATGCAGTTGTACCACAATTCAAATGTCATGGAATGAGATTGTACCCTTCATGGTAACCAGCATTCTGAAACCTCTAGAGACTGCAGAAGTCAGTTTAGTTCGAAAAGTGAAAGAACCACTGTGCGTGCATTTCATATAATACTATACTCTATAAAAAATACAGAATGAGTAACTTTATACACAACGAGTGTGTCCTAACACCTCAGAGTTCTGATTCCCATGACCTCTCATGTTCCGCTCTTGAGGTCAGAGGGAATCAGAACCCCTGTATGGCAGAACACACTGATTGTGCATAGTTGTTCATCCAGTATTTTCTATATATTCATTATTTTTCTATATTCAACATTCCCCCTTTCTTTAAACTACATACATTAAAATAAAAACAAGATCACTGTCATTTAGACTTGGTCTGCTCTAGCTGATTATCTACACCTGCCATCACAATCCTCTGTTGATGACAACACAGTCTCATCCTGTGAAAATGAATAAAGAGTGCAATTCTTAATCACTAATGGTGGTGCTAAAGGGTAGGTTTAACCACTTAGTGCCACTTGAGTGACTTTCTATTAGGCTATGATTAGGGGAGCCAGACTTCTAACTCTTCCTAAACTGTCACAAGTGGCTTTGCCACCAGCTGGGAAAGGGAACAGGACCACCATGCCAGTGTCCAGCAAGCACAGAACACCGGTGTGCTGGTTCTCATAAGCCTGGCTGCTACTTCTCCTCATAAGCCTGGTTGCAGCCTCCTGTACTTTCCTTCATTCATCATCTTGTAAAACCCGGTGGTAATGGAGGATACTGCGCGGTAACTTGTGACAGCTGGCAGGAGGAAAGGACAAAGTAAAGAGAGGGCACACAAAGACTTTGAGTTATGGAAATACAGGCTAAGGCTATAGAGGAAGAGGATCCAGTAGATTCAATGACTGTAGCATCTGGGATGACCAGAATAGGAGGTGCACTGGACCCCGGCCCCCGTGTCATTTGCCACAAGACTATGGGAGTTGAGGGGGTACCCAATAACCCATCTGATTCAAAATGAAAGGTGATTTAAGGAAGGGGAACACCTTGGGAGGGATACCCATGGTCATCAAAGTTCAACCAGGTCACAGCAGCATGACATTACACCATGCTGCAGTGCCATACAATGATTTAGTTGCAGGCACTGTCCTGAATGTGAGTGGTCTTAAGCTTCATTGTCACCCTCTAACAGAGAGATAAGAAATGGGCATGTTGCCTGTAGTGCTAGGGACTCCTCCAGTAGCAGTAAGCACATACTGTACCTGTTGTGCATGGTACAACATGACAGCACAACAGTGCAATGATAATGCCCATATTTTGTGACATCCATGAAAGCAACTGGAAGTAGGATCCAGGATGCTACAAGCAAAGGATTGTGATGTCAGGTGGGAACAGGTAGCCAGAGCAGATAAAGCCTACATGACTGTGATCCTGTTTTCATGTTATTTTACAGAGTTACAAAGAAAAAGGGGAAGCACAAAGCAGAAAATAGATGAACTTAAAGAGCAACCGATGCCTTCAGGAGAACTCTAACAAAACAAAATATTTAGACACAGTTCAGCATGTTTGTCATATCAGTTCTGTATTCCTCCTCCCCATTATTTATTATGGAAGACATCTGCATACAAAAAGATTCTTTGCTCCTGAAGACTTCATCACATCATGTTGCCTTCTCCATACCTGAGGTCATAATGCACTGCATGTAACATCACGGTTTCTCTCATGGCAACAGACTGTGATTTCACAACAGAGGATTATGATTTGAAATAGGGAGTAAGCAATTGAGGCAGATGAACTCTAAGGGGACTTTAAGTGATCAAGATCATATATTCATGAAAATTTACTAAGTAATAAATAATGGTGAAGATAACTATATAGAATATATATATATATATATATATATATATATATATATATATATGGAATGCATGTTGAATTATACATAATTATGTTTTTCAAAGTTTTCTTTGAGGCGTCAGTTGCTCTTTAAAGCCTCAGAAGCCTCAGTATGTTTAAATATTTTGTTTCTTCACTTTCATCCCAGAGATTTCAAGTGATTATAGCATGTTTTGGATATCTAATGGAGCTGTGCAGAATTTTCAAATTTCACTTCAAATAGAATTTCACAGAAGTTTGGAAATTGCACCTAGTTCCATAGAATTACACTAGAAGTAAAATTCCAAAATTCCACAATTTAATTAACCACAGAAGAATTTACTGATTTACCTAAATCAGGGATTCATTTTCCACAAAGCATGGAATAATATTCCTCAGATGACATAATTGATTGAATAATATTCCATTGTTTATGTAGAAATTAATTTGAAATTTGGCAGAATTGAAAAAGAAATTCCAAATAGCATTTTGGAAGAGGAACTACCACTCTGCACAAATCCCACTGGTGGATTTCCACATTTCATACTGCTCTAATATCTAGCTCTACTTTAACACTGCTATACTGTAGAAATCAGTGCCACCCTGAAGGCCTGAGATTAACATCAGGAAGATCAAAAGGATGAAACATGATCACTTATATAATTAGGCATCAGGATATCCATTCTACTTTAAACATGTAGATGATGGATGGATGGGTTTTCAAAATGATCATACAAAGATGCAAACGCACAAGCTGGCCTTAACTGTATTTGACCATTTGCATCTGACCCACCTCACATGTATGTGCTTAAAATCCCCATGTTTGCAACTGATGCTGCAGTTTGTAGCAATTTGCATAAAACATGGCACATGTATAATTTGTTGATGTAAATTCTGATTTTGTGGATGAAGCCTCATCTGAACTTTACATTGTATTAGACCACCAAATAAATTGTTTTTCAGTGTGGCCTGATGTTCAGCTTTAAAAATAATGATGAGCAGCTCTGAGATGGTTCCATCCAAAAATCCACCATAAGTCCCCGACCATTCAGGTTTCTTTATACCAAAATAATTCAATATTTTAGATTTGGCTTTGACAGTCTAAATTGCTGTAAAACAGACATCACTATATTGTTGGTGACTATTCTGACACTGCTCTGTCAAGTCTCTTTTCAGTTTGGGATCTATGGTTATAGACACTTATTTGTTTATTGTTTTTGTTTCACATGCATATTGCAATTCATAACATTTGGAAGTGAGAAACAGAGTTACATTTTTTTTTTAATTTTCCTTTAGTTTGATGGCTTAGAATGTACACCTTTTAAATTGTTTCAATACAATTTACTTACATTAGATATCAGATATTTTATATAATTCAAGTGCATGTCATGATTACTCAGTAATGTACTGTACTGCATTTATTTTAAAGTTATGTATACTTAACATAACCTGCTAAGTTCAGTGGTCCATGTTTGCTTTGATATTTCTGTTAGCTCCACCATAGGCGTGGCACTGCACTACTGTAAATATTGTTGCTACTTTGGGGACCTGGCCCCATTCCAGATCAGAAACAAAATTACTGAAATCAGGTTACAATCAAGTTTTTAATAGGTCTGATGTAAATATAAGGAATATGGTGCAGGTAGTATTAATCCAGTAGGTAAAATATTTTGAAATGACTTATACAGTATTAAAGTCAATCAAATACAGTGCCTGCATTTGTAATAATACTATATTTGAGAGGGAAGAGGGATATGCTGGTTGCTAAAACAGTAAGAGAAGTACCGGTGTAGACGAGACTCATTCTATCACAATGGACAAATTATTTGACCTCCTTGTGCTTTTGTCCTCCCAGTGACATTGTCATTGATTAATAAATTCATAAAAAATGCAGACAGGACCCTACAAGTGTAAGTGGCATGGCATAAAAAATATTGTCTCAAACAATAATAAACAATTTAACTTTCTCATAAATGCGTGTCATAAATTCCTACTGCTCAGTGAAGAACAGTATCAGATTCAAGACCAGTGAGAAAATAATTTAATAAAACGTCCAGGACTGTTTCTGTTGGAATTATAGGATATTTATTTATTTATTTAAATATTTCACCAGGAAGGCACACTGAGCAACAGGTTGCTCGTCTCCCAGTGTGACCTGAGGAGAAGGGGTACAATAGGTATGAAACATTTTACATTCAAGTTACAAAGATCAACATAGCATAGAATTAATTAAGGCAGTTGTTACAAACACTGTTGCATACATATGTAATTTGTGAGAACAATTAATGAGTGCAATGGAAATAAGTAAACAAGTGCAATTGTGAAATAAGGGGTAAAGGAGAGAGAGGATGAGATGTCAGACAGTGCAGAATCATGTCCCGGAGAGACCCCTTCAGAATGCGGTGAACCCTGCAAGGGGACAGGGGACTGGAGTAGGGATTAGAGAGAAAGAGAGAGGGAGTCAGTGTTATTAACACCTCAGAAGAGGAGATAAGCCCTTACCCAAAAAGAAAACCTTTCAGGATGTGATGAACCCTTCAAGGGGGCAGGGATGTTCAGGCAACTGTAAACCCTTGTGCAGTTAGGTGCTGTAATTATAGAAGTATAGTGAGAAGGAGGTAATGAGAAATAACCCCTGGGAGGAGATGAGGCCTGATCCAAGGAACCCACCCGGCTGCTGGGAACCCTGCGAGCGGACCTGGAAGGCCAAGGATAGGTAGATGGGGTAAGAAAAGGTGGCAAGCCTAGGCATTATATGACCACTTCAGGATGCTGAGAACCCTGCAAGGGTAGTGTGAAGGCTAGGGGAAAAGGAGGGGAGAGACTCAGGGAAGGGAGAAAGATATGAGAACTAGGACCTAGGATGGGCTAGGGTCAGTATCTGCAGTAGAGTCAATGAGGTATTGGGTAAATTCTGAAGGGGAACCAACTGTAATGAGCAAGATGAAGGAAATTAAAGTGGATCATAACAGGAATAGTTAGGTGCAAGATAGTTAGAGAGGGCAGTGTTGATGGAATAGAAGGAGGAAGAATGTTGGATTTGAGGAGGTAGAGAGTTCCATATTTTAGGGAAATGGTGAGAGTACCCAGACTGAAAAGAGAGGGTGGAGCAGCGGGAGACAGTTAGTGTGGGACTGGGATATTACACGGCCAGGTCCTAAAGATTTCACAGTACTGCCTTTTACTTTTATTTGGGATAGGAGTTGACAGGCTTTAGACCAGTGGCAGGGAGTCAATACTCAGTCATAATTTCATAGGCTAAAAAGGGGGCTCAAACAGGTACCCCATGATGACATCTAATGACATTGCTATAATCAGAACATTAAATTTGTGCCAGATATTACAGTTCAGTGGGCCTACGCAACCAGAGTAGTGTTATGCTTATGCAACTGTGATAACTGTTTGGCTGTTTGCACTCTCTATTCCATGGGGAATTGCTGCCCTGTAGGGGAACTGAAGGCAAGGAACCCTCAAAGAGGGTTTGGCCCCTAGAGGTGCCGCAGGAAAAATTCCCTTGGCTAAAGGTACCATAGGAAGGAGCCGCAAAATGAACATTGAGCAATAAACGTTGACTACATGGTAGAGAAGCAGATTGACAGCAATGAGACAGCTTGATGAAACACAAAGGAGATGCACTGGTTGACAGGATTGCACTGATAAAATGGACTGCACTGATTACATCAGGGGTCTTCCTAAGGAGAGAGGGAGTGGCGAGTAGGGCCACCTTCCATCTCCATCCAACAATGCAAACCTACCAAAGGAAACCAGGGAATATACTATAAACAACTAATTACATATTGTGACCTTTGGCATAGAGGAGAGGAAAAAACACTTTTTCTGGGAACCAAGGCCTAGGTCATGTTCCCTCCAGGCTAGGGATAGTTTATATAGTGATGGCTCTGCTGCTGCAATTCAGAAATCCAATCAAAGGGGAGGAAATATTCCAGTTTGGTGGAAAGCTCTCATGATCCCTCTAATGGGAATGCCATGAAGGGTTGTGAGAGGCCTCTGCAACAACGGGTACTCTGAAGAAAAAGTAGACCACCAAGGCAGGAGGAAGAGAGTGACAACAGCTGAGGGACTCAGCCGGCCTACTGGCTAAAACAAGCCAGGTGCACCAGAGGTGGTCATAGGAATAATAGCTTTTGAAGGTGCCAAGGTGATGCCATAGCCAAAGGAGCACTCTTGAGTTGTGAAGGCCCCACCCTTTGACAGCTGAAGTCATAAATTCTGCATCAAGAGGTATGCCATATGACTGCATGCTAAAGCTCTGCCCAGAGTGAGGGCATTCCCACTATGGGCCAGATGAGAAGGACCCCATCCCAAGGTTCACATGCTCAAGATGTGGGCTTTGTGAGTGCAGAGCAAGACCATTGATTTACAAGGCAAGCCCTGAGCCAGAAAATGTAATGGAAATGGTTAGCATGCCTCCAATTTATGAATGACAGTATGAATCAACTTCAAGTTCTAGATAGGAGAAGGCTGGTTGAAGCCATTGGCCATAGATTAGGTAGTGATTATTGATGAGGAGACTGGGTGAAGTCAGCAGCTGTAGATATTGATGAGAAGGCTGGCCTTGACAGGTTGCAAGTGAACTCTGCAACAATGAGAACTACTAAGGCTGGGCCTGGGTGTGGTAGGAGCCACAGTAAGGTAGGAGGCTGCAGTGTGAGCCAGCGTTTGGTGGTTCGATAGTAGTAGCAACCAGTGGAAAACAAGCCAACTAATTCCATTACAGAAGCTGAACTGATGGTAACATAGAAGGCAGGTGTTTAGGTCATGAGGGGCTGTGATGCCAGTGATTGAATCAATAAGTTTTAATGTAAATGAATCATTGAGATTTAGCAGGTAGGAGATATTAGCAGCATTTGCAACAGCAATAAAATGGGCAGCAGCATAGGTAAGCATGATGCATCACATATGAGGTAAGTTGAATTATGTATATACTTGGCCAACCAGTTCCATGAAGGAGCAAATCATAGTTTACATAAAAGCATTTGATGCTATGGTTTCAGCATGAATAGTGAAGTGATATGATTGCACGAATAGTGAATTGATATGATTGGTATGAATAGCTTAAATGCCATTAAGACAGAGATAGGTTATTCCAGTAAGAAGCATGCAGTGCAGTGATGGAATATAATGAATATCTGAAGGCCATGAAGGCTGTGAAGTTAATGATTTATGCATGGATAACTGAAAGCCATGTAGGCAGGAAAGCAGGGCAAAATCATACAGCTAACATAAAGCATGCTCCTGCTACTTGAAGCCACCATGCTCCACCGTGACATCACAGACCCCCACCATGGGAATAACAGGAAGCCACAAAGTGGGCACCATGAGACCAAACAGCACTGTAATGTTGATAGGGTCAGAACCACTAAAATAGAGATGTGTTTACTGGAAAGACCTCTGTTAAAGACAGTCAAATGATAGCAAGCCACTAAGGCAGTAGAGCAACAATAAACTGCAGCACAGCTACATTACACTGCAGAAAAGCAGGCAAAGGAATTAAAAGCTGGGGTTAGCAGCTGCATGACTGAGCTAACACTGAATGAATTTAGCAGAGCTGCTGAGACAAATAGAGCACAACAGAGAGTTGCAGCTAGCTGGAGCAGGACAAGCCTGGACCAGATGCAAACAATTAATGTGAATAAGCACATAAATAGCAGAAGCAGGGAAGAAGCAGCAGCTTAGCTGAAACATACTGATAACAATTGCAGTTGCACTGAGGGTTTGTTGAAATCTGGTGAGTAAATGGGAGCATAAATAGCACAACACAGGATTAGAACAATATAAACAAAGGACTACAGGATGCTAGAAAAACAAGAAAGCCCCAAAAAGAAAGAAAATGCAAAAAAAAAAAAAAACACAAACACAGGAGGACAGGAAACAAGCTACACAAAGAAGCACGCAGCAGCTGGATGCAAGCAATACTAACCAAAAAGCAGGAGAAACACAATGAACAGAAGTCCTGCACAAACCATGCTGAGCCCAAAGCACAAGTGAAGGAGAGAAGCAGATGCAGGGGTTGGAGGGGGGGGGCAAAGCATTAGCAGGCCCAAAGGAAGAAGACAGACTGACAGAGTCTCCAGCCAGCAAAGAAAAAGTGCTTCAGAAGGAGGCTGGTTGCTCACCCCATTGAACTACAGGCATAGCCTTTCAATTACAAGTTTCTGTCAGGTATTTGTAATATGTTACAGTTAGTTATTACTTTTGTACAAAAGGTAATATGTAACTACAAATTATAATATATTACCTTTTATATTACTTATAATAAAATGTGTGGGCAGTTGTTTACTACCACCCTCCAGCCCCCAGCAGCAACACTCTCTCCTTTCTCTTTCCTGTATTGGATAGTGCTTTCAGGATTGGGATTCACTGTTCTCCCACTCCTTCACCACCAATTCATGGTAGCCACATGCTTTCCATATCTTCTTCTAGATGGGAAACTAGTAGAGTCAGTTCCCACATGGCTAGTACTTTTACCAGTTTTGTCTTTTCCCAAATAAAAATAAAGTAAAAATTACCCCCACCCATTTAAGCCCAACACCCTCTCCACCTATTCCAAAGGCAGACTTAGAGATTTTAAAATGTGTAGTTTCAAATTCCAGTGCAGCACAAAGGTCCTCATCCTTCTGATCTCACCATTGGAGCCAGCTACTGGCAACTCATCCCAGTAGTGCTTTTGCATGAAAGGGGAGAGAGGTGGGCTAGTGATGAGGCACTATGTTTATTCAAAGCATTTGCTCCAAGCATGGCACAAGAGGTCATCTAAAGTCCACTTGCTTAACTTGAGATGATGGGGAGGAGAAACCCAACTACCTAGCCTGGATTACATCTACTGTTCTCCCTCCCCCAAAGGCATCTGTTAAGTAATGTATTTTTGAAAGTGGGGGTGAACTGGCCAGGGAGGGATGATTAGTTTAAAAGACAGTGTCAGCTTCTGGTATGAGGCCAGGAGCTGGAAATGTTATTTAAATCTATACACTGTATGTGGAAGGAGGTGGGTGGAGTCCAGGGATTAATGACTGGGGTTTGGGAGGGTGTTGCGTGTAAGGAACTAGGCTACACAGCCTGTGGAGGGTGGGAGGGTTATTTTTATTTGTTCCTGTTTGTCTTACTATTGGACCATGCAAACTGTCGAACTGCTCAGACCATGATGAACAGTATCCTGGTAAACATACTAACTAACTAACTAATGTGATGCAAACATGTACAACAGTCACTGATCAGCTGATTACTACTGTTTGCACACACACTTAGTAAGCAATAATACCCAACAGGGTTGGTGGTATTGAGAAATACCAGACCACCCAGGGGTGTAATCAGGCCCAACGCTGCAGGCGGAGGTCCTTATAGCCCCTGGAAGATCTGGTGTTTCCCAATACTGCCCACCCTGGAGGGTATTATTGCACTTAGAAAATGGGCACAGTAAAAAAAAAATTGAGAAATAATTGCTAATCAAGTCATTAATAAATATTAAGTTTTGTAATTAAATAGGTCCTTCACCTATATTAAAATGGAGGACTTTTTTCTTAATGGAGACATTGTAGTTAAAACAAAGCTGGTTGAATGCTATTGGTGCCCCCACAGCAGAGTTTGTGTTTGTGCAGTGCCCCCCCCCATCATGGCACATTTTTGTTCCCCATTGCATTTTATTTCTGCTTCATTTTTGTTTTCAAGACTGCCTTTTGTTGTTTCATTTTTTAAAGTACTTGGGCCAAGAACTGTTGCAATCGGAAAAGAAAGTCGTGGTTTCGGATAGTGAACGTGGTCAGGACAGGTCTTCATTTCAGGATGAAAGTGAGTTTTACTTTTCCTGGTTTGAAAATTTTGAAACTGCTATTAAGTATTCTGTGCTGTTAAGGACAGAGACAGAGGACAGAGGACGAGAAGAGTGGCATTTTGTTAGTTTTCCATACCGCAAATGGATGTCTGTCTGCGGTACGGAAAAAGAACAAAATGCCACTCCTCTCGTGCATGGTAGTGGTACCATGGCAACTGATCTGTCTTATATTGGAAAGCCATTTATAGTAGCACAGTACAGTGAAGTACAAAAAAAAAAACAGATAGTGATTTCTGCCCAAACTGCACTGCATTTGCGGTTTTCATAGCTGCTGTGAGGAAATTGCGTGCTTCCTTTTTGAAACTCGCACCTCCCACCATGAAGCCAATTGGATCAAATGCTTCCTTTTTCTTTGCTTTCCTTGTTTGTTTAAATTTTTTTTTAAATGTGCTGCTGTAAGTAAGTAAGAGAAATAAAATTAGACAGGGATAATAAGAGAGAGGTGGGCTTGGCCAGTCTCTAATTTGCTCGCTAAGCAAGAGAAAAAAATGGTGGCTGGCCACTTTGAAACTTCAGGGTACCCCTGGATACCCTAAGTAATGGGGCACCCTGAAGTGGGACTTATTTTTCACCAGGCATCTATTGAAAAATAAATGACCATGGCTTTCTGCCTATCAGGATGCATTATTTTTCATGCCCATTTTCTAAGTCACGATATGGCAGACAACCAAGTTTGGAAAGCAGTATAGCATAGCGGTTAAAAGCACTGAGGCATAAACCTAGAGAACTGGGTTTGAATCCCACAGCCACCACTTGTATACTGTGTGACCATGAACAAGACATTTAACTTCCCTGTACTCCCTGGATGAACCTGGAAAGAAACCTCAGTTTAGTGTGTCTTTCCTGCACAAATCTCATAAAATAAATAAAATAAATGTGGTGAGAGAAGGTTCACTGCTGCTTGTCATCCCTTCTCACCATTGGACTACCACTCTTGTATCCGTTGCTGTGGTTTCATGTGGTGGGGAAAGCCTGAGCTTAAGTTCCATACAGGGTGGGGGTAGGATGGGCTAAAAGTTAAATGGTGGGGGAGGGTGATTGGGTTTTGCTATGAGCATGGGGGAATGGATGATTTGACTTTTAGATTGATTTTACTGTTTACAACAATCCCTTCACTGTGGCAGGCATGGGCGCTGTGAGGTGCTATGATAGTAGAGGGAAGGGGTTCAGCTTGAAATAGTCAGTGGAGGAGGGATGAATAAGACGCTTCAAGAGTGGGTGGAGGGGAATAATTCTCAATGCTTTTAAGAAAAAACAGGATGTTGTGCTAGTGCAAAGTAATGGCAAAGGGTTAAATCTTCACTAAACTATGAATGAAGTTTGGCATTTTGCCACCTTTTTATCTTCTTAGTTATGAATACAAAGTGTTACCAGCAGCTGTTTTGCATCAATTCAGCACTGCCAAGAAAGTCCTGTTTTATAAAGCAATTCTTGCATATATTTACTTTCTACTGTGACCTTTCAGTCACCATGAGCAAAATCTGAAGCTACACTGTAATATGCAGGATTTATGTAGTGGCAGATGGGAAGCCATATCCTTGCCTGGAAAGTGCAGTACTTTCTGGGCAGCAGTCTGGAAATGCTCACTGCTGCTGCTAAGAATGGTTACAGTCAGTTCCACTGACGTGGGAACATTACTCTGTGATTATAAAAATGCCCACTTGTCTCCCAGACTTTTTTCGCTACAGGATAGCCCCATAAATGTAGTGCTCATCCACACTTACTGATGGCATTCAGCCATGCATGCTGATTCTTCTCGTTCAGTTTGTCACGGTGCACTGTATTCTCATTTCAAGTATTCTGCTGTCATTGTTCCCATCTTATTTTCTACTTCTATGACTATGCAGAGCATTTGACTAGAGATGGTTTTCATTTTATGCTGTGATGCACAGATTTCATACATTTTGGTTCTCTTGTGCGCTCAGTAGGCTCTCCCTTACATACAAATGACTTGTCTTTTCTTCACCAATTTTCTTTTCTTCATTTTGTTAACATTTTTGTTTCTTTGATTATTCTTTTACTTAGTATGTGGTGCATGCACACCATAGTATGATGTATTGCCATACTAAAGCATTGTAATGTTGTGGCTTTAAATGCTACATGTAGTGCTGGGCAATTGAAGCTATTTCCTCACAGCAAGAGGCAGTGTGTGCTGTTTTCCTGGAGACAGTGACAGATTACAGGCAGTGAACTGCTTTGTTCTTGAATTTCATACTTTTAGTCCTATTTTTCTTGTGGGAAAATGCATTTGTTTTAAATACCATGAAATTCTGTTCATCTGTTGAAGACTGTTTTTTTTTCATATTGATTGGTAGCTGTTGACAGAAAAAGAGAATTTGTTCTTATGATGTTCTACATCTTGTATGTTACTGCTTAGATTTCAATGGAAGATATAGGTTAGGGTTACAAAGCCACAAAGGTAAAGAAATGCGGCATTTGGGTTTTCTTCAACCCTGATGTGTATGCCCTTCCTTTCCCCTACTCTTGTATTACAAGGCCAAAGCACAGGTCAGGGGCTGTGCCTCATGGGTCTACTGTTTCAAGCTGTAGGTCTAGGGCCATGCCACCACAAGTCTGCTGCTCCAAGTAGGGCCTGCAGGATCATACATAATTTTCATCACACATGGCCCTAAGAGTCCTGTATGAAGTATGAGACCAGTCATAACTTCCTTTACCCAGGGCCCAGAGGGTCCTGTGTGAAGCTGGAGAGCAGCCATAGTGTTCTCAGCACTGGAACCTGAGGGCCCTGTGCAAAGCAGGAAACAAGCCACAACTTTCCCTCATTCAGCACTTTATGGACCTTGACTAAAGCATAGGATTAGTCATAATGTTTTAGGAGACGAGCCCAAACCTCTATCTTGAAGCAGGAGGCTCCTGAGACCTGTAGTTTGAACTTGGGTCACAATGCTAGGGGCTGGGAAAGGGTGAGGTTGTTAATGCTGAAAAGTCTAACACCACATTTCTTCACCTCTGTGGCTTTGTAACCCTAATGTGTGCACTAATATAGTTTATTGCAATGACTCCCATTATTTGAGAAAGTAGAGTCATAACTTGTTTCATGTAGGTCCTAGCACTAACCAGGAGATGAGTCCTAACTTGCTTCATGTAGGATGTAGGGCCCCTTCTGTCTGTCTATCTATCTATCTGTCTATGATATACAATACACACATCGATGACATGGTGTACACATGCACTCTGATTTATACACATCATTCTCAGGCTTATTCTAGTGGCTTAACTCCTCCCCCTAAGGTGTGTGATATTTTCAAATAAAATAAAATATGGGTAAGTCTGCTACACAAGGAAATAATGCTAATGGAAATTTTCTGGGTAGACTGGGTGGACCAAGAGGGAATTTTCTGTGGACAGAATCTATTGGTTGGTTTTTAAAAGTCCCCTAGATTGCTACAAGCCCAGGGCACCCCGTCATTATGGCACACCAGGCTTGCGACAATCTAATGGGATATTCACTTCTGAGCAGCAATTACCACAAGTTGAACAGTGCTTTTTCTGGTCTAGCTTGAGTCAATCCCGGGGACCCTTTTCATAGAGCTTGTGTCAGATACTTGGTACAGGCTGCCATAAATCAGGTAAACTGTTGCAGCTGTGTATGACCTACAAAAACTGGGCACAGTTGTAGCAAAGTCATTTGTACCCATCCATCCATCCATCTATCCGTCCATCTGTCTACACAGCAAAAAGCTGTGTTAACACATCTGTTGTAGCAGAAACACAAAACATAGAGAATAGGTACAGTAAATGAAAAATTAGGGTTCAAAGTCTCTGGAACCGTGGCAAATTAGTGGTATGGTGTTCCCTGGAGTTTCAGTGATCATACTACAAAAGGTTGTCATTACCCTAGAGTCGGCACTCTGTCTGTAACCATCGTTGTGCCCTTTTCTTTGAGTGACAGGACAGTGCTGATATTAAGGAAACACCAACCATGCATCACATGATCGTTCGATCCCTGAGGAACACCACACCACTGATCTGCCAAGTTTCCAGAGACACTGAAACCTTATCTTTCCTTTCCCCACTTTGTGCACTTTGTTTCTTCCATGGCAGATGCATTAACATAGTTTCCTCAAATGAATTTCCTTACCTTTTGGAAAAAATAACTAAAAGCAGATTCATACTGATGCTCAGTGTTTCAGACCAAAAGCTTGGTTTGTGAGTGCCCCTGTGGGCCACCCACAAAGCAGTTGCATGATGACTTTCACTGCACCAGACCTGTAGCTTGCTTCATGAGTAGCCAGTGCATATTCACATGCATTGCTCTGGATGAGCAGTTTCTTCGTGAGTGGCCCTGTGAAGCAGCTACATAGAGTGCATAGTGTGACAGACCTGTAATTGCTTTGTGGTGTGCACTTGGTGAGACCTGTAGCTTGCCTTGTGAGTCATCCTGTGTGTCACTTATGAAGCAGCTGCATAATGATGGTCACTGCACCAAACCTATAGTTTGCTTTGTGCAGGGCCCTGTGGGTCATATGCAAAGCAGCAGTCCTGTTGTGAGGGGAACCAGACATGTAGCTTGCACCCAGTGGGCCCTTTGTAAAGCAGAATTCATTGAGCATGGTCAATGTCTGTAGCCGGCATCGAACAGGGCACTGCAGTCCCTATTTAAAGTATCAAACCCAGTGGGCAGGTGAGAAGTTTGCCAATTGGGTGTTCATGAGGAGGGGTACTAAGTACCCAGTCCCTTATATCTGGTGAAAAATATTTTTAAAAAGAGTTACATGTGTTAGAAAACAAACCCTGACTTAAAAAACAGTTAGAAAAACTAAGTCCTTGTACATGTGCAGTGTGCATTTCAAAAGTTTTAGTTTTGAAGAGTAATTTTTCTAATACCCATAACTTTTTTTTTTTTATATTTTATGCCAGATTTGAGGATTGGGATCCTACCATCCCCATTATGAAACCCCTGATTGGTATTTTTCCAAATTGTCTCTATGTCCCTTTTCATACATCTATTTAAAAAAATCATGGGCCAGATTCACAAAATGAAATGGGACAAAGTCCTACTCCACAACTCCACTTGTGGACTGAAATTTCTGCAGCTACAGAGATTTGTATTCGTACTCCCCTGCAGCTGCAGAGATATTACACCTGGTCCCACTGACTGTAACATTTTTCCACAGCTGTGGGGATAAAACACCCACAAACTGTCAAAAAATTGTGGCGCTAGTGGTAAACCAGCTCCACCGTTGTGAATAATATAACTGTGGGAAAAACCTGCAGCTCTGCAAGCAACAACCCACTTGTACTGGGTATTTCCCATAGCTCTGGGATTTTCGGGGGCTTTATGAATCTGACCCCCAGAGTTCCAAGAGGGTTCAAACAGAGGAGGTGGGTAGCCACTGCTGGCTTTTATCATTATGAAATGGGAGGTAGAGGAGTACTAGTGGTGGTGTTGGGCAACAGCTGCTGGCATGTTTCAAAACCAGTAGGGGCGTGCACTCTCTGCTCATTATTATGCAATTTAGTGGGTCGGTAAGGGGTGCTGGCAGTTGGGATGTTCTTCTTCTTACTACTGGACAAACATGGAGATCCAGTGCCAGTGTTGATAATTGGCTCCAGACTGCCAGCAATCTAAGGAGAGTATGGACCATTTTCATAACTCAAAACAGCATGGAAATAGCAGTTTCAAATCATGAAATTGGGACACCCATCATAAAACTGACATATGTATGTCAGTTTCACAAAATTCCAGTTTTCCTTAGAGCATTAAAAAAAATGCTGTGTGTTTGCATGAAAATTGCATTTTATTTTCTAAATAGTTATAAAAAAATGCATTTTTCAGTAATGTCACCTATCAAAGAATCCTCCTTTGGTTAAACGCTAGTAAAATAATTTCAGGTTTCAATTCCCTGCCATTTTTGTGCTATCAGTGAGCAAAAAAGTCCTTTCTTGCCATATTTTTATATGATTTCAACCTTTGAAAATTGTTAAGCTGATGAACCAACCATTGCCGAATTTACAGGATCCAGAGATTATTTATGTATGCATTTATTTACTCATTTATTTATGCATTTATTAATTGTTGACAAGGTAAGTACTTTAGGCAACTACAATGCCTATTTTTAGGTAGAGCTCAGGAAAGTTACATAATAAAAATAAAGTGACAGGCATCATACAGAGGAATGCGAGTTCATGCGATGCTACAACAGGTTACAAAGAACAGGAAGGCATCAGGCATGATTAAGGTGCAAAAATGAGGTTTTCACATTAAACTAGGAAAAAGAACTAAATACTGCACACAGGGTTAATGCACATGTTGCATACACAAACCATCAAAAATGAAAAAGAAAAAACACTAAGCCTCATTGCTTCCAGGTGCTCTGTATGGCATAGCTTCCTGAAGAAGTGGCAGAGCACCCGGAAGCACAGAGGCTTCCTGCTTTTTGTTTTGTAGTTTCAGATGGTTTGTATATGCAGCCAATAAGGTATTAACATATTTTCTCACTTTTGCATTTAACCCTGTGCGCAATATTTTGTTGTTTTCTGAGTACTGTGCCTTTTACTGCTGCAAGGGTTGGCATTGTAAGTGTGAGCATATGTTTTGTTCTTTTGTTTAACATTAAACTGCCTACTCAACTTTTAAGAAAGGGGCACTACTATTCCCCTATAATAGTACTATGACCACAGAAGATTCTTCCCTTTTGTTTATCATGAAACAGTGTTCAATCAAGATTATGTAAACAACCAAACTGCTGCATTAGGCTTTCTATTTTATGACTTGTTAAGGCAACTTGTAATAAGCATGAAATAATATGGTTTCACTGGGAACTGATCCCAACTAAGTCACATTAGGTCACTCAAATTACAATCCATGTTTCCAGTCCCTAGTGATGGAGAGTATTTTATTTTAGTTTTTTGTTAACTAAGAAAGGAAGGCTCAGCAATTTTCCCTTTTATCAGCCTCATCCTTGGGGTGGAGAGACGGATATAAATAGAAACCAACTGACATTGAACCAGATTATGTTATTGGTGGTAATTTTAGTTAATGGGGAAAATTCGGCCAGAACACTGGAGATGTCCCTTAATCTCCCTGAGGGGGCACTACTCACTTCTTGTGGGAGAATATAGGACCATGAAGGAGGAAGAAGTGTATATAGTGGGCCAGGTGGAGGAAAAGGCTTCCTTCCCCAGCCAATGTACTGAGGAAGCTCCTGTGTATTCTAATTTGTTTGTTGTGCCTGGAGATAGAAAAGAAGTGGAAATGATCAAATCAAATCAAATCATCTTTATTTTTATAGCACCTTTCAGAACCAAGGCACTGTACATGAAAACCATATAGATAAAGATAAAATTTTAAAACAAACATTAAAACAAATCATCCGTATCTAGGAAAAGCTAAACTAAATAAATATGTCTTTAACTCCATTTTAAATGATGGGTGGTATTACCACATTAGCAGGTTCAATTACAGCTCCTATGGATCCTTTGTTTGAGACCTCTAGCTACCTGGGATCTATGTCATAATGGCGATCACAGAATAGAGAGCGCCATTACGGCACATGGAAATTGACCAAAAAATATTTTGGCAATGCAGTCCCCAGTGCACAGCAAAAGGGCACCAGGGAATTAGATGTTACATATAAATGTACCCATCTACCATGCCATGGGAGCAGCTTACCATGGCGCCACATCTCACAATCCCTCCCTCCTCCTCCCACCCAATGCTCAGCATGCTCGCTCCTCCATGCACATATACATGTAGTGACAGGATGTCACTATATTCATGCACCCCCCATCCGGTTGCTCACTCTTCCTCATCACTGTGGTGAAAGGCACCATGATTGAGTCACTGTTTCAGTAGGCACCCAATCGTGTTCACTGAACTCACAGGATATCAGCTACCTGTAGTCCTGTCTGAGAAATAAAAATGGCCAAACAGCTCAATCAAAAACATCAGTACCTGTTGGCAATGACTGCCTGCAAAGAAGCAAGGTTTGAGACTGCCAGACACCTGCACTGATCATCAGGTGGTAGTACAAAGAAAGAGGTGCCATCATGGCAGGCCCCCTTTGATGTTGGTCACCCAGATCTACCAGCTACTACAGCATGTCATGCTGACAGCAATCAGCTGTTTCTCCCTACAACAGAAAAGCTTACTGCACCTGACTCTACACAAAATGTCAATGATGCAACAGCTCTGTATGTTTCCACAAACACACCAGTGAAGCAGTTTCAACCACACTCCTTGTAAACTTGAGAAGGACTGGTTGGTGGGTCAAGCATTCCTGGCAACAGGATGGGTGCATGCAGGACCAGAAGGAACATGGACTTCTGATTCTTCTTCTGTCAGGATTCCAAAACCAGGAGACTTACTGGTAGAATACCAGAAAAGTCAAGTGTAAACTGTACTCAGCCTAAGATTGCACTGATTTGTGGAGGGGAGTGAACTCCCTATGCATTACATTGGCCCTCAGGCATGCAGCTAACTCAAAATCCTGGGTAGGATTATCTATACAGTGAGAATGACTCAAGTCACAGGTGTGCCAAACATATGGCACATGGGGCTTGCGGCATTCTCCTAGCTGGTGATTGGGATTTTCTATCCCGTGCACCGATTACCACATGTTAGACCAATTTTTTGTGGTCTAGCTTGTGGAAATCCCGAAGGCCATTTTTATGGAGCGTGCACCATATATTTGACACAAGCTGCCATAAATACTGGAAACTGTTGCAAATGTGCCCAAGATTGTAATATTGGGTACAGTTGCAGTGAAGGGTTTGGCACACCACCAGAACCTGAGGGCCATGGTGCAGGGCTTGTCACAAGCCCTGTGCCATGCTTTGAAAATCCTGCCCTCTGTTCTCAAGTCACTCTAGAATAAGCCTAATAATGTAGACCTCCCCAGCCAGGTCTCTTCTCCTTGATTTAGATCCTCTTTTGGGAAAAACTAGCAATACAACTCCCTCAGTCCAGAATAGCATCACAAAGTCAACTATATCAGAGGGGGAACAGAACAGGGAGACATACCCCCCCTTGAAGAGGAACCAGGGCCTTCAACTAACAGTGGGGTCCCTCCCCATGTGATTCCACTTCCCCAGGCAGACAAGAATGATAGACCTAGACCCTGTGCTTCACTATTTCATATTCCTATTTTACCAGTGAAGAGACACAATGTGGTAAGGTTTCGGTACCAGGGTGGTCTGCCTGAGCTGCCCAACAGAGTTCACGTGGCCAGGGAACTCCTGAAAAACTCGGGCAGGATTTTCAAAGTATGGCACAGGACTTGCAACAAGCCCTGTGCCATCTTTGGCAAGATGGGAGAGTGCCTCAGAAAAGCACTAGCAAACAGGCTAGAAGGAGGTGTGGAGCAACAATGGAGAATTATCAAAACTGCCATCACAGAGGCAACAAGCCTTTGTGTGAAGCAAATAAACAAATCAAAATGAAAGAAAAAGCCACTATGGTTCTCAAAAGAGGTGGCTGTGAAAGTCAGGAAGAAAAAGATAGCATTCCAGAAGTATAAGGAAACATAGAAAGAGCATGACAGAGAGCTGTACCAGTTAAGGCAGAAGGAAGCAGGGAGGGAAGTCAGAATAACAAAGGCCCAAACTGAGGAAAAGATAGCCAACTCAGTTAAGAAGGGGGATAAAACCGTTTATAGGTACATCAGCGAGCATAGAAAGACAAAGGGAGGGATAGTGAGGCTGAATAGAATGAACGGTGGGTGGGCAGAGGGGGACAGTGAAAAAGCAGGGATACTGAATGAATGTTTCTGCTCAGTATTCACAAAAGAGTGGGAAGTGCCTAATCCAATTAACAGAAGCACTCTTGATAGGGGGTTGATCCCAGTCCTTTCACAGAAGAAAGGGTTCTGCAAGAACTCCTAAAACTGAAGGTGGACAAAGCAATGGGGCCTGATGGAATTCACCCCAGAATTCTAAAAGAATTAAGGGAGGAACTAGTGAAACCACTGCTACTCTTTTTAATAAATCATGGGAGGATGGTGTGGTACCCGAGGACTGGAGGAAGGCGGATGTGATTCCCCTTCACAAAAGTGGGACCAAGACAGAGGCAGGAAACTACAGACCTGTCAGTCTGACCTCTGTGGTAGGGAAAGTGATGGAGTCACTTCTGAAGGAAAGAATAGTTGAGTACCTAGAGGCCAGTGAGCACAGGACCCAAGGCAGCATGGGTTCACAGCGGGAAGGTCATGTCAGACGAATCTAATAGATTTCTTTGACTGGGTGACCAAAGTAGTAGGCCAGGGAGGGGCTGTGGACATGGCCTACCTAGACTTTAGCAAGGCAGTTGACACAGTCCCACACAAAAGATTAATAGTCAAATTAACCAGCCTGGGAGTGGGTCCCAGGGTGGTAGCCTCGGTAAAATATTGGCTGCACAACAGGACACAGAAGGTAATTGTAAATGGAGTCCACTCTGAAGAAAGAGGGGTTACTAGTGGGGTACCACAGGGTTCAGTATTGGGTCCAGTCCTTTCTAATGTCTTCATCAGTGACATTGCAGAGGGACTGGAAGGAAAACTATGTCTTTTTGCAGATGACACAAAGATCTGCAATAGGGTTGATACACAAGGAGGCATGGAAAGGATGAAAAGGGACTTGGCAAGGTTGGAGGAATGGTCAGAAGTATGGCAGCTAGGATTCAATGCAAAGAAGTGCAAAATAATGCACCTGGGAAACAAGAACCCAGGGGAAGAATACACAATGGGTGGGGAGGTAGTAACAACAACAAAAAAGGAAAGAGACCTGGGGGTAATCATATCAGATGACCTTAAGGTTAGCAAGCAATGTGAGAAGGCAGTAGGGAGAGCTGGGGGTATACTAGGAAGTATAGGGAGAGGCATCAGCAGCAGAAAACAGGAAGTTGTTATCCCTCTGTACAGACAGTTGGTGAGACCCCATCTGGAGTACTGTGTCCAGTTCTGGAGACCCCATCTCCACAAGAACATAAACTGGATAGAGGTAGTCCAGAAGAGGGCAACTAAAATGGTGCAGGGTCTGCAAGAGAAGCCGTATGAGGAGAGACTAAAGGAGCTTAATATGTATACCCTTGAGGAAAGAAGGGAGAGGGGGGACATGATAGAAACTTTTAAGTACCTCAGTGGAATTAACAAAGTCCAAGAGGGTAGCATCTTTCAGAAAAAGAGACATGCAAGAACAAGGGGACACAATTTAAAGATAGAAGGAGGGCAGTTCAGGGGCAATGTGAGGAAGCATTATTTCACAGAGAGGGTAGTAGATGCATGGAACAGCCTTACTGAGGAGGTTGTGGGGTCTAAACTGTGGGAGAATTCAAGAATGCATGGGACAGACGTAAGGCAATTCTTTTGGGGGGGTAGGAAGAAATAGGCTGTTGGTTAACTAGAATCTGTGGCCTATCCTGTAGGTAGGGAAATGGGCAGACTAGATGGGCCAAGCAGTCCTTATCTGCCATCAAAGTCTATGTTTCTATGGTACTTAGGTTCTGGTGGTGCACCAAACCCATTCACCGTAACTGCCCCCAATTTTACAGTTTCAGGAGTAGTTGCAACAGTTTCCACTATTTATGGCAGCTTGTGCCAAATATCTGACAGAAGCCCTGTAAAAAAGGCCCTCAGGATTGCCGCAAGCTAGATCACAAAAAGTTGGTCTAACATGCAGCAATCAGTGCACAGGATAGAAAATCCTGATTGCTGGACAGGAGAATGCTGCAAGCCCTATGCACCATATGTTCAGTGCACCAGGGGCTTGTAGCATTTTCACCATTTTGAAAATTCTACCCATTGATTTTCTTGGCTAGTGAGATATATGCATTAATACATGTCAGGGGAAAAGCCTCTGTTTGATACTAAGGTTCATACTAAGGTAAGTGCAAGAGCAAGAAGGTGGAGGCCCATAATGATCTTATACTTATCCATTATATAATAGGAAAGATCATATCCACTGCCTATCAAATCATGTAAACGATTTTTAAAAACACTTTTTAGTTTCACTAATAACAACTTGATGTGGCAATCTGTTCCATGGACCAATAACTGTAAGAGTAAAAAAATATTTTCGACTAGACCTCAAGAGTGGTTTTCTAATTAGTTGCAAAGTAGGTCCCCTAGTATTATGATTGTAGTTTTTAAATTCTAAACCTAGTTCACATAAAAGATAGGGGTCTTGAACAATGTTGTATAATAACATAAGAGCACCTTGAAGATGACATGTGGATAAGGGCATAAGTTTTAAAGTGTCTAACATTATGTAGCCCAGAATTTTTTTTTGTAAATTTCCTCCGTTTCCAATGAAAGACCTTCAGATTTTTTTTATACGGACACCAGAGCTGGGAAGCGTATTCTAAATGTGATCTAGCATATGCTCAATACAAAGGTAACAACACCTCAAGCTCCCTCGATATGATGTTATGTAAGATAGACCATACTACTCTGTTGGTTTTGTTGATAATACCGTGTACGTGTCTGTTGTAAGACAAATCATCTGAAATTATAATGCCTAAATCTCTTTCATCCGATGTTGTCTCAAGTAGTAAACCATCCAATGAGTAAGGAAAGTGCAACTTTCTTGTGCCGAAATGCATTACTTTACATTTAGAGTTATTCAAGGTCATACACCAGTTCTTAACCCATGAGATAATATAATCAAGATCTATTTGGATGATGTTAGCCTGGGGTCAGAGGCACAAAGGCCACCTATTTTAATGTTGTCTGCATATTTTATGGTAAAAGAGGAACAACCTAAGGTAAGATCAGAGATGAATGCTTGAAAAAGACAGGGGCCCAAGACTGAACCCTGTGGCACCCCGCTGTCACTATACCATTAGCTGATTTTTTCCCATTGATAACTACTTGCTGAGTACAATTTTGAAGCCAATTATTTATCCAATTCACGATGAAACTGTTTATATTTAACTTATGAAGTTTAATAGTTAAAGCCCAATGTGACATGATATCAAAAGCCTTGCTAAGGTCAATAACAATGACATCACAAGGCAAACTCTTATCAAGGGAAGAACTAATATGTTCATAAAAGCATATTAGGTTGTTTAGACAGCTTCTACCTTTGTTGAAACCATGTTGCTCTACATCATGAAAATCAAGGATGGGAGATATCATGTCTTTGAATAGACTTTCTAGTAGTTTACAGATCGAGAAAGTCAAACTCATCAGCTGATAATTTTCCAATTGTTTTTTAGGCCTTTTTTATGAATTGGGATTACATCTGCTTCTCTCCAATCCTGTGGGACAACATTTTTGGCCAAAAAATACTCAAACATTATTTTTAAGGGGGTAGTAATAAAATCTGCTAACAAAAATAATAAGTGACCAGCTATACTATCTGGACCAGGACTATATTTTCCTTTGAGTGTTAAAAATTTTTCTTGATGTTATCTGTAAAGAAACGGACGGGTGGAACATCAACAGTTTCAAGCGAAGCATCATCATAAGTTTGTTTGATTGTACTAGTGAAAATTTTACAAAAATTATTATTAAAAAATTCAGCCAAATTGCTTGTGTTTTACATTGTTACCTGCAAAAATAATTGTCTGAGCCCTGCTCAGGCTGAACAGGAAGAGGGAAATTTTGTTTGGCTTTGATTTTAAATTAAACTGTTACTGCATTACCACAATGCTTTGCACCTTCATTTTAGAACCACTTTGGTGGTGTCATACTTTAATTTTAATTATAAGTCTGAGCAGTTTGTGGGGTTTGAGCGCCGTGACCTGTTGGCAGCACTTCCGAGTCGGGGCTGCTATTTGATCCTGCCCTGCAGCGTAAGCAAGCAGTATAAACAGTGTGCTGTGTGTGCCTCTGCTCTGCACAGTACAGCCATCATTATATACCTTTTAGTGCTTGTGTTTTATCTTGTTACCTGTAAAAACAATTGTTTGAGCCCTGTTCGGGCCGAACGGGAAGAGGGACATTTTGTCCTACTTTGATTTTATATCAGCTGTTACTGCATTACCGCGGTGCTTTGCACCTTCATTTTAGAAGCACTTTGATGGTGTCATATTTTAATTTTAATTATAGGTCTGAGCAGTTTGTGAGGTTTGAGCTCCGTGACCCATTGGCAGCACTTCTGGGTCAGGGCTGCTATTTAATCCAGCCCTGCAGTGAGCAGGCCGAGCTCGGGCAGGGCGAGCGTGCATTCTGCGCTCAAAGATGTGCGCAAAGATACGCACATCCTCGCTCGTGTTTCAAGTGTTTAGCATGGCAGCATGATAGATTTGGCTAAGTGGACTTGCTTTGGGCCGTTTGCTTCTATTCATAGTTTCGGTTTGCTATTACTCTGCAGCATTCGCTCATCTGCTGGTAGGTTATACAAATAGGCTACAAACCTCTATTTACATTGTGGTGTATTTGACCACTTTGAAGATTGAGTTTTTGGGGAGTATTATACTTCGATATTACTTGGTAATTTACTGCATTTCTGTAACTAAGGGAGTGGAACCCAGCATTATATTTCCTGGCACTTGTGGTACCAATTGCTTGCCCCTGTTTTCAAGCTCTTTAAACTGAGCTTTAATAATATTATATTTGTCTGACCATATTATGAAACACCCTTCTGAGACTGTGAAACAGTTTAGGAGCTTGTAGTCTCTCGGCTGACAGGAGCAACTGTTTAGCAATCTAGCAGTCTGTGTTGCAGCTGTGTTTTGACAGCTATTGGCAGCTCCTGCACCAGAGTTACCAGATAGGAAGGGGGACAACATTTTTGTAAGTCTTACTGCAACTAGCAGTTTTCATTGGTCTCTAGGGTAAGGCGTGTAATATACCTTGTATGTTTAAGCCCTGTTTAGACTTGTAATTCTGTAGGTAAAGCCAAGTTGCAACTAACTGAACAATTGTTTAATTACTTCTACATTGTGTCACATCTGGTAATCTGTTTTTATTTATTTATACATCGGTTTACAACCTTTGAGCCAGAGACTCATTTCCAAAGGTACCTCGTCACAAAGAGGACACATACAGTACAACATTTAGTTACACATTGCAGTTAGAGCTTTTACATCATTGTGGTCACCGTCCAGGTAGATTTATGCAGCTATATCTTTGTTACAATAGGATAGTTACAGGTTTGGTATTACAAGCTAGTACAGTAGTTGGGAACAGATTGAGAGATAAAGCATACACTGGTAGTGCAGAACAGGTAGTCTAAAAAAGAGACAGAAGAAGTGAATAATACTGGTGGTAAGGGCACAGCTGGTGATACGTTTGGGTGTGGAGCCACTCGGAGAATGTTGTCAGTTAGTTTGTTGAAGAGCCACTCAGGGAGTTTTGTAAGGGCATGGTGTGCTAGATCCCCTACGGACACGCACAGCTACGCATGTTAAATAGCTGACTTTGAAGTGCGGTTTTGAAGTGGGCGATTGTAGGTGTATCGGTGATGGAGGCGGGAAGAGTATTGAACCAGGAGGGAGCTCTGTAACAGAAGGATCTTTGACCATGAGTGGTCCTAGACCTAGGGACTAGCAGGGTGGTCTTAGAGGTGGTACGAGTTTGGACTAAGGGCTGTGCAAGATGGATAGAGTCTGTCAGTCTAGGTGGGGAGATTCCAAGAAGTATTTTTTTCACTAAGAGGCAGGTGTGGTACCTGAGCTGTTCATCCAGATTCAGCAGCCTAGCCTCATCATATAGGTGGCAGGTATGAGTGAGACTAGGAGCTCCCGTAATTAACCTACAGGCCTTATTCATGGTGAGTCAGATTTTGTTAAGGGCGGTTGTGTCTGTGGCGCCATAGACTGGCAGGCCATAGTCCACAAGGGACATTATTGAGGAGGTGACTGCTAGACGATGGGCATCAGGAGGGAGGCAGTGCTTGTAACGGTAGAGGATACCTAGCCGTGCATTTGTAGCTGAGGCTAGAGTACTAATGTGATCGTGGAAAGTGAGTGCTGAGTCAAAGGAGACCCCAAGGTACTTGTACAAGCAGACTTGATCAAGAGGATGCTTGGAGCTTGGGAGGATGCAGAGTGCGAAATGATTGCATTTGCTTTGGGGATGGGTGAAGAGCATGGCTTTGGTATTTTTTAGATTGATTACTAGTCTGTGCTCTCTGAACCATGTTTCAGCATCATTGAAGGCTGTTTGCAAGGTGTCTTGAAGGGAAATGGGGTTACGGTGGGTGGTGAAGATGACTGCGTCATCTGCGTACAACAGGATTTTACCAGAGCAGACTTTGGGCATGGTGTTGAGGTAAAGTGAGAAGAGAAGAGAAGAGAAGAGAAGAGAAGATAAGAGAAGAGAAGAGAAGAGAACAGAACCGAACCAAGGATAGAACCCTGGGGGACACCTGAACGGATGGGACATGAATTGGAGAGGGTCCCATTAATTTTAACATGCTGAGAGCGGTCAGAGAAGTAGCTGGAGCACCAGAAGACCGGGCCAGTGGCAAAGCCAGTGCGGCTGAGGGCATCCAGCAGGAGGGGGTGGGAGACAGTGTAGAAAGCCTTAGATAGGTCAATAAACACTGCCCTGACTAAAGCGCCAGAGTCCAGGGAAGAATGCAGAAAATTAGAGAACTCAATAAAGGCAGTGCTGATACTGTGACCTCCATGGAAACCGTGTTGTTCATGGCAAAGGATGTTGTACTTGGTCAGGTAGTCTGTGATCTGAGTAGCCACCAGTTTTTCTAGGGCTTTGGAGAGGGGTGGGAGGATGGAGATTGGCCTGTAATTTCCGGCTGTGCACCTGTCACCTCCTTTGTGTTTGGGTGTGACTATGGCAGTTTTCTAGATAGCAGAGAATTGTCCCAGGCAGAGGGACTTATTGAGCAAGCTAGTTAGTGGGATAAGGACCTGGTCCAGAACCCGGCGGAGGATACTAGGGTCCAGGGAGTCACTGCCAGAATTAGCGCTCTTTAGAGCTTTCAGCAGGTGTGGTCTAACCTCCAGGGGATTTACCCTGTGGAAGTAGAAGCTAGGATAGTGAGTGACTGGAGCAGGTAGGGAGGAAGGGGGGGTCAAAAAAGTCTTTAGGGAGGACCGAACTAAGGTCTGTGAAGGATGAGTTGAGGAAGTTGGCTATGAGGGCAGGGTCAGTGGAGATAGAGCCATCAATGGTGATCTGAGAGGGGGTTGGGGAGCACACGGTCCCATTCAGTTATTTTATGTTATCCCAGAAAGTTCTTTCATTCCCCCAGGAAGAGGTAAGAGTGGCCTGATAGTGATTGGCTTTTGCTTTCCTGATGGCCCATGTGCATTTGTTTCTCATGGCATTGTAAACCTGTCTGTCTGCTGACTGGCCTGTTTAGGAGGCCAGGTGACACAGGTTATTCCTGTGTTTGAGCAGTTGCAGCAAGGATGGGGTAACCAAGGGGGCACTATGAACTTTGGTTCGGACTGCTGTATTGGGTGCGAAAATGTCACAGGCTTTGTTGAAGGTTTGGGAGAAGAAGGTACAGGCAGAATCTAGATCCGGGGCTTGGTGTATGGGAGACCAGTTAATTTGGGCAAGAAGTTGCTTAA
Organism: Neoceratodus forsteri; assembly: GCA_016271365.2. Lineage (NCBI taxonomy): Eukaryota > Metazoa > Chordata > Ceratodontiformes > Ceratodontidae > Neoceratodus > Neoceratodus forsteri. Next base: position 1,345,961,617 of record CM028129.1, on the reverse strand, counting down.
GGCCTTTTAGTCCTCCTGGTCTGAGGCACCGGACGTAAGTGGGAAGGGCCATGGGTTTGGGTGTGGGGGTCACCCAACGGAAAAGGAGAGGGGAGTGATCACTAAGAGAGTCCGGAAGGACCTGGGTATTATGTATTTGTTGAGGGTGGTTGGTGATGACCCCGTCTAGGAGGGTGCTGGTACCTGTCCTACTGTTGACTCTGGTGGGTTGGGAAATTAGTTGGAACATGTCAATAGCTGCAAAAGAGTCACGGGTGGTATCAGCAGAAGAGCTGAGCCAGTTCACATTCAGGTCACCCACAAGGATTTGGTCAGCTGAGTGAGTGGGGTTGAGAGATAGTCAGTTAGTGAAACCAGTGCCAGAGTTTGTTTTTGGGGAATGTAGGCAGTGGTGAGATGAGGGACCCTGGAGGGTCAGGGGTAGAGTTTGAGGGTTAGGGCCTGCACCCCGAATGTGAGAACTGGGGCAGGGAGTGTCTGTCCAGTGAGAGAGTCCCTGGAGTATATCGCATAGCCCCCCCCTTCTACCAACATGATCTTCCCGGACAAAGGAGTACCCTGGAATGGAGACATAGGAGTCTAGAGTGGATTCTGATAGCCAGGTTTCCACCAGCGTGATGACGTCTGGTCTATGCAAAGAAGCCCAACATTGAAAGGAGTCAAATTTTTTCAACAGGCTGCATATATTCATAGATGTTATGCAGAGCCTGGGTGACCCTATCGATGGGCTAGGATGGGCAGGACCATGGTTTGGATGTGTATTTCCTGTCAGGAGTAGCAGTATAACCACAGCCCTGTCCAGGGGATGGTAGAGGGTGAGCTTTCGATAAGTATGTCGTGGGAAGGAGGGGTGCTTCTGGACACTGGGGGTGGGCAGGTTTTCCAAGCAGTGAGCGTGAGGATGATAAGTCTCCAGTGTGCACCTGAGGAAGCTGTGGGAGCTGGCAGGGGGAGGTAGAAGGCTGAGGCAGCTGATGAGAGTAGGGTGGAATATACTAGCTCCAGAACAATAGTAGGATCAGGTGCCAGTATGTCTGCCAGTGGTATCTGGTGGGTGGGACAGTGGCATCAGGGCAAGGATGAGAAGGATGCATTTTAGTAGGGGGTGGGCTAACATAATGTTAGAGGTTGCAGCAGTGTGGTAGGTAGAAGTTGTTATGTGTCCCACAGCAAGTGTGGATGCCACTTTGGATAAGTGGTAGTGACATGGACTCTGGTGGACAGGGTACCCGGTTCAAGACCAACTTGGGGCAGTTGGACAAAGGACCTGGAAGGGAGCAGTGCCCCATGTTCTGAGGCTAGAACACAGGGTATGTTTAGGACCAAAAGGGGTGCACAATAGCGACTCCTAGTGGTCACTCAGTGCAGGCTCAGTTGGATGGCAGGAGGTCCAAGCAAGGGCTCATTACTGAGTAAGGTGGGGGGGCGTGGGTAGGATAGCTGTAGTTGAGGAAGACAGGAGGGGTTAGATAGTTTGAAAGAATCTGGGAAAGGAGGTCACTCAGCTGGGGGCTTGGGGGAGAGAGACTGGGAAACTGTGAGTGAATTCATTTCAGGGTGGGATGTGGAAGGTGGTGTGGGCGAGGTAGCTGAAGGAGAAGGAAAGGGAGGGATAAGTTGTTAATGGGATCAAGGAAAACAGGAGGGAGGCTTTCAGAGAACAGAAAGCTAGAGGCAGAATGCAAGGGTCCCTCTAGTGGCTGACAGGTAAAACCTACAAATGGAAAAGTGGGGACTTAGTATTTCAAATAACAGGAAGTGATATCATCAGTCAGGGCCTATAAAACAAGGGATGACCCCGGGTGGGTGGGTGGCTGGAGCGGGCGGGGCAGTCGACCCACACAGTGCATCGATGGGCTAACCCCCCTCACAATGGTGCTGGCAGTGGCTCTTTAAATTACCTCTTCTGAGCACCCGTGGAGGTTTCAGCTCCCGAAGGGAGCTCCAATACTTGGGCCGAAGCTGTCGGCGTCTGGGGCTTGGGGAAGTGTTGCGAGGCCTATATTGCAAGGGAACAAAGGCACTTCATTAGTATTCAGCGGGAGACCAGTGTCATGATAACACAGCATGAGAGTCCTGATTCATGCACTAACTGACCCCTACAAGTAGTCCCTGAGGCTTTCTATGCAGGTACGGACTTTTGAACTTAAAATATGGCTATGCAGTCACTATTCACAAATGTATTCCTAGCAAGAAACAACCAGACTATCACTCACCTAGCGAGACTGCAGCCCCCCCACCCCCCAACAGTAGACCCAGCCTGGCAGCAGAACAAACACACACAGCACAGGGCAATCCAGCATCACTGCTGCAGCGAGGAAGTAGTCAGAAATACCAAGTAACACCCGGTTTTCCAAAAGATAGTAGTCCGAGCAGTTGAAAGGAAAAAAGATAAAACCCCTCTCACAATGGTGCTGGCAGAGGCTCTTTAAATTACCTCTTCTGAGCACCCGCAGAGGTTTCAGCTCCTGAGAGGAGCTCCGATACTTGGACTGAAGCTGTCAGCATCTGGGGCTTGGGGAAGTGTTGCGAGGCCTCTTCTGAGCACCCGCGAAGGTTTCAGCTCCCGAGGGGAGCTCCGATACTTGGGCTGATCCTGTCGGCATTTTATAATGGTAGCGTGCAGTGTTCTCACTATTCAAACAACATCTAGACGTATTGATATATAATGCATCAATTATAACATGTTCACATTAATTACTGGTGATTTACCTGATCAGTCTTATATGTGCAGCAATTGTCTAGAAATTGTGGATTTACATAATATGATTGGGCATTTCAATTTACATTTAATCGTACTTGAAAATAGCCAATCTGATATGCACAAATGTTTAAATGCAACTGCTGTATCACCATTTTTAGAAGTTAATCATGGCACAGAAGGTGGGACTGTTATTACACCAAGCACTCCCCATCTTTCTGAGGTTCCTGCCCAGATAGTTAGTGACAGTCCCCAATCACATATCGCATCAACAACAGAGAGATCAAGAAAAATAGCCAGAGAAGAAGATTGTTTTATTGACAACAATCAAAATGATGAGGGCAACTGGTTTAACATACAAGGCACCAAAGCCATTAAGAAGGACAGGAAGGCTCAACATTTTAACATTGAGCAATTTACTAGATTTGATCCTTTATCTTCCCCTTCTTTAATCATTACAGACGTAACTATAGATGCCCTCTTTGGGTTAACTGATTGTTGTATTTTACCTCCAATGAACATTCCTAACTTGCCCCCTGTCAATCCTATTATTAACAACATGCAAACCAATGAAACTCCACTCATTGACTTTTCCACTGACCTAACTACTCCTTCTTTGCCTAGCAATCATTATGATGCTAGTGACCCCTGTAAGCAACAAATTTATGTCTTGGGAGACTCCCTAACTAAACACTTATATAGGACAATATGTAATCCTGATAAAGCAAACAGAACTAGTTCCAGCTTCAGCTGCACTAAAATATATGATCTCATCATAATGCTGTCTGAGATTATGAAGAACTGTGGTGATAACCCCACAGCATTTATACATGTAGATGCTAATAATATCTATAGGGACTATGCTCAATCAATAAAAGAAGATGTTGTTGCATTAACTAACAAACTGGTTGACATCGGTTGTACAATTTGCCTTTCTGAGATTTTACCTATTCCTCACTTCTTACCATTCCTTAACAATAAAATTAAAGTAATTAGCAAATGGCTTAGGAAATGGCATCTGCAACAGAATTTGATATGCTTAACCCATTGGGAAGAATTTGAACATCATCCCGAACTGTACTGCTTTAACGGTTTACATTTAAGCAGACGTGGTAATGCTATCCTGGGAAAACAGTTCTTGACATCCATTAATAACCTTTTAAACTAAATTCAGGGGATGAGATGGTGGGCAGGTCACCATTTTTAAAACCTTCAGCTAGCAGCTCTATGAAATGTCAGCACTTGCATTGCTTAAGCTTTAATGCCAGGTGTCTTAATCATAAACTGGATGAATTAAAATGCAGAATTAGGCAATATGATATTGATATAATTTCAATCAGTGAAGCTTGGGGGTGATGATAAATCATCTTGGGGGACAATTATTCCAGGTTACATTGTGTATACATACAATAGGACTAATAGAAAGAGAGGGGCTGTTGCGCTATTTGTGAACAATCAACTAAACTCAATTAACATTACTAAGAACATCAAAAAACATGACAAACAAACTGAGACTATTTGGATCAAGTTAATTTTGTCTACCTCAGATGTTCTTATTTTGGGCTCTTGTTATCATCCTCCCAATTTTCCAGTTGATATTTTAGATGCTATTCTATGTGAAATCGAACAGGATAAAATGATAGGCAATATTGTAGTCTCTGGTGATTTCAACCTAGGTGAAATAGATTGGCAGAATCTAAGTGCTAATACCAGCCAGGGGAATAGGCTATTGAATACATGCACTCAGTTTGGTCTTAAGTAGAATATACTCACCCTAGAAGAAATAATATTCTGGACCTCGTACTTTGCGATGATGATCTAATATTAGATAATATTCAGGTTAGCAATCTTATAAGGAACAGTGACCATAACACTGTCACTTTCAATATTATACAAAATTATGTTTACAACTCCAACCCTACCAAAATATCTTTGTATGAAAAAGCAGATTTGGTGACAATGAAGCATATTATTGGGAATATGAATTGGGAGTCTATTTTGGCAGGTTCTTCTCCTGCACACTGTTGGGAAAACTTCAAGAATATCATCTGCCATCCCAAGAGAGTTACACATTCCACCTAAGATTAAAAATGCCAACCAAAATAAAGTCCCTAAATGGATGAATCAGTGAATCAAAAGAATTATTAGATTAAAGTGCAAAAAGTACGTCAGATATCAAAAAACTAAATCATTCTCTAATTGGGCTTCATATATCCTAACATAAAGAAAATGTATGACTATGATCAAAAGGGCTAAATCTAAGTGGGCACACAATTTGGCATCAACTGCTAATAAAACAAATAGCAAGCACTTTTATTCTTATATTAATTCATTGAGGAAAACACAAGCACAAAAAGGTATATAATGATGGCTGTACTGTGCAGAGCAGAGTCTCACACAGCACACTGTTTATGTTTGATATCAGTGTTAAAACTGCCAGACTCCTGGAAATTTTTTGGCAATGTTATCATGCCCTGAAATTCACTCCTCTATTGTTACTTTTCCTGGCTATACCCCTCACAAAGCCTGCTTATAAGACTGTGACTGTCTTGTTTCATAATGAAGGTATTTCAGTCATTGATATAATTTTTTGCCTGAAATGAAAATGAAGTTTTGCATGATCCAGAAGTTATCCAAGACTCCAATGGCATAAGGACTGAAGTGGGATGAGGCATATGTGCAGGAAATCAAACAGAATGGCAGCTTAGGCTTACAGCGTTAGGATCATGAGATGAATTGATCTGTGAAAAAACGATTGATTGGAGAGTGTGAAGAAACTAAACTACCTGGCTACAAGAAAAAAAATCAGGGTTTATGAATAAAACAATCCCAAGGTCATAGCTGCTACAGATCAGCTGCAATTTAAAGAATTCTGTGGGTGGCAAATGGCAATGTGGTGGTGGCTGGCAAGATGGCCAATTCACTTAAGGGAATAGAATTGGCTCCTGATCACTCAGCAGATTTTATGGGACTTAAGGGAATGATGCAAACAGTGTTGAATGAAATCTCGACCTAAAAACCTCAGTGGCATCTCTAGAAGAAAAATTCAAAGCCCTCCACCACCATACCCTCAATGCCGAGACATATTTATCCTACACTGATGAAAAAGATACCAGGCATGAGGCACAGATGCATGAACTGGAGCAGATGGTACAGTAATTGTGGCACACAGCTGAAGATGCTGAAAACAGGAGCAGAAGGAACAATTTGAGTTTGTGGGTTTCCCCAAGAGAGCAGAGAGAGGGAACCCCACAGAGTTTCTGCAAAGGGAGCTGCCCAAACTTCTAATTTACCAATGGCTCCTAGTAGTTGAGGTGGCACGGGCATGAAGATCACTGTCTCCTGTCCACCAGCAAGGGGAGCGCCACGAGAGCCAACCTGGCAACATTCCTTCATTTCCCAGAAAAAGAGAGAATCTTGAACTTGGCAGGGGCACAGGGTCTATATTTTCAATGATTACTCCACTGAGTCAGCTGGTAAATGAAATGCTTTCACCAAAGCAAGGAAAAACTTTCAGGATCTGCAAGTGAGCTATAGACTCTTGTACCTGTCGAAGCTGCAAATAAATTGCAATGGAGTGAATAATACTTAAGAGACCCCAGATGAGGCTATGGCTATATTCAGAGGAAGTGGCCCATGGGATCCACTCATTGTGGCCCCTCGAGTGCCCCAAGTAAAGCTAAACAGCAATGGGCTGATAAGGGCCCAAATCACACCTGGCAAAGCTCACATAACAGATTCAGTCCCCTGACCTTCCTCCCAACAGCGGCGGATATGGATTGGCAGATCTCAAAGTCAAAAAGAAATCAGCAAAATAAGGGGAAAAGCTTCCCAGGACCACAGCACACCAGCAGAAGAGGAGATAGGAGCAGAACACCATTATCAACTAGTAATAAGTCTGCAGCATCGAAGAGACAGGATCCAAACCCGAACCTGCAGCTGTCATCACCCCAACTACACTGAAGCAAGCCACAGCAGAAGAGCTTCTACAGGAGGAAATAATAAGCTCATGGGCAGATGCAGCAGTAGGAATTGTGGCAGAAGAAGAGAGCGAGAGACCCCCTCTGATGGACCCAACTTATGCAACAGTAGACATGAGTCCAGTGAAAGAGTGTCTAGCCCCAGGACAGGCTACCTGAAGGGGTCTCCTTTTTGATGTGTTTCTCTTTCCTCTTGAGCTGGACTGAACAATGAAAAGGTTATGTTTTCCTTTGATGCTGTGGGAAAGGAGTTGGTGGGGCAGGCACTGTTGCATCAGTGGGATAAGGTTTTTTTTTTAGATGATGAGTGCTCAGCCAGCCTGGTGGTGCTGAGGGTTGAGGCACTGGATGCCACACCTCACTCCATGCAGGCAATCTGGGTTTGGGAACAAGCCTGGTCATCAGGGGTCCATAAGGGAGGACTAGGATTGAGCGTCTGATGACAACGGTACTAGTCCTGGGGAAAGGGGTGGTTGCATGCTGTGCTCTGGTGGTCCCTGGGGACATCCGGAGGTACTACGGACATGTGGATGCCAAGTGGGGGGGCATGGCAGATGTCAGCATGCTGTGTATGGATGTCATTGCACTTCCGTGCTCCCATCGGGGGGAAAAAGGGAGAAAAATGGCAGCATAGTCTGTGTCAGCATGATGGCCGCAGCTTCACCGGCCGACGATGCCTGAATAAAGTGTGTGCCAGTACTGGATCCTCACTGGGTGCAGGGTCATAGGGGGCTCCTTACGACGGTTGTAGCTGCATATGCCAGCTGGGCACGTCAACTTCGGGGTAGGCTGTGGAGGATCAGTGGCTGGATTAATAGTAGGACTGTGGCTGCAGGTGAGGAAAAAAGAGATATGATAAAAAAAATAAATGATGAGTGCTCACAGGGGATAGAGAGGGAAGGTGAGAGGGACCCGGGATCTACAGGATTCAGTGAGGGAATTTCTTGAGGAAAGGAGGGAGAGGGGGGGGACATGATAGAAACATTTAAGTACCTCAGCAGAATCAACAAAGTCCAAGAGGGTAGCATCTTTCAGACAAAGAGACATGTAAGAACAAGGGGACACAATTGAAAGATAGAGGGGGGGCAGTTCAGGGGCAATGTGAGGAAGTAATTTTTCACAGAGAGAGTAGTGGATGCATGGAACAGCCTTCCTAGGAGGTTGTGGGGTCTAAAACTGTGGGAGAATTCAAGAATACATGGGACAGACATAAGACAATTCTTGTGGGGAGTAGGAAAAAATAGGCTGTTGGTTAACTAGGATCTGCAGCATATCCTGTAGGTAGGGAAATGGGCAGGCTAGGTAGGCCAAGCGGTCCTTATCTGCCATTAAAGTCCATGTTTCTATGTTTCAAGTTATGGCGATGTAACTGGGTGAAGGTATAAATAGAGGCACTGTTAACAGAGGGGAATAAGAAGGTGGAATTCTAAAGGTGCCTAGTGGTGGACTCTTCCACGTGCACTTAGCCCCCCTCCAGCCCCCCCTTCTTTACCTCTTCCCCCAGGAGTAACTGGAGTCCAGGCTTGTCCTGGTGGACTGCAAAGCACATATACAATATGCGTCACTACAGGGGAGGGATAACCAAGGGCAATCTGGGGTTCTAGAAGTGGAAGGCTCTTCGGCTCCTCCAGTGTAATAATGTGATGAGGGAGAGGATGCGGAGGAGACCGGGGGCTGAGGGGACAGTTTCTGTATCTAACCCCCCCCTCGGTGTTTCATGCACTTTGGGATGACAAACAAACACACACAGCTTGAGGAATAAATAGCTGAGGGAGGCACCATTGTCTCCCACTCCTCCCTTTCCGCTGGGCTGTTTGAGTATGCAGATGTCACCAGAGCTGTTATCAAAGGCCCGCAACTCCCAAGGCTGAAAACCACCCCCTCCTGCAGATAGAAGAATGGGGTCTTGGGGGATTTTGACCTGTGAGCTGGAATTGGTGGCCGAGGACTGCACAATCACAAGCCATACATAGGTCCCTTTCTCTCAATTTGCCTTTCTAACAAAAGAAAAGAGCATAGGCATGCATTCAGGTATTTACCAACAGTGGTTGCCATAGCAACAGAAACTGGAGCTAAGCTGATGGCAGTTGGGACATGGTGTTCCCCAACTGCCACTATGTTGCAGGGGCCACTGCTCGATGTAATCCTGGGCATGTCCACAATGCAGGTTTCCACGAGATAGGACAAGAAGATGAGGTGTACAAATGGTGAGTACCACTGGCAGAATGAGGGGCAAAGCAATATCCATCGGGCAACAATGGACAGAATGGGTGAGTGGTAACCCAAAGCTAAACAACTAGGATACTGCCACTTGGCCAAAAAAGAAGGGGGATGTTTTTGAAGGGACTCCATCATTCTATCTAATTTTTCCACACCTGTCCTTTCTTCTCACCTTTAAATTCAGTCTGTGATCCCAGGATGATTCCACCAGTGATAAGGCAGACATAAGAAATCAGTGGGGAACAGTATAAGGGATAGGACTGTGTAACTGCGGACCCTTCTCTTCCTCCTCCCCTCACTACTTAATCTCATGATGCTTAGGATATCCACAGGCACCCCTCGCATTGGATTGGCTACACTCCCCCCCCAGGTGGGACAAACTGGAGGCCTGAAGGGGAAAGAGAGTTGTCTGGCCATAATGGAATGTAGCAGGATGGCACCAGCCCCCAGCCCCCATTCCTAGAAGTTATGGGATGGGTGTAAGGGGCAATACAGGAAGAAAGCAGGCAGTGGGAGAGAGCAGGCACAAGCAACCTGGTGGGATCTGGGGAATTTTTATCTGTAAACCGGGAGAGGTACATCCCTCCCCACTTGACCCACCTCAACCCCCCTTCTCCCACCCTCACACTCAACAGCTCCAATAAGAGAGCATTGTCTAGTGAAAAAAAGGGGCTTGTTTTTTAGCCTACCGTTTGTTTGGTTTAGATGCATCTAACATTCACAGGGGCCAGTGGGGCAGGCACGAACATGGATATCTTTGCACAGGGTACCCTTTTGGCCTCAAAAGAGTGTTATAGGACAGACAAAGGTACTGACTCACAGCCTAATTTTTCTATGATGTCAGTGGCAGCTCAGCCTAATTTTATGTTTAAAAGGATGACTAACAGGCTTATATTTAGAAGCTGTTGGATGTTAAAAATGTTTATGTTAACGGTGTTATATGCGCAGATAGATATACAGTGGAAAGCTTATGGATAGAGTACTTCTCCACACTCACAGGCAAACAATGTAGGATGGCTCCCCCTTCATAGAAGTTTAAGGGATAGACATCCCTGTAAGGGTAGATCTGTTCCTCTCATCATGGAAAGGTTTCTCCAAGAGGATCGGGGGAAGAAGTGTGGAAGTGGCTGGTCCCATGACACTAAGAGGAGGGAAAGTGCACTCAGAGGAGACTCTTTGATAAAGAACAGACAAGGTACGAATAAAGTAAATGACCACATGCTGAGTAAAATTTACAGGAGTGTCACTAAACATATCAATGGCCTCTTCTGATGTGAAATGGGTATCTTGGGACGTGAAAAGAATTCACATCCCGGTTAAAAACAGAAAGATATTAGATTTGATTAAGGAAGGAAAATACAGGAATTACCTTCCTACAGGAGACCCACTTGATGACAAAGGAAGCCAAAAAGTTAACAGAGACTTGGGTCTCACAGGTGTTTTCCACCTCATATAATACAAAAGGAAGAGGGGTAGCCATCCTAATCAATAAAAATGTTCCATGTACCCTCCTAAAGGAATTCAAAGACACTGAAGGCAGATATGTCATTGCACAGGGACTGCTGTGGGGTAAAAAAGTTATCCTGTGTAATGTGTATGGGCCAAACTCCTCAGAGGTTCCCATTTATAGGAACCTGACACAGAAGTTGCCAAAAGTGCAGAAGGGGGATCTAATTGTAGGGGGTGATATGAATAGCTCCATGAATGAACTCCTTGGTAGAAGCAAAAGGCCAACCTCCTTAACCCAAGCCACCTCAGAGGCTCTAAAAAATCTATGTAAGGCATTAGGGTTGACAGATATTTGGAGGCTAATACATCCCACGAGGAGGGATTGCTCTTTTTTTTCACCCCACACCAATCATTTTCCTAGATTGACATGTGACTAGTACCAGGGGGATGGGCGTAGAATGTGCAGGAAGCCTATATTGGAGTGATCATAATCTCAGACCATGCACCAGTAACTTTCACCTGGCAACCATCTCTGGCAGATAAAACCAAAAGGGGGAATTGGAGATTTAATGTCTCCACATTGAAGGATCAAGCCTTCTGTACAAACCTTAAAGAGGACATCAAGATGTATCTGGAGACAAACAAACGAGGGGGCACAACTGCTGCTACCCAATGGGATGCCCTGAAGGCGTACATCAGGGGCAGATGTAACAGTTACACAGCGCATAGGCGTAAGGCTAATGCCCTAGAGCTGGAAGCACTACACAATAGGTTGAAAGAACTAGAAATGTCCTATACAGAAACCTGACACCCACCTTCCCTTCCATCTGGCCTGCTAGCAGAAATAACTGGCCTCAGATACAGAATCAGTACGTTGCTGCATAAGAAAGCAGAGTATGCTTTATTTCGTCTCAGGAACGTGTTTTGGGAATCAGGAGAGAAACCTGGGAGGCTACTGGCCTACCAACTAAAAAAGAATCAGGAGAGATCAAGAATTCTCACAATTAAAAAAAAAAAAGGATGGGCAACTGACAAGAGATGAGAATGAGATAAATGGAGAGATCCAGGCCTTTTATAAGGTGCTATACACTAGTGAGGTACATCCCAATGATTTTGAAATACAGCATTTCCCTACAACTCCCTCAATTGACACAGAAGTGTCTGGAATGGCTGGATAGGCCGATAGAGCAGGAGGAGGAGGTAGAAAAAGATATAAGATCAATGCCAGCAGGGAAGGCACCTGGGGGAGATTGATTGCTGGCAAATTACCTTAAAGCATTTGGGGAAGTCCTAATAGGCCCCTTGCATGGGGCCCTCCTGGAGGCCAAAAACTCAGGGACCCTATCAGGATGCATGACCACTGCCAGGATCTCCCTGTTACCCAAACCAGGCAAGGATCTCTCTCTATGTCGACTTATAGGCCCATATCCCTGATACCAACTTACTACAGAGTTTTTACCAAGGTTTTAGCAACAAGACTCAAGGCACTGGTGGCAGACCTAATAGAGGGTGACCAGGTGAGGTTCATACCTGAGAGAAGAGTAATGGATAACACCAGGAGACTTCTTAATCTGCTATGACATTCAAAGCAGAACAAGATACCCTCCATCCTCCTATCACTGGGCAATGAAAAGGCCTTTGATAGAGTTGAATGGAAATACCTATTATCAGCCTTGAAGGCCTTCAACATTGGACCGCAGTTTAGGGATTGGGTTAAAATCATCTATAATAAAGCTGCAACAGAGATGGTCACCAATGGTAGGGCATCTCCCCCCTTTCCAGCTACACAGAGGCACTCAACAGGGGTGTCCACTCTCACCCCAGTTGTTTATCCTGGCCTTGGAACCCCTACTCCAAGCTATTAGGAAAGCCTCAGAAATAAAGGGTAGTTCTGGGAGAGGAACACAAAACAATGGCCTATGCAGATTACATCCTTTTGATGCTCACTGACCCTGAAATCTCAGCACCTCACTTGCTAACCCTTATTAATAAATTCAGTCAACTGTTGGGACAAAAACTGAACACCTCAAAATCCCATTTTCTAGCTTCCTCAAATATAGTGAGCTAAATGCCTACCTACCATGGGGTTTACACCCAACATCCCAAAATACAGAGTATCTGGGCCTGAAATTCCAGTGGGATCCACCCAACTAGGTAAAAATAACCTCAAGTCAGTGATAGAGGAAATACAGAAGGATTACCAAAGGTGGAGGCTGCTGCATGTATCCCACTGGGGGAGGGCACAGGTTTTCAAAATGATAGCAGCCCCTAAGATACAATACATTTTAGACAATTTTCCCATTCAATTAGAGAAGAAAATAATAGGCCTCATTCATGACAAACTCTGGATTTTTTTCTTCTGGAATGGAGACTCCAAAAGGATGAGATGGGCGCAGCTGAAGAGGGAATTTCACATGGGAGGGCTAAAATTACCTGACTTCCACATTAGAATTATGGCACACTCACTCATATAGCTGGCGCATACCACACCTTGGAAGCAAGGTTGGGAAACCCCAAATAGGAAGTGTGAGGCACATATATTGGGACAGCCCCTAGCCATAGCAGCAATGTTCTCACACCCACCAAAGTAACATAGAAACATAGACTTTGACGGCAGATAAGGACCACTTGGCCCACTCAGTCTGCCCATTTCCCTAACTACTGGATAGCTGCAGATTCTAGTTAACCAACAACCTACTTCCTGCCACCCCCCACTACAATTGCCTTGTGTCTGCCCCATGCATGTTTGAATTCCCCCACTGTTTTAGCCCCAACAACCTCCCCAGGAAGGCAGATCCACGCATCCACCACTCTCTCTGTGAAAAAAGATTTCCTCACATTACCCCTGAGCTGTCCCCATTCTATCTTTAAATTGTGTCCCCTTGTTCTTACACATCTCTTTTTCTGAAAGATGCTTCCCTCCTGGACTTTGTTGATTCCCTTGAGGTACTTGAACATTTCTATCATGTCCCCCCGTCCCTCCTTTCATCAAGGGTATAAATATTAAGCTCTCTCAGTCTCTCTCTTCATATGATTTCTGATGCAGACCCTGCACCATTTTAGTTGTCCTCCTCTGGACTGCTTCCATCCTATCTATGTCCTTGCGTAGATGAGGTCTCCAAAACTGCACACAGTACTCCAGATGGGGTTTCACCAACTGTCTGTACAGAGGGATAACCACTTCCCTTTTTCTACTTGTGATGCCCTTCCTATGCATCCCAGTATCCCCCTGGCTCTCCTTACTGACTTCTCACATTGCTTACCCACCTTTAGATCATCTGATTTGACTACCCCAAGTCCCGTTCCATTTTTGTTGTTGTTAGTACCTCCCCTGCTATTGTGTACTCTTCTCCTTGGTTTTTGTTTCTCAGGTGCATTACTTTGCACTTCTTTGCATTGAATCTAAGTTGCCATATGTCTGACCATTCCTCCAACCTTGCCAAGTACCTCTCTTTACCTCCACCAGTTCCCATTCTCTCTGGGTATGGGGAGAGATAACAAAAATTACTAACTGGTGTCCAACAAAGATGAAACAATTTCCACTGTAGGCTACCCCCTTGCTTCAGACAGAGGGTAGACCGATAGTATATAAGGTATGGGAACAAGCAGGGATCAGATACCTATCAGATATTACAGATCCAAGATTAAACACACTTATGAGTTTTCAACAACTCAGGGAAAGGTACAATCTCCCTAGCCAACAACATTAGATATATCTGCAATTGCAGCATGCATTAAGAGCCATACTTGGTCAGTATCTATGGAGACCCAAGAGAAATGTGCTTGACTCTATTCTATGGCATTGTGGGGGGAATGATACTAGGAGTAAGAACATATTTGCTCATTTGCTAGCCTGCAAGGCAGATATATCCGAAGGGACTAGGCACACCTGGTCAACTAGAACTCCATATGGAAATCACCTTAAAGATATGGGAAACATGCTGGATGACGTGCAGATGGCAGTTAAAGACACTAAGAACAGGTTTATACCATTTAAAGTTTTACATAAATGGCACAGGACACCCAGTAAACTAAAATCATGGGGCCGTATACCCACAGACAATTGCTGGAGATGCCAAACAGCTGGGGGAAGTATTTCACATATACTGTGGAGCTGCACAGGCCTCAATACATACTGGCAAGAAGTTACAGAAGTATGCAGTGAAATCCTGAGCAAGGCTATAACTCTTACACCTGTATTAGTGCTCTTAGGGGCCTGGCAGGACACAACACCAGACAATAGACTGCCAAAATCCCAAAATGATGGCTGTTAGGGGCTCTCATAATAGTTAAAAGAATCCTACTAAGACACTGGAGAGATTCGGACTTCCGGTTGGGCTTCCAAGCAACATGGCAGTGTAAAAGCAGAGCTAGGCTACACCATCCCACTAATCTTCCTAATTTGATGCTTTCAATGACAAACAATTTAAAATAAACAAGAACTAGATATCGGGGACATATGTAAGAAGCATTGCAAAGAAGAAAAATATAAGAAATTGAACAACTACGGGCAGCAGTGAGCAGAATTAAATCAAGCAGCAATGTCGGGCCAGGAGGTCTCCGACTCAGAACACTCTCAAGTGCCAGCAGAATGGCAGGACCAAACAACCACACCAAATAATAAAAGGAGAAACAAATGCATAAAGTTAGATACTATACTCCAGGAGCGCTTATCGTTTCATGCAGAAATTAAAGATCTTTATGGAGAGCTTCATAGAGACGTAGTGAACCTAAAGCAATGAGCTGATGTATCGGAGAGACCGATAACAGCAGTGGAGAACAGAGCAGACGACATGGAGAATACAGTTCAACTCTTACAAGATTAATGTGTACAACTGCAAGAAAAACAAGAAGATATGGAGAATAGAGCTCCGCAGAAAGAACCTAAGATTATATTGCATCCCTGAAGGCTTAGAAGGTCAGGACATCACTGAGTTTACTATTGCTTTGCTCAAAACAGCTCTTGAATTGCCCTCGGGTATTCAATTAACTGTAGAGAGAGTTCACTGTGCGCTGGGCCCATGGCCTACAGATCCGAATGATAGGCCTCAATCTATTATTATGTGCTTTCTCAGCTACGCAGTCAAGGAGACAGTATTAACAGCAGCATGGCAAAAGGGCAAGGTCTTTTACGGGCAAACTCATTTCTATGTTGATAATGACTACGCTCCACAAACTATGCGTAAATCGCAGAGCATATGCAGACATTTTACCAGCTTTGAAGGAGGCAGCCATTAGATTCACAACACCGTACCCAGCTAGACTTGTGGTGCAACCTTCATCGGGAAGGAAGGAAGGAATTTCATACTGCGGAGGAGGCCAGAGAAGAGCTCCTTAAAGTGGGAATTCAAATAAAAACAAAATCCACACTAGGATTACAGAAAACTGACCTACCACGCTGGCATATGGTGAATCTGGGAAGAACATACAATGGCAGAGAAGTAACAAAGAGCGGGAACATTTCTAATCATTTGACAATTTTTCACCAATCGGCAAGGGGAAGAACCTGACTGACAGAAGCTGAAACTTGGCTTGTGATTTCTCCATGGCCTTCTGGCTAGAGGTCCCTGAAAGTTTATGACTGATGAGAGGGACTGGGAATTCAGTTGTCTGAACTGGGATCTTTATAAGACGATGACTGTCTCACAAGAAGTTGGACAGAGAAAAGGAACGCTTACTAATTTTACCTGCAGAAAATTTTGCTATAACAAACAAACATGTAAAACATTTGGTTTAGCTGTTTGAACTGGCCCTGATGATTGCTTTGAAAGGAGCAACAGATATAACTTTAAAGAGCAGATTATAGTGCTCTGCTTAATTTGTTTTAGGGATAAACTGATATGAGTCTGAGAAAAGTTGCCCTAGTTGTATATTACAGAATTTATTTAATTATAAAATAAGCAATTTACATTGCGGGGGGAGGAGGGAGCATCTCCTCACGTTACAGGGAAGCCTATTTCAAACCAAAGACAGACAGGGAGGGTATTTTGAGTCAACATTTGGATTTTTATTTAGCTTGTCTGCATATTTCTCTTTATTTTTTCATTTGGGGAGCAGGATATCCCCAGGAGGTCTGGGCATTTGGTGCTACCAGATATCCTCCGGTGACTCTAGACTATCAGGAGGCACACTTAAGGAGTATTTTTTTTAAACTCCCCTACCTTGGAAGTCAATTTTATTTGGAATACAGTGTATGCACATAGTTTTCAAGACAAAGGTCAGACATATACTGGTAATTTGTTTCAGATTTCAAAAGGTTTGATAAGCTCACAGGAGGAGATGTTTAAGAATAATTTAGATGGGAAAGGCATAAAATGTTTCAAAAAAAGTGACGATCTGAAGGATGGCTCTAGGGGGGGATATCAGTATGGTGATCACCTGGGAATTAGATTATTAAGACTGGGACAACAGGAGAGAATATATTTCCATAAGGGAATAAGATGGCTACTCAGATAGTAAAAGCACTCTCGCTTAATATAAATGGGCTTAACAACCCCATTAAAAGGGCCAGACTGTTTCAATATATCAAGAAACACCCCAGTGATTTTTATTATCTCCAGGAAACACATTTAACAGACACTGAGCATGCAAAATTAAACTGGGGGGGGCAGGTTTTTGGTATATGCGTCATCCTTTCCTAAAGGGAAATGATGAGGAGTAGCCATTTTAATAACTAGGACCTCTCCTTTTCATTTAGAAACACAGTGCATAGATTCAGAGGGCAGGTATGTAATCTTAAAAGGTACCCTTTATTGGACAAAGGTCACGTTACTGAAAATGTATTTTCCCCCCTCACATCTGTTTGTCTTTTTAAAAGATTTTTTGCAAAGCTCCTAGACACTATCCATGGATGTCTTATTATAGGGGGATATATCTATATATATTTTGACACCTCATTTGGACTCCTTTGCACCTTCCAAATATAGGCTGACATCAGCTCAAAAATTATTTATCTCTCAACCTGGAGCATTGGGTCTAATCGATGTATGGAGACATTTTTATCCTCTTTTTGGGGGATATAAATTTGTCTCCCCTAGACACAATTCTTATTCAAGACTGGACTACTTTTTCATTTCAAATAAACATTTGAACTGATTACAGGATTTAACTATAGGACCTAGATTTCTTTCTGATCATTCTCCCCTATTTTTGAGGCTAGATTTTAAAATACCAAGGAAATCCACTGGGTGGCACTTGAATACATCTTTCCTTAAAGATAAAGCTTTTAGGGACAGCTTTAACTCAAAAATAGCTCAGGTTATTGAAGAGACTTCATCCCAGGAGACATCCAGCACAATAGTTTGGGATACTGTGAAGGCTGTGATCAGGGGGGAGATAACTGCGTATTCAGCATACAAGAAGAGATATTGGGAAACACGATATGGTAAACTACATGAGAAACTAAGGGAAATGTAAACAAAGTTTATTCCTAGTATCACAGAGGCCCAAACCCAGATTAATCAGACAAAGGCTGAGCTCCAGAAACTTTTAGGTGAAAAAATACAACTGGCATTATTTTACTTGAAAACACATAGGCATGAGGGAGGGCCAAAAGGGGTGAGAAATTTAGCCCAGAGGCTTAGGTGACATAGGACAGCCACAATCAAGATACATTTAATAGATCTGGAGAGGAAAACAAGAGCTCTTAACTCACAGCAGATGCTGCAACTGTTCCAGAAATACTGTAGGCAGCTCTATGAGAAACCACAAGGTCCAGAATTTAACAAAGTTGAGGAATTTTTTAACCCCCTTACATTAAGAAAGCTAGCTTAGGAAATGGAAACCAGATTAAAAGCCCCTATCAGGTCAGAGGAAGTCAGGCATGCCATAAAAGAAAGTACATCATTAAAAACCCCTGGCCCAGATAGATTTCCGTCTGAGTGGTACAAGACTTTTAGTAAACGACTGACTCCTTTACTACTAAACACCTTTCTAGAAATTCAACAGGAGGGTTTCTCTCCTCCATCATGGGACTACACTACTATTTCACCTATCTTAAAAATAGGCAAACCAGCAGATTTAACTACCTCATATAGGCCAATATCTATATTAAACATGGACTACAAGTTATTTATGTCCATATGGGCACATAGACTAGAAGAAATGTTGCCACATTTGATTAATTCAAATCAGTCTGGGTTCATTTGAGCCAGAGAAACTACAGATAATGTACACAGAATGATCCATTTATTGGACCACTTAAATCAGAGACAGATACAGGCAGTGTTGCTCAGCCTTGACACAGACAAGGCTTTTGATCGTGTCAGTTGGCCTTTTTTATGGAAACTTTTCGCAAGTTTGGATTCTCTGGGGAATTCTCTAGCATGATACAGAGAATTTATGCCTCTCCAAAGGCATATGTTAAAGTGAATGGACAGTTATCTTCAGTGTTACAGCTGGGAAGAGAAACTAGGCAGGGTTGCCCACTTTCCCCCTTACTATTTGCCATATACATTAAGCCATTGGCTGAAGCCATAAGGGAACATCCTAATATCCAGGGGGTCCCTTTAGGAGGGAGGGATTTTACCATATCATTATAGGCAGATGATGTATTACTAACACTCCTAGAACCTGAAAAGTCCATTCCTGCTATCCTACAAGTGACAGATAAGTTTTCAGAAATAGCCAGATACAAAATAAATATACAAAAAACAGAGTTATTGTCTCTAAATTTCACCCCTTCGCAGTCTCTGAAGAACCAGATCCCTCTGAAATGGAGAAATAATAAGATTAAATATTAGGGTGTAAATATTCCCCAGAAACTGGAACATTTGGAACTGTTTAATTTAGAGCTCCTATCGATAGAGATAGGGAATTTAGTTGGGAATTGGACATGCTAGGTATTATCTTTTTCAGCTTGAATACAAGCTATTCGGATGACCTTGTTTCCTAAGATATATTATTTCCAGACTTTACTGATTATTCCATCACAATTCTACTTCGCATCCTGGGCTAGAATTTTTTCGAGGTTTGTATGGGCTGGGCAGCAGCCAAGGGTCGGATCATCTCTGTTACAGTTACCAGTGGCAAAGGGGGGTTGTAATCTTCCAAACCTTAGAGATTACCATAAGGTAGTAACATGTAAAACAGTGATGACATGGCTGAACCCTCAGGTAGAGAAACTATGGAAATTTATTGAATTTATACAAAATGATCTTGTAAACATTACCCTATTATATTTGCCCCCAAAATTCTTATCCACAGTTACAAAACTTCACATTTGGAACCCGTTATATGTTAAAGGCTTGGTATGAGCTAAGGGCGTCTACTACATTAACTGAAGTTTTTGGTTATTTTAAACTAATCCATACAGAAAGTGTATCTTTGGATACGGGTGCTGTTTGGGTCCATCAAGAATGGCAGAAAAAAGGTTTGCTTTTGTTAAATCGATATCTGGATGTAAATGAAGTGCTGCCTTTTGCCACACTACAGGCAAAATATCAACTCCCCCATACACAACATTATAGATATTTAGAGATTCAGACATTTATACAGAAAGAATTAACATTACTCTGCCCTCTCTCATGCCTGTGTTGATGTCCCTTTTAAGGGACGTTATAGAAGGCAGGGAACAAATTAATTTAATTGGACAAATATATAAAGCAATAAGAGACTTTTGGAAGGAATCCACTGAAGATATCTTTGGGAAATGGAATAGAGAATTAGGGACTCAGATAACTTATGAGAAATGGTTGGAACCTATTCCTCACTCAATGAGAGTATCACAGTCATCATACTGGTCAGAATATATATATGGAAATGTCATAGTAGATATTTTTATACACATGACAAAATTGCTAAATTTATATCTATGAGGCGTGGCCTTTGTTGGAGAGAGTGTGGAGAAAAAATGTCAAATATAACACATATGTTTTTTTGCCTGTCCGAAAGTTACCCAATACTGGTTAGATAAAGAAAAGAGCATAGAGAATATTGTGGGACCAGAAATTCAATTATCCAATCAGGTGATTCTGCTTTATATTGGGGAAGACAGAAAAGTTCCACCAAGTAGAAGTAAGTTATACTTGTACTTGGCAGCAGCTAAAAAGGTTATAACTCACCTATGGCAAACAGCTAAAATACCCACCCTCTCTCATTGTCATTCATTGATGACTGGGATATATAATCTAGAGAGAATAGTAGCTTCTAGAGTCGGAAGGATGTCACAATTTGAGCTCCAATGGAGGCCATAGGTTTTTTATATCTCACCTCTGGATGAAGCATGTGTTCCCTGATAGAGCTATTTGAAAGTAACCAATTTTTGTAGGATATGAATTTTGATCTAGTGTCATTTGATATGTAACAGAATGATGTTGTAGAAACATGAATTGCCATCCTGAAGAACATTCCATATATTGTAAGACAAAAGAGCAATACTGTATAGATGAACTCCTGCTGTCATATATATAACTATAAAAAAAACAATAAAAAATAAAGAATATTAAAAAAAAAATAAGACACTGGAGAGACTCAAGTCCGCCAAGTAGCTGAGAATGGTTGGATGAAATGGGCAAAGCAGCCAGATATGAAAGGGATATGTATGCCACTCAAAATAAATTACAAATATATGCTGAAATATGGGTCCCATTTTTGAACTTGAGCCACTGCAGAATACTACACTCTAGTCTTCAGCCAAACCCACCTTTATTGAGTAGATGGAGAGGAACTCCCTCAGTACCTTTGCCTGGGTCTCCTTTCTATATCCCCCCCCCACACATATCTATCTGTTAGCAATCTGTTATCAGAAAAAATTTGTAAAATATACCTTTAGGGGAAATTCATTAGCCAGGTATCCGCAGGTGAATGTATACTATAAGTCCACGGCATACCATAAGTTTCATAATGTAAGTTGAATAATGTACTGTGAGCTCAAATGTAATGCGAATAACAGCTTGAAAAGTTTTTATGTTGTTAGAAAAAAAAATGCTGGAAATCAATCAACTGTATTCACAAAAGAGAAGGTACTAGAAAATTAATCCAAGGTCAGTCCACAAGTGGACACCAAACAAATGGGCTGATATGAGGAACAAGTAAACAGAGTAGTAACCAGTTACAGTTGCATAAGATGCATTAGTATACCTGTATGATGAAGTTCAATGGCTGTTTTTTTTCTGTTTTAGTCTGTTCATCCATGGGTTTTCACCTGGCCAGGACCAGCTATATATGTTGATGTAGTAAGGTATGTGCCAATACCAAACTGCATTTTGTTTGTAAGGCTTTGAAACTCTCAATAAAAAATAAATTAAAAAAAGGACTGAAGGGGGATGAAAGGTGCAAGTATACCTCAAGCAATCTGAATGCAATGGCAATGTTGTTCACTTGCCTAACAGTTTCTTTTTGGGTTGTGATAGAGAATTTTTTCTGTGCTGGCCAGCTAATGGCATGATATCACTGTAGCTCTTGGGAGCACCTTAGCAGCCATGCAACAGAGTGAAGTGCAGCCTATGTGATGAGATCAGACATGAAAATTTGCAGTGTCTAAATGAATATAGTGCAATCTTTGAGAGGAACTGGGTCATGCATACTGTAGCTGTCCCTAAGCAACCTATAATCAACCAGTCCAAGAGGACCAACTTGAACAAAGTGTGTATGTTTCCCAAGCCAGGAGAACTACAGCTTCCAACCTCATGGAGGCTTTGCTAGGGGGAAATTCTCCTCAATCCCAGCATCACCAGACTGTTCCTTCTCTGTCTCCCTAGATGCGTGACTTTGTCCCAGTGGATGCTGCTCACCAGGAACCCCTCCCATCAGAAATTAGTGATTCAGGCCCGTGTTCAGATACAGAGAGACCTAATCAGGCACCAGAGGATGAAAAAGTCATCCTACCTATAACAGGACAGGAGGTGGACCAGATGGATATTATGTCAGCCCTTCAATGCCACAAATTAATCACATGAAGATGATTACTCATCATCAAAGGACATGGAACCAACCAAAATCAAAAGTTCTTAGAACTGACTTAATCTCTCTTTCCAACACGTATGATGCTTTGCCCTCCAATGAATACTGGGGGGGGGGGAACAAAGGATAATTTGGCATCTGCCTATTTCCCTCCTCCCAACCTACTCCTTCTTCAGAAACTGAAGCCCCTGCTAGTGACATTTTCAGTAAGAAAAAAAGGAAAAGTAGAATGCAGAGAGGGAGCTCCAGAAGGAAGAAATAATCTAAATGATTATTCACACTGATGCCCCACTTCTTTAGGTCAGGATGGCAGCTGTTAATATTGCCTTTTCAATTGCAAATGTTAACAGCATAAAGAATCTAATTAGGCAACATACTTCTTTTTCTTATTTCCAGTTGTGTAAGTGTGAAGTAACTTTTTTACAGGATACCAGGCTACACTCTGTGACCAAGGTCTCCCTTGCTAGAAAAGCCTGGTATGTGGGCTATCCTTTTGGTCTCTGGTTACAGAACCGTGTGCTGGTGTGGCTGTCCTGTTTCACACCCAAGACATTGAAGTAATAAAACTGATTGACTTGGTCCTTGCTCAGGTACTTATACTAGATGTAAAAATAATGGTTCAATGTGCTTACACAACTTAGTGTGGTGTTGTGCTTATGCAACTTGATGAATAAACTTTGTTGTGGCTGTTCACCTCTCTGTGCCTCGGAAATACCACCCTAAAGGGATGCCGAAGACAGAAACCCACAGGAGGGTTCCACCCCTAGAGGTGCCATGGAAAGGATTCCCTTAGACTAAATGTAGCTTAGGAAAGGCCACCAAGGAAAGAGGCTAGCCAGTGGAGGAGGAGGTGAGGATGGTGCAGCAAAGAAAAAAACTTCTGAATGAAGCAGGAAAGAAGAGTGTAAATAAGTCAGACGGGGCCATGGCAGTTACTTCAGCCCTTTGAACTGCAGGCTACATCCTTTCAATTCAATGTGCTTACACAACTTAGTGTAGTGTTGTGCTTATGCAACTTGCTGAATAAACTTTGTTGTAGCTGCTGAATGAACTTTGCTGTGGCCTTGCACCTCTCTGTGCCTCGGGAATACCACCCTGTAAGGATGCCAAGGAAGGAACCCGGAGAAGGGTTCCACCCTTAGAGGTGCCACAGAAAGGATTCCCTTAGGCTAAAGGCAGCTTAGAAAATGCCCAAAAAGAAGTAGATTGGAAAGCACTCCAGAGGTAAAGAGTTGGTATTGAGACTGGATTATATACAAGGTTATCTGAGGTGAGGGTAGTGGTTGGAGATATCTGAAATGAGTAATGGTTTGAACATAGGTTACATGAATTATGACAAGAGGGCATGATTTCCCAAGAAGAGAGGGAACGGCAAAGGAGGTCCACCATCTTTCTCCATCCAACAGTGGAACCTACCTAAATAACTGCAGAAACTTCATAGTCTTCAGGTGAAACCACCTCTGGCTGCAAGCTGCAACACTGGACTTAAGATTTGCAAGAAAGCGAGTAGTGCTCACAACAGAGGGAGGTGAACCTTACAATTTACAATTGTCTTTGATTTGAAGCAGATTCCTTAGGAAAGTTAATATTCTTCAGGTGGAGGATACTTCTAACTGAAGGGTGAAATAAGGAACTTAGAATCATCAGAAAAGGCAGTCTTTCAATCAACAGAGGGAGGTGGAGTTTGCTTTACTTGTTACAATTGTTAAGATTTTATTGTTTTCTGTGTTTCTGCCCTTCTGACTTGATTGGAGTTAGTGATTGACTGTTTGCATTGCAATATTTGTAATACTGTGAGTATTCACTGGGCTAAGAATTTGTCATAAGCCCTGAATTGAGAGCAGGTTACAGGCTGTGTATTGGACCCAGACAGTGCCTAGAGGGTGGAAACTGGTTCTTCTTTTGTTTACCTCAGTGTGCCTTATAAGGCCAAGCCAGACTGTGTCAGGAAGTGCTTACATCACAACTACTTAACAGCCAATAGCTCTGGAAGAATCTTACAGACCTTGATAAAAGTACTAATTTTAGCAGGCTCATCAGATAACCTCATAGTCTTCAGGTGAAGCTACCTCTGGCTGCAAGCTGCAACACTGGACTTAAGATTTGCAAGAAAGCAAGTAGTGCTCACAACAGAGGGAGGTGAACCTTACAATTTACAATTGTCTTTGGTTTGAAGCAGATTCCTTAGGAAAGTTAATATTCTTCAGGTGGAGGTTACTTCTAACTGAAGGGTGAAATAAGGAACTTAGAATTATCAGAAAAGGCAGTCTTTCAATCAACAGAGGGAGGTGGAGTTTGCTTTACTTTTGTTACAAGTGTTAAGGTTTTCAGTGCAGGAAGAATTTAAACCCACATAGGCTGAATACTGTTTTCTGTGTCTGTCCTTCTGCACAGCTGACGTGTTTTGGGGCTGACTGTTTTCAGAGCACAAGTCACCAGGCTCTTTTGGGGCTGGGGAGGTTTACCTGTGTCTGACTTGGGATGTTTGGATTTTTCTCTGTTTGATTAGCAGGGTATTTTCTCTGTCAAATTGGTTTGAAGCAGTATTACAAATTGTTGTGTATGGCATCTTGCTGACAGGAAGGCACTCATCGCATCGGTAGGTCAGAGCATTTAGCTGATTGTTTCGTGAGGGCACAGTTTAGGCCCAACCCTTCCACCCCTCACCCCACCCACCCCTGGAAATAGTTCATTTATACCTGGGGTTCTGTCATCATTTCCTCAAGAGGGCAAGGTACATATCACTGTCATATCCTGTCTAGCACAATGCACTGACAATATAAGCATACACATTATATAAATACATATATTTCTATATAACGCACCAATCACACACACACACAAAAAAAAAGAAGGTAGACAGTTATGTGGGGAGTAGTACAATGTAATGGCTGTGGGGCAGCAGTCTTCCGGGAGTCTTTCTGGAGGCTAAGATGCTGCCCTGTTTGCAGACAACTATCTGCCCTGAGGGAGGAAGTTTCCCATCTTCAGGCCGCACTGGACAGTGGCAAGGGAACGTCCCCCATCCAGGGAGCACCAGAACCACCACCACTACCTCAGAGGTTGCAAAGAAAGCACAGCAGTTGGACCACAGTGGGCTCAGGGAGGGTAAGGGTGGTGGAACAGAGGCACACCCGAGTCAGTTGTTCCACTCCACAATCCATACACCATTCTGGGGGAGCATAATTCCCCTATGGATGCACCCGCAGAGGAGACTAAGGAGGGTGCAGACAACTGTCACAAGGGAGGCCCTCAGGAAGGAGGCAGAGGTCACCACAGGGAAAGAAAGCAGCTCCTGGTGGGGGACTCAATTATTAGGGGGATAGAACTGGGAGGAGCAGGGAAAACTGAAGTAAGGTGCCTGCCTGGTGCCATGGCTTGGAGGGACAGGAAGCGCATCCTTAGGATCACGAGAACAGTTGCACGGGAGTCTGAGCTGGACATCATTGTCCACCTAGGGACAAATGACTTAGCTCATCATGAGATTAGAGCAGTGCAGAAGGACTTTGTAGAGTTGGGAGGGCTTAAGACAAGTAGCACACACAGTATCCTTCTCAGAGGTGCTGCCTGTCAGTGGCATGGGTGAGGCGAGGGTACTTTGCACCATGCAGTTTAACAAATGGTTGAAAAAATGGTGTGGAGCACTGGGGTTTGGCTTCATTGGGGACTGGGGTTACACCTGGAAGGACACCAGCCTATACTGGCAGGATGGTCTGCGTCTGTCCAGGAAGGGAACAAGTCTTTTGGGCAATCGGTTTAAATGCTTCATTGGCAAGCCCTTAAACTAGTCAAGGGGAGAGGCACTGATAAGCAGCAGGAAAATCCCAGCCTCCCCCTACAAAACAGGCTACTAAATGAGAAAAAGACCAAGGTAGAAAGGTCAGTGGGGGATGCTGCTACAGAAGGTAAACCAATCAAAAAATGGAGAGAAATGAGTACCAATGCCTGTAGTCTGGGTAACAAGCTTCCTGAATTAGTGGCCTTGATGGAGGAGGAAGATCTGGACATCGTGGCAGTCACAGAAACATGGTACACACAGAACCATGACTGGGATGTAAACATACCAGGATACACTATCTACAGGAGGGACAGGGAGGGTAAAAGAGGAGGAGAAGTAGCTCTCTACATAAGAAAAGAAATCAAAGCAACAGAACAAAAGGGTAAACAGGGAGGAGAAGAAACACTGTGGGTCAATTTGGAGGCAGGAAATGGCACCACAATCCGCACAAGGGTTGTATACAGACCCCCCTCTCAGGGGGAGGAAATGGACAAGGAAATGATAGAAAGTATACTTAGAATGGCAGATAAAGGGGAGATATTGCTGATGGGTGATCTGAATATGCCAGATGTTAACTGGAGTGCAGTTGCAGCAGCCACTTCTAAGATTGGGGTTATTCTAGATGCCCTACAGGGGGCATGCCTTAGACAACTAGTATTGGAGCCCACTCGAGAGGTAGCAATCTTAGACCTGGTTCTCTCAAATGGAGATGAAGAGAGGATCACAGATGTAGAAGTGGGAAGCCATCTGGGAACTAGCAACCATCGAACAGCATGATTCACAATAAACACAGCAATAGAGTCAAGCCATACAAAGACAATAGTACTGGATTTTAGGAGGGCTGACTTTGCCAAAATGGGTGAGTGCCTAAGGAATGCACTATCAAATGGGCAGGAAGGAGGGGTGGAAGAACAATGGGGAATAATGAAAACTGCCATCACAGAGGTAACAAGCCTTTGTGTAAAGCAAATAAACAAAACGAAATGAGGTAAAAAACCACTATGGTTCTCAAAGGAAGTGGCAGTGAAGGTTCAAGAGAAAAAGAAAGCATTCAGGAAGTACAAGGAATCGCAGAAGGAACAGGACAGAGAACTGTATCAGTTAAAGCAAAAGGAAGCTGGAAAGATAGTCAGAACAGCAAAGGCCCAAACCGAGGAAAAGATAGCCAACTCAGTTAAGAAGGGGGATAACACCTTTTATAGGTACATCAGCGAGCGAAGGAAGACCAAGGGAGGGATAGTGAGGCTTAATAAAGGGGAAGGAGGGTGGGCAGAGGGTGACTGTGAAAAGGCAGAGATACTAAACAAATATTTTTGCTCAGCATTTACAAAGGAAGAGGGGTGGTACCTAAAACAAACAGTAGAAACACTCTAGATACAGAAGTTGATACCAGCCCATTTACAGAAGAAAGGGTTCTGAAAGAGCTCTTAAAACTGAAGGTGGACAAAGCAATGGGGCCTGATGGGATTCATCCCAGAATTCTAAAAGAACTAAGGGTAGAACTAGTGACACCACTGACTACCCTCTTTAACAAATCATGGGAGGATGGGGTGGTACCTGAGGACTGGAGGAGGGCAGATGTGATTCTCCTTCACAAAAGTGGGAGCAAGGCAGAAGCAGGAAACTACAGACCTGTTAGTTTAACCTCAGTGGTAGGGAAAATGATGGAATCACTTCTGAAGGAAAGAATTGTTGAGTATCTAGAGGCCAGAGGGGCACAGAACCCAAGGCAGTAAGGATTGACAGCGGGAAGGTCATGCCAGACAAATCTGATAGATTTCTTTGACTGGGTGACCAAAGTAGTTGATCAGGGAGGGGCTGTGGACATGGCCTACCTAGACTTTAGCAAGGCATTTGACACAGTCCCGCACAAAAGATTAATATACAAGTTAGCCAGCCTGGGAGTGGGTCCCAAGATGATAGCCTGGGTAAAGAATTGGCTGGATAATAGGACACAGAGAGTAATAGTAAATGGAGTCCACTCTGAAAAAAGGGGGGTTAGTAGTGGGGTCCCACAGGGTTCAGTATTAGGACCAGTCCTCTTCAGTGTCTTTATAAGAGACATTACAGAGGGACTGGAAGGAAAAGTATGTCTCTTTGCAGATGACACAAAGATCTGCAACAGAGTTGATGCACAAGGTGGGGTGGAAAGGATGAGAAAGGACTTGGCAAGGTTAGAGGAATGGTCAGATGTACGGCAGTTTAGATTCAATGCTAAGAAGTGCAAGGTAATGCACCTGGGAAACAAAAACCCAGGGGAAGAGTACACAATGGGGGTGAGATACTAACAACAACTAAAATGGAAAGGGACCTGGGGGTAGTCATATCAGATGACCTAAAGGTGGGCAAGCAATGAGAGGGCAGCAAGGAGGCTGTGGGATACTGGGATGCATAGGGAGAGGCATCACCAGTAGAAAACAAGTTATTATCCCTCTGTACAGACAGCTGGTGAGACCACATCTGGAGTACTGCATGCAGTTCTGGAGACCCAATCTTCAAAGACATAGACAGGATGGAAGCTGTCCAGAGGAGGGCAACTAAAATGGTGCAGGGTCTGCACGGAAGATATATGAAGAGAGACTTAAGGAGCTTAATATGTATAGCCTCGAGGAAAGGAGGGAGAGGGGGGACATGATAGAAACTTTCAGGTACCTCAAGGGAATCAACAAAGTCCAAGAGGGTAGCATCTTTCAAAAAAAGAGGTGTGCAAGAACAAGGGGGCACAATTTGAAGATAGAAGGGGGTGGCTCAGAGGTAATTTAAGGAAGTATTTTTTCACAGAGAGGGTTGTGGATGTATGGAACGGCCTTCCAGAGGTGGTTGTGGAGTCAAAAACAGTGGTGGAATTCAAGCATGCATGGGACAGTCATATGGCAATTCTGGCAGGTGGGGGTAGGAAGAAGTAGGCTGCTGGTTAACTAGGATCTGCAGCTTATCCATCAGGTAGGGAAATGGGCAGACTGGGTGGGCCAAGTGGTCCTTATCTGCCGTCAAATTCTATGTTTCTATGTTTCTACCAAAATAATTTAGGGATAACTAAGATTATGACCTTTGGCGCTGTGGAGAAGAACCCCCCCCTTTGAGGGGAACCTTTGGGCACCCAAGGCCTAGGTTGCCTTCCCTACAAGTTAGGGGTGTTTTCTTTAGTGATGGCTCTGCTGCTGCAATTTAGAAACCCAATCTAAGGGAAGGAAAATGTTCCAATTTGGTGGAAGGCTCTCACAATCCATATAACAAGAACACCATGAAGGGTTGCAAGAAGCCTCTGCAACAACGGAAGCTCTGAACGTTAAGTGGGAACCCCAAGGTGGGAGGAGGAGAGCAATGACCACTGAGGCACTCAGCCAGCCTACTGACTAAAACAGACTGGGTGAACCAGAGGCGGTCATGGGGAGAATAGTGTAGAGGGTGCTACCAAACCCAATTCGGCCAGCTAAAGGAGCGCTCTTGGGAGTGAGGACCCCATTCCACATTGCTGAAGTCTTCAATTCTACATTGAAAGGTGCCACTGTTGGTGGAAGTGGCTAAAGCTCTGCCTAGAGTGAGGACATTCCCACTATGGGCCAGATGAGAAGGAACCCATCCTGAGTTTCACATGCTCAAGATGTGGACTTCAGTGGAGTATGAGACCGTTGGCTGCAGGGGGCCCTGAGCCACAGAAAGTAATGGTCATTGTTGACAAGTCTGATTTACAAAGGAGAGCATACAAAATCTATGAAGTACTATATATGAGGTAACCGGGCAATGCCAGAGGCCAGCGGTTAGGTATTGGTATACAATATGATTGTCTGAGATGACTGATGCAATGGACTGATATGACTGATTGATGAGCTTGATGGAAGGAAGGCTTAATATGATTGAGTGATATGAGCAAAGCCGGCGAAAGCAAGCAAACCAATTCCACTATGGAAGCCAAAGAAAAAAGCTTCAGAATGAAGCAGAAAGGAAGAGTTTAAATAGGTCAGGCAGGGGTGTGTGGCTGTTGCCTCGGCCCCTTGAACTGCAGGCTACAGCCTTTCAATTCTATATACTGTTTGCTTAATAATTATGCATACAATCAAAGAATAGCAGGACTGATGCACTGAAATCTATTCTGCTTTTCCTGCATACATCACTTCCTGTATTTTTAGGAGGTGATTTATAACTGTGGTCTCTCCTACTTAGATTGTGGTACACAGACTAAGACCATTAACAGTATTGTGATATGTCTTTTTGTCCCACCTACTTCCAATGGGCAATTTATCAGATGCCTACTTTTCACTTAACAACAAAATTGACCCTACTTATTTCAGAGAGAATTTGGTTACAAGAATAGATAATTTATTTTGTCTTCCTTATTCCAGTAGGTCTCAGCCAAAACATGCCCTATGGAATTTTCTGACCATAGGCTACTCACAGTTACAATAGGTCCAACTCCTAAGACCCCTCATGACCTGGGGTATGGAAATTGAATCCTTTGTTATTAGAAGAGGAAGAAGTTAGGGAGGTGTTAGGGGAGTTTCTGTGAGTGAGTAAGTCAGTTTTTGTTTGCTATGGCAATCCTCTACAGTGGTGGGAGGCTACAATGACAAAATTGAAAGTATTTTTTAGCTGTGGGGAAGACGACTTGGTAGGTCAGAATAGGGTCACTTTCAGAAACTTCAGCCTTTGGCCACTGACACAGGCATTAATTATAGTACTCAGATTATTAATTTAAAGAAGGAAATGGTCCACGTTCATCTGCTAAGATTTAGGGAAGTTTATAAGGAGCAGAGATATGGAATGCAAGTGAAATATTGCTTATTGTGGCCACTTGAGTTGTGTAGGAATAGAGTGGAGCATACAATCTTGACAAAAACTGATGATGAGCAGGGCAGGGTTTACACCATGTCCATAGAAATGCTTACTGTCATGTCTGATTATGTGTCAAACTTATTTAGTCCTAGATTTATGTCAGTACCCAGAAGGGACTCCTTTTTTCTGATCTCCCAATTTCTCAAGTCCCAGGGGATCTTGCACCCCTTCTTTTGGCAGCTAGGAGATTCCTACAGGAAGTTGCAGACTTTGTTGTTGAACTGATGTTGGAGTCACCCAGATGAATTATTCTGGGAAACTTCAATGCTTGGGTCGATGACAAACTCTCTACATTTTCACAAAATGTCCCCCAGCTAGTTAACTCACTGGGCCTGACACAGGTGGTTACCTCTGCAACCCATATACGCAGCCATTTATTGGACCTGGTCTTCTTGCTGGTAGTGGTGGTCACTGACTTTATGGTGGAGCCGGTCACTTGGTCAACCATCATACTGTGAGGTTCTCATTCGAAGCCCCCCCCAACAGACCTTCACCTAAGGAGATGGTCCAGTACCACCCTTAAAAGGGTTTGTCCCCAGGAGGTCTTATGGCAGTGTTGAACCTATTAAGTGTAGTGAGTGCTTGTGATGAGTCGGGGGAATTGGTGTTGACCTACAATAGGGTGGTCAACGAGACTCTTGATTCAATCGCACTGGTCCATGTTCGACCCCTTACTTCACACTGGGGATCCCCTTGGTTTGATGGGAGTCTCAGGGAATTGAAGATGAGGGGTTGAAGGTTGGAGTGGCACTGGCGAAGGTCCCTATCTGATGGGGATAAGCTTATTTTAATGCTCATTATAAAGACTATCAATCTGCAAACTCCTTTAAGAAGGCAGAGTTCCTGTCCAAGGAGATTGCTGCAGCAATAAATAGACCAGCTCAGCTCTTTTAGACTGTTGACAGGTTGTGTCATCCTACTTGTCTTCAGACTGTGAGAGCCTTTTCACAATTAAACTGTGATAAGTTTGCTCTGTTTTTTGCTGATAAGATTGCCTCCATCAGATCAGGGATCCAGTCAGTACCCTCTATGGGGGCTTGCAGTGGTGAGCCAGGGGTCAGGGGCACTCTATCTGTCTGGTCCGACTTTGATCAGTTGACAGATGCAGATGTCGTGAAGTTCATCCAGGAGTTGAGGCCACCAACTGTAGTCTGGATCTGGGTCCAGTGCATCTTCTTCTAGGGTACGTTGATTCCATCAGCCCAGTCCTGGCTGGGATTGTTCAGTGTTCTCTAGTGAGAGAGGTCTTTCTAGAGCCCTTGAAGGGGGCAATAGTGAGTCCCCTCTTAAAGAAACCATCACTAGCCCCAGACTGCCTAGCCATCTATAGACCTGTCTCTAACTTTCCATTTGTGAGAAAGGTTATTGAGAAGGTGGTGGCTCTTCAGCTGGAGGATCATTTGTCAACTCATGACATCTATGACCCTCTCCAGTCAGGTTTCAGAAAAAGGCACATTACCGAGACAACCCTGGTTTGGGTGCTTAATGATCTCCTAGTGGTGGGAGACCGAGGAAAGTGTTCCATCTTTATATTTCTCAATCTCTCAGCAGCATTTGACACCATGGACCATGGAGTGCTGCTGGAGCACCAGCTGATTTGTTGTGGGCTAAGGGAGGCATTCAACTTGTTCCATTCTTTCCTCACTGGCAAGATGCAAAGGGTGATGCTTGGTACTTTTTCATCTGCACCACTGCCCCAGCCATGTGGGGTCCTGTTGGGCTCTATTTTGGCACCCATGTTGTTCACGGTGTATATGCTGCCACTACAGACATTATAAGGTGGTATGGGCTGACCTTTTACTGCTATGCAGATGATACTCAGCTGTACCGGTCCTTTGCACCCGGACAGCAGGATACCGTACCATGATTCAATCAGTGCCTTACTGAGATCCAGGACTGGATGAGAGTCAACTGGCTGAGGTTGAATTCAGACAAGACAGAGGTACTGGTGGTGTAATCTGGTAACCCAAGGGTTGGTGTGCAATCTAGTCAGACCTCCAGTCTTAGGATCGGGGACTCCCAATTGCCCACCTCAGTTAGGGTGAAGAATCTTGGTGTTGTGCTGGACTCTGGCTTGATGTTTAAATCTCAGGTGTTGACCATGGTCCAGAGTGCATTTTACCATCTTTGCAACATCACCAGGATTAGACACCTGATCCCCTGAGTGATCTTCCATCACTGGTGTATGCCTTTGTGATGTCCTGGCTCAACTACTAGAATGCTCTTTACCTGGGACTATTTGGGGGTGAGCTCCACCGCCTGCAGCTAGTTCAGAATGTGGCAGCCAGATTGTTGACTGACTTTTCAAGGTATTGCCATATTACACCTGTGCTCTGCTATCTGCACTGGGTGCTGGTTAGGTGGCACATCACCTTCAAGGTCAGTTTGCTGACCTATAAGGCCCTACATGGACTGAGGACTGGATATCTGCAAGATCTATGGCCCTACTGCTCCTCCCATCCTCTCTGGTCAGTTGATGAGGGCATCTTTGTGATTTCCAGTGTTTGAAATCTTTTGGTGCCCGGACATTTTCATTCGTGGCACCTACCCAGTGGAATTCACTTCCTCAATCCAGCAGAGAAGCCCCAACAGTATATGCCTTCAAGAGGGAGCAGAAGA
This sequence comes from Neoceratodus forsteri, assembly GCA_016271365.2. Taxonomy (NCBI): domain Eukaryota; kingdom Metazoa; phylum Chordata; order Ceratodontiformes; family Ceratodontidae; genus Neoceratodus; species Neoceratodus forsteri. The sequence continues at coordinate 1,345,928,136 of CM028129.1, read as the reverse complement.
CATTTCTTTTTAGAGAAGCCTTTCCTTCAGTCAACTAACTTGAGCTGATATTAGTTTTAATACTGCTTATTGAAATTGTTTTATTATTTGTTTATTTGAATTGATACTAGCTGTTTACATTGTCTTTTTAACTGTTTTTTGTATTCTCACTTGTGCAGCACCTTGAATTACAGTTGAGAAAGTGCACTATATAAATAAATAAACTAAAGTAAACTATTTCTACAAGTGAAATTATCTCAGCAGTTGGTTCCTTGTGGAATGAAACTGCACTTTGGAAGGATGGACTAACTAGAGAATTTTACAATTAGTAGTCCCAGTTTTGCTGCAGGAATTGGTCCAAGTATTCAGTTTTCTTTTTCAGAATCCTTCTACAGTGAAAGGTATGAAGGAAGGTCATTATTTTTTTTTGTGTAAAGCAGCAGAGAAGAGTGACTCAAATAACTGGAGGCCATTTGCCTTTTAAACACAGATTTAAAGCTTATTTCTAAAATATCTGCTGCCTGAATATCTCAGGTTGCTAGGCATTTGATAAGCCATCCACAGGCTTGTTCAGTTCCTGACAGGATCTTTAAGGATCATCTCATTCTTCTATGAGAAATGGTTGAAAGGTGTAACTCAGATTGAATGCAGGGCTTTTTACTATCTTTAGATCAATGTAAAGCATTCACTCTGGTTGTTTATGATTATGTATGGTTTACACTTATTAAAAATGGTTTTCCTTTGCACCTTATTCACTGGATACAGTTTATGTCTCAGGAAGCTATTGTTAAACCTATAGCAAATGGATGGTTAGGGATCCACTGTAACATTGCAAAAGGTGTATGGTAAGGGTGGCCCTGAGCACCATTTTATATGTCCTTTGTTTAGATCCATTACTAAGGAAATTAGAACTTGATCCTGGAATAGCAACCCTACAAAACCCTGAAGGCATGGTAGGTTGCAAGTCCATCACTTATGCTGATGAAGTGTGTCTCTTGGTTCAGGATGAGCAATCCATGGCCCATTCCTTATGATGGTTTTGGCACTTTGGCTTGTTCTCAGGTAGTGCATTAAATGTGAGGAACTGTGTGGGCAGGAGGTTGGGTGTGATTACAGCTCTGTCTACTACAGTTGGTGGTATCCGACTTACAGTCTGATCCTCTGACTATTCTAGCAATTAAATTTGGTTCAGGGGACCTGGCTAATCTTTATTGGGATCACAAACCGGGGATTGCCAAATGGAAGTACCAAACTGGAATAATTAGAGTCTGAGTACACAAAAAGGGGGCTTTATTTGATCGAAACCTTCCTGGTAACCATTTTTTCTTTATACTGTTCAGATTTTCCCTCCTATCACTACACAAGAAATGGCTCTTAAATATTTTTTTCCAGCTCTCTGGGACAGTCAGCTAATTCCTATTAAGAGGAATATAATTTATTACCCCATTAATCAGGTAGGTTTAGCCGCGTTTCACACTAGTCTTTTTCTGTGGACTTTTTTTTCATTACAGTATTCATCCCCTTTTAGTATCTAGGGAGACACCTTGGGCAACATGGGTATCACAAGGGCTTGGTACATTGCTACTGTATATCTTTGGAAGGAGGGAAAGTTGAAGGCTGTATGATCCTCTGGAGTGATTTTTTATTACATGAAGAAAACCATTTAAAACATTGAGAGTGGAGTGTTGCCTGTGTTACCCTTAGGGATATGACTAAGGAGATGGTTTACAACTCTATTCTTGCCAATAAATCCTCTGTACCCTCTGTATTTGATGATGTTGCCCAAAGAGTACATTTCAATTTATTTTGTCAACACATAGATAGACGGATTCTTCCCAAGATGTGGAATATGGTGTGGCTGTGTTGCTGCAATAAATTAAACATTAAAGGAAACCAAAAACACAATAATCTGGAGGATAGATAATGCTCCACACCTGGTTGTTTCAACCAAGTAGAAATTACACAACTTATTTTCTTTAAATGCATATGTATTTTAGCCTTTTGGGATTTAGTGTCATGAATATGGTCAGAACCTAGGTTTACAGTTATAACTTATGCTATCCTGGTGTATGATCACTATGGCCACACCTGGAGCAAATGGAATGCTAGTTCATTGGATATGTTGTTTGCCTCTTTCAAGTGGTACCTGTAGCTGAACAGATGTAATTTCCCCTTCAACATTAACTGCATACACAGTCTGACCTCTTTAATACAGTTTAATCAGAACTCAAGGCAGTTTACTGCTCTGAATTCATAATTACTCCCTCAACAATTTTGTCAGAAAGATGGCAAAACTTGGCAGAAGACACCATGAGAAAGGACTGCTGTGTGGCTGAACTTCTCTGCTGGGACTAAAGTAGAAGAACTTTTGTATGTGACTTTTAATTTAGGGTAAAAAACTAACATACAAAAAAAAAGTGTGTGTTTGGGTTAACTGAACTGAATGGGTATCTGAAGAGTTATCTAGGTGTAAATCTCAGGTGACTGAAAGGACTTAACTGCTGTGATGTTTAAATTACTTGTAGAAAGATCTGGTAAGTAGAGGAGTGGCTTAGCTAGAAGGAAGCTACATTTAAAGACTGCCTTAGAAAGTTTCTGCTAATAGCTTGGCAGAAGACACCAGGAGAAAGGACTGCTGTGTGACTGAACTTCTCTGCTGGGACTATATTGCCTCCTTCCTCCCTCCACCCCCCCACCCAAAGCTAGTTCTATTTTTATAGGCACAGAATTTGACTGACAACAGGAACTTCCTGTTTAGGGGCAGGAAGTGAGTGATCACAGAACCACCAAGGACCCACCATCCTAGAAGGGCAAGAGTAGCTGGAGGTCTGCCTCTGAGCAAGTAAGTGGTCTACTGCAAAATATAGGATATTCTTGTCTCAGAACAGGACAATCAGGAGCTTAAAGGGCACACAGGCAGAAAGTAAGGAGAGAGAGAGAAAAAAAACAGAGGAAAGAGTAAGGATTGCAAACAGTTAAGGGGCCAGAAATAAGACATGATTGGAGTGGTGCAGTGCAGTGGCTGTAGAGCAGCAGTCTTCTGGGAGATGTTCTGGAGGATGCGGTGTGTCCCATCTGCAGGCACCTCTCTGGGCTGAGGAGGTTGCTCATCTCCAGGCTGAGTTGGCCAGGATTTGTGGGACTCTCTTCCATCCAGGGACCACCAGTGCCACTGCCATTGCCTCAGAGGCTGCCAAGAAAGAGGAGCAGTTGGACCACAGTGGGCTCAGGGAGGGTGAGGGTGGTGGAACAGAGGCACATCCCTCCCATTGTACCTCTCCACAATTCCTATGCCATTCTGGCAAAGTGTGGTTCCTCTATGGAGGCACCCACAGTGGAGACCAAGGAGGATGCTGGGAACCTCCACAAAGGTGACCCACAGGAGGGTGGCAGGGGACCCTGCAGGGGAAGGAAACAACTCCTGGTGGGGGACTCCATTGTTAGGAAGGTAGAACTGGGGGAGGAAGGGGAGAGGGAGGTAAGGTGCCTGCCTGGCACCCTGGCTTGCAGGGACAGGAAGCGAATCCTCAGGATTGCCAGAGCAGCTGCACAGGGGATGGAACTGGATGTCATTGTCCACCTAGGGACAAATGACCTGGCTAAGAAAGGGATTAGAGAAGTGCAGGAAAAGTTTGTGGAATTGGGGAGGGGCCTTAGTCAAGTAGCACGCACGGTAACCTTCTCGGAGGTGCTACCCATCTATGGCATAGGAGAGGCTAGGGTGTTCTGCACCATGGGATTCAATCAGTGGCTGAAAAACTGGTGTGGAGCCCAGGATTTGGCTTCATTGGGGACTGGGGGTCCACCTGGAGTGACGCAAGCCTATACTGGCATGATGGACTGCATCTGTCCGGGAGGGGAACCAGGATCCTAGGTGATAGGTTTAAATGCTTCATTGGCAAGCTTTTAAACTAGCCAAGGGGGGAGGCACTGGAAAGGAGCAGGAAAATCCTAGCCCCCCCCAAATAATCATGGTAGTAAGTGCGGCAAACACCAACATAGAGGTGCCGATAGAGAGAAGGGCAGGGGTAAATGAAGAAAGTGATAAAGGCAAGAAGGACAGGGATGGGGCAAAAGGGAGTAAGGCCATCAGGAAATGGAGGGTAATGAGTACCAATGCCCGTAGTCTGTACAACAAGCTCCCTGAGCTGATGGCCTTAATGGAAGAGGGATGCCTGGATATCGTAGCAGTCACAGAAACATGGTACACAGAGAACCATGACTGGATATTAACATACCAGGGTACATAACCTACAGGAGAGACAGGCAGAGAAGAGGGAGGAGTAGCTCTCTATGTAAAGGAAGGATAAAAGCAACTGAACAAAAGAGTAAACAGGGAGGAGAGGAGGCACTGTGGGTCACCTTGGAGACTGGAAAGGGCACCACAATCCACACAGGGGTTGTGTACAGACCCCCATGTCAGGGGAAGGAATGGACAAGGATATGATAGAAGGCATTCATAGAATGGCAGAGAAAGGGGAGATACTGTTGATGGGAGACCTGAATATGCCAGATGTTAACTGGAGCACATTTGCTGCAGCCACATCCAAGAGCAGGGCCATTCTTGATGCCCTACAGGTGGCAGGCATTAGACAGCTAGTTTCGGAACCCACTCGTGAGGGAGCAATCTTAGACCTTGTACTCTCAAACGGGGGCAGTGAGAGGATCTCAGATCTAGAAGTGGGTTGCCATCTGGGGACAAGTGACCATCAAACAGTGTGGTTCACGTTAAACTCAGCTACAGAGTCAAGCCATACAAAAGTGAGGGTACTGGGCTTTAGGAGTGCTGACTTTGGTAAGATGGGAGAGTGCCTCAGAAAAGCACTAGCAAACTGGCTAGAAGGAGGTGTGGAGCAACAATGGGGAATTATCAAAACTGCCATGACAGAGGCAACAAGCCTTTGTGTGAAGCAAATGAACAAATCAAAACGAAAGAAAAAGCCACTATGGTTCTCAAAGAGGTGGCTGTGAAAGTCAGGAAGAAAAAGATAGCATTCCGGAAGTATAAAGAAACACAGAAGGAGCAGGACAGAGAGCTGTACCAGTTAAGGCAGAAGGAAGTAGGGAGGAAGTCAGAATAGCAAAGGCCCAAACTGAGGAAAAGATAGCCAACTCAGTTAAGAAGGGGATAAAACCTTTATAGGTACATCAGCGGCGTAGAAAGACAAAGGAGGGATAGTGAGGCTGAATAGAATGAACAGTGGTGGGCAGAGGGGATAGTGAAAAAGCAGGAATACTGAATGAATATTTCTGCTCAGTATTCACAAAAGAGGAGGGGAAGTGCCTAATCCAATTAACAGAAACACTCTTGATAGGGGGGTCGATCCCAGTCCTTTCACAGAAGAAAGGGTTCTGCAAGAACTCCTAAAACTGAAGGTGGACAAAGCAATGGGTCCTGATGGAATTCACCCCAGAATTCTAAAAGAATTAAGGGAGAAACTAGTGAAACCACTGGCTACTCTTTTTAATAAATCATGGAAGGGACACAATTTAAAGATAGAAGGAGGGCGGTTCAGGAACAATGTAAGGAAGTATTATTTCACAGAGAGGGTAGTGGATGCATGGAACAGACTTCCTGAGGAGGTTGTGGGGTCTAAAACTGTGGGAGAATTCAAGAATGCATGAGACAGACATAAGGCAATTCTTGTGGGGGGTAGGAAGAAATAGGCTGTTGGTTAACTAGGATCTGCGGCCTATCCTGTAGGTAGGGAAATGGGCAGACTAGATGGGCCTAGCGGTCCTTATCTGCCGTCAAAATCTATGTTTCTATGTTTCTATGTAAAACATGGCTTGGGTTAAGAACCAAACAAACCTTTATTTCTGTTTTGTACTTTTGATCCCCATATTATATTATGTCATCTTTTCTTTTTCCCTTGTACTTGATTTGTTTTAATTTATTTAATTTTACTTTAGAGTAGGTTTTCTTTTTTGTTTCTATAGGAATGTTCTGATGGTTTGTTATGCTTTTCTTATATTTTGTTCGTATCAATAAAAAGATCCCCTACTGTTTATAGAAGTGTCATGGGATGTTTAACAACCACCTGAACAACTCCCAGAACAGCAGATGGGACCTCAGTTTAAAGTCTCATTTGAAAGATGGCACATCAGGAGTGCAGCACACCCTCATGCTATCACATAGTATTGAGATTTTACCCCAAATTTCTGGTCTGGGGCTTGAACTTACAACCTTATGATCTTTCAGCCCGCAGAGATGAGTGAGCAACTTGCTGATCCATTCATTGCAAACTAATATATTCCACACTAAATGTTTACACTATGAGGAATTTAATATCCATGGGATGCCCATTCAACTAGATGGTTTGAAAACATAGCTGGTAGAATACCAAGATTGAAGTAGAACAATGAGGGTTTTCTGCATAAATATTATTTTACTGTTTATACCTACTCTGATTCCAGTGAGCCTGATTTAATGGCCCATAAGATCACATTTATTTATTAAAGAAAATTTAGTTTCTAGTATCTACTGTTGACATACTGTACAAATTATTCACTTTTACGTTTTGCAAAGAACTTTTAAACTCCTTGTTGACTTCTGTGTGCAGCAGAATGACAAAGGCAGTTGAGGTTCCACAATACTTCTAAAAGACATATTATAGTGTATGGTGGCATGCGGTTGTGTATGGAAATCCATACACCACAAAAAGTTGTTCTGCTGCAGTAGTGATGTCCTCACTAACGCAGAATGACTTTTCGTTCTGCGTTAGTGAGGATGTGATAATACAAGGGGCTACAGCAGATGTCCTGATTCATCCCTTGCTGTGTGAGAGGGGCATGTGAGTGTGCTGGGCAGTGGCAGTTGTGAATCGAGGGCCTCGGCAGAACCGAATGAAAATATGGAAAGGTGAGTCTCTTTTTGTCTTTTTTTTGGGCACCATACATTATAAAGAACAGTGTGTGGTTACCCAAACACTACTTGGCTATTCTTTCACCTTGTAGATACAATGCCGACTTGGAGACCTCTCGAACTTCGCTCTCGAGGTCATCAATCGGCATTGTATCCACTCGGTGGAAGAATAGCCTTGTAGTGTATGGATAACCATACACTATCCTATATGGTATGTAATGTAGCTAACTGTAAAATGTAGAAAACCACAACTATTCCATGCTGAGATCTAACACTGTGTGCCACTGTTGGGGGTGGGACCTCCCTTCCACACACCTGTGTCCAGAGAGAAGACAGAAAACAGAGAAGATCAGCTTAGATAAGGGAAGCTACAATCAAATAAAACAAAAAAAAATCTTGAAATGTATAGTACTATATCATACTTGAATAGAAGCCAAGTATTTGATGGCTTCTATCATTCCTAGCAAAGCATATGGTACTAACCTTGAAGTCACTGGCGGAGCAGTGGCTCAAAGTATGTTCAGTAGTCTGCTGGGCAAATCCTTAGGATGATCAGCAAAGGTCAGAAAGACTGGGTGTTTGCCAGCACATGTGACTGCCTAACACTCTCGATGACTCTTCATCTGAGGGTTGCCAACTTATATCCTTACTGTATGTAATATATTTAAGTGACATCTGCATCTAAAGAACTATTTCTGTGCTTACAGCTTGGTTAAATTGCACATCTTTCTAAGATTTGGTAATTTACATATCTTGAACTATTTTTTAGTTCAGAATATGCTTTTTTATTTTAATTATGTTTTATTCCTTGATTAATATCAATTACAATTATTTAGCTATATGATTTACACATATTACTGCTTCCATAAAGCAATGCTGCTTCTTATTAAAGATTTATGGTTTTAGCTGCTGAGTCTGCATGTTGAGGTTCAATGACTCTAAACAGAATGAGACTCTGTTTTTTGTCTAGAAGATAATTAAAACTGGTAATGATTATTTTTGGATTTTACATAGGATGAGGTAGGTCATATTCCACCGTCGTGCATCATTTAGTCTGCAATATTGTAGGACACTTCATCAAATCAAATGGGATTTGGAATATAAAATATCTTTAAAAGCATTCTCTAACTCAGCCAATTTCCTTTAAGATATGAACACATTCAGTACTTTTTATGTTTCTGGTTTTGGCATCTTGGAACATTAGGGTGGGTTACCACCTACCCACACATCTTTTTGGCAAGAAGAATATGCAGAGTAGAGGGTATCTATGCCAGTGGGTTGCTCTAGTATCACTTCATGGATGGAGTTTTACTGCTCAATCCAGTATGTATCTAATGCTTTCTCATTTTAGAACTCCTGGATCTCTTCTTCCTTTGGAATTGGAAACACATGTCAATCCAATTTTATTGACTTTGTTTTCACATTTCACATTGTCTATAAGGAAAACTGCCAACCCTCTTAGGCCTCAAATTTTCACAAGTTTAAACAACATATGTTATGATTGCTTACATTCTGTGAAGATTTGTAATGTAGCCTGTTGTTTGATTCTGATTCATTTTTTTTTCTTTTAAAAGGTGAAAAACAGACTGCCCGACATACTGGTGTTACCACATTAAATATGTTTGTTTACATTTCTTGATCAACTCCCACTGTATTTTTCCTGGACTTAGGAACACCCTCAACACAGTCTACTCACTTAAGATGCAGTGGGGAGGAGACTATTGTATCTACGGCGATTGTACTGTTTGGGGTGTTCATCATGTTCAGGAAGTATGTAATTAGAGTAGATCAAGGATTCAAAACAAAACAAGGTTGGGTATAATTGCATGCATTTCAGTTCTACTAAGAAAGGAAGCAGATAAAGAAACCATCAATATCAATGAATTTCAGAGCAAGTAAGGAATTATGAAATGTGGATTTTCAACAACAAATACTAGGATGTAAAAAAGGTTGACAGTGTCCCTTGAAATCCCAAAATTCATATAGTTTCTGAAAAGATACAAGACACATTTTTAAGAATATGTCATTACAAAACAGTCTTGCTGTATCTACACACAAACATATTACAACAGTGTCATTTAAACACTGTAATGTATACAATAGGAAGCTATTTTCTCATGACTGAAGATGTAACAAATGTTTAGCTAACAGTGAAAACTGTTGATGCATACTGTGCTTCAAGATTGTGTGCTTCTTTTGTCTTAAAAATTGCTTTATAGATAAAAGTGTCTACTGATATTGTAATATTTCACCCCTCACTCCCCAAAGGCAGCTGAGATATTTAAGAAAATGGGTTGAGAAAATGGCCCGTAGAATTCTGTGGTTCTGCAGCTGCAGAGTTTTCCACAGAGATTGCAACCTACCTGCAGTGTGTGTGTGTGTGTGTGTGTGTGTGTGTGTGTGTGTGTGTGTGTGTGTGTGTGTGTGTACTATATGCAGAATATCTGTAGTACTTCAGAATTTGTTGGTGGTGGTGATTCTTCATTAACATTTACAGATTTTTTCATATCACCTAGTTCCCTTCCACTCCTTGTTATCCAAAACCTTTGCTCTATGTTCAGCATGTGATGTTATCAATTACATCACATCATATTTTGGTTAAAAACAGGGCTGCATAGTGCTACATAAATAATTAATTCAGGCTCTGTTTTAAAGACCTTCTGAAAATGACTAAGGGCCCCATATTCAAAAGTGCAAGTGCATGCGCCATGCAACCGAGATGCACCGGCACCAAGTAATGGAATATTCAGAAGATGCACTGTGAGATTGCGTGATTGTACAGTGGGTGATGCATGGCACAGCAGGTGATCTGAGCCCTATGCGGAGCATGGGGAAATGCATGATAGGAGACCACATGCACAGTGTGCAGACTTGCAACATTCAGCCAGGATATGCAAATGGCCTCATTGCACATTCTGAGCCCATTCTTCTCATGCACAGCCCATTACTGGAATGTATGCAGGCCATTTGCATACCCCCAGCATGCTCAGTTCCAGCTCTTCAGGGCTGCCCCACCAACCCACAAAGGTGAACAGGCAGGTGTTCTGGAATGTTTGTGTGTATGTGTGTGGACTGCATTGGCCTGGGTACAGTGCTATTACCAATAGCCATGTACAGGTTCAGATTGGGGTACAAGGGGCCCACCTGGACAGTGGTCACGGGGCCCACCTTAACAAGCAACAGGGGAGGGCAGAGGGTGGCACAATCTGATCAGTATACCACATGTATGTGATACACCAGCTCTGTATGCAGTGTACAGTCATCTGCAGTGCCCCACACACCCCCTTATGAGAGGAACCTGGTGGTAACTGCAAGAAATGGCAGTGTGCAGAGGGTGACCAGGTACCCAAGTAGGTGGGTCCCTACTTATTTTCTCCGGCTTCTAACTCAGTTTTAACACCCTTTTGGAGGAGGTGAAAAACCCGGAAAATCCTGATACAGGGGAAAAACTGGGAAAAGCCACTCCCCAATCCCTAGTGCTGTCACCCATAATGGATCAAAAGGGGGGCATTAACTGCTTGGCCCCACTACCCTGCTTTTACGTGGGTGGGTGGGTGTGTGTGTGTGTGATCCTCATGGGGTGAAAGGAGAAAGAGGAGGGTCTACTGGCTATAGCCAAAGAAATAGCTCTTTCTCCTTCCCCCACAGAATGTGGCCCCCCCAAGTGGGAGGCCTTGGTAGTCCCCTGTCCAATCCATGGACTCTACTTAGCCTCTTCAGGACCACCTTTATCTTCCCCCTCTCTCCTCCTTCCCAGATCCAGGGGAGGATGGTCCAAGACAAATTATGGCTGCAGCCATCTCTTGCAGCCTCTGTATTGTCTGGTATCCTTCCACAACCCCTTTCCCCGGAAAGAAACACACAGACATCAGTCTTGGAGGCAATGGCCACAGCCATGCATTTATTGATTAACACCAAAATGAGTGCAGTGTGCTCACCTGGGAGGATCAATTGCCTGTGATCATAATGGGACAAGGCTGCTCAGCTGCCTCCATCAAGCACCGTTAGCCTTGCAGTAGTGTTGTACCTGTTGGAGGCAGACCATGACCCCCTCCCCTGGGTCAGGGTACTCATTTTCTGCCTCCATGCAGACTAGTGGGGGATTAAAACCCCTACGGAAGAACTCAGATCATCACCACCCCCTAACCACCATTCCATGTCATCATGATCCTCCCGAGACACAACAGAATGGACAACACCCGACCCCTCCCAAGCCAACTGCTCTACCATCTCCTCCAAGACCTGGTCCAATTCTCCTAACCACAGTTCTTATCCTCTCTCGGTCAACCATCCTGTCTTGGCTACCATGATTTGACTAGAGGCCTGAATCTGGCTATGTTTCATCACAGTCCCCTCTACTACCCACATGACCCTCCTCATCTCCCTGTTGATCCATATGCAGGCCCTGTTGAGAGGAGCCACCTACTCCCCATTTGGCCAGCTGGCCCTCTGGATCAACTGGGACCAGATGAGGTCTGCCCATGGCCACCACTCCCTGATGGTCCATAAATTTCTTTCCATAGCTAGCAGCAAGTCCACAATCTTATGACTTCCCAAGTCATCCCCTCCAAGATGCACCACCAACATCTCTGGGATTCACTGTGTCCATCCCTCTTCTCTCAACTGGGGATCAACTCCTCCCAACGCATGTTCTCCGACCCTTGACATTGGATGTGGACCCATGGATGACCCTTCATCTTGGGCTGACTCCCTGCTCCAGCCACCATACTAGATGCTGCTTGCTGGATGAAGGCCTAACCACAGATCCAGATCTAATCCAAGCCCTCCAGGGCCCCTGGAAGAAACAAAAGCTGTTATTGTAAAGTGGGCACATGCATTTCAAAGGCTTGCAACCTACCTCATCCCAGCACTTAGATGTGGCCATCTGCCCACCCCAGACTCCTAGTGCCTGCTGGTCCATTGTACTTCTCCCTAAGCCTCACCCAGGGCCCCCCTCTCCGTGGCAAGGACATCCCCCATCTCCCCTACTATGAGCCCGGTGCTCTGTGAGGGCTGTGTATGCTCCGACACCCTGAAAGCCCCACCAAAAACTGCCAAGCCCCTAGTATCAGCCTGGAGAACCTCCCATGGGAACCAATAGCCCCCTGGCAGCACCCTGCAGATGTTCCCCATGGGATTGCCGGGGTGCTGGGACACCCAGTGTTCTGCTAGGAAGCATGGAACTTCCCCCACCTTACTAACACTTCCCTCACTTTTACAGTCTTTGGTGCTATCAGTGGCACTCAAAGCCCTGTGGACTCAAGACAAGCCAGCGAGGCACCCCACAACCTCAATGCTACCCCATCCTACTTCAACACCCTGATGGCCTGGCACCGCTGATCCACTGGAACAAGCCAATCCTCCAGCCAGCCCTGTTGTGCCCACACCCTTAGACAGTGCTCTGGCCTTCCCCTATCTACTTCCCTCGACTGCAGTGTGATGGAATTACCATTGCAGCCTTGAATCGAGCTGCCCTACCCCTACTGAAGGGGGGGCACTGAAAGTGGCTGCTACTGCGCTGCTGGAGTGAGCTCTCAAACCCATTGCCACTGTGAATGAGAGCAAGCATCAGCAGACCCCCTTGTAACCCCAGGTATGTGCCCGGCCTTAAGTGATATGTTCGAAAGCAATCAACGTAGTACACAACTGTGCCTCAAATATCCCATTAACTACATGTTCCCCCCCTCATATCTGCCAAAATCAGACCTAGCTGCACCTACGTCACCTACTTCCAGACTACCTGCAGATGGGCCCTAGCAAATCCCATGTGCTCTGCTTTGAGCCCCCCCCATTGGGATCATCATGTAAGAGCCTGAACCCACCATGCCCCTATCCCTTCAGGTACCTGGCTTCCCTGTCTTGGTACTTGGCCAGTGACGGATTAGTCCTGTCCTGCCTTACCGGAGTAGGCCAGTTTATTCCCTAGTGGGTTACCTGGCTTCCTGGAGGCTCCTCCAAAACTCCCTTTTGGGGAGCACAGTAATGTACACTGGAAGAAGGGATGTTGCTGCCTGCAAACCATGTGGATGTGCCGAAAATGACACACCACCCTCAAACACTTCACCTGGTTGTAGGCATAACATGCCTACAACCAGGTGTTGCTTCCTTCTACCCTCTGTGGTGGTGCTGCCGGCAGTGGCAAGTCACTGTCGGTAGGCACTACTACCCCCCATGCATAACATCCACCAAGAGAGTCATGTCTACTGTTCCCCGCCCTAGGGTGCTGTCATCCTGCCTCCGACACCAAAACTTCTCATCGTATTTGGGTCATGCTACCCCTCCCTTCCTGCGGTGCATCAATGTAATCCTATTCTGGTACGTGTACAACCTCAGCCCATGGTCCTTATCCACCTGCAGGATGGTGCCTGCATAGATGGGGAAGTCCACAATCCAGTTCTCAAAGGTGCAAGACACCTTCGGCGGCTTCTTATCAGCCTCCTCACCCTTTTCTTTCTTCTTATTGTCCCTTTCAACCGGCTTGTTTAATAGAGAGAACATATCCATGTATTCCCTCTTCCTTATTTGCTGCCTGACCTTATTGCTAAGGTGGAACCCCAACTGTTTATGCAGACCTGCATACAAGCTCAGCTAAGGAGGAGGGGCCTCAGAGGTGGGCTGGGCTGGGGGGACAGCCATCCCCACAGCTGTATCCTTCACCCCCTGTTATCTCAACCATCACTGCCATGAGGTCCAGTAGTTTGTCTAATTTAGCTGTCAACCCTGTGTGCACCAGCCAGCCATCCAATGGGGTCCCTTGGTCCCCCCCACCACTGTGGCCCACTGCTGTTGGGGTGGTGATGGGACCTCCACAACCCCCGGCTGCCTGGCCTATCCTGTTCCTGGCTTCCATCTCCTAGCACCACATCGAGTACCTGTAACACCCCCCTGTTGGTCAAACTCCTTACCTCAGAATACTGCTTACCTCTCCCTGGTGTCCTGGGGACCTTTGCAGGTGGTGCCCCCGGGCCTTCACTGGCTGTTTCTGTGGTGGCACCACCACCCCAGTCACTGCTGTAGACAGGTTCTCCAGCCCCTTCAAGCAAGCTTCAAGCCACATAGCTCCCTTTCACTTGTACATCTCCTGCAGCTGTGCCTCCAGACCCTCCATGGCCTTCGCTGAAGATTTTCTCTGCCGAGTTGACATCCTCCCTGCAATACACCGAGAAACCCCCCCCCATCCCCAGAGATAGTTAGTCAGGTCCTCATCAAGTCCACCACCCAGCCGGAGGGTGTTGAAATCACTGGGGGATGTTGGGCTGCCCCTCCCCTTCCTGGGAACCCATCCCGTAGTTGGCCTGAGCCCCCCTTGCCAGTGGCGGTCCCTGTGAACCCCCATTCGTGCCTCGCCAATCATATCCCAGAACCCATTCCCCTGTCTAATGTCTTTATTGGCTCGGCAATTCAGGCCACTATACCTATCCAGGACATCTTTTATTTATTTATGTATTTTTGTTATGTATGTATCATATATGTATAAATATATATGTGTATATATACAGTATATATATATATATATATATATACACACACATATATATATATATATACATTTTTTTTTTTGTTGGTCTCTCTGTGCCACCCCCAGAGAATGCTCTCAAGAGCACAACCCCTTGTGAAGTGGGGGGTCTGGAGAAGAGAGGGCCTCATTCATTGGAGGTCCCTATCCGTTATGAGAATAATGGGAGCTGCTCCTTATGGGCCTTGTTCCCTATATGTACTGTTATTATATTTATTTATTCCCCTATTTATTTAGTTATTTATTTATTTCCTTTATGAGTTAAGCTCTGTGGCACAATGGCCGCCTCCAGCTTTGCTGATCGGCGAGCTGCCTCACCACATTGCCATCCTCAAGATGGCCACCGAGAGCCTCATGAGACCTCAGCAGCCAATGTCCACACTGCCCCCATCTAGCGAGCCCCACTCCTTCCTAAGGTCCACAAGTTCATAACTGTAGCCATTGCTGAAGCTGAGAGACATCACCCAGCCGGCCCCCTGAGGCCCTCCATGCCCTACAGGAGGATCCCGTGACAGTGACTCCTCCAGGAACCCCTTTTCTGCCTTCTTGTGGAATGGAAATGCTTTCAGACTGCCCACCATACTGCACGAGGGTGCAGCACCTGGGCCGCCACCACCCAAGAACTCCTCCCTCCTGTTGACTGCAGGGGCCAGCAGCTGCCTGCCCAAAAGTGCCACAAGGACAATCCATGGCCTGGGTCACTCTGGAGTGCTGCCAAAATGGCTGAGGCATCCCTCTAGCTGCCATCCAATCCAGGAACCTGCAGTCACCCAGATTGCATGAGGAAGCCATGCCACCTCCCTGCCCCCTTGCTGCCTGGAGAGGATCACCAAAGGAAGTGACCAGCCAGTGAGTGAGGACTGTGGGCAGTGGGCTGAAACAGCAGAAAAGGATGCACCTGGCTCCCAGCCCCAACACCTCAGTAAGCCTGAACCTCTGGGGTCATATCTTTACACAGAGGCTGCTGAATATTAAGCCACTGTGCAAAATGAAACTGCTTTTTTTTTTGAGATGGCTGATAAATATATCTCCTCCCTGGGAATCGACCTATGACCCTTTGCCAAAACCACCCTGCAGTCATGCACCATCCTCCAGATGTCTTGCTAACTCGCCTACCTATTTCATGGATTTTTTTTAAATGTAAAGAGAATGTGGAAAGCCCCCAGGTCTGCTGGCTGCACCGAACCCATACCAGCTCATTGCTCTAGCCCCTTCTCCCACTAGCCCTGCCTCCCCCAGCCCCAAGCATGAGCAAACCCTCAGGCCTACTAGGCCCTTACCTGGGTGGGTAGCTGGATGTGCAGATGTGTTGATCCTCACTGGGTGAAAGGAGAAAGAGGAGGGTCTGCTGGCTACAGCCCAAGAAATACTTCTTTCTCCTCCCCCCCACAGGATGTGGCCTCTCTCCCAAGTGGGAGGCCTTGGTGGTCCCTTGTCTAATCCAAGGACACTACCTAGCCCCCTCAGACCACCTCTATCTTCCTCCTCCCTCCTCCTTCCCAGATCCAGGGGAGGATGGTCCCAGACCAATTACATGTGCTGCCATCCTTTGCAGCCTCTGTACTTCCTAATAACATATTCAGTTCTTAAGTTATTACACTGTAGTCAACTTACATGAATACTTAACACTAGTGTAGCCGTATTAAATTAATACTTTATTTGGCCCATATTCACTTGTAACTTTTAGTTATAGGGAATTCCTCTGAAATGATCTCATAAAAGAAATTAACTTTGCTTAAAAAAAAACTATGTCTACAAAGGTAGTATCGAATGATGTTTAGATCTGTTGAAAGAACAGCACTATTAAATGAATAATTGTGCCGTACACATTTTTCTTGCCAGGGTAACTGTTCACTTGTTCTCATAGGTTAATAATATAATAATAATGAAAAAGCACTTAATTTGTGGAATAACAGATGTGTATGTCTATCAATCAATCCATCAATGTTTATTTATCAGCACTCTTCCAACAGATCAGACAGCTTTACATCCTATTACAGGCTAAAATTCGTACAAACATAAAATTAAAATCATACTATAAAGCACATAACCCTAATGAATATAAATTTAAATGCATAGTACATTAAACCTAATTGTAGCTCTTATCAGCGAATGCCTGGCTGAACAGATAAGTTTTAAATTCACTTTTAATAGCTCTATCAATGGTCTGAAACTCTCTAACCCGATGAAGTAAAGTGTTTCACAGGTTTGGGGCCACAAAAGTAAAAGTACATGTCCCAGAAGTCTTTAAATAATGATCTATCACATAATGCTAACTGATGAAGGGAGTCACTGGACAGGAAATGCATGAAACAGAACCACTGAAGTGCATCTGTGATGACACAGAAGCACCTAAGCAGGCACTGCAGAAGTTCTGCAGAAATCAGAAATCATCACCACAAAAAATTTGTGGCAACCTGGACACTCAGCACAGAACTTAAACCCAAATTGTTGCAGAGATATTGGGACCTTGGTTGAGATACATGTCTTTTAAAAGGGGGAATCTAGTTAATTGTCCCTCGGTGACTTATAAGAAGAACTGATCAACAAAAGGGGTTTGATATTTTCTGTATTTTGATTGTTACTGTAGCATAGAGGACAATTCTAAATACCACCCTTTTGTAACTGCAGTCAGAAGTAAATCGAATGTAAGCCTAGAAACAGTAGAACACATTTTAGCATTTTTTTTTCAAGAAGATCAAATATAGCTCAAAATTATGGACAGGTTTCAACAGCAGATGAAATACAGCATTTTGTCTTTGGCAATTTTTGCTATGTCATCTTCTTGTAGGATATCTGTAATGCTTTGTTTAATTTGTGATAGAGACGCTTCTATACAGATGGTTACCACAGAGAGCCAGAAATAGTCACAGCCTATCATGTAAAAACTGGCACTTCTCCATTACCTGTGAGGACAAATTTCCATCCTCCTCTAGAGGCGTAATGAAGACTGCTCCTGGGTTAGGTAGCAGGGGGTGTTCATACATTTATATATCTCCTGCTGAGAGTTGGGAGGCCACAGTTTCCATGTGCTTGCAATGTGCAATGCACCTTCCCTAAGTAGTGTAAAGATGGCTTTACCACCAGAATGTTTATGGCAATAAGATGTGCATTTCTCAATGAACTTTCTCGACAAAACAATCTTAAAATATATAAATAAAATAATGATTGCTTGCATTCTCAGTCTTTCAGGACCTATACTGGGCATATCTTCTGATGCTTTCACAGGCAAAGCTACAAATGCAAGGAAGCTTACCATAGAAGTTACTTAAAGAGGTGAAAGAAATGTTTACAATGCATTATTTTCCTTGCTTTTTGAGAAAGTAAGTTGCCAAACAGATAACTTTTTTTTCTTGTAGGGCCTGCAGGCCCTGTACAAAGTAAAAGGTGATTTGTAACTTGCTTTGTGCAAGGCCCTGTTAGTCCTCCATGAAGTAGTAGTTAAGTCATAACACTGGGCCTTATGAACCCTATCTGAAGCAGCAGATGAGGCATGACTTGCTTTTGTGCAGGGCTCTGAAGGCCCTATACAATGCAACAGATTAGTCATAACCATCAGACATGACTCCATACCTGTAGCTTGCTTTTTACAGGGCCCTGTGGGTTCTAGAGGAAACAACAGATCCATCTGGTATAGCGACCACATGTGCAATTTGCTTGGTACAGGGCCCTGCAAGTCTTATGCAAAACAACAGACCTGTCAGGGGTGGAAAGCAGAAAACCCATTTGGTGTGGTGCAGGACCTGTATCTTGGTTTGTGCAGGCTCTGTAGGCCCTACACAAAGTAGGAAACTAATCTGGAGCAGCACAGGACTTGAAGGATGTCTTACAGAGGGCCCATCAGGTAGGTGTGAAAGCTGCCATTTACATTATCTTGAGGTAGGGGTTAAGTAGCCTATCCCCAATATTTGGGCATAAAAAGTTAAAATATTTTAAAGTTATGTGTGATAGGAAAAGTAGTGAAAAACAAAGTCCTTGAGTATGCTCAATTCATGTTTCTGTAGTGTTTTTTTAATCACCCATAACTTCATTTCTTAATTTTTAAAAATCAAATTTCTGATTTGAGTGCTTACAATTCCTCATGACCACTTTGGCATGGTGCTTAAATTTGGCCCTGAGATACATGTTTGGTGACACAAAGCTCAAGGTAGTTTTGCTGTAAAAAAAACTAAGTCCTTGCACATACACAGCAGCCATTTTTGGGGGCATAGTTTATTTATGGCAAGGAAAGGGAATGTACAGATAACAGTGTCTGGCCAAGGTGGAGCAAGGGTTGTGCTGGATGCCCACCATGGGTGTCTTTGGGCAGCTGCAAGGATGTCAGGGGTGGGAGAGGGCAGATGAGGATGGGGGGTTGTTATAAAATGGGTGTAGGGGAAGAAGGTAGCATGGATCCTAATGGGTAGGTGAGATTTTTTTATTTGGTGGGGGAAACACATTGTATCAGTGAAAGACAGTGCATGAGTTTGGGAGTTTAATTTGTCAAATTATTTTTTTACACATTGCAACTGATTGGAGACTGGCCATGGTGGAGGGAGAGCTAGGCCAGTCACCCACTATTGGACCTATTGGTGTGGGATGAGGGTAATATGGCTTCCAGGATGTGGATAAAGATGCTTTTATCCTTTTGCCTAATGGTTGTGATTAATTGGGAAAACTGGACATTTTATTTATTTATTTATTTAGCTTTTGTTGACCGGGTAAGTGCACTAGACAAATCCTGCCTATTTTCAGGCACGACCCGGGGGAGGGGGGATACAGATGAATGCCAACTGACCTTGAACCAGATTAAGCTGACATGACAGCCACCATCTCATGTATGGAGGGCTGTATTAGTTTATCATGGGACTGATTTCTGTATGTGCTTTAGGTGATGGTGTGTGTGTGTGGGAGGGGGAGGAGGTGGCATAATTGCCAGAAGGTCAGAGAGAATGAGATTTGTTTTTTCAATTTTTTTACAGGTTTTGATTGGGGGGGACATTGGGACAAGATGATGACTGGTCTTAGTGGAGGAAAGGCTGTGCCAGTCACCCACTGTGGGAAATATTATTGCATAGCATACAGTGTTGTGTAAGTGTGTGTGTGGGGGGGTGCAAATGTGACATGCATGCCAGACTGTGACTTAGGGTAGATGGTTCTTTTTTAACTTGGTGGGTTAAGCAAGCCACAAAGGTTGGGTACCTGATTGGTACAAAAGATGCTCCCTTTCATTGCATACTGCTGCTGGCCAAGGTGGTGAGAGGAGGGCTGTGTCGATCACCCTGTGGGCTCCCTGCAGCACTGTGGCAGCAGCCCAAAGGAAGACTATGGAAGGGGGTGGCAGTTTGCTCTGATCAGCCAGGTGTGGGTGGTATGGGGGGGACACTAGACACAGCTGCTCTTTGACCAAACTATCTCCACTGGCAGGACAGTACTAGTCAGTACTATATGTCCATGGAATTACTTTCCAAACATACATACACTGCTAAACTAATTAGTTTAAACCTTGGCAAGACACATTTGCCAAGCACAACTGTAAGAAGGTGACCTCCCCATATTGATAGCTCATTTAGGTGAAAGGGAAACATTTAATGGTAGGGGGACAGTGATCAGAGGGTGGGGGTGCCATTAGACACCAGGGAAACATTTGCTTCACATGGGGATGGTGATTGGAGGGTGGGGATGTCACTAGATAGCAGGAAAAAAATACTAATGGCCAGAGTGAACAATCAGAGGGTGAGGGGTGCCACTAGACACCAGAAAAATATTAATTACGGCTGGGGTAAGTGATTGGAAAGTGGGGGGGTACCACTAGACACCAGAGAAACAATATTCATGTCTGGCATGAGTGATCAGAGTGTGAGGAGTGCCATTAGACACCAGGGAAACAATACTGATGGACAGGGTGAGCAATCGGATGGTGGGTGGTGCCACTAGACACCAGGAAAATATTAATTATGGCTGAGGCGAGTGATTGGAGGGTGGGGGTGCCACTAAACACCAGAAAAACACTATTAATGACTGGGGTGAGTGATCAGAGGATGGGGAGTGCCACTAGACACCAAGGAATCAATATTGATGGCTGGGGTGAGAGATTGGAGAGCGGGGAGTGTCACTGAACACCAGGTTAAATTTTATTTTTATTTTCCCTTTGGGGATGCACAGAATTGATCACTGAACTGAGGAATAATCACATGAATTGTGGTGTAATGTATCAATTCCACAGTGCATGCATTTATTCTGCAGTTCAGTGAAAAAATTCCATGGAACAGGGAGAAAATTTGCCAAACACTTTCAGAAGATTTCCGATTCACCAAAGGTGAAAATTTATAAAATTCCATGAAAGTTGCAAAATTTCATTTAAGTTCCGCTAAAGCGGAATTCACAATTTTTGCCCAACCCTGGCCACCACACATATCTATATATGTATAGCAAAAAACTATAATAATGCAGACATTAGGATTGAAGAACACAAAGTAAACAAAGTAGGGAAATGAAAAAACATTAGAGTGTTGGCAAATCAGTGGTTGGGTCTTCCTTGGGGTTGTCAACCCTAATGCCCACCACTCCCCATCCTGTAGCCTTCTGTCTAAAGCACCAGGTAGACCTCCAAGCCAGTGCGTTATAGTTGCACACTCTTCAGAGGTAGAGAAATATGACTTGCCCCATGTTGTCAAAATAAATTAGTTATAGCTTTCTTCATGCAGGGACCTATAGGCCCTGCGTGAAGAAAAGAGATCATGTCTGACCTTGCTTGCTCAGTGGAGGGAGTGGTTGACAGTCCTAAGGAACACCCCACCACTGATTCACCAAGACTCTGGTGACCCAAAACCACAGTGTTTTTTCCATTTCTCTACTTTGTGCGCTTTATGTTCTTCAACCCTGATGTCTGCATTAATGTATTTTTTTTTTGCAATGAATTTCCCTACTTTTTGTTGCATCTTCATTTGTGCAAGTCACTTTGGGATCTGTTCAAAACAAAATAAATGGAATAATGGAGATATTTCTATCTCTACTTCAACAACCAACTAACAAAATAAAAACAGTGTAAAATAAGTCATACTACCATATAACCCCACCCAATGTACGCAAACAAACACACTCAGCCTCTTAGCATTCCTATCTCTTCACTGGTCCTCTATCCATTCCTGTTGCTGTGATGGGGAAGAGTCTCAAGGATGGGATGCACTGAGGCTGCACCCTGGGCCCATCCCTCCCACCATCTCCTCATATCACGTTTGTGGCTTTTTTTTCCATTTGTTGTTGCTGCAGTGGGGGTTGGCAGGTGGGGAAGAGGTGTAAGAAGGTGATGGACCAAGGCTGCACCTCAGCCCATCCTTCCCAACCCCCAACCCCTCCCTTCACATCACCTTAGTTGTTGTCTGTATAGTGAATGTTACTGCAGTTATGGGGATAAGGAAGGGATGCAAGAATTGGATTGGCTGACACAGCACCTTGGTGAATCCATCCCCGATACAATGCATCTCTTCAGTGGTTATCTGTTCATTTACTGTTGCTGTAATGTGGTGGGGAAGGGTCATGGTAGTGGTTGTCTCTACACTGACTGTTGCTGCAGTGTGGGGAAGAGATGTAGGAATGGACCTCAGCCCATCCCAACCCCCAAACATCACATCTCCTCAGTGGCCATCTGTTCATTATCTGTTGTTGTAATGTTGAGGGAAGGGTTGCAGGAGGGAGGTATGGGCCTCAACCCCCACCTCATCCCTCATATCATCTGTGTGTCCATCATTGTATTTGCTATTGCTAAAATGAGGTGGGGTCAGCCTAGGGAATATGCCATGGCCCGTGCACCTCCTCCTCTTACATATTGTGTGAGTTTGTATTTGAGGATTACAAATATTTGATCTCAAAAACCAAGTATCAGCCACTTAAAAATATTGTTTTACTGTATTTGTATGAATTAATATGAATGCAAAAAAAATTCATACAAATGCATTTCAACATACAAACACATGACATTAATAGTTATGCTTTCCTATAATTTGAATTGCAACAATTTCCCATTTCTCTAAATAAAACTAATAAATCTGATACAAGAACTCAAGAGGAACACTACTTAAAACTTTTAAAGGCAAACACATGCTATCAGGGACAACAATTTTACATATTTAATATTTTTCACGGAGCAATGGTTTGACCATTTGTACTGCATTTGCACAGCCAAGTCATGCAAACGCATAACTTTTACAATACAAGCACATGGTTTCAACATATGAACACATGCCTTTAATAGTTATGTGTTTGTATTACTTGAATTTCAACAATTTCCCATTTCTCTAAATAAAACTAACAAATCTGAAAAAAGGACTCAAAAGCACACTACAGTACTTGTAACTTTTAAAGGCAAGCACATGCTGTCAGGGACAACAATTTTACATATTTAGTATTTTTTCAAAGAGCAACTGTTTGACCACTTTTCCTGCATTTGCATTGTTAAAGGGCTGGTGACACAGTCAGGAGAACTTTCACAAAAACTAATATTTAGACACAGTCCAGCTTGTATTTCCCGCTAGTGCTGTGTTCCCCTTTCCCATTATTTATTACTAAGGTCATCTGTATGAAAACAGTATCTTTGTTCCTGAAGGTTTCATCTATTCCTGCTGCTTTCTCCCTACCTGAAGTCACAGAGTACTGCTTGTGGTATCACAGTTACTCGTATGGCAACAGATTGTGATGTCACAGCAGAGGATTATGACTTGAAGTAGGGAGTAATCTAAGAGGCAGATGGACACTAAAGGAACTTCAAGGGATAAAAATTCCATATTCATGCAAATTTCCTTGGCAATAAATAATGGAGAGGAGAAATATATAAAATATAAATGGAATGCAGGCAGAATTGTACCTAATTATTACATTTTTTAAGGTTTTCTTTGAGGCATCAGTAGCTCTTTAAGTCATATGAACGCATACCTTTTATGATATGAACACATGGAGCTCAATTTTCAAAGCTCAGAGGAAGACGCAAGGTGCTTGCATCAACCATAAGTGACTCAAGTGGCACCATGCTTCAAAAGATGCAGCAATCCCTATTTTCGAATGCAGTCTGCATTGAAAAAGGGAGCCATTACACCAAAGTGGTACTGTGCCAGCCTTGTGACCCAAATTGGGGTGCACCAGGTCACAAGGGGGTTTGCACCAAAGCAGGGCTGCAACATCCCCTTTTCTGCAATTTTACAAGCCTCTCAATAGACACAGCAAGGGACTCCACTTAGACCAGCCAGGAGGTGGTCTAAGGGACCTGTTCCAGTGCCACATACTGTGGTGAAGAGAAGCAGGGCCTAAAAGTGGACTGTGGGGGGCAGAGGGTGCACATTGGGTACCATGTGAAAGTCAGGGAGACAGCTGGGCATGAAAGGGAGTGATGTGGCATCCAGCAAGTGTGCCATTTGCATATGAATACAGCCCATGGGATGGAATAGAAAGTGACATTGCACCTGGACAGCATAGCCCTGCCAGCTGCCCATAGGTGGCCACCCATGAGGAAGCTTCCAGAGCTGTGCTCACCTGGTGCCATGTCACTTGCTGTCCCTGGAACCCCCCCATGTGGTCCCATCATATTGGCTGTATGCATATGCAAGCAGCACCCCCGCTGGGTGCTACATCACTCCCTCTCATGCCCAGTTGTCTCTCCGACTCCCCCTTTGACACCCCCCATGTATCATCTGCTCCCGGCCCCCTCCTGTCCGGCACATTCACCACCTCCCTCAACCAACCCAGCATCTCTAGTGTTGCACTGGGCATGGGGATGGATCCCTCTGACAATTCCTACAGGTGCACCATATGTTAGGCACTAGCCTGTGGCTGTGGTGACTCTCCTAGGTTTTTGACACAAGGACCCCCCCCCCATTATAATATTGAGTGCAGGGTCCCTGATGTACCCGGAGTTTGCCACAGCCCTAGAGTGTTGCACCTTGTGTCACTCTAAGGGCTATTTGAAAATTGAGCCCATGGTTTTAACATACAAACACATTTGCATTGATACGTCATACAAACACTTTCCTTTTATGATACAAACAAGTGGTTTCAACATGTGAACATTTGGCATTGATACTTGTAACAATCACACAGGAGTGCAGTGTGCATATTTATAGAACACATACATACAGGGATGAGAAAGAAGTAAGTGCCTCAGCTGGGCCTAGAACCCAGGCCACCCAGAATATCATTCTGATTGCGCTAACCAGCTGCGCCACTGAGGCAACTGGAACCTGGGCTGTCCCTGAACACATTACTCTTTCTCAAATGCATAACCCAATAGCAACACAAATATTTTACTTGTAACAATCACACAGGAGTGTGGTGTGCATATTTATGGAACACATATAAACAGAGGTGAGAAAGAAGTACAGTAAGTGCCTTAGCTGAGACTTCAACCCAGGCCACCTGGAATACCATTCTGATTGTGCTAACCAGCTGCGCCACCTTGACAACTGAAACCTGGGTTGTCCCCAAGCACATTTCTCTTTCTCAAATGCATAACCCAATAGCAACACAAATATTTTACTTGTAACAATCACACAGGAGTGCGGTGTGTATATTTATGGAACACATACAAACAGAGGTGAGAAAGAAGTAAGTGCCTCAGCTGGGACTTGAACCCACAAATATTTTACTTCTGACAATCACACAGGAGTGCGATGTTCATATTTGTGGAAAACATACAAATATTTGGGAGGGTACCTATAGCAGGTTGCTGGCATCCATGGTGAAATTAAAACTGGACTTTATCCTTGAGCATCATGTTGCTGTATGTCCTTTATGTGGTGTTTGTGAAGCTAAGCTCCTGTCTACAAGACTGTGTTTCTTGTTTTTAGCATTAAGAAAAACCTCACCAGAAATGTATTAAACTTCAGAATTTTGGGTTAGGGAGGGGGGGGTGGGATTCAAGAAAGCATGTCTGCTTATAGGTCCTCCTTATCCCTACCATATCTCCAATATGACCATGGCTAATTTATTAAAAATTCTTTCCTGGAATGTTAAAGGGTGCAGGGATAATTCTAAAAAAAATTGTATATTAAACCATCTGGGCAGATATAACCCTTCAATTGCTTTTGTCCAAGAGACACACTTGCCACCAGAACAAGTAAAATTCCTCCAGAAGACTTGGGTTAGTCAAGTATTTGGGGCTGGTTTTAATTCCCGCAAAAAGGGAGTAGCTATCTTGATTGTGAGAGGTGTACCCTTCACGGTTGCCCAGGTAGAGAGAGACCCCGAGGGACGTTTTGTTATTTTACAAGGAAAGCTAGGAAATCTCCAGATAGTACTCGGGTCAATATATGCCCCTAATTTGGACTCTCCCTCTTTCTTTACTAATTTAGTCTCTATCCTAGCGCCCCATGCTCATTTGCCTATTATTTTAGGTGCTGATTGGAATTTAGTCCAGGCAAATGATATTGACCAAACTTATCATTCAGGGCTTGGCCTCTCCCCAGCATAACTGGTCTTACAAGAATAAATGGCCTCCTTGGGTTTGATAGACCCCTGGAGACTATTATACCCCTCAACCAAGGATTTTACTTTTTTCTCTCCTGTTCACAAGAGCTACTCTAGAATAGGTTTTTTTCTATTAAATCACTATTTTTGTCCTGGTATTCAAGATTCTCAAATCCAGGCTAGAGTAATTTAGGATCATTCCCCATATCGGTCTCTGTAACTATTCCAGGCCCAGCGTTTAGACCCCATACATGGTCCCTTAACAATACCCTTCTAAGAGAGAGTCAGATTCTCTCACAATTTCAGGACTTTATTTCCCTCTCTATTAGGGAGAATTTAGACTCCATTAATAAAGTGGATATGGAGTGGGCACACTGAAGGCTACCTGGTGAGGTATATTAATTCGTATAGCCACAATATCTAAAAAAAAATAAACAGTTTCGTCTTAACCAGTATCTGGAAAAGATCTGTGTCCTGGAATCTAAAGGGTCAGCTACATTTTATTTTTGAGGAATCCCTAGAATTATATCATTTAAGAGCGCAATATTCTGGTACTCTCTTAGAGAAAGTGGAGAGAGCAGCCTCATGGGTCAAAGCAACATATATAGGCCAAGGAAGCAAAGCTGGCAAATATTTGGCTTGGCAGCTGAAACAACATGCGGCAGCTAAGTGGATACCAACTATTAAGAATCCACACAATGACTCCCTGGTTTCAGACCCTCAGGAAATGCCCTCTCTCTTTAGAGAATTTTATCAAGATCTCTATTCCCAAGACCAGACTCCTAGTTCCCAGTTGCACAAGATTAAAACATTCCTCCTAAAAGCAGACCTTCCCAGTTTTTCGAATGAAGCCCAACTGTCTTTAGTTAAACCTATAACAAAGGAAGAAATTTTAAAAGCCATTGATGTGCTTAAGCCAGATAAAGCTCCTGGTCCAGATGGATATACCCGTCTGTTTCATAAGACATTTAAAGTCCAGCTGGTCCCCCTGTTACACTGACTGTTTTCTTACTGGGACCAGCACCCAGTTAATAACCCCTCCCTCCTTGAAGTGAGGATTACACTTCTCCCTAAGCTAGGGAAGGACTCCTCCCAGATAAGTAACTATAGACCAATCTCTTTGATAAATGTCGATATTAAAATCTATGCAAAAATTCTAGCTACTAGAATAGCTCAGGTTTGGACCCCTTTGGTGGGATTGGAACAGGCAGGGTTTGTTTCTGGGCGGGGCTCGGCGGATCATTTCTGCAAATTGTGTCATCTAATTTCTGTGTCCAGGGACCCTCAACTCAAAGTGGATCTGGTGTCCCTGGATGCAGAAAGAGGTTTTGATAGGGTAGCTTGGCCCTACTTGTTCGCTACTCTAGCTCAATTTGGACTCCCTAATGCCTTTATAAATAGAATACGTACCCTGTACCAATGTCCGTCAGCCCATTTCTTATGCAATAATCTGTTGTCTACCACATTCCCTCTAAAAAATGGAACCAGACAAGGTTGCCCACTGTCCCCCTACCTCTTCAATTTATATATCGAATATCTGGTGAGAGTATTAAAGCGGAACCAAGGGATTGAAGAAATAAGAGTTGGATCCCAAGAGTTTAAATTGTCTTTATTTGCAGATGACCTGATACTCCATCTAACTAATGGGGAACACTCAATTTCCTCAGTGTTACAAACTATTATTGAATTCAGTGAGATATCAGGTTATAAATTGAACAGAAATAAATCAGCTGTTTACCCTCTCTCAATATTGGACATTAAGAAGCACATAGAAACTTTAGGCCTTCAATGGGAAAAGAACTCAATAAGCTATTTAGGCATAAAATTGACTAGAGACCTCGACAAGTTAAATGCCCTTAATTTTGACCCCCTTATTAAAGATATCAAGGAGGACTTGTCCAGTTGGAAGAAACTTCCTATATCATTTTGGGGAAGAACCAGTGTCCTCAAGATGGCAATTCTACCCAGACTTTTATACCCCCTGAACAGCTTAGCTACCTATCTCCCCGAAGCCACTTTTAAAACAATCCATAGATTATGTGCAGACTTTATATGGAATGGCAAATACCCACATAGAGCCTACTGGAAACTCACAGGTCCAAAACAGAAAGGAGGACTGCAACTTCTAGACTTTTATCTGTATTATTTGGCCATACATGCTAGCAGATTTTTACACTGGATTCCTCCCTTTGAAGATCCATCCCCAAATTTATACTGGCTTCAACTAGATATGGAACAGGCCAAAAAAGAATGGATTTCTATTCGGGCCCTCTTATATTGTCCATGGAAGGCAGTTCCTACACAGCTTCAAGAATCCCCAGTAGGATGGAATATCAGGGCCTTCTACCAGTTTTGCAAGCTTACTCACATATATATAAGGAAAGATATCTCCCAACCCCTTTTTAACAACCCTAATTTAAGATTAGGTAACAAAACTATCAGTGCCAGACTTTACTGATACAATCAACGATTGGTTTAAAAGAGTTTTTGCAGGGTACCTCATTCCCCTCCATTTATCAAATACAGGTAAACTGGAAACTGCCGGCTAAAAAATTGTTCTATCTTACCCAAGTTCACCATTGTCTTAAAAGCTTCCTTGGCAAATCTCCTTGGGTTGACAAATTAGACTCCCTGGTACTACCCCTTTTAGATTTAGCGAAGCAAGCAAGGCGTATCTCTAGTCTATACAAGGCAGTGGTCAATAATATATGGCAAAACCATGTCCCGATAGCTTACCATTGGAAATACAACATGACTAGACCTCCAAATGACTCTCAATGACAAGCTATTTGGACAGATATCTTTAAGCTAACTAAACAAGACAGATTGCAAAATGTTCTGTTCAACGTTCTTCCCACTTTATATTTAACACCCAACAAGATCTACAGAATGGGAAAATGATCTTCTCCAGCTTGCCCTGATTGCAGTGCTCCCACTGCTTCACTCCGTCATAAGTTATGGGACTGTCCTAAAATCTCTAAATTTTGGGAAATAATAAAAAGGCATATCTCTGTTTATATACCAATAGCCTCATACTTTACAGAAGAAATATGCCTTTTGGGACTTTATTCTGGGCTCCCATCCTCTTCTCTGAAAGTACAAATAGCTATGGTAGCTACGGTTACTAAGCTGTTAATTCTGAGACACTGGAAAGTTCCATGGATTCCTTCTTTTCAAGAATGGTGGTCTGAATTTCTGATGGCTTTGAATGCAGAAAGGAGCATAGTCAATGTTAATTATTCATAGCCGAGATTTCAAAATTATTGGAGTCCCCTCTTTTTAAGCTTAAAAGATAAATTTGGGTATTAGTAGTATAAGCTTATTTAATGTGCCATAGTAAGATCTGGATGTTAGTTATTGGAGAAAGGAAAATTAAGAATTGATTATTGCTACCTATGAGGACTGAGATCCTAGATATTTAGATCAACCTGAGCAGTGCTTGTGGTGGGTTCCTTTTCTTTTTTCTTCGTCTTTCTTCCCCCTTTTTTTGTTTTTTATGAGGCGGGAGAAGGTAGATTGCCCCCACAGTTTGATTTAGCACCCCCTTCTAGTGTTAGTACTTAGCTATGTCTTTATGTGAAACACTCATTGTGATTCCCAGTAGGGGAGTAAGAATGTACTATGTTACGATTTTGTTGTATTGTTTGTATTGCTTGGAAAATTAAAATAAACTTAATTGTAAAAAAAAAACTTCAGAATTTAAGGTAATTGCTTATATTATTCAAAACTTCTCCCTGTCTGCTCTGTTTCCATGGGAAAGGTTTGCGGAACAGTGTGCCCCATAAGAATTCTGTTTAGGTAGCCTTTAACTTTAATAACAAATCACCTGATCCGGGTGTTT
Organism: Neoceratodus forsteri; assembly: GCA_016271365.2. NCBI lineage: Eukaryota > Metazoa > Chordata > Ceratodontiformes > Ceratodontidae > Neoceratodus > Neoceratodus forsteri. Next base: position 1,345,898,502 of record CM028129.1, on the reverse strand, counting down.
GCTCTCTCTCTCTCTCTCTGAATACTGAACCTCGAATGCCAAAACCATGTGGTGGCCAGAGAGAGAGACTCGCATGTATCTGATTTTCTAGTAAAATACTGTACTGAATGAACATTAATATTGAATACTGTATTGAAGTTTATTGAAGTTTAGAAGTTAAGCAAATTTGATCTATTGCTTTCTCCCCTAAGGTAACACATTAAAACATTCTGGTTTCTGATTGCCAGTCATGCCATCATGCTTGTTTTGTCTCTTTCCTTTGTGATGCAGTACTTTATATTAATAACAAATAAACTCAAAAGCCAGCAAACTGGCTTTTAAACACAAACAGCTAATCTTTTCAAAAATGAATTGTGACACCCTGAACCGCTGTCTGTTGAATTAATATCAAAGCCACACAGCCCCATGCTGTCCTGCTAGTGACTGGTGTCTGCTCCTCCCTACTCTTACTGACTAAGCTGTCGATAAAAAAGTACTGTATTCATCACTTCTCTTGTACTGCTTGTTGCTAGTATAGTAGAGTACGATAATTCTAAATATGATGGCTTCTATCTCTTAACACGTGGAAATAAAATTGCAGACATGGAGCGACAAGAGAAAATGTAAAATGAACCAAATGCAAAAATAGACAGTTCTACAGTAGACAGAGATAGATAGATTTATTTTTTAGTCTTTTGGTAACCGGGTAAGGCCCACTGGGCACAAGTGCCTGTTTTCAGGGGTGACTTGGGAGCACTGGGAGGTTAAGCGACTTGCTCAGAGTCACACAGTATGGAAGTGGAGGTTGTGAGAATCAAACCCAGGTCTGGTCTGCTAGATATATCAAGCTCGTTCACAGCTCATTACTCTAGCCTCTAGGCTATACTGCCAGCCAGATAGATAGATAGATAGATAGATAGATAGATATGAGAGGGAGGAGAGAGAGAGAGAGAGAGTGTGAGTGATCACCAGCTCACTGCTGGAACACAATAGCCAGCAGCACGCTTCCATCTGTGGCTACAGATGTAAAGAAAGTTCTGTGTTCTCATATTGAAAATATGAGTGAACAGCTCCACTCACTAAGCTGGGCATACTGGACTTTGGGGTGCTCCAAAAAACTATTTATGGCCATTTAAAACAAACAAACAAACACCAGAATCTAGATAAATAGTTTCCATTTAGCTGCGGTCAGATGTTTTCCTAAACAATATTGTTTTTATGTATTTTTAATATTTTTTAATTAAAAAAAAAAATTGCAGCCATCACAACTAATATTTTTTCTCACAATAAATAAATCCTGCAATCAATAAACCCTCACGACTGATGTTTTTTATTGTTCGTATGACAGTATTATCCAAAAACCCTAGTGAGCATACTCATAAAATAACTTAAAATCATTATAACTCTGGAAGCATTTATTATTGTTTCATAAAACCTTCAAAAGGCATTACCTTGGCCCAGGCCATTTCCATCCTGAAAGTTTCATGAACAAATTCTGCACCATCTAGGATGCACATGAGAGCAAAAAAACGTATGTTAAGTATGGGAAAAAAAACATAAGTTCATTAAAAATTGATGGGATGTAATAAACCAAGCAAGGTACCATCACAAAACTTTTTATGTCTTGAGAACCTGCCAGACAGACTGCACGTGCAAAATATGTTGCTATTTTGTTTGACGCCATTGACGTTTTTTAGGTGCATAAATTACTGTTTTACATTAAACAACTTACTCAACTGTAACTATACTGGCTCTATCTATTTATCTATCTATCTATCTATCTATCTATCTATCTATTGGCAGGTATAGACACTTGAGCAGTGTGATAAATTTGTTTATCAGAGCAGAGCTACTATAACGTGTGCAACCACATCTGGGAAATGGCCATACTGGGGTACAAAATGTTTTGAAAGGATAGGGCAGGGAGAAAGGGGTTGGTCTAATATGTAAAGGAAGGGATTAAGCCCATAGAAATACAAGATTATGGCAGGGAGAGGGAGGGGCTGGAGGTTTTTTTGGTTAGCTTGGAGAGGGGATCAGGGGCCTTAATATATTCAGAGGTGGTGTACAGGCCACTGGCACAGAGGGACCATATAGACAGGGCTTTGGGAGAGATGATAGGCAAATGGTAAACAAAGGGAAAATTATAATTATGGGTGACTTTAATCTGCAGGGAATACGAACATACAAATATATGAAATGCCAGTAGAAACAGGCCTCAAGATCTATTGAGTCTGCTCGATTGTGCAGTTAACCCCTCAACTTGTAGCTGTCCCACCCTCCTCTCCTCATAACAACCCCCCCAATCTGTCCAACTCCCTCTTAAATCCTCCCACCATCTACACAATACCACTTCCTCGGGCAGAGTATTCCACTTATCTACCACCCTTTCTGTGAAAATGTTTTTCCTGATTTACCTCCTGAATTCCCCCCCCAATCTCAACCAATGGCCTCTCATGTCCCTCCCCCTTCTGATCTGAAGAATTCCTTCTGTATTAATCCTGATTATTCCCTTTAAGTATTTAAAGGTTTTGATCATATCCAGCCCATCCCTCCTCTCCTCCAGAGAATACATGTTCAGCTCTCCCAGCCTCTCCTCATAGGATTTTCCCTCCAGTCCCTGGATCCTCTTCATTGCCATATGCTGCACCCCCTCCAGCAATCTGATGTCCTTCTTCATGAATGGACACCAGTACTGCACACAGTATTTCAGGTGCAGCCTGATCAGTGACCTGTACAGGGGAAGGATCACCTCTCTCTGCCTGGTGGAGATTCCCCTCACTATGCACTCCAGCATCTTGTTTGCCTTTGCAGCCACCTTCCTGCACTGAGCTGAATGATTCATACTCCCTGTTATTGGTACCCCTAGATCCTATTCCTCCACAGTGCTTTCCAACTGTACCCCTCACATCTGATATTTCCTCCCCTGGTTCCTTGCTCCAAAGTGCAGGACCTTACACTTCTTGGCATTGAACCCCAACTGCCATGTTTCTGACTACTGTTATAGTTTGATCAGGTCTTCCTGCAGTCCCCTTCACCCCTCTATGCCATCTACCACAGCTCCGATCTTAGTATCGTCTGCGAACAGACTGATCATACTCCAGATCCCATTTGAGATATCGGCTATGAATATCCCAAACAGCACCGGTCCCAGTACCGATCCCTGGTGCACCCCACTCATATCATCCCTTGATGATGAGAGTTGCCCCCCCCACCCTTTGCTACCTAGCCCTCATCCATTGGTGATCCAATTGTCCATATTTGTTCCCAACCTTATGTATTCCAGTTTTCCCCCCAGCCTCCCATGTGGCACTGAGTCAAATGCCTTGCTGAAGTCCAAATACAGGACGTCCACTGCACAGCCCTGTCCAGTTCCCTGGTAATCCAGTCATAGTACCTGACTAGGTTTGTCTGACAGGATCTGCCTGAGACAAAACCATGTTGATGATCATCTTGGAGACCATTATCTTCCAAAAAGATCACCAGCCTCTCTTTTAGGATTGACTCAATGAGCTTCCCCATGACTGAAGTGAGACTCACCAGTCTGTAGTTGCCAGGATCATCCTTCAGGGCCACGTTTATGAATGGGCAACACATGGGCTATCCTTCAGTCCTGCGGCATGCATCCCGTGTCCAGTGATGTACTGAACAGGTCTGTCAGTGGTCCTGCCAGGATCTCTGCTAGCTCCCTAAGTACCCTAGGGTGAATGCCATCTGGTCCTGGTGCCTTGTCCACCCTCAACACCCTTAGTCCTTCCAGCACCCTGTCCTCTGTAATCCTGATATCATCACCCCTGCCCCACCTCTGCCCACACCACCCTTCCCATGGGGTATCTGCCTCCCCTTTTCCTTCATAAACACACAGCAGAAGTACTCATTCAGTGCCTCTGCCTGGTCCTCCCCCTTCTCTACCCACCCCCATCCATCTTAATCCTCACAATCTGGTCTTTGTTACTTCTTTCTTTTTCTCTCACAATGTATCTGACATCCTTTTCTCTGTCCTTGATTCCATGTGTTATTCTCAACTGTCTGGAAGCCTTGTCCACTCTGACTAGCCTGGTAATCTCCCTGGGCTTCTTCATGTATTCGCCTTTGTTCCCTTGTTCTCCCAATTTCCTAATCCTCTGGAATGCCTTTCTCTTGGCCCTCACCCCTTCCATGACCTCCTGAGTCAGCCAACATGGCTTCTTTGCCCTACACTTCTTGCTCTTTGCCCTGGTACAAGTCTCATAGCCTCTGCTAGACCTTTTTTAATGATATCCCATTTTTGCCTAGCACTCATTCAAGTCTGAATTCCCACCAGATGGTCAACCAAACTTTTTCCAATCCTTTTAAAGTCTGCTCCCTTAAAATTGATCACCCTGGTACCAGGATATGGCAGTGTGTCATAAAGCATGGGGGGGAGTTTTACAGGAATGTGAGGAAATAGTTCTTCACAGAAACAGTGGTGAATGCTTGGAACAACTTGCTAGAGGAGGTGGTGGGGCCAAAGACAGTGGGGAGTTTCAAGCATTGTGGAATAGGCACATGGGTATAATAAATACAGGTAAGTGAAGAGGGGGGAAGCCTGTGATCAAATAGAGTCCAGGATGCAGTGCTAGGCAGGGATAATTGGGCAGACTAGATGAGACTATTGGTCTTTTTTTGCTGACACAGTTTATGTTTCTGTGTTTCTATAAAGTTACTCCCTTACACGTATGCACATTGTAGATATGTCATCATTTGATAACCACAGAGGACAGACCATCATTTATTTATTTATTAAAATGTTTCACCAGGAAAGGCACACTGAACAACACGTTGCTCATCTCACAGTGCAACCTGTGGGATAGGGAAGAGGGAGAGTACATCCAACGAGAATAGCAACAAACATTTTGACGGAGAGTCAGTCATTTTACACATATTACACGTCATATTATATAGTTCACACACAGAGTAAAGACATATTATTAAACACATTAAATAGGTGCAAGGGATCCAAACAGAGCAGCAAAATGTGGAGGCACTAGTGGGAGAGATTAGGGAAAGAGCAAAAGTACATAATAAAAAAACACGGAGGATAGCAGACAAAGAACCAGAAGGAGATAGCAGAAGTTGGGAATGGGGGGGGAGGTGTAGGCAAAATAATATAAAGGAGGAAATGGGATAAAAATGGAATAGGATAAAAAGGGGGGAGGCAGTGAATTAGACACCTGTACAGTTTACAGAGAAGAAATTATGCAGAGCAGTAGAGATTGAGTAAGGGGAGGATGAGAGCCAAATCTGTTTTATTTTATTTGGTTTTTGTTGACCAGGTAAGTGCACTAGACAAATTCTGCCTATTTTCAGGCAATACCCAGGGGCAGAGGGATACAGATGAATGGCAAGTAACCTAGAACCAGATTAAGCTGTTGGTGGTATTTTTAGTGAATGGGGGGAAATTTGGCCAGGGCACCTGGGAAGTTCCCCTACTCTGCAGTAGGGGGACCCCTTGCATGTGGAGAAGCATGGAGTCTGTCAAGTCACCAGTGGATGTGCAAGGGGAAGGTTGTATCTCTTCAGGAGAAGCAGCGCCAGGCAAAGAGACTGAGATTCAGGACACTATATTGAAAAATGTTATGGGTATTTCTGATGAAGTAAGGTTGCAACATGTTTTATTGCAAAAGGAATCACATCTAGAACTTTTATTATCAGAAGCAGAAACTAGCTTTGAAAAGGAGACAACTGAGTTTAATACAGAAGAGGAAAAAAAAGCGTAAAAGATCAGAACAAAATCCCGAATGCTATTCCTATGAAAAAAAGGCATTTTTTATTAATCAAACTCCAGAGCTTTACCTGGTTCCCTATCACAAGATTCTATTCTATCACCATTTGCAGTGGAAGATGTAACTTGGAAACCTGAACAAGCGTTACACAATGCAGAATGAATATTTCAGAATAATACATGGATTCCTGATCCTAGCATTCCAATACCTGGTGTGGATACTCAATCAATCAGGTCCTTATCTCTGACCCCAAACCAAGCCCAAATAGATGAGGGAATGGATGGTCTGCACTCCGGAGATAGCACATCGTCTGCGAGATCAAAGGGCGCGGCTTGGGCCTTTGATGATGCTGCATCAGACGCTATCCATAACAGAAGCAACAAGCTGTCATCTGAAAGTACCCAGGACTCTGGTAAACATCCTGAGAAAACTGCAAAGGCACCTGAAGCCTCAACAAGCAGGCAAAGCAATACAGGTAATTCTTCTTCCTTTACATCTGCTACAGAGACACAAACAAACAATACTAGGGAACTAGGTAGGGCAGGAGATAAAGAAAGGCCCACCAGGTATGCTAACTTATTTAAAAAACCAGAGAAGGCTGCCAGAAGGCATTTTGCAGTCTGGATTTACTATAAAGGCAGTTTAGAATTACCACTAGACAGGAATTATGTAGGGAGAAAATTAATTATTGATTCTGTTCATTTTACATCCTCTGAAGTTTATGCTTTCATACATGCCCCAGGAGATCATAATTTCGATATTAGCTTCAGATCAGCAACATTTATAGACAGATTCTAGGCAGCCTATTATGAGATTAAACACACGCCAGTATGGACACCTTTTGTTGCAATACCCATTACCAGACCAACTGCTAAAGTAATTACTATCTTATTCAGGAATGAGGGAGTAAATGTTCTAGATATCATTTACTGGCTCGAGAAGAGGTGCACTGTTACTGGGATCCCAAATGCAATTATAGATGAAAATGGCTTCTGGACTGGGGGACGGAAATGTTCAGTCCAGTTAAAACTTACAGAAGACGGCATACAACATCTGCGAAATTGTTATTATATTGGAAGAGACAGAGGGATACTTTTTTACCCAGGACAGCCCTGTTCTTGTTACCACTGTGGTTCTATATCCCACCTTAATTCAGACTGTGATCAGCTTAAGTGTTCTGTTTGTGGTGCATCAGGCCATTCTGCTACTATCTGCATAGTCCCTCCCTCATGCAATCTGTGTGGAGCAGAAGATCATGTTTTTGCCTCCTGCCTTTGGGCAGCCCATAACACTTCTGATATAGTAGAAAACAATTTTTATATAAATAAGGCAACCCAAACTCAGTCTACCACACAGAATCACCCAGGTGACTCTGCAGCCCCATTTAAAACACCACAGTCTAATCCCAAACTTCCTCAACAACCTAGCCCATGTTCAAAAGAAGGCCAAGATCCTGTTACAAGGTCTAAGTCATCAATGCCGCCCTGCACCTCCTAGAGCTGAAGAAATCTTGGATACTCACTTCCTCAGCATAAAGGCTATGACTTTCAAACAGTCCCAAAAAGAGAACATTCACAAGAAAGTCCTCAAAATCGGTTCAAAACCTTCAGTCAGCATGTCTAACCCATATGAATCTTTGCAAAGCTGGGGAGACATTATGAAAGAGGAGGACTCGGACACATCTTTACACTTAACCTAGAGTGACCCACCATTGGAGAAAGCAGAATAACAACGAGAGGCACATCCAACCCAGAATAGAGTGACCAGATCCCATAAGAAAAAACTCTTAATCCTTTTTTTCTGCTTGATCGTGACTGCTCTACTTCTAAGTGTAGCCAGTTTAAAAGTAAATAGTATCAGATCAGGCTTTAAGAGACAGGCTACCTATGCTACTTTATAGTCTCTTCCTCATGATATTTTTTTTTACAGGACACCCGTTTATCTACAGATCAAGATATACTGCAAGCATCAAAGGACTGGTTCATAGGAAAATCTTATGATCTTTGGGACAAGACATCTGTTCTGGTTTAGGTATTTGCTTTACCAATTAAAATTTTTCCCTACAAAAAATAATTGATATAGATCCTGGAAGAGCAATGGTGTTAAATATAACTAATCAAGGAGTATATTATAGATTAATTAACATATATGGTCCCCAACAAAAAGCAGCAAGAGTAGCGCTTCTCAAAAAAAAAACACCTTTTTTGTTCACAAGCAAACAAATTATTTGGGGGGACTTTAATATAATTATTCAAACTAAAACAAATTGCAACACATATTATGATGCAAATGAATTGAAGCAAATACTTAATCAAGCAACTCTTAAGGATGGGTTTTCCTCTAATGCCAACCCTACTTTTCTTAAAGGTTTATTAAAAACAAGGATCGATTACTGCTTCATTTCAGACCAACTACTGGTCTCAGATATCAAACTTCATGTAATAGAGACTTCTGATCATTGTTTATTGAGCCTCAACATTTTGCCCCACCCTACTTATTTACAAGGTAGAGGAATCTGGAGATTCAATGCTAGCTTACTAGAAAACCCTGAGTTTTCTCAGAACTTTAAAGAAATTCTAGAAGACAGAGGTCCATCGTTCCTTTTTATGACTCCCCCATTGATTGGTGGCAGGACACAAAAACTTGTATAATTGATTTTTTTAAAATCCAATCATGAGCCTTTGCATAAAAAAAAAACATCAGGAATGCATCCTTCTAAGGGATAAATTAAATACACTAGTTTCATTAGTAAATGAAGGAGACAAAGTGGATACAGGAGAAATCTCAAAATTAAAACATAAACTAACCAACTTACATTATGACAGGCAGAAATCATTATTAAAAGAACAACAGTTTAGGACACAAGGAAAGAAAAAACAAACCAATCCCTTTGAAGATTGCAAAAGAAGAATGCAACAAAAATGGATGGGGTCAATACAAGATAAATAGAGAATAATAGATAAGCAACTGTGTGTTATGGATTTTTTTTGCACACCCCAGATGTGTGATGACCTATAAACCTCAAGAGCGAAGCTCAAGAGGTTTGAGGTCATCACACACCGAGGGTGTGTAAAAAAAATCCATGAACACACATTTACTAATTTTTTTATTTTTATACTTACTGGTGCAGGGTTTGTTAGTGTCTCAGTTTGTCCCCTGCCTACAGACTCACACACACACACACACACACACACACACAATATGTCACAGCAGACACTGTCTCTCACAGACAGACACGCACACGAAACTCTCTTTTTTTTGTCTATTTTTATTAATGAAATGATACTGCAGACTGCAAGGAAGCAGTCAGATTTGTGAGTGCGGTGGGTCAATCACAAGCTCCGACTGAAGCGCAACAATGGCCATCTGTGAGCTCGCTGGGTCAACAGAAGCCTCGACCAAAGCGCGACCACTTCAGGATCAACCAGATAATTTTTTTTTGTCAAATTGTTTACCCCTATAGGCAGGATTAACCTAATAGAAATAACTTACTGCAGCGGGGTAGGATTACAGTACTTGACACTGAGTAAGCTGTTGATCGCAAAGGGAAATTTTGCCGCCATGTTTTTCGATATGTTCGGCCCGCCCACAGAGGGAGTAAGGGCCAATAACATTGCATGCTACAGATAAGTGACAGTGCTACTGAGAGGATATTTTAAAGAACGCTGTAATAACTCGAATATGAGTTATTATGGCATTTTGGAGACCCTGAAAACAAGTTGATAAAGGGGGTCACCAGTAATTATTATGGGGTTATTAGTCTCTGGTCAAAATATGTTATCTGTTTTAGAACGTGACATTGCTTCAAAATTTGGCTGTCCCTTTGAAATTTCTGAGGACATGACACTACTCCTGCAAATGGCAAATCCCCTGAAGCTAATACGGCAACACCAGTCAATGCTAATAAAAGATTTTACCACCGATGAGCTAGTATCAGTCATAAAAGGATTACATAATAATACTGCACCAGGGTCAGATGGTCTCCCATCAGAATTATATAAAGTACTTTGGGAATATATTCTGACTATATTATTGTCCTTATATAATGCTTTTTTGACCAAAGATAGAATACTGAATTCGATGTATGAAGGTCTCATGATTTTTTTGTACAGAAAAGGTGACAAAACTCTAATTGACAATTGGCATCCCTTTACATTATTAAATACAGACTTTAAGATTTGTTCAAAACTTTTATGCAATAGAATGATAAATACTATAGACTTTTTAATACACCCCTCTCAGTTCTGCTCAATACCAGGTCAGAATATTCATGATGCTTTGCTTCTATTAAAATAATTATTTACCCCTTACCCAGAGAAATCTAATACTGGTTATTTAATTAATTTTGATCAACCCAAAGCCTTTGATAAGATCTTACAAGATCTTTTAAGGATAGCATTACAAGCATATTCTTTCCTGGTTAAATTTATTAACTGAGTTAAAATATGTTATGCCCTGGCTTAAGTTAAACCTTATGTAAATGGTTGGATAAGGAATACCTGTTATATTAGAAGAGGGGTTTGTCAAGGATGCCCCCACAATCCGATATTGTTTGTCTTGGTTTTGGATCCAGTAATTAGGATACTTAATAGAGCACCTGCAATAAGTGGAATATTATGTACCAGGTCAAGAGTCTTAAAAACGGTTGGGTATGCTGATGATTTGTGTGTTTGCTTCCCAGATAAAAATACAGGAATTCTAATTTGTAAAGTGTTAATCTCTTTATTACAAATTATTGGGTCTAGTATAAATAAAAATAAGAGCTTTTGTTTTAGCTTGACAGGAAACATAAACAACAATAACAGTATTGGTGATATCCCTATCTCAGAGTCTCCACAGAAAATCTTAGGGATATATTTTGGGGTAGATAATATGGCAGAGTTCAATTGGGAGTTATGTATTGACAGAGGGAGGGAAAAAGTAAGCTCATGGTCAAATTGGAAAATGGGCAAGAAAAAAGAATCTTCATGATTGAAACCTTTCTTGTACCCATTTTTTATTCATCAGTCATATCTCTCTGTTACCCCAAAATTTTGAATCTGCATTACTAGCTTGCTTCTTCATGGGTTTTTGGGGCAGCAGCTTAAACCCAATAAAAAGGAATGTTTTATATTTGCATTTCAAAATGGGTGACATTACTATGATTCACCCAATGGTATTTTTCTTTTCAGCCTTTTTAGCAACCAATTTACAACCTATACTCCGAGTTATGGACAAGCCATGGAAACCACGAGTGTTTAGTCATTTACAATATATCTTGTTAGAATGGCAAAGCTCTTCATTTATTCATAAAAATAAGAGTTAATATTCCCTGAGTGGAATACACTCTTATATTATATCCGTAAATGGACTTCAACATATTCAGATTTTGTGCAACACTCCAGGAAATGGATATACCAAAATACTATACAGAATAATTTTTTGAGACACCATTAACAGAGTTTACAGACATAGAACAGAAACAAATAAGTGAAAGACTTACAGACAGTAGAATCCCACAACATATGTGGAACATTGTATGATTGGGAGTTCATAATAAAATAAATATGAGGGGAAACCACAAACACAAAAGTGTGTCAGAAAGATTTTGTTTACGGAATTCATGCATCTTACAAATTGAATCCCCAAATCACTTATATTTTTATTGTCCCTTTATCAAGGAATTTTGGTTGATATGGGAAAACTACTGGAAATCATTTCCGTTTGCTAAATGGTCAGATAACCAGCTATTTTATGGTTTCTTCCCCTTGTCAGGGAAGAAATATAATAATAGCACTCTTAATGTCATTGCAGCTCATATTTTATATTGGATCTGGCAAGTCAGATGTAGATTTATTTTCCACCAACAAGACTTATCTCCTGCTATGTTGTTTTCTTTTATCTATGAGGGTATCTTATATATTAAAAACACAGAATTAATTTCTTTAAAGCAAGTCATCTGGAAGTGATATTGGCGCTATTTTCCTTAGAAGATTACATCTTCACCAAATGATCACTTAAAATTCTTTTTGAAAAAATATGTTTTACTTTTTATTGATGAGCTTTCATATTAGCAAGGGAAGGAGGCCTTTTTTGGGGGGGGGTTCCTTTTATATTTATGAGACCATTATAGGATGTGCAAAGGGAATAAAGATTTGCATAATATTTTATAGTTACAATAAGTATAATATTGAAACATTTTGGTAAAGCTTTTTCTTCTAGTTATAATGGATTAAGTATCTTTTGCCTTTCTTCCCCAAAAATGTGTTTTTCCATACTCCTTTTGGGGGGGGGGGAGGTTGGTTAAGAATTGGGATTCTTATATGACGATATATTTTCTTGAGTTTTCTTCTTTCAAGTTCGTATGATGTAATACTGATTTGCATACATTTTATTTCTTATGATTTGAAAAAAAAAAGATTTCCCCAACTCTTTTTATGGGGGGTGGTATTTCCCTTTTTAGTTTTGGTGTTATGTACAATTTATGTTTTCTTTGGTTGAAGTATGCTGTAATGCTCATTTAGGTTGTCCTTTTTGTCCTATGGTTTCAGGTGGGGACATATTGTTTTTGAGTACACTTTGCTTCTATGTACGATGTAATACTTATTTCTGTTCTTTTGATTTTGTGTGATCAAGCACAGTTTGGTTTATACCTTATTTTTAAGTTCTAATTAAAAATTCCCCTACTCTGACAGTATGGGGAACTCTGTCCAGCTGTTGGTCAGCAAGATGGCTGCCCAGCTGGAGCCTGGAGAGGAGGAAGAAGCTATGGCTGCATGGGAGAGGGTCTCCTCCATTGTTCAGCTGCTGAAAGAGGCCAATGGGCAGGTGACCCAAACTGAATCTGAAGAAGATGATAGAATGAATACTTCAGAGGAATTAATGATGGAAGATATCAGGGGTTTGAGTCATGAAGAGGTAAAGTCTTCACAAGATTTTAGTAAAAACAGAGATGAAGCACTGCAAAACTTAGAAGAGGAAGAAGATGACTTAAGATGTAAACAGAAAGTGCTACAAAGCAGAATTCTTGCACTGAAGGCAGGAAAAAAGAAGAAGAAGAGCTCTGATAGCTCCCAGCTGTGTTAATGACGCAGCAGCTGATGAAAGTACAGAGCCTGTCAAACTAGAAGATGTGGTGTCAAAAGAGGACCCAGTAAGCCTAAGCCTTAAACAGAATGTGACTGGCAGGGAAAATGCTAAGGCTAGCGTGTGCCAGAAGTCGTAAGGTTAGGAAATGGCTTGGAACACCAGGTGAGGAGAGAAGAATAGAAAATCGGCTCACACTCACAGATGCAAGAGAGCGAGCATCTCATCATGGAACCCCAGGCTAATCCATTGACTAGAACGGCATCAGAAAGCACAGTAGCTCCTTCAACAATTCAAGAGGGGAAGGACCAGATGGATGGTGAAACAACATCATGGAGTGGAACAGGATGAGAGGAAAATATTGTGAATCAACCAGGAGATATTTCATCTGTTACATGTACTGTGATGTATGGCAAGTCACCATGCTAGCAATAAAATGGGTGAGCCTATAATACAGAACAAAGAAATTATTGATGAGGGAAGGGAAAAGGGAGTGAATTCACAGGACAATGTGTATACAGAGACAGAGCAAATTGAAGAAACTACATCAAATTTTGATGAAAATACATCAGTAAAAGGGGTCTCTATAGTTGAAGCACTCAAGAATGCAGGGTAGAACAAACAGCATGGGGCCCAGACCTGGTCCTCCCTGCCCTTACCCAAAAATATTAGTGAAAGTGGCACAGATCTATTATAAATCCCTTCCCCTCTCAGACTAACTCAAAACCATGTGTTACAATTAAAGGCCTTGCATGATAGAGAGGAAAAAGTTCTGGATGATCAAGAAGAGGATATTGTTAAAGGAAGCAATTCTATAACTCAAGCACCAAAAATAAATAATCCCCACCCTCCCTTCCCTCTCACAAACAAGCAGGGTCCCAACAAGATAATGTACCTGGCCAAGAAGAAAAGCAAAGGAAGAATCAAGGGCCTACCCCCAATTCAAGAACTTATGGTAGGTTATTTCATGGGTCCTCAGAACCTGCTAAATGCAGGAATGGAGTGCGCATAAGATACAGAGGAGGCTTGGAACTATTTCCTGACTGTGTGTATGTGGGAAAGACTTTTTTTTTAATTTATCTGTTTATCACCCCTACGTGCGCCCGAGCTGCCTCTCCTTCAGGCTGCCTAGGTCCACAGTCATTCACCCTAATAACTCCCCTTTCTACCACCTACCTTATAGACACAGCCGTCCATGGAGTAGCCCTGGTGTAACCCTTCACTGGGTGGGTCCCCGCTCCTCCAAGGGGGAAGGCACCGGTGGGGAGGAGGCACCAGCACACTATTTACTTCTTGCAGTCCCAGGAGCTGCTGAGACATTCATGTGGCTTCCTGGGGAGTCTTCGGGGATACCTGGGGCCGGCAGCCGGCATCTGGCTAGACTTCTGTCATGGATTTTTCCACTTTTTCTGGTTCCCCCTAGTGCACTGCTTCCTGTAGTGCCTCTGGTTTCCACTAGAGGCCACTATGGGAGCGAGGCTTAACCCAAACTCTCCCCAGAATAGGAGAGCAGTCCATTGGATGCTCAATCCTATCCTTCCCTGCCAACCCCTGGCCACCCAAGTCCATTCCTGAACCTGGGTCACCTGCGTGGGAAGAGGTAAGGCACCAGCACCTCAACCCTCTACACCACTGAGCCAGCGGGAAAGAAATTAATAAAGGAACATTTACAGTGTCTTCCTATGGAAGTATATGCATTAATACACACATCTGGGTTTCCTAACTTTGACCTAAGCTTTAAAACCCCAGTAGGCCTAGAAGCATTTTGGCACAGATATAATCAAGTCAAGTACACCCCCTTGTGGACACCTTTCTTAGCAATACCACTGACAAAACCTGCAATTAGGTATATAACAGTCCTGTTTAAAAATAAAGGTGTGGCTGTATCAGACATTTGGAGGTGGTTGAAATTAAAATGCACAGTCCTTGGGTTACCCAAACCAATAATTGATTCTGAACAGTTCTGGACTGGAGGATGGAGAATCCAAGTTTGTTTGCCTCATGCAAATGGGGTCATACAGCACCTTACTAGCTGTTTCTACCTAGGAAGATATAGAGGGTTTATACTATATTCAGGTCAACCCAAATCTTGTTTCAGATGTGGTGCATATACCCATTTGAGTGGAGCCTGTGATAGGCTAACATGTTCTCTTTGTGGTGGGATAGGCCACATGGTAATAAACTGCCAGAAACCAATGTATTGTAACATGTGTGAAGAAACTTCTCACACTTTCAAAAACTGTCCATGGACTTCCCATAATAACCCTGCAAGAGCACAAGAAGAACAAGATGAAACTGTCTGAAATGCTCAAAACAAGGCAGCCAAAAACACTGGAGGGATGTAGAGAGACTTCTGAAAACCAGTCCTTGAGTACAAGCACAGTAGTAACAACAGAATGGGAGCTCAACCCCCAACTGGATACTAATGAGCAGTTTAATCTGGATTCAGATACCTTAATGGCACAGATTCATCTAACACAGAGAAACAAGGGGAAGAAGTAACACCTATTATACAGCCAGGAACTTCAGCAGGAGCTGAGACAAACATCCTGGAACCATTACAAGAAATAATAATGCCTCCACCAGATGAAGGGCGATGGTCTCAAGTAGGAGCAGGAAGACAAACAAGAAGCAAGACAAATAAAGGAACTAAAGCAGAAAAACAAAAATCAGAAGGAAAAATCACAAGTAAGAATAAATATGCTACTCTATATAAAATAAAGCAGTGGGCTTAGAATGAGGACAATTCAGATGCATCCTCTGCAGCACTATCACAGCCAGAGTCCATGACAGATTCAGAGCATGTGGTAAATGAAACAAGTGGTTCAAGGAAGAAAAGATGTAAGATGAAGTCACCAGAAAAGGGGAAGAAAACCTAGAAAGAGTGATGCTTTTTTCCACCTACATGTCTAATAACTTAACTTTCTGCTCCTTGAATGTCAATAGCATAAAGAACATTAAATGAAGGCAGACTGTTTTCTCCATTTTTGAGAGAAATAGAGCACAGTTTATTTTGTTACAGGGTATCAGACTGCATACACTAAGGGAAATTAATCAAGCAACCAAGGAATGGGGTTCTTTTTGGTTCCTTGGTGAAGATCCCTGCTCAGGGGTTGCTATTCTTTGTAACAATGTACAGATCACTGTGACTAAACTAACTGACCTGGTGCAAGGTAGAGTATTAATGATAGATGCCATAATACAAAATCAAGCGTGGAGGATCATCAACGTATATAACCCTCAAGTTAAAACAGAGAGAATAGAGGTAATAAGGAAAATACAACCCTATCTGCATACAGCAAAATTCATAATTCTCAGAGGATACTTTAACTGTATTATTAACCTTAAAGATAAAACAGGAAAAACTCAAAAATTATATTCAGATTCAAACTTCCTTAATTCTATGTGTAAAATAGCAAATCTAAAAGATGGAGGAATAGTAGGGACAAAACCTCCTCCACACACTTTTTTTACATTCAAATCATCCACTAGAATAGATTATTTTTTTGTGTCAGACTGGGTACGATGTTTCAAAAGTACGGTAACCCCAACTGAAAACTCAGATCACTGTTTATTATCTATTCACATAGGTATACCACAAAACAAACCATTGAGTCACATTCGTTGGAAAATTAACACAACAGTACTAGAGAAGGAGAAGGGATGGGAGGAACTTTTAGAAGTAGTACAAGACAAACTGTCTGTCTTTGAATTATATGAGGACCCTGAACAATGGTGGTTAGAAACAAAGATAGAGATTAAAAATGACTGTAAATCCAAGGCCAAATCCTATAATAAAGAAAAATATCTCCAATATTTAGAAAAACAGAAACCGCTTCAAAAATTGTGTTCCTCACAGTCAGAATTTAAGCTAAACCATTCTGACCAAATAACAAAAGTAAAGAAAGAAATGATAAAATTTCAATATGATAGGTCTGCCTCTCTTTTCTTAGAACAAAAATATTGCATGAAAGGTAATGCCCAGGCAATAAATCCTTATGGTAACTGTAAACAAAGGAGTGAATGAAAATATATGTCAGCTCTTTGTAATGCAGAAGGAACAAGAGCAGAAAGTAATCCAGAGATCCTAGAGATAGTCACGGACCATTCCAAAAACTTTTGGACAGGCTCTGAAAACCACACCGGGACTGATAAGTTTTTACAAGATCTGGACATCCCACAATTCATGCAGTACAAAAAAAAGTAACTAACAAGCACAGTAAAAGAACAAGAAGTGTATAGGGTGATTGAGAATTTAAAAAATACAATAACCCCAGACCCTGATGGGATTCCTAATGAGTTTTACACAAAAGTAAAGGATATAGTATATAAACACCTAACAGTAGTGTACAACAATATTCTGCAAAGACTCTCTTCCTTTCCCCTTCATTGACAGACAGTCTTTTGATTTTTTTTACACAAAAAGAATGATAAAGAAAACATAAACAAATGGAGACCTATCAGTCTGATTAACTCAGACTGGAAAATCCTTTGTAAAATCTTATGCTTAAGATTGGCAAAAAGTGTGGGGACAGTAATCTGCACAGCACAAACATGTGCAATACCTCATAGATCGATGCTTGATAACCTAAAATTAATTAGAGAAGTGTTTGATTTTCCTCATTGTGAAGGATATATAATTTCTTTAGATCAGTCTAAAGCATTCGACCAAGTCTCTCATGATTACTTATTTAGTGTATTACAATTTTATGGCATCCCAAAAACTTTTATTAATTGGATTCAGGTAATATATAGTCAAGCAACCATGACACTGTTTGTAAATGGCTTAATGGGTTCTCACATTAAAATAAAAAAAGGAGTAAGACAGGGCTGCCCCCTGAGCCCCCTGCTGTATGTTTTTTCTATAGATCCTCTACCAAGGAAACTAAATAGTCTTCAAATGATTAAACACATATCAGGACCAGGAAATATGCATTTTCCATGTGCTACTGCATATGCAGATGATGTTTGTCTTATGTTAGCAGATGAATTATCAGTAACTCATGCAGTTAATACTATTCAAGAGTTTTCTTCAATTTCTGGGTCCTACTTAAACAAAGAGAAAAGCATAGGGAAACACTTAGCAAAACAAAATTCTAGGCCAATAACAGAAATAGAGGGAATACAAATAGAATCTGGAAATTTGAAATTATTAGGTATTACATTTGGAGACATTGATTCTGCTGAAAGAAACTGGATTGAAAAACTAAATATAGTAGAAGAAAAGGTTTCAAAATGGAAAAGTTATCCTATGTCTAGGCAAAAAAGGAATCTTCATGCTCAAAACATTTATCATTCCTATAATGTTAGCGGTAAGCTACATATATCCAAAACCTACAAAATTAGAACCCAGGGTATATGATGTATGTTTTCAACTATTATGTGGCAGTCGCCTGAACCCAGTAAAGAAATCAATTACATACTGGCCAGTAAAACAAGGAGGACTCGATATGCTCAACCCAGTCCTTTTCTTTTTCATCATTTTCTTATATTCAAACATACTCCCTATCATCACAAGGAATCAACACGAATGGGTTAAGAGTAAAGAAATAAACTGTCAGTATTTTTTTGACAAATGGGCAGCACCCAAATGGGGAGCATTCAAACAAATACCACAAGGGACTCCTGAGTATTTAATAGAGGTTTTTAGGAAAATTAAAGAGCGGGGAATTACCATTCCAATGTTGCAAGCACATAGTAGGAAATGTTTGTATTCGTTCATTTTTAAGTAGCAATTTCCTAATTGGATCTGTATTTAATGTTCCACAGGGAATTGACAGTCAATGTTTAACAAAGCAATTAATGGATAGCAGAGTCCCTCAGAAGATGTGGGACACCCTGTGGATGTGTTGCCACAGAAGGTTAAATGTTAGAGGAAACCATGTACATAAAACCATGGAAGAAAGGCTTTGTATAAGAGAAAACTCTATAGTACAAGTAGAAACAATGGAACACTTATTTTTTGATTGTCTGTATATTTTTCAGTTTTGAAATCTTATTGCAAAACAATGGTGAACTCCCATAATGACCAAAATGTCTTATACAGAGCTGGTATATGGTAAATATAGCACAGCGTGGAGCTGTTTTCATCCAGGTATACTCAGAGTCATATGTACAATTTTCAAGTGGTGCAGCTGGCAGAATAGATGTCATTTTGTTTTGCAGCAAAAAAAGTGCCATTAAACATCTTGATAGAAAAAGTTACTCAAGAAGTTGCCCTGCTGTTCAAACAAGAAAAAGGTTCAATGCCACAAGCAGTAATCAAGCAATGGTGGAGGGCACTCCCAATTTTAATTTTTGAGGGGGTAACCTGAGTTATAATTTTGATAGAAGGAAACCAGAGAAGTAATAACAAATTGTTCTAGAAAACAAAATATAGAAGAGTAATAGAGGAGAAATACAAACAGGAACAAAAGAAAGAAATGTAGGAAATGCAATTTCTGAAATGATACAAATAGAGACAGATCAAATTGAGGGAATAGGTAAAACTATGGGAAGTATTTTTTAGAAATGTATCAATTTTGATCTTGAGTTCCTTTCTTTGGTTTATAAAAGTTGATTGTGTAATGTTCTAAAAACATTTTAGTAGAAAAGGAAAAGTATGTATAATGTATAATGATATGATAATTTGTATCAATAAAAAATTCCCCTACTCTTTTCAAGAAGTGCCATGGGATCTTTAGCATCCACCTGAAATACCAGCAGAACAGGCAGATGGGACCTCAGTTGAATGTCTCATCCAAAAGACGGCATCTTAGGAGTGCAGCTCCCCCCTCATGCTGCACTACAGTGTCAGTATTAAGATTTAACTCAAGTACCTGGTGTCGGGCTAGAACCCACAGCCTTTTCATCTTCTGGCCTCAGAGGTGAGTGTGCTACCTGGTGAGCCACTGACACTGACTGATGGGGAAGTGCATTTCATAACTTATAGAAATGATGAGAGAAGGC
The DNA here is from genome assembly GCA_016271365.2 of Neoceratodus forsteri. NCBI lineage: Eukaryota > Metazoa > Chordata > Ceratodontiformes > Ceratodontidae > Neoceratodus > Neoceratodus forsteri. The sequence goes on along the minus strand of CM028129.1, from coordinate 1,345,878,766 downwards.
CGAGTGACCAACCACGGTAGACTGGCGGGGGACCACCAGTAGACAGGAGTCAAAAGAACAGAGAGAGTGGGAAGGGATGACTGAGAGAGAAGAGTTAATATTGGGGGGGTGATCTGAACCAAAATTTGGGCACTGAATTGGTGCAATGAAGGAGACAACGGCTTTCAAGTGAAGGGAGTGCCAGAGAATGATAAAGATCACAGTGGAGGATGGGGGTGGGTTTAGGACAAAATGACAGAAGGAACTACAGAGGGTGTCCAATCTGGATAGGGAAGACTTGGGAGCAGCACTGTAGACTACATCACAGTAGTCGAAAATAGGTAGTAGCATCTTCTGGACTAGTTCATGTGGGGTCTGTAGTGGGACGGAGCTGTGGTTCCTGTATAGAGCACCTAGTTTGGGGCGCAGCTTTTTCAGGATGGCGTCCACATGTCCAGAGAAGTTGAGGTGTTGGTCGAGCCACACCCCAAGATACCTAAAGGATGAAGTGTCCTCAAGGATTGTCCCATCGAGGGTATGGAAGGATGGGTGGGGGAGCCTGGAGAGTCTCTGCCTAGTGCCAAAGATCATTGAGACTGTCTTCTTGGCATTAAGGGAGAGTTGATCGGAGCAAAACCAGTGCTGAACTTTATCGAAGTCAAGCTGAAGTCTGGTTGCCACATCATCAGGGGAATGGCCAGAGGTGAAGATAACAGTGTCATCAGTATACATGTGAATGGAGGTGAAAGAACAGGATGAGGGGAGGTCATTTAAGAATATAGAGACTAGGATAGGGCCCAAAATGTAGCCCTGAGAGACAACAGTATTAATAGAGAGGGAAGGAGAAACAGTGTTAGCTATTCTGATGGACTGGGTCCTACCTACCAGGTAGGCTCTGTACCAGTTTGTGGTAGAGGGGAATAAACCAGCTGCAGATAGGGAATTCAGCAGCAGGGTGTGGGAGACAGTGTCAAAAGCTTTAGCAAGGTTGACAAAGATAGTTGATGTGATTTGGCCACTGTCCATCCCAGAGAGGATGGAATCTGTTAGCCTAACCAGGGAGGTGGTTGTAGAATGTTTCTTCCAGAACTCAGATTGGAATGACATGAAAAAGTTAGAGTCAGACAGGTGAGATGAGAGTTGAGTGAGAACCAGGTGCTCATGGAGTTTAGCAAGGGTAAGTAGAAGAGAATTGGGATGGTAATTCGCAGGGGCAGATGAATCGCCACCCTTAAGCAGTGGGAAAGTGATGGCATGCTTCCAAGCAGAGGAGATAGAGGCTGTTGAAAAGGAGATGTTATGTAAGTCAGATAATGGAGCATCGATTTCTGGAGTGGATAGAAAGAGCAGCTTAGGATCGAGCCCATATGATGAGTAGCTTTTAGAGGGACTGAGAGTATACAACATAGCCAGGGTATCTGAGGGTGAGAGTTTAGTGAAAGGGAAGACATTAGACTGGTAGGGAGAATTCAGAGAGGTGGAGGATACAGTAGGCAGGGGGGACGGAAGAGAAGCTGGGAGGAAAGAAGCACAGGAGGTGAAGTATGAATTAAATTCTGAGGCCACACTAGGGGATCAGAGAATTAAGCATTATTTATTATGAGGAATGGAGTAGGAGGAGATGACGGGCGGAGAAGAGAGAGTGTATGACCTTCCGGAATTTGGAGGAGTTATTTATATTAGACTGGAAGGTGGCACAGGAGTATTCAGCTTTGGCTAGATGAGTGGTTTTGGTGCACTTGTTGCGCAAGGTAGGGTAGATGTTATAGTCATTTGGAAGCTTAGAAGTGTTATGTGCTTTCCATGCTTTATCACATGTTGTTAGGCATGTTAGGAGCTCAGAGGTGATCCAGGGGAGGTGGTTTCCCCTGACTCTGGCACGATGCAGAGTGGCATGCTTGTTCCATACTTCTAAAAATTTTCCATGAAAATAGGTTGTAGTATCACCTATGGAGTTAGACAAGGAGATAGGCTCCCAGTTAGTCTGTGCAAGGTCATTTAGAAGAGGAGCGGGGTCAGTCTATTTATATGACCAAGTTTGTAGGACCTTATGAGGAGTCTTGGACCTGTGGATTTTGCATACTATATAAGTCATATGATATTTGCTCAGGGCATCAGGTAGTATGTCAGCTTTGACAACTCTATGAGGGTGGGAGGTTAGGGCCCAATCAATTAAGGCATGGTTTCCAGTAGTGTGGTGTAGGCATGTTGGTTCCAGTATAAGTTGTGTTAAATTGTGGGCATGGATAACCTGGCATTGTTTACTTAGGGATGGGGAGAGCCAGTTCACATTGAAATCACCCATGATATATAATTCACCTGAAGGGGAGTGAGAAATTATTGAACCAATGGGGTCAATGGAAGTTGACAGGGGGAGGTCTGGATAACAATAGGTGCCAGCTATATATATTATATATATATTAGAGGCAAAAAACTCAGTTTAATGCATTAATTAGGGTTGTTCCACAGTGACAAAAGTGAGGAAATTGGTGTTGGGGATGAAAACCCCTTGGACCCCTGCTCACCCCCAACTGGCATTGGGGTGTGCATTGGGTCATCAGCCCTAACTCTCACCCCATCACATGTAAAGCAGCAGAAGTATAGGAGAATGGGGTGACAGTTAGGACCGACGACCCCGATGCACAACCCAATGCAGGTTGTGGGGTGGGCAGGGGGTCCAACGGGGGTTCTCAACCCTAACACCGAATTTCCTCACTTTTGTCGCTGTGGAACAACCCTAACTAATGCATTAAATGGAGTTTTTGCCACTAATTTCCCTTCTTTTTGAGAATGATAATGAGAAATAGTGAATGTACTGCAGCGGCAGGAGTGGGCCCCGCGCTCCTGCCACGTGATGTCTTGAGGCATAGTAATAGGAACAGCAATGCAAAGAGAAGTGCTAACAGTGGCACACATGGTAACACAAGCACGAATGAGAACAGAAAGGGTAACTCACACGGTGGCATAGACGGGAATGGTCTGCCACGTAATGTGTTGTCACATAGTAACATGCTGCCTGCAAATGGAAATGTCAATGGGCATGGTGACGCAAAGTGAAACAGAAAGAGAAACAGTACCGTAGACACAAATGGCAAAAAATAACAGAAACGCAAGTGCAAATAAAAACGTAAAGGATAACGCACATGGTGGCGTAGACGTCAATGGTAAGTGAAACGGGTATGGAACCACAAGCGTAAAGGGCAACGGTAACAGTAATGTAAATGCGCAGGCTGGTTTTCCACAAAACCTGCATAGAGAAAGACAGTGAGTACAAAGAATGTATGAATAATAATGGATATCGGAGCAGAAATGAGGACTTGGAATACTAAATAGGTTATATCTCAGAAACCGTACGACGTAGAAAAAAATTTAAAAGTCATATGATTTATGACTGTCCTGGCTAGTTTTGTACTTAGCCACCACTAGGTGGCTAAGAACTTTTCCGACGAAAAGTCCGTATCTCGCACAGTTTCCAAGATACGGGCCCTGAAAGGCGCGGTGAATGCCGTAATATTATCTTATGGGAAAAAAAGAGAAGTTCGGAGCACCATAACTTTGTCTCCCTGTAATATACTTTCACCAAACCACTGAAAGGCACATCTGTGGGCTGTTGGCTGTCTTCCTTCCAAATTTCAGGAAAAAAGACCAAATCGTTATTTTGCAGCAGGGTGCCAAAGGATTCCTGTAATGCGTCAGGCGCCGTAATGTTATCCTATGGGGAAAACCATCAAATTTGGAGTGCCGCAACTTTGCCATCATGTAATATTTTTTCAACACAACACTGAAAGGCACATCTGTGAGATGTCAGTTGCGTTTCCTCCAAATTTCAGCCCAAAACTCCCAACCATTCTTTTGCAGCGCAGTGCCAAAGAATTGCTGTCATTTTCCCACAGACTAGAAAACTACTGTCGCAATTTGCAGCTTTAAAATTTGCCACACTACGTGAGCACAAAAGTACTGCGAAAGTACTTTTCCAGAAATTTGAAAAACATATTTCTGGGGTGTTTTACCTAAAATAAAGACATGGCTACATCCTCAGGGTCCGACTAGGTGAATACAAAAAGAATTAGGTTGCTAGAGGGTCCCAAATTTAAATGGCAAACATTTTCTGATCACTAACTGAAAACAAAATGGCGGTTTCTGAAGTAACAGGGCCATTTGTGAAAGTAAAATGCATTTACGACACTGTTGAACTTTTGTTAACTTTTCCCATTGACTTATAATGAGAAATTGTTTTTTGAATAACTTTTGAACCATTTAATATTTTTTCACCAAATCTTTGAAAGGCACATCAGGGACCCTGGCCGCACATTCCCTGAAGATTTAGGGCTGGTCGCGCAAACTATGCGACCTGTACTCGCGACCGTAGAATTCCAGAAAAAGCGTAAACGTGTGCGCAGATCATGCTTAATAACTCCGCAGCCGTGTATCCAACCGGTACGAAACTTAGCAGATCCCAAGGCCTACAGTGCTTGATTGCATATTCCAAATCTGTCAAACGGTTGCAAAGTTATTAAGGTGCAAAATTTTGGGTTTAACATAGAAATGGCTCCTCAACCCTAACTATGGTAGCACTACCATGCTACCATAATATATATATATATATATATATATATATATATATATATATATATATTTAGGAAATGAGAAGGGAAGGGAGAGTTTTAATATGAGTGCCTCGTAGGATTTGGGGACTGAAGTGGTGAGGATGGGAGTAAATTGTAGAGTGCAAGAAACATTTATTGCCACCCCTCCACCCCTACCTATATGATCTTGCCGGGTAATTAAGTAACCTGTGATGGTAAGGGAGGTGTCAGCTATTTTACTATTTAGTCACGTTTCTGTAAGGATGATAACACCTGGGGTGAGGGAGATGATATGAGGCTGTAGAAGGTCTAACTTAAGGAGCAATCTTCGTATGTTAAGGTATAAGAGTTTTTTTTTTCAATTATTTGGTATTTCTCTCCTGTCCTGGACTTCATTCCAAGTACCATCAGCTGTCACACAAGGATCAGGCCCCTTCCCTTATGCTCCCATGACTTACCCTTCATGGCAGAGTGGTGGAAAGCTTCTCAACACACCCAAAATGTATCCAGCTTGGGAGGTGCCTTCTCAGGGGCTGCACCTGTGGGGGACAGTGTCATGCTGCATGGCCAAGACCTTTTTTTTTCTTCCCCTGAAGTGAGGCATGCAATGACACCTGAGGAGAGAGCGTGAGTACATCCACATGCACTCCTCCAAGCATCTGCCCCATCTCCTCCCCTTTCTGTAGCATCACTGCACCCCCCCAGCCACTGCTAGGGGCCAGTAGAACACCGATCACTGGTGACCCCCCTCCCCAGAGAAGGAGGTCATTCCATCAGACTCTCAAGTCTTCTCCCCCTGCTAATCCCCAGCAGCCCATACTCATTCCTAAACATGAGTCACTGATGTAGTGCAAGGCAAGGCATCCAGCACCTCAGCCCTCAGTGCCACCAGGGCCGGTGGAGGTGTAAGAGTTTTAACTCTCAGGGCAAGACATGGGGGCTGTTATAGATGGGGCCATCTGGTATATGTGCAGTTGATGGTGTGCTCATGGGGCAAGGGTCCTGGTTAGGGCTGATGTGGCTTGAAGATAGCAGCAGGAGTGCAATAATCAGGATGTAGATTTTCATACTCTAGTACCAAGGTGTAGGTCTTTTTTTTTGCCATTAACTCTTTATTCAGTTTTAGTTACAGGGTTATCATGCGTACATACACCAAATCATACAGCATTAATACATGTAGATAGACATTCCACAACAGGTGACCCTGTAACAAACCCCCCCAACCCCCACCCAACCCGATTCCCCCGCCCTCCCGGCACAAGTCTGAGGAGTTAGGATGGGTACAACCCAAACAGTGTCACAAGCCTCCAATGGAATAACAAGCGTAAAAGGGACCCCAAATTTTTTCGAACCTGGAGAGCTTATTCTGAAGGATAGCCGTCATCCTCTCAATCCTCAAACAGGCTAACAACTCCTCCAGCCATTCCTTATAACTTAGTACCACCGAGTCCTTCCAATGCCTGAGTACCACTATCTTAAGCGTAGCTGCAATCAGGACTATGTAAAACCTCCTACTCTTAACAGGAATGCCCGAGACATCACCCAATAGGCATATCTCTGGCGTAAAAAGATCCCCGAGACCCAGCAATGGATTAACCCTCCTTTTAATATCCCCCCACAATGGAGCTATTTTTGGGCACTGCCAAAAAATGTGCATCAAATCTCCTTCCTCTCCTTGACACCTAAAACACCTCGAATCCTTCGCCAGCTTCAACCTCTCCAATTTCTGTGGAGGTAAAAATGTTATGAAGGATTTTGAACTGCATGAGCCTCAGTCTGTCCTGTAACAAAAATTTATGACAGTTCACCATAGTTTCCTCAATTCAGTACCGAGTTTGGAAAAACAGAGTCAATACAAACCCTGGATGGGATTAGAGGAATATGCCCACTCAAATAGCACCCTGTAAATCTTTGAGATCGCATGCCTTAACCCCACCAATGGGCCCAGACCATCACAAAATTTCTCGGTTTCTGCACTACTCCGTTACCCAATTGGGCGATCATAAGGTGTCTAACCTGGCAGATCCTGAAAATAGCCTTAATGGGTAGCCCAAATCTACTCAATATGGTGTCCGAGGGGAGAACCGTTCCCTCTATCGAGAGAAGGTCCCTCACACAACATTCCTCGGGTAAGGGTAACCACGAGTAATCCAGCATTCTACCGTCTAGTACAAAACATGGGTTTCCCCAAATAGGCTGTGCCCAATCCTTAAAGTGATCATACCGCAAGAAGCCAGAGAGTTGAACATGAGCTCTCACTGCGGTCCCAATTGGTGAGTTGTGCAACCGAAGGGGCAGCCATTTTGGCTTGAGGTAAAGTAAGGCCTCCGGCCTCAGACCAGCATCCCTAATCAAAGTAAGTTCTATCTGTAGCCAAAGCGGTGTATTGGCATATTGATCTGAGTCATCTCCTCCTTTCACCCATCTCAAATATTTACTGGTGTGAGCTGCCCAGTAATATAAAGCAAAATGTGGAAGTCTAAGCCCACCCATCTCCTTAGGCAACGCCAGCTTCGAATAGGCCACACGTGACTTCCTGTGGCCCCAGACAAAGTTGGCAATCATGTTGTGCACCTTCTTAAACCATGTAGATGGTATCCAGATACTCAGCATGTTCAGGGGGTAGAACAACCTAGGAAATATATTCATTTTAACAAGACTAACTCTCCCCCATAAGGAGATTGGGAGTTTCACCCATCTCTCCAAGTCTAGCGCTATGGTCCTTAGCAAAAGGTCAAAATTCAACTGAAAAACCTTAGAGTCACCCCTGACCATGTTGAGACCCAGATACCTTATGAAATTTGAGTTCCAGGACAGTCCTAACTCTGCCACCTCATACCTGAAGACAGAGCTGTTAAGGGGAAACACCACCGACTTGTCCAGGTTTAATCTGTAATTGGCCAAGTTCCCAAACTCCTTAATAACCTTCAACAATGCCTGTATGGAAGCTCCTGGGTTGGTCAAGTAGACCAACAAATCATCCGCATATGCTGTAATTTTAATAGTATATTCTTTGATGCTAATACCCTCTATTGCTCAATTGGCAACAATTGCTCTTATGAGAGGTTCCAGGTACAGGTTAAAAAGGAGAGGGGATAAGGGACATCCTTGCCTAGTGCCCACGTATAAGCAAAATGGGTCTGAAATTGCACCGTTACAACCTACCCTTGAAGTGGGACAGGAATAAAGGGAGCTGATCCATCCCCTAAAAAGATCCAGAAACCCAAACCTCTCCATCACCACTAGTAAAACCCCTCAGTGAACCCTATCAAAGGCCTTCTCAGCATCCAAGGACAGCAGGGCCATAGGCGCCCTGCTGTCCTCGGAGACCGAGATAGCGTGAGCCAAGGTCCGAACATGGTCTGCAGATGATCGCCCCCTCATAAAACCAACCTGTTCTGGACCAATAAGGTCAGGTAGGACCCGACTAATCCTCTCAGCCAATAATTTAGCTAAAATCTTGATATCATAATTGAGCAGCGATAGGGACCTATAACTTGAGGGCTGCTCCAAAGGCTTGCCCTGCTTAGGAATCAACACAATTAATGCTTCAAATAAGGACTGATCTTGTACCTGATGAGATAAGATGTGCTGAAACAAATTCAGGAGCAAAGGGGATAGGAGCTTAGCAAATTTTCTATAGAAATTTGCCGACAGACCGTCCGGACCCGGCGTTTTATCTAGAGGAAGGCTTTCTATTACTCTTTCAATTTCACCTTGGGTAATATCCACCGTTAATTGCTCTTGCTGAAACTCAGATAACGAAGGGATGTCCAACCCCTCGAAAAAGGAGAGAATCTCCTGTCTAGAGGGGGGAGACTGCATTTTACCATACAAAAATTTAAAATAGTTCCTAAACTCAAGTACTATCTCCCCCGGGGTAGTCTTAATCAATCCGTCCACCTCCGATCGGATCCCTGAAATTAACCGTGATGACTCCAACTGTTTGACCTTCCTAGCTAAAAGTGACCCCGCTTTCTCCCCCTGATCCTGATAGCTTGCCTTGGTTTTAATTAAAGCCAGCTCCGCTTGTTCCCCTAATAGTTTCATATATAGGTCCTTCAGCCTCACCAACTCCAATTTATCATCCTCATCCACCTGCCCATCCACCATAATTTCTTTATCTCTAATCTGAGCCAAGAGCTCGGTAAGTACCTGAACTCGCTCCTTTTTCCTATGAGAAGCCTGGGCAATCAAAATCCCCCTAATGAAGGCTTTAAATGCCCCCCAGACCATGTCCGGTCTAGAATTGGCCCTAAGATTGTTGGCTATAAATTCCACTATATGTTCTGTCACAAGCTTTGTGACAGGGTTCCGAAGCATCTGATTATTGATCCTCCACCTATTTCCTCTTTTAGGTAAGGTTGATAGGAGGATGGATACAACCACCACTGCGTGATCAGAAGGTGGTCCTGGCATAATTTCTGCCTCCAGTACCCCAGACAGGAGGTCACTGGAAACTAAAATGTAGTCTATTCGGGATTCCGATCCATGCACTGCAGAGGTGAACGTATACTGCCTATCTTTGGGACGGATCACTCTCCACACATCCACCAGACCATATTGATCCAGCACCTCACAAAGGGCCTGCCGAGCAGGCGATAATCTCAGCGTCTTACCCCCAGATTTGTGTATGAGTGGATCTAAAACCAGATTAAGATCCCCTCCTAAAATCATGGGAATTTGCATGAAGGGGGCTAACATTCCTGAGAGCTTAACAAAAAACTCCTGAGAGTCTACATTGGGGCCATAGATCGCCCCAAGTACCACCTCCACATTCTGGAGCATGCCCCTTGCCAACACAATTCTCCCGTCCTCATCCTGGACAACCTGTAGTGGGACGAAAGGCACGGACCTGCCCACCAAAATCATTACGCCCCTACTCTGGTGTTACCTTGTGAGGCAAAGACTAACCCAATCTGCCTACGTCTCATAGAATTATACCCCGATTGGAGTAGGTGTGTCTCCTGTAAGAACGCAATATTTGCCTTTAAGACCTCCAGGTGTCTTAAAATGCTATACTGCTTAGCTTTCTGGCGTGCACCTTTTACGTTCCACGAAGTAACATTAAAGGCCCCTACATTGCCATGCATCTCAATTAGTAGTATCCAAATTAGCTTTTACCCAAACAGATCATACACCCTATCCCCAGCAATACAGAGTTGTACCCCACCCTCCCAAATACATCCAATGAACACGATAATATCTACCCCACCAAAACCCTTGTTCCACCCACCCCCTGCCCCCTGCCAAACTTGAGTCTTATAGTTTACTCCTATACTAACCCACCCCCACTACCTTGCCCGGCCCGACCAACCCTACCCCTGCCAAAAATTCCACTCACTACAAATCCCCCCACCCCACCTCCACACTCCATTGGTCCGTGACATCAGCACACCACAGCTCCGCTCACCCTACTTCAGGCACTCCCCTCTCTCACACTAGCTCCCCAATTTCATCTTCCATCCCTTAATCTAATACACGATTACCAGGAAACATAAACCGGTTCTCGGATATCAGCCCTGACCACCAATCCATCCAGTACCCAACATATATGGTAACTGATAATTGATGTCAACTGTATATCACCATCCCCAACGTTACCATAAGGCCATGATAATAAGAGAGAGATGAAGAGGAATACAGTTAACCACATAGCATTAACCCCCAACCCCCCCCACAACAGACATACATGGTTCCATGGCACCAAAAGGCAAACTGCAACCTCTACTCGCAAATTCTATATTATGTACACAAATTCAGTCACACCAAAAATACCACAAAGAAAGAAAAAAAAAGAAAAAAAAGGGGGGAAGGGAATGAAACCCTGTCTCCTCCCTTCAGCTGGCGATCACAGCACTGTCCATAATCCAAAGTTCATAATCCAAAGTTCAGGCCCCAACAGAACAAAGCTGAGAAAGTCCAAAGTCAGTCTATGGGGCCAAACGTAAAGCATGTGCTTCATCCACATACGATTTCAGTCCCATTTAATACCCTCTGTTTATAATAACCCAAAAATGAAAAACAAAACGGCATCCTGCTGCATAGCGTCCATCTTCCTTCAGAGGCCTTGGCACAATTCTAAAATGTTGTAAACATTCCATCCAGCTTCAGGGATCCTTAAATAGATTAGGTAGGGCAACTTGTAATGCCGACCGGGCAACCTCCACCGTGTCATATTGCTTCCATTCCTCTTTTATCAGAACTTGGAATTTGGCGGTAGCCCATTTAAATGCACACCTGCATAATCAGCTTATTGATCAGAGGGTTGAGAAGCTGCTCTCCTCTGCCTTACGGTAACAGGAATATCCTGCACGACCCTGATCCTGACACCTTCCCAATAAAGATCCTTGTTCTCCCTTGCTTTGGTTAAAAACAGTTGTTGTTCCAAATAATTAAGGAATCGAAAAATCAAGTGGCGAGGTGGTGAATTAGGCGGAGGCATTGGCCTTAAAGCCCAATGAGCCCTCTCGATTGTATAGGACGAGCCATAAGGAGAGGGGCCCACTATCTTCTCCACGAATTTCTGAACAAATTTGATTGGGTCTGGGCCTTCCTCTTTTCCGGTAGCCCCAAATTACAGAGATATTACTGGCGAGACCTCCCTTCAAGGTCCTCGACTTTGGCTTCAATTTGGATCTTTTTGCCTCAACATGACTGCCCTATCTACCTTTCCTATATGCCCTTCCAGAGAACAGATTCTAGTTTCACTGTCCATCATTCTCCTGGCAAGTTCTTCAACATTACCAGACATACATTTGATTTTTGTGGCCAGTTCTTTCATCTCCAACTTAAATGGTCTAAACTCTTCCAGGAATCTCGCCAGTGTCAAAATCTCCAATTCAGATTCCTCCAATGCCGCCCCCTGCGGCTGTTGCCCAATTGAGGCCCTTACTTTTTTCGGGGCCTTCTCCGGAGATACCGGAGGTGTATGTTTCGGGGGATTTTTCCGCATTTCGGTATCCATGCAGCACAGAACGGCTTACTGCAGTCTCCTCGAGCTATTTAAAATAGGCACAATCTTCCAAGCCGCACAAAACTGACGCAACACGCTGTTTATAACAGGAGGCAAACGGAGCTAACAGGGAACGCAGCTACCACGTGCTCTGCATCACGTGACTCCCCCACCAAGGTGTAGGTCTTGACAGGCATACACTAGAGGGATGGGAGCTTAATGAAGAAGATTGGACTTTTAGTATGTGAAGCAGTGGAAAGGAAGTTGACCTTGGTATAAGGGAAGCACAGGGACAGGGGTGATAGTATGTCCAAGTAACAGAGACTGTGGAGAGGATCCTGGCAATGTTATATTCAGGGGAGGGAAGGATGGTGAGGCTAAGTGAGTCAGGTAGTCTATTAGAGGAGGGAATTGGGGTAATAGTACGGAGAGAAAGAGAGAGACAGGTTGCCCAGATCAGTATTAGGAGCAGACGATGAACAAGAAGAGACATCGTAGATGATGAAGATAGTAATGAGTCTGTAGATAAGTTAGAAACTGCAGTGAGAAGGGAAGCATTTAGTAAGGTGAGGATCAGCAGAAGGGAAAAATGGTGTAGTAACAGCATAGGGAAAGAAGGGGAAAAAGGGAGTGGAAGGGTGAGATATAGAATGGCAGAAGGGAAGGGAGAGGATTCAGTAGAAGGGGAAAAGGTGGAAAGCTGTGTTGCTAAACTGAGGTGCATGGGCTGCCAAGTAATAGAGTTACAGCCACTCTGCAGTTGGTGCAGTAACCTGAGTTGAGTATGTGCCAGGGGGAGTTGGCAGATTGGAGGAGCTGTGCTGCAGTGAGGAGCCATAGGCACAGCAAGTGTATTTAAAGAGTAGTGGGGGGCGGTGGAGTGGGGTGTGACAAATTAGGCAGTACTAAAATAACTCAAAATGAAGAAGAAAATTAGTCAGAAGCTGGCTGAGCTTCAAGATACAATAAGCTAGCTGAATTAAACAATCAGAATGGAGTTAGCCCCTTAGTCAGCCAATCAGAATGCAGGCACCGAAGATTTGAATCAGCAAGGCCCTGGCTTTCCTGAAGGGACCATACCTGAAGTTGGCAGCCATGGACGAGAGGCAGGCAGTGGCAGGGAGATGAGCCGCACTGCTTAGGAGCATGCCTGGTCGGGGAGGCTCAGGATCCATGCAAGAGAGAAAGAGCAGAGGTTAAATTAGCAAAGACTGGATGAAGGGGCTGAGGGAGACAGAGACAGAGTAGCTGCAGGGGGTTGGATGTGTCAGGTAGGAGTTTTAACTAATCATGGACAGAGAATTAACTCTAAATGGGAGATAACAAAAGAACTAGTGGTAAGGCGGGTCAATGTCAAGTACTGAGTGTGTAGAGGGGAGTAGCAATCATTCAGCTGAGAAATTAAAGACACAAACCTGGGATCGAGTTTGGGAAAATTAAAAGGGATACAGAAAAAAAGGCTAGCAGGAAATAACTCTACTGTAGCCGGCAAATACAGGGAGTTAGCAGATGGGAGGGAGAGAGTCAGGAGAAGCAGGCAATTTAGTACACAATTAATTTAAAATTGGGCTAACTAGTTCAGTAAAACAGTGCCATTGTCCCCTGCCCCCTCTGCCAGCACCAGTTCTAGAAGATTTTACTTTTACTCCCTGCAGGACACACAATATTGCACCCAAAGCTGCTTCATTCCTCCCCTCCTCTTCACTACGTGAAATTCAGTCATTTTTTTGACTCCCTTATGCTTTTGTGGATTCTCATTATATTTTCTTCAGCAGTATGGCCAACCGCTTGCTTTCCCCAGGCCCAGCCAAGAAATTACCTCACCTGCAAAACAAATCATACCACTTCTCATCCACTCCACTCTCACAAAGACATTCCACTGCTGCCTCCTTCACCCTCCCCACTGCCAGACAACATGACATCAGAAACATCTCCCAACACATTGCTGTCCTCATGAAATGTGCTCCTTGAAGATGGTCACCAAGACAGAGCTTCTAACAGCTTCTGCATGGCCTGCCATCATATAATCAGTGGCAACATCACACTTTGCATCCCTGGCAACATCATGGCAACCAGGATTTCACATACCACACAACTACACTAAAATAAAAGACCCATGCACTTTTCTGTTTTTGTAAAACTGTCAATACTTACTCAGAAATTACTTCTACACAATTGTACCCTACCTACTGCATAAATAAAATATTCAGTGGGCACCTTTGTTGATAAACCTTTCATTTCCACAAGAGTTACAATTTATGGCCTCAGGCACATCTCTTGTGGCTCTGCCACTTGTGAGGTTTCCCTAGGTCAAATAGCACTTATAGAAATGAAATATTTATCACATGGGTCTCCATTGCATATTTGAACAATTGATCTATCTATCTATCTATCTATCTATCTATCTATCTATCTATCTATCTATCTATCTATCTATCTACAGTGGTGCCATCCAAGATGCAACACAGTGCCTTGAGTTATTGCATGACAGAGGGTATTAACTGCCATTGAAATTGGCTTGTTTACTGCAGTAACTCTACTGTTCAACGGCAGTACAGTATACTGCGCTTTTGCATTGCATCCTGGTCGGCACCACTGTGTATATATATATATATATATATATATATATATATATCTATGCATTTGTCTACACATACTGTATATATATTATAGTGGCATGGTGGTGCCACAATAGTTAGGGTTGAGCAGGCTGTTTAATATTAAACCCCTGACTTTGCACTTTAATACCTTTGCCACTGTTCAATGGATTTGCACGAAATTCTGCATGCATGGTTTTGGGCACCATATATCTTTACTTGCCCAGTTTTTTTCTGGTCAGATGTGCAGATTCTGAAATCCAGATAGTGAAAAAAGTGAAAAAAATCTGTGTTTTTTTTTTTTGTTTGTTTTTTGCTGTATGTCATAACCTTGTGCCCAGACAGTGTGGAATTTTGCTCTGAAATTTTCAGGGTAGAAAGGACCTGGGTCAGAGCAATTCCTTTCTCTGGTCTGACTAAAAAATATTAATCTGTTCCAGTTATAAGGATTTGAAATTTTGGTTCTGAGCATGCTCAGTACAGTCTTTCGGATAGGTATTTCTTACAAAAAAAGAATTTGGCCCATACAAAAAGATTCTATTTTATATGGAGTAATCTTTTTCGTGAGAATTTTTTTTTTTTCATATGGGTGCCATCTTGTTTCTGTTTTATTTTTTCAAAAGAAAATTCTATTGAAAACCCATAAAAACATCCTGCAGAGACATCAACACATGTATTCTTCTAATCAGGCCTCCGTTGGGTGGATTCTGCAGTTAGTTTTTGGAAAAATCACCCAGAAATGTATTTCTAACACATTTTACAAAAATGTTTGTAACCCAAATTTCTTTTTCTGTATGGCCAGATGAAGAATGAATAAGATTCGCTTCATACAAAAAAAGATTTGGACTTAGTTTTTTTCACCTTCCTTTTTTGTATGAAGGAATCTTTTTTATATGAATGACACAGCCTCACAAAAAAAATCCTTTCATATGAGAAAAGAATTTAGACTTTTTTGATTCTTTTATCATATGAATGACACAACCTCATGAATAAAGATCCTGTCATATGAAAAAAGAATTTGGACTTAGTTTTTCTCACTTTCTTTTTTCATATGAACAACACAACCTCATGAAAAAAGATCCCTTCATACGAAAAGTAATTTGGACTTATTTTTTTTCACATTTCAACTTTAATAAGGCATAACTGTCAATTTTTTGAGTTAAGGGATCTATTTATTTATTTATTTATTGAAGCATTTCATCAGGAAAGGCACACTGAACAACAAGCTGCTCATCTCCTGGTGCATCCTAGAAGGGAGAGGGGAAGAGGGAAGCGCAGTATATACATGAAACCTGTCATAACATTGCACAGTCATTACAAGATAAGATACGGATACAAATTAAGGTTACAATTAGTAATTACACAGTATAAGTGCTGATCAGTAGTGTGAACAAATGAGAAGTGCAAACAGTAGTACAATTCTGACAGTGACCAGTCAAGCAAACAGGGATCGATGACCAAAGTTAGGGAGATAGTTAATTGCAGGAACAGTTTACAGAGAAGGGATGATCTATATATCAAAATAAAGGTCTTAATAAGATCTAGAACACTAATACATAACGCCCCCAACAGAAAATGTAGGGGCCATTTAAAAAGAATTTTAAAAAATTACAATTCCCAGAGGATAACACTGTAATTTTAACAAGCTGTAACTCTGTCAATGTTTGGAGTTAATGGAAAATGCATATATCAATAGAAAGGTCTTTATAACCTCCACAACACTAAGTCCCTAAGAAATAAGAACTGAAAATAGTCCACCCTACAAAAAGGAAGCACATAAATTGCTTTTCTGGTGCAATAGGAGTGAAGGCATCCACATCCACATACACATGTGGATAAAAGGAATCACAAAAGTGCTGGGCCCAGATGGCCCTGCAATTCTGTGATCACATGGATGTTTTCATGCAGGCCCTGAAGTGATCTGTATGACTGATGATACAATTCTACTATCTATCTATCTCAAAACATAAGGAAATACATTGAAAAAAACATTGTTAATGCACCAGTTAGGGTTAAACCGAAAAAAATAAGGAAATGTGGTTTTAGAATTTTCAACCCTAACACGCCACCCCCACCCTGCAAGTAGCAAAAAGAAAAAACATTACAGTTTTGGCTGTCCTGAGTCTTGGCAAATCAGGCCTGGGGTCTTCCTTAGGGTTATAAACCCTAGATCTCACCCCATTCTCACATAGTCTACACATCTAAGCTTGTTGCTGATGGAATGGGAGAGATCATTAGGGCCTAGTACCCAGAGGGACCAAACTGACAAAAGACTGGACAACTCAGGCAAAAAATATTCCCTTTTGTTGTTTGCAGGGTGGGAGATGAAGATGTTAGGGTTGCAGACCAACATCACAGTTCCCTAGTTTTGTCGGTTTACCCTAACTGGTGCATTAACAAATTTTTTGTAATTAATTTATATCAGGGATACACAGAGTGAACCTGTGGAATAAATTATTTATCTATATAAGTGCTCTTTGACCTCAGGTTACCTCATGAGTAGCATAATTCATGAGTAAGGTATCTGAGGTCAAGCAGCATGAGTATAGATAAATCACTTCTCCCACTTGGTCCCCTCTGTGTATTTGGTTTATACAATAGGCACTAGCTCTGATAGTGCGGTCAGAGGCTGATTTAATCTGTTTATTTTTTTAAGAAATTTGAAAGGACTATTTTTGATTTTACTTGTGTCAATTCACTTTTGTGCCATGTTACTAGGTGGTTGCTAGGGGTGTTTTCATGCCGCAGTACTCATGGCACTCTCAGCATGTCATTTGATTGGTCCCTTAATTGTTTTATGAAAAATTGTCATACAAAAATGGTGTCAGGTCTTAGGGAGCAGGCAGGAATGTAGCCTGTCATTGTAACCTGTTGAGAAGTAACATAGAAACATAGAATCTGATGGCAGATAAGGACTGCTTGGTCCACCCAGTCTGCCCATTTCCCTACCTAATGGATAAGCTGAAGATCCTAGTTAACCAGCAGCCTACTTCTTCCTAGCCCCACCCCCTAGAATTGCCTTATGACTGTCCTATGCATGCTTGAATTTCACCACTGTTTTTGACTCCACAACCTCCTCCGGAAGGCCGTTCCATGCATCCACAACCCTCTCTGTGAAAAAATACTTCCTTACATTACCTCTGAGCCGCCCCCCCATCTTCAAATTGTGCCCGCTTGTTCTTGCACACCTCTTTTTCTGAAAGATGCTATCCTCTTGGACTTTGTTGATTCCCTTGAGATATTTGAAAGTTTCTATCATGTCCCCCCTCTCCCTCCTTTCCTCGAGGCTATACATATTAAGCTCCTTAAGTATCTCTTCATATGTCTTCCGATGCAGACCCTGCACCATTTTAGTTTCCCTCCTCTGGGACAGCTTCCGTTCTGTCTGTGTCTTTGCAGAGATTTGGGTCTCCAGAACTGCATGCAGTGCTCCAGATAGGATCTCACCAGCTGTCTGTACAGAGGGATAACAACTTCCTGTTTTCTACTGATGATGCCTCTCCCTATGCATCCCTGTATCCCACCAGCCCTCCTTACTACCCTCTCACATTGCTTGCCCACCTTTAGGTCATCTGATATGACTACCCCCAGGTCCCTTTCCATTTTTGTTGTTAGTTTCTCTTTCCCCATTCTGTACTCTTCCCCTGGGTTTTTGCTTCCCAGGTGCATTACCTTGCACTTCTTAGCATTGAATCTCAGCTGCCATACATTTGATCATTCCTCTAACCTTGCCAAGTCCCTTCTCATCCTTTCCACCCCAACTTGTGCATCAACTCTGTTGCAGATCTTTGTGTTATCTACAAAGAGACATACTTTTCCTTCCAGTCCCTCTGCAATGTCGCTTATAAAGACATTGAAGAGGACTGGTCCTAATACTGAACCCTATGGTACCCCACCCTTTCTTCAGCGTGGACTCCATTTACTATTACCCTCTGTGTCCTATTCTCCAGCCAATTCTTTACCCAGGCTATCATCTTGGGGCCCACTCCCAGGCTGGCTAACTTGTATATTAATCTTTTGTGTGGGACTGTGTCAAATGCCTTGCTAAAGTCTAGGTAAGCTATGTCCACAGCCCCTACCTGATTTACTACATTGGTCACCCAGACAAAGAAATCTATTAGATGCATCTGGAATGACCATCCCGCTGTGAATCCATGCTGCCTTGGGTCCTGTGCCCCTCTGGCCTCTAGATACTCAACAATTCTTTCCTTCAGAAGTGATTTCATCATTTTCCCTATCACTGAGGTTAAACTAACAGGTCTGGAGTTTCCCGCTTCTGCCCTGCTCCCACTTTTGTGAAGTGGAGTCACATCTGCCCTCCTCCAGTGCTCAGATACCACCCTATCCTCCCATGATTTGTTAAAGAGGGTAGTCAGTGGTGTGACTAGTTCTACCCTTAGTTCTTTTAGAATTCTGGGATGAATCCCATCAGGCCCCATTGCTTTGTCCACCTTCAGTTTTAAGAGTTCTTTCAGAACCCTTTCTTCTATAAATGGGCTGGTATCAACTTCTGTATCCAGAGTGTTTCTATTGTTTGGTTTAGGTACCCCCCCCTCTTCATTTGTAAATACTGAGCAAACATGTTTGTTTAGTATCTCTGCCTTTTCACAGTCACCCTCTGCCCACCCCACCTCTACTTTATTGAGCCTCACTATCCCTCCCTTGGTCTTCCTTCACTCCCTGATGTACCTATAAAAGGTTTTATCCCCCTTCTTAACTGAGTTGGCTATCTCTTCCTCGGTTTGGGCCTTTGCTGTTCTGACTGCCTTCCCAGCTTCCTTTTGCTTTAACTGATACAATTATCTGTCCTTCTCCTTCTATGATTCCTTGTACTTCCTGAATGCTTTCTTTTTCTCTTGAACCTTCACTGCCACCTCCTTTGAGAACCATAGTGGTTTCTTACATCATTTTGTTTTATTTATTTGCTTCACACAAAGGCTTGTTACCTCTGTGATGGCAGTTTTTATTATTCCCCATTGTTTTTCCACCCCTCCTTCCTGCCCATTTACTAGTGCATTCCTTAGGCACTCACCCATTTTGGCAAAGTCAGCCCTCCTGAAGTCTAGTACATTTGCCTTTGTATGGCTTGACTCTATTGCTGTGCTTATTGTGCATTGTGTGCTTTATTATTACTTTTTGTAACATTTTTACATTTAAAACAAATACAAATATGTTTCCTTTATTTGCCTTGTGCTATGCATTCTTTGTTTGCCATTGTGGTGGAGCAAGCACAAGTGATGTGGGATCAGGTGCAGTAAGGGAGCGCAACAATATTTCATATTTCTACAGCACTGCTGAATTAGTTGTGCGATCCACATTTATTTAAAAAGAAGTCAAATATGTTTTTGTGGGGCATGAGCTGTGGTTTCTTTGGTGGTAGCAGCGGAGCAATCCTGAGTGCTGGGGAGTGGTGTGAGTTGCAATGAGGGGGAGCTGCACCAGTTTAGGTAGGTGAGCATGGCTGCACTGTACAGGAGTGATTTTGAAGATAAAGGCTTTTCTTTCCTTTTTAATGGTTTCACTGGTTGTCACAGTGGAGTAAGCCTGACAGTGCTGGGGATGCTTTTTTCTTTGTAAAGGTTACATTGGTGATTGTCAAGGTGGACAAGACTGAATGCTTGGGAGTGATGACAGCTGCAGTCAGGCAGTGAGGCTACACTTGCAAGTTCTACCAAAAAAAAAGTAAACTGCTGTTATTTCCTTTTTTTGCCATGGCAGTCTGGGACATGATTTAAAAAGATAAGTATCTTTTAGCAAGAGATCTCAGTGCTGGCAGTTTGGGATTAGAAGTACAACCCTGAAGGAGATGGAGAAGAAAAAAAAGGTACCATGATGATTGTGAGATGAGAAAATGTTAGTAATCAGACAATATAAATGTGAGCTAGGGAACCTTTTAAATCTGTGGTGAGCTGTGGAAATGTTTTTCAATGTAGTGTAATTTTATTTTTTATCTCTTTTTAGATTCTGTGAGCTTCTAACTGGTTTGGCAGGGTGGAGTAGAAGTAGTGCTGGTGGGCAGGCAGGTGGGAGGGGATGTGGCTAATCTATCATGATTTTATTGTATGTATAAATTTTGATGCCAAGTTTACTATATGTATAAATTTCCTTTATACATACAGTAGCTCAGATAACAAGATTTATACTGTAGCTTCTGTGTCCACACCTATTGCATAAATATATAAATGTTGCTATACTGTATACAGTATATAGTATATATATTACACTTGTGCAGTAGTGCAAGTATAGTCAGGGTTGAGAGGAGTGTTCAATGTTAAACCCCAGTCTTTGCAACTTAATGACTTTGATGGCTTTTGATGAAATTGCACAAATGTTTGCATGCATGGTCCTGATGGCAAGTTCTCAAGACCTGGGAAGTTTTGTGATTGGCACTTAACTGAAACATAATATCCAGAAAGGTAAAAAAACATGAAAACTGTTTTTGGCCATTTTTTCCTCTCACCTACAGCCAAGGAATTTTGTTCCCAAACTTTTAGGGCCAAAGGATCATGTGCCAAGTGTGTGCTTTTTGAAGTTTTTGTGAAGAAATATTAATTGGTTCCAGAGTTGTAAGGTTTTTGAATTTGGCTTATGAACATGCTCAGTAGGATTTTTGTGATAACCCTTTCATATGACCCATAACTTCATTTTTCCTGAGTGTTTTTAGGCTGTGACTAATTGTGCTTTTGGATTGAGAGAAAAAAATATTTAGATTGTGATGGCAGCCATCTGTTTTTTTTTCCTTTTATGGGCAAAAAAATGTAACAAATACATAAAAGCAAGTTATTAAAAAAACACATGAATCTTGCTAAACATGGTCCATTAAGCTTGATTCCGGTGCTTGTTTTTTAGAAAATAGGCCATAAATATCTTTTTGGACATGGCTAAGTTCTTTGGCCATCAGCTTAGCGAGATGGCTGACTCTTGTGTTTTGAACTGTAAATTCTTGGTTCCCACATTTTAAGTGCAGCAAAAGATTTTTAGTATGCACCATAAATGGAATTCATGGGTCACACTTAAATGTGCATCACAAAATTATCATTTTTGGTGCCCCTAACAAATTTTTCAGTTGCACTTAAATGAGTGACCCAAGAATTCACAGCTCATCAAAAATGTTTTTTTCTGCCTGATCATTTCTTTCATCACACATTTAAGTGTGAATCAAGATTATTTTATCTGAACAAAAAAAAAAAAACAGTTTTTGAGGTGGGCAGGGATTTTGATATGTGACAAAAAATGCTTTTGTTGCCATTAAGTACAACCCAAGAATTCCATTTATGGTGTGCATGAAAAGCTCTTTGATCACTTTTAAGTGGGTGACGATTTCCATTTTTGGTGAACATGAATTCTTTGGTTGCACTTAAATGTGTGATGCAAGAATTTGCAGCATACCATAAGTGCTTGTTTTTCTGCCAGATTCCTTCTTTGGTCTCATATTTAAGTATGACCAAAGAATTTTTCTTACAAACTTAAAATTCTAGTTTTTTGAATGACTGAAGTTTTTTATGCATGATCAAAGAATTTGTAAGCCATACATTAAATACACTAGTAAAATACCAGCTTGCAACATAGAAATGTGATTTTCTGTTTCACATACCTTTACTCATAATTTGTATGTTTTACAATATCTTAGTCCCAAATTTGGAATATACAGTTTACATGACACTACCTCATGAACAGGGATGGTGGGAATGTTCAAATTCAAACCAAAAGGTGATTTGCAAAGCCACCTTTTTGTTGGTATTTAACACATTCTAGTGGCCAAGTTCATGACATGGGGTCAAAATGTAAAAAAAAAAAAAAGAAGAAGAAGAAACACTGTGCGCAGAGCCAGCCTTTGGCCCGGCAGGTGGTGTATTGTGATCCCATGTCAGTGAGCTGAGTTTGGGGGCATGCTCAGTGAGTCAGCTGGATGGGCCAAGGATAGGTGGATGGTGCTGCTTTGTGACACCATCCCAGTCTAAGGAGGGATGGTGGACTGTTGGTTGCACGGACCAACAAGTAATCATTAGTGAAGAGAAGCCATCTCTTGGCATAGGACCCAGTGGGTCCTGCATCTTTGTACCTAAAGCTGCACAGAAGATCAAGGCCCAGAGGGCCCTGCACTTCTGCAGCCAGATGGACATTTGGCCCTCTGTGTGTGTGCATCTGTAGCTACATGGAAGTGCAGGGACCAGACAGCCCCACAATTACTTTGCATCTATTGCCACACAGAAATGCAGGACCCTCTTAGCCCTGCATTTTTCCAAGCAGACAGACTCTTTCCCTGATGCAGAGCCTGAAGGGTCTGCATCTCTTCACACAGGTCATAAAGGGACCTGTATAAATAAGGATACGAGTCCACTATCTCAAAAAGAAAGGAACTTAGTTGCAAAAACTGTGTCAATGCACTAGTTAGGGTTCAACTTAACCCCACAAAAGTAGGAATACTTCTAACCCAAATTCTTCACCCACCACAAGCAGCAAAATGACAAGACCACACAAGCAACCAAAGTCAGACATCATCAGGTAAGGTAAACAATATACAATTATTTCCAGGTGACACAAATGCAGTAACATTGATGTCATACTTTTGCTGCTTGGGGGTGTGTGGGGAGTTAGTGTTGGAAACCCTAAGGCCACATATCCCTACATTTGTGGGGCTAAGTTGAACCATAACTTTTACTAATGCAATTCTTCACAATGTGTTTGTGTGTGTGTTTGCGAGTGTGTGTATGTGTTAAATACATCCCAAAATATCACTCTATTGATATGAAAAAAAACACATATAATGATTCTACCTATGATAAGTAAAATTTAGGTAATGAACTTCATGTTTTTCAACCAAGATATCTTACCACTATGTACAGAGATGTATCAATACATGAAAAATGTATTGAAACATTCATATCTGCCTGATTCCAAGCCTTTATTAGTAACATTAAGTTTCTTCCCATAAGGGTTCAAAAGTTAGAAAATTCAAAAGATATTTTCCAGAAAAATGGGCTAACTATAAACAGGGTTAGGAATTTACTTGTTTTTTTTTACACGAAAGCATGGCATCGACTATGTTGGTATAATGATATATCATATTACTACATCTTTTATACATCATTATACAAACATGTAAATTGTTTTAATAATTTTTAAAAGCTTGTTGATAACTGGAATAGTCCAAAGTTTGTTACATAATAAAATAAACATGTATCTTTCTAGCTTAATTTCCTACTAATATGAACCAAAATGGTAAAATTATTGCCATGGCTATAGTTTCTCTAATCTTCTTGAAAACAATTTACACTGATGTCATATTCTAATATTTCTTAGGTAAATTTGCATATGTAAAATAATTTCAGAAGCCATTCATTCCAGAGACTCAGACTGAATCAAAATAGTTAAATGAGTCAGCTTTGAATGATGTAAAACAGCTGAGTGAAGCATCTGAGGCTTAACTCCCTGTGCTCAATTTTCAGAGCCCCGAGAATGCTGCAATCCCCTGCTGTGCCAATCGTTTAGCGCATGGGGATTGTGTCATTCTCCTAACTAATGATCAGTGTTTTCAATCCCGAGCATCAAATGCTGCAAATTAGACTAGCTTTTCCCTGGTCTAACTTGTACCATTTGGGGGACCCTTTTTATGGGACTTGTGCAGAATATTTGGCACAAGCTACCATAAATTGAGGAAACTATCATAACTGCGCCCAGTGTGTTAAAATTGGGTGCAGTTGTGTCGAACAGGTTTGGCTCAGCTGCACCAAAAATGGGTGTGATCCAGGGCTTGACACAAGTCCTGCATTCCCCCTTTGAAAACTGAGCACCCTATGTCTGAGATCCTTGTGCACAAAGAAAAAAAATGAATTCTGTATATTCCTTCAAATATTAAGTATTCCAGCAGGTCCTCTTGTCTACTTTCAGGTGCTACCACTTCCACGTGACTCAGAAGGTAATTACAAAACAGTGGATTAGTTCTTGCCAGTTATATTTTATTCATTAGGCCCTGAAAAAAAGTCTGTGAAAGTTCTTTAAGGGAGATGTGATGAAATATATTAAAATTACAGCTCTACACAGCAGTATATCCCTTCAATTGCATGACATTTGAATTTGTTTTGTGAGTCAACTTGATACCGTATTTCTCATTTTCTTTTTTTGCCAGTGTTTTCAAAAAGTCATTCTTAACAGATAACTATTAAGAATGACATTTGTGAACAAAGCCTGTCAGTCATTACAATCATTACAACCAAAGCATTATGAGCAACATTTTCCCATTAAAGCTCTGAATAAAAAACTGTAATTCCAGTGCAAGCATGCACAACTGCTTTTTCTAAACTGTAACTGAAACTATATTAACCTCAGCTACTTTTCAATATGATTTTTGTTTGATTCTAAAGTACATTTCTACAAACAGGGTAACCCTTGTATAATAAAAAAGAAGAACGGACTGATTCCTTAGCCTTTGAAGATTCCATGACATCAGAATCTCTTGAACTACAAAATGTCAAAGAACCCACTTGGTGTTAAGACTCAGGGTGTTCTTAACACCCAGAGGTTAATTTTTCTATATTTTTTATACAAGATGCTGTTTTTAGTATTGTGGATCAAACAGTGCATTAACCACATTGGTAACAGTAGAGCTGCTTTCCTGGATAGAGTTTACCATACTTGTTAACTATCCTTGTCCAGAGTCATTATCCATTGTAGCATGCACAGATACCCTAAGTAACTGCAATACCAATATCTGGGGATTCAATTGACGATAAAGATATATCAATTACACCAACTAAATTATTATCCCTTAATCACACAGTTACAACTTGATATCCATAGATGGTCCTTGCTCCCTCTCACCCTATAATCTGGAATTCAAGCATTAAAGATGTATGCCCTGCCCAGGCTACTTTTTTTTGTTTTAGTGTGTGCCATGTGTAGTCACTAACAAAGATTTGAAGTATTAGCAATCTATATTCATGGCATTCATCTGGAACAACAATAGACCTAGAATCAGGAAACATGAGGAAGTATTACTTCACTGAAAGAGTTGTAGATTCCTGAAGCAGACTACCATCAGAAGCAGTGGAGCCAAAAACAGTAGGGGGCTTCAGGTATGCATGGGATAGACATGGGGGAATTTCAGTAAATAGGCAGGGAAGGAGGGGTGGTCGTCAGAGACCAGATAGGATCTGATGAGAGAAACTAGGTGGGGACCATCTGGGCAGACTGTGTGAGCCAAGCAGTCCTTTTCTGTTGACAAATTCTATACACATACGAACATATGAAATTTGCCAGCAGATAAAGGCCTACAGGTCTATCAAGTCTGCTCCAATGTGCAGCCAGCACCCCTTATACCGGCAGCTGCCCCTCCCTTCCACCCTTCCCCTTCATTAACCTCCCCTTGTCCTGTCCAATCCTCATTTGAAGCAGTCCACTGTTCTACTGCATACCACTTCAGGAGGTAACGCATTCCACCCAGCCACCACCCTCTCTGTAAAAAAGTGTCTCCTCATCTCCCTCCTGAACCTTCCTCGCTCCAGTCTTATATCATGGCACCTGGTGTCCTTCCCCTCCCTTACTTTGAACAGCCCCTCTGTACTTGTCTTGTTTATTCCTTTCATGTATTTAAAGGTTTCAATCATGTCACCTGTCTCTCCTCTCCTCCAGTGAGTACGTGTTCAACTCCTTCAACCTCCTCTCATATGATAAGTCCCCCAGCCCCTTGATCATCTTTGTGGCTCTCGCTCACCCCTCAGTAACTTAATGTCCCTCTTCGAATCGGGGACGCCAGTACTGACGCAGTACTCCAGGTGTGGTCTAACTAATGACCTATACAGTGGCAGAATCACCTCCTCCCTCCTTGAGGATATACCCCTTGAAATACAACCCAGCATTTTGTTGGCCTTTGCAGCTGCCTTCCAACATTGTGCTGAGTTGTTCATTGACCCTGTAATGAGCACACCCAGATCCTTCTCCTCCTCTGTCTGGGCTAGCTGCACTCCCCCTAGCTGGTAACTCCTCCTTGGGTTCTTCATCCCAAAATGCAGCAACTTGCACTTTTTGGCATCAAAGCCCAGTTGCCAGGAGTCTGACCAGGTTTCTATGGCACCTCCAACTAACCTAACCCTGGTCAGCTGCCCACATCCATTTGGCTTAACGGTCTGCTCCCTTGCCAAATGTAATCCACCAATATCTAATCACATTCAATGCATCACTCCAACTCCGCTACCACCAATTTTTCCTGGTGGTGGTTAGAAGCCAGTGCACAAGTGGTATGCTTGGTGTGATGTTGGTATTTTACAATGTCAATGGCACTGTATGAAATTTAAATGCCAAATCCCCCTTTCTGTGCACCAGCATACTTCCTTGTGTGTTGGTGAGGAGCAGCTCTCTGATCCCCTTTGAACATAGCTCAAGGGGGTCACAAGAAAGGCACTGATGTTAAATCATTTCAGGATGATGTTCTGCTAGCCCTTTGTGACTGAGAACTCATCCCTCTGTCATTACTTATGCTGGGCTCAGTAACAAAAGGAAAGTAATGTGTATCTCTCATTACAAAAATGTATTAGTATACAACAGTTTCAACTTAATCTGAAAAAAGACACAATACTCAAAACTATAGTGGCATCAGTCCATTCCTGATTTTGAAATAGTTGCCCTGCCAAGTTAGTTTTTTTTGACAACATTTCGTCAGTTTTCTGGGAGCACCAATGAGGGTTTGGGGGCCACACTCTTTGGCACATTGGTTAATATGTCTCAAATGTTTGCAGGTCATACACAGACATTTGTTTCTGTGAGTAGATAAATAGAGCTGTTCAGATAATCTGTTAACATTTCTGAACACTCCCATATTTCCCAGATTTAAGCAGTAATAGGGAATATGGATAATGGAAGTTCTGCACTATGGTAATCTAGATTGAGGGCTATGTCAGTTATATTAGTTAAAAAGTAAACCAATGGTGTTTGTGCTTATTATAGACTAGCTGTGGTCCCCATGGGAAGTCTAGGTTAAGGTGCACAAAGCAGGGCATAAATTCATGAACTGAAAGCTACCTGACTGGAGTTACAGAAAACCAAAATTCTATGCACAGTTTTTTATTGAAAGGCTGGAGACTTTAGTCCATCTTACCATGTCAGTTTACTTGAATCAATGAGAAACCCCACCAAACAGTGTATTATAGCAAGAATGTGAAAAAGATACACCTATTTTTACTATCTGATTTCATCACTGGAAACAGGGAAGGTACCCAAAGACTGGAGGACAGCAGATGTAGTCCCCTTTTACAAAAGTGGGAACAAAGAGGAAGTGGGGAACTACGGACCAGTCAGCCTCACCTCTGTAGTGGGGAAGATCATGGAAGCACTACTGAAGGAGAGATTTGTGGAACATCTGGTTGTCAATGGACTGCAGGATCCAAGGCATCATGGTTTCACCAGGGGGAGGTCATGTCAGACCAACCTCATTGAATATTTTGACTGGTTGACTAGGGAGGTGGATCGGGGAGGGCAGTGGACATGTCCTATCTGGACTTCAGCAGGGCCTTTGACACTGTGCCACATAGAAGACTATTACACAAACTAGGGAATATGGGTGTGGGCAGGACAGTAGTGTGGTGGGTAGGTAACTGGCTGGGAGGCAGGACACAGGGTGGTGGTAAATGGCTGTCACTCCACAGAGGGAAGAGTGACCAGTGGGGTACCACAGGGATCAGTGCTGGGACTGGTCCTATTCAACATCTTCATCAGTGATTCCACTATACAAGACACTAGTGAGGCCCCACCTGGAGTACAGTGTACAGTTCTGGAGACCTTACCTAAGTAAGGACATAAACAGGGTAGAGAAGGTTCAGAGGAGGGCAACAAAGATGGTACATAGATTGCATCACAGGTCCTATGAGGACAGGTTGAAGGAATTGAATATGTACTCCCTGGAGGAGAGGAAGGAGAGAGGGGACATGATAGAGACATACAAGTATCTTACAAGGAGGAACAGGGTGCAAGATTACACTATTTTTAAGTGAAAAGATGTTCCAGGACTAGAGGGCATGGGATGAAGTTGGAGGGAGGACAATTCAGAGGAAATGTGAGGAAGAATTTCTTCACAGAAAGGGTGGTGGACAAGTGGAACACCCTGCCTGAGGAAGTGGTGGGGGCTGAAACAATCATGGGATTTAAGAATGCATGGGATAGATATAAAGGAATTCTGGAGGTCAGGGGTAAGGGGCAACAGAGTTCTAGGAAAACATAAACTGAAGTTACAAACTCAAATGGGCAGGCTAGATGGGCCACAGGCCCTTATCTGCTGACACTGTCTATGTATCTATGTATCTATGTATCATACTGTCCCTTCATCTTCATGGCTCAATTGCCTAAATCCAGGTGCTGAGTAAAAAACTGTTGTTCTAATTTAATTATCTACTTTCAATAAACTTTTCAATATTTCTTGCACATAGTTAGACATACAAGATTTGGGTGCCTTACTCAATTTCATTTAACGTTGCTAAGGAGCCATCAATGAAACCCAGGAGAAGAGATGTGAACATGCACGCATGCACGCATCTCATGACCGCTGATGTTTCAGCATAACCCCACCTTCCTGAGAGCATTCCCGTCAGTTACATTAATTACTATATATTCCAGGCTCAGGAAAAAATGTAAAATATCTAAATAAATAAGAAAAAATCCTTGCTTCCTCACAAGGTGGTCAGGGTAAGCTATCCCAGTGACTACCTACTTTCCAATATTGGCAACCCCCTCCATTCTCCCTCACACATAGTACACAGTTGTTTTAAAACTAAACAGTCACCCTCTCCTGCCCAACCTCCTGGGCCCCAAATGTGAATTTCTCAGTAGTGTCCCCTACAGATCCCTTATCCATTAATTTGAGAGTAATAGTAGGCAAATACCAGGCTAGCAGACTGACCCCTTCTGTAACCTGCAGCATGTGTTTCCCTTTACTTACTTACTTACTACTTACCAGCAGAAAAAGGCCACATGGTCTATCAAGTCTGCCTGAGTGTGCAGCTAGCACCCCACTTTCTTTAGAAATATACAGACATCTCACTGTGGTAGCCTATGTCACTCTTGCTGTGGAGGGAGGGAGGGAGGGAGGGGTGGATCAGTCTGCAACATTGATGATGCTAGGCAGAAAATTCTCATTGTTGCAAACTGCTGCTCCCCCCTTCCTTCACAGACATGTGCACAGAGTTAGGAGCCCAGCATTTTTTTAAAGATGTGCATGGAAGAACATGGGTGGGGGTTGGAGAGAAAAATGATGGGTTGGGAGGGCACAAACTCAGCACTAATCCTTGCTACATGAGAAGGGCTGGAGTATTTCCTTTACTTTTATTTAACTCATCCTATAACTTTAGGCCCAAATACCAAATATCAACTACTGAATAAAGACTATCTGGGGGTGCTGCTGATGAAGAACCACCAAGTTTTCAAAATAAGGTACAAACATACCCGGAACCCAGATTCTTATTTTCAGAGCAGATACTCAGTACTATCTGTCCTGACTGATGGCAGTGACCCCTGTACAGTAAGTGTTTCTAGATAAACACTTTCCACAGTGCGCTGTCCAGATGGAGGTTAGCATATAATTGTACATGTATATTTGTACTGCATGTAGAACAAGATGTACACCATTATGATCTTTACCAATGAACAAGCAGGTTGTCTTTCAGTGCTAGGATTAAGTATTGTGATAATATTTGGTGCTAGAAAATAATCAACAGTCAGAGTACCAATAATTTAAATATGTTAATGACTAAATGCTCTAATGTTTACAATACTAGCTCTACAGAGAATGAACACTTTGAAATGCCTTACTGCAGAACTGCTCAATGACAAAGGTCCTTTAAATAAGTAGTACACCCTCATATCTTCTGTTATTTGTTTCCTTGTCAACAGACAACTTTTTTCTGTCTAGCTGTTGGGGATATATGTGTTTGCCTTTAGTTTGTTTTCACTGTTCACACTAGCCCCTATAACTAACCTGGGGAATCTCCATTTTCTGGTTGTTTAAATTGTATTGTCCCTGAGAGCTGCATTAGCATTTAAGAACATGGTGGGTCAGCACCCTTTAGACTCTACAGTATGCCTGTCTGCTTTCTTAGATTTCAACAAAACAAGTTGCAGGAATATGTGAGATACCACATTTATCTTCAGTTAGCTTTACAAACTGTCTTAGATGTAATGCACATTTTTTTTTCCTTTAAACTGCATTAAATCTGTGAGTTTCTACAGAGTTGTTTTCAGGTTATGTGTACTTTCAGCACTGAGATACATTAGTGTAAATGGGTGCTGTGGCATCATGTTCTCATATGCTAATGCAGCTCTCAGGGACAATGAAATTTCAACAACCAGAAACTGGAAACCCTCAGATTAGTTACAGTGGCTGGTGTGAACAGTGAAAACAAACTAAAGCAAGCACATGTAACCCCAACAGGTCAGCTACACGAAAATAGTTATCTGTTGACAAGGAAACAAATAACATTTACAAATTATGAGGGTGTACCACTCCTTTAAGAATACAGTAATAAAACCTGGAATTCATTACTAATACAACTAACTGCTAGTGCAGCAGCTGAATTGTGGATTTTAAGAGAAATGTGAGAGCATCTCAATGACTTGGCTGAATGTAAATGTTTTTTATTGATTAGCCTATAAATCAGTAAGATTTATATAGGATTTGATTGTGACTCTATTTTTCATATGTGCTGCCTGCCCAGATGTTTTGTAAAAAAATTGGATATAATGTAGTTTTTTTTTATGTTTTATAGTTATTTGACATTGTATTGTTATATGACAATCCAAAATTGTGTGTTTTAATGAATGTTGTATTGTATATTATGACCAAGTCACCTTTGAGAAAAGGCATTTGCTGCCTAAAGGTATTACCTTACTAATCAAATCAAATCAAAATCAAATCAGAATCATATACTTTATCAGCCTAATACTTGGGATACTTTTTTATGCTTTGTGAACATCATAGACTATGCCTAAAATTGCCATTATCTTGGGTATCTGAGCTTACTATGATAGATAATGAGCTCCAAACACTATAATTAAAATGTGACCAAGAGCAAATATACCTTAGTTAACAGTAAACACTGGATAATTAAGGTATTCATGGGAGTGTGCATGAAGTAAGGCACTGTATGAGCAACGCTTGCAGATAATTCAACAATAAGAGTAGTAGTAGTTCTTATTTATTTAGCACCCAATCCCACAGGCTCTGAGCACCTTAAACAGCAACACAAAACATACAGCAATGCAGAGATCCTAAGTAGAAATGATAAATCATTCCATAATTTAAAGAACACTCAGTAGCTGGAACAGTGTTAGTTCAACCACTGTTATGTAAATGCCATGGAGAAAGGTGATATTTAAGCCGTCTTTTAAACACCTCAAATTCCTCAACAGAGGGTACCTCCCTGAGACTGCAAGGTAGCTGGTTCAACAAGACAAACACCGCTACAGAAAAGGACTGGTTCCCTGATTACTTTAAATGAACTTTGAAACCCTCAAGAGGCACCTCTCAGTAGAACAGAGAGGATTATCATGAGCAAAGGGATAGAAGAGTTCTTTCAGGTATCCTGAGCCCAAGTCACGTAGGGCTTTGTACTGTATGTTCACAAATCTATTTTGAAGGAATCTTGTCACCTCACAGGAAGCCAGTGCAATGAGATCAAGACAGGAAAGATATGCGTAGTTTGAGAAACTCTAGAAATCAATCTAGTTGTGATGTTTTACACTAGCTGCAAGTGGTGCATCAAACCTCCAGACAGTCTGAGGTATAGACAATATAGTACTCAAGCCAAGATATCAGGAATACATGCACCTGTATCTTTTGGGCCTCAGAATTCAGAATTTATTGTTTAAGCCAGATGATATATTTTTTTCTCCTTCCCCAGCCGCTCGGCTGGCCACTCCTTCAGACCACCAAAGACTCCCTACCATCCAGTTTTTCCCCCCTCCTGCTATCTGCTGCTGACCCTGATCCCATGCTCCCAGACATGCCTGGCATATCCCTTTGCTAGAGGGGCCCCCCAGCCCTAGGTAGTGACAGGGAGGGGAGACTGGTGTTCAACCTAGATCCGGGGCATTGGGCTATGGGCGCAGCCATGAGAGGGCATTCTGCTGGGGCTCCATGGCAGAGAGGGACTGGCAAACATCATCCAGTAGCTGAAAAGCCACATTTCCCATTTTGTCCATCACCCCCCCACCCCCAATGCTAACTCACACCTGTGGCATCCTGGCCTGATGCACTGTGTCGCATGGTCACCCATGCCACATAGTTTGCCTCCCTCTATGGGCTACCAGGAGTCACCATACAGTAATGCAGGCTTGCACCCACCCCCTGGGAGGAGAGCATCCAACAGATACTCCTAACCCTCCCTGCTGGTCTCCATTCCTGCCATCCTGGGCTTGGGTGTAAACCCAGGTCACCAGCATGTCAAGCATCCCCCATTGCTCTGCACCACGGAGCTGGCCAGGTGATATATTTTAAATGGAAAAATCCCTCAGGGGCCACTGCCAACACCTGATGTGTCCAGATGTAGTTAGTACCATAATCGTAGGAGCTTGATCTGGCTGATCTGGTAAATGTGGAGTAGAAGCTGTCCATTTCAGTCTTTTTTAATGTCCATGACATAGTCTTTGAAATATAAACAATGTGGACAGGAACCTCAGTCATGAGGTCAACGTTACAAGAATCCACCTAACAAACATTCAATACCAAGTACTTCTGTAATTATATAATATAGAGAAACTTATGAGATATTCAAGTAAACTACATCTGCAACTGTCCATTATCATATCTGTTACACTACTCTTAGCTTTTGCAAAGATTGTAGTTCAGGACCTGCGAGGATGACGGTCATCATCCAAGTTCTGCTGCTCCTATGAAGTCTG
Source organism: Neoceratodus forsteri (assembly GCA_016271365.2). Classification (NCBI taxonomy): domain Eukaryota; kingdom Metazoa; phylum Chordata; order Ceratodontiformes; family Ceratodontidae; genus Neoceratodus; species Neoceratodus forsteri. The sequence continues at coordinate 1,345,845,767 of CM028129.1, read as the reverse complement.
TCATGTATCCTCTCAAGCATGTCTTCTGGGGCTCTCCCAAGACTGCTGCTCAGCTAGAAGCATTTCCCCATAAACTAAGCAAGTTATCTGCATGGTCTCCCCAATCTTAACAGGTACAGGGTCGGGGGCTTTCTTTTAATACCACATCTTCCTAGCTGTTTCTGAGGTGCTGCTTCTATGCCATCATAGAGTTTGTTGAAATGCCGAAACTTTATTATACTGAATGGGAGAAAAATGGTTTGTTGGTCACAGTTTTCCAATGTCAGGATAAAATCTAACAGCCAATCAACTTGTTGCATGGAAATGAAAAATTAATATGAAGCTCATCAGGCTGCATTTTGTAGGTTCAGCACCCCCCACCCACACACACACTTCATAACTCGGGTTAGGACAGACAACAGTGTTATCCTGTTACTTTCTATGTTTTGTTTGTTTTAAGAACTCCATTGTTTATTTGAATTTAAGGCACAGTTTTCACTATTTGCCTTTTTTTCTCCTCCACCACACTGACTGGTCCTCTTTCACTGGTCTCCCAAGACCGGTCACCCCAGCGTCCTCAGGACTTACTTTCATCCAGCTCTTGCCCCCAGGACTTGCCCACCTTGCAGTGTTTGTGGAGTCCCCCAATCCCCACTGGAACCAGGATCTGGTTTGTATGGACAGTGCCCAATAGCCAGGTGCAGGGCCTGTCATCCTACTGGTTAGTGTGATCTCCATTTTCTCCCTTGAGCAACTTGGCATGCAATGGTACCATGACATGCATCGCGTGCTCCAATGCAGCACACATAGGTGCCTGCCATGCCCCCTCTAGCCTCCCTGGCAGTCCCAGGTGTCTTTCCCCTAGCTTTTGTTGGGGCCAGACAGACATTGGGCCCTGAAAATCCTCCCCCCAGAGGAGGACAGCAGTCCTCTGGATGCTCAAAGGTCCAAGAACAGGTGTGCTCTGCAGCATGAGTCCTGGTGCTGAGAAGGAGAAGCAAGCCCCAACACATTAAAATGATCCAACAGGTTCTAAGCACTCGCTGGTAAAGATGGTACACTTGAATGATCACAGGCACAAAGTTGCAATTTAAGAGGTGTATTACCAAAGTTCAAGTGTACATTGACAGCAGCAGTGTGTGTAGCTACAATTAGACACACCACCCCAGCGCTTTGACCATAGGTCTTCCTGAGAGGGTACTGTGGTAATGGCTTAACAATCCTCTTTTATCCATGGAACCCCCCCCCCGGGTGATCACATAACTAGATCTCTGATACCATGTACCCCTTTATATATATATAGTTTAAACCTTTTTGAAGCACTCTAAATCATGCAGCCAGATGTTTAGAACAGCAAAAATAAGATAATTTTGTTTTATTTTAGTCTTTGGTAACTGGGTAAGGCTGACTAGGCACAAGTGCCTGTTTTCAGGGGTGACCTGGGAGCACTGGGCAGTTAAGTGACTTGCTCAGAGTCACACAGTATGCAAGTGGAGGTTGTGAGAATCAAACTCAGGTCTGGTCTGGTCTGCTGGATGTAACAAGCTCATTCACACCTCGTTCCTGTAACCTCTAGGCTATACTGCTAGCCCTATTTAGATGTATGATGAACTACAAAGTAGATCTAGCTGTTTAAATTTGATTTCTGAAGTCTGATGTATGCATACATTAAATGCTGTTGTTACACAACTAATTAATTTCTAGTTTTGGAAAACGTTTTTATTCTTTTTGCTAATAATGTTAATTTTGTTACTTTTGAGGTTCTAATCCCCTCAGAGCCACTGCTATCAAATATATTGCTGCATGTAGGTACAAGTAATTAACACTGAGTGGCAGTAAAATTTCTAATTAAAAGTTTGTGTAAAAGGGGATTGTTAAGCCATTACCACAGTACTCCCTCAGGAAGACCTATGGTAAAAGCACTGGGGTGGTGTGGCTAATTGTAGCTACACACTGCTGCTGTGAATGTACATTTGAATTTTGGTAATACACCTCTTAAATTGCAACTTTGTGACTGTGATCATTCAAGTATTTTGGATGCTCGAGCCTCCTCCACCCAGCCAGCCCTCTGATGCCCAAAGCTCGCTGCCAAACTCGAATCTTCGACATCGTAGAACCTCTTCCACTGCGCTGATGGACCGGACCCACTACTTGTCTTTTTAAATAATGCATTGCAATTTACAAAGGTGGACCTGATGTGTCAAGACAGAGGTTTTGTTTATGAAGCATGTTACTTTTCAAAACACAACACTGTCACAGAATCATTATATGTATTTGTGTCTGAATCCTGTACTGATACAATTTCCTTGGAAAATGCACCTTTTACAAACTCATCACTGTGCCACAACAAAGGAAATTGCAAATATATATGTATATGTGTATATATATATATATATATATATCTATATCTATATATATATATCTTATAATTACTTATTGGGTACTGAGTTACTGTTAATCTAGTGTGATGTCATACATTCGATAAATGGAGGATGGCCAATAATAGCATAATAAAAATGCCTAGGCAAATCTCTAGTATTTCTACAATATGATTATTTGAGAATAGAGCTGAAGAATTCAAGGCAGTGAGAGTTTGACATTAAAGAGATCTACAGATATCTGCCAGTCTTCCTAAAGATTCTCTTTAGATATGTGCAGTACTATCCTATTTGATTGACTGCCTCACTGTCAACCACTGACACAGAAAATGGAGAGCTTGACATCAGTAGCAGCAAATTGGTTATTAACTTAGTGAGTGTCAAGTCCCTGGAGAATACCACTGGTATCTGACATTAAGAGGATAAGAATACATCAGAGACCTCCTTCCAAAATAATGGTTATACAGCCTTTTTTTCAATGAGGGATCTAGAAGGAAATTGTATTTCTTTTTTGTTGTAATTTTTAAGGGCAGTTGGTCTTATGTTGTTATAAAATGTAAATGGTAAAATTCCCTTTTTGATTTAAGAATTGTAAGTTCTAATCACAAGTAATATTATTGATTCATGCAGTTTCAGAAAAATGTTGGGCTGGATATTCAAATCTGCACTCTACAGAGGCACAGAGCAGGTGTATATATACCATCAAGTTTAGCTGCAGACCCAAAGTACCCTTTCAATCTGGCCCTCTACTCCCCACTGAGACCCTCCTCCTTGGTCCCTTCCACCAGGACTTCAAGGCCCCCCAGATCACCCCCCAGGAGGGCCAGTCCCACTTACCTGGTGGCTCTTTCAGGAATCAGAAGGTCTGTCCTGTGTGAGTGGTGTCTGGGACTGTCGGAGGAATGGTCTGGCATTTGGGGATGTGGGGCCAGATCCCTGGGGCCCTCGTCACCTCCCCCATCCTCTGTTTTTTTTTTTCCATTAGGTTTGCTGCCCCCTCAGAGCATGGACATGCAATGACTTCTGTGGCACTGAGATGCCAACACCCACCAGCACTCTACCCCCACGTCTGTTGGTGCTGCATGTTCTTGGCACTGCCCCCGGCCACCACCAGGAGCTGAGCAGGAGCAAATCTTACCCTAGATCCCTCCCTGGAAAGGGAGAGCAGTCCACCAGATGCTCAATCCCTCCCACCCACTGACCCCCAATGGCCCGAGTCTGCTCTCAAACCTGGGTAGCTAGTGTGGCACAAAGAGTGGTGTCCAGCGCCTTAACCCTGAGTGCCACTGGGCTGGCTACCCTAAGTACCCTTAACAGAGACAATTGTGCAACTGACAAGGGAAGAATGTCTAGCAGTTGTGCTGGTATGACAATGAGCACCATAAAGATGTGTGCCATTTGCAAAATCTAAGGGCTGGTATGTCAAATGATATACCAGTTCTGGATTATGGGGACATATTATTCTGTGGGGTGTCAGGAAGGGAGCTGTTGAGGTTAGATGCTGTATATAATAGCCTCGCCTGCTTTATCCTAGGTGTGCCTCTGAGACTACATAATTGTCTTATGTACTCTGAACTAGGATGGGTAAATTTATATGAAATAAGTTAGCTTCATATAATGAAGTACATGTATCAATGTTTTAAGTTTAGAAACTACCCGCACAAGGGATCTGGAAGTGGAGGGGAAACCTGAAGCCCTTTGGGTGCAGCTCCAGTCACTGGGGGGGGGAGCTCAATGGGAGTGGTCTATAGACCTCCCTCACAGGGAGCAGAGGAAGACGGAAACCTGGGTGAACAGATTAGAACTTAGGCCGGGAAAGCCAAAGTGGTATTTACTGGTGACGTCAACCTACCAGGGGTTAACTGGGAAACACTATCAACTACCAGCTCTAGGGAAAGGTATGTCCTGGATGCCTTCCAGGATGGCTTTCAGGAGCAGGGGGTCAGAGACCCTACTGGGGGGATGCAATTCTGGACTTGGTTTTAACAAATGGAGACCATGTCCATGATGCAGAGGATCCAGTGGCAGGGAGCGACCACAGGATAGTATGGTTTAATCTGGGATAAGGACATGAAAGATCAAAGACTCACACCAAGGTTGTTGACCTCGAAAGGGCAGATTTTGGAAGGATGGGGGTAGTCATGAAGGAACATCTGTCTCTAGGATTAGGTCAGAAATGGGGTAGAGCAGAAGTGGGACACAATAAGGCTGGTATCAGAGTGGCAACACAGTCCTGCACCAAAATCAAGAGCAAAAACGCCACACATATTGGGCCTAGCTGATTCACCACCGAAGTTGCAAACAGGGTGAAGGAGAAAAGAATAGCCTTTCTTAAATACAAGTGAACAAAGAAGGGTGAGGATAGGGAAGTTTACCTTATGAAGACTAAGGTGGCAAGTGGAGCTATCAGGGCAGTGAAAGCAAGTAGGGAGCTCCAATTGGCTGAAGGAATCAAGTCGTCGGAAAAGGTCTTCTACAGGTATGTAAAGGAAAGAGGCAGAGGAAGGATGGTATAGTAAGACTAAAGAAGGTGGTGGGACAGGCAGAGATTAGTGAGGAGCAGGCTGCAGTATTAAACCAGTACTTCAGCTCGGTCTTCAGAAGGGAAAAAGAGAGACCAGTACCTAGGGGCAGAAGGGCAGCTGATTCAGGGGGAAGGGGGGGCTGAAAGTACCCATCTCAGTAGAAACAGTGTTAAGGGGTCTCAGAACCATCTGGGTGGACAAAGCACCGGAACTGGACAAGGTGCACCCAAAGGGTGTTAAAAGAGATGGCCAACATTCTGGCTGGCCCATTAGCAGACATGTTTATTACCTCTCTAGAGATTGGGAAGGTGCCAAGGGACTGGAGTCTGGCACACGTGGTGCTGTTCCACAAGAATGGACCTAGGGATGACCTGGGGAACTATCACCCTGACAGCTTGACCTCCACTGTGGGAAAGCTGATGGAGGCTATCCTTAAAGAATGACTAGTGTATTATTTGGGCTCATGCAGACTTCAAGGCCCTAGACACCATGGTTTTGAGTTGGGAAGATTGTGCCATACAAATCTGGTTGACTTCTTTGACTGGGTAATGAGGGCAGTGGACAGGGGACAGGCAGTGGATGTTCTTTATTTAGACTTCTGCAAAACGTTCAACTTGGTCTAATACAAAAGGCTGATCAGCAAGTTCGAGGGGCTAGAGGTGGTGGGGGAAGCTCATAGGATGGATTAAGAACTGGTTACAGGATAGAAGTCAGTGTTTGGTGGTAGGGGGGAATCTTGCAACTGAGGCCGGTCACCAGCGGGATGTCACAGGGCTCTGTTCTTGGCCCTGTGTTGTTTAATGTCTTCATTAGGGATGTAGCTGAAGGGATTAAGGATAAAATCTGCCTCTTTTTGGATGATACTAAACTCTGTGGAGAGGTAGATACAGAGGATTGGAGAAGGGAGCTACAGGAGGACCTGGCTAAACTGGAGAGATGGTCAGATACCTGGCAACCAGCTTTCAACAACAAAATGTGCAAGGCTATGCACCTTGGCACACGAAACCGAGGGGCAGATTTCTGGTTGGGGGGTGAAAGTAGTAGAGACCAAGGAAGAGAGAGACCTAGGAGTTATCATCACCAATGACTTGAAACAATCTGCACAGTGCAGTAAAATGGCAGCTAACTCTACAAGAATGCTGTGTTGCATAGCCAGGGTGTTCATATCCAGGAGGAGGGGGGTCATAGTGCCCCTGTGCAGATCACTGGTGAGACCGCTAATGGAGCAAGGGGTCCAGTTCTGGCATCCTTATGTAAAAAAGGACATAAAAGTGCTGGATGAAGAGTAGTGTAGGGTAAACAAGATAGAAACATAGAAACATAGAAATGTGACTTCAGAAAAGGACTGCTTGGTCCAACCAGTCTGCCCAAGGCACCTAGGTAACGGCTAGGACTTTTTCCGGTGCCCTCCAGACCCCCGATACCAGACCCATATAGCCATCCCATGCTCTCTTAAATACCTTTACGGCCTCCCCTACCACTGCCTCTGGGAGCCCATTCCATTTATCCAGCACATTTTCTGTAAAAAAGTTATTTTTTGTGTTCCTTCAGAACCTGCCTCCCTCTACTTGCATTGCTTGCCCCCTGGTCCTCTTCTGCCCCTGTAGTTTAAAAAGTTTCTCTATCGGCTCTCTGTTTATGCCCTTTACATATTTAAATGTCTCAATCATGTCCCCCCATCCCTCCTCTGCTCAAGAGAGTACATGCCCAGTTCCATCAATCTATCTTTATATGTCAAGTGACCAAGCCCTGCAGCCATCTTCCTCTCCTCTGTACACGGTCTAGCCTGTCCACTTCTCTTCTCAAGTACGGCCTCCAGAATTGCATGCCGTACTGCAAATGTGGTCTAACAAGATGTGTATATAGAGAAATGATGACCTCTCTCCTCCTGCTAGTGAATCCCCTCCCGATGCAGCCCAACATCCTACTAGCTTTAGCTCCTGCCTTCTCGCACTGTTTAGCCACCTTGAGGTTCCCTGACACAATAATTCCCAGGTCTCTCTCCTCCTCAGTTACTTCCAGGGCTTGACCACACAGATAGCATGAATCTCTCTGTTTTTCCTCCCTAAGTGCATGATTTTGCACTTCTAATATTAAAGGCCAAGTTCCATTGCCTAGACCAATCCTCTAACAGCCTCGGGACCCTGTGCATATTTTCTACCCCTCCTCCCCTGACTGTCCACCCTATTACAAACCTTCGCATCATCTGCAAAGAGGCATACCCTTCCCCTTAGTCCCTCTATTATATCTGCCACGAATATGTTAAAAAGTAGTGGTCCCAGTACCAACCCCTGGGGAACCCCACTGGTGACCATCCCCTCTCCCGAGGTGACCCCATTTACTACCACTTTCTCACTTCTACCCATTAGCCAGTTTCGCACCCACCCTACCACCTTCCCCCCATAGCCCAGACCATCCAATTTAAACAGTAGTCCCCCACGCGGTACGGAATCAAATGCCTTCCTGAAATCAAGATACGCAATATTCACCGAGCCCCCTTGGTCTACCTCCCTAGCGACCCAATCAAAGAACTCTATTAAGTTTGTGTGACAAGATCTCCCTTTAGTGAAACCATGCTGATGCTTGTTCAGAAGGTAATTTTCTTCTAAATAGTGCAGAATCCTGCCTTTTAGCAACTTCTCCATAATTTTATCTACAATGGAGGTTAAGCTCACAGGCCTTTAGTTACCCACCTCCTCTCTATCCCTCCTTTATGTAGAGGGCCCACATCCACCCTCTTACTATTCTCTGGGATCTCCCTTGTCTCAAGTGACCTACTAAACAGAGCTGCCAATGAAGCTGCTAGAATATCCCTAAGTTCCCTCAACACCCTAGAGTGCTCCCCATCCGGCCCCATGGCCTTATCCACTCTTAATTGCTCCAGCTCTCTCAATACTGCACTCTCCGAGAGTGGGCTCATATCAACCCCTATCCCTGCCTCATTTTCAGTACTTATATCCCTAGACTCCCCCCCACCATAAAGACTGAGCAAAAATAGTTATTTAATAACTGTGCCTTTTCTCTGTCCTCCTTCAGAAAAACTCCTTCAGTGTTTTTAGCCTGTTTAACCCCCTTCCCGTTTTCTGTCTCTCACTGATATACCTACAGAAAGCCTTGTCCCTGGACTTGACTGACTTGGCAATGTCTTCTTCTGCCCTGGCCTTTGCCCTCTGCACCTCTCTGCCCACCTCCTTTTGCCTCTTCTGGTATGTTTCCCAGTCCTCCCCCCTTTGCATTGTCTTGAACCTCCTGAACACCATCCTCTTTTCCCTAACCATCTCTACCGCCTCCCTGCTGAACCAAAGAGGCTTTCTCTTCTTCCTAGTCTTATTTACCCACCTGACATATTGATCTGTCGCCCCAATTATACCACCTTCAGGCAATCCCACATGTCCTCTATCCCCTTATTTCTTTCCACCCCCTGTGTCGCTTCCGCATATAGTCCCCCATCCTGTTAAAATCTATCTCTCTGAAGTCTGGTACTTTTGAAGATGGTTCAGCATGAAGACAGTTACAGCACAAGCCCTATCAAGAAAGACTACAGTAAAAGAACTCGGCATGTATACACTGGAGGAGAGGGGGGGCACGATAGAAACCTTTAAATACTTAAGGACATAAAAAAGTCAGCATTGAGGGCTTCTTTAACATAAAGGGTGCAGGGATAACAAGGGGACATCAGTTAAAGTTGGAGAGGGGAATTTAAAAAAGATGCAAGGAGGCATTTCCTCACTGAAAGGGTGGTCTCAGGATGGAATAAGCTTCCGGAGGAATTGATTTCTTTCAAGACTGTGGGAGGCTTTAAAAGCAAGTGGGATAGGCTTATCAGGAAAATCAAAATGAGGACAGGGTATTGTGGAAGTGGAGAGGGAGAGAAGGAATGTAGAGGCAAGGGGGATGAGGGGGCATCTCTGCTGAAATCTCACAGCTCAGCTGCACTCTTGAGCAGACTAGATAGACTGTAATGGCCTTTATCTGCTGGCAGTTTCGTATGTTTGTATAAAGGAAGGCCTAAGAGCTGCCCATGGCATAGAATTCATTTTAGCTAGAAAAAGAATGAATCTTAGGAGATCATCATTTTATCATCTTGGACCCAAAATTTTGAAACTCTATACCCTGACAATTAAGACCAGCTAAATACTCACGTGCAAATGGCTTGTGCTCCTTTCCCAATACATGTGCGCAGTCAAAAATCAATGGCAACAAAACAGAAAAAACAGCACCAGGTTACAGTATTAATTGTGCTCATTTAATGTTACAAATAAATATTACAACCACTGATCATATCTGACAGAGACCAGCTAAAAGCCCAGTTGGAAGGCTGGGCCTATAGTTCAAAGTATAAGGAGCCAGCCATTCCCCCTTCCTGAGCTATATAAGCAGTTCCTCTCAGCCTCCTTCTGAAGCACTTTTTCTTTGCAGCGGAGGCTTTAGTCTCTATCATTTCCCTAGAAATGAGCTTTGGCTCAATTGGGCCATCCACATTCATGGAAATTTTATGAATGAATGAAATAAACTACTACTACTACTATAAATAGAAAAGTTGCTGCCGAGCTGAATGCAAAGTGATATGCTTCACACAGTACAAAATGGTGAAGGACACCAAGAGTCTACATACCCCTTGCCAGCCTACTAAGGAAAGGCATTATCATCAGCTTTGAAGGGATCCTCTTGCCACTTTCCCAGCTAAAGGGCGAGCACAGCTGGGGTAACCATTGCTGGGGTGTGAAATGTGGTAAAATGAGGTAAACCTAGGGCACAAACAATCCAATTATAGAACTGTAAAGTTGAAGCACAACTTTTTTAAAAGGTTAATTAAAAACTCTTCATTATGACATTTGTATATCTTATTTTTCTAGTTCCTGATCTACTTGTAGCAGTACATTGAGTACTTAAAAACCTAGGGCTCGGTTTTCAAACATTCCTGAATGGCACAAATCCGAGGTGTGCTGAACATATGATGCACAGAGCTTGCAGCATTCTCCTGGCCAATAATCGGGATTTTTTGATCCACATGACCGTTGCTGCAAATTAGATCAACACTTTCTGGTCTAGCTTGCATCACCTCCGGGTACCCATTTTACTGAGCTTGCACCAAATATTTGACACACGCTGGCATAAATTGGGTAAAATGTTGCAACTCCGCTCAACTTACCAAAATCGGGCACAATTGCAGCAAAGGTGTTTGGCTCAACTGTGCCAAGGACAGGGTTTGACACAGGGCTCGATGCATCAGCATTTGAAAATCAAGCCCCTAGAGTTACTAAAATCATCCATTAGAAATATGATACAATCACTACTAGACCCTATATATCCCCAGCCTCATTTTCCAGTTTCTATTGTGTCCTCATGCCCACAATGTTGCTCATGTCATTACTGTTATACATGAAAAGAAAGTCATTCTGTGCAAACCAGTGCCATCTAGTAGTGAAAGCTGTGATTGTCAAAAGCAATAAAGCCATCTGCTGGATGCCAGTGGGATGGCAAGTATAAAGTAAAGAGCACACTACCCTCACCACTTGTGGGAAGTTCCCTTTAGCTGAAGGGTTAGAGCTGCTGCCTTCAGGACCCAGGTCACAGTATGATTGCCTGCAAAGGCTAGAGGTGTGTGCCAAATGGAGTGGGGTCAGACATAACAGTGGGTATGAGGATAAGGGATTTTTCTTGAGAAAAACCTAGTCTGTATAAAGCAGTGCAGTCTAGTAGTATAAGCTGTAACAGTCAAAAGCAAAACAGGTGATCCAAATGGACATGAAAGCAAAGTTTAATTTTACTAAAACTAATATATTCAACTAATACTTGTGATGCAGCATGCTTTCTTTAATATTCTTTCTGTTTTTCTATGATCGTTTTAGTAATTTAAGATAAACAATGTGTAGTTGTTTGGATCCTCTCCCCCCATTTAGAGGACACGTAATAAGATGAATTATACTTTATTCATATGTTATAGTACTTTTTCAGATTTCTAAGAATGTAATTTTCTTATCTGTAATATGAATGTATGAAATATCAATAAATAAAAAAAAATTAAAAACTCAAAAGAGCCATCTTGTTTAGGAAGCTCTATCTTTTCAAGAAGGAAGGATTTCCTTTAGGCTTAATGGCTAGAGCTGCTACTTTCTTCACTTTGGGTCCCTGATTTTTATTCCCTGAAAGGTTTGGGATACATCAGCTTAACTAGAGAGGGACAGATCCATTTACTCCCCCCCAAAGAACTTACTATGGTGATTTAGTTAGAGCTCAGACTGGTTACATCATGACCTGTCTCCTACCCTCTTAAATAGCATCTGCTTTCCTGTACCCCATATTGTACCAACATTCTACATCTTGGATTTATAGCCTCAGTTTTAGTATAACCACAATTTATTATTAAAACAACACAAAACTTCAAAGCTGTATAAATATTGCATCATTTCTTGCGATCGTAACCTTGCACTTTTATACTCCAAATCTATATGCATAGTAACTGATCAGCTCTGCAGTTATATCCCCCCGACCCTCTTGGAAAGTAAGCATGTCTGCAAAAGAAAACTATGCTGGAGTGTACAAATCCTAAATAAATAAATAAATAAATAAAAGCAATTTGTACTGTATTGGGTAGGCCCCAGGTCAGTGGCATTGAAGTGGCTTCAGCAAGGCAAATTAGGTGACACCTCTATTGTTAAACAATCAAGTGATACATGGGAAGTCTCATTAAGTATTTTCCATTTGAATTTGAGTTTGCTGGTACATAGATGCACAACTGAACACAGTTTGCCCATTCAAACCTTTTCAAGAGCAAGCTTGAGATCTTTATGGAGGAAAAAATGCTAAAATGTTTCACTGGATTTTATTGGGCAATTCATTTGTATGATTTTCTATGAGTGTTTGACAATTTAGTGATAACAGAGTTTTTTTTTCTTGCTTACCAACAACCTGGACTACCAGTAACTCATTACAAACAAATGATACCCTAACGGATTAGAGAACAATTCCAAACCCATTCTGAAACAGCAATGCTGTTAAAATGCTTTTATGATAAAACAAGACTTCAAAACTGTGGAGTTAAGCTAATTTTTTACTGAGGTTAATTGCTAATTTAATGACAGACTAGCATTCCTTACACAAAACAATTAAAATACAATTTACATTTATATAATTTTTTTTATGTCCACTAGAGCTGAAGTGGATAGAGTGAAAATGAATTAAATCCCTTAAACATTGGGGTTCTTTTCTTTTTAAACAGATCTTAACTTTGGAGTCTGAGAATTGGGCAAAGTTCTCATTGGTTTGAAGCAGTCAGTCAAACAGTTTTGAGTAATAAGATTTAATTCCAAGTTCACACCCTATCCTGCAAAGCATCGTTATAAATTTGCATTAGGGAATGATATAAAACAAACTTGAAATTTTTTTGGTTTCAAATTACTTATTCCCAACTTTAAATGATATAGGACCCATATTCAGAGGTGACCATGATTGCTGCATGCACAACAGTGCTACTGGTGCGATAGCGCATGGCCAGTTCAGGGGTAATATTTAGAGAGGTTGCGCACTCTGACCGGAGCCACACTTCCTGTCTGAATATGATGGGATGTGATGGTGCATGGCATAGCCCCCCTACCAGAATATGGGGCACAGGAGCAGACTAGAGATGATGCATCCCAAAGAAGATATACCAGTGCTCCAGCAAGCCATATTCAGTCCTGACATGTTAATGATCCGATATGGCATACAAGTTTGTTCCATTCAAAATTAATATTGTGTGAGAACAGAGGGCAACTACTGTATATGGCAGATGCTAGGACTGAGCAAAATCAGCAAGTACTGCTTCAGTGAAATATTGCAAATGTTGTGACATTTTGTAAATTTGTTGATTCTAACAATCATCCTTTTGGCTACAGACTTGACAATTGGCAAGCTTACTTGTTGTTGAGGGGTCTAAAGGCCTGCCAAATAGCATACATTCAACTGAGTAGTTTCAGACTTACAGGGGTTCTAAGTCAGGCATTTTTTCTTCATGAAATTTAAAACAAATATTTTGCTGCTTATAAGCCAGCCTCCTTTAGAGCTTGATCCAGTACTTGAAAATGGCACACATAACCTTTTTAGAAGGGTCTTACAAACTGCTAATGTTGGCAACATTTGGTTAAGTAACTTGTAGTTTACAGGGGTTCATAATTTCACAGTTTAATTTTTTGTAACATCTTATGAAATATTTTCAGAAAATGTGGATTCATTGCCATTACATGTATAGACCTGATGTTTTGCTTGCATACCAAGTGCCAATAGGTCCTCAAACATAACAACATTGTAGAAATGTGGTTTAGTGACTTTAAATTTACAGTGGAAATACTGCAGACTACATATTTGCAAAATATTCTCAAAAATTCATGGAAGTGGAAAAGGTAATGTCATCCTGATTCCACTTGTTGAATTTTAATTTTTCAAACTATTGATCACCACTATATCCACTGTTTCTACTCTGTTTCCCTAGATGAGTTCTGCTGTTTGCACTTCTGTAGTTTACCACTGGTGCTATATCACCCCCGAGCTTCTGCTCTTTTCCTGTGCTCGACAAAATGGGCTCTTTGGAACTGTTTATCCCTCTAATATCCACGTATTCTTTACATTGATGACTTCCCTTAAAGAGAACTACACCATTTTCTGTCGGATCTATCTCTTGAGAATGGCCAGAATCCCTCATTCTTTCTGTCCCACTCTTTTTCACCCCCTCCACCACCACCAGGTCCCTGTGAGTGTCCTTTAATCCCAGCTTTCCAAGAGCGTCAGGCTGTCAGCCTTGTCAGTTTTGCTTGGCATGATCCTTCTATGAATTGCATTCAAGTGGGAATTGTTGCTTCTCTCTGCTTCCCTGCTCAATTGGTGGAATTCTGTTCTTGTGCTTCCCTGCTCTGGTGCCCTTCTTTGGTGAACCCATGCACCTAACTCTTGCCACTGGTTATCCCCTACACTTAGTGCCTTATCTATCCTTTAGTTTAAATCCACTCTGAGTGCTCTGTCTATTCTCCTGGCCAGTACACCCTCTCTCCTGATACTGCTTCTATCCATCTAAGCTTTCCTTGCCCCAGAATACTCTCTAGTTGGCTTGAGAAACAACTCTGTCTTTCAACAGACTCTTACTAGAAGTTTATTTTTATTTTATTAAATTCTCAGATTACAAATACCTTTGAGCAGAAACTGCTCGTTTACAAAGGTTCCACATCAGAGGATGAGGGGCAACATACATACAGAGGTAGTAAAATAATGCACAATAAACAAGCAAAACAACTAAAAGAAAAAAGAATAAAGATATACAGTTATAACATACTTTGAGTAGGCAGCTGGCTGTGGTAACAATAAGAGATAGAGGGCACAAGAGGCAGTTAGTATTGCAGGCGTGCGACCGGGTTGGGGGGGGAGTAGGCAGGCTAATGGGCCACTGTCAGAAGATGGGGGAAAATGTCTTGTACCAGTGGAGAAGTGAAGCAGAAAAGGAGTCACAAGGAAGGCCCAGTGCCAGAGAGAATGAAACTGGGAAAGGGTAGGCTGTGAGACATGAGTGAGCTGGGAGGTGTTTAGAGAGATCTCTATTCAGAGAAACAGTCACATGGAGTGGTAGAGGTGAGGTAAAGTTTGAGATTCCTTTTGAAGGATCCAAGTGTAGTAGAGGAGAGTGCTTCTTTATTGGGGGAATTGAACCATTGAGCGGCTCTATAGATAAAGTACCGCTGGCCCATGGAGGTACGACATCTGGGAACCTGAAAGGTTAGAGATTGGGCACCACACATTTGTTGAGTGCCACTGAAGGTAGTAAGGAGTGTGCTAACACCAGGTGGCATGAGATGGAGGAGAATCTTTTTGGTAAGTAAGCAGGTCTGGTATTGTATTCTGCTGAGTAGGGGTAGCCAGCTGGCCTGTGCATAGAGGTCACAGGTGTGAGTTTGTCGGGCTGCACCCGTTAGTAGTCTACAGGCTTTGTTGAGAGAAACTGAGATCCTGTGGAGGGTACTTGTTGAGGCAGAGCCATAGATGGCAAGGCCATAGTCAATGATAGATGTGACAGAGCTGTAGAGGGCTAGTTTAAGGGCATCCATAGGTATAGAGTGCTTGTGTTTGTGTAGCAGTCCAATCCATATATTGGCGGTCTTGGCAACAGTGTCAGTATACCGAGTGTAGGAGAGGGTACTATCCAGGGTAATAGCAAGGTACTTGAACTCCTTGACATGTTCGAGTGGGTTCCCAGCGTGGTTCTTGATGGTGAGGGACAGAGAGTTGTGCCTGCTCCATTGGTTACAGAAGGACATGGCTTTGGTCTTGCTGTGGTTCAGGACAAGTTTATGAGAGTTGAACCAGTCTTCGACGTGCTTGAAGTTGAGCTGCAGCTGGGATTCAAGGACTGTAATGTCATGGTGGCTGGAAAACAGAACTGCATCGTCTGCGTATAGTAATATTTTTTGGTGGCAGGCACTGGGGAGATTGTTGATGAAGAGGGAGAAGAGTAGAGGGCCCAGAATAGATCCCTGGGGGGACTCCGGAGTGGACCAGTTTCTCATCCGAAGAGATCCCTGCAATCCTTACACATTGGATCCGATTATCAAGGTAGCTGGTGAACCATGGAAGGGCATTGCTGGAGATCCCAATGGAGGACAGTTGCCTGAGCAGTAGGGGGTGGTTAATTGTGTCGAAGGCCTTGGTCAGGTCTATAAATACTGCCCCCCCACAATTCCCTGTGTCAAGCGTGGCGTGGATGAAAGTTGTAAATTCCAGTAGTGCAGTGGTGGTGCTGTGCCCTTTTCTGAAGCCATGCTGTTCTGGGCACTGTACATTGTACTTATCCAGGAATTCAACTAGTTGGTCCGACACTATTCGCTCCAGCGCTTTGGATAGTGGGGGGAGAAGTGAGATAGGTCTGTAATTGGTGTGGAGCATCCTATCTCTGCTTTTGTGAGCCAGTGTGACAGTGGCTTTCTTCCAGAGAGAGGGGAAATGGCCCAATCTAAGTGAGAGATTGAAGATCTTTGTAAGTGGTTCTAAGATTTCATCAAGGACTTGTGCCAGCAGTTTCAGGTCAAGGGAGTCACCACTGTACCCTTGTTTGCCGATGGCCTTTTGAATGTAGTTTCTAGCTACATGTGGTGGGACCTCCTTAAAGAAAAACTTTGGGGTTGTAAGTTCTAGTTGGGGGACACATGGGAAGAGCTGGAGGAGAGGTCGTCGAAAAAATTAGGAGGAAGGACACTGTCCAGGTTTGTAAATGCATTATTAAAAGTGCTGGTGATGGTACCTAGGTCGAGTGTAGGAGTGCCATGAAGGTTGAGCACAGTGGGTGGTGCTTTAGGATCCTTGCCTGTGAGTTCTTTCAGGTTGTTCCAGAATTTTTCCCTGGACCCAAGAGTTGGTCAGAGCCTCTTTGTAATAGATGCGTTTAGCATTCCGTATTTTTCGAGTGCAATCATTTCTGGCTGCTTTATATTTTTGTATGTTTACTTGCATCGGAGTTGCATGGGCACAATGCCAGAGGTGGTCTCTGTGCTTGAGTTGAGTTAAAAGGTCAGTAGTAACCCAGGGGTTGGTCTGTCCATTGACCTTCATCTTTTTCACTGGCGCATAGATGTCACAGGCTTCATTGAAACATTTGATAAATAGGTCCAAGGCTTTGTTGGTGTCACTGAGGGAGTCAAGCACAGCCCAGTTCAGTCTGGTTAGATGGGATTTTAACAGCTGGAGGTGCCCTTGTTTGATAACCCTGGCATAGATAAGCTTGGGAGGGGGCTTGTGGAATTTGTTTGACCAGGAGCAGATGACAGGCGAGTGGTCACTTATTGTATCCGGGAGTACAGAAACATTGGAAATGCATTCAGGGCAGTTAGATAGAATCCAGTCTAGAAGCGTAAGGGAGCCTGTCCTGTAGTTACACCTAGTGGGGACATTGACCAATTGAGTGAGGTGATGTGCCACGGCTGCATCCTTATAGGTATCGGCCTCAGCGGAGAGCCAGTTAATGTTAAAATCACCCATAATTATGGTTTCAGAGTTATGTTGCTGGACCCTTAGATATTCCATGATGCTATGGAAGCCAGCGGCCTGGTTTCTTGGGGGTAGGTAAACTGAGATGGCAGTGAGTTCCTTGTTATGTGCACCAAGGAGGATTTTGATTGTGAGGACCTGAGAGGAGTTGCTCAGGCTAGGGGATGGGATGATGTGACCCGTAAGGGTATCCTTAAGATAGATGGCGCAGCTCCTGCCCCATTCAGCAATCCTGTCTTGCCTGAATATGCAGTAGCCAGGGATAGAGACTGAGGTATCAGGGATTTTAGGGTTTAGCCATGTTTCCACAACTGAGAGGACATCAGGGTTGTGCTGTAGGATCCATGTTTGGAGGTAATCAAGTTTGTTGAGGATGCTGCAGGCATTGATAGATGCCAGGGTGAGTGTCCCTGTCCTTCTACTTGGTGCCTCTGCTGGCTGCCCAGGTGGTCCTGGGTTGGGGTGAACATTTCCTGAGAGTAGGAGCAGCATAAGGAGAATTTGTAGGAGAAAGGATTTCAGCATCTTGTAGGTTTGCCAGTTTGTTTTGCTCCTATGCCTTCCGTCGCTACAGTGCCACCACTGTTTGGATAGGTTGTAGTGTACAAACATGGTTAGGGGGATAATCGGTGGGCAGTGCACAGTTAGTATCAGAAGGTAGCCAAAGTGCCATAGAGGGAAGCAGAGGTTGGAACTATCCATGATATATAATCCCTGTGATCATGCCAAGGTTATTATGCAGGGCATAGAGGGATGCATGATGAGGATGAGATTGTTTTGGGTTGCTCCCCATGTAAATGTAACAGGGGGTAAAGCACATAGTCAGTAAAAACACCTGGAAAAGCATTATTCAGCCAGAGGACGAATCAGGTTCCATGGGAGATAAATGATGGGAGAGAGGGTTTGCTTAATAAGGGTTGGATATGGAGAGGAGGTAGCAGATAGTCAGGGCACAGTGTGATGTTCAGCTGAGGAGGATAAGTGGCAAGGGACAGGGATAGCTAATCCAATGGGAGGGCAGCACACAGGGATAGCTAAACCAATGGTAGGGCAGCACCCAGAGTGGGAGAGGCAACAAGCCTATTTAAAGGAGACCTGGGTGGGGGTGGGACAAAATACAACCCGATTTTCACAATTAGCTATAAACGTAGTTGCCTAGATTGTGGGAGGGTGGGGAGCCAGCGTGCAGCACTGGTGAATTTAACTGTGCTCCAGCAGAAGTAAGTTTACCAGATGGCCAGTTAGTGGAGCCAAGCAGCGGGGCTTCTTGGAGTTTCTTTTTGGGGGCGGCGTCAGCAGCGTTCCATGCTGCTATCCAGGAGGTTCAGTTCCTGGTGCCCTATTTAATTCTGCTGGTTACTGGTGGGAGTCGAACAGCGGCGGCTGCTGTGGGGAGGTCCAACCACCTGCAGCAGCTACCAACAGGAGCCCGGTTGGGCAAAGAAGGGTTCCTAAGGAGGAAGGGAAGGCAGGATAAATAATGAGGACTGCAGGGAGGGATTTTCAGCCACAAAAGAAGGGCGGGTCAGGAGGGAGGAGAGAAAAGATAAGTAAGTAGATACAGGACAGGCCATGGGGTTCGGGGAAACAATAGCAGCAGGCATTGTTTGTGAGAGGGAGGGGTGGAGAGGAAGAAAAGCAAGCAGGAATGAACAGGCAAAATAACAAATTCCTCCCAGATAACAGAGTCTAGCACAAGCAGAGAACACTAAGCTGAATTAACTTTATACATTCTGATCTTAAATTCTGTTTTACTAGTACGGCACAAAAACTGTGGTTCCCTGTCTAGAAACAGTAGCAGTGAGGACAACTTAATTAATTACTGTAATTCACTGCAATCTCAAGGCTAAAAAATAATTAATTCTGCAGAAAATACTTTAAATCTTTCAAGAGAACCGTTCATCAGTAGTGAGAGCAGGCAGCCTTGCATGAGCAGCAAGCCAAGTATTTGCGCAGTGCAGTGTTCTGTCCGAGTTTTGTCCGTTTGAAAAATGGCGCCAAAAAAGTCTTTTGAAAATTTAACTGCGCTCCGGCAGAAGTAAGCTTACTGGGTGGCCAGACAGTGGAGCTGAGCAGCGGGGCTTCTTGGAGTTTCTTTTTGGGGGCGGTGGCAGCAGCATTCCGTGCTGCTATCCAGGAGGTTCAGTTCCTGGCGCCCTATTTAATTCTGCTGGTTACTAGTGGGAGTCAAACAGCGGCGGCTGCGGGGTCCAACTGCCTGCAGCAGCTACCAACAGGAGCCTGGTTGGGTGAAGAAGGGTTCCTAAGGAGGAAGGGAAGGCAGGTATAAATAATGAGGACTGCAGGAGGGATTTTCAGCCACAAAAGAAGCGGGTGGGTCAGGGAGGGAGGAGAGAAAGATAAGTAATTAGATACAGGACAGGCGGGGTCTGGGAAACAATAGCAGCAGGCATTGTTTGTGAGAGAGAGGGGGTGGAGGAAGAGGAAGAGAAAGCAAGCAGGAATAAACAGGCAAAATAACAAATTCCTCCCAGATAATAGAGTCTAGCACAAGCAGAGAACACTAAGCTGAATTAACTTTATACATTCTGTTCTTAAATTCTGTTTTACTAGTACGGCACAAAAATTGTGGTTCCCTGTCTAGAAACAGTAGCAGTGAGGGACAACTTAATTAATTACTGTAATTCACTGCAATCTCAAGGCTAAAAAATAATTAATTCTGCAGAAAATACTTTAAATCTTTCAAGAGAACCGTTCATCAATAGTGAGAGCAGGCAGCCTTGTGTGAGTAGCGCTCCAAGTATTTGCGCAGTACAGTGTTCTGTCTGAGTTTTGGCCATTTGAAAAATTTAACTGCGCTCCGTCAGAAGTAAGCTTACTGGGCGGCCAGTCAGTGGAGCCTGCCTAATAGTCTGCTATAATTTCTTGCAGCCCCCCTGACCATTCAAATATCATGTAAGATTATTCAAAGTATGTTAGTGTTGTAAATGATCTCCTTATGTCCTTGGGACTTGTGTTCCTTATGTCATTCTTGCCACTGTAGATAACAGCCAGCTCCTCCCTCTATCTGCAGTGTTTTACTGTGGGTTGCGCTTTTTTAACATGTACTGCAGGCAGGCATATCACCTTATCTGCACTAGCATCACAGTCCTGCAATACCACTACAGCTCCTCTGATGAAATTTTACTATTGAGTCCCTTATGAATGCTACAGTACCTTAGTACCAGACCACCACCCCCCTCCCCCGTGGAGACCGGAGGTCGTGAGGGCCAGCCGAGAAGCCCTCCCTGCCATAAGACAAGCACAGCACGCTGAGCCAGACCACCACCCCCCTCCCCCGTGGAGACTGGAGGTCGTGAGGGCCAGCCAAGAAGCCCTCCCTGCCATAAGACAAGCACAGCACGCTGAGCCAGACCACCACCCCCCTTCCCAGTGGAGACCGGAGGTCGTGAGGGCCAGCCGAGAAGCCCTCCCTGCCATAAGACAAGCACAGCACACTGAGCCAGGTAATTTGCTGCTCACCTAAAGGAATCCGTTGCTGTGTGGCACCTTTTTCAAATGGCCGCCAGCCCCCAGCCTTGCCGCTCATTCACCCCAGCAGAAAAGCAGCTGCCTTGCCCTGCGAGTTTCAGATCAGGCTCAAACGGAGCCGAACTGTGAACTTGGTGGCCAGCCCTCCGTTGGGCACAGACATGCAAGTTTTTTCCTTTTGAAAAAAAATATATTTTAAGGAACTGAAAAGCCTGAGCAGCCTGAAGTATCTGATTTAAAATCTAGCCTCTGTGCATATTTCAGTCCCCTGCCTGTAACTCGTTTGGGACAAACAAGAATTTGAATTTCTTTACTATTACAGTGGGATTGTTTGTAGATTAAGTGAAGTTGGGCAATTTCTGTGTGGCTTTTAGAGGGACTCTTTAAGTGTTCTTGTGATACTGAAACCTGTAGTCACTGCAACAGCTCTCAGGACAGTAATTTGATCAGCAGCCCAAGCTCCTTTATTCATCTCCCCCCACCCAGCTCCCAGCCCACCCTGCTACTTAATTGTTTTACCTTCCTCTGCCTACTTAAACCCCTTGTCTTCCATTTTCTTCGCAGACCACCACCCCTCCCCATGGAGACCGGAGGTCGTGAGGGCCAGCCGAGAAGCCTCCTGCCATAAGACAAGCACAGCCACGCTGGAGCCAGGTAATTTGCTGCTCACCTAAAGGCACCGTTGCTGTGGCGCTTTTAAAATAGCACGCCAGCCCTCAGCCTTGCCGCTCGTTCACCCCAGCAGAAAAGCAGCTGCCTTGTCCTGCGAGTTTCGGATCAGGCTTAGCCCCACTGAACGCTACGTGTTCGGCTCCCCACCGCCCCCACCACAACCCTTGGTCGGCTCCTGAACTTATACCCTGTTCAAGTCAGGTGACAGGGCGAAATAACCTATCAGCCCACTTTTCCAGCAGCAGGTTGTACAGTTCCATCCCTAGAGTCCGCTGTCGCACATTCCCTCTTGACATAAAGTCACTATGCATCTTCTATTAATCACAGCTGCCTGGACCAGCAGGCTCACTCTCCTTGCTCTGCAACCCCACCCTGTGGCTCCTCCACCTCATGACTTCACCAACTTCACTATCCCTTCATCTACCCCAGACACTGGCTGGCAGAGACACTGCTACGCTGCACACCAACATCAATTTGTCCTAATTTACCTTCTCTCATACTCCTGCACTTACACCTGCTTTACAGATGGGTCAACACTGTACCTCTGCCCTACTCCAGCCTACACCTCAGCCCTCCACCCACCAAGACATGACGCGCCCCCCGGCAACCTCCCTGCTTCCCTCGCCATCTCTAGTCTACCAGTACCCACCCACAACAAAAAATAAAACAGTCACCCTATCATTCTCAGCTTGGGTCCCACAAGCATTGCAGGCTCTCTACTAAGGCACACATTACTCCTACTCCTGCTATCCGGAAATATTCACCCCAACCCTGGACCCCATCACAAACCCCCAAACAAACCTCAGGGAAGACTGCTGCTGGCAACAATTAATATTGTAGTCTTCCTAAAAACTCACGCTACTTCAAGGTTGGATTACCCAACATGCTCCTGACATTCTAGTCCTCTCAGAAACCTGGCTATCCAAAAATTCCCAACGATGCAGTCTCCTAAGTAACTATAACCTTTTAGGGCAGATAGACCTGATAAGCGTGGGGTGGCTGTGCAATATTCATTAAATCTACACTCAGTGCCACAGTCGTGGACACCCCCCAGAACATGGGGCGCAGACACTTACAGTCAAAATTAGTCTGGGCACCAAAACTATCCACATCATCGCTTCCTATATCCCCCCGAGAAACCAGAAACTTGCATTTGAATCAATCCTACACACTATCGCTCACCTGCCAAATGCTAACGAATCCATATTAATGGGCGATTTCAACATTGATTGGCTATCCCCATCCTCCTCCACCTACAAAGACGCAGCACAGGCTATGGACCTCACCCAAATTGTTACCTCCACAACAAGGTGTGATACAAGAACCGGGACCTCCACACTGTTAGACCTTATTTTTACAAACAGACCACGTAACATCACCCGGGCCTCAGTGCTCCCAGATGCTATCAGTGACCACTCCCCGGTTATCTGCTGGTGGTCGGTAACTCCCCAGCACCACCAACCACCACATGGCATCGTAAGCTCAAAAAAGGAGGCCTTGACTGCCTCAAAGAATACCTTGTAAATAGCAACTGGCTACCCATATATAACACACAGACAGTGGATACCGCCCTTACCCACTTTATAACTACATTTAACAAAGCCTGTGATATATTTGCCCCCTAAACAAAGCAGGTGGTGAAAACCAGGACTACCCCCTGGATCACACCTTCCCTTATAAACCTTATGCAACACAGGAACAACCTTTGGCACAAGGCCATAGACACACAGCGCACTAGGGACAGACAACTATATAGGGAGGCACGTAATAAATGCACCTGGGCAACTCATGAGGGCAAAAGCTGAATACTACTAGCATACCTCTCCACCTCCTGGGAGATGGAAAAATTCTGGAGCAACATTCAGAAATCAGTGGCAAATCTCGCCCCCACCCCTACCCAACTCAATGTGAACGGGACATTACTCAAGACCCAGCTAAAATCGCTGAAGCCCTCAACGACTCCTTCTCTGACCTCTCACATCCTCCCCAAATTTCTTCCACCCTCTCAAACCCCCACACCTTGTCCAGCGAATATAGACCTCCCACCCCATTCGGCTCAGACCATTCGACAACCTGGCCAAACGCTATATCTCCAAAGTTATCGCTAACACTCGCTACAGCAATGACTCTGGACTTAAAACTTATTAGGCTTACCTCGATGTCACACTACCCCATCTCACAAAATTTTAACCTCTCACTCTGCCTCGCCAATTCCTCTAACTGGAAAAAAGCCTTGATCACTTCTATCTTAAAGAATGGCGACCCCACCTGCACCGTAATTATAGACCAATCTCAATACTCCTCCTCTCTCCAAAGTGCTTGCAAAGTCTCAGACCAGCTTACAGAGCACCTTATGAGACACAACCTCTAAGTAAGGAACAACATGGGTCTGGTGAGCTAGCACCATCACGCCCTCACTGAACTAACCATATCATCCATGGGGCCCTGGACCAAGGATCTATTGCCGGGGCCATCTATGTAGACTTAACAAAGGCATTTGACACGGTCGGTCACGATCTTCTCATCCAAGTCCTGCCACAACTAAATGTGGCCGCTGAGGTCTCGGCCTGGTTCAAGGACTACCTCTCAGGTCACTCTCAGCAAGTGAGAATCAACTCCACCATCTCAACCCCAAACCTGTGTGCTCGGGCATTCCACAGGAGTCTATTCTGGGCCCACTGCTTTTTACACTCTTCCTTAACTCACTCCCCAAAGCTTGCAGCGGTCATCTCCTACTTTATGCTGCTGATGCTGTTCTTTACTGGCAACAACCACAGCCAGACACCCTCCAGCTCTCCCTTCAGGGGGTTTTCAGGGAGCTGGAAAACTGGTTTACTGTACACTGCCTGATCATTAACCATTCCAAAACGAAGTCCATGACCTTTGCACATCGCCAAAGCCCACACAGTCAGATGACACTCCAAATCACAAACTTGGATGGTACCCATCTGGAACATGTTACTCATTTTAAATATCTAGGTGTCACCTTAGATACCTCCCTCTCCTACCACAGACATGTACGCCTCCTCTCATCAGCGATTAACTCCAGAATTGGTACCCTCTACAGGATCAAGAACAGCCTGCCTGCCCATGCCATGCAGATAGCTGTCACCTCCTCCATCCTCTCACTTCTCGATTACGGGATTGTTATCTACGGCACTGCTGACAACTCCACCCTAAGTAGCATAATCACAGCGCTTAATAAAGCCTGCCGCCTCGCTACTGGCTGTGACAGACTCACCCACACCCGCGATCTGCACACACCAACAGGTTGGCTTAATTTCCATCAAAGACTCAAATATCAAACCTGCATCTTAGCAAAAAAGATCCACCTCCAGCTTACTCCCCATCGTCAGCCCGGCCCCTCACAGGCGGACTACCAGACTGTCGGCTACCTCATCCTTCACGGTCCCCCCATATCAAACGTCTCTAGGGCAGAGATCCTTCCGCTACCGTGCCCCCAAATGGCTCAACACCCTCCCTCCTACTCTCTCCCAGACCCACAGCATCGCACTTTTCAAAACAGGCCTCCGAACACACCTCTTTGAAAACTCTAAATGTGAATGCCAATAAGGCCTGCTCTGTCCTCCTTCATCCCCATAACTGACTCAGGGACTTCCTAGTCCCTACGCATCACCCTCTGCATTAGCTCTGTCTTGGGCCACATGTATGCCTCCCAAAAGCTTTTAAAATGCCTCTCAACTGCCATGTCAATTTGTAACCTGAAAAATCAAAGTGTATAAAAATGTGTTCTTTTAATGCTTTATATTGTCTTGTGTCTCTCCACCCCCTGTAACCACCGTGGAGCCATTGTATAAATACTGTCTGTACTGAAACCTGTATATAATTGCTCGTTCCGTCTGTCTTCCTTGTACTTTGGTTCTCCCTCCACCCCCTGTAAACGACGTGGAGCCTTTGCAAAAGAGTCTATGACTCAAAGGATTGTAATTCCAATTATACAGTAAATAAATAAATAAAAAAAAATAGTACCACTTCACCCAGCCTTTTCCTTCCTCCTCCATGGCAGGCCATGTGTATGGTTGGGCAAAATGTATGGATATGCTTTCCAAAAAATAACAAAATTCCATGATTTTCACAAAGCTCATGACATTAGATTCTAGGTATTTACTGTATGTTATTTAAGCAATAAGGCATGGCAAGGTGCGTGTTAATATGTAATCACGTCACTCCTGGGGTGGGTTGAAGCATGAGGTGAAGCTGAGTGCTTTCGCCACCCCAGGAGTGATGTTATTACACAATAACACACACCTTGGAGTGCCTTATTGCTGTTATACAATGGCTCATTTTAAAATAATATTAAAAAGTAAAAAAAAAAAAATTAATGTTTAAGTTATTTTTTTGTATGACAGGCATACTTTGCAAATAAAAGAAAAAGTAGTCCAGTAGGTGGTGCTGCTGGTAATGTTGTGGGTTTTTTGTGCTTGGTTCCTGTCTTGGTAACCCCCCCCAACATAGTCATCGTTACACGGTAGCATTTAATGAGTGTGCTCCCACTGCTTGTCCTGGAAGCACTTGAAGACTGTGGTTTTGTTTCCCCTGTGAAGGATAGATGGACAGTACAACAGATGAGCATGGAGCCGAGCAGTAACTTCCGGTTTCCCACTACACTCAGTAACTGAACATCGGTCAGAACCTGTGAGTTACAGGTCTTTATTTTTATTTTGGGAAAGCGCTTTTTGGAAAGAGGGAAGCTGTGTGGGTTTGCTGAAAAATAAAGAATTTAAAATGCGAATGCATGGAAATGGCCATGTGCGAGTGCTTTCACAGACCGAGGCTGCTATAGGGAAGTAAAAGCTGCCGTTTCTTTTGAATTTTGTGATTTTGTTTATTACCTGAAGGACTGAAGCAGTTAGGCAGGGAACATGTGTGTTTGTCAGGGGGGGGGCAGTGCGGCTAAGCTGTGATGGCTTCAGGGACTGCTGGCTTCCTGGTAGCTTGCATGGGCAGGGAGGGTTTTGTTTCACTGTCCTCTGGTCACTTGTGTGCCTGCACTTTATACAGTGATGTTATTGTTCAATAACATCACTGTGCCAGACGCACACTGACCAATCAGTATTGGGGACATTTTCCTGCCATTTTATAATTTGCAATTTAGGGCTGATTATAATTTGTCCACCCTTTAAGCAAGCAATTAGACAGTTGATATACATAACCCTTTTTGTTAGGCTCTATGAGTCTACCACAACTGGTTTATTAAACTTGCAGGGGCTTAAAACCCTGCAGTTTGCAGACTTGCTAAATGTGTGCAATATTGGGCTGTTTTTATAATTCAGACCCCTTTATGGCTAGAAATCTAACACTTAGCACATATATCCTTTTTGTATAGGCCTTTATACTTGCTAAATGTGGTGAAGGTTAGAAGAGCGATTTTAATCCTAGGCAAACAAAAAAATACACCATTTTGGCAAAATGTGGCAAATATTTGGTGGAAAGTTTGCAAAATTTAATGGAAGTGGAATTATAATATCACCCACATTTTGCTGGCAGATGAATGTATGCATTGCACTCTGGAAGGTTTGACTTGTTAGAGAACTTTAAATACCTTAAAGGTATAAATAAGGTACAGGAGGGAAGCATTCTTCAGAAAAGGACATGCCCTAGGACAAGACGACATGATATGAGGTTGGTGGTGGTGGGGGGGGGAGACTCAGAGGAAATGTCAGGAAGTACTTATTCACAGAAAGGGTGGTCAATGCCTGGAACAGACTACCAGTAGAGGTGGTGGGTTCAAGCATAGTTGGGGGATTCAAACATGCATGGGATAGGCATGGGGGTTGTAGAAATAGGAAGGGGGGAAGAAAATAAGCAAATTAATAAGATCTGCTAGGAAGGATGAGAGACTAAATAATTTGGTTTCCCTAGGGCAGACTAGATGGACCCAAGAGTTTTTATCTGTTGACAAATACTATGTAACTACTTTACCATGCATTGTGACTGAGTAAAAAGGTTTTTTGTGATGTGCTTTCACTGAGAAATACAGTTTTCATTCTGTGGTTTTCCAATCTGACTGATACTTAGAAGATCTGTAATGAGGCAAAAGTCAGAAACCTAGAAAACAATGTTAAATGTAATGGTTGCACACAGAGGAGTTTCAGGTCTTTTTCTTTAAGCAGCAACGTGCACTTCAATGAACATGAAGAGCAGCATTTCACAATACTTTAGCTTGGTGAGTTCAGCATACTTTAGGGACATTTAAAAACCTTCTCAAAACCAACCTTCCCCCCCCTGTGACATCAAGCACTTGTACTTAATGTTCTGGACTTGCCTACCATGTCTGCATATTGACTTGTAAAAGTTCCACATTGTAAGTATGTCTGCTTTATGCAAACCTTTTATACTGCCCTGAAAATTCCACATTGTAATTAACTGTAATTGTATTTTGTTCTACAGTACATATGCATCCCCTGCTCTTATCTCTGTACCATTGCTATGTAATTGTAATTGAATGTTGTCTTTTGTGTAAGTAATCCTGAGTCGCCCCTGAAAAAAGGGACTCTTGTCTCAGTGGGCTTACCTGGTTAACAAAATTCAAATAAATAAATAAACCAGAAGTACAGTACTTCATGAGCTACAAGTCTTGAATGCATTGCATTAAGCTGCTTGATATGATGGACCTTCAATTACACTGACAGTGATGTGTCTGCCACCTGCAGTCTTCTATCATTAAATGCAATCAAGTGGAAGGGTGTAAAGTACGCTTTGAAGATCAGAGCAGATAAACTGGAAAACAGAAATATGCGAGGAAGGAGAATCTGAGTCTTCCATGAATTTGAGCAAATATGGGATTTGTCTGGTTACTTTGCTGTATTTCAAAGAATCTATGATTCTGCTTGCCCTAGATAAAATGACTCCCTCCCAGCATCTTGTATCACACTCGTGTCCAGAGCATGAGCAGAATAGAGCAGGAGTGGAACAGATAATTTACATCTTTGGTATTGGCAGGCCTCTACAGGCAACCACAGGCAAGCATGGGGCTCTGCTGTAATGAGAGGAGAAGGAAAGGTACTCCTAAACACTGAATACATTTACTGTTAAAGTTGTATAGGTAACTGCATGTGGTGGGGTAGAGGGCAATCGCTGGGAGTAAAGGAAACAGGTAGCAACTACAAGTGGGAAAACAGGGGACACCTTATCTTGAGTAGGATGATGTAGCAGTTCAGGCAGGGCAATAAGGGATAATTCATAAAAATGGAGGAGTAAAGAGGTGAGGGGAACAGGGAGAGCTATTACTAATTAATTCCTGTTCAAAGGGGAAGCAGGTAACACCCTATCTAGGGTGAGGTGTTAAAGGAAGTCCAGAGAGAGAATGTAAGAGGAAAGGAAAAGGCAAAGGTAAGTGACATTAGGGACAAACTACATTTAGAAGTAGAAGGCAGTGAATTCAGTTTATCAGATATGGAACTGGTGAAGTGCAATGGTTGCAGATTTGCAGTATTCAGGGATACATTCTGAACACCGAGGTGCTGCTCCATCAGCACACACATCTCTGGGCTAAAGTTGGAGGTCTCTGGTCTTTGTGCTGAGCTGGGTAGGATCCAGAGGACCTCTTGCCCCACCCAGGGCCACAGACTTCCCCATCATTGCCTTAGAGGTTGTCTAGGCATGGAGGGTTGGCTTGACCATGGTGAGCTCCTGGAGGGTGGGATGGCAGATCAGGTGCATATGCCTCAGCCATTGCCACAACATAATTCTTTCATCATTCTGGTGGGATGGTGCTGCTGAGAGAAGGCACCCCAACTGGTGGCAAGGGAGAACATGGGGATCCTCCAAAGGGGATGCCCAATGATGGGAAATAGAGGACCCCTGCAGAGGAGAAAACAGCTTCTGGTGGTTGATTCAGCTGTAAGGTGGATACATTTGTTGGCAGGAAGGGGTGGAGAGACAGAGAGTAGGTGCCTATCTGGTGCTTCAGCTCAGATGGATTGAAAGCAGATCCTAAGGATTGCTAAGGTGGCAAGGCGTGGAGGGGAGCTGGATGTCATTGTCCACTTGGGGACTAATAACCTGGTGAGGATGGGGCTGTTGCAGTATAGGGAGAGTTCAGGGAACTGGAGAGGGGTCTAAGCAAGTATCATGAACAGAATCATTCACCAAAGTGCTACCTGTCTACAGCCAAGGGGAGGATAGACTACTCTGCAGCAGGAGCTCCAACAGTTTGTTGAAGGAATGGTGCTGTGGGGGGGGGGGAGTTGGCTTCATTGGTGACTGGGGGCCAACCTGGAAGGATATGGGTCTATACAGAGAAGAAGGCCTGCATACTTTTGGTAATGGGGATTGCAGTCCTCCATGGGAGGTTTAAATGTTGCTTCAATGAACGTTAATCTAACTGAGGGAGTAGGTGATATTACCAAGTGAGGCATAAACTGTGATTGAAGCAAAAGGAAGGGAGAGCCCAAGAGGAGGAAACTCCCACAGGGTGCAAGTTGAAGGAAGCATAGGCATAGTTGGGGACAAGGAGCACAAGAATGGAAGTTGTGGAAAGAGTAGTGTTGAGGAGGCAAGGCACAGAGAGGGTAGTGGGGGGGGGAGGGTTCCATGTAAAAATCATAAATTTAAAATCGCTAAAATCAATATCGCGATTGCAAAAAGGCAACCTGCAGAATAGCATCTGTAAATAATGGCACTTACCTATTTTGACGACTGCAATAAAAGCACACTAACATAATCCAGTCCTTCATATGGTCGGAGGATCCTAATAAGGTGTAACCCACTCTCTGTTTACTTCTTCTCCAATGACCAGGTATTTCCTTTTACCCAAATGCAACAGCATAGATTTTAAAAGGATACTCCTATATTAGACTGCATTTCATGGTAAAAGGTGGTGAGAGATCAAGATGGAGATGTTTGATATGGTCGCGAGCCAGAAAGGTAAGCCACTGGCTATACATGCAGGCGTTTTGTACAGAAAAGACAAGGAAAGGGGGGAGAAGATTTATTGGCGCTGTGCTGTTGGTCCAAAAAAAGTACAAAAACATGAATGAAAGAGTTGTTTCTATTGTGAAAGAATATTCACATAGAAGCAGATAATAAAACCTGCGAGGGCTGGCATACAATTTTCAGTTCCAGGTATAAGCGAACCTTATGAAAGCAAGTACTGGTAAAGGAGCCTCTTTTACAATTATTGCACTATCGGTGGAGGACTCAATAAAGTAAACCAAGTCATTGAAACTTTTTTTTTTAAACTCTAGATGTTGCTGTTTTGACGCGTTGGTGTTGTTAGGGGCTTTTACTGTTTTTATTGCTGTTGTTCATAGCAGCAGAGCGTTATTGATTTGGCTTTTATTGGTGTAAGGATCACAAGCTTTTATTGCTAGAAGGATGGCAAGTGGTGGTGCTATTTCAGTCAATTTTATTGTTATGAAGATGGCAAGCAGTGAAGCTATTTCAGCATGTTAGCTATTATTACTGTAGCTGATTTTGAGAGTCGTGGATTTGCCAGCGCAGTTGTTGCGGTCGCTTTTTTTTATTCTCTCATATCACGGGTTACTGAGGGGAAGGGGTGAAGGAAGTTTCAAGAGACAGCTAAGGCAGGAAAGGGGGAAGGGGGTTGCAGTCCGGCTAAAAGCAAAGTTTAAAGAGTCATGTGTGCCAACACAAGGAGTCTAGGAAATAAAGTTCTGCACCACGATGACATCATTGTGGAGGCAGAACTAGATCTTGAGGCCATAACTGAATGGTGGTGAACTGAGAACCATGACTGGGACATGACCATACCAGTCTACTCTCAGTTCAGAAGGGACACATAGGGGAGGAAGAGTGAAGGGGTTGTGCTGTATATGAGGGAGGGTGTCAGAGCAACAGAAGTGAATGGGAACCTAAGGGTATGGGATGGGTTCTAGGTACTGTGGGTCACCCTGGAGATAGAAGCCAGAACAACTATTTACTCTAGAGTGATATACAAACCTCCAACACAGACAGAAGAATTGGATAAGTCACTAGGAGAAGCTATCAACACGATGGTAAAAAAAAAAGAAGGGAGATGGTAATGGTTGTGGGACTCTAACCTGCTAGAAGCCGAGCAATCCTGGACTCCCTGCAGGGGGTGTTTCTCAGGCAACTAAGCAAAGAGCCCACTTAAAAAGAGATGATACTGGACCTGGTGGTCACAAACAGGGTCAGTGTTGCAGACATCAAGGCAGTGTGTCACCTGGGAACCAGCGTTCACTGTAAAGTGTGGTTTAACATAAAAGTGATGGCAAAGAAAAGCCACAGAAGGACAAGGGCCCTGAACTTCAGGAGGGTGTATTTAAAAAAAAAAATGGGTGAATACTAGGGCTGTGCACAGCCCAAACATTATTTCCTGAAAACCACGAATAATGCACTATTCATGCACCTTCTCAGCTTGAATTTGGATAACCGCATGGATGCTGGACTGGGCTGGTGCCAGGGTCAGGTGCTATGGGTGGGGTGGTAGTTCATGATGTATTATTTTTTGTAATCAGTACAGACAGAGCTTCAGAAGTTTACAGATCAACCATTTAAGCAGGAGAGCAGAGCCGGTCACCCGACACCTACAATTTGCATTAATATTTTATTGAGGGCATTTATAACAAAAAAAACAACAACTTGTGGGTGAGGGGAGAGCGTATGCTTATTTTGACAGAGAGGAGAGGGCTGGGGTTTTTGCTGCTTGCATGGGATGAGAGATGAGGGAGGGGGCTGGTTCTTATTAATTATGTTACTGGCCAAATACTGACTAAGGAATATTGACTATCGAATAGTCAGCTGAATAATCAAGAAAAGGTATTCACAAAGCCCTAGTGAATACCTCAGGAACAACCTAGCAGCAGGGGATTGCCAGGGTGAGGCGGGAGGAACACTGGTGTAAATTAAGGGAGGCATGGTGAAGGCAACAGACCTCTTCACAAAAGAAGGGATCAAACACAGGAGGACAAAGAGACCACTATGATTCTTGAGGGGTGGCTAAGAAGGTAAAAGTTAAAGGGTGGCATTCAGGAGGTACAAACAGATGCAAAGGAAAGAGGACAGGGTGGTGTACCAGGTAAAACAGAGGGAAGACAGTGAGCAACAAAAAGGGGCAAATAGAGGAAAGGTTAGCCCATGGAGCAGCTAATAGGGGCAAGGCTTTCTTCAGCTACATAAGTGAAAAAAGGAAGACAAGGGGAGGGAGTATAAGAATTAGAAGGGGAGGGTAGGATTGAGTAGAGGGGAATCAGCAAAAAGCAGATATTCTGCACAGGTAGTCTACCTCAGTCTTCACAATGGAAGGAGAAGACAATAGACTACATTCTGTAGAAGCAGCAGGAACATTGGGGGGGGGGGGGAGGTGAACTCAAGTCCATTCACAGAGGAAAGAGTCCTGAGAGAACTTGCAAATCTGCAAGAGGGCAAGGCTGTGGGCTGGATGGGATACATCCAAAGGTGCTGAGAGAGCAGCTCAGGGACATACTGGCTGCACCTCTGACAGCCCTAATCAACTCAACGGAAACAGGAATGGTTTCAGATGACTGGAGGAGGGCCAATGTAGCCCCTCTCCATCTGAGTGGCAGCATGAAGGAGGGTAGCAACTGCAGGCTAGTTAGCCTACCTACAGTGTTGGGGAAGTTACTGGAGACTCGATTAAAAGAAAGGCTAGAGGAGTATCTTGGCTTGAATCCAGCGGGATATAAGACCCAAGGCAGTGTGGATTCTTGGGGGTTAGATCACATCAGATGAATCTGATCAATTTCTCCAACTGAGTGATCAGGCAAATAGATCAGGGTGGGGTGGTGGATGTAGCCTACTTAGACTTCAGCAAGGCTTTTGACACCATACTACACAGGAGGCTTATAAGGAGACTGGGCAGTTTGGGGTGGACCAAAAGTAGTAAACAGGGTAAGGAGCTCATTGATAGATAGGCAACAGAGGGTGGTAGTAAATGACATTCATTCTAATCAATAGAGCATGA
This sequence comes from Neoceratodus forsteri, assembly GCA_016271365.2. Classification (NCBI taxonomy): domain Eukaryota; kingdom Metazoa; phylum Chordata; order Ceratodontiformes; family Ceratodontidae; genus Neoceratodus; species Neoceratodus forsteri. The sequence continues at coordinate 1,345,812,789 of CM028129.1, read as the reverse complement.
CAAGTGGGATAACTTAGGGCTTGGTGCAGGGACCAGTCCTGTCCAATGTTTTCATAAGCAACATTGTAGAACAGCTGGAAGGGAAAGTATGCCTATTTGCAGATGACACCAAAATCCACAATAGGGCAGATACTCTGGAGGGTGTGGAGAAAATGCATACAGACCTGAAAATAAAAACTTGAGGAGTGGTCAAAAGCATGGTAGATGCGTTTCAATGCAAAATAGTGTGAAATCATGCACCAGGGCATTGAAAGCTAGGGGTGGTGTATAAAATGGATGGGGGTGTTCATGGTCACAAATCAGAAAATAAACCTTGGGGTTATCATATCTTATGACCTCAAGATGGTGGGTACAGTGGAAGGCTGAGGTACATAGGGAGCAGAATCACCAGCTGAAGAAGATAAAGGATTTTGTCACGGTATTGATCATTTGTAAGACCCCACCTGGGGTACTGGGACCAGTTCTGCAGACCACATCTCAGGAAGGACATAGGCAGGGTAGAGGCTGTCCAGAGGCGGTCAACTAAACAGTGTAGGGGTTGCATCAGAAGCCCTATAATGAGAGACTGAGGATAGGATCTCAATATATACATCCTGGAAGATGGGGGGCATGATATAGACTTATAAGTACCTCTTAAGGATAAACAAGCTACAGAACTTGGATATTTTTCAGAGGAGAAAGTGCACCAGAACAAGATGGCATGCAGCGAAGCTGGAAGGGGGACAAGTTTAGGTGGGATGTGAGAAAGTACTTCTTCACTGAAAGAGTGGTGGCTACCTGGCATAGTCTACTAGAGGAGGCAATGGGAGTGAAAACCATGGTGGGCTTCAAGCAGGGGATAGGCATAAATTAATCTTAATAGAAAAACAGTGGAAGGAAAGTACAGTGGTTGGATAGCAGGTAGCGCCTGCAGTGATAGGGTTGAGTGGACCCGAAAAGGTCCTGACCCTTGTTATCAGGTTAGAGATCCAGGCCTAAGTCCTGATATGTTCTGATTAGTTTTGATTCTAATCAGAACGTTTTAGAAAGTGTGAGGACAGTTGAAAATCTGCCATACAATTGCATAAAATGGCACTAATATCTATGACACCAACACAGAATTGTAAACAGAATTTCAGGAAAGGAGAACAGAAACCATACTGGAACAGATGTGCTGGTCAATTCTGAAAACATGGCAGCATGTAGATGACCAGGTTTCCATCACTCTGCTTGACTATAGCAGTGTAAACTGATCTATGTGACCAGAGAAGGAGATCCCATTTAATATATAATGGACACATCAGTTGATTGTTACACTAGCTGCTTCTCTGCCTGACTGAGAGTCATGCAGTTGTTTTCTATGGCACGGTGTCCTCTCCACCCACCCACCCATCCAAACTGAAGAGACATTTAGGGGACCCCTACCAGAAAATAATGGCATGTCCTTCATTTCTGAGTACATAAATGAACAACAAATTAAGTGAGATGCCGCCACTAATGAGAGGAGACATGAGTAAGCAGAACAACCAGGAGCAACATGAAGATAATTGTTTATGAATTCAGGACTGATGAATCCTGGGAGTGATGACAAATCAATCAACATCATACATTGTTACAAGCTGGCTTTGAAAAAGAAGGACAGGTCTGCAACAGAAGGAAGCAGTGGTACATCTTTGACTGGTGAGAGACTTTGGTCTGTTAAGTGGACAGAGAGGAGACAACATAAAGCAACTCAACAGCAGCGCTGTCTTCAAGACTGCGATCTATAGTCTATTAACAGCTCACCTTTATAAGGCAATACTTAACATGAATTAAGGTAATATTTTTCTTTCTAAAAGGGAATATTCAGGAAATGCAAATGCTTCATGTAAGTTGGCACATACAGTGATTTTTATTGAAAGGTGCCATTCAGACTTTCCAAAAATTAGCTTGTTCCAATAGGACATGTTGCAAAAATTGTGCCATCAGGTTCAGGCAATCCAAACATTATCTCAGTCGAATAGAACAAGCTACAAAATATGTCCCATCAGGTTTACTCAATGCAAACATTAGCTCGATCCAATAGGACATGTGGCAAAAATTGTGTAGCCTGCTGAAGGGCTTACTGAATTAGTTATTTCTTTTTCCAAAAAACATTACTCTTCCAGCTCTCCCATATAGCCAACTGTATGTTCACTGGAATATATATACTGTATGCTGTCTCCAGGTCATAAGTGTAACCTATCAGAGAAAGGTTTATTTTTAATAAAGTAATTTTTTCCATATTTTCTGGCAGTAGCCCAGATCATTTATCTGTTTCCATATTACCTCCAGAGGTGAAGAGTTGCTCTGAAAACATACTGGTTAGAGGGCAGACAATGTAATGGAAATGGACAAGGAAATGATAGAAAGTATACTTAGAATGGCCGATAAAGGGGAGATATTGCTGATGGGTGATCTGAATATGCCAGATGTTAACTGGAGTGCAGTTGCAGCAGCCACTTCTAAGAGTGGGGTTATTCTAGATACCCTACAGGGGGCATGCCTTAGACAACTAGTATTGATACCCACTCGAGAGGGAGCAATCTTAGACCTGGTTCTCTCAAATGGAGATGGAGAGAGGATCACAGATGTAGAGTGGGTAGCCATCTGGAACTAGCGACCATCAAACAGTATGGTTCACAATAAACACAGCAATAGAGTCAAGCCATACAAGGCAAAAATACTGGACTTCAGGAGGCTGACTTTGCCAAAATGGGTGACTGCTAAGGCAGCACTAGCAAATGGGCAGGAAGAAGGGTGGAAGAACAATGGGAATAATAAAACTGCCATCACAGAGGTAACAAGCCTTTGTGTGAAGCAAATAAACAAAACAAAATGATGTAAGAAACCACTATGGTTCTCAAAGGAGGTGGCAGTGAAGGTTCAAGAGAAAAAGAAAGCATTCAGAAAGCACAAGGAATCACAGAAGGAGCAGGACAGAGAATTGTATCAGTTAAAGCAAGAGGAAGCTGGGAAGGCAGTCAGAACAGCAAAAGCCTGAACTGAGGAAAAGAAAGCCAACTCAGTTAAGAAGGGGGATAAAACCTTTTTTAGGTACAACAGGGAGCGAAGGAAGACTAAGGGAAGGATAGTGAGGCTTAATAAAGGGGAGGGGGGTGGGCAGAGGGTGACTATGAAAAGGCAGAGATACTAAACAAATATTTTTGCCCATTATTTACAAATGAAGAGGGGGAGGTACCTAAAACAAACAATAGAAACACTCTGGATACAGAAATTGATACCAGCCCATTTACAGAAGAAAGGGTTCTGAAAGAACTTTTAAAACTGAAGGTGGACAAAGCAATGGGGCCTGATGGGATTCATCCCAGAATACTAAAAGAACTAAGGGTAGAACTAGTCACACCACTGACTACCCTCTTTAACAAATCATGGGAGGATGGGGTGGTACCTGAGGACTGGACGAGGGCAAATGTGATTCCTCTTCACAAAAGTGGGAGCAGGGCAGAAGCAGGAAACTACAGACCTGTTAGTTTAACCTCAGTGATAGGGAAAATGATGGAATCACTTCTGAAGGAAAGAATTGTCGAGTACCTAGAGGTCAGAGGGGCACAGGACCCAAGGCAGCATGGACTCACAGCGGGAAGATCATGCCAGACGAATCTAATAGATTTCTTTGACTGGGTGACCAAAGTAGTAGATCAGGGAGGGGCTGTGGACATGGCCTACCTGGACTTTAGCAAGGCATTTGACTCAGTCCCACACAAAAGATTAATATACAAGTTAGCCAGCCTGGGAGTAGGTCCCAAGATGATAGCCTGGGTAAAGAATTGGCTAGAGAATAGGACAGGGAGGGTAATAGTAAATGGAGTCCACTCTGAAGTAAGGGGGGTTACTAGTGGGGTTCAGTATTAGGACCAGTCCTCTTCAATGTCTTAATAAGTGACATTGCAGAGGGACTGGAAGGAAAAGTATGTCTCTTTGCAGATGACACAAAGATCTGCAACAGAGTTGATGCACAAGGTGGGGTGGAAAGGATGAGAAGGGTCTTGGCAAGGTTAGAGGAATTGTCAAATGTATGGCAACTTAGATTCAATGCTAAGAAGTGCAGGGTAATGCACCTGGGAAACAAAAAACCAGGGGAAGAGTACACAATGGGGGTGAGATACTAACAACAACAAAAATGGAAAGGGACCTGGGGGTACTCATATCAGATGACTTAAAGGTGGGCAAGCAATGTGAGAGGGCAGTAAGGAGGGCTGGGGGGATACTAGGATGCATAGGAAGAGACATCACCACTAGAAAATAGGAAGTTGTTATCCCTCTGTACAGACAGCTGGTAAGACTCCATCTGGAGTACTGTGTGCAGTTCTGGAGACCCAATCTCCGCAAGAACATAGACAAGATGGAAGCTGTCCAGAGGAGGGCAACTAAAATGGTGCAGGGTCTGCACCAGAAGACATATGAAGAGAGACTAAAGGAGCTTAATATGTATAGCCTTGAGGAAAGAAGGGAGAGGCAGGACATGATAGAAACTTCCAAGTACCTCAAGGGAATCAACAAAGTCCAAGAGGGGTAGCATCTTTCAAAAAAAGAGGTGTGCAAGAACAGGAGGGCACAATTTGAAGACGGGGGGGAGTGGCTCAGAGGTAATGTAAGGAAATATTTTTTCACAGAGAGGGTTGTGGATGCATGGAACGGCCTTCCGGAGGAGGTTGTGGAGTCAAAAACAGTGGTTGAATTCAAGCATGCATGGGACAGTCATAAGGCAATTCTAGGGGGTGGGGGTAGAAAGAAGTAGGCTGCTGGTTAACTAGGATCTGCAGCTTATCCATTAGGTAGGGAAATGGGCAGACTGGGTGGGCCAAGCAGTCCTTATTTGCTGTCAAATTCTATGTTTCTATGTTTCTATGTAATGCTTTTAGACCACATGCTGATGCAGCACCTTGTTTTTGTTCTTTACAATGTATTTCAAAGCTACATGCACATGTGCAGGCCACACAGACTCCTTGGTTTGCCAGTATCTTATAAGATCTTCATTCAACTCAATACACTTTTCTGCCAAACAACAGTCAACCACAACACGGACAGAGGAAGTGACATATGGAGAAGGGAGGTCTGGTTTTCAACGACAATAGCATCCAAGTCACCCCAAAGTTGACTAGTGGGAGTGGAATGAATGTCAGCTGCTGACTGGTGGTTAGCCCAATGGAGAAGAAAGGGCTGTGAAGGTGCAGGAGAAATGGATGAAAGGGGCTGCATCTGTTGTCACTGTTTTTTTTTTTTTAAATTGAATCTGCTTCTTTAATGATTTTCTCTGCAGTTTTGGGGCACACTGGGGTCAGCTGTGGTAGCTGATTCTTCTTGTACTGTGGGTCTAGTACTGTTGCTACAATATAATATTCTGCATCCTGCATTTCATGAAGTTTCTCATCTCTGACTTTTGTAATCATTTGATGGACTATGTCTTTTTTAATCTAGGCGGCAAGTCCCTTTCAGTGGCACACAATTCTCTCACCTGAAACTGACTTTCTGGAATATCCAAGCTATCCCTGATTGCATTTCACTGAAATCTGAGAATCTTAATCGATGGGATGATTTGTCTGAGTGTGGCACTGTTAAAACTCACTCCCAAAGTAATTTCTTCAAAGGTTTGCAGGATCTTGATGAGAAATTCTAAAATAGCCCACTGTTGAGGGCTGTTGTACACATCAGCATCCCCTATGCTGTTCTCCAATGTGTACTGTCTTACAGCCTTTGTTTGTTCCAGCAGTCACTGGAACATATAAAAAGAAGAGTTCCACCTTGCTGCAACATCCTGGATGAGCTTATGCAGAGGCAGTCCATGTTCTTCCTGTGTGGCCCACAGTCGCTGGCTGCTTTGCAGGAGTGGCTGAAATGTGTGTATATCACACAAAAACATGTATCCTGGATTTTAGGGGGGCAGACTTTGGGAAAATGGGGAGATACTTGAAAGAGGCATTAAGGGGAATGGGGCAGGAATCAGGGGTTGAGGAACAGAGGGCAGTATTTAAAATGGTGATTACAAGAGCAACAGAATTATTCATCAAGCAGGTTAGCAAGAGGAAAAGGAAGAGGATACCATTATGGTTTTCCAAAGAGGTAGCAAAGAAAGTGAAAGCCAAAAAGATTGCATTCAGGCAATACAAAAAGACACAGGCAGAAGGGGATAGGGAGAAGTACCAGGAGAAGCAAAGGGAGGCAGGGAGGTCAGTAAGGGAAGCCAAAGCTCAGACAGAAGAACACATTGCAAAATCAGTGGGTAGAGGGGACATAAGTGAAAAAAGAAAGGCAAAGGGAGGGATAGTGAGACTGAAGGGGGAGGATGGGGGCTGCATGGAGGATGACAACAGTAAAGCTGACATACTGAACAGGTATTTCTGCTCAGTCTTTACTGAGGAAGAGGAGGGTAATGGGTCTGAAGGGAGTACAAGGGGTGAGAATGGTACAGAAATGGACACAAGTCCCTTTACTCGAGAAAGGGTCCTGAAGAAACTGGAAGTTATAAAAGTTGATAAAGCAATGGGGCCAGATGGGGTGCACCCCAGGGTCCTTAAAGAGCTAAGAGAGGTGGTGGCTGAACCTCTGGCTATCCTGATTAGCCGATCACTGGAAACAGGGGAGGTACACAAAGACTGGAGGACAGCAGATGTAGTCCCCTTATACAAAAGTGGGAACAAAGAGGAAGCAGGAAACTACAGACCAGTCAGCCTCACCTCGGTAGTGGGGAAGATCATGTAAGCACTACTGAAGGAGAGACTGGTGGAACATCTGGTTGTCAATGGACTACAGGACCCAAGGCAGCATGGTTTCACCAGGGGCGGTCATGTCTGACCAACCTCATTGAATTTTTTGACTGGGTGACTAGGGAGGTGGATCAGGGGAGGGCAGTGGACATGGCCTATCTGGACTTCAGCAAGGCCTTTGACACTGTGCCACATAGAAGACTATTACACAAACTGGGGAATATGGGTGTGGGCAGGACAGTAGTGTGGTGGGTAGGTAACTGGCTGGGCAGCAGGGACACAGAGGGTGGTGGTAAATGGCTGTCACTCCACAGAGGGAAGAGTGACCAGTGGGGTACCACAAGGATCATTGCTGGGACCGGTCCTATTCAACACCTTCATCAGTGACATTCTTGGGACCTAGAAGGCAGAATTTCACTGTTAGCTGATGACACAAAGCTCTGTAACAGAGTAGACACACCAGATGGTGTAGACAGAATGAGAAGGACCTGCAGAAACTTGAAGAATGGTCAGGGTTTGGCAGTTGAAATTCAATGCAAAAGTGCAAGATAATGCATATGGGGCACAAAAACCCTGGCACATTATATCAGTTGGGGGGTGAGGATATAGCATGCACCAAACAGGAAAGGGATCTTGGGGTTATCATCTCTGATGACCTCAAGGTAGGAAAACAGTGTGACAAGGCAGCCGGTAAAGCAAATAGGATGCTGGGATGCATAGGCAGGGGCATCACCAGTAGGAAAAGGGAGGTCATAATTCCACTATACAAGACACTAGTGAGGCCCCACCTGGAGTACAGTGTACAGTTCTGGAGACCTTACCTATGTAAGGACATAGACAGGGTAGAGAAGGTTCAGAGGAGGGCAACAAAGATGGTACAGGGATTGCATCACAAGTCCTATGAGGACAGGTCGAAGGAACTGAATATGTACTCCCTGGAGGAGAGGAGGGAGAGAGGGGATATGATAGAGACATACAAGTACCTTACAGGGAGGAATGGGGTGCAGGAATACACTATTTTTAAGTGAAAAAGATGTTGCAGGACTAGAGTTCATGGGATGAAGTTGGAGGGAGGACGATTCAGAGGAAACGTGAGGAAGAATTTCTTCACAGAAAGGGGGTGGACAAGTGGAACACCCTGCCAGAGGAAGTGGTGGGGGCTGAAACAATCACGAGATTTATGAATGCATGGGATAGACATAAAGGAATTCTGGAGGTAAGGGGTAAGGGGCAACAGACTTCTAGGAAAACATAAACTGAACTTACAAGCTCAAATGGGCAGACTGGGTGGGCCACAGGCCCTTATCTGCCGACACTGTCTATGTATCTATGTATATCCCCTTTGCTACATTTTTAGAGCTTTTATATCTCTGTCCTCTTCCAGGATAGCATAAATGATTACATTTAGATAGTGTATAAAACATTGAATGTGTAAACAGCCACATCTGACAAATGCTTTCTTTATACTTGCACCGTTGTCATCCACAAGAAAACTTAAAGAAAGTCTTTGCGATATAAACCAGTACTGTAAGCACATCCAGGATGTTGGAAGCTGTGTGAGCCTGTGGAACATACTGGATGCAAAGGGAAGTTTGTTTCCGATAGGCTTTATCCGTGTCACTACAGGGAGTAAGTGACACCACAATGTGCAGTCTGTGACATAAATGGTTCTGGCTGACAGCTTCTCCATATGTTAGTAGTCAGATGTACAACACCAACAGTTGCATATTTTAAAACTTTTTTTTTTAGTTTTGCACTGACTTCCTCCTACATCTGAGGCACAGTAGAAGATGAAAAATACTTACTGGATGGAATGTTGTATCGTGGTGCAAGTGATTCAATAGCCTTTTGAAGTCAACATGCTCTATGACTCTAAAAGGCTGTAAGTTTAGTGCTATCATCTCAGAAACTAGTTTTGTTATGACAATTGATGCAGGATGAGTATGTTGGTATTTAGCTTTATGCCTAAGCCTTCTAGCAGAAGACGTTTTCTTAAGACAGGCCAGATTAGGAGTGCTGAATGATGATAGAGGCAAAAGGGGACTGTTTGCATTATTTTCTCTTGAAGACTGAGAATGAAGGGACATTAACATTGCATCAGAAAGGCTGCTACTACTTGTTACAAAAAGAATAGTTGGATTCTGAACACTCTCTGCCTGCATGGTGTTTTCATCTCTCTGCCCAAACAATCAGTCCACAGGCATAATGGGTGACATCATTCTAAATGTCTTGTTAATGCTGAGGTACTCAGAGCACACTTTCTGCTCCCTCTGCTGATTGTTTTACATATAAAGCATACTGCTCACAACTCATTTTCTGCAGCCACAGAAAAGTAAGACCACACATAAGTGGTCACATTTTATGTTTTATTACCAGGCATATTATACTGCCGTCTGTCACTGTCACTTTATTGTTCTTTCTCAACAGTGGGCTGATCAAGGGCAGAATCACTCTTATCTTCATCTACATCTTCCAGACCAATTACTGAACCCAGTTCTGAATGCACTGCCCCCTCTTCTTGTTCCTCCTGCACCACACTTTTCACTTCCTCATCGTCCAAATCCATTACCACAAAATCATCACATTCATTCTGCACATGCTCAACTGCCAACTTTTCCTCCTCATTCGGTCTTTCCCCCTCCTTTAAGTTCTCTCCCACCATGTCTACATCTACGTACTCCATTTCACCACCTTCATCGGACTCAGATTTGTTCTAGTCAGTTTCACTCAAATTTGTATTTGTATGGTACACATAGGTAGCATATCTTTGCTTGCCACTCCTTGAGGTGTTGACCACCCCCTTTGTTTTAACTAATGAAGACTTTGCCTTTCCTGATGGGACAGCAGTGGAGAATTACCACTGCTGCTACTGGATGATGCATCACTGCCAGGAATCACTCTTTTGCCAGTCTGCAATATGGTATGAACAACAAAGAAAAGGTTCGCGTATGGGAATCTAGGAGGGTGCACAGCAGGGCAGCCAGCACACAAAGTTTACAATAAAAAACAAGCTATGCAGCCATGGACCTCAGGAAAAATAAGGTCTGATTCAAAGTCAAGTATGACAAAATGTCTATTGTTGCAAAGTAGAGGTACATCTGATTAGAACCCTCAGCCCCAGCACTTCAACCCAAACTGTGTCTTCATCAAGAGCTTCTGCAAATGGCATAGACCATACACTTTTCCATCCCCTTCCCCATTTGTATCGCCTCCATTTCCTATCTGCTGCTCTTAGTACACAGTTTTTTATACCTCAAAGAGTGTACAAAAGTGGTATGAGAAGTTGGCCAAGATGTAGATTTTATTTGGCAGGGAGCTCAACACACAGCAATTGCAGGAGAAGCAGGCCACAAAATACATCCACTGCAGCAGATAATCACACAGTCAACTAAGAAAGGAACTGGCATGTGTGATGTATTAATTTGTTATTAATGTCTGCAAGACAAAGAAAAAAATCACAGCAGATGCAGCAGAGTAGAGTCTCACGGCCAGCGCAGTCTATTATTACTGCCACCTCTGTACACCGTACAAGATCCCCTTCCTTTCTTGGGATAGGTAGTGTTACACTGCCACAGTCAGAAGGAGGAGGGGGGCCAGGACAAGTGAGATTTTATTTAGCAAGTAGCTCAGTAAATAGCAGGTCACAAAAAAATATTCACAACAGCAGATAATCATACAGTCAACTGGAGAAATTAACTGGCATGTGTGACTTAAATATATGATAATTTTTTTTCATTTTTTTTTATTAATGTCTGCAGGGCAAGAAAAAAGCACAGCAATTGCAGCAAAATAGAATCTCATAGCAAGTGCAGCCAGTTCTTACTGTCTCTCATGTCTACTGAATGAGTTCCCCTTCCTTTCCCATGATTGGTAGTGTTACACTGCCATAGTCAGGAGAAGGGGGCCCAGGACAAGTGAGATTTTATTTAGAAGGGAGTTCAGCATGCAGCAATGGTAGGAGAAGAAGTAGGCCACAAAACATACTCACAACAGAAGATAATCACACAGTCAACTAAGAAATGAACTGATGCATGTGTGACATAACCATATGATACTGTTTTTTTTATTTTTATTTTATTTGTTATTATTGTCTGCAAGGCAAGAAACAAAGTACAGCAGATGCAGCGGAGTAGTCTTGTAACAAGTGCAGACTATAATTACAGCCTCTCTTGTATACTGAAGAGCTCCTACCTTTCCCAGTATGCTGTAGGTGGTGGTACACTATCACAGTAAGGGGAGGGGTCACAGTAAGGGAAGGGGTCAGATCAAGTGAGATTATATATTTAGCAGGTAGCTCATCATGCAGCAGTGGTAGAAGAAGTAGTAGGCCACAAAGTATATTCACAACAGCAGATAATCAAAGAGGTAACTAAGAAATGAACTGGCATGTTTGCCACGTAACTACATGACAATCTTTTTTTTATTTTTTAATTAATGTCTGCAAGGCAAAGAAAAAGTATAGCAGATGCAGCTGATTAGTCTCATGGCAAGTGCAACCTATTTTTATTGTTTCCCCTGAATACTAATAGAGAGGTCCTACCTTTCTCAGGATAGGTATAGTAGTGTCACACTGCCAGTCAGGAGGAGGAGGCCAGGTCAAATGAAATTTTACTTAGCAGGGAGTCAGGGAGCTCAGCACACAGCAATGGTAGAAGAAGTAGCAGACCACAAAATATAGTCACAACAGCTGATAATCACACCGTCAACTACGAAATGAACTGGCATGTGTGTGACATAACTATATGAAAACGTTTTAATTTTTTATTTTCTATTAATGTCTGCAAGACAGGAAAAAGGCACAGCAAATTCAGTCTATTATTACTTTCTCCCCTGTATTGTAAAGGTGAGCTCCTACCTTTCTCAGGATAGGTAGTGTTACACTGCCACAGTCAGGAGGAGGAGGAGGGGAGCAGATCAAGTGAGATTTTATTTAGCAGGGATTCAAGGAGCTTGGCAAGCAGCAATGGGAAGAGAAGTAGTAGGCCACAAAATATGTTCACAACAGCTGATAATCACACAGTCAGCCAGGGCCGGCCTTAACCATTCTGGGCCCCTGTGCAGCTCCCTGCCAGCCGCCACCATTCCATTCCCTATACCACCCCCCCCCCCCACATATATCATTTACACCTAACTAACCCTTCTGTCCTGTATTACTAAAGCAGTACCAGGTCTACTAGTTTAATCATTCTCATGAATGAAACCTGCGCTCAAACAAGCTGAAGGGTTCGCTACAGGGGGTTGCAAGCCCCTAACTGACTAGCAAAACTTCTCCAAAGCAACATCTTTTAATTAGTGCCATTGACTGCACTGAATTATTTGACTTCACCATTGGAAATAAATCTGACTGAGCCTGGAGCAAGAACCTAAGTAAGTACAGTACTAGTACTGTATTCATTTCTGTAAGGACAGGGACATCATCCCTGAACATTCACAACTCCGATAATCCGATTTGCAAACGAGTTAAACAACTTAACTTTTCTGGAAGTGTGAATGAGAGAGAACAGAGAGGATTATCATGGGACACCAGTAAGGCTGCCACCTGTCAATGTTTTTTACCTGGTGATCAGGTTTTCAGGGTCCCTATCATCAAATCCGGTTTTGCTCTGTGCTGGTCTGATGTTTGAGCCATTCTGAGTGCTCACATACTTTTGAAACAGATTTTGTCATATCATTGATTGTTTTAGCTGCATGTCCAGGTAACAAACAAGTTCTCTTGTCACTATAGCTCTTTGTTTGTGAAAGCAGTCAACCTGGGAGGCATAAAGTATGGCCATTAACACCATCAGCACTTACTTAATCTAATCTTTTCCACTGCATCTTAAAGTGACATAGCAGCAAAACTGCCCCCACCTTTTGTAACAGTAACAGAGCCAGTTGTCTTCCACTTTCATTTGCAGGTAAACATTTTAATCTCTACCAAAATGTAGGCATTTTTGTATGTTTTAAATAACTATTTTTTTTCCTCAAGAAAAAAGTATGGGCCCTCAAGGTGCAGGGGCACAACTTGCACTTAACTAATGCTGGCCCTGCAGTCAACTAAGAAAGGAACTAACATGTGATGTAACTACATGTCTGGTAGCAATTGCAGCCGATAGGGATTCATGTATTTATTTATGCCTGACTTCCCTTCCCCCTTCTTGTCTCCTACTCTCAAATATGCCCCTTTTCATCACAGGGCTCAGTCCACAATTTCTTTTTAATAGCCAATGCACCACACAGACACAGCAGGCAGAACAGCCATCTGATTATGTGGCTGCTCGCTCAGTGTTCCATCAGTGACTGTGCTGCTCTGCACTGTGTGCCACACTGTGCCAGGCTGGCCTGCTGCTAATTATCTCTCCACCTCTCTCTCTCTCTCTCTCTCTCTCTCTCTGTCATATCTCCAAACAAGAACAGCTGGTCACACACAGTAGTAGACTCAGAGCACAGCAGCATAGAGACACTACGGGTTTTTTGTGCTGTCCTGTGAATGTTGGCAGAGCAAATCAGTGAAGCCAGCCATGGCTTTATCTTATTTTCTTTGTCCCTCTTCCTCCCCACCTTCACTGCTCATGCATGGTCGATCAATGGCTCTTTCTCCATCTTGCTGATCCAACTGCAGCTATGACACAGATGTGTAAGGCTTTTATAGCATTACATGATGTCTGAAAAAAAAACGGAGCTCTTCCCCGATCAGATGAATCCTTCCCCCTTGTACCTTCCGCTTGAGTAGTTCAGTGTGGATCAGGTGAGTGATGAGACTACTGGAGCTGCAGTCACCGGATATGACACAGGGGGAGCCTGGGACAGGTATCACATAGTGTGGTGGGGGGAGAAAGGATTGCACTGCAGAAGGGGGAGGAGCAGGGGAGTCCCAGATGAGAGAGTGAGCCGAGAAGAAGACAGACAGGAAGGGGATGCAGCTCTGAGTGACGGCTGGTGTTTAATACACAGAAGACAGGGTGAGTAAGTACGGTTGTGATGCCAATGCCAGTCAAGTAAATGTGGCTGCCAATCTATTGCCTTCTTTGCCTGCCTTTTGTGTCTGTGAGAGGGACAAGGAATGAGGGTACAGTAAAAACTGCAAAAGAGCAAAAGCTTTTTTTTTTTTTTTAAAAACTCGACCGAGTCACCAATTTTGCCACTTTGCCAGCAAAATGAGTACGGTATGGTGGACCCAGAGACAGTACCTAGAGTTCTGAAGTCTATATTTGTCTGGGTCAGCTGGATAGTGGTGGATCCAGGAGGGTTCTGATTTTGGATGGGCCAGTCCTCCCCTACCCTAGTGATGGTATAGGCAGGAAAAAAATGGGAAGAATAGGTTGGCCAAGCAGTTTTTATCTGCTAACAAAGTCTATGTTTCTATCTATGCTTTAAACTGAAAATCGTGCTTCCTTACCTTTCCATTGTAAAGAGACACTATAGAGGCACAGGTCTATAACCAGGAGACCCTGTTTCAAAGCTAACTGAGACATATACTCATTACGTGACCATGAGCAAGCATTTAACCAGCCAGTGCTTTAACCATCCCTGCTGTAAAATCAGGTGTATGCAGGAATCTCCATGTAAAGCAAATGCTATTACTCAGCACTATTACTATTAATATGCTACTGCTGCTGCTTAGTCACCTATTCAAAAAGATTTGATCAGGTTAGTCTAGCATGACCTACCTCTCATACACCCAAATTGTGTATTGTCCTGCAGACTGTTTCTAGGAAATCTAGTATTTCTTTAAGGATACCTTAAGTTAGCAATAATACCTCACAGGGTGGATGGTATTGGCTATATAGAACCCAGACCAAGAAACATCACACTTACCAATACCCCACGAATCAGATAAGGCTCAGACAAGGAAAGTAAATTAAAAAAAGCTTTATTACTTACAGATTCCAAAAAGTGCAGGGCATATTGCCAAAACAAAAGCAAACTCCCCACTGTGACCACAAATTACTACCCAATCACTGGTCTGTGCAAAACACGTTAAGAAGCAGAACTCATTGTGGGTTTGTACAAAAGTTTTTTGGATGAGTTCTGGAACTTTTGTACCGGACACTGAGCACTTTGTTTGTATGGTGCCCTGTGCCTTTTTAGGTACTGTGGATTTGCTTCATTTGTTATTTGAAAACTGTGATTTAATAAACACTTATAGCATCTAAGCCAATCCACGGCTTGCATCTGATTTCAACTCTTCAATGTGCCACATTGAGCAACAATGTCCCTATAAGTAAGGGCCAGTCTCCTTTTCATTACTGTTTGCATTTATTCCTGACCCTTGGCACTGCAGACCCCTGGTTGTGGTCTGACTCTTCTTTTGTGCATTTGGAACTGCCTTTTATTTTGTAACTACTGAAATAAATTATTAGTTCACTTTATTAGACTTACCTGTATCTCCTTTATAACCCCCCCATTTAATCTAAACTTAATTATTCCCTCTTTAGTCTTATGCTTCTCATGTAAGTACATGTCAGAAGAATGCTTTAGTGATGTTGAGATGCTGCTTCTATGGATCAAACTACCCTCCATCGGTTAGTGCCCGCATCCACCTCTGAATCCAACCGAAGTCAGATTTTGGATCCATAGCCAGATTGTTGTGGATTAGAGGTTTTATTCATCCTCCTATAATGGGATCTGATGGTGGGATACCTGGATCCAATGGGCAGTGGTAACTGCACTCATAGTCTAACCTGCTCCAATACAAACACAATCAATACCAAACATGCTATCAATCAATTGAGCATCATACCCATCATTCCTAGCACACTGAATTCCTACTGTACATACTGTAAGTCTCTGGATGTTCCAGTAAAAAGACTATTAAAAAAAGGTAGCAATCCTAATCGTTGGTGATCTAAACCTGCCTGATGTGGATTGACAAACCATGTTGGCCACATCAAAAAAAAGCAGATACTTGCTAGAAGCCATGCAGGATGCACTCCTAAATCAGCTGGTCACAGAACCTACCAGGGGCGGGGTCAACACTAGATGTCATATTGACCAATGGGGACAGTGTGGGGGAGGTAGAGGTTGGGGAAAATGTGGTAGACAGTGACCACCTCATGATCAGGTTTTCCATCGGGGCAGGGACAAAATTGGGCAGGCCATCCACCAAGATACTTGACTTCAGGAGGGCAAACTTTGGAAGGATGAGGAGCATACTAAGGAGAGAAATGGAAGAGATCTACCTCCTAGAAGAGGTAGAGCAGCTGAGGAGGCTAATAAAGGGAGGAATCCTGAAAGCCACAGACTAATGCATCTGGAAAATTAGCAAATGCAAAAGGGAAATAAATCCTCAGTGGTTTACAGCAGGAGTTCGGGAGCCATCAGGGAGAAAAAAAGGCATTCAAGGCCTACAAAATGTCACAGGGGGTGGAGAAAAGGACAATCTATAAAGAAATGCTTTGGGAAGTGAGTAAATGAATCAGGAAGGCAAAAGCAAGCATGGAGGAGGAAATAGCTAGAGAAGTGAAAAGGGAAGACAAAAGATTATTTAGGTATGTTAATGACAAGAGGAAAAGTAGCCAAAGGATCCCAAGACTTAGAGGGAAGGGGGTAAAATAGTTGAAGGGTATGATTAAAAGGTGACCCTACTCAATGAATACTTTGCATCAGTATTCATGGCAGAAAACAGTGGTGATGGGCCAGTATTTGGGAACAGGGGTACCAAGGGCAAGGAGGCAGACACGAATCCATTCATAGAGGTGAGGGTGATGGAAAAGCTGAGTAAAATAAAAACTGATAAAACTATGGGCCAGGTCAGATCAGGGACACCCAAGAGTTCTCAGCGAGATGAGGGAGGAGCTAGCAAGACCTCTTGCCAAGCTGTTTAATCTATCCCTCAAAACGGGGGTGTCCCAGGGGGACTGGAAGAAGGCGGAGGTGGTGATGCTTTACAAGGGGGGAGGAAAGAAGACTCTGGAAACTACCGCCCAGTCAGCTTCCCCTCCATGGTAGGCAAGCTGATCTAAACCCTCATAAAGGAGAGACTGGTGAGACACCAAGAGGAGGAAGGGCTAAGTGATAACAACCAATATGGGTTCACAGGGGGTAGGTCTTGTCAAACCAACCTAGTAGAATTATTTGAGGGTGTAATGGAGGTGTACAATCAAGGGGAGGGGTGGTGGATGTGGCCTACCTGGATTTCAGGAAGGCATTCAATTCCATCCCCCACAGAAGATTGGTAAACAAGTTAGCTAGCTTGGGTGTTGGGGCAAAGCTTACAAAGTGGTTGGAGGATTGGCTGAGGGGAAGGACTCAGACAGTGGTAATAATTGGAAAGCACTCCAGGGAACTAGGGATGAAGAGTGGGGCACTACAGAGATCAGTGCTGGGTCCAGTATTGTTCAATGTGTATGTGGGGGATTTAACATAGGGTCTGAATGGAAAGGCATGCCTGTTCATGGATGACACTAAAGTCTATAACAGGATTGACATGCGGGGCGGGGGGGGGGTGGAGAAAATGAGGCAAGATCTAGCCAGGCTGGAGGAGTGGGCGGAAAAGTGGCAATTGGAATTCAATGCAAAGAAGTACAAAATAATGCACATAGGGCGAAGTAATCCAAGGGCGAATGATTGCCTAGGGGTTGAGCCACTGCAGGTCACAGAGCAAGAGAAGGACCTGGGTATTGGGATCACTGACACATTATGGGTTAGAAATCAGTGTGAAAGGGCAGCAGGAAAGGCAACAAAAATGTTGACTTGCATTGGGAGGGGTTTCACAAGTAGGAGGAAGGCGGTTATCATGCCACTGCATAAGACAATGGTTAGACCACAGCTGAAGTATGGAATACAATTCTAGAGGCTTCATTTACAAGGAGACAAGAATAGGCTAGAGAGGGTTCAGAGAAGGTGACTAAAATGATCCAGGGGATGAGAGAGAGAAAGACCATATGAGGAGAGGTTGGCAGAGATTTGTCTGTACACACTGGAGATGAAAAGGGATGGGGGGACATGGTGGAAACTTTCAAAAACATAAAGGGAATAAATAAGGTTAATGGGACTAGCATCTTCAGAATGAGCAAAAACAAAACCACCAGGGGTCATGCACTCAAGCTGGAGGAGGGCAAATATTGAGGTGATGTCAGAGGGTGTTACTTCTCACAAAGGGTGGTGGGGCCATGGAATAGGTTGCCAAAATGGGTAGTGGAGGTAGATACAATGGAAAAATTCAAAAGGGCATGGAATACCTACATTGGGCTAGGCAGGAATGAAGAGAGTGGGTTGGGGAGGGGTTCAGGGGGGGAAATGTGAGCTAGCATTTTTTCAGGCAGACTCAATGGGCTGTATGGTCCTTTTCTGTGGCAGGTTTCTATGATTCTATGATTCTATAATTCCCTGCATGGACTGCAGTATCAGGGTGAAAGACGTTTGACATTGGCAAATTCATTTCAGCTCTGATTTAACCTTCTAACATTAATACCTTGGTCAAGACACTTTGGGTCCTTAGGGAGGTCTAGAAGGCTACATGTTGGTGTCTGTGACACCCCACATACCCCAGTCACTTTTTACCCTCTACCCCATCCCCTGTTCCTCCTGGTAGTTTTTGTGAAAAACAAATTGCCATCTCCTGGGCTTGCAGAGTGCCAGGAGCCAGCATCTATATACAGTATAAAGTATATAATTTTTTTTATTTAGTTGTTTAACCAGGTATAGCACACTAAGCTGAAAGCTTTTTTACAGGAGTGACCTGGGAGCACAAGGAGGTTAAGTGACTTGCTCAGGGTCACAAAGTATGCAAGTGGAAGCTGTGGGATTCAAACCCAGGTCTGGTCTGCTGGATGTCACCAGATTTGCAGCTCAGAGCCTTAGACCACTGATTTGAAACTTTATAGTTGCAAAAGTGTGTATCTTGGGTGTCCATGGGCCCCACATTTCTATGTGAATACAGATGCAGACAAGCAGTGTCATCTGGGATCTATGCCAATGAAAGAGTTCATATGGGCCCTGTGCTTCTGTGCAGCTATGGATATAGATGTGCAGAGCCCTATAACTGGGCTCTGTGCCAAGAGAAGAGTACCCTTCATTATATGGTTACATGTTTTTCTTCCACTAATGTACTTTTCGGTAGCATTATTTTTATTACTGAATTTTTCACTTTTGAATGTTTTCACTAAGAAATATTTTTACTTTTGTGAGAATCACTTTAGTGAGAAATTAAAATCTTTGTTAGTGAAAGCATGCAAAAGTGAAAAATTCAGTAGAGAAAAATATGAAAACTTGAGAAATTATGTAGTTTGACTGTCCTTAGGCCCTGCACTTCTGTGCAACTCTAGATGCAGATGAGCAGGGCTCTCAGGGCTTTATGCCAATGGAAGAATCCACCTGGATGCAGTACAGCTGTGGATGCACACACACAGGGCCCTAAGATAAGAATCTGTAAGGCTGTCTGTTGGGTTGCAGAAGCATAGGCCCTCTGGACCTTGTGCTTCCATGTGACTACAGCTGCAGATGAGCAATGATGACATCTGGGCCCTATACAAAAGGAAGAGTCCATCCTGGTCCTGTGCTTCCATGCAGCTATGGATGCAGATGCTATGGATTACTATGTGGTTATCTGTTTTTTACCACTAACATACTTTTCAGAATTTATTTTCACTTTCATATTTGTCACTACTGAATTTTTTACTTTCAAACAATTTCACTAACAAATGTTTTCACTTTCATGAGAATCACTTTTGTGATGCGGTAGTGAAATATATGAAAGTAAAAATTCCAATAGTGAAAAATATGAAAGTTAAAATACTGTTACTGAGAAGTACCTTAATGGAAAGAAACAAGTAACTATATAGTAAAGCGGATTCTTGCACTTAATAACTCTGTTCCCATTCATCCGATTTGCCCAGTGTTTGGTGCAAGTAAAGTCTGTGACAGGGTCTCTTAATACTGAACATTATGAGTCAATTGGTTTTGGATGCAAAGTTACAGAGGTGAAAAAATGCTAACACTCATGCAAATTAATACTTTTGTCTGTCTCGTGTAGCTAAAAAAACTTTTCTGAAAACCTGAACCTTATAGGTTTGAAAGAATCTGACCAAGGTACACATGTTCATTTGTTTTATGTTTTAAAATTATATAGAGAATAAACAATGGGTGGTGTGTGTAACAAGATTTTACACACGTCTGAGGTGTGGGATGCTACATAAACCCTGAGGGTGAAGCCTAAGGGGTTTATAAAAAGCATCCCACACCGAGGGCATGTGTAAAATCGAGTTTTACACACAGCCCTATCTTTTATTTTATGTAATTGCTGACCAGCGCTTTTTTGCCATAGCAGTTATGTAAAATAAAACAAAAACACAGATCGGTGTTGAAGCAGCCAGTGTTGAGGCAGCTGGGATTCAACGCAGTCTGCGGTCTGCCAAGATTTTATATTACTTTTATGTTTAGGGTTCCAGCCTGGATCTATAAGTTTTTGTATTCGTTTTTTTGTTTTCAAGGGGTTTTACTTACCACTGAGGGGGGCGGTTGTGCCATCCGTCTAGCAAGAGAAGTGGAGAGAGAGTGCAGCTGGCACATGTACAGAGACATGGAAACCCGGCATGTGTTTGCCATTATAACCAGCTGGTTATAATGGCAAATTGTAACCAGGTTTCCCTATGAGAAAAAAAGCTGGCCAGTAATTATATAGCTTTTAAAATATCAGGTAAAAACTGTCCCATTTTCTGAGCATGCTCAGTTCACAAAAATGAACATTCTAATAAATGGATTTTTGCATTAGAGAAAACCAAGAGATGGAAATCACTTTTGTCACTCAAAACTCACTTTCAAATGATTTCACTAATGCACATTTTTAATCTTGTGAGAATCACTTTCATGAGAATCACTTTTGCCATGTGGAAGAGAAACACAAAAATGAAAAATTCAGTAGTGAAAATATGAAAGTGGTAATAATGTTACTGAGAAATTATATATTTTGAAACTTCAAACTTGTGAAAGCATGCACCTTGGTTGTCCATGGGCCCTATACTTCCATGTGACTACAAGTCACTCATACAATGTAATTGCCATTGAATGTCTTAGTCTATTTATTCTGTATGTGTATGTATATTGTATCTACTACTGCTCACTGTAGACTATCTATGTTCATGTTGCTCTCCTGTAACTCTGTACATTGCCCCTCTTGTTGTTATGTACCTTGTTTGAACCTGTATTTTCACTGTACTGTCCCGGGTCATACCTGAAAATATGCATACAACTTGTCTAGTGTACCTACCTGGTCAACAAAAGCTAAATAAATAAAATAAATACAGATGCAGATAATCAGGGCAATCGGGACCCTGTGCCAATTGAAGAGTTTATCAGGGCCCTGTGCTTCCATACAGCAGTGGATGCAGATGGGCCGGGCCCTCTGACTGCTGTGCCATGAGAAGAATGTTCTTCCCTGTATGGTTGTCTTTTTCCAGAAACATGTTTTCAGCAACATTATTTTTGCTTTTCTATTTTTCACTACCAAATTTTTCACTTTGGAATGTTTTCACTAATGAACGTTTTCATTTTCATGAGAATAATTTTTGTGAGAATCACTTTTGTAATGTGGTACTAAAATTTAGGATAAACATCTGGTAGTGAAAATACAAACGTGAAAATACTAGTACTGAAAAATATGTTAGTGAAAAAAAACAAGCAACCTTACAGTGAAGGGGATACTTCTCTTGGCACAGGGATCAGATGTCCCTGTGTATCTGCATCCATAGCTGCAAATGTCCATAGTCCAGATGGACTCTTCTCTTAGCCAAGGGACTAGATGGCCCTGCTTTTCTGCACCTGTAGTCACATGGAAGTGCTGGGCGTATCTGGATCTGTTCACGCAGGTCCCAAATGAGGATGCAATTCCACCATCACAAAAAGAAAGGAAGTTCATGGGAGTCACGTGATGCACTGCTCTTGCTAGCTGCACTCTCTGAGAGCTCTGCCTAAACCCTGTCCATATATACATTTTTTTAGTTACCAGTGGTGTAACGGCGCTTGAGAAGTGACTACTCGCTGTTTGGAAATATCAGTGAAGCTGTGGGGACACAGATGGAAGAAGAAATGCCAAAAACGGCACCTAAACACACCCCTCCATCAACCCCCGAAAAGGCCATGAAGAAATCACGGGCCTCGCCGTTACAGCCAGCCCAACCTACCTTTCATGGCAGCGAAGGGGAGGAATTGCAAACTGCGGCAAAGTTCCTAGAAGAATTCAGACCATTTAAAGCAGAAATGGTAGAAATGGCTACCGAAATCAAAAATATTACCTCCACCCTGGAAGACCTGAGCAGGAAGATATCAGACAACGAGGCGAGGGTCAGATCATTGGAAAATCGTGCGGACAAGATCGACCCCTTGATTGTTAAATTGAATCAACGCATCGCCAGTCTAGATTCGAAAGTTGAAGATCTCGAGGGCCGAAGTCGAAGGAACAACGTGGTTGTGATTGGCCTGCCCGAAAGGCAAGAAGGAAATGACCCGTGAAATTTTTTCAAAAATTCGTCGAGAAGATAGCGGGCCCTTCGCCCTATGGCCCCTGCTACAATATTGAAAGAGCGCACCGAGCCCTCCGTCCTATGCTGCTGCAAGGGGCGCCTCCTTGTATCTTCATGGCCAAGTTTCTAAACTATCAGGAGAGACAGATTCTTTTACAGAAAGTTAGAGAAACTAAGATTTTGCAATGGGAAGGGGCGAACCTGAGGATCACCCAAGACCTGCCGCTATCGGTACGGCAGCGAAGAATAGCCTTTCATCCCCTCATCTCGAAGATAATTGCAGCGGGTATCAAGTTTAAAATGGCATACCCAGCAGTGCTGCATGTCTATATCTTAGAGTCTTGGAAAAAATTTGAAGATCCGGATGGAGCCTTAGCTGCACTCCAGCTCGCACTACCTACTCTTTTTAAAGCGAAGTAAGGGCTCGTTTTTCCTTGAAATATAACTTTTCCGGGGCTGTTGAAAAAAGTTGAGAATTTTTACCAGTGGTATGTTTGATTACTTGGATAGCCTGTGTCGACGAGATATGCCACGCTGCTAGAGTTGTACTGTATAAACATATGCTTAATTTCCCGGTTGTCCCCTCCGATAAATAGCGATCCTCCTAATGCGGGCACTTGTCTGCACATAGTTGACTTCTCCACAATCGCCTGGTTTGGATCTACCTAAATCCCCTATGCCTTTTGACATGGTCCTAGCCTTATCGTTGTAACTCAAGGTATGTAAATGCCTCAATTGTCATTCCGGAGATCTGGGAATGATTGTTTTTAAACTATTCATGGCAGATGCACAAGGAGCCCATGCTTGCTAATGGAAGGTTTGGAAGATCCAGGGAGTTTCCAGGAGAGATCTGCAAGCACGTAGTAAGGGCAGCTTTTACGGATGTTAGAATCAAATCGAAGGGACTGTTGAGGCGACGACTGACTGCGGTGTACTGCCTGGATTATGGTTCCGCAAGAAGAGATCCATAAGAGGAATGGAGAGGCATGGGGCTGGTGCTGTATATGTACCGGAGGACGGAGCATCGCGTTAATGTTATGGTGTACCCGGGGGGGGCCTCTGGACTATAAATCTGTATTTAAAAAGGGTGTTATTAGACCTAATGCAGTATTTTGGTTAAGAAAGTCGGAGCCTGGTTGCTCTTGAAGCTCTGAACGGCTTGACACTGTTTTGGGTTCTTTGGGAAGGTGACGTTGGGGCTAATCATTCCCCCTTTTAGGAGTACTTTAATAAATGTTAGGTTAATACAGTTAGAGGGTACATGGATAGGAACCAGTGTGATTTTGGTTGAGGAAACTCGAGAAATAGATTTTTTTTTTTCCTTCATACAATGTTGTTTGATATTTTTCTGCACAGGGGAAGGCTTATGGTTGGGCAATATTCTGTCTGAGGGAATGGACCGGGGGGCAGGGAGGGGAGCATACAGTGATGCGAGCTGCCATCATGGACCGTGAAGATGAGGGAGGGGTAGGGAGGATAGTAGAGGACTGAAACTAGGAGGGGAATATTTTACATATGGGTGTTGTTTGGGTGGGAATAATGGGGGTGGGGGTGGGAGCACAAGTCTTTAAGATTGGCGACAGAGGCACCGGACAGGAAGGATCAGATCATTGTTTGAGCTTGAACATGCAGGATAATGGCGTCGCATGGGACAATTAAATTTGTAAGCTGGAACGTTAAAGGTGCACGACAGAAATCTAAGCAGTATAGGATATTGAAGCATTTAGAGGTGGCAAAAGCAGACATAGCGTTCTTACAAGAGACACACTTGCTTCAGTCGGAGTGTAACTCCATGAGGCGTTTACAAATGGGGACAGCTTTTTCATCACAAGGTAACACGCAAAGCCGAGGTGTTATGGTGCTTATGCGTAGGTCCGTCCCCTTGGCCCCTCTTCAGGTTATTCAGGACAATGAGGGCAGATATGTTCTTGTTAGGGGTAGGCTACAAAATACGGAAATTCTGCTAGGTTCAGTTTATGGTCCCAACACTGAGTCCCATAGGTTTTTTGTAAAACTCCTGGAAGCTTTGACTCCATTTGTACAGATCCCCATGATACTAGGAGGCGACCTAAACCTTGTTTTAGACCCTTTAATGGATAGAATCAGAAATTCTATTTTGGCTTTCTCACCGGCCCAACGGGCCTTGGGGGAATTGCTGGACCAGCTCGGCCTAGTAGACTTCTGGAGAATTGTTCACCCGAAATCTCAGGAATACACGTTCACTTCTCAAGCTCATGGTACAGCATCCCGTATTGACTACATATTACTCTCTCGCACTTTCCTTCCTGGAGTGCTGGACACAGAAATTGTGTCTGGACCCCCTTCTGACCATGCAGTGGTGGTGGTGTCAATTTCCTTCTCTTCCCTTCCTAAGAAGGGCATTAGGTGGAGGATAAACAACCAGATATTGCGCAACACCAAAACAGTTGAATATATTTCAACGCAAATAGAAGAATTTATTGTTAATAATTTGAAAGATAATATTAGTCCTGATATGGTATGGGGTGCGCTCAAAGCTTTCATGAGAGGTATACTAATTGGACAGGCAGCTGAAAGGAAGAAGGAGAGGGTGCAAATCCTGGCCGAATTACTGAACCGAATAAGATGTAGAGAAACTAAATTGACCCCACAGTCCTCAGAAAATGAGAAGCTTGAGCTTATTAAACTGAGAGACCTCTATTTGAAATTGCTCGAGGAACAAGCGGAGTTAGCGTTAATTAAAACTAAGGCTAATTATCTTGATCAGGGGGAAAAGGCAAGTAGACTCCTGGCCAGACGAATCAAACAGTTGGAATCTTCTCGAATAATCCCAGGGATCCAATCCAGGGTAGATGGCCAAGTGAAAACCATGCCTGGGGAGATAGTGCAGGAATTCAGATATTACTTTGAATCCCTGTATGGTAATATGGAGAACCCCCCCACTGAAAGGGAGATACTCACCTTCTTAGGAGGTTTGGAACTCCCCTCACTGACGGAACCCCAACAAATGCAGTTGATGACTGATATTACCCAAAATGAGATCGAGTTGATTATTCAGAGTCTCCCATTGGATAAAACACCGGGGCCGGATGGGTTCTTGTCAAATTTTTATAAAAAATTCTCCAAACAATTATCCCCCTT
Source organism: Neoceratodus forsteri (assembly GCA_016271365.2). Lineage (NCBI taxonomy): Eukaryota > Metazoa > Chordata > Ceratodontiformes > Ceratodontidae > Neoceratodus > Neoceratodus forsteri. The sequence continues at coordinate 1,345,787,504 of CM028129.1, read as the reverse complement.
ACTCCTTAGGTTATTCAGACACATTCTAAGTCATCAAATACGGGATCAATCATTGTTTGAAGCGCTTATTGTTTTAATACCAAAGCAAGACAAACCCCCTGAACAACCAGCTAGTTATAGACCTATTTCCTTGCTCAATTACGATGTCAAAATTTTAGCTAAATTACTGGCGGATCCTATAAATCGGGTACTACCCGGCCTTATTGGCGCAGAACAGGTCGGCTTTATGAAAGACAGGTCCTCCGCTGACCACCTTAGAACCCTGGCTCATGCCTTTTTGGTGTCTGAAGGGAGTAGTTCCACCATGGCTCTGCTGTCTTTGGATGCCGAGAAGGCCTTTGATAGGGTCTACTGGGGTTTTCTGTTAACCACGATGGGGAAGTTTGGGTTTCCTGAGCCATTCTTAAAATGGGTAGGCTCCCTTTAGTTAACCCCTACAGCAAGGGTTAGTTGCAATGGGGCCACCTCAGACCCCTTTAATCTCTATGTAGGTACTAGACAGGGCTGCCCCTTGTCCCCTCTCCTTTTAATATATACCTGGAACCCCTTATCAGAATAATAGTGCGTAAACAAGAAGTAAACAGTATTAGAATTCTAGACTATACTGTGAAAGTAACAGCATATGCTGATGATCTCCTGGTATATGTTTCCAACCCGAGGACATCTATTCTGGCTCTTTTGGAAATTATTCGGGAATACAGTAGACTGGCCAACTACAAGCTGAACTTAGATAAATCTGTGGTATTCCCCCTTAGTAAAAATCTCTTTAGGCAGGAAATTACCGAATTTGGCTTAACCTGGAAATCAGATTCCATAAAATACCTCGGTCTTGGGCTAACAAGGAACATGACTAAGATACGCCAGTTAAATCTGGACCCCCTGGTGTGTACCATTGAACTGGAATTGGAAAGATGGGCACGGCTCCCAGTCTCATTATGGGGGAGGATAAATTTAATAAAAATGAATGTTTTCCCCCGGTTGTTCTATCCTCTTAGCATGTTGAATATCTGAATACCACTTTCATGGTTTAGAAAACTCCATAGAATTATAGCTAACTTCATATGGGGTTACAAGAAAGCTTGAATGGTCTACCATAAGTTGGCTGCACCCAAATCACTGGGAGGGTTAAGACTGCCACATTTTGCCCTTTATTTCTGGGCGGGCCATGCTAACAAATACCTGAGGTGGGTGAAGGGTACGGAGGTTTCAACACAGCTAACGTATACACCTTTATGGTTACAAATTGAGCTGGCCCTTATTCAGAAACAAGGGTTGAAGCCTGAGGCCTTGCTCTATCTTACCCCGAAACTCCTCCCTCCCCCGCTACAAAGCTCCCCAATAAGGATTTCAGTGAGAAGTCACATGCAGCTTTGTGGTTTCCTCAAATATGACTATCTCAGGGATTGGGTGCAGCCTATTTGGGGTAATCCGCGTTTTCTAATTGATAACAAAACTCTCAACCTCACGTGGTTGGCCCTGCCCGGTGCATGCCGTTTGAAAGACTTTCTTACACCTGCTGGTGAGGTACTATCCTCCTCTGAGATTCTGAATAAATTTGAGATGCCCGTCACAGCAGTTTTTAAAGTATATCAACTCCGTCATCTCCTGCCCAGTAAGATGGGTATGAGGACAATTCAGATTCCGAAAGTGGATTTCTATGATGCCTTCGGGCCGTTTTGGGGCCTATCCCATGCAATTTCCAAAGTATACACAGTTTTATTTGGGTGGGCCTATTCCCAAAATCTGGTTCAAAGTGCATACTGGGCCTCAATGTTCCCTAATGAGGAATTCAATTGGAAGGTTTTATGGCAGAATTGTCACAGATTTCTTTTACAAGATCGGTTAAGACTGATACAGTTTAAAATTCTTCATAATATTTACTATTCCCCGCAAAAGCTTGCTAGATTAAAAATAGTCACAGAAACTACATGCAACAGGTGTCATGCTGGGGTCGGGGATTTAATGCATATTTTCTGGAACTGTCCGAAGATAACCCCGTTATGGACAAAGATTAAAAACAGAGTGGACCCAATGTTAGGACTGGAGGACCTTTTTACTCCGGAAATATGCTTATTGGGAGATGTTTCTCATATCGCCGTCAGGAGTAGGAAGTTACACATGGTTTTGATTGCTGCCACTCTTAAGAAAGTTGTCCTCAGACACTGGAAGGACTCTGTTGTGATCAGCTATGCAGAATGGCTGGAGGAATTGCTTGCCAGCTTGAGGGTTGAGAGAATGATAGCCACCCTCCAGAATAAACTTCCTAGGTTTGATAAGATCTGGAGTCCTTTTATACTTTTACTCACTATAGAAGCTTATAGTTCCTCTGCTGATTGTAAGTATTCAGTTTCGCCAGACTTGTGCTGGGGTGGCATAAGGGTGGAGATGGGTAGGGGCGGGTGGGGGGTCTTTAGGGGGTTGTTACAGAGGATGTATTAGATTACATGTTACCATAAGTATGTGTGTATTTGTACATGTATGTACTTGATGTTGTTGGATCTAATCTCTGTAACCAAAAACGGAATAAAAATTTAATGGACAAAAAAAGCAAAAAAGAAAGGAAGTTCATTGCAAAAAAATTACATTAGTACAGACATTAGGGTCAATGAACACAAAGAAGACAAAGTAAGACAATGAAAAACAAAACTATGGTTTTTGGATTAGCCCCTAGATTAAAAACGTTGGGGGTGTGTCTTCATATTGAAGTTCTCAGTGGTGATGCATTTGAGAACGTGGACACGTTTAACTATTTAGGTGTTGTATTAGACCCTTTGTTAAGTTTTGATTCTCATTTGAGTAATGTTCGTTCGAAAATTCATAGTAAGTTAGGTATGTTGTATAGGCTTAGGTCTTTTATGACAGACAAAAGTAAAATTGCTATTGTTAAACAGTGCCTTTTGCCAATTGTTACCTACACATCTCTGATTACTGACAACTTCTCTGTGAATTTTGTGTCTAAAAAAATCTATATTGTTGCAGGCATTTGGTAAATTTGCACTGTCTCTTCCTCGTGCTACCCATCACTGTATAGTTTTGGAAAGAATGGGGTGGCTCTCAATTCATGCTAACTACAGTATAATTACATTGTGGCCAGGTTTGTGTACAGAATACTACAGTTAGAAGAGTCACTTAGTCTTTGTAAATTCTTGCAGTGTCAGGACTTGGGTAGATTAACTAAGGCTAAGGTGGGTGGGTTTGATTTGGTGTCCCCTTTTAGGAAAACCTCTTGTGGACAGATGGCCTTCTCTTACATAGCACCTACCATTTGGAATCTCATCCCAACTGTTATCAGGGGTCTGTCTACTTATGCTGCTTTTTCACATTCATTATTTTTGTATCATAAATCATTATATGAATGTAACTGTTTTAATTGATTTTATATATGATATATATGATATGAATATTGACGTGGCATTTTATTCCTATACTATTTGTTTTATTTATTTATTTATTTATTTAAGTGTTTAACCAGGAAGGCATGCTGAGCAGGCTACTGCTCGATTCCAGATGCATCCTGAATGTATTTATCATGTTTTGTTTGTGTTGCACCTGTAAAAGGATTTGATGTCCAGCTGAGGTACCCACTAAAAAAAAAGAAAGAAAGAAAGAAATCAGGGTTTTGAGTCTCAGGAATCATGTTGAATTGGTGGTGTGGTGATTTGGGGGGTTTTCAACCCTAATATCTACCCCCTCCCCAGAGCCAACAAACATGATATCTTGCTTCATACAAGTACAAAACTACAACTGATCCTCCTGATCATATGTAGCGGGCCATGTTTTCCTACCTCCAAAGAATATACTGTATGCCTATGAGACACTATCTTGGGGCTGTACCTTGTGTTATATTTTTTTGTTTGTTGTTAATTTGCTAAAGGGAGAAAGTGACCTGAAGCACTCCAAAACTTTGAGATCCCCAAATCAAAGAGGAATGTACTAAATTTTGGATCTTTCACTGTATGCTGATTTGGCAGCATTGGCTCATCATTACTGCCACGTATCATAATTCCCTGCATGTGCAGTTCAGAGAATATACAGGATGGCAAGATGAGGTTCCCAATTAAAAGATCAGAACTTGGCATTGCCCAGTCTACTTAGCCACCCTGCCCTGTTTGAGAAGTTATACAAAGATATAAGAGTGTGGCTAAGGATAGTGCATAGAAACATAGAAATTTAGAATCTGTCAGCAGATAAGGACCATATGGCCCACCTAGTCTGCCCATTTCCCTAATCACTGCTGCATCCTCAGATCCTATTTGATCTGCATCTCTCCTGCTCTGCACATCTCCAGGGTACCCTTATGTCTGTCCCATGCACTCTTGAACCCCCATATTGTTTTTCACCCACCATTTCTGCTCAAAGGCTGTTCCACAGCTCCACCATCTTTTCAGTGAAAACGTACTTCCTAACATTACCCTTGAGCCTTCCACCCTTCAGCCTCATATCATGCCCCCTTGTTCTTGTGCAGTTTTCTCTGAAATGTGCTTTCCACCTGTACCCTGTTTATTCCCCTAAGGTACTCGCAAGTCTGTATCATATCTCCCCTCTCCCTTCTTTCCTCCATTGAACAGATACTAAGGTCCTTAAGTCTTTCTTCATAGGACTTCTGGTACAGTCCATGTACCATCTTTGTTGTCCTTCTCTGGACTGCCTCTATTTTGTCAATGTCCTTCCAGAGATGTGGTCTCCAGAACTGGACACAGTACTCCAGCTGAGGCCTCACCAGTGATCTGTACAGTAGCATCACCACCTCTTTCCTTCTGCTTGTTATACCCCTCCCTATGTACCCCAACATTCCTGTTTGCTCTCCTCATCACTTTTTCATACTGTTTGGTCACCTTCAGGTCATCAGATATGATAACCACCAGGTCTGTCTCCTGACTAGTGGTGGCCAGAATTACCCCACCCATCCTGTACTCCTCCCTTGGATTCCTGTGACCTAGGTGCATGATCTTGCATTTTTTAGCATTGAAACTCAACTGCTACACACCCGACCACTCCTCTAATAGGCTTAGGACCTTTCTCATTTTTTCCACCCCCTCTGGTGTGTCCACTCTGTTGCAGATCTTCGTGTCATCTGTGAAGAGGCACTTCCTTCCCTCCAGATGCTCTGCAATGTTGCTAATGAAGACATTCAATAGGACTAGCCCCAGCACCAGCCCTTGTGGCACCTCTCTGATCACCTCCCTCCCTCTCCTCAGATTTCATGCCATTTACCACCACCCTCTGAGTCCTGTTCCTTAGCTAGTTCTCAACCTACTTTACCACTGAAGGACCCTCTCTCAGGCTCCCCAATTTATTTAGCAATTTCCTGTGCTAGACAGTGTCGAAGGCCTTCCTGAAATCCAGGTAGGCTGCAGTCACAGGAAACTATAAAATTCGGCTGACAGGACTTTCCCACTGAGAATCAATGCTGCCTTGGATCCTGTGCCCCACTATCCTCAGGAAACTTTACAATCCTCTCCTTAAGTAAGGACTCCATTAGTTTCCCCACTACTGAGGTCAGGCTTACAGGTCTATAATTGCCTGCATCCTCTCTGCTTCCATGCTTGTGGAGAGGGATCACATCTGTCCTCCTTCAGTCCTCAGGTACCTCTCCTGTCTCCAGTGATGCACTGAAAAGTGTAGCCAGTGGTTCTGCCAGCATGTCCATGACTTACTTTAGTACTCTGGCATGGATCCCATCTGGCCCCATTGCCTTATCTGCTTTTATTTTTTATTTACTTTTAATTTTTTTATTTATTTTATTTTATTTTGTATGCTGGTGGCATACTAGACACACCCCTCAGCAGTATAGCGCAGTTGTCTAAGGTCCCCACTTGCATACTGTGTGACCCTGAGCAAGTCACTTAACTTCCTTGTGTTCCCAGGTCACACCTGTAAACAAGCTTTCAGCTTAGTGTGTGTCTCGTGGTAAAAAAAAGAAAAGAGTTGTGTGGGTTGCTAATTCACCATTCATGCATGTACCGGCTCACAAAGTGATGAGAGTCCTAAGACAGTTTTGAAAATCCAGATCCCTAGCCTGCCCAGAAGCACATCAGTAACAGTACTGCTTGCTTTGTTGGTGACCTAAGTTAGGCAATAGACTCAGGTTATTTGGGGATGGTCAGGAAGGGATAATCGAGTATCCCAAGGACTGCTTTCCTCCCTTGGGGATGGGCACACTGCATCCTGCTCATAAAATGCTACCTGGTGGAGGCCAAGTATCAGCACATCAGGAGCCTTTTACTGGGAAAGTGTTACCACTGGATACCATGCATGTACATCATTGCACACCAGCACCCTAGGGAAGACAATGGAGGAAAAGGCCCTTGTATTCCAAGGTGTTCATGCCAGCACTCCCCACAGGCCCTTAACAATAGGCAGCAACCCACCACCATTGTGGACCTGTGTATGTGGTAGATAACTGCTTGGTCCATGAGATGCTTGGTGTCATGGTGAGTGGGGGGTGCCGGGGTAATGTGGATCAGAGGCCAGAGGAACAGAGAGTACTAGCTGACAGAAAAAAGGAAACCCAGATCCCTGTATCTAGAGTACATGTATAAATTGATGCAAACTGCCTCCTTTTTCACAAAAGTACCATCTGCCTTTGCATGTCCTACATTTGCCTCCACTCATTAAATCCAGCTTACTAAAACATGCTGCAGTGCTATTATACGCTTACTGAAACATGCTGCAGTGCTATCACAAAAGGCTGAGCTATTGTAAATTGCTATAGTTAGCTCAATTGTTTTGGTTTCATTTGACTCTGAAATTGGAGATATTATTTTAATTTCAGACCATCAAGCTAAAAACTGTATGACAAACAAACATTGCACATTTTACCTTCTGCCACAGTCATGTCAATTTATCCAGTTTCATGAAGGTTTTGCTTCATTAACGTAAGAGTAGTAATCAATTTCTGCAAGTGACTACAGCTTAATGGTGCATGGTAGTGACTTGTTTTCTGTTGATTTTAGTTTCTGAGTAACAAGTATGGCCTCTCCTATAGATACGCTACACCACTGATTTTGTGTTACAAGGACAATCTTTTGCTTTATAACCAGTCACTGTTCAGAGCAATACTTAGACATTTAGCCATAAAGGTAAATTATTCTGCCATTTGTTTACAGTTAATGTAGACCACAGACTCTTTTTGCAAGGTTTGTTCATCACAGTACATTTTTTTGTTAAATACACACACACATACACACACACACACATATGAGTGGGGATAAAAATGATATGATAAAAATATATCTTGGTTAGTGACATCAGTAAAGGCAACATGTAAAAAATATGTTGCAGTTACTGTTGTCATAGTGGATAGTTTTAAGGTTACTGTTGTCACAGTGAAATACTGAACCAAGCAGAGAGCAGAGTGCACAATGCTGATGACATCAAGGGCCACATATTCAAAAGGCTGCCTGGGCAAAAATCCTAGTTTGCCCATGCAAACCGGGATTTGTGCAGATGTTCTATTTTGAAAAGCCTGGTTAGTGCAGGCAAACAGGGCTTTGGATGGGGGCACAATGCAAATGAAGGGGTGGGGACCTGAGTATTGACACTGTCCAATATTCAGAGTATTTGCACAGTGTAAGAGCATTTTGCATGGTCCCCTTGCGTGTCATAAATGCCGCCAACTTAGACCATGACATGCTCCCGTGCAACCCTTGTGGTTGGCAGAGAAAGTGCAGCAGCTCCCATCATCCCAGTCCCAATCCAAAACAACAGTGTCCCTGGTGTCCAGTGGTCCCTCCCCATCTGCACCCATGCCCAGTAGTTGGACATCCATTTCATGATGTCCAGTGGTCCCTCCCACAACCGATGTTCACCCAATATACAATTGTAATATTCCCTGGTGTCCAGTGGTCCCTCTTCCCACCTGATCACCTGCCTGATGGACAAAGTTTCCTTGGTGTCCAGTGGTCCCTTCCCCCACCCAATCACCCACCCAGCATACAAAATGTTCCTTGTGTCCAGTGGCCCCTTCCCCCACCCGATCACTAGCTGAGAACCAACTCAATGGGAAAAAGAGGTGTACTGAAGTAAATACAGATTCTTTCCATTGAGTTGACTTTCAGCTCTTAATCACGTACATAACATGCTGCAGCTCCCATAAGCTGATATCTGTTCATCAGTACAATACCCAATTCGAATTAGCCTGTATCATAGCATATATCTAAACCAAGAGAGAGTGTGGGTTAAGGGTTTTATAAAAAACAAAAAGGCATGACAGTAAAACTGTATTGTGACTGAAATGGCAAGTTGGTGGGTGGGAACTGGGAGCTGCAGTATAGACTGACCACCTAATGATAAAACACTCAGGAGAGGAGGATTAATAGCATTCTGCATTTTAGTGCGGAGTATGAACCTCCACTAACAGACAACAAACAGTTGTGTGTGAAGTGGGTCAGCAGCACTGAAATGTAAAAACACATTGTTTACTGTGCTGATTCTGAATGGAGAGAAATGCACAGGTGGAATGCATGATCATGGTTGTCCTCTGCAGCAGGCTCCAGCAGCAAAGGAACGTTGAGCAGTGGCTTTACAGTTAGCCAGAAAATGTACTGAATAAAATAAAAAAAGAAACCAAGTGACGATAAATCACATGTTATTAGTTTATTCAGAATTGAAATACACAATTAGCCATATTAGAGCCAAAATCTGCTTTCCTGTCCCCTTTAAGACAGGGACCGGGCTCATGGAGCAGGGTGGGCTCTCTCCTGCCCACAGACTCAGGGTATGGGAACCGACCTAAGGGATCTTCCACATATCAGATGGCAACAAGCCGCTTCCTATGGGGGGCATATTAAATGCTTCACGCACCCTGGTATGATATCTGCTTCCCTTCTTTTATCTTTTGATCTTGAACATAAGGGATGTAGGATAAAGGGAAGGGACAGAAGACTTATAACGATAAGGGGTAGCACTAAGGAACCCCCTAGCACCCATAATAGGTGGCAAAGGGCCACAACCTTGGCTGGTGAAGCCAGGATTAAAGTCTGCCCACATTCACATGGAAGGGAACAAGAATGTACCCCCCATCAGTTTCCAATTAAGGATGCACAGGGCACCAGAGTGAAAGACGCAGTATGCCAGACCCAGGCCCTATAGAGATGTCAGACACTAGAAGAGGCCTTAAGTCGGGATGGTTTAACTTCTTATAGATAAGTTTTAATCACTAAATATGGATAGTATTATTTGTTTAGTGCAATTGATCACTTTGATTCTACCCCAAGGGGGATTTCCAAACCTTTGACTTTAAGAAGGTGTGTCAGCCTGGTTGCTGTGGAAAGACCCCTCAGTTACATGTAGGGAATTTGAATGTTGTGAACTTTTGTATGCTATGAATGTTGGGAATGTTAAAAGTTGTGAACAAAATATGTTAATAGCAATTGAAACAGAGGGCCCAAGGTTCAGCCTCTATTTTAATGGGCATACCAAGCTGTGTTTAATGGTCTTCTCTGGTACACTGTTATGTATTGTGTAAAGCAAGAAAAAGAATCTACAGAGATACAGTGTTTGAGCTACATTATAAATTCTGACCTCAAGGAAGCACAAGGTGCCAACAGGGATAGAAAGAGAAAGAGAAAAAGGACAGGGAAGAAACAGATATATTTTCCTATACAAAGGCTTCAGTCAGAGAATAAAGAAATAAGGGGTCAGTTCACTGACACAGTTATGGCTAATCTAGATGTTTTAAAAGCCACCTCCTGGAATGTGAGGGTCTTGAACTCACCCATAAAGAGGAAAAAAGTTCTTGCCAGACTGAAGCAACTTAAAATGCAGGAAATACAGGAAACTAAACTCACAAAAACAGAGGACCAGAAATTAAGTAGGAAATGGGTGGGGTTGGAGGTCCATAGTGTGGCGGGTAAGGCAAAGGGGGAGTATCCATACTCTGTCACAAAAAGTTAAAATGGTATCTCCTGGGACAAAAATCAGATACAGAAGGGTGGTGGGTCTTAATAAATGTGGCTATGCCAAAGAGGTTTACCATATTAGTTAATAAATATGCACCAAACGAAGACTGCCCTGAGTTCTTTAACCAGATTTCTCAAGCCATGATGGACATGGCAGCAGATGATGTGGACATCATCCTTGGGGATGACTGTAACCTGGCCATGGAATATTTCTTTGACTGGTCCAACCCCAGACCTGAGCCACATGTACAATCCAGCCAGGCTTTGAAGGCATTGCTATTTCTGCACAAACTTCAGGGTGCCTGGTGATTAAACCACCCAACAGAAAGAGATTATACATACTTCTCAGAAGCAAGGAAGGTGGCCAACAGGTTAGACAACTGGTTCACCTCTCTGCAACTTACCCCATAAGTGGTGGCTGTCACAATAGCAACTCTACCCCTGTCAGATCACCCCCCCACACCATGTCCCTAGCAATAGGCTCCTCCTCCCCCAGGTCAATAAAATGGAGGTTAGACACTCTTTTGCTACAGGAGGCCGACTTCAAAAGATGGTTGTCCACAGAAACAAAAAAATATTTCTTTGACAACCCACCAGGTTCTGCATCCCCAGCAGCCACATGGGAAGTCTTCAAGGCAGCAATTTGAGGCAAGATAATTAGTTATGCCTCTCACTGCAGTAAGTAAAGAGAAAAAGAGGCAGCCAGTCTGAAGGAGCAGCTAGGGAGGAAGGGAAAGCTATATAAAAAAGATCCTGAAAAACTAAGAAAGGATCCATGACAGTGGCATGACAACCATGACTGTGATGTCTGCTACAGCGCCGGGAACCCATTGACACCCCTGACTGCGATACGACGCAAAACTGCCCAGCAACACCACAACGCACCCCCTCAATATAGATATCTGACTCCACATCACACAGACAGTGGAGTTAGAGTCCCCCCTCTCATCACCCTAAAGTGTCTTGACACAAACCCCCATTGCTGCTGATATAGGCACCATGGGGATTCACTGTGAGGGGTTTGGTGTACCAGTGTCACTGTAATGATGGTATGCCACTAAGAAACCAGGTTTATGAAATAATATCCTTAAGAATACAATTAAATGTTCTAGCCACCAGAAAAGCTGAACTTCAGATACAAAGGAGGCAGCACAAATACTGGGCTTATGGTGAAAAATTGGGTAAACTATTAACCTATGGACTCAAAAAGCAACAGGCTGAAAGGCATATTGCACAGTTATAAGACAGTAAAGGGGAACAACAAATTACGCCTAAAGCAATTAATCAAGCAATGCTTGTCTTCTATAAATCCCTGTATAGTTCACATGTGCAGTGAGATGAACAGAAATTTTTGGCTTTTCTGGCAGGCCTCAAACTCCCAAAACTCTCATAATCCCAGATTCTGCCTACAGATACCCAATTTCATAGACAAGAACTGAATGCAATTATTCTTAGTATGGCCTCACACAAAGCCCCTGGTGAAGATGGTTTTCCAGCAGACTTTTACAAGATAATGCAAGAGACAGTTACCGCCCCAATGCTGGATAAGTTAAGGGATGCCTCAGAAAAAGAGGGGTTGCCAGGAACCATGAGAAAGGCCATTATTATGTACTTCCTAAAGAAGTGAAGGACCTCACACTGCCAGCAAGTTAGAGGCCTATATCGCTCATAAATGAAGGCACTAAAATACTGGTAAAGGTACTAGCATCTCACCTGTAAAAGGTCCTCCCTTCCCTGTCCATCCATCCGAGGTGGGATTTGTCAAGTGGCGTGCGAGTGCAGACGACCTGAGAGCATTGGTCACACTAATGCAGGGTGCAGCTTCTCTTCCCACCCTAGCAGCAGACATCTTGGTGGGCTTCGAGAAGGCTTTTGACTTCCTGGAATGGGAATGTTTGCATGCAATTCTCCAGCAGTGTAACTTTGGTGCCACATTTAAGGGTTGGGTTAAGCTATTACATATAAAGACCCCACTGCTAGGATTCTCACTAACAACACCCTTTCCGAACCATTCAGTTTGTATAGGGGAACAAGGCAGGGCTGTCCGCTCTCTTTCATACTGTTTCTACTAGCAATTGAATCCTTAGCAAGTGCAATAAGAGAATACAAGGTCTGGAGAGGGGGAAGCTTGTACCACACTATGTTATACATAGATGACTGCCTTGTCTTAACAAAGGATATACAGACAAGTATCCTGCATATTCTGGAACTGTAAAAACAAGCAACAGTACCGCTAAGTTCTAGATGTGCAAAATAACAGCTTTATTAAGGTGCAAACACACAAACTGCTGGGGTTTGTGTATTTGCACCTTAATAAAGCTGTAATTGTGCACGTCTACAACTTAGTGGTGCTGTTGCTTATTTTTCCTGTTTATTTTTGGCAACGAGCACACACATGCAGCTATCAAGCTGGGATTGTCTGTTTGCCATATTCTGGAACTACTGAATTCCTTTCCGGACATCTCTGGGCTTCACATAAATAGGGCCAAAACAGAGGTACTTTCCCTCAATGTTCACCTAACTCCAGGGCTAATCTCCAAAGTAGGTCTAGCATGGGCTAAGGGGAAAATTAAATACCTAGGAGTGTGCATAATTCCTAAGGTACACACCTTAATAGACAAGAATTTTACCCCACTAATTAGCAGTCAGGAAGCCAAGATGGAAGCACATGAATCTCTCAATGCCTGGTAAAGTAGCAGCAGTCAAAATGATGATTGACACTAGGGTTTTCTACCTGCTGTCCCATCTTCCAGTAGAAATACCTGGGAAATGATTTCAGAAGCTGGACTCCATGATAGGCAACTTCTTATGGGAAACCTCAGTTCCGAGATACAGCAGGAACAAATTAAGAGCCCCTTGCACTAGAGGGGGTTGGTGTCTCCCGCACTTCCAACAGTATTCATATGCTTCTCCATGGCCAGAACTTGCAGAATGTTCCAGAGAAAATGGCCCAAACAGCCTGGCCTGGACTTACATCGAGACAGGTGAACTACAAGGTACTGACTTTACTGTATACCTAGACCATCCAATGCATCCCGTTTTAAAAAAAAATGTCTCATGGTGAAAGCATCACATGCAGCATGGCACAAAGTTGGACAAATCACAAATTCATGTATTAGCCCAGGGAGGTACACCTGCTTCTGGAAAATCCACACTGGAGTATAGACCAACACCCCTTTCTTTGGGAGAAAAATCTCCAGGGCTTGGATGGCATTCATCTGAGAGTACTATGGGAATTGGCGGACGTACTAGCTGCACCCTTGGCAGAGCTCTTCAACATGTTGCTTGAGATAGGGAAGGTACCCAGGGATTGGCTAGAGGCACATATGGTGCCTATCCATAAAGGGGGATCAAGGGAAGTGCCAGGAAACTATAGATCCATCAGTTTGACATCAGTGGTGGGAAAATTAATGGAGAGTATACTGAAGGAAAGATTGAGGTGTTCCTGGAGGAGGAAGGAGGGGAAGGATAGCCAACAACATTGTTTTGTGCCAGGCAGATCATGTCAAACTAACCTTGTGGAGTTCTATGAATGTGTAACATCTGAACTGGAAAGAGCAAAGTCTGCGGATATACTATTTTTAGATTTCACTAAGGCGTTTGACTCGGTTCCCCACAATGGCCTGGTGGAGAAACTGGTGGGGTGGGGGTGGGCCCATTGATGGTCAGATGGATAGGAAACTGGCTAACTGGACTCACTCAGAGAGTAGTGGTCAGCGGGGAGCTCTTGAACCCTAGATGGGTCAGTAGTGGGGTACCATAAGGCTCAGTCCTGGGTCCAATCCTGTTTAATGCATACATATCTGACATCAGGAAGGGAATAGGGTGTGAAATGAGTCTCTTCGCTAAAGACTCCAAGATGGGAGCAGTAGTTGAGGGGGAAGAGGGGAGGTTGGCCCTGCAGGGGGACCTGGACAGGTGGGCTCACACCCGGAAATTAAATTTCGATTCCTCCAAGTGCAAGGCATTACATCTAGGGCAGGAGAACCCCAAACACGAGTACATCTTGGGAGGGGAGGCACTAGAGGCCTCAACTGGGGAAAAAGACCTGGGGGTCATTGTGGATGCAAGTATGAATAACTGGGTAGTGCAGGAGAATGGCTGTCAAAGCAAACAGGATGTTGGGATGCATCGTAAGGGGGATCACCTCGAGGAGCAGGGAAGTGATTCCGCTGCTATACAATGGTCTGGTTAGGCCACACCTTGAGTACTGTGTGCAGTACTGGAGACCAGACTTAACGAGGGACATACAGCTCCTGGAGAGGGTCCAGAGGAGGGCTGCCAAGATGATCAGAGGACTAGGGGATTTGATGTACAAGGGAAGACTAGAGGAGCTTGGCCTGTTTTCATTGTAGGTGAGGAGAGACAGAGGGGACATGATTGAGGTCTTCAAGTACCTCAAGATAATAAATAGGGTAAACACGGAGGGGATATTTACACTAAAGGAGGGAGGTATCACCCGAGGGCATGTTCTGAAGTTGGAAGGTGGAAGGGTGGGGGGGGGGAAGAGGAGGAGATTTTTCACTGAGATGGTGGTGGAACCTTGGAACGTGCTGCCTGGCGACCTGGTTCAGGCTTCTACGGTGGAGGGCTTCAAGACAAAGTGGGACAGATACAGAAAGGGAAAGTTTCAGGGAAAGGCCTGGACTGGGGGTGGTGGGGATGGATGATAGGGGTTCTGAAACACAAGGTGGGGGGCCCCGGTACCCAACTAGGGACCTGATGCTCGAGCAGACTCGATAGGCCGTAAGGCCTAATCTGCTGGCAATTAGTATGTTAGTATGTTAGTAAGAGCAGAGGAGGAATCACATCCATAGTTTAAAGGATGTCCTGTCAACAGATGGGCAGATACTAGACTCCTTCACCTCCTTGCAAGAAGGATACCAGCTGCACAATAGGGACTTTTGGAAGTACCTCCAGCTAAGGCACCTTTACCAAGGCTGGTTCAAAAAAGGGTGCAAGTGTGTCAGATACAAATCCAAGAGGACAGAAATTGTCAAGAAACTCCCAATAACAACATGGTAAGGAAATCAGTGGGCCTAGCTGAAGTTACATACAGACAGCTGTGGGAGTCACCCCCAGGCCCCTCACTATTGGCCAAATTAAAGTGGCAGAAAATGTTAGCTATGCCCATTTCTAATGAGGAACGGAGTGCTTGCTGGACCTCTGACCACAAGACTTGCAGAGACCCCTGTAGCCCCTTGATCCAAAATAAAATACAGCACCTGTGGTACCGCTCCCCAGTACAACTCAAAGCTATGGGACTGGCAGTGAAGGATGAGTGTTGGAAGTGTGATGCTGAAGAAGCAGAGATAATTCATATTCTTTGGCATTGTAGTCTTATCCATCCCTTTTGGAACAGGGTTATTAAATGCTGTTCAGAGATATTCGAGTGTCAGATCTACCTTCACTAGCCTTACTGATATTGAGTATTGTTCCTACAGATCTCCCCTTAAAACTCAGCAGAAACTTTGGCTGTTGCAAGCTTCAGTGGAAGTTAAAAGACTAATTTTGAGAAGGTGGCAATCCACACAAATCCTAATGTTTAGAGAGTGGCTTATGGCCAAGGAGAAGCTAGCCACCTTCACAAGAATGTAGAAATTTGCTGCAAACACCAGCCAGACATTTCTAGAAAGATGGTCCCCATTCACACAATACATACACACCAAGACAAGGCCACCAGGGGCTCCACAGAGCAAAGACCTGCTCAAACTCCTTTTTAAGGCTTGCCTGGCACACAAGACAGGACATCCCACTGTGGTAACAATCTGCACGTTGGGGTCGTCGGTCCTAACTCTCACCCCATTCTCCTATTCCTCAGCTTCTTTACACAAGTGATGGGGTGAGAGTTACGGCCGACAACCCCAACGCGCACCCCGATGCCGGTTGGGGGGGGTGGGCTGGAGGGATCCAAGGGGGGTTTCAACCATAACACTGAATTTCCTCACTTTTGTCGCTGTGGAACAACTCTAACTGATGCATTAAACGGAATTTTTAGCCTCTAATATATATATGTGTTGTGCGTAGTGTGTGTGGTATATATATATATATATATATATATATATATATAATAGAGATAGATAGATAGATAGATAGATAGATAGATAGCTCTATCTATCTTTACAAAATGGGTAGGAAAAATCTGTGAAAATCTATGTACCTAATTGTATAAAACACACCACATAACCATGCATTTTCCCACAATGACTGCATGCCTCCCACTATGACCGCATGCCTGCACTACTTTCTATCCCTCAAAACATTCTCTCTAGCAGGCTAGACAAGGAGATCACTCCACACCTGGCACACACAGGCTGCCACACACACACCTTGTACACACAGCCTGCCACAATCATAACCTAGTAAATCTATTTATCTGTCCTGCACTGCAAACAGTTATCTGGTTAATCCTGCCATGATTTTGACAGGTTAAAAATGATAAAAGAACTTACCTGGTTGATCCTGCCATTTTTACACTCTTTCAGCTGTAATGACTTTCACTTTCATCTTGCCCTGTAGCGTGAGCGAGCGGTGTTTATTCTGGTAAAAAAAATATGTCAAAGCTTTATAATAAGCAAGGTTTTGTAAAAAAGGATGTAAGCTGTGTAGTTTTAAAGTGACTTAGAAACATAAAAGGTATCAACAGATAAGAACCACTTGGCCAGGGACCCTGGTTTTCCATTTTTACCGGTAACACCGGTAACAATCACGGACTCCTTCTTGGTTTGCGGATTTTTAATTCTTGTACCTGTGCCTCACGGAAATTTCATGTCACTGCACAGAATCTCTAAGATTTCAGCATCCTTTTTGTTTTAATTTTCTTTTTCTATGTCCCCTTCTCACAACATAAGTCTCCACTTTTCAGAGATCCCTAGACTGGGTATCCCTTAGCTTCACCCTCAGGTAACGCTCATGAGCTCCTGTGGTTCTGCCCCATCCTGCCAGGACTGTGTCCCCCCAGGTGGGAAGGGAGGGGACCCCAGGTCACCCCTCCACACTCCCTTAGTGTGTGTCGGGCAGCTTAGTGGGTCCCTCATGGAGCCTGGTTATGAAGTCTGGGGCACCTAGGTCCCTTCTGCCAGTGGCCAATGTGGGGAGATTGTTCCTGGTTTTCTGGTCTCTGTCCCTGAGGGCACCAGCACTAGAGGAGATCCAGTGAGGTAGGTCACATAGAGACATGCCACTGCTCCAGATCCTAGCTAGCATCCTCCCCATCTGATCACTCTGCAGCACCATTGTATCACCACCCGTGGTCACACAGGTGGTGGTAAAGCAGCAGGATCTGTAGCCCACCCTCCCCCAGAGGAGAAGGAGAGCAGTCCCCCGGGGGCTCAATCCTACTCCTCTGGCCAGACCTCCAGCAACCCGAGTTCACTTCTGTCCCTGGGTCGCTGGCATTGCAAGCAATAGTGCTACCGTAGTGCCAGCGGACTGACGCAGATTTCAGCATCTTAAAATGAATGCTGCTGTGCTTTGCATTCTTTCTGCTTTGCTGTATATAGAGTCAATAAGGGAAATCACCCACACAGCTTTGTTGTAATCAGCCATTCAGTTTAACCACCCATGCCTAGTGGTTAGAGTACTAAACAGTGAATGAACTGGGTACATCCAGCAGACTTGGGTTTGATTCCCACAACCTCCCCTTGCATACTGTGTGACTCCAAGCAAGACACTTAAACTTCCCAGTGCTTCTAGGTCACTCCTGAAAACAGTCAGTTCTGCCTAGTGGGCCTTACCTTCTTTACAAAGAATATAAAAAAGATACCAATATATGTTTACTACATCATAGAATAGTAGTCAGGGTACCATATAATTTACCTGGGTTTTACTTGGGCTGAAATTATTTTGTATAGGTAAAGATAAATGTTCAGATACATTTTATGTGTTTTATAAGCTCGTTTTTAGATTTTAGTCAGGTTTTTATTGTATTCTTTGCAAATAACATCTAGGTTGTAGATTGCTAAATGCAGGATCACTGTTACCAACTAGCTTATTCAAGTTTATAATCAGTAGGGCCATCCAAAATCCTCAGTTGTTTGAATGAAAACTAGTCTGAATGAAAGTATGTTCACAAAGTAGAAACTGCCTTACTACTTATGAAAAGACTTCACAGTTAGCCCCCCATTTAGGTGAACTGGGTAATTTGCACCTTTTCTCCCAACTGCTGTTTCAGTCTCTGTGACAACAGAAAGTTTTCTGATAAACTGTTTCAACAAAAAGCAAATGTTAAGTATTTAAGTGTACTTATGTTTGGGCCAGTGGATTTTGAAAGCGCAGTCAATGATGCGTAGAAGGTAAGACCCCAGGGGCTGTATGATGCTGGTGGGCAGAGCAGTGCTCAATTCACATCTGAAAAATGACATGAAAACTGGGAGACACATTTTCCATGGACACCAAGTAAATAAAAAGCATCCACATGCCTGGGAGATGCATAAATCCATTTGAACATCCTCCACTAATCACTTGTGAGTTTTTTAGGTGAAGACACTTTATTTCAAAGAAGCAAATTCAAGCAGTTTTTTTTTTGCTTCTCCTACCCCCTGGCAATTCACTCCTTCAGGCCTGCCAAGGCCCCCTAACACCGCTGCTGAGTCCTGACCACCATCCACTGCCTCTTACTGCTGTGTTACCAGGTAACCCACAGTAACCCTTCATTGAGTGGGCCCCTACCCCTGTGGGAGGCTACCAGGGGAGGAGAATTGTCCTAAAGAGCTTCCTCTGTATCCTGGGCATGGCAGGGGTCAGAACAGACACATGTCTGGGGCTTCCTGCGTAAGGAGGGACCAACAGCTGTCCTTCGGTTGGTCTGCGGGTGTTTTCCCATTTTCTTGGGAGCGTGACAAGCCACGTGACGTCAAGGCACAAGCTGACGTCCATCACGCTCCCTCCTGCAGTGAAGGCTGATGTGTTGCCATGCCTCTGGCCTCCACCAGGGGCCAGAAAATGCTGAGCAGTGAACCCACCCTCCCTCACAAGAGAAGGTGAGTAGTCACTGGACACTCAAGCCTTCACCCACCAGTTGGCCCTCCAACACACAAGTCTGTTCCCTAACCCTGGTCAGCGGTGTCACAGGCAGAAATCCAATTCAGACAGTTAAATTATAGATAGGAAAAACCAAAGGTAGTCCACCTTAGAGGTGATGGTTCAGATTAATTCACATCTGAGTTCTAACAAGCAAAGAGACCAAGTCATTTGTAACTTGTGCATGTGGGATGTGGGTGTTGAAGAAAGGGGATCATAGTGCTGTCATTACTGCCATCACCCCAGAGGGATGTGGACTGCATTGTTGCAACTGCCATCACACCGAAGGGTTGGGGGATGTAGTGCTTTTGCCATCACCACTGGTGGATGGGGAATGTAGTACTGCTGCTGTCCCACCTGAGGGATGGGGGCCATAGTGCTGATACTGCCATCACACCTGAGGAATGGTGAATGTAGTACTGCTGCCATCACACCTAAAGGATGGGGGCCACAATGATGCTGCTTCTGTCACACATGAGGGAAGGGGGTCATAGTGCTTTTGCTGCTGCCATCACACCAGAGGGATGGGGCCGTAGTGCTGTGTTGGTGCTGCCATCGCACCTTAGGGATGGGACTGTAGTGCCGTTTCCATCACACCTTAGGGATGAGGGCTGTAGTGTTGCTGCTGCCATCACATCTTGTGCCTAAAATAACTTTAAATTGGTACAAGGATGGAAGGATGTGTAATAGTGGAGGTCAAAATTGCTAAAATGCATGTTAGCAGAGTTAAAAATTGTTAAATAAAGTACACAAAACCAAACACCGGTAAAACTGGATTTTGGCTTAGCAGACACCGGTGACAATATCATTTTTTACAATGTGCAAATGGAATATGCCCTTTCTCAATCCCGGTAAACCAGTGTTCCTGCAGTTGGCCCATCTAGTCTGCCCTAAGTTCCCTACCTATATTGTCATAGGAGACCCTACTTGGACTCTACCTTTCACCCCCCTCTTGCTTCTAAGATTCCCTTGTGTCTATCCCATGCATTCTTAAATCCTGTGTCTGGTCTAGCCCCAACCACTTCCTCCAGGAGGCTGTTTCAAGTGTCCACCACCCTTTCTGTGAAGAAATATTTCTTTATGTTTCCTCTCAGCACCCCCCCCCCAGCTTCATATTGTGACCCCTAGTACTTGAGAATCTTTTCCTTTGGAAAATGCTCTCTTCCTGTACCTTGTTTATTCCTGTGAGGTATTTGAATATCTCTGTAATATTTCTCATTTCTTCTTTTCTTCTAGGGAGTACGTATTTAAGTCCTTAAGCCTTTCTTCATAGGGTTTCTGATGCAGGCCCTGCACCATTTTGGTTGCCCTTCTTTGCACCATCTCCACCATATATATGTCCTTTCTGTGATGGGGCCCCCAGAACTGTACACAGTACTTCAGTTGGGGTCTTACCAGCTATCTATACAGGGGTATTTTTAGCTCCCTCTTTCTGCTGGTGATACCCCTCCCTATGCATCCAAACATTCTGCTAGCCTTTCCCATTGCCATGTCACACTGTTTAGCTACCTTCAGGTCATCAGCAATGATAACCCTCAGGTGTCTTTTTTGTTCTGTAACTGTTAATACTTTCCTCCTTAGTCGATACATTGCCCCAGGGTTTTGTGCCGTAAGTGCATGATTTGTACTTTTGTGCATTGAATATTAGCTGCCAGATGTATGACCATTCTTCTAACTTCTTTAGATCCTCCCTCATTCTTTCAACCCCCTCCCCCAGTGTTTCTACTCTGTTGCAGATTTTTGTGTCACCCACAAACAGACACACCTCCCCCTCAAGTCATTCTGCGATGTCACTAATAAAGACATTGAAGAGGACTGGGCCTAATACTGACCCTTGCAGAACTATGTTAGTCACCTTGAACTCTCCAGAGTGTACCCTCTTCAGTTTCTTTTGTCTGAAAAAAGCAGTCAAGTGTAAATCAGTGAGAGAGAGAGTAAGTCACTGGCTTCCGAAGTGGTCCTTGCATCTACACTTCTGATGCCGACAGCTCACTCACACTCCTCACGCTACACTCAGTGGCTGTTTTTAGATGACAAAAAAAAGACAAGCAAAAATCTCCAATTTTTCCTAAAAACGCACTATGCAGATCATGGAATCCACACATCCAACTGGAATGAAAGTAGGCAAATCAAGACACCTTGATCCCCAGATTGTGCATGCAATATTTTGTGCAATTACATTGAAATGGGTGAAGCTATTAATATATTTATATACACTGGGTGGGATATTCAGAACTGCGCCTGGCAGGGGCGCAAGCCAGGCCCAACACAACTGGGATGTGCCAGGGCATAGTCTGGGCGATATTCAATGGTGCTGCGCCATGGCACAGCACCTTTGAATATGGCACTGTGGCCACCCGCATTGCGCTTGGTGCAGTGACACAGCACCAGTGCAAGTGGCCAGAGAGGAGCAGGGGAATGCGCTAGCACAAGTGCCATTGTGCTAGGAGGTGCATCAATCATGATATTCAGCGGTGGACATGCAAATGGAGCCAAAATGTATGCAAGGCGCAAATGGGGCCATTTGCATGTCATTATGGCACCATTTGCATGCAGGTGCGCTGATCCCCTGCGACTTGCACCTGGCGCCCTGCCAGGCTGCAGCCATCAGGGACCAATGCCCCCTGCCCCTCACTGGCAACGTGCACCATTACCCAATCATGTGCTGTAATAGTTAATGTACTCCCTGGTGGTCCAGTGGACCGAACTCCATACCTGATCACGGGCTGTAATATTTATTTACTCCCTGGTCATCCAGTGGACCGCTTCCAGCCCGATTGTGGGCATAAGTATTAAATTAATTAGTCTGATATCCCTGGTGGTCCCATGGACTGCTTTCAGCCTGATTGCGGGCATAAGTATTAATGTAATTCATCCAATATCCCTCGTAGTCCAGTGGACCGCTTTCAGCCCGATTGTGGGCATAAGCTTTATAATAGAATGTCCAAACCATCCCTGATGGCTCAGTGGTACCCCCTCCCCACCCACCCACTGAGCCCCACCACCCTGCTACCTGCCCGGTCAGCAGCGGGCGGCAGCTCCCACCCGATAAGTCACTGAGTCACCCGCCAGACTGACTGTGTACGGTAGCTGTGTGCCCATTGGTCCCTGGCGATGGAGCCAGTAGACATGCAGATCCATGCTACTACACAGTCCAGATATGTGAATGGATTCATTCACATATCTGGACCGTATACTGATAGTCTACATGCCCATTGGCCCATGCTGTGGACCAATGAACGCCACAGCTATACTGTATGCAGTCAGTCAGCGGCGACTGGGCGGCTGCGGGGTGAAGATGTCACTGTCGCTGACCGGGGGGCAGTGGTGGGGCCAGTGGGTGCGTGGGGAGGGAGGTACCACTGGGCCACCAGGGATGGTTTGAAGTGTTCTATTATAAAACTTATGCCAACGATCGGGCTGGAAGCGGTCCACTGGACCACCAGGGATATTAGACGAATTACATTAATACTTATGCCCGTGATCAGGCTGGAAGCGGTCCACTGGACCACCAGGGATATTGGATGAATTACATTAATATTTATGCCCGCGATCAGGCTGGAAGCGGTCCACTGGACCACCAGGGATATTGGATGACTTAATTTAATACTTATGCCCACGATCAGGCATGGGGGGTCACTACCACGACTGACGGTGCTGCAGGAGCTCAGGTGGCCACCCAAAGCTGGCAGCTGCTGTGTTGTGCCCTGCAATATGGCGGCTCACCTGTGGGTGGCGAGCTGTTGCTCCTGTTTTTTTATGCTCAACTGTGTGTGGCACAGGTAGGGGTTGCTCCTGCATCTGCTCAGCACATCCCGGGCTGAATATCAGGATGTGTGAGTATGCATGGGCATGCCCCCTGCTAGCCTCATACATTACTGATGCACCCCAGCATGAGGATTTGTGCCACCTTACTTTCCCTTTGAATATCACGCCAGGGGCATCAGTGGGTTGTACATGGCACAACTGTCTTGTGCCATGTGCAACCTTTGAATATCCCACCCAGTATATACATACTGTGTGGTGTGTGTGTATATATATATATATATATATATATACTACATACACAATGGGGTGAAGGAATAACACTCTCAGTAAATGTAGTTATTTTCACCACTATCGAATATCACTGAGCTGACATAGACACTGAGGAATATCTTAACAAATATCTCACAGTGTCTTCGTCAGCTAGTGATATTCAACAGTGATTACGTCAATAAGGCACATCCCAAGGTTAACCACATTGGAACTTCTTTTCCTACTGCTACATTAACTGAATAAACAACACCTGAAACCAATGACATCCTCAAATAACCCGTGCTATCTCTACTATTGGAGATGCTGCATTCCTCCGCAACAAACTGTTCTCTCACAGACATTACTCAAAGCCACACAATTCATGCTGAATTAAGCAGAACAAAGTAATAACACATGTAAGAACGCTTGCATGGCTTGAGCACTTACAAAGCTATGTCCTAAAAAGAAATGCATACTTTTTGAAGTTTTAAACCACCTTATGCATTGAACACCACAAATGCGGAAGTAAAGTACATACAGCGCACAATATATCCCAAACATGAACTGTGTGCTACACATACCTCTCAACCTTTTGTCCCCCAAATGTGGAACATTGCCTCTCTAAATGTGGAACAAATGAGCAAAATGTGGAACACTTAATCAAATCTTTACCTAAGAAGCTCAGAAAACTGTTAAAATGTTTGCATTTGTGTTCAGAAAGCCTGTTATTAATTGAATGTTATATTTTATGCATAATTTAATATAGATTTTTGCTTTAAGATGTTAACACTGAATGTGGGACAAGTCCTCACAATGTAGAACAGGGCGCTTTTGTGAAGTAAAATGAGGAACATTCCTCGTGATGTGGTACAGTTGAGAGGTATGGTGCTACATCACAAATCCATGACTGTAACCAAACCAGTAAAATAGATTACACTCCATTAAAATACAATCAAAGAAGACTTGAATTACATGTGCTGTATATTGCATACGAACCTTCAGCAAATGCCGAAACTCTGCCCCTGTATCAACTCCACTCCAAACCTAAACAACCAATAAGACACAACTCATCATGCAACAAAACAACCAACCAGTAGCATCCCTCAAAATGCATTATTCATAACAATCAACCAATGAAAATAGCAACAGCCACCCACAGCAACCAACCAAAGAGCACAAATGTCCCACATACACCAAAACATCACCTACCTCATTCATAAAAAATGAACAACAGCGGAAGGACACAGGAACACTAAATAACAACATAACATAGCAATATACTCCTAAAAAGCATTAAAACAGAAACCCTATTGTATACATTGCACACATGATGTGTGACTTGTGAAATATGGACAATATTAGCACTTGTGCAGAGTGCACTGCGATAATATCACTCGTGGCTATCACAGTGCACTCTGCACTCATGCTAATATTCTCCAGATTCCACAGTCACCCATCATGTATCCCCTATATATATGTTCAGTAGGGTATTAAATATCTATCCAAAAGACCCTATTGAGCACACTGAGAACCAAAATTTCAATCCTTATAACTTGGGAAAGGATTGATATTTTTTTTCCACAAAATCTGTGAAAGGCTACATTCTGTGGCAGGCCCTTTCTACCCTGAAAAATGCAGATCAAAATTCCAAACTGTGTGGGCTGTAGGTGATGACAAAAAAACAGCATAAAACACCAATTTTTCCTAAAAATGCAGTAATCAATACAGCTGATCGGAACAAATCTTGGCAAATCAAGAGACCTTGCCCCACAGACTGCACATGCAAGCTTTTGTGCAGTTCCATTGAATGGGGGCAAAGCTATTAAGGTGCAAAGTTAGGGGTTTAACATTAAGCAGCCCATTCAACCCTAACAATACTGGCACTGCTGCGCCACTATAATATATATTTATATCTACAGGTATATACACACACACACACATATATATATATATATATATATATATATATATATATAGCTTTAAGGTCATGAGTTCAAAGGGCAAGCGGCTTTATTACCCTAGTTAGCCCCCGAGATGGGGATACTTCAGAGTGCTCTACCTTTATCCACTGTTTGTTGAATATAATACATTAGGATGGTCATTTGTGTGGAGCTGTCACTTACAATCATGTTATGACATCTGAAGACCTCTTCTAACAAGGTAGGAATGATATGTTTGTAGTACAGGTAGGGGTTTGGTGGACTTCTGGGTTTGGGAGGGTTTTGTGTCGGTATCTTTTTTCCAGGCTCTTTTGCAGTTTGTTAATTGGTTTGTCTATCTTCCTAAAGATGTGTCAGTTTTGTTATTTGTGTTGTCCCATAGGGTTCAATGAAGTATAGGTATACACTTTTTATTAATGTATATATGTATATTCTTTTAATTGTTTGATTAATGTAGGTATATAGTTTTAATTGATAATTTAGGTAGTGGTATACAGGAAATAAACAATGACCTTTTGTATGGGGAAAATTCCCCATCCATGAATTATGTAAGCAATAATACCCAACAGGGTGGATGGTATTGGGCAATACCAGATGTCCAGGGATGTCATGAGGCCCAAAGCTGCAAGTGGAGGGTCTTATAGCTCCTGGAAGGTCTGGTATTGCCCATGCCACCCACCCTGGAGTGTATTATTGCATTTAGAAAATGGGCTACGTCTCATTTTTAAAAGAAAACTGCTTAAAAATTCAGTAACAAAAAGAAAAAACAAGCTTTAGTCATTTTGGTATATCTACCAGTAAAAGGCACTGTGCTGTTTGATGGGCATTTTGCTCGAAACATACAACTGTCTGACATACTGAGCATCGTCACAATGCAATGAGAATTAGGTAGCGTTGTATGTTTTTTTTTCTTCCAGCTGTGG
The DNA here is from genome assembly GCA_016271365.2 of Neoceratodus forsteri. Lineage (NCBI taxonomy): Eukaryota > Metazoa > Chordata > Ceratodontiformes > Ceratodontidae > Neoceratodus > Neoceratodus forsteri. The sequence continues at coordinate 1,345,761,701 of CM028129.1, read as the reverse complement.
ATAGCGTAATATTTTTTTCTTCTTACAACACTGTCTATTATTTTACAGTCTGCACAAAGATGCAGCTGTAAGTGAGCAGGTGAAGAGTGACCACCACACTATACCACTCGCTCTATGATGACACAAGCAGTGTATTCTTCACTTTGACTCCCACTGTTGGAGACGTGCTGCTGGGTTACTGCATTTAAGCAAGCAGGTGTCCAGCTGGATAAGGAGTGACTGAGTAGCAGTTAGAGCTAAGAACACTTTGTACGGCTGTGAAATGTTAACGTTTTTAAACAATCATTCTTTCTTTTTGGTGACTTACTTGCACTTTGTGATTGAAGAATGTATTTTGAGGAATCATGTGGGGTGGGCTCTCTCTCACATGGTAACTGAGAAAAACAGGTGGGCACAAGGATATGATGATGAGGTTCACAAGGTTGGCACTTGTTTTCAGCAGGGCTCTACTGGTACTTAATGTACTCAACTGCCATGGCTCTCAGCCAATCAGAGAGCTTAAAATCTGAAGCCCCTTTTCCAAATAGCAACAGTATATAGATATTATTTTATCTACAGGTGTATACATCTTCATTGCAAAAAACTATGTTAATGTATACATTATGGTTTCAAAGCAACAACAGGAGGGAAATATGGCATTCGGGTTTTTAACTCTAATGCCCTTCCCTTCCCCTCATGACCCAGTGGCAAGCTACAAGACCATGGCTGTGCCCCATGGGTCTGCTACTTTAACCTACAGGTGAAGCAATACATGACTTGTAAGCTGCTTTGTACAACAGCAATACTTTTTTCTAATTTTATATTGTGTTCTCAACCATTTTTCTTTGTTTTTTTTATGTGTTACCAAGCACACACACAATGACCCCCACATTCAGATGGTTAGTGTAGCTGTAACCAGGTCAGCACTTCCATAACTGTGAATAATGCCATTTGGCAGGGTGAGGGTTATATTCAGAGGTTCTTGTGGGCTGTACAAATCTGACAGCATGACCATGCAGAATATACTGCTGTGTCTATGTAAAAGATATTGTGTACAGAGGGTGGGCAATGTGCAGCTCGGTTCTGTGCAGTGCCAGTTACCACATAGGAGGTCTGATGGCTGTGGACGATGGTCTGAGGGTGGCTGTATGGATTGCCCTTGCCGTGTGGGTCTCTATGTTGGGGGGTGGCTGCTGTGCCTCAGAGGCATTGCTGATATGGTCCCAACCATTCACAGAATGGTCCCTGCCCCAGGGCTCCTCACATGGGGTGTGCCCTGCATCCCATAGGACCTGGGAGGTCCTGGCAGCATGTGGTGACATGAGTGGCATGGAGGGTTGTTTTATCCATGGGCTGCAATGGGAGCAGGTATCTATTGCAACCAGCAGACTGGGGATCCCCCTCCCACCTGGACCTGCCTTGAGATTTGAAGCAGGGACACTTAGACCAGCTCCAGGCTAGTCTAACCTCTGGGTGGCTTGCAACAAGTAGGGGAGTGTCAGGAATCCCCCAAAAGGGGATGCTGTAGCTTCGCCTCAAGTCAAGAGTTCCCTTCAGCCAAGCATGCGGCCCTCATCTTGTTGCAGGACTGGAGCAAGGCCAGTTCGCCACAAGGGCACCCAGTTTAGATGCAGACCATGTTAAAAAATTGGAGATGCTATAACTTGTGATGCAAGGTACCCCTTGTGTCAATTATATTTGTGTCATTATCAGGACTCTGAAAATCGGGCCCCAACACACATGTTTTGTTTTTGAATAAAATACTAACTAATAAACTAATTAATTGTACATTCTGGGGTGAAAACTCAACTCAGACATCATGGTAGAATGTTTTCTGACACACACACATAACTGTCAACCATTACAGTTAAGAAGTATGTTTGCAGCTTTTAATATTTGTGTTCATGCCAAAGTGCATTTTGCCAGCTACTTTTCAAGTGGTCCTCATGTGTGTGAAATTTAAAACCTTATAACTCTTAAAAATTACATTAAACCCCACAAAAGCACTTCCTTAGCACAAACTCTTGCAAACCTGTATGTTTCGTAATTGAACTCTGCCTAGGTTTTTGCTATTGAAGAGCAAAGAAACAAACAAACAAAAAAACATTTTCATAAATTAAGAAACTGGTAACTCATAAATAACTGAGCCATGTTTCGTCAAATTTGCAAAAAATCAATTACCTCCTAGAACTGATAATGTTCATACCAAGCTTCACAATCCTAAATACTAGGACGACTGAAATATAAGTTGTCCAACCCTTTTTTGGCACAAATACCAACTCATAGTAAAAACAGCTGATTAGAATGCATGCACACTGTGGCTCCCAATCATTGAGATGGCAGCCACCTGCAGTAGTGTGATGAGGGTCTGTACCAGTTACCATCCGTCATCATGTTTGATATCCATTTTGTTGGGCTTGACTGACTACAGTAACACTAAGGTTGGAATGGGAGTAGAGGGTGGATGAGCACTGCAGGTGGTGGGTGTGGGAGGAGGATATCATTGGTACTTATTTTGAACAGTGGCTGGGGAAGGAATTGGGAAAGTTTATGGTCATGAGGCGGAAGGTTACTTTCTAAATCAAACTTCTTTCTGCCATTTTCAGGTGGAAATATGTTGATGGGCTGCTGCAGTAGGTGGGAAAAGGGGTGGTTGCTATCTATTAAAAATTAAAGGCTGGGTAGAGATAGAAGGGTGGCGAGGGTGCTCCAAGAGATTTTTTTTTAAACAGGAAAGTAACTTTGCACTATGAATTGCCCACACAATGCATAGCCCAAAGTTAAACACTTCACAGTCAATTTGATGGCAAAGTTATATTTTGCAACAGTCCCGTATCTGTGGTTTACATCACCCTGGCCTGCAGCTTGCTTGGCACAGTGCCCACAGAAGACCACTGATGGAGGGCCCCCAATCTAGAGCTTACTGCATGCCTCATGCATGCCCCTGTAGGCCCTATATAAAGCAGCAGACCTGTGCTGCAGTGGCCTGGACCTATAGCTTGGTATTGCTTTAAGAAGACCCATGGTACAGTACACTGTACCTATAGCTTGCTTTGCAAAGGGTCATGTGTAAGAGGCTAGGCTGTAAGGTGCCCAATTAAAATCTCAGTGTTATTTATGTTATAGCCTCACTGTAAAAGATAAAACATAACAGACAAGCATTTGTCAAAGCCGAATGTTTGCTTGCTGGCATTGGCATTGGTAGTGTAGGAGTTAGAGAGCTACATAATAGGAATGGCAGTGAAGAATTGAACTGAAGCCAACCCGACCACCACCCTGCAGAGACTGACAGGCATTGGGGTGTGCCTCTGGGTCATCAGGCATAACAGCCACGCCATTTCACCACACCCTACCCTGCAGACACTGACAAGTGTCACGGTGTGCATTGGGGTCTTTGGCCCTTATGTTCATCCCATTCCATCAGGAATTATGGTGAGATAGATCCTGTAAAGGAGAGTGGAGTGAACTTTGGGGCCGAAGAGTCCAAGGCACACCTCGATGCCTCTCACTGGCAGCAGAGTGTGGAATGGTATGAGCATTACAGGCAAGAATTCCAAGTCACACCCCTGATGCCTCTCAATCTCTACAGAAACATAGAGTTTGATGGCAGATAAGGACCGCTTGGCCCACCCAGTCTGCCCATTTCCCTACCTAATGGATAAGCTGCAGATCCTAGTTAACCAGCAGCCTACTTCTTCCTACCCCCAGCCCCTAGAACTGCCTTATGACTGTCCCATGCATGCTTGAATTCCACCACTGTTTTTGACTCCACAACCTCCTCGGAAGGCCGCTCCATGCATCCACAACCTCTGTGAAAAATACTTCCTTAAATTACCTCTGAGCTGCCCCCATCTTCAGATTGTGCCCTCTTGTTCTTGAACACCTCTTTTTGAAAGATGCTACCCTCTTGGACTTTGTTGATTCCCTTGAGTGCTTGAAAGTTTCTATCATGTCCCTCTCTCCTCCTTTCCTCGAGGCTATACATATTAAGCTCCTTTAGTCTCTCTTCATATGTCTTCCGGTGCAGACCCTGCACCATTTTAGTTGCCCTCCTCTGGACAGCTTCATCCTGTCTATGTCTTTGTGGAGATTGGGTCTCCAGAACTGCACACAGTACTCCAGATAGGGTCTCACCAGCTGTCTGTACAGAGGGATAATACTTCCTGTTTTCTACTGGTGATGCCTCTCCTATGCATCCCAGTATCCCCCAACCCTCCTTGCTGCCCTCTCACATTGCTTGCCCACCTTTAGGTCATCTGATATGACTACCCCCAGGTCCCTTTCCATTTTTGTTGTTGTTAGTATCTCACCCCCCACTGTGTACTCTTCCCCTGGGTTGTTGTTTCCCAGGTGCATTACCTTGCACTTCTTAGCATTGAATCTAAGCTGCCATACATTTGACCATTCCTCTAACCTTGCCAAGTCCCTTCTCATCCTTTCCACCCCACCTTGTGCATCAACTCTGTTGCAGACCTTTGTGTCGTCTGCAAAGAGACATACTTTTCCTTCCAGTCCCTCTGCAATGTCACTTGTAAAGACATTGAAGAGGACCGGTCCTAATACTGAACCCTGCGGTACCCCACTAGTAACCCCACTTTCTTCAGAGTGGACTCCATTTACTATTACTCTCTGTGTCCTAGTCTCCAGCCAATTCTTTACCCAGGCTGTCATCTTGGGACCCACTCCCAGACTGGCTAACTTATATATTAATCTTTTGTGTGGGACTGTGTCAAATGCCTTGCTAAAGTCTAGGTAGGCCATGTCCACAGCCCCTCCCTGATCTACTACTTTGGTCACCCAGTCAAAGAAATCTATCAGATTCGTCTGGCATGACCTTCCCACTGTGAATCCATGCTGCCTTGGGTCCTGTGCCCCTCTGACCTCTAGATACTCGACAATTCTTTCCTTCAGAAGTGATTCCATCATTTTCCCTGTCACTGAGGTTAAACTAACAGGTCTGTAGTTTCCTGCTTCTGCCTTGCTCCCACTTTTGTGAAGGGGTATCACATCTGCCATCCTCCAGTCCTCGGGTACCACCCCATCCTCCCATGATTTGTTAAAGAGTTTAGTCAGTGGTGTCATTAGTTCTTCCCTTAGCTCTTTTAGAATTCTGGGATGAATCCCATCAGGCCCCATTGCTTTATCCACCTTCAGCTTTAAGAGTTCTTTCAGAACCCTTCCTTCTGTAAATGGGCTGGTATTAACGTCTGTATCCAGAGTGTTTCTATTGTTTGTTTTAAGTACCTCCCCCTCTTCATTTGTAAATACTGAGCAAAAATATTTGTTTAGTAGCTCTGCCTTTTCACAGTCACCCTCTGCCCACCGCCCCAGGTGTTATGGTCAGAAACCCTAATGCCTCAGGCATTTGTTGGCATTTTCAGTCCAAATTTTCAACATGTTTTATTGTGACCCCCACCTTATGAACAGTGGCAATATCCAGTTTGTTAGCCGATAGCTGATTTCGCACAGTGACTACGCCATTTGGTACCACAGGAGCGAAAACATATTTTGAACAGGATGTGAAAAATGACAGCTGTATTGTTCATGGGGAGGTGCAAAAAATGACAATGTTGAAATTCTGCAGTGAAAACATAAAAAAACTGGTGACGTCACGCTCGTGAGAAGAAAATGTGCAACACACACCCGTAATGCAATTAGTTTGGGGATTTTTTACAGCAGATTGTCAACACAGGGATTTTGTAACCTCCGCTCATGAACAGTGTCGCTGTGATTTTCTTAATCTGTCCCGAACAGTGATTTCCCACAGCGACCATGTATTTCTGCACTGGAAGTGCGAAAACACATTTCGGCCATGGTGTGAAAAATGACAGCTATACTGTTCATAAGGAAGTGTGGACAAATGCCAGTGGTGAAGATCTGGACTGAAAATATTAGAAATCCATGAAGTTACGAGGGTGCGTGTAAACTGTGCAATGGTCACTCGTAACACAGTCATTTATGGATGTATTCACCAGATTTTTAACATAGCCATTTTAACACCTCTGCTCATGAACAGTGTCACTGTGATTTTCTTAATCTGTCCCAAACATTGATTTCGCACACTGACTGCGCCATTGTACACTACATGGGAGGAAACATTTTGGCCGAGATGTGAAAAATGACAGCTATACTGCTCATAAGGAGGTGTGGTAAAATGGCAATGTGGAAAATATGGAGTGAAAATATTGAAAATTCGTGAACTTATGAGCGTGCATAGGAACAGTGCAACGCACACTCGTAAAACAGTAATTTTGAGGAATTTTTGAACAAATTTTAACATAGCCATTTTAACACCTCTGCTCATGAACAGTGTCACTGTGATTTTCTTAATCTGTCCCAAAAATTGATTTTGCACACCGACTGCGTCATTGTGCGCTACATGCGTGGAAACACATTTTGGGTCAGATGTGAGAAATGACAGCTTCACTGCTCATAAGGAGGTATGGTAAAATGGCAATGTTGAAAATCTGGAGTGAACATATTGAAAATTCACGAACTTATGAGTGTGCATAGGAACAGCGCAATGCATGCTCGTAAAACAGTCATTTTTGGGAATTTTTTCACTAAATTTTCAACATAGGGTTTTGGGGGCCTACCTCATGAACTGTGACATTGACATTTCATAAATCAGTCCCTAAAGGTGATTCCATGCAGTGATCACGAAATCACCTTTTGGGATTGATTAATGCTATGACAGTAATAGAATTCATGAGGTGGGGTCCCAAAAACCACATGCTGAAAATTTGGTGAAAAAAATTCCCCAAAATGCCCGAGATATGCACTGAAGTTGAGAAAATCCTATTTATTACATTATACAGCTTACCAGCATTTCATCAGTTTGTGGTCGGCTTTGAAGAGTGCAGACGTGTTCCCAGTCCACCGAAGATCGTTGCGAGCTCCGGAGGTAAGTATGGGTTGAGAAGGAAGTGTGGGGAGGCAGGGTGCACAGAAGCTGGGCATGGGTGGGGGGAGATTGGGTCAGGACAGTCAGTGAGGGAAGGTTTTTTCTTTCAGGTTTCTTTTTTTTTTTTTTAACTTAGATGACACGGGACATTTGCCACGATGGGGTGGGCTCCCAGCGTGGCAGCTGGAAGGCTGTTTGAGGGGGCCGTGGAGCTGATGGGGGATTGGGCACCCCCGTAGGCCATACAATCTGTTGCCCTGCTGGGATGGGCTCCCAACGTGGCATCCTGTAGTCTCTGGGGGGAGGGGTGGGCCGAGGGGTTGGGCACCCCATCGTCCATCGATCTGTTGCCATGCTGGGGTGGGCTCCCAGCATGGCATCGAAATCTGTTGGGGGGGCGCAGCACAGCCAATGGGGACTAGGCACCCCGTCTACTATACAGTGTGTGCATGGGGGAGAAGCATGAGCACGCCCGGTATCTCGTGCATGTGTGTGGGGAGCATACGCCCAGGCACGCAATATCTTATCGCTGCTCACTGAAGCGTAGCTCTCCCTTTCAACTGTATGGCCACTGCATTTTCAACAGCTGTCATAGACAGCTGCAGTGTTCATTGAAGAACTGCAGCCGCGCCTGAAAACACACTGACTGAATTGGAAGACAGGTGCCACACCTCCAAAAACTCGGATGATGGTACTATGTTTCTTGCACATGCATGCAAACAAACATAATAAATGATACACCTCTTTTGCATATACCATTTTATTTGTTTTATTATTCATACATCAACAGTACATACTAACATTCACATTTTACAGGAACATAATTCGTATAGTCAGTATATAGCAATTATGATATAAAACTTATGGAGCTTTTTACAACTTATGACAACAAATAAGTAAAATGTGCTATTTCACAGTCAGGTGTATCTTTGAATCATTTTAGATCTAAAAAAATTGGAGAGTTCCCAAGTTGATGCTTAATGCTGTGGTATTATTTGTCTCCTTGACAAGTGACTAATTGGGGTTTGGAGAAATGGTTCACTTTATTAGATTAGGCAAAATAAGGTTATGTTCTCAGGTTTATGCAACCGGTGCCAGTATCTTAATCAAGCATTATGCTTGCTTATGCTAACCAAGCAGGCCCTCAACAGGTCCTGAAGTTGTGGCATGACTAACATTTGTTCAAACTTATTCACACTGTTCACCAGAAGGTATTATATTTAATATTTATTTTTCATTTCGGCTGGATAGATATAAGGATTTTTTGTAGCGTATTCTAGAATCCAGAGATTAGAAGCTTCAGGGATCGCTGTTGACTTTTTTTTTTTTAATGATCATTCAACATTGTTTATGTATTATTTATAGAAACATAGAAACATAGAATTTGACAGCAGATAAGGATCGCTTGTCCCACCTAGTCTGCCCATTTCCCTACCTAATGGATAAGCTGCAGATCCTAGTTAACCAGCAGCCTACTTCTTCCTACCCCGGCCCCCTAGAATTGCCTTATGACTGTCCCATGCATGCTTGAATTCCACCACTGTTTTTGACTCCACAACCTCCTCTGGAAGCCTTTCCATGCATCCACAACCCTCTTTATGAAAAAATACTTCCTTAAATTACCGCTGAGCTGCCCCCCCATCTTCAGATTGTGCCCCCTTGTTCTTGCACACCTCTTTTTTTGAAAGATGCTACCCTCTTGGACTTTGTTGATTCCCTTGAGGTACTTGAAAGTTTCTATCATCTCCCCCCTCTCCATCCTTTCCTCGAGGCAATACGTATTAAGCTCCATTAGTCTCTCTTCATATGTCTTCTGGTACAGACCCTGCACCATTTTAGTTGCCCTCCTCTGGACAGCTTCCATCCTGTCTATGTCCTTGGGGAGATTGGGTCTCCAGAACTGCATGCAGTACTCCAGATGGGGTCTCACCAGCTGTCTGTACAGAGGGATAACAACTTCTTGTTTTCTACTGGTGATGCCTCTCCCTATGCATCCAAGTATCACCTCAGCCCTCCTTACTGCCCTCTCACATTGTTTGCCCACCTTTACGTTATCTGATATGACTACTTCCAGGTCCCTTTCCATTTTTCTTGTTGTTTTGTTGTTAGTATTTCACCCCCTATTGTGTACTCTTCCCCTGGGTTTTTGTTTCCCAGGTGCATTACCTTGTACTTCTTAACAATAAATCTAAGCTGCCATACATTTGACCATTCCTCTAACCTTGCCAAGTCCCTTCTCATCCTTTCCACCCCACCTTGTGCATCAACTCTGTTGCAGATCTTTGTGTCATCTGCAAAGAGACATACTTTTCCTTCCAGTCCCTCTGCAATGTTGCTTATAAAGACATTGAAGAGGACCGGTCCTAATACTGAAACTTGCGGTACCCCACTAGTAACCTCCCTTTCTTCAGAGTGGACTCCATTTACTATTACCCTCTGTGTCCTATTCTCCAGCCAATGCTTTACCCATGCTATCATCTTGGGACCCACTCCCAGACTGGCTAACTTGTATAGTAATCTTTTGTGTGGGACTGTGTCAAATGACTTGCTAAAGTCTAGGCAGGCCATGTCCACAGCCCCTCGCTGATCTACTACATTGGTCACCCAGTCAAAGAAATCTATTAGATTTGTCTGGCATGACCTTTCCACTGTGCATCCGTGCTGCCTTGGGTCCTGTGCCCCTCTGGCCTCTGGGTACTCGACAATTCTTTCCTTCAGAAGTGATTCCATCATTTTCCCTATCACTGAGGTTAAACTAACATGTCTGTAGTTTCCTGCTTCTGCCCTGCTCCACTTTTGTGAAGGGGAATCGCATCTGCCCTCCTCCATTCCTCAGGTACCACCCCATCACCCCATGATTTGTTAAAGAGGGTAGTTTGTGGTGTGACTAGTTCTACCCTTAGTTCTTTTAGAATTCTGGGATGAATCCCATCAGGCCCCATTGCTTTGTCCACCTTCAGTTTTAAGAGTTCTTTCAAAACCCTTTCTTCTGTAAATGGACTGGTATCAACTTCTGTATCCAGAGTGTTTCTATTGTTTGTTTTTGGTACCTCCCCCTCTTCATTTGTAAATACTGAGCAAAAAATATTTGTTTAGTATCTCTGTCTTTTCATAGTCACCCTCTGCCCACCGCCCTTCCCCTTTATTAAGCCTCACTATCCCTCCCTTGGTCTTCCTTCGCTCCCTGATGTACCTATAAAAGGTTTTATCCCCCTTCTTAACTGAGTTGGCTATCTTTTCCTCAGTTCGGGCTTTTGCTGTTCTGACTGCCTTTCCAGCATCCTTTTGCTTTAACTGATACAATTCTCTGTCCTGCCCTTCTGTGATTCCTTGTACTTCCCGAATGCTTTCTTTTTCTCTTGAACCTTCACTGCCACCTCCTTTGAGAACCATAGTGGTTTCTTACATAGTTGTGTTTTGTTTATTTGCTTCATACAAAGGCTTGTTACCTCTGTGATGGCAGTTTTTATTATTCCCCATTGTTCTTCTACCCCTCCTTCCTGCCCATTTGCTAGTGCTTTCCTTAGGAACTCACCTATTTTGACAAAGTCAGACCTTCTGAAGTCCAGTACTTTTGCCTTTGTATGGCTTGACTCTATTGCTGTGTTTATTGTGAACCATACTGTTCGATGGTCACTAGTTCCCAGATGGCTACCCACTTCTACATCTGTGATCCTCTCTCCATCTCCATTTGAGAGAACCAGGTCTAAGATTGCTCCCTCTCAAGTGGGTTCCAATACTAGTTGTCTAAGGCATGCCCCCCCTGTAGTGCATCTAGAATAACCCCACTCTTAGAAGTGACTGCTGCAACTTCACTCCAGTTAACATCTGGCATATTCAGATCACCCATCAGCATTATCTCCCCTTTTTCTGCCATTCTAAGTATACTTTCTATCATTTCCTTGTCCATTTCCTCCCCGTGAGAGGGGGGGTCTGTATACAACCCCTGTGCAGATTGTGGTGCCATTGCCTGTCTCCAAATTGACCCACAGTGCTTCTTCTCCTCCCTGTTTGCCCTTTTGTTCTGTTGCTTTGATTCCTTCCCTTATGTAGAGAGCTACTCCTCCTCTTTTACCCTCCCTGTCCTTCCTGTAGATGATGTATCCTGGTGTGTTTACGTCCCAGTCATGGTTCTGTGTGTACCATGTTTCTGTCACTCCATGATATCCAGATGTTCCTCCTCCATCAAGGCCATTAATTCAGGAAGCTTATTACCCAGACTATGGGCATTGGTACTCATTGCTCTCCATTTTTTGATGGCTTTACCTTCTGTAGCAGCATTCCCACTGACCTACCTTGGTCTTTTTCTCATTTAGTACCCTGTTTTGTAGGGGGAGGCTGGGATTTTCCTGCTACTTATCAGTGCCTCCCCCCTTGACTAGTTTAAAAGCTTGCCAATGAATCATTTAAACCAAATGCCCAAAAGACTTGTTCCCTTCCTGGACAGATGTAGACCTTCCTACCAGTATAGGCTGTCACTGTTTTAGGCACCAGATGAAGTGTGGAGCCTCTTGTCATTCTTGTAGCTACTTTGTATCTCACATTCCCAGCAGTGGAGCGTGTAGGGAACTATTTCCCATTGACACCCCTGCAGAACATCCATTGTCTCATTTATCCAGTTTTGCTCCATTGTCTTTGAATGGAGTTGTATTGGAGTACGGATATGTTTGTTCTTGACTGGTCTTGTTCTTCCTGTGCTACTCTGCCAGCAGCAGATATTTGGAGGGACTGTCAGGTAGTGGCGAATTTGGAGGGCAGGATATACAAAATTGAAAACTACAGCAGGAAGAAGCAAGTTGGGTAGGTTGTATTTTTACTTGAAACAAGCTATCGCTACTAATACACTACCAGTGATATCATCAGTACAGGGCTTTACAAGGCACCTGCTCCAGTTAAACAGCTGCTTTTTGCTTTTTTAGGGTTTTTTTTTTCTATTTTTTTTTACCTTTGATTTTTCTGCCTGCCTACCTACTTGAGTCAGAATATTGGGGGGCAATGTTGATGTAATTTTTGACCTCCGCACCTTATTCTCTATCTCATGATAGAAATCAGCACTAGTCAGTGGTACATGGCCAGAGTGATACTGTACTCACACACTATCACTACTGCCACCCCATGCTGCTGCATGTTGACTGACTAAGTCTGAGATTCTGACTTCCTTTTTGTTTTATTACTTTTCTCCTTGCCTTCCTGTTCAAGTCAGGATGTGGAGGGTGTGGGATCAATGTACTTTTATGCTACCTGCCCCCATGCCCTGCCTGCTGCTAATAGTCAGTGATCATTTCAACAGGGCATATTTGTAAGCTGGTCTCAGGCTTTTGTAGACTGAATTTGTTTTGCAAAAAAATAAAATTGTGATAGCACAACAGGGATGGCTGAAATGGGAAGGAGAACAGGCATGGCCTCCCCATTACAGAATCTGGGTGCACTGTCTTTTGCACCTCCTAACATTTATGCATTCCTTTTATTTTTTTTCACTAAGCATGGACTTTTAGTGGTCCACCAAGACCCAGAGATATGCATGCACGATGTATGCCAACACCATTGAACTCTTTCCAATGTGCATTTCCTGCTGCTTCCCCAAAGATTGTTACTGAGCAGGAAATGAAGCAGGGGCTAAATTCTGCCTAATACACAGTTCATACATGAGCACGAAACAGCAGGGATCAGGCAAGGCTGCAGTAATGCAAGTGAGGGCAGCTTGTTAGCTCTGTTGGCTCCTGCCTCAGCCCTGTGACCAATCAGTTTTTGCTTCTGTTAGTGTGGAGGAGGGAACTGCTTGTGAAGAAATGTCAGAGCTCAGACAAGTGGGATAAAATAGCCTGAGAGGATCTACATGTGGGATTCTGCTCTGCTGCCGTGGACATCCATTTGACCTCTCCAAAAATGACCCTGAGGAAGCAAGTTATTTATTCTGAGATTAGGGATTGGTGCTGTACATCACACAATCCTGAATGAAGAGGCTGCTTGTGTCAGGGAGCGAGGAGTGTTAGTTCCTCGTAACATAGTCTCAGCTTGCATGAGTGATCTTTGTCTCTCATGTGTGAATTGTGCAGATGACAAAACAATTGTTTTTATTTTACTCTGTGTCCCTGGTTCCCTGTTTTTGGCTAAGAAGTGCTAAGGTACTCATCTGGATGAATTTTAGAATTGACATGCCAATACAAAGATTAAAAACGCTAATAAATCATAAACTCCCGGGTTACCTGTAAAAATAAAACCATTCATACAATTTTGTTTTGCTTTGCTAACTACTCAGTTATTTTGTTTGATGGTTTGGCTGTACATTTCAGGAAACATTTTAAAATGCCTGCTTTTAACATTAAAAAACTGATTATACTGCCTTCCCTCACAAAAATCCAAAACAAAATGAAAACAAAAGTGTCTAGTTGGAATGTGTGGCAGTGGGTTCCTTTGAGAGACAGTGTAATCTTGAGATTAACGCACCTGGTCATAAATTGGGAGAGAACAGGTTCAAACTCCAGTAGAGTCAAATACTCACTGCATGATCTTGAGCAAGTAATTTAACCTCTCAGTGCTCTAGTCCGCCCAACTGTGGAAATGGGTAAATCAGGACACTACTGGAAATGAGATGCTAAATCTCACTTTGACTATCCTGGGTAAATAAAAAAAATCCACATTACATTCATCTATCCAGTTTACCTATTGTAGCAGTGAGTGTGTAATGGATTTGTTTTGCCTTTGCATTTTACAAAACCCGTTGTTTGTATTTATCTTAATTTAAAGCCCATGAACTGGAAAGGAGACCGGTCTGGGCATGCACTATTAACTTGTCATCCCAGTTAGGACTCATGAAATTTGGGAGAAGGGCACTCTACCTTCATACATTGATGCTTTCAGTGTACTGAAGGTCAGGGAAGTGTTACTCAGAGGCAGTTCTGCAACAGACAGCAAAACTTTGCCTTCCATGTGTCTTCTGTCAGGTGGGCAGACACTGTGGGCCCGATATTCAAAGGGGAGAGCAAATGCAGCATAAATATTAGTGCTTGCTCTAGCACTGGACCTGGTGACTGCTATATTCAGTCAGGTAGCAGGCAGCCCTGTCTGACTGAATATCAGACTGTGTCAGCACAGCACTAAGTGAAACTGTCCTGTCCTGCCCCGACACAGACCTGGGGTTTATATAGCCCACAGTGAATAGCACTGTCCAAAATGGATAGCGCCAGGACCCTGTGGGTTATAGTCAGCCACAACATGCAAATGAGCCCACTGGGCATGGGGGTGGCCCCCTTTGCCTGACACCCTGATGGTGAAACTCGGAAAATGACCGCTACAGTGACAGTCACTGTAACAGTCCATTTCCGGGTTTCTCTTTCCCCCCAGTGTCCTGCCCCCTCCCTGGACCCACTCCAATCTGGAGTTGAGAATCCTAAAGTCCAGGGGATGCAGTGGGGCAGAGCCCCCTGCATGGGTGGTGTGGGGGACACATTCCCCCCACAGAAATCACTGGGGGCTTGGGTGGCACAATAACTGCATCAGTATTATGCCGTTGCTGTGCGGGTGGTCGACAGGTTTACTGTCTACCAAACTTGGTGCTTCCCAGGACATGCAAGGCACTAAGGAGTCATTTGCATGCCCAATATGGGCTGATTTGCACTGTGCACAGCAGTCCATTTATGCCCATCATGAGTGTGACTGATGAATTCCCTGGTATCTAATGGCAACTGAACCCCCCGATCACCAAATTTGTGTTTATCAAGCTATCCCTGGTTCCTAGTGGCACTCTCCACCCCCAATCACCTTTTTATTTTAATTGAGCTATCTCTGGTGTCTACTGGAATCCCCACCCTGATCAACTGTTTTGTGTTAATTAAGCTATTCCTGCTGTATAGTGGCACCCCACACCCCCAATCATCCATTTACAAATATTAAGTAAGCCCTGGTGTCCAGTGATTGCTCTGCTCCCTTTATTACCCATTGACAAACGTAAAAGGAAGCAGTAGTGGTCCAGTGCCTCCCCCCACCCATCCCACCCACTCACATTCCATCATCCCACACACCCTCCTCTTACCCAGGTGTCTGGTGGTCAGGGAAGCCCAATATAGTGAACAGTACAGCCCTCTTCTCGCCACCTCAGCTCACCACCATATGAGCTGTCAGTAAGAATGCATACAGATGCTTTGCTGTACAGTGAAAATCCTATTACGATCTGTTAAGTGTGGTTTTCTTTCTCTCTCTTATGCTCTCACTATGTCAGCCACCACATGGAGAACATCATTTTCTCACTTCTCAGCTGTTCTAAATCAGCTGGTTTAAACGTTTTATACAAAACTGTTACTGCCTGCTGTTGTGCTCAATAAATGCTCTTTTACCCCAAGTGCTGTCCTGTCTCTGGTTCAATGCCACCCACTCCAACAAAAGCCACTCGCTCACCCTCCGTACATTGCCTGTTTCCAATTAAATGCATCATGGAGTAGTGGGTAGAGAAATAGAGAGAGAGAGAGAGACAGAGACAGAGAGAACTACCAAGAGCAAAAACAGAGTGTGAGAGAGAGAGAGCATGTCAGCTCATATTGTCGCTAAACAGCTGCAGAAAATTGCACTGGAAAATGAGTTGCTCATCTGCTTTTTTGGCATGGACACTTGCTGATAAAAGCTGATAAAAATATTAAACTAATAAAAAACAGTGAAAGTGGCCCACATTTTCAAAGGAAATGAGCAGCCCAAAATAGAGAAGTTCCACACATCTCAGAGAATGCATGGAAGTGCGATATTCAAATAGGAGAGCTGCGTCATGCATCTCCAAATGCATGATTGTGCAGAAATAATGTATGCAGTGCAAATAAAGGAGGCAGATCCATGAATATGCCACACATTTTTATTTTCAGCCAAAATGTGCAGTGCATCTGCCGTGCATCACAAAATTGAGTCTCCCAAAGTTAGGCAAACAAAAGAATGGCCTAAATCTGCCAACCACCCACAGTCAGGCCACAGAACTACAGGTAGAACATCCAGAGACAGCCCTTGGAGGTGTACCAGAACATGCTCCAGGCACCCACATAGAACAGATATTCCAGGATGGAGGTAACCAGAGCCACAGGTGCCATGTCACTACTGGCACCATCCAGGGAGCAATCCCTCACATGGCACCCTGGACAAAGACACCCAGCAGCCACATGCCTGTGCTGTCAGATGCTCCCTGAGCACACCAGCTGAGCAGACAGCCACAATGCAGCACATGCACCAGGGGCCATGGTCTGCATCCATGCAGTCTGCAAGGTGTCACCAGGTGGTGGCATGCACCAAGGGTGCATCTTTGACAATGGTGCCCAGGTAGCTTGGTGGTACTAGTGGCAGCATGACACAGGCCAGGGACTGACCTGTGGCACACACCCACAGTGGTACACCATAGGTATGCACAGGTGGGATCCACCTACCTGGGTAACCGGTCACCTTCTGCACACTGCCTCTCCTTGCAATCCTCACCATGGTCCTCACATACAGGGGTGTGTGAGGCAATGTAGGTGACTGTACGCAGCATACGGAGCTGGTGTTATCACATGCATGTGGTATACCAGTCAGACAGTGTCACCCTGTTCCGTCCCCTGTTGCTTGCCCTGGTGGGCCCCCTGTACCACAGTCTGACACTGTACATAGCTATAGGTAATAGCACTATACCCAGGCCAATGCAGTCCACCCACGGACACACAAACATTCCATCTCACCTGCCTGCTAGGCAGCAGTACCTCCTGTTCACCTTTATGTGGTGGTGGGGCAGCCCTGCAAAGCTGGAACTGAACATGCGCAGGATATGCAAATGGTCTGATTACATTCCAAATATGAGATGCAAATGTGCAGTTTGGACACAGACTGCGCAATGAGTCCATTTGCATATCCCGGCTGAATATTGCAAATCATGCTGCACAAGTAGCTTTACATCACCTAGTTCCTTATGCTCTGCACTTGGCTCTGGGCACTTGCTATGCCACACATCTCCCACTGTGCAATGATGCATGTCTTGAGATATTCAGCTGCACATGCTCAATTGCATCTTACAGCACAACTTTTGAATATACCATTCATTTGTGCCGGCGCATCTCAGTTGCATGGCGCAGACACTTGCACAATGCAGCCTGAGACTTCTGAATAGGGGGCCAAGTGTGTTTAACAGAGGTTGTGCTTTACTGCCTGCCTTTTAAATACTTTCATGTGGCCTGAACTGTGCCTAAGTAAAATATTGAGACTGCCTTGCTGTTCACTTTTAAGCAACATAATTGCTCCAATTTCTGCTGTCTTTTAACTGCCTGCTCTTTCATTGTGCACAAAAAAATACTGAGAATGGCCTGTTATGTTAGTTACATGCTGAAGACTGCCATATCAAGTGCTTTTAAATAAAATAACAAAATAACTGCACTGACTTTAAAACACCGAAAATGCACTGTTTTCTGATCATTTCATTTTTGAAAATTTTCATCAAAAATAAACAAGAATTAAAAAAAATAAACACTGAAAACTGGAAAGCGTAAGTACAGTATATTCAATGTACTGTAGATTTAGGTTCAAACTGCAAAACATTGCTTGCCTCATTGGACCTTGTATACATCCTTAGGGTGACTGGGACTAGTCCCACGCCATAAATTCTGCCTCCCCAAACAGTTTTAAACAAAAATCAGGAACCCTACACTGCCATGTTGGCAGAATGGGACAGTAGGATGTAGTCCTCACTGGAGTGTGGGGGGAGGGCGTCCTCTAAAAAGGAGGCCCAAGGGAGGGGCAAATCTCCCAAGCCAGGAGAAGGTAGCTGTTGGTGGGGAACTGTATAGAGAAACATACAGAGTTAGAAGTTGGAATTGGGAAGGCTAGGGGGTTAGGTGCTTGTGGGTACCATGGCAGGGAGGAATGGAGAGCAGATCCTAAAGATTGCTAGAATGATGGAAGCAGGTAAAGAGCTGAATGTTATTGTTCATCTTGGGACAAATGACCAAGCTAGAGATGGAGAAGTGGAAGTCCAGAGTAACTTCAGGGAGATGGGGAGGGGCCTTGAACAGGCAGCAAGCACAGTGACATTCCTTGAGGTGCAACCTGTGAAAGGTAGGGGACAAGCAATTAAACTGCACATCAGGACCTTTAACGATTGATTTAAGGCATGGTACATGGATGAGAGCTTTGGCTCCATCAGGGACTGAGGTCTGACCTGGGGTGATTGGGACCTTGGTAAAGGAGATGGCCTGCATCCCTTGGGAAGGGGACAGAATTTCCTCAGTGGGAGGTTTAAATGTTACCTGGATGAGCATTTGAACTAGCCAGTGGGAGGCTGAATAACTAAGGAAATCAACACTTGCCTCCCCCACAGATGGTAGCATAGCAGTAGCATGTTAGTGTCAAAGGCTCAGCAGATTGAACACTCATCTCTGAGGCCATGTAATCAGAAGGTTGTTGGTTCTAGCTTCACAGCAGGAATGTTAGTGTAAAATCCCTAAAACGGACACTGAAGTGCAGTATCAGGGGGTGCTAGACTACTGAGGTGCTGTCTTTCAGATGAGACATTAAACCAAGGTTCCATTTGCCTATTCTGGTGGTTGCTCAGCTAGATGTCGGAAAGGGTAAAATCAAAAGACACAGACACGTGTAACAGGTAATCCTTGCCTCAGTATCTTGTGCTGAGGTTCTTTGCCTCTTTAGCTTGCTTTCACATTTTGAGCTCATCATGAAGCAAACCCATACAGATGATGCACACTGATGAGTTCTGTGTAAGACGAAACACATCAGTGTCTTCTGTTCTCACCCTTTTCAGATAATGTGAGAGGCCCTTTGGCACCCTGCAATCTCGCTTAAAGCAGAACCAGCCTAAATTTTCATGGTGATTTCCATATGTATCCTATGATGCTTTGCATTATGGGGGTAAGTGTGATTGTGTAAAACTAGTTAGAATTGATATGTGCCAATAAGGCTGATCTTGTGATGGCAGTGTCTATATATTGTACCAGGAAAGGGCAACGTTCTCATCATTATGCTGACTATTGGGTAGGTAACTAGTCACCATTACAACTGCCAAACAGGTGATACACTACCACTTTAAATTAAAGTGTACAAAAAGCCTTACCCACTAGGTATAACTTGATTAGGCACTTGTTTAAGGTTATGAAACATTGGTGCGACTGTGTGGAGGGCTCTGGATGTTTTCAAGTTTGGAAATAAAACCCTGTGATTATTAACAACAGTTTTTGAGTATTTGGCAGCATTTCCCACTGCTGAGTGTTTTTTCACTACTGAATAAAAGTAATTGACCAGACTCTTGCACATCCACTGTACTAGTTCTGTAGAGGTTTGTCACATTTTCTCTACCCTCTCCTTTTCACAACAAATAAATGTTTCTGCCACTCTTACAGACATGACAACCAATAAATGATATCACACAGCACCTGCTCATTTGGGGCTATAAATCTACTGCATTTCCCACTGCCTAAATCTTTTGCTATGAGACAAGGTCACTTCACACTCACTGTTTGAACACAGTAGGTACTGGTCTATAAAGCTAACCAGCCCTGATAATGGCTTAACTTGTTATTGTAGTGTTTTGTCCTTCTGCAATATTATTGGGCCACCTGTGTCAGAAAAATAAAACTGAGCCCTGCCAAGCTATTATGTTTTATTTTAATTTGCTGGTAATACAGGGCAATTTTTCAAGTTTGAATTTTCAAACCCAGATTTGACTGTGATACAGCATTTGTTTCTGAAAAAGGAGTTAGTTTAGAAACTATGGCACTTACCTGATATAGCTTGAAATTTATTAAATTCATCCATGGCACTTCATCTTAGCAGCACTTCGACAGCATGTTGAGAGGTGAATGTGCGTCAAGCATCGAGAAGCTGGGGATAAGAGCAAGTCATCAGAAATACTATTTTTATTAAAAACATAAACAAATATTATTTTATGGTATCCTGTTAGCATAATTATATTTATTGGGTACGTAGATGGCTGCAGGCACTTTTATGAATAGGGGAGAAAAAAAGTTAGCCAAAAGCTGACAGTGTCCCTTTAAGCCATTGGAGCATCAAAGCCATACATTAGTCGATGTTTGTTGGAGCAAAGTGAGACTGTTTCAAAATAAAGTCTAGTTGATGCAAGCTCACTGTTACAAGCAGTCTCACTTTGTGTCAGTTTGGACTGACTTTGTGTCAAAACAGTGACTTGGCGTCAACTAGTGCTGTGCAGAATTGTAAAATTCTGAAGGAGAATAATTCAGTGGAATCTGAGTAAAGTTTTGAAGAAATTGCTACTATTTCCACAGAATTTTGTTGGTAGCAGAATTCTGAAATTTCACAAGCAGAATGTTTTTTGTGTATTTGTTATTTCATGGTTTGCATAGATCAGGGATTCATTTTTTTAAAAATCTGCAGAAATTGATTCAGTTTATATTATCTATGGAAAGTTATTCTGCAGTTTATGCAGAAATGTTTTCCAGAACTCCACAGAATTCAAAATGAAATTCCAAAAAGCATTTCGGAAGAAGAATTGCTGTGCCGCATGAATTCCACCAGCGGAATTTTGCATACTGCAGCTCTACTGTCAATGATAACTCACTTTGCATTAACATAGACTCACTTTCAAGACAAAACTACTTGGCTTACTGATGCAACTGGACAGAATATCCAAAACCATGGATGAGTTAAATGCTTTTATTAGCCGCAAAAAGAACAAAACCGTGAGTTTCCCCTTCACCCTGTAAAAATGTCCATAAAAAAGCATCAGTACAACATGAACCATTGACAGGGTGGAGTTTTACTCATGGTTTTATTCTTATTGTGGCTAATAAAAGCATTTAACTCATCCAAGGTTTTGGTCAGATATTCTGTCCAGTTACATCAGGTAGCCAAGTTGTTTTGTCTTACTGTTTCCTTTCAATCATTTGGCTCTGAGTGGACCTTGAGTTGCCGACACTTCCTGTTTGCATTACAGGCTCACTTCTCAACATAAGTTCACTCTGTGTCAATATAGACTCAATGGTCACAATATCTACAATTGTTTTTTTCAGTTCTGTTCATTGACCTCGGCCCACAAGCCAGAACCTCCTTCAGCTACTGCCAAGTGCCACCTACACATCTTCAGAGTTTTTCCTGTCTGAAGATCCCCCAAGACCCTGATATAGCTACCACCTACAACTGTGTTGCACCCCTTGGTTTGCCTTCCAAAAAAGGGGAAATGCCATTTGCTCCATGGCATCTTCCTTTAATGATCCAGACATCCACTGTGGAGATCCTACTGAGGTCATCCTAGGATGTTCAGAGATGAGAGTCTGATTTGTGTGTGGTGGGACAGGCAGAGTATTACTTGTTCAGTAGGTGGTCCACTTCCCCCTTTTTGTCCCACCCTCTGAGAGCATACCATTGCATCATCAGGTGCCAGAATTTCTGACACGCTGCCTCACATGTTCTTCCCTACCAGTAAATTCTGTAGGCTCCTGAAACATCACCACTATCGGTGATCAGGTGATGTTAATGCAGAAGGATGCAAAACCTTATCTCCTTGGAGGAGGAGAGGGTCTTCTCTCCAGGCCAGCACTCAGGTGATCTATGCCCATGATGCAATGCCCCTCCCCCGCCTACTGCTGCAATTGACTGGCCTTCCCAATATTAAGCTTTTTTTTAATCTAGGGAATTTTATATGCATTTCAAATTATTCCATGAATTTGATTTGTACCAGGACTGAGGCATTTTATGGACACTGAACCCATATACCCTAAATAAACTTCTTGAGAAGGCCATCGCTACTCAGGTCACATATTACCTGCACCTTCACAACCTTATATGCCCTACCCAGCACAGATTCCGAACAGGACACAGCACCACTACTGCTCTACTTCAGCTGACAAATGCAGTCCTTACAGCGATGGATAAAAGCCTCCTCACCGGGGCCATATTTATCAATCTCACAAAGGCATTTGACCTTGTGAATCACTCTCTGCTACTTTCCAAACTGTCCCGCCTTGGCTTTGACCTGTCGACCATCTCCTGGTTCGATAGCTACCTCTCAGGGAGGTTGCAATTTGTCCAAATTGAATCCGCCATCTCAAATCTTTCACCTACCTCTGTTGGAGTCCTCCAAGGATCTATTCTTGGCCCACTACTTTTCTCCCTTTTCATTAACAACTTGCCCTCCCTTCCCTGCTCCTCCTCATTGATCCTTTATGCTGATGACATGGTGCTTCTCTCCAGTGGTAAAGATTCTTTATCAGTAAGAGCACATCTTCAAGCAGAGTTCAACTGCTTGCAGGAGTGGTTACTACAGAACAGGCTTCTAATGAATGCTAAGAAAACCGTAACTATGATTTTTGGCCCCCCATCAAGAATCAGATCTCTTACTCCAGACTTATTGATACATTCTCTAGATGACTTCCCTCTTGAATTCGTTACCTCCTTCAGGTATCTAGGAGTCACTTGTGACCCATCTCTTGATTTTAACCTCCACATTGCGGCTACATGTAAGACAGTTTACTCAAAACTTGGTCTTACCTTTAAAATTAGGTCCTCCTCAATGATGCTGCTGCGGCTTGCATTGCACAAGGATTTCTCCTCCCTGCTCTGACATATTGCTCTCAGGTTTACCTTAAAGCTAGCAAAGGAGTGCTCCAGAAATGGAGCACCTGCTATAACAGTATATGCAGATTTGCTCTCTCCGCTCACAGACTTACCCATCAGTGCCTGCTCTTCTCGAAAATAAATTGGCTCTCTCCAGACCCACTCAGACACTATTCTGTGGGCTGTATAATTGATAATATGATCAGAACGGGGTCCCCTAAATACCTTACTGAACTATTAACTCAGCCCTCCCAAGCATACCTCCTCAGGGCATCTGCTCAAACCCAACTTGAAATTCCTAGTTATCTCACAAAAAAAGGAGAACTATCCTTCACCATATCTGCCCCCCGCTCCTGGAACTCCATTCCCTCCCACATCAAACTCTCCAAATCCCACAAGGCCTTTAAACTGGGTCTCGGCTCACCTATTAGAATCCAACTGCTGCTCTTGTGCTGTAACTTGAGCCTCTCTCCTAGCATTTTCCCTCCTATGGCACTTACTGATTTCCTGCTGGTCTCCAAAATCTGAAAGTTTCCCACATCCGCAGAAATCTTATTGTTATAATGCTACTTCATTTAAGTTTTGTTTGCTGTTTGTCATTTCAATTTAGTCATTGATGTATCATCAGATGAAAATAATTAATGTAATGTTATCTGTTTCTCTTTGTCATCACTGATAATGACTGTACCTGGCTGTATACTGTTCAAATGTTTGTTCTCACCTCATGCTGCATCATGAGATACTCTTTAATGTTGACTCAGGTCTCCCCTGTCTGTACTCTCCCGGGTCGTGCCTGAATATAGGCAACATTGTTGTCTAGTGTACTTACCCAGTAAACAAAAACCAAATAAATAAAATATATAGCACTGCAGTCAGTACACTACAGTGATCCTCCTCACAATCCTTGCCTCCAGTCTTGAAATTATTGAATGAATAAACAGAAAAATATTTGAGTTGTTTTCACAGAATTCTCTCCGTTATGACTGAGATTTTAAATTTTACAACCTAATTTGACTGCTTCTGATATTATCTGTCCTTCACAGCAGAACAAGTGCAAAACATGACACAGCCGGCAATTGATCTGCAGCATAAGGGCTAGTAGCGGCACAAGATTGATGATGTCTATAAAGTGGGCAGAGTCCAATTCTTGCCAAGCTGAAAGTGATTTCACAGTTCACCACTGCTGAAGAAATTTGAAGCACTATTCAGGCCACTGGCACATACATGTTTGTTTGTAACAAAAAAAAAAGAAGAAAAAGACAATACATTCAGTGAAGTCATTTCTTTTTAGAACCATTCTTTTCAGCTCTAGCTTTAATGTAGATTCACTAAAAAAATAATGTTTCATGTCTACTGCAGTGAAACAGATTTAGAAATTGAAAGATATGAAATGTAAAGGTCACTGCACCAATATTTAGTAAGATTATATAGCCATAATGCTGAACTCCACCAGTTAAAGATTATACAAGCTCATACAATTAAAATAAAACATGAATGCATCACTATAAGAAGCAGAAATTATAAATTTACAGGGTCCAGATGAAACATGTAGTTTATTTCCTGGAGTGTTACATTCCCATTCAGAGGCATGTGAAACCTTCCAGTGAAAAAGGCATATCATCTGCTCCCTAAATTAAAACACTTGCAGAGGTCACACACGTCTTGTTGGACTTCAGGAATCCTTGCTTCATAGCATGAATGTCTATCATCATTCCAAATTGAAAAGCTAGATTTGATTCATCTGTAACTACTATTCCATTCTAAGTATGGAATTATGAAAGTGTCAGAATTAGTTCAGCTGCCACTACTTTTGCATTCTATGTATGGAATTATGAATGTTTCCATAGACATTGGAGACTAAGGAAGAATAACCATCAAGCCCCATGCTTAAAAAGGAAAGTTTATGAACAGTGTATTGGGCTTACCTGTTCTTGGCAGCAGGAATACAGTATCACTTCAAAGCAGACATAGCAGGACTGCTACCAGCTACAGGTTAGCGCAGTCCCTTATTTAAAGGGATACTGTCAACCCCTAGGCACTTGGGCCTCAAATGTATATAGTTAAAAAAATACCATAATAGCGCACATTATGCAGAGATTCTTGATGTAGCTGATAGTTTGATACTGATTCTTAATTTTCTATTTTCTTTTTAAAAATGAAAAACAGGCTTCCCACCATATTGGTATTACCACACAAAAATGTGTTTGTTTAGAGTCTTTGATCAATTCCCACTGTGTCTTTCCATAACTTGGGAACACCCCCACACAGCTTAGCCACTCATTATGCAGTGGGAGGAGAGGAGACTGGGAAGAGATGAGACTAATGCATCATGAGTGGCTTCACCGTTTTAAATGCTTCTAATGTTCAGGATGTATGCAATAAGGGTAGATTAAGAATTTAAAACAAAACAAGGTTGGATATAATCACTCCATTAGCATGCATTTTGGTTAAGGAATTGTAGTGAGAAATAAATAATGGACCTACTTGGAAATAAATCTTGGCCTCTGGAAAACCATCCCAGTGCTCCAACCACTGAGCTATAGTCTCACATGATTGAATCTGTTTTTTTTTTCTCCAGTATTACATATTCTGCAACTAGTAGGTCACATTATTTCTTTTCCACCACAATTTGTGATTTAAGTTGCTTAACAGTGGATAATACTACAAATAAATAAATAAATAATTTCCAGTTAAGGAAGCAGATAAAACAACCAGCAACATCAGTGAATTTTAGAGAGGAAAAACCATAATAAAATGTGGGTTTTCAACTAGAAATAATATGATGCAAAAACAGTTGACAGTGTCCCTTTAAGTGTTTATCATGGTCATCCAATCTCTGATGGATACTGTTTCCCTTTTATACTTTTTTTAACCAACATTTGAAGTTTTTTTTGTGATTAATAAATTTTATTGATTTGACTTATTAAGATGATATAAACATTAAAACAGTTGGATACATTGCAAAGATCTTACAGATTGTTACATATGTCCATAGAAGCAGAGAGTGGAACATGAGGCCAAATAGTAACAAACTGAATATACTAGCCAGGTAAGCAGTAGAATAATAATCTGTGCCTGGATGTACAACACCTATCCAGCTGGAGATTAACTTGGAAAGTATTAGCAGTTGGTGCCTTGCATTATGGCTAACTCATACAAACATATCTTACCTGGCCCCATCCTGCTAGTTTCTGCAGTATTTGACAAAGCATCAGAAATTATGAGAGGTCCAGGGCCACTGTCCTCTACTTTACACCTACAAAATACAAGAGATCACACACACAAAGCAAATAGGTCTTCATTGTCAGAGAAGATACTATCCTTTACTGATATTATGCCATGCCATCTGTAGAGCAGGGTTCCCTATAACTCAGTAACAATCTATCCAGCACTTGCCCCTAAATGCACCATGAGAGGAGACCATTATAGTAGCATGGTTGTGCCTATTCAGCCGATTCCCTCCCTAGGTTTCAAAAACAGAAGGAAGGGAGTCCAGAGGGCAGTATGTTTAAAGAGGGTATTGGTCACAGTATGTGATATTCTGGCCCAATTGGCAACTTGAGCTGTGGAGGTAAGTACCTCCCCCAGGGAGGGGATTATCTGGGACTGCCATTTACACAGTAGGAGTCTTTTAACCTGCATACTGAGTGTCAGAAGTAGTTTCAACTCGGAAAGACGAAGGTAAGTGGCCGGGGTCTGGAGTCCTAATAACTGCAACTCAGGGGACTGAGGCATAGGCTTCCTAAGTATTTTGGACCCCATCTCACAGGTAGCCTGCCATAGGGGCTGGATCAGCCTGCAGGACCAAAGTATATGGAACAGGTCACCTGGGAGTTCCTGACACCTCCAACACAGGTCAGACTGAGCCAGCTTTGCCTTGGCAAGGATTACAGGAGTCCTGTACCAGGAGTGAATTATCTTGTTCTGTATCCATTGACTACTGGTGAAAGGATATGCTCCGTGAGCTAGTTTTAGGCAAGACTTCCACTCCAGGTTTGTAATAGGGGCATGCAGTGCTTTCTCCCATTTATGCTTGGATTCCTCTGCTTGGGACGGGATGGTGCTCTGAATGGTTGCATATACCCGGCTTGACTATCCTCTTTCTAGGGCCAGCCATGACTCTACCTGGGAGGTTTGTTGCTCTTGGTGCTGTTTATGCCTGTACGTAAGGATGGCACTTCTTATTTGGATTAATCAACAGAAGTTTTTGGGAGAGATCCCATAAGAGCTCCGCAGGCCCTCAAAGTACTTAAGGGTTTCTGTACTAGGAATGAGCATATCTCGAAGCAATGAGATACCACCACATTCCCATGAGGGCCATGCAAGTGGCTGTTTATTGATGGTAATCTCATTATTGCCCCATAGTGGGGTAAGTCTTAGGGGAGATGGGGAGGTGCCCAACTTCTTATGCACCTTGGCCCAATATTCCAGAGAGGGACCAATAGTAGGATGACAAGCGAGTGCCCTTAGGAGGATGGTTAAATAACAATAGTACCAAGTGAGTACGCTGACATACCTCTCTCTCCATATCCAGCCACTGGGGAGCATTGTGTTCAGGGAAAAGGAACCATTTTAACATCTGAGCCAGCTGAAATGCCCATTTATACCTCCTCTAACCAAGGAAGGCCCCAGCCCCCTTCCGACCATTGAGCTACAAGCTTATTTCTCCTGTACCTAGGTTTCTTATCCTCCCACAAAAAGGATCCTAGCAGGGAGTCTAACTTAGTAAACCAATAATGAGGTATTTTAAAAGGAATGTGGGAGAGAAGATACATAATTTTTGGTGCTGTGACCATTTTAATTGCAGATATTTTACCTACAAGTGACAGTCGAAGAGATTTCCATCTGTCCAGTTCTGTACAAATGGAGGACGAAAAGTGGTGTCATATTCAAGTCCCAGATTTTATGCAGATTAGGAGAGATAGTAATGCCCAAGTAGGTAATCCCCTCCGGGGCCCATCGGAGCCCATGCTGAGTAACCATTTGAGAGGTACACTTAGAGTTTAAAGGTAGGACCTCCATCTTGTCCTGGTCAGACTTGAGCCCTGAAAATGTAGAGAAATCTGACAAGGTGGACAGTAGGGGAGGGAGGGAGGAGGTGACGATATTGGCTATAGGGAGCAACAGGTCATCCGCATACATAAGAGTAGGGTATGCCATTGTTCCCACCTGGACCCTGGAAATTAGAGGATTTTGTCTAATAGCAGCTGCCAGTGGTTCTACTGCCAATACAAACAGTAGTGGTGAAAGTGGGCAGCCCTGATGGGTACCCCTACCCAGTATGAATGGGGGAGACAGCATCGTACAGCTGGGGATGAATATATTGCCCCAATCCAGGCCTGAAACCCCACCCTCAAGCCCATAGTGCAAAGTACTTGTTGGACATAGTCCCACTCCAGGGAATCAAAGACCTTTTCGAAATCTATTGCAATGGCAGCAGCGGGGGAAGATAATGTTTGGGCCTCATGGATTAAATTTACCAATGATCTGGTATGGTCTGCGCTAAAGTGGCCCTTAACAAAGCCTACTTGGGATAGGTGGATCAAACTGGGAAGGAGAGGATTAAGTCTATTAGCTAGTATCATAGCTAGCACCTTGCTATCAGCATTCAATAATGAAATAGGGTGGTAGCTGGACACTTTAAGAGGGTCTTTACCTTTTTTTGGTGGGATAGTAATAGTCGCCTCCCTATGGGATGAAGGGAGAAACCCGGTTTGCAATGACTCAGTAAATACTTGTTGCAATACCAGAGAGATTATGGGATGAAACAGCTGCCACACTTCAATAGGGAAACTGTCCCCCTCCTGGAGCATTTCCCTTTTTAAGGGAGAGGATGGTGTCTCCCACCTCCTGGGTTGAGATCGGGGCATCTAGGGCATTAGCTTGGGCTTCCGAGATTTTGGGGAGATGTAGGGACTCCAGAAATGGGCAGACCCATGGGGGGTCTGGGGCTCTGGAGGATTTATATAATGAGGAGTAAAAATACATCATTATTTGATTAACACCTTGTGCCAAGGTCTGGATCCTACCCCCTGCATCCTCTAAAGCCACTATATGCCTTTTGGCTTGCTGCTTTTTGAGACGGTATGCCAGCAGCTTACCCCCCTTTTCTCCCCCTTCCCAATATTTATGCTTGAGTCTAATGATTGAAATCTCTGCCTTTCTAGAGACCAGCTTGTTCACTTGCATCTTCAGAGAGGTGACCTTGTGACCTGCCTCTGACCTAAGGGAAGGGACACGAAGGGCCTTAAAAGCAAGCTCTGCTTCTCAGAGTTGTCATTCAAGCCCCCTCAAATGTTGTTCCCTCCTCTTTCGGTGCTGGCTCACATACCTTATTATTGCCCCTCTTAGAGTAGCTTTGAATGCCTCCCATGTGGTACCTGCAGAGGTATCTGCTATGAGGTTATGCTGAAAAAATTCCATTGTTTCCTTTTGAAGCCAAGGAGGAAAGTTTGGGTCATGAAGTAGCAATGGGTCCAGCCTCCATGCCGGAGACTTAGGGAGAGGGGGGCTCCATGTGAAGGCAAGATGCACAGGGGCATGATCCAAGATAACTAAGGGATGAATAAGGGTATTAACAATGTTACTAGTAATAGTAGGAGAGGTGAGCCGGAAGTCTATTCTACTAAGAAAACTATGTACTGGGGAATGAAAGGTGTAGTCCCACTGGGAGTGGTGAAATATTCTCCAGATGTCCATAAGGGCCAAATCTTGTTGTAATTGAGCTACTGCCATTACAGCTCTGGAGTAGGGCTCAGTATTGGAAGGGGATCTATCCAGGAAAGGGTCCAGTGTAAGATTAAAATTCCCCCCTAACAAAATGGGGGTGTCTTCCGGAGCTATGGATCCCAGCATCTGAGCCAACTTGTGAAAGAAGGAGGGCGAGTCCTCATTCCGAGCGTATATGTTACCCAGGATCAGAGGGCCCTCCCCAGTATCCATGAGTACCACCATCCATCTACCCACCGGGTCTTTCGCTTGTCTCTGCAATTTCCATTGTAGTTGCTTGTGAAGCAGAATCGCCACCCCTTTCTTTCTAAAGAAGGCCGAGGCATGAATGACCTGACCTACCCACTCCCTTTTCAGTCTCTCAGGACCCCCACCGGTAAGTTAGGTCTCCTGCAGGAAGGCGACCCTCGCTCCCAGTCTGTTAAAGTGGCCCAAAACTTGCTTCCTCTTGTTTGGGGTGTTAAGCCCTCTGATGTTCCATGTCAGACAAGTGATATCACCTGTTAGTAATAGGGAGCAAATATTTAATTAAGAGATATATCAAGAACAACCAGCAGATAGGGGGCGAGGGTAGCCCAACCAGAAGAGGCAAATTTCTATAGAGCACCACCAGATAAGGAGAGAGCGGGTAAAGCCCATATACCCTACCCCTATCAGATGACCTTATACTAACAAATGATGAAACATCTGTGTGTGTCTCTTGTGAAACAAACATACATAGACACATTAACAAACTATATGCATTGTGCACAGTGTACCATGCAATTTGGGGATATAGAGGCATCTCTTCAGCCACAGGGCCCTGCTGTAGGCCAGCCCCTATTCCCAGGGCGTTATCAAGTGGTATCCATCCTTCCTTAGCACTACGGTGAGTGCAGGGGGGAGGTTTTCCCCCTGAGAGAATCGAGCAACCCAATAAGAAGGTTGGACCATGTGGCTCATTGCAACCCCAGAGGGCTGAGAGAGCTGCTCAAGCAATGTAGCTCAGAAGCTGGGGGTAGTTAAAGTGGGACTACACAATGCTTCCAATGAGGTGGGAGTTTGTAGGAAAGAAAGTGGAGGGGGGGGGACTGCCCACTATTTCGGCAAGCCTAGGGTTATTGCTGATGGTTGCCAATGTGTTCTCACAACAAAAATCTTGGTGAGGTCAGGCTCAACACACCTATGAAGAGTGTACTGTAAGCCACCCAATGCAGGGGCTGGAAGATCTCACCTTGATAGAAAATAAAAAAAAAATACCAGAGGGGCACAGGCCTGTGCCATTCACCACTTAGGGCCTCATGTGAAACACATCCTGGCTACCCATTCAGCACAACAATTTACGCATGCCGACAAATACTTTCATATTATATGACACAGCTTCCCAGCGGCCCTCACCCCCCCTCCCCCACACACACAAGTAAATGAGGTAGAACACACAAAAGTTCTGCTGTTTAATCAGATGGTACAAAAAAGGCCTTTTTTGCCATCTAGATTTGTCTGGACCTTTGATCAGGATATCCACTGAGAGCTTGTTGGTAGGCCTCATTGAATCCTTCCCAGTATAGGAGTGAGGCGTCTTTTCTGCCATACAGCAGTGCAAGTCAGGGGTCAAGGCTGGGGTGAAAAGGGGCTCAAAAGTTCCCTTACATGGGTAACATGGAGAAAGGGTAGCAGATGGGTCAGCCAAGGAGATTATCCACTGACAATCAGTTTAGACACCCCAAACTCGCCCCATACCTACAACTCCCCGGGGGATTAAAAGAATAGGAATAGAAAGAAAATAGAAGGCTGACTACTTATCAGACCACGCCGGTGGGTTTTCTCTGATTGATTGCCCTGGAGTTGTAGAGCACTCAGGATGGTCCACACTGAAGATGAGATCTCCACTGGTAGAGATGGCCTCCCTTGTAGACTTTGGTGGACGCTGCCCTCCGCTATCTGTAGCTCTGTTCTGCAGCTTCTGAGGAGTTGTTGATAGGGACAGGTAGCTGGGCTGTAACATAGGAGTAGGCCTGCCTTCCACAGTCAAATACACAATGCCTGGGTGTTGATCTGGAGAGCTGGGGCATAAAGCTTTATATCTATTAGCAATGTGGTAGGCCTGTAATGGATCTGGAGCAACAGTGTCCATGCTTGTGGCTTCCTCTGTGTCGTCTTGCCCTCTCTCCGAAGGATGCTTCCGGTGGCCATGTTTCTTTGAGGATTGCCTCTTTCAGTGTGCTTTTTAGGGGAGTTCCCAGTGTTGCTCCCTGAGGTCTTGCCAAACTGCAGGCCTGCTCACTGATGGAGAGGAGTGGCAATCAAACCCATCGGTAGCAGTTTTTGCCAAAGGTGCTCCTGGGGTAATGGTGGTGAATTCTTGTGGTCAGTTGCGCTGTAAAAAATCCATGAGTACATCAGGAGATTCAAAACTGTTCGGGACCCCATTATGCATAACCCACATCGTGCTGGGTAATGCAAGGAGAAGGACAGTCCAATACTGTGCATTTTATACCTTGCCTCAGAGTATGCTCTGCGTTTGTCTGACAGATCCTTAGAGAAGTCC
The DNA here is from genome assembly GCA_016271365.2 of Neoceratodus forsteri. Classification (NCBI taxonomy): domain Eukaryota; kingdom Metazoa; phylum Chordata; order Ceratodontiformes; family Ceratodontidae; genus Neoceratodus; species Neoceratodus forsteri. Next base: position 1,345,730,022 of record CM028129.1, on the reverse strand, counting down.
TGAAAGATGTGGATCCTATTCGATCTCCACACTACATGCTGTAACTCACAAGCTCTAGTTGGGACTTTCTCTTTGTCCCTAAAATCAATAAATCGGGCTATGATAGGTCGTGGTCTGTCCTGGGCCTGAGACATGGGGGCTAACGTACGGTGTGCGTGTTCCACCTGGAGTGGTATCAATGGGTCCAACTGCAGCATTTCAGCAATAGCTAATTGTAGAAATCCCTCAGTATCTTTGCCTTCTACATGCTCAGGGAAGCCCAGGAAGCGAAGATTATTACGGAAACCTTGATTCTCAAGGTCATCCATCTTACTGTGCAGCATCTGTATGGTCCGTTGTTGATCTCTTAATTCTGCCCTTAAGTCCTGAACATGCCCCTCCATTGCTGAGACCCACTGTTCGGTATGCAGCATCCTGGCTTCTAAATTTTGAACCACTTGGGTGTTTCGATTAGTTGCCACAGTGACTTGTGCCATCTGGGTCATAAGTTGGCCGAACATTGCCTCAACTGACGGTTGCTCACAGATTTTTGGCAAGTGGCCTTCAGCCACATTTTCAAACCTACCTTGTCCAGGAGGCTCTTCAGTAAAGTAGCAATTTCCACACAGCAAATGAAGGCTTTTTGTATCAATGAAGCTAAATTAGTGTAGCTTGAGTATTACCCCACAAGTTACAGTAGAGTGAGGCTATAATACCAGCTGGTAGAAAAAGGATTTTAAAGGATATTTCCCTCTGGGTTGTGGAGCTGATCTTTAAGCTGCAATCCTATTTGGCGCCCCTTAATATTTGAAGTTTTAAGAGATTGTTGCCAGATTTCACAAAATGTGCAAAGCTGAAATCTAAAAATCTTACCCAGCCCAAGTTACAAATACACATGAAAAATAGAAAGCAAAGTTAAAATGGGTATTTTGACCATGTGGTGTTCCTCACGAATGAGTTATAAAAATGTATGCATAGTTAGAAACTACACATATATCCTTTCTTTCTTTATGAATCACTGCTGAAGAAGACCTTAACTAAAATGTTGATTCTAATTTACTCACCATTTTCAGTGTGCATTTGAGAAATACAGTACCTGATTATGATATACTGTCATGGTGCTCAGCTTCAGAACCAATTTGAAAAATTAATTCATATTTATATAAAAATCTCTACCTTTTCCTGAGATACTGTAGCAAACGACCTGTGCAGAAAAGGCAGGGGTATATGTGTAGTCAAATTAAGATAGATAAAGTTAGTGTTAATGTATAAGTTATAATCTTTGGAGATTTGCATAAAAGTAATCACAGAACAAATATATCTTAAATGTATTAATTAATTATCTATAAATATGACTTTTTAAAAAGACATTAACATTAATTTAAATTAAGGGCTTAGGAGCCAGATATTCAAAAAAGTGCAAGGTGGCACTCAAACATTTGTGCCCTGTCTTGCAATAGCTCCAGTGTGCAGAAATGCTTTATTTAGAGGAATAATGCAGGGTGCTAGTCATCTGAATATAGGTCCTGTAATGCCCAGCACTGAGCCACTTAGCACCGCTCAATAGTGCCCCCAAAATAAGACCCCGGCAATGGCTATCACTGGGACAAAATTTGCAATATTCAAATGTCCCCATGCAAATTAGCACATTGGGCATGCAAAGCACTAAGGGGCCATTTGCATGACTGTTATAGGCTCATTTGAATGGGGTTGGAGGCCATTTAGCACTGAAAATTGCCCATTCCATGAACTGTTCCTGGTGCAAACAATGATCTTCCAGCCTCCAATCCCAGTCCCATTATATAATTAAAATGTCCCTAGTGTCTAGTGGTGTCCCCCACCCTCCAATCCCAGTCCTGTAATATAATTAAAATGTCCTTGGTGTCTAGCGGTGCCTCTTGCTCTCCTATCCCAGTCCAGTTATATAGATAAAATGTCCCTGGTCTCTAGTGGTGCCCACACCCTCTGATCCCAGTCCATGTTACTGTAGATATCTCCCTGATGTCCAGTGGTCCCTCCCCCCACCCAATCCCCATCCCATCCCGGGACAGCCATCCCCATGATGGCTGGGTTGCCACTGCCCATGTCAAGCCATAAGCACAGACATAAGTCCCCTACCCCACAACAAAGCCCTGTCCCTGATCCACACTGTTTACAGGTTCCCCTCCACCCATACCCCATTGGTGGATAGTTGCCCCCACCCACCCATGGTACTGACTCCAACCCCCCCGGTCCTCCTACCTGTCCAGTGCCACAGGTAAAGGACATTATTTGCCCTATAAATAAGGTGTGCTCCCTTCTAATGAGAGATGCTGGGTGGCCAGGAAGTGTGTGGTGGGCTGTGCCACTCAATGTCCTTTACTGTGGCACCAACATCTGTGCTTATGGCTTTACATGGGCAGTGGCAACCCAGTTGTCATGGGGGTGGCTGTCCCGGTACTGGGATTGGGATTGGGTGGGGAGAGGGACCACTGGACACCAGGTAAATATTTACAGTAACATTTGATTGGGATTGGGGGGGGCACCACTGGACACCAGGGATATATGTTTACTGAACCAGGACTGTAATTGGAGGGTAGTGGTAAACCACTAGACACCAGGGACACAGTCCACTTCAAGCAGGATTGGGATCAGAGGGCAAAGGGCACTGCTAGCCTCTAGAGAGTACTGTGTTGTGGTGGTAGTGGGGCACTGATGCACTACCTCTGGCGACCACTAGTGTTGCACTGGATTAAGACCTGCTTTCAGTTGGCTGTATTTTCTCCATGCAAGTGGATTGTGCAAAGTGCCCTTGTGCAAAGCAAATACTCTGAATATCATACTGCACCAATATTCAGATCCCCGGCCCCCCCCCACGTTGCATAATTTTGCCTTGTGCAGCCATCCACTGATTGTCCTGGTGCAATCCCAGTGTGCCTGCGCAAAATGGGCTTTTGAATATGAGACCTCAGTGCAAAACTGAGTTTGCGTATGCAAACTGGGTTTAGCACTAGGGCAAAGTTTTGAATATCTGGCCAAAGATGTTTTATATGCTTACTAAGGCTTGAACTTTGTGACAACTGTATATAACAAGACCCCAATTAAGAAGATACCATCAGAATTGTAAATGATGAGCTGTCTGCAGACCCAAGTCACATGTGTATGTGTATATATATATATTGCAAAAAACTTCACAAATGCACTAGTTAGGGTTAAAGTGACAAAAGTAGGGAAATGTGATGTTAGGGTTGCTAACCCTAACATCCCATCCCTACCCAACAGGCAGTAGCAGGCATGGGGTGTGCCTTGGGATTGTCAACCATAATACTCACTCCATTCCATGAGTAAATAAGCTGAGATGGGTACAGTATACAGAGAATGGGATGAGCATTATGGTTTCACAACCAAGATACACCTCATGCCTGTTGCTACTGTGAGGCTCAGAGGTGAAATGTTGGATGGAAACCCTAACACCACATTTCCTGACTTTTATTGTTTTAACCCTAACTAGTGCACTGACAAAGTTTTTTTGCAATTAATTTCCTTACTTTTTGAGATAGTATAATCACATCTGCATTTGCCTATTGGAGGATGCAGGGCCCACTGGGTCCTCTGCTCCCATTCATCAATATGTTTTTAGATACTGCAGTTGTATCCTTATTTGCCTGTAGGAGCACAGGGCCCTCTGGACCTTGCACTTCCATCCCTCCATAGCTACATATATGTACATTATTGTGGAAGCACAACCAAATTGTCACCATAGATTTCTTATTACCCCACCTCATGAACCTGGTACTGAAAATTTCTAAATCCCTACCAAAATGTAATTCCACACCACAGCAACATCATTCCAAGCCACAGGTGTAAAAAGACAGCTTGGCCAGGATTTGAAAAATGACAGCTATCACATTCATGAGGTGGTGTTAAAATGTGTCTATGCTGAAAATTTGGTGTCAAAATATACAACATTACCAGAGTTATGAGCAAATGTAGCAAAATGTCAATGCATGTGAGTAACTTTTTTTACATATTTTGACACCAAATTTTCAACATAGCTTTCTTAAGACCACACGTCATAAACAAGGGCAGTGACATGTTTCAAATCCCACCCAAAACATGATTTTACCAGGCAACTGCAAAATCGCTTTTTTGAGTTGGATTTGTGGAATTCCACTGACATTGTTCATGAAGTGGGGTCCCAAATGGCCGGGTTGAAACTTTGGTGTAAAAATATTCAAAAATGGCCAAGTTATGAATCAAAGTTGAAAACCCCATTGAACTACTTTGAACTGTATTTACCTTAGTGCCTCACACTGCAGTCGGCAGTTCCAGTAGCAAGATGTGTCTTCGATTGGAGAGTGGATCTTCACAATGGGACCTTCTCAGGTGAGTTAGGGTGTATGGGTGTGTGTGAAAGTCAGAGGTAGTGGGTGCTCAGTGGGAGGTCAGGTTGGGGGGGCAGACCAGTGAGAGACCTTTTTTATTGGTTTAAGAAAAAGACATTGAGGGACCATTTTCTTTATTACCTGTAGAATAGCAGAGAAGATTGGAGGGTGGGGGTGCCAAAAGACACCAGTGATAAAAAAAATATTATAGGATGGCAATTGAAGCATGGGGGGGGGTGCCACAGGACACCAGAAATGAAAACACAGAATTATGGGGGACAGCAATGCAGACTGGGGTAGTGACATAAGACACCAGGAAAATAAATTAAAAAATTATGGGGGTGCAGTGATCAGATGGTGGGGGGTGTCACTAGACACCTGTGAAATAAAGCACAATAACAGGAGCTGAGATCGGGCAGTGGGGGTAGCCACTAGACACCAGGGAGAAATATAAATAAATATATTACAAAGAAAAAAATAGGGGGAGGGCAATCAGATGGTTTGGGGGCACCACTTAAAACCAGGAAAAATACTCTTATTATGAGGATAGTGATCGAAAGATGCCAGCAAATTATTTTCTTCTCACAAAAAAAGGATCTTTTTTTCATGACTTTTAATACAAAAAAAAATTCTTTTTTTCACATCACAAATCATAAAAAAAGATTTATAATGTTAATAAAACAACATATTAAGGGCATTTTTCCAACAGTTAAGTGAAGAATCCAGCTAAGGGGGCCCAAATAAGCAAGCTACATGTGTTGGTCGTTCTCCACAATGTCATTTTTGTGGTTTTCCAAATTTGAAGTGTTAGGGAAAAAGGCAAAACAAGATGGCAGCATATGAAAAACCTCACGACAAACCTCACGAAAAAGATTCCCATACTAAACATAATTTAGCTATCATACGAATCATTGTTAAGCTATTTTGAAGTGCTGACGGAGCATGCTCAGAACCCACATTTTTAAATTTAATAACTTTGGAATGGATTCATATTTTTTAACCAATATAGTGAAAGGCACTTCTGTGGCCATGCCCTTTCTATCCTGACATTTCCAAAACAAAATTCTAAACCATCTGGGTGCTATGTGATAGCAAACAGCGAAAAATAGCACTTTTCTGTGTTATTTTGGGTATCTGCATCTCAGAATCCGCACATTCGACCAGAAGGAAATTTGGCAGATCAAGATATCTACCCCATAAAACTGTGCATGCAAAATTTTGCACAAATGTGTTGAATGGTTGTGAAGTTATTAAAGTGCTTAAATGGGGTTTAATATTAAAGTGCCTACTCAACCCTAACTATAATGGTGCTACTGTGCCACTATAATATATATATATTAGCTATACTACGATCAATGCTAATGCAAATTAAGTTTACTTGATTATTATTTAGGTAACAATTCTTGAAATTCACTAGTGAGATATAATGATTATTGCTAATGCTTTTATTGGCAAAAATAAAGTGGACTAACTGAATTAAATGCCTTATAACGTCATGCCTCCATAATTATTGTTTGTATCAGATTCCTCCAGATATTTGATTTGCTTCACAAAGCACAGCTATTTGCAATTTATATGATGGTTGTATTGCAGTATGGATGGACCCAATATATCTTAATAAATGTTTTGCTAGATTAAATCTTTGTACTTTTTTTGAGCTTCATAATGCTATGAACGTAACTATTCGTGGTATTTCAACATACGGTAGTTACAGAGCAAAACATTCTATATGTTCATATCTAGCTGCCCCATATGTGAGACAGCGATGCTGCACTGATGCTTATATATTTGATTTAAGAGTTTTAGAAAATATCTCTACTTTCTGTCTCCAATCTGCCCCATCCCTTTACTTAGAAACATAGAATATGATGGCAGATAAGGACCAACCAGTCCACCTGGTCTGCCCATTCCCCTACTTGGTTTTGCAATCTTTACTCTTACAGTATATAGACAGCCTTTCCCCCACTCTGCTGCACAGCATGGTGCCTTTATGCTTATCCCATGCACTTCTGAATCCCCGTCCTGTTTGCGCCTCCACCACTTCCGCTGGTAGGCTGTTCCATGGATCCACCACCCTTTCTGTGGAAAAAATACTTCATAGATACATAGATACATAGACAGTGTCGGCAGATAAGGGCCTATGGCCCACCTAGTCTGCCCATTTGAGCTTGTAAGTTCAGTTTGTTTTCCTAGAAGTCTGTTTCCCTTACCCCTGCCCTCTAGAATTCCTTTATGTCTATCCCATGCATTCTTAAATCCCGTGATTGTTTCAGCCCCACCACTTCCTCTGGCAGGTGCTCAACTTGTCCACCACCCGTTCTGTGAAGAAATTCTTTCTCATGTTTCCTCTGAATCGTCCTCCCTCCAACTTCATCCCATGCCCTCTAGTCCTGAAACATCTTTTTTGCTTAAAAATAGTGTTTTCCTGCACCCTGTTCCTCCCTGTAAGATACTTGTATGTCTCTATCATATCCCCTCTCTCCCTCCTCTCCTCCAGGGAGTACATGTTCAGTTCCTTCAACCTGTCTTCATAGGACTTGTGATGCAACCCATGCACCATCTTTGTTGCCCTCCTCTGAACCTTCTCTACCCTGTCTATGTCCTTACGTAGTATGGTCTCCAGAACTGTACACTGTACTCCAGGTGGGGCCTCACTAGTGTCTTGTATAGCGGAATTATGACCTCCCTTTTCCTGCTGGTGATGCCCTGCCCTATACATCCCAGCATCCTATTTGCTTTACCTGATGCCTTGTCACACTGTTTCCCTACCTTGAGGTCATCAGAGATGACAACCCCAAGATCCCTTTCCTGCTTGGTGCATGCTATATCCTCACCCCCAACTGATATATTGTGCCAGGGTTTTGTACCCCATATGCATTATCTTGCACTTCTTTGCATTGAATTTCAACTGCCAAACCCTTGACCATTCTTCAAGTTTCTGCAGGTCCCTTCTCATTCTGTCTACACCCTCTGGTGTGTCTACTCTGTTACAGAGCTTTGTGTCATCAGTGAACAGTGAAATTCTGCCTTCTAGATCCTGTGCAATGTCACTGATGAAGATAGGACCGGTCCCAGCACTGATCCCTGTGGTACCCCACTGGTTACTCTTCCCTCTGTGGAGTGACAGCCATTTACCACCACCCTCTGTGTCCTGCCACCCAGCCAGTTACCTACCCACCACACTACTGTCCTGCCCACACCCATATTCCCCAGTTTGTGTAATAGTCTTCTATGTGGCACAGTGTCAAAGGCCTTGCTGAAGTCCAGATAGGCCATGTCCACTGCCCTCCTGATCCACCTCCCTAGTCACCCAGTCAAAAATTCAATGAGGTTGGTCTGACGCGACCTCCCCTGGTGAAACCATGCTGCCTTGGGTCCTGTAGTCCATTGACAACCAGATGTTCCACCAATCTCTCCTTCAGTAGTGCTTCCATGATCTTGCCCACTACCGAGTGAGGCTGACTGGTCTGTAGTTCCCTGCTTCCTCTTTGTTCCCACTTTTGTATAAGGGACTACATCTGCTGTCCTCCAGTCTTTGGGTACCTCCCTGTTTCCAGTGATTGGCTGAACAGGATAGCCAAAGTTCAGCCACCACCTCTCTTAGTTCTTTAAGGACCCTGGGTGCACCCATCTGGCCCCTTGCTTTATCAGCTCTTATTACTTCCAGTTCCTTCAGGACCCTTTCTTGTGTAAAGGGACTTGTGTCCATTTCTGCACCATTCTCACCCTTGTACTCCTTCAGACCCATTACCCCTTCTTCCTTAGTAAAGACTGAGCAGAAATACCTGTTCAATATGTCAGCTTTATTGTTGTCATCCTCCACTGGCTCCATCCTCCCCTTCAGTCTCACTATCCCTCCTTTGTCTTTCTTTTTTCTTATGTACCTGTAAAGGTTTTGTCCCTTTACCCACTGATTTTGCAATGTGTTCTTCTGTCTGAGCTTTGGCTTCCCTTACTGACTTCCTGCCTCCTTTGTTTCTCCTGGTACTTCTCCCTATCCCCTTCTGCCTGTGTCTTTTGTATTGCCTGAATGCAATCTTTTTGGCTTTCACTTTCTTTGCTACCTCTTTGGAAAACCATAATGGTCTCCTCTTCCTTTTCCTCTTGCTAACCTGCTTAATGCAAAATTCTGTTGTTCTTATAATCCCCATTTTAAATACTGCCCACTGTTCCTCAACCCCTGATTCCTGTCCCATTCCCCTTAATGCCTCTCTCAAGTATCTCCCCATTTTCCCAAATTCTGCCCCCCTAAAATCCAGGATACGTGTTTTTGTGTGGTTTTGTTCTGCTCTTTCTGTGATTTCAAACCACAATGACTGGTGGTCACTGTTACCCAGGTGCTCCCCCACTGTTACCCCCATCACACTGTCCCTGTTTGTGAGCACAAGGTCCAGTATTGCCTTCTGCGAGTTGGTTCCATGACCAGTTGCTTGAGGAAGGCACCCTGAAGAGTCCAGGATAAATCTGCTCTTAGTTGATGCTGCTGCTGGGATGCTCCAGTCCACATCTGGTATATTGAAGTCTCCAACCAGTACTACCTCACCCTTGTCTGCCATCCTTTGGATGGCTAGCATCAGCTCCCTATCTGTTTCTTCCTCCTGGGCTGGTGGTCTATAGACCACACCTGTGCGGATGGCTAGCCCCATTTTCCTTTCCAGCTTAACCCACAGTATCTCTCCCGTTTTGTTCCTCCTGGATCTGTGTGGCCCTTATGTCATTTTTCACATACAGTGCCACTCCTCCTCCCTTCCTGCCTGCTCTGTCTCTTCTGAATATGTTGTAGCCAGGTATGGCCATCTCCCAGTCATGGTTATCATTACACCAGGTTTCAGTGATGGCCACAATGTCCAGGTCTGACTGTACCATGACAGCCTCCAGATCTTCCATCTTGTTGCTAAGGCTCCTGGCATTTGCACACATGGCTTTCCATGATTTGACCTCCTAGACTGCTTCACTGTTCTACTCCAGCCCCTTCCTTGGTTGTCATTTATCCCTGGTTCTCCTTGCTGTTTGCCCTTCTGCTGAATTTTGCCCTTTTCTGCTTATCCACCTTTGGACACTAATCTCCATCTTTGCACACTGCTTTGCAGAGATAGCCACTCCTCTGGTTCACTGGTTCCACTACTAGCTGTGGGGGTGAGCAAGTAGGTACCTTCCTTGCTGGCCTGCCACCCCTCTTTGCTAGTTTAAATGCTTATCAATGTAGCATTTAAACTTATCATTAGTGCTTGATTCCTCCAGGATGGATGCAGGCCGTCAGGCTTGAACAAACCTCCATCCCTCCAGGTGGGTCCCCAGTCACCAATGAATCAAACCCTTCCTCACAGCACCAGTTCTTCAACCATGAGTTAAAGTTCCTGGTGCATGTACTCTATGCTCTCCTTGCCTCTCACAGGTAGTACTTCTAGAAAGTGACAGAAGTAGCTACTTGCTTGAGACCCTCCCAGTTTCCTAAACTCTTCCTGAACTTCTTTTGGCTCCCCATTTGCCAAGTCATTAGTACCTAGGTGGATAATGACATCCAGCTCACCCTCCCGTCTTGCCTTCCCAGTGATCCCCAGTATCTTCCTTCCATCCCTCCATGCAGTGGCACCTGAGTGAGCACCCTCACCTCCCTGTCCTCCCCTCCTGTGTTCCTAGCTGGATCCCTCTCACGATGGAGTCCCCACCAGGATTCGCTTCCTCCTCCTCTGGGGTCCACTGCTTTCCCACTGAGGTCACCTCCTTGCCTAACCTCCACATCCTTTCCTTCCACTTCTCTGGGTACCTCTATTTGGTTGTCCTCATTTGCCAGTGTGGCATATGAGTTCTTAGAAGGAATAGGATCTGGGATGTGCCTCTGCCTGACTGCTCTAACTCTCCCTGAGCCCACTGTCATCCAAGTGCTCCTGCGTTCGGCATCTTTTGAGGCAGCTGCATTGGACTGGGTGGTCCCTGGATAGGGGTGATGGTACTCCTGACCCAGTTTACTTCCGCTCTGAGTCTGGCTACCTCATCCCGCAGTCCAGAGAGATGCATGCAGATAGGGCAGCACCTCAGTGTCCAGAAGGTCTGCCTGAATATGGCTGCCCCACAGCCACTGCATTGCACCACTCCCCACATTATACTGCAATTCCACTACTTCTCTGCTAAGCCTCCATCTCTCCCTCCAGCCTTATATTATGTTCCTTTGTCCTTGTGCACTTTCTTCTTTGAAATATGCTCTCCTCCTGTATTTTGTTTATTCCTCTAATGTATTTGAAAGTCTCTGTCATATCCCCTCTTTCCCTTCTCACTTCCAGTGAACAGATGTTAAGTTCCTTGAGTCTTTCCTCATAAGGCTTATGGTGCAGTGCATGTAGCATTTTTGTTGCTGTTCTCTGGACTGCTTCCATTCTATCAATCCTTTCTGAGATGCAGCCTCCAGAATTGGACACAGCATTTCAGATGAGGCCTCACCAGTGATCTATACAGTAGCATCACCACCTCGCTACTCCTACTGGTTATGCCCCTTCATATGCACCCCAGCATCCTGTTTGCTTTCCCCAATGCTTTTTCACATTGTTTGGATGACTTCAGGTCATTGGATATGATAACCCCCCAGGTCTCTCTCCTGACTTGCAGTAACTAGAACCTGCCCCCCCAATCCTGTATTCCTCTCTTTGGTTTCTGTGTCCCAGGTGCATTATTTTGCACTTCTTAGAGTTGAAACCCAACTGCCAAACCCTTGATTATTCATCAAGTAGTATTAGGTCATTTCTCATTTTATCTAGCCCCTCCTGTGTGTCAACCCTGTTGCAGATCTTGGTGTCATCTCTGAACAGGCATACTTTCTCCTCCAGTTCCTCTGCAATGTTGCTTATGAAGACATTGATTAGGACTGGACCCAGCACCGATCCCTGTAGTACCCCGCTGGTCACCTCCCCCTCTTCAGATTTTATGACATTTACTACCACCTTCTGGATCCTGTCTTTTAACCAGTTTCCAACCCATTTTACTACTTTAGAGCTCACACCCACATTTCCCAATTTGTTAAACAATCTTCTATGTGAAACAGTGTCAAAGGGCTTGCTGAAATCTAGGTAGACCACATCCACCACCCTTCCCTGATCCACCACACTGGTCACCCAGTCAAAGAAATCGATAAGATTAGTCTGACAGGACCTTCTTTCAGTGAATCCATGCTACCTTGGGTCTTTTGTACCTCTTGACTCCAGGGACTTCACTACCCTGTCCTTAACCAAGGACTTCATCAGCTTCCCCACCATTGAGGTCAGGCTTACAGTTCTGTAATTGACTGCCTTCTTCCTACTTCCACTATTGTACAGGAGGACCACCTCTGCCCTCCTCCAGTCCCCTAGTACCTCCTCCATCTCAAGTGACTGATTGAAAAGGGTCATGAGTGCTCCTGCTAGGACTTCCCTGACTTCCTTCAAAACTCTATGGTGAATTCCGTCTGTTCCCATTGCCTTGTCTGTCTTTACTTTCCCTAGTTCCTCCGAGACTCTATCCACCATAAATGGACTGGTGTCTACCTGTCCTCCCTGTAAACCTTTCCTCATGAGTCTTGACCCTTCCCTTGCCTCTTCCTTTGTAAATACTGTGCAAAACTACTTGTTCAGTATCTCAACTTTTTCAAGGTCATCCTCCACCTACTCACCCTCTCCATTCTTTAGCCTAACAATACCAGTTCTGGTCTTCTTCCTCTCGCTAATATAACAGAAGAAGGTCTTGTCTACCTTCTTAATAGCCTGTGCTATTCCTTCCTCTGTTCTTGCCTTAGCACCTGTGACAGCTTTCCCAACTTCTCTCTGCTTCTCCAGATATTTCACTCTGTCTTCTTCTTTCTGCATCTCTTTGTATTTCCTGAATGCCTTACTGTTTTCTCGCACTTTCTTGGCTACTGACTTGGAGAACCCCAGTGGTCGCTTCTTTCTTTTGCTTTTGGTAAGCAGTCTAACACATTGAATTGTCAATCCTGCTATGGATCCCTTGAACTTAAGCTTCCCATTTTTCTTCTACCCTTCCCTCCATACCTTATGCTGCCAGGGCAGTTATGAGCTGTTCCCCCATCTCCACGAAGTTGGCCTTACAGAAATCTAGGATCTTAATCTTTGTATGACTTTCTTCTCCAATGTGTTAACTCTAAACCGCACAATTCTGTGATCACTGATACCAAGGGGACTGCCCACCTCAAAATCCATGATTCTGTCCCCGTTTGTCAGCACTAAGTTCAATACCCTTCCTGTCTTGTTTTGATGTAATTCATTTCATGATACTCTATATGAAAGATGCTTTATTTAAATACAGTTATTGTAGAATATTGTATTTTTTACAATCTTAGGATTCTGACCCTAAAACATTTTTAAAAAATTACTATAGTAAATGTTTTTAGGTTTGTACAGCCTGAAGCTGATGGCTTATTGGTGTGCAGCTGTATGGGTAGATACTGTTTGCAGTATCAGTGTCAGTGGCTCAGTAGGTAGCACACTCGCCTCTGAGGCAGAGAGATCAGAAGGCTGTGGGTTCAGTTCCCACATCTGGCACTTGGGGTAATATCCCAGTACTGACACTGTAGTGTAGCATGAGAGGGGTGCTGCACTTCTGAGGTGCCATCTTTCAGATGAGACATTAAACCAAGGTCCCATATGCCTGGATTGGTGGTAGTTCAGGTGGATGTTGAAGATCCCATGGCACTTATCGAAAAGAGTAGGGGAATTTTTATTAAAACTTGAAAGCAAAACATATACACAATAGTGTTACTGCACACAAAATCATAATGCAAAAAGAACAATGAACAGAAATAAGTATTTCATCATACAGTCAAAACAAAATTCATTTCTTTAGACTCCCAAAACTTAAGAATAAATGCTGACCCCCCCACACACACACATTAAAAGAGTAGGGGAATTGTTTTATTCATTTTACAAAAGAACATGTACACAAACAGTATTACTTCATGCAACATTTGGAAAGAAAAAAAACAACAACTCAACAGAGTATTATTTCATACGTCAAACAGGAATATACCTACAGAAAAATCATGAATGCAAAACCATAATAGGGCATACATAGACCCCTACATCATACATCAATCTGTGGTTACACAAAACCCCCATCCCATCTCCAATAAAAGAGTAGGGGAATTTCCTCCTGGCCAAATTTTCTTCATTCACTAAAAATACCACCAACAGCTTAACCTGGTTCAAGGTCAGTTGGCATTCATCTGTATCTCCCTCCCCTGGGTCGTGCCTGAAAATAGGCAGGATTTGTCTAGTGCACTTACCCAGTCAACAAAAAAACTAAATAAATTTATAGGGTAACATACAGGCAGACTAACAGAGTTTTAGGATATGTTTGTTTATAAAGACATATATTATAAGATTGTGTTGTATAATATTTTGTTTAAAATCTTGACATCTCATTCAGAAATACAAAGTTTAACCTCTCATTTGAGTTTTAATTCAGTATTACACTGTTGGTAATGTAAATGCTTAATTGCAAATCTATTAGGTAGACATTTTTGTTATAGTGTACACTGTGGGAGTTTCTGTTTTAGCGGTTACATCAAAAGTTGACCTATTATGACAGAATAAAATTACTTATTTTCTCACAGATGTTCTCAGGTCTTGTATCTACTGTATGTAGTCAGAGATTTACAGTAGATCCCTTTTCCAATGGGGTGGAGGGGGTCACAAATATAGGGTTAGATTACTGCATGGAATTAAATTGCTTTTTTATCCCATTTTGAGAAATTGTGTACCCCTATGCAAGTGAGTGGGGCAATAAAATTCATCTTTATGTTCATCTGTCTTTCTGAATAGTAATATGGTTAATATTTGGCAATCTGCAACTTATTTCAGACAGCAGGATCTTATTCCTATCAGAGCTTTAAAAGTACATGCTGTAATCAAGATACCAATGGATTAGTTGAAACAGTCATTGTCATTCATTGTCGGAATTATAGGCTTGCATTTCAACTCAAGCAACAAGTGACATGAGTTCAGTTGATTGTAATTTTTCAGTTGTAATGTTTAACCTGAAAATGGCACACTAAGCTATGATAGCTTGTTTCCTGGTGCATCCTGGTGGATGGGTTATATGGCCCTGTTTTATTGACAGGGGAAAGTTGACAACGAGACATGGAAAACTCCCTTACCTATCTTCACATAAATAAAGGCGATCTTAATGTAATAAATCCCCTAGTGTTTTTCTGGTCAACCTTTCTGAATGGTGCAGTACTTCAACACCAGTTCTAAATGACACACCACAACAGTGGCAAAGATGAGTAAATGAATGGGTACATCCAGTATTATGTAATGAGGACAAGGAACATCCCATATACCAACAAGAAAATCTCTCCCAGGGGTATAAGAATACAGTATATGAAGTCTGTCAGAAATAAAAAAGCATAGATAATGCCAATAGATCTGGTAAAAAATAATAATAGAAACTGTATAGAATGATCATAGGAACCAGTTTTGAGGCCTTGTGAGAGTTATTACTGTATCCAACAGTAAGGAATGTAGAAGCCATTCACCAACTGCAAGATCCAGGATTACCAGTTTATATGTGGGATGTTATGTGGTTCTGCTACCATGGCAAACTTGGGCTGAGAGCATCCCACAAACACAAAAGATTGGAAGAGAAGTTCTGCTCAAGGGATGTTAGCAGAGGGCTAAACTCAGACACATCTATTTCTTACTTGATCATATATTTTTACATTCTGGAATTTGGTATCTATCACATGGAGTGAACCATGTTTCTGGTTACTCTTATGAGAATTGAATCCCTGGCCTGGTTTTACAGGCATGAAAAAAATATAATGCAAGTAAACTAACACATATTCCCATGAACTCCCCTCATTACCATTCAGAGTGGAAAAACCTAAAAGGTACTTAAAATGCAATGTTATCGGAAAATGTGCACTGCATTATTTAACAAAAAGGTGAACTGTATGATTTTTTACTGTTGAATAGAGTCACATTATAAACATATAATGGTGTTGGGAGTGGTATATTTGCTCTAATTTATTATTTGACCAATTTGTATACATTTCCTAAACAAAAAAAATCCTCTATTCTTCTTTGATAAGTGCAATGGGATCTTCAACTCCTTCTTGGACAATGACCAGAGGTGGGCAGAGGGGCCTCGGTTAAACATCTCATTCAAAGGAGAGCACTCAAAAGTGCATCACCCCCTACAGTGTCAGTTATGGGTTTTGCTCCAAATACGTTGTTTGGGGCTAGAAACAATGACCTTCTGATCTTGCAGCCCAGAGGTGAGTATGTTAGCTACTAAGCCATCCACTGACACTGAGGAGTTTCATGGTCTCAGCCTAGTTCTTAATAGAAATCTGTACCTTAAAACTGCCACACACAATTTCAAAATCAGCCCTGTTAATTTTTTTATCAAGAGTGGCCCTGGCTGAATGTGTTAGAAGATTGAATCTCCCTCATACCCATGAGAAGTGATATACTTCATGTCAAAGATAAAAAAACAAAGTATAACTTCATATATTCTGTGTGATATTAAATGATTACCTATTTTTACATGCAGCCTGTAGTGTGTGAATAACTCCTGTTGTCACAAATTAAAACCTGTCTGAATAGTCACTTAAGGAACTTGCACAATGTGATGATTTCCCAATACAATGAGTGGGAAGCACTGTTTTGCCTTGACAGGTCCGTCCTCAAGTTTTTTTTTTTTTTTGTGTACTTTATAAGAAAATACATGACATTCATAAGGATGAATCTCTCTGCATGTTGAGGGAATTTTCTGAGTCAACTGGCACAAGAAATGAGGTACTGCAAATAAATGGCTATCAGGAATAAGCTTGAATCGAGTCTATCTGTTGCTGTCATTGTTGCCATGTAACAGAACATTTTAAAGTTCAAGATTCAAGTATACCAAGAAACAAATTATCAAATTATTTGGCAGAAACTGTCTTCTGGGAAGGTTTATAAAAATATGTAAAGCTAAGACTGTTTCAGATTAAAGATTCATGAGTGAAGAATAAAAATACTGCTTATTAGTCTGTGTTTAGCATAATACATATTGTATGCATCATCTCATGGAGCAGGGGAAATAGAATATAAAGGCACGTTTACTTTGTTGTGGTGGAGAGACGTTCTGAGTGAATCAGTATGGACAAAACCAGGTATACCACAGACTCTATCTATTGTGGGCATTTTCAGTTACTGTAATGTGGGGAATAGAAATGGTGTAGGTGTTTATTTCCCTGTAGAAACACTCTCCTGCACCAACATTGGTATAGCTCCTTATGAAGTCATAGCAGGCGAGGAGAAAAAGGAGGGGGCATTGAAAAGAAATGAGGAGGAGGAAGTGTTATTTTCATACAAATTCATAGCCTGATATCATGTTTAAGTCAATGACAGGAGTACAGTATGCAGAGTGGGTGAGTGGCAGGGAGGGTTATATCTGCTAAAACAAAATTGTTTGACACCAGATTTAGGTTGAAAGTGGAAGAACAGTGAGGGAGGGAGTGAGAGCAATGCTTTTTCTTTTAAATAAATTGTCTGTACCAGGTTTGGGTTCAGGGAAGGAATGTGAAAAAGGAATGAGAGGGAGGGATGTTTATTAAAAAACAAAATAACAAGATTGAATAGGGTCCAGGGAGTGAATCAGCCAGGCTACCCACTTCAGTCCATTGCTCCCTCATGTGGATGTGCATTAAACTGGTGCAACGCTGCTCCATGTATGCAAGCTGTAATCCTTTGGAAATGCTGCAGGAATGTAAACAGGCATTAAGGGCTCTGTGAGCTAAACAAAAAGCAGTGTCATTCATCTTTAAGAGGAAGTTAAGCAACTTGAGGTAGTAGGCAACAAGGTAGAGGAAGGTAGGAAGGTGGGAGCAAGGCAGAAGCAGAAAACTACAGACCTGTTAGTTTAACCTCAGTGGTAGGGAAAATGATGGAATCACTTCTGAAGGAAAGAACTGTTGAGTATCTAGAGGCCAGAGGGGCTCAGGACCCAAGGCAGCATGGATTCACAGCGGGAAGGTCATGCCAGACAAATCTGATAGATTTCTTTGACTGGGTGACCAAAGTAGTAGATCAGGGAGGGGCTGTGGACATGGCCTACCTAGACTTTAGCAAGGCATTTGACACAGTCCCACACAAAAGATTAATATACAAGTTAGCCATCCTGGGAGTGGGTCCCAAGATGACAGCCTGGGTAAAGAATTGGCTGGAGAATAGGACACAGAGTAATAGTAAATGGAGTCCACTCTGAAGAAAGGGGGGTTACTGGTGGGGTGCCATGGGTTCAGTATTAGGACTGGTCCTCTTCAATGTCTTTATAAGCGTGCATTGCAGAGGGACTGGAAGGAAAAGATGTCTCTTTGCAGATGACACAAAGATCTGCAACAGAGTTGATACACAAGGTGGGGTGGAAAGGATGAGAAGGGACTTGCAAGGTTAGAGGAATGGTGAAATGTATGGCAGCTTAGATTCAATGCTAAGAAGTGCAGGTAATGCACCTGGGAAACAAAACCAGGGAAGAGCACACAATGGGGGTGAGATACTAACAACAACAAAAATGGAAAGGGACCTGGGGTAGTCATACCAGATGACCTAAGGTGGGCAAGCAATGTGAGAGGCAGCAAGAAGGGCTGGGGATACTGGGATGCATAGGGAGAGCATCACCAGCAGAAAACAGGAAGTTATTATCCCTCTGTACAGACAGTTGGTGAGACCCCATCTGGAGTACTGCGTGCAGTTCTGGAGACCCAGTCTCCGCAAGGACATAGACAGGATGGAGGCTGTCCAGAGGAGGGCAACTAAAATGGTGCAGGGCCTGCACCAGAAGACATATGAAGAGAGACTTGAGGAGCTGAATATGTATAGCCTCGAGGAAAGGAGAGAGAGGGGGGACATGATAGAAACTTTCAAGTATCTCAAGGGAATCAACAAAGTCCAAGAGGGTAGCATCTTTCAAAAAAAGAGGTGTGCAAGAACAAGGGGGCACAATTTGAAGATAGAAGGGGGGCGGCTCAGAGGTAATTTAAGGAAGTATTTTTTCACAGAGAGGGTTGTGGATGCATGGAATGGCCTTCCGGAGGAGGTTGTGGAGGTTGTGGAGTCAAAAACAGTGGTGGAATTCAAGCATGCATGGGACAGTCATAAGGCAATTCTAGGGGGTAGGGGTAGGAAGAAGTAGGCTGCTGGTTAACTTGGATCTGCAGCTTATCCAATAGGTAGGGAAATGGGCAGACTGGGTGGGCCAAGTGGTCCTTATCTGCCATCAAAATCTATGTTTCTATGTTTCTATATCAAACAACTGAAGCAGAAAGAAAGTAGAGGATAGGAGACATAATTAGCAATTCTGTGGTCTTCGGGCACCTGCAGCATCTACATTTTTATGGTGCTTGTGTTTGTGCAAGAAACATTTTGCTACAGAAAGCGAGATTTCAGAAGTGTCTCTCTGACTAGTCCAATGCAGGGCAAGCTGCATTGGGCTCTTCCTTGACAGACCAATGATCATTCAAGCTAAGTATGGCAGCGGTTCACAGTTTATGGGCAGAAACTTTGTTTGTGTAGTTGAAATGAATGAAGCGCTCCAATGACAGAGCACTTTTTCCATTTCATTTGTATAAGGTTGTCCCCTCTCCCCTCTGTTGCTCCGATTTCCTTGCCCACCCATGCACTCTATGGACATCAGAACACCTAGTAACTCATCTTCCCAAAAGCAACACATTCTCATTCCCTGTTCCAGCACCATGAGATGTGGGATCCTCCACAACCTTGCCCCCCAGAAGCATTCCATTCAGTCGGGTGGGCAAACAAGCAGCTAGTGAGGAGTTACAGGTGGGGGTTGCTGCATGCAAGAGGGTGTTCCCACAGGAGTGTGACTGACTGTCTTGCAGATTTTGAACCACAGCATGAGAGAGAGAGTGACAGAGAGAGAGAGAGAGTGTGACAGTGAGCAGCTCCTGCAAAAGGCAATTCCTTTTTTCTCTCTCTCTGGATAATTGCTAGTCACAGAGCTCCCCCATGGCACAATCTCTGCTCCCTGTAGTCCAGTCCTGAGAGCAGAACATGTGGAATTGCTGTGTCTCTCCGTGCCCTGCCTTGTCAGTCATTGAGTCCATGTGGTCTTTTTTCAGAAGAGTGTTAACTGACAGGGCAGGAGAATTGTCCCTACTGCATACCACCAGCAGATAAGGGCATCCTGCACAGGGTAAGACAGCAAGACAGAGACATGGAGTAGACAGATTGCAAGGCGGTGAAACTAGTGCTGCACAGAGCAGTGATCGGCAACAGATGGGTTGAGTGTTCCCTTGCCCCAACCATAGTCGATGATCTCCTGTCCCCCTGCAGCGCTCACTGACAGCAGATGCAATGTAAACGGAGACACAGAGCGTGGGACTGACACATGAAATTAACAGTTGCACAGTGAGTAAGTCAAAGTTGCTGCAGTCTATGTGCCTCTGTTTCTGTCTCTCTTGCTCTCTCTCTCTGTCTCTCTCTCTCTCCCCCTCAGCAAATACAAGCAAGCAATGTTCAGCATTGACACATGGTTGTTAGAGAAGAGAGCAGTTACGTTTGCCTAACATAAAAAGTAATGCTGTTATTTAAGAGAGAACTGTAGCCATTATAAAAGCTTGGTGTTCATTGATTAGGAAAAAAAGCTTCACAGATAAATCAGCTAAGAGCAAGCAGGTCATAAATATAAGGATGGAATATTCCATATGTTGTGGAAGCTACAAGATATTTTCCTTCCTGGACCATGGCCAGATTGAATTGCTTTGTGACAACTGAATGCTAGATGCCACATTTAGAACTGAAGTGTTGGACATAAATATGAAGTTAGAAGAGTTATTTGAGTACTGAATATTCATTCTGGATATCAAAAATATTACAGCACTCCATACGCAAGACTGATAGTTTTAATAATTATTATTATTCATTGTTGTCTACTTGGAAAAGTAAGAAAAATTAAAAAGATACGTAAAAAAATTAAAGTATACTCTAACCCTATCCAGGTAGTCTGGACTAGTCCCTTGGCCACCCTACTCCCTTGCAGTAATTTCCCATCCTCCATCCCATCCTTTTTCTCCACAACACACACGGGGGACATTTTCAAAGGAGATGCACCAGCGCATCTCAAGAAATGTGCCACAGAGCGATATTCAAAGGGAAGAGATGTGTCACTCATCTCTGCTGCACCCAAGCTCAGCAATAATGTATGCAGCGCATCTTGAGGGAGCGGGCCCATGAACATGAGGCACATCCTCACATTCAGCAAAGATGTGTGGTGTAGCTGTCTGCACATCTTGGAGATGTGCCACACAAAGTTAGGCATGGAAAAACCATGCCTAAGTCTCAGCCACCCACAGGCGGGCTGCTGTACAGCACACAACAACACAGCAGCCGCCAGCCACTGCAACCTGGTGGCACCACCCCAGCCCATAGCACTGTGCCTCTACATCAACAACCCCCCCAACATGTAATGCCCCGACCATGCCCCGTCCTGCCAAGGTCATGGGTAACTAGCGCTCGTAGTCTAGTAGACCCCCTCCCATCCCCAAACCATGATTGTGGTGATATTTAATAAATAAAAACAAAGTGCCCTGGTAGTCAGTGGATCCCTCCCATCCCCAAACCATGATCACGGTGATATGTAATAAATAAAAAAAAACAAAGTGCACTGGTAGTCCAGTGCCCCCCTTCCACATCTAGCAACCCTGATCACAGTAACAGACTCCACAGCCCTTTTCCATAATGTAGGTGCCCCCCCATCCTATCACCCACTCAGGCTCCTACATCCCACCCCACTCCCCTCGTCCCAGCACATCCAGTCAGCCAGAGAGCAACACAGCCCTCTGTATACCTTCATGACTGCCCAACAACTGAACAGTCAATGACAGTGTACAGTATAGATTACATGCCCATTGGTTGAACTGCAACCCATGGGCATGTAGTCTATACTGAAGGTGTGCAGAGGGCTGTGCTGCTCGCCGGCTGACTGACCATGTGGGATGGGGAGGCAGAGTGCAATATGGGTGCCTGAGTGGGTGGTGAGGTGGGGGGTCACTACACTGTGGAAAGGTGATGTGGTGTGGTGTGGGGTCTGATACTGCGATCAGGAATGCTAAATAGGGGGAGTTCCACTGGACTACCAGGGCACTTTGTTTTTTTTTTATTTATTAAATATTACTACAATTGTGGTTCAAGGATGGAAGGAGGGTCCACTGGACTACCAGGGCATGTTGTTTTTTTATTTTTTTATATCACCGCGATCATGGTTCAGGGATGGGACAGGAGTCCACTGGACTACCAGGGCACTTAGTCTTTTTTTATTTATTTAATATCACCACAGTCAGGGTTCGGGGATGGGAGGGGGTCTGTACACTATGGAAACAGGTTGTGGAACTATCATTATATTTTGAATGGGGTTAGAGACAGGGAGGGGGATCCCTACCCATGGAAATGGGTTGGAGTTTGACATTGGATGGGACTGGGTGGGTGGGGGCAGGCCATCGGTACATCCTGCCATGCACCGCATGCAAATGCGGCCATAATGAGGATGCAAATGGCCCATTTGTGCATTGCATGCCTAATGGCTGCATTTGCATATTCTGGCTGAATACCGGGAATTTGGGAATGGTGCATCTGGGGATGAGCAAAACATCCCCATTGCCGGCATTCAGGCCATCTCCCGGGATGCGCTGGTGCATTGTCAGCTGCCCCAGTTTGCGCCACCTGCAAGGATTGCTATATTCAGATGAGATGCACAATCCACTTGGATTGCACATCTTGTTTGAATATTGCATTTTATTGCACCTGCCCATTTATTTGGGTGGTGCATCTAGATGCTCTGTACATCCCCTGGGTTTTGAAAATGGAGGACATGGTTTTCAAAACAGTAAATGCTGGATCTTAGCACAATGCTAGGAGATACTGACATCCTTAAACAAGTACCCCCTCCCTAGTCTGATGGATCCCTTTGTTCCAAAATGTAATAAAGCCCCAACCCCTGACCTCTGATCTATGGTTCAGTTGAGGGGGGCAATAATAGTTGAAATCACAGCTAACTCAGTCACCCTCTCCCCACAGTATGCCTGCTAAACCTAAACTAATTCAGTCATCTGACCAAGTAGGATGGGAGACCAAGAGGGAGAGGCAGGAGGATCCTATACAACTGATAATGCCAGGCAGACTGATTGGTCAGTCTGCCTAGCATCATGAAAGATGCACACTGCTCTTCCTGTCCCTCACAATCACATGCCAGGGGTTGCTTAAATAGCTGTATAACTTTCAGTGGAGTTTGTGCTGTGGGATGGACAGCAACTGAGTTAACCTGGATTCTGTCTACAATTACTCCCCTTCCCCTGCAAATCAAGGATATGGGGTGGGATGAGATCCACTGTTCAATAATTATATTTTGTGAACTGGGGTGAAGAATGTCAGGAGGTAGAATACTGCATAATGTGTAAATCTGAGTATGGGGGAGAATGGAGAGGGGGTAGAGTGCAGGAAATGACTGGGATGGAAATGGGGAGGCTTATGGACTAGCTCTGGCAAGCTGGGAAGTCCTAGGTGTTTTAAAGTCTACATTTTCATCCCTTAGTACAAAGCTGAATACTGACTACCAAGTATCATTGTGTGCATAGTGCAAATACTCAAATTGTATGAAAAAAGGTATTCATATACCCCTAATAGTTAGCTTTGCATGGATGTGTTAGAATAGAGGGAGAATGTTATTGACCACTGTGATACAATGGACCATGCATGCTGAGAATGGGGGAGTGAAGAGGATGTGGAAGGAATGGAAGAGGAAGGATGCCCCATTAGCTACAGCTGTGGAGGGTTTGCATTGGAATTTAATTGGCTCAATTGTCAAAGCCCCCAGTGTAGTGCAAGGGGCTTACACAACAAAGAATAGTGCAAAGTGTCCCTTGAGCCAAACTATGCAATGGGAGTGGTTCTCAATGGCAGCCAGTGTCAACTGCAGGCTGCTTGCCCCACACGGGGCTTGTGCCGCCTGTGCACCCAAAAATGGGCTGTGACCTGATGCTAGGGGGCACGTGGCAGATGCAAGCTGCCACATCCCCGAAAATGATATTCACAGAACTCTCTAAGAGGTAGAAATTCTAAGTACCCTCAGACCAGCCAGGGTTGGTCTAAGGGTATTTAGAAAACTCCCCTCTTGGAAAGGTGACCTATTTGTGGCAATGTGCAGCTGTTCCCCCTCCATGATCCTCGATACCACCCCATAAAATCAATTATAACTGGCAGCCCATCCATTGGTGGTACAGCGGCCCCCATCCCTGATCCCCTATATCCCCGATATTATGATATTTACAAAAAAAGCACCTGGAGATCTAGTGGAACCCCCACCCCAATCCTCCATGCCCCTAATATATATTATTCAAGGCTAATTCCCCAGTGTAGGAGTGACCCCCCCAAAAGCCATGATCATCCATTCGCGTGGAAAACAGTATTAGTGGTCTAGTGCACCCAATCCCCCACCCTATCAAACATTTTCCCACCACCCCACTAACCCCATCCCCAAACTGAGCTGGCTACTGGCACAGCCCACTGCTCCACACCACAGCCAGCTGCTGACTGAGCTCTCAATGAGTGCTGTACTATATACAGAACACACCCATTGATTAATAGCAAGCAGCCAGTCAATGGGTGTGTACTATATACAGTACAGTGCTCATTGAGAGCTCAGCTGGCAGCTGGCTGTGGTGTGGAGCAGTGGGCAGTGCCAATCGCCATCTCGGTTCTGTGGATGGGGGGCCTGGGTGGTGGGACAATGTCTGCCAGGGGTGGGGTGAGTCCACTAGACCACCAATGCTGTTTTAAGGGGAGCAGGTGATCAGGGCTTTTGGGGGTTATGTTTCTAAGCTACTAGTATGCCTTTTGCACTAGAATAGCCTATACTGGATAGATGGATGGATTGATGGATGAAAAGGCTCCATCTGAAGAAAGGGAATGGATTTTCTGATTAGTGAGGCAGTCAGACTGGTATAGACGTGTTAAAACTAGTGGAGGGGGTGTTTGAGGCAAATGAGGGGAAACACTCATGCCAATAATATCAGAAGATACATGTAAATAATTGGAAGAGCCAAGAAAATGCTGAAGCATTATTTCAGTGCAGGACAGCATTCCAGGTTGCATATTCAAGCAAACTAGGAAAGAATGGATTGATTCTAATGGGAAGTTTCAGGGAGCATTGGAGGAGCCTCAAGCAGGTGACGTATGGTGGCTTTTTGAAGAAGTGTTATCTGTATATGACTGGGGAGAGTAGAGGACATGCCACACCAGGGCATTTAACAATTGGTTGAAAGTATGGTGCACAGAGGAGGCTTTCAGCTACACTGGAGACTGGTGGCCAACCTGTGAAGATATGGGCCTCTATAGAAAAGATAACCTGCATCTTTCCAGGAGGGGAATCACAGTCTTTAGTGGGAGAGTTAAATGCTGCTTGGATGAGCATTTAAACTAGCCAGAAGGGAGGCTGTAAATCCAACAAAGGGAACAATTGCCCCCAACCCCCAGATGATGAGGGAAATAAGCTCCCCCAGACCAGGGGCACAAGAAGATGGGGTGGGGTCAAGGCAGAGGACAAGGGTGGTATAAATCAGGAAAGCAGGAAGAAAGGAGTAAAGAAGACATAACAGAAAAGGTAAAAGGAGAAGAAGGGGTCAGGGGGAGCTTCAGGGAACAGTATAAGTGGGGGGGGAGCAGGGAAGCAATCAGGGAGGGAGTAAGGTATACAGTAGATAGTGATGTGCGCCACACAATGAGGAGGAAAGGAGTCTTGGAAATAAAATTCTGGACCTGTATGCCATTATGGAAGAGGTTAGTTTGGATTCTGTGGCCATAATGGAGTCGCAGTCGACTGACAGCCAGGACTGTGACATGGACATACTGGGCTACTCTCTGTTCAGGAGATACTGGAAAGGGAGGAGAAGGAGGAGGAGAGGAGCAGTTGTACTACATGTGAGGGAGTGAATCCAGACCATGGAGGTACAGGGCCTCCCAGAGGATAAAGAAGAGATGAACATGTTCAAGGTCATCCTGCAGATAGTACTGGTTCTGCTATCCATACAGGGGTGGTCTATGAATCATCAGCACAGGGAAAGGAGTTGTATATGGTACTTGAGGAAGCCATCAACAGGATGTCAAGTGGGGGCGGTGCTGCTATTTGGGGGCTTCAGTCTGCCAGATGTAGACTGGAGCCTTTCAGCTGAAGATTCAGCAAGGAGCAAAGCCATCCATGACTCTCTATAAGGACTTTTCTCTGGCAGGTAGTCATGGAACCCATTAGAGACAGGGCAGTGCTGGACCTGATGCTTAGACACAGGGATGGCATTGCAGAAGTCACAGTGGGCAGGCACTTGGGTACCAGTGATCACCATACAACGTGGTTAAACGTTAAGACAGGAACAGTGGCAAACCACATGAGATACATAGATACAAATACACTGTCGGCAGATAAGAGCCTATGGCCCACCCAGTCTGCCCATTTGAGCTTGTAAGTTCACTTTGTTTTCTTAGAAGTCTGTTGCCCCTTACCCCTGACCTCCAGAATTCCCTTATGTCCATCCCATGTATTCTTAAATCCTGTGATTGTTTCAGTCCCCACCACTTCCTCTGACAGGGTGTTCCACTTGTCCACCACCCATTCTGTGAAGAAATTCTTCCTCACATTTCCTCTGAATTGCCATCCCTCCAGCCTCATCCTATGCCCTCTAGTCCTGTAACATCTTTTTCGCTGGAAAATAGTGTATTCCTGCATGCTGTTCCTCCCTGTAAGGTACTTCTATGTCTCTATCATATCCCCTCTCTCCCTCCTTTCCTCCAGGGAGTACATATGCAGGACCTTCAACCTGTCCTTATAGGACTTGTGATGCAATCCCTGTACCATCTTTGTTGCCGTCCTCTGAATCTTCTCTACCCTGTCTATGTCTTTACATAGGTAAGGTCTCCAGAACTGTACAGTGTACTCCAGGTGGGGCCTCACTAGTGTCTTGTATAGTGGAATTATGACCTACCTTTTCCTGGTGGAGATGCCCCCTGCCTATGCATCCCAGCATCCTATTTGCTTTACCTGCTGCCTTGTCACACTGTTTCCCTACCTTGAGGACATCAGAGATGATAACCCCAAGGTCCCTTTCCTGCTTGGTGCATGCTATATCCTCGCCCCCCAACTGATATGTTGTTCCAGGGTTTTTGTGCCCCATATGTTATCTTTTACTTCTTTGCATTGAATTTCAACTGCCAACCCCTCGACCATTCTTCAAGCTTCTGCAGGTCCCTCTTCATTCTGCCTACATCCTCTTGTGTGTCCACTCTGATACAGAGCTTCATGTCATCAGTGAACAGGGAAAGTCTGCCTTCTGGGTCCTGTGCAATGTCACTGATGAAGACATTGAATAGGACCTGTCCCAGCACTGATCCCTGTGGTACCCCACTGGTCACTCTTTCCTCTGTGGAGTGACAGCCATTTACCACCACGGTCTGTGTCCTGCCACCCAGCCAATTACCTAACCACTGCACTATGGTCCTGCCCCACTCCCATATTCCCCAGTTTGTTTAATAGCCTTCTATGTGGCACAGTGTCAAAGGCCTTGCTGAAGTCCAGATAGGCCACATCCACTACCCTCCCCTGATCCACATCCCTTGTCACCCAGTAGAAAAATTCAATGAGGCTGGTCTGACACGACCTCCCCCTGGTGAAATCATGCTGCCTTGGGTCCTGTAGTCTTTTGGCAACCAGATGTTCCCCCAATCTCTCCTTCAGTAGTGCTTCCATGATCTTCCCCCACTACCGAGGTCAGGCTGACTGGTCTGTAGTTCCCTGCTTCCTCTTTGTTCCTGCTTTTTGTATGAGGGGACTACATCTGCTGCCCTCCAGTCTTTGGGTACTTCATCTGTTTCCAGTGATCGGCTAAACAGGATTGCCAGGGGTTCAGCCACCTCCTCTCTTAGTTCCTTTAGGACCCTGGGGTGCACCCCATCTGGCTCCATTGCTTTATCAACTCTTATTCCTTCCAGTTCCTTCAGGACCCTTTCCTGTGTAAAGAGATTTATGTCCATTTCTGCACCATTCCCACCCCTTGTACACTCTTCAGGCCCATTACTGTCCTCTTCCTCAGTAAAAACTGAGCAGAAATACCTGTTCAGTATGTCAGCTTTACTGTTGTCATCCTCCAAGTGGCCCCCATCCTCCCTCTTCAGTCTCACTATCCCTCCTTTTGCCTTTCCTTTTTCACTTATGTACAGTACAAGTCACATTAAACTGTTCCTTCAACTCATTGGTCTTTCATTATTTTTAAGGGATGACAATGCAGTGGCAATTCTGAACTCTTTAGAATAAAACGCTTTTCCAACCAAAGTTCAGCTCAAATGCAATGCACTTTCAACCCTTCTCTAACGTTTCTTCAGCTGTTTTCCAATCCATATGCACTGCAGTGATGCTTGTTTGTTTACTGTGAGCTGTTAGTCCCCTCCCATTCATTGCTTTGCTTCTAATCATTGTATTGCCCATCTGCATTTTGTCTCACTCATTTACAGCACTTTATCTATAGTATGTGCACATCCATAATCACTAGGGATACTGTATTTTGCATTTGTCTGAGATTTGTTTAAAATTACTGTATTTAAGCTACTCATCCTGAATGCCTGCTGAAAGATGCTCCTGGGCGGGTGTGTATTCAGTACTGCTGTATGACCCCTTGATGTGCTTTGCACTCGCTCGTGACAGGTTTATCTTGTGTAAGATAAGAATTGTTTGAGTTAAAACAGGCTTTACTGAGCTTTGCAAAGTGAATTCTGTTTGAAAAAGATCACCGTAATATGTTTAATTTACTGTTTGAAACCTAAAGCTGTGACTCTTGGCATGTGCATACGCGCATGCCGAGTCACGGCTTCAAGTTTCAAACAGTAAATTAAGCATGTTATGGTGATCCTTTTCAAACAGAATTAACTTTGCTGAGTTAAGTAAAGCCTGTTTTAACTCAAATATGTCTTATTTAACACAAGATAAACTTTTTCGAAGCGAGTACACAGCGTAGCACGTCGGGGGTCATACAGCAGTACTGAATCAGGCCGGGGGTTATCTTTTCAGCAGGCATTCCAGATGAGTAGCTTAAAGAAATAATTTGAAACACATCACAAATGTACAAAGGCACCATGTGCAGCAGGAGAGATACAGCACTGTATAAATCAAGAATTTACATGCTGACAATCTACTGTACTGTACAGTGCTGTACATTATCTCAGTCATTAAACTGTAAAACCATTTCTGTAGAACGCTGTGCTGTACTTATGAAACCAAAACGAAACCCTTAAGCAGCCAGTTTAAAAGTAAGCTGAAACTGAAAACCAGCTCCCTGACAGCCATTATGAAACTTTTAACAATTCATTGAACTGAACACTGCACACATTAGGCAACTCATTTGGAAAATGCTAAATCAGTGAGTTAAAGGAACAGTTTAATGTGACTTGGACTGTAACTAAAAGGTTTTGTCCCCTCTACCCACTGATTTTGTGATGCGCTCCTCTGTCTGAGTTTTGGCTTCCCTTACTGACCTCCCTGCCTCCCTTTGCTTCTCCTAATACTTCTCCCTATCCCCTTCTGCCTGTGTTTTTTGTATTGCCTGAATGCAATCTTTTCTCCACTACCTTCTTGGAAAACCATAATAACCTCCTCTTCCTTGTCCCCTTGCTAACCTTCTTAATGCATAATTATGTTGCTCTTGTAATCCCTGTTTTAAATATTGCCCACTGTTCCTCAACCCCTGATTTCTGCCCCATTCCCATTAATGCCTCTTTCAAGCATCAACACATTTTCCCGAAGTCTGCCCCTCTAAAATCCAGGATACATCATGTTTTTGTACGGTTTGGTTATGCTCCTTCTGTGATTTCAAACCACAGTGACCAGTGGTCACTGTTCCCCAGGTGCTCCCCCACTGTTATCCCCATCACACTGTCCCCATTTGTCAACACAAGGTCCAGTATTGCCTTCTGCCGAGTTGGTTCCATGACCAGTTGCTTGAGGAAGGCACCTTGAAGGGAATCCAGAATAAATTTGCTCCTGGTTGAAGCTGCTGCTGGGAGGCTCCTGTTCACGTCTGGAATATTGAAGTCTCCAACTAGCACCACCTCACCCTTGTCTGCCATCCTTTGGATGGCTAGCATCAGCTCCCTATCTGTTTCTTCCTCCTGGGATGGTGGTCTGTAGACCACCCCATGCAGATGGCTGACCCAATTTTCCTTTCCAGCTTAACCCACAGTATATATCTCTCTCCCATTTTGTTCCTCCTGGATCTCTGTGGCCTTTATGCCATCTTTCACACAAAGTGCCACTCCTCCTCCCCCCTTCCTGCCTGCCCTGTCTCTTCTGAATATGTTGTAGCTGAGTATGGCCATCTCCAAGTCATGGTTACCATAACACCAGGTCTTTGTGATGGCCACAATGTCCAGATCCGACTGCACCATGACAGCTTCCAGATCCTCCATCTTGTTGCTAAGGCTCCTGGCATTGGCACACATGGCTTTCATAGTTTGAACTCCCTGGACTGTTTAGCTGTTCTACTCCAGCCCCCTCCCTGGTTGTCCTTTATCCCTGGTTCTCCCTGCTGTCTGCCCTTCTGTTGAATTTTGCCCCCTTTCTGCCTAGCCACCTCTTGGGTGCTTATATCCATCTTTTACACACTGCTTTGTAGAGATATTCACTCCTCCTGTTCACTGGTTCCACTGCAGGCTGTGGGGATTGGGCAATTGGGTACCCTCCTTGCTGGTCTGCCACCCCCTTGAATAGTTTAAATGCTTGTCCATATAGCATTTAAACTTATCATTGAGTGCTTGGATCCCCTCCAGGACGGATGCAAGCCGCCAGGCTTGAAAAAGATTCCATCCCTCCAGGTGGATCACCAGTCACCAATGAATCCAAATCCTTCCTCACAGCACCAGTTCTTCAACCATGAGTTAAAATTCCTGGTGCACGTGCCCCTCCTATGCTTCTCACAGGTAGTACTTCTAAGAAGGTGACAGAAGTAGCTAATTGCTTGAGACCCCTCCCCAATTCATTAAACTCTTCCTGAACTTCCTTAGGCTCCCTGTTTTCCAGGTCATTAGTACCTAGGTGGATAATGACATCCAGCTCACCCTCCCATCTTGCCTTCCCAGTGATCCCCAGGATCTTCCTCCCATCCCTCCATGCTGTGGCACCTGGTAGGCACCTCAGCTCCCTGTCCTCCCTCTCCTGTGTTCCTAGCAGGATCCCTCTTATGATAGAGTCCCCAACCAGGATTCACTTCCACCTCCTCCTCTGGGGTCCACTGCTCTCCCCACTGAGGACCTCCACATCCTTCCTTTCCACTTCTCTGGGTAACTCTGTTTGGTTGTCCCCATTTGCCAGTGTGGCATATGAGTTCTGGAGAGGAATAGGATTTGGGATGTGCCTCTGCCTGACCACCCTAACCCTCCCTGAGCTCACGATCCTCAAAGTTCTCCTCATTCTTGGCATCCTTTGAAGCAACAGCATTGGACTGGGTGGTCTCTAGATAGGGGCGAAGGTACTCCTGACCCAGTTTACTTCCACTCTGAGTCTGGCTACCTCATCCCACAGTCCAGAGAGATGGCTGCAGATAGGGCAGCACCTCAGCATCCAGTAGGTCTGCCTGAATATGGCTGCCCTGCATCCACTGCATTGCACCACTCCCCACATTATGCTGCACTTATACTGCTATTCCAGTACTTGTCTGATATTGAAGCTCTCCTACTTCTCCCTTTATTAATTTACTGTACTGAAAAGCCTGCCACCAATCCTCAGATACTTTTTTTAAAGAAGGAAAACAAACAAACAAAAAAAAAAACAAGACCCCACCAAAAATAGTCGAGCTTCTTCCCCCTTATGTCCCTCCTACTCCACAACCCCTGCTATTCCCTGTGTTTAGCTCCTGTCAATCAGATTTAACAGGGCATATAATTAAGAGTGGGAGGGAGTGGGGGTGGGCAAAAATTTGCAGCAAATAAACAGTCCCAAAACAATTCTATGTAGAGACAGCAAAAAAATAACAGTACTACTAAAAGGCCACAAATCTAAGTTTAAAACAAACACCGCAATGAGCAGTTGCTGCACTGCACTGAAATGAATCTGGATTCTTCCCCTTCTGACTTCTTCTGAGAAACCAAATCTCAACATGCTACCTCATATCTGACTTAGCACCATCTCCAATTATGTAGCTGAGGTCAAAGGTCAGACAATTAGCACCCCTTCCCCAAACTACAGGGCAAGACAGACAAGATGAGACAAAATTTGCAGAAAGTAAACACAGCAAAGGAAAACAGCACCACTCCAAGCACACCAAACTAGGTTTTAAATTTTCAACAGCCCCAAAACAATTCTAAGTAAAGACAGCAAAGAAATAACAGTACCGCTAAAAGTCCACAAATCTAAGTTTAAAACAAAAACAGAAATGAGTAGTGGATGTGGGTCCTGGAATTTAGGAGGGTGGATTTTAAAGAAATGGGAGACTGCCTCTGAAACTGCCTAATGGGGGGGGGATTGCCAGGGAAGGTAGAAGTACAGTGAGGAAGAATAAGGCATGCCATAATTAAGATAACCAACCTCTGTGTGAAGGAAGGAAGTAAAAGTAGAAGGAAAAATTGCTGTTATGTTTCTCTAGGGAAGCTGCCAAGGCTGTTAGGGGAAAAGGGGTGGGATTGATGAGGCATAAGGAAACACACAGGGAGGAAAACAGGGAGGTATGCCCAATAAAGTGGAGGGAAGCAGAAAACACACTGAGGGGAGCAAAGCTGTAAATGGAGGAAAGGATAGCCAAAGGGTAGCTAAGGGGATAAGATTTTCTTCAGGTGTATAACTGAGATGAGGAAAGCAATGGGAGGAATACAGTGCAGCCCTCTTAAACACATACCCTTGGGACCAGCAAAAAGTATGCATTGAAGAGGACTATGCATTTATCAGATCTTGTATTCTTTTAATGGTGAGCACAATTTGCAGTATGTGCCAGGGGGCTTGGTAGGGAAAAAAAATGCCAGCAGCACTTTAGTGCTTCTTTGGTTAGAATAAAGTGATTTGTAACATGCTGTGGCATTCTTTAGTCAGATTCCTGTGTGAGGGAGGGTGTTTCTGGGATTCGTGTAAATTGCTTCTGTGACATTCTTTTGGGTTCTTTGCTTTGATTTCAGTGTGAGGAAGGGTGCTTCTGTGAATTAGGCTTGATGGTTAAAAGGTTGAGGTAGGTGATTGACACCTCATTTAAATAAAGCAGACCATTAACAGTCAATTAATTGCTAATTAGCAAATCAGATACAGGCAGTGTCAGTAAAATTGGGCCAGTCAGTCCAGACTTTAACAGCAAATCTAAGGGAAAAATATGCATTTAGAAGTGCTTCTTATATGCATTTAACAGGCCTATTTAACATACGAGGTATAGGAAAAGGTTGGGACTTTGAAATTTTATGCGTTTATCAGGTATGCATTTAAGCGGGATGCACTGCACTGAGGATAAGGAGGCTGGTATGGGGAGACTGTGTAGATGAGAATCAAGAAAAGCAGACATCCTGAGCAGGAATTTTGCTCAGTTTTCATGGGGAAGGGGGGTAACCAGGGAGCAGCAGGAATAAAGCTCTTTTTCGTTTGAGTCAGGTCATCTTTTTCAACCCTTCCAAACAATGGTGTCCATGCTCCTATTATGTATATTCAGAACACCACTTCCCCCCAATTGGTTGCCCGATTCTTTTGGGATTCCAGTTTTCCCTGTGATACAGGTGGCCAGTAGGAGGTGTAAAATCTGCTGCACATAAGTGCTTGCCCCCTTTCTTGCTGTTTTTTTGTACAGCAGAAAGTGTTGGTGTCCACCTGGAGCAGCCGTTGTGCATTCAGAATGAGGAAGCCCCAGTCATCCAAAGTGCACTCAGAGCACCAAAAGGTAAGGTTCAGACCAGGTCTGCCAGTTTTAGGGACAGTGAATCATTGTGCAGCTTATTTTGACTTCAGCAGTGTGATTTATTTACTGTTTGCTGCCCGCTGATGTTTGCTTCTGTGGCTGGAGGGTGATTTAATACTTATGCTCGGTCTTTCTGCTACCAAAATGCTTGTTTAAATCCATGGTTTGTTGTATACAATTTTTAAAACCACCCACTGCATGGTCTCTACATGGCTGGATGCTGAGCAGGCCATGTTTAGACTATGTAATCTGTGGTTGTTGGGGTGGGGGCAAAGTATTGTTTGGGCTGGTCCAAAAATGCTGTTTCTGTTGCATTCCACATTGTCAATGGGTAATAATAGTCTCCATGATGTTTTGTAATGTCCATTGTATTGTTTTTAAATCCATGCTTTGCTGTGCTGATGCTTAACATAGAAACATAGACTTTGATGGCAGATAAGGATTGCCTGGCCCACCCAGTCTGCCCATTTCCCTACCTATTGGATAAGCTGCAGATCCTAGTTAACCAACAGCCTACTTCCTCCTGCTCCTCACCAGAATTGCTTTATGTCTGTCGCATGCATTCTTGAATTCCTCCACTTTTATTGATCCCACAACCTCCTCAGGAAGTCTGTTCCATGCATCCACCACCCTCTCTGTGGAAAACTACTTCCTCACATTGCCCTGAGCCTTTCCCCCTCTATCTTCAAATTGTATCCCCCTGTTCTCGCACATCTCTTTTTCTGAAACATGCTACCCTCTTGGACATTGTTGATTCCCTTGAGGTACTTAAAGGTCTCTATCATGTCCCCCCTCTACCTCCTTTCCTCTAGGGTAGACATATTAAGCTCCTTTAGTCTCTCCTCATATAGCTTATGGTGCAGACCCTGCACCATTGTTGTTGCCCTCCTCTTGACTACCTCCATCCTGTCTATGTCTTTGCAAAGATGGGGTCTCCAGAACTGCACACAGTACTCCAGATGGGGTCTCACCAGCTGTTTGTACAGAGGGATAACAACCTCCTGCTTTCTACTGGTGATGCCTCTCCCTATGCATCCCAGAATCCCCCCAGCTTAATCATATTTGACAGAATTTTGTGTCACCACCCACCGCATGATCTCCACATGGCTGGATGTTGAGCAGGCCATTGTTTGCTGTTCAACCTTCTGTCATTTTGACACCTTGCAGTCTGTGGTTATTTGGGGTGTGGGGGTGTGCAAAGTATTGCCTGACTGCTACTAAATGTTTTTCTGTGAAATGGTTTGCCTGTTGTGTACATTTCTGTGATGCTTGGACCTGATGTCCAACTTCTTTTGTGTAACCACCCACCACATGGTCTCCACATGGCTGGATGCTGTGCAGACCATTGTTTGCTGCTTAGCCTTCAGCCATTTTGAGACCTTGTGGTCTGTGGTCATTTGAAGGATGGGAGAAGTGCAAAGTATTGCCTGTCTGCTACTAAATGTTTTTCTGTGAAATGGTTTGCCGTTGTGTCCATTTCTGTGGTTCTGGGCCCTGATATCCATTTGCTTTTGTGTTACCATCTACTGCATGGTCTCTAAATAGCTGGGTGCTGAGCAGGCCATTGTTTTCTTCTCAACCCACAGCCTTATTCAGACCATGTAGTTGTGGGAATGGGGGGTGCCCAGGTACTTTGGGGCTCAGGGTGATGATATGCATTGTTCTTAAAATGTTTCTCAATGTTTGCTGAAATGTGCTTCTTAATGTGCCCTGCATGGTCTTAACATGGCTGCATGCTGAATACAGTCCTCTTTTGTCAGGCACTCAGCATGCAGCCATTTTAAAGGAAGTTTCCGATATAAGGTATTGGGCTTCATAGCCCAATACCTTATATCGTCCTGAGCTCACCTCTGCAAAAAGTTTAATTTTAAAGTTAGTAATTTTAACGTGGGAAGGGATTGTAACTGGCACCGAACCCTCAGCCAGCCAATTCCTTCCAGCTTTCTGGTTTCCCTGCCCCACCCCAACTCCACCACTGCACCCTTTGAAATTGTGATGTGTGGCCATGGAGAGCATGGGGGCTAGCCCCATAAAATCTATGGGGGCTATTTTTAAAGCCGGTTTTTAGTAATGTTTAACAGTACTTGAGTAGAATTGAAGCAGTTGCTTAACTAGTAGGGAGGGACCCTACTAGTTAAGTGACGGCTTTAATTTTCCTCTAGGACAGTTAAAAATTACTAAAAAAATGGCTTTAAAAATAGTCGCCATAGACTTGTTTGGGGCTTGCTCCTACATCGTCACTGTCCACAAGTCACAGTTTCAGAGACCATGGGGGCAGAGTTGGGGCAGAATGGGGTCACCAGGAAGCTGGAAGGGATCGGCTGGCCAAGTGTTTGGTGCCAGTTACAATCCCTTCCCATGCTAAAACTATGAACTTTAAATGTAAATTTTTTGCAGGGGTGCGTTCACGCTGCTGTAAGGTATTGGGCTATGAAGCCCAATACCTTATAGCAATCAGTCAGAAATTCACTTTAGTACCATGTGTGATGGTGGTGGTGGGATACAAATGATAGTTATACTGGAATTTAGCTGCTGTTGCAATGCACCATTCTCCTTACATTCATCACACTGTGTTGTGCAGCAACTGATGGGTGATCTTCTTCCACCAGCTGTTATGTAACTGTCCACCTTCTGCATTCCGTCATTCATGTGCTTTGAAATAACTGTTGGCCGATCTCTTTGTTTCTTTCTTGTCCTCACTGTGAAGTAATTGCCCACTTTCTGTTCTGCCATTTCATCTGCTGTGAAGCAACTAATGGGCAACCTCTTTGTTCCTTCCTTTCTCCCATTATGAAGTCATTGTCCACTTTCTGTTCCATCATTTCATATTCTGTGAAGCAACTGATGGGCGATCTCTTTGTTTCTTCCTTTCCTCTGCTATGAAGTAATTATCCACATTCTGTTCTGTTGCTTTATCTGCTGTGAAGTAAGTCATGGGCAATCTCTTTGT
This sequence comes from Neoceratodus forsteri, assembly GCA_016271365.2. Taxonomy (NCBI): domain Eukaryota; kingdom Metazoa; phylum Chordata; order Ceratodontiformes; family Ceratodontidae; genus Neoceratodus; species Neoceratodus forsteri. Next base: position 1,345,693,793 of record CM028129.1, on the reverse strand, counting down.
TTCTTTTCCTTTTCTCCATTATGAAACAAATAAACACAGCCACAACAGTAGCAGTGCAAGTAAATTTAAGTGATCCAGCTCCAGATGGGGACACCAGATCAGATGTTGCCAACCGAAAGGCAATTCAAAGGACTCAAGCAGGACTGCCTAAGTCATCTGCATGGTTTGCATCAACAATAAAGTGATAAATGATAATATCAAGTTCACCTGCAAAGCAGGCAGCAGTGTCAAGAAGAGGACTAAACATAAAATGATGTCACAATTTGGAGGCAAACATTATGGATGTCATGAAAGAAAATGTGAAGAATATACAACAGGAACGAAAATGGGTCAGAGCAGTTTTGGTGCTCAAAAAATACAAGATGCTATGTACTGTACACAAGCACAACCCTTGGAATTAGCTGGACAACACTCATGAATGCATCTCGTAGTGAATGGAAGCATGTAATAAGCATACACAATTCTGTACTGCCTCAGGAAATTACAAAGTAAAAAGCTTTTTTGAACAGTCAGCAACCCCTCTGCTGTACAAGAAGGCATTCTTAAAAAGAAGCCAATGTACAAAAGTGTTCCTATCAAAACACCTTCATTTACTACATGAAGAATTTCTGAAGCAACACCCAGAGTGTCATGTCAGTGCCATCAAGTTCAACAGTTTGTGCCCCAAGCATATAAAACTTGCCAGACAACAGAAGCTGGGCAAGTGCCTATACGAGTACTATGAAATTGCCACATTAAAACTGTGATCATTAAACCACATGGCAGATTTTTAAAAACTGCCAGAGTGCAAAGTCACCAATATTTACAAAACTGTGGAGCTGACAATGTGTTTCCATGTTTTTCAGAAAAGACTGTCTGGAAAAGGTATGTGGGACTTGTGCAGTGAAGGCAATTGAAAAACATGCAGAGGTTCTATTGAATCAACATGGGTTAGAAATGTTGAGATGGTACCAGTGGGAAACCATCACAGTGAAGAAAACAAATGATGGCATTAACATAAAAACATCCCTCAAAGTGTCGGTCAGCAAGAACACCACGTTACAACAACTTATTGGAAGCCCTACAGTTTCTCGGTCGCCATCTACATGTGGTATTGTGGCAAATAATGCAATTCACATTACTCAAGACAAATCTACCACAAGGTTGGGTTATCATGGTGCTGGACTTTGCCAAAAACTATGCCTGCAAGTAATAGGATGAGATCCAGTCCTGCCACTGGCATCACAAGTGGGCTAAAGTGCACCAGATAGTTACATATTACAAGTGTTCACATTGTAATGACCTTGTCATGGAATACCTGGTATTCATCTCAAATGACCTCACACATTGCCACCATGCTGTTTGACATTTTGTTAAGATGGCCAGTGAACACATCATGAACACTAACCACATAAACATTATGAAGGAGGTACATTTAACAGATGGCTGTGCCAGTCAGTACAAGTCAAAATGGTCCTTCTATGGAATTTCAAAGGCTCCGTCAGAGTATGGATTCTTTGTCGAATATGCCAATTTCTGGATCACACCATCGTAAGCACCCCTCTGATGGAGAGAGTGGTGTGGAGAAATGGTCAGCAACCAGGGCTGTGAAATCATGAATCACTATCATTTCAACAGCAGAAGAGATGTTCACGTAATGCTGTGATAATCTAATCAGAGAGCCTTCAAGTGATGGGTGTGGGACTTCCAAGAAAAAAATGTTCTGGGTGCCTGACAAATCCATAACAAGGCCACAATGACCAGATGTTATAGCTTTTCCTGGGACAAGACACGTCCAGAGCATAAGATCTGTGGAAGGTGGTGTGGTTGCCACCAGGGCACTGTCTTGTGTCTCCTACAAGCGCCAAAATGATGAAGACCCATGTGTGTACTTGGAGCATGTGGATCAACTGACTTCAAAGAGGCTCAGACTGAAACACTGCAGCACCAGTACTTCTCAGACAGCTCAAATGCTTGAACTCAGGAATGACACTGTCCAGTAATGCCAGTGACAGACTCCTCTACAACTTGGTGCACAAAAAAGAGTGCCCATGATCACAGCACTGCAGATACAGACATTCCTGCTGTTTCCAGCACTCCAGTGACTGACCCCTCCTCTGCTCTTGCCACTCTACTGACAGACTCCAGTGACTGACCCCTCCTTTGCTCCTGCCACTCTACTGACAGACCCCTTCTGCTGTTACTAGTACTTCATCAACAGACCTGATTGCTGTTTCAGGCACTGAAGCAATGGACTCATGAAACTTCAGCAATGGCCTTCTCCACTGCTTCTGTCCCTAGTGTGCTTGTTGACTGTCCACCTGCTAAAAGAAAAATTAAACCCAAACAAGACACAGCTGTAAAAATTATATGCAGTCTACTATTACAAACATTTTTTTATTAGGCAAGTGCTTGCATTTAATGAACTACAGTACAAAGTACGTTCACTGTCAAATTCCAGGACCAGCATGCAAATCGGTGTCTCACATGGCCACAACAGCAGAACACTGATATGGTGAGACAGCAGACACTTTTCCATGGACCTGTACATCTGTCAGGAAATGGAAGCTTTGCAATTGCACAGGACAAACTGCAAACTTTCGCCACAAAATATGAAAAGCTCAAGAATTGCTGGAATTTACAGCATTTAATGTGTTGGACAATATGATCATTTGCTATGCACAATCTTTTGTGTTACTTTTTTATTTTTATTTATTTCAGTGCACTTCAGTGCACGAATATGAACCTACATTGTTCTTTGCTGGTCTTTGCCACATTGACAATGCACGTTTGGTGTCCGCTATACATTTAGAACACAAGGTTGGTGTCCACTGGTACATTCAGAACACAAGATTGGTGTCCACCAGTACATTCAGAACACTGAGGCTTATCTTTCTTTGTCATTTTAAAGTCAGTTATCTTGCAACACAGTGCGTTTTCACTGTAGGGTCATGGCATTTTAAAATACTAGAAAGAAATTTATCTACTCTGCATTTGAAAATTAACCCCCATGTCACAATTTGGTACACCATTTTCATGAACATACGCTGCTTCCATTATGATCACCCCTAGATGCTTCTCCTCTTCCATCTTGGCTAGTTGCATCCCCCCTAGCTGGTAGATCCTTCTTGTTTTTTTTGCACCGAAATGTAGCACCATCCATTTCTTGACATTGAACCCCAGTTGCCAAGTATCTGACCATGCTTCCAATTTTTGCCAGGTCATCTTGCAACCCATGTCACCCTTCTAAGTCATCCACTATTGCTCCCATCTTGGTATCATCTACGAACAGTCTGATCTTGCTCTTGATGCCTATTGAGATGTCTGCTATGAATATCCCAAACAACACCAGCCCTGTACAGAGTCCTGTGGCACCCTGCTTGTCACCGCCCTGGGAGATGACAGCTCCCCTCCCACCACCACCTTCTGCTGTCTCCCTCAAAGCCAGTTCACTACCCATCCCACCATCTTCACCCCTGCCCCATGTGCCTTCCAGCTTACTTCCTAGCCTCCCATGTGGCACCAAATCGAATGCCTTACTGAAGTCCAGGCACAAGACATCCACTGCATGGCCCCTGTCTAATTGCCTGTTTACACAGTCATAGTAGTCCACCAGGTTGGTCTGCCAGGATCTGCCTGGAACAAACCCATGCTGTCTGCGGTCCTTCACCCCATTAGCCTCTAGGAGGGAAACCAGCCCCTCCTTCAGGATTGTCTCCATCAGCTTTCCCATGATGAATGTGAGGCTTACCAGTCTGTAGTTTTCTGGCTTATCCTTGGGGCTGCTCTTGTGGAGGGGTACAAAGTCAACATCCTCCAGTCCTGAGGTATACTCCCCAAGTAAAGGGAGGCATTGAATAGGTCTGCTTCCAAGGGTTCTGCCAGGACTTCTGCCAGCTCCATCAGCACTCAGGGTGTATGCCATCTGGACCTGGTACCTTCTCCGCCCTTAGTGCCCTCAAGCCCTCCAATACTCTGCCCACTGGGATTTCCCCATCTGTCACCTCTCTCCCAGTGCCCACCCTCCCCTTGGGTACAGATCCCCCTTTCACTTTAGTAAATACTGAGCAGAAATACTCATTTAATGCTTTTGCCTGGTCTGCCAGTGTTTCCAATCACCACATCCCTCTTTATCCTTACTATTTGGTCCTTACAACTCCTTTTCTCCCTGATGTACCTGAAGAAGTCCTTCTCCCCCTCTTTGATGCCCTGTGCTAGCCTGAGTTCACTGGACACCTTGGCTGTCCTGATTGACCTTGTCACCTCCCTCAAATCCTTCAGGTATTCCTCTCTGTCCTCCCCTTTCTCTGTTTTTTTGTACCTTCTAAAGCTGGCTCTTTTCTTCCTTGCCTTTTCCATGACTCCTCTGCTCACCCAGCTAGGCTTCTTGGCCCTAGCCATCTTACTCTGGACCCTTGTATATGTTACAGTTGCCTCCTCAATTCCCAGTTTAATGACCTCCCACTTCTGGTTAGTGTCCATGTTTGGATGGATCCTCGCCAGATACCAATGTACTATTTCCGTCATCCTCCCGAAGTTGGCCCTCCTGAAGTCTAACACCCTTGTGCCCATTCCCACATGTTTATCGTGAACCACATCGAGTGGTGGTCACTCCCTGCCAGCAGTTCCTCCAGCCCCAGCTCCCTCACAAGCTCACCATTCATCAACATGATGTCTAGGGTGTTCCGAAACCTGGTTGGCTTGTTGACCATCTGCAATAGGAAGCTGTCCTGGAAGGCATCCAGAAATACCTGCTCCCTCCTATTCATGGTGGCTGGAGTACCCCAATCCACTCCTGGCAGATTGAAGTCCCTCACAATCACCGTGCTGCCCCTCCCACAGGTCCTTCTGATCTGTCCTGCTAGTTCCCTGTCTAACTCCTCAGTCTGAGAGGATAGCCTGTACACCAGTCCCATCCTGAGGATCCTATTTTTGGAGTCCTGGAGCAGTACACGTATTGACTCAATGCTGCCCTCCTCCCTGACACACTTCAGTCCTTCCCTCACATACAGTGCCACCCTCCTCCTTTTCCTTTTACCCTGTCCCTCCAAAATATCCTATACCCTGGTACTGCCAGGTCCCAGTCATGGTAATGGCTGGCCCATGTCTCAGTGATGGCCACCATGTCCACCTCCCCATCTACCATGAAAGCCTGTACAGTAACTCTGCTGTTTTGTTCCCTAGACTCCTAGCATTCAAGGTTACCACCCTTCACCATGCTTCCTCCCTCCTTCCCCCTACTTGCTTTCTCTTTCTAGCATCCCCTTCTGACCGCTCCCTAAGTTCCTTTGCTGCTGGTATGGGGGTTAATCTAATTCGGCTTCCCTACCTGTGGATCCTGCCTGACTCCTGCCCACTTGACATCCCCCTCTTCTAGTTTAAATTCTTATTTTTTGCTAAGTATTCCCCCAGTTTCTGTTTGAATATCCTACTTCCTTCCTCACTTAAGTGTAGCCTGTCCTTATCATAGAGATCACTGCCCTCCCAGGTCCTTCCCAACCCCCAACCGGCCTATACCGTTTGGACTGACACCATTCTCTTATCCACTTGTTACATCCCTCTATCTTCAGCTTCCTTGCCATGCTTGCCCTGGGCACTGGAAGCACCTCTGAGAAAGTTACTGATTTTCCTGTCTCCTCACTAATCAGCCCCAGCTCCTCAAACCTCCCCTGGACTACATCTACCATATTTCCCACCAGGTCATTTTTTCCCAAATGCAGAACTATGGGAGGTTTCTCCCTGCCACTTCTAACATACTTCAGAACAGATTGGCCCACACTTTCCACTGTCGTGCCTGGTATGGCCTCCACCCATATGCAACTATGCCTCTCCCCCTTGCTTCCCCATTTGATCCCTTTCAGAATTGAGTCTCCCAGCATTAGGATCCCACCCCTGTTTTCATGTTCTACTTGTCTTTTCCTTCTTTTATTTCATCCCCTTCCTCTCCACTCCTCCTCCTGTGCAGTTGTTCCTGCTTCCACTTCTGTTGTAATATCCCCTGTCTCTGCTATGCCCCCCCTTCTCCCCTTTCTCCTCTGATTTAACTCCCCTCTCCACCGGGTTCTACCTTCCTCCTCTCCCTGATGCATCCCTACCCTTTCTTCTCATGCTTCCCTCCCCTTTCTCCACAAACCCCCTTACTCTACCTATCACCCATACCATATCCTTCAAGCCCTTGGCCCCCCTTCCATTCCCTTCTCCTCTGGTCTCATCAGCTCCTCCACCCAGCACTCCCCCAACACATCCCCCAATCTTGCCAGTACTGTAAACTGATTTTTTGATGTCCCTTCACTACCACCTATTTCCTCCTTCCTTCTGCTCGCCACCCCACAGCTGCTGACTCTGTGACTGTTAGATTCCTCCTTCCCTCTCATCCTCCATTCCTCCCCTTTTCCACCCTCATTTGTCCTCTGAACTGGGACCCCCGTCTCCTTCCTTCATCTGTCACCTTCTTCCCACTCTTCCTCCCCTTTGATTTGTCCTCACCCCTCAGTTACTTTCCTTCCCTCTCCAGCCACTGAGTTGAGCTCCATTGCAGCCCACATTCTCCTCCTTACTTCATTTGTAAACAGCTGATATCATTCCTAATCTGCTTTATTTGCATGCACACCAAACACCCTCCCACTCTCCACACAATTTTCAGAAAGATTACCATTCCACAGTTGTTGCAGCCTACCACTCTTCCCATCTCACTTTTTGCCCACCAGCATCCCCCCTCATTTTCAGTAGAAGGATGCCCATGTCACTCCTGTGACCCCTCCCATCCGCCTTTTCCAGTTCTGCCTATGGTTCCCCCAGCTTTCTGATACCTTACCTTCATGTAAAAGTTAGCCAACCAACAAAGCTTGCCGCACCGATAAGTGCAGTCTGCCTTCTAAGCACAACCAAAAGCAACCTGCCCTTTAAACCTTGGCTATACTTCAGTAGTACAGCAAACCCTAAGCTATAATCACTGTGCAAAACTGACCAATACTGGTGTTTACAGAAATGCCCTGCTAACACAAAAAGTATACAATGTATTTGTAAGCAATAATCACTGTGCCAAACATTTCAACATTTGCACTAACCTCAACTAGTAAGATACAGTGCAATAACTGTACAGCATCTATTGCTGTTCTATGACATTTCTTCTATGTGGTGTATCAGTCTTGTCCTGTATCTTCTTCCTAGTTACCTGATGTGCTATGACTCATATCCTGTCATGTAACAGGATATGATGTGGGGGTAAATGGGAATAAAGGAGAAGTGAGCCTTGGGGTGGGAGGGTGCTGGGTGAGGGGTTGGGATTAAACACTGACCTCCTCAAAAAACAATCAGGCCAACAGTGCTCAGAGCACTAGAGCTCCATATGGTTCCCTGAGAAATCAGCAGTATCTAGATATTTGTACCTCAGTTGTTAACTGCTTCTGAGGGAAGGGGAGAAAGTTTGCTCAACAACCTCCCAAAAATCCCTTGAGCTGCCCTAAAGTGAGACACAAATGCTGCTGTTTTTAAATAATATCTGACTCTACAACTATGCCATGTACTTGCAGTAAAAGAAGCAATAGAAAGCAGGGCAAGTCTAGCAAGAAATCTTAAGCTCTGTTAACTTAGAGCAGCCCGTTCTGTCCCTCTGTGCATCCAAAAAAGGTGTCCCAACATGCCCTAAAATACTATAACAGAATACCTAGAGGAAAAAAGCTAATAATCCCAACACCTGGAAGAACAAAGCAAATATGAGTGTATGTATGTGTATATATATATACAGTATATATATATATATATATATATATATATAGAACAGCAGTAACAAGGTACTTTCCTTTCCTTTTCAACTGAAGTCCTTGGCTGCCCTGATCTTCCTCCATCCCTTCCTTCTAGCCCAAGTCTCTGCTTTCAGAGGGATGTAAGGAAGTGCAAGTTCACTAAAAGAGTTGTGGATCCTGAAACAGCCTGCCAGAAGAAGTGGTGGAGGTGAAAACAATAGAGAGCCTCAGGCATGCATGGGATAGACACAGAGAAACATTATCTTAGTATATAGTCAGGGAGGAGGGAGTGTCACTGGAGACCAGTTAGGATCTTCAGAGACAGGCTAGGTAGGGACCATCTGGGCAGACTGGGTGGGCCAAGTAATCCTTTTCTACCACAAATTCTAACTGAACAACCACCAATAGCTTAGTAATAATTTGTCTAAGTAATCCTTAGCCAGGGTAGATAGGTTTGACATAATCTGTAATACTGAGACTTGGTAGAATTACTCTGACAGTGACCTGTTGTATGGGAGACAACCTATGGTTTTTAAAGAATTTGAACAGACTGAATGTAAAGAGAGGCAGAAGTAGCACTGTATACTAAATGAAAATGAAAGGTTCAGATAACGGAAGATAAAAAAAAGAACCAGAGAGAAACCCAAAACGTATGATGAAGTAAGCTGAGTGGCATTAAAGTTAAATATTCCTGGAAGTACTGTATGCCATAGACCTACTGACTAGGCAGGGGAGTTTGATAATGGATTAAAGACAGAAATCAGATAGGCTGCCTCCAAGGGCCTGGTAGTAATAATGGTAGAGTTTAATTTATTTGACAACTGCTATAATAGTGATTCTAACCAAGGGAAGATTGAATACGATTTCTTAAATGTAATGAGGATGCTATCACAAAATGTTAAAAATGGCATGTAAGGGAATTACTAGTCTTCTTTTGTAGGTGTAGATGAGACTCTAGGGACCTGGGACCATACTGTGGCCACATTTTAAATAGTAAGGGTTAGGGTGGTAAGTTAAAAACTGAATGAAAACTCCAAACTTCAAGAGAGCTGAATCTGATGAACCAAGAAGACTGGTTGAGGAAAACGTGGATATGATGAAAATGAAAAAAGTGATGGAGAAGATGTTATACTTCTTCAAGGGGACAGTAAAACTGCAGTGGATCACTGTGTACCCACAAGTATGTGAACAACAAATAGAAAGTGCCTAGCCATTCCATCAGCACAGCAGCACTACCTCTCATGATGCCAGTGACCCGCATCCAGGAGCGAGTGCAGGGCATCAGGGGCCAGCCAGGGTGAGGAGGACTGAGTGTCCGAGAGGATGCTCTCCTCCTGTGGGAAGGGAGGGTCACCAGCTATGTTAGCTCACCACCCGTACAGAGGTCAGGCAGTGGAAGTCAAAAAGGCATAGAGGGAGGGAAGGATACATGCTGGTGCTGTACATTAGGCATGGTCATGTGCATGCACACCCCTGCTATCTGCATCCTGTGGAAGGGGAATTAGAAAGCAGAAAATGCCCCATCCAGGCAGGATAAGCACTGGCTGTCCACAGGCTTCACACTGGTGACATCGCACTTCTCCAATCTGTGACCTGGTCTGTGCAGCAAGAGGCTCAGCCCACCACACCTCTATCTGTGGAGGGGTGTGACAAGTGGAAGATGGAGTAGACAGTAAGTCTACAAGAAACCAGATGACAAGGCTGGGGGAACCATTGCGAAGGAGGGCCTGGCCAGAGAGAAGAGCAAAAAAAAAAAACTAGAACATGCCTTCTCTGGATGGATGGGACAATCACTGAACTCTTGACAGACAAAGAAGATCACTTAAGGCAGAGAGGGAGATACACTATGGAGAACAAGGACAGAAATAAAACAAACACAAAACTATAAAAAAGTGTCAGGTTTGCAGAAAATAAATTTACTGATTGATTGATTGATTGATTGATGATTGACTGTTCAATTAATTTCATTTCACCAGGAAAGACAGACTGAGCTGGTAACAGCTGTTTTCCAGATGTGTCCTGGGGGTAAGAGATGGGGAACATCATATGCAGCATTTACAGTATATATATGGAGAAATGCAATTTAAATGAAGAAGTAATCAAACCTTAAATACAAATCATAGTAACATGCACAGGTAAAGGGAAACAGATTGCCAGGGTAAAACTAGTGATGGGATGAAGGAAGAGGGTCAAGGACAGTGACAGGAGGGATAAAAAAAGTCATGAAGGAGAGACTTTAAGGAGAAAGCCAAAAAGCAGAGTGAATAGACAAGGAAAGGGAAGACCAGAGTTTAGGAAAGTGATATAAGAAAGCAAACTGACCAGCTGTAGATTTCCTAGAAGGAATAGCGAGAGAATAAGAAGAAATATTATGTAAAGTATAGCAGGAAGCTCAGGTAGAAGATAAGAGGGAAGTAAGGTAGGAAACAAAAGTAAGGGAACCAAACCAGAATTTAGATATAAAGGAGGCACAGTGGGAAAGGCACGTGGTATCAAGAGAGGGGAATGAAAGAACAGAGGGCCCTCAGTAAAACTTTACTAGTGAAGATACTTGACTTCACCATACTTGAGGAATGTTTTTGTGAAGTACGAAATTGTCCTGTTCTGCACCAGGGTATAGTTTGGCACTTTGCCCCTATTCCTTGGCAATGGTTTGCTTCAGAATATCTCCTCAAATAATGCTTCCAGCAGCTACATTCACATAGGCCTAAAGGGACACCGTCAGCCTCCTGTAAACCTCAAATTGTCCCAGATTACAAATGGATTTTTTGATTGTTCACCGTCTGTACAATATGGTGATGCACTTTAGCTTGACGTTTTGTGGCTTCATCCTTTTTCTTAATAAACTGAAAAACTGACTGTCTACCAAATTAGTGCTACATCACTAAATCCTGTTTGTTTAGTGTCCTTGATCCCCTCTTATTGCAGTGTGCCTGAAGCTTGGAATGCCACCCCCCCCCACAGCATATCCAGTCATGATGCAGTAGAAAACTACTGTGTTATGAGTACTAGATTGTATTTTGACTTTTCTAAAGGTCAGGACAGATAAAGTGAGATCTGAAACTACCAGGTTTTGATATGATTAATCCAAAAGCTGTTTTTTACTTCTGCTATGAAAAAAGGATGCAGATAAAAAAAAAAATAAAACAATTAGTTCAAGCAAAAGTGAGTAGTGTTATTAAAACCAGAAACAATATGAGGCCTAAATATGTTGACAATGTTCCTTTTAATTGTCCAGAAAGTATTTTGTACACATACATGTTTCTTTAAAGAGATTATAGACTAAGCCATGATGCAAAATAAAGACAAAGGAATAAAAAACACAAAATTCTAAATGTTAGCTGCTTTTCCAACAGTCAGTCCTTATCAGTTTACATACACAACTTGCATTCAGTTACTACCTCTAGTCCTAAACTATTGAGTTGGAAACCCTTTTAGCTGAGATAGTGACAAAGAGGCAAAGAGGGATCGAGAGCTCTTTACCTTGGTAATAGTCTTTAGAATCACAGCAAACTGCTTCCTCTTTCTGTGGCTATAAGATGTCACTGTGCTATGTCTTTAAATGCCTGGGGCGGAGGGTACCTTAGTGATGAATGTGATAATGTCATGGCACGAGTGACATCACAGTAGTTCAAGCAGATATATCGGTGACTCTGGTGGGTTGCCATATCATGAACTGCCTGGCAATCGTCACAGGAGGGTGTTTAGAGAGCCAACAGTCTTTAAACTGTAGAGAACAATGACGGCTGTCTACTCAAGACGACTGGTGCAAGTTCTAACTCGTACACAGCAAGAAAACAAAAAAAAAAGTGCACTCAAAAAACACGCAAGTAGAAGTGTGCGGAAAAAAACTTCTGCCGGCAGAATTTGCATGGAAGTTGGACTTTCGCTTCCATGAAAGTGTGGAAATTAAATTAACAACATTCATGGAAATTCCAACTAAGAACGGTGGAATAAATGTACAAATTGTAGATTATTCTATTAAACTGTGGAGAAAAAGGTCCACAGAACTGATCCCTGAACTGCAGAATAATTACATGTATTACGGAATAATTCATTAAACTACGGAAATAAAATTTCTCAGAACTGTTTTTCTGCAGTTCATGTATATTATTCCACAGTTCAGCCAAAAAATTCCACAGAATAGGGTGAAAATCTGGCAAACACATTCAGAAGATTCCAACCTCGCCAATTGCGGAAGTTTGGAAAATTCCGTGAAATTTCTGAATTTTTGCAGAAGTTCCACAAAAGCGGAATTTGCCACTTTTGACTATCTCTAGACACACAACACAATCAGACAAATGCTATCAAAAATTATTTATTATGGTGAACACAAGTGAGAAAACTGAGATTTCATGCTATATTGCTTTTGTAAAGTGCTAGTGGGTGCCACCTAGATGCCACTATTTATAGCAACTAGTTAAAGGTGCAGCTTCACCTGCAGAACATAGGACAACTAAACAAAAGGTGCATTTCAAAATTCATATTACAACAACGTAATTTACTCAGTCAAACAGTTTGCCAAGCACTTTGTTTCATGTAATCAGCTTAGATGCAAATGTATCAAGTTGATTCTGCAAGGTAAGAACACAAGATTTATTTATTTATTGAAATATTTCACCAGGAAGGCACACTGAGCAAGTCACTCAACTCCCGGTGTGACCAGGGGGGGAATGGGTACAATAGGAGTGAGACATTAAACATTAAAGTTACAAGATCAATATTAACATACAGTTGTAAGGCAGGTGTTACAGTGTTACAACAGTATTGTGCATGCCATGTAGAAAGATGGAGAATAATATGTGCCGGGTTAATAGTTAAACACGTGTTTACATGAAAGAAAAGGGGAAAGGGGAGGGAGGTGTGAGGTGGGGGAAGGGGGGAAAGTCATGTCCCTGGAGACCCCCTCAGGATGCGAGGAACCCTGCAAATGTTACTACATTTTTGGACTGATTACAGGCTCACAACTTCATCTGAAAACATTATAGGAAAGGCAAGAGCTCTATTCTGTCATTCAGCCCAGGGACAAACTTTACTTTGAAGCTTAAAAATCCAAAAATTGTCTCTCTTTGGTAACAGCAAATCCAGATTCCCACCTCTCCTTCTTAACACAACCGTTTCAATACCCATAAAGGACAATTTATGGACCATGGGGTCTGCTGCATACATAATGTGGCAAGTTATTACATACTCCTTTTTGTCACTATTGAACCTGGTAATATGGTCCCCTACTCTGTCCTTTAGGTTTCTGTTAGTGTACACAACATAGAACCCCCCCACATTCACAGATGGCAAGGTAAACTATATATGTTATGTTACAGTTGATGACTTTTTAAATAGACCTAGGTTTAGAAAGGTGTCTTTTTCTTTGATAACCCCAGAGTACTTGCAACAGCCACAGGGGTGACAACCCTTCCATGGAGGTGGTAGCTTTGTGGTTTTTTTGCTTAAAAGGTTGCAAGCTGTGTGTCACTTGGTCACCAAGGTTGGGGGTTCTCTGGTAAACCATCCTAGAAGGATGTACAACCCATGGGTGCAACTTTTCCCTCTGTAGAGTATTACAGTGCTGCTTATTGATCCACTTAACCTCCCTTGACTGGACATTATAGGTCATCACGAAATATTAAGACTTTCTCAATATCACCAAGGACACCTTTGGCTGGAAGAGACAATGCCTTTCAGTGTTATGTGTTCTCCCTCTGCCCCTCCTAACACCTTGTATGCTGTATTCCCTACTAATGAATCTCCCTTCCATGTCATTAGCAGTACTGTTATATCTCTCTACTGTACTACAGCATTTAATGAGCCCATGACACAATTAGAAAAACTTGAAAAAAATGTGAGCTTTAGTTACAATTCAGTTTATATTTCATATATTTTCTATAATTCTTTCCTTTTTTTGAGTTCGCTCATGCACATCAAACTCCTTGGGAGAGTAGGCTTTGAGGGGTGTGGTACTGTCTGTCCAATGCAGAGTGCTCTTCATGGGGCTCGACAGCATCACACTAATCCTCAGTCAGGCTGGTCCTGATGCTGTTTTGCTGTCAGTGGTCTGCACATGAAAAGAAAAAGCCATGCCAATCAGGAGTCATCTTTTTCCTTTCATCTGCAGATCACTGCAGAGCAAACAGCTGACTGCATCCTGACATCTCCGAGCTGGCTGGGAGGAGGCGCTTTCCTGCCTGCCTCCTCCACGCTGCTGTTTTTCCAACACCAAGATGCCCAATCTCGGTGTCGGATGCATCCCCCCCACACACATAACCTCCAACCTCGGGGTGCCAAATCCCCAGGTCAGCATTCAGTAATTTTTTCCAACACCGTGATGCCCACTCTCATGTTGGATGCATCCCCCATGCCCATGCACTCACATAACCTCCAATCTTGTGATGCCCAATCCCCAGGGCGGCATTGAAGCCCACCCCAGTGTGCCTAAATCCATTGTTTTCCCTTTAAAAAAAACAGAAAACAGACCCATGACATCATTTGTTTTTAAACCAGAAAAGATAGAAAACAGTCCCTCATTGTTGCCATGGGTCTCCACCCCTCCCCCAACCCACACCCTTCCTCTATGCACCTGACTTTGCCGCACCCTCCCCACCCAACCTTACCTCGACAGGTTGGAAGCAGTGATCTTCAGTGGACTGGGAACACATCTGCACTCTTCAAAAGCTGACTGCAAACTGAAGAAATGCCAATAAGTTCTAAATTTGGCAGTGAATGGGGGGGTCAATTTAGGTTGATATCTCAGCCATTTTTTGTCATTTTGGCCCCAAATTTTCAACATGGGGTTCTTGGGACCCCACCTCATGAACACAGTCACTGTCATTTTGTTTCTCACTCCCAAAAGGTAATTCCGCGGGCACTGCATGGAATCACCTTTCGGGACCAGTTAACGAAATGACAGTGCCACTGTTCATGAGGTGGGATTCCAAAAAGCACTTGTTGCAAATTTGATGAAAAAACTTGCAAATATGAATGCGTTACAAGAGTTTGTTGTGCAGTTTCTATATGCGCTCATAACATCATCAATTTTTAAGATTTTCACTCCATATTTTCAAAATTACCATTTTTTCATTCACCCTTATGAATAGTACAGCTGTTATTTTTTGTATCCTTCCCAAAATGTGTTTTTACACCTGTGGCACAGAATGGCGCAGTTGCTGTGCAAAATCAACTTTTGGGACAGATTAACAAAATTCCAGTGCCACTGTTCATGAGGGGAGGTGTCAAAAAGGCCATGTTGAAAATTTGGTGAAAACATTCCAAAACATGACTGTGTTATGGCGTGCATTGTGCAGTTTCTATGCACACTTGTAACTTCACCACTTTTCATATTTTCACTCCAGATTTTCAGCATTGCTATTTCTTATGCACTGCACTCATGAACAGTACAGCTGTCATTTTCACATCCTGTCTGAAATGTGTTTTCACACCTGTGGCGCAAATGGCACACTCACTGTGCAAATCACCTTTTGGGATTGATCAACAAAATGATACTGGCACTGTTCATGAGGTGATGTCCCAAAAAGCCCATGTTGAGAATTTGGAGCAAAAATACCAACAAATGCCTGGCACATTAGGGTTTCCAACCATAATGCCCACCCTTAAAATGCAAGACAGAGGAATATACAGAGAAACATATGGGAGGCATGTACTAGAGCAATACCAACAGCGACCTCTCGGCATTGACAAATGCTTGTCTTTATTACTGAGGACAGCTGTGTGAGATAGGATTACTGCTCTTCCTGTTTGCCAACACCAGACATCATTATATCCTGTTTATGGCATCATAATTATTTCCACAGCAACAGACTGTGATGTCATAAGCAGAACTGTGATGTCAGGTGTAGGCAAGCAGCCAGAACAGATAGGGCAGTGATCCTGTTTACATGCAAATACCACTAATAATAAAGAAGTAAATGTTAGAATTACTGACAAAATATTAAAAATAAGATGAATTGTGTCAAATAATAAAATTTTTCGAGGTTGTCACAAAGATGTCAGTGGCTTTTTAATGCTGAGAGGCATCATCAGGTTTGCTGAGAATGGGAGAATTTTTTTTGTACATGTTAGTAGTACAACTGGGGGGGGCTACATTTGCCCCAAACTGTGCTATACTGTACCTGGGGCTCTGCAAGCAAAATGTAGTGCACAACACCATGGATAATCATTTCTTACCTCAGATTTCCCTATGGTGATGTGATATATATGATATTTTGATTGTATGGTAGGGAAAGCATCAAGAACATAAGGATTTTGTTAAGTCCCTAGAAGGGAGCGATAAGAACTTAAATTTTGCTTTCACATTTTACAAGAACACTATTTCATTCCTTGATGTCAGATTTATCAAGAATGCTATACAACGTATAGATAAGGCTAAGCTTGAAGTCAAAGAGACATTCAGTGAAATGCCAAACTTGACAATTTTTGGCTGGCCAAACCAGGTCCAAAGTTTGTCATTTTCACTTTGGCATGGCATGACACACCCATTTTTTTAACAGAGCACACACTGAACATGTGCTTGCAGCCTCCTGACAGTCAACAAACAATCAGGGACATGGAATCTTGGCAAAACTGATCATCCCCAGCCAAAAAGATGAAGATTTTTTAATGATGTATCATGAATGATCATTATCCAGTTATGTTCAGAGATCATGTTTAAGCTTCAAAAACCATCATTGTGATCATCATTAACAGTAATTAACCATCAACGTTAAATGGCGTCCCATCAAAAACCACGAAGTTATGGAGATGGTGAATATGATTAATGATGATCTCATATCATCAGTATTTTTCATGATTGCCCAAGGTCAAGATTGCAGAAATAAATTTAGAAATTAAATTTATCTTTTCTCTACACTTTTGGAATGTATCTTATATTTAGACATCTTTACTGGAATGATCAGTTATCATATCTTTTCTCTAGAAGCCCACTGTGTTCAGTTATACTTATTCTGATACCATTCATCTTATGGAGTTAAAAAGGCTGATATTTTATTTATTTAGTTTTTGTTGACCAGGTAAGTGCACTAGACAAATCCTGCCTATTTTCAGGCATGACCTGGGGAAGGGGAATACAGATGAATGCCAACTGAACTTGAACCAGATTAAGCTATTGGTGGTATTGTCAGTGAATGAGGGAAATTTGGCCAGGACACCGGGGAAATTCCCCTACTCTTTTTGATAAGTGCCATGGGATCTTTAACATCCACCTGAACTATCACCAATCCAGGCAGATGGGACCTCGGTTTAATGTCTCATCCGAAAGATGGTTTATATATCCACATTAGGTGACTCCTTTTATAGTTGTGGTGAGTCCCTAAAAGTACTTGGTTTGTGCTCAAAACCTTTCTTAATAGTCTGCAAACTAATACTGTCAATGCAAAATTAATTTACAAATAGAGATTACCATTGTTTTGTTCCATAAACTGAGCTGCTGAAATATGCAAATTAGGTATGCAAATATGTATCCTATACCAGTCATTGCAGTACTCTTCCTAATGGGATTAAAACTTGACTTCGCATGATTTACATTATAATTCATAATTAATTTGTCTTTGCTGATGTGTGACATTCATATTTTCATAATTAATAAATACAACTTTATTACTTGTGTGACTTGCAATCTAATAATACTGAACTGATATAATCATCAGTGTTATCACATGATCATCCACAGAGCATCAAAACCAGCATGCTAATTTAAGCTTACAAAAATAATCAATAATCATCAGTTGGTGATTTTGAAAGTTCATGTTTGATGATTTAATCATGATCTAGATGTTGATCTTAGATCATGATCTCCTTTGATGATCTTATGGTAACATTTGATGATTAACAATAATCAGTCATGACTGACCTTCCAAAATCATGTTGATTATTTACCAAATCACCTGGGTGTGCAACTGTGTTTGCCATTACAGCTCCTACACTTGCGTCACTCTTCCAGGCAGGGACCCAGCTTCCTCCGCTGCCATCCCCGGACCACCGACCAACTCTCAACAGACAGTGGCAGCCCCAATTGGGCAACCCCAGCTGCTCCTACGCTTGTGGCAATCTTCCAGGCAGGCACCCAGCTTCCTCTACCACCATCCCCAGACCTCCAACAGCCCTCAACAGGTACACTGATCTCCAAGTCTCCCAGCCCAACCTGAACCCTGGTGACAGATCCTTCTGCCATTGGCTGCCTCTTGGGAATACTGAACTGTGATTGGTCAGTTCCTGTGAAGCGTTGTCAGTGATTGGCTCTTTCAACAACCGTGGGAAACTCAAGCTAGCTTGCTCTGAGTTTCTGAAACCACTGGCTCCTTGGCTCTCCTCTTCTCAGTTTTTTATTGTATAATTTTAACAATGTTTTGCCTTTCAAGTTTAACTGATGAATTATGTTTTTACAGTTAGCCTTTATAAATGACCATTTCTGTGCTGTTTATAGTGCAATCTCTAGCCTAGAAACTGCAGTTATATCTCTTTTTTGGATTTTTTTTTACTGATGGTCTACTCGCTCTCTGTTTCCCTTCAGCTCCCTCTCTAAGCAGTCTTTAATTTCCCTCACTAACTCCACTCTTTAGGCTCCATTTTCCCCTTCCTTAACTTCTATTGCTGACTTTTCCTTGCCTTTTCCTCAGCCAGACTAGCTAACCCCTCCCCCTGTTTTTACCTAATTCCTTCTCACACCTCCTCTGGCAACTAGCTAAAACTCTCTCTTCCCAATTTCATTTAATCTCTCTGTTTCTGACCCTCTATGGTTTTCCTTTGTTGTCCCAGCTCTGTCTTCCCCGCTCACTCTGTCTCAGGTAACTGTTGATTCTAACCCTCCCTCCCTCCCTCTCTCTCTTTTCTCTTCCCAGGCGGCCCTAATCAGGTGACTCCAGCCGCTCCTACGCTTGCGGCAATCTCACAGGTAGGGACTCGGCTTCCTCCGTGGCCATCCCCAGATGTCCAACCAGCCCTCAACAGGTAAACTGATCTCTGACTCTTCCAGCCTGGCCTGAACCCCAGCAATGGCTCCTTCTGCCATTGGCTGCATTTTGGGAATACTGAACCATGATTGGTCAGTTCCCATGAGGCCTTGTCAGTGATTGGCTCTTTCAACAACCCTGGGAAACTGAAGCTAGCTAGCTCTGAGATTTAGAAACTAATGGCTCCTAGGCTGTCCTCTTCTCAGTTTCTTACTGTATAATTTGTCCTGCCCACCCTCCCGGCCCTTACCTCGATCTCTATTAAATACACTACCAACTCTGCCAATTCTTCTACTGCCCTCAACTACTGACTATTAATAATTAACACTCTACACGTCCTGCACCTTCTTATAAGGCAGTTCCTACCTGTGTTTTTCCACCCCCTCTTAAAGGAGAACTACCCGAATTTAATTTTGACTACATACAATTAACACTGTACAGGTCTTGTTCCCTTCCTAAAAGGCAGCTCCTACCTGAGCTCCTCCACCACTCTAAACAATTAACTATTTGCACTCTTTTCATCTGTACTATCACCTCCTTCTCAACACCACTACATATAACGACCCCTCAGTACAAAAATATCCTCTTATGCATATGGCTTATTCTTCCAATCGCTCTATCAAGGAGAAATTACCTTGATGTTCCCAACAATTCCAATGATATAGCTCAAGTCTGGCAAGCCTACAAAACCACCTCCTCCACATTGACCCCAATCAATTATAGCAAACCACTACCTCCCATAATGACAAGTGGAATGCACTTGCTTGTATATCTGCTCCCTCCACCCTTTTTCTCCTTTAGCCCTACCTACGTTAAAATAAAGAACAACAACCACAGAATGATCAGCTGCTCACAAACAATCATGTACCTAAAATGTCAGGCAATAAGACTGACCTGGCTACTCCCGCTTCTTTCTGGAAATAGACACCAGAACCCTGGCCCACTGAATTCGACAGCCACCCCAATCTTAAGACAAAATGGACTCACAATGACCTCCCTCAATATCTGCAGCCTTATGGCAAAAATTGGATCAACTACAAGTCTGGACTGCACAACACCAGCCAGACATACTCTTGATAGTAGAAACCTGGCTTAACCCTAGGGTACATGACTTGGCTTTTCAATTACCAGGTTACACCTTGTATAGACTGGACAGACTTAGTAAAAGAGGAAGAGGATGTGTCCTCTATGTACAAGAACACATTAAAATGCAAATGTTACCTCCGACAATTACCAGGGATAATATCCAAATGTTGGCTGTGAAATTGCTACTTGGCTCAAATGATAAAACAATCATGGTTGTATCTGTCTACTGTCCTCCTAATGAACTCCCTAATGAGTTTAAAGTAGTCTTCGAGTATCGCGCAGACCGTTGACAGAAAGCTGAACTCATCATGATGGGTGATTTTAATATTAATTGGTCATCACCTGAAGCGGGTAGTTACACAGATGCGTTAGCTTCCATTAACCTCTCAGAAATAGCGGACTCCCCCACACGTATTAACTACCAAACTGGGACAGGTACCCTAATCGACTGGGTGATCACAAATTGTCCTGAAAGAATAACCCGTCCAATTGTTCTTCTGCATTCCATCAGTGACCATTCCCCCATCCTTTTCACATTGTCAAACAAGTCCCCCAAGGCAAAGACCAAGGTAGTAAATACCAGATTACTAAAAAAAAAAAGGGAAACTAGGAGCCCTCAAAGTCCACCTAAATCTGTGGGACTGGAGTTTCTCAGATTCAATAAAAGACATTAGTGCTGCTCTTGAAGGCTTTATAGCATGCTTTAACAAATCATGCAATATATTTGTCCCCACACCAAGCACAAGATTCGGGACACATGTAACTCTTGGATCACCCTCCAACTACCAGATCTAATGAAGCATAGGTATAACCTGTTGCACTCAGCTAAAAGATCTGGCTCTCCAGCTGATCTTCAGAAATACAAAGCAGCCCATAACAAGTGCATCTGGGAAATACGGAATGTCAAAAACCAATACATTCAGTGCAAGCTGACAAACTCATGGAGGGATAGCTGTAGGTTTTGGGATGCCATCAAGTCCCTATCAGGCAAACATAGCAAGTCCCCCCACCTTGATTAATATACTGTAGATGGAACCCCTTCACAGGACCCTCACCTTATTGCCAGTTCTTTTAATAAGGCATTCACTCACCCCAGTAGTGTACTCCTTCCTGAATCCCCCCCAGCCCTCAGGGGTAAACAATCCTACATGCCTTACTACAGATCAAGTGGTGGACCCCCTTCTACTTTAAAATACATACCTCAACAGAGGCTAAAAAATACCACTCTCAAGCTCTAGGTAAGTCCAGAGCTAGCAGTGATCTGTTAGACCTAAAATTAGTCTCTCTCAATCTAGACACGATCTCTGCTTCACTCTCTAAAATACTAAATTTATTCCTCACCACAGGAACCTTCCCTAGGCTCTGGAAAGCTGCTGTGGTAACTCCAGTTTATAAAAATGGGGACTGAACAAATGTTTCAAGCTATCACCCCATCTTTATTCTGCCACCACTGTTGAAAGCACTAGAATGAGTTGTAGCAGACCAAATAACAGACTATTTTGAAAAGTATAAACTGCAATGCCTGGAACAACACGGTTTCCATAAACAGCATAGCACCACTACTGCTTTACTGGAATTCAAGGGTTACATTCATAACGCAATGGACAAAGGAATTTTGGTGGGGGCTACATATATTGACCTCACCAAACCCTTTGACACATTTAACCACAAGCTTCTGTTGAACCGATTATCCACTATGGGCTTGTCCTCTGGTAGGGTCCAAAAAGTAAAAAATATCAGGTGCTCTCTCTGATCACTGGGACATCATTACAGGGGTGCCTGAAGGCTCCATATTAGTCCTGCTGCTATTTAGTTTATTCCTAAACCACCTATCTCAAGCAATATCAGACAACGTACTACTGTACACTGATGATGCAGTGTTATACACTAGCCACCAAGACCCTACTACACTAAAACTGATAATGCAGGTGAATATCACTGAAATTGAAAAATGGTTCCTAAACTCCAAGTTACTCCTCAACTACAAAAAAAACCCAAAATGATTATTTTCACATCCCCTCAAAAACAGACATAGGGCTTTCAAATAAAAATTCTCAATAACCTCAAATCACCCCTCAAAATGGTACACAGTTTTAAATACTTAGGAATAACATTAAATAGTACACTATCCTTCATACAACATATTGACCAGGTTGCTAAATCATCCAATGCAAAACTGAGCCTATTGTACAGAAATTAACAGTGCCTTCCCAAGGAGGCTCTCAAAATTACAGTGTCCACCTCCATAATCTCAATCATTAACTATGGCCTAGTAGTTTACGGGGCTGCAACCCCAACTGCCCTTAAATGACTTAAAAAAAACCTTGAATAAGGCCTGTTGACTTGTGCTTGGAGCTCACCGGCTTACCCACTCCTGTAAACTATATTCACAATCCAAATGGTTTAACTTGGACTCTCATAATCAGTACCAAGTGTGCCTTCTCACAAAAAAGTCCACCCTTGGGCTCACTCCCCTTGGAGTACAAAACCTCCTCTGTCTATCCTATCAAATGAGGAGCACTAGTGGAACAAATATACACTCCCTAAAAGTTCCTTTCTGTAGGCCTTCCCTCGGCCAACGCTCTTATGAGTACCATGCACCACTCTGGCTAAACTCTCTCAATGAAGATATACAAACTGAACTCAGACTATTCCCTTTTAAAGTGAAACTATGTGCCTATCTAACCTCTTCCAGCAACTGAGACTGCTAACATTATTTCATCTCCCCTCTGCTAGTTCTGGCATCCCACCCCTATGTCAAATCTCCTCTTTATTTTCCTTCCCCATCATATAACCAAAATCTCCTCTCTAACCTTCTCAGCTCCCTCAGTTCTTACTCCTCAGAAAATCATTTCTGGACTAACATTGTCTCAACCATTTCCAACGTTCTCTTTCTAAACTCTCCATCTCTCTCAGCTCCTCCTCCTTCAGATATCATCTCTAGCCTAACATTCTTTCTCAACCATCTACCTGCATTCTTTGTCTTCCTCTCTTTTTTCTCCTCCCCCCTTCTTTTTCCCATTTTCTTTAGTGCTTTCCCCCTTAGCGCCTTTCAGCTAAGACAGGTTAACCAGACATATGCTCTCTGTATTCTCTTACTCCACACTCTTACTTTCCATCTAGTACCCCATCTTCTGCCCCCTCCTTGACATGTCCCTCCATAAGCCCTCTCTGTTCACCTTACCCCTTGCTTAAGATTTGCAATTTGTCCTTAGTCCCTTTACCATCTCCTGTATATTAATCTTTATTTCTCACCCTGCTTCCCCTCACCCATACACCCATAATCTTATTCTTCTACACAGTCTCCCACACAACCCACAGTTTTCTCATCCCAAACCCTCTACTCTGACTGTGCTTGCATCTCCCACCACTAGGATCCCTACTACTTCTAAGGTGTGCACTTATTCTTAGGTCAACTTTGCCTAACCATTGCTTGTTACAAACCCACATTTATTGACAAATACTGTAACTGGTAATTCCATGTTATGCCTCTAATTTTTGTGTAAGTAACTTTCAACATTTTATTTAATGTCTTAGTGTACTGTATAAATGACCCTGAAACCACAATCTAGTCTTGTTTTCAAGACTTACTTTTCAAATGTGTATAAGTAACTTTCAATCATACTTGTTTTGTCTTTGATGCTCTGTATTTTGTTCCCTGTGTTACCTTTTTTGTACCAATTTCATGATATGGAACTTCAGTGAAAGAGCCTCTGGCTCACAGGTATTTCTGAATCATTGCTAACTAAATAAATAAATAAAAGAAACTGCTCTGATATCATATGAGAAAGTACCTATTTGTTGTGCTGTATGCATTTTGTCAGAAAAACATTCCAGAGCTTGCCATTTGAAGGAAAATAACCTTTGCTTGCAAGCTGCCAGTTCTATAGAATTTTTTTGGAATGCAGGCGGGGAGAGGAAAGGAAAAGAGTAGTTATATATTTGTTTGAAGGCAAGCAGGTTGGAGGGGAGAGGGGCCTGCAGTGCTCTGTTAAGTTATGTTGTGCTTGAATCTTTTTCAAAGTTGTTTATAATTGTAGTGTAGTTTTCTTAAAAATGGGTTCCTAAGTCCCAAATCTTGTCAATAACCTTATCAAAATGTAATGTAGTTTTGGTGATAGTGGGTAGCTGGGTACCAGCTTGCTTGCTCCCACCCATAAATCTTGTGTAATAGTTTATCCAGTTGCAGTGTACTTTGGTGGGAGGCAGTAGGTGTCTGCCTGAGCCCACTCCCCAAATCGTATGAAACACTTTATCCAATTGCAGTGTAGTTTTGTTGGGTCACAGTGGGTGGCTATCTGGGCCCCCCAATCTTGTGAAACACTTTATCCAACTGCAGTATAGTTTTCATGAGAGTGGGTGCCTGCAAGCCTCCTTTTGTCCAAAGCTTTATCTGATTGCAGCAAGCTGCCTATAACTGCCATAAAGATGAAGAAAAGATGTCCTGAAAGGAAAGCAAGGCATACTAGCAGGGAAGGAGAAAGAGCAGCAAGGAATGGTTCCAATATGGTATCCTTGCCCACAGCAACTGGCAGTTCTGCAAACATCAGTGGTAGTAATGAGGCCCCTGGTGGGGGTGATATACTGTACATGGTGAGGATGTTAGAGAGAAAGAGTAGAACAGAGAGAGTGAGTGGTTGGCAATGATGGTACTATAGGTCTAAGACTGAGAGGTGTACCAGGGCTGAATATATAATGCTGCGTCCAAAGAAACCATGGGGATCTGTTAATCTGCAGAATCAACTAGTTGTATGCCCACTGTAAGAAGTAGCTTTCCTAGTCAGTCAAAGCCAGTGTCCAGTGATGCATCTGGTCTTGCTGAAACCAGCCAGAGCAAAGCAGAAGCACACAGGTCTTCCACTGTCTGTGGTCCTCCTCCTCCTCCTGGTCCAGGTACCTTGCTGTCCCCTTTTAGCTGTGATGGTGATCTACAGCTCAGGGATCCCCCATCCCAATTATAGCATGTTAAGTTAAGCCCTCCCCCTGTGCATCTTGTGTGAACCACTCAGCAGCAGCTGGCAGTACCAGGTGGGATGCCAACTCAACATCCTGTACACCCACATGGGGTGAGCAGAATGGGAAATTTCTTGTCTGCCACTGGCATGAGACACTATATAATGCTCCTTCTCTGAGTGTACCTATAGGCCCTAAATCAGGGAGTGATTCTTGGTCTGACACAACTGTTATCCTCTCACCTGAGGAAAAACAATTGTTTGGTGTAGACAGGTGAGTTGCTGCTTATGGTATACCAGCGCTTCTGTTTTAAAAAAGCAAGCTAGCAGCATGCCTACCACCAGCACAGTCAGTTGCAGTGGAAGAGACTGCTGTCATGGAAGAGCATATGGAGGTGCAGTACCAGAGAAGGGAGAGGTGCTGGTGATAGAGAGGGGAAAACAGAAGCACAAGTAAAGGATGAGGCAGCAGGAAAAGGGAAGGAAAAGAGTGCAGTCTTTGGTGAGAACAAGGTGGAGATAGGTGAGGAAGGATAAGTTGCTGAGGGGAAGCAGGGAGAACTGGAGGAGGAAGCAGAGAAGGGGAATAGGAAATGGAGGCTGAATGTGTGTTGTCAGTTACAACAAGCTCCTCTGATGAGGACTATGATTCTGAGGAGTGAATGCCACCGCCACCACCACCACCAACACCACCAGTATAGGAGGAAAGGAGTGGCAAAGTAAGAAAAGCAATGAAGAAGAGAAAAGAATGAAAGCAACTTTATGAAGCAGGGAAATCCAAATTCCAGGCCAAGTTCAAAGATACACTTCCTAAATCTTGTACTACTGCTGCTGCTTCTGGTAATCATGTGGCACAGCCACATCATTTCTTCCCCATGACCAGGGAAAAAGAAATCCCACAGTGGTTGCAATATTTCTTCTAAGCCCCCTCCCAGTCTGGTGGTCATATAGCTAAGAAAGTTGAGAGATCTTCCACAATATGGGAGCATGGCAACTTTACTGGATCCCAGATATAAAGAAGTCCACATTCTTCCTGCAAGCACTGACTATGTCAAACTGAAGGTCTTACAGGCACTTCAAATACAGCAGCACAGACAATGACCAGAAACCACAATTCAACCTCCTCCTCCTCCTACTCATCCTCTTGGGCCTACTTCCCATGCTTCCAGTGCCAGAGGGCATCAGCATGGTGATGATGATGATGATAATAACATCAGCTGGCAAGAGGAAGAAACTGATGATCCGATTGTAGGAGACACAACAAAAGACATATGGGTGATGTCTGACACACAATACCAATTCTATACAGACATCATGGATGAAGGCACAGACATGACAACAGATTATATGATGGGGGCTTATTTAGAATGGCCATTGTCTAGCCAAAATAATGATGCCATCAAAGTCTGGCAGGTCAGAAACTTCATTTGGCCTGCACTGGCTAAACTGGCTTTGTACTTCTGTGATGTCCCCTAACATCAGTTGCTTCTAAAAGGTGTTTCATTACAATTGGGAGTATTGCCTTACCACATCACTCCAGACTAGATCTGTGCAGTATTGAATTCTTAGCCTTTCTACAACTGAATTTACCACACATCAGCTTTATCTATCCATTCAATTATTTTAACTTCCGACAGGTGTCATCAGCCAACCCTATGTCTCCTGCAAGCAGGTCTCCCCACACTCCTTCTGGCACCAGCAGCACCATAGTCTAGGTCACCACCACAACCACTCCTAGAAGTACAGTCACCAGCAAGGACATCATTTGGGCACACTTTGGCATATCAAGTCCTCCAGAGGATACTGCAACAACTTTTACCATGTCATCACTAGCAAGTCCAATTTGAGCAGGTGGGATATGCTGCCTACCTCAGTGCAACTCAGCCTCAGGCTCACGTATTTACAAACAGTCATTGCCAGTTAAATCAGACCTGTGATGTCAACAAATTCACTGGCACTGGCAAAAGATGACATTGGTCACCTTAGGCAGCATAGCAGTCTAGGAGGGACACATCAGAATGGTGCTGCCATTGGTCAGCTGTGGTTACATTTAAGTATTATTAAAATGTTAAAGAAAATTTAAAAAGTTAAAAAAATGAAATAAAAATATTTACACTAACATAAACTGAACAAGTAAATACTGTATGCAAATTGAAGAAGGTAATATAGGCAAAGCTATAGCCTTGTATAGGTATAGTATGGTAGTTTTTGGACTTTTTTCCTGGATGCGTAATTTTTGAGGGATATTTATTTTGAAAACCTATGTAGAACTAACAGTAACTGACATGAAGGGGAAACAGGGATGACGGGGGTGAGCACTGAGGGCATCGAAGGAAACTAAGACCTACTGCAGCTCTGATAGTGGCGCTTAGCACTAAATGTTTAAAAAAGTAAAATGTTGAAAAAATGTATATAAGAAAATTAAAAATATTGACAAAAAATAATATACAGATTTGGGAAGGTAAGATCAGCAAAGCAGTCTCATTGCATGGACATAGTACAGTAGTACTTGGACTTTTTTAGGGATGCATATTTTTTTGGGGGGGTGTTATTTTGCAAACCTATGTGGAACTTACATACAGAAGTAATTGCTGTGATGGACAAACAGGGACTATGGTGGGGGTGAGTCTTGAGGTCAGCAAAGGAAACTAAGAATTACTATAGCTGTGATGGGGGTGTTTAGAACTAAATGTTAAAAAAAATTAAAAAGGAAGAAAGGTTAGCAAAACAATACCCTTGTATTGGTATAGTACAGTAGTACTTGGACTTTTTTTGGGATCCATATTTTTTTGGGGGGGGGGATTTATTTTGCAAACCTATGCTGAATTAACATAGTAACTGACATAAAGAGCAAACAGGGACTATGAGGTGGTGAGTTTTGAGGTCAGCAAAGGAAACTAAGAATTACTATAGCTCAAATGGGGTGATTAAACTAAATGTTAAAAAAAATTAAAAAGTTAACACATTTAAATAAAAATTAAAAATACGTATGACTACTTTTGCTCATTGTTCACTAAGGAGGACTGTAAGTCCATGTAAGAAAGCAGAATCAAAACTGCTTCTAAGGAAGCCCTAGAAAGAGGCAACCAATACTTTCTAGTGAGAGGATCCTGAAAGGGCTGGCAGCCATTAAGATAGATAGGGCCCCAATACAGGATGGGTTGCATCTGAGGATACTTAGGAAATTAGCAGCTGAACTGGCTGAACCACTGGTTGGGCAGTTCAACAGCTCACCTAGGACTGGGGAAGTTTCAAGGGATTGGAGGATGGCAGACATTGTATCACTTCATAAGGGGGGGGGACAGGGAGCGACCAGTGAACTATAGACCTGTCAGTCTGACTTCCATTATAGGGAAGCTGATGGAATCACTAATAAAAGAGGACCTTGAGGACTACCTAGAGAGCAACGTGCTCCAGGATAGTAAACAACACAGTTTCATGGCAGGAAGATCTTGTCAGACTAATCTGATAGTGTTCTTCAACTGGGTAACCAAGGAAGGAGGTAAGAGCCACGTTCTGGATCTGCTGTACTTTGACTTCAGTAAGGCTTTTGATTCGGTACTACGCAAAAGGTTGCTCAAAAAGATGGAAGACAGCTAAAACCATAATGAACTGGGTGGTTAGTTGACTAGAAGGGAGGAAGTAGAGGGTGGTGGTCAATGTGGTTAAAACAGAGGAAAGGGAGGTTATGATCGGGGTTCCACAGGGATCTGTCCTGGATTTGGTCCTTTTCAACAAGTTCATTAGTGACATTGGTGAGGGAATCCAGGTCAGTCTGTGTCTCTTCACAGATGACAGAAAACTATGCAGGAGGGTGGATAGTGAGGAAGGAATAAGGGATATGTAGAGGGACCTACAAAAATGAAAGGGGTAGTTAAAGGTCTGGCAGCTAAAGTTCAAAACCAAAAAGTGCAAGGTAATGCACCTAGGATAAAGGAACCCCACGATGGAGTACTGGATGGTGGGATGAAACCTAACACTTCAGAAGAAGAATGGGTTGGGGTGGGCAAAAGTGGCATTTTCTGTTGCAGTGGAACTTTTGCAAAAATCAGAGATATTCTTGTAGAAGAATGTGCTCATTCATTGACAGCTCAGTGGGTGGTCTGGCCATGGTGGAGAGAGGAGAGCTTTGCCAGTCTGCCTGCTGGAGCTCAGAATGGGGGTGGGAGCAGAGTGGTGGGACACCTGCTGGGGTGGAGGGGGCACTGTACCACCAGGAAGCAGGGAATTAAATATATATTCAGGGACTGGGGATTGAGGATGGGGAAAGGGGTTTAAAAAAAAACACTAGACCACCAGGGAATTTGTTGTTCAACAGTACTACAGACAGAGATAGGGATGAGGGGATTACTAGACACTTTCACTTTGGGTGGATGAGGTGGAAGGGAAGGACGACTAGCCACCAGGGCAAGTGAAGTCGCAGTTGTCTGGAAGGTGATGGAGTGAGGGGGAGGAATTGCAACACCGGGGATATTTTTTTTTCAGGTCGGGCAGGTGATTGGTGGGGGAGGGACCGCTAGCCACCAGGGATATTTGGTGTACTTGTGGGGTGGGTGGGGGGAGGAACCACTAGCCACCAGGATTTTTTGGGGGCAACTGAGTTGGGTGGTGCTCACAGGCAGAATTTCCATGGAAGTTCGGAAATGGATTTCTGAACTTTCACGGAAGTGAAAGTCAAACTTTCGCTTGAATTCTGCCCACGGAATTTATTTTTTGCACATGTCTAGAACAGGATCTAGGAGTTATCATCTATAACTCCCTTAAACAAACAGTGCAAAAATCTATAGCAAGGCTAACAGGATGCTAGGTTGTATTGGGAGGGATATTGATGGCAAAGGAAAAGAGGTAATACTTCCCCTGAACAGATCCCTCTCCTGGAGTACTGCATCCAGTTCTGGAGCCCTCAACACAGAAAGAACAGAGATAGGTTGGAAACAGTGCAGCACAGAATAGCAAAAATTATCCAGGGCCTGCAGGGCAGATTCTATGAGGCAAGGCACTAAATAGGTACTCACTGGAAACCAGAAGGCAGAGGGAGAAATTATATAGACTTTCAAGTTCCTTTAAGGAATTAACAAGGTAGACAGCGGGGAATTATTTACCCTGAATACCAGGTCATGGTGGAAATTAACAGGAGGGAGGTTCAGGAGGGATGTGAGGAAGTACTTCTTTATGGAAAGGGTGATGGAACCTTGAAACAGTCTGTCAGCCATGGTGGTGGGTGCAAACACAGTCAGGAGATTCAAGCAGGCATGGGATAGAATGAAGGCAATGATGGCTGTCCAGGACAAAAAGACCAGGAAGGCATACCTCTCAACCCCCTCATCACAAATCAGGGACAAGGCTTAAAATGATCAGGGACACATGACCAAAATCAGGGACACATCTGGTAAAATAAAAATATTAGTTTCAGAAGCTGTGCACAACATACTTCTTAGTATGAATAGCATTTTCTTATAGAAAACTAGACTGTAACACCA
Source organism: Neoceratodus forsteri (assembly GCA_016271365.2). Classification (NCBI taxonomy): domain Eukaryota; kingdom Metazoa; phylum Chordata; order Ceratodontiformes; family Ceratodontidae; genus Neoceratodus; species Neoceratodus forsteri. The sequence goes on along the minus strand of CM028129.1, from coordinate 1,345,663,593 downwards.
ATTGCTGGCATTATTTTGTCATTCCAATCTCTAGTCTGCAGTGCCAGAAATGCCAAATTTAGGAGGGACAGAAAACATTTCTGAGGCAAAATCAGGGACATCTCTGAAAATCAGGGACAGATGAGAGGTATGCAGGAAGGAGAATAAGGATATGACAGGGAGGGTTAATACCCTGGGGGAACAATATGTTCCAGGTAAGGTTCCAGAGATTATAGGGAATATGGGAAGACTAGATGGACCTCTCGTCTTTTTCTGCCATCATTGTCTATGTTTCTGTGTTTCTATGTCCTGCAGTTCATTCATCTCAAAGAAATCTACCACCCTCTCCTTGATAATAGCCTTAAGTATCTTCCCCATTGCTGAGGTCAGACATACCAGCCTCTAGTTAGCTTGGGTCTCCTGTGTCCTCACTTTTATAAAATGGGACTACATCTGCTAATATTCACTCCCCTGTAACTACTCCCTGTACAGGAAAGCAGTTAAACACATCTGCAAGTGGTCTCAGCAGAGCCATGCCCAATTCCCTCAGTGCCACAGGGTGGAGCCTGTCCAGCCCAGATACGATAATTCTTGGAGTATCATATCTACTGTTATAACCGCAGTTTCTAAAACATGCCTACTGCCCTCCTTTGGTTTGGTGGTGTACTCAATAAGTGGGCCCTGTTCCTCCACCATGAATAATGAGGCAAAATATTTGTTTAATAGTTTTGCTTTCCCAGAATACGTAACCATCCATACCCCTCCTTTCTATAGCCTTTCTATGCCCTTCTTTGTCTTCCTTCTTTTCCTAATATAGCTAAAGGAATCTGTATAATTTCCCTTAATCCTTTGTGCAATTTTGAATAGTATCTCAGCGTTGGCCCTTCTGACTACTGCCTTGCTACCCTCATTCTGTCCAATATGCTTTCTGAGGAATGTTTCCTTTTTACATGGCTCCACAAACATCTGGAGAGTTTTTTAATGGTTTATTTTATTATACACAATAGCTAAGATATTTATTTCCTTGCAGTCCTGCTTCTGTTAAACTTTAAAACTGGGATGAATGAAATCCATGCCAGCCAGGTGACTTGGTAAGGGTTACCTAGTGAGTGTCTCTGGTAAAAAAAAAGGAAAAATAGGAAATGTTGGCAGAAAAAGACCATTGGTCCATCTAGTCTGCCCTGTTTTTCCCCTTCCTATGCTGGAACCTAGTGTCTAGTCAGAGTTATTGCCCTCACCTCCCCCTCCCCCCTGCACCCATCACCTCTGCTAGTAGACTGTTCTATGGCTCAACCACTCTGTAAAATAAAACATTCTCACATCCCTACTGAATCTCCTCTTGCCAACCTCTACTCATGCTCCCATATTCTTGATTTGACAGTCCTGTTGAATATTTCCCCATAATCTACCTTATTAATTCCTTTCAGGAAGTTGAATTTCTCTAGGATATCTCCCCTCTGCCTTTTGGTCTCAAGTGAGTATATGTTTGGGGTTTTAAGCTGATCCTCGTAACATCAGTCCTGCTGGCCTGAAACATTTTGGTTTCCCTACGCTATAGTGTCTCTTGCTGTCTTTGTATTTTCTTTGGTGGTGCTCCAGATCTGGGCACAGTATTCCACATGCAACCTCACTAGGAATCTACAAAGAGGCTATATCACCTCCTTTCTGCTGCTGTGAACCCCCCTCCTGATACACCCCAACATCCTGGTTACCTTGCTTTAGGCAGTATTACTCTGATTGTATTATGTTACAGAGTACTTTATTATGTTTCCTAGGTCCCTTTACTTAGTGGTAGTGTCCAGCTTAACCTCTCCCATCCAGTATTACCATACTGGGGTTTTGTTCCCTATGCACATCACCTTGCACTTTTTGGCACTGAATTTCAACTGTCAAACTTTGGGCCGCCACTCTTTTTTTTAATAATAATAATAATAATTTTTATTAAAAATGTAAAATCAATACAAACCAAACACATACTTGAGATAAAACAGAGAACACCAAATGGAATAGAGCAATATACAATAAGTAAAGCCAAAAACCTATAAATACTGAAAAAACATTAACTGTGAACATTCTGAACAAATACTATAAAAAGCTGGTCACATCAGAAGGAAAACCAAATGTACAAACCATTCACCAAAAATAAAAGGAGGTAGGATAACCCAATGTGTAACTCTATGAAAGAACAGATTAAGGCAAAAATATGGAAAAGTAAAGGATAATTATAGGACTGAAAGGGGCAAGGAGGTGGGCAGAAGGTGAGAAAGAAATATAAACCACCAAGTCACCACAAAAAGAAATAAATAAGGACTGAGGGAAGCATTAAGGAGGTAGAGGGGAAGATTGGGCATCTAGATAAGCCAGTTGGGGGGTGCCAAATGTTGTGGAACATTGACATATGGGAGAGAGAGAGATACAGTAGGTGAGATAAGCATTCATGCAAGGCTAGCTGGCCTAAAGCAAGCAACCACTCCTTTATGCAGGGGATCTCAGGAGATGGCCATCAACAGAGAATAAGATGCTTGGCAATAAGTATGGCAGTGAGAGCCCACTGCACATGAGGGTCAGAACAGGGTTTATCAAGGGGAGGCCCAAGAGAATGAGGTGTGCATTGAGATGAACATAGCTGTGAAGGATGGTCCTGCAGACAGAAGGGGCATATGAGAGGACAAAGCCAGAGAAGATAGATCACCTCTCTAATCTTAGCAGGACCCTCTGCAGCTCCCTGATCCCTTCCATGCTGTTTATCCTGTCACAGAGCTCAGTATCATCTGCAAAAAGACACATCTCACCTTGCATCCCTAATGTTATGTCACTGATGAATATACTAAAACGGACCAGTCCCAGGACTGAACCCAACAGTACCCCACTTGTGACCTCCCTGCCCCTGCTTGACCCTGTTTAACTCCCTGTGGTGCCCCCCCACCACCCCAACAACTTCCCACTCATCTAAATAGATCCTTTGCTACTACCAGGTCTTCAAACTTCTTTGGCAACCTTCTGTATGGCCTTGCTGAAGTCAAAGTAGAGCAAATCCACTGCTTTTCCCCTGTTCACTGCCCTTGTTACCCAGTCAAAGAATGCTATCTGGTTGGTATGACATGACCTTCCTGACATGAACTTGTGCTGCTTAGTATCCTGGAGCCCATTTCCCTCCAGGTAGTCCACTAGATCCTCTTTGTCTAAGGTCTACATTAGTTTGCCTGCTAAGTAGGTAGGACTAACATGTCTATTGTTTCCTGGTTGCTCTGTGTCTCCTCCATTGTAGAGCGGGACTACATCTGCTACCCTTCAATCTTTTGGAATCACCTCCTACCGTTGGGAGCTATTGAATATCCCAGCCAGGGATTCAACCAGTTGTGACGCCAGTTCCCTGAGTACCCTCGAGTACATCTCATCTGGTCCTAGAGCCTTGTGTATTTTCAGGGCTGCTAGCTCTTTTCTGACCATTTCTCCTATAAACACCCTTGCCCTATTTCTGGGATTCTTCTTGCAGCAACCATTGGTGGAAAATGAATCTGCACTCTTAGTCACTAGGCTGCACAACCTCCTCAAATACCCATACCAGTCAATGTAAAACAAGATAAATGAATGTACTGTTATAACTGGAATAATAAAATAATGAAGAATAAGGGACTGTGAATATTAAAACCAAATAACATTGTTCTGTAAATCTGAGTAACAAATATTGTTTCCTGTATATGTCACATAGCAATTGTTAACAATTTTCCCTTAGGGATGATGATGTTAGACATGACATGAAACATCACTTTCAGTAAAATATTAATCAAGGAAAAAGATTGTCCTGTATCAAGGGATTAACATGCATACAAGGTAATGCTGATAACACTTATCATCAGGAAAATAAATCTACCAAAAATGAAAGTTCCATTTGTAGTGATGTTAAATTCATGACATGTTTTAAATTTCAGTTTCCAAGAATGTTACATATACAATCTTAGTGTTGTGTTTTGTTTCTGTGATATTTATAACTGACATAAGACCTGGTTCTGGTTTAAATCATATTACCAAAAGTTAAGCAAGAGATCAATTTATTCTGAAATCTACAAACCAATTACCAGATGTAAATAGGAATGTGATTTATAAAGCAATGCTGCTATGAGACTATCCTTGTACACCACATTATTTCTACTATATTTGTATAATGATATCACATTCCAGACATCTTCGTTCATTATGAAGCTTCAGGCATTCAAATCTGTTGCATGCTGCTAATCAGAAAAAAATCATCAGTGGGTTATATGGTACATTATCATAAATTGTATTTGTTTGCACTGTTAAAATGTGACTCATGAAATAATTATGCCCTTTCTGCAACTATAGTTAAGCTGTTTTTAAAATAAGGAAGTATTTTCTAGTAATATGGATATTTGTAACTTGGCAATCGTGCTTCTTTGAAGGTGTTTGCTGAAATGTAGAAGATGCATGTCTTCATTAGTATGCAGTATGTGCTGGCTGCAGAAAATAGCCAAAGTAGTACAAAGTTAAATGAGAAAGTTGGGATTTTAAAGTGTTCATTATACAATAAGTGTTCTTACAGATGTTATGCCAGGTGGTTGGTGGGCTATGCAGTTTAAAAATTCTAAACAAAAAGGAACAAGATCTTGATGGTAGGGGGCTAGATGGGATTGGGATTGTTCCCAGTCACTCTCTCTGCTCCACCGAGGAGTTGTTGCTAGCCATCCCAAGCTCAAGACTGATACAATGTGGTTATAGAGCTTTCTTGGAGACATCACTGGCAATTTGCAAATCCTTCCCATACCATCTTAAGAGCTCCCCCTCAGTGCAGGCATTTAAACAGGGCCTGAAAAGTTACCTCTTTGAAATGGCCTATGGACCTACTGATTAGTTTGTGTTCCACCAGTACTTCTGTATATTTTAAAAGTTTTTTCTTCAATTTTATGATGTCTATTTTTTACTATTTTTTTTCAGTTAAATGTTTTATTGTTTTCAAACATAAAGCAAAACATACATACAATATTACAAATACAGTGGATGTGTATACAGAGTCGCTTGGTGTTGACAGTCTGGACATAACCTTGATGTTACACCATCCCGTCCAAGTATCCATTCAAGCTGCACTTATAATTGTATAATTGACATCGTATGAAGGATAAATGCCTCTTTTATGATACCCATGTACTAGTATGTAGACTGGTGTCAACACCCTAATCACCAAACATACATAACAAAATAATAAAACAAAGAAAAGGAGAAAAATACAGAGGGAATACCCCCTGGGGTATATACTGTGAATACCTATGAAATCTCAGATCCTAAAGCATATCGAGAAACGGACAAGATAGATGCACCTACCTCACTTTTCCCATAGCTCGCAACCATAGGGAGGTATCACCACTTATAAGACAAGGCTTCATGGAGTATAATAGTTACACCCTCTTATGGCCGCTGCGTACACTGCTTCTGGAGGGGAGAGAGACCACAGAGTAAACAAAGTAATATCATACATCATCTGTTCCTACTGTGGAGCATATCTATTATTAATAAGCAGTGTTATACATTCTATACGGGTAAAGTGGGTATGTTAGATACCCCTACTCAAACCACAAAATGTAACACTTGATAGATATTCACATACCAGTCATTGACCTATATTAAACCTATAAAACAGAAATTACCTCAATGTGGGTAAACTATGTACACTATATTATTCAAATAGAAACAACATTGCACATTGCTGACACTCTATACCCTTGTAATCATAGATTCATAAAACAGTATGCATAGGTAACCTTAGTTCAGACAGTAAGTGGTGACAGATGGATATGAGGAGACTGATCATCCAATACCGGCTCTGGCTGACAGATATGCCATGAAGGGAGCCCAGCAAGGAGAGAAGTATTCCATCTTCCCCATAGCCATATGTGTCCACCTATCCATCTCATATACAGAGGAAAGCGATGCTATAATCTCCTTGAGACTGGGCAGGACAGTACTTTGCCAGTTTTGTAGGATTGACCGTTTAACCTGCATACTAAGTAGGAATAGCCACCTAAGTTCCTGGTGTTTAAGGGGGGGAACACCACGCCACAAACCTAACAGCATAAGGGAAGGGTCAACAGGAACCTGACAGTTAAGTATCATGCTGGCCACATGTATCACTTCCTCCCAAAGATCATGTATTCAGGGGCATTGCCAAAGAATATGAAATAGATCCCCCCCCGGGCTGGAGACATCGCCAGCACATATCATGTGTGAGGACTTTCATTTTCTTTAATATAGCAGGTGTCCTGTACCAAGAATGTAAAATTTTATTATGTATAAGTCTACTCTGGGTATCTTTATGAGTTTTTAACCCAACCTGCCAGCACCGTTTCCACTGTGTCTCTGATATTTGTATATTTAAGGCTTTTTCCCATTTTAACTTAGACTTTATATTGGAGGAAGGTAGTGAGTCCTCAGTACAGCATATATATCGTAGCTGCAACTTTATTGGGCAGGTGAAGCCACCTTTTTAAGTATGAGTCGCAAGCAGAGCTTTACCCTGATTTAGGAGAGGTCTAAGACTGTCACGCAGTTGCAGGTATTTCCAAAAATCTGATTTATCCAGGTTCCATCTGGATTGCAGGTTCGAGCACGTATCCACCACAAAGGAATTGGGTCCCACTATATCCTTAAGGAATATAATCCCTTTTTCTTGCCAGGAGAGCCAGGCCACCATGGAGCCACCAATGGTTATGCTAGGGTTGTTCCACAAGGGCACATATGTAAGGGGAAGTGTCGGGAGTTTTATTTTTTTTTGTAGAATCTTCCAATATCTGATTGAAGAACCTATAGTGGGATACAATGCATACTCCTGACCAGGGGAGGAGCAGAGAAAAGAGACTGCTGTAGGGCTATTACTGTACATCTGTTCGAGCCTTAGCCACTGAGGAGAATCAGTATTATGGGGTTGGAACCATTTCAATGTTTGTGCTCCTTGAAAAGCTATCTTATAGCCTTCAATCCATGGAAGGCTCCATCCTCCCTGCAGAGGATGACCCCGAAGTTGATTTCTACTGAAACGAGGTCTAACTGAGCCCCATAGGAAGGATCCAATCATTGTGTCTATTTTCCTGAACCAGTAATTTGGGAGAAAAAGGGGAATATGAGCTAGCACATAGAAAAATCTAGGGGCGAGGGACATCTTAAAAGCAGCTATCTTACCTGTCATGGTTAGATGGAGCTTATTTATTCGCTCCATTTCAAGTTTACAATTTGCCAGAAGGGGGCACAAGTTATTATCCCACCACTTCGCTAAATTGCTCCCAACCTTGATTCCCAAGTATTTGATCGTATGCTGTGACCATTTAAGTCCAAACTGTGCCAGCAGGTGAGACTTGCACTGCGAGTTGAGAGGGAGTATTTCAGTTTTGGATTGATTTATTTTTTAACCCTGAAATGGATGAAAAGGAATCCAGAATATCTAGAAGATGGGGTAAGGATTAGTTAACGTCTCTTAGCAATACCAGCAGATCATCAGCATACAGCAGGGAGGAGACAAAGACCTGCCCACTACCGATACCAGTGATGTGCGTATTCTGTCTGATTGCAGCTGCTAATGGTTCAATAGCAATGACAAACAAAAGAGGAGAGAGCGGGCACCCTTGACGTGTACCTCTGTGTAAAGGAAATGGTTCAGATAGGACCACATTAGTGAGGACTTTTGCATTGGGAGATGTGTAAATGGAGGAGACAGCCACTCTAAAGTTCGATCCGAACCCCATGTGGTGTAAAACTTTCTGCAGGTAATCCCACTCCACTGAATCGAATGCCTTTTCAAAATCAATGGCAACAGCAGCAGATGCCCTTAATGTATCCTGATTCGCTATGTGAATAAGATTAATAAGTGTTCTAATATGGTCAGTGCTATATCTACTTTTTACAAAACTGACCTGTGATGGGTGAATCAGGGATGGTAGGACCAGGGCCAGTCTATCCACAAGCACTTTGGCGTAGACCTTGTTGTCTGAATTTATTAAGAATATGGGGCGATAACTAGCCGGTTCATCAGGGGGTTTGTCTTTTTTGGGAATCACTGAAATGACAGCCTCCCTTAGTGTAGGGGGTAGTATACCTTTATCCTTGGTCTCCTTAATGACCTTACAGAGCAAGGGAGAAATCAGAGGGGATAATAGTTGCAGAAAGTCCACAGGGGACCCATCACTGCCAGGGGCCTTTCCTGTTTTTAAAGCCATCAGGGAGGCCGCAACCTCTGCATGGGTTAGGGGTTTCTCCAGAGCTGCCGTTTGTTCTGGAGTCAACTTCAGGAGTCTCACCATATCTAAAAATGGTGATATATCCAAACAAGGATTGGTTTTGGTTGACTTGTATAATTGAGAGTAAAATGCCTTCATAATATCATTCACTTCTTGTGGATTCGTTTTCACTACTTCTGTGGCTGGATCTTTTAACCCCCCTATGTACCTATTACCTTGTTGTTTCCGCAGCTGATATGCCAGAATTTTACCACTTTTTTCCCCACCCTCCCAGTATGTATGGCTTAATCTAACAAGTGCCAAGTCAGCCATCCTGGAGAGAAGTTCATTTAACCTAGTCCTTATATCCAGAACTCTTCGACCCCACAGTGACTTAGAGAATGGGTGGTATTGAGCCGTAAAAGTTTTTTCATCATTGAGCAGGTCGTCCTCCAATTATACCCTTTCCCATTCCCTATTTTTCCTTCTGTAGGAGGCATATCCTATAATTTTCCCATGCATGGTGGCTTTGAAGGCCTCCCAGGTATTTTGGGCAGATGTGTCCTCAACGGGGTTTTCCCTAAGAAAGTTTGTAGTCTCTAATTCAGCCCAATTTCTGAAATTGGGATCTCAGAGAGTAGCGGATTGAGTCTCCAGGAAGGGATCTTCAGAAGAAGGACCCTAAGAGATAACTACCTGTACTGGGGCATGGTCCGAGATTACCATGGGAAGAATAACTGAGTTACTAACTAGGCCCGTAAGAGTATGGGAAATAAGCCAGTAGTCTAATCTACTATAAGTACCATGGACCCCAGAATAGTAGGAGTAGTCTTGGACAGAGGGGTGCACTAAGCGCCATATGTCCACCAGCTGATACTCAGGTTAGGTGTTGAACGACCTGAGCTCCCCTGGTGTGAGATTCTTTACCTAGATCACTCCTGTCCAACACAGGGACAAGTTTAAGATTAAAGTCCCCCCCGATGATAATGGGTATATCTTTTTCTACCATTGTGTCTAATTTAGAGTTCAACTCTAAAAAGAAAGAAGGATCATCCACATTCGGAGCATAAATGTTTACCACCAGAAGGTGGCCCTTGGGGGTGTCGAACAGGGCTATTACCCAGAGTCCCTGAGAGTCTGTCTTCCTCTTAACCACCACCCATGGGAGTGATTTGTGGATCAGGATTGCTACGCCTCTTTTCTTCGTGGAGGCACAAGAATGCAGTTCCATACTATTTTTTACTATTTTTAAGCAGCCTGAGCCCGCGGGAAAAGGTGTTATACAAATAAAAATGCCTGCCTTATTTTGTTGCTAGAGTATATTCCTGCTACTGGTGCCCAATGGCAGACATGGATAGGATGTGAGGCTCAACGGAAGACCTTCTTGCAGTTAGGGAGGAATGGATTGAGGGTATTTTATGGCAGGTTATCCACTCCCTTTTTTATCCCATTTGCCCAGTCTGCCCTTCCCTAATCCTCGTGGTTAATGGTTCACCTATGTCTGATCCTACCTCTGTTGCTGCTCACTACAACAAGTTCTTCACAACCTGCACCCTCCTTCATCTTCCCCCCAAGCTCCTCTCCTTCCACTCCTGCACTCCCCCACCCCTGACTGTATTTCAGCTTCTCCACCTTTCACCATCCAGAAAACTCTGCTTGCCTTTGTCATCGAGGCATAGGCCAGGAAGCATAGGAAAACCAGGAGCAGTTGTAAAAGTCCCAAGAAACATTTTATTATCAATAATAGCAAAATAAACATAAAAATTATTCAATATAACTATTTACAAAGGTAGTATAAACAAAGAAAACAAAGTACTTCATTTGAGGGAACATCTAATTCCAAGTTTCAGACTTGCTCTCTCTCTAGCAAAAGTATTGCTGATCTTATTTCTGCCTCCTAAGCTTGTTAAGAGACCAGAACTTTGTAAATTTATTTTCTTGCAGGTGCAGCAAAATAGAACATGATGTCCCAGAACTGGTCTTTTGTTGACAACTCTGCAAAAGAGTTTGCTGCATGTCAAAGTTAACCCCCTAAATTCCAAACAGCTTTTTGCAATCATTTCAACAGTACAACCATATACAGCGTCAAACTAAGGGATCCCAATATCACTTACAGTTTCACACAAAAATTCACATATATTTTTATAAACACAAATATGCAAGGGGAAAGAAAAGACAGAAACAGCAAGTGAATGCAGAGAGACAATGAGAGGCAGAGAATCGGGAGACCCTTGGAGTGATCAGTTCCTTGGTCTCATGAGAACATTTGGTTGCCCAACCAGACAGACATAAGACAGAAAAGGTGAGGACAGAACAGATCCTTTTGTTTTAACTCTTTTTGATTAACAAATGGGACAGGGTCTTAGTCAACCCTGTCACATACCCCCCCCCCATTTAAGAAGGAACCTGTTTTAAAAACAGGTTTGCAAAACTTTCTATTAATACTCTTCTAAAATTAGCTTATAACCTTTACAGTTCAGTGCATGTGCAGTATAGCAAACAGTGAAGTTCTAATTCACACTTTTTTAACCTTCTAAATTCTCATCTCCTGATCTATAGCTTGACAGAAAATCAGCATTGACATTCTCTTTTCCAGATGTGTGCCTCACCTTGAATTTAAATGGCTGTAGTGCCAGGTACCACCCTGTGATTCTGGATTTTTTATTCTTCATATGGTTAAGCCAACAGAAATGCTTATGATCCATTAGAAGTACAAAGTCAGTGCCTAGCAAGTAAAACTTAAGGAACTCCATGGCCCACTTTGCCACAAGATATTCCTTTTCAATAGTGGAGTACCTGTTTTTTCTCTGTCGTGCAACTTTCTACTTATATATAAAATGGGATATTTCATCCCATCAATATTTTGACTCAAGACTGCACCCAGGCCAATCTCTGATGCATCTGTCTGTAACAAAAAGTGTTTCTCAAAGTCTGGTCTTTGTAAAACAGGGGCTGAACATAATGCAGCCTTGATGGCCTGAAAAGCTTCATCACACTCTGGGGACCATTTCACATTATCCAAGAACACTTTCTTTGTGAGTTCAGTAAGGAGAGTAGCTGACTGGGCAAAGTTGGGAACAAATCATTGATAGTAACCCGCCAGACCTAAAAATGACTGGACATGTTTCTTTGTTTTAGGGATAGGACTGCTAGATACAGTTTATATCTTAGAAATCTCTGTCTTTACTTCTCCATTTCCCAAACATATCCCAAATATCTGGTTTCCTGCATGCCAAATACACATTTGGTAGGATTAATGGTCAGACCTGCATTTTGATAGCTTGGATAACTGCTTGTAGGTGTTCCAGGTGGCTTTTCCAGTCTGGACTGTACACCACAACATCATCCAGGTATGCAGCACAATAGCCAGTGTGAGAGGATACATTTGCATCCATGTACCACTGGAATGAAGTAGGTGCACCATGTAAACCAAATGGCATGATGGTGAACTGGTAAAATACAACAGGGGTGGCAAATGCAGTTTTGTCTCTGGATTCTTTAGCTAAGGGAATCTACCAGTAACCCTAGGTGAGATTGATGGTACTGATGTACTTGGCACTTCTCAATCTGTCCACCAAATCATCTATCTGGGCAAAGGATAACTGTCAAATGCGGACACTTGATTAAGTTTCCTAAAATCAAGCAAGATTCTTACACTCTTTTTTATTTACAGTCACCATTGGTGATGACCAGGAACTTCTTGACTCTTATATAATACCCAATTCTTTCATTTTTTGTATTTTCTTAACCATGTTTGCTCATAACCGCTCTGGTAATCTGTATGTCTTTTGTCTAACAGGGTGAGCATTCCCAGTCACTATTACATGCTCAGCCCCTTTTGCTTGACTTGGCCCTATGGTAAATGTACTGTGAAATATCTTTAGTAAGTTACAAAGTTCTGCAGTTTGTTCAGAGGTTAAGGAGACAGTCACCTTTACAGCATCAGCTGTTATAGTTTGTTCCAGTCTGTCATAAGCTATATCAGTATCTTCTTTATCAGTTGCTGGTAAAACTAGCAAAGCAGCCTTTGGTGTTTTTTCAACCCATTTCTTCAGGAGGTTTGTGTGGTATACCTTGGTAGGATTTTTCCTATCAGGGGTTTCAATTTCATAGTAAACTGTGCCAATACATTTAAGCACTTTATAAGGCCCTTGACACTTCATTAATAATTTCTTATTAATGATTAATCATTAATTTTCTGTAGTGGGTAATAGTAGCAAGACTTTTTCACATGGCTCAAAAACATTTTCTTTTACACCATGGTTATAATATGTCTTCTGCTGGTTTTGGACCTCCTCCTGATTACTATGGGTAATTTCAACATATTTTGCCAGTTTCATTCTCAGGGCACACATATAAGACGTAATAGATTGTTTTTGAGTGGGATTATCTTCCCATATTTCTTTTCATACATCTAGTGGCCCTCTAGGTTGTCTACCATACAGCATTTCAAATGGTGAAAACCCTGTTGAGGCTTGTGGCACTTCTCTGGGAGCAAAAAGCATGTAAGGTAAGTATTGGTCCCAATCTTTCCATTCTCCTTTTACAAACCTTTTCAACTTGTGTTTTAAGGCTTGGTTAAAACACTCAACAAGACTGTCTGTCTGAGGGTGATGGGGGAGGTTCTTATAGCAGTGATACCTAGTAGTCGGTACAGCTCCTTCAGTAATGCAGCACCAAAATTACTACCCCAATAAGAAATAATTTTTTCAGGCATACCCACCCTGCTGAAACTTTTGGCAAGCTCTGCTGCTGCCTTTGGGGCTGTGACAGTAAGCACTGGAACTGCTTCTGGGTATTGAGTAGCATTGTCACAAACAGTACTAAAAGAATGAATCAATGTCCCTTTTAACTTTTCTCTAAAGGGCCAAAAACATCAATTGCAATTCTCTCAAAAGGCAAATCTATCAAGGGTAGGGGCACCAGGGGCACCTTATCATTTTTAGTCACTGGGACTACTTTCTGACATTCAGCACAAGAACTGCAGTAGGTGCAAACATCTTCAGGAATTCCAGGCCAGTAAAATCTGTACAGCAATCTGGCAAGGGTATGATCCCTCCCGGAGTGATCAGCCATAGGACTATCATGTGCTATCTGTAACAGCTCAGTTCGATACTTTAGTGGCGTAACCAATTGTTCTGCCTGTTCCTGTGCCTGAAGTTTAACACAAACTCAGCACAGTAACCATTACATTTTTTAAACATTGGTTCACCCTGTTTTTGTTTCACCCCCTGTTGCTTAAAACACCTTGGAGAGAAGCATCATTTCTTTGCTCTAAAACAAAATCACAATCAGTTATCAGTTTAGCTTCAGAATTTTTATATTTTAACCCCTTATGTCCATCAGTCTTTTGTTGCTGCTGTTGTTTCAGGTGTCTTCTTTCTTTCCTAGACTTCTGGATCTTGGAGCTGGGCTCAAACAAGTCTGCATCAAAGTCACCAAAAGGAAAAGTATCCCCACCATCTAAGATTTTCTTTGCCTGTGCTCTTGTTACCACTGCTGCTGAAACTGCAAGGTTCAGTTCCTCTGAAATTAACTCAATAAAACCTTGGACAGTATCCTGTGATGACAGTGACTGAAAATGACTGACTGCTAAACAGAAACTCATTTTCAGTGATATAATCTAGGGCTACCCTGCAAGGGTAGTGACCCTACAGTGAAAGCGACTGTAGGGAGAGTGACCAGAAGGTGGAATAGTAGAGGGAAGGAGAGAAAGGGTCCATAGGAGACTGCTGTGCCTGCTCCAGCCAAGCTAGCCTTGTGGTATGGGGGAAGGGTGGCTAACTGTGGCTGAGCAGGTACAGAGTTCAGGGCTGGGGACCAGGAGAGTGACAATTTTGCCACTGCCTGTGGGTGCGGTACTTAATTTCTTCCCACAAATGCGGGCTGTGCTCCTTCCTCAACATGCACCCCCCTGGAGTTAGTAATCTTTATTCAGGGGGTGAGGGGGCAAAGGCCCCCATAAGGGGGAGTGTGGGGGGCACAGCCCCCACACAAAAATACTTTTTCTTTTGCCGGATGCTGGGTTGCCAGCAAGTGTATATCACTGATTTGCTTTTTGGTGATTGATTGATTGATTTATTTCAGTACTCGGAAAACCATTTGAGCTCAGAGCTCTTGACATAGGTTCCACATCAGGACATTTCAGTACAACAGACAGGTGAAATTATACAAAGGATAGCAGAAATACAAAGGTAAACAATCAGGATTATATATCAAACATAGCACAGGTCACAGGAAAACAGACAATGTACAGTGCCCAATGGTGAAACCAATCAGTTGTCAGCAAACAAGAGGTTGTTTGGAGTGTTGCTAAGTGCTAAGGAAAAAATTAAAAAAGGGGTGAAAGGGAGGAGCCCAAGTGCAATGTGCAAAAGGAGAGCATAATATCAGTATAGCAGTAGGGATCGGAGGGAGGTGACTAGATTGGAAGCAAAGGGAGAGGGTGCTAGTTGTGTGGCGGGAGCAGGAGGGCCTACTCAGGGGAGAGAGGGAAGGGTTGAGGGTGCAGGGGGATGGAAGTAGTGATGGGGGTGGAAAGGTGGTGCTAGCGATGGCAGGCACATTGAGATTCGCATATTATAAGGAGCTTCAAGTTCATTTTGAAAGTACCCAGTGTGGGCAGGTGTGCAATGTTCTAATGCATGGTAAGTAAAGGATCTTTGTCCTTGAGATGTTCAGCATTTCAGAGTTAGGAAGGACTGGTGTTCGGAGTTATAGGTGTGCCATGGATTATTGCTGGGAACCAGAAGTTGTTGGACCACTGGCAGTAGCTGACCAAGGTAGATCTTTTTGGCCAGGAGGCAGAATTGATATTTTAGTTGGCCATTGAGCATGAGTCAGTGTGCCCTGGCATAGAGATCACAGGTGTGGGTCAGTCAGTGTGCACCTAAGGTGAGTCGGCAGGCTTTGTTGAGTGCAGTTTTTAGACACTCACCATAATAGCGATCGCTATTTTGTGATCACTATTATTACATGGAATCCCCTGGACAGTCATTTCCAATAATCATGGGTACAGGTAACTTGGGTGCTTCCCCCACTTTCATTTGGTGTGACACCCTGTTAATATTCAGGATGACTTGTGTGGTAGGATAATATTGTGTTTCCCCATGGATGCAAATGACACCAGTACCTGGTTCTTTTACATAGTATTTTCCCAACACTTCAACATGCACTAGGGTCTGTCTGCTTCCCAATCAATAAGTCCATTTACAGTCTTATCTCCAACCTTGACATCTGTTAAATACATGCCCCAATTTGCTAAGGCCAAATCTGCTTCAGTGTTACTGCCCTTGTTTTAATGTCAGTTTTTTTCGATATGGCCTGACTTGTTACAGTTCCAGCAAATAAAGTTTTTGGGTGCAGATTTGTTATCCCACCAGAGTTTTTATCTTATCTGGAATTAAATTGGGAAAAAGAGATGTGTTTTTTCTGGCCATCAGATTGTCCTCGGCCAAAGAAATGGCCTTTTCCCAACTTTCTGGTTGGTGTTCTTTCACTCAAAGCTGCACATCTGTAGGCAGGATGTAGATGAATTGCTCCATTGTAAATGTGTCAGTGATCTGTGGGACTGTTTTGCCCTCTGGTTGTAGTCATTTAGTAAGGTGTTCTTTGAGTCGGGTGAAGGCTTCTTGAGGATTGTCAAATGAGTTGTACTTCAGGGACCAGAATCTTTGCCTGTAGGTCTCTCCTGAGATGTTGCATCTTTTCAGGATTTCTCTTGACACACGGCCATAATTTTCTGACTGTGCAGTGTCCATACTGCCGTAGTCAAGTTGGGCTTTACCTGTCAGGTAAGATACTAGTCTGATTGCCCATAGCTGCTTTGGCCACTGAGAAGCTCCAACAACCCATTTAAAAGTTGTCAGGTATGCTTCAATATCATCCGAAGGACACAGCTTTGAAAGTTTAATGTCTTTTAAGATTATGCCTTATTGTTCTGCTAGACCAGTGCCAGATCCTCCAGCTTTGATAACTTGCAAGGCATCTATCCATTACTGCATCTCTTCTTTTCTTTGCTGCTCCTGTTGCTGCATCTCTTCATGACCCCTGAGCTTGCTGCTGAAGAATCCATACCTTTCTGCCATGCTTCCCTGGTACCAGGTTCAGTACCCACACAAAAAAGTCCTGGCTTAGAGTGAGTATGGCATAATTCTCACTTAGGCTGACACCATCTGCCGTTGAAGCACAGGCCAGGAAGCATAGAAAAAACAGGAACAGTTGTAAAATTCCCAAGAAACATTTTATTATCAATAACAGCAAAATAAATATAAAAATTATTGAATATAACTATCTACAAAGGCAGTACCAACAGACTTATGTACAAGAGATAAGTGGGAAATGGACATCTGTTCTTTGTGATTTTTTTTTCCTTTGGCCCCCTTGAAAAAAGGCTTCAACAGCTACTTCAAAGAAAATTTGTTCAGGGGCCCTTTGTAATCATAGACTTCACACAATATGATATAAAATTCAATCTTTTTATTTCATCTCCCCTACATTTCACTCCTGTGTGGATCTTGTTCACGGGGTTTTTAATTATTTTTCTTTTTTCTTATTTCATTCTGTTTTCAAATAAAAAATTATACTTTAGTATTTCTGTTATTTTTCTTTTTAAACAATCTTTTGTTAAAGTTTTTAGCACAATCACATACCAATTATTAGTATACTTGCATGGCTTGGTCTGCTTTTTTTTTAAACTTTTCTTTCTTTTTCTCTTTTTCTAGTCTATAGTGCTCATGTACTTTTTCTGAAATGAGATAAGACATAAAGCAATGTATATCACTGTGATGGAATGTGTGGGAGTTAGGTTTCTCTTGTTTCTGCAGCTATTGAAGCTTGACCCCCCTCCCCCATTATCAAATAAAGCAGCCTACCTGCTGGAATACTTTGAGTAACATGGAGGTTGTCCCTCACTGTTTGTGATTTTTTACTTTTGGCTGCAGGGAGACAACAAATTTGGACATGTTTTAACCCTAGTTCAATTTTTCAAAGTTCAGTGCTTAATTCTTTATCAGTTAAGTCTTTTTTAGTTTAAAAGGTTGTCTCTCTTACCTCCTCCTTAGTGCTCATGTTCCTGTATTCACTCAATGTGATTCTGAAATCTGGGTCTTACCCTACTTCCTGCAGGGGCTGCCTCTTATTCTAGTGCCTGTTTTGTGCTGATCAGAGGTCCCTCAACGGTTGCCAAGCAACCATTAACTTGACCTGTTTACAGCACAAAACAGGCTTGTTCCTAGTTTCCTTTTCATTCCGTCACTTTTATGTTTTTTTTATCGGTTTATTTAGAATATATTTAATCATAGATGTGACAGGAAAAACATATGTAGCGCCATGGCTTTTTTGGAAAACTTACTGGGGTGGGATAGCTGATTATGGTGGAAATAGTATAGTTTTGTGATGTGTTCTGTTTACTGTTATACAAAAGAATAAATAAGACTATATGATAATGCTTTTCATGAAGAATCTTTCAGTTTCTTTCTAACTTTTGCTCATCTTGAGTCTTTAGTGGTGTGTAATATTATAACATCCTTTTCATGCTGTATGCTGGTGCATGGCAGGGAGGTCACTCCATCTTGACCTTTCAAATTACAATCTGCTTCTTAGTTATACATATATTCATTTGTGTTATAACTTGTGCTTTTCTTAGCTTCTAGTTGTCATATACAACTTGTAATTCTTTCATGCATACATAGGCACTATATAGGGAGGTCAACTTAATTTGACCTTTCATTACTGAAATCCAAAGGAAACACAACATTCAACACACAAAGTCTTTAAAACAACTGAATACAAAGAAATGTTTGTATAGCTAAAGTCACAATTTGCTTTCTAGCTGTAATATATTCCATTCTTCTTGTACCTTTTGCTTATTTAGTTAGAATATATGATTACAATTTTGCTTTCATACATAAAAGGATACAGTGGAAGGAGGTCAACTTAATTTGACCTTTCCTTATTTACATAAAATATGCTTTGTGCTCACTTTTTTTGTGAACAAGGTGTTATGATTGTGACAGGTCCCTGAAATGTGTTTCTTAAAGTATGTTACATTTAGTTTATATTCTGATTGTTATTTCAAAAATAATTTTCATATGCACGTCACCTCTGTATTTACCCACAATTCTTGTCTGGTTGTTATTCTGACTGTGTCCATGCTATTCTAATGTGTCTTATATTTTTTGGTTTTTTGCCTGTTATTTCAACTACATGCCCCCCAATTATTTTCTATGTTCATGCTTATATGGGGGTCCAGAGTTTTCATGTAAAAAATCCAGCGCATTTCAGCACTGAGTAATAAGTTTCTATAGTTGCCCCCTCTTTCTGGTAGGTAAACTTTCTCTAGCCCCCAAAATCTTAGGGAGGCTCTACTGTGTCCAGCTTGCATAAAGCGTATGGCAACTGGGGAGCTCTCATTGCTCCTTCTGATATCTCCTTTATGTTCTTGGATTCTGGTTTTTACCATACGACTTGTCTGTCCGACATATAGCATGTCACAGGGAAATTATTTGACATATATTGTGCCCTCTGTGGTACAGAAGGGAATTCAATGTATAGGAAAACTATTAGACCAAAGAGTAAGAGGAAGTGAGCCTAAAACACAGGTTTTATAGGAGATGGCAGAAATAATATTAACAAAGAACTATTTTGAATTGGACTGAGTTTATTATGAGCAATCAAGAAGCAGAGCCATGGGGTCAACCATGGCACCAGCATATGCCAATGCATATATGGATGATTTTGAACAATACATATACAAGAGAACAGACAACAAAATAGATATATGGCTATACTATATAGATGATATATTCATGATATGGAATGATAGTGAAGAAGAATTAAGAAACTTCCACAGGAACTAAACCAAAAAAATCTAAATTTAAAATTCACCATGAATTTCCATAAAAAACAAATCCCATATTTAGATTTAATGATCAAAGTACATGGACATAAACTAGAAACCTTACTATATAGAAAACAAACAGTCAGAAATACAGTCCTGCATGGCACAAGTTTCCATGAAACAAAACGCAGGATGAGTATACCATATTCTCAACTCACCAGAATCAAGAGGAACTGTAGCTCAGAAAGGGACCAAGAAAAATAGACAGAGTGTATGATAGGGAGATTCAGAAACAGAGGATATCAGGAAGGCATATTACAAACAGCTAAAGACAGAATAAAACAAAAAGACAGGATGGATCTTCTGGGACCCAAAACAACAGAAGAAAGCAAACAAAGAGTTGTACTAGCAACAAAGTATAACCATAAAAAGACAGAAATTAGAAAAATAGTCAGCAAACACTGGCATTTAGTGCAGATCGACAATGAAAACATTCCAGAGCACCAAAATAGACCAATAATAGCAGCCATAAAAGTAAAAAACCTCAAAGACCAACTGGTGAGGTCACAGTATAAACTACCTGAGAAAAAAGAAAATCAGTTACTCCTAGGGCCTTTAGCACCAGGTATGGTACCATGTGGTAAATGGTCTGTATATAATCATACCACTAAGAAAAACCTCTTTTTCCATCCACACACAGGGCACAAACACCAAATCCATCAACATATTGATTGCACCACGGAGGGCACAATGTATGTCATACTATGTCCCTGTGACATGCTGTATGTCAGGCAGACAAGTCGTATGCTAAAAACCAGAATCCAAAAATGTAAAGGAGATATCAGAAGGAGGGATGAAAGCTCCCCAGTTACCACACACTTTATGCAAGCTGGACATAGTGGAGCCTCCCTAGATTTTGGGGGCTAGAGAAAGTTTACCTTCCAGAAAGAGGGGGCAACTATAGAGACTTATTACTCAGTGCTGAAATGTGCTGGATTTTTTACATGAAAACTCTGGAGCCCCATATAGGCATGAACATAGAAACTAATTGGGGGGCATGCAGTTGAAATAATAGCTAAAAAACAAAAACTATAAGACACATTACAATAGCATGGACACAGTCAGAATAACAACCAGACAAGAATAGTGGTAAACTTCAGAGGTGACATGCATATGAAAAGTATTTTTGAAAAAATAATCAGAATGTAAACTAAATGTAACATACTTTAAAAAACAGATTTCAGGGACCTGTCACAATCATAACACCTTGTTCACAAAAAAAGTAAGCACAAAGCATATTTTATGTAAATAAGGAAAGATCAAATTAAGTTGACCTCCTTCCACTGTATCCTTTTATGTATGAAAGAAAAATTGTAATCATAAATTTTAACTAAATAAGCAAAAGGTACAAGACGAATGGAATATATTACAGCTAGAAAGTAAATTGTGACTTTAGCTATACAAACATTTCTTTGTGTTCAGTTTTTTCAAAGACTTTGTATGTTGAATGTTGTGTTTCCTTTGGATTTCAGTAATGAAAGGTCAAACTAAGTTGTCCTCCCTGTATAGTGCCTATGTATGCATGAAAGAATTACAAATTGTATATGACAACTAGAAGCTAAGAAAAGCACAAGTTATAACACAAATGAATATATGTATAACTAAGAAGCAGATTGTAATTTGAAAGGTCAAGACGGAGTGACCTCCTTGTCATGCACCAGCATACAGCATGAAAAGGATGTTATAATATTACACACCACTAAAGACTCAAGATGAGCAAAAGTTAGAAAGAAACTGAAAGATTCTTCATGAAAAGCATTGTTATGTAGTCTTATTTATTATTTTGTATAACAGTAAACAGAACACATCACAAAACTGTACTGTTTCCACCATAATCAGCTCTCCCACCCCAGTAAGTTTTCCAAAAAAGCGATGGTGCTACAGATGTTTTTCCTCTCACATCTACAATTGAATGTATTCTAAATAAACTGATAAAAAAACATAAAAGTGATGGAATGAAAAGGAAACTAGGAACAATCCTGTTTTGTGCTGTAAACAGGTCAAGTTAATGGTTGCTTGGCAACCGTTGAGGGACCGGTGATCAGCACAAAACAGGCAAGAGGATAAGAGGCAGCACCTGCAGGAAGTAGGGCAAGTCCCAGATTGTAGAATCACATTGAAGGAATACAGGAACATGAGCACTAAAGAGGAGGTAAGAGAGACAATCTTTTAAACTAAACAGGACTTAACTTATAAAGAATTAAGCACTGAACTTTGAAAAATTGAACTAGAGTTAAAACATGACCACATTTGTTGTCTCCCTGCAGCTAAAAGAAAAAAAAATCACAAACAGTGAGGGCCAACCTCCATGTTACTCAAAGTATTCCAGCAGGTAAGCTGCTTCATTTGTTAATGGGGGTGTCAAGCTTCAATAGCTGCAGAAACAAGAGAAACCTAGCTCCCACACATTCCATTACAGTGATATGCATTGCTTTATGTCTTATCTCATTTCAGAAAAAGCGCATGAGCACTATAGACTAGGAAAATAAAAAAAGAAAGAAAAGTTTTTTTTTTTTAAAAAGCAGACCAAGTGATACAAGTATACTAATAATTGATATGTGACTGTGCTAAAAACTTTAACAAAAGATTGTTTAAAAAGAAAAATAACAGAAATACTGAAGTACAATTTTTTGTTTGAAAACAGAACGAAATAAGAAAAAAGAAAAATAATTAAAAACCCTGTGAACAAGCTCCATGCAGGAGTGAAACATAGGGGAGATGAAATAAAAAGATAGAATTTTATATCATATTGTGTGAAGTCTATGATTCCAAAGGGCCCCCTGAACAAATTTTCTTTGAAGTAGCAGTACAAACAGAGAAAGCAAAGTCCTTCATCTGAGGGAATCTCTAATTCCAAGTTTCAGTCTTGCTCTCTCTCTCTCGCTCTCTCTCTCTAGCAATAGCATTGCTGCTCTTATTTCTGCCTCCTGAGCTCATTAAGAGACCAGAACTTTGTAAGTTTCTTTCCTTGCAGGTGCAACAAAATAGAACATGATGTCTCAGAATTGGCATCTTGTTGACAACTCTGCAAAAGAGTTTGCTGCATGTCAAAGTTAACCCCATAAATTCTAAACAACTTTTTGCAATCATTTCAACAGTACAACCATATACAGCTTCAAACTAAGGGATCCCAATATCACTTACAGTTTCACACAAAAATTCACATATATTTTGATAAATGCAAATATGCAAAGGGAAAGAAAAGACAGAAACAGCAAGTAAAGACAGAGAGATAACGAGAGGCAGAGAATCTCGAGACCGTCAGATTGATTAGTTCCTAGGTCTTACGAGAACATTTGGTTGGCCAGCCAGACAGACAAGAGACAGAAAAAGAGTGGATAAAACAGATCCTTGCATTTAAAATCTTTCTGTGTAACAAGTGGGACTGGGTGTTATTCAACCCTGTCACACCCTTTCCTCCCTCAACCCATCAAAGTCGAGCCTTGACAATCTGGACCCCAACCTCCTCCCCATCTCAGCTCCTGCCATTGCAGCCTCTGTTACTCACTTACACAACCTTTTCTTCTCCCTCAGTGCTGTTCCTCAATGTTGGAAGTTGGCCAAAGTTATTCCACTTCACAGTGCGGGCAACCCCTCCTTCCATGGCAACTTCCATGCCTCCTCCTCCTTTTCCTGTGTAAGCTGCAAGAGAAACTGGAAGATACTAGATTCCTCAACTTCCTTTCATTCACCAACTGCCTTTCAGCCTTCCAGTTTGATTTCCGTAAGCACCATTCCACTATCTCCTCCCTGCTGTCTGTCACCGATTCTACCCTCTCCGGGATGGATATGGGGCACATTACAGATGTTAGGTTCATTAATCTGACCAAAGCCTTTGAGTCTGTGTCCTTTCCATTCCTTTGGGACAAGCTGAGCTCTTCTGACTTCTCAGCTCCCACTGTTGCTTTGTCTCATTCCTACCTAGTGGGTTGTTTACAATTGGCATAGATTGGAGGTACCTAGTCACCTCCCTTCCTAGCCAGGTTGGGGTTCTAAAAGGCTCCTTCCTTGGTCCCATCATTTTCTCCATCTTCCTGAATGACTTCTCTTCTGCCTGTGCCATCTTGCACATCCACATATGCAGATGATACAGTCATCGTCACCTCTGGTACCTCCACTGCTGCTGTGAAAGATCTGCTCCAACAGGACTTCAGCTACACCCTGTACTGGTTCCAATCCAAAAACCTCAGAGTAAACAGTAAAAAAACAGTGTCCATGACCTTTGGTACCAGTCATAAACCCGCAAGACTCACTGAACCCCTCCCTCCCTTTTTCACCACTCTGGATGGCCCACCTCTTGAAGGAGTTCAGTTCTTCAGGTATCTTGGGGTGCAGTTAGACAGTAAGCATGGCTGCTCAGCACGCATCAATACCATCCATGAAAAACTCATCCCAAGTTCAGTGTCCTGTACTGCAACAAAGACTGCTTATCATGACATGCCTTCAGGGAGTTTGTTACCCAAATGGTGCTGCCTCTCTTTGACTACATAGATGTGGTCTATAATACCACCCCTTCCACTTCCCTTGCCAGACTGGACACAACCTGCAATTCCTTCTGCCACTTTGCTACCACCACCACCCCACACACACACACACACACACACACACACACACACACACATACCATTGTTCACTGAATTCACCCCTATCCATCCTCCCCCTGCCCTTATGTTACCAGGCTCACTGTGCCTCCTTCATAGAAAGACACTGGTTTGGTACTCTTCCCTCTAACCTCTCCTTTCTCTTCTCCAAACTCATAGAAACTATGAAACATACAATTTGATGGCAGATAAAGACTTCTTGGCCCATCCAGTTGGCCTAGTTCTTCCTACCTATGATATTACATCAGACTGTGCCTAATCTACAGCTCTTTCTCCCTTCCCACTTCCTTTCCACTATGATTCCTTTGTGCTTATCCCATGCAGTCTTGAACCTCACAGTTGGTTTTGCCCCACCACCTCCACTGGAAGGCTGTTCCAGCATTACACCACTCTTTCTGTGAAGAAGTACTTCCTTACATCTCTCGTGATTCTACACCCCTCCAACTTTGTAGCATGTCCCTTTGTTCTTGAGCACCTTTTCTTCTGAAAAACGCTTTCGTCCTGTACCTTATTTTCCCCTATGAGATATTTAAAGGTCTGTATTTTGTCTCCTCTCTCCCTCCTCTGTTCCTGGGTGTACATATTGAGGTTCTTTACTCTCTCCTTATGGGGCCTTTGATGCAGACCCTGCACCATTTTAGTTTCCCTCCTCTGGACTGCCTCCAATCTATGTCCTTCTGGAGATGTGGTCTCATTAACTGGACACAATACTTTAGGTGGGGTTTTACCAGCAATCTATACAGAGGCAACTACACCTCTCTCTTTCTACTGGTGATACCCCTCCCTATGCACCCCAGTATCCCATTTGCTCTCCCTACTGCCTTGTCACACTGCCTGGCCACCTTTAGGTCATCCAATATATTTACACCCTGGTTTCTTTCCTGCTTGGTGGTCATAAATACCTCTCCAACCATTTTGTACTCAGCCCCTGGGTTTCTGTGCCCTAGGTGCATTATTTTGTACTTTTTTGCATTGGCCCCCAGCTGCCATACCCTTGGCCACTCATCTAGTTTTCTTAGGTCTCTGCTTATCCTTTCCACCCACCCTAGTGTGTCCACCTTATTGCAGATTTTGGTATCAGACCTTCCCTTCCAGGTCCTCTGCAATGTTACTTATAAAGACATTAAGGAGGATCAGTCCCAGCACTGATCCCCGAGGCACCCCACTGGTGACCCTCCTTTCCTTGGAGTGAACTTCGTTCTCCTTCAGATGACCTAAAGGTGGGCAAGCAATGTGAGAAGGCAGTAAGGAGGGCTGGGGGGATACTGGGATACATAGGGAGAGGCATCAACAGTAGAAAACAGGAAGTTGTTATCCCTCTCTACAGACAGTTTGTGAGACCCCATCTGGAGTAGTGTGTGCAATTCTGGAGACCCCATCTCCGCAAAGACATAGACAGAGTGGAGGCTGTTCAGAGGAGGGCAACCAAAATGGTGCAAGGTCTGCACCAGAAGGCATACAAGGAGAGACTAAAGCAGCTTAATATGTATACCCTTGAGGAAAGGAGGGGGGGGACATGATAGAAACTTTAAAGTCTCTCAAGGGAATTAACAAGGTACAAGAGGGTAGTATCTTTCAGAAGAAGAGATGTGCAAGAACAAGGGGGCACAATTTGAAGATAGAGGGGGACAGCTCAGAGGTAATGTTATAAAGTATTTTTTCACAGAGAGAGTTGTGGATGCATGGAACAGCCTTTCTGAGGAGGTTGTGGAGTCAGGAACAGTGGGAGAATTCAAGAATGCATGGGACAGGCATAAGGCAATTCTAGTGGGGGGCAGGAGGAAGTAAGCTGTTGATTAACTAGAATCTGCAGCTTATCTATCAGGTAGGGAAATGGGCAGACTGGGTGGGCCAATCGGTCCTTATCTGCCATCAAATTCTATGTTTCTATGTTTCTATTCTCCAATATGAATAGTGGAACAGTGTTGAATGCCTTATCGAAATCTAGGTCGGTTACCTTCCCCACTCCACCCTGATCTAGTTCCTTGGTCACCTAGTCAAAGAAATATGTCAGATTCATTTGAATTCATTTGACATGAACTGCCCCCTGTGAAACCATGCTGCCTTGGGTCTTGTAACCCACTGGATTCAAGATATTCCACAATCCTCTCCTTCAGTAATGACTCCTTAACTTTCCCATCACTGATGTCAGGCTGACTGGCCTATAATTGCCAGCCTCCTTCCTACTGCCACTTTTGTGTAATGTGACTACATCCACCCTCCTTGAGTCCTCCAGAACAACTCCTAAGGGAGTGACCATTAGACTAATATGGGATTCACTAGATACAAAATAGGGCAGACATGGTGGGACTGGGTGCCCTTATCTGCTGACAATTTCTATGTTTCTATGTTTCCAGTAAGCTGTTAAATAGAACTGTCAGTGGTGCATCCAGTATTTCCCAGAGCTCCCTCAATACCCTTAGATGCACCCCATCTGGCCCCATTGCTTTGTCCGCCTTCAGATTAGTAAGTCCCTTCAGAAATCTCACCTCCAAAAAAGAACTGGAGTCCACCTCCCTCCCTCCAAAGCTTTTGTTACTTTTTTGTGGCCCTCCCCTTTCCTTTCCTCTGTGAACACTGAAAAAAAGGATTCAGGATGTCTGCCATTTCCTGGTCTCCTTCTGCTTAGTCCCCCCTTTCCATTTTTAACCATACAATCCCACCCCTGGTTCCTCTTTTCACTTACATATCTAGAAAATGTCTTGTCCCCTTTCATTACCTCCTAGATTATTCTCTCTTCAGTTTGTGCCTTTGCACTCCTTCTGCTTTCCCTGCTTCCCTTGGTTTCCCCAGATACACCTCCCTATCTTTCTCCTTTTGTTTTTCCTTATACTTCCTGAATGCTACCCTTTGAGCTTTTACCTTTTCAGCCACCTCTTTTGAGAACCATAGTGGTCTTTTTTCCTTCTTGCTTTTGCTCATTTGTTTGACACAGAGCAAAGGTTTGTTGTCTTTACTATGTTCCCTTTTATCATCGTCTATCATTCCTCTACCCCACCTAGGTCACCCACCTCTGCTAGGTTATCCCTGAGGCATTCACCCATCCTTTTAAAATCTGCCCTTCTGAAGTCCAGGGCCCTCAACACTGTGTGGTTAGATTCTGCAGCTATCCTTATATTGAACCACACCATACGGTAGTCATTGGTCCCTAAGTGGCCTCCCACCTTGACGTCTGCAACACTGTCCCTGTTACTGAGTACCAGGTCCAGTATTGCCCCATCACACGTAGGATCACTGACTAGTTGCCTGAGGAATTACCCCCACAGAGAGTCCAGAATGTCCATGCTTCTAGCTGAAGCTGCTGTTGGGAGGCTCCAATCCACATCTGGCAAGCTGAAGTCCCCCACCACCAGCACCTCCCCCTTTTCTGCCATTTTGCCAATGGCTTCCATCGGTACATTATCTAATTCATCCCTCTGTGCTGAAGATATGTAGATCACTCCAGTGAAAATAGTGGCTCCATTCCCTGTCTCCAAGATGACACACAGTACCTCTGTCTCCCCCTGAATTCCCTGTATCTCCATGGCTTTTATGCTTTCCCTTACATAAAGCTCCATATCTCCTCTTTTCCTTCCCACCTGCTCCTTCCTGAACAGAGTATATCCCCAGTATGGCCACATCCCAGTCATGTTTTTCAGTGCACCATGACTCAGTAATGGCCACAATATCCAGGTCAGCCTCTGCCAAGATGGTCTTTAGTTCTGGAATCTTATTTCTTAGACTTCTAGCATTCGCACACATGGCCTTCCATATTTTTTTACCACTCTGCTTGTTGTCCCCCTTTTTTCCTTTTTGCCTTCCCTCCTTCCCACCTCTTTTTAATGCTCCTGTTCCTGCCCCCTTTAACTCTGCCACCCTGCTGCCTTTATTAAATTGCACCCTGGGAGATTCCTCTCCCCTCAAGATTTCCTTACTCTCTACTTCAGTCTGTGGGGAGAGGCAGTTTCTGATTCTTCAATTCTTTCTGCCACCGCCCTCCCTTGGTTAGTTTAAATGTTCATTGAAATGACATTTAAACCATCCCCACCTTTCTCTGTTACCCTTCCTCCCGACACATCCCTGGTCAAGCCTTAACCATCCTGGTAAGTAGCTGGCTAGGTCCCTGCTCCTGCCTTGGTTTCACAACCCACCACTACAGTTTTCTCCCTCCATTATGAGGTCAGGCATTAACTCACCCTTTGGATCAATCACCTGTTGTCAAAATTTGTTCTTGTTTGCTGTGCATTGCTGCCACATCTGAATATGCATATGTTAGGTGCTCTTATTTTAGCTGTACCACAGTTTATTCTCTGCGCTCATAAGGCCTGATTCTGAAAGGCAATGTGCAAGTCATGCCATAGGTGACTTGCAACAAATGCCAGTGTACCGGGGACCCTGCACCCAATTCTCTATCAGGCAGGGTCCCTGCAACTATGTCCTGTGACTTGCAAGAACCCAAGAGGTGCACCAAAGGGAGGGAGCACCTGAACACAGTGCTGATAGCCTGCTGCAGTGCCCATGAACAGGGCACAAGCACCCCCCAGCCCCAGTCCCCACAATTGTTGATAAACACCCCCCAAGCCCCAATCCCTAAATATATGGCCTAAGCCTCTCTGTGCTATCGCCCCCCCAAGCCCCAGTCCATGATCCCCGAATCTGCCTTTCCCTTCTTGTTAGCCAATATAGACATATGTGTGTATGTATGTTGTTTTACAGTAGTCTTTGTGGTCTTGTGCCCCCCACTCCCTTACCCAGCAGTGCCAGACCACCCTGCTCCCCCAACACATACCCAGCTGGCAACTAGCACACCCCACCTCTAACCACTTAGCAAAGACACTCACTGATGGCCAGAAGTTACTGACTGAGCTCTGTGGCGAGCATGTACTGTAACTAGTACACAACCTGTGAATAACAGCAGCTGTCATTCACCTAGCACATACTAGTTACAGTATGCACACATACAGAGCTCAGTCAGTGGCTATCCATGGTGGTGAGAGGTGGGCTGTGCCAGTCACCAGCTGGGTATGGGTTGGGGAAGTGGGGTGGTCTGGCACTGCTGGGTGGGGGGTTGGGGAGCCACTGGATCACCAGGGCTACTGTAAATAACATATGTACATGCATATGTCTACAATGACAAATAAGAAGCAAAACACAGATTCTGGGATCAGGGATCGGGGACCTGGGCTTGGTGGCAGAACTATAGCCCAGAGGGGCTTAAGTCAAACATTCAGGGCTGGGGGGTCTGCTAGCCCACAAAGGCCTAATTATGTCATATATTGGGGTTCAGGAATGGGGGCTTATGTGTGATGGTGGGGGGGCTGTATGGCTGGCAGTCACTTGCGGCACATCGGTGTAACCCCAAGGTGGACAGTAAAGTGCACTTACACCAACTCATTGCTGGTGAAACAGTACTTTGTTGGATGTCCTCTGGGGGTTGTTTGGGAATGCCAAATCAGTGGTTGTGGCAGCTGCCCTTTGGGAACAGGGCACTGTCACTGTCATAAACCCCCCTTGCACCATGTCATAGCCAAGTTTTCGGTGCAAGGGTGGTACAAGCCCCTTTTGGTGCATGCAACCTGCGCTTGCCACAGGCTGTCTTTTGGAATAGCATTCGGCATATATTTGGATGCAAGGTGCCACTTGCATCAGAAATGTTTGGTGCATGCACCTTGCATCCCTCTAAGGGCTTTGAGAATTAGGCCCATCATTTTTATATTTATTCTAATTTTGTGCAAACTTTTTTACCAGATGTGTTTCCACTGTTTTGCATTTATGTATTGTGCTGCTGTTCTTCCACTGCTCTGCTCCCTCAAGTCAAACTTAGAAACAAGCCTTGGCTCATTGTGCCTCTCCTGGTTACAAACTTTCAAATAAATAAATACATTATTCAGTATTGTGATTGTAAGTGGTTCCAGACCTGCAGGACAATCTTTCTGTATGTTCTAACCAAACCCACTAGGAATAAAACTCTAAAATGTGCACCCCAACAGCTGGCTGGTGGTGGTGTGTGGTAATGTGTGTGTGTGTGTGTGTGTGTTGGAGGAGTATTGTTGGTAAAATAAAAAAATTATTTCCCATGGAAACACCATTCAGAATGTATTGGTGATTCCAGTACCTGGTTCACATGATGCTACCATTACAACTTACAGATGTAGCCCCCATCACTAAAATCCATTTGTATTATACAAATTGAACATAATAATTTCTTACCCATGACATTAGTAGCAATGTCCCAGAGTACACTTACTCCCTGGTATCTTTATTCCTGGATGTGGTTACTCCCATTCTCCTGGGGATTTTGTATTTAAGAATATCCTTGGCCAACATACTGCCCAGTACCATTATTTCTGGGATAAGGTTACTCACCTATTCAGAATACTTGTACTGAACATATTCCCTGGTATCTTTATCCATGGGAGAATATTTCTTATCCAGAAAGAATATATTTATCAGGATCTTGATACCTGGTATAAAGTCCCCAACCCCCTCATATGAATATCCTAGGTCATTTATCTAAGAATCTTTATCCATCCAATAAAGTTACTCCACTGTGTGACAACTTTTACACCTGTGGAAAAATGTAGTCTCCCTTTGAAATGCATTGCTCCCATTCTTTAACATTTAATTTTCAAACATCTGAATGCAGTAAGGAAAACTATATATATTGCATGCCTTTATTATATTAATTACAAGAATTAAAGTAATTTGCCCTAAACATTGTATTCAAAATGTTTATACAGCACCTGAAAGAACAACTGATAAAATTATCTCTATACTTTTATAAGAGAAAGAAAAAACAATGGACCAAAACAGTAATAAACATCACATATATTATAAAGTACTGCACATTAACTTGATTTTCTTTCTGTAAATACAGTAGCTTGACTAATGCTTTTTAATGAGCATGACTTACATCATCATAATATGAGTTATCTTGAAAGTAAATAGCCCTACTATTGTTCAAATATTGGGGCAAGATCAACAAGATAATATGATTGGTGGCAGGATCAACTGTATTATTTATTAAATTTTAGATAGAGAGGTGGGTATCAGAGGGTACTACGGGGTAGAGAAAGGGGATGCTTTCTTTTAGAGGGCATCAGGATCAACCAGATTATGTAGATTGTAATTACTGATAGCAATTGGGGGGAGGTAAATAGAACTGACACTTGCTTATTAGCAGTTGTGTGAAGGACAACAATTGGTATGATTTAAAATATTTAGGCAGTCAACATTTACAGAGAAAAGAGTCATTACATTTCTACTATCAGTTTTTTTATGCAAGCAGTTCTTCAAAACAAGTGTTCCTGGGGAGAAATTGTAAGGTCAATAAGGGCAGGTGGGGACTGCACAGAGGAGGATAAAGAAAAAGCAGATATCCTTATCAAATATTTTGCTCAGTCTTCACAAAGGAAGGGGAAGGGGATGGGACACATAAAAGCAACAGGGGCACTGGGGAGGGGGAGATAGACACAAGTCCCTTTACAGAGGATGGAGTCCTAAAGGGACTTGCAAATTTGAAAGTGGACGAAGCTGTGAGGCCAGACAGGTTACACCCCAGGTTACTGAAGAAGCCCATGGAGATACTGGCTTTTTAATAATTCACTGGAAATTGGAGTGGTTCCAGAGGGCTGGAGTAGGGCAGACAGAAACGTAGAAACATAGGAAAAAGATGGCAGAGGGCAATGGTCCTTCTGGTCTCCCCATGTGTTCCTTGGACCTTCTCAGGACCTAGTCCCCCTTATGACTAATGCCTCCTTCTGCTCCTGTTGCTTCTGATCTTGCTTTAGCCTTGTCCCACCCCAGCTTGAATGATGTCATGGACTTTGCTTCCACTACCTCTAGCTGTAGTCCCACGTCACAAAAGCAGGAAACTGGGCAGCTTTGGGTTGGATCAAAAGATGGTAAACTGGCTAACAAATTGGTTAAGGAATAGGTGACAGAGGGTGGTGGTAAACAGAGTTCACTCTGGAAAGGGAGGGTGACCAGTGGTGTACCACAGGGCTTAGTACTGGACAGTCCTCTTTAATGTCTTTGTACTGTAAGTGACATTGCAAATGAGCTGGTAGGGAAGTTCTGTCTCTGCATACTATACAGTACCAAAATCTTCAATAGGCTGGACACTTCTGAGGGGGAGGAAAGAATATGCAGAGTCCTGAAAAAGAGTATGCAGAGTCCTGAAAAAATTAGAGGAGTGGTTAAGGGCATGGCAGCTGTTTCTTTTTTTAATTAATAGTTTATTGGATATTATACAGTATACTACAACTGTACATAAACAGATGTCCACCAGTGAAAGCTTAAATAATGATAAAATTCTCCCAGAAACATATAACATACAAAAAAATAAATACCAAGACAATCATTGTATTTGGTGACACCACATAAATGATAACAGCAGCTGGGTTTTAATGTGAAAAAATGCAAAATCATGCACTTAGAGTGCAGAAACCCAGAGGCAGCATACAATATGGGAGAAGAGGTATTGATGGTCACCAAACAGAAAAGGGACCTGGGAGTAATCAAATCTGATGAACTCAAGGTGGCGAAGCAGTTCAACAAGGCTGTAGCTTGAGCCAGAGGGATGTTGTGATACATAGGGAGGGGTATTACCAGCAGCAGGAGGTAGGTGTTGCCACTGTATAGATTACTGCAGAGACCCCACCTGAAGTACTCTGTCCAGTTTTTGAGACCACATCCCAGTATGGACATAGACATGCTGAAAGCAGTCCAGAGGAGGCAACTAAAATGATGCAGGGTCTTCATCAGAAGCCCTACAAGGACAGACTGAAGTCCCCTCAAATATGCACACCCTAGAAGAGAGAAGACTGAAGCAGAATAAAATAATGATCTAGAAATACCTAACAGAGGTAAATAAGGAACATGAGGGAAGTATTTTTCAGAGGAAAAGATGCACTAGAAGAGGTGGTGGGGGCAAAAACAATAGTGGATTTCAAGTATGCATGGTATTGATACAAGAAAATCTTAGTGGAAAGCAAGGGGGGGAGCTGGAGATCTAGCAGGGTCTGCAGTGACAGTATAGGCAGAGAAACAATGGGTAGACTGGGTGGCCAAGTGGTCCTTATCTGCTATAAAATTATATTTCTGTGTTTCAGACAAAATACTGTAAATCTTAAGCCATTCTGTTGTTTTTTTTATTGGATGTGTTTAATCAGAGCGATATGAGAGACAGAATTGATTATTTTTTTTATTTATAAAATGACCTGGTTAGCCTATGAGCAGATACCTGCCAATTTTCATGGATGCCCAGGGAGGAAAATACAAAAGAGATAGAAAGCACAAACAGTGTACAACAATACAAAAACAGTAATAGATCCAATAATTAAACCATTGACAGATTTCTCCTACTAACAAGTGTGTTCTCAAACATATTTTAAATCCATGATGTGATGAATTATTAAACAAAAACATAGGCAATGTATTGCCAGTAAATGGAGCTAAAAGTGATCTCTGTTCCAGATTACTACACATAGATGATATTTCAAAGTGTACCCTGAATCGTTGGGTTCCATTTCTATATATATTAAAGTTAAGTGATTGTTTTTCTTGCTCATATCTTTCTTCTCCTAGCAGACCAGCCCCCTTCATCCAGCCCCCCCCAGCCCCGTTACCCCAATGTCCACTGGTACTCACTTCTGGCTTGAGGTGTCAGCTGGCCAGGTGCAGCACCTGCAGAGGGCAGGAATCATCCTGATGATGTTTTTCTGCCTCCAGTTTCTCCTGATCCCTGAGTGCAGGACTTGGCATGCAATGACACCAATGGCCAAGTCATGTGCACTTCTGTATGCAGCACGCCAGGCATCTGCTTTGTCTCCAGCCCCTGTCTGGCGGGATCAGTGTGCTAGGCTCTATCAACCACTAGGGGACAGGCATATACCCATCTCCATTCCCACCCTGCCCAGGAGAGGAGAGCTGTCCACCGGACACTCAATCCTCTCCCACTCCAGCTGACCTCCGCTGACCTGCTCATACTGTGAACACAGGACACCGGCGTGGCAGAAGGTAAAGCATGCTGCCCCAGCCCTCCACACCACTGGGCTGGCAAAAATTAAGAGATGTTTAGTTAAATATATGTCTTATGTCAGTTCATGTTCGCAAGCAAATAAATGTAATAAAGATGCTCTTTTTGAAGAATGCATTTAAAGCATTGCAGAGAAGGAGAAAGGGAAAGAGTGAGAGAGAGAAAGAACAAACATGCAGAAGACCAATCATTTTAGTTTGGCAGTGCTGATGCTTTTAGCTTGGAAGTGTTAGGAAGGGAAACCTTTTTCTTACATAAGATTCATCATTTGTTGTTGAGTGATAGACTTTCAGGATGCTGAACTGCCCCTTCCACTGAGAGTGTGATTGGCACTTTCACAGTTCACAGTTAATCAGATTTTCTCTCTCAGAAGAGTGTAGACAAAAGTGTTTGAAGCCATTAGAGAGGTTACAGCAGGAGGCAGTTCCCATTGAAAAAAGCTGTAGAAGGCATTGCTTTTCCTGTCCTCCTGCTTGCAGGCTACACATTGGGTGCTTCCATAGTACTGCTGCTACAAATGATAGAGTTTTATTTTTTCAAGTTGCTTTATCAGAATACTTTGTATAATGATACTAAAGTATGGATAGTAAGAGGACATTCTATCATATTTTCCACATTTTGAACAGAGCAGCAAACTATTTAAAACATGCATTTTGATGGCAAAAATGTACCTAGTTATATTTCAATAATATTAGCATTAATGTGGCTATGCATTTTTGTTCTTGTGGGAGAAAATTATTTAAAATCCATCCTAGCCAGACTGGATCCCAATTTCACACCTTCTGTAACTTCACTCTTCATGCTCCATCTCTTAATCATCACTGCTCTCTATACCTCAGCCTCAAACACCCCTCCCTTGAGTCCTGTCACCTCTAACACGGCTCCTCTCATTATTCTCAAAAATGTGGCTTTCTCACTTCCCTCTATCTTTATTCATCCCTCACCCTGCTATCCCCTACTCCAGTCCTTTTACTTCCTTCATTCCTCTGACATCTCTGAAACAACCTCCTCTACCTAACCACCTTTCCTCTTCCTACTTCTTTCTCAAATAACTCCTTTGGTTCCATATCCTGCCTTCCTTTGCCAGCCTTTCCCCATCCTCCTTTCCTGTCTCACCCTCCTTATATTACTTGACAGCTTCTTTTTTGAACTTCTTGTTCACTCACATCTCCTAACTCACCTAGTACTTTTCTGGGCCCCCTCTCTACTCTTTCAGTTGCCCACTTCCTGGTTCATACTCCCCTGGTGTGAGCATATTGGCTAGTTCCTGCCATTTGTCAGTACATATATAGTTTGATGAATAATACTACTACATTCTGTATAACTCACTGTATACAGTATTGAATATAGTCACTGTATATTGTGTTTTGGTTTGGTTAATGTAGCTGCCTAGTTTGTTTTTGGGAGTTGGGTCTGAGTGGGAGGTAGGCACAGGAAGTTATGACAGCCAATCAGGGCTCACACAGCCCAGCATTTGAATCTCAGCTTGGATTAAATTTTGGCATGCATTCAGGCAGGCTGCAAGTGCCATCAGCTGGGGCAGTTTCTGAACAGAAGTGTAAGGAGTGAATGTTTTAAGCTGCTTGGGGGTTTTGCTTTAATTTTGCACACAGGAGCTGCTGAGCAGTATCAGAAGTTGGGTTTGAGTGGGAGGTGGGAACAGGAAGTTTGGGGCAGCCAATCAGGACTCACACAGCACAGCATCTGAATCTCAGCTCAGAGTAATCTCGATGTGCATTCGGGGAAGGCTACAAGCACCAGCAGCTGGGGGCAATTTCTGAACAGAAGTGTAAGCAGTGAGTGTTTTAAATTATTTTTTTTGGGGGGGGGTCTTACTTTAATTCTGCATACAGGAGCTGCAATGCAGTATCAGGATTCAGATCTAAACAGGAGGTGGAAACAGGAAGTCAGGAAAGCAAATCAGGGCTCATAAAGCCCAGCATTTAAACCGTAGCTCATTGTCAATTTAAGAGCACATTCAAGGCAGGCTGTAAGCACCAGAAGCTGGGGGCAGCTTCTGAACAGAAGTGTAAGCAGTGAATTTTTGTAACTTTTTGGGGGTCCTATGTTGATTTTGCACACAGGAGTTGTGAAGCAATATTGGAATTTGCGTATGAATTGGAGACAGGAACAGGAAGTCAGGACAGTCAGTCAGGGCTCATACAGCCTGGTATTTAAACCTCAGCTTGGAGTAAATTTCGGAGTGTATTCAGGGCAAACTGCAAGTGCCAGCAGCTGGGGGACAGTTTCTGAACAGAAGTATTAAGAGTGAATGTTTTTAACTATTTTGGGGGGTATTACTTT
The DNA here is from genome assembly GCA_016271365.2 of Neoceratodus forsteri. Lineage (NCBI taxonomy): Eukaryota > Metazoa > Chordata > Ceratodontiformes > Ceratodontidae > Neoceratodus > Neoceratodus forsteri. The sequence continues at coordinate 1,345,627,572 of CM028129.1, read as the reverse complement.
GATTTTGCACACAGGAATTGTGGAGCAGTATTGGGAGTCGGGTCTGAGTGGAAGACAGGAACAGGAAGTTGGGACAACCAGTCAGGTCTCGCACAACAACCTCCCCCCCAGTCCAGGTATAAACTCCACTGCACCTAATATGTCCCATTCATGTTCATGTCCCAGAGTGTGAGTGGAACAGAGCAGGAGTGGAACAGGATTTGCATCTTAGGCATCCAAAGGCATGCAGAGAACTCTGCCAGTCCAGTCAGGTAAGGTTGACATCTTGTGTGCTTGTGTCAACCTGTTTTAAGGATTGCAGGAACCAACACTGTTAAACCAGATACTGATATAGCATCCTATCTAGGCTGACCATAAGCAGGGGAGGAATAGAAGCAAAAGGAGAGAATTACAAAAAATCCATTTCTAGGATCAGGTGGCTAAGGTATAATTCAAAAAAAAAGGTGAAAGTTGGTAAGCCTTATTTAAAGCAAAAGGGGAACACCTAAACAAAATCCTATCTACGGTAAAGCAGCAACTGGTAAACAAAAACAAAAACAGAAAATCCAGAAACACTCTATCTTGTGTAAGAGCACAAGTTCTTTTCCAGTTCATAGGGAGTGTATTATTGAGAATGTTGGGAGTGGTGCAGTGCAGTGGCTGTGGAGCAGCAGTTTTCAGGAAGTCCTTTTGGAGACTGAGGTACTGTCCCACTATGTTCACCTCTCTGAGCTGAAGGAAAAGGTCACTAGTCTTTGGGCCAAGTTAGCTAGGATTCAGGGTACCTCTTTGCCCATCCAGGGGCCACCCAGGATATCGCCAGTGCCTCAGAGGGTGCCAAGAAGGAGGCATGGGTGGATTGTGGCAGGCTTCAGAAGGGTGGGGTGGCAGGTCAGGAACACATTCCTCAGCACTGCCAATACAAAACTCTTTCAGTGCTCTGGTGAAATGGGACTGACAAGAGGAGGCACCCATGGTAGTGGCCAGGGAGGATGTGAGGGTCTTCCACAGCGGTGGCCTGAAGATGGGTGGTAGAGGACCCCAGCAAAGGAGAAAGCAACTTCTGGTGGGGAACTCAGTCATTATGAGGGCAGATTTGCGAAATCAAGGCAGGAGGGAAATAGAGAGGTGTGCCTACCAGGCAACATGGCATGGAGGGATGGAGATCGAATCCTTAGGATCATTAGGGCTGGGGATCACGAGGGGGAGTTGGATGTCATTGTTCACCTGGGGACAAATTACCTGGCAAAGGATGCAGCAAGAGTGGTACAGGAAAGGTTTAAGAGTAGGGAAGGGGCCTGAATCAGGTAGCTCACATGGTGGTCTTCACTGAGGTGCTACCTGTATACTACCTGGGGTAGAATAAAGAACAGCACACCAGGGCTTTCAATGACTGGTTAAAGGCATGCTGCAGGGATGAGGCTTTTGGTTACATTGGCAACTGGAGTTCTACCTGGGGGACTGAGGCCTGTCCAAAGCAGATGACCTTCATCCATCCAGAAGGGAACAGCAGTCTTGGGTAGAAGGTTTAAATGCTGCTTTGATGGCATTTAAACTAGCCAAGGGAGGAGAAAGAAAAAACTATGTAGGCAGTGAATGCTTCCAAAAAATGGAACAGTAGAAAGGAAAATTCCAGGGGAAATAATGTCCCTGGGGCAGAGGGGCATGGGGATAAGTGGGAGGAAAGGACGGGAGGATCAGCAGGTGGGTCTAAGTTTGAGAGTAGAATTAAGGAGAGTGGGTAGAAGGAGGACAGCACCAGAGGCAATTGAAGGGCAAAGGATGAAATTAGGAAGAGAGGACAATGTAGGGAGAGGCATGGACAAAAGAAATAGTGAGCCACGTGCACTAATTCAAAAAGCCTTGGAAATAAAATTCTTGACCTTGAGGCAATCATTGCTGAGGCAGACCTAGATCTTGTGGTCATAAAGGAATCATGATGCACTGACAACCACAGCTGGGATGTGGCCATTCCAATATACACAATGTTCTAGAAGGACAGGACAGGGAGGAAGGAGGGAGGGTTTTTTATATATGTGAAGAAGGCATAATGGCCATGAAGGTACAAGTACACCGGGGGACCAACACAGGGGAGGAGTTAGACAAAGTTTTGTGGGAGACCACTGGCAGAATGACAAGCAAAGGGGAGGTACTGATAGAGACTTTAATCTGTCAGATGTAGACTGGAGCATACTGGCTGCAGATACATCAAGAAGCAGGGACATTCTCATTTCCTTTCATGGGGTATTTCTCAGGCAGCTGATTACAGAACCCTCTAGAGATTGGGCAGTGTTGGGCCTGATGCTTAAAAACAGAGACATCATTGCAGATGTCACAATGGGTACCCGCAGGGTACACACAATCACCATATGCTGTGGTTTGCCATATGTATTGGGCAAAAGGAAAAAAAAACACTAGGATAAGGGTCCTGGACTTCTGGAAGGCAGATCTGAAAAAGATGCGTGACTGCCTCAGTAAGTATCTAGTAGAGGGGATGGCTGGGGGGTTGCTGGAGGTACAATGGAAAAGGATCAAGGAAGGAATAACTAAGGCAACAGCAAGCTGTTTGTAAGAAGTAAGCAAGGGTAGGAGGAAGAGGCCACTACGGTTCTGAAAGGAGGTGGCTAAACTGCTAAGTGAGAAAAAACAGCTTTAAGGAAGTACAAGAAGACCCAGATGGAGGGGGCATGGAGGTATATCTAGATAAATAAAGGGAGGCAGGAAGGAAGTTGAGGGCAGCTATGGCACAAACAGAGGAAAGGATTGCCAAGGAGGTCACAAAGGGGATAAGACTTTCTTCAGTTATGTGAGAGCAGTAGACACTGGAGGCAGGGGGAGTGGACACAAGTCCATTCTCAGAGAGATTCAGAAGGGAGTTATAAGTCCTAAAGGAAAACAAGGTGATGAGACCTGATGGGATTCACCCATAGGTACTAAATGAACTGAGAACAGTGTTAGCTACCCCTCTGGCAATACTATTCAGCAGCTCTTTGGCGATAGGGGGTAGTTCCAGAGTACTGGAGGAGGGCCAGACCCTTTGCACAAGAGCAGCAGCAGGGAGGAGGTTAGCAATTATAGGCTAGTCACATCAGTGGTGGGGAAATTATTGGAGACCCTACTAAAGAAGAGTCTGATGGAGTACCTAGAGACAAATGGGCTGCAGGACCACTGGCAGCACTGTTTCACAGGAGGGATTTCACGTCAAACAAATCTCATAGATTTCTTTGACTGGGTGACTGGCATGGTGGATCAGGGAAAGGCAGTGACGTGGCTTATCTGGACTTCAGCAAGCCCTTTGACTTTGTTCCACACAGGAGGCTAATAAAGAAACTTAGCAACCTTTGGTTTGAGGAGAAGGTGGTAAGCTAGGTATCAAACTGGATGAAGGATGGGAGACAGAGGGCTGTGATATATGGAAGTCACTTGGGGGATAAGAGAGTGATCAGTGGAGTGCCTCAGGGATCAGTACTGGGTCCTGTCCACTTCAAGATCATCATAAGTGACACTGCTGAGGAACTAGCGAGGAAGGTGTGTTTCTTTATGGATGACACAATAATCTGCAACAGGGTGGACACCAAGGAAGGATGGAGAGAATGCACCCCCATCTTAGGGGGAGGAAATTTACAAGGAAATGATAGAAGGCATCTTTAAGATGTTGGAGAAAGGGGAGACATTGTTGACGGTGGACCTGAATATGCCAGATGTCAACTGGAGCACCTTTGCTGCAGTCACATCCAAGAGCAGGGCCATTCTCGATGCCCTACAGGGGGCATGCCTCAGGCCACCAGTGTTGGAGCCAACTCGGGAGGGAGCAATCTTAGACCTGGTACTCTCAAATGGGGATGGAGGGAGGATCTGAGATCTAGAAGTGGGTAGCCATCTGGGAACAAGTAACCATCAAACAGTGTGGTTCACGATAAACTCAGCCACAGAGTCAAGCCATAAAAAAGTGAGGGTACTGGACTTCAGGAGGGCTGACTTTGTCAAAATGGGAGAGTGCCTCAGAAAAACACTAGCAAACAGGCAAGAAGGAGGGGTGGAGCAACAATGGGGACACATCAAAACTGCCATCACGGAGGCAACAAGCCTATGTGTGAAGCAAATAAACAAATCAAAATGAAAGAAAAAAACACCATGGTTCTCAAAAGAGGTGGCAGGGAAGGTTAGGGAGAAAGAGATAGCATTCAAGAAGTATAAGGGAACACAGAAGGAGAAGAACAGAGAACTGTGCCAGTTAAAGCTGAAAGAAAGTGGGGAAGGCAGTCAGAATAGCAAAAGACCAAAACGAGGACAAGATAGCCAACTCAGTTAAGAAGGGGGATAAAACATTTTATAGGTACATTAGGGAGGGAAGAAAGACAAAGTTAGGGATAGTGAGGCTTAATAATGGGGAGGGTGAGTAGTAGTAGTAGTAGTAAAATTTATTTATACAGTATATCACCATTAGGACAATTTATGCCCTATTTGCAAGGTATACCTGTGCGGTGGTGGGCAGAGAGGGACAGTGAAAAAGTAGGGATACTGAATGAATACTTCTCAGTATTCACAAAAGAAGAGGAAGGGGAGGTACCTTATCCAGTCAATAGAAGCACTCTGGATAGGGGGGTCAATACCAGTCCTTTCACAGAAGAAAGTGTTCTGAAAGAACTACTAAAACTGAAGATGGACAAAGCAAAGGGGCCTGATGGTATTCACCCCAGAATTCTAAAAGAACTAAGAGAAGAACTAGTGACATCACTGACTACCTTTTTTAACAAATCATGGGAGGATGGTGTGGTACCTGAGGACTAGAGGAGGGCAGATGTGATTCCCTTTCACAAAAGTGGGAGCAAGACAGAGGCAGGAAACTACAGACCTGTCAGTTTGACCTCAGTGGTAGGGAAAATGATGGAATCACTTCTGAAGGAAAGAATTGAGTACCTAGAGGTCAGTGAGGCACAGGACCCAAAGCAGCATGGATTCACAGTGGGAAAGTCATGTTAGATGAATCTAATTGATTTCTTTGACTGGGTGACCAAAGTAGTAGACCAGGGAGGGGCTGTGGACATGGCCTACCTAGACATTAGCAAGGCATTTGACACAGTCCCACACAAAAGATTAATAAACAAATTAGCCAACTTGGGAGTGGGTCCCAGGATGGAAGCCTGGGTAAAACATTGGCTGGACAACAGGACACAGAGGGTAATAGTAAATGGAGTCCACTCCAAAGAAAAGGGGGTAACTAGTGGGGTACCACAGGGTTCAGTACTGGGTCTGGTCCTTTTTAATGTCTTTATAAGTGACATTGCAGAGGGACTGGAAGGAAAATATGCCTGTTTGCAGATGACACAAAGATCTGCAACAGGATTGTTACACTGAAGGGGTGGAAAGGATGAGAATGGATTTGGCAAGGTTGGAGGAATGGTTAGAAGTATGGCAGCTTAGATTCAATGCAAAGAAGGGCAAGTAATGTACCTGGGAAACAAAAACCCAGGGGAAGAGTACACAATGAGGGGGGACGTAGTAACAACAACAACAAACATTTGTCAATGCCGAATGTTGTCTTGCTGGCATTGGTAGTGCAGGAGTTAGAGAGAAGCATAATAGGAATGGCAGTGAAGTATTGAACTGATGCCATCCCACCCCCACCCTGCAGAGACTGACAGGCATTGGGGTGTCCCTTTGGGTGTTTGGTAGTACAGTGCGGGAAAACATTTTGGGCAGGATGTGAAAAATGGCAGCTGTACAGTTCATAAGGAGGTGTAAAAAAATGCCAGTGTTGAAAATGTGGCATGTAAATATAGCAAATTTGCGAAGTTACAAGGGTGCGTGGGAAATATGCAACGCACACTTGCAACACTGCCATTTTATGGGCGTTCGGCACCAAATTTTCAACATAGGCATTTTAGCACCTGTGCTCATGTACAGTGTCACTGTTATTTCCTCAAAGTGTCCCAAGAAGTGATTTCACACAGCGACCACGCTATTCTGAGCCGGAAGTGCGAAAACACATTTTGGGCAGGATATGGGAAATGACGGCTGTACTGTTCATCAAGAGGTGTGGAAAAATGACAATGGTGAAAATCCAGAGTGAAAATATCACAAATGCATGACAGTATGAGCGTGCAAGCAATCTGCCAACGCACGCTTGGAACACAGTCATTTTATGGAGTATCATCACCAAATTTTCAACATAGGCATTTTAGGACCTCTGCTCATGAACTGTGTCACTGTCATTTTCATAATCTGGCCCAAACACTGATCTCCCACAGTGACTGCACTATTGTGCACCGGAAGTGAGGAAACACATTTTGGGCAGGATGTGGAAAATGACAGCTGTACTGTTCACGAGGAGGTGTGCAAAAATGGCAATGTTGAAAATCTGGCATTAAAATATTGCGAATTCATGAAGTTACAAGCCTGCGTAGCAACTGAGCAATGCACGTTTGTAAAACAGGCATTTGTTGGATTTTTTCCACCAAATTTGGAACATAGGCTTTTTGAGAGGTCACCTCATGAACACTGGCACTGTCATTTCATTAATGGGTCCCAAAAGGTGATTTTGCGCAGTGACTGCGAAATCACCTTTTGAGGCTGATTAACACCATGACAGTGATAGAATTCATGAGGACGGGCCCCAAAAACCCCATGCTGAAAATCTGGTGCCAAAATTCCAACAAATGCCCAAGATATGCAGCAAAGTTGAAAAAACCCTATTCATTCCATTATACAGCTTACCGGCATTTCCTAAGTTCGTGGTCGGCTTTGAAGAGTGCAGACATGTTCCCAGTCCACCGAAGATCATCGCACCGGACTCTGGAGGTAAGTATGGGGTGAGGGCGTGTGTGGGGAGGAAGGGTGCACAGTGGGTGGGTGCGGGTGGTGGGCAGGAGACTACAAGGGACCATTTTTATGTTACGGGGAGGAAAAAAAAACTAACATAGCGGGACAGTTTTTTTCTAGGACTTGGCACACTGGGGTGGACCCCAGCTGCCATCTAACTGTTTTGGGGGCTGCTGCAGCCAACGGGGATTGGGCACCCTCATCGGCAGACAAATGGGGGTTAATTCTATGCCTATCGGGAATTGGCACCCCCATCGGCACACAATGACAGCCGGGGGGGGAGGAAATAGCTGAGGGGGATTGGGCACCCCCTCAGCATATAAGAAATGCATGGGGGGGCTGATTTATGCTGATGGGGAGTGGTATCCCCCTACGGCACACAATGAAAGTGGGGGGGCAAGAACCAAGGTGGATTGGGCACCCCCCTCGGCATATAGGAAATGGGAGGGGGCTTCTGTATGCCAATGGGGAGTGGGCTCTCTCATTGGCAAATGTGTGCAGCCACAGTAAGCCAGCTGGGGGATTGGGCACCACCAAAGTCAGCCATTGGGCGGCCGCCCGCCATGCTGCTAATGTGGCGAGCATGCAGGAAGGGTCTGCTGTGTCTGATGAGCTTTGCTCGGATTGCAGGGGACCTTTCCTTAGATGTGCTCACCACATTAGCATGCATGGTGTGGCTGCCGGCATGCAGGCTGATTGGGGAATGAGGGACGCACCTACTGATGCGTGCCCTGCATTCACCCAACAGCGGCCCTGCCTCCAAAGCTGCACTACCGCAAGATGTTAACTTGTGCGCAGGCACGGCAAGCCAAAATAAAAATGGAAAGGGACCTGGAGTAGTCATATCAGATGACCTAAAGTTATCAAGCAATGTGAGAAGGCAGTAGGGATGGCTGGGGGATACTGGGATGTATAGGGAGAGGCATTACCAGTAGAAAAGAGGAAGTTGTTATCCCTCTGTACAGACAGTTGGTGAAACCCCATCTGGAGTACTGTGTGCAGTTCTGGAGACCCCATCTCCACAAGGACATAGACAGGATGGAGACAGTCTAGAGGAGGGTAACTAAAATGGTGCAGGGTCTGCAACAGAAGCCATATGAAGAGAGACTAAAGGAGCTTAATATGTATACCCTTGAGGAAAGGAGGGAGAGCGGGGACATGATAGAAACTTTTAAAGAGTGGTTAAAAGTTAAAATCTAGACTGGGATCTAGAAGAAATAGAATTGACAAACCTGGGAAACAATGCAATGAATGAAGAAGAGTAAAGCCCCTTCATAACTTGATAGAGGAAAATATCCATCTTATATAGAGCCCTATTATCAAAAGATAATGTATAAGATTGTTCATATAAACTGCAGAGGTGGGTACAATAAGGAAGTTTAATCAAAATCTAAGTACAGAATTATAAGTAACCCTTAAACAAATTTAAGTATTACTGCTTGAAGATGACTAGATTGGCAGCCCATAATCCAGGAAACTGAACATGAAACTGTGGGTTAAACGTTTTCTAGACTCAGCAGTTAAGAAAGAGTTTATCCGATATAGTAACCCCAACCTTTAGTGTAAAGTCTTTCATAAATATTGTATATGAGATTCAAAAGTAAACTTCCTATTCAGAAAGATTCCTAAATATTTGAAAACCTCAGCATAGTCTATAACAATATCTTTATTGTGAGTAATAGAAGGAAATTCAGTAAGAGTGTACTTTTTATGAGAAAACAACATCTCTTTCATGTTTTTTAGAGTTAAGAACCATACGGTTAGATGATAACCAAACTTGAAGATGGTCAAAATATGTCTAAAGATTCTGAAGAGCAGTTTCAGGGCTGGTGCCTAAGCTGTATAAAATGGCGTCATCGGCTTAGAGTCATTCTGGTCTGTGTACAATTATTAGGAGAGGAATCCGTGTATAATGAAAAAATTAGTGGCCCCAGGATTGAACCTTGGAGCACACCACAATAAGTAGATATGAGCTGAGAAACCGAAGTTCCGTTTATAATTCTGTGTTGCCTGTTAAAACAGGTAAACACAGTACCATCTGATGACTCCATCAGAAAAATGGAATTTCTGAAGGATCCCAGGAAGCACGCCATCTTTGACAAAATTGAAGGCCTTGGTAAGGTCCACGAGCAAGATTGCACCAGAGTGACCTTTATCAAGGGCACCCTGAATGCTGCTCATAAACCCCACCAAGGAAATCTCAGTATTATGTTTTGGGTTAAAGCCATGTGGATGACTAGTCAAATGGGAGTATTTTTCAAGAAAATCTAGGGTTTGAGGAGAGGCTGTGGGAACTCAACATGTACTCCTTAGAGTAGAGGAGAGCAAAAAGGGACATGAATGAGACCTGAGTACCTCACTGGGGTGAACAAGGTGCAGGAGGAGAGTATCTTTCAGAGGAGGAGCCGCACTAGAATGCAGCGGCATGCAATGAAGCTTGAGGGTGCAAAGTTTAAGAGAGATGTGGGGAAATAGTTTGTCAGAGAAAGAGTGGCAGACACCTGCAACAGCCTGCCAGAGGATGTGTTGGGGGTGCAGACAATGGGGGCTTTAAGTATGCATGGGATAGGCACATGGGCATAATAAGTAGGGCCAGTGAATTCTGATGATCACCAAAATTGCCACAGTTTGTGCTGAAATTACAGTTTGCATCCAGAATGACCATTTTTGCTCACGTGTCTTTTGAAAATGTTGTACCATGCTTCACTGCAGAGATGCCATGGAGATAAATCCACATAGTGACCATTAGGAAAGTGTAAATAATTATTTTACATAGGTTGGGAGCCATAGGAAATTGGGAACATTCAACTTTTTGTTTTCTGTGCTCCCAGAGTGTCCTGCACTGAACCAGATAGGTTTAAGCATCTCACATGCAGGTTTGCTGGAGTTCCAAAGGACCTCCTGTGTGAAAGCAAATCTCACCCCCATGCCAGATTCCACAGAGTGTGATACAACATAAATAAAGAAATATAAATCAAAGAAATACAGAGGGGCACGCTGTAATTTTCAGTGTATCTGTGCTGGTGAGGGTGGGTTACAGGTGGTGCAGGTTTGACAGTCAAGGAGGCTGTGATCTAGAAATCAGGAGCACAACATTCAGCAGTAAAGGACCACATTGTGGACTGGTGTCCTAATAAATAAACCAGTCCTGTCATTCTTTCTTTTTTGTGTATGGAGGAGGTGGTGGTGGTGGGGGGTGGAGGTTGATTGAGTTTGTCTCAGTGCAGCAGTAGTCATTGGGTGAGGTGAGGGTATTACACTTACGCACTATGGAGCATTACTAAAACAGCGCTGTTAGTGCTAACTCAGCAAATCTTACAATTAGGATTAGAAAATGGCAGGTTGAAAAAGTCAACCTATCCAGTCAAGTTTATTTTCAGAGAGAACTGTTGGAGGTAGCAAGCAAGTAGGATATTTAATTCAGACAACAAACAATGGGGTACCGAGGTTTTGGGCAAGTAAAGGCAGGAAATGAAATGAATAAAATTAATGACAATTCTCACTGTTAAAACTACAACATTTTTGTAGTGAAAATGTCCAGTTCTATAGTAAATTCTGAATGGTATCCAGAAAAATTGGCAATTTTTAACCATTGAAACTGGGATAATTCCATATCTGGAAAACATTGGCCCTAATGGACACCTGAGACCAAATTGTGTCTGACCAGGGAGTTAAAATATGCAGGGAAATAGGGCAGACTACATGGGCCTAGCAGTCCTTTTCTGATAACAAATTCTGTTTCTATGCCTTACTTGTCTTGCACTTTGACCACTTTTGCTGCAGGTGGTACTTTTTGCCATTTTGCCTGCATCTTTTTACTGTAGTGTGTAACCCTCCTACAAATGGGGGTTCCCAAAAAGTTTTCCTCGAGCTTGCCTAAATGTTTGCTGCCAGGCTGGTGTCCTGTGTTTTAGCAGTTTAAATGTGATTGCCAGAGAGTGCCTGTATAGCTTCTGCACTGTCTCTTTAAGAGCTGCCTGGATTGCTGTCATAAGTAATCTGAGATGGCTCTGTTGAAAGATGTAACTATCTGCTGAAAATCGTTTAGAGTGATAATGATAATGTAGTTTGTCTAACCTGCCTTCTTTACAGCAAGGACTGTTTTGTTAATCCCCACCATTTGGCCTGGGACTACAAATTGGACCAATCAGTTCTGGTGGGACCTAAAATGGAGCCTGACTAGAGGAGCTGTCTGGAGTCAAGATCTGTAGGAATTGTAGTTTTGGGCTTTTTGCCCCTTTTTGCACCTGAAGGGGGAGCCTTTGTTGTGACTTACAGGAGGATCAGCCAACCGAACCTTTTGGATCTTGGGGAATTTCCCAGGCTGCTGCAGCTTGTTCAGTTTTGAGCTGAGAAGTGAAGAAATACCAGCTCAAGTGATTTTGGAGCAGCAGTTCTGTGTAGTTTTGCATGGGAGAACTGTAAAGGGCTGTGTTTTTGGCCTGCCCGTCTGCCTGCTGTCCCTGAGAGGGGAAAAATAGAGTTTATTCAGACTGAATCCAAATTGTGAGGACTATTTAAGCCACTGGACTGTGACCAGGCTTTAACTTGAAGAAGACCGAAGATTTGCTGAATGTGATCGGGCTGTCAGGATTTCCATCTGCTTTTGAATCCCCAGTTTGTGCAGAGACTTTGCGATTGTAGCCGGAGAGCGGTTTGCCTGGTACAATAGAATTTCCTTACATGTAAATGTGCTGTGTTTTGAAAGTGGGTCATGATTTGGAGTTCCTACTGTGTGAATTGTGTTCTGCTTGCTGGAGGCTTTATTCAGTCTAATCGGTCTGAATCCGCGTTCATCTCCATTCGGCCTGGGCCATGCCACACTGGCCCTGCTAGACTACCCCACTGCACAGAGAAAGCTACTGACAAGAGACCTGCCTGGGGATCAGCCCCCTGCTCCACGCTTAAACAGGAATGACGCCTCGGCGAATCGTGTGGGCCTTGCTTCTCCTAGCACTCCAGATTAACCACCTACTGTCTCAATTTTCATCCGGGCTGTGTCCAGTCTTGGGTATCATGAGTAATCATCAGGGTAGCTCCCTGCAACAACAGCCTAATCTAAAAGTGTGTCATCTGATTGTCTTGATGTCTTCTTTTCATGAACTGAGCCCTCCAGCTCCGGATTACAAATAGTGTGTGTTGTGCATGTTGTTTTCTTCCATCACAGGGCCCCAACCAGCTGCAATGTTCCTGGCTAGCCCACCTTTCTCCATCTGGGTACCTAGAGTGTGTGACTGTTTTTTGCATTTACCCTGACTGTGGTTCCAGTTTGTGCAAGAGTACTGTACTGCTATTATTTGCTGTGTATAACCTTGTTTTACGGGGGAGGGGGGTCCCCAGGGCTGGGCCAGAGGAAAGCCCTGGTGGTAAGTGCAAACAGTGTGGGTACTTGTGTGGTGTATCAGAGGTATTGTGAAAGTGATTATTGTGTATTGTTCCGGCCACTAGTAAGGAAAGATGGGGGTTACAGTGTCCCGGAGGGCTGTGCCCAGGTTAGCTTGACCACTACCAACCCTGACCTCCGGGTGGAGGCACCTGTTTCAGAATTCAGGCCCCTTAACCTGCTACTAGCCAAGCAGGAAAGGGTAGAAGCCCTTGGGATAGCACCACCTAGGGGTTACAAGTGTATGACTTGTTATAAAATGGGTAGAGACTTTTCTGCATCCTGATTGGCCAATAGCCATGTCCTTATAAGATAACAACCCTTTGACTGTCACTTTCAGTGCTAAACAGGACGCAATACAGCCCACATATCCATACCTGCCAGAAACTTCTGCTCTTAGAAAAAGATTTCTAGCAGTCATGTTAGTCCTGTAAAATACAGTACTTGCCCTAACCTACAAAAAGATAATTTGAAACATTTTTTAAGACACCTTCCTCCCCTACACCACTAGTAACAGTGTGCTTTGACCTTTTACTTCATTTTAATTTTAACAAAGTTTCTGGCAGGCCTATGGTCCTCAGCTCCCCTTACTGATCACTGCTCAGGCCAGCTCACTGCAGATCCATGACAGAGCCTTCCCCTCTGCAGCTCTCATGTGTCACTCAATCCTCCCACATTCCAGCTCTGTGCTCCACACCGGAGACCTGACCACTTGCTTGCCACCCACGCAACTGAAGTTTCATGGTCACTCAGGCACTTCTGTTTCCCCTCACATGACCTCATTTCCCATGATCACAACCTGTACAATGTTCTTCTTTTTTTTTTAAAACAAAACATGCCATCAGACAATTGTGTCAAGCCTGATCCATGACCGGGGAAACAGAAACTGACACATCTAAATATGAGAGTCACAGCTTCACTAATATGTTCCCTCTAAGTCACGGCTTCAACAGTGCTGTCACCACTGAGGAACAGTACAGCTTTGGGGGCAGAGGGGCAAAAGTAAAAGAAAAAAAGAAGAAAGAAATGGAAAAATAATTATTTTTTTCCAGTTCTGGGTGGGGATTGTACATTAAGCAAGCATCCTCTACTGGTTGCCCATTTATACTAAAATATATAAACTGATCTGATTTGTACTGCACAAAAACTATTTTCTCTCAAACTGCCAGAAATAATATATTTATACTATTTGTTTTTTCAGTTTACTTATATTGTTTTTTTATATATGTAATAGCTGGACCCATTTTATAAGTGCAGTAAGACACTCCAGGGGTGTGAGCTGTTGTCTGATAAGAGCACTTCCCAGGTGCTGAAGGCACTTGGCGCAAGTGCCTCCTACCTCAGTAGGCATCTGGGGCATGCTTTTATTGGAAAACAACCCACACCCCATTGTGTCTTATTGCCTAATTGTCCCCCCTATTCCTCAAATACACCTGAAACTGAGTCTCAGCTCAGTGAGCCTCTACTGGTCACTAGTTTACAAATAAATTAATATCATAAATATTCATTTGAAACTGCCTTCACTTACTATCCAACCTCGAAAAAAATGCCATATTGAAAACTAAAAGTTTAAATAAAAGCAGCCCTCATTTAGAGGCCACAACTAGTAATCGAGTGGTGGATAGAAATCAAGTTGCTATTTAGGTGATTAATTAGCCTCTTATTAAATCCTACTAAACCTCTGTCTTCTGTAATACAAGTACTAGTAGTCAGTCAACTTATTTTATTTGTGGCAAGGTCAAAAAGAGCGGGCATGGGGGAAAAAAGGATAAAGCCAACATTAAATGGAGGGCAATGAGTACCAATGCCCGTAGTCTGGGTAACAAGCTTCCTGAGCTAGTAGCCTTGATGGAAGATGAACACTTGGATATTGTGGCAGTCACAGAAATATGGTACATGGGGAACCATGACTGGGATGTCAACATACCGGGGTACACAGTCTACAGAAGGGACAGGGAGGGGAAAAGAGGAGGTGGAGTAGCTCTATACATAAGGGAAGGGATCAAAGCTACAAAATTAAAAAGTAAAGGGGGAGGACAAGAGGCACTCTGGGTCACCTTGGAGACAGGGAATGGCATCACAATCCACACAGGGGTTGTATACAGACCCCCATCTCAAGAGGAGGAAATGGACAAGAAAATGATAGAGGACATTCTCAAAATGGCTGAAAAAGGGGAGATACTGTTGATGGGGGACCTGAATATGCCAGATGTTAACTGGATGATATGTACTGCAGCCACATCCAAGAGCAGGGTCATTCTCGATGCCCTGCAGAGGGCAGGCCTTAGACAGCTAGTGTTGGAACCCACTCGGGAAGAAGCAATACTAGACCTGGTACTCTCAAATGGAGAGAGGATCACAAATTTAGAAGTCAGTAGACATCTGGGAACAAGCGACCACTGCACAGTGTGCTTCACAATAAGCACAACCATGGAGACAAGCCATACAAAAACAAGCATACTGGACTTTAGAAGGCTGACTTTGGCAAATGGGTGAATACCTGAGGAATGCACTAGCAAATGGCCAAAAGGAGGGGTGGAAGAACAACGGAGAAAAATCAAACTGCCATCATAGAGGCAACAAGCCTTTGTGTGAAACAGATAAAGAAAAACGGAGTAAAAAACCACTATGGTTCTCAAAAGAGGTGGCAGGGAAGGTTAAGGAGAAAAAGGCTGCATTCAAAAAGTATAAGGCATCACAGAAGGAGCATGACAGGGAACTGTATCAATTAAAGCAGAAAGAAGTGGGGAAGGCAGTCAGAATAGCAAAAGCCCAAACTGAGGAAAAAATAGCCAAGTCAGTTAAGAAGCGGGATAAAACCTTTTATAGGTACATTAGGGAGCATAGAAAGGTTAAGGGAGGAATAGTGAAGATTAATAACGGAAGGGGAGGTGGGCAGAGGGAGACGGTGAAAAGGCAGAGATACTGAATGAATACTTTTTCTCAGTATTCACAAAAGAAGATGAGGAGGAGGAGTTACCTAAACCAGACAATAGAAGCACTCTGGGTAGGGGGGTTGACACCATTCCATTTACAGAAGAAAGAGTCCTGAAAGAACTCCTAAAACTCAAGGTGGACAAAGCAATGGGACCTGATGGGATTCACCCCAGAATCCTAAAAGAACTAAGGGAGGACCTAGTGACACCACTGACCACACTTTTTAACAAATCATGGGAGGATGGGGTGGTACCTGAGGACTGGAGGAGGGCAGATGTGATTCCCCTTCACAAAAGTGGGAGCAAGGCAGAAGCAGGAAACTACAGACCTGTAAGTTTGACCTCAGTGGTAGGGAAAATGATGGAATCACTTCTGAAAGAAAGAATTGTTGAATACCTAGAGGCCAGCGGGCCACAGGACCCAAAACAGCATGGATTTATAGCAGGAAGATCATGTCAGACGAATCTAATAGATTTCTTTGACTGGGTGACCAAAGTAATAGACCAGGGAGGGGCTGTGGATATGGCCTACCTAGACTTTAGCAAGGCATTTGACACAGTCCCACACAAAGATTAATAATCGTTAGCCAGCCTGGGAGTGGGTCCCAGGGTGGTAGCCTGGGTTGCAAACTGGCTGCACAACAGGACACAGAAGATAATAGTGAGTGGAACACATTCCGAAGAAAGGGGGGTCACTAGTGGACTACCTCAGGGCTCAGAACTGGGTCCAGTCCTCTTTAACATCTTTCTAGGTGACATTGCAGAGGGTCTGGAGGGAAAGATGTGCCTCTTTGCAGATGATACAAAGATCTGTAACAGAGTTGATACACAAGGGAGTATAGAAAGGATGAGAAGGGACTTGGCAAGGTTGGAGGAATGGTCAGACATATGGCAACTTAGATTCAATGCAAAGAAGTGCAAAGTAATGCACCTGGGAAACAAAAACCCAGAAGAAGAGTACACAATAGCAGGGGAGGTACTAACAACAACAAAAATGGAACGGGACTTGGGGGTAGTCATATCAGATGATCTAAAGGTGGGTAAGCAATGTGAGAAGTCAGTAAGGAGAGCCAGTGGGATACTGGGATGCATAGGAAGGGGCATCACAAGTAGATAAAGTGAAGTGATTATCCCTCTGTACAGACAGTTGGTGAGACCCCATCTGGAGTACTGTGTGCATGTTTGGAGACCTCATCTATGCAAGGACATAGACAGGATGGAAGCAGTCCAGAGGAGGGCAACTAAAATGGTGCGGGGTCTGCATCAGAAATCATATGAAGAGAGACTGAGAAAGCTTAATATGTATACCCTTGATGAAAGGAGGGACAGGGGGACATGATAAAAACGTTCAAGTTCCTCAAGGGAATCAACAAAGTCCAGGAGGGTAGCACCTTTCAGAAAAAGAAATGTGTAAGAACAAGGGGACACAATTTAAAGATAGAGGGGGGGCGGCTCAGGGGTAATGTGAGGAAATCTTTTTTCATGGAGAGAGTGGTGGATGCGTGGAACTGCCTTGCTGGGGAAGTTGTTGAGGCTAAAACAGTGGGGGAATTCAAACATGCATGGGACAGACACAAGGCAATTGTAGTGGGGGGTGGCAGGAAGTAGGCTGTTGGTTAACTAGAATCTGCAGCTTATCCAGTAGGTAGGGAAATGGGCAGACTGGGTGGGCCAAGTGGTCCTTATCTGCCGTCAAAGTCTATGTTTCTATGTCAGCAATTATTTGTTTTTTCTGACACCCCAGTTGGTATCCAAGTAAACTCGATCTCTAGCAGTAGCTGAATACATGTAATCAACTTTGTTTGTGGCAGAGTCGGTAAATTTCTTTTTGTCTGGCACTCCAAAATGCCATAAGCATGGCAGAGGAATAAACAAATAAGGGCCGTGGAGGAGGAGAGGAGAGAAGAAACTGTTACCCATTTATGAGGAGTGATAGAAGCAGAGTCAGTATATAATTTTTTCCTGGCACCCTGATATGTCCTAAGCAAAATGCCAAAAAGTTGCAAGAAGAATGCTGACATACCAGCTGTCAACTTCTTGCTATGTGCAGTCAGCATGCCAGTGTCCAAGTAAACTCAATCTCTAGCTGCAGCTGAATACATGCAGTCGACTTACTTTATTTGTGAGAAAGTCAGAATTTATTTCTTTTTTCTGGCACCCTGAAATGGCACCCGAAACGCTGCAAGCAGAATGCCAAAATGCCACAAGCAGAATACCAAAATACCAACCACCAGCTTCTTCCTACATGCCTGCAGCACATCCTCAGCTACTTCAGCTGAGATACAGCAAGCATACAACCAGACTCTTACTGATTTGATAAAGTGGGAGAAAAAGGGGTGAATTCATGTGCTAGGCAAGGGAATGCTATTGAAATAAAATATTGTTCTGGTATCCCTCCACTTACTCTTTTCCTGAAATAACCACACAAACACTGGTCTTGGAGGAAATGGCTGCAGCCATGCATTTATTGAAATAAGCGCTCAACTTTTGAAGCAATGTGCATATCCAGGAGGATATACAGACTCTTCAGGCCTCCCACACCACTGCCCTCAATTCTTGGGCCAACCTTTGAGTGTGCATAAATGACTGCTGTACCTCCTGGGTGGTGAGCCCACCGCCAAGAGCAGGGAGGCAATGTGGCCAAAGATCCTGCTGCTGCTCCCCATCCAGTGTTGCTGTCTTTGTAGGATAATCCTGATGAGAGTTGACCCCGACCCCTCCCATCCAGGTCCAGGTCCTGCAGTCCCCTGGCCCCATGCCAACCGGAAGTGATGAGCCCTTCAGAAGAATTCGACTCTGGCCCCCTTCTTCTCCCATACCATTGGTCTGCGATCCTCTGGGGCAGTCACAGGGTGGATATACAGCAGTCTGATCCCCAAAGCTAATTGTTACAATTGTACTTCCAATATCTGCTTAAAGGAATTCAACCTCCAGTCTATCCCTCTGTCCTACAAATGGCCATCTTCTCCATCGTGCAGGCCCTGGCAGGAGGCATAAACTTCCTATTTCTCTCAATTGCTCCAACTATGGCTTCCATAAAGGCTATCATCTCACAATTAACTCAAATGCATGCAGCATAGATAGCGCCAATGTCCATCGCATGTGGCCAGGGTTCTCGCTGAATCAGGTGTGACCAAATGATAATCATGTGGAGCCACCAGTGTTTCATGGACTGTAGATCCTCCTTCATTGACTGCAGCAGGTCTATTGTTTTTGAGATCCCAAGTCCTTACCCCCAAGGTGGATCAACAAGATGTCTGGGTTCCTCTGCATGCTGGCCTTTTCCATCAACCTCAGGAGCAACTCCCTCTAGCGCATGCCCTTTGCCCCCAACCAGAGAATTTGTGCTGTCCATGGAGGTATTCCTAGATTGCTCTCCCCAGGCCAACTGGCCACTCTTGCAGCTGCCCAACAGATGAAGGAATGACAACAAATCCATATACTCCTGGTGCCATCAAAAGAACTTGTAAGAGAGAGAACAGAAAGTTACTGCAAATGAGGACCAATGTAGCACAAGAATGCCTGGGACTTCCAGTGCCCCAATGTCTGGATTTCTCTGTCAGACAATCCTCAGTCCCTTGCATTCGTTGCAGTTCCAGTGCAGAAGAAGTGTGTGCTAAACTTCTGAGTATCCAACCCAGTTTGTTGAATGACATTACTCAAGATATGTTGAAATTGGTAGGCCATCACCGGCTTGTAATCCTCATGCTTAAGAATGCCTCCCCCACTTTTGGGTTAGTAGCTATGTAGGCCCTTACCCATTCTGCGACCTGCCAGGAGGAACCAGTCGGGATCATCACTGGGCACCAGCAGCCCCTGCCCTGCCCTGCTTGTCAGTCTTGCTACTTTCTTAACTACACAATGACCCCCTCCTTCTAGGCAACCACATCCTCAATCAGCAGGCCCAATACCCCCCAGCCTGAGTGGCCTGTGTCAACTCTGAGACCTTAAATACCCCACAGAATGCTACTAGGAACATCACCTTGCCTCATTTACGCTCCAGTACATAGAGGGCAATGCTGTCTAGACTCAGGCCAAGATCGCCAGCATGATGGGCCTCGCTAATCCAGTGGGGTACCCTGGGACTTCCCCCAACCCTCCATGACCTTCCACACCTTGAAAGCCATTGTGGTGTTGGTGAACCCCATCACCCAAGAAAACCATGCTGTCCCCAAGAGATGATGTCCCACTACCCCCAGTGACAATCCCTGTCACTTGGCTAACATGATGTACCCACACGGCTGATCTACCGATATTGTCCAGGTATTGGGCCAGCCAGTCTCTGCCCTAGTTGTGAGGTAGTTTCTACCCTCCCCCTGCAATAGGCCTCCCGTGTCCATGGTGTAATGGAATTACCTATGCATCTTCAAGTCTTGAATTCACCACCTTCCAGAAAAAGGGAGGGACTGTCAGTGGCTGCTGTTCTGCTGCTGGCACCAGCTCTCTGAATCTCTGCCACTGTGAATGAGATAAAGCATTCACAATTCCTTTGTGAATACCAGGTATATGAACTGTGTTAAACTGAACATTCAGGAGCATACATTTTTAAAACAATAATGCACATCAGGTCTGACAAAGGGCCCTTAGGCCCTAGTTGGCTGTTGATGGTGTGCACAACACCCATATTGTCAGACCAGAAGAGGACATTCCTTTCCTGCAGCCCAGGGCCCCTAGACATACAATGCCACCACCATTGGAAAACATTCCAATAGTGTGATCTGCTTGTGTAGGCTAGTAGATGCGCACTCAGGTGGCCATTGCACCGTGTACCATTCACCCTGGAAATATGCCCTGAACCCCAGCCCTTCAACCATGTCCATGAACAACTCCAGAGGCTGACAATCTCCTGGCCCTTGCCACATTGCCACCCCATTGAAATAGATCATAAATGTCTGTCAGACATGCAAGTTCTCTCAGAACCCCTCTGTAACCCAACTCCTGTGGTGTGGCTTCTTGCAACTCCTGCCCAGCTTTGCCATGCATCTCAAAAAAGCCCTTCCAATAGGAATAACTCTACAGGCAAAGTTGAGATGCCCTCCCAACTGCTGCAACTCCCACAGAGTAATCTACCTGGCCCCTTCCACTTTCTCCAGAAGGGCCTGCAAAGAGTCCAGTTTATCCCCGGGCAGGTGACACTGTTGCCTCACTGTGTTGATTTATATACTCAGGAAGGTCGTCACCAAACTGGGGGGGTTCCATCTTCCCTGGTGCCAAAGGCACCCCAGGGTCCTAGCACACCTCCACACAGGTGGCCATGGTCAACCCACATGTTGGAGACCCTGCCAACCCCATGAACAGGAAGTCATTGAGGTAGTGAATGATGCCCGAGTTCCTCGATACCTGTGACTTGACCCAGTGCAGGAAGCAGCAGAACCTCTCAAAGATGACACACACTACGGCGCACCCCATAAGTATATAACAGTCTATATAGTACTCCCCCTCAAACTTCATGCTCAGGAGATCCCAATCCTCTGGGTGCACTGCCAGCAGGTGAAAAGCTGATTCAATGTCCCCTTTGGCAATTTCAGCCCACGGTCTTGCCATGCGGACCACCTTAGTGGCCCTGTCAAATGACTTGTATTGCACCAACGTATATCGAGGATCATTGTGCTCATTTACCAAATCTCCCTCTGTGGTAGGAGAGATAGTTAATCATCCTGAACTCCCCCTTCCCCACAAACTTCTTTGGTATTAACCCAATCAAAGACACTCTCAGATTGGGCAAGTGAGGGGTGGCAAATGGACCACTAATCGCTCCAGCCACCTCTCCTTTTCCAGTTTCTCCCAGACCACCTGAGGACAGTCCTTCATGGACTTAAAGTTCTCTGCCTCATACCCCTTCTGAGGGCCCACGTATGGGATCAGAAAGCCCATTGTGAACCCTTCCTTCAACAAGTGCGCGGCCATTCTGTCTGGGTACTGGTCCAGCCAGGGTTGAAGTCTGTCTAACCTTATCAGAGTGGGCAGGCTTGTTCCCTTGTGACTTTGTGGACTTTTTCTGAATGCACTGAAAGTCTGCCTTCAGCAGGTGGGGTGAAGCGCACTGCGCAAAGGGATGCTGCTGCCCACAGGTGGCACATGTGTGTCGAAACCTGCAGTTGATTCTACTGCAGCACCCTTGGTTGTAAATGTAACATACCTGGGAGGGAGAACTCCCTGTCTCCTGCGATTGTGATGCGGCCACCCTAAGGGGGATTCCACTGTCAGTATGCAGGACACCTCCCCAGTGCATCACATCCACCATGAGTGGCCTATCTAGTACCCCCCACCCCATGGTGGTGTCATCCTGCCTATGCCACCGAAACTCCTCATTGTACTCCAACCAGGCCATTTCCCCCCTTCACCAATGCATCAGCGTGATCCTGTGGGTGTAATTAAAGGGCTCCAGGCCCTGATCCTTTTCTGCCTGCTGGATGGTGGTGGCATAGACATAGAATGCCACTACCCAGTTATCAGAAGTGTGTGGCACCTTCACTTTTTTCTTATCTGACTCATCTGATTTATTCTTCTTCTTCTCCTGTGGCTCCACTAGCCAGTTCAAAAGGGAGAAAATATCAACATACTCCTTGTTGCGGATCTGCTAACAGACTTTCTCCATCAGGTGAGATCTGACTGGTTTGTCCAGGCCTGCATATGAATAGGAACTTGGTGCTGAGGCTGCCTGTTCCATTGGGATGTTGGCTCCAGCCATGACCACTGCCCAATGCTCTGGCCCTGCTTGTTCTAGGCTCTTGACCCCAGCATCCAATCACCCCACCAGGTCAATGATCATGTCCACTTTCTCGTCGGCAGTGGAGCCACTTGGAGCCCCTAGCTGTCAGGGCCTGCACCTCACCCTCCGATGGCTCAGCCACTAATACTTCCTGGGTGATCAAAATCATGCCCCTTGGAGCTGATCTGGGCCTCCCTGATATGTTCTTTGCATCTTCAGCCCCTCTTGTTGAACCCCTCCCACAAGGCTGTAATAACCGTCATCCAAATCTGCTCTTCTGTAAATTGCCGAGCCTCGGACCCTGCCTTACCTGTTCATGGCATCCTTGGTGACTTAGTGTGGGGCATTGCTTTCTCTTTAGCCTGTTGCTTCTTCACAGGGGCATCTTTTGGTGACACTGACATTGATGGCTCTTCCATGCCTTCCAGGCATACCTCCAACTATGCTCTGCCTCTGCGCTGGTATATCTGCCACAGTAGAGACTCTGGGGCTGCAGACACCTTTACTGATGGCTTCTTCTGTTGACTGGGCATCTTGACCTGCAATGACAACTATCAATCACCCTCTCCCCACCATGGAAGGCTCATTAGATGGGTGAATAATTTTGCTGTAAGGATGGTACAAGCTCCGCTGGCAGAGCCAGGCCACTGCTCCCCCAGCCGCCTCCCCTTCATCTACATTATATATGATCTCGAGTGAACCTACATGACTCCCATCCCTCCTATTTCATTCCCCTACCATATATATTTCATTTTTTTTTTGAGGTACATCCCTCAAAATCAGGGACAGTTTGGGGGGGCATACTTACAAGGGAGAAATGGAATGGGTGTTTTTCCCTTTTAAGACAGGTGTTACTGGCATGTGCAGGTTAAGCTGCTGAGTGCTACACTAATAGCTTCATTCAAGATGGCTGCTGCTGGAGCCCGACACCATCTTGAGTATATCAGCATCCATTAGTTAGGATGACCTAGTCAGCCTAACTAAACTGGTAACCTCCATGGAGCAGATCTGCTGACTACTGACCTGGCTACCATGAGCAAGGGTGCACTGACCCGACTGCTGTAGCATGACAGTAGTCGGAGAGCCAGATCAAAGCAGTGGCCTTGACCTTCTTATGGCATTGACTTCAGGCAACAGCCACCATTTTGTGGTGAGGGATAAGCATGGCCACATCCAAAATGGCTGCCCAGCTTCTCATGGCTGCTATAACCTCCCCTTGCTATGCCCAACATGGTGGCTGAAATGTCATCACTGTGGTACATGTGCTGGATCTACTGCCATTCCCAAGATGGGCGTCACTGCTGCTCACAAGATGGTGGCCACGACATCCACCACGGGGTGCATGCACAGGAGCGCTGTTCTGACCAAAATGGCCACCCCACCTGAGTAGCTGCATTTTGTTTGGTGACTTGAAAAAGCAGCCCCCACTGAACATAGGAGAGGAGAAAAGCTGGATGGTCCCCATAGAGAATGCCTGCCTGGCCTGCAGAAAGGTACTCTGAGTCCTGCCAGAGTCTGTGACCTCCACCTCCCACAGATCAGTGTACTATGGCTCTGACTTCCTCACACGGATGGAGGAAAGTTTGTGGAAGGTGATGGAGAGGAGGGGAAGGCACACCACCAAATGTAACTAGAGTTGGGGGGTGGTATACTCCAAGCAGTGTTGGTGCCACATGGTCTGTCAGCGAGCCACCCCCTGAAGATGGGAGCTACTCTACTGAGTGTCTCTCAGCTCCTAACGAGCACTCATAGCAGACTCCATGATTGCTGGTGGTCTTTGTCTGCTGGCAGGATGGGGGGGGGGTTACTAGCAGCTTGTCATGTGAGCTGCCTGCAGCCAACCACAGGACAAAGCCAGTGCTAATTGAAAGAGCCATACACACTCCCCAAACAAAGCCAGATTCAATCCCAAAGACTTATAATCCCTGCTGGGATCACAGATGCCCCTAAGGCTGCTTTGAGTGACACTGTTGTTTATGCCATACCCAAGTCTTTGTTTGGGTCACTTTCTCTCCCTTCCCATTTAACTGACTGAGCTCCGTCTCACTGATTAGCTAAACTGCTCAACAGTTGACTTATTAAAGCTGCCAGCAGTATCAGATCCCTACTACAGAGTTTTAGTTCCTTACCTTGCCTGACCAGGGTGGTCTGAATCCACTAATCTGGTTGAACCAAAGAAAAGAGGTGAAGCAGTGGGAGCTACTGGCCCTCAGCTCTTTTAAACCCCTTACTCTCTGCCCTCCTACAAATGCCACTGCCCTCTTAGCGTGTTGCCAGGGCCTATGCCCACCCCAAGAGTAAGTCCCCTCTCCCTTCCTCCAGGTCCAAGAAGGGAGAGCTCCAGACAAATGACCAGCTGCAATAATGCTTTGCAGCTTCTTTATTAATTTAGGCAGCTGTTTTAAAAAACAAAGAACCTCTGTGCACAAACATTGAGGCAAGGGTTACCCCAAAGGGCATTTGGCTGGGAAGCCAAGTTTCAAGAAAATACAAAATCACACATGCCCACACAATGCAAAGCATCATGGGCTGCATAAGCCACCTTCAAACTGCAGCCACCCTCAATTGGAAGCCACAGCAAGAAATAACAAAGTGAAATAGAAGCCACGGCTTCTAATCAAAGATATACAGTATATCATTTTTTGCACATTCATATAATTCCATGTACAGAATACAAAACCTTTGTTTTCAAAGTGTACATCTGCCAGTGTACTATTCCGCTGAATATAACATCTTTGGGCCCACGAGCAGTCGCCCATCTGGGCGCAAGTCACAAGGTGTAGCACAAAGTTTTGCACTGTGCTTTGCTCATATTTGAATATCTGGCCCTAGATGTTTTCCCTACAGTTTTTATCACATGCAGAACTGAATTAACAACAGTGTAAACTGCTGAATTTGACATTTTATTCAGAAAAATAGGATGGAATCTCACAGAGTCTGTATGGGTGGATGTAACTGGAAGTCTATTAAAATTCCAAAATTCTACAGAATTACGGCAGAAATGGAATTCTGCAGTTCTTCTCAAAACTACTCAATGAGCAGGATTCATGAACAGCAGTAGGGTCTATGCATACCCCCTACCCAGCCACACTCCAAAATTCTGTGCCAAATCAATCTCGTCTCCTTCTACTCTTGGAATATCCTCAGTGGGATGTGCGCATCACTGGCACCAGCCAAAGAATTTATAAAAATTAATGTTTGTGCCTGTGGGCAAATGCCAATCCTGAAGGGCTGCTGTATTCCACTATGACCTGAATCCTGCACAAGTAGGGATCCACTTGTGGACTGGCAGTGTCATTTGATTGGATGCCCATGGCCTGGACCAGCTTCAGTTAATGTTGCCGCTACTGCCCCATTGCATGGTTCCACAGTAGTGGACCACAGGGGACATAAGTTGTAGATGCCAGCAGGCACACCAGCACCTGTAGCTGTGGGGCAACACACCCCAAACTTACACAACTTACACATATTTGGAGTACCTTTTAGGATCAGGCCTTTGGGACCCTCACAGTTTGAGTGTGTAGTGTGGTTTGATATGGGTGGTGATATACATAGTTCCCTAAATGATAGGATTGGAATGTGTGGAGGAATAATAGCTGGATTGGGATGTTTATTTTTTTTTATTTTAGTCTTTGGTAACTGGGTAAGGCCGACTAGGCACAAGTGCCTGTTTTCAGGGGTGACCTGGGAGCACTGGGAGGTTAAGTGACTTGCTCAGAGTCACACTGTATGCAAGTGGAGGTTGTGAGAATCAAACTCAGGTCTTGTCTGCTGGATGTATCAAGCTCGTTCACACCTCATTCCTCTAACCTCTGGGCTATACTGCCAGCCCAATGTGGAGTCAGAAGGCTGATAGCTCACCTACATTTTAACTACATTGAAACATAGAAACATAGAAACTGAAGGCAGAAAAAGGCTCACTGACTTGGCCTGTCTGCCCTGCCTTACCTATAGTATGATGTGAATGTCCTCGTGGTCACTCACCCTTCCCCCCCACATGTGTTCCTCTCCTGCTATCCTGATTAACAACCTATGTCGGTGTCACCCTCACATGAATCCTCCACTGATTTGGTGCAGACTAATTCTGGCAGTCTGTTCCACCTATCCACCACCCTCTCTGTAAAGAAATTATTTTGTGATGACCTTCATGACTCACCCTTCTTCCCACTTCTTTGCATTCCCCTGTGTGCCTGCTCTTGAACAGTTCACCATTTTTATTCCATGGAGAAACTTTAAAGTTTCCATGTTGGCCACCCTCCCTCCTGGTCTCCAGTGTATAAATGTTGAGGTCCTCTAGCCTCTCCATTTAGGACTTCTCTTCCTGCCCCAGAATCATATTTATTAATTTCCTCTGCACCATCTTATGCCTATCCTTGTCCTTTTTTGAGAGGAGATGCCATAACTGAATACAGGACTGCAATTGCTGCTGCACCAGGGATCTGTCCAGGGCCAGGTTTACTGCTTTCC
The DNA here is from genome assembly GCA_016271365.2 of Neoceratodus forsteri. Taxonomy (NCBI): domain Eukaryota; kingdom Metazoa; phylum Chordata; order Ceratodontiformes; family Ceratodontidae; genus Neoceratodus; species Neoceratodus forsteri. Next base: position 1,345,601,273 of record CM028129.1, on the reverse strand, counting down.
TTTTGCTGCAGTCCCCCCAAAAAAAAAAAAAAAAACACTTCCTATTTGCCTTCCCCACTGCTCTGTTGCACTGCTACAAGTAAAAGCATGCACCAGTGAGAGGCAGGTGGGATAGCAGAGCCTGATATCTGGGAATGAGGGAGAGCTGGATAATCAGGCCCTTATATGAGAGAGAGAGACAGAGAGACAGAGACTGAGCAGCCAGGCCCTACTACAAAGGAAACCAAGTTAACTACATTATGGAGATCAGGAAAACAAAACTCCACTACATTGGAATGGTCTAAATGCCATTTATTATGCAAATGTAAAATTGGGATAGCACCCTCTAAAAGTCATTGCTGTTTTGTGTCACTGCTTCACACTTTATCTAAAGCTCTTCTACTAGTGAAAGAGTGAGGGGCAGGAGAGGCAGAGCCTGATACCTAGGGAGGAAAGCAGTGGAGGGAGACACCAGATAAGCTGACCCTGCTATAGCAGAGTGTATGAATGAGTTACTTGCTACAGGGCACAAAGAGAAAAACTGAACAAGTACCAGAGAACCCAGAGAGTCATGTCTCGACATAGCAGAGAGACCTACCAAACAGGCAGTCCCACTAAAAGAGATAGGGTGATAGAGACCAGGCAGGCAGACCCTGTTTAGAACAGAGAGAACAAGCAGGCTGCCCCCCCCCCCCCACAGGAGAGGGAAAAAGACAGTGACTGATAAAGCAGGCCCACTACAGGAAAAGCACTTCGTGCCCCAAAAAACTGCAGTAGACTCACAGGTCCATGAGCAAATATTAGTTTTTTATCATGTGCAATACAACAGCAGAAAATGGTGTAGCCCGGGGCAGGCTACCAACAACCAACGTTATTCCACATTTATTCCCCCCATGAACCCCACTGTTAATACATTCTACAGGGCATGTACATATGATTGATAAATATACCACAAAAGAAATCAGGGAGCAAACACTTTCAATAATTTATTAACACCAGAAAGAATAGCTCTTCTGAACCTGGGCAGTAACAATAATATTACAGTAAAGCCTGCTAATAAAGGTGGTCATATTATAGTAATGAATACACAGGACTATGTGAATGAAGCCATGAGACAGTTAATGGATAAGGAAGCATATAAACCACTTGTTAGTGATCCTACTATGGAATATATAAAGCACATAGATGGTTTCATTGAGACAATTTATGAGATAAAGTATATTACTGAGAAGGAATATGAATACCTGATTATACCACATCCCCTAAGATCTGTGTTTTACATGTTACCCAAAATCTATAAAACTCTTAATAATCCCCAAGGGAGACTGATTATTTCTGGCCAAATCTCAATTACAGAGCCACTTTCACAATACATAGACCATCACATAAAACCTATTTTTGAGACATTACAATAATTTCTTAAAGATACAAGGGATATTATAAACCTAACATCAGATATAAATATGTGGGTGAAAATAGGCGTTTAGTGACAATGGATGTAATCAGCCTATATACAAATATTCCACATGAATAAGGTCTTCTTGCTTTAAAATATTTCCTGGTCCAACAAGGAAATCAGGATCCACCAACTGAGATGTTGGCAGATAAGCCAAAATAGTCTTAGAGAGAAATGCATTCAATTTTTGTGGTATATTTTATCTACAAAAGAAGGGAATGGCAATAGGGGCAACATATGCCCCCAGTTATGCCAATTCGGCAATGGGATATTGCAAGGACACTGTAATTTATCCAGAGGAGAACCCGTACAGGGATAAAATTGAATTTTATAAGCAGTTTATTGATGACTGTGTATTCATTTGGAATGGTGATAAAAAAGAGCTACTGGATTTCAAATTCCATTTAGAGACACAGGATCCAGGCTTCAGGTTTGAATTTAATTATAGCTGTAATGAGATTCATTTTCTGGATTTGGTCATCTCTAGGAACAATACTGGTGACCTTTTGACCTCCCTATGCAGCAAACCAACCAACAGAAATACTCTGTTAAAGGCTTGTAGTTGCCACCCTTTGCATACTATAGCCAATATCCCTAAGGGACGATTTATGCGCATGAAATGAAATTACACAGAAAATTTTGAGTATGTGAAATTTTCAGATGATCTAGTCAGTCAGCTGAGAGAGTGGGGGTATAAAAAGGAGGTAATTGAAAATGGCAGATAACAAGTGGATAAAATGCCTAGAGGGGTTTTACTCCAAGAAAAAGTTCAAAATGAACAAGGTGTGTCAAGAATGAATTTTGTAACTACTTTTTCTACAGATGCACAAGCTGTGAAAAACATCATTCATAAGAATTGGGGTATAATTACAATTGAATGTAAACTTAATAATGTGTCTGAGAATCTTCCTAGAATTACCTGTAGGAGGGTGCATAACATCAGAGATAAGGTTGTACATAGTGTGCAGCCTACAGCTAAAAAACTGTTTTCTTTTGGGGGGGGGTCATCAAACCCAAGATGTACTGTAGTACACGCTGTGGCTGCTGTAAATATTGTCATGTAGTTGATAAGACTACGACATTTATGGGGCCAAAAGATGGTAAGTTATATAAAATACTACATTTTATTATATGTGATACTTATAACGCAATTTATTTAGCGTTATGCAGCTGTGGGGTATTCTACATGGGAAGGATGAAAGGAAGTTTAAGGAATGAATAGGGGAACATATCAGGGCAATTTTGAATAGAAATTTCAAGTACGCTTTGTCACTACATGTACAGTCCACGACAGCACTAAATATACCCTTATTTTTATAGGAATAGACAAGGTAACTTTGGGCATTTGGGGAAGGGACATTGAGACCAAGTTGACAAATATAGAAGCCTATTGGATATAACAATTGGGGGCACTTGAATGGCCTGGTCCTACTGACCAAATAGAGCTGGCAAAACTGTTACATTAAAGGAAAAATGTTAACTTTTTAGAAGATGTTGATTATGCTAGAGGCAAAATATTCAACAGTTTAGTTCCCCCCTTCCTCCCGTTTATAGTCTAGCCAGAACAGCTAGAAAAGTGAGCTGTAACCATAATTTGGGAAACTTGGGAGCTAGTGCTTTAAAATACATAGTGCTTGGAAAGTTACAAAAATAAATATAGGTGCAGAAGTATAATAAGATGCAAATGATTTATAGAAATGCATCTATATTCTAATGAAATCCCCCCACCCACCCTTCACCTGAAATTCCCCTTACTTGGCTTCAATCTTTACCACAGTAGATGAAAAAGACATACAAAAAATTATGTTTAATTAACTAGTGTTCAGGTTTACTTTTTATTTTTGTTTCTATTTTATTATGAGAATGAACTAAATAAAAATGTAACAGACTACATATATAATTTCTAAAAAAAACAGGAATTAAATGCTTAAGAAACTGTTGGTTTAAAATTAATAGATCACTTAGAATTTATTGTAGCATTAAGGTCTGTAAGAGGCACCGTCACGAGTTTTACAATTAAAATGTGATGAGGTGAACATATAATTCAGTCACTAGGTGGTGCACTATACCTTGACAAAGCAACCGGTATGGGTGTGAAATGGTGGTTGTGGGTAGCCTCCCTGGGCTACAACGTTTTCTGCTGTCGAATTGCACCCAATAAAGACTTTTAATATTGCTACTGAACCTGTGATTCTGCTGCAGCTTTATGGGCACTGATTGCTGGTCCTTTTGGTTTAGATACATTTTTGTAAAGGACCTATAGCACCATCCCTGAGGGAGCGACCCTTTATGCTGTTCAAAACCTCTACAGGAAAGCAAGGAGATTGGACAGGTAACACCAGCTACAGGAGGGAGAGACTAGAAGGGTTGGCCACACTACAGAGGAGAGATGGACTTAAAGTAGACCAGACCAGCAGGCTCCATGGGGGGGGAGAGAGAGACAGAAAGAAAGAAAGAAAGAGAGAAAGAGAGAAAGAGAGAAAGAGAGAAAGAGAGAAAGAGAGAAAGAAAGAAACTGCAGAGACCGGCCCACAGTAGGAGAGACCAGATATGCAGGCTTGCTACAAGAGAAAAAAAGACTAAACAAGCAGGCAGGCTGGAGTGGCGAAGAAAGGGACAGAGACTGAACAGACTGTCCCATAACAGGAAAGAGGAACCAGACATGAGGCTCACTGTCAGAGAGAGAGACTGAACAGGCAGACCTGCTACAGACGAACGAGGGAGACTAGACAGATAGGCGCTACTACAGGGGAGAGAGGGAGAAAGAGAGTCTTGACATTCAGGGTCATCACAGGAAAAAGAGACTAACAAAACAGAGGACCACTGCAGGAGAGGAAGAAGGGGAGGGAAAGAGACCAGGAAGGGCCAACTATAGTAGAGAGAAGTATATTAGGAAGGGCCACTGGAGAGGAAGAAAAAATGGACAGGCAGGCCCAGTGTAGGAAAGAAAGGCATCAGACAGGCAGGACCACTGCAAGTGAGACAAGGCAGGCAGGCCAACTACAGGGGGGAGAGAGAGACAATAGACAGGCAAACTCTTTCCCCAGTAAGACCAATATTAACACCAGTATTACCCTACACTGTTGTCACTTTATATTGCCCATTCATGTTGCTCACTGTTCTGCCTTGTGAATTTTACTATTGTCACTGCACTTTTATCCCATTATTTGAACTTTTCTTCGAAGTGCAAGATAATGCATATGGGGCGAAAAACCCTGAAACAACATATCAGTTGGGGGGTGAGGATATAGCATGCATCAAGCAAGAAAGAAACCTTGGGGTTATCATCTCTGATGACCTCAAGGTAGAGAAACAGTGCAACAAGGCAGCAGGTAAAGCAGATAGGATGCTGGGATGCATAGGCAGGGGCATCAGCAGCAGGAAAAGGAAGGTCATAATTCCACTATACAAGACACTAGTGAGGCCCCACCTGGAGTACAGTGTACAGTTCTGGAGACCTTACAGTACCTACATAAAGACATAGACAGTGTGGAGAAGGTTCAGAGGAGGGCAACAAAGATAGTATAGGGATTGCATCACAAGTCCTATGAGGACAGGCTGAAGGACTTGAATATGTACTCCCAGGAGGAAAGGAGGGACAGAGGTGATATGATAGAGACATACAAGTACCTTACAGGGAGGAACAGGGTGCAAGAATACACTATTTTCCAGCAAAAAAGATGTTCCAGGACTAGAGGGCATGGGATGAAGTTGGCGGGAGGGCGATTCAGAGGAAATGTGAGGAAGAATTTCTTCACAGAAAGGGTGATGGACAAGTGGAACATCCTGCCAGAGGACGTGGTGGGGGGTTAAACAATCACAGGATTTAAGAATGCATGGGACAGACATAAGAAAATTCGGGAGGTCAGGGATAAAGGCCAAAAGACTTCTAGAAAAACGTAAAGGGAACTTTCAAGCTCAAAATGGGCATACTGGGTGAGCCATAGGCCCTTATCTGCCAATAGTGTCTATGTGTCTACCCAGTCATTGCTGATGTGTTGTTGTACTATTTTACTTCACTCCCCCGTGTTGCACCAAGAAACGAGCCTTGGCTCAGTGTGCCTTTCCTGATCACCAACTTTTAAATAAATAAAGATATAAGACCCACTATAGAAGAAAAACAAAGACCAGGCTGCAGGTTCACTTCAGAATAAAGAGACAGATCGAACAAACCCAATACAGATGAAATTCAGAGTGAAACAGATATAACAAGCTGACCCACTGCAAGAGTGCGAACAAGAGAGAATGCACAGGAAGGTCCCACTACAGCAGAGACTAGAGTATGAGAGAAAGAGAGAGAAACATGATAGGACGGTCCTGCTACAGAAGAAATGGACCAGACAGGCAGCCAGGCCCTTCCATGGGAGAGATACCAGATAGCAAGGTCCTATTACTAGAACAGGAAAAGTGTAGGATAAGCTGGCCCAATCATAGAAGGCAGGCCACCTTAGAACTTAATGTATTTGTTTTGGTTCAGTATTCCCTGTCCACAACCAGAAACAAATTACATACCAATGCTTATGCTCATTGCATGATGCAACCCCACTTTATCAACTACTTTGATTATTGTTTGGATGTACGTACTGTTATGGTTTGTTATTTGCATTGTATGTTTTTGCTGGATGTATCTATTTCTGCTGGATGATGTTAACCTGTTGACTGCTGCTATCCCTTCCTGGGCCCCCTGTGAAAATGAGATTCTATATCTCATGGGGTTATTCTGGTTAGAGTAATTTCTAATAAATAAGCAGTATGCATGTAGGAGACAGTGGCAGAGTGAGTGCAGGACCTGTTACCATCCTGTGACTGTGTGTGTGTGTGTGTGTGTGTGTAAAACATACATGGCATGCACTACCACAAACTGCGAGAGATGTGAATTAGCACTGCCAGAAGAGTAGCCATAAGACAGAGAGTGTGAGCAGACTGGAACTATCACAGCGGAGCCAGACATCAAAAGGAACAGGAAATGTGTGCTAATTGGCAGATTTTTGTACTACAGTGTATGCCACTTATGCCAGACCATCTTATTGTATAGCAGATAGCTGGTTGAAATGGACAAAAGGGCTAAGCTCAAACCGCTTGTAATAATGCTCTACATTAAAAAGATCTCATATAGTGGACATTGTGAGCCATGTATAGCAGACAGCTGTCAGACAGCATAGCAGTGATTTTCACTCACTCTGGCCAGCACTGACTGATAGTTTCCTTGTTCCCTGAGCAACTAGGCGTTAATGAGATGTTAATTGAGTTGCTTTTGAGTGTTTTTTTCTCTCTACACACCTGGATGATCATTATTTTTGCTGTCTTTGTTATATCATGGCATCTTCAAAATCTGTTGCTATCCCTCTGGCAAGTAAAGTCAAGATCCTGAATGAGATGGAAAGTCTCCCCAAGATGAATGCCTAGTGATCCACTTTTCTCTGCCCAAATCCACAATTTTTAATCTTATTTGGGTAAGGAGCATATTTTATAGAGCGACATTCGAATTAGAACCTGAATTGGAAAAGAAAGTGGTAAGGGAAGGATGGTGAGGTTGAGGAAGTCTTGTTGATCTGGTTCTCCAGTGTGAGGGAGGAGGAGGCATTAATCGTATGCTACTTCTCATACAGACAGCTAAACAGCTTTCAGATGGGCTGGGGAACACTGATTTGAATCCAAATGAGGGGTGGCCTCAATGCTGGAAAGCACAGAATAATATTGTTTACAATTGTGCACACAGGGAAAAACTTAACTGAGACAGACAAGGCACCGGCTCCTGGATTTGTGATGTGTTGCCAGACACTGTGTCAGGATACAGTCCAAGCAATGTGCTCAGTGCTGCTGAAACAGGCTTATTTATTTTATGCGTCAGCTATGGCATGCTTACTTTTAAATCTGAAATGCACCAAGGACAAAAAAAGGCAAAGGAGTGCATTTTAAGGATGGTCTGTTTCAATATGAGCGGCACAGAAAAGCAACATCTACTAGTCGGTATCTGCCCAACCTAGTTGCTTCAGCAGTATTGCACATCTGCCTGTGTTGTACCATAGCGTAGTGTCCCTATTGACAGAACTGAAACTGTGACTTCCAATTAATGATCCGTATTTTACTGTATGTGAATAAAATTTAATGTAAAAAACTGATTTGTATTGTTTTCTTTATATATAGAACATTTTCTACAGATCTCTTCTTGGATCCAGTAATTTGGAGTTCTCCTATTTCATTTGTGTACAGATTGTTAAGCATGAGTTGTTGATCTAGTAGAACAATATGTACAGTTCTGTAAACAAACTGTGACAGAATTCCCAAATTATTGGTTCCATTTAGAGAACTGAAAAGAGTGGTGTACATACTGTAAAAGCAACACAGTTTTCACTTAAGCATTCAGGTACTGTTAAATATAAATAATTTGGGTTATGAATATCATTTTCAAAAACGATCATTACAGACTGCTTCAAAACTGAAAAAAATGTGCTGTCCTCTAAGGTTTTTGTCGAGTTGTCACTTAGGCTAGCAATCAAAACATTCATTAGCTGAAGTGAAATCTCATGTAGTCCAACTTTCTAAGTGTCATGTAACAGCCTATGCACCCAAATTACTTAGAAATTTAGGCTAAGTTAGGGTCTTGAAGCCTATGGCCATTATATTCGGAATGTTAGTTTGGTGCTAAAATGAATAGCACCACACTAACTGGACACTGCACATCTGAATGGGGCAAGGGGTATATTGAAAGATGCCCACAGCGTGGTGCTCAGTGGATAGCACAACCATTCTAAATACACCACTGCACCTATAAAAATAAAGGAACCTACACGCATACAGGGTGAAGTGGATGTACAAAGTGCATCACATGGTAAGGATTTTAAAAGCACTAAAAAGGCTGCAGTGACAACATTTTTCACTGCTTCTGGAATCCTACCATTAATGGGCATAGTGGTGAGTGATTCCCTTGCTGCCCTCCCCCCTCCATCAGCACTGGTGCCAGCAACCCTTTCCCTAATTCTCTGCCAGACTAGTGGCACCACCCTCCAGCCCTGATAACCATCTGAATAGTAAAATAATATTAAACCCTCCCTGATAATCTAGTGGACTCCCTTCCCTTACCCCATCAGAAATATCGAAACTATGTCAAACACTCCCTGGTAGTCTTATGATCTCCTCTCTCCTCTCCCCCAAAAGGTGGTTTTGCGATGGCTTGGTAGTCTCTTGTCACCTTCCTCTTGACTCAGTCTCCTTTATAGTAGTTATACACCTCTCCATTCAGAACCCACTTACCCTGGCAATGCTTGTCCTTGTCCATGGGCAGAGTGTTGATTGGTGAGTGGCACAAACTCTTCTATCGACACCTAACTCACTGTGTGCATGACAGGAACTGAGCATATACATACTGTAGAAACAGCTCTGTCCCTGTCATTCAGATGGCTGCCAGCTCAGGTAATGAGAGTTGGGTCAGTTGCCATCCAACACTGTACCTGCTAACATGAACAGACTTTGCTAGTATGAGTCAAATGGCAGACAGGGGGTGGTGGATGTTAAGTGAGTGGGCCAAGGAGGGGAGTAAAGGGTGTTTGAATAATATAGTGGGGATCAGGCCAGGAGGGGGGTATCACTGGACTACCTGGGAACTGCACAAGTGTATCCCAGGGATTGAGGGGGCCTCTAGTCTACCATGGAGGGTTTGTCACAGTTTAAATATTCCTGATGGGGCCAGGTGAGGGACGGAGGGACTGGGTGCCACCAGACTGCTGGGAAATTATCCTCATAAGTTCTAGGTTCCAACGAGATGGCGGACGATGCTACTATATTGCTAGGTATTTACCTTCATCATCTTAGAGTTTGGATTGGGAGGGGATGTCCCACTAGAATGCAAGAGAATTAACCCTCATAATCTCTGGGTTTGGGGAGGGAGGGGGTGGTGCCACTAGACCAGCAGGAATTACCTTTATAATCTCAGATCAGGGTGGACAGGGTACTTCTCCACTGCTAGTGGAATTAACCTTCATTATTTAAATGACTGGCCAAGGGGGGTGCCACTAGACTGTCAGGGAATTACCTTCATTAATCTCTGAGATAGGTGCTAGTAGCTTGCTAAGCATGTACTTGCTAGGAATCAGATAAGGGTGGGGTCAGCAGAGGTGAGATAAAGGCATGCAAATGGCCACGTAGCAACTTGAATGAATACGTGGTCATTAGAAAGCCAGTCTCTGAGTATTTCTTCTAAGAGCAAATATGCTATCTCCTTTGGGATGTTCTATGCACTTCACTCCTGAGTGTCTGTTTCCAGCAATGGGCCATGGTGCACTGTGCATATGTACTTTGTTCAGTGCTACGACGCCCAATATTCATACAGACAACACCCCAGACAGGGCACTCTGCCTATATGAATATGTCTTGCTGATGGCGGCATACTATTTTACAAGTGACTCTCCATTTTGTGCAATGTGCTGCTTCTTTTGAATATCTGGGCAGGTGATGTTATTTGGAAACTTTTACTTGGTGTTTCAAAACTGCATAAAAATTGTTCAGTGGTTTAGGAACATGGAACAAAAATCAGGAGTTGCCACTTGCCCCTTTGGTGATCTGGCCATAACTCTATTGGTTAAAACAAAATTCCAAGTGAACACTGTGCCACATGAGTGGGAAGTGAGAAGGAGGAAGCAGGCAGCTGTTTCCAAAAGGATAGAGAGGCAGAAAGGGCACAGCTAACATAAAGGAGAGACAGGACATGCATATCATACCATAGCAAGGGAGGGGAGGGGAGACTTGGCAAGCAGGACTTGTCATTTGATGGAGAGAGAGTGTGAAGGTCCTGTTATTGGAAAAGAAACATGCAACTTCTAACATAGGAAGGAGAGACTCGGTAGTTAGGTCATTTTGAAACAAAATTAAAACACGTAACAGGGATTAGAAATTCCTTTCAATCCCCATTCAGTTGGCGGTGCAGACACACTACAGCAGCTTAACGTGACAGATCACCTGCCTCCATGGATTTTAAAGCAGCACTGCAACAAAATTTATATTTTTTTTAAAAAAGCTAGTTTCAGCTACAATTATTACAAATATTAGTATACAAGTCAAATCTACTTTCTATGTATCTCCTATGCTGCACAATGTAATTTGTTTTATTAATTTTTCAACACATGACAAAACTACAATGTTATTTCTAAGCCAAATATGGCATTTCTCTTTTTGGTCTAGACAAAAAAACTAAATTCTAACATTTATAACAATCACATTTTGGTGATGCATTTTCAAATTGCTATAGGAGAATAATTTTACTTTGCCATTATATCCAAGCATTTCACAATGTTTCAATTGACTGGAATGTGAGGAACAAGAGAAAGAGAGAGAGAGATGACTACTGGCAAGCAGTCCTTGGGGTAGGCATTAATGGCAAGGCAACTGCTCCTTGATGAAAATTAAAAGAAATAAAGCTAGTTCTTTGAATTTTGTGTGTGTATGCATGTACACAAATGGACGGACATAATGGACTGAAGCTCTGAGGTTATCATGCTCAGGTTAATGCACAGTATGAGGCAGTCTGTGGCTCTGGAGGATAACAACCTGGGTCTTACAGGTTGGACAGACTGTGGTAATCTATTCACTGTATCATACTGCATTATACTACCATCACTGGCTGTTTCAGAACTGAAGATTTCCCATCCATTTTCTCACTTAGCTTTCAATACTCTTTGTAACAGCCATTTTAAAACTGCAAAACACAAAACTGAGTGTGCCTCTGTAGTGCCGGAATGGGGTACAGCAGTGAAGGTGCCCAGCTCCAGACAGTGCAACACAGAATGCAAAACAATTTACACACAGCCTCAGGAAATGAAATATAAATGGGAATCAAAACTGCACTAAGACTTGGTGTAAAGTTCAAATGCTACCAAGTTTTGCATTATCACAGCAAAGTGTGACCTGCACCACACCAAGAGGCAAAATGCAAAAAAAAAATAGTTGTGTGCATGAGTCGACAGCCAATCTATACACTATACCCTATACACAGGCCATGTATCCTGGCACTTCACTCTCTTGAGCTCAGCCAGGGAGCCTGGACTTTGTAGTGTGGGTGTATATCACCATTTGCAGGGTTATTACATTAAAACAACAACATTTTAACTTTATTCCAAGTCTCAGTGCAGTGTTTGCCCCAGCTATGACTCTGTGCCTGTGTGCAGCCTTTTAATATTTCCCTTCCCCCAGATTCAGCAGCTAGTGGCCACCACTATCCCCATTGCTTACATATTATTGTTTTGGAGGCTGGCCCAGTGGCACGGGACTAGTGTATCACATTGTCAGCTGGGATCCTGGGGGTCATTGCCAATACCTCTAGGGGTACTAAACTATAAACTATAAAGTAAAATGCTCAGGCCTGCTGTGCTACCATCTGGCTTCCCTCTGGTGGTGGGACATTGAAATGATCACCTCCCTTCCCCCAAGAGGACAGCTATCCCTAGTGCACTGGATCTTTAATAATAACAAGCATTATGCATGTTCTCATTTTTAATAAATCATTTGTGGGGTGATTCGGTTATTTGCTGATTTTGTCAATTTTTTCTCCAATTCTTTTCCCCTCCTGATTGCCACTTGACTGGGGCCCCATCGGTCATCTCACAGCCTTTACCATTCTGCCTGAGGTCCTCTCTGCTTTGAGGTCCTGTTCCCCCAACCCACCCACAACATACCTGCATGTAACCCCTCGGTCATGACCCCCAAGGGGCAGGGCCACCTTCACCTGCACAGCAAATTTTATTCATCTAATGCCACAGCAGGTGGAGATGAAGAAAGGAAACAGTCAGGACCCAGGTAAGCTGAAACCAATGTTGGACATGATGGATGGTGTGATGTCTGCCTTCCAGCTAGCTGGAGTTTCCTTTGTTTTCTTGCCCCCCCAGGAGGCACAGACATGCAATGACATCTAACACAAGAAAGGTGCATTCCTACACCCTACCCTGGGATGTCTGCCATCATCTCCACCCCTTCCTGATGTGGTTCTAGTAGTTGCTCACCCAGCCCCACTGTGCGTCACTGGATGTCAGGACACACAACCCACCCCATGCAGGAGAGGAGAGATGAGGAGAGGAGAGGAGAGGTGTCCACCAGATGCTCAATCCTGTCCTTCCCAGCCAACTGCTGGCAACCTGAGCTTGTTCCTGATCCCGGGTCACTATTGTGGTAAGGGGTAAGGTGTAAGGCAGTGCCTCAGCCCTCTACACCACCAGGCCAACTTTGATTTGTCAAAACCGTCTGCTTGGTATATTGCTAGATTTGAGTGTATGCTGCCTGTCTACCTAGTCCAGCTCCTGGTCCCCAAATTCCAGCTTTTGCAAATATATATTTGATGGTGTATGGTAGTCCATACACAACAACACTATTCTTACACGGAGTGGTTGCTATGAAGTCAAGGACCTCGAGAGTGAAGCTGGAAAGGTCCCTTTGATGTTGTAGCAACCACAATGTGTGAGAAGAGCGTTCTTGTAAATTTGGGCTAACATGCACTATTCTATATAGTTTATGGTCTCCAAAAACACAATCACTTAATTTAACTCAAAAAATAAGTTGTACTGGGCCGTCTCCAATCCTCTCTTCTCAGCCATCCTCCCTCTGGCAAATCCATGGACGTGACACTCCAACAGCCACAAGCCCAGTCAACTGCTCTGATGGGGTCACTTGCATTGTGACATTTGTACTAATGCAGAACTAAAAGTCGTTCTGCATTAGAACGAATGTCACTAGTGCAGCAGAAAGACTTTTTGCAGTGTATGGATTATCATACACAACAACGTTCGACCATACATTATAATAGTATCAAATATCTTAATAGCATGTTAATATTGAACAGTAAACACCAGAAAAAGTTAATTTAAATTACATACTGGTTTATGTTCCATTTAAATCCTTATTACACTGCAGGCAAACATTCAATATTGACAAACGCTTGTTATGTTGTGTGCATCAATCATAGCAGGTGCTGGAACATGGTTTTTGCAATGCATATAGTCTAAATGAAGATACTGTGTATATAGTAGAATGTAAAAAATGTCTTACAACTAACTATTTACAGGTTCTGTCGGCACCTATCCTTCTGCAGTACTGTAGGTCAGATATAATCAGTCTGTCAAAAATACTTCTGTTCATCTGGTCACATCCTGCTGAGAGGATTTTAAATGCCACATGAGAGTCCCTGGATACATGTAGGTCATGGCATTCACATAAAGTCTGCATTTATCAAGGAGCATATTTTAAGCACACATAGCAGCACTTTATTTTCAGTACTGCATATGGTTTGCTGTATATTGTTTTGAGTACTTCTAAACATGAACATTTTAATTAGAATATTTCTTTTAGTCACATTTTATGAATAAATAACTGCAGAAAATTGATTTATAATCTACAGTGATTGTAAAATCACCCATGCTAAGGTTAATAGACACTTTTCAACAGTGGTAGAGCAGCAACAGTAAGCAAGTTCTTTGCATGTTCTTACTTACTGTATTAACCCTTAGATTAGAGTGTTTATACAGTATACTGTATCAGATCCAAGACACTGAAAAAGCCTACTCAGATGATTTTGTTTCATAGGGCTATAACAAGACAGATGAGCATCATTTAGGGGTTATAGTTCTACTAGGCCTGTAGCAGTTAAGATAGTGCTTCTAATGAGGGGTTTGCTTTGAAATGGAGTCAGCCAAGTGGGAACATGGCTAGAGGTTTGCAACATTTAGTTATTTTACCTGTTTCCTTTTATCATAGTTCAGGAATTCATTGACATAAATTAAAAACAAATGCAAAGAAAGGAAAAAAATGTTTTACAGCAAACATTTCTTTATCAGATCCACTGATAATTTATGTATATAAGCTTCTGAGGACCATTTTACCACTATATCTCTCAGTATTTTATTTCCATGTAGCCACCCTCCTTTAAATATTGCTCCACTTGTTTCTCTTAGAGTATCTCTGCTAAGATCATTGTCTGAATGGGGGTACCAACTATCATTGCCTTACTTAAATCCCAGTTGTGAGCTCCCAAATGAGGCCTACAGGAAATACTTCATAGAAAGGGTAGTGGAAAAATGGAACAGGTTTCATGAGGAGGTTGTATGTTCTAAAATGGTGGTTATAAAGAGGGTACAATACGCACATGGAAAGGGTGTGGGTGGGACACTCTGAGGGGATGGAAAATTGCTGCCAGGGTACCACTAATAGATGGGTTTTGAGCAGACTGGATGTGCCACAAAGCCATTGTCTGCAGACAATAGCTATGTTTCTATGGTCGTGTGTTTGTGGAGAGCAATGGAAACCTGTAGTCAATGAGACTTACTGGCATTGGTTCTGCATGTCCTACTGACTTGAGGGGCAGTCATAAACCACTTTTGTGCCCTAAGCCAATTCATTATCTTCCATCAGATGTTCAAATGCAGACAAAAGAAAAACAAGTTTCTTTGTAAAGATTATTTCTTTATAATTACAAGTGACCCACTTTATCAAACAGTTCATAAAGCTCTGTGAAATACCGTAAAACCATTTATGATGGCATTCTAAAAAGTTTCTTTTACTAGCAGTGTCAGTCATTAGTACCATGCCACCTGACTGGCTCTTAGTCTGCATGTGGGTGATCTGAACACTTCAAAAAACATGATGGCTCAATTTCTCCATTTCCGAGGAGTCACACTGAATGCCAGCCTGTCTGGACTAATAGTTCACCTGCCACCCTCCTCATGTGTAAGTTTAATATTTTTTCCCCATTATTTTTTGGGTTTATCCTGCCACTACAGAAAAAAAAATCTAGTCAGAGCCAATACAGCAGGAAACTGATATGAGTAAATGTTCATGATATCAAGAATTAGCATATTGTTTTGTTGTTAAAAGTTATATTATAAAATGTATCATATTACATGTAAATTGGCATACAGTATCATAGATGAAAGAGACATTAGCAGTCTGATACTAATGTGACACATCCTCAGGATACGAAGAGGCTCATAAAGCTACAACTGGCAATAAAGGTAATGAAAAGTATAACATCAGACCTGGTATTAACTACACACAAGGCATATTTTCAACAGTTGGTTAGTAGATGAAAGTATTAAAAAAAGCTTTACTTATAAACCACAATATCAGTAAATATAAATTTATATCGGAGCCCACATATGTTGGGATAAAGCACTGAGGATATAAAATGTTTAGGTGTTCATCCAAATACAGTATAGTTCTTCTCTTGAGAGACATTTTCTCTAGCACTGTGAATCCAATGAACTCTGTGATGCAAAATATAAATGTCAGGCATGTATTCTAAAAAACAATAAAAAACAGGACATTATTATAGCAGATGCTCATTTAGTTGTAATCATACAGTGGCAGCCATAGAAAAGTTTCTCAGTACTGAGGTATACCTAGAGGTTTCTCAGTACTGAGGTATACCTAGGTATACTGAGGCAGAATGAGGCAGAATCACATTACAGTCAATGTAAATTGTAACTTGAGTGCCTCAGTGGTACCTTGAAGTACATCGAGGTAGGAAACTTTTAGATAACTACCACTGTAATACAATTAAAAAAAACAACACTTCTATTGCAGAGTATGCCTGCTATCTTTTTATACAGCAAATAAAGATTGCCTATAGAAATCTTCCAGAAAGTGCACAAGTTCAAAGAAATCATTCACACCTGGGCTATAGCAAGCCCTCCAAGGTATAGATCCATTATAGCTGAGCATCTGATATAATAATGCTTCACATTTTATCTAATGTTTTAGAATAGATTCTTGATATTTGGAATCATTGTACTGCAAAGTTCATTGGTTTCACAATTCTAAATAAAATGTCTCTCAAGAGACGTGATACTGTATATAAATGAATTCCTGTCCATTTTATATCCTCAGTGCTTCACTCCAACATCCACAAAATGGATTTCTATATGGTTTCTATTTCCTGATATTGTAGTTTATATGTAAAGCTTTTTTTTTATAATTACATGCATTAACCAGCTGTGAAAATATGTTTTTTGGGTAGTTTATACCAGGTTTGATATTATACTTTTCATTACCTTAATTACTGGTAGTAATTTTATAAGTGCCTTCTCATATCCTGAGGATGCATAATATTCGTTGTTTTAAATTTTTTATTTGTACACATCATTGGTGGAGGGTAATAAAATAACCAGTTACGATAGTACTTAAATATAGCATAAGGAAAAAACAGCGATGTCCGAATGGCATACTACAGACAGTGACAAGGATTAAACAGTGCAGCGCAATAAGAGCTACCCAGATTTTTGTCCATGGTACTAGGAAGAAGACAAGGGTTGGGAAATCAAAAATGATGGCTGAGCTGCTCTCATGGCAAAGAGGACTGAGACATGGAACTGCTTCACCACAATGGTGGTGGGGATCAGGATTCTAATCCTGGCATTCAAATTTTTGTTTTTCTCCCATAATCCAACTCCAACTCAGAGTTGATTATTTTAGGTAAGGGAGTGTGAGGGGGCATAGCCCCCACTAAAATTAGTGTTTGGACTGGTAGCAGTCTTCAGTGTGCTTTGTGACCGCTGCCAGTGGCATTGCCTTTACTTGCTGCATTTGTTCCTACCACTGTTCTGCATAGTGCTGTATGGAAGGTGCTGTTATTGACAGCGCTGTTCATACATGTGCTATTCAGACCTAGTGCCAGATAATATAAGGACATTTCTACATTGTTACTAACTCTGATAAAGCTTTGCTTCTGGAGTGAAACATTAGTTATTTTTGCCCCAATCTGGCATAGCACTGCTCCCTGATAGTCATTGCACTACTGCACTTTTGTTGTTTTTAGTATTCATACTATGAATTCCCATATGCTTTTCTATTAAGCTGGTTACAATTTTACTGTTGACTATGGAATAACACTGCTTTTTATTTAATGTACAAGTGGCAAGTACAGAAATGTGCAATAGTACAATGAATAGCAGGGATCAATGCTACAATAGATTAATGCAAGAAATAACTAATGTTTCTTTCTTAAACATCACTGGAGATGGGCTCCCATTGTTTGCTTACTTTTTTTCATTGATTGTTGGACTGGGAGGCTGGGCATATAGTGTTAGAATGGAGGGTTGGCAGCACCAGGGTTTGGCTGTCATTGTTTGCTTACTTTTTTCATTTACTGTCTGACTCTAGGTTTGGGCACTTGGCACTTGGTGTCAGAATTGGAGAAGCCTGGTGGCAACAAGGTTGAGCAGCAAGTGGCTACTATCCAACCCTATAATTGGGCACCCAGTGTTGGTGCAGGGAGTGGCACTGTAGTTTGGCTCCTGGTGACTGCCTAGCTGCCTGAATCAGGAGCCACCCAGCTAACTGTGCCCACCAAACCAGAACTGCATTAGCATTGCTTGCAAACTGCAGCACAGAAGCCCCCCCAACACAGCAGTATAGCTAGCCTTGAAAGAGCTGTACTATGTTGTGCTTTTTTTTTTATAAAATACTAGAGCACAGTCTGATTGGTAGTGGTAGAGAACAGCAGCAGCTAGCCACCCTGCCCAGCCAGTAGCTGCAGCACAGTGTCAGACACTCAAGTAAAATTCCTGCCAGCTGCAAAAACAACCAAGAAAGAAACTGCCTACAGAACCAGAGATCAGGATTTTGACTGCTTGTGGCTTTTCATTAAGGTAAGTGGTTGGGTTTGTTTGAAAATGTGGAAGTACTCTGGGGAGGGGAGAGACTCAAAAGAGAGAATGCATGGCCCTCTATCTTCTGGCACTGCCACTGTTGGTGGCCAACCCATTGAGGACCATTCTGAGAGGTGGATACCTGCTAGAAAGAGGAGGGATGACCATTTCTTCTTGTTCTGGTGATGGGTATGGTTTTACTTCTCTTGACCCTGGGGGAATAGCTTTGCTTTTCCTGGTGGTGGTGGGGGAGGGCCTGCTTTTCCTGGCTTGGGGGGTGAGGATGGCCCTGCTTCTTTTGGCTTGGGAGAAGGGTACCTCCCTGTTTCTCCTGGCTTGGGGGTGGCCCTGCTTTTCCTGGCTTGGGGGGTGGCCCTACCTTCTGGGTCATGTGGCCTTGCTTCTCCTGCTAGAGAAAGCAGGGAGTAGGGCCATCCCCCCACCAAGCCAGGAGAAGCAGAGCCATCCATCCCAAGCCAAGAGAAACTGGGCCATCCCTACCACCACCCCCAAGAAAGGAGAAGCAGGGCCATTCCCTGTAAAAAAAAAATTAAATGAAATTTGCATTTTTAGTTTTAGAAACATAACATTCATCATTAGTTCAAATACTCTAAGAAGCAGGTATGTATGGCAAGCCATTAGGGACATAATTCAGAATCTCTGGCTGTATAGTAAAACACACAATATATGGTGAAATACATACATCATATAGTGAAATATATACATTATATAGTGAAATACATACACAATGTAGTGAACCACATACAGTATCTACTGAAATATATACATTGTATAGTGAAATACATATACTGCATACTGAAATACATATATTATATAGTGAAACACATACACTATATAGTGAAATGCTTACATTGCATAGTGAAATACATACACTTTCTACTGAAATCCACATACTGAGTACTGAAAATCCACATACACTATATACTGAAACAAATGTACTATGTACTGAAACATATACACTACCTATTGAGATACATACACTAGAGACTGAAACATCCACATAAACTATCTACTGAAACAAATACTCTATAGATTGTAACACATACACTATATATTGAGAAAAAACTGCATACACTATATACTGAAACAAATACACAATATATTGAAATGCATACACTACACACTGAAAAAAGAATATATGCACTATATACTGAAACAAATACACTATATATTGAAACATCTACACTTTATATTGAAATACATATACTATCTATTGAAATAAATACACTATGCACTGAAAAATCTGCATACACTATATATTGAAACAAATACACTGTATATTGAAATACATACACTATCTATTGAAATGCATATACTACACACTGAAAAAAGCACATACACTATATACTGAAACAAATACACTATATATTGAAACATCTTCACTTTATATTGAAATACATACACTATCTGTTGAAATAAATACACTATGCACTGAAAAATCTGCATACACTATATACTGAAACAAATACACTACATGTTGAAACACATACACTATGTATTGTATTGAAACACATACATTGTAGACTGAAAAATTCATATACTCTATATACTGAAACAAATAAACTATATACTGAAACGGACTATGTTCTGAAACTACCCACCCCCTGCCCCTCCCCCATGAATGCCCTACAGCTGAACTCATTGCCTGTTGCATTCAGTTAGCTGCTAGCTTGATGAGAGGACTTCTAAAACTGCAGAGCTGAGGTAAACAAAACAGCGCTATCTTATTCTGCTTCTTTACGGGGTTTTCCTTTTGTTTTGCTTGCACACCTTTAGTCAAATTTCAGACCATTGTGATGTGACAAACTTTTAAAACTAATTTAAATGCTGTAGTTTATTCTTTTAAATAAGTGCTGCCTTCATTTACTGTCAGACAACACATTTGTATAGGAAGCTAATACAGGATATTCCTAACATACCTGTATACATAGGGAGCTGCATGCATTTTTCCAAGTTAAAGTGTTGATTTGTTTTATGTGTAATTAATTACTGTGTTAAGTCCAGCAACTTATCTGAGTTGAATGCTTGGGAAGCACTTCAGGAGCTGTGGAAGTGTAAGCCAAAATCATTGCTAGTTTGTACTCTATGGACTATGTTTTAAGTTTTAATTTTAAAATATATATTTTTGCTGCAATCCCTCAGTATTCAATTTTCATCCGGAGTTTAGCTGGCATATGCATATAATTTGCATTGTTTTACTAAATAACTTTACTGTGAATCCTCACTGGAGGCATGCACAGTCTGTTTTGGGGTTTGAGCTTCTCATACTGTGTTTTATTTCTTTTTTTTTTCCCATAGAGATTTTTATCTCCTTAGTCACCCTGCTACCCCTTTGCCCACTGACATCTCAGCCCAATCACTTACCATCCATAGGGCATATTTGCTCTGAGATCCCCCCACTCACATACCCCGTGTTGGGGCCAGGAGGGGGAGGGCCATTGACAAGGAGACACATATATGAGCAGAGCCTGGTTAGCAGTGCAAAATCTGCGGCAGGTTGTTGGATCATTTTGCCATTAGGGGGTTTCTACCTTTGGTTTCATCCCCTGGGCAGCCAAGCATGGAATGATGCAATTGCATATAAAGACACATGCTTGCTTTGTGCCTGCCTGAGCCCTCCCCCTTATGCAACTCTACTGCCCTGCCAGGCCTCCTCAGCTAGGTGGATGTTGAAGGGTTGGGTGGTCAGACTTCCCCTCACTGACAGGAGAGCATTCCCCGAGATGCTCAATCATATCTCCCCCCCCCCCAGCTAACCCCTGTGCAACTCGGGTCCACCCCCAAAACTGGGACACTGGCATGGGAGGTAGTGTAATCACCAGGAAGCTGCTAGGCCGGCCCACCAGACTGTGTTTTTATAAGTAAATAAAGACAGCATATAAGTAAAAGAAGAAAACAAACTGTATTTTTAACTAGTTTGTTATAAACATTTTAAGTCACATCACAATGTTTTGAAATCGGATAAATGTTTTGCAAGCAAAATATGATAGAACAATACATAAAAAGATAAATAAGATAAACCTTTTATGTTTACCTTCTGCATCTTAGGAGGCATCGGCCAGGATTTTTAGTCAATTAGGACCCCATTTTCAGAAGGTTAGCGTGCAGAGCTAAACATTACACTGTGGGAACAGCATGGTTGGATCGGTGTCATATTCAGCATCACTTGATGCTACCCTGATCATGTGCATGTGCATATATACTACTACGGCCATGTAAATGAGTAATCCTCTCCTGCATATAGAGCACAGTGCTGTATAAAAGGTTTCCTTAGTGACCATAAGTACCTCCCTCTACATTTTATACTCAGCCTCTAGGCTTCTAGTTCCTAGATGCTTGATTTTGCACTTTTTGGCTTTGAACCCGAACTGCCATGTCCCATAGCACTCTTTAAGTTTTCTAATGTCCCCACTCATTCTCTCCATCTGCACCTATCAATGCTATTACATATTGTGGTGTCATCTACAAAAAGGCATATCTCCCCTTCCAGTTTTTATGTTTGCTTGCATGCATGTGCAAGAAACATAGTGCCATCATCCGAGTTTTTGGAGGTGTGTCACCCCCTCCTCCAATTCAGTCAGTGCATTGGCAGGCGTGGCCCCTGTCCGCCAATGCATGCTGGAGCTGTCTATGACAAGCTCCAAAATGCAGTGGCATACAGTTGAAAGGGGAAGCTACGCTTCAGTGAGCAGTGATAAGATATTGCCTGCTCATGCGCAGCTCCCCTACATACACGCACATGCACGCATACTGCGTGTTGCCCCCCCCCACGCACACACTCTATAGCCGATGGGGGATTTGCTGTGCTTTCCCCCCAAAGCCTTCCAAATGCCACGCTGGGTGCCCACCCCAGCGTGACAACTTATCATGTAGCCAACGGGGATGCCCAATCCCCGTCTGCTCCACTGTCTCCCGAAAGTACGGGTGCCACGCTGGGAGCCCACCCCAGCGTGATTACTGATGCTATGGCGATGGGGTGCCTATCTCCCGCGAGTTTCAAAGCCCCCAGCCATCCTTGTGCCATGCTGAGCCCACCCCAGCATGGCAAATGTCCATTCATCTTTAAAAAAAAAAAAAAACACCTGTAAAGCAAAAATGGTCCCACGCGGTCTCAGCCCCCTCCCACAACCGCACCACCCTCGCGCCTGCCTCCCAACCCCCTTCACCCCCATGCTTACCTCCGGGCATGGTGCGGATCTTGATGGACCGGAACCGTCTGCACTCTTCAAAGCCGACCGTGAACTGAGGAAATGCCGGTAAGCTGTATAATGGGCTAGATAGGGGTTTTTCAACTTTATTGCATATCTCAGGCATTTTTTGGAATTTTTGCATCAAATTTTCAACATGGGGTTTTTGGGACCCCTCCTCATGAATTCTTGCACTGTCATGGCGTTACTCAGGCCGGAAGGGTGATTTCGCAGCCACTGCGTGAAATCACCTTTCCAGAATGATTAACAAAATGACACTGCCAGTGTTCATAAGGTGGGCTCTCAAAAGACTATTTGAAAATTGGTAAAAGTTCTAAAAATGACTGTTTTTGACGTCGTTAGCGCAGTTCCTATAGCACTCCATAAGTTCACGAATTTTCAATATTTTCACACCAGATTTTCAACATTGCCATTTTACCACACCACCTTATGAACAGTACAGTTGTCATTTTTCACATCTCACCCAAAATGTGTTTCCGCCCATGTAGCGCACAATGGCACAGTTGATGTGTGAAATCAATGTACGGGACACATTAAGAAAATCACACTGACACTGTTCATAAGCAGAGGTCTTAAAATGGCTATGTTGAAAATTTGGTGAAAAAATTCTAAAAATGACTGTTTCTGACGTCGTTGCGTGGTTCCTCATGCGCTAAATGGACCATAAAATTCAATATTTTCATTCCAGATTTTCAACATTGCCATTTTAACACACCTTCTTATGAGTAGTACAGCTGTCATTTTTCACATCTCACCCACAACATGTTTCTGCCCATGTAGCGCACACTGGTGCAGTCAGTGTGCAAAATCAATGTACGGGACAAATTAAGAAAATCACAGTGACACTGTTCATGACCAGAGGTCTTAAAATGGCTGTGTTGAAAATTTGGTGAAAACATTCCTAAAATGACTGTTTTTCGAGCGTGCGTTGCGCAGTTTCTATGCATGCTCGTAAGTTCGCGAATTTTCTATATTTTCACTCCAGATTTTCAACGTTGCCATTTACCACACCTCCTTATGGGCAGTACAGCTGTCATTTTTCAATCTTGGCCAAAATGTGTTTCCGCCCAATGTAGTGCACAATGGCGCAGTCGATGTTCGAAATCAATGTATGGGACACATTAAGAAAATCAGAGACACTGTTCATGAGCAGAGGTCTTAAAATGGCTATGTTGAAAATTTGGTGAAAAAATTCCTAAAAATGACTGTTTTACGAGCTTGGTTACGCAGTTCCTATGCATGCTCGTAAGTTTTATAATTTAATATTTTCATTCCGATTTTTTTAACATTGCCATTTTATTACACTTCCTTATGAACAGTACAGCTGCCATTTTTCATATGTGTATTTCAAATGTTTTCGCACATGTAGCGCAATAATGGTGCTGTTGGTGTGCGAAAGCAATGTTTGGGACAGATTAAGAAAATCACAGTTACGCTGTTCATGAGCCAAGGTCTTAAAATGGCTATGTTGAAATTTGGTGGCAAAAGTCCATAAAATGACTGTGTTATGAGTGAGCATTGCACAGTTTCCATGCACCCTCGTAAGTTCATGACTTTGTAATATTTTCAGTCTAGATTTTCACCAGTGGCATTTTTCCACACTTCCTTATGAACAGTACAGCTGTCATTTTTCACAACATGGCGAAGTGTGTTTTCACACTTTCAGCGCAGAGATGCGTGGTCATTGTGGGAAATCATTGTTCCAGACAGATAAAGAAAATCACAGTGACACTGTTCATGATCGGAGGCACCAAAATGCCTGAGTTGATAATCTGCTGTAAAAAATCCTCAACCTAATCATATTACGGGTGTGCGTTGCACAGTTTCTATGTACGCTCGTCACTTCACCATTTTTTTAAATATTTTTACTGCAGATTTGCAACATTGACATTTTTTACACCTCCCCATGAACAGTACAGCTGTCATTTTTTACATCCTGTTCAGAATGTTTTGCCTGTGGTGCTAAATGCGTAGTCACTGAGCATAAGCAGCTTTCGATGACCAAACTGATATTCCCTCTGTGCATGAGGTGGGATCACAAAAAACATGTTGAAAATTTGGAGTGAAAATACCAGCGAATGCCTGAGGTATTAGGGTTTCCAACATAGCGCCCAACCCTGTGAGAATGACAGGCATCAGGGTGTGACTTGGGGATTCTTGCCTGTAATGCTTATACCATTCCACACCCTGCAGCCAGTGAGAGGCATCGAGGTATGCCTTGAGTCTTTGGCCTAAAGTTCACCCCATTCTCCCATATTGCACCCATCTCACCATTTTTCTAATGGAATGGGGTGCGTAAGGGCCAAAGACCCCAAGGAACACCGTGACACTTGCCAGTGTCTGCAGGGTGGGGTGTGGTGAAATGGCATGGCTGTTATGCCTGACAACCCAAAGGCACCCCCCCAAATGCCTGTCACTCTCTGCAGGGTGGTGGTGGGGTTGGCTTCAGTTCAGTACTTCACTGCCATTCCTATTATGTAGCTCTGTAACTTCTACACTACCACTGCCAATGCGAGCAAGCAAACATTCGGCATTGACAAATGCTTGTTCTGTTATGCCACTTATAAAGACACTGAAGAGGATGTGTCCCATTACTGAGGCCTCCAGCACCTACTGGTCACTCTCTCCTCACTGGAGGGAGTGCCATTTACCACCATCTTCTGTGGCTGTGCGTTATCTCAGGTGCAGCACTTAGGAGTGCACAACACTAATCTGAAAATGGGGGCCCACATACCACTGTAACAGAACTAGCACTGCATTGTGATAAGCATGGCTATTACTATTTTAAAAAGCATTCTTCTGTGCAGAGCTAACCTGTTAATGTGGCACTATTTTTTTTTTTTGCACAGGATTTCTAATTGCAACCAGGTGCTCATACAACTGGGGTTAATCTAATGCATATAAGGTGTACAGGTATACTAAATGCTTTCTTGAAGTGTTAACACACTGCGTGGTTAGTGCTAGTTAATGATTCTGGGAATCGTGTTTTAACTGCACACATGCAGCCTGCCAGCAACCCCCCACACACATACACACACAGTCAGTTCTGGACACAATAAAAACACAAGCATTTGTTAATGCTGAATGTTGATTGCGTTGGTCCATTGAGCTCGCTCACTGGCCCTCTGTCACTCGCTCATTCTGTTTCTCCCGGTGCTGCAGGCTGCTGTTTTGTACAGAGCTCCTTCCTGCGTTGGTACCCTTTTCTGTCCACAAAGAAATCTGCAGATGGCCTGACCGAGCCCTGTTGAGGTGGGTCACTCTCACCTCTGACTCCCTCATTCTGTTTCTCCTGGCTCTGCAGGCTGGCCTTTAGTACTGGGCTCCTGCCTCTGTTGGTGGCTTTTTCTGCCAACAAAGAAATCTGCAGTAGTCCCAACACAGGCCCGTTGAGGTTGCTCACTCCCCCTCTGTCTCTCATTCGTTCCGTGTCTGCCGCAGGCTGCCTCTTGTATTGGCTCCTGCCGCTTGCCACACCTTTTCTGCTCACAGGAATCCACAGCAGTCACAATAGAGCTCTGTTGAGCTCACTCACTCCCCTCTCTCTCACTGACTCATTCTGTTTCTGCCACCGCTGCAGGCTGTCCTTTTGTACTGGGCCCCTGGGTGCATTGCTGCCTTTTTCTACCCACAAAGAAATCCACAGCAGTCCCAACAGAGCTCTGTTGAGCTCACTCACTTCACTTCTCTCACTGGTTCTGTGTCTTCTACGGGTGCAGGCTGTCCTTTTGTACAAGGTTCCTGCCTGTGTTGGTGGCATATTCTGCCCACAAATAAATCTGCAGCAGCCCTGACCCAGGTCCGTTGAGCTTGCTCACCCCTCTCTCAGTCACCCATTCCATTTCTGCCTGCACTGCAGGCTGGCCTTTGTACTGGGCTCTGCCCACACTGCTGCTTTTTCGCCCACAACAATCGCAGCTGTCCCGACAGAGCTCCATTGAGGTCACTCACCCCTTGTCTCACCTGTTCATTCTTTTCTCCTGGCGCTGCAGGCTGCCCTTTTCTACTAGGCTCCTGCCTCTGTTGGCACCTCTTTCTGGTCACAAAACAACCTGCAGCAGTCCCGACAGAGCTCCGTTGAGCTAGCTCACTCTCCCTCTCTCACTCTCTTGTTCCATTTCTGCCAGTGCTGCAGGCTGCCCTTTTTTACTGGGCTCCTGCCGGCATTGCCGCCTTCTTCTGCCCACAAAGAAATCTGCAGTAGTTATGATAGAGCTCCGTTGAGCTCGCTCAGTCACCCCTCTCACTCGCTCGTTCTGTTTCTCACGCTAATGCAGGCTGCCTTTGTAGTGGGCCCTCGTGCAGCATTACTGCCTTTTCTGCCCACAAAGAAATCTGCAGCAGTCCCAACAGAGTCTGCTGAGCTCACTTACTCCCCATCCTTCACTTGCTCATTCTGTGTCTCTTGCTGCTGCAGACTGTCCTTCTGTACTGGGCTTCTGCCTGTGTTGGCACCTATTTTTGACCACAAAGAAAATCGCAGCTATCCTGACAGAGCTCTGTTGAGGTCACTCACTCTGCCTGTCTCATTCGCTCATTCTGTTTCTCCTGGCGTTGTAGGCTGCCATTTTGTAGTTGGCTTCTTCCTCTGTTGGTGCCTTTTTCTGCCCACAAAGAAATCTGCAGCAGTCCCAACAGAGCTCCGTTGAGCTCGCTCACTCCCCCTTTCTTATTCGATCATTCCGTTTCTGCCGGTGCTGCATGCGGCCCTTTTGTACTGGGTTCCTGCCTGCGTTGCCACCTTCTTCTGCCCACAAAGAAATCTCCAGCAGTCACAATACAGCTCCATTGAGCTGGCTCACTCACTCACTCCCCCTCTCTCACTCATTAATTCTGTTTCTTCTGCCGCTGAAGGCTGCCCTTTTGTACTGGGCCCCTGCGTGCATTGCTGCCTTTATCTGCCCACAAACAAATCTGCAGCAGTCTCAAAAGAGCTCCGTTGTGCTCACTCACTCCCCCTCCCTCACTCACTCGTTCTGTGTCTCCTGTCACTACAGGCTGCCCTTTTGTACTGGGCTTCTGCCTGCATTGGCGGCTTGTTCTGGCCAGAAAGAAATCTGAAGCAGTCCTGACACAGCTCAGTTGAGCTCGCTAACTCCCCTCTCTCACTCACTCATTCCGTTTCTCCTGGTGCTGCAGGCTGGCCTTTTGTACTGGGCACCTGCCTCCGTTGTCACATTTTCTGCCCACAAAGAAATCCGCAGCAGTCACAATACAGCTCTGTTGCACTCACTACCGCTCTGTCACTCACTCATTCTGTTTCTCTTGGTGCTGCAGGCTGCACTTGTGTACGGGGCTCCTGGCTGCATTGGCACCTTTGTCTGTCCACAAAGAAATCTGCAGCTGTCCCGACAGAGCTACATTGAGGTCGCTCAGTCTCCCTCTGTCACGAGCTCATTCTGTTTGTCCTGGCGCTGCAAGAGGCCCCTTTGTACGGTGCTCCTGCCTGCATTAGTGCCTTTTTCTGCCCACAAAGAAATCCGCAGCAGTCCTGCTAGAGATCTGTTGAGTTCACTCAGTCCCCCGTCTCACTCACTCGTACTGTTTCTCCCACTGCTGCAGGCTGGCCTTTTCTACTGGGCCCCCACCTGCTTTGACACCTTTTTCTGCCCACAGAGAAATCCGCAGCAGTCCTGACAGCACTCCGGTGAGTTCACTCACTCACCCTCCCTCACTCGCTCTCTCATTCTGTTTCTCCCAGTGCTGCAGGCTGCCCTTTTGTACTGGGCTCTTGCGCTGGGGCCTTTTTCTGCCCACAAACAAATCCACAGCAGTCCCGACAGAGCTCAGTTTAGCTCAGTCACTCCCCCCTCTCACTTTTTCAATCTTAATCTGTCCCAAACACTGATTTCCCACAGCGACCGTGCTATTCTCTGCAGGAGTGCAAAAACATATTTAGACCGGATGTGAAAAATGACAGCTGTACTGTTCATAAGGAGCTGTGAAAAAAGTGACACTCTTGAAAATGAGGTGTGAAAATATTACAAATGTGCGAAGTTACAAGGATGCATGAAACAGTTCAATGCACGTTTGTAACACAGTCATGTTATGGAGTTTCGTCACCAAATTTTCAACATAGGGCTTTTAGGACCTCTGCTCATGAACAGTGCCACTGTCATTTTCTTAATCTTTCCCGAACACTGATTTACCACAGTGACTGCTTTATTGTGTGTGTCAACTGTGAAACCACATTTCAGTCAGGATGTGAAAAACAACAGCTGTACTGCTCAAAAGGAGGTGTGAAAAAATGCCACTGTTGAAAATCTGGCAGGACAATATTACAAATCTGCGAAGTTACAAGGGTGCGTGGAAAGTGTGCAACGCACACTTGTAATACAGTCATTTGTTGGGCTATCATCACCAAATTTTCAACATAGGCATTTTAGGACTTCTGCTCATGAACAGTATCATTGTCATTTTCTTAATCGAGCCCGGACAGTGATTTCCCAGAGGAGGTAAGTATGGGGTGATGGGGGTGTGTGGGGAGGCAGGATGCGCCCTGGGTTGGTACAAGTTGCAGGTGGGGGCCAGGGACACTACGAGAAACTGTTTCCTTTTTTGCAGGTTAAAAAAAAAAAAACTTCACAGGACCGTTTTTGCCCTTACAGGGGCATGTGGCACACTGTGATGGGCACCCAGCGTGCCACAAATGGCATTTTTTGGGTTGGGGGCAGCAGTAGCCAATGGGGATTGGGCACCCCATCGGCAGGAATAAAAGCAGGGGGGTTGTTACAGAATGCCGACGGGGAGTGGGCTTCCCTGTCGGCACCAGAAACAATGGGGCACTGACGTTGATGGGGTTTTGGGACCCCGTTGGCACATAAACACGGCGGGGGGGTATACTGTTTGCGAACATGGCGGCAACCTGCCACCCTGTTCACAAACAATATCAGGGTTTTTACATCCCACCCTGCAATGATGGGTCGCTCCCTCATTGCAGCAGATGGCTGACGCTGCAATGACTAGGCGGCCCCTGATTGCAGCTGCAAAATTGTCAGTAGATGGTACAAATATTCCAAACTACTGTCACCAGCAGCCTGCAATATGTTATTTGCACTGTGCGCAATCAACATAAAAATGGTACATCCTATCTGCCCCATTTCCCATATTAAACCTCAGTACCTACTGTCCATGCAGGGTAATAGCCTTCACTATCCACTCCCTTGTTCCCCTCCCTACTACTATCTGCATGAGTAACCATTATACCCTTCACTTTGTCAGAGCCATGCTTGAAACCAAGTATGGTTTTGGTGCCTGCCGTCTCAGTTGGCAAACTATTCCACATTTCCACCACCATTTCTGGAAAATAAAACTTTCCAGTATCCCTCTTGAACCTCCCTCCCATCAGTCTCTAATTGTGCCCCCATAACCTTGAACTGTTAATCATGCTAAGTAGTTCTGCATTCACCTTGTTTATTCCTTACAGGAACTTGAAGGTCTTTATCGTATCACTCCTTTCTTGTCTGGTCTCTAGTGAAGACATGTTCAGTGCCTTGAGCAGATCCTCATACGATCTGCCCTGTCAGCTCTGAATCATCCTGATCACCCTTTGTCCTTATCTTTCCTGACGTGAGGTCTTCAGAAGTTCAGAACTCTGAACAGTATACCAGGTGCAGCCTCACCAACAATCAATAAAGAGGTAGTAAACCTCTTTTCTTCTACTATCAGAACCCCTTCTGGCACATCCTAGTATCCTATTTGCCTTACTAGATGCCTCACTGTACTAGCTTGATTGTTTAAGGGAGTCATTAATGATGAATACTAGGTCCCTTTTCTCAGCTGTAGTGCTCAGCTCTACCCCTCCTATCCAGTACTCTGTCCTGGGGTTCTTGTCTCCTAAGTGAATCACCTTGCACTTTTTGGCATTGAATTTCAACTGCCAAACCTTAGGCCACCTCTTTAATCTTTACATGTCAGTCTGAAGTTTCCTACTTCCCCATCACTGTCTACCATCCCATGAGCTTGGTGTCATCTTCAAGAGACACAGCCCCAGATTCATTCTCAAATGTTGTTAATGAGCATATTGAAGAGAGTGAGTCAGGATGAATCCAAGTGGCATTCCACTCTTGACTTCCCTCTTTTCTGATTTGACACCATAACCACAACCCTCTGATGCCTCTCATTCAATTAAAGCCCCTTCACCCCCAACAAAACACTGCTTATATTTTCCTTCAAATCCCTGGACCTCACTCCGTTGCACTGTGACCCAAATCACTCTGATTGGTCCCCTATCTCATTGGTCTGCTCCACTGATTCCATGCTAACATATTTCAAAACAAAATATTTCACTATCCACTCCCTTGTTCATATTTCAAAACAAAATTTAACCAGGAGCAGCACACTAAGCTGAAAGCTTTTTTACAGGAGCGTCCTGGGAGCACAGGGAAGTTAAGTGACTTGCTCAGAGTCACACAGTATGCAAGTGGAAGCTGTGGGATTCAAACCCAGATCTGGTCTGCTGGATGTCACCAGATTTGCAGCTCAGAGCCTTAAACCACTGCGCTATACTGCCTCCCCTATATGGGACTGCCATGCCCCCCCAGAGCAGGACATGAGAAAAGGTACACCACATCCCCTAGATCATGGCTGACCTCATTGCTTACTTGCAAGTGCATGATTTGGCCTGATCAAAAAATAAACGTAACCCATCCCCTTGGCTTCCAGAGGTATCATCATCTCCTGTACCATGGCAATAAGCTTGCCAAAGGTGAGAATTTTACATCTAACTTCAGTACCAACATTGGTTACCTGTCTAAATTTTGAAAGGCTGCCACAATCTCTTCCCCCCCTTTGCCTGTCCTCAGAGTCAGTGACACCCCTGTCTCTAACCTCTCCTTCATCACCATAGAGATGTAATTCCTTTTCATCACCTGTACCTCCTCTCTCCTCTCCTCCCTCTCCCCTTCCTCACCTCCCTCTCACCTCTGCCAGCCTACATGATTGTTATCTCCTTCCTTAGGTGTCAGCATGGCTCAGTTGGTAGCACATCTGCCTCTGGACCAGAAGGTCGTGGGTTCTCGTCCCACACTGGGATTGGACTTGTACCTAAAAATCGCTGGCATCTGAGTGCAGTATTGGGGGGGTGCTGTACTGCTGGGGTGTGCTGTCCTTTGGATGAGATGTTAAACTGAGGTCCCTTCTGCCCATCTTGGTGTTGTCCTGGTCGGTGTCCAGGTAGATGTAAAAGAACCCTGGGCACTCTTTGCAAAGAGTAAGGAACATTCCCGGTGTCCTGGCCAACATTCCCCTTCCCATAAACTGGTTCATGCAATTATCCAGGCTGTGTGTGGGTGATGATGTGCGATATGGCCGCCACCACACATTCAGTCACTTCACTACCAGTCTAGCATTGCTTGTAAAGCACTTTGGATGTATGAAAAGCGCTATATAAATGCTGATTCTTCTTCTTCTTCCTTCCCAGTATTGCTTTTTTTCTCTCCAGTAACTTCATCCTTTATCCCTGACACACTTCCCACCCATAATCCTTCCAAGGGTAGGAGTCTAGATGGCCAGGATAGCAAGCTCCTCCATCTGACTGCTTCTGCAATCTCCCCCCATTGGATGACCTCCCTAACCTCTCTTTTTGGTGTTCCTCCATCCCTGCTGACTGGAAGGCTGCCACTGTTACTCCTCCTACTCCAAAAGATGGTGACCCGTCAAGTATGAACAGCTACCAACTCATTTCTCTCCTCCCTCCAAAATACAGGAACAAATTATCTTGTCACAACTCTCTTCCTTTCTGGATTCCTCTTCCTTTCTCACCCAATACAAGTCTGACTTCCGCAAAAATCACTCCACCAGCTGCTCAGGCTCACCTAATCCATCCATAATGGTATGGATCACAGCCTATTCACTTCTGCTATCTTCATCGATCTAGCCAAAGCATTCAACCCTGTCTACCACCCAATTATTAGCCAAACTCCAGGCTGCAGGCCTCTCTGACTTAGCCATCAGCTGTTCCACTCCTACCACAGAGGTAGGTCCCAAGCAGTCAAAAGTGGCGATCCACTCTCCTCCCTGCCTGTATCTACTTGGGTCCCACAAGGTTCTGTGTTAAGCCCACTACTTTTCTCCATTTTCCTTAATGATCTCCCCCTCCATGTGCTTGTCTGCATCCATTCACATGTTCATGGATGACACAGTCCTCTTCACAGCAGGCCCACAGACTCCAGCTGGACTTTGATCAAGTTCAGCCCTGACCACAAACAAATCAGCTTTTCCTCAATGCTAAGATGGCTGTCTGCATGTCCTTTGGCACAAGGCACCAGACTCTCTAGGTTCCCTCACCTTCCTACTTTCCATACCCTGGATGGCTCCCCTGTGGAGGATGTCACCACCTTTAGTTATCTTGGTATCTGGCTTGACCAGCACCTAAACGTTTCTGAACAAGTGGATGCTATAGTCAAAATGGTGCACCACAATTTGGTGCACTTTACAGGAACTGTGATGGTATCCCACCTCCAGCATACCATGCTATTATCCAGAGAATGATCCTCCAAATCTCTGACTATGGTGATGTGGTCTACAGCATAGCCCCCTTCACTACCCTTGCTAGACTGGACACACTCTTCAACTATTTCTGCCATTACACTCTCGACTATCCTTCTTGGACTCACCATTGTTCTATATATATAAATCTCTCTCCTTTTCTTTTCTTGTGGACAGACACCATACCCACTGTGCCAGCTTTGTGGGCAAATCTGGTTTGTTTTCCTACCTTCCTATCTCTCCGATGGCCCTGTTATAGCCATACCATCAGAAGCTGAAATATTTGAACCCTAGCAGTCCCTTCAATTTCCACAGCCATCGGCAAAGTCACGTTCAGCCACCGCTGTCCTAAAATCTGGAACTCCCTCGCCCCAGCCATTCACCAATCTCCCTCCCATGGATTCTTTCAAACCACTTCAGTGGTCTCACCTCTACCTCCTGCACTTGCTCTAGTTTTCCCTCTTGCTCTCCTATTACTTGTTTCCAATTTAGGTACAGCTAAAATTTGGAACCTATGCTTCCACTCTAGGCATTATGCACAAATGTTTATAGCTAACGTTGAAGTAAAAGCCTCTCCAGCCCCTTTGCGTATCAGTTGTGTGAATGGAGCTCCCCTCCTAACTGTGAACTCCATCAAATACCTTGGGGTGACACTTGACCCCCAGTTGGACCTAGGGAGTCATATCATAAATGTCTGTAGAACTGTGAATTGTAAATTGGGTCTAGCCTATAGGGCCAAAAATAACCTGACACCTGCTGCTCATCTGGCACTTGCTAGAAGTGTACTACTTCTCTCCTTTAGCTATGGTCTCCACCAATTTGCTTGTACCTCCAAAGCTGCTCTTACTCGGTGGCACACAACATACAATAACATCTGTCGCTTTGCACTGGCCGCCCCCCGTCTCACCCACCATTGTGAGCTTTATGAAAAACTAGGTTGGCTTTCCCCGACCAATCACCGGAACTTTGGGCAGGGATGCCTCATGGGCAAAGTGATCAGAACCGGCACCCCCCCCCGGGGCTGGCACACCTTCTCTCACCTTCTGGCCCCTCCTCTTACCCACTCAGGTCCCAGGGTCCTGGGATGCTAAAAGAACCCCTCACCCAAACCCTTATGGGGGACAGACTTTGTTGTATGTGCTCTAGGCTCTGGAACTCCTTTCCTGACCATGTTCGCTTTGCCTTCTCCCATCAGTGCTTCCGGAAGTTCCTGTGGGGCATCCTAGCTTGGCCTCATGCGTAAATGTCCCAAGCCTCCCTAGCTCAATTGGTGACTTGGAGCCCAACTGTTCTGAGGACCTGCCAATGATCTTTTGGTCATTTCTCGTGATCCAATTGATCTCCTAGGCATCTGACTGCACTATGTATGCTCTAGACTATATATTGTTGATTATATGTACTTTATCAATTTCTGTCCTAGCAGTTCAGCCTATGCCTTACTGTTTTGTGACTCAATGCATTTTGTTACTCTATGTACTTGCTTTACTTGCTGTTATGTTCTGATGTATCCGTATTACCTGTTGTACTCTCCCGGGAAGTTCCTGAAAATAGGCATACAACTTGTCTAGTGTACCTACCCAGTTAACAAAAGCGAAATAAATAAATAAATAAAACTGCTCTGTATTTGATCGCCAGCATAGGTTTGTGGCTCCTGACTGTGCTGTATATGCATTGTCGATTGTTTGCTTGTCACTCAAGTTCTCACATCTTGCATGTATTATTCCCAATGTAATTTGTGGTTGTGTACCACTCTGCTCCATGTATGTTATGTATTTTGTACTGTTGTCTGGCTAAGCCCCACTTGTACAAGTTCCCTTCCCAGGATGGCATCTAGAAACTGGCTCCCAGCTTAGTATTCCTGGGTGGTGAGCACTAGACACTCAAGGATCATTTTACTTGTAATAATTGGAGCCATTTAAACTGCGTATCAGGGGTGTAGAACCTTTACATGCCAAGGACTGCATTTTGGTATACTACTTGGGAGATCATAATGGTGACCAGCAGGGTGCACAATATGCACCACTGTGTGCTCAAATTAATTTATTTATTGAAAAGTTTCAAGAGGGAAGGTACACTGAACAACAAGTTGCCCATCTCCCAGTACGACCTGGGGGAGAGGGTGGTAGGAGTTGCACAGTAACAATGAGTACACACAAAAATACACAATAACATACAAAACATAGGTTACAACTGAATTTACACATTAGCATGAAAAGCAAATAATACAAGGGTAGAGAAGAGAAAACCAGTCGCAGTGAGCTTGTGGGTGAGAGAGAGAGAGTGAATGTGAAAGCAGTGTGAACCAATGGCCTGCACTATGCAGACTAGGAATATCACTGGGTGGCAAGCGAAGTGAGTCAGCAGGGCATCAAACAGGATGTAGGACAAGAAAGGGGGAGCTAGGGCCAGTTGCAATTTATAGAGAGGAAATTATGAAGAGCTTGATTTAATGAGCCAGTTGAGGAAGAGGATTGATATGTGTAGGAAGAATTCAATATTTTGGGAGACGATAGGAGTGGAAGGCCTGTCCACTAGCCGCTGGATCTCCAGGGAACAGACAGAGTTCTATGGTCAGTGGGCTCTTAGAAGTTGAGGAGGAGTTGTGGGGAGGATTAGGAATTTAGGTAGGAGGGAGTGTGGCTGCTTAGTACTTAGATGATGATTTGCACAATGATGCAGTTGCTATTTGTTAGGATGGAAGGCTAAAGCTCAGTACAAGTGGCAGCGTGGGCAAGGTGAGGTGCATCCAGAGCAAACCAACAGAATGAGTTGAAAAGAGTATCCAGGTTGGCTAAGGAGGTGGCAGGAGCAGAGCAATAAACAACATCGCAATAATCAAAAACCGGGAGGATCATTTTTTGGATCAGTTCGCGTCTTGCCAGTGGTGGGAGGCAGGAGCGGTTTCTATATAAGGCACTGAGTTTGGGACAAAGCTTTTTTATTATGGCGGCTACATGGTCCAAGAAGGTGAGATGTTTATCCAGCCAAATGCCCAGATACCCGAAAGACTCGGTAGCAATTACAGTTGCTCCATCAAGGGTAGTGAAGGTAGGGGCAGAAGGGAGCCTTGACAGATTCTGACGTGTGCCAAAAGTCATGGACACAGTTTTCTTGGCATTTAGGAAGAGTTGGTGAGATTGAAACCAGCTTTAGGCATTATTGAAATCACGCTTGAGCCTGGAGGCGACATCCAAAGGTGAGGGCCCAGAGGAGATAGAACATATCATCATCATACATATGTATAGGAAGATGAGGTACTGATGGATGGAAGATCATTCAGAAAGATGGAGAAGATAATCGGGCCCAGTATGGACCCTTGGGGACTCTAGAGTATAGTGGAGGAGGGGAGATGTAGTTTGGATATTTTACAGACTGTGAGCAGTCATATAGGTACATGCTGAACCATTTAATGGCATGTTCAGACAGCCCAGTTGATGAGAGGGAGTGGAGCAGGAGGGGAGTGGGAAACTGTGGCGTGCAAGCTTTAGCAAGATCAATAAAATGGCAGTGGTTGTGTGACTGCAATGCATGCCTGGGATGGCATCAGGTGATTCAAAGCAGCGCAGGTAGTAGTAGAGTAATGTTTACAGAACCCAGTTTGATATTGGGTGAAGAAATTTCTGTCTGAGAGGTACGAGGATAGTTAGTCTAGGACTTGATGTTCTTGTAGTTTGGCTAACGTCAGGAGGAGAGATATAGAGCGGTAGTTCTCAGGGGGGGAGGAGTCACCACACTTAAGGAGAGGGAGGACAATAGCATGTTTCCACTCACAGGGAATTTTGGCCAAGTGAAACGATAGATTGAAAAGAGCAGTGAGTGGGGGAGCAGTGGCAGGGGCAGACACGTTTAGTAAGTTTGGGTCCAGTCCATCAGTGGAGCTACCTTTGCTCGGGTTTTGGACTTCCAAGGCCGCCAGCATGTCAGTTCTCAGAATTTTAGAGAAGGAAAAGCTATGAGGTGGGGCTGGAGGACTTCTAATGGGTGCGGAGAATAACTGGTTAATAGTTGGAAGGGAGCCTAGCAGAGTAGAAGCACATGAGGTAAAGTGTGAATTGAAAGCAGCAGCATTGCTAGGATGGTCGGCAATGACAGTATTGTTTATTTGGAGGAGGAGGGAGGGTAGCGGAGCCTGTAGGGAGAAAAGTGAGTGGATCACTTTCCAGAATTTGGATGGGTTATTTTTTATTAGAGTTAGAAGTAGAGCTGAGTAATGTAGCCTTGGCCAAATGAGTGAATTTTGCATTTGTTTCTGAGGACCAGGTAGGCTCCTATAGTCTTTAAAGAGTTTGTGCTTATATTGTCCAGGCTGTATCACGTGCTCCTTAGACAAGCAATGAGTTCTGGGGAGATCCAGGAGGTGGTTTCCATGGACACCTACCGGGCGTGGGTATATGTTGATTCCAGACTTCCCAAGGAATCGTTCTCTGAAGTAGTTAGCTGCGATATCTAGGTTACTGGCAACAGATATAGGTGCCCAGTGGTGTTGGTCAAATCATAAAGAAGTGGGTGAATGTTCAGGGATTTGCCTATGATCGGTTTGTGTAGAGTTTCATTAGGACTTTGACTTTTGTTAATTTTCGCACCAGGAAAGTCATGCAATGGTCACTGAAGGATCCGCTAGAGTACCGGAATTAATGACCCTAGGGTGTGAGTTGTGATGGCCCAGTCTATGAGGAATGGTTTCCTGTCTTGTGGTTTAGCCCTAGTGGGATCTTGGATAATTTGGGTTAGGTTGTTGCATGTATAGCATTTAGCACTTTGCTGGGTATGGTAGTCCAATTTATGTTGAACTCTCCCAAATATATAATTCGCCAGCAGAAGAGTGCTGAACTAAGGTGGTTATGGGTTCAGTAGCAATATTGGGTTTGTGAGCCAGAACAGCAGTAGACACCTGCTACAACCAAGATATGTTTGGAGAAGGGGAGCGAGATTTGCAACAGCAGAGCCTTGTAAGCTTTTGGTAGAGCAGTAGAAAAGACGGAAGTGAAATGGATGGAAGAGGAGACATAGATGGCTACCCAACCTCCTCTCCCAAGTCGGTTCTGTCTTGATATTGTGAAGCCAGGGAGAGTAAGAGATAAGTTGCTGATTTTTTTATTTAGCCAGGATTTGGAAATTATTATTACATCAGATTTGGTGCTAGCTGAGTGGCTGTAGTAATTTCACTTTAGGGAGTGATACCCACGATATTGATTAAGTGTATTTTAAGGCCATTTAAAGAGTCTGAGAGACGTGGCTCATTGTTGGCTGCAGGAGGAGGTTGAGCTGGGCCAGGGTTGGGGTTTATGTCACCAGCTGATAAGAGTAGGAGGGCACAATACGGGAGTAAAATAGTTGTTTAGTAGGTCTGCGTTTTTCTGTGTCTTTGTAGTAATTCCTCCTTGTTTGTTTTTAATTAGAGTATTCTCTGTTTAGTCTTCCTTTTCACCCATGTACTAGAAGAATGTCTTATCCCTTTTTGACTTCTAGCTACATGCTCCTCTGTTTGTGCTTTGCCCTCCTTACTTCTACCTTGACTTCTCTCTCTGCCTACTTGGTATTTTCCCTAGTCCACCTCCTTTTGTGTTTCTTTGAACTTTCTGAAGGCCTTCCTTTTTGCATTTACATTTTCTGCTACCTTACTATTGTACCACAGAGGCTTCCTTCTCCTCATCCTCTTATTTTTACTTGCTCTCTTGGCACAGATGTCATTGGCCTTTACAATAGCTTCTCTTATCTTCCCCCACATTTCCTCCACCTCTGTCTACTCCTCCACTCCTTCCAAGGCCCTCTCCACCATTTCCCCTATTCTCCCAAAGTTTGCCCTCTTGAAAACCAGCACCCGCAATCTAGCCGGTGAACATCCGCAGATGTTCCTGATTGTAAACCTGACTCATGTTAGCGGTCACTCGTACTGCAAGATGTTCCTCACTGATACATCTTCTACCCTATCCCTATTTGTCAAGACTAGATCAAGGGCTGCTTCTGCCCTGGTTGGCCCCTGACCAGTTGATTCAGGAAGGCGATGGTAGGAGTTCAATATTTCTGTGTTATTTGAAGTAAATAGAAAGGGTGTCCTAGTTTATGCTAGGTGGGTTAGGTTTCTATTGTGTATTTATTTTTCTTGTTTTATGAATTTGGCCTACTATGTTTGGTCTATGGATTTTTCTGTGCTAGGGAGATTGTAAATTACTTTTTATGTATTGTTTTTCTCTACTTTAATGAGACTTAGAGTTTTTCGTTTTACTTGGTATTTTGTACTTAGTTTTGATATTTTTATGTAGAGTGTAAATTTCTACCTTTTTCTACTTATCTTTCTTGAATATTTGTATTTTGGTATTTTATTTTATTCTTGTTTTGGTGAGAATTTATGTTTTTTTATTTTATAATGTTGGTGTTTTCTCTTATTATTTTTTTGTTGGAGATTTTGGATTTTTCTTTGTTTAGACTTTGCTGTATATGACATTTTCTGTGTTTTTCTCTGTTTTATAGTTTTGCCTTTTTAATTTTTAGTTGTGTGGGTATGGTTTTTTGTTTTGTTGTTTTTGTTTTATCAATATGGTTTCTACTTGCTTTTGTGTTTAGTTAGTGGTAGTGTTTGTGTTAATGGTTAGTTTTTATTTGAGTATTGTTTTTCTTTATTTAGGGTGTAGTTTGTTTGGGGTATAGGTTGTGGTTACTTCATGTTGGAGTTTTCAATTTTCTAGCATTTCATCTCTTTCTGTTGAGCATACTAAATTCTGTAAGTTGATTTGTTGAATTTTACTTATACTTGCTTACTTTCTGTATTGGTTTTGGTATTGGTAGTATTTTAGAGAAAGATAGGGATTATAGTTCAAATTGTGTAGAATTTAGCTAAAGTTATAAATTTTTGCTTGTACTTTTATTACATTATTTTGTAAGTGTTGTTTGTGCTTAGGTGGAAGATTGATGTGTTTTTTTCATTTGTTTCTTCTTGAGGGGATTTTAATGTATGATTTTATGTTATTATGTTTGGTGTATTTATTTATATTTATTCCTTTTGTTTTCTTTTTATAATTTTTATATAGTTTCTATTATAGATTTTATTCATTTTTCTTTTGGGTATTCTTTCATTGTTGTTGTTTCTTTCTTTCTTTTTTACTTTTTATTGAGTTTTCTTTACTTTGAAATTTTGAGTTTTTCTTTCTATTCTTTCTTTCTGTTTGGTTTTGTTTTGGTTTTTGTTTGTTTTTGTTTCTGAATTTTTGAGTTTTACTTTTATTTTGGTTATTTTTCGTTTTAAAATTCTGGTTTTGATTTTTTGGTTTTCTTTTTTGTGTTTTTGTTTGCTTGGATTAATTTCTAAAGATTTCTGTTTCTTGTATTTAAATTTTTTTAGTCTATGCTTTGCTTTTTAGTTCTTCTGTTAAGTTTCTATCTCTTGTATGTTTGTTTTGTGTTTGCTTGTTCTACTTAGTTTTCCTTCTTGTTCTTGTTGTTTGTTTATGGGGTTTTAGGTTCTACTTTTATAGTTTTACTTTGTGTTTTTGTTGTGGTTTTGTGTTTTATTTTTATAGGATTGTTTTGTTATTATTATTCTTTCTTTCTTTGTGTTTTTGTTAAATTTTATATTTTGCTTGATTTTTGGATTTCCTTATTCTTGGTTTTTGCTAGGGATGTTTCTTGTTTCTGGGGTATTTATTTCTTTCTTGTACTTTGTGTTTCAGTACTTGGTGTTTTGTGGGGTTCTGTGTTCTTTAGTTTTTTTCTACTTTAGTTGTTTCTGGGCTTTTCTATTTGTTTCTGAGTTTTGCTAGTTTGTGGTACTATTGTGTAAATTTCTAAATTTTAAGTTTAGTTGAGTACTATGGTTGCATTTACATTTTGTGTACTCTAATTACTTTCCTAAAGATGTTGTTTTTATGTTTTGATGTTCTTCTATTATATTATGTTGTTTTACATTTACATTATTTAGTTAGTATTATATATATACATGTAATTTGGTACTTATACTTGTTTTTTAAAGTTTGTGTTTTAATGTTTAGTGCTTAGTATTACTTCTGGATTAGGGCATTTTGTGTTTGTTTGTTTACTTAGTAGTTTCTGTGTTTTAGCATGATTTGTCTTTGTCATGTGTTACTAGCTTTTTGGTTCATGTTTTGTTTTGTATTTTTGTTGGTTGGGAGTATTATAGTTAATAATTTTCTGTGTTAAAAGTTAGGTTATTTTTTGGTACTCTACGTTTGCTTAAGAGAGGTAGGGGTTGGGTGGTTGGTGGGATGGGGCTATGTGTTTCTATGTATTATGGTTGGGCTTATTTTTTATAGTTTGAAGTGAGATTTTCAGAATTTTGGTGCTTTGTTGTTGATTGTTTGCTGTTTTTGGATAAATTTCTGGTTGCATTGATTATAGTTGTTGTGAATTTCTTTTGTTTTTGTTGTGATGTAGTTTGTTTCTTTCTGCTGGTGTAGTGTTTTTATGTGTTTTGGTTTTGCTTACTAGCGGGAGCTGTTTGGTGCAGTTTGCACTAAGTTAGGGAAGGATAGAAAGGGAGGGCAGAGAGGGTGGAGTGGCTGTGTTTGCTAGAGATGACAAAGAAATTGTTAGGGGTAGAAGAGGCAGAGGGAAATGTGGAGGCTTTATGGGTTACTTTATGAAATTTGTGCAGGGAGGTGTGGGGTTGTTGTGTCGATATAGGTTTCTATGTATGGATGATGTTTCTGGAGGATGGTTTGTTGGATAACATTGCTGTTTCAGTGTGGGCTAAAGGGGAGGGAGTGTGTTGGGGACTTTATTATGCTAGGTACTATGTCTCTAAGGTGGCCAAGGAGCAGAGGTTGCTGGATGGTTTCAGGATGTGTTTCTACACAGCATGTGATGGAGCCTACAAGGGAGGGGTATGTCTTGGATGTGGTTCTGGCAGATGGAGATCTGTAAGGGATCTGATTGTAGAGGATTCTAGATTGGGAGAAACTACAATACTGTTTGTTTTCAAATAAGTATGAGAGGGAGTTTAGGACATTGGTAGTGGACTTCTGGGGGACAGATTTTGTGGGTATGGAAATATTCTCATGGATTACTTGAAGGGGATTATATCAATGACAAATGTGGAAAGGAGATGGGAGGTCATGAAATGGGACTTTATGAGGTAGTCAGACTCATGCTAAGGTGAAATGTAGTGAGCAAGGTCACATAAACCATGCTGGTGGTCCAGTGAGGTTCATGTAGTGGTCAGAGAAAAGAAGGCGGCCTACAAAAAATATAAAACAACAAGAGGGGATAGGGATAAGGAAATGTACCATCTTGCATCTAGAAAAGTCACCCGGATGGTGAGGGGGCAAAGTCCAGTAAAGAGCAGCAGCTGGCACAGGGGATACATGGAAGGGAAAAGGGGTTATTCTGGTACATTGGGGAGCAGAGAAAAACTAAGGGCTATCTCAGCAGATTGAGGTCAGAAGGAGGGTGGGTGGAAGAGGTGAGGGACCAGGCAGAGGTATTTAACGAGTACTTTGCCTCTGTGTTCACTAGGAAGGGGGATGGGATATCTACAAAGCAAGACACGATGGGGATAGAAGCGGCAGTGATTGGGATCGGGGAGCAACAGAAATGGAGCAAGAGGGAGGGAGAGGTACCCCAGCGGTGTCACATCTGGATAAGGATAAAAAGGTTAGTAAGGTGGAGGGGACGGATGATGCTATCCCTGCCAAAAGGGTGTGGTTAGCCCTCAAGGCCCTAAAGAAAGACAAATCTCCTGGGCTGGATGGCATTTATCTGACAGTACTATGGGAATTGGCAGACATACTGGCTGCACTCCTGGCGGAGCTCTTCAACAGGTCACTTGAAACAGGGAAGGTACCTAGGGATTGGCGAGAGGCACATGTGGTGCCAATCCATAAAGAGGGGTCAAGGGAAGTACCACGTAACTATAGACCCTTCAGTTTGACCTCGGTGGTGGGAAAATTAATGGAGACTATACTAAAGGAACGATTGGGGGTGTACTTGGAAAAGGTGGGAGGTCTGGATAGTCGGCAAAATGAGTTTG
The DNA here is from genome assembly GCA_016271365.2 of Neoceratodus forsteri. NCBI lineage: Eukaryota > Metazoa > Chordata > Ceratodontiformes > Ceratodontidae > Neoceratodus > Neoceratodus forsteri. The sequence continues at coordinate 1,345,558,517 of CM028129.1, read as the reverse complement.
TGCCAGGTAGATCATGTCAAACCAATCTTGTGGAGTTCTATGAATGGGTAACATCAGAACTGGACAGGGGAAAGCCTGTGGATGTATTATTCTTGGACTTCAGCAAGGTGTTTGACTCTGTCCCCCACAATGGTCTGGTGGAGAAACTGATGGGGTTGGGAGTAGGCCCTTTGATGGTCAGATGGATTGAAAACTGGCTAGCTGGATGCACCCAGAGAGTAGTGGGCAGTGAGGAGCTCTCGAACCCTAGAGAGGTTGGTAATGGGGTACTGCAGGGCTTGGTCCTGGGTTCGATCCTGTTTAATGCATACATTTCGGACATCAGGGAGGGTATAGGGTGTGAAATGAGTCTCTTCGCTGATGACTCCAAGATGGGAGCAGTAGTTGAGGGAGAAGAGGGGAAGTTGGCCCTACAAGGGGACCTGGACACCCTGGAAAGCTGGACTCACACATGGAAATTAAAGTTCAATATCACCAAGTGCAAGGTGTTACATCTTGGGCAGGGAAACCCTAAACACAGGTACACCCTGGGATGGGAGGCGCTGGAGGCCTCAATAGGGGGAAAAAGACCTAGGGGTCATGGTGGATGCATGTATGAATAACTCTGAGCAGTGCAGGAGAGTGGCTAGCAAGGCGAACAGGATGTTGGGATGCATCGTAAGGGGTATCACCTCTACGAGCAAGGAAGTGATTCTGCTGCTGTACAACGGACTGGTTAGACCACACCTTGAGTACTGTGTACAGTACTGGAGACCACACTTGAAGAGGGACATACAGCTCCTGGAGAGGGTACAGAGGAGGGCAACTAAGATGATACGAGGACTAGGGGATTTGACGTATGAGGACAGACTTGAGGAGCTCTGCCTGTTTTCATTGGAGGAGAGGAGAGGTGGGGGGACATGATTGAGGTCTTCAAGTACCTCAAGGGAATAAATAGGGTAAACATGGAGGGGATCTTTAGACTAAAACAGGGAGGTATCACCAGAGGGCATGGTTTGAAGTTGGAAGGTGGAAGGGCGAGGGGGAAAAGAGAAGGAGGTTTTTCATTGAGAGGGTGGTGAACCCTTGGAATGCACTGCCTGGTGAGCTGGTTCAGAGATCCACAGCAGAGGGCTTCAGGAGAGGGTGAGACAGACACAGAAAGTGGATGTATCAGATGATGGCCTGTCCCAGGGTGGTGGGGATGGATGATAGGGGTTTCTGGAACACAAGGAGGGGGGGCTTCGGCACCCAACTAGGGATCTGAGGTTCGAGCAGACTCAATAGACTATAAGGTCTAATCTGCTGGCAAATAGTATATTAGTATGTTAGCTGCAAATCCTCCTGGGGAGCTGAGAATCATGCCGAGGCTGAGGGTGTTTTCTGGCTTGGTTGCCCGTGGTGAAGTGGACATGCAGTGACGTCCATGGCATACAGTACATGCTCCCGACACTGGATGCTGATATCCACTACACCACCAATTCCCACACTGATTAGACACCCTGGTGCACTGACCCCTGACCACCACCAGGAGTCTGGATATTGCTGGGTGTCTGGACCCACACCACTCAGAGAAGGAGAGTTGTCCACTGGATGCTCAGTCCTCCTCTCTCTCCAGCTGACCATCTGAAGCTTTGGGTTCGCTTCTGAACCTTGATCATTAGCGCCACAAGTAGCAGCACTACTGCTGTGCTGGCAGGCTGACAACCATGTCAGTTTTTTGATGGAGGGTGCCATAAGGCAGTTAAACAGTCATAAATGTATCAGAATGTTTGAAAATAACATTCAGACATTTTGTCACATTTCTAATGATGCAGTTGCAGCTGCCAAATCAGGAATTATATGTATCACTTATGCAAATCCTGCCCTTTTGTGTCATTTGAATAAATTCCTTATTTTTCTCTGTTACTCAAGCCATTTACATGAAAATGGATCAAGAATGCAGAGTCCGTTGATTCATCTGCATCTGCAGAGAAGCTACTTGCACCTGTGGAGAGTCCATCTACACCTGTGGAGAGGCTATCTGCACCTATGGAGAGGCTATATGAACCTGCGGAAAGGCTATCTGCACCTACGGAGAGTCTATCTGCACCTGTGGAGAGTCTGTCTGCACCTGCGGAGAGTTTATCTGCACCTGCAGAGAGGCTATCTGCACCTGTGGAGAGTCTATCTGCACCTGCGGAGAGTCTATCTGCACCTGCAGAGAGGCTATCTGCACCTGCGGAGAGTGTACCTGCACCTGCGGAGAGGCTATCTGCACCTGCAGAGAGGCTATCTGTACCTGTGAAGAGTCCATCCGTACCTGCTAATGGTCTACACCACAACTCACAGTCTTTTGCTGATTACATCATCATTACTCACAGGTACCAGACTGTGATGTTACCAGCAGAGGATTTTGACTTCAGATGCAGACAAGCAGTAGAAGAAGGTGACAACTCAGATGTTGCCGTAAAAAATATTTGTAACAGTAAAGTATGAGAGAAAGATAAAAATATATAAAATACACTTTTATTTGTTACTAAATAGAATGTTTATCAAAGTGTTTTCTCAGTTGTTCATGGGGGATTTAACCAACTATGGCACTGCCCATCATGCGCCATTAAAGTGACTTCACAGTACTGAGGATTATCCTGCAGCCCAGTCTCTGGCAATGCCAGCTGGGACTTTAGTGTCTAGGGCTGAAATTGGGGAGACCCTCCCAGCCACATATCATAGAAACATAGACTTTGACCACAGATAATGATTGCTTGGTCCACCTAGTCTGCCCATTTCCCTACCTATTGGATAAGCTGCAGATCCTCGTTAACCAACAGCTTATTTCTTCCTACTTCCCACAAGAATTGCCTTATCTCTGTCCCACGCATTCTTGAATTCCCCCACTGTTTTTGACCCCACGACCTCCTCATTGGTAACATCTCATGACCTTCAGGTGCGGAAAGAGGAGGTCTGATCGCACAGCACTGTACTACCATGTCCTTCTCTGCTAATTTCAACATAACTCCATCACTGAGCCCATCTAGCTTTGTCTAAGTACAGAGTACAGTTTTTCCCATTATCAAAGTGGAACAAAAAACAAACTACCTGTCATCCTTGAGTTTACCATAAGCTAGGGATTCGAAGATCTGTAGAAAGATTAGCATCATTATCATGCTCATGTTCAGGATATTCAGCTGGACGTACGCAATTGCATTCTATGGCGCATCATCTGAATATACCAATGTTTTGCGTTGGCACAACTTGCGCAATGCAGCCAGACATTTTTTAATGTGGTGCCCCACAGCCCCATAAGAACATTTATTTATTTATTTTAACCAGGAGAGACACACTAAGCTGAAAGCTTGTTTACAGGTGCGACCTGGGAGCACAACGAGGTTAAGTGACTTGCTCAGAGTCACACAGTATGCAGGTGGGGGCTATGAGATTCAGACCCAGGTCTCCAGGTTTGCAGCTCAGAACCTTAAATCATCAGTGCGCTTATACTGCCTCCCAATACACAGACATAGAAAATAGAGGCAGCCCAGAGAACAACAAAATGGTGCTGGGCCTGCATCAGAAGCTGTGAGGAGAGAGGCTAAGAGACCTTAATATGTATATCCTGGAGGAAAGGAGGGAGAGAGGAGATATGATTGAGACTTTCAAATACATCATGGGTATAAATAAGGAGTAAGAGGAAAGCATTTTTAAAAAAAATGTTCAAAACAAGAGTAAATGCTATGAAATATAGGTGGTAGATTCAGGGGAAATGTTGAAAAGTACTTTTCACAGGAAGAGTGGTGGATGCCTGGAAAGCTTTCTTTCAGCAGAGGTGATCAAAGCAAAATTGTAGTGGGTTTCAAGAATGCATGGAATAGGCATAAAGGAATTTTAATAGTTTAGAATGGGGGGCAAAGCCAGAGACGAAGTAGGGTGTGAGGTATTACATTAGATAATGAAAATGGTCTGACTGGGTGGTTCAAGCAACCCTTATCTGTTGGCAATTTTTATGTAATCTATAGTATGTAAGTGGTATAGGGTAGACCCGGGTGCCAGTGTGCTGTTACCGGTAACTTAGTCTGTGTAGCCCATGGGGGGGTATCTCACTAGGGACCAAGACATTAGCAGAAAGGCACAAAGGGTTCTGCTTCCCTCCCTTGCCTCCAAATGCATAGGGAGTGTGGAGGCCCATTCAGGCCCCAAATGTCTACATTCAGCACAAGGTGCTGAGAAGAGCATACTTGCCAAGGCCTGCTGGCACTTCTGATACAAGGACCTGTACATGCTTCTAGGATATGTGAGCTGAGCACCTGCATATCAAGGTCCTTCCTCATTTCAGAGAGGGTCCTGCAGGGTTTTGTTTAGGGGCACTACCACTTGTGTTGAGGTATTACCCTTGGCTTGTCTTCTGCACCATGGGTTCTTGTTGCCAGCCTAGCAGTGGTGGCCTTAGCCTTCAGGTGGGAGGGATTAGACATCTTTCCCTACCTAGATGACTGGTTGCCCAACATTCATTCCAGGGAGTGACTGTCTTAGACCCTAGCACATGTCCTGCAGTTGCTCAGCACCCTAGGGATCACTGTTAACATGCCTTAGTCTTCCTTACCTTTGTCAGCACTTGCAATTCATAGGGGTAGTTCTGGATGCCACCTAGGGCTTTGTCTTCTTGCCCCAGGACAGGGTGACTGTTGCTACAGCTTAGGGTATGTTGGTTTTATAGAGAGGTGGTTTCTATGAATGGAGTATTTTTGAGTTTGGTGGGTTAGATGTTGTTGTTCTTATAGTATTTTGGTAAATGTTTATGTGGGATTTTTAAAGGGAGTTTGAGGGTATAGTGGGGATTGTGTGTATAATTAGGGATAAGAGGTTTTAGTTTTTCTTATTTGTGGTATTTGAGTAGTGATTGGATTTTAGTACTTGCTGAAGGGGTTTGGATTTTGTTTTTTTTTAGTAGATTTTTGCTGGTGGATGTTTTTGGGGTTGGGAGTATAGTGTTTGCCTTTGTCAAATTTTGGTGAATATGGTTCTTTCAGTGGGTGTTTTCTTCATAAAATGTTTTAAAGATGTGGTGTTGGTTTTGCTTGTTTTGCAAGTTTTTTAAATTTTTCTTAGGGGTTTTGCTAGTGCAGACAGATAACATTGCTTAGTGTTCTATATATTTGTGCAAGAAGGGATTTGCATTTCTTGTGTAAGTGAGATTTAGGAGGGTTTGATATGTTTTAGAAATAGTAGTAGATGGTTGTGTTGGTTTCATGTTTCTAGGTGTTCTAAAATGTTCTGGCAGATGGGGTAAGTGTGTTAAGTTCAATGTGTATGAGTGGGAGTTGAATTTTGGTAGTAGAAGAGTTGTTTCAATAGATGTGGTTGGCCTAGAGTTGGATTTTTGTATTTCTACTTAGTGTATTATTTTTTTGCTTTTTGTTGCTTATTCTAGGGTTTTGAGTTTTTTTGGTAAGATGTGTTTTCTTTCTAGGGAAATGAGGTTTTTCAATGTTTTTCTTCTTCTTTGATTTAGAGTATACTAATTGTGTTTCTAAATGGAAGCATTTTGTTTTTTGGTACTTTTTCTGCTTTTATTAGTGATTTATTATTGTAATAGTATTATGTTTATGATAGGGGTTTGTATATAGGATTTAGATATTTTGGTTTTCTAGACGTAATGTTGTATTTTTATGTATGGTTTTGCGATATAGTTGTTGTGTTTTTGTGTTGTTCTTGTGTGATTGGATGTGTTGTATGTTAGGAAGTTTTTTACTAGGGTTATGGCTTATGTAGTGGGGTGTGTTGTTTTATGGGCGTTTACTTCACTTGGATTCTTTCACTGTTTGTGTGAGTTGGATGGATTATTTGATGTTTTTTAGATGTAGGGTTGTAATATTTTTTTTTTTCTAGGTACATTTTGTTTTGCTATATTCATTAAAAATTTGTTAAAGGCTACTAATAAGTATTTGTTTAAGTGTCAGTAGGTATTTATTTTGTATTTCTTTTCTTAGGTTTAGAAAATAGATATATTGTTTAGTATATTTATTTTGACAAGAAAATGAAATAAATAATATTTGTTTTTCTATGTGTTGAGGGTTATATTGTGGTTCAAGGGATGTGTTTGTATAAGTGGGGAGGTATTATGTATTTGTAGTTTTATCAACATTTGTGTCTTGTGCTCTGGATTTAAATTTTTGTTTTTGGTAGTTATTTTTGATTTTTTGAGACAGTTGTGTTTTGCATACTATACTTTTCTGTTGAAAGTATTGTTTTTTGTTTGATTTTTGAAAAGTTAGAGAGTTTGGTGGAGTTAATTTTGTGTTTTTGCTAAATGTATGTTTGAGTTCTTTAATTCTGTGCTATCTACTTGCTAGTTTATTATTCTAGGTATACTAATCTAGGGAAGTATTGTTTCATACTTTTAGATGTGTATAGAATGGGTATTGTGTGATTATATAAAGGGATTGCAGACAGTTCATGTGTTGTTTGTTTTTGCACTAGGGAAAGATGGTATTCTAATCATACTTAATTTATAGTATAGCTAAGGTATGGTATATTACTATCTCAGTTTGTTGCTGGGAATTTCTATATCTATTTTGTTTTTTGTACTTTGGGAGAGAAGTGTTTCTGGGTTTCAAAGAGTGTTTGACTACTTAGTTGGTCTTCCTCTTGCTTATTAGTGTTGTGTATAGTTGTACCTTTCTGGGTTGCTTGTGGTTCTTCTACTTGTGTAGTTAGTTTGGGGCCTGTACTTGCTGTGGGAGATTTTTGAAGGGGTTACTATTTGTAGTATTGTTCATACTTTTGCAAGTATTGTAGTTTGTAATGGGTTTGCTGCTGTAGTTGGCCTTTTGTCTTTACTGTGTAGTGTGGTTTTATTTTTCTCAGGTTAGAGGTTTCTAGACTTTCTAGATGTTTTTTTCTGCTGGGGTATTGCTTGGTATTCTATTTTATAGGTGTGGCTTGGATGAAAGAGATATCTCTGAAAGAAATAGAAATAAAGTTATGTAAGAATTTTACTATAATAGTAGATTTTTGAGAGAATTTTTCATCAGGCTATGTTGTTCTACATGCTTGTTCTTTGGGTATTCTAGTTTTTCTTATTTCTAGGGAGTTTACTTGATTTTTTGGGATGGTTAATTGGGATTTTTCATATTTGGTGGTTGGCTCCTTTATTCTCTCTCTAGCTTCTTGAGGGAGGTGTCTTGGGGTATGTTCTTTTCAGGATGTTTGGGTTTTTATCTCGTGTTCTTTCCTTTTTAGGAGCGTATTGATAGTGTCTGTTTTTATCTTCTGGGTAGATTCTAATTTTCTCCTGGTTCTACAGGGAGTTCTCTGAGCATGGTCTCTGGTGGGGAAATGAGAAGGGAGGGGCAGATGCTTATATAGGATGAACAATGTCAGAGGTGATCACAGGTGGCCCTGCAGAACTGCTAGCAAGTTTCCATGTGGTCCTACAGCCTGCTGGCTTATAGTTCCATAGTTGTGGCCTGATGAAAGAGATGCTCTTGGAAGATCTATTGTTACAGTAAGTTCTTATATAACTGTTTTCACATGCTGCTCTGTCCCCTGCCCCAGATGCTTTTACCTCCTCCTCTTAACTTTATCCCAGCTCCTCTTGCAGCTGTCTTCTGACAGCTTGTCTACCCTGCTACCACTCTTTTCTCTGTGCTTCCTAGCATCCAACTGGAAGTTACTCCTAGACATTTTGTAGCTGTTTACTCCTCAGATTTTTGTTGTCATTGGTCCTAAACAGTTCACTGTGGTTGGCCCTGTTAATGCTTTTAGATATTTAAATGTCTCTATCATGTCCCTCCGCCTCCTTTCATCTTCCAGTAAGTACAAATCCAGGTTCTCTAGCCTCTGCTCAGATGAGTGCCACTGTGGTCCCTGAATAATTTTGGTGGCCCCTCCTTGCACTGACTCCAACTGATAATTGTCCTTTTTGTGGTAGTGGTTCCAGAACTGTGCACAGTACTCTGGGTGCGGTCTCATCATGGATTCATACAGAGGGGTTCTGTGTCAGAACGGTGTTCATGGAATACTCACCATTTTGGCGAGCGTACCTCGCCAAAAATGAATTACAGTGATGTACACTTGCAGTGACTAGAAAACCAGCAACTGGTTTTCCATGTTATTGGGGAGCTGAGTGTTTCAGCACCCCTCCCACTTAAGGATTCTTAACTCTTGGAGGGGGTGAATTTCTTAAAATAACAAGTCGCCAGCCCAGTGCAAAACCCAGAAAGCTCCAGACCCAAATCCTGCACACTCCAACTGACCACCCTCCCCACCATGCTACCTGACCAGCTCAGCAGCTGCCCAGCACACTCCCTCCCACATATCTCCCTCCCTTCCTCCCCTTAAATAGGCCTTCCCTGCATCCCAAAACACCTGTCTAGATGGTGCAGTTTCTTTATCATGCTCTGCATATCTCCCCAGCTGCTCTTTCCAAAAGGTCCGAAACTCCTTTCCCAACAGGTACAGTGGGAATCTCCATGAGGCAGGTTTCAGCCTATTGGTCTCTAATTCTAGTGCCATAATCACCATGGCATGGTCTGAAATGTGTATAGGCCCGTGCCTAACTTCTGCCATCTTGTGATACCACCCTCCTTCAATGTAGATGTGGTCCAGCCTGGACCACGTCTTATGGGGATTGGAGTAAAAGGTATATTCCTTAAGTGTGGAATTGGCTGTTCTCCATGCATCCAGTGTATCTAAATCCACTAAGCCTTCCCTCCATTGTTTCATGCAGCTTACCCCCCTGCCCCTACCTCCGAATGATCCATCGCTGGTCCGTACACAATTAAGTCTCCACCCATTATCAGCCCCTGAAATTGTTCTCTTATAAGCAGATCTAGAATGGACCAATAATATGATGGCTCAAACACAGCAGGTGCATAGATACTCCCAAAAGTGACCTGTGTCCCATGCAGCATTCCCTGAACAAACATGTATCTCCCCTCATTTTTGTCTTGCGCCACTCTTCTAACCTTAAAGGGAAGGTGCTTATGTATCAATATCGCCACCCCCCTCTTGTGCGAGGAGAAGGAGGTAGCATGGCATGACCCAACCCAGTTCCTCACCAGCTTCTGGTGCTCTGTAGGAGTCAAATGTGTTTCTTGTGGTAAGGCAACCTGAGCACGCACCCTCCTAAGAACCGTCAGAAGACTGGTACGTTTAACCTGGGCGGAGAAGCCTCGCACATTCCACGAGACAATATTCACCCTCTCCTTATGATCCATCCTAATATTAATACATGCAGCTCTCCCATCTTTAAACCATGGTTCGGATCTGCAGCCAGCATAATGTATAGCATTTCATTTCTTGTTCTATATTGTAATGTGGACCTAACAAATAATTCTAAGTCTAAACACATAACATGTAACATTTGAACTATGCCCCCGAACTATATACATTACAATGTCCCCTTCCTCCTTTAGAAACATACAATATTGCTACAACTAATATGTTATGGATATTCTAAAGGGCTTGATACAAAAAACAATTTTGATCAACCTTTTCTCCCCCCACCAGCTTATTGTATTCTTTTTCCACCTATCTCTTATTCCTCCATCTCATTTAGGTGCATACTTAATCTTAAGCCCAAGGAGATCCTCTTTCTCTGCAGTCAAGATATTATGCTAAATCACCTGCCCTTTCAGCTTAGCATCCCCTCTTGCCATATCACTTGTGTCTCCTTTCCCTCTTGCAGTCGCTCCTGTGTATATCAGCATATATATTCATCTGACCCCACTTTCCCTTAGTTGAGCTACAGCTCTCGTTTTCTTTCTTCTTCCCCCCACCTCACAAGGCTAGGCCCTGCGAATCATTCTCAACGTGCAGGCCCTCCTCGCGAGTTGGGTCTCATCATTCTGCTCATTTGACAGCATGAGGGATATGAGGTTTGCAGGCCACATTTAAAATCCTCCCTCAGGATCTTACTCAGTGACCCCTCAAAAAATGTTTGACCGAAGCGGTCATTCCTCTCCAACCTCCTTCAGATACCATCAAACTTTAGTTCACATCTCAGCATTGAGACCCCTCCTTAATCCCTTCTACCCCTCCTTCCCATCAGATGCAGATATAGAGATTCCTCCACTCCCCTTCACTTAAAAAGACTACATACCTTTTCCACTCCACAAGGCTAGGCCGCACAAATCATTTTCAACGCACAGGCCCCCCTCATGGATCGGGCCTCCATGATCCTCCAGTTCAATGGTGCAGGGGCTATTAGTGCATGTGTCACAACTAGCAATCATCCCCTGAGGTCAAGTTCATCCATCTCGTGGACAGAGCATTCTCCCAGCCTCTCTTCATTCCTTCCAGTCACAGTCCAGAGTTACTCGTGGAGAGCTCAGGGAAATTTACAATCAGGACAGTCACTCTTAAAGGGGAACCACCACCAATTACATCCCACAGTCATCCGGAGTGACGGTCAGAACAGGCATCCTCCAATAATCACATCTAACTGCTGCAGCAGGTTTCAACTCGCCATTTTAAACATTTTCCTCAACTATTTACAGGGAATACTAAGCATCTTCTCCTCCCAACCAGCATAATCTCTCTTCTTTCTTTCCAGGGCAGTCAGCCTATCTTTTTCTTCAGCTCCGTCACAAAATTAGCTGCCTTATCCGCTTCCCAGAAGCTATACGTAGCTCCTTCATGTCTAATTTTCATGGTGGCTGGGAAAATCATGTACCATTCAAGTTTTGAGCGCTGACAGTCAGCAATCACTTCATTGAATTCCCACCTCTTTTTTCCGACCTCACAGAATGATCCTGGGATATGAACAGGCATATTCCCTCAAACTTAAGATCAGGCATACTTTTATATGCCTTCCACATCTCCTGTCTATCCTGGAAGTTATGGAAGCGAAATATTACTTGCCTCGGTGGGTGTCCATTCTGAGGTCACGGCTGCACTACCTGATCGCTCCACTCCAATTTATAGCAGCCCCTCCTTTGGCTTCAGACCCAGTAATGCTGGCAATATCTTCCCGCATAATCCAAGCATATTTGATCCTTCTTTACCTTCAGAAGGCCCCGGAGCCACGGATTGGACCTCCGGTGATAATATTCCTGGTAGTCCAGGGCCTCCCTTAGGTCTTGTACCTGATTCTCCAGGTCCTGCACCCATCTCAGTCATTGGATGAAGCATGTCCTCCACTGCCAAAATATGGCCCTCGCCTCCTCCAACCACTCTTGTTGCTGCTCTAGTTGGGCATCCATGGCTAGCCTGCCTTCGATTTTGCTTTCCAGTCTTTCTAATTGTGGGGACAGAGCGTTCAATAGTTGATCCTTCAATTCTCAGCCTATAAATAAGCCATTTCCGGTGACCGAAGGATAGAGATGGGGCCGCGAGTATTCGGCTGTCCATGGCTGGCGGCTTTTGTTGTTTTTGTGCCGCCTGATTGCGATTTACCCCCCATCAGTACCACATATTCGCTCATGATGCAGCATTTAACTTTTAATCTCCTTCAATCTTTCCTTGAGCGAGAGATTCCGGTGGATTTCTTATTTTATTCACCCGGAGAACAGAGCTTGATAAAGGCACATCCTCACACCATGAAGCAGTCACATGACCGTCTTTCCATGTTTCAATTATACCTGCAATATCTGCAGCATCTATTATTTTTAATCTCAATTTGGTTAAATAATCTGAACTAAATACTTCTTCAAATGTATTTAACGGGCCATTCCACATAATACGATGATAATTTACAATTATTATTTGTGATTGTTCTATGTTATTAGAGTATCCATCTGTTAAATTCTCCATTTGCCATAGTGTATAGATAAGCAAGTGTGACGATTCTGGATGGGTAATACAGTTAAGTCCTCACATGTTCTAGCAGCTTCCAAGTTTACCCAAACTAAATCTATTACTGATGAACCATTCGAGCCTATATAGGTAAACTCTCTTTCTGGATCACTTTTCGTTCTGCCATTCAACAGATTAAAGTTGAACTCCTCCATTATCTGATGAATTATTTTCCCCCTTTTGTTGGTAATTTTATCCTTAGATTTCCTATCGTAACATAGATTTTGATTTACAGTATTCATCCCTGGGTGCTTACTGTTGGCCTATTGCTATCCGAGCATTACAGTCCCCATCAGAATAATAGAAGATGCTCATAACCTTCCATGAGGTTATGGATTTTTCTTAAACAGCTCCCATATATTGTTGCTCAGGGATTTATTAGTGGGAGGTATGTATACATTTCTCAGGATACTATCTTTGCCTTTCTTATTTAATTTAAGCATCTGTATTTCTTTCACATTGGTTTCCATCTGATTAAGTGAGACATTTAGTGTAGTACTAATATATGTTATCAAACCAGCACTAAGTCTACCATTTTTTTTTAATTTAGAAGCTGGTACACTATAACCTGTAAAATCAGGTAACACTGGAGATTTATCTTCTGTAACCCATGTTTCTTGTAGACATATAATGTCCATTGATGACAGAAATTTCTGACACTCTAAATCTGCCAGTTTAGTACACAATCCTTCCATATTCCATGAGAACATAGATATTATATCCTTATCTCCTTGTTCAGGTTTCCAGTTTTCAGTGCTTGTCAATTCTTTTCTAAAGTCACCAGCACTGTATATGGGTTTACACCATCCTGTATTGTATCATTCTCTTTGGTATATCCATTTACATGTTCATTGCCCACTGTCCTATAATCAATTATATAAATACCATAGACATCTGGTAATAGTGCATTTTTAAAACAAGGTCAGCAAGTTTTGGGGATCTAAATGTGATATCTATTTGGGAACATTCTGGATAAGTCCTAATTCTTTTCTAACACACATTTTGGTAATATTCCTAACTTTATATGGTCACTTTGATTATCATGCTTCCCTATTAGGAGACCGACTCTGTAACCTGGATAGGAAGGTGGCCTCCCTTCACCTGTGCATAACCAGTACCTTTGCTTCAAAATGCTAGAACACTATCAATTCAGAGCACTTCCATTTGGCCTCTCATCAATGAACCCAGAGTTCTCACCAAATGCCTAGCAATAATAGTAGCTGCCTCGGATGACGCCACTTTGTGGTCCCCTATTCAGATGACTGGCTGATAAAAGCATCCATGAGGGAAGGACTTATCCACTCCCTGCAAGCAATCTTGCAACTCTTCCAACAATTGGGCATCATAGTAAACTTGTCCAAGTCTCTAATAAATCCATCACAAAGACTACACTATATAGGAGCTGTTCTGGAACTCACAGCAGGCAAAGCTTATTTTTATTTATTTATTTAGTTTTTGATAACCAGGTGGGTGTGCTAGACACAAGCTATGACTATTTTCAGACACGACCTGGGAGGTTACAAAGTTACAGTGTGCTACGTAAACAATCTCAGATAGTAGAGTAAATAATAATAATAATACTAATAATGCAGATTCTTATGTCTTCGGAGTCTGCCAAGAAACATTCATAAACAAGCAGGAGTACTAATAAGGTTTATTATACTACTTACGCCAAGCATGTGACAGAGAAAATCACAAGGAAGATGGGTTTCTCACCACTGTCCTGAAGAATGTACATAATCTCCAGAATTTCTAGGATCTCAGGTTCTCCAAGATCTTGTTCTCTCCATGGAGCTAGGATACACAAACTTATATACTACAGATAACAGTATAGCAACAGAGATTACCTCTTAGTTATGGATATGAGAAACATTATGTATTGGTCTTATACTATCAACAAGATTGTATAAGACATTCTCCATTGGATAATGACTTATGAGACAGAATTACTAATGAGCATAATGTGAGACAAAGAATATGCTTATGTTTGCATGAAGCTTGGACAAAAGAAATGCTGATGGGTTCAAACTACACGTGGCATTTCTTGCCTGTGTATAAGCTGCCAAGGAAGAGAACGTGGGTGGGTGCTATTTGTGTAAAGTAGTCCAAATGTTCCTATTGGGGGCTGGTTGAATGGTTAGCTTCAATGTAGTGAAAAAATGTTTCTGGAGACCAGCCACTCAGTTCATCATAAGAAATGTAGTTTTATTTTGATATTTTCTTAGAACACCATGATCCCCTAGGTACGCCCAATGTTTCACCCAACACTGGCCTTACTCAGGGGCTTAGGATCTTATGTTCCTAAATAAATTCTTTCATTATTGGCTTTAGAACAACTAGGATTCAGTTTCCTATTTGTTTCTAGCTTCAGATTATAACTTTTTATCTGAAACAGGTTACAACCACTTGGAGTCTGTGCTTAGTTTCATTTCAGACCGCCCAGGGGTATCATTCCAAATGCCCCTTCACTCAGATTTCTAGCATTACAATGCTCATTTCTTGCCTAAGCTAAATAGCATGTGGTGCAGTTTCAGTTCAGGTGTGTCTTGTCAAGATGAACTGAGTGGCTGGTCTCCAGAAACTTTTTTCACTACATTGCCTGTGTATAAGACATAACAAAGGTTTTCTGTCTTGTCAGCTTGCTTAGACAAAGAAAAGTGTGGACTGGCCACAACTACATATGATTATATGAGACTATATATATATATATATATATATATGTATAAAGTAATCACTGATGATCCCTCAGTCATCATATCAGTAATGAGGTAGATTATATATGGAATATATGTAAAAGACAAACATAATGCATTATAGTGAGGTATAATAATCATGCATGATCTAATCCTATAAAAGGATGTAAACATTAGCAAATATTAGCAGCAAAGCACATTCCTGGCACTCATGCTTATATTATGGGTGCCTGAATCTACATGTTAGTGCAAAATAGTATCACAGTACAGTAGACCAGGAATACAGTGTAAAATGTATGTAGGATAATAGGGCATAACCCAGGTGAACAGTCCCTCTTTGTTGCCCTAATTGCAAAAGTGATAATAACACAACAAAAAGATGACGGTTAGGCACCATTCATCTACAGGCCCAAGGCATGAGCCTGATAGAGGACGTTTAACTGGTCATGGTGGTGTTTCAGGGTTTTCCTTAAACAACAAAATGTAATTATAAGGGAAAATGTTAGTAAACCTCGTATTACTATAAACATTTGGAATAAAACTTCACAGTGGGTTTTCTAATATCAAAACAATCAGTAAATACTGATATGTATCAGGTGTGTATCTGTCCTATTGGAAATAGATTGGAGAGGCAAACTTAAGTTGCCTGTATGGATATTAAAAATAAGTAAAAATTGAGCTAGACGAGCATCAAGATAGTTAAGACTAGCTGGCCCGGTGGCACTGAGGGCTGAGGCACTGTGCACCACACCTCATGCTATGCCAGCGACCCGGGTTCGGGAATGGACTCGGGTTGGTGGGGGTCAGCTGGGAGAGGGAGGATTGAGCATCCCAATGGATGCTCTCCTCCCTCTGAGGTGGGTTACCAGGGGTGCAGACAAGCACCTGATGTCCTGAGAGGGCCGGGTGGGAACACAGGCTCTCAAGGGGCTTAGCACCGTTCAACGAAGTCAGGGAGGGGAGGCACTGTCAGGCATTTGAGAGAGACATGCATCAGCATGTCGCCTCTCTGGATGCATGTCCTTGCACCAGCGTCTCAGGGGGCTGGGAATGGGGACACAGAAAAACCTCCTCGGCGGTCCTTGATGACGGCCGTTCTAAGACACCCAGTCCACCATCTCTGGGATAGACCCCACTATGTGGAAGGAAGGGAGGAGGTAAGAGGCACTCTAGGGGAAGATCCTGAATTCAGGTGAGATGGGTTGAATGAATGGCAAGAAGGAGTGGACACTGAGGGTAGGAAGCAGGGGATAAAAACAGAAAGTAAAAAAAAAAAAAGATAGTTAAGACTAGACTTAATGGTATCTGGTTCCAGGATGGGAACAGGTGTGATTACCGTATAACCTATTACCTGTTTAAGGAGTAAAAATTGAAGTTAGAAAAGTTCACTTTGCATAACTTTTAGTCCATTATCAGAAGAATGTATAGTTGGTCACCACCAATGTTCCACATCAGCAGAATATACCACCTTGTAGGATGGTATTTTTCAGTTGATAAGTCAGACGGGACACAAAATGTCATTGTCCACAAGCCATAAACTCCGAATAGTTCCAGGGATTAATCCCTGGTTTCTTCAAGTGTCAGATGAAGATTCATAGTTCAGATCAGATGCATTCAGATTTTACAATGGTAGATCCAAATGTTCAGGAGGCAGCAGTATTTACAGAGGCCTCAGCAGGGGTGCATTAGATTGCACATTGAGATTTATAATGGAATAGCAACAGTGTTCAGGGAGATGATCACACGGCTGCACAAAGTGTAAAAGTTATGACCGTACTCAGTTTTGTATGAGGTGCCAGCCAGGCTTGGAAAACAAGCAGTGAAGAAATGGATTTCTTGATTGTAGATCAAATAAAGAAGAGTCTTCTTGCTGAAGTTAGGGATTGCCCCTACCCCAGGCTTGCTTCATAGTATGCATACCAATGAGCTTGATTATAGAATCTGAATTGGCTGGACCGAATACAGTTTATTTGAGAGTTACAAGAGGAAACCTAATTTCAGTTATTAGGCCAATATTCACAAGTTGATAAGACAAGTTGGAAGATGTCACATCTGCATAAAAGTTGTTGATCCTTTCAAGTACGACAATCAAAGTTCGGAGTCAGTCATGATTCCAAGACCTCATGGTAAACAAGTAAAGGAAGTAGTTTTAACCTTTCCACAATAAAAGTTCCCATCAAGATGACCAATAGAATGGACAGTTGCCAGATGATCAAAGATGGATGTTGTCGGATGAAAATGTGGCAGTGACATTGTGAGAGTCACAAACATGGCTTCCTGGATTGTGCAGAAATAAGTTTCAAAACATGGAGCAATGCTGGTGTGTGTGGTGACACACTCAAGGTTCCTTGCCATTGGCAAGGGAATAGTGCTAGATTCAAATAAACATTTAACACATGCAATAGAAGTGCAAAATGTGGCAATGCCACTGATCCATACATCTGTCATGTATGAGATCAAGGATATGTACTAATTCCAGATCCTGGAAGAGATAACCAAAGGGTTGTAAGAAAATAATAGCTGTAGGCAGTGCAAAGGACTTTTCTAGCTATGTGATGCTCATCTGCTTCCTTAATGTGAGCAGAAATTAATTCATTAACATGAACATTTGTCAGGTCAAACCCCTTCACGATATCCTCAATATTGTAAATTGCTTTTCATGAGCAAAATCGTGTATACCATGCAATGGGGGCATGATATTACATTTCATACTGTCATGAACCTTTAACATATGTGCTTGAATAATGGCTATATCAGCCCTATTTCAAATAGATATGTCAGAGCCAAATAGGCCTGATGCTAAACCTGTGTTTTTTATTTGTTTAAATAAAAAACAAAACACCTAGTGCATTTGGATAGGTTTACTGTCATAAGATGTACAGTACCACTGGCAGTCAGGATGTGAAAATCCTGTGTGTGTGTGTGTGTGTGTGTGTGTGTGTGGCTATCAGTCCCTGTGTAGGGGTCATTAATGAGTACCTGGTATGCTGCCAGGGTATCCAATAACATCATTACTTTAAATAAAAATAGGAAATGTTTGTGAAACATAAACAAATCATTCCAAGTTCTAAAGGGTGAGATTTAAAATCACTGGGATGTGCATGAGCTGCACATTATTAACTAGGGTACCTGGCTGAAGTGGCTATTAGACCACTGGGTGGGCCAGGGTTCTGTTTTGGGCACTCAGTATTAGGTGTCACAAATCTGTAAAAAGCTTTCAGCTTAGTGTGCAACTCCTGGTTAAACAACTAAAAAAAAAAATTATGGGGCATCACAGGGTGAAACCTTAAGGTCTAATGACTTTTATTGCCATATAATTTTGGATGCAAAATTCCCGATTATCAATAAAATATAAACAGGGGTCCAGATCAAGTCTAGTTGCTAGGATTAATCCAAAGAAATCATCATAACATTCAGTAGGGCCTCACTACCCTTCTGGACGATGAACATGTTTTTTTTAGGACTTTAGTGTGAATTCCACAGGATACAGTTAGATCATGTGGGCTTGTGATGTACTTTGTCTCAACAATCTGTTAGGTTTAGGTCACTGGTTCTTATCTGCAATGCAATGTGCAGTTTGAACTTGTAAGAAGACCCATACTTTTAAAAAGAATAATAAGCATAAAAGCAAGCATCTCTCTCTCTCTCTGAAACCTGAAAGGAAAAAAGAAAAGAAAAACATAGTTTAGTACTATTCCACCCATTGGGGTAAGGAAAAGTAATTTAATCTCCTTTAAACAGGTTCATTTGATTGGCATGTAGCCATTTATCAATGACTCGTATTGTGAGGCAGTCTAACTTGGTAGACTGCTGGACTGAGTTTGTTTACAGTAGGATAGGGCCTGTTGTTGGGCCTTGCCCATACATTGTGCAGCAAACAAGTGTACCTTTTGGATGTCTTGTTTGAGTTATTATTATAGTTATCTACTGATGCTTCATCAGCAGTGGCAGTACACAGGTCCAGAAGTAAATGTTCTGGGAGTCTCATGGACCATCCAGTCACAATTTCAAAAATAGGGTACACTGTGTACCTGCAGAGGGCGTCCCTCTTATTGCCATAAGGAGTAAAGGCAATAATGAATCCCAGTCCTTTGGGGGGGGTTTCTGAACAAGTTTGGGTAACATAACTTTGATCTGCCTGTTAGCCCTTTCCACCTGCCCTGATGACTGTGGGTGGTAAGGGATATGAAACTTTTGTTTTACCCATAACAAATCCAGAATTTCCTGCATTACTTTGGCTATAAAGCCAGCTTCCAATAATCAGAATTTACTTTTGAGGTAGCTTTAACCCATTTGGAAAATAGGTTGGTGATCACTAGTGCAAACTAGTTGTTCTTAGTGGTTGGCATATGGCCAATGTAGTCAATCTGGATATTGTTCCAGGGGCCTGATTGCCTCTGTGGTAACAATGCATTTTTTCTAGCTGGTGTAGGATTGTTCTGTTCACAGATCAAACAGTTATTAATGTAGTATTCTACATCATTTCTGATGTGTGGTCAGTAGACAAAGGATTTCAGTCTGTCTAGGGTTTTTATTGACTCCCTGGTGTCCACCAGTTGGAGTATCATGTGTCACAAACCCACTCAGCAGGTCAGCCCTCTACTCCCAAAGTGCCAACCTCCGAGTGCAGTCTTGTAAACAGTTAACAGAAACAGGGTAACCTTCTTGTCTGTTTTGTGGGTTTGAATCAACCTTTGGTCTCAAGTCTTGGAGGGATTCAAACTGCGAACCTCTTGCTAGCGTACCCAATACGTAGGCTCAGATAATTCTGTCTTTGGGGGGCAAGATATCTTTGCCTATGGGCACCTAACCACATGTACATAAATGAACCCTTAAAAACTCTAATAAAAGATCTCAGATTAAACTCTCACCTTTTTCCAGTTTGGTATCACCATTCAAGCTTATGCATAGTGTCAGCTTTAACCATATATACTTCACTTGTTAAAGAAAGAAATTCAAAGACCAAGTAGGCTCTAAAAATAGAGTTTTACTAAAATAGATAAAAAAATGTAAAATGTAAATACAGAACCATGTATCACAAAACATACAAATCACTTAAACAAAACAGGTTTAAAAGTGCAGACAAAATCTCCTACCACAGTACTCTTAGAATTGTATTTTCTAAGGTATTCTTATCTCACAGTGCTGTCTATGTTTCTTTTTCAGAGTCCAAACATTTGTGTCCAAAATGGAAAACAGAATACTGTTTTAAAACTGTCTTTGCCAACCCCTTTGTGTGAGGTCACCTAGCTCCTCCTCTGTTTATTAAAAATCATACACCCAGGATGTTTTATCATTTTAGAAGGTAAGTTAATTAAGGTTGCATCAGCAGAAACTCCTTTCCCCATGTGACTTCCCCAATCAAGTCTGTAAATTTCCTTTCATCTATGAGCAGTATCCTCTCTCACACAGACATCAAAGCATTTATGATTTTGCACCAGTGTGCCATAACCTGGTTTCCTCCTCTAAACGTCATAAAATGGATATCGATTTCCCTCTTAGCAGTTCAAGCTATATTTAACTTTGATAAACAGGAGATCCTTGATTAAGGCCTGTTCTAGTCTATAATTAGCTCCTGGCCTTCCAGGTAACACCTTGTATCTAAAACCTGGGTGTGTGTGTGTATCATCTCACATGCTGTCTCAGTATTTCTCATGAGAGACAGTCCATAACACATTTTTATATTATAAAAAATCATAGTGTACTCAGAACTGGCTGTCCACGTGTCACATCATGTACTTGGTACAGTAGATAAAATCTACCCTCAGGTGTTCAAGAACTACCCATAGCTTTTCATGAGTGTTATGGCAGTGATACCAAATGAGTAGGCCATCACTGAATAAGTGAAGGTCATTTTCAATTTCTTATAAGAGCTTATCTTTGGAAGTTATTCCTCAGTTCCTTTATTAAGGAACCTATACACTGCCCTCAAATGAGGGTCCTTCTTTTGGAGCATGAGGTTCACGTTTACAGTATGCTCAAACCTTATGAATATACAATTTGTATTTAAACTGTTTGCGTTAGTGTTATGATGTACACAAACAAGTCTCTGTATTTCACAGCGGTACCATAGAGTATTGGAAGTTTGTTTTCTTCCAAAGAAATTCAGAGAGGAACAGACCCAATTAGAATCTATAATAAAAAAAAAAAACAGTGTCTGCAGTACTTTTAGATCAAGGCCATTTTGTCAAACTGCACCACTTAACCCTCTCATAGAATGCAGGTATCATTTTACGTAAAGAAAAATCTCAACACAAGCTGTGTCTTTCTCAAGGACCTTCCAGCTCTCTAAACCATCCACAAACATTTGTGGTGATAAGGAGACTCCTCACCTCCTTGCTTTACATTTTTTCTTGCCAGGCGTGTTTTAACAATGCCTGTGAATCGTACATATATGATGGTGCACACTAAGAATTCCAAACCCTGCTTTCTGACCCTCGTTGGTATATGTAGCTGAGTCATCAGTCAAAACATAACACACAGTGGTGTCTTTTAACATTTTCTGGGGCTCTGTCAGAAAGGGCCCCGGGACAGGTAGGTTGGGGGGTTGGAGTGAACAATCATAGGCCTCACCTGCAAATTGTAGACCATGGGCCAACAATGATGGAGTTCTGATAGGAAGGACAGTGATGTCATGATCCTGTAAAATGAGAGACCAGTGTGTAAGTCTGGCTTTTACTCTGTCTGACAAAAGAAAGTTAGTTGGCAAATGATTGGAATGCAGCACAATGGGTGCATATGCAGTGATGTACATAAAGTATCTCATTGCCCAGTATGTAGCCAAAGATTCCTTCACAAAGGTTGTATTTCAGCTCCACTGGGGCAAGCATCTGGGATGCATAAACAATGGGTCTGATGTGTCCATTGTATGTATGGGCTAAAACTGATAAAAAGAACAATATCAAAATCATAGTACCTTGCACCTTCTTGCCAGAAGTGCCTGCTGTTGTCTGTGCTGGATATACTCAAGACTGTTTTGGGCTTGTGCCTGCTATTGCAGCCACAGTATCACGATGATCCAGGTGTCACTGGTGGAGGGTTTTGCATTATGTGCTGGCACTATCAAGGGTGCCTGCATAGTGGAGAAAAGTGGTGTGCAAGCTGCACGTAGTTCTCCAGCTATGGATTGAGGTTCAATAGCCTTCAGGGGTGGAGAAAGTAGTACTGAAACAGCTGTCAGCACAGGTTCAGAAATCAAACCTGTAGCCCCCCAACGTGGCCTGTGATACTGAAAATATCACAGCCACGGGGCTTTCAGAATCAGAGTCATCCCCTATCAAATGTAAAGTGGGTTTCCCCACCAGAAAGTTGCTGGATGGTAGCAACATTGTTTTTAAGGTTACAGCTTAAAGTATTAATGCACTGCATAGGAAAAGCAGTACGTTCAGTCTTCTCAAGGAAAGTTGATGTTATTCTACATTTAGCATAATTAACAGCAATGTGTTCCTTAACCAAGGATGTTCTAGCATAGTAAACATTGCTAGCAGCAGCTGCTTCTGCAGCGTCAGACACTGACTTAATGACAGGTTGCATACCAGCTTCATTCAAAAGTACGTCAGCATCATTTATAATGAGAATCTTCTGTCCCTCAGAAACACTGATCTTACTGATAACATTATTAATCATGCCAAATACCTCTGGTATGGTTTGTTTGGTTATGGAAGCAATCACAGGTCCCTGTGTCTGCATGACCCAACCTCCGTGATGTGGTGGTCGGCCATTTTGGATGACCTCATGGGCATCTTGGGATAATGTGTTATGACCATCATCACATGACCATGAGTGGCCATCTTGAGGATGGTATGGGGATGCAACTTGATGAGATATGTGTCCACCATTTTGAGACTATAACTATTCTCCCTTTTGTGAATCACAGAAAAACATGTTGCTAGTCGTTGTTCTAGTCCACCCCACAGCACTTTGTCAGTGTTCAAAATCAAACTCTTTAACATGAGGAGAGGCAAGGTCTATGGGCATTAAGGTAATATGCCCTGCCAATACCTCTGGCTGATGGCGCATGTTTGCCATATTTGACTTTTTACTCCTACATTCTAACTGCTCAGATACAGGAGTTAGCATGCTGTAAAGTGCTTTATTTTCAGAATGCAAGACATTCTCATTAAAACTCAGTAAAACTTGCCTGTTATCAAGAAAAGCTCTATCACAGTTTAGATTCAAAATATTCATTTCAAGTCTACTGTAATCAAAACATAATAATTCACACTGTTCAGTCAAGGTCTGGTGTTTAAATACCAGCATGTTAACTCTTTCAGTAATTACTTCAGACTTATCCTGTATAAGTTCCTTGTTTTCAAAACATAAGGAATCAGTGTTATTAGCCAGAACACCATTCATCTGAAAAACTTTTTTTCTAATAAGTTTTGCTTTTTCAGCATTATCTCTTAAGGCATGCAGATCTTGGCTGCTTCTGTCATTAAAGAGAAACTCATTTTCTTGAAGGAGAGACTGCAGTTGAGACTGAAGTCCATCTATCCTTTCTTTATGAGAAGCCTTTTTCAGACTAATTTCCTGCTTGCAAGCAGCATTCTCCATTTTGCAAGCAAAATACTCAGATTACAAAACAGATAGTTTATTTAGAGCAGCATCAAAGCATTTAAATAACACTGCAATTAGTTCTTCACTATCAACTCTTTTGGTACCATGTTTCAGTTCCCTATACTGGGCAATGATATCCCTGAAAGGGCTACCATTGGATTTTGGTACTTCAGCTAAACCACACCAACCACCATTGGCAGTTTGGTATGTTGAGGCATCCAGCCTCAACTCAGTACTAATATTTTTAGACATGTCATTTAAAATGAGGAACCCTTAGCTGTCTGTGGATCAAAAACTTTGTTTGCAACCAAAGTTCATGACAGGGCAAAAACAGTATTTGGCATATGTGGACTCCTAGATGAGTAAAGACCCATTAGGATTTGAAACCACAAATGAAAGCAGTCTCTCTGTCTGTTCGGATCCCTTTACAGCTGTGTGTTTCCACAGAGAAAGAAGAGAAAAATAAAACAAAAACAAAACAACTCATTACACAGAGATTGAATATCTGGCAAAAGATTGTTTTGTCTGTACTGTGGTACACAGCTGACCAAAATGTTAAACAGGAGATGCTCTCAGCTGTTTGTTACTGGGGATTTTTCACCCAGTGTTTTAATTTACAGAGGGAATTAAAATGTAACTTGGCAAACACCCAGACACCTTTCACAGTCACCATTTATGTTATGTACACAATCTCAGATAGTAGAGTAAATAATAATAACTAATAATACAGATTCTTATGTCTTGAGTCTGCCAAAAACATTCATAAACAAGCAGGAGTACTAATAAGGTATTATACTACTTACACCAAGCATGTGACAGAGAAAATCACAAGGGAGATGGGTTTCTCACCACTCTCTTAAAGAATGTAAATAATCTCCAGAATTTCTAGGATCTCAGGTTCTCCAAGATCTCATTCTCTCCGTGGAGCTAGAATACGCAAACTTATATACTACAAATAACAGTATAGCAACAGAGATTACCTCGTAGTTACGGATATGAGAAACATTAGATATTGGTCTTATACTATCAACAAGATTGTATAAGACAGTCTCCATTGGATAATGACTTAGGAGACAGAATTACTAATAAGTATAATGTGAGACAAAGAATATGCTTATGTTTGCAAGAAGCTTGGACGAAAGAAATGCTGATGGGTTCAAACTACACATGGCATTTCTTGCCTGTGTCTAAGATATAACAAAGGTTTTCTGTCTGTCAGCTTGCTTAGACAAAGAAAAGTGCTGACCGCTACTTTATGCACTGTAGTTGTGATCACTGATGATCCCTCAAGTCATCATATCAGTAATTAGGTGGATTATATATAAAAGACAAACATAATGCATTATAGTGAAGTATAATAATCATGCATCATCTAATCCTATAAAAGGATGTAAACATTAACAAATATTAGCAGCAAAGCACATTCCTGGCACTTGTGCCTATATGATGGGTGCCTGAATCCACTGTACATGTTAGTGCCAAATAGCAGTATCAGAGTACAGTAGACCAGGAATACAGTGTAAGGTGTATGTGAGATAATAGGGGGCATAACCCAGGTGCAACAAGTGTTACATCTAAGTAATACAGTTTCAGATTAGGAGCATCAGCACAATACATATGATGGTATAGCAAGATAAGGTATACAAATTAACAATTACATTTGGTCATAGACAAAAATTGACATCACAAAAATTGTGCAGCAGGACTTAAAAAACAAATGGTAACACAAAGCAATGAGGCAGACATAGTAATTAAGGCAAGTGCTATAACAGTTGTCAGCAGAGGGCCATGTGTCACCACTGACTCAGCACCAACTGGGCAAAACAGAATTAAATGGCATAAGAATCAGTTTTCAGATAGCATCATAAGTACTGTGAGTAAACCCAGTGGTAGTAACAGTGGAAAGGGAAGGAGATAGGCATAAGTAGGGAGGGGAGGCTATAATCCAGGTGGAAAGGGAGGCGGGTGTTTAGAGGAGGATGTGAGTGATAGGATTACAGGTTCAGAAAATTAGGGAGGTTTAAAGCAGGTGCAGGATTCAGGATTGACAAGGAAGTTGCATAGTTTGTGTTTGAAGATGGTATGTGTGGGTGCAATACGTGCTTCCATGGGTATGGAGTTCCAGTGCTTAGGGGCCGCATGAAAGAAAGCAGTGCCACCCTTTGTAGTTTTGCACCTGGGCACATGTAGCAGGGCTAGGTCAGCAGAATGTAGGCCATGGGTTGAGGAGTGAGGCATTAGAAGAGTGTTTAGTGACATTGAGGTGTTAGACCTGATTATGTTGTTGACCAGGGAGCAGAGGGAGAGGAGCCGATGGACGGAGGGGGAAGGCCAGTTGAGGTCAGCATAGAGTTGACAGTGGTGTTTTAGCTGAGGGGAAGCAGAGACATATCAGCAGTGTTGTTGTAGGTGGTGTCCCATTTGTGAAGCGAGGCTTTTGAGGTATTGATGTAGGTGACAGAACCATAGGCAAGTGATGGTAATAGAATACCACATGCAATGGCCAGTCTAGTGGAGGGAGTGAATGCATGACTTGTTTTGTAGGCAACCCCAATTTTGCTGTTTACTGCCTTGCAGGTGGCCTGGATGTGTTGGTCCAAGTCTAGTGTTTTGTTGAGTAGTTCCCCAAGGTATTTAAATGCACTCACATTGTCTAAGAGGGAGCAATCAGGACCAGGAATCTTAAGATGACCATGACAAGTTTTCAATTTGGCGGCAGAGCCAAAGAGCATGGCCTGTATGTTGGAGACATTGAGAAGAAGTTTGTTGTTAGTGAGCCAGGATTGGACATGAAGAAAAGCAGAGGATAGTTTCAGGTTTATGTCCTGTATAGAGCTGGAACTATAATACAGGACAAGATCATCTGCATAGAGGATGGTCAAGCAAGAGGATATTGAATGCAATCTGGCTTATGAAAATGAAAAGAGGAGGGGCCCCAGTATTGATCCCCGGGGGACGCTGACTTTAACAGGGGATTCGCCAGACATTGCAGAGTTAAATTTAACAACTTGATATTGATTGGCTATATAGCTATTTATCCAGGTAACAGAGCTTTGTGAGAAGCCAAGGGACATAAGATTGGTCAGTAGAAGGGAGTGGTCAACCAGATCAAAAGCTTTTGTGAGGCTGATAAATATGGCCCTTGTTAGGAGGCTAGAGACCAAAAAGTCAAATCCTGACAATACTGGCAACAAACCTTACAGTACACTACCAGTTGTCACAGCCAGGTTACTCCTAACATTATTAGGACACATACCCATGGCTATCACTACTGTCCCATATACCCATCTTCGTATAAGACCAATTCAGTGGGCCTTCAGAAACCTATGGCACAATAGAACAAGAGATTTAAAGATCTCATCACAATCACTCTCACACTGGTGGGAAGTCCAAGCTAATTTAGAGACAGGCATACCCTTTCTATGCAGGTCTAACCACAGCCACCTCAACAATGAGTTCTTGGCATCTGCTTAGATCACAAATATTGAACAAGAAACACATGGGACAAACACATGTCCACACTGCATATCAACACATCAGAGATGAGGGCAGTGCGGCTTTCCCTTTGAACTTTTCAGCCTTACTTAGTGCCAAGCCCCTACTGATACAATCAGACAACATAGCAGAATACACTACATCAACTAACAAGGCGGTGCCAAATCTCACTTCTTATGGCACAGAGCCTATAGAGTATGACACACTGCCATCAATAAGGACTTGACACTGATATCAATCCATGTACCTGGTAAACAAATTCCCTCAGCAGACCAGCTAAGCAGGTACTTCTGAGGCCACGGGTGGACAATCAAAACCTCAACACTGCAGAGCATATTCAGAATATGGGGGAATCCAGTGATAGCCACATTTGCCTCTCCGGAGCCCCTACATACCTCATCACTGTTCTATCGAACAGGACAGACAGACATATATTACAGATGCTCTGAACGGGGAAAATTCTTACCTGCCTTTTTCCCCCACCTCCTCTTCTCAAAGAATCCTACTAAAACTACAGAGCCGAATCAGCAAAGATGATCCTAATCACACCTCTGTGGCCCAGTTGGAGCTGATCTCCATTGCTACCACACCTAGCAATCATGGAACCTGTTTTGCTCCCATTAGCAAGAGGACCTTCTGACTCAACAGCACAGCGCCATTCTGTACCCCTTTTTACTTGTCCTCTTCCAGAGATCTTAGCATACCTGATGGATCTATCTGCAAAAAAAAAAAAAAAAAAAATCCAGAGGACACTCTTCCATTACTGTTCATGTAGCTGCCATACTGGATTTACATGACCCTATTGAAAATGAGACAATAGCCAAAATGGACCATACACAGATGTCCCTGAAGGGGATATCACATATAAAACCACTTATCAGGTGCCCAATAACACAATGAGACCCCAACTCGAACTGCTCACTACAGAACAGTTCAAATCAGCCAAAAAGGCTAACATGCACTACCTATCCTGGAAAACAGTATTCCCAGTAGCCATTACCTCAGCCAGTCATATCTCAAAGTTACAAGCCCTTGGGTGCAAGGAACCTTACTTGATCTGTCCTAAAGACAGAGTGTCTGTGCACACCCAATACCATACTCCTACCATTAGTGGTCTCTAGTTCCAACCAATCTATAAATCTACCAATATGTTTTCCGGACCAGACCAATCCTGGAGAAGCATTACTCCATACATTGGTGGTTCTTCATATCCTGACACTATACATCTCCAGATCCGAACTGATTAGACCAGCTTTGTGGCTTTCCCTCCACACCACAGGTCTTCCAGTAACAAACCAAACATCTTAGGGAACTACAGGCCTGTCAGCCTGACATCAGTGGTGGGCAAGGTGATGGAGGGCATTGTCAAGGAGTGGCTAGGGGGGGGCCCTGGATAAGTCAGGGTGTCTGGATGATAGACAGCATGGATTCATCCCAGGGAAATCGTGTCAGACAAACCTGGTGGAGTTCTATGACTGGGTGACAAGTGCCTTGGACCTGGGTAGACCAGTGGATGTCCTCTTTCTGGACTTCAGCAAGGCATTTGACTCTGTTCCTCACAGGGGCCTGTTGGATAAACTAGGAGAAATGGGGGTGGGAAACCAGATGATCCGATGGATAGGCAATTGGCTCCAGGACCGGACCCAGAGGGTCGTAGTTGGTGGGATAATCTCTTCCCCAAGGAGGGTCATTAGTGGGGTCCCACAGGGATCAGTCCTTGGGCCCCTTCTGTTCAACACCTATGTATCTGACATAAGGACAGGAATCAGGAGTGAGATGAGTCTCTTTGCAGATGACTCGAAACTGGGGGCAGTGGTGGATGGGGAAGAGGGATGGGTGGCCCTGCAGGGGGACCTGGAGGCTCTGGAAAGATGGTCTAGAAAGTGGAAGCTGAGGTTTAATGCAGGGAAATGCAAGGTACTCCACCTGGGGGCCAGAAACCCAGGCCAAGTGTACACCCTGGGGGGGGAAATACTACAAGTCTCAATGGCTGAGAGGGACCTGGGGGTGGTGGTGGATGTCAAGATGAACAACTCTGAGACTTGTAGGAGGGCAGCAGCCAAGGCCAACAGGATGCTGGGATGCATCGCTAGGGGGATCACCTCCAGAAGGAGGGAAGTGATACTCCCTCTGTATAACTGCTTGGTGAGGCCGCACCTGGAGTACTGCGTGCAGTTTTGGAGGCTACACTTAAAGAGGGACATTAACCTCCTGGAGAGGGTCCAGGGGAGGGCAACCAAAATGATTTGGGGCTTGGGGGACAGGACCTATGAGGAGAGGCTCGAAGAGCTAAATATGTACACTTTGGAAGAGAAGAAGGACCGGGGACATGATAGAGGTCTTCAGGTACATGAAGAGGGTAAATAGGGAGGAACAGTGAGGGTGCTTGAAGGAAGGAGGAAGGGGCCACTAGAGGGCATGGGTGGAAGCTGGAGGAAGATTCAGGGAGAAAGGAGGAGGTGCTACTTAGCTGAGAGGGTGGTAGAGCCATGGATACACTACCTAGGGGGCTGGTGGAGGCAGAGACAGTGGAGGGGTTCAAAAGGGGGTGGGACAGGTACAGGGGAAGGGTTCAGGAAGCAAAATCCAATGCAGCAAGAATATCCTGAACTGGGAAGGGAGAAGCCAGAGAAGGCGAGGGGGACAGCAAGGTCAGCACCCAGGGTGGGGGCTGACCAAACGAGCAGACACGAAAGACCATTAGGCCTATTCTGCTGGCATTTTAGTATGTTAGTATGTTAGTATGTTATTATTATGCTAATACACAATAGCAACTTTGCCAGGGAATGCTCATGCACATTCAACCAGGGCAATAGCTACCTCAGCTGCATGCTTCTGAGGGATTTTGCACCTCAAAAAATATGTGATGCAGCTGCCTGGTATACTATTCATATTAGACTTCATATCCAAGTGCAGGACCTCTTTTGGTCATGCTGTCCTATAAGGATTTCTGTCATGAGTCCTCCCTTCCTTTTTGAAAGCTTGGGAATCATCCCAAAGGTAGTACCTGCTGCAAGAGATACCCTCGAAGAAGATAGTACAGTTTTGTACTTACCATAATGGTAGATCTTTGAAAGGATCTCTTGCAGCAGGTACACTCCTGACCTCCTTCCCCCTCCTTCTCTGGCAGAGCAGTTTCTATTCTTTACATGAAGGGGCATTGCTTACATAAAGGGGCAATACTGGTCTCCTTGGTTCTCCCTCAGAGCCCGGTGCCAGTGAGCTGGTAGCCGGCAGAGAACTGAGGATACTGAGGGTCGCCCACGTCCTTTATACCTGCAGGATGTGATGTCGTCTCTCATTAGGCACTACTGGAAGAGAGTGATTGTCTGCTAGAGCACCCTCTGGTGACCTCCCAAAGGTAGTACCTGCTGCAAGAGATCCTCTCGAAGATCTACCATTTTGGTAAATACAAAACTATACTTTCTCCCTATGGGCACACCTCTAGTGAACCTGTTTGCCTCCTGGGAGAATGCCAAACTAAGGCTGTTTTGTGCCCACCCCCCACAATCCAGGACACTGATGGGGATGCCTTTGTGAGGCCCTGGATCTTAGGCCTCCTCTATGCCTTTCCTCCTTTCCCCTGATCCACTCGGTGGTGGTCAAGACCAGGAAGGACGAGGCACGATGTTCCTGATGGCTCCAGACTGGCCGTGCCAATTCTGATACCAGATCTCCTCAGCCTCAGCAGCAGGCCTCTGTGGTGGTTGCCTTTTCATATGGAACTGCTGACCAGATGACAGGGAAGATCATGCACTGAGACCTCTGTCCCCTGGATAAGTAACAATATTTAAATTCCAGGGGGTACAGTGTCATTTTCGTAATTTCCAAATACATTACTTTTGATTTTTTGGGATTTAGGACCAGTTTGTGATGGTACAGGAAATTCTGCAGTATGTTAAATAATCTCTGCCTGGTCTCCTGTTGCTGAGGTAAAGAACTTCCTGTAGTATAAAGAATAGTATCATCTGTGTAGAGATGATAATTTGCAAGATGACTTGTGATTTGCAATGAATTCACATAAATATTGAACAATAAAGGACCTAAAATAGATCCCTGAGGGACTCCAATTGTAGATGGTAAACAAGGACAGCATTCAGGAAATATAAGGAAACATAGAAGGAGCAGGACAGAGAACTTTATCAGTTAAAGCAGAAAGAGGCTGGGAAGGCAGTCAGAATAGCAAAGGCCCAAACCGAGGAAAGAATAGCCAATTCTGTTAAGAAGGGGGATAAGACCTTGTATAGGTACATTAGGGAGCGAAGAAAGACCAAAGGAGGGATACTGAAGCTTAATAAAGGGGAGGGAATGTGGGTAGAGGGTGACAGTGAAAAAGCAGGGATACTGAACAAATATTTCTGCTCAGTATTCACAAAGGAAGAGGAGGGGGAGTTACCTAAACCAAACAAGAGAAACACTCTGAAGGCGGGGTCGATATCAGTCCATTTACAGAAGAAAGGGTTCTGAAAGAACTAATAAAATTGAAGGTGGACAAAGCAATGGGGCCTGATGGATTCACCCAAGAATTCTAAAAGAACTAAGGTAGAACTAGTGACACGCTGACTACTCTCTTTAACAAATCATGGGAGGATGGGGTGGTACCAGAGGACTGGAGGAGGGCAGATGTGATTCCTCTTCACAAAAGTGGGAGCAGGACAGAAGCAGGAAACTACAGACCAGTTAGTTTGACCTCAGTGTTAGGGAAAATGATGGAATCACTTCTGAAGGAAAGAATTGTTGAGTATCTAGAGGCCAGTGGGGCACAGGACCCAAGGCAGCATGGATTCACGATGGGAAGGTCATGTCAGACAGATCTAATAGATTTCTTTGACTGGGTGACCAAAGTAGTAGACCAGGAGGGGCTGTGGACATGGCCTACCTAGAATTTAGCAAAGGCGTTGATGATCCCACACAAAGATTAATTCACAAGATAGCCAGCCTTGGAGTGGGTCCTCAGGTGGTAGTCTGGATAAAAATTGGCTAGACAACAGGATGCAAAGGGTAGTAGTAAATGGAGTACACAGTGAAGAAAGGAGGGTTACTAGTGGGTACCACAGGGTTCAGGTACTGGGACCGGTCCTTTTTAATGTCTTTATAAGTGACATTGCAGAGGAACTGGAAAGAAAAGTATGTCTCTTTGCAGATGACACAAAGATCTGCAACAGGGTTGATACACAAGATGGAGTGGAAAGGATGAGAAGGGACTTGGCAAGGTTGGAGGAATGGTCAAATGTATGGCAGCTCAGTTTCAATGCAAAGAAGTGCAAGGTAATGCATATGGGAAACAAAAACCCAGGGGAAGCGTACACAATGGGGGGTGAGATACTGACAACAGTAAAAATAGAAAGGGACCTGGGGGTAATTATATCAGATGATCTAAAGGTGGGCAAGCAATGTGAGAAGGCAGTAAGGAAGGCTGGGGATACTGGGATGCACAGGAAGAGGCATCAATAGTAGAAAACAGGAAGTTGTTATCCCTCTGTAGAGACAGTTGGTGAGACCCCATCTGGAGTACTGTGTGCAGTTCTGGAGACCCCATCTCTGCAAAGACATAGACAGAGTGGAGGCTGTCCAGAGGAGGGCAACCAAAATGGTGCAGGGTCTGCACCAGAAGACATACGAAGAAAGACAAAAGGAGCTTAATATGTATACCCCTGAGGAAAGAAGGGAGAGAGGGGACATGATAGAAACTTTCAAGTACCTCAAGGGAATTAACAAAGTCCAAGAGGGTAGCATCTTCCAGAAAAAGAGATGTGCAAGAACAAAGGGCACAATTTGAAGATAGAGGGGGGACGGCTCAGAGGTAATGTGAGGAAGTATTTTTTCACTGAGAGGGTTGTGGATGCATGGAACAGCCTCCCTGAGGAGGTCGTGGAGTCAAGAACAGTGGGGGACTTCGAGAATGCATGGGACAGGCATAAGGCAGTCCTAGTGGGGGGTAGGAGGAAGTAAGCTGTTGGTTAACTAGGATCTGCAGCTTATCTGTTAGGTAGGAAAATGGGCAGACTAGGTGGGCCAAGCGGTCCTTATCTGCCGTCAAATTCTATGTTTCTATGTTTCTAATCAGAAATATGGGTACACAAAGAGACTATTTGGATTCTATCCATCAAATAATTTCTGAGTCAGCATACCGTGGGGCTTAGAACAACCCAGGGCAGTCAATTTCTCCAATAGAATTTCATGATCAAACGTATCAAATGCTTTTGTTAAATCTATGAACACAGCACCCATCATCAACCTCCTGTCTATAAATTTCTGGATATTACCTACTACTAAAAAGAGTGCGGTTGTAGTGCTGTGTCCTCCTCTAAATCCTGATTGTTGTGTACTTAACAGATTAATCTCCATATACAAATTTAACTGCTTACTAATCAATTTCTCAAAACTTTAGATACTATTGGAAGAAGAGATATAGGCCTGTAATTATTATCAAATTTTTTCCAGAATTATTTATAGGAACAACTTTGGCCATTTTCCATTCTGTAGGAATCAACTTGTTGGAGAGATAAATTGAAAAACATATGCCAAGGGGCCTGCCAGGACTGGAGCAGCATATTTCAAAAGTACTGTAGCTATCCCATCTAGTTCGGCTGCTTTATGGGGTTTAAAGAGCTAGTGTACTGCCTAAAACTAATATTAGATTTTAAAGCAGTCAACCATTACTTTTTATATCTGAAGTACTTTTTCTTTTCCCTTTGTTTAATTAGAAGGCTGTTTACTTGATGTTAGTAGGTGTGATGTGTGGAACAGCTCTTAGCCTAGCAGCTGACACATCTTGCTCTGCTGCCCCACGCTACATCATCAGGACTGTGGCCTCACTGATTGTGACATCACTGCTACTTGGGAACAGCAAGTGAGTGATTGCCAGGTCATTCACTTGTGATGTCACTGTCAGTGAGATCATAATGTTGATGATGTAATGTGGGGCAGTGTCAGCTGCCAGGCTAAGAGCTGTTCCACACATTCAGTACAATATTATCACATAGAAAACTTTCTGATGAGCAAAAGGATAAATAAAAATATCTCCAAAAATAAAATGTTGCAACTGACGTCTGCTTAAAATTTGTATTATTTTGCTGTCTGCCTGCTTTGGATCCACTAGCCTTTTAAGTAGTGCATCAAAGACCGATGTCTCTTGCCAAAAAGATGTGGTGTGGAACCCTGTAATAATAAAGATGAGCAACAAACCCCCTATTAGTGGAAGTTTGAAGACAGAAGTCAAACTGTAGAAAGGCCTAGGGACTAAGTCACTGTGCTGAACTCCTTGGTGCAGGAAAAATCCCCACACCTGCCAAAATACTATTGTCAGTATTTTATGTGCTGAGAGCGGCATTCCTTTTTTTCCCAGCTGCAGAAAAAAATGCTACACCTGGTAATACCAGACATAGCATTTTTTCATGTAGCTGCTCCAAACAATATGTGCAGCTGCCATAGAAAAGGTTGCAAAATGCAACCTTTTTAAAAACTGATTGTATGCAGAAAAAGTTGTGGTTGTGCAAGGAAATACTCACTTGCATAACTTTTGTTTTCACACATACGCAATTTTCCCACTTCTGAAAATCTGACCCAGTGGGGTTTTTATGCAGTCCATCATCTGAGATAAGACCGTCTTTTCCATAGACTTATAAACAGCAGGTAAAAGGGACATTGAGTGGTAAATATCCATTAAAGTCTTGGAGCCACTTTTATGTAAGGTATCATGACCAAATGCTTCTGTGCTGAGGAAAAGATTGATCTGAGAGGTTAAATAAAATGTTAAAGGAGTGGTAAGATAGTCATCGGGTTCTAGTAAAAATTATCTATATTATCCAAACCTCTAGGCTCTGTTGATGTTCAAACAATGAAGTCATTTGAAAATCTCATATGCCTTGATTATTTTAAACAAAAATTGAGCCTGTCAGGAAAATCAGTTAGAAAAAATATTGGATGACAATTGTGTAGCTAGACCAGCTTTTGATATTAAAGCTAAGGGGGCAACAGTAAAAAAACAAACAAAAAAAAACTCAAGAGGTTACAAATGCCATTATTTGAATGAGCAGTGGTTCCCGAATATGATATGTTGGAAGATAATAGTCCAAGGCAACTTTCCATAGTGAATCCGCCATACACCAATATATATTTTTTTATTCCTAGTAGCTGCAAAAATGTTTTGAAAAGGAAACTTTCATTTACCTAATAAAAAATACATGCAGTTATGAGCTGAGGTCTCTTATTGACTACAGCACACTATATAAGAAATGAAGCCAGAGAGTGGTTTCCCCACAAGATAGAAAGAAAGCAGGGGGACCTCCGCTCATAAGGGCATGGTAACATTTAAAATATGAAGCTTTTTCCTGACCGATGAGTAGATCACCTTGTCATTGGTAGTCAGGCTGATAATTATTCAGCCACATGATGAGACCAAGAACCCCTCTAACATGTTAAAATGATGAGAAAAAAGTAGGGACATTTAATTGAGTTAAATGAACTGCAGGCTTCAAAGCAGCTCTTTTTGGGAGGGAGCACGTCACAGGTATTATAACTGTTTGCTTTGCTTGCCACACCAGGTGCACCTCCGTAAACATTCAAAAAATTTAAGCTGCATTATAAATATAATAAAATCTTTATGTATTGGCCAGGATTGAGCTTGCTAAACTTTTAATGTTGAGTTACTGTTGAATGTACATGCCAGATTCATACTGTGGATGTATTAGGATGATGTTACCATTTGTTTCTGATAGTAAACAGCACAGCACTGTACCTAGATACCTAAGTTTTCTATGGCAGCATGGCACAGGAGTAGAAAGTTTTAACAACTTCAAAATCCTATACTTTTGTTCAGGAACAAAACAACACCAAAAGAAAAAACGGTATCTTGATATTTTTGCTGAAAAGAAATAATTGCTGGGGAAAATAACCGATATGATTAATAAATGCTGCTGCTTTAATATATCGAATGGTCCAGTGGCATGGAATATGTTAACACTCCTCAACAGACTCAGTCCCACTTAGGTGTAGAACTTCAGGTTTTTTTATTGCTGATCTTGAATCCTGAGTAAGTGCCGTATAGCGAGACACAATCTTAAAGTTGAGGAAATATATGTAATGTTTCTGTATAAATAGTAAGTCATCATCTGTATATCAGGTGATTCTGGGTTCACAACCTAAAGCAACAATGCCCTCAGGTCTGTGGAACAATGCAAAAATTCAGCCAGGGTTTCAAAGGAGATGGCAAATAGGAGGGAAACAATGGACACCTGTGGCAGGTGCCTCTGCAAATCGGACACCAGTGAGAAAGCAACCCATTAGAATGGATAGGAACTTCAGCTTGAATGTACCGTGACTGAAGAGCTTCACAAAATGTAGGATGAAAATTCAAATGATGTAGGGTGGAAACAAGGCCAATGCAAATGATCAAAAGCCTTCTCAGGATCTATGGAAATTGCTATCACTGAGTTTGGAGAGGAGCCAACAACTGAAATAATACTAAGAAATCTGTGCATGGGGCCTTTTAACTGATGCCCTTGAATAAATCCAGTTTGGTCAGGGTGTATAACTTTTCCAGTAGTGTTCTTCAGTGAAGTGGAAAGGACCTTCATGCACAAGTACAACTTAGCATCAAGATGTAGAAAGAAACAGGGTGACAAGATTCACAAAGAATGACATCTTTACCAGGCTTCAGAAAGAGAACAATTGTGACTTCAGACTAGGTAGCTAGAAGAAACCACTCATAAATACATCAATTAAGAAGAGAACAGATGATGGGGAGTAGATCTGTCCTAAATTCCTTCTGAAAAATCCCCAGCATATTTATCTGGCCAAGGGCTTAACCAATTTTCAAAGATTTAGCATTTTCTATGTCTGTGAGAGAGATGGAGCGCATCAAGTATTTCATTATCTTGCACAGGCAATTTGGGCAAATGTAGGCCAGAAAGATATACAGAAATTGTATCTCCATGCTGAGAAGATGCACCAGAGCAGTATAAATTTGAGTAAAAAGAAAAGTGAGAGCTACAGGGTAGATCTGTTTTATATCCTCCAGAAGATGGAAAGTCATGGAGTTTTGCTATTTGTCGGTCTGCAGCACGTTTTAGCAGTTGGAGGCCTGATAAATGACTAGCCTAGTGACCATGCTAATAATAGCATTGACTACAAAGTTGAAATTGTTTATCAGCCTGTCTGTGGCAAATGTCTAACAACCCTTGATTAATAGCTTGGAACTGCTCTAGAATATTGTCATCCAGGGAGATCTTGTGCCAAACCAATTGTACTGATCGTTCGTCAATTTACTCCTTAATTCTGTTTGCTTTTTCCCCTAGAGGCATTTAAGATAATAATGCCCCTAAGAACCACTTTCAGGCCATCCCAGATGAATTTTGGAGATGTAGCTACGTTGGCATGGATCTTGAAGTACTATTTAATTTCAGACTGAAGCTGTTCTTACCACGTACTGAGTCTTCCTTGGGTGCTGAAAGTGAGAACCATACTGATACTGGGGCATGATCAGAGAGTGTCACTGGATGGATTTGAGGATCAGAGAACAGATGTGTGTGTTGCACATGAATGAAAAGCATGTCAATGTGAGAGTAAACTTTACGAGGGTTAGAATAAAATGTTAAAATCAAGTTCCCCTTCTTTATAGACTCATCAAATATAAAGTAAGTCCATTCTTGGACATAGGGTCCCAGTATTCAAAGGTTTGCTCAGTGTGCAAAGTGTTTATACACCGTTAGCTCAGGGATTGTGCCAGAGCACAAAATTCAAAAGGCTGAAGAAGTGTGTGTAAACAGGTTAGTAGCGTGTGGAGCAAGATAATATAGTCAGTGCACAAAGGGTGGGGGGCGTGGAATACAGGTGCAGCGCAATATTCACCATGTTATCACACTGTACAAAAGAACTTGCATGAGACCATTTTGCACAGCACAATTACTGCCTATAAAAGGGCCGATTTACTCAGGCAAACCCTAGAGGTGGGTGGAGACACTGCAGCCAGCAAACAAAATGGCCATTATGGCGGCACATGTGCTCTATATATAAACAAAAACAAGGTGCTGCATCAGCATGTGGTCTCAAAGGAAAACAAAATGGTAATGTTAAATGTACGCTGAAAATAGACAACAAAGTTAAAAATCTATGTTTTGACCTTAGGTCTTCTTCAGGAAATATCTAAAAGAGAAAAAAACAAAGTTAGCATATGTGCTCTATATGCTACATAAGGCCCTGCAGGAGGAGGATAGGGCAGATGCC
This sequence comes from Neoceratodus forsteri, assembly GCA_016271365.2. NCBI lineage: Eukaryota > Metazoa > Chordata > Ceratodontiformes > Ceratodontidae > Neoceratodus > Neoceratodus forsteri. The sequence goes on along the minus strand of CM028129.1, from coordinate 1,345,520,793 downwards.
CACCCTGGGCCCATCCATAGGCCCCAGAGGTGCTATGCTGCACACAGGCAGTACCAGCCACAGGAGACTTTTGAAGGCCTCCCAGATGACCATCTAGTTGGCCGGTACTGGCTCAACAGGGCCATGTTCAGGCAGCTCTGTAAGCTCCTACATGACCAGCTGCGTAATGACAACTAGTGTAGCCACACCATGTCAGTTAAGCTCAAGGTGACAGCTGCCATGTGCTTTATAGCCAAGGGTCATTCCAGATCCCTGTGGGGGATACCACCGGGGCCTTGCAGTCTGCCACCTTGCACCTGCTGGCCCAATTCCTAGACGAACTGCTGGCACATGCTGGTGAGTTCATTGTATGCCCTAGCACATCAGCAGAGTGTACAGCAACAATGCAGCAATTCCATCAGGTTGAGCACCTACCAGCTGTACTCAGTGTCACTGACTGCACCCATGTTGCCATCCGGGCACCCACTGATGATGGGGTGGATGCCTACTTCAGTAGGAAATGTTACCACTCTGTCAATCACCAGGTGGTATACAATGCAACAGGGTACATCACCATTGTCATGACAGGGTACCCCAGTAGCACCCGTGAGGCCTTCATATGGCATAATTCCACTCTGTGCCAGTTATTTGAAGGTGGGGACATATCCAGTGGAGAACTAGTTGGTGAATACACAGCAGGCCTCCACACAACCCCTCCCCTCATTGGAAGTGTACAGCTGTAGCAAATCACAGACATGCCATGCTCTGGGGAGGGGAGGGTGGACAGATGCATGAGACAGGCCACAGCATGTGGCTTGTCGTCATACCACAGGGACCGGAACTGTCAACAGATGCTAACATACGTATATTCCTTACAGGGGACAATGACTGCCTTGCTCCCCTCTCTCCTTACACTTGTCCTTTGCTCCTCACCTGTGGCAGAGGACAGGTACAATATGGCACACAAAACCACACACAGCATCATTGAGTGCGTCTTTGTCATGCTGAAGATGTGGTTTCAGTGCCTGGACCGGTCAGGTGGTGCCCTACAATATACCCCTCAGAAGGCCTGTGCTATATTCCTAGCCTGTTATGTGCTACAAAACATGATGCTCTCCCATGGAATGTGCCTGTCAGTCCAAAAGAAGCACAATGCATCTCACATGGAGCCATCAGAGCAGGGGATAGTACAGCAGCTGGAGAGGAGTGACCCCCACATGGCCAGGAGGGCTCAGGAATACAGAGCCTGCATCATACAGAACCTTGCAGATACTAGCAGCTGAGTATCAACCACACAGGACACTGCTGCATGCTTCACTACTGTGTTGTTGGTACACAGAGCACATGGATGCAGAACAAAAGCAGTAGCTAAACGTACACATAACCAAGGGTGCAATACAGGTGGTAACAATGTATGTGGTGCGGCATGGGCATCAACATGGATGAGCATGGGTGCATAACACACATGGCCATGCCACAGGTCAGGGGACATAAAGTCAAGCAGGGCAGCGGGAGGTGGTGGGCTGGTGCTGCTATGATGCACAGAAATAGACATGGGGAGGGGTGGTGGGGTGCAAGGTACTATAAACAGTGATAAGCCACAGTGCATGGTGTTGCCTGTGCCATAGCGTGGGATGTGCTGCATGAGGTCACCTGGCACAGTCGCCCCTAGGTGGACCACAGGATACACAGCCTGCTAGGAAAGCCCTGGCACCAGGGCCTCTGGATGACACATGTGCCCCCTGTACTGGTTGTGGGTTGCTTAACATGTTGAGCATGTGCTGGGGTAGGGAAGGGGAGCTGTGCCACCCATGTTTCTCTGTGCCCACCACATGTGCAGACCATGCACTGACCCCTGTGCGTGGGGGTTGTGGCCCATGATGACAGTAAGGGGGATGACCATGGTGATGGTGTCACCCTGGCCCAGGTGTGGCCCTGCGCGGTGCTGGACACCAGGAGGTTCAGGTTGTTGCCTGTGCATGGGGAGTGCTACTGGAAGTGGAAGTCCTGGGCATGCTGCTAGTGCTGAACCCATCACCCCGTGGCATTGGCATATGCCAAGGTGTCTGCGGGACACCGGGGCTGCACATACTGGAGAGGCCAGGGCTATGACTGGCCTTACAGCATCAGTCACTGCAGCCGCGACCTCCTGCTCTGACCCAGTGAGGTCTCCAAACAGGTTCCGTAAGGCTTAGAGGCACTGAGCCTCATGAAACCTCCACCCACTGCTCAGCCCTCTACAGGTCCTAATGCAGCAGATGGCAGAGGCGGGTCAGGTAATTTTGAATGACATGCCTGAAGTGTATCAGTTCCTGCTGTGTGGCGGCCTGGTACTCCACAGCAGAGTGCAGCAGCTGCCTGCTGTTCAGTGCATCCCACTGCTGGTGGACATTGTCTGTGGTGACAGTCTGGCTACACCCATGGGAATTGTGGGCCTGCAGCCACAGCAGAACTGGGGTAGGTGTGAGGTGACAGGGGTGCCCACAGGCCACCCAACTCATTCTGGGGAGGCACATAGGTGGCATGGGTAGCACTGCTGGTGGTGGCAGCTGCGGTGTTGCTGGTGGTGATGGTCACAGGTGTCCCAGACGTGGCAGTACCAAGCTCCTCAGTGTGCATGTCATGTGTGTTATGTGGGCTGACTGGCACCTGTGGCTGGACCCTTTTGGGAGGACTGGCTGTGGGGGACTGGCTGTCATGGTCAGCAAATAATGCTGCTAGCTCCACACTGTTGATGAAGATCTCATTGTTGCTGTCCTCCAGGGCCTTCTCGCAGTAGTCCTCCAGGTGGTATGACTGGCGGATAGTGACTGCTGCTTACATCTGAAAGGCCCAGCAATGTCCTCCTCCAACTCTGATACCATGGCCTGCACTATGCAGAGAGAGGAGGACCATCAGTGTTGCACACATGACACAGTATGCACTGCAAGGTGGCAGTGTATGCATGTACTGGCGGATGGAGCTATGTACTAACACAGTGTCTGCAGGCAACTTTGGCAGCAGGAAAACCTACCCTGGAACCACACCAGTCACACAGTTACCGTGGTGGAGGGGTGGAATATGGTAGCATGACAGTGATCCCCGACCATGGTGCACACACATGACCCACATGTGCACAACACACACAGTCAGACTGCACCCAACCCAAGACCCACAACCCAGTATATGTGACACCATGCCCCAGCACCTGTGGATACCAGACAGAACATAAGTGCGCATTCACCCTAAGTGCATGGGCTTTCCCCAATGGTCCTGCGTGGAGTTGACTACTCGTTGGGGTGTTAGGGTGACACGCCAGTGGAAGCCACATGGTAAAGCCACAGCGTGCCACTGCATTGTGCTCGGGAGCTGATGGGCCACACAATGTGCACCTGCTGCTTGTCTGTAGTGTGCTCCAACAGTAGTGGAAACTGTACCTGTACCCATATACCTGAGGGGTGGAACCAGGCATGTACTTACATGGCTGGCTAGCCGCTACCTAGATCTCATACCTGCCTCCTGGCACCCCTGGCACCTCCACAGACTGTAGTGGGGATGCCATGACTGCATCTGCTGGATCCATGGACCTGATGGCCCCGATGGCCGTAGGCCTCCACCCGTGACACATTGCTCCTGGTGCTGGGTGGCAGGGTTGTCCTTAGTGCAGTGCTGCAGGTCCTGGAATCATTTCCACACAGCCTTCGTAGTCTGGTCATAGTCCAGTCCTGGCCACCAATGGCCTCCTCTGTTATCTCCTCCCAGGTCATCCAGACGCAGGCATCTGTGCTGCGGCTGTGGGATAGAATCTTCTCCCTCACTTTGTAGGCCTATGCCAAGGCATAAAGTTTATCTTCACTGAAGCAGTGTGTACACAGTCTTTCACCATCTCCCTTAGGACTTGCCAGTAAATGTTGCAGCAGAGGTCAGTGGGGTATGTCGGAGTGAGATGCATGTGTCTGGGTGCAGCACTGATGCCCTGTACAGGTGCGGTGGTCACCTGGATGTCTTGTGTGGTGCTGGCCCATCACGGGCTCTCACCCTTGGAACACACATGGCTGAGGACTACATCCACCAAACATTACAGGTGTTTGGGCCACACATACCCCTAGAGTGGCTGCCTGCAGTGTCCAGGATGGTATGGACCTGGTACATAGCCACCAGCACTGCACACATGGAGGCCAGACAAGTGTGGATGACAGCCCTGCTGTGTATGGCCTGTAGGGGTCCACAGTCTGAGGGGGCTGCCCCTGTCAGGTGGGGAGTAGCTGTGAGAGATTTGCAAGTGTGGTTACCTGACCAACCCCCTGGGCTGGATGCTGCATATACTGTGACATGTTATGTAACACAGGAGCACTGCTTGGAACACTGTAACACACCTGGCTGTGTGGAAGCACTGCCCCATGATGGCCTGTATGGGATGGGCCCATTCTTGTGTCATACATGCAGTGGACACAGTTTGTCAGCCTACCACTGGCCCCTCCCCCCAGAACAACTGTCACTGAAGTGTCCCTAAGTGTGTGGATGGTCGCATGCCAGGAACATGGCTGTCGGACCCCATCCTGTGTGGCATGTGACAGGTATAATTGAAGAGCCAGGCCCTGCGCCTCTGTTTCTGTGTCCAAACATGCAGTGTTGTGTTGTGAGGCAGCACATTGGTAGGACTAAGGCAGGTACTACAGTGGCACCCTGCATACTGCAGTGGCCTCCCAACTCCATGCATAACCCCATACAGAATAGCTGGTGTTCAGGGACCTGGCTGTCCAGGGATGGCCTGGTAATAGGCCCAGGTCATCCTATGTCCCCAGCAACCCATGCTGCTGTGACAGAACCATGTGAAGCAGATGCACAATGAACTGTCACACTTTACATGTGCATACCTGTGCTAGGCTGGACACCACCACATACACTACGTCTCTATCGTGGTAGCAGTTGGTGTGCTCAGTTTCTAACTGTGTCCTGATACAGGGTGCATCACAAAGTAGCCAACATTTATATGGGTAACATGGCATGCAGTACACCTTCTTGTGGCTGCAAATATATCCTCCTGGCTTGCCCAGTCAGTGTGCAGTTCCAGGTCTGTGGATTGCAGTTCCACTGTGCTGTGTAGGTGGTGCGCATGTTCCCTTCAGGAGCCCAGGTGCAAGGAGCCATGCAGATGTATGTAGATGGTTCCAGAATGATGTGCAAAGTGGCCCCATTGCCTACTAACTTCCCAAGTAGGTGATTAGCACACAGTGTTTGAACATTGTGCTTTAGCACCGTGCGGTATGCAGTTTTGTGCCTGCAGAATGGATCTGACCTGTGTAAACCAGTAGTGCTGCTCCGGAGTGGTCATGACACTTGCTGATGTATACCAGGACCCTGTGATGCCTATGCACATGCCTGCACAGTGCTGTCACTGTGCGTGATGTTGTGCAGGTCATGCATGCACGACATCGCCATGTGCATGCTGAGCCACGCGTGTAGCACTGTGCAAGCGGTTATTGCGCGGGCAATGTATAACACTGCACAAACAGTGTGCCCTCCTGAACCAGGAAACAATGTGCTTCACAGTCACTGAAGTTGGAAAGCTGCTGCACCATGGCATCTAGTAGAACACACCCTGTCCTGCAACGTGACCACCACTAGACTGAGTTGGAATTACCCACTCTGGTGGAACTTGTAGAACCAGCTCCTGGGTGACCAAGAGAGGGCTAAGAGGCCACGCCATGTGATCAAGGAGTTGGTGGGCCAGCACCTCACTAAGCAAACAGAGTGACCCACACAGGGGACCAGTGCCACCACCAGTATAGTGACTTGGTGAGGAGGGAGCAGGCATGCCTCCAGAGGTACAGGGGCATGGTTGCAGCTGGAACTGTCCCACAGCCATGTGTGGTGTGTGGTACATGTGTGTCTGTGCATGGGACGTGCAAGGCCTGGGTCAGCACCCCATGCATTGTGGAAACATGGTGCACCCATTAGGATTTGTGGTGTGGCTAGCATCCCCGCACTGAACTGTGTGGACAGTGCTGTGTCCATCATGCCGACTGCTGTGCTCCAGTAAATGATATGTCACAGTTCCACCCAGTGTCCACTGTAGTGTTACATGTACAGCTGTGTCCTTGCAGGACAGCTGCCTGGATGACATACCACACTGCTGCACCAGGCATTTATTTATTTATTTATTTGTACAAGTCGGATTTACAGCCTTTGAGTCAGGGACTCATTTACAAAGGTACCTCGTCACAGGGAGGGCAGACAGTGTTACATAGTGCAGGTTACAACAGTACAGGTACAGATACATAGAACATAAAGATACATTTAAGTTGCAAATTGATACATAGTACAAGTTACAGTCATAGACATACTAGATCCACAGTTGTTACAGTGGGAGGTCTGTGTCTGTGGCTTGTGGAGGTGCCCTTTTCCCTGCATGACACCTGTTGGAGCTCCATGCACCGAGTACAACCGTGACCCAGTGGCATACTGTGCACCTGCACTGCTTTGATGTGGCACAAGTGATGCATGTCATGGGATGTGCCCTGATACCACCATCAAACAACGCCATGGCAGTGATCCATGGCCACCATGGGTGCTAGCCAGAGTGCTATACCAGGGTCAACAGGGACCACTAGGGGCCCTGCCACCCACTTGCTGTTGCATCCACATGCTGCGTTTGCAGCACCTGTGTCACATGAGGGCCCCACCCAGGCAGGCTGTCCATGTCCTCCATGGGATGCGGTGTCTCACTGTCTTGTTGGCACAGACTCTGCATGGGGGAGTTAACAGGCCCAGGGTGCAAGGCTGCACAGTGTGGTTCTCACTTCACCTCTTTTTTCTTCTCTACAGATTGAGCTTCCAGAGACAGCAAAATGAGCCAGCAGACATAGGCCAGGACATCACTGGTGCACTCCCAGGGCCATGATGGGGCCCTCTCCAAATCTGTAGTTTAGTCCCATAGCCACACTGTAGGTGCAGCCCACACCCCTGTTGCATTGCTCCACCCAGCTTGCACCACATGTCCCCATGATGCACTGTGTCACCATCCTTGGTGCACAAGGCAGTGACCATGGCATGGGGAGCTATTCCCTGCCACCCTCGCACTTGCTGCCATGGTTCACCTGTCTGCATGCCCAGTCCTGATGCTGTATCATTTGGTGGCAGCGTTGGTGCCAGAAGAGGCCCTAGGTCCCCTGGTTTGTCAGCTGGCATGCCCTGCACTGCACCATGGTACCTTGGCCAGCCAGGGGCATGGGGTAGAGTCTCCAGGTGCTCTGCATATTCTTGGTGCACAATGTCAATAGCACTAGTGTGAGGTGTACTGATGCCGGGTTGCTCCCATATTGTGTGTCCCGTTGTTCCCCTGAGCCAGGGTCAGAGTGTGCCACTCTGTTGCCCTCCCCATTACAGATAGCCTGTACCAGACACCACTGCCTCTTGTGATCCTGGCACTGCCTCTGCATTTCTTTAACACTGGGTGTGTGATCCGCCATTGTACAGGCACCCTCTGTGCACGCACCCCTGGGCACCTGGTTGCACACACCAGGGATGCACAGGGAATCTTTTAACCCCATACTGGTCATGACCCATGGCACAGCGTGTGCTATCCACACAGGCCCATGTCTGCTCAGAGACCACATGCCACCCTGTCAGTCCCCTACAGTTCCGCAACCCACACCCCGGGCTGGCACACAGCATGTGTGCCGCCCATTATCACACATGGGCCATGGTCATTGTGCACTCCTGACCTGGGGTGTGTCCCACATGCACAGTTCCCTGCTTCCTATCCCCCGTGTATGTGTGATGTAGCCACTGGGCTGCTTGCATATGTTTCTGTGGTTCTCCCAGGACACTGTGTTAAATGTGTGGCACTGTCACAGTGCATGGGTCTTACAGGGTCTACCACTTGCTGCGGCACTGCATTGCATGCCTGTGCACACCAGCTCAGGGCCCATATTGTGGGTGCTGTGGAGCACCCTGGTTGTACATGACTAGTTTGGGGGGTGGTGTGTGCAGGGCCTTGTGGGTGTGCACATTGGCACTGCGGGCATCGATGCACACTGTGTGATGGCACAGTGTCCTCAGGCCACAAACCCCCAGTGTGTCCACCATCTGATGACCACACAGGCATCTAACAGAGGGCTGTGTTCCCTGCGAGCTGCAAGGCCCTGCTGTCAGGCACAGTTCCCGTCCCACATAGGGCACTAGCACTGCCACCTGATGCTCCACAGGGCTGGCCACCCTTGCCCTGGGGCCAGCCCTCCAGTGGGTTTGCTGGCCTGCATGGGCACAGCCAGTATGGTGCACATGTGGCCCCATGGTCTCCTCAGTGATGGGTGTTGGCTCTATATCCCCAGCAGGGGGAATGCCTGCACCATACCCTGTGTGGCCTGGTTGTGCAGGTGCTGGCCTCATCACCATTGGGTCCTCCCAGGCTGCTGGCAGGTATGCTACCAGCCACACACCCCTGCTCGTGGCCCAACCAGTTGCTGTGGCAGCCACACCTCCTGTCAACCCCTGAATGTGTATCATGTGCGTCACACTGTGGTTACGCTGCCTAACTTATGGGACATCACCTTAAATCACAAAGATACACGCTTTGGATACTGTGCAAATGTTTATTCCATATTCACAGGATTGTCTGTTTCTTGTGTTAACACATTTGTAATTCCATTTTGTGGCTTTGAGCCTTACACTGATGGTGTACCCTGTGGGACAGTGCCCAGTTCATGTGACATGGAGGGCTTTTCCAGGGTGATGGGCAGCATTGCTTCTCATCATAGAAACATAGAAGTTGACGGCAGATAAGGACCGCAAGGCCCATCCAGTCTGCCCATTTCTTTTTCTACCTTATAAATGTGCCATCGGCCTTTGCTCTGTCAGTGGCCTATCTATTCATACTCATTTGCATTGCTCCCTTATGCCTATCCCATGCCTGTTTGAAGCCCTGCACTGTATTCATAGCCACCACTTCTTGAGGTAGGCCATTCCATGCATCCACCACCCTTTCTGTGAAAAAGAATGTCCTCACATTCCCCCTTAATCGGCCCCCCTCTAATCTCATGCTGTGTCCTCTTGTCCTGCTATTTTTCTTATATTTAAACATGTTAGACTCTTCCACCTTGTTAATGCCCTTAAGGTGTTTGAATGCCTCGATCATATCACCTCTCTCCCTCCTTTGCTCAAGGGTATACATATTGAGCTCTGTTAATCTGTCCTCATATGTCTTCTGATACAGTCCCTGCACCATTTTGGTTGCCCTTCTCTGGACTGCCTCAATTTGGTTAATGTCCTGTGAAGGTGTGGCCTCCAATACTGCATGCAGTACTCCAGATGGGGCCTAACCAGTGTCTTGTAAAGAGGGAGGTAATAATCGCAGTTGACAGCTATGGTGGCAGCCCAGGGGCAGCATCCCACCCTGCCTGTGGCTCAGTTTGATCTGCCACTTTAGCAGTTCTGCGGCATACGTTCAGTACCCTTCTACAGCCTAGTCCCCTACAGCAGTGTGCACCATGCTTGACTATGGCTTGCTGCCATGTGCTCCCCACCCTGTCATCCACTGCTGTGTCACCCAGTGTGTGGTGTGTCACCTCCACACCACATCATAGTGCCTTTGGCTAGCCTCAGCAGGGCACCATGGGTACCCTGCACATTGCAGCCTCTCCGCAGCCAAGGGCTTTCCATGCAGTTTGCCAGCTGGCTGTCCTGTGGCAACCTTCCTGTAGCCACTGTATTGGTACCATTGCATCCACCTGTCTCACAAATGTGTCAGCACCATCCCACTGCTCCAGTGCAGACATGCCTGACCTGTGCAGATGTGCCAATCCTTGTTGACCTCCATGCCTGTGTGCCCCTGCACCGTGCACTTCTCCCAGGCTGATTTTGGCCTGCTGTAACAGCACCACTACATTGTGGACATGAGGGGCTTTGGGCAGGCCTGCCCATGCCTCCTGGCCCCACAGCTCTGTGTGGTGCCAGGGTGCCGCAGTGCTCATCCTATGCCACAGAATGTGACCCAGTACACATCATACACAGCTGTCCTGTCTACTGCCGAGCACAGCGTCCTCAGCCCTTGCTCCATTATAACACCCACCAGGCTGGCTTGTACTCCCTGTGTGGCATTCCAGTTCATGAGTAGCAGCCACACATGTCCAGCTGACTGGGTGGCATGGGGTGTCTCCACTCAATGGGGTGGCAGTGTCACCCATGGTCCCCTTGTTCCATGCCGGTGGTGGTGGTGTTGCTAGGCCCCATGACTATGTGTGCAAGCATAGCCTACATGTTCCACTATATCTGCACAGCTCACTTACGACCTCTTCTTTCTCCTCAAAGGTGACCGTCACACACTGGCAGAGCCACATCAGCCAGAGGCCCACAAAGGGAGGGATGACCTCTTCCGATGCATAATATGGCAGCAACATCTCTTACTCAGGAGGCTGGAAGGGCTTGAGGAATACTCATCCCAGGTGCTGGAAATCCTCACCAAAAATGCCAGCAACACCCATCTGCTCCCCCACCTGCAGCCTAGCCATCCCCCCATCCCCAGTTTGCCCACCCACACCCTTCCTGTCTCCTCCATTGCTGTTGGCCTGTTGCCACCTCCTGTTTTTTGATTCAGGTGTTGTTGTTCATATTGTTGTTTGCATTGCTGGTTTTATTGACTATGTTATTAAGTACAGTATTCATTCTGATGCTCCTGTGTCTATTGTTTTCCTGTGTTACTAGTGTACTTTTGTTCACTGAGGTGCCCTCGCTGTCCACCTGCAACCAACCCAGGGATACATCCATCCCGTCCTCTACCACGGCTCTACACTTGTGGTCCTGCGGGTGTCTGTGGAGGCACTCAAGCCTGTGCAGGGTTCCACATCTGGCATGCATACTGCCTTCCTCGCTGTCACGTTCCATCCAAAAGGTGTCATCCTGCACACCACTTGCTCAGGACAGCCCACATCCTGGCTGTTTCTGTCCATTGCCATCAGACAGTACATGTCATTCAGGCTACTTACCTCCCATGTTGCTAGCCATGGCTTCCTCTGTAACAGTCATGTCTGTTGTGTCTTTGTGGGCGGAACTGTCTTCCATTCCCCGTGTCCTCTTGCTGTCTGCCATTTTGTATGCAGTCACATGCTCCACGTCTGGGTTCCCTTTGTCCCTTCCTTAGGCGCCGGGCTGCCTTGGCAGTCTGCACTGCCCATATGCTATATTCAGTGCTGGGCAGTGCTTGCACTGCGCTCTGGCCTGTGCCTTGCACACCTGCCTTAGTGCCCTATATTCAATGGTTTTAACACCGGTGCTATGCTTTTAAATAGTGCACACTATGGGCTTTGCACAAGCGCTATCTGATGCACAGCATAAACTTTGCACATGTACAAACCTTTAAATATTTGGCCCTAAGTGATTCAGGGGGTGTGTCATGTGAAAATGTATTTGATGCTGTGCAGTCTCAGGCTATGTTCCAGACACAACTGAAATCTCCATCAATGACAATAATCACCTGGGGCTTATCAAGAAATGTGTAAAATGTTCGCCTAATAAATTTTCTTTGATGAAGCATCCTTCCAGGTTTTTGGAATGAGAATGATATTCCAAAAGAAAATGATTTTGCAGGAGAATGGTGGCTCCAGCCTTCTTATGATTTGCATGAGCAGATAAGCAGACTTGGCTGACCCAACCCATGCCAATTTTTGTTGTCCGTATTGAGTAGGGTGCAGTTCCTGGATGATGCACACATGACTGTTGAGGCCAGAGGCCTTTGTCATTTTTGCATGTTTAACCAAAGAATTGAGATGCTTCACATTGTAAATAGAAAGTTTACTAGTACTACACAGAGAAATTGTCAGAAAGAACCTGAGTAATTGGAAGTCATGCCAATCCAAAACGAACATCAGTGCAACCCGTTGTGCCAGACCAGGTAGCCTTGCCCAACCATACCAGACATTAAAGGAATAATGCCTGACAGGGTGGGTGTTATGCTGGGATAACATCCCACCTCAGTGGCCTCGGGCATCCAACACCCGAGAAGGGATGTTATCCCAGCATAACACCCACCCTGGAGGGCATTATTCCTATTATACAATGGCTTGTTGTTATATATAAAATAAAAAATAATTTTAAAGAATGTTTTTATTAGTGTGGAAAAATATTTTTGTTTCTTAAGAGGAGATGGAAAAAAGGGCTTATCAGGATCATCCATAGCAGCCATAATGATGACAGTAGACCTGTGAACAGCAGGGATGTTATGCCAGGATAACATCCCTGCTGTGATGACCAACTGACCAATCAGAGCCCAGGATTCTTTCTTGCCATTGTATAATGTGCATCATTTCATGGTTTTGTTTTTACCCAGATCAAGAACTTTCCCACCACAGACCCTCCAAACAGAGTAACATCATCAACAGGGGAAAATAGGGGAAAGAAAGAGAGAGAGAGAGAGAGAGAGAGAGAGAGAGAGAACTTTGCTGTCAGCTGTAATGAACCAAACAGTCCAGCTACTGGAGAAAGTCTGTAGTTCACTACTGTAAGAATACCTGATGTACCGAAGTATTTGCTAAGTGCCCAATAGAGCACTTCCAAACAGCTGTTAACCCTTCTATCCCCCCACCTCAATCAATGCAAAAAGACAAAGTCAAATGAGTATAAAGTAACAGGCATCCAAAATATACTCCTAGGCTACAAACCAAAAACCATTAGACTATATTGAGGAATATAACAGGAAAATCTTAAAATAAGTGACCTGCATGTTGTCCCATTCAGCGCCAATGATTTAGAGGAAGTCATTAATGAAAAGCATACAATGGTCCCAAAGTATCCATTTAAAAATCCAGGGTATAATAAAATGCCCTGAAGATAGATAGGAGACCAAGTCCAGGATCAACCTTTGAAACCCCTCTCCCCCATCTGCCAAAAGCAATGCACAGTGCAGCTGACCAGGATGTGCACAATGTCTTTCAGTTACTGCATGACACAAGTGATTGACTGCCACTGAAATTGCCTTCTGCACTGCAATAACTCTACTGCAGGATGCATCCTGGCCAACACCACTGTACACTGTACACTCGTACAAAATCAGGATAAGCAACCAATAAAAATACAATCTCTCTGGTGCCCATCAACTAAGTATTGCCAGATAGCCTCCCTCCATTTCCTACCCCCAAATTACATGAATGCACAAAACACAGGTACAGAGGACCAGAAGAAAGCACTTACAACACATAGTAGGAATGCATAAAGAGCAGTGGCACGAGCTTGAAAGAAAGGGAGAGGCTATACTTCACTGGGGGTGAGAAAAGGACTAGATAACAGAGGGCACACAAGTTTGCTAACCAAAATGTCTAAGGCTAATGAATACAGAAAATAATAATAATAATAACCTTTATTAAGCACTCTTCACAAAGTACCAGAGCACTGTGCATCAATAAAACAGCAATTACAACCATAAAGTTCTAAAATACATCCATCAGTATATAAAACACAACTTCTATAGTCGGAAATAAGTTAAAGCACACCTCCAAAAGCAAGTTCGAATAAGTAAGTTTTCAAAGCAGTCTTATAGTTCTCTGCTGTCAGGCACTCTCGTATCCGATGAGGCAGAGAATTCCACAGGGTTGGGACTACAAATGAAAATGCCCACAATCCAGAACTTTTTAATTATACCCTGGGAATCTCCAGCAATCCCTCATTGGTCAAGTGGAGTGGTTGGAGGGGGCAGTAAGGATACAAGAGATCTTGCAGGTAGCTCAGTCCCTGTCCATGTAGGGCTTTATAGGTCAGCAAACCGACCTTGAAGGTGATCTGCCATTGAAGTGTAGCCAGTGCAGTTTGTGCAGCACAGGCGTAATATGACTGGATCAAGATGATCCAGACAGCAGCCTGACCACAGTGTTCTGTACCAACTGCAAGCGGCGGATATCAACCCTCCCCCAAGAAGCCCTAGGCAAAGGGAGTTACAGTAGACCAGGCATGTGGTCTCAAAGGCGTGGATCAAAGTTGGAAGGTCGCCAGATGGAACTAGGTGTTTGATACGGGTGATATTTCTCAGATGGTAAAAAGAGGACTTAACCACAGCCGACACCTGAGAATGAAGTGTCAGACTGTCATCAAGTATTACTCCCAGATTTCACACCCATTCAGAGGTCAGTAACTGGGTACCTCCAAGCCAAAGCCCTGAGTGACATCCCATCGCTGACCCCTCTATCCAGCAACCAGAATCCACCACCAACACCTCAGTCTTGTTGGAATTCAGTTTTAGCCAGCTGATATTCATCCAATCCTGGATTTCTGCAAGGCAGTTGTTAAACACCGAGAGCGCACTATCCTGGTCGGGCACAAAGGACAGGTAGAGCTGTGTATCATCTGCATAACAGTGAAACCCCAGCTCATACCACCTCACAATGTCTCCTAATGGCAGCATACACACCGCAAACAACATGGGGGACAGCATGGAACCCTGTGGCACCCCACAAGACAGAGAGAATGCCTCAGAGGAATAAATCCCTGAGACCACTCTCTGTGATCTGACAGTGAAGAAAGAATGGAACCATCTGAGGACCATACCAGACAGGCCACAGATGACATGCAGGCATTCCAGCAGGACCCCATGGTCCACAGTGTCAAAGACTGAGGAGAGATCTAGAAATACCAAGATGATGCATCATTTCTGATATGTCGCAATCAGGAGATCACTGAGTACCCGAACCAGAGCTGTCTCGGTGCTATGCCTTTTACGAAAACCGGACTGGAGAGAATCGTAAATATCATGGATGGTAAGATGGTTCTCCAACTGTAGTGCCATGACTTTCTCAATAACCTTCCCCACAAAGGTTATTGTAGTTAACGGGGCAGTTTGGGTCAAGCAAAGATTTCTTGAGAAAGGGAGTTACCACCACTTCCTTCAGGGAGCAAGGAAACTCACCCATCTCCAGTGAACACCAGGCTATCTCCACAAGGACTGGGCAGATGACGTCAATACAGCCTAATAAAAGGTGAGTAGGGCCTGGGTCCAAACTATTGCAAGTCAGCCACATACCCCTGTGAAACCACATGACATCCATGCTCTCTGGCCGTTCAAACTCCATCCAACAAAACCGAGGTGTAGTGACCCCCCGTAGAGCGAGCTAAGCGGGTCTCAGACCTGATGTCGGCAACCTTATCAGCAAAGAAGTAAGCAAGCCCCTTACACTTTTCATGAGAAAATGCTCTCTGAACTTACAGACAGGCTGGACTGCACAGACTGTCCACAGTTTGAAAGAGCTGAGCTGGTCAATTCTGAGCTGCAGCAATCTCCCTGGACAGGAATTTTGCCTTCTTATGGGGGATTGCTGACCGATAGTCTCTATAATGTTCCATCAGTCTAAGTTTGTTGGCATCCCAGATGGATCTCCACCAGCTACATTCTAATCTTTGCCCCTGTCACCTCAGCTCCCTCAAGACCCCATCAAACCAAGGGGACCAAGGGTGAAGGGTGAGGGGGTGAATGTGGACAGGAGCCAAGGTGTCCAAAACCCCTGCCACAGCCTGATTATAGGCCTGTAGAAGGTTCTCAGGACCCTCACTTGCACCCAGTAATCCCAATGAGTCTAATTCCACCAAGAGACCTCCTAGGGTCACTCCCCACAAAGAGTGGCATCAGACCATCTCCACAGGGCAGGTCTATAGGGGGAGCAAGGAGACTGAACCTTATAGTGTGGTGCTTGGACTACCCGACCAGTTCCACCACCAAGTCAGAGGTCTCCATCCCCAGGAGGAAAATCAGGTTCAATGAGTGACCTTTACTGTGAGTTGCAGAGGCAACCGCCTGTGTGAAGCCCAACAAAGACATAAGTCAGAGGAAGTCCTGACCAAATGGTGAGAGTTTGTCATCGACCCAGGCATTGAAGTTGACCAGAACCATCAGTCTGGGGGACTCCAATACCATGTCGACAACGAAGTCCGTAATTTCCTGCAGGAACAATTTCTCAGCTCTGGGTGGACGGTAAACAAGAATGATCCTGCACCCACACCTGTGACCATGGCACACTCAAAGGATCTGACTCCCTCAACTGGCACATCTACAAGGTTCAATTCTGATTTAAAACAGATTGCTACACCCCCAACCCTGTGATCCAATCTCACACGGTGTATCATAGACAAACCATTCAGAATCACTGCCACCAAAATAGGGCCAGCATTCTCATCCAGCCAGGTCTCAGTGATGCAAGCCGGATCTGTTGACCCAACAAGATCGGATATAATAGCCGTCTTGTTTTTAATAGATCTGGCATTGCACAACACCATGTGAGTCGGATGAGATACTGGGGCCGACCGAGTGACTGGCCCACTTAGTGTGGGGCCCTTGGGTATGGGCACCAGACAAGGCAAACCTCATTCAGGATTCCATTTTGCCCCAGGGTGTCTCCTGGTTCTCATTACCTCAATCAGGCCACCCTGCTCTCCCCTCAGATCGAGGGCCCCCTCCCCTCCACCTTCTACCCACTATCCCCAGCACCCTGCAGTGGCCATAGACCACTGCAGACAATGATGGGCAGTTGTAGGGTGGAGTTGGTTGAACCAAACATGCCCAAGTGTTAGGCAGTATTGTAGCCACTGCTCTGCATCTTACAGGAATAATGGCTTTTAAATTCGGCATTTGAATTTTTTCTTCTTGCTTCTGCTGACTGACCTATGAAAGCTCAATGTGCTGTTTTTTTGAGACTGCTTTCAGTAAGAAGTTAGAAAAGCCTTCCAAGTGGCAGTAACTCCAACCCATTTTAAGTTAAAATTATTATTTTCGTATGGAAACGCCATTCCTTGAAAGTATACAAACTGGTTTCTGCTGTTTTAGCTGGCAACATTTCTACTCAATAGTTACTCTTTCTTTAAACCAGATAGTACTCCCCTAACAACGAGTTTTCAAGCAGCACACCAACATGAAGGAGAAAAGCTGGAAAACAACTTTGAAAATAATAAAGATTGACCTAGTCCTTAAAAACAAAAAGCAATAAAGGTGCTGTCTGTGACTGGACACACTGAGAAAGAAGTTTAAAGTCATCTACAGCATCTGGAAAAGAGATCTCTTTGTTTGTGGTATACCCAAGATCCACACACAGCACCAATCTACACAGAAAACTAATCTGCAGATAAGTCCAGGTTTCACCCAGTGAATACATTCTCTTTGAACTGTTACCACATATGCTTTACTAGAATCAGTCATACTGCTGTGTACCTTAGTTAGCTTCTTTAAACTGAAATTTATGCCATAAAGGAAGGAAAGGTTGTAGCTCAACTCCTTTTGATACCAATACAGACACCTAGTTCACTAATTATAAGTTGAAGGTAAAACAGTGCCTGTCAATTATTCTTGCAAGCCACATTTCATTAACATTCTGCTAACAGAACCACTGCATTCATGAGTCTGTGAGTTCTTTTGTTAACCTCTAGAGATAAAAGCAAAAAAGAAAATAAAATCCAGCACTTTCACATTCAAGAAGAAATTAATACAACAGATTTATTATCTCAAGACTGAAAACAAATGCAGAATACAAAGTGTGAGAGTAAGCTGGGATAGAAGAAATCTGTAAATACTAATGCTGAACCAAAGCAAGACAAGAATAAACAGCTAAATAAATATTAAGGTCATCAGAGAAAATGTTAGCGCTGAAGCAAAGTAAAGAGTGCAAAACCCTGATAAGAGAGGAAAGCAGGAAAGAACTGAAAAGCTACGCTGAAGGGATCCCTAGTGCCCCAAACCTCCCTAGAGTAAAGTGTCAAATTGTTTTGTCTGAACCTCCCAGGGTGTCTCCATTGAATTGCTGGAGATATTTCCACTGTATCAATGACTTCTGACTACTCCTGCCCTAAAAAGCCTTGGGCATTTTACACCCATTATTGGTCCACGGTCATAGGCTAACCATGACATATTGCACCTTGGTCACTTGGTAGAACTTGTACTACCAAGTGTTTCTTGTTTCTGTCTAACATGTACATATTTAGAAAATGTGATGAGCTGTATATACCTGTCCTGATCCAACTAACCTAGGGTGTATGACAATGTTATAAGTTATGTTATGACCAATCCAGTCCTTGAGCTATGCTCCACTCCTATGTATGATGACCTGTATATATCTGTCAGTTGAACTAGCTAGTCTAGAGTGTATAATCTGAAATGTGCTTACTACTATATGTTTCCCCTAGCGTCAAAGCGATGTATTTCCCATTTGTTTACTGTAAAAAGCTGTACTCTGTTTGCCATATCTCCTTGACTGTTGTTCCTCATGTTGTATTCTCCCGGATTGTTCCTGAAAATAGGCATAATACTTGTCTAGTGTACTTACCCAGTAAACAAAAGCTAAATAAATAAATAAAATGTAATATTTTGGGTAGTAGTACTACTTGGCATAACATGGCAGCAAAATCAGACAACCCTAGGGAAACACATCTGCAGGTCAACCCAGCAACATTCTGGGGAGGGAATGGACCTAAGAGGTACATGTTACAGAAAACCTAAGGAGAAACAAAAAGAAAACAGAATTCAAAAGATGAACAAATTAGTTGCTGAGAGTTCAAACCAGGATGAGGTTACACATGTAGTTATAAACTCACAAACATAGCAAGTTGCACAGGTACTCTTACATACAGAGCCTAAAACTAGTAAGCCAGAGTTAGTCAAGGGAGATAACGGCCAAGAAAAAAAACATCTAGTTGGGTCCTAAAAATGATGGAAACAACTGGAAATATACAGCAGAATCTTAGTCAACTAAAATCAATACCAGAAAACATAAAAGAAATAAGAAAAAAACAAATGGACATTCTTGAGAAAACTGTCAAAAACAAACATCCAGGACATCAGAGTTAGAAAATAGACAGTTCGATGTAGAAGATTCACACAATCCCATTATAGCAGAGCAAAAATTGCAGATTAAAAAACAGGAGCATGTAATAAGGCATCAGTAGGATCAAGAAAACAGGCAGGTGTTTGGTATGCTTCAACAGTGGAAAAAGGGATCAAACTTAAAGCACATAGCTACAGAAATGTTCAAACAAATGCTAAAAAAAACAGATTCCTTTGAGTTAGAAATGGACACACTCCATTGGACAGGCAGAACAAATGATCGGATGGGTCCCCATCCCATCATAATCAATTTTCTAATATCCAAGGACAGGAACAGGTTAATCTCGACCATTATCTTACAAAGGGGGTTCTAATTCAAAGACCATACTATTTCAATAAAACAAGACTTCTCTTTATAACTGTCTGAAAATGGAAAGCTTTTTCAAGTATCCAACAAACACTGACAAATGAAACATGTAATCCAATCTAGTTTGTCCTGCTAAACCGATTTTTTTTAAATAATAAAGTTCTGTATGAAATAAAAGATGCCTTAAAAGATCTTAAGTTACAACTTCCCATGGATTTTGGATGCAGCTAATGAAATTATTGTTGGTTATTACTTATTACATGCTGTAATACAGCCACAGTCCTAAACTTTGTTTTTTTCCTCTCAGCATGATATTGGGACTGAACTGTATTTGCATAAAGATGATAACTGTACATAAAAAGTATTCTTTTCCATTTTAATAAATATTAGCAGTGCATTATATGCTTTGATTTAACTTCTGATATTCCTTTACAGCTTTACAGAACTGATGGGAACATGTTCTGTGCTTTTATTTTAATGTTTAGGATATGGGAAAATTGCTACCAGAGGCTCTATGCAGGGGTTAGGGACCTTAGATAAGAAACATGATAATAACCTTTTTTTTCCACTGTGACAAAGTGTTCTAATAAGGTTCCTTAACTCTGAAAGCAGGCCCGGTGGCATTGAGGGTTGAGGTGCTGGATGCCACACCTTGCATCGTGCCAGCGACACAGGTTCGGGAATGAGCCCAGATGCTGGGGGTCGGCAGGGAGGGAGTAGGATTGAGCATCTGGAGGACAGACATTTCTCCTCTCCCAGAGGTGGGATCTAGGGCATCCTGGTGCGGTGATGGCCTCTGGCAGTGACCAGAAGTGCCATGGTCACAGGGAGCATGATGATGAGGATGCAGCGATGGATGTCTACATTCAGTTTATGTCATTGCATGATCATGCATAGGGGTAGAAAAAAGAAAAAATACCTCGACGGGCTCCATGATGGCCGGCTGTGTGGTGCTGCCCGACTCCTTCCCTGGATGCTCCTTGGATCAGGACACCCCCCCGGATCCTGCGGTGGTGGCTCTGGTGTGTGCCTGCCATGGTAAAGATCACTGTGTAGGTGCCAAAAGGGTAGAGCTTGGGGTCTGAGTGGAGCAAGGGCCTGTGTGGCCAGAATGGATTGGGGAGGAACCATCGGTAACACCTCCCCAACCGTAGAGGAATGAGAAAATAAGTAACTAAAAAAGCAGGCTACAGTGCTGCATGATAATTGTGAGATGCAGAATAGCACAAGATGCAAGGTGTGCCAAGTGAAAAATGGGGTAACACATGAGTTTTTGCCACAGTGCGCACTATGCGAGAGAGCGGTATAGGGGATGGGTTATGGGTATATGGGTATGAGGGTGAGCAAAATGAAAAACTGTTTTTTATCAAAGGGTCTAGCCAGGAGCATAAAAAAGTTTGACACAAGCACTATTATATATGGTTGTGAGGTGTACCATATGTACACAAATGATAAATGGGGACACTGATAAAGTATACAACCTTGAATATTAATGGAATTTCTCTTCTATTAAAAGAGTTGGAATTTTTAATACATAAAGAACAACACCCAAATAACTCTCTTACATGAGACTTATTTAAATGTTGCTGAAGCATAACAATAAAAAAAATGGATAAAACATATTTTCTATTCACCTACTGACAAGAAGAACAGCCGAGGAGTAGTCACATTGGTAAATCAAAATTTTATGGGAAACTAGAGGAAATATAAAGTGACACGGAGGGCAGAATTTTTCTTTTAATGTTGAATGTGAGAGATACTTCATTAATATTGGGTTCACTCTATGCCCCATTTAAGAATCTGTCTAAATTCTATGGTATCATAAATAAGCTTTTGCTGGATTGGAATACAGAAAACTTCATATTGGGGATGATATGAATTGCCTACAGGCTGCTGAAATACAGTAGATAAAAAGTAAAAGTACAAGGGTGGGACAAATATATGTCCAGGCTATTCCATAGCTTGCTAGACTCCAATATGCTGGTTGTTTAATGGGGAACACAACACAGAGATATTCTACAGTTTACCCAGCAATACAAAAGGTACAAGTCTTCTGCGAGACTTGATTACGTACTTTTTTCAAAATCCCTTTTAGCAATAAGATCTCCTGTTTCCTCTTCAACAGAAGCATGTATGTTATCCGATCATAACCATGTACAATTTCAACTGTTAATTAATACTAATATAACTAAGCAGAATATATGGAAGTTTAAAGCAGCAGTACTAGATAAAAAAAATCAGACCTTTTGTAACAGTTTGTTCCGTGTGCTCTGTTGAGCACTTATAGTACCTGGTCATCTTTCTTTTTTTGTTTTGTTTGCTGTAATATCACCCATAATTTGCTCCATTTTTCTTTGTTTTTGTTTACATTTCACCCACTCGTCATGTTGAACTGGAACCCTCTACTGCCAACCATGCATGCACATGACTCCTACTACTACACAGGGACAGCAGGAATGTGCAGCACAGGGTCCCACAAAAGTAAACAAAAGATGTGATGCGATGTGAGGGGGAGCTCGGCTGCAAATTAGGCACCAGCCATATTTGCTGTGGATGTACAACAATGGAAATAAATTTTAAATATTTAAAAAACTGAAGAGTGCTAGAAAAAATTTTTTACAGTTATGAAAACTGGAACTCCTATTTGTCTTTTTTGACGATGGGTAATTTGACCACCCTAGTTAATGTTCTCTGCTCATTTTTAAGCCTTGATGCCTGGTCTGTACGACCAAAGATTACTTGATTGTTGCACCCTTACTCACCTATTGTATCCTGTATTTCCTCACTCCTGTGTATCTCTATGAATTTGTTAAAACCTCTGTATCACCTAGTAGAACCTCTGTATTGCTGACGTGGAGCCTTTTAAAGGAATCTGTGACTCAAATGTGTAATTCTGAATGTGTAACTAAAATAAAATAAAGTGATAAAGTTTTTCAGATAAAATAAGCAATGCTATATCAGTCTTCTGTCTAAATAATGACCTGGATTATAACCATATAATTCAGTATTGGAATGCATTTATAGGTTATGTTAAGAGGCAAAATTATTAATTTTGCCTCCTGAAAAATAAAGAAAGGAAACACAACAGATTAGAGAAGCAGAAAATAAATTGAAATTACTAGGCAGCAAGGTATAATGGGTGACACAAGCAAAACGAGGAATATATAAATCTGAAAAATAACAATAAAGACTCAAATATTTTAACTAAAATTGAACTAGAGGCATTACAAAAAAAGGTGAAATTGCAGAGTGTGATTCAGGGGAAAATGTTGGCAAAAAGAATAAAGGCAGAAGAGGAAAAAAGAGAGATTATATCAATACTAGATGAAAATTGAAAAGTTTGTTTAGATAAATCACAAGTAATGAATCTCTTTTACATGTATTATAAACAGTTATATCAATCTGACTGCAAACAGGATTTACAGTGCTATGTAAAATATATCAATCAATATCCATTTACAGAAGATGAAAGATATGCCGTAAAGGCTCCTGTCCATGAACCCAAAATAAAACAAGTTATAAAGCAATGAAGAAAGGTAAAAGCCCAGGAAAAGCTGGGTTCTTTTTGACTGTTACCTTTATTTCCTAGATATAATTTCCCCCCACTTGAAAATCTAACAGCTACAAAAGAATCAGACCATTCCTCCCTCGTTTGAAAATGCTCACATCTCACTTATATTGAATTAAGATGAAACCATCAAAAGGTCCAAAACTATAGGTCGGTATCTGTGCTTAATTATGAATATATGTTTATGGCAAAAATTATTATTAATAGAATCCTAGTGTATTGAAATGAAGTATTACGACGAGATCAAGGAGGATGTGCCCCTTGTAGAATTTTTCATGCAGTGCCTAAGATTCAATACATAATAAAACATCTCAAACAATACAAGACTGATGCAATATTCATATCTCTAGATGCGACTTAAGTGTTTGATGTGGCTGAATGACCTATTACATGTTTTGTTCTTGAGCAATGGGGCCTTCCAGCAGAAATAGTTGATCTCATAAAAGTCTCATACAAACAACCTAAAGCAGAGTTAAAAATGAATAACTATTTTTCTAACTCACTATCATTACATAGGCGTGTACAGCAAGGGTGCCCCCTTTCATCAACCACCTTTGTATTAACAATAGACGTTCTCTTAAATGAAATCAGATGGAAAAAATATCAAAGAGATTCAAATCAGAGAACAGACAGTTACAGTAAAAGTATATGCAGACAGCATCATGCTTTTGCTGGAGAATCCCACCAATAGTTAACAGGAAGTCAAAAAGGTTATAGAGAGATATTCAACATACTCAGGCTATGGAATCAATTAACAGAAGTCACAGTTGCTGCCATTCAACCATATCTACATTCAAGAACTAACCAATATTTTGAATGTGCAGGTTAAACTTGATTCCATGGATTATTTAGGCATAAAACTTACAAACCGCATACATACACTGTATCAGACCAATTCTGAATATTTACTTGAAATCAAATGAAAGACAAGCATGGCAAAAAAAAATCATTATCTACTTGGGTAAAATAAATATCTTAACACGATATTAATACCACTCATATCATTCACTTTTCAAACAATCATAGTTCCAGTTCATAAAGCATAGTTTAAAAAAATAACCACAATTATTAAATTATTTGGAACAGGATTTTATGGGACAAAGTGTTTGACAAAAGAAGAGGGAGGAATGGCCTGTCTTTATCACTTTAGGGTTTATCCAGCATCCTATATAAAATCTGAACAACACGTCAAGTCCTCGCAGACAAAAGGAGTGTGGTCAATGGCATGTGGTCAAAATCATGAAAGTCAGCAGAGAGCAGTGTACAAAATGGCGAGGTGCCTTAACCACGCAACCTCAAACTTCACTCTAGTAGTGATCCATGGCGTGTGGTGTTGTAACAGTAAATGCGCACTTCCCTCGAATTGCACTGAAGTGGTGATCCATGGTGGCATTGTGTTGTCATAGTAAATCTGCTCTTGAGGGAATTGTGCATTGTTATTGCCATAGCTGCTTTTCAGATGCGTGGTTTTGTCTTGCGGCATTTTGACCATGCTGTATGTTACTGTGTTGGGTTATATTTAGCTCAGTTGACATGGAACCAAAATTTGTATTAAACATAACTTATAATGAAGAGGAGATTGTTACATAGAAAATTGGGTTTCAGAATATCAATAAATGAGATTATGCTCTTGTAGTATTTGGTACTCCCACAGATTATATAATATTCAATAGGATTGTAACAAGAAATGTAAGTACTTTGACTAAAATATATCAAAGCAAAATAAAGCATAATGCCAAAACATACACCTTCATCATTTGTGGGAAAATCAAAATAATAAAATTAAAGTGAGACCATGTAAGTTTTCTAGTTGGGACAGAAGAATAATAAAAAGGTGGAGGGATATTTTAGAGATTAGGAGACTGCTACTATGTGTGAGATAAAGAGCAGCCTTGGCTTTAATGCAGTACAATATTATAAATATAGGCAGTTACAGAGTATTTACAAGGAAGACTTCAAGAGGTGGGAAAGAGCTCCCAAAAACAGAAAAAAATAGACTTTAAATATGAAGCCATGGGCCCCATTTTCAAAAGGATAGCATGGTGCAAACCAGTTTTGCACCACGCAAACCGTGAATTAGTGCCGGCTGTCGGGGCATTGCCCATATTCAAAGGGCACTTTTGCATGGCAAAACCCCAACAGTGCCGGCGCGCACAATTGTGCACTGTGCCCATGCAAATGAGGGGTCCCTCATGTATATGTGGCACTGCAGAAAATTCAAAGATTTCAGAAGTGCTAAATGGACAACTGCATGGTGTAGTTTAACATTTCTGAAACCCAGCCCTTAATGGTGCACAGATGGAGTTAGTGAGGCCCACCCCATCCATGCATCATGTGACAGCACCATTCCCTGGTGTCTAGCGGGTCCCCTCCCAATCCCTGATCTCACCTTGATATAAAATGTAAACTTCCCTGGTGGGTAATGGTCCCCACCATCCCCGATCCCCTGTTTATTAAAAGTAATCACATCCCTGGTGGTCTAGTGGACCCCTCCCTATTCCTGATCTCCCATGGAAATAAACATGTATCTTTCCCTGGTGGCCTAGTGGACCCCCCCTCCCTATCCCCGATCTGCCCGTATACTATAGCATATAACTTTCCTGGTGGTCTAGCTGACCCCCCACCCAAACAAGCGGTGCCCACTCCCAATCCACCCACCACCCCATCTGCGAGGTCTGTGATGGCACAGCCCTCAATCTCCACCATGGCGGCCACCGACTGAGCTGTCAATGAGCTCTTACTGCAACAGCTGATTGTACAGTATGTGCTCATTGACAGCTCAATCGGCAGCTGACTGTGGTGGATAGTGGAGGGCTGTGCCAGTTGCCAGCTTGGGGATGGGACGTGCAAGCAGGGTGCTGGGGCACTGCCTGCAGGGGGTGGGGGGTCTGCTAGATCACCAGGGAAAGTAACATGTTACATTAAATGGGCAAATCGAGGATAGGGAGAGGGGTCCTCTAGACAACCAAGGAAAGATACATGTTTATTTCCTGGGGAGAGTGGGGATAGGGAGGGGGGTCCACTAGACTACCAGGTTGGTGTGTAAATGGTGAACTATGGGGATCGGGGATTACTGAACACCAGGAATTTAGAAATCAAACAATAGGAGGATTGGGATGAGGGAGGACTGCTAGACACCAGGAATGGAATTATGTTTAATGTACAGGCAATTCTGGATAGGGAGGGGCCACTGGACACCAGGAAGGTGTGTTCTGCAGACAAGGGTGCTTGGGGATAGGGAGGATTCACTAGACACCAGGGACATGATAACTTTTAATATACAGGGGACAAGGGCTGGGGAGGACTATGGCCCAGTGTAATTGGGCCATTGTGCAGCATGCAGCTGAGCCCATAATGAACATGCTGCCCATGGGCTCATCTGCATGCCTGAGCTGAATATTTCCCATAGGGGCCACTGCGCTAACAGGTGTGTGCTGCACTTTACTCCTATGGGCAGTCTTCAGCCTGCACTCCAGAAGCGCGGCGCACAGCATGGCGACTGATTGCTTTGTGCCACGCTACCATGGCTTAATATTTAGACAGATAGTGTGGTCTGTTTGGATCATGCTATCTATTTCAATATTGTACCAGAGTCTGCCAGCCTTATTTTTTGCATGGCACACCTGTTTGCACTGCACAGCTGACTAACTTTGAATATGGGGCACCGTGGTTCTTAAAAAGCAATGCCTAATAGCCTTTTTACAGAAAAATATCAGTGGTTCTTGGGTCAGTATACACAAAAAAAAAGTTCGACAGAGGGAGAAAGACATAGGTTTTACATACATAGACACACAATGGAAAAACATACGCGCATGAAGTTCAGACAATATAGCATCCAGAGACAGGTCTATCTAAATCAAAACTACAATGCATATTATACTCTGGTATGACTGCACTGAATGAAAATGAAAATGGACTCGATAACTGTTGGAAATATAATCAACTAAATGCAAACACTATCCATACATTCTGGACGTGTGTAAATTTACACAATTGGTGGACGTTGTCCTTTAACATTCTGGAAAAGCTCCACCAAAAAGAAACTCTTCGACCAACAATGCTGTTATCAGTTTATTGTAACAACATCCTGCAGCTTAATGAAGCATAGCATGTAGACCTTACAATGAACTAATAATAGCATTGTTGATCCAGATTCAGCGTCTTTTATGGTGGAGTCAATCTGTGGAACTAATATGGAGGAAGCACCAGGGTTTAGTGTGACTGCTGCAACCCATCCCCCTTTGGTTTCTAACATTCTGGAAAAAATTAGTATTATGATAAATAATCCAGGTTTCACTAATTCTGTGCTTGAACAAAGCTTACATCACATGAAAAACAGAACCAAGTGTAATATTATAATAAAAGCCAATAATATGTCTATAAAGAGGCTAATATTAAAAAAACTGGAAACAGAACACTACCCTTGGTTTTTCTAAAATGGAATGGAAGCAACCTTTTATTACTCATCTTTATAATAAAGAGTATTTTGAAGATGATTCCAAATGTTGGTATATGTATAATCTACAATTAAACTTATGGGATGACAGGATTTTACAAATAGCTTCTACTGACTTAGATCCGTAATTACTTACTGCATGGTTAATATTGCTTTACAAATTATATTTCATCTATGTATATCTTACTTCCATTGTTTAATATTCATTTAATTGAGAAATATAACGGTCATTGTATTACATGGTTTCTTATGTCTCCTAAATTATTGTATTTAATACTTAGATATCCTTTTACAGATATTTTTTTTTTCTATATAGATTTTTGCTCCCCCGTTACCACCTTCGCCTTACTTGGCAATGGGAGTGACATTTGTTTCTTGTTTACTCCACGCTGTGCCAGTACCCTGAATTGCAGCAGCGCATGCACGTGAGGCGCACGGCACTCCACAATCTCAGTAATGGTCCCCTCCTTCCACTCCTGGTCTAGTGCCTGGGTTCCTGTGGCTTGGCCCTGCTACCTAGCCTCCACCAGGAGGCAGCCAAGAGCCGGGAAACCCATGCGTCCCTCCCCAGAGAGGAGAGCTGCTTTGCAGCCACTCAATCCAGCTCTGCACCCTCCCCTCTCCGGCCAACCCTCGCGGCCTGAGCTCATGAATGAACTCGGATCACTGGGGGTAGCATGAGATGTGGTGTTCAACACCTCAGCACTCAGCACCACCGGGCCGGCTTATATATATTTTAACATATATTTTCCCATATGTTTTGTATCATTCCTGTCAAACCCTAATAAAATATATATTTTTTAAAAAGGCTAGAATTCAAATATATAATCATCATTCACCTTGTAGAGTTTTCAGCTGCATGCCCTTTCTTGTATATATGTTTTCCTTGTATTTGTGAAAACTCAGATAAACTTCAAGTTCAAAAGAGAGAGAGAGAGAGAGAGAGAGAGAGAGAGAGAGAAAAGCAGGATGATATATGAGTCTATAACTGCACCCAGCCTGGGATTTTCTCAAGCTCCTGGGCTTCATGAGTTGGGCCCACTGGCATATGAGGGCCAGTCTGTGGGAAGTGTTCAGACCAGCAGCTGCTAGTTTGGGTGACTCAACCCATTCTGGGAACCATTCTTTGGGGGTTGTTCCCTCCAGGCCTTTCAGGATGGAATCCATTTGTCCAGCCAGAGCCCTTGGTTGCTTTAATGATGGATACCTCCATAGTGGGCTGGAGTGCGCCAACAGAACCACAGGGCACATGGCATCTAATTGCTACACTGGTCCAGGCTGCACATCAACCTGCTGAAGCTCTGAGAAGTGTGCATGGCCCTGTCAAACTTTGCTCATCTGCTCAAGGTCCAGGTTGTCCAAATAAACATCAGTACAGATGACATAATTGCAGACACCCACAGTTATATATGTGCCCCACGAATAGTCGTTGTAGCTTCTAGTGGCATTCTGAGCATGGGGAACACTGTCAGTGGAACATTTTTCTTCTTTTGAAGACAGGAAGCTGTGGCTGTTATGCAACCGTCCCTCTCAGGGTACACTGCCAAGGGACATATTTGCCTGATTCTAGACAGAAAGCCTCTTATATGCATTCTAGAGCTAGGCAGACTGTTCTGTAATGAATCAGAACATCCCCAGGATCCAGTGCTTACCCACAGACTTGGAGAAATATAGACTCGGCTGATTGGGTCCAGTTCCAAGTCTGTAGGCAGGATACATTTCTTTTTTTTTTTTGTTAAAGTTGTTTATCTCTTTTGCTCATGGAAGTGCTGCATGCTTTAATTTGCTGTACACTTATATCGCTCTAAATGCAGTGTGTGTACCTGGTTATGTCTGATGATATATCAAAAACAAAACTCAATAAAAGTAATAACTGAAAAAAAGTTGTTTATCTCCTTGTGGCCAGGACAGGTTGGGCTCCATTCAGCTCTGCCTGTCAACCCCATCATCCTGCATCTCCCCAGGACTTACCTAGGACCAGAGCACTCCACGGATTCCTCCACCCCCAGTGGTGGGGTCAGGAAGGGGAGGGCCATC
Organism: Neoceratodus forsteri; assembly: GCA_016271365.2. NCBI lineage: Eukaryota > Metazoa > Chordata > Ceratodontiformes > Ceratodontidae > Neoceratodus > Neoceratodus forsteri. The sequence continues at coordinate 1,345,491,623 of CM028129.1, read as the reverse complement.
CTTCTCCCAAAGGCACAAATCCAGTCTTCTGGCCTCTGGTCCTGGTGATGCCGTGGGTGAGGGATCTGTGGGCAGGCTTCATACACACCTGTCCTGCCACCAATTTTCCTCTGTTTACTCCCTAACCACAATGGGTTACACTTGTAAATGTACGCCTGTGGAGTCAATACGCGACGATGCAGAGTCTTGCATCACCTCCCTACTGCTGCTCCTGTTCTGCACTACTACTAGGTCTCCACCTGGTGGCAGTCAATTGGCAGAGCATGCAGTCATCCCCTCGAGAGAGGAGAGCAGTCCTTCGGATGCTCAGTTCTTCCCCACCCACCCCTGTTCAAACCTCAGCAACCCGTTCTCATTTCCAAACATGGGTCGCCAGTGTGGTGTGAGGTGTGACATCGAGCACCTCAATCCTTGGTGCCACCAGGATGACAGGCAGGGTACTTCCCCTGCTTTTTTCCCTGAACTAGTGTAGTCTGTGCATGCACCAGTTTTCATTAGCCTTGCGAAGAGCAGTATGTGCAACTACCAAACAGACTAGTGCTTTTTTTTTTCATACCTCGGTAGTTTGCCATCTCTGGCTCATGTCCCATTGGATATCCAGAGGTGCGTGTGGGAGGCCACTGGAGGAGTGCTGCTGACCGCAAGACCAATTTGCAATGTTCAGCTGAATGGGCTGCTACAGAAGAGTCACCGGCCCCTCCTCCCATGCTGCAATATGATTGACAGCCCATATCAGTCAGAGGTGACAGAAAAAAGCAGCAGGAGTAAGGTTCCTGGCAGGAGGACACCAATGGAAGTGTTCTTGTTAACTTGTCATACCATCCCCTCCCTCTCTTCTGAGTGTTCACTGTTCAGCACATAACAATTGCCTGTTCACTTCAGGAGAGATGTTGTGGCATGCTCATAGGGCACTATTCACTCCGCAGCGTGTCCTGTCAGTTTTACACACTGGGGTCCCACAGACCCTTGCACACATGCACAGAGGGCTGCACATCCCTTCTACATTGGATCCCCTGGCCAGGCATGCGGCTATGTGCATGGATGGCCCAGGGAATTGTTGGGGGCATGCCCACATGCCACACCATTCATGAAGTTGTGGAGTGCCAGGTGAGGGGGCACATGATACAGCAGCAGGGACCCTACCATAACTCTTGGGCACCTTCCATAGTGTACCCCTGCTGGCCACGAGAACCCATAGCCCCCCCCCACCATGCTGCCGCAGAACTCCAGTCAGGCAGAGATGGCTGGGGCAGCCATTTGGGCACTCTCCCAACATTGCACAAATCCAGGACCTGCCAAATTCCATGATCCCCTGCTCCATGTGGAACAGGGGATTGCAGGACCAGGTTGGCATCGCATCCAATTCGATGCCCAACCATGTCCTCCAATACACCCCCCCCCGTGATTCCGCATACCGGGGGGTGGGACCATGGACTGGCACCCAGGGATCGTGAATGCTGGCTGCCTCATGCCTGTCCACAGTGTGCAGAGCTGTGCAGGTGGGGCGTGTAAATCAAGCATACCCAGCGCATATCATGTAGAAGCCCCATACAGAGTAATCCTCCAACCATGTAGCCTCGCAGGAGCAGACCTGAACATTTATATTTTAAATAAAATCAAAAGCTCTTTAAGAGCTATTTGTTCACTAAAAAATATAAACTCTGCCAGTCTGGAAGCAGGAGGAGTGAAAGATGCCAGTCCGTGTAAGAGGAGGTGGAGGAGCTATGACAAATTTAAAAGCTAATTTAACAGTCTCTTCTTTAAAAATATGTGCTGCCTGACTGAGATTAAACTCAAGTGAGAGAGGAGGGACTCAGCCAACATACAGGGGATCTAGCTAGCTAATAAAAACATCTAAATCAAAAAGTTCTGCAGCACTCCACATTGTCAATGGGTAGTCACTACAACTGGATATTGTGAACCCCCACTACCAGCAATGGCACAGCCCAAGTCTGTTAACAGAACAGAATGTTTAGCACATGAGGATTCTGGACAGCAGCAACTCTACAGTCTTTGCTGTGCCATCGAAGGGGAAACAACTAAAAAGCTTCTTTGGAGAAGATTTTGACTTCTAGGCTGTGGGACTGCAATTCTGCATAGCAGGTTGGGGCTACCTGGTGACAGGGAGTACCCCTAAATTAAAATTATGCCTGTTAAGCTGCAGTTTTCAAATTGGCTAAACTGCTTTTCCCATTTCCACTGTCTGTGCTTCGATTGGGGGCCACATCTGCCACATACTTTAGGGGTGTGGATTTTCAACAGGTCTCTGATTTCTTTATTTAAAAAAAGGCGCCTCAGGTAAGTACCTATTTTTTATTTGTAGGTTTAGTCTAGGACACTCCTGGGAACTCCCCTCCAGGTCTAGGCATTAGTCCCCCCCTCAAGTTTTTAGGGTCTCTCTTGGTTGTGTTTGCCTGTCGGGTGTTTTTTGCTACTCTTTAAAGGGACATTCCCTCTTTTAATTTGGCTATCTGCCTTACATGGACATTTCCCATTCAATTTTCCTCAGTCAAAGAAAAAACAAAACAGGTTTCTGGAGTGAGAGCCTTTTGGCTCTAGGTACTCTGAGTCTTTTGGTGGGTGAATAGAATAGTCCATTTTTCCACCCTTCAGGTGGTTTGGTTTTTCTAAGCTCCATTGAACCACGCAGCTTCCTGCCATTTTTCCACCATTCTCTGACCATTGGGCATGCGCTCCTTCTCCAAGTGGCTTCTCTAGCCTCAGCACATTGTTCATGTGTCTGTGTATGCCTCCTTTATTGTGAAAAGTCGGAGTTATACAGAGTGCCTTCCGGCTCTCCATAATAACTTCTTTGCTCAGTCTCATGTACACGGCTTTCACCGAGATCTTCGGAGACTGGCAGTCTTTTCAGGTTGTCCACTCATTGGGCTACATTAGGAATGACAACACAGAGGGTTGGAAGGGTGACCCCTGTGTTATGGTCTAGACCACCTGCCACAATTATCTTATCTGACACTTGACTGACCAAGACAATACTGTCTCAGTCTATAAAAACTGTGTATTCATTAAAGTGTAAATTTGCCTTGTGGCCATGATTACTTACTAGGGGACAGTGGAACTTCCCTAATTCCTCGAATATTTTCACGTGCACTTTAAAACCATCTGTTGCCTGGTGTCTGGGACAATCATATATTTTACACCAATGTCTCCTTTTAGGATCAAGGAGACACTGTCCCAAATATTTATGTAATGGTTCATTACATGTAAAATCTGTACAATTTAACATATGGCTGTAACCTGGAACTGTTACTTTAAGTGTGCCAGCATGAACCAGGAAACAGAAATCTAAACCTAATTTACTTTTAAGATTATCCTGTTCCAAACTTATTGCTCTAAGTCTTAGAATATTATGTTGAGAATGAAAACTAAAGTCAGGGTTCATGATAAAAAATGTTTACTTGATATATAGTTGTTAAAAGTTTACAAGGTAGTTTTGGCAGTAAAATGAATATACTGACACAATTTTAAAATTGCAGTTACAGTTCTGAACTGTCTACAAGGACAACGTCTATAGGGCAGTTTTGGCATTAAATGCAAGTAGGTAAATACAGTTTTAAATTTAAAAATCTTAAAATACTTTCATAATTTTTCTGAACAGCAGTGCAAGCAGAAAATAATTTCTTCATAGTAATAAAAGAAATAAAAACTAATGCCAGGCTTGTCAGCCTTAGGTCCTATGCCTAAGGTGAAGGTACATAACTCACTGAACCAGTACCAGATGTTCCTATGAGGTCCTAAGAGTTGAAGTGATTCTTGATTCTCCCTCTGAGACTCCTACCTTGCCTTGGATTCTTGGGCTCTTAAATATCTTTGTCACGGCACACAAATAGGAGGTCTTGGATACTTTGATAGTTCTTTTTGGAATTTTAGCAGTCTTGTGAAAAAACAGTCAATTGTGGAAATCTGCTACTAATCCAAAAAGCATCTATCTAATATAGTGGGTTTGTTTGGGGCTCCTGGGCCTGACGTCGTTAAATTTGACTTAAACATGGCCAATATATTACAATGTATAAAAATATTAAACAATATTAAAAAGTAACATTAGTGCTCTTTAAGCAAGGCACCCAGCCCGAGAGTATGAACATCTGGCCACTCATGTGGTCAGCTGTTTACTCGGCAGGGCATAGTTGACTGCTCATGCACATCGGTTATAGTGCTTAGAGGACAGAGTTGACTGCCTGTGACTACTCATGTGGTTAGTCTTTTATACTATAGGACAGGATTGATCACTTGCTAACCCATTATGGCTAGGCTAAGTAGATATAATTATGCTGTTTATGGTCACCATTGGAAAGTACCTAACAGGTGTTTGAGAGATTCATTACAAATTAAGAAGATCATGCTCAGGTCCCATGAAGACATAGGAAGTCTGGAGGTTTACTAATCTGCTCTCATAAGAAGTTACAGAAAAAATAAATGCTCAGGTTTTAACCTTGCAGAACCAATCTGAACGGGCTATAAGTTGTTAATTAATACTAGATAAAATATACTCAAGACCATTGATAAGTATCAGGTCACAGATTGTTAATCATTTAATACAAGGTCAAACTCATTTAAGTCAATTTATAGAATACAAATTGTTAATCAATTAAAACAACATTAAACTTTTACAATTATGATCATTAGTCCGGAAAATAACAAGCTAAAACTTAAACATATTTGCCTGGTTATGGTCATGTTCTTAAAGTCTAGGGATGGAATGTTTGCAGCAATCCTCCTGTCCATCATGCTCTCTTCTTCTGGAGGCATGTGTTCATTGATTGGGGCAATGGGGTAAGTAGTCTTCAGGTAATCTCCCAATCATGGGGCATGAAGGTTTGGTGACCTAGGTAGGCATAATGGAACAGGTAAATTCAATGGGCAGGCAGGGCCCATCTTGGCAACAGGGCAGGTAGAGCTGGACCCAAAATTGATGAGTTTGAGGTGTTGGCAACAGGGCAGGAGGTGTTGGCAACAAGGCAGGAGGTGTTGGCAACAGGGCAGTAGGTGTTGGCAACAGTGTGGGTCTAGCCCAACCTGGCAATGGACAAGCCTGAGGTGGCAGGTCCTGTAATGGATTGGGCCTGTTCAGTGGAAAGAGTAGATTAAATGGAGCAGGTGGACCTGGTGATATAGGCATACCTGGTGGGGTCTGCAGAGGGGGGTTGCATGCAGAGCAATTTTTGCCCGAGTTTTAAACTTATGGGTTATAACCCTGGGCAGCTTTGTTCCTCCAGTTTCAAAGAGAGTGAGCATTTTACAGTTGGTAGTCATGGCCTCCACCTTCTTAGGGGATGCCACGGTGGAGAATTTAAGCGTCATCTCACTCTGCTTACCACATTGTGTCCGCTGTCCGAGGACTGTGGCGCCAACACTGGGTCGTGATCAGGCTTAAGACTAAGCTGTTTAACTTAGCCTTAAAAGGAAGATTTGTTGTTTAGTTCTGGCCCCAATATCCAGGATAAAATCAGCCACCTTCCAGTGTCAAAGCAACAGCAAAGGCTGGTTCAACTCCAAAGGTCAAGGAGGCAACCGAAGAGGCAGTATTGAAGTTTTTTGTTTTGTCCCTTTCAGAACTTCAGGAACCAGAGGAGCAAAGAAGCCTATTCTGGTTTCAAGAGCAATAGTAGCAGAGGAGCCCATGCCTGAACTTGCAGTGAAGGCACAGGTCAAAAAGTGGGCACTCACAATGAGGGTACACGGACCATCTCTGCCTCCCTTCCTTGGTGGAAGACTGCACAATGTTTACACAAGATGGGCCCAGATTACATCAGATGCTTGGATTTTGGAAATTCTGGCTTAAGATTATGCAGTAGAATTTTTAACAGTTCCCTCAAAGGGTGTTTTCTGCCATCCCAGTTCCAAAGGACCCAGTAAAGAGGCAAGCAGTGTCACAGACCCAGTACCACCTGCTCAAATTGGGGCAACTGTTCAGGTTCCTCCCAGCAAGCAAGGCCAGGGATTCTACTCAATCTATTTAGTCATTCCCAAGAGTCAGGGGTTTCAGACCTATTCTGGATCTGAAACACCTAAATAAGTTGTTTGACACATGACCTTCAATATGGAGTCCCTGCATTCAATCATTCAAGCTGTCCAGTTGGGGAATTATCTAGCATCCATAGATCTGAGGATGCGTCTCCACATCCTCATCTGTCAGTCTCATCACAGGTTACTCAGGGTCATGGTGCTGGGACAGCACCCAGTACAGGGCACTCCCATTAGGACTGGTAACAGCCCCCAGAGTTTTCTTGAAGGTTCTCATAGTTCTGGTGGCTCAACTCCAACAGAAGGGACATCATGTCTATCCCTACCTGTACGATCTCCCCATTCGAGCGCCGTCTGCACCGTTGGCAAGGAAGTTAGTGACCAGGACTCTGGAGGTGTTGGAGTCCCATAGCTGGGTGGTGCACCAGGAGAAGAGCTCTCTTGAGCTATCACAGACCCTGGAGTACCTAGTAGCAGTGTTCTGAACAGATGAGGGAAGGTCTTCCTCTCGCCAGCTAGGAAGGAGATCTCTTGTTGAGAGGTTCAGTGGCTGAGGAGCCAATTGTCGGTTTCAGCTCACCACCTTCTGTGAATTCTGGGCCTCATAATGGTGGTGGTATAACTAGTTCCATGGGCTCACCTTCACATGGCTCTTACAGATTGAGTTGCTGTCAGCCTGGGACACAATCTCAGAGGATTATCAGGCCAGGATCCCCATTTCACCATGACTGCAGCAGTCTCAGAGTTGGTGGGTGAATTTGGATAATCTGAGGAAAGGGTCTTCAGAGTTGATTCTGTCAATTGATGCCAGCCTGTCAGGTTGGGGGGCAGTCCTGGACCACATTCTCATTCAGGGGACTTGGTCAGCACAGAAACAGCACCTACACATAAACGTTCTGGAGATGAGGGCTATGCGCCCCGCTCTCCTTCATTTTCAAAGTCAGGTGCAGTCAAAAGCCATGAAAATAAAGTCAGACAACACCATCACGGTGACATACACAAACAATCAAGGGGCACAAAGAACAGGGTGATGCTAAAGAAGCCACCGATCTCCTGCTGTGGGCAGAGGAGACTTTCTCTCTCTCTGTCAGCAGTTCATCTGGCAGGGAGTTGAACATTCAAGTCGATTTGTGAAAATGTCCATCCAGGGGAGCGGATGTTGAACCTGGAGGTGTTTGACCTTCTGTGTCAAGGTTCAATTGTCCTCAGATTGACCTGTTTGCCTCCAGCAACAATGTTCAGCTTCATCAGTTCTTCAGTCAGCACCGTGTCCACAGGCAGAAGCAGTGGACGCCTGTCACAAGCATGGAATTTCAGCAGAGCATATGCCTTCCTTCTCTGCCACTTCCTCCCAATATCATATGCAAAATAAGGCACTCAAGAGGAAGCTTTTCTAATAGCTCTGGAGTGCCCAGAAGACCGTGGTTCTTGGATTTAGTGAACCTAGCTCAATGAGCACCGCTTTTGCCATCCAGTGCGGGGAACATTCTCTCACAGGGCTCCATTCTGCATCCAGATCTGTGAGTGATGCAGTTCACAGCTTGGCTACTAAAAGGAGACTCCTGAAACAGGGTTTCTCTAAGAAGGTGGTGGACACCCTGATGGTTGCCAGGAAGAGTTCCACGTTGGCAGCTCATGCTCACACATGGACCACTTTTTTAGCTTGGGACAAGGAAAAAAATATCCAGCCTTATAATGCCACAGTTCCACAGAGTTTGGATTTCCTGTAGGAAGGAGTGGAAAAGGGTTGGCTTTGAGCACCCTGAGACGTCAGGTGTTGCCCTTGGAGCCTCCTTGGATTCGTCCCTGGGGACTAACCGGGAGGCTATTCAATTTCTACAGGCTGCAGCAGGAGTCAGCATCTGTTCTGTTCCCGTTACCCCATGGGACCTGAATCTGGTTCTGAATGCTCTTTGTAAGGAGCCTTTCAAACCACTTTTGTTGGTACCGTTGGATGTGCTGTCTTACAAGATGTGTTTCTTAGTTGTTATGTGCTCAGCCAGGAGGATTGGTAAGCTCCAGGCTTTGTCCCACAAAGAACCATACCCTGTCATGCATAAGGACAAGGTGGTGCTCAGAACAGTCCCATCTTTAATTCAAGGTCCCTACGACTTTCCATATGAACCAGGAAATCTGTCTCCCATCCTTCTGTCCACAACCTACTCACCCACAGGAGAAGGAGTTGCATAAGTTAGATTTCTGTCAGGTCATTAAGACATACCTTAGACAGACTGCTGAGTTCCATAAATTAGATAGATTGTTCTTTTTGGAGTGGCCATGCAAGGACAAAAATCCCTCAAGGCCACCCTAGCTAGGTGGATATGGGCCTGCATTGCCAAGGCTTATGTTGCAGAAAAGAAGAGGCCTCTGACTCTCATCAAGGCTCACTCCACCAGGTCTATGACCTCTTCCTGAGTGGAGACAGGTGAGATGTCTGTTTTAGAGTTATGCAAGGCAGCTACATGGTCCTCTGTCCACACATTCACCAAACACTACAGACTGGATGTCACAGAGTTTTGCAGGCAGCAGTTAGCAGGTAAATTCCTTCCCTGCACGTGGTTGTATGGGACAATATTCTCCCTCACCTGGTTTCTTGTCTGAGTGCTTGCTTCAGAATCCATTGAAATATGGAGCGCTACAGATAGAGAAATTCTTCATACTTACTGTAATTTCCTTTTCTGTTAGCTTCTACATTGTTAGTGGGGCCCATCCAACTTCAGCTTCAACTTTATTTAATTATAAAGTGCAAGTGACCAAGTATCCAAGCGCTTTACAATAATTAAAATATTAATAAATAGATAAAATCTCATAAAACACCAAATGACTGGCGTTGTCTAAAATTAATCATAATCTGGGAAGGCTAGATTGAATACATAGGCCTTTAAGGCAGATTTAAAACTATCCACAGTCAGGCACCCTCTTATCCGACGAGGTAGAAAATTCCACAGGGCCGGGGCTGCAAAACTAAAAGCACAAGCCCCAGATGTCTTAAGACAGACCCTGGGAATCTCCAGCAATCCCTCATCGGTGGAGCGGAGAGGACGGATGGGGTGGTAGGGGACCAGGACATCTTGCAGGTAGACTGGACCCTGGCCATATAGGGCTTTGTAGGTCAGTAACCCGACCTTGAAGGTGATATGCCACTGGACAGGCAGCCAGTGCAGACTGCAGAGCACAGGTGGTGATGTGGCAGGATCTAGACAAGCCAGTCAGCAACCTGGCAGCCACGTTCTGCATTAGCTGTAAGCGGCAAATATCAACCACCAGAAGCCCTAGGTAAAGAGAGTTGCAGTAATCAAGGGGGGAGGTCACAAAGGCGTGGACCAGGGTAGGCAGGTCACTGGGGGGCACCAGGTGCTTAATCCGGGCGAGATTCTTCAGATGAAAAAAGGCAGACTTGACCACAGAAGATACCTGAGACTTAAGAGTCAGTCCATCATCAAGGATCACACCGAGATTATGCACCTGGTCTGAGGACACTAGCTGGTTACCACCAAGCCACAGCCTGGTCAGTTGTCCAGCCCATGCCCTTCCACCCGATGCCCACCAGCACCTCAGTCTTATCCGGGTTAAGCCTCGCTCCTGTGGGAGAATATTGTCCAGTATGCCAGCATGGGGACGTCCATTGTTCTATTACAAACTCTGATTGTAAGCCTGTCTGAACTTCCCTCTATAGTTTACCTGCTTTGCTTGTGTTTATATAGATATACACAAAAAAAAAGAGCAGTTCCACATTAGAATGTTGGTTGCTAGCACACAAATTTAACAGGTTTGAATTTGAGGTTTACCATGGGTGCTTCCTTTGTTGCAGGTGAGTGATTATACTGCATGCAGTCCTTTTCCTTTTAATAAGTCTGTTTCAGTTGATTCAGTTCAGCAGGGCCTTCCAAGACTTAGACATTTGGAAGACGAGCCTCGATCACTCACTTTTCATCATCTGAAGAGGTAGGCCACTGTTTACTGTATTTTAATATATGGATATGCGATTTAATAGCATACAAAAGCATACAAAAAAATCCCGGTAATAGCATTGCACAGAAAGTGGTAATAGTACAGTTGCTGACCGATAATAGCATCGTTCCAAAGTGATAATACTATCGTTCCCTCATGAACGATAGTATTATCACCAAAAGACATCAATGCATGTGCTAGAATGCCCTACCCACGTCTTCTGAAGCGTGCCTTTCGATTGGCCACTTTCCCTTACTGAGCGGTCTGAAAAAATCTCAAAACATGGCGGCCATCCCTCGCTTAGCGAAACACTAGGGATTCCTCCTTTTTTTGCCGTTTTTTTTTTTTTAGACTGTGCCCCAAATGGATTTATCTACCTAATCCTGTCTTCCCCGGTTCCCAACAGCAGGAAAAGGTAGGAATGCCTACTAAAAATATTATGCCGTGCTTGTGCTTAATGGAAGGTGGGGGAGGAGTCGAGTGACACAACTGCTGAGATGGGGAATGACAGCGCAAGACAGTGCGGTGGTTCGCCATCACCCACACAGTCCTTAACTGAACTGGCGAATCGCTCATCTCAGAAGACCCCAAAACACAGTCTGATCCATATATTAAAAAAAATAATATATGGTTCAGTGGGTATTACCGGTCAGCAATACTATCTCGCGGTTCTGGACATGTAGGAACCTCTCGAGCTTCGGTCTCGAGGTTCATACATGTCCAGAACCTCTCGATGGTATTACTGACCAGTAATACCCGCTGAACTATACATTATTCTATTTTTATTCTGGCCAGAGTCCTAACAGTGTAGACAGCTGATGTGTGTGTTTTTTCATTTCAAGCCGATCGGTATGATATTTATTTTCATATTTAGAGGCACTGCATGGACAACAGTGACAGGAGAGTTGCTGCTGTCCAGAATCCTCATGTGCCCAACATTCTATTCTGTTAACAGCCTTGGGCTGTGCCATTTCCCCTAGTAGGGGTGCTTAATAACCAGTTATAATGACTACCCATATACAATGTAGGAGCCAATAGAAAAGGAAATTACAGTAAGTATGAAGTCATTTCTTCTTTCTTTTAAGAGCTGCCTACTGCTAGCCCAGTCAGTGGGACAGGAGGCTGGCAGTGATTATCAAACGCCTGTAGAGCAGTAAAGCCTTAATAAAAAAAAAAAAAAACTGCCCCTTCCAGCTTAAAGTCCTTTAAGGACTGAGCAAGGCAGACTGGAGTAAATAAATAAAACTAATTTAAAAAGCCCTTTTCAGAACTTGGGGACCAAGGCCTTAGGGCATGCAGGCAGGCATTAAATGTGGCAGAAAGTGACAGACAGAGAGGGAGGAGGCGGGAGAAAGTAAAGTGCTTTCCACAGAGACAGAAAAAAGAGCTTCTGTGTGGGAGGTGGTAAGGCCAAGGGAAAAGAAATCAGTCGAAAGAAACCAAACCCAGCCTGTGTGGTGTGTGTGCTTCTACTATACGAGTTTGCTGTGCTGCACAGAAGAGACAGAAGCAGCAAGAAGGATTCAAAAGTCGCAGAATAGATTAGAGAATTAGTGTGAGAGAGAGAAAAGGAGTCAGAAAAATCATCAGATAGTGGGTGTGGTGACTCCTGCAAAATTACAGATGCACAACAAAAATAATAATACTGGCAGCAAAGGATTAAAGAAAAAGCCTACTCGAGAGACTGAGTGTAAGAGAGGAAAAATCAGATGATGTTCTGCTGGCTGCCGTGCCTGCAGGCTTCCTAAAAACACAGATGCAAGATGGTGCCTTTGCCTGCCTGCAAGCTGCAAAAATAAAATAAATAAATAAATAAAGCAGGTACAGAGACACCAAAACTCCGCTCGTGTGCAGCCTGGGCAGTCAGACCAAGAGCTGAGGCACACCAGTGGGGGTGACAGCCATAGGGATCACTGAAAGATGGCAAGTGGGCTAGAATAGAAACATAGATACTTAGACTCTGACAACAGATAAGGGCTGCTTGGCCCACCCAGTCTGTCCATTTTTCAACCTTCATTCTTGCTACAGACCCTACTTGATTTACAGTCCCCCGCCCCCCTCCCACACTTACCTCTGTGATTTCCTTGTACCTATCCCAGGCATTTTGACCCACCACTGTTTCCACCGCCACACCTCCTCTGGAAGGCTGTTCCAAAATCCATCACCCTTTCTGTGAAGAAGTACTTCCTCACATCTCTTCTGAATCTACCCCTTCCTGCTTCTTAGTATGTCCCATTGTTCTAAAGCACCTTTTTCTGAAAAATACTCGCTCCTGTATCTTATTTATCTTGTGAGGTATTTAAAGGTCTCCATCATATCCCCTCCTGTCTTTCAGGGTGTACATAGTGAACTCCTTTAGCCTCTCCTCGTGGGGCTTCTGATGCAGACCCTACACTACTGTAGTTGCCCTCCTCTGGACTGCCTCCACTCTATGTCCTTCCTGAGATGTGGTCTCCAGAATTGGACACAGTGCTCAAGGTGTGGTCTTCCCAGTGATCATCTATACAGGGGCAACACCACCTCCTGGTGGTAAAGGTCGAAGACAGAAAGAAAAACAGAACAAAATAAAACCGTTCTCCTTAAAAGGCCAAGTTAAAACCGCTTGGCCACGTAGTCTGCCCATTTCTCACCTACTGGATAAGCTGCAGATCCTAGTTAACCAGCAGCCTACTTCTTCCTACCCCCACCCCCTAGAATTGCCTTATGACTGTCCCATGCATGCTTGAATTCCACCACTGATTTTTGACTCCACAACCTCCTCCGGAAGGCCGTTCCATGCATCCACAAACCTCTCTGTGCTCCCCGATCGGTTGTGGCTCTCGGACTGCTAGGTCCCCTGGTCTTTGTTCTCGGTTGAGTGAATGGTTCTTGCTGCTCCTGTCTGGCTAGTTGCATTGATAATGGATGGGCAAGATGTCACGCTGTCATACTTCTGGAATGTGTGCTCCTTATTTTCTTCCCGTGCTGTTGCCCAGAACCCCCAACACACACACACACACTCAGTGCAGTGCCTCTGGCCATTTTGACAAGTGGACTACTACTCACTAACTGATTTTAAGGGCCCCCTCAGGCAGCATTCTCCTTTTGGGTGACTCATAGTAATAAGGAGTTCTCTTTTGCTTTAGAGACTTCTCCGCTTAGTTTCTAGTAAGTCTCTGTTTCCTTTATGAGACCAGGAGTTTGTCCCTGCCTTGAGGAAAAGGCTGCAAAGGCAGCTGCTGCTCCCCTGCCTGTAAGATAAATGAAGGGTGCAGCTATGGAGCCGTGAGCGGATCAACTGGGCAAAGAACTGGGGCAAGAAAAAGGTAATAAAACAGAGAAAATAAACTAGTGAGAAGGAAATAATGGGACCCACTGAGAATTGAACTTGGGGGATACCGATCTGGTGATCTAACCACTGAGCTGCAAGCTCTAATGGTTGAACCTGGGGTTCCTGGACACACTTCCTTTCTCTGGTAAAGCATATCCTGCAGCTGGGAACAGTCAAGATGACATTTGAGGTTTGTTTCTGTTGCAGTGTTAGCCACTGCGTCACAATTAAATTGTAAATGGCAGTGAGAAAGAAATAATATGGCCTGCTGGGAATTGAACCCACGCCTCAGTGTACCATCCTGCTGCTCTAACCACTGAGCTACAGGCTCACATGGTAGGACCTGGGGTTCCCGGACACACTTCATTCCAGCCAGAGAAATAAGTGTGTCCCGCAGCCTCGGGTGAGCCTGTAACGTAGTAGAGCACAAGGATGGCATTCCTGGGGCATGGGTTCAACTCCCATTATTTCTTTCTCACTACAGTTTGTGATTTAATTAAGCAGTGGCTAGTACTGCACCAAAAACATCTAATTGTCATCTAAAACAAAGGACGTGATGGCAGCAGTCTCTTTACTGATGACCTACCATCATCCTAAACAGTGGCATTTCTTTGATGCAAGATGAGCCAGTAAACACCCCTAGCTCTGGAAGGAAACAAGGTGACACAGTTTGATGATGATGGATTATTAATTTTGGCAGCTGGGTTGATGCACACTAACTAGGGATTTTGAGCAGCTGGAAATAACTGGGCCAAATAGTTAACTGAGCTGTATGACTTCACACTGTGTGGTTTGATCAAATGTATTGAATTCAGAATGTATGCATTGTGGACTTGACACCACGTGTTCCCGTTTGAATAAAAGAAAAAAAAATGCTTTGAGTTCTCTATGTTCAGCAGCAAAACTTTAAAATACAAAACAAGAGAATTTCCACCAAATTCCTCTCGTGGTATGTGTTTCATGGTAGATAGGAACAGTAGCCCAGCCTCGAGGGAAGGGCTCTAGAGTAGGGCTCACTCTCTTAATGTCGCAGCAACTAATCCATTTCATGTTTCCATTCCAGGTATATTTTGATATCCAGATTGGTGATGAAGACGCTGGGCGTATTGTAATTGGACTGTTTGGAAAGACTGTTCCAAAAACGGTTGAGAACTTTGTTGCCCTGGCAACAGGAGAGGTGAGCCGTCTCTTTAGTCTGTAGTGGTATTCCTGCTGTTCACACTGGTATGTCCCTCTGAAATGTAGAAACTTTTAGCTTTTAGACATATGAAAGAGGATGGCTGTTTGCTCAACAGAGCTGCCAGTGGTTCCAGGTATTTTACAGCAGGTATGAACTTGGCTTTGGTAGCCACCTGCAGCATTTGATAGCCACGTAGATTAGAAAAAACTAGACTGTAAAATTCAATCCTTTAAAATAAGGTTAAACACTTTGAACAAATGAAACTCAGAACTATGTGTTAGTATGTGTGCATATTATTCCCTGGTTATGAAGTGGGTGTGAAAGTACACTCTCTTCCAAGTGTGAGCTGCATATTAGCAAGTTGGCAGATTCCCTTAAAATGACTTGAATACTAGAGGTTGGGTGGTGGCTGTACTCAGTACTAACCCCACCCTTCAAAACTGAAAGTCATGGATGCAGCAGTGGACTGTGCTTCCTGGTTATGCATGACATGGGGCTGTGCACATTACTGGGAAGATGAAGTTGATCTTGGGGTGGGCTAAACAGAGTTTGATACTTTTTTTTTTTTTTTTTTTTATTAGGTGGTGTGGGACCTCCCAACAAATATTTTTTGAAGGTCTCACAAAATTGTAGTGGCTCCAATCCAGAATTATTCTGCCTTTGTCTGTAAATGATAGATGTCACTTAGTTTGGTTTTAGTGTACAAGAATGTCATAATTTTCCCTCCTCAAATCAAACAGAAACATCAACTTTGAATATTCTTTTAGCAGCTGCTAAAAAAGGCTATAACTAAATTACGGCTACAGTGGACCCCGCTGCAAGTAGCGCAGTGGGAGGACATTATAACTTGTATTGTATGTGGGGGAATGACGGCTCAACTCCAAAATAACTTGCCAGTCCTACAGAACAGATGGACAGTGGTTACTGTTGATCTCTAATCATTGCCAAGACATTATCCCAAAGTGGTTGAATTGATGTGTGAGATAATAGGCTGGGCTGGTCTGTCTCTTATGGTTCCATCGCCTCTACACTGTTTTTGTCTGATGTAGGGGTTCTCTCATTCACCTAGTGCTCACGCCTGCTCCTGGCCTTGCTTGCCACCTTTCTTCATGTATTCTAGCAGCTCGAATGTACTGACAGTACAATGTTTAGCTTCATAAATCTGTATATTGTACCACTCTAAATCCTGAATTAAATAAAAAGTTAAAAAGTTATAATTTTGCAGAAAATCTCTTTGAAGAATATTTTTGTGACATGGCAAAGTACATATTTTAAAACAAAATCCATGGGGGAGTTTGATGACTAAATAAAAAAAAAAAAAAATCTAGGGGCACAATTAAAGAGTAACTCACTACATTGACGCCAAGTGTACGTTAATTAAGGATGAACTAGTTTAGGATGAGCAAAAAAGTGCCACATATTTTAGTTAAAATGTACGGAATATAATTGAATAGCTAAAAGATGTAAATAAACTAAAATTTGAAGTCCCTAAAGAGTAAGGAGTTTACCTCGGGTTTAACAGCAAAAGAGGTTTTTGAGCTGTGTGCTAAAATGACTTGGGCAGAGGGGTGAAAACAGGCAAGTATAACAGAATGAATGTTACAAGTAATGTGCAACCAGCTATAAATGCAGGTTAGCTTTAAATGGGTTGCTTTCGCTTTGAGGAAAAACTGGGGCTATACTATTCAGTACTCGGTTAAAATCTGTCCTTCAGAGGGGACGTTAAAACTCTGAGGGCCTGTCTACCTTTTCGGGCGGAAGTTAAATGGACAGTCAACCTTTTTGCATCATGATATTTCTAGTTAAACCCCACATTTTGAGTGCTTACCTACTCTGAAATCCATTGATGTATCTTTTTTTTTTTTGCTTAGTAGGACCAAAATGCATGCTAATGTATAGTTGTTTATAATTATACAATGGCAAGAACATTTCCTGGACTCTGATTGGTCAGTGTGTACCTGAGACAGTGATGATATTACACAATAACAGCACTGTGTTGATTTTTGGAGGACATGGATTTTTTTTTTCATAAAGATGTACTGCCTCATTAAAAATCTACTAAAAACATTTTTAATTTTGTTTTGTATAGCATTGAGCCATTGTATAATTGCAGTAAGGCACTCCAAGGTGTGTGTTATCATGTAATAACGTCACTCCTGGGGTGGTAGAAGCACTCTGCTTCGCCTCGTGCTTCAACCCACCCCAGGAGTGACGTTATTTCACAATAACACACACCTTGTCATGCCTTATTGCTTAAACAACTTTGTTTTGAATCCTGGATCTATTTTTATTGCATACTTTCTGAACATTAGTAACACTCCCAAACAGTGCAGTCACTCATGATACAATAGTCTCCTTTACTCCCACTGCATAATGAGTGGCTAGACCATGTTGGGGGTGTTCGTAGGTCCAGCAACAATGCAGTGGGAGTTGATCAAGGAGTGTAAACAAACATGTTTTTGTGTAGTAACACCGGTATGGTGGGCAATCTGTTTTTCACTTTTTAAAAGAGAAACAAGTCAAACAACCAGCTACATCAGCCGTCTCTACAGAATATGAACACTCGTAAGATGTGTTTTTAAACTAGAGACACACTGAGGCCTAAGCAGGTTGACAGTGTCCCTTTTAAAGATACCATGGCACTTCTCAAACAGTAGTGGAACTTTTTATTTATAAGAAAAACTTGAGAACAACAAAACAGATTGGCAAATACACACATGACAGAAACCCAATCAAGACAAATTGCCACTCCCGCCCCCACAAAAACTCAAAAACAAATTAAATCATAAAATAAAACTTTTAGCCCATAAAAGCGGTTCATAAAAAAAAAAAAAACACACACACTTTGAAGAGCTTCAAGGTTTGTGTCAACAACCATAGGCATAGTCCTCAGAGATGTGAACATTTGTCTAAGGGTATGTAATTCATTTGAAACAAGTTTTCGGCTTCTTTTAACCATTTTTAACAAGTCAAATTGTGAGATCAGTTTGTGCTGCGGAACCAGCTGACTCCTGGCTTACCAAGAATGGTTATTTGAGCACAGCAAACAGTACTTGAAGGGAACTGGCAAAGTATTCCATTATTTTGAATATCAGCCAAGAATTATTGCATCATAAGAGGATGAGAAGAGTGGTGCCAACAATTGATAATCTATGGACAGTAAAAAAAAAAAAAGTCTTCGTTTCTAGAAACTGTACTAATATTGTCAGGATTAAAAGCTCTTGTTTTAGCTTTAAACAAAACCTGGATGACATACAGTGGTGCACAGGCAATTTTGCATCCACTTAACTTGTCCAAATAAGGAACTATCCAGTCACATATCCAAGGGGCCACATTGTGTGTGACTGTGTAAAGCTGGCCTAATATTAGTGGAGAGAAAAATACTAAAAAAAATGGGATTTTTTTTTTAATTCTCTTTACTCCAGTCACCAGCCCTGGGGTTCTCTCTTGGATGACATTCCTGGCTTTCTTCTGCCCGAGCTGAGACTCCCCCATCCTGTGCTCCCTCCCGGAGCTCTAATCCCATGGTCCTACCTGATGGGGACCCCCTGGCTTGTACCCCCCAGGGCGGGGCCGCCTCCAATACTGCAGCACTCCTTGAAATCAAAATTCCACCGACAGGTTCCATGGGCCAGAGGATCGGAACACAGGTTGGCGGAGTCGGATGGTGGGCATGGGGACGAGATGCATCGTTGCTGTCCCAAGGGTTGGGGTTTTCTTTGTTCGGTGGTGGTGCCCAATCCCTCCCAGTGGCCAGCATGGATGTGCAGTGACATCTAGGCTGGAGCACGCACTCTCCCGTGCCTGACCCCTGCAGATGTTCGCCACATCCGCATCCTCTATTATAGAGGGTTTCCAGCTCAGTACCACTCCAGCCCACTGGAAGGCACAGTATCACCAACATTGTGTGGTTATTGCTGGGAGGTGCCGCTGGCATTGTGTGGTTGGTGCTGGGAGAGGTGTTGCCAGCATTTCGTGGTTGGTGCTGGGTGAGGTATACTGGCATTGTGTGGTTGGTGCTGGGAGAGGTGTTGCCGGCATTTCGTGGTTGGTGCTGGGAGAGGTATACTGGCATTGTGTGGTTGGTGCTGGGAGAGTATAGCTTGCAGTGTGTGGTTAATGCTGGAAAAGGTATAGCTGGCAGTGTGGTTTAGTATAGCCAGTAGTGTGTGGTTAGTGCTGGGAGAGGCAGGTATAGCCAACATTGTGTGGTTAATGTTGGGAGAGGTATAGTCCCATTTTATGGCTAGTGCTTGGAAAAGTATGGCTGGCATTGTGTGAGTAGTGCTTAGAGAGGTATAACTGGCAATGTGAGGTTGGTGCTGGGGGAGGTGCTGCTGGCATTGTGTGGTTGGTGCTGGGGGAGGTGCCGCAGGCATTGTGTGGTTGGTGCTGGGGGCGTATAGCCGCAGTGTGTAGGTAGTGCAGATAGCCAGAGCGATGCAGCAGGGGCCGCCGCTGTGCCCAATATAAGTGAGAGGTGGGTTTGCGCTGAGAGAGAATCTTGGGATTTAGGAAACCAGTGGAATACACCAAGAAAACTAATGGATTTCTGCCCTTCTTGTTTTCCTTGTGCACCCGGAGAGAAAGGGTTCGGCTACAAGAACAGCAAGTTCCACCGGGTGATCAAGGACTTCATGATCCAAGGAGGTGATTTTACTCGAGGGGATGGCACTGGAGGTAAGAGCAGCTTGGTTCAATTTGACATCTTGGTCATGACTGGATCCCAGTGTGGGGATGAGGATAAGTTGCCCTAGGTGAGTGATTGAGCTGTTTTGCTGTCCTAGGTGCAGCCTGGGAGCCACAGTGTTAACCAAGACCAGTGAGACATTCTGGTAAAAGGTCATTCATCTCTGTGGAGAGGAGAGGGGGGCAGTGCCAGGTTGCTTTGCTCAGTTGTAACATGTAGTATGCTGCCCAAGAACCATGGTGCTCTGAAACTGCATTATTGAGGGAGTTAAAGGAAAAGTCCCCATAGCCTTTAATTTATTTGTGTGTGTGTGTGTGTGTGTGTGTGTGTGTGTGTGTGTGTGTATAAGTGTATATATAATTTTATTTTGAGTCAATCTGATTACAGACCTTTGTGTCAGGGACTCCTTTCCAAAGGCTCCTCATCAACCAAAACAGATTAGACAAACAGACAATGGAACAAATCAGCATAGCAGTTTATCCATAGGACTACTACTATAGAAGCGAGCCACAGAGATGAGCAGTATACAGGCCATTTGCACGCTGCGTCAGACACCGGGTGACCTATACAGTTTGGTAGCTAAGCACTAAAACACTACTACAGGTACAGAGTGGGATGACCTATACAAGGTGATATCTAAAACAGTGCACAAGTTATACAGAATGGTAGCTTATAGATATAGAGAGATATATGTTCTAGGGATGTGGATATGTTCAATCCACGCGTACTGGCAGATTCCTTGCCGCTTTAAATCTTGCTGGAAGGTCTTCAAGCTGGCTCCTCCCACCCACCCGGGTGGTAAAAGTCTCGGTTCTGCCCCATGACGCCAGATCTTACTTACCGCTTAGAAGCTCAGGTTCCCTCCTTAGCACTCAGCGTTTTAGGCCTGGATCCACACTCTTCGGTCAATCCGAAACTTATTCTTAAATTTGAAAAACTTCGGTCTTCTCTTTTCTTTGCGGCTGCGATGGACAAATAGATTCCCGGATTTCGTCGTGCCCCTGTGGGCAGAAGATGTCCCGGACCAATCCGCACTCCACCTGCGTTTATTGCCTTGGACTTGGCCATGACTCACAGCCTTGTGAGTTGTCCAAATCCTTACCGGCTTTGGTCTTCTTGGAGGACGCTGCCCGATTGCGGATAGAGACCAGCGAAACATTATCTTCAGGTCAAGTCGGCGAGGGCCCGCTGGGCGGTGTCCGCGGCTGTGGGCTTGGCTGAACAGCTGAGCAGATGATCGCCTCGAGGAGGAGGTGGCCCAGGCTGCATCATCATCATCAATCATCAGCATTTATGCCGCTCTCCTTGGGCTCCTCCCTACACAGCTTCTTTCAAGGAGCTTTGCCAATCCCCCTCCACCAAAGGAGAAGGGCCTTCAGAACATTCCTCTCTGTCCAAAAAGGACTCCAAAGGTAAGTCCCGCTGTCAACGTTCGTGGGAGCAGGAGAGATCCCCTTCCCCGGATAGTTGACGCTCTACTTCGGTTGAGGTTGCGGCAAAGGCCGCTGCCATAATGTCCCGTCAGGTCAGCCAGCGAGACAACGCGTCAGCGTGGTAGAATTTTCTCGACCCGTCAGGCGGTTTGCTCGACTGGAGAAGCACGACAACCCTTCTTCACCAGTTCCCTGGTGAAAACCAGAACTACCTGTGTCTCCTGTGCGGGGTCCCCGGTTAAGGTCCCTGAACCAAGGGAGGAGCGGGTTTCCCCCACCCTCGGAAACCCCGAAGGTCTCGGACTTCTTCCAGGTCCAGCCGGTCCTGCCGACATTGGCGGTCTCGGCACCATGGAAAGTGGCGGTGCCGCTTATCTTCGTCGTCCTCTTCGGAGGATAGGCTCTGGCGCAAGTTGCGTCGGCGCTACGAGGATCTAATGTGGCAGCAGCTCTTATTGTCCGGGAATAAGCCTACCCCGTCATCGTCTCCAGCCATTAAGTGGCTGTCACGGGCCAGCTGAAACAACCCTTCATAGTAGTCGAGGAACGAAGCTGGCACCGGTTGTTCGGCAGAACAGCTTCGCCACCCATTGTGGTGGAACCCCTGCCTCCACGACCTGAAACTGGGGCCCCGACCAAGGATTCTTGGTCAGGTCAGGGCTTGTCCCATCGGTTGTCGGTCACCCTCACTCCCAATCAACCTCGGCAGATGGAGGGTGGCTCAGGCGCATGGCAGCTGTTCGCAGACTCTTCTGAGTCTGACAATGACGACTGCTTGTTCTCCAGGCCGCTGGACTTGGAGTCCACTGGGGATCGGTGGACGAGAGCCCATCCTTGTTTCTTTGAATGCTTGACTCATCTTAGAGTCCACTGGGATGAAGCTTCGAACCAGTTTCAAAACAGGCCGTATCTCCTCACGGAGATGCTGGACGAGGATTCCTGCAGAGGCCTTCCCAGTGGCGAAGCCATTTTGGCCAGCACTGGAGCTATCCATGGCGACCAGCTTTTGTGCAGCACCTTCGGCCAGGATGGCTCGGAAGTATCTTTCCCACGGTTCACTCTCCAGTTTCCGGAGCACCCCTCTGCGGAGGGGTTAGTGACCGACAGTGTTTTCCGATGTTCCGGGAACGCTCGGGATGTGGACAAGCCACTCGATAAGGAGTCCAAGAAACTGGACTACTCTGGGCGGAAAGTCTATGCTGCTTCCTCCCTAGGCCTTCATCAGCCTAGCTCGGCCGTCCTGATGGCACACTTTTCACATGCCTTTTGGGCTCCCTGGATGAGGTGATTCCTCATCTCGGCTGACACTTCAGATGACTGTCAAGCAGGTGTGGGACCAGCGAAGGCGGTGGCCAAACAGCAGCTCCAAGCTTCCTTGGACATCGCTGACGCGTGTGCCCGGTCAGTAGCGGCCATAGTGGCCATGCGCTGCAGAGCTTGGCTGCGGATCTCCACCTTTTCGGCGGATACCCAGTAGACGTTCCCTTCCTGGGTACCGACTTGTTCGGTCCTGAGGTGGAGGGTCATATTCAATGGATCAAGAAGTCCGCCACCTTGAACTCAGTCACGTCTGCCCAGAAGGACAAAGGCTGCCAGCAGCAGCGTAAGCCCTTCGTCCCTCGGCCCCTGCGACACGTCCGGCCCAGCAACACCAGCGTCAGGGCCAGCAGGCTTACGCCAGCACTCCAAAGCCAAAGCCTGCTGCCGGGAGGAAGGTCCAGGCAGCTCCTCGGCGGCCCTTCCTCCAGGCCTGCCCAGTGATGGGTTGAGGGTGTGCCCCAACATCGTTGCTCCTCCCGGGTTTCCCTCTGGGGGGCGGCTCCGCCACTTCCTTTCCGCCTGGTCCGTTATCACCATGGACCACTGGGTGTTGGAAGTGGTAGGCAGAGTCTGCCTCTTGAATCGAGCAGTCCCCACCTTATCAAGCCGCGCCCACGGGGACTACAGGTTCTGCAGCATGAGCGACATTGCCCTGCTCCTCCAGAAGGAGGTGATCAGGAGATGGCGGACCCTCCTCAGACCCAGGGTTTGTGTTCAGGTACTTCCTGGTCCCAGAACAGACTGGGAGCTGGTGCCCCATTCTCGACCTACACGACCCTAAACAGGTTCCTAAGGTCTCGCAACTTCAGGATGGTCCTTCTGGCTCGGATCATTCCATCCTTAGAACGAGGCGTGTGGTTCTGTTCTCTGGACCATCGGGACGCATTCTTTCACATCCCAATCCGTCCATCTCACCAGCGATTCTTCCACTTCAGGGCAGAGGGATCCATTTACGAGTTCCGGGCCATGCCCTTTGGCCTCTCTCCAGCTCCCAGGGTCTTCACCAAATGCATGGCAGTGGTGACAGCATTCCTGTGGCGTCAAAGGGTCCGGGTGTACCCTTACCTGGATGACTGGCTGCAATCCCCTCCAGGTTGGAGGTGAAGCGGTCCAGGGATCTGGCCCTCCAGGTCTGCTCTCAGATTGGCCTCCTCATCAACAAGGCCAAATCTGAACTCGTGCCATCACAGGTGATTCAGTTCATCGGGGCAGAGCTCGACTCTGTTCGAGCCAGAGCACGGCTCCCGGTGGACAGGGCCGAGGTCCTTTCCTCCTTTGCCCGGTCATTTCTGGTTGGGCAATTGCGCTTGCCGGACTTCCTGCACCTTCTGGGCCTCATGATGGCCTGCACCAGCGTGGTCCATTGGGCTCGCTGGCATATGCGTCTCCTGCAATGGGGGCTGGCCCGCCAATGGTCACAGCTCTCCGGTCCTCTGGACCAGCTAGTGACAGTGACCCAGGAGATGTGAATCGGCCTCCAGTGGTGGCTCGTTCCAGCTCATCTGCAGGAGGGTATCCCGTTTGTCCGCCCCGAGCCGAAGGTCACTCTGATGACCGGCCTCTCTGATGGTTTGGGGTGCCCAGGGGAGCTCGGGCTCATGGTCTCTGGTCCTCTCAGAGTCTCGATGCCACATCAACCTGCTGGAGCTTCGAGCGGTCCGACTAGTCCTCACTGCCTTCGCTCCGTTTGTACGGGGTCAAGTAGTTCAGGTCCAGACGGACAACATCACGACCATGTACTACATAAACCGTCAGGGTGGGACGCACTCCTTGCCTCTGTGCAAGGAGGCTCTCCGCACTTGGTCTCTCGTGATCATCCTGGAGGCGGATCTCCTAGCTATCCATGTGGCAGGAGCCTCCAACACTCTGGCCGATGCCCTCAGCCGGATAGGTGCTGCATCTCACGAGTGGTCTGTCCTGCTGGAGGTAGTACAGGATCTGTTCTCCCACTGGGGCACCCCTCAGGTGGACCTGTTTGCCTCCAAGGAGAATGCTAAGCTGAGTCTGTTTCATGCCTGCCCCCCACCCCCCAAGCAGGGCTCGCTGCAGAGGGATGCCTTCTCTAGGCTGTGGACCCCGGGCCTCTTCTACGCCTTCCCTCCATTTCCCTTGATCCACAAGGTGCTTCTCAAGGTGAAGAGGGACAAGGCGCAGGTGATTCTGGTAGCCCCAGACTGGTCCTGTCAGTTCTGGTATCCAGATCTCCTCCGCCTCAGCTCCAGGCTCCTGAGGCGGCTTCCAGCCCGCCCGGACCTGATCTCAGTCAACAAGGGGAAGGTACTGCACCCGGACCTTCAATCCCTGCACTTGACAGCCTGGTTCCTGAGCAGCTAGAGTTCCAGGCCTTGGGTCTTTCCAACGAGGTCTTCAATGTTGTTGAGGGCATCCCGTAAGAGGCGACCAGAAAATGCTATGCCTTCAAATGGAAGATTCTCCATTTGGTGTCAGGAGTAAGGGTTGGACCCTTCCTCCTGTTCTTTGGCTAGCATTCTGGACTACCTGTGGTCCCTTTCTCAGCTAGGGCTTGGATCGACTATCCTTAAGGTGCACGGGCAGCCATCTCTGCTTACCAGGCGCGGGCCGGGAAGCAGCCAGTGGCGCAGGAGAAGGTTGTCGGGCACTTTTTCAAAGGCCTTGATCACATATCCCCTCCGGTGCGAGAACCCCCACCTCTGTGGGATCTACTGCTGGTATTGGCTAAGCTCATGGGCAAGCCATTCGAACCGATGCACAGGTGTGATATCTCACCTATCGTGGAAGACTGCCTACTTGGTGGCTATCTCGTCAGCCAGAAGGATGGGAGAGCTCCAGGCGCTTTCCATCGAGTCTTATCTGGTCTTCCACAGGGACAAGGTTGTCCTGCACCCCCACCCGAAATTCCTTCCAGAGATGTTGTCGGAGTTTCACCTTAACCAGGTGTTGACTCTGCCGGTATTCTACCCCAGTCACACCTCGGAGGCCGAATATAGGCTCCATACTTTGGACTCTAGAAGAGCACTCTCTTATTATAAGGAGCAGACGGCTGAAGTTCAAGGAGAGGTTCGCCAGCTGTATGTCACCTATGCTGAAGCTGCACCTGACAGACCTGCAGCCAAGCGGACGATAGGCAGATGGGTCACCTCCTGCATAGATCTCTGCTATAGGATGAGAGCTCATTCTACCCACCATACCACTGCTTCGGTGGCTGCTTCCAGGGACGTCCCTATCCAGGAAATCTGCAGGGCTGCTATCTGTAAGTCAGCACACACTTTCTTTAACCACTACCACATCGACCTTGAGTCATGCCGTGATGCTGGTTTTGGGACCTCAATTCTCCAGTCCTTATTTCCCAAGTAAGTATAGGGGGTGCGCGCCTTGCCTCCCTCCTCCCGGAGAACTGCTAGGAGTCTGCCGGTAAGTGTGGATTGAACAACATATCCACGTCCCTAGAAATACAGGTTACTCACCTGTAACGGAGTTCTAGGAGTGGTATATGTTGTTCACACAACCCACCCGACCTCCCCTGCTTTGGCGTGGTAAACTGGCTTTCAGCGGGCTAGATCTGGCGTCATGGGGTGGAGACGAGAGTTTTACCACCCGAGTGGGTGGGAGGAGCCAGCTTGAAGACCTTCCGACAAGATTTAAAGCGGCAAGGAACCTGCCAGTAAGTGTGGATGAACAACATATACCACTCCTAGAGCTCCTGTTACAGGTGAGTAACCTGTGTGTGTGTGTGTGTGTGTGTGTGTGTGTGTGTGTGTCTATATATCTATATGATGCATGATGTGCACTCGTGTGATATGAAAAATATTTTCACTCCTCTAGAGCGACCGCTGGATATTCACTCATGCCGAAGCCACGAATGAGTATCCGGAGGTCACTGTACAGGAGTGAAAATATTTTCCGTGTCACACGAGTGCACATCATGTATCCTATTTATACAATAGGGGCCCCTATTGTTGCAAAAGTTATCATTTGTGTGGCTTCGCACCATTGAATAAATGTAAATATTGTCACTGTGGTGACGTCATCACTGTGGTTATGCAACAGGAGTGAAAATATCACTATATTGAAATGGTTATTGCTGCATCCCTGTTGTATAAATATATATATAAAATAAAATTATATATTTTTTGTTAATTTGCAGTATTTTGTTTCCCCGGGAACCGGCCCCCATCGGCACTACCCCTTCTCCCAGCCTTGTCATCCAGCGATCCGGTACTTACCCAGCGATCCGGTACTTACCCTAGGGAGTTGCACCTTGAATTGCCCCCCAGGGATGGAAGGGGGCTCTGTTTCCTCCTGTGAAACAGCAGGCTACAGCTCCGGTGGTGCGGGACCTGTGGTGCGAGGCATCCTCTATGGTTCCAGATTTTCGGTTGTGGCTCCGCAGGAGGCAGACATGCAGTGATGTCAGGGGCACGTATGCGAAAGCCTGTCCTACCTCCAACAATTACCAGTGCCAGTTTTTAGACCCCTGGCCTCCATCAGGTGTTGGGTGAGTGTCGGGCCCCCCAACCTGGTGGTAAAGCAGTGTTTATATAAAAAAAAAAAAGTGGTGGTAGAAAAATATAGGGTGGTGGCCCACCGCACTAAAACAATGAATGGGGAAAATTGATGGAATGCTCCGTTTCCCCAAGCAGGCTTGCCAACGCCTAGGGCTCACTTCCAAACCTGGGTCGGTGGCGGCGTGAGCGGTATAACTACCACTGTGCCAGCGGCTGCTCCTCAGGCATGCAGAATGATGGTCTTCTATTGCACCCTCTTCACTTCATCAGGATTTAAATGTAAATGAAAGCACTTAAGTCTGGTGTGAAAAGCTGCTTGACTCTATTGCAAATGTCATTACATTAGGGGGATGCAAGAGAGGAAATTGTTTATGCCTGCCAACTACACAGATCTACAGAAAATAGTCCCTTTGAGTTCGGGATTTAGAAAATGGTGTATTCTGTGCACTGTTTCCAGCATGCAGAGTTGGGTTTTTGCCGATCATACTTGGCAACACATGGGTTATGGGAAGTGTTGTAGCATTTAGTAAAACTGGTCATGACTGTTACTTAACACATCATTTTCTTGAATATTTGTTTTATTTATTGAAAGTTTTATAATCCTGGAAAATAGTAATCTCGTTTTACAGATGTGCCCTGGGAGAGGAGATTGGGAGATGTAAATAAATCAAAACAGAAAGTAAACAATGAGCAGTATAAGTAAGCCCCCCAACAAAGGGGTGCTAACGAGGTGAACACCATTATAGTAGCATATACTCCTTGCGAAGTATCTTTAACTCCTTGACGTGCAGTGTGCATAAAAAGTGCTATGTAAAATCTAGTTCTTTTCCACTTGATTTCCTATCCCATAGTTGGTATTAGAAAAATAAAAGGTTGGGGGTTTTACTTTGTTGGGCTCTATATTGGGAATGGGAACAAGGCAGTAATAACCAAGGTGTGCCGACAGTTCAGCATAGAAATAGTTAATAGTAGAAACTGTGAGGGAGTCGTTGCAATCTGCTTTAAAAACTAAGGTTGGCATCCCTTTATTTGTGACTGACCCTAGGAGGGGTGGTCTCCAGGCTCTGGATCTGTGTTGAAAATGACATTCCTTGGCTGCAGTGGGATAACTTTGTGAAATGGTTTCCCCACCTAGGTAAGAGCATCTATGGAGAGCGCTTCCCTGATGAGAACTTCAAACTGAAGCACTACGGCCCAGGCTGGCTCAGTATGGCCAATGCTGGCAAGGACACAAATGGTTCCCAGTTCTTCATTACCACTGTCAAAACACCATGGCTGGATGGCAAGCATGTTGTATTCGGCAAAGTTCTAGAGGGAATGGTAAGGAGCCAGAGGGCAGTCTTGTTTTAAATGTTTGGGGAGGGCTGCAATATAACTGCACTGTGCACAAGACTTTGGGGGGTGCAGTAACAGCTTTGTATGAAACTGCTATAATACTACAGAACAAGGGCTAAAAAGTGGAGCAGTCTGAACACACATTTGACCTCCTTACTGTTAGTCTCTCCACTATGGGATGGAGAGCTTTTTCCCACTTGACCCCAAAACTCTGGATTTATCTACCCAACACATTGCGTGATATTCCAAATAACTCCTTGTTTTAGGAACAGGCTTAGGCTCAATTCTAAAGCATAAGTACCCTTGTTCCCGTTTATAATCGTATTGTCTAAGCTGACTGTTCATGCTCTGTAAAGCGGATTATAAAAAGGGTCTGAGAAGTGGAGCTTTCTGATTGGATGTAAGCATTCTATTAACCTTATGTTAATGCCTGTTACTCACCCTCTTGGGGTATAATGTGGCACAAATCATAGCAGAAGGTTGCATGCCTCTTCATGGAAATTATCATCATCATAACCCCTGGGATTTGCTGTTATAAAAAGGAGAATTTTAAAGTACAGTTGTACTCCGTTTAGGATTTGATTAGACTCCAACATATGTGTTAACCTAAAACTACCTTCGGCCTTGTAGAATGTTTATAGCCAATCAGGAAACTCTGTTCACCAACCCTTTTTATAATAATTGTTGTTGCTGTGTGTCTGATTATGTAACTTGGTGTTGGCCTCTGGCCTTCTAGATTCCGTTCTCTTACCTGATTAATGAATCAGTTCGGCGGTTATGTGAACTGCTGGGAATCCTCGTGTACAAGAGAGCAATTAGAATTGAACTGTATAAGGATTTATAGCATTAAGGCACGCCAGGGGTTTTGCCTCATGCTTCACGACTACTCTATGGTTAGACAAGATACTAAAAGCCCACTAAAATGGGAGAACTGCAATTTTGAATTTTTTTTCGAGGTTTCTGATTGTCTTGTAGCCTTCCTGCAATTTTAGTAAATGTAATCATGATGAAAGGGACTTGTGGTCAATCTTGCCACCATTCCTGCCGCATGTCAGTGACCTGTTTAAATATAGACACACCTCCAAGCTTGGGAGCTGGAGTTGTACCCCTAAGAATCTGTCCAGTTTGGTTTTAAAGCTTGAACAGTACTAGTTTCCATAATCTCACTCTGTGGCTATTCCATACGTTAATCATTCTCTGAAATAATTGATCTTACTTCGAGAGGGCTCTTGCAGTGGGTAATCACATAAAGGACTGAAGCTGGCAGGCGTCAGGACCCCACGGAAAAGTTTCTAGCTAGCAGTCTCTGGCGGGGGACTGCCCCCACGTCAGGTGACTGGCGTCATCCGAAGTCGTTATAAGGGGCGGTCCCCCACCGCCTCCCAGTTCTTTCCTGCCGTTGGCTGGTGTCAAACCTGCCAGTAAAGTTCAGCTTGTCAGCCTGTCGTCTGTGGTTATACCGTTGTTTTTCTCTATTTATTCGATAGTTTACTTTTCAGTGGTGTATGTCGTCCCTACACCCTCCGAGCACAAGCATAAGTGTGACTTATGCGGCGCACAACTCCTGCACAAGGATTGCGATTCCCAGTGTCTCTTCTGTCTGGGCTCGGATCATCAGGTGGAGAAGTGCCAGCATTGCCTGAAATTCAATGCCGCCACCCAAAGACGGAGGCAGCAGTCCCTGGAAGCCCACATCCTAAAAAAGAAAATGACCTCCATGGAGAAGGAGTTGAAAAAGCTCTGTCAGGCTTCTACTCCCCCCCAAAAGGCCATCGTAAGAAGGACAAGGAGAAGCATCGGGACTGGGGCTCCTCTGCCACCGTGACTTCGGCTGGAGTCGCTGTGTTGCAGGTAATGTCCCCCGAACCGCTCTGCGACGGCAGTCTTAGAGGCTTCCAAGGCGGTGTCGGTCCGCCCATCTGGCTCGGGCCCTTCCCGGGCGCCTCCAGGCTTTGGGCCCCCACTCCAAATAAGGCCACCGTGCGGCCTACTGGTCAATTGGTTCGTAAGTTGGACGCCGCTCCTCTGACGCCTGCCCGGAATCTGCCGCTTAAGTCCCCCGACCCTTCGGCGGCGCACGCCCCGTTCTGACCGAACACCGCCTCCCTTCGCCGCCTGCCTCGCGGCGTCCGCCAAGTCAAACATCGGCTCATCCGACGTCCACCCGGACTCTGCCGATTAGTTGGACGTCGGGCTGCCAGACGCCTGCGTGGCAGCTGAACAGACGCCGGACCTTACTTCATTCGCTGTTCCCAGCTCTTAGCAGCCTTCGCTGCCCTCCGGGGGCCCTGTTTCTCCTCAGCCTGACCCAGGGATTTTTCCCGTCCTTCCCCAGGCGATGCTGAGGATTTTTCGGCACCCCCCCCCATCAGGTCTCCCTCCCGCTGGGCCGGACGACCTGATGTTAGTTCCCCAGATGCTGGCCCTGCCTACACCGGGAGACATCCCCCTCCCAGATGCTGCCCCCACCCCGGTCTTCTGGTGCCCCAGTACCCGACACCAGTCTGTCCACTGCAGTACACGGTGCCTCATTACCCGACACCGGGGTACCTGCCATCTGGTTACGGATATGCTCCTTACGGATACACTCGGTATCCGTACCCACCTCCACCGCCCCCTCAGCCGCTGGTGGATTTGAAGGAGTCTCTGGCTTCCTGGTAGGCTGAGGCCAAGGCTCGGCTCACTAGGGAAGGCGGAGAGTCATCTTTCAACGCTGGTACCAGTTCTGGACCCCCTACTTCGGAGACGAGACTTCCTTCCCCTACTCCGGATACCAGAGGTGAGCCCTCTGGTTCTAAATCAGGGTTGGATAAGCTTCCCCGAGGGCTTCCCAAGGGGTCCGTTCCTCCCCCGCGTCAAGAGGTGGTGGTTTCTTCTTCTTCCTCCTCTGAGCCTTTGGATGACTCCGATGGGCCCGACTTGTACGACGAGCCCCGATCTCCGGATAAGCCCAGGTCAAGTCTGCTTCGAGGTTCCATCCTTACGGTTGCTACGCAAACCAGGCTATCCATCAATGGCACTTTTGAGCCAGATCCACAACGGCAGAAGCTAGCTGCCCATTTGGATCTGCCCGAGGTCGCTCCTACCTTAGTTCCACCCTGGATCGAGCCTCATGCAGACCTTGTTTTCACTATCTGGAAGCAACCCTCCCTCATAACCCCCCTTTCCGAGGAAGGCTGACAGGCTATATCAGGCTCCCGAGGGTGTTGAGTTCTTACCTCTCATGTCAAGGCTGACCTGGTTGTGATCAGCACGCCCATGGCCACACAGCCAATCCAAAGCATTTGAATTTGTCACCCCCGATAAGGAATTCCCTTCTGGACCTAGTATGGGAAGAAAGTCTTCGCCTTTCCACTCTAGGTTTTCGGGCCTTGAACTACGCCGCCTATATGGGGGATTACCAGAAGGCCGTCCTTGCGAGATGAAAGCTTGCTGGACTCCTTCCTGAGTCACAGACCAAACAGGAAGTGGCAGACCTGGTCCGATCTCGTTCGGCCAGTAGGAGCATGCTTTGTGGTTCATACGATGCAGTGGGCTGCTGGTAGGAGTCCCGTCGAGGAGTGGGTTTGCGGTGACACGCCTGGCTGAGTGTCGGGTTTGGTCCCTGAAGTGCCATCCAGGATGCGCCTTCACGGATTCAGTGCTGTTCGGTGGTGATGTCAAGGATATCATCACCGGACTGCGAGAGAAGGGTACTGCTCTCAAGGAGGTCGACTTGTACAAAGCCCCTCAACAGCAGCGCTGTCCCTTTCGCAAGCGAGCATGGGCCAAGGCGAAACCTCAAGGAAGTGGGCCACTAAACGCCGGGCCCCTCGGGCTGCGGAGCACCCCCTGCCCAAATGAGCAGCGGGAGCTCCAGCCGCGGCACTGCCTCACACCACCTGACTCCTTTCCTCCCACAGCCTCTGGCCCTTCCAGAGGAACTGGTAGGGGAGGTTCTCCCCTACATCTACTGGGAGAGGATCACATCAGACGTTTGGATGCTCCAGCTGATAGCGGAAGGACACTCAATAGTTTCTTCAGAAACCTCCCAGAAAACCCCCTCCAAGGTCGTCTTACTCCCCGGAACACCTTCTTCTGGTTCGAAGAAATCTCCGCCCTTCCTCGGAAGGCGGTGATAGAGCCTGTCCCCCATGTCAGGGGGATGGGTTACTATTCTTATTTCTTCCTTGTTCGAAAGAAGTCAGGGGACGTGAGACTCATCCTGGACCTCAGTTCCCTGAACCTGTTCGTGGAGTACAAGCGGCTCTGAATGCTCTCTGCAGAGCCTTCTGCCTCTCCTTTGGCGGGACAGTGGCTGTCGCCCTGGACATGCAGGATGCCTACCTGCATATCCCTATCAGCCCGTCCCCACCGCAAATGCCTCCGGTTTTCTTTTCAGGGGACCACTACCAGTTCAGGGCCTCCCATTTGGTCTCTCCTCCGGCCCCAGTGTTTACCAAATGCCTTGCTGTGGTGGTAGCCCACCTGCGTACCCAGGGGGTTCAGGTTTTCTCTTACCTGGACGATTGGCTTCTGGCGGCCCCATCCAGGGAGGATCTCCTGCGCTCCCTTTCCCTTACCCTGCAGGCTTTCACCAGCTTGGGTATTACCATCAACCAGGCCAAGTCCCATTTGATCCCATTTCAAAGACTTCAGTTTATCGGGGCGATCCTGGATACGACTTCCGGTATGGCCTTCCTTCCTCTGGTCAGGGTGGCCACCCTTCAGGCTCAGGCACGCCTTTTGTCCAGCCGCAGGCGAGCCATTGCCAGGTCGATCCTTCGCCTCCTCGAGCTCATGGTGGCTGCCATCCCGACAGTGCCTCGCTCCCACTCCACATGAGAATCTCTCTGGACTTGCAATGGTAGATGGTTCAAGAGAACCTTTGCGGGGAGTTCCCTTCTGTCTTTCTCCCCCCAAAAAATCCTAACAGGCGCCTCGGGGGGTTGGGGAGCCCACGTGGGATCTTAATGGACCCAGGTTCTTGGTCCAAGCTCGAGCAGACCCTTCACATCAATGTACTGAGCTGAGGGCCGTCCTGTATGCCTTACAAGCTCTGCATCTGTATCTGCTTCCGGTCATCTGGCTGTTCAGACAGACAACGTGTGCGTAGTCTGGTACATCAGCAAATGGGGAGGAACTTGTTCCTACCTTCTTTGCAGGGAAGTGATGCGGATTTGGGATTAGGCGATAGTTCACAAACTTCTCCTACGGCAGTTCATGTTCTGGGGTCGAGAACACTTTGGCAGACCACCTCAGCCGGTCATCTGCCCAAGCGCATCTAATGGGAACTGGATCAGGGTAGTAGAAGATGTTCTGCTACGCTGGGGAACCCCTCCAGTAGACCTGTTTGCCTCTCCTCTCAGTGCAAAACTTCCCGCCTTTTGCTCGCCGCTCCAGGGCATGGAGTTTTTGGAGAGCGCTCTGTCTCTAAACTGGAAAGGCAGATTTGTTTATGCTCCCCACCCCATCCTGCTGATTCCAAGGGTCCTACACAAACTCTGCTCAGAAGGAGCATGCATGATTCTCATCGCCCGTTCTGGACCAGGCAAGTTTGGTTCTCTCTGCAACAGTACTCCGAGGAACCTCCTTCCACTTTCTCTGTCCAACTCTTGTTGACCTAGGATCGGGGACTCTGGTCCATCCAGGTCTCAGATTCCTTCAACTACATGCATGGCTCCTGCAGACGTGATTCAAACCTGGTTTGAGGTTTTGTCGAGGTGGTGGAGATTCTAGTGAGTCCAGAAAGCCCTCCACCTGCTCCACTTACGCCATGAAATGAAAAGGTTCTCTATTTGGGCCTCTTCCACAGCTTTCGAGACATTCTCCTGCTCTGTTGGGAGGCTCCTGGATTACATGCGTCACATCTTCGGCCTAGGTCTCGGTCACTCCTCCTTGAAGGTTCACATGGCGGCTATTTTTGCTTACCATGTTCCTTTTGGAGACAGGTCTTTTGCGCAGCTGGAAGTCGCTAAGACTTTCCTTAGAGGGGTCCTCCACTTGAGACCCCCCATTCGCGCACCTGCCCCTCCTTGGGACTTGAATTTCATTCTCAAAGCTCACCCTGCCTCCCTTTGAGCCGGCAGCGTCTGCAGACCTTGAGTTCCTTTCCTGGAAGGCTCTCTTCTGGTGGCCATTACCTCCGCTCGACGAATCTCCGCGCTTCAGGCCTTAATGTGCAAAATCCCGTACTTGATTTTCCTCAAGGAACGTGTGGCTCTGTGTACCAACCCTAAGGTGGTAACGGAATCTACTCTGAATCAGTCTAGGGAACTGCCTGCGTTCTTTACGCAGCATTCCAATTAAGGGGAGTACCTCTTGCATACTCTGGATGTTCACCGGATTCTGAGATTCTACACCAGCAGGACTAAGGAGCTCAAAGACTGATCAACTGTTTGTTTCTTTTGCTTGCAAGAGAGAGAGGGCAATGCCTTTCTAAATGGTTGGCTCATTGCATCACTTTCTGTTATGACAAGTATCACAAGACCTTGCGGGTCAGGTCAGAGGTCACTCCCACTAGGAGTGTAGCTGCCTCTGCCGCTTGTTTCAAGAATGTGTTGGCGGCTGACATTTGTGCAGCTGCAACTTGACTTCTGTTCATACCTTTACGAAACATTACAGTTTGGACATTGCCTCTCGTCAGTAGTGCTGCTTTAGGGTTGGCTGTTCTGCAAAGTCTCCTTTCCTAAGACCTTCACAGCCTGAGGATCTGTGTGTGTAGTTTCCTCCTCCCGTGAGCTTCTTTGTTCCAGACTGCTTGGGACTCAGTCCTATGTGTAATTACCTACTGCAAGAGCCCTCTAAGTAAGACAGTACAGTTACGTAAGAACTTACTGTAACAGTAGATCTTCGAGTGAGGCTCTTGCAGTAGGTGTAATACCTTCCTGCCCTCCGTCCCCCTTAGCTTTTTCAGCTCCTTTTCCAGGGGGGGAATCTCCGCTTCTCTCTCGTCTCGCCTTTGGTCCTTTGGCGGGAAAGAACTGGAAGGCAGGTGTGGGGGACCGCCCCTTTATACTGACGTCTCATGACACTAGTCACCTGACGTGGGGGCGGTCCTCCGCCAGAGACTGCTAGCTAGAAATTTTTCCATGGGGTCCTGACGCTGCTGGCTTCGTCCTATATGTAATTACCTACTGCAAGAGTCCCTCTCTCAAAGATCTACTTGTTACGGTAAGTTGTTGCATAACTGTACTTTTCTAATGGTTTCCGTTATTCTGCACCACTTCCCGGTTTGAGAGTACGTCCTGTGGATGTGCTTGCACTCGCTAGGTTAAATATTTGTACACGCTACTCTGTCTATCTCTCTTAGTGTTCAGAATGGGTGGCATGTGCTGTGGACTCTAGCAAAAGATCGGTATGCCGTCTCCCAGAGGTAATAGTAAACAGTCCCATTTCTAGGGTGTAGGAACTTGCCAGACTTGGGAAGGGGAAGCCAGAAGTGGCCATTCACATACGGGCCAATGAGTTGGCTAGGTATAATATAGAGGATAAAGAATAGTCATCTATCTGCTCCTGTGGGCAGTCTGTTGATATGGGCTGTCCTCCCTGCTAGTTGGGGCAAAGCACGAACCGGAGAGAAGTCGAAGGACACAACCCTTACCAGGATTCTTTATTCTGTTCTAGCTGCTTGATACACCCCGCCTTGCACAGATACTTTGCTTCTCAACAAGTGCATCTTTTCAACAACTTCTGCAACTTATCTTGTTTTAGTTTTGCTCTGGGACTTCTACAAGCAATTGCAATGCCAAAGGAACTATTCCATAACTGATTTGTTTTTGCAGGGGTTCAGTCTGCAGGTTTGGGAGCCCTTGGCTGCAGTTTCTTGTAGGGCTGCTGTAGCCCCACACTCTACTTCCAGTGCCTCGTAGAGATGAATCCCATCTTTCCCACTGATGACAATATAGGACTGTTGCTCAGTGTGCAGATTTGGGAACCCTGGACAGTAGTGCCTTGTAGGGCTGCCATAGCCCACACTACTTCTAGTGCCTTGCAGGGCCAAAATCTGCTTTCCTCACAGGAGACGAGATGGGATCTGGGGACTGAAAGTCTTAGAGTGATCTTCTTAGAGAATATTTTTCATCAGGCCACACCTATGAAACTGTAGCTGCCAGGCACTAGGATCACACAGACTTTTGCAAGCAGTCCACTAGGGTCCGCCCACAGTGAGATCTCGTGTTGGCACTCTCTGCTGTAAACTTGCGGCCTTCTCTCCCCCGCCTAAGTTCTTTTTCTCCTCTGCCTGCCATACTCATTGACCCTTTGTGGAGACGCCACCACTATAGTCGACCACTACTCAGTATTTTGTTTATTTCTCTCCCTAGTTTGCTATCTCTTTTCATAAGTGATGACCATTGTCGTGTGTCATTTAAGGAACCTGGTAAGCTCTTCAGATACTCTGAATGTGATGAAAAGATTTACTCTGGCAACTCGCATGATGTCTGCGTGCACTGCCTTGGTGTGGCCCATAACATTGAGGCTTGTGAAATTTGCTTCAAGTTTAACACTGCTACCTGGCAATGCAGAAAGAAAGGAGAAAGAACTCCAGGAAAAGACCTCTGCCATGTCACCAGCCCATTTCTTGCACTCACATTCATCAAAGTCCTGGGAGAAAACTTCCAGGCAACATAAGCACAAGCACTGGGAGAGCAGCAAAGAGAGGGATAACCTCCCCAGTATGCTGTAGGTTGCCCCTTCATACCAGTATGACCGATCTTACTTCAAGTGGGAGCTCTTGCAGCAGGCTATTACTACTAGGACTATTGCCGCAAGCCTTGGGACCCACCGGAAAAAACTTAGCTAGCAGTACCCTGCAGGGACTGCCCCCCTGATGTTGGCTCCGCCCTGTCGGTCATGCTACAAAAGGGGGCGGACCCGGCTCCACCTCAGTTCTTTCCCGCCGCGACCCACTCGTGTTGAAGTTTTTGGTGATTTTTTTTTTTCCCCACAGCAGTTCCACCAAAATATTTTTTTATTTTAACTCTGATTCGTTGCGTTCCTTCTCCACATTTGTTCCTCCTGCATTTTGTTCTGTCCTCTTGTCTTTACTGGTGTTGCATGTCATCACCGTCTGTCTCCTCCTCTGGTCCCAAGAAGGCGAAGTGCGCCTGTGGCCGCCAAATCCCATCCAAGGACGGCCACGACCACTGTCTTCTGCCTGGGACCAGACCACGACTTGAAGACCTGCAAGATTTGGCAAGGCTTTACTAGCAGGACGAGGATTAGACGCCTGAAGGCCTTGAAAGCACACCTGCTTAAAAAAGGGATGATGTCCTTCAGTCTTCCTCTGGGGACAAGGGCAAAAGCTGGGAGAAGTCTCAAAAGTCCCGCAACAAGGACCGTAGCTGGTCCCATCACTGCTCAAGATCCCGCTATCCCCACAGGAAGGCCTCTTCCTCTGGCGGGTCCGACTGCTCCAAGCATTCCAGGCATGGAGAGAAATTGAGGCCTGAAGCTCCCGCCAAAACATCGGTGTCTGTCTCGCCGGGAGCTGCTTCTACTTTAGCCGCTCAAGTCGGAAGGCTGCGCGCTGCGTGTCCCTCCACCCCTGGCGGAGTTGACTAAAGCCTCTTCCTCTGCACAAGCCTTGGCCCTGCTGAAGAAGGCCCCGATTATGGCTCCACCAGATTCTGGTAAGCCGCCTGGCAAGGACCAGGACCCCAAGGCCTCCTCTGGGTCCCGCCCTCTTAAGTCGTCCACATCAGATCCGGCACTGGCTAAGACGCCAGTGTCGGTCAAGGTCCCTGCAGCCGACGGGGCTACAGTCACGCTGGTGCCAGTCAAGGTTCAGACGCCAGCCCCTCGGGCCTGTACTCTGGAGGGCTCATCCTCAGGTACCTCCCACTAACCCTTCCAGAGCCCCCAATCTCTCTGACCCCTCCCCAAAAGGCAGCGGGCCTGTTTCAGTAAGGAGGAGCTGGGAGAACTTTTTTCGCTTTGGTGGAGCCAGGTCCACAAACACGCATTCTCCACCTCAGCCAGAGCCGCACCGGTTCCAGACTGACCGGACAACCAGGAGCCTGGGGGTTTGCCTGTCTGCTCACCAGCAAAAACCCTGAAGACCAGCATGTGTCCTCCTTACCTTGCTGCCCTTTGGCAAAACGTTCCCGGTCATGGTCCAGAGACTGCAGGCGGCGCCACTCAAGGTAGGTCAGCTGTCATCGGTCTGAGCCCAGGAGCAGATCCCACAGGTTGTCCTCTAGGTGGGCCTACTCCTGTAGCTGATGCCGGTCCCCAATCTGTCTGTCTAGGAGTCACTGACGTTCTGCAGAGGGTAATCCCTGTTAACATAGATCTTACTTCGAGAGGGCTCTTGCAGAAGGTAATTACATATAGGACTGATGCCGGCAAGCGGCAGGACCCCACGGAAAAATTTCTAGCTAGCAGTCCCTGGCGGGGACCGCCCCGATCAGGTGACCAGGCGTCGGAGCGTCGGTATAAAGGGCGGTCCCGACACCCACCTTCAGTTCTTTCCCGCGTTAGCTCGTGCAGCTCTGCTGGAAAAGTTCAGGCTTCATCAGCCCAATCTCCGTCGTTTTTTACCAAAATAATTTGTTTTTTTCCGACTAACGTCAGGTACCATCGTCGGTGTGTCGTTCCCTACCTCCGAGCACAAAAATAAGTGCGATTCATGTGTCTCACTAGGACGGCCATTCCCTGTGCCTGTTCTGCCTAGGCCCCGATCACCCGGTCGAGAAGTGCCAGCACTGCCTCAGCTTCAGTGTGGCTACCCGGAAAAGGTGGCAGCAATCCCTGGAAGCCCATATTCTGAAGAAGAAGAAAATGAGTTAAATGGAAAAGGAGCTCAAAAATCTGAGGCAGGCATCCATTTGCCCCGAAGGCCATCAGAAGATGGATAAGGAGAGGCACCGGGACAAGGGTTCCTCTACCGCATCTCCCTCGGGAGTCGCCGGGTCCCAGGTAATGTCCCTTCCGGGGTCCGCTCCTCGACGGCCGCCTCAGAGGTTTCCGAGGGGGCGTCGGCCCGCCCGTCCAGCTCGAGCCTTGCGGGCGCCTCGGGCAATTGGAGGCCTCCGCCCCTGGTTTGGCCGCAGGCTTGCGGCCTGCCAGTGCAGGTGACTCCGGTAAGTTGGGTGTGGGCTTCTCCGTCCGCACGGAGAGGGCCGGTAAGACACCCGACCCTTCGGGGTGGCGGGCAGCCTCCACTCCACTGGACCAGGCCGATCCTTCTACTCGACCTGCCTCCGGTGATGGCTACCATAAGCCGGAAGCTGGCTCCTCCTGCGCCGCCGGGAGCTCACCCTCAAGCCTCACGTTGGCTCGTCTGATGTCCGGCTGGTGAAGGAACTGACAATGGACCCTCCCACGTCAGTCGCACCCGTTTCCCTGCAGCCTTCGCTGCTGTCTGGGGACCCAGAGTCCCCTCAGCCTGACCCCAGGGATTTCTCCCCTCCATCTCCGGGCGACGCTGGGGATCTTTCTCCTCCGTCAGACCGTCCTCCGTTTGTTGCGTCCGATCTGGCGTCAGCTCCCCAGATGCTGGCTCCGGCGCGGCTCCTCCGGACGTTGGTCCTCCGGGGGCCTCGGCGCGGTTCCCACCGACTCGGGAGACATCCCGCTCCTGTCGGCTCCTTCTGCCCTCCAATGTGGACCCCCCCATGAGGCAACCGGACTGGCTGTCTGCTTCGCAGCCTCTCGCCCCCGGTACCTCCGTCCTTATCCGACTTAGATGTACCCGGGACCTCAGTATCTGGTGCCACAGTACCAGACGCTGGGTTCTAGGGACATGGATATGTTGTTCATCCGCACTGTCTGGCAGGTATCCTGCTGTTTAAATCTTGCCGGAAGGTCTTCGTTGGCTCCTCCCACCCACTGGTGGTAAAACCTCGGCTCGCCCCATGACGCCAGATCTTCCTTACCGCTTGAAGCTCAGGTTCCCTCCTTAACGCTTCTGATATAAGACTGGTTCCTAATTCTTCGGTTTTGCGAATTTAAAGTTTTTGCACTTAGACTTCGTCTTCTATCCCTCGCGGCTGCGATGGATAAATCGACTCCCGGTTTTCGGAGATGCCCTTGCGGGCAGAAGATGTCTCGGACAGATCCGCACTCCACGTATGTCTACTGTTTAGGCCTTGAGCACTACCCGCAGGCTTGCGACCTGTGCTCTTCCTTCTCAGCCTACGTCTGAAGACCGTGCTGCCGTTTACAACTGGGGCGTCCTAAGAAACTCTGCTCCGTAAAATCAAAAGAGGCCCGGTCGGCGGTCTCCGCTAAGAGCGGGAAGCCCGGCAGATCAGCCAGAGCAGCTGATCGCCTCGGTGAGGAGGCGCGCGGGCCGCGATGTTCCTCGGCCATGCATTTATCCCGCTCTCCCTGGGTTCCTCTTAACAGCTTCTTTTGGAGCTTTGTCTGTCCTCTCCACTAAGGGAGAGGGACTAACGCCTGCTGGACCTTCTTCTCGGTCCAAAAGAAAGACAAGGGTAAGTCCCTCTGTCAACACTCTTGGGAGCGGGAAAGGTCCCTCTCCCAGAGTTGTCGGCCATCGACTTCGTCGATCGTCCGGCTTCGGCCACTGGTCTCACGGTGTCCCCGTCAGGCCAGTTGACCGAGAATCCCGCCGACGCACTGTAGATTTTTCTCGACCCGTTGGACGGGTTGTCGCTAGGCGAAGCTTATGAACTCTCTCTCGGTTCTCCGGGAGCGAGGATCCTGTATTTTTGCTAGTGCTCTCCGCCCGGAGAGAGCCGGTTCCCCGGTCCCTCCCCGCACCGCCTTGGAAAAGCCGAGGTTCTCGGTCTCCTGACTTCTTCGCGGTCCAGCCGATCCCACGCCGTATGGCGGTCTCGGTCTCGCATCGTGGTAAGCCCGGCGTGCCGCTGTCTGTCTCTCCCTCGACGAGGGAGGCTTCGACGCAAGTTACGCCGACTGCACGAGACCTTGTGCGGCAACAGCCTCTTGACTGGGAACAAGCTAGACACCGCCGCCTTCCCCGCCATTGCTGTCACCGAGTGGTCGAAAACACCCTCGACTTACCCGAGGAGCCTGTTCCCAGGTCTGGTTGTTGCGCCAAACCAGCTCTCCACTGATTCCGGTGGAACCTCCGGCTCCACAGCTGTTATTTGGGCCTCCGACCACGAACTCTCGGTTCTGCTTCAGGACTGCCCCATAGGCTGGTTGTCACCTCACCCGATCGACCTCGGCAGGTGAGGTGGCTCAGGCCTGAGGCAGCTCTTATGGACTCTTCAGAGTCTGGCGATTCCTCCCTTTTCTCCAGGTGAGTAGACTTGGAGTCCTCTGGAGGTCAGTTCATGGACATAGCCTTCGTCCTATCTGGGATTGCTTCGCTCATCTCGGAGTCCACCGGGATGAAGCTCAACCTGTGTCTGGTGCTGGCCAGGTATCCTCACGGAGATACTGGACTGAGGGATCTCTCACGGAGGTTTTCTTCCCGTGGCCGAGGCCAGTGGCCCAGCCTGGAGCTCTGGCAGCGCCCCTGCTTCCTGTCCTGGCTTCTCGCCAGAATGGCCAGGAAGTATGCGTCCCACTTTCCTTGTCCGGTTTTTTCAGAACACCCCAGCCGATAGTAACCGATCAGCTCGTGCACTGGGAACGCTAGAACGTGGACAAACTCTTCCGACAAGAAGTCCAAGAAATTGACTATGCCGGGGCGCAAAGTTCACGCCAGGCCTCCCTCGGCCTTCGCACAGGCCAGTTCGGCCGCACTCATAGCACATTTCTCTCATGCCCTGTTGGGCTCTCTGACGAGGTAGATTCTCATCTTCCACTGGACCTGTAGACCACAGTTAGGCAGGTGCGACCAGGGTGGGCAGTGGCCAAACAGCAGCTTCTTTGACTGCTCTGGACATTGAGACTCATGTGCCAGGTCAGTAGCGGCTGCAGTGGCTATGCGCGCCGAGCATGGGCTGAGGATATCCACCTTCTCGGATACCCAGCTGTTGGCGGATGTCCCTTCCTGGGGACCGACTCTTCGGCCCTGGGGTGAAGGTCACCCAGAGGATCGAAGTCCAATGCTACTTTGACTCTGTCTCATCCGAACAGAAGAGGACAAAGGCCGCAGACCACAGCTTAAGCCCTTCGGTTCCTCCTGCGCCTGCTGCACGCC
The DNA here is from genome assembly GCA_016271365.2 of Neoceratodus forsteri. Lineage (NCBI taxonomy): Eukaryota > Metazoa > Chordata > Ceratodontiformes > Ceratodontidae > Neoceratodus > Neoceratodus forsteri. The sequence continues at coordinate 1,345,449,870 of CM028129.1, read as the reverse complement.
CGGCCCAGCAACGCTAGGGCTAGCAGGCTTCAGCTTGGCATCCCAAACTCTGAAGCCTCTGCTTCCTCCTCCAGGTGCTGGTGGAGGTAGGCCTGAGGTCCTCGCCCGGGTCCTTCCTCCAAGCCTGCCCAGTGATGGGTTGAGGATGTCGCCCAAATCCTGCCGCCTCACCCCAGGTGCCCCCCATAGGGTTTGCCACACTTTCTTCCGCCTGGTCCGTTATCACCACACAGACCGGTGGTGTTGGAGGTGGTGGGAAAGGGCCTGCTCTGGAGTTCAAGCAGGCCCCACCCTTCAGAGCTGCACGGCCGTGGTCCGAAAGCCTCGCTTCGGCTCACCGAGCCGACATCGCCTCTCCCGAGAGAAGGAGGTGATCAGAGAGGTGGCGGACCTCCTCAGACCCGGGTTCGTGTCCAGGTACTTCCTGGTTCGAACGGACGGGGCTGGCTTCCCATTCTCTACTCCACACGACTCGAAAACAAGTTCTTACGGTCTCAAACCTTCAGGATGGTCACCTGGTTCAGATAATACTATTCTTGAACACGGCGTGGTTCTGCTCTCTGGCCTGCAGGACGATTCTTTTCACGCCCTATCCGTCCGCTTACATCAGAGGTTCCTTCGCTTGTGCGGAGGGATCCTTTTCGAGTTCCGGCCATGCCCTTTCGGCTTATCTCCAGCTCCCAGGGTCTTCACCAAATGCATGGCAGTGGTGACAGCATTCTCATGGTGCCGAGGGGTCCAGGGTTTACTCACCTGTCGACGATTATTGATAGCAGCCCTCCAGACAGGAGGTGGAGCAGTCCAGAGATCTGGCCTCCAGGTTTGTTTCCTCAGGTCGCCTCCTCACTCAACGAGGCCAAGTCGGAACTCGAGCCAGCAGGTGATTTTTCATCGGGCAGAGCTCGACTCTCGAGCCAGAGCACGGCTCGCGGACAGGGCCGAGGTTCTTCCTCCTTGCCCAGTCATTCTTGGTTGGGCACTGGCGCCTGCTTGGGACTTCTCCGCGCCTCCTGGGTCTCTATGGCGGCCTGTACCAGCGTGGGTCCGCTGGGGCCGCTGGAACATAAGCGCCCTTCAGTGGGGCTGGCCAGCCAGTGGTCCCAACGCCATGCGATCCATGGACCAGCTAGTGACGCAGACCTAGGGATGTGGAACGCCCAGTGGTGGACCGCTCCAGTTCATCTGCAGGAGGACATCCTGCTTGTCCGCCTTCAGCCGGACGGTCTCTATCGACCGGCTGCCTCTCTGATGGGTTGGGTGCCCATCTGGGAACACCGAGCACACGGCCTCTGGTCCCTGCTGGGAGTCCTCGTGCCACATCAACCTGCTGGAAACCGGAAGGTCCGCCAGCTCTCACCGCCTTTTGCTCCATTTCTTCGGTCAAGTGGTCTGGGTCCAGATGAGATACACACGCACCATGTACTATCTAAACTGGAAGAAAAGGGACGCGCCTATGCTTCTATGCAAGGAAGCCCAGCATCTGGTCACTGCGCAGCCTGGGCATGGATCTCCTAGTTATTCATGTGGCAGGGGAGCCTCCAACACCCTGGCCGATGCCCTAAGCCGGATAGGGGCTGCCCCATTTAGTGGGTCTCTCCTGCCGGAGGTAGTGGATGATCTATTCTCCCATTGGGGCACACCCCTGGTGGACCTGTTCTCCTCCAGGGAAAATGCGAAGCCAAGGCTGTCTCCATGCCCGCCTCTCAGCAGGGTTCGCTGTAGGGGATGCCTTCTCGAGGCCGTGACCCCGGCCTCTTCTACGCCTTTTCCCCTGCTTCCTTGATGCACAAGGTGCTTCTCAAAGCAAGGAGGGACAAGGCGCAGGTGATTCTATAGCCCCAGACTGGCCCCCGCCAGTACTGGTACCAGATCTCCTCAGCCTCAGCTCCAGGCTCCCGAGGCAGATTCCAGCCCGCCTGGACCTGCTCTGTCAATCAGGGGAAGGTGGTCCATCCGACCTTCAATCCCTGCACCTGACGCGCCTGGTTCCTGAGTGACTAGAGTTCCAGGCCTTGGGTCTTTCCCGACGAGGTCCTCAACGAAGTTGAGGCATCCTGCATGAGTCGCACTCAGAAAATGCTACGCTTTCAAATGGAAGAGATTTTCCATTTGGTGCCAGGCAAGGCCTGGACCTCTCTCCTGTCTCCTGGTGAGTATATTGACTACTTTTGGTCCCTTTCAGCAAGGGCTTAGCCGACGACTTACAGGTGCACCTGGAGCCATCTTTGCTTACCGGGCGTGGCCGGGAAGCAGTAGCGCGCAGGAGAAGGTGTGTCTGGTGCTTTTCAAAGGCTTGATCACATTTCCTCCGTGCGAACTCCACCTCTGTGTGATCTACTACTGGTATTGTCAAAGCTCATGGGCGTTCTCATCTCGAATCAATGCACGGGTGTGAACTCTCACCTGTCGTGGAAGACCGCTTTGTGGGCTACTCGCCAGCCAGAAGGATGGGAGAGTCCAGGCGCCTGCAGAGTCTCCTTACCTGGTCTTCCATAGGGACAGAAGTTGTCCTTGCGCCTGCCCGAAATTCTCCCAAGGTGGTGTCGAGTTTCACCATAACCAGGTGTTGACTCTGCCGGTGTTCTACCCAATCACACCTCGGAGCCAAATATAGGCTCCATACTTGGACCCTAGAAGGTGCTGCTTACTGCGGCGAGCGACGGCTGAAATTGGGAGAGGTTTCAGCTGTTTGTCACTCACGCCTGAAGCCGCCTCCTGGCAGACCTGCAGCGCTAAGCGGACGTATAGGCAGGGGTCACCTCCCGCATAGATCTCTTGTTATAAGTTGGCGGGCATGGAGCCTCCAGAGGATAAGGAGCTCATTCCACCCGCCCATACTGCTGCATCGGTGGCTGCTTCCAGGGACGCCCCAATCCAGGAAATCTGCATGGCTGCTACCTGAAGTCGGCACACACCTTCATCACCCATTACCACATCGACCTTGAGTCACGCCGGGATGCTGGTTTTGGGGCCTCGGTTCTCCAGTGTCTATTCCCTAAGTAGGGGGTGTGTGCCTTGCTTCCATCCTCCCGGAGAACTGCTAGGAGTCTGCCAGACAGTGTGGATGAACAACATATCCATGTCCCTAGAAATACAGGTTACTGACCTGTAACAGGAGTTCTAGGAATGGTATATGTTGTTCATCCACCTGACCTCCCCGGCTAAGACGCACAACCTGAGCTTCCATGTGGGCCAGATCTGGTGTCATGGGGCGGAGCCGAGAGTTTTACCACCCGGGTGGGTGGGAGGATCCAGCTTGAAGACCTTCCGGCAAGATTTAAAGCGGCAAGGATACCCGCCAGACACTGTGGATGAACAACATATACTATTCCTAGAACTCCTGTTACAGGTGAGTAACCTGTATTTTCCCCGACGCCAGAAACCAGACACCACAATACCCGACGCTGGCCCACTGCCGGGTTTTGATACGCTCGGGCGGTATAACCTGTGATCTTATCCCCGCCACCGCCTTCGCGGGATTGCCGTGGACCTGCAGGAGACTTGGCCTCTGGTGGCTGAGGCCTGGGCCTGCTCACCAAAGAGGTCATGCAGCCGCCTCTGATGACTGACTGTGCCATCCCAGGTTCCCCATCTGAGGCTGCACACTCCTCACCACCTCTGGACTCAGGGTTTTTCCGCCTGATCCAGAGAAGGGCAGGGCACGCCTCCCCTGGGGCTTCCTAAGGGTCTGTTCCTCCTCCGGTCGGGAAAGGGAGTCTTTTTCCTTCACCTCGGACTTTCTGATTCTTCCAAGGCTGCTCCGGAGAGAGACAATGGGCCTCGCCTCTTGGAAGCCCAGGCTAAATTGACTTCCTCCGGGAGGATCCTTTACGGAGTTGCTTAGGAAAAATCCAGGAGGTTCATCAGTGGCAATTCCTGGAACCAGATCCTCAGAGACTGAAACTGCTGAACATCTGGATCTGCCCGTGACAGCTCCTATCTTGGTGCCACCCTGGATAGAGCCCTCACGCCAACCTCTATTACCACCATATGAAACAACTATTTACTCCCAGCCCTACTTCCTAGGAAGGAACAGGCTATTCAGGCTCCAGAGGGTGTTGATTTCGATTCTCACCTCGTACAACCTCGGTTGTGATAGCGCCACGCCAGTTGGCAAACCCCAAGTACCTTTAGCCTCGTCACCACCTGATAAGGAATCACGCCTTCTGGACCAGTATGGAGAAAGATTTACACTTCCTCCACGCTTGAGGATCAGGGCCCTGAACTATGTCAGCCATATGGGAGAAGACCAGAATGCTCTGACTCAGGTGAAGCCAATTGGACTCCTGCCTGACTCCCAAGTCAAGCAGGGAGTTGGCTGATCTTGTCCACGTGCTCGCTCGGCCAGTCGGTTACATGTCAGGTATGACATACGATGCAGTGGACACTGTTGGATTTGAGCTCAGCTTGTAGGGCTCACGCATCATGCTTGGCTCCTGTGTGTCAGGGTTGCATCCTGGAGGTGCAGTCTGTTATCTAGGAAGCACCCTTCCGTGGGTCGGTGTTTTCGGGGTGATGTCATGGACATCATCACCACCCAGAAGGGACGGCACTGAAGTCAGTTGATTCCATGTACCATCCCTATCAGCAGCAGCCTCCTTTCGTAGATGGAATCGCCAAAGCGAAACCCAAGGAAGACGGGCCACAAACGCCAGGCCCTCACAGCTGCTAAGCCTCCGCCAAAAAAGCAGCTGGGTGCTTCAGCCAGCGCTGCCCCACACCCACCTGACCTTCCCTCTCCCCTCTGCCTCAGGACTCCCCGGAGGAACTCGGTAGGAGGGAGGTTTTCCTCCACCTTCCGGATGGGAGAGATAACTGAGATTCTGGGTGCTCCAGCTATATAACAGAAGGACACTCAATAGAGTTTCTTCAGAAACCACCTTGCCACCCCTCAATGAAGTCGTCTTATTCAAGGGAACATCTTCTCTTGGTCCAGGAGGAAATTTCGGCTCTCCTGCTGAAACAAGCAGTAGAACCCGTTCCCCTTCATCTGCATGGGACGGGTTACTATTCCTATTTCTTCCTGGTCCCAAAGAAGACAGGAGATCTTAGACCAATTTTGGATCTCAGTTCCCTGAATCTTTTCGTAGAATATAAAAGGTTCAGGATGCTGCCTTTGCAGAGCCTTCTGCCCCTCCTCTGGCTGGGTCAATGGCTGTGTGCTCTGGATATGCATGATGCTTATCTGCACATTCTCATTCGCCCATCCCATCGCAAATACCTTTGTTTTGCATTCTAGGGGGACCACTACCAGTTCAGGGAGTTCCCGTTTGGTCTGTCCTCGGCCCCCCCCGAGTGTTTACCAAATGACTGGCAGTGGTGGCGGCCCACCTGCGTACCAAGGGAGTGCAGGCCTCCCATTCCTGGACGATTGGCTCCTGGGCGGCCTGGCCCAGGGAGTGAACCTCCTGCGCTGCCTCTCTCTTACCCAGCAGGTTTTTGCCTTCCTGGGTGTTACCATCAACCATTCCAAGTCTCATCTGGTCCCATCCCAGAGACTACAGTTTATTGGGGGCGGTTCTTGATACAACCACAGACCAGGCCTTCCTGCCTCCGGACAGGGCGTCCACCCTCCAGACCCAAATAAGTCTGCTGTCCAGCCGCAAGACGGTCTCTGCGAGGTCGGTCCTTCGCCCTCGGGTCAGGCTACTGCTATCCTAACGATTCTCAAGGCCACCCACATGAGAATTTCTCAGTGGACTCTTATGCTCCCAATGGGACCAGCTAGTGGACGACCTAGATCACCCAGTTCTGTCTCCTCACGATGCTTCGAGACTTGCAACGGTGGATGGTTCAAGAGAACCTGTTTCGAGAGTTCCTTTCTTTCGTCTCCAGACCCAAACCACATCGCTTTGGCGATATTGAGAGCCCATCTAGGCCCCTCATCGGACCCAGGGCTCCTGGTCCAAGCCAGAACAAGTTCTCCACATCAGTGCTCGAGCTTTGGCAGTGTTGCACGCCTCCAAGCCCTTCATCACCACATCCTTCCCGCCACCTAGCCATCCAGACGGACAACATGTGCGTGGTGGTACATCAACAAACAGGGAGGGACTCGGTCCTATCCTCTTTGCAGGGAGGCAATGAGGGTTTGAGATTGGGCAACACAACACGACCTTCACCTCACTGCAGTTCACGCTCCGGGAGTTGACAACACCCTGGCAGACAAGCTGTCATTCTTCTGCTCTGATTCACGAGTGGGAACTGGACCAAGGGGTTCTAGACAATATCTTCCGACTTTGGGGAACACCACAGGTCGACCTGTTTGCATCCCCCCTAAACGCAAAACTTCCCGTCTTCTGCTCGCTCGTTCCAGAGCGAGGCGCTTTTTGGAGCGAAGCTCTGTCTCTAGACTGGAAGGACAAATTTGTCTATGCCTTTTCCCCCAATTCCACTTATCCCACGGGTCTTGCAGAAACTAGCTTCAGAAGGAGCACGAATGACTCTGATCGCTCCTTTCTGGCCCAGGCAAGTTTGGTTCTCTCTTCTACAACAATGCTCATAGGATCCTCCCCTTCTCCTTCCTCTCTCTTGAGGTTTACTGACCCAGGATGAGGGGACCCTGGTCCATCCAGGCCTCAGATCCCTTCAACTGCATGCATGGCTCCTGCAGACTTAGCCCAGTCCCGTTTTGAGTGTCTCCCAAAGTGGCAGAGATTTTGGTGGAGGCCAGAAAACCCTCCACCAGCTCCACTTATGCCATGAAGTGGAAAAGATTCACTATCTGGGCTGCTTCTAAGAACGTGGAACCCTTCTCCTGTTCAGCGGGGCTTCTGCTGGAGTATCTACGTCATCTGTTTGACCTGGGTTTCGGTCATTCTTCTCTGAAGGTACACATGGCGGTCATCTCGGCCTACCATGTTCCCTTTGCAGACAAAGCTTTTGCTCAACTGGAGGTCTCTGAACCTTTCTCAGAGGGGTCCTCCATCTGAGGCCCCCATCCATACTCCTGCTCCCCTTGGGACTTGAACTTTGTCCAGAAACTTATTTCTCTCCCTTCAAACCTGCAGCTTCTAGGATTTGAAGTTCCTTTGTGGGAAGACTCTTCCTGGTGGCCATTACTGTTCGGAGAATTTAATGAGCTCCAGGCCCTGATGTGTAAAATCCCATACTTGATTTTTCACAAGGAACGTGTTGCTCTTCGCACAAATCCTAAGTTTCTTCCTAAAGTAGTAGCAGAGTCTACTCTAAATCAGTCCATAGTTACCTGCCTTTTTCACGCAGTACTCTAATCAAGGGGAGTATTTACTACATACTATGGATGTTCACTAGATTCTGAGATACTACACCAACAGGATGAAGGATCTCAGAAAGACTGATCAATTGTTTATCTCTTTTGCTCATAAAAGGGAAGGCAATGCTGTTTCCAAGCAATGCCTGTCTAAGTGGTTGGCTCATTGCTTCACTTTCTGTTATGACAAATACAACAAGACCCTCCCGGGTCAAGTAAGAGGCCACTCCACAAGAGGAGTAGCTGCTTCAGCCGCTTGTTTAAGTAGGGTGTCTGCGGCAGGCACTGTGCCAAGCGCCACCTGACCTCCGTCCATACCCTTTACTAAACACTACAGTTTGATGTCTCTCCTCGAGAGCAGGCTTTGGGCTGGCTGTTCTGCAAGGCCTCTTGTCTTGAGGCTTGCACAGCTAGAACTGCTTTTTGGAGTAGTTTTCCTCCTCCTGGTGCCTCTTTGTTCCAGACTGCTGGGGATTCAGTCCTATATGTAATTACCTACTGCAAGAGCCCTCTCAAAGTAAGATAGTAAATTTATGTGAGAACTTGCCGTAACAGTAGATCTTCAAGAGAGGCTCTTGCAGTAGGTAATACCTTCCTGCCCTCCAATACCCTAGGCTTTTTCAGCTCCTTTTCCAGTGAGGGAAATATCCACTCCTCTCTCGTCTGGCCTTTCTGGCCCGTGACGGGAAAGAACTGGAAGACTGTCGTCGGATCGCCCCTTTATGACATCGTCTCATGACGCCGGTCACCTGATCGGGGGCGGTCCCTCAGGGACTCGCTAGCTAGAAATTTTTCCGGGTCCTGCCGCGGCCAGTCCTGTGTGCATTACCTACTGCAAGAGCCTCTCTCGAAGATCTACTGTTACGGTAAGTTCTTACGTAACTGTACTTTCGGACACCTCGAGGACCAGGAGCAGGTCTTCCTCTTCCTTTTCAGGAGTTGGGGGATCTTCTGACGATAGGGATCTACCCAGTTCGCCTCCAGACTATCCCACCTTCATGGACATCATGAGGCACATCCATGCCACTAACAAATGGAGGCGGAGGACCTGGATGCTGAGTGCTGGAAACTGGCTTGTTACCAGAGGCAGAAGGAGCCCAAACCCTTTCAAACAACGTGAAGTCTTTCCTTATTCTGACATATGCAGTGATGTTCAACCTTCGAACTGCCCCAGAGAGGAAAGAGTTAACTTTCCATGCAAGGCATGGAACGCTGAGCTCGAGCTCGGTTGAGACTCTGTCTGTTGTTGTTTGAACTCAAACCGCCAGATTCTTTACTTTGCCTCACTGAACAGTCGCTCCGGAGATTTCTCCTTTGCTCGGTTCAATTTAGTCGGTTAAAGTGTCGTTTTTCCTGGTTTTAACCAATTTAATCCGCTTAACCTGTCGGTTCAGTCTCTGTCTGTGGTATCGTGAGTACTAGAGAGGTTTATTATTGTTTCTGTCTGTGGAACTTGTAAACGTTGGATTGGTTCGTTCAACCGATCAGGTTTGTTCAAAAAAGTTTGTTCTACTTTTAGAGTGTATACCCGTCCTTATCGGGTTCAAAAACTGATTTCATTACGGTTTTTTCCACTACCCGTAACACGGTCAGGAACCGATAAGGGTGTCTTACCTGGCGGATAGCCGATAAAAGGGTAAGTTTGGTTAGGACTGGCCATGTCTGAGAAACCCAAGAGAAAAACCGGGCCCACTGGGTTTCAACACTGTAGTGTGTGTGGGGAAGCCTTTGCTTAGGCTGACCCCCCCACCACCACCACCTGTGTTTGTCTGGGGTTTGACCACCTCGATTCAGACTGCCAGATTTGCAAAAATTTTCCCTCAGCTACCCTGGAAAAGAGAGTTGGTAGGCTCAGGGAAAGGGAGGCCAAAAAGTCCGCTGACCCGGATAGCCAGCCCGGTTCGGTTCTAACCGAGCGAGGAGGAGTGCCCTCTGACCAGGCGAAACTTCTTCGAGCAAAGGAGGCGACTCTGAGGAGCGGTTCCGTAAAGAGAAAGAAGGGATAAATCGGCCGTGCGGATCCTTTACAAGTTCTCTCCAATCGCTGATGAAATAGCCAAAAGCGATAAGGATTGTTCAGTCGCTAACCCCGGTTCCGACCGAACCGGCACCATCGGTTAGGGGCTCGGTTCGGTAGATTCCCCCAGTTCCAGATTATAATTAAGAGGATTTTTATGAACCGGAGGAGGAGGAAGGAGAGTATGAGGATAGTGATGGTGATTACGAAAGTCTGGATGTGCCCATTGACCCGGACATCTCCCCAGACAGACCTTCAGGGGTTTCTCCTCCTAGGCTTTCTGAGTCCCCTTCCCATTTTATGTTTTACAGAAAAGTGGCTGAAACTCTTCAGCTTCCTATGGAGGAAGCACTAGAGGATCAGGAGGAGCCTGATTACGTTGAGATGATGGACATCCCAGAGTTCAGGAGGCTGTCTATTCCCTTCATAAGTCTTTTGAAACAGACAATAAAATTTAAGATCTCCATTCTGTACCTCCTGTGGACAAGAGGTACACTCTCTCAGGCTCAGATATGGAGTTCCTTACCCAGCAATGCAGCCATGTTGGGGTAGTGCAGGCTGCTGCCTGTGATAAGGCAAATATACCCTTGGCTTCACATCCCCCCAGATAAGGACTCCAGGAGGATTGATGCCATGGCAAAGAAACAGTACATGGCAGCATCTTTAGGATTCAGGCAGGCTAATTATATGGCCTATACAGCCAGATACCAGAAGTCTAGATGGGACACTGTAATGGCTCTGGCTAAATAGGTCCCTGGCCAGCTTGACAAGGAGCTGGAGCAGGTGGCTGCAGATGGTATTGAGGCATCCAAGGTGCAGTTTCATGCTGCAGTGGACTCCAGTGATGTTTTATCTAGAGTCATGGCTACATCTGTGGCCCTTCGTAGGATGGCTTGGCTCAGATGTACTAGCCTGTCTCGGGATACCCAGACTAAGGCCGTGGATTTTCCTGTTGTGGGTAATTCTCTGTTTGGGGAGCAAATATAGAACTACATAAAGAAGAAAATGGATGAATACAGGACCACCTATAGGAGTGCTCAGGCCAAGGAAAGGCAAGCCACTCCCCAGAGGCAGCATTCCAGGGGCAGGGGCAGGCCTTTTCATAGGCCTTTCTACCAAGCCCAGGCCACCTCTTCCGCCTTTGCCCAGAGGGGTTCTTCAGAGGGAGAGGCAGACTGGGTACAAGCAGGCCTGCTACCACCCCTCAGCCTAAAGCCCCTGCCAAACAGGCACCCTGATGAGTTTGCCAGGGCCGATTCCCCACCACCTGTAGGGGGCAGGCTGGCTTACTTTGTCCAGGACTGGATGTCTTTAACATCAGACAAATGGGTCCTGGAAGTAGTGAGCCAGGGACTGGTTCTCGGCTTCAAAAAATTTCCCAAGATGAGAACCAGATCCTTTCCACCTACAGATCCTTCAGAGGCACTTGCCCGAGAGGCAGAGGTCTCTTCCCACTTGGCTCTGAGAGCAATAGAAAGAGTTCCACCTCTACACAAGGGAAAAGGATTGTACTCCAGGTACTTCCTAACTCCCAAAAAGACTGGAGAATGGCGGCCCATCCTGGATCTCAGATATTTAAACGAGCACCTTTTAAAGCCAAAGTTCAAAATGGTGACTCTGGGAATAATTCTACCCTCTCTAAGGCCAGGAGACTGGCTAGTTTCCCTGGACCTCAAGGATGCCTATTTCCACATTCTCATCAGAAGCTCCCCACGAAGTACCTCAGGTCTGAGTTGCCCTCAGGCCACTATCAATTCAGAGCAATGCCCTTTGGTCTAACTTCAGCTCCAAGGGTGCTCACAAAATGCCTGGCAGTAGTGGTTGCTTTCCTAAGGAGAAAAAAGATCTCCATCTTTCCATACCTGGACGACTGGCTCATAGTAGGTCAGTCTCCAGACCAAGTCAAGTCACACCTACAGATAACTCAGCAACTGCTCACTTCTCTAGGATTCCTTCTGAATCTTTCAAAGTCAGTTCTAGAGCCTGTGCAGCTCCTCACCTTCATAGGGGCAGAGCTGGATACATTAAAGGCAAGAGCCTTCCTTTCCCTGGACAGGGCAAGGACCCTTGTTACACTGGCCTCTTCATTCACCCTCCGGGTGTCTCGACCAGCAAGGCATTTTCTGCAGCTCCTCGGTCACATGGCTGCCTCTACAGCAGTGGTCCAAGGAGCAAGATTTCAGATGAGGGACATTCAATTCCACTTAAGAGCCTTCTGGTCTCAGAGAAAGGATCCTCTGACCAAACTAATCCCAGTGACTCGAACCCTGATCCAGGCTTTACAATGGTGGCAGGATCAGGACAACCTAAGACAAGGAGTTCCCTTTGTCACTCAATCTCATTCTCTAATCCTTACCACAGATGCCTCCCTCTTGGGATGGGGAGCCCACTTGGGGGACCTGACCACCCAAGGGTTGTGGTCACCTCAAGAATATCTGCTTCACATCAATCTCTTAGAACTCAGAGCAGTGTTTCTAGCACTTCAAGCTTTTTCCAAGTCTGTTCAGAACAAAGTAGTTCAGATCAGGACAGACAATACCACCACAATGTGGTACATCAACAAGCAAGGGGGCACTCGGTCTACGGCCTTGTGCACAGAGGCAATGAAGTTGTGGTCTCTGGCCTATTCCCTATTCCCTGAATACCTCTCTCATAGCAGTGCACCTCCCAGGGAAGGACTGTCCTGGCAGATGCTCTCAGCAGGATATCTCGGGGCCATCACGAATGGTCCCTAGATCCCCTGATTTTGAAGGTGATCTTCTCCAGATGGGGCACCCCACAGATGGATCTTTTTGCAGCCCCAGACAATCACCAACTTCCCCTTTTTTGCTGCAGGCCCCCAGTGTTGGGCTCAGTCCCCCTGGATGCCCTAGTTCTCAGTTGGGAAGGGAAGTTCCTGTATGCTTCCCCCCCTTCCCTGTCCTGTTCAAGGTACTAGTCAAAATCAGGTCTCAACCCTGCAAAGTGATTCTGACTGCTCCAGACTGGGCCAGACAGCTCTGGTACCCCCTCTTGCTGTCCTTAGCAGTCCATCTTCCCCTGTTTCTTTCTAGGAATTACAACCTGTTAACATGTTCTCAGGGGAGGGTCTGGTATCCGAATCTCAAATCTCTCAATCTCAAGGCCTGGCTCTTGAAGAGTTAGAATTTGTGGATTTGCATCTCTCTCAAGGTGTTCTGGACATTTTGAAGGCTTCCCGAAAGCCTTCCACCAGAAAGGCTTACAACTCAAAATGGAAAAGGTTTACTATTTGGTGCCCTGGGAAGCATATTTCTCCAGAGTTTGCTGGGTTGCCTGCAGTCCTTGACTATATTGCTCATCTCAATAGCTTGGGACTCAGACCAGCTACACTTAGAGTGCATCTGGCAGCTGTCTCTGCCTTCTTGTCAGCAGGCAAGCACTCTTCCCTTTCAGCTCGTCCTGTATTCTGTAAGTTCAAGGGATTGCTGCATACTAATCCTCCCTTCAGGGACCCTGCCCCTGCTTGGGACCTTAATGTTTGCATTGCTCAGCTTATGCAACCCCCTTTTGAGCCTTTGTCCTCAGCAGAGCTTAAGTACTTGACTTGGAAAACTGTGTTCTTGGTAGCCATTACTTCTGCCAGACGCATAAGTGAGTTACAGGCCCTGTCAGTGGAGCCTGATTTTTCTCTTTCCATAGAGATAAGGTGGTCCTCAGGACTAATGGGAAGTTTTTGCCTAAGGTGGTTTCAGATTTCCACCTTAACCAGTCTGTGTCTCTTCCTGTTTTCTTCACTGACTATTCCTCCTCTGGGGAGAGGAGGCTGCACAGCTTGGATGTGAAAAGGGCCATTGGCTACTACATAGAGCGTACCAAGGGTCACAGGTTTGACTCCCTCCAACTGTTCCTCACTTATGGTGAGGTTGGTAAGGGGAAACCTGCCACTAAGAGATCTATTGCCAGGTGGATTGTCTCTTGCATACAGTTTTGCTATGAAAAATTAAGTAGGATCCCACCCTCAGGCCTGAGGGCTCACTCTACCAGAGGTACAGCTGCTTCCCTGGCTGCTGCCAGGGATATTCTTATCTTAAAGATTTGTCAAGCAGCCACCTGGAAACCGGTACATACTTTTACCAAGCATTACTCTCTGGATATCCAGGCTAGGAGTGATGGTCGGTTTGGCACAGCAGTGCTTCAGAGCCTATTCCCGAAGTAGGTTCTGTCCCTCCATGGAGGTACTGCTTGGTAGTCTGCATATGTCAGAATACAGCAAGACTTCATGTTTGAAGAAAAAATTACTCACCTTAGTAATGTTTCTTCTAATGGAGTCTTACTGTATTCTGACTTCCACCTCCCTCTCAGAACCTGGGTTTTGGGATGTGGGTGGGCAGCAACAGTGTTGGCACTCTGGAGGTGCCTTATTTTTCTCACCCTCTTAATTTGGGTGTGTGTGTGTTGTGTTTTGTTTTATTTTTGGGGTTTCCTGACTTGAGTCTTTGCCTTGGAACCAAAAAAAATCTTTATTATATTTAGTAGCCAGTTGGCTAGTGCAAGTTTACAGTTTCCACACAGGACACCCAATGAGTATAGCTCGTAAAATCTGGCGGTTTGAGTTCAAACAACAACAGACAGAGTCTCAACCGAGCTCGAGCTCAACGTTCCATGCCTTGCATGGAAAGTTAACTCTTTCCTATCCGGAGCAGTTCGAAGGTTGGACATCACTGCATATGTCAGAATACAGCAAGACTCCATTAGAAGCAACATTACTAAAGTGAGTAGTTTTTTCTTGTGGTGCCTCCTCTGGTCGTCACTTTTCAAGACCTTACCAGGACAACTTGGAAACATCCGGCCTCAGTCCCAGCTGTTCCCAAAAAGTCAGATAGGTTATACATGGCTCCGAGGGATGAGCCTTTTTTGGCAGAAAACCCTTGGGCTGATTCCACAGTGATCGTGGCTGCTCATGACAAGTCAAAGCAGCCAAGTATCTAAACTCTCCGCCTCCTGATCAGGAGTCCCGTTTCTTGGACCAGGTAGGCAAGAAAGTCTATTCTGCCTCCACCTGGTCCCTTAATTTCTTTTTTTTTTTTTTTTTTCTGTTTAACCAGGAGTAGCACACTAAGCTGAAAGCTTTTTTACAGGTGCATCCTGGGAGCACAGGGAAGTTAAGTGACTTGCTCAGGGTCACACAGTATTTAAGTGGAAGTTGTGGGATTCAAACCCAGGTCTGGTGTGCTGAGTGTCACCTAATTTGCAGCTCAGAGCCTTAAACCACTGAGCTATACTGCGCATGTGGTCCAGTAACAGAATGCGCTCTGGGATAAGGGACAGGAGCTTGTCAGTGCCTTGCCAGATTCCGCACAAAAGATGGAACTTCTGTATGTATTAAAATTGGGCTCTGATGTAGGCACGCATGTTCTACGTGCCTCGTACGACACTACGGATACGGCGGCTAGGGCGTCAGCGTCAGGGGTCTGCCTTCGCCGCCATACGTGGCTGAGATGCTCCAGCTTTCAGAACAATCTGCAGTCCAGAATCGGGGACCTCCTGTTCCATGGTTCAGTCCCCTTTGGGCAGGAGACCGAGGCTTTGATTTCTTGTCTCTAGGAGTCTGGCAAGTCTATTTGGTCCGTCCGCCAGATGTACAAGGGGGACCAAAGACTCTTCTGAAAATTGCCATTTCATAAATCCTCAGGCCAACAAGCCCTTGGCAGCAACGAGGGATAGAGAGGTGGCTTCAGAAGGAAGACTGGCAACCAACAGCTTGGTGGTGCACCTTTTTGAGGCCCCAAGTCCTCCCACTCCTCCCTCTCCCAACCCTCGGCTCCGCCCAGTGACTCGCCACTGACGACCCCCCCGCCTCCGGCGGAGGCTTTAGGGGAGGCAGTAGGGGTCACTTCTCCCTACATCTGGAGGGATGGAGATCTGTCACATCAGACCAGAGGGTGTTAGACATCATAAGGAGACATCACATGCTGGAGTTCACCTAGATTCCTCCAGAAACTGCACCAAAGTCCTTGTGAAACCCTCCTTCTCACATTTCTGTGATAGGAGAAATCGAGGCCCTCTTGCAGGGAAAGGCAATAGAGTTGGTTTCTCTGCGACAGCTGGGAAAGGAATACTGCTCACATTTTTTTCCTGGTTCCAAAGACGCAAGCTCTTCGGCCTATCCTGGACCTCAGTTCTCTAAATAATTATATACAATACTGAAGGTTCAAAATGGTGACCCTTCCAGGTCTCGTTCCTCTGCTGCACCAGGGAGACTGGCTCTGTTCCCTGGACATGCAAGATGCTTACATGCACATTGGGAGCTCCCCCCACATGAAGTTTCTGAGGTTCTGCTTCCAGGGGGAGCATCATCAGTTCCGGGTTCTTCCGTTTGGCCTCTTCTCCGCTACTTGAGTCTTCACCAAATGCTTGGCAGTGGTAGCTGCGGCTCTAAAGCGCAGGGGACATTGTGTCTTTCCTTACCTCGATGACTGGCTCTTAGCAGCCCCATCGAGAAAACGCCTGCTTCGAGCTCTCTGAGACACTTCTACATTGTTCCGAGAGGTGGGGATCACCCTGAATCTACCAAAGACTCACCTTTATAGGGGCGGTCCTGGATTCACTCCAGGGCATGGCCTTTCTTCCTTGAGGAGGAGATCGCATGAGAGAGGTGGCCAGTTCGGTTCTAGTAACCCTTCGGGTCTCAGCCAGGACCTTCTCCAGACTTCTGGGGCATATGGCAGTGGCCATGCTGGTAGTTCCTTTGGTCTACCTCCACATGAGGGTCCCACAATGGATGCTCGGTGCAGTGGGACCATGGCTCTGACGGTCTGGACCATGTTGTCTGGATCTCGAAGCCGGTCAGGAGGACCCTGCATTGGTGGTTGGACCCTTTGAACCTCAACGAAGGGATTCCCTTTTGACAGGAGCCCTGGGATGGACTCTGACAACAGATGCCTCAGTCTTGGGCTGGGGACATACCTCAGGGATCACCAGACTTTTGGGGGGTCTGGTCTCCGGAGGAGCACGTCCTCCACGTAAATGTTCTGGAAATGTGGGTGGTCCTCAACACCCTAAGGGCCTTTCAGGAGGACCTCATCAGATTTTCTTCTTCTACAGACAGACACCACAGCAGTCATCCCATGGGTGGCAATATATCCTACATATTGCTGGTACCACCTCTTCCCTAAAGAATTGCTGGTTAAGATGTTGTATGTCTGATTTTAATTTACTATGTTATGTGTATGTAAATGACATGCTTTGTAAGGTACTCCTTTACCCTATCTATTGTATGCTTAATCTACTGTGTAGTCTTATCAATGTATGTACTACTGTGTAATCCTGTCACTGTATGTAATCATTGTCTGTAACTAATCTGGGTCGCTCCTGAAAAAGGGACCTCTGGTCTCAGTGAGCTTACCGGGTTATCAAAATCTAAATAAATACATGGTTGTCTTTTACATCAACAAGCAAGGGGGAAATCACTCCTACCCCCTGTGCAGGGAGGCGATGAGTCTGGTATTGGGTGCTGGAACATCACATTTTGCTGTCTGCCGTCCATGCTCCAGGCACCCTAAATGACTTGGCAGCCAGCCTCAGCAGGTCTCGGTCCAAGGCGCACGAGTGGGAGTTGCTAGTCTGTAGTGGACCAGCTGTTTGACACGTGGGGTCGTCCAGAGCTGGACCTCTTTGCATCTCCACACAATGCCAAACTGCCAGTTTTCTGCTCGCGAGAGCATGCGCCTGGTGTTTTCTGGCCAGACACATTGTCCCTTTGTTGGGCAGGAAGGTTTCTTTACGCCTTCCCTCCTTTTCCTCTCCTTCAGCGAGTGTTGCTGAAGGTACAGGCCGAGGGGGCTCGAATGAATCTGATCGCCCCACTGTGGCCCTGGCAGATTTGGTTCCCACTACTTCAGCGATTGTCCTACAAACCTCCAAGTCTGCTGCCAATATGCTCGCAACTGCTATCCCAGGACCAGGGCAGGCTGGTGCACCCAGATCTCCGGTCCCTACACCTTCATGCTTGGCTTCTGCAGAGATAGCCAAATCCAGGTATGGGGTTACATATGAAGTGGCTGACATTCTCGTTTCTGTGAGGACGCCCTCAACCCGCTCCACCTATGCCATGAAGTGGAAGCGGTTCTGCCTTTGGGCTTTGTCCCACCATCTGGATCCCCTTTCCTGCCCGGTGAACTCGGCATTACAATATCTCCTCTCCTTGTATCAGCAAGGCCTGAGTTATTTGTCCATAAAGGTGCACATGTGGGCAATCTCTGCTTATAGAGTCCTGTTTGGAGACAGGACCCAGGCTCAGTTGGACATGGCCCGCACCTTTTTACGGGGCATTCTGCATCTACGACCTCCCATCAGGGATCCTGTCCCTCCCTGGGATCTCCTCCCTTTTTGTGATGGAGAAACTGAGTCTTCCCCTTTTTGAACCCGCAGCTGCATGTGAGCTGCATTTTCTTTCTTGGAAGGTTTCCTTTTTAGTTGTTACTTCCACTTGAAAAGTTTCCTAGCTACATGCTCTGATGTGTAAGGAGCCTTATATTATTTTTCGTCGGGGAAAGAGTTCCCCTCAGAACAAATCCTAAGTGCTTACCTAAAGTGATCTCGGAGTTGACCTTCAACCAGTCGGTTGACCTTCCAGTCTATTTTCCCACCCTACCAATCAGGGAGAGTCTCTCCTGTACACATTGGATGTCCACAGGCCGCTGAGGTAGTACTTTAAGCGGACAGCGGTATACTGCAAATTGAAGCAATTGTTTGTGGCCTTTGCGCCTCAGCATCTGGGCAAACTGGTGTCAAAACAGACCATTTCCCGATGGCTGGTGCACTGTAATAGTGTACTGTTATAACAAGTACAATAAACCTCTGCCAGGCTCGGCCAGAGGTCATTCCACTAGCAGAGTCTCTACCTCCTTCGCCTCCTTAAAAATGTCTCCCTTTGAGACATCTGTGCAGCTGCTATTTGGAATTGGGTGCACACTTTCGTGAGGCATTACAGTCTGGACATTGCTTCCAGGCGCTGAGCCGGTTTCAGCCTGGCAGTTCTCCAAGGACTCTTGTCCTAATTTGCTGATTCCAGCCTTGGGCTTTACCATCTTATCTGCCATCCTACCTCCCGGGACTAGTTGCCTCCTTGGTGCGGGACTGCTTGGGATTCTGTCCTAGTAGTAATAGCCTGCTGCAAGAGCTCCCACTCGAAGTAGGATAGTACAATTACGCAAGAACTTATCATAACAATAGATCTTCAAGAGGAGCTCTTGCAGTAGGCACTGCTTTCCCGCCCTCCATACCCTAGGAGAATTTTTCAGCATGTCTAGGACAGGCTTTGCCTGGTTTTCTCGCTGAGATCAGTTTGCGGGTCTTGGAGGGGGAACTGAGGTGGAGCCGGGGTCCGCCCCCCTTTGTAGCATGACCGATGTCGGGCAGAGCCGACATCAGGGCGTCTCGGGGCCTGTACTGCTGGCCAAGTTTTTTCTGGTGGGTCCCAAGGTCTGGCAGTAGTCCTAGTAGTAATAGCCTGCCGCACGAGCTCCTCTCGCAGATCTGCTGTGATGGTAAGTTCTTACGTAACTACTTTTCTGCACCATCGACTGCCCCAGTGGCGACACCACCGGCTGCCCCAGACCATTGACCCCTCCAAGTCAGGACAGGCTGTGAGCACCGCCAGACTTGTTATGACTGAGGTGCCATCGACGTCAGGGATTGTGCTTTCTCCTGTTGACATCACAGGGCGTGCCTATACTTCAAACATGCACATATGTGCAGGTGGTGCTTTCGTCCTTCACGGACATGTTGCAGCGCCTGCTACCTGCTTCTTCTGCCACAGGAGTGGCGTTGACGGGGCACTTCCAGCAAGCCCAGACTCCTGTCAGGTTGACGAGCCAGTTGCCTTCCAGGGCATTGACTGCCTCTTCTGTTCCCTCCTTGAGGCCTACAGAAACCGTTCATTAGGACTATAACCCTGACTTCATCATGGCAGAGGAAGAGTATGTGGAAAGCTCTCACGAGAAGTCCAGCTCCCCCATCTCTACAGGGAGTAAGGACTCCATAATGTATACCCTGAGCTCCCCCTCCTGAAGACCCTTCATTCCTCTCCAGGATGCAGCAACTCCAGTCTGCAATGGGGTTTGAATCTGAAGAGCAGGGCATAGCCAAAAGAAATTTGGTAGTTTTTAGAATTGTCTGACTCTCCAACAATTATTATTCCTCCTCTGTTGCCTGGCCAAGAGGATGCCACCCTGGCTGCCTGGCACACACCAAACATTATACCTGCCATTCCTAGGAAGGCAGATAAAATGTATCGGGTCCTCTCAGGTAAGCCCTTTTTTGTAGGCCAGCCTGTGGCTAACTTACATGTAATAAATGCAGCCCATGATGGGCCTAAAATGTCTAAACATCTCAGTTCTCTCACTCCTGTCAAGGAGTCTAGGAGACTTGATATTCTGGGAAAGAAGACCTTTGCTTTTGCTACCTTTAGCCTGGGGATTGCAAATCAACAGGCCCATAAAATACCAGAATACCTTCTGGAGGAAGGCCAAGGCAGTGGCCCAAGCCCTACCAGAGTATACTCCTAAACAGGAGCTGCTAAAGGCCCTTCAGGCAAGGGCAGATGTAGGTAATCATTTTTCACACTGTACCTATGACATCTGATACGTCTACTAGAGCAGCAGCCTCTAGTGTCTGCCTGAGAAGACATTCTTGGTTGAGAGTGGCAGGATATGCCAGTGATGTGCAGCAATCCATCCTAAATGCCCCATTTAAAGGATACAAGCTGTTTGGAGCAGACATTCAGGATATTCTCTTAAACCTACAGGCCTCGGGCAGGACTTTAAAATCAGTGCACTCCCTTGGCCACACACAACCAAGAAGTAGGCAGAGGGTGCTCTTTTGTCCGGCCACCACCAACAGACACAGTTCAGGAGCCAGACAAAGTAAAAGCAGAGGAGGATCCGCTTTGCCTGCCCCAGGACCCACCCCAGGTGCCCATTCAAAAGTCCTAGAGTTGGGAGTGCGGCTGCAGCTGTAGGATCTGCATCTGCATGACTAATTCCTAGACCCTCACCCACCAGTATCTTTGGGGGTTGTAATAGGGGGTTGCTTTTTGCCTCCACCTAGACCAGTGGAGGAAGGTTATGCTTGGGTCCTGCAGATAAGAGCCAGTGCCATGCTGTACAGCTTCTGGAATTACCTCCAGACCATCCAGCAGTCCCGTTCTCCAGAACACATACAGATACTGCTAGAAGTGCATACCCTGATCCAGAAAAGGGCCATAGAACCAGTTCCTTGGGAACAAAGGAACAGGGGATTCTATTTTCACTACTTCCTAGTCCCAAAATGTACAGGGGATCTGAGACCCATCCTGGACTTGAGAGAACTGAACCTCTTTATTCAGTACAAGAAGTTCAGAATGGCCACTCTACAAGGCATGTTAACCACTACTGCAAGTAGGGGCCTAGATCTGTTCCCTGGACATGCAGGATGCATACCTGCATATAAAGATCTGTCCCCCTCATAGGAAGTGCCTTAGCTTCATTTTCCAGGGGTAACACTTATCAATTCAGGGTATTGCCCTTTGACTTATCTGCGCCACGGTTCTTTACCAAATGTGTAGCGGTAGTGGCAGCAGCTGTCAGGAGAGGACTGTCTTCCTCTGCCTAGATGATTGACTGCTCAAAGCCTACTGCAAAGAGCAGCTTTACCAGATTCTAGCATGCATCAGGCAGCTGTTCGATGCCCTAGGAATTACAGTCAGCGAGCAGAAATAGTTTCTTGGCTTTCTGCCCTAGGACAGAGCTGAAGTCTGATTGCACAAGCCCAGATAGTGTACAACAGTAGGTATGTCACAGCCCGGACATGCCTGAGGCTCTCAGGCCTGATGGCAGCAGCAATTGTTATGGTGCCACTGGCCAGATTGCATATGAGGATTTCTCAATGGACCTTAAGGGTTCAGTGGGATCAGCGCACAGATGACTTGGAACAGAAAGTTCTAGTAACCTCTACTGTTTGGATAGTACTGCTGTCGTGGATGGAACCCAGCCATTTTTTGAAAGGGAATTCTTATCAGATTCTCACTACAGATGCCTCCAGGACGGGCTGAGGGCGCATTTGGGGCCCCATCAGACACAGGGAACCTGGACCAGAGTGAATATCCTTCACATAAATGTCTTGGAGAATGAGGACTGTTCTGTACAGCCTACAAGCCTTCCAGACCCATCTCTCCCCAGTATCTCTGCTGTTAGACAGCATCAGTGTGATGCATTACATAAACAAGCAGGGGGTGGGATTCACTCCTACCGTCTATGCAGGGAAGCGATGAGGGTTTGGTATTGGAGTCTAGAACACTGTCTAGAGCTATCAGCAGTTCATGTTCTAGGTGTCCAAAATATTGGCAGACATACTAAGCAGGTCACAGTCCAGAATGCATCACTGGAAGCTGTTGACCTAAGTTGCAGAAGAACTGTTGCACAGGTGAGGTTGTCCAGAGTTGGACCTTTTTGTGTCTCCACATAACGCAAAACTGCCGCTTTTCTGCTCATTCGCTCCAGGGTTTGGAGTTTGTTTTTTTTGGCGAGACGTGTTGTCCCTCTTGGAAGGGGAGGTTCCTTTATGCCTTTCCTCTAATCCAGACAGTGCTACATAAGCTCCAGATTGAGGGGTTAACTCTGTTGCTCATTTTTCCCCTTTGTCTTCATCAGATCTGGTTCCTCGTACTGAAGCAATTGGCAGTGGAACCTACAGTACCAATATCCCTGTGCAAGGGCCTACTGTAGCAGAAACCGGGAACCCTGGTCCATCTGACCCTCAAGTCGGTCCATTTCCAGTAGATGATGTTCTGGTGGCTGCTAGAAAACCTTCCACATGGCAGCCCAGTGGCGCTGAGGGTTGAGGTACTGGATGCCACACCTCGCGGCACATCGGCGACTGAGAGTTCAGGAATGAATTTAGGTCATTGGGGTTGGTTGGCGGGGAGGGCGGGAGCAGGATTTAGCAGCCGAAAGACAGCTCTCCTCTCTGTGGGAGGGATCTGGTTGCTCCAACCACATGACTGCCCTCAGGTGTAGGTCTGGGGGGTGCGTAGGATGGAAAGCGGCATGAAAGGAGGGTGTTGTGGATCTGCAGTGGGCACATGCCTCCACACGTGGACATGCGGCCACAACAGGTAAGGGAGAAAACTGTCAAAATGGTGTTATCCAGCAGGATGACATGGGTCCTCCACAGGCTTCGCACCCAGACAGGTGGTCATCTCCGTGCCATCGAGGTAAGTCCTGTTGAACACTGGGGTTACGGGGCTCTGGGGGACCGGTAGATGGGGGCAGGCTGACACGGGAGGAGGAAAAAACAATAAAAAGAAAAGAGAACCTTCCACCAGGGCCACTTATTCCATGAAGTGGAAGCAGTTTGCTTTGTGGGCCACTTATCAACTGGAGCCCTTCACTTGTCCGCAAAATCAGGTTCTAGAGTATTTGCTGTCCTTGTGAGATGCAGGTTTGCAGTACTCTTCTATCAAAGTACATTTGGCAGCTATTTCAGCCTTTTACATGCCTATTGAGGGTTGTACACTTGTTTAGTTGGAGTTGGCCCATACGTTTTTATGGGGCATTCTACACCTGAAGCCTCCTATCTGCAATCCAGTTTTGGCTTAGGACCTGAATTTTGTGTTAGAAGAGCTTATTTTGGCTGGGACTTGTGGCTTACTCTCTCTCTCGGAAAGTGTTGTCTTTAGTTGCTATTACTTCTACTCTCCATTTCAGAGCTTCAGACTAATATGTGAGCTTCCTTATTTGATCATAAAAACAGGGTGTCTTTACGTACTAATCCCAAGTGCCTTTCTAAAGGGGTGCCAAAGTTTACTTTAAATCGAACCATTTGCCTACCAGTTTATTTTCCTGAGCATGCCAATCCAGGGAAAGCATTACTCCATATTTTAGATGTACGTAGAAATACTCTGGTACTATATACACCACATGAAGGACTGCAAGAAGTCCTTACAGCTTTGTTTCCTTCGCCCCGGGGAAGAAGGCGCACCTGTTTCTAAACAATGCCTGTCAAAATGGTTGACCCAATTGTATTACTTTTTGTTATAGAAAGTACGGTAAAGAACTCCTGATGGTGTTTGGTCATTCCACAAGGGGCATGGCCACTTCTGTAGCCTGTCAAAAACGTGTCGGCAGCACAGATCTGTGCAGCTGCCACCTGGAGTACTGTCCACATTTTCACTAAACATTAGTCTGGACATTGCCAATTGAAAAAGGGCAGATTTTGACCTAGCTGTACTTCAAGGCCTCCTTTCTTAGGCCTGTAGGCTCCAGCCACTCAAACTGTTTTGTCAGAACTGCTTGGTACTCGTTCCATAGATGTGGCTTGATGAGAGATCCTCAAAGAACAGTTGCGTACTTGCTGTAACAGCAGATCTTCAGTAGAATTTCTTCCATCAGGCCATGCCGTCAACCCTTCATCTCCCTTGGATTCAGAGCTCTGTAATTTCTGCCTGTCTCCAGGATGGTCTGCTTGCTGTTTCCAGCCTCACCTGGTAGGCAGGACCAAAGTTCTCTCCTGGTTCCCTAGAGGGAGGTCCTCTGAACATATTAGGCGAAGAACTGAGAAGGGGAGAGGCTGCCCACATTTATATGGGAGTGCCAACATGGGGTGTCATTGTGGGTGGCCCCTAGCAGACTGCTTGCAAAAAGTTTCCATGTGGTCCTAGTGCCTGGCGGCTATAGTTCCATAGGTGTGGCCTGATAGATTCTCTCGAAGATCTACAATTATGGTAAGTATGTAGTTCTTCTTTTTATGGTTGATTGGGAAAGCAGTGAGGAGTGTGGCTGATCAAGGGGTTATTGAGCCATTTTATCACCGCATGCTTGTTGGGTGCCATCTCGGGAGACCAGAAACTGCACATTGCCAGCTGCAGCCATCTTGACACAGGCCACGCATATGCAGTAAGTGCAGTGTTCATTCTGGTACAATCCGTGCATGGGCATTGGAGCATGGTGGCCATACTGGGAAGGCACTGTGGCGTGAAATCACTGCCATGGATATTTTAAAGCACAGTTTTTGTGATTCTTTGATCACTGCATCACCATTGTTCCATAAAATAATGTATTTGGACAAATACAAGCTTTCACAACACTTTTTCTAACTCCTTCAGGGAGTCCCCGAAAACTGCACCTAAGAAAAACAGATCTAAGGCCCCCAAGTGCTAGACAAGGCTCTGGTCCATAGTAGCTGGCTCCTGTCATTCATGTAGCAGTACTTAAGAAGCACCTCGGAGTCCTGATCCATAACTCCATTCTGGGCCTCAAGGATTCGCAGTAGCCGGTCACATTTCAGGACCTTCCTGACTTTAACATGGAAGTCTCGCATGTCACGTAGAAGGAGACAGGGTCCCAGGGTACCTATGGTACAAGTCCTAATAAAAATGTGGTGTCCCACGCACCCTCATGGGTAACTCAATTTATGTGCCTTTTTTTGGTAACGTGCTAACTGCTGCAGAAATTCAGGGCAAAATGATGCCCAGTTTGTTTCAGTATAGAAGCAGTAACTTGCACAAGTTCATTTAAGCTTCCCAAAATGTATATTGCACTCTTCCCCAAGTCCTCACAACTTGATGATAATTGCACAACAGTAAAGTGCTACTTGTGCTCAGTATGCCATCACATATTCCAAACATTCCATTATAAACAGCAAAATTGCGAAAAGGCTAGTTTAACCCAAATAGCTTTAAGTGAGAATCCATCCACCATGGTGTCTCAGTCCTCATAATCTTCCTCAGGGTGGGGCTTAAGTAGTCACAGTCGCCATGGTTACCTGTGTCACTACCATTTCACTTAAAGGGACATGGTGATTCCTGAGACTGCCTTGTGTTCTATTGGCTCTTTGCTATCACCCCAGTGCACAACGTGCATTGTTACATAACTAAATTACTGTATACAATAACAAAATCATTTGCACTGAATTTCAGCAAAGCTTGCACTTTGCCAAGAAAAGCAAATATTTTTATTAGTTTTATAAGAAACATCTTACAGTTGCCACAACTAGCACATACATCACAATGAAAATCTAGAAGTCACATAAGTATGTCAACAGTGCACTCTAGGTCTTTCCTCATTTGAGGGCACACATTCAGTAAGAAGTCCAGCATAGTTTATTGAAATTTAGTCCATGTTTACCATACAGACTATGTACCGGTCCAGTCAGAAGCCATTTTGGCGTCAGCCCTTTTAACGTTCCCACCAGCCAGCAGCCCAGAGGTCAGCAGCAGTGAGGATCTTAAGCATAAGGCCTCCTCTCAGAACCTCGGGAGTTCCGCTCCCAGAACCGCCATGTCATCCCAGGCTGCTCTGCCTGACTCCTTACCTGACACCCCCTCCACCAGCTGAAGCCCTGGGAGAGGTGGTGGGGGGTCACTTCTCCCTCTACTTAGAGGGATGGAGCGGAATTGCATCTAACTAATGGGTTCTGCAGCTGATAAAAACGGAGTACACAACAAAGTTTTTGGTGGTTACCCCCAGACAACCCTCCCGCTATTCCCCATTCCATGCAGCCCTCATCCAAGAGGAGATCCAGGCCCTACTGGACAAACGGGCAGTAGAGCTGGTGCCAGCCTCCCAGAGGCGAAAGGGTTATTCCCAATTTTTCCCTATTCCCAAGAAAACCAGGGATCTACACCCCATCTTGGACCGCAGCAGCCTGAACAAATACATGGAGTAATAAACTGTTCAGGGTGGTAACCCTTCCCGGCGTCATCCCCCGTTGCACCAAGAGGACTGGCCTTCTTCGCTGGACATACAGAATACATACCTTCACATCCTGATCGCCCAGCCCCACGCAGGTTCCTTTATTTCCTCTTTCAAGGGCACAACATCCAGTTCCGAGCCCTACCATTCAGACTGTCCTCAGCACTTGGAGTCTTTACAAAGTGCGTCGTGGTAGTGGCAGCTGCCCTCTGCGTAAGGGGTCATTACATCTTCCCATACCTGGACGATTGGCTCCTCACTGCCCCTCCATGGAAAGGCTGCTACAGACCATGGAAGATGCTTTTTCCCTATTCAGAGTTTTGGGACTCACCCTGAACCTTCCAAAGTCCTCCCCCCCGACCCAGCCAAACGCTGCAGTTTATAGGAGCTCTTCGGACGCTGTCCAAGGCAAGGCTCTTCTCCATGCGGACAGAGCAGATCGCCTTCAGGCTCATGCACGAGAAGTCTTCTCTGCCAGTACGGTCCCAACCTGGATGGTTCTCTGGCTCCTGGGACAGATTGCAGCAGCCATCGCAACCGTGCCGTTGGCACACCTTCACATGCAAGTGATCCAGTGGCACTTGCGAATACAATGGGATCAGCGCACAGACGACTTAGCCCAAATTGTCAGTCTCTGAACCAGTCCATCAGACTCTCCAGTTGTGGCTATCCCCCTCCAACCGCTTCAAGGACATGCCCTTCTGGAGGTCACCCCCACTCAGTCCCTGACCACGGACGCCTCCAGCACGTGCTGCTGGGGAGCTCACATCGTGGACCGACAGACTCAAGGACAATGGTTCGCATTGGAGAAATCTCTCTATATAAACATGTTGGAAATGAGAGCAATCCTCTACGCCATGCAAGCTCTGCAGATGGACCCAGCCCTGGGCCACCTATTCATCCAGACAGACAATGTCGGTGGTCTTTTATATCAACAAACAGGGAAGGACTCATTCGTACCCTCTCTGCAGGGAAACCATGAGGGTATGGTACTGGGCCATTGCGCATCAGCTGGAACTCTCAGCTATTCACGTTCCAACTGTACGAAACTCTTTGGCCGACGACCTCAGTTGGTCTCAGTCCAAAGCCCACGAGTGGGAGCTCCTACAGTCAGTTGCAAAAGACCTCTTCGACGGATGGGGCTGTTCCGAGCTTGGACCTCTTTGCATCCCCATTCAATGCAGAACTACCCAGTTTCTGCTCTCTAGATCCAGGGGCTGGTGTTTTCTGGTGAGACACATTGTCCCTTTGCTGGACAGGGAGATTCCTATATGCTTTTCCTCTTTCCGCTAATACAGAGGGTCCTACTGCAGTCAGAGGGAGCAGACATGATCCTAATTGCTACCTACTGACCATGACAGATTTGGTTCTCTACTTCAGCAGCTGTCAGCAGAACACCCACTACCTCTGCCCCTGAGCTCTCACTTTCTCTCCCAAGAGAGTGGGACACTAGTCCACCCAGACCTGAGATCACTGTACCTGCATGCATGGCTCCTATAAACTTAGCTGTCACTAGCTTTGGTGTCTCTGCAAGAGTGGCAGACATCCTAGTTGCAGCATGGAAGCAGTCACCAGCGCAATAATGTTGAAGTGGTTTTGTATCTGGGCCTCTGCTCGCTACCTTGACCCCTTTACTTGTCCAGTAAACTCTGTCCTCAAGTACCTTATGTCTTTATCGGACTCTGGCTTTAACTATTTGTGTGTCGAGGTGCATCTTTCTGCTGTATCTGCATACCATGCACTGGTACAGGGCAAGGCCCTTGCTCAGCTCAATTTACCCTACATCTTCTTGCTGGATATCCTACATCTGAAGCCCCCATTAGGGACCCTGTCCCTCCATGGGGCCTTAGTTTTGGAGAAACTTGCCTTGCCTCACTTCCCTTCAGACCAGCCGCAGATTGCATGCTGTGCTTTCTCTCATGGAAATGTTGTTTTTAGTTGCAGTTACTTCTGCTCAGAGGATTTCCGAGCTTCAGGCTTTGATGTACAAAGAGCCCTACCTAGTTCTCCACAAGGACTGGGTATCCTTGCGGACCAATCCTAAGTTTCTGCCCAAGGTGGTGTCCGAATTCATCCTTAACCAGGACATTCATCTTCCTGTTTACTATCCAGAGCACTCTAATCGAGGGAAGGCTCTCCTTCACACTCGGGACATTCACTGGGTCCTCGGTTACTATCTGACTTGTACCCGGGATTGCTGAAAGTCTGATCAGTTGTTTGTTTCATTTGCCCAAGAACTTTAGGGGTGCCTGTTTCTATGCAAACATTTATCCAAGTGATTGGTTCACTGTATTGTTTACTGTTACCAGAAATGACAAGCCTTTACTGGGCTCGGTTAAAGGCCATTCCACCAGGGGAGTTGCTGCTTCCTTTGCATCTCTGTGAAATGTCAGCAGCAGATATGTGCACAGTCACCACCTGGAGTTCAGTCCACACATTCCTTAAACATTATAGTTTGGACATCGCTTCCAGGCATAGGACAGGCCTAGGCCTTAGCCTTGCTGTCCTTCAGGGCCTTCTGTCATGAGGAACCCAGCCTTTCAGCCTACTTTCCTCCACCCTTCTGTCAGGATTTGTCCTTGTACTGCTTGGGACTCTGTCCTTGTGATGTAACCTACTGCAAGAGCTCCCCCTCAAAGTGAGATAGTATAGTTAAGTAAGGACTTACCGTAACAGTAGATCTTCAAGAGGAACTCTTGCAGCAGGTGCTGCCCTCCTTCCCCCTGGTGTTTTCTTCTGCATCATCAGATATTCCATTGTACCTCTTTGGCTTGAAGAGCCTTCTCGGTTCTCCATTTTCTAACTGTGCCAGGGTCTCTGGCGGGAGAACTGAGGTGGTGCTGGGGGACCGCCCCTTTTGTACCATACGGGACATCGGGGTCGGTCCCCAGCTGAATACTGCTAGTTAGAATTTTCCGTGGGGTCCTAGTGCCTGGTGGCTTAGTCCTTACAGTGTAACCTGCTCTCAAAGATCTACTGTTACGGCAAGTCGTTACGTTTGCAAAGGGAACTGTCTACTCTGACACTTATTATACCCCAGTGGTCTTGAAGTGTGTGATACTGAAAAGCTGACACCTCTGTCGGTGGGTAAACCACTTCACTCCAGACTAGACTGGACCTTCACTAGAGCCGAATTTTTTTTTTTTTTTTCTCATCCATAGCATCAGAGATTTTTATTTATTTATTTATTTCAATGCTAGGATTACAATTACCTTTGAGCCCAGGGCTCTTTTTCAAAGGTTCCACATCAAGACATAGGTATCACATGACAATAGACAACATTGTTACACAAATAAGGGTAAAGGATATCAAATTAATTTCGAACAGACAGGGAGAGGGCAAAGTGGAAAGGAAGAGGACAGTAGGGGAAGGGGGGTGGTAGAAAGAAATGGGAGGGGCAAGGCGGGATGTAAGAAAATGAGAAGAGAGGAGAGGTGGGGGGTAGGTAAGGATAAGGAGGGGGGTGAGGTGAAGCAGCCAGGAAGGTGGCATTGTCAGGTGCTGTGGAGCGTATGGGGCAGAGGCCAAACTAAGGCAAGTGCATTATGTAAGGAGCTAGATATAGGAAGAGCGGTAGCAGAGCGGAGTCGCATAGACATTATCCATGACAGTCGCAGATGCTGGAAGCGACCAGGGTGTTTCGGAGCCTGGATTTGAAGGCCCCTAGCCCAGTGGTATTGATAGTATCACTGGCAAGATTTTTTACCATCTGCCTGGCTCCCAAACATAGAACATTTGCAATGGCTGCATCCTCCTCAAGAGTAATCCATACCTTTGGTGTAGACAAGTTTCTCCTAAGCAAGACCAGTCTGGTATCCATGGCCACTCATGGTGCACGCTTTCTCAGATCATGCCTCATCTGCTTCCCTGTTCAGTATGTTGGGATTTCTGGCCCAGGTCTTAAACAGAGGGATATTGGTTAACTACCTCAGGTCACAGGTGGGTTGGGATTCTCTAGGCTGCTTTGGGGGGGGGATGAGGAGCACACTCCCTGGGGTCCCACCAGATGTTCCATGCATAATCATGTCACAAGTTCTGCCCCAGAAGACTGCAGGTGCCACCTCCTGGGATTCTTTCAGTGTTGTTCTTGGCTAGATGTGTGAGATTCCAGCTGTTTTTTTCACCTTAAGATGAGGAGGCTTATGAAGTGTTATACAAGGCCGAAGTGGTCCAATGAACAGTGCCCTCCCTTTGTCACTATAGTGGAATCAGACTTTCACAGGCAACAGCAGATGGCATTTCCTTGCCTCTGCCTGAATACAAAGAACACCACAGAGAACCAGCTGCATTCTCAAAGGCTCTTGGCACCCTTGGAGTTTGCTTTGGGTGCTCCAAGCAGTTTCACAGATGGATCTGTTTCAGCCAAATGTACTTTATTCAGCTGGATGTGTGTCTGTCAGCCTAGCTGTTCCCTGGGTCTGCCTGCTCTTTCTGGTATCTGAGCCTCTGGAGGACATCTGTAAGATCACATTAATGACTGATATATATACTATACTTGGCAGTTGTTAAGCTCAGTTGTACACACTGACTCTCCCACTTTAGAGACTGCTTATTAGGGCCCATACCAACTGGCTGCCTACACACAAAGGGGAGTTATATTTCCTTACCAGTAATTTTTGATGATCTTTTGAGAATATCTCTTCCCTTAGGCCACATGTTTGGAACATAGCCATCAGGCACTAGGACCACACAGAAACTTTTGATAGTTGGGGCCACCCATGTCGACACCACACATCAGCATGTACATAACTGTGGGGCTGTACCTCTTCTTGGTTCTTTCTCGCCATCTGTTAGCCTCATCAGACCTGCTATGGAAACTAACATCGGCTACAGTGTTTATTCTTTATTCAAGTTGTCATTTCAGCCTCTGTATGCCACCAAAGCCTTTGACGTTCTTCTGGTACTGGATGGATAAGATTTTTCAAAACACTCCCAAGGTATGCATTTTGCTACCTGGGCCTCTCACAATGTGCAGGTCTGTAAGATTTGCCAAACAAATCTGGGTACAAGGCAACATCGCAGAAAAGAGCTAGAGATGTTTATCTCTAGCGGCCACTGTGGAGAAGGGTAAACCAAAATGAGATTGCAGCGTCTCCCACTGTGTCGACTAGTTCTCTTCTGCCAAAGTGTAATGACTGTGAAAAAGACCATTCTAGAGACATGGATATGTTTTACCCGCAATTTCTGTCAGTTTCCCTTTAATTCTGCCTAGAATGTCTTCAAGCTGGCTTCTCCCACCCACCCGGGTGGTAACTCCCTTGGCTCTGCCCCATGATGCCAGATCTTCCTTTTGACTTGAAAGAAGCAGGTTCCCTCCTTACTGCTCTCGTGCCGAGTAGGCCCTTGCAACTTAAATCTTTGGATCTTCTTCCCAAAAAGTTTCAAAACTCTTGTCTCCAGCTCTATCATTGATCATGACTGCTACGAACGACAAGTCCACTCCCAGTTTCTGCCAGTGCCCTTGCGGGCAGATGTCCCGATCGGATTCGCACAATGCATGTGTCTATTGCCTGGGGTGTCAGCACGATCCCAAGGCCTGTGACATTTGTCGAACTTTCCATCCTGCCTGAAGGACCATTTAGGTCAACTGATCCGGTGGAACCCTCTGGTCAAATCCAAGGAAGCCTGTTGGGTAGTCTCCATGGCTGCAGGGTCTGCCGTCCAACTTGCGGCGTTTGAGGCGGCGTCGGCCCAGGCCGCAGCTCACACCTCCTCAGCTTCTGCCTTTGTGCCGCTTCAGCTGGGCACCTCTTTTACAGGATCATTCGAAGAATTTTGCTAGGCTCTGTCAAGCCTCTGTCAGAGCCCCTCCAAACATGAATCTAAAGAGAGACCAAAAAACAGTCTCGCCGCCAGTCGTGGGATCTGAAGCACTCAGTCGAACGCTTCAGATTCCCGCACATCTCCATATCCCACTTCGATCAAATCCTTGGCCCAGGCAGCAAGCTCCAGGGTAACCCTGTTGGGCCAGTTGGCTGAGATGCTGGTTGATCTTCCGGATGAGATTTTTCTCAAGCCAGTCGCCCAGTTGTTGACTAAAGACACTTCCTTATTCAGCACTCCGGTCCTGACTCAAACCGTTGAAGGGACGAATCAGTCCACTGACCCGGAGGAGCCTCGGTGCTCGTCGACTCCCTCCAAGCCCTGCTGCTGGTCCTCCCGGCAGTCGATGTCTTGGTCTCATTCTTGGGGGTCGAATGGTTCCCGTTGATGTCGGTGCTCCCACTCGTGATGCTCCAGAGCCAACGCTACTGTTCATCCTCGTCGTCCTCTGGTGTAGAGAGGCTTCAGCGTAAATATCGTTGACACTATGAGGATCTCATATGGCAATAGCTGGTGTTCACTGACATGAAGCCGGCTCAGACTCCTATGCTGGTCATCATCTGGCTCTCACCCAACAGGCCAGTGCCTTCTCTGCCTCAGGAGCCTCCTAAGACAGTCCTGGCTCAGCTGCACCCGGCATCTCCACTGATCCCCATGGAGCTGCCACCTGCACAGCTGGAAATCGGCGCTCCGACGGAGTCTCGGCTGTCCAAGGGACTTCCCCATTGGCTGTCAGTCAGTCACCCCTGACCGTCCGCAGAGGGTCGACGGGGGCTCTGGTGGTCGACCCCTCTTTGACGACTGTCGATGGGTTCCTCCTTGCACTCCTGTCCGGTCAATGTGGAGTCGGAGGATCTCTCAACGGATGAAGGTCCCACTTCCTTTATGGGACTTCCCCGCCTGATCTCGGAGTCCACGGGTATGAAAATGGAGCCGGTCCAGAAACTGGCTTGATACTTGTTGACCGAGATCCTCAACTGGGGAGGCCTTCCCGGTGGCAGAGGCCATCCTAGGCCCTGCCTTGGAGCTTTGGCAGTGCCCCACTTTCTGCACTGTTCCCTCTACCTGGATGGCCTGTAAGTGTGCGGTACCTACAGGTTACCTGTCTGGATTCAAACACCCCTCGGCCAAGGGGCTGGTGGCAGATTCTGTTTTCAAGTGCTCTGGCAACACTGGGGATGTTGACAAGCCACTCAGTAAAGAGTCCAAGAAGTTGGACCATGCTGCTAAAAAGGTCCATGCTGCCTCCTTGCTTGGTCTCCACCAGGCAAGCTCTGCCCTCATTATGGCCCACTTTTCCCATGCCCTGCTGAGCACCCTGGATGAGGTGCTTTCTCATCTGCCGGTCGACCTCCAGACCACGGTCAAACAGGTCCCAGACCAGGACCGGGCTGTAGCTGAGCGACAGCTCCAGACAGTCATGGACATTGGGGACTCCTGCGCCCGATCCATGGCAGCTCCAGTGGCCATGCGCCACAGGGCTTGGCTGAGGAGCTCGACCTTCATGGCAGACCTCAGCACAAACTAGTGGATGTCCCTTTCTGGGTTGGGTTGGGGGGCTAGCCCATTCTAGATCGGAATGACCTGAACAAATTCCCTCAAGTTGCACACTTTCAAGATGGTAACTCTGTCGCAGATCATACCATCACTGGAGCAGAACATGTGGTTTTGCTACCTGGATCTTTCAGGGCACATTCTTTAACATCCATATCCATCAGTCTCACAGACTGTTCCTCCTGCTTCGGAGCAGAGGGAGCCCTGTACGAGTTCCAGGCCATGCTGTTCGGCCTGTCTTGTGCCCTCAGGGTCTTCACCAAGTGCATTACAGTGGTGGTGGCTTACCTGAGGCACCAGGGGGTCCGGGTTTACCCCTGCCTGGACGACCGACTTGGATCGCAGATCCCTCCAGGCTGGAGGTGGAGTGGCCCAGGGACCTGGCCTTCCAGACAGTCTCCCTTGGCCTCCTGGTCAGTGAGGCCAAGTTGGAACTCATGCCTTTGCAGGTGATCAGCTTCATTGGGGCACAGCTCAACTCTTGCAGAGCCAGAGTGCGGCTCCCAGCAGACAGGGTGGAGGCTCTCTCCTCCTTTGCCTGATTATTTCGGATTGGGCAATTGCGCCCTGCCAAGGACTTCCTGTGCCTGCTGGGTTACATGGTGGCCTTCACCAGCATGTTTGTTGGGCCGGCTGGAGAATGTGCTCCCTGCAGTGGGAGCTGGCCAGCCAGTGGTCTCAGTGCAAGGTCCACTTCGACCAGCTGGTCACTGTGACCCAGCAAATGTGGGACACCCTCCAGTGGTGATTAGTCCCAGAGCATCTGCAGGAAGGGATCCCATTTGTCCACGTAGAACTGACAGTTGTCCTGACGACCGATGCCCCTCGCATGGTCTGGGGTGTCCACCTGGGGGAACACAATCCAAGGGAGGAGTCCTGATGTCGCATCAACCTGCTGCATCTCCGACCAGTTTGGCTGGCGCTGACAGCATTTGCTCCTCACATCCGGGGTTAGAAGGTCTAGGCCCAGACCGACAACACCACAACCATGTACTACCTCAACAAACAGTGTGGGATGCGCTCCCTGCCACTGTGCAAGGAAGCTCTCCATGTGTGGACCCCCATGCACATTGTGGAGGCCAATCTCCTAGCCATCCATATGGCAGGGGTCTCCAGCCAGCTGGCGGATGCCCTCAGCTGGATGGGCGAGGTGTCTCATGAGTGGTCTCTCCACCCAGAGGTAGTACTCTCTGTTCTCCCAGCAGGGCACCCCTCAGGTGGACCTGTTTGTGTCCAGGGAGAACGCAAAGCTGAGGCTGTTTTGTGCCCACCCCTTCAGGGAACACTACAGGGGGGTGCCTTCTCGAGGCCCTGGAACCCAGGCCTCTTCTGTGCCTTCTCTCCACTTCCCTAGATCCACAAAGTGCTTCTCAAGGCCAGGAGGGACAAGGCACAGGTGATCCTGGTGACTCCGGTCTGGCTACGTTAGTTCTGGTACCCCGACCTCCTCAGCAGCAGGCTCTGCAGGTGTCTTCCATTCCGCCCAGACTTGCTCCCCCTCAATCAGGAGAAGATCTTCCACCCAGAGCTTCAGTCCCTGCACCTGACAGCCTGGTTCCTGATCGGCTTGAGTTCCAGGCTTTGGGTTTCTATGAAAATGTCCTCACTGTTGTGGTGGCACCTAGGATGGAGTTGACCAGGAAATGCTATGCCTTTAGGTGGAGGAGGTTCTCCATTTGGTGTCAGAGCAAGGGGTTGGACCCTTTGTCCTGTCCAGTGGCTAGCATTCTTGACTACCTGTGGTCCCTCTGTCAGGCCTTCAGTCGACGACCCTTGAGGTGCAGCTGGCAGCCATCTCTGCTTATTGGGTGTGGGCTGGTCAGCAGCTGGTGATGCAGGAGAAGGTGGTCTGGTGCTTTTTCAAGGGCCTTGACCACATTTCCCCTCTGGTGCGTAAACCACATTCAACTGGGGATTTGCTGCTGGCTTGGGCAAAGCTCATGGGCAAGCCATTTGAACCTGTGCACAGGTGTGAAATGTCTCGCCTGTCATGGAAAACCACCTTCTTGGTTGTCATCATGTCAGCCAGAAGGATCAGTGAACTCCAGGCTTTCTTGGTGGAGTCTTCTTTCCTGTTCTTCCACAGGGACAAGGTTGTCCTGCGCCCCAAAATGAAATTCCTCCCGAAGGTTATGTTGGATTTTCACCTTAACCAGGTGATCTGCCGGTGTATTTTACCAGCCACACTTCGGAGACCGAGCACAGGCTCCACACTCTCGACCTGTTGTGTGTGCTTGTATACTACAAGGAGTGCACGGCTGGAATTCGGGGAGAGGTTCACCAGTTGTTTGTCACCTACGCTGAAGCCGCACCTGGAAGACCTGCAGCCAAGCGGGTGATTGGCAGGTGGATAATCTCCTGCGTTGACCTCTGCTTTAGTTTGGCAGGTAGGGTGCCTCCCATAGGGCTTAGGGCTTATTCCACCCGCTATACTGCTGTCGGTGGCTGCCTCCAGGGACGTTCCGTATCCAGGAAATCTGCAGGGCTGCTAACTGGAGGTCAGCACACCTTCATTTCCGATTACCACATTGACCTTGAGTCACACCGGTATGCTGGTTTTGGGGTGTCAGTTCTCCGGTGTCTGTTCCCTAAGTAGGGGGCGTGCACCTTTCCTCCATTCTCCCGGAGAACTGCTAGGACTCTGCCAGAAAGTGTGGATAGAACATCATATCCATGTCCCTAGAAAAACGGGTTGCTCACCTGTAACAGTAGATCTAGGAGTGGTAAACCTCTCTGCCTCATGCTGCCGAAGTCTCACGGCCAAGAGTTTGCTACTCACCCATATGGACCCGTCTGACTTTGCCTGGCTGTGGCACACAACACTGCTTCCAGCGGGCGAGATCTGGCTTCATGGGGTGGAGCCAAGGGAGTTACCACCAGGTGGGTGGGAGGAGCCAGCTTGAAGACGTTCCGGACAAACTTAAAGGGAAAGGCAACTGTTAGAAAGTGTGGATGAACATCATATACCACTCCTAGAACTACTGTTACAGGTGCGTAGCCTGTATTTCCTCATTGTCGCACAAGCATGGGGATAAGGACAAGGAATCTTTGCCTGCAAGATCCTAGTCACCGCTGTTGCCTGCAGGTAACCTTATTTCACTTCCCTCTATTCCAGTGACGGTGGCTACAACCCTTCCCAACCGTCGGAACTGGCACCAAGGTTAGGGTTTTGCTTAGGTGCCACCAGGGCAACTGTGGTCAGTACATCGCTGTCATCAACTCAGTGATCACGACCACTGGCCAGGGGGTCTTTGACTCACAAGTAGTGTTGGCAACGTTTTCTGACATGATACGATGACTGCCACTGGGTTTGCCATTGCAGCCTGTTCTAAAGTTGACGGGTACACCTTCTACACAGGTCCTGTCAGCATCTACCAGTTCATTGCAAATACCTGCTTCCCAACTGTCGTCAGCATGGTCCTGTGCTCTTGCTATCGACAGGTATGCCGATGACTATGTGGAATATAATCCAGGCTTCATGATGGAGAAGGATTATTGGGAAGAGGCATATATAATCCACATTTCAGCTCTACCCTCTCTTTATGCAGTGAGGTGTCTGTGGTGTATACACGCAGATCTCCACCTGCAGACTCTACCAGTCAGTCTGTTACACACTAAATCCAGACCGAAATGGGTTTTGCTGTGGAAGAGGAAGAGGAAGATTCCATTAAGAAAAACTTGATAGAATTTTTTGGAAGTCCCTTGCACTCCATCCATTGTAATTCCTCTTGTTTATCCTGCTTTGGAGGATGCTACCTTTGCAGCCTGGCACAGGCCTAATATGGTTTCTGCTGTGCCACGCAAGGCTGATAAGCAGTGCCCTGCTCTTACTGTTAAGCCTTATTATGCCATCCAACCAGAGACCAACGTAGTGGTCGTGGCTGCACATGATGGTTCTAATCACCTAAACATTTAAGTTCCTTGCCCCTGATAAAGAATCCAGGCAGCTGGATGTTGTGGGCAAAAGAACATATGCTTCTGCCTCACTGGGCCTTAGGATTGCTAACTTTCATGCCCATATGATTATGTAACCAGCCAGTGCCAGGGGTTACTAGGATCCCATCAGTTTTGGATCAGGCAGATAGCCTGGGCAGTTCCAGAGGGTTTAAAGCTCTCTGGAAAAAAACATTACATCACCACTTGCTTGGCTCTGCTGGGGCAGGGGATGATGTGATGGAATTTAGAACTCTTGCTGCAGCATAAGCCACATTGCTCTGCTGCTTCTGGTTTTCTGCAAGTCAGTCTGTAGTTGGGAGTCTGGAGAGTGAAGTTGAGAGTTCTAAAGGCAAGTGGTGCTGTGCCAAGTACCCTAGCCTAGTACCATAACCAGCAGCCGGTTTTGTGGTACATGGAGCCACAAGATCTATGAAGCCCCGAGGGGGTGAAGATATTTCACAGAAGGAGAAATGGGACTGAAGGTTCAGGGAGTAGCTTGGGGCAACCCCCAAAAGACTGAGAACTAACAAAGCTGCCCAGAATGTAGACTGTGTGTTTACAAACCAAAAGCTATGGATTTTGTGTGAGAACTACGGAATTTCAAGTGTTTTTACAAGTGCCTTGGGGGACACATCATGCTGTGCAAGTACAAGGTTCATTTGTTGTTTGACTGTGGGTTGGCTGGTGCCTTGTTAGGCGCCCATCAGTGGGTACTCAGAACCCTGGCACAAAGAATGTGCTGTAAGGATGTCTCTTGTGGCCCCTGTGTGGCTAGAGAATAATGTTTTTTTCCTAAAATGTAATGGCAG
Organism: Neoceratodus forsteri; assembly: GCA_016271365.2. Lineage (NCBI taxonomy): Eukaryota > Metazoa > Chordata > Ceratodontiformes > Ceratodontidae > Neoceratodus > Neoceratodus forsteri. The sequence goes on along the minus strand of CM028129.1, from coordinate 1,345,411,812 downwards.
CGAGTCTGACTTTGGCCGGAGTGAGTTGACCCTTCACATCAGGGTTTCAAGGGGACCTAACTGGTTACAAGGAAGGGTCTAAGGTGTTAACTAATGTCACCTAGTGTGCTTGAATTTAGTGCTGTGGCATCAGCCACTATAAATGCACTGGTAAAGTCCAGAGGTCCCTAATTAAAGGGATGGACATCCATGGGAAGTGTTCTTGTGAGAAGTCTCAGTACTGCCAGAGAGAGTTGTGACATGTTTTTGCCTGCTACAAGTGTGCCATACAGCTACAAGCATTATGGGCACCACCATATTTCTTTTAACACTTTGTCGGGAATAATTCCAATTTCTGGCTGCAGACTTTCCATCTCTAAGTACCTGTGTGAGTTTTTGGGGCCCCACAGATAGACACATCATAGCCCTGACACTTCTCCCCAGACCTGCTCAAATGGGCAGACTGGGTGAGCCATAGGCCCTTATCTGCCGACACTGTCTATGTATCTATGTACCTGGGTATAGCTAGAAGTGGTGTTTTGTGCCCTTCCCCCTGAAATGCCTGAGCCAGATGTTGCCCTAATGCCAGGGGTGATACTTTTTCTGCCAGTTGTGGTTGTTGCCTTGTCTGAGTAACAAAAAAGGGGGGTTGGGGTTAAAATTAAATTCCAGGGCTGGCCTGCCGGCGCAGCATTTGGATTTCCACTTATGATGCCGGCGGCCTGGGTTCGGGAACGGACTCGGGTCGTCGGAGGGCTGGCCGAGGGAGAAGGATCGAGCATCCCACGACTTCTCTCCTTCTCCGGAGAGAGGGTGCAGGATGTCGCCAGTATGAGGGGGACCCCTAGTGGAGGCCAGGAGTGCTGCAGCATACAGCGTCAGCAAGGTTACAAGGGTAGGACAGACGCTGGCGTCATTGCACGTTCCAACCCCCCCAGGGGGCGAAAACCAAGCCCACCTCCCCTGCCTCAGTAATGCCCGCCCCTCGGCTGTGATCCGCTCCCCTGGCCGACTCCTGCCCTGTCCTGTTGTTCATGGCACCTTAAGGGCCGGGTGCCACGGCTTCGCCCTGGGGGGTTATCCAGGGGGTCCCGGGAGAACGGCTCATGTGGGGATGCCACAGCAGAGGGGTCCATGACTGGGCAGATTGCCGGCGCAGAGAGGTGTGGCACAAAAGGACTAAATAGAAAACAAATAAATTGAATGCCAGAACAGCCTGTGGAAAAATGCCAAGGCTGCAGATCAGGCTTTGGCAGATGGTTCTGCCCAAACAGAATTGCTTAACTTTTAAATGCTTGTGCTGAAATTCGTAAACACTTACTGTGCTCCTCATATAATGTATCTGATACCTCTGCCAGGGCTGCTGCCACTGGCATATGTATGAGGCACTACTCTTGGTAAGAGATGCTGGCTTTGCCACGGATGTCCAGCAAGCAGTTCTGAATGCTCCGTTTAAAGATAAGAATGTGTTTCGATAAGATGTTGGAGACCTTACGAAGTAGTCAGACCTCCAATATAACACTTAGGACAGTCAAATCCCTCTATCCTACACCTGCTAAAGGCCATGGTAGAGGATCCTTTTGTCCAGCAGCTGTTTGAGGTAGTTGTCCAACCTACCAACAGCAAGCTAGAGAAAAGGGTAGTGGTTCCTTCCCTGACCTCTCTGCCCAGGTGCCCATTCAGAAGCACCAAAGGCTATTGGAACCAGTGGTTCTGCTCCCACAAGCTCAGCATGACTCCGCTCCTCATCCACCACAGCCACTTTTACTATCTGGGGTGGGTTGGGGTTGTCATCTCCTGCCACCTTTCAAAATGGAGGGAGATTACACAGACGAATGGATCCTAGAGATAGTTACAAGGGGGCATGATCTGGAACTTTTACAAACACCTCTGGTGCATCCTCCACCTCCTTCCAGCTGTCCTCTGGGTCATTTATCTCTGCTGAAAGAGGAAATAGTCATTGACACAAAAACGTGTAATAGAACCCATTCCTGTCCATCAGCTGAACAAGGGGGTTTTACTCTAGATACCTCCTGGTTCCTGAATGGTAGGAGATCTGAGGCCTGTACTAGACCTGCGAGTTCATGACTTCTTGTATTCTGTATAGAAGTTTTGAATGGTCTCTTTACAGGCTCTCATTCCGCTCTTACAACAAGGGGAATGTTTGCTCTCCCTGGATGTGAAAGATGTTTACCTTAATATCATAATTGGGAAAGCACACTGACGGTCTCAGATTCATGCTGCAAGGGGAGCATTATCAGTTCAAAGTATTGCCCTTTGCCTTGTGCTGTGCACCATGGGTCTTTACAAAATGCTTAGCAGTAGCGGCAGCAGCTCTTCACAGGGAAAGCCTGTACGTCTTCCCGTACCTAGACAACTGACTTGTAAAAAACAGTTCCAGGGACAGCCTTCTGTACACCCTCTCTTCAACTAGACAGCTGTTCGAGTTGAGGGTAACAGTGAATATTCAAAAGTCAGTTTTGACCCCGTGCTAACGCCTGCAATACATAGATGCAGTCCTAGACACAGTCAAGGTGAAGGCCTTTCTGCCATTTGACAAGGCAGAATGCCTCATTGCTCAAGCACAGCTTATTTGTAACAGTCACCAGGTCCTAGCCAGGTCTTTCTGTGCCTTCTGGGCATCTTGGCAGTGGCCATTGTTACTGTACCCCTGGCATGCTTACATATGCGGATTCCACAGTGGACTTTAAGGGTACAGTGGATACGACTGACAGACGATTTGGACCATCAAGTGCTCGTCATGTCGTCATTGTGCAAAACCCTAAAATGGTGGATGGACCACAGCAATTTATTAAGGCATTTCCTTCCCATCTCCCACTCCAACACAACTCCTCAAGACAAGTTTAGATTGGGGTACACACCTGGGGCACAATAAAACACAAGGCTCCTGGAACCAAGCAGAAGCCAGTCTACATATCAACATCCTGGAAATGCGTGCCATCCTGTACAGGCATTAGTCATCTCTGACTCGGGACCTCTGCTGATCTAGAAGGACATCAGTGTAATCTGCTACATAAACAGTGGGGCACTCATTCTTTTTCCCTGTGCAGGGAAGCACTGAGTGTGGGGTACTGGCTGCTGGACCACAGCCTAGAACTGTCAGCCAAGCATCTCCCAGGTGTTCAAAACATCTTGGTAGGCAAGGTAAGCAGGTCACTCTCTCGGATGCGGGAATGGGAACTGCTGACTTCCATGGTTGACTACCTCTTTGCAAGGTGGAGTTGTCCAGAGTTAGACCGTTTTGCGTCCTCGCACAACGCAAGAATTTGTAGGACATTCCATGGCCATGACCTCTGCTGTGGCATCAGCGGAGCATTACTTTTGCGTGGGGTTGGATTTTTTTTCAGCACACACCAAACAGTTGTCACAGTATTACTGTACATCTTTGGCCATGTTTGGCCACCATCCCACAGTTTTCAAACGTTGCACTGTCTTCTCTGCCCCCTGGTGGCTCCCTATAGGAAGATGCGTGTACCAAATGCATGAATTCCTTCCTCTGTTCCTGTGAGACCACCCATATGGGGTCCGTCCCATTATACGGAAGGATTTCTTGGTCTTTTAAGAGGACCAGACTGTGATGAGGTGAAGGCAAGGGGTTGCCAAAAGGGAAGAAACTATCAATCAAAGTCTTTAACCAGGCGATCACCGTTGAGCAAGCTCATTTTTGAGTTGGACCTGGGTTTAACAAGGGACAATATACATGGGATGCAACACACAAGAAAATGGTAATAATTCAAATAAAGTGAGATACAATAATACAGTATATACAAAGTCTCAGTAGGTATCATTGACAGTAGTATATGTTTGGAACAGAAGATGCAGCTAGTTTTGGGTAGGACACAATTTTTCATAACAGTAAAGAAGTATACAGATCAGGTGCACCGAACACAAATAAAATCTAATATAGAAAGATATATCGTGATACGTTATGGAGAATTTAGAGCTGGAACCAGGGTCAAAGGAATGTGGAAGGGACAGATATGGGGGTAGAAAAAGGGGAGAGGAAAGATTAGATTTATAGATGTGATCAGTCTTTTAACAGTAGTAATTAGTGTGTACTTGGACTTACAGGAGTCACTATTTAGGGTAGACAGGCACAGGACTCCTTATGATGTAGATATAGAGATTTAAAAGCTGCTAGGCTGATGGGGTGAGTTAATTTCAAAGTTTTTTTTACAGCTTGTTCCACAGTTGAGGGAGCACAAAGCTGATGGCTGCTCTGCCAATGCGAGATTTTGCTTTGTAAACATAAAGGTAGATATATGAGGTGCTTCTCAGGGCATACTTCCCCAGAGTGCACAAAGGTAAACAGAGATATACTGAGGCAGTTTATTTGAGATAGCTTTGTGTGTCCAAACCGCAGCATTTTTTTGCCCTTTGTAAGCAAGGGATGACCGTCCCACTGCCGTGTACAATGCACAGTGATGGGTTGAGTATGGAAGACCTGTGATGAATCTTATGGCTCTGTGATAAAGCGTTGTCGAGTTTGGCTAGGGTACCTGCAGGTCCCTGACTATATAGAAAGTCTGCGTAATCCAATAGGGAAAGAAAGGTAGTTTGAACCAGTTTCAATTTAGCATCTCTTGTGAGGAGAAAGTAAGTCTATGGTCTAACCAGACCCCCAGGTACTTGAACTTTGGTACGTAGTCAAACTGCTCACCTAGAATGGTAGTGATCTGTGGGAGTGTCCCAGCAATTGCAGGATTTATTGCATTTTGAAGGGGCGAGAGGAACATTGCTTTGTTGTTTGTTGCATTTAAGAGCAGTTTCTGGTTTATAAGCTGATGTTGCAGCAGATTAAATTCATTTTGAAGGGCTTTACAGGCCGCTTCAGGTGTGGGGCTACTAGCATAGAGTACCGTATCATCCGCGAATAGGTGTATTTGTGCTTCTTTGATGGGGGCATCTACATTGTTAATATAAATGGTGAAGAACAAGGGACCAAGAATGAAACCTTGCGGTACACCCCTCAATAGGGGTTTTGGTGGAGAAACTTCCCCTTCTGCCTTTCCTTGTTGAAGTCGTCCTGAGAGGTAGTTGGAGAACCATTTAAGGGATAGGGAATCCAAACCAATGTTCTGGAGGGACGACAGAAGCAGTCTGTGATCAACTGTATTGAACGCCTTGCTTAGGTACGAGAAAACTGCACAGACTTTTTTTTTTTTTTTGTCTAATTCAAGCTGCCAGTCGTTTGTCACCTTGGCTAGAGCAGAGGTTGTACTGTACTGTACTGTACTGTGCTGTGCTCTAAAACCTGATTGTAACAGGTTAAGCAATTTTTCTGATTCCAGGTACTTCCAAAGCTGGGAGTTCATTATTTTCTCCAGCATCATTGACAGGGTTGGAAGTAGAGAGATTGGCCTGTAGTTAATGAGGTCACTAGGATCTCCTGACTTAAACAAAGGGACCACAAGTGCATTTTTCCAAATGCACGGTAGGTCACCCTGGGACAAGGATAAGTTGATGAGATGAGTAATTGGGACTGCGAGGACACGGTAGCTGACCTTTAAGAAGTACGGGTCAATTAGGTTGGCCCCAGCACTTTTCCTAGTGTCCAGCTGAAATAGAAGATCTTCGACTTCTTTCAGGGAGGTAGGCTGCAGAGAGAAGGATGGACTGGGGATGGGTTTTTCTTGTGAATCCAGTCTAAGTTGTTGGCGGAAGATATTCGTGGGAGAGGAGTCAAAGGCTAGCCCGCAGTGGCAAAATGATTGTTGAGAACATCGAGGATAGACGGTCTGTCGGAGATTCTAGTATTGTCGATCAATAATTTAGTAGGTAGGGAATTTACAGTGGTGTGACCTTCAGTGTCTTTTGATAGTCTTCCAGAATTTGGAGGCATTTCTTGAGGAGCTCTCCAGCTGAGAGCGGTAGAAATTAGCTTTGGCTTCTCTGACCATTTTGGTGCAGAGGTTCCTCGCCCTCCGGAAAGAATTCCAGTTATTTATTAAATTGGTTTTCCTAGCAGTTCTCCAGAGTACATCCCTACTCCGCAAAGCATCTTTCAGGTCTTCTGTAAACCACAGATGGGGTTTGTTTCTGGCACAGACTTTTACTATGGGAGCATACTTGTTGAGAGCCCCAGCACAATTTCTGAGAAAATATCATAAGCCATAGTCAGGGACTTGGCTAGATAGAAGTCCTGCCATCGCATGGAGTCTTAGGTCTGATATATACCCATGGAGATCAAAGTTGCGTATGTACCTTTTAAAGGAGAATTTTGGTACAGTTGTGGATTTAAGAGTGGATTTTACACATGCGATGAAGCAATGGTCGCTAATATCAGAGAAAAAGGCGCCAGCATGGGAGAATAAATGGGGTTTAACTAAAATGATATCCAAGAGAGTACTGTTATTAGGGTTGAGCTTGTTGGGACGAGTAGATTTGTTTATTAGCTGTGACAACCCAAGGGAGTCATAGAACATTTTAAGTGGGGTGGATGCACTGGAGAGCCAGTCTAAGTTGAAGTCCCCTAGTATGATACTCTCTGAAGATGCCGAACCCAGGATGTTTTCGAGATGTTTTAACAGCTGTAGTCCAGCTGATGGGGATCTGTAACATCCTATTATACATAATGAGACAGCGGTGGCAATTTCTATCTTTAATGACAAGCTTTCGAATTCTTTTGGGACAGAGGTTGTCAATTACGGAGGCAGGGAATTTATCCTTGATATAAATAGCTACCCCACCACCTCTGGTTTGCCTGTCTGCTCTGAACAAAGAGTAGGAGGGGATGTTAACTTTGTTATTGGTCGCCGGTTGGAGCCAGGACTCCGTAATCACCAGAACATCTGGAGCAGTATGACATACCCAGGCCTGAACAGAAGTGATTTTTTTTTTTTTAATAGGCTATATACATTAACATGCAAGAATGTAAGCCCCTTGAGGCTTTGTAGCTCTGCTGGGGATTCCTTGGGTGCCAGAGGGCCTGGATTAAGCTCAACATTTCCTGAGCATAGTAAAAGCAGGAACAAGAGTTTTCTGCAGAGTCCTAAGAGAAGTGTGGGTGGCTGGGTCTTCTTTCGGTTACGTGATTTGTCTGCAGCAGTATAGGGAGATCTTACTTCGAGAGGGCTCTTGCAGTAGGTAATTACATATAAGACTGATGCCGGCCAGCGGCAGGACCCCACGGAAAAATTTCTAGCTAGCAGTCCCTGGCGGGGACCGCCCCACATCAGGTGACCGGTGATCACCGGCGTCTGTATAAAGGCGGTCCCAGGCGCCCACTTTCCAGTTCTTTCCCGCCGTCAGCTTGTGCAGTGCCTCGCGGTTAAGTTCTTATCGCTCAGTCCTGTTACTTCGTCGTTTTTTTCCGAAAAAGTTTTCAGTATTGTATTTTATACTTCTGTCGGGTGAACGTAGGTATATGTCGATGCAGTGGCCACCGCTGGACGGAGCTCTGCGTTCGCTGTAAGTCTTCAGCGTCATGCATGGCTCCGTGTGTCAGGTCTGGTCCCGGAGGTGCAGTCAGCGATCCAAGAAGCACCTTTCAGGGGTTCTGTGCTTTTCAGTGGTGATGTCAAGGACATCATCACTGATTTGCAGGAGAAGGGACAGCCTTAAATCTGTTGATTCAATGTACCGTCCCCATCCCCCACACAGCCGGCCTCTTTCGCAGACGCAGCCGCCTCAAGCGAAACCTCAGGAAGGCGGACCACTAAACGCGCCCCCACAGCTGCCAGGCCCCTGCCGCCCAAAAAAGTGACGGGTACCCTAGCTGCGGCGCTGCCTCACACCACCTGACTCCTTCCCTCTCCCACCGCCTCCAGACACCCCGGAGGAACCGGTAGGAGGGAGATTCTCCCTTCACCTTCCGGGTTGGGAGAGGATAACTACAGATTCATGGGTGCTTCAGATCATAGCAGAGGGGCACTCTATAGAGTTTCTACAGAAAACTCCACGTCACCCCCCTCTGAACTCCTCTTACTCAAGGGACCATCTTCTTTTGGTCAGGGAAGAAATCTCTGCTCTCCTTGCAAAACAGGCTGTAGAACCCGTCCCCTCATCTCCACGGGACGGGTTACTATTCCCATTTCTTCCTCGTACCAAAGAAGACTGGAGATCTCAGACCCATTCTCGATCTCCGCTCCCTGAACCTATATGTGGAATACAAGAGGTTCAGGATGCTCTCCCTCCAAACCCTCTTGCCCCTGCGGCCGGGCCAGTGGCTTTGTGCACTGGATTTGCAGGATGCGTACCTGCACATCCCCATTCGCCCTTTGCACCGGAAGTACCTCAGGTTTGCATTCTAGGGGGACCACTGCCAATTCCGGGCGCTCCCATTTGGTCTTTCCTCTGCTCCCCGAGTCTTTAACAAATGCCTGGCAGTGGTAGCGGCCCACCTGCGCTCTTTGAGAGCTCAGGTTTTTCCCTACCTGGACGACTGGCTCCTGGCGGCCCCGTCCAGGGAGGAACTCGTGTATTTTCTCTCCCTCACCCGGCAAGTTTTCACTGGCCTGGGTATTACCATCAACCATTCTAAGTCTCACCTGGATCCTTCACAGAGGCTCCAGTCCATAGGGGCAATCCTCGATACGACATTGTGCAAGGCCTTCCTGCCTCCGGACAGGGGGGCCTCCCTCCAGTCCCAGATTTCCCTCCTATCGGAACACAGGAGGGTTCCGGTGAGGTCGGTGCTTCGTCTACTGGGGCTTATGGCGGCGGCCATCCCGACGATTCCGCGCGCACGCCTCCACATGAGAATCTCTCAGTGGACTCTCCGATCTCAGTGGGATCAACGGGTAGACGACCTAGATCATCTGGTCCTGATCTCTCACCCGATGGCAAGAGACTTGCAATGGTGGATGGTTCGCGAGAACTTATTCCGGGGGGGTCTCCCCTTTTTTTTCATCCTCCCTCCGATCAGACTCTGACCACGGACGCTTCAGGCGAAGGTTGGGGGGCCCATCTGGGTCCTCACCGAACCCAGGGCCTATGGTCAAAGCTGGAGATAGGCCTCCACATCAACGTGCTTGAGCTCCGAGCAGTGCTGTATGCTCTCCAGGCCCTTAACCTATACATCCTTCCCGGTCACCTAGCTGTCCAGACGGGCAACATGTGCGTGGTGTGGTACATCAACAAGTAGGGAGGAACTCGGTCCTACCCGCTGTGCAGGGAAGCGATGAGGGTTTGGGATTGGGCAACGCTTCACAACCTTCACCTCACAGCGATCCACGTTCCGGAAGTCGACAACGTCCTGGCAGACAGACTAAGTCACTCGTCGGCTCTACCACACGAGTGGGAGTTGGATGGAAAAGTCCTAAAAAGCATCTTCCAGATTTGGGGGACTCCTCAGATAGACCTGTTCGCCTCCTCCCAAAACTTAAAACTTCCAATCTTTTGCTCGCTCGCTGAAGAGCGAGACGCTTTCTGGAGCGACGCTCTATCTCTAAGCTGGAAGGACAGATTAGTCTATGCTTTTCCCCCAATTCCTCTGGTACCTCGTGTGCTGCAGAAGCTTGCTTTGGAAGGAGCGAGAATGATTCTGATCGCTCCTTTTTGGCCCAGGCAAATCTGGTGTTCTCTTCTACAACAATACTCAGAGGTTGCTCCTCTTCCTCTTCCTTTATCTCCAGGATTGCTGACCCAGGATCAGGGGATCCTGGTCCATCCGGGACTCGAGTCCCTTCAACTTCATGCATGGCTCCTGCAGACCTAGCTCAATCTCGTTTTGGCATCTCTCCTAAGGTGGCCGAGATTCTGGTGGAGGCTAGGAAACCTTCCACTAGGTCCACCTACGCCATGAAATGGAAGAGATTTTCTATCTGGGCTGCGTCCAGGAACGTGGAGCCCTTTTCCTGTCCTGCGACCATTCTGCTTGAGTACATGCGTCATCTTTTCGACCCGGGTCTCAGTCACTCCTCTTTGAAAGTTCATATGGCGGCTGTCTCAGCCTACCATGTCCCTTTCGCTGATAAGGCATTTGCCTAGCTGGAGGTCTCCAAAACTTTCCTTAGAGGGGTCCTTCATCTCAGGCCCCCTGTCTGAACCCCTGCTCCGCCTTGGGACTTAAACTTTGTCCTCGAGAAACTTACCCTTCCCCCCCTTTGAGCCTGCGGCTTCTGCAGACTTGACGTTTTTACCGTGGAAGACACTCTTCTTGGTGGCCATTACTTCTGCTCGTAGAATTTCCGAGCTCCAGGCCCTGATGTGCAAAATCCCTTATTTGATTTTTCACAAAGAACGAGTAGCTCTCCGCACGAATCCTCAGTTTCTTCCGAAGGTGGTAGCGGAATCTACCTTGAATTAGTCTATTGAACTACCTGCTTTCTTCACTCAGTACTCCAATCAAGGAGAATACCTGCTCCATACCATGGATGTTCACAGGATTCTGAGATACTACACCGCTAGGACAAAGGATCTCAGAAAGACTGATCAGTTGTTCATCTCCTTTGCTCACAAAAGAGAAGGTAATGCTGTTTCTAAGCAATGCCTATCGAAATGGTTGGCCCATTGCATCACTTTCTGTTATAACAAGTACAAGACCCTCCCGGGTCAAGTCAGAGGCCACTCCACTCGTGGAGTTGCCGCCTTAGTGGTTTGTTTCAAGAACGTGTCTGCGGCAGATATCTGTGCTGCCGCCACTTGGACTTCCGTCCATACTTTCACTAAACACTACAGTTTGGACATTGCCTCTAGCCGTAGAGCAGGCTTCGGGTTAGCGGTCTTGCAAGGCCTCTTATCTTGAGGCGTGCAAGGTTGTTTGCTACTTTTTAGAGTAGTTCCTCCTCCCAGTGCCTTTCGTTTGTTCCAGACTGCTTGGGATTCTGTTCTATATGTAATTACCTACTGCAAGAGCCCTCTTGAAGTAAGATAGTACAGTTACGTAAGAACTTACCGTAACAGTAGATCTTCGAGAGAGGCTCTTGCAGTGGGTTATACCTTCCCGCCCTCCATCCCCCTAGGCTTCTTCAGCTCCTTTTCCATTGAGGGAAATATCTGCTTCTCTCTCGTCCGGGCCTGTGGCGAAAAAGAACTGGAAAGGCGGGCGTCTGGGACTGCCCCTTTATACCGACGTCGTGTGACACCGGTCACCTGACGTGGGGGCGGTCCTCGCCAGGGACTGCTAGCTAGAAATTTTTCGGTGGGGTCCTGCCGCCGGCCGGCATCAGTCCTATATGTAATTACTTGCTGCAAGAGCACCTCTCGAAGATCTACTGTTACGGTAAGTTCTTATGTAACTGTACTTTCTGAGGCTAGATCCCAGTTTTCCTGATGCTGCATACAATAATACCCTGACCGAGACAGTCAATGGGAGTAGGGGGGAGTATGCAGAAGGTGGTGTAGCCCTGTGGGCAGGCTGTAGGAGAGTTCCTGTATCCCGGTGCAGGTGAAGGACCAGCAGTGGGCTAGGGGAAGTTGGAGCACATGCAAGTTCTCCTACTTGATAGGAAAAGTCCCGGTCGGACAATGTAAAAAGAGAGCCATTCTCCACTCTAGGAGTTATTTTTTGATTCACGTTCTGGTCCAATACATGTAAGATGCGCAGAGACGAGCATAGAAGCAGGTAATATGCTTTCATTATGAGACTATTGCCCAATGGGCACTACAAGTGCGGGCAAGAGAAGGGATTCTCAGTGGAGAAGAATTTCTTAATCCCTGCAGAATACTACTATAGGCAGTGGAGCCTGAAGCAGTAATCCTTAAGTACAGCTCCTAGTCGGGCTAATAAGAAAAGAGTTCACCTGACTATAGAGTAGTACTAGGGGCAGAGAGGCTTTGAAGCAAATTTCTTAGCTACTACTCTGGAGCAGACTAAGTACTAGAGAGATCACTTGACCTAAATCAACTGCCTTAGCAAGACAGGATATGCTAGTCAGCAATAAGCAAACCTAAAGTACCAAAATGGTCAGGGCATTGCACACCCACTCAGAGTCATTCTAGCAGTATAACATTGTCCTATGTAGATACCATGTTCTGCAACAACACATTAGGGTCATCCACTCCAAACTTTTCCAAGCAAATAAGAATTTGACCACAAGGGGTCATAACCTTAAATCTCTGAGGGGCAGATTCAGAAAGGACATGAGGAAGTTCTTCACAGAGAGTGGTGGATAACTAGAGTAGTGTGCCCTGCATGGTGGTCAACACGGGCACCATTGCGAGGTTCAGAAATGACTGAGATGGTTTCAAAGGGTTTCCTAAAAAGAGGAAATGGGGGAGAACAAAAGAGCAGAAGTTCCAAGGTAGGGTTCTGTGGTGGATTTGATAAACTCTTGTCTTTATCCGCTTTTAACTTTATTTTTTTTATACAGCTGTTTGCTCCCCGTGGCCATCTACTCCATCGGGGCCCCCCTCCCCCGGGAGCCGTCACAAACAGCCATGGGAAGACCTATAAATTTTTTTTTGCAGTTTTCTTTCTTCTACCTTCCGAAGCACCGGTGCTCTGCAAGCGTGCGCGCGCATGGAGGCACACGCTCGCTCCTGAAATCAAATGCTTCATCCGCCCTCCCTATGCTTGTCAGCCCTTGACTCTGCTCTGACACCTGACCTCCACCTGGTGTCATCCGAGAGCGAGGGTCTAATCCTCCCTGATCTGGGAGCTTAGAGCAGCCCATCAGCCGCTACAGTCTGCTTCTCGGCCCTCCCCCCCAGCCAACCCCCAGTGACCCAAGCTCACTCTTGAACTCTGTCACTGGCATGGTGCGAGATGTGGCATCTAGCGCCTCAACCCTCCGCGCCACTGGGCTGGCATCTGCTTTTAACCATGTTCCTGTGAACACGGTGCTTTGTTTCCTCTCAGCCTCCTCTATGCTGAAAAATTTGAATATATTCAGTCTCTGATTTGTGTTTTGGGAATGTGGAGAATATCACAGATTATAGAATTAATTTCTGCTGTGACCAAGGTGACCCTTGATATATAAGTTAATAGGGCTTCCATGGGATGTATCTTATGGTATAATGGACTCAGAGCTTGAGGTGGGGCAAGAGGGCTGTGAAGCAAAGCTAAGCATTTCTGTCTACCCGGACTTCACAAGAGGAGTCTCTCGTACCATAAGAGACATCCCTTGGAGGCCCTGTTTTCTTATTATAAATGACTCAAGTTTAGCTCAAGTGATTTAAACTTGTCTTTTTTTATGTTGCCGTCCTACCCTAACCCCAAAGTGTAATGCTCCCTCCAAGTGCACCTGCACGAGAGCACACTGTGCTCTGAATAAGTGGTACATAAGAAGTACAGCGGCTCAGCGTGCTGATAGGTTGAAATTGCATTAGTTGTTTATAATAGCAGTTAACTGGATAATGAGGGCGCAGTGAATTTACTGCCTTCTTTGAATCTCTTACAGGGAATGGAAGTGGTCAAGAAGATTGAAAAGACAAAGACAGACGGCAGGGACCGACCGCTAAAGGATGTTGTCATTGTAGACTCTGGCAAAATTGAAGTGGAGAAACCTTTCGCCATAGCCAAAGAATGAAACCTCCATCAGGAGAAAACACTGTCCCTCTTTCCTTATCCTTCATGGTTACTACGGTGCTTCCCACCCTGGGTGGGGGGTGTATTCAAACTGCCCCGGCAGCTGTCCCTGCCTGTATTCTTACTGGGAAAGTCAATTTAAATAGTGACGACTTCCATGGGGATAGTCTGCTGTGACACTAGATTGTGGCTGGGAAACTGTTTTATGTAAAATATACTGGTAGGGGCAGCGTCCACAACTGTCATTCTGAGAAGGGGGAGGTGTTAGATGAGGTTCATTTTGCAGGGCGTTCCAGCCTCTATGTACAACACTCAAGGAGTGTGAGCCTTTTTTCTTTATTGTAAAGAAGGAAAGAAAAACAGAGACCAATTAAAAAGTCAAACTTTTTTCTAAATTCAGGGTTTGTCTGGTTTATTTTCACAAACTTAAGAGATCATCTTGGCCCTTAAACACATCAGTTATAAAATGACGGGAGTCTAGAAATGTTAATTGGTTAAAAGCCATCACTCGACTGTACTTTAAAAACACTATCGCTGCTTGGTGAAAGGCTGGATCTTCTTTCTGAGTTTAATATAAGGGCATCTGGGTATTAGCTGTGTAATTACTGATCCGATATATCTGTCCCTTGATTGAATCAGTTTTCACAGAACTGCAACTTACACAGCCGAGTTGTGGCTCTTTAATCTCCATCAGTAGCTAGACTGACAAGTTCGCAGATGACATAAAATTGGGTGGGAAAGCTTAGTAGAATGTGGCAACCCTGCAGTCAAATCTCAATAGCCTGTTGAACTGGGCAAGAATAAATGGTATGAGATTTAACCCTAATTGTGTGGTTTTACTTCCAGGGTATAAGAACCAAGTGGCTAAATATGTACTGATTGGTAGAGAACCAGACTACAATGAGCACTGTGAATAAAGCAGTAATAAGTCAGGTGCATATACTTGGATATATTAAGAGCATCTGTCAGTAGCTCTAATACAGTGAGTTCCCAGCTGTACAGATAGTCTGTCCATCCACATCTAGATTGTTTACAGCCATGGTCCACTATTGCCTCAGCAGCCTGGGGTCCCTGTGGTCCGTCCTCCTCAGCCAGAGGAGGATGAAGATGAATATAATCTTGCCCTTTTCAGATGTGGGGTATTGAGTAAGAGTAACCTGTTTAGAGAGCAGCTGACAGCCATGGCAGGCAGTTCACACCAAGGAGCTGCCTGCCTGAGGAGCTAAATTTGGCTGTATTTGATTTTTTTTTTTTTTTGTTTATTTTGTCTCAGATGAACAAAATAGGTGATTGGACACCTTTTATTGGACCAACAGGACATTTTACTACACAAGCTTTTAGGCCTTACAGTGCCCTTCAGGTGAAGTATACAAATGTAATATGTTTGCCATGTACCTGTAGACTGGCCAGCAAAGTTACAGATCTTATCTTTAGCCTGCCCCTTCACAATCCTTAGTATCTGTATATGCGCATGCAGCACCGTTCCCTACTTTACATAATCAGTTGATTACTGTGGGGGGACCTGTAGTGCTTGGCAGCCACTTGGCCTGTTTACGGAAGTTACAAGCATGACTTTCTAAGGTGAATTGAGACTAATCTGGCAGATGACTCCTTGGTGTGAGTTGTTTGCCAAAGGATGAAAAGAGCTGTCCACTGTTCAAGGGTTGTATTCTGGCTCCACAGACTCCTCATGTAGTGAAGACACTGTTGTCCATACATCCGTTTTTCTCTCTAATATCTTTCAGGTTTTACACCACCTCATGCAGGACAACTGAGGCTTTGCTGCTGAATCTGTATGAATTCCCGGAGGGTCCACACATCTCCTTCCATATTTATTTCTCCCATTTAACCTGCTTGGGAGGATGCTAGTAGGGCTGGCAGGCACAGACGCCCAGTACATTGCCAGGTGTCCCTTGCAAAGTGAGTAACACACACCTTCCCTCCCAAAATCTACTAAGACTTTTTATTCCACCCAGCCTAAAACTGGCTGTTTGGGTGTTGTGATTGCACATGGTAGATCCTGGGCTCCCCATCATATTAGCTCTTGGCCCCTTGACAAAGAATCCAGAAAATTGAACGTTGTTGGAAAACAGACTTGCGCGTCTGCCTCACTAAGTTTCTGTATTGCCAATGATGAGGCATACCACTGTCTTCTCTGATATGGTGTTTGTTGCTGGTTTTGGTACTGATATTCAACAATCGGTTCTTAACTCACTCTTTCGTAGCCAGAAACTTTGGCGATGACATGGGAGCTCACTTTTATTTATTGGTAATTTTTTTTTACCCCATATATTTTCATTAAGTTGGAAGAAGAAAATATAACAAGGGGAAAATTAAAAAAAAAAAAAAAAAAAAAAAAGTCATGAGCTAACCTGGAATAATGTCACTAAATTTTAAATTATGATAAAGATAGAATGAATACAGAGTAGCAAGGAAAATGAACTCTTCTGTTACTAAAGAAAAATATAAGGGTGTAAGCAAATGAATTGGCTCTTACACTCTAAGCTCAGGTTGTGTCTAATCATTCATACATGTTTTTTTATTCATAAGTAACAGCTACACCATTGAGTTAGGGACTCTCTTACAGTGGTTTCAAATCGATCATTTCTAGGTGTGTCCTCAAATGGTATTGAGTGTTTCCTGGTTCTTTCTGTATCCTGGACAGTTGGTTAGATCAGAGTGGGTAATCCTTGTCCTCAAAGGTTTAATTTCCCAGAAATGGGCAACATGTTTTTTTTTCCCCCCAGAAGAATTTGCTTGTAACATAGACCCCACTGATCTTGGATGCGGTGATCTCTTATGTTGTAATTCAGTTTTTCAATTTCAAGTTTTATTTAACCAGGAATGCACCATTGAGCAAACTCATTTACAGAGTCGTCCTGGGTGAACATATCACAAGACGTCATAACAAGTCATACCTTTTACAAAACCATAACCTGTTGAGACAGCGTAATAAAAAATCATGCATACATTTTTCGAAACCAGGGGAACAGAGAGAGATACATAGGTAGCACAGTGTGAAGGTAGGAATCACATTGGGATAGGTTACTTTATGGCTAAGGGGTAGGGTTGGTACAGGAGTGTAAAATGGATTCGGGGACCGTGGGAAGAGGGGCCGGGGGAGGGGGGGCATGGAGAGAAATAAAAGTTAAATAACAAGCGGAAAGGGACTACCAGTAAGGGAAGAGGGATTAAGTGCTAGATGGTTGCAGACTGCTACAAGAATGGGCGAGTGCTAGAGGAAATTAACTGAGCTTCTAACTGTAGAATAGTTTAGGAGAAGCAGTTACATGTTTCTGTAAGTGACTGACAGAACAGGGTCTTGAATATGTGCAGTCCCACCATTTTTGTGAGCTTTTATGATTTCTGGAGAGTATTCCAAATGGTGGGGATTAGTGATGTCGCAATAGCATATGACGATATACCGCGATAATTACCACTGATAATTTATCGTTGTAAGAAACCAATATTGCGATTATCATGCAGCACGTTATATCATGTTATACAGTGATAAAGGACCTCGGCTTGCTTTTCCAGTAGCACGTCCCTTTCCAGTTGCAGCCATGATTCCTGATTCCCCACCATCCTCCTATCAGATTTTTACTATTTTTCCTTAAAATTAGAAATGCAGTGCTGGCCCTGTGGTGCAGAGTGCTGAGGGTCTGGGCGTCTCACCTGCTGCCATGCCAGTAAACCAGTTTCAGGAATAGACCTGGGTTGCTTGAGGGCTGGCTGCATGAAGGAGGACTGAGCATCCATTGACAGCTCTCTCTTCTCTGGGAAGGGGGGGACAGCACAAGCCACTGCTTGGTTACCATCTAGCGGAATGCTGGATGACGCAGCAGTTACAGCCTTCTGACTGTCTTGGTACAAGGGCTGGGACTGAGTACATGCAACATCTTTACGTTACACTTTTTTATAGACGTTTAAAGATCCAAGAAATTTTTTGGATACATAAGCGAAAAGAGAAAGACCTAGGGAGGCATAGTAAGGATGAAAGGGAAGGAGGGCCTTGTGTGGAAGATGGCCACCAAAAAGCGGACATACTGAACAAATTCTTCAGTTCAGTATTTACGGAGGAGGAGGGAGGTAGGTAGCGGGCCTATGATAAAAGATGGGGCATTAAGGGATGGGAGGTGGACAGTAGCTCCTTTACAAAGGAGAGAGCCCTAAGGGAACTGTTAGTTAAAAGCAGACAAGACAGTGGGACCAGTCGAGGTGCACCCCAGGTTACTGAAGGAGCTCAAGGAGGAGCTGGCTGCTCCTCCGATAGCCCTGTTCAACCTGTCACTAGAAACAGGAGAGCTACTGGGAGACTGGAGAAGAGCTGATGTAGTCCCACTCCACAAAAGTGGAAGCAGAGAGGAGGCAGGAAACTATAGGCCTGTCAGCCTGACTTCAGTAGTGGGCAAAGTAATGAAATCACTGCTGAAGGAAAGGATTGGGGAATATCTTGTTACCAGTGGACTACAGGATCCAAGGCAACATGGTTTCAAAGAGGGGGAGGTCTTGTCAGACAAAACTTAACAAGTTCTTTGATTAGGTAACCAAGGAAGTGGATAAGGGGGGAGCAGTTGGTGTGGCCTGTCTGGATTTCAGTAAGGACTTCAACACCATTCCACGTAGAAAGCTGGTGAGCAAGCTGAGAAGCCTAGCAGTAGGCCCTAAAGTAGTAAGATGGCTAAGTGAGCTGGCTAGGCAACAGGAGTCAGAGGATGGTGGTAAATGGTGTCCACTCTGGAGAAGGTAAATTGACCAGTGAGGTGCCACAAGGGTCAGTACTAGGCTCAGTCCTCTCCAGTGTCTTTATTGGCTACATTGTGGAAGAACTGGAAGGGAAGGAATGCCTGTTCGCAGATGACACAAAAATCTGCAAGTTTACACAGCAGGGGGGTGGAAAGAATGAGAAAAGATCTAAAATAGCTGGAAGAATGGTCACAAGCTTGGCAGCTGGGTTTCAAAGCAAAAAATGTGCAAAATCATGCACTTGGGGCTCAGAAACCTAGAGGCAACATACCAAATGGAAGAAGTACTAGCAGTCACAAAACAAGAAAGGGACCTGGGGGTAATCATTACTGATGACCTGAAGGTAGATACAGTGTGACAAGGCAGTGGGAAAGGTTAGCGGGATGCTTGGATGCATAGGCAGGGGTATCACCAACAGAAAGAGGGAGGTTATAATACCTCTGTATAGATCACTGGTGAGACCCTGTCTTGAGTACTGTGTACAGTTCTGGAGACCCCACCTCGAAAAGGACATTGACAGGGTGGAGGTGATAACAGAGGAGGGCAACCAAAATGGTGCAGGGCCTGCACCAGAAGCTGTGTGAGGAAGGGCATGAGAAATTAAATATGTACTTCCTAGCAGGAAAGAGGGAAAGGGGAGATATGATTGAAACCTTCAAATACCTTATAGGTATAAACAAGGTACAGGGAGGGACCATCTTTTACCCCCAAAAAAAAGCTTGATGTCAATTGGTCACACTATGAAGCTTGGGGGACTGAGAGAGAATGTGAGGAACTGCTTCTTCATGGAAAGGGTGGTGGATGCTTGGAAAAACCTTCCAGCAGAGGTTGTGGGGGCTAAAACAGTTATAGGGTTCAAGAATGCATGGGATAGACACAAGGGGATCTTAGAAGTAAGGCAAGGGAGGGTGAAAACCAGAGACAGAGTACGGTCTGTGGTGGCACTGTAGGTAGGTAAAATAGGGCAGACTAGGTGGGCCAGGAGGTATCTGCCAGCACCTTCTGTGTTTCACACACCCGCACCATTGCACATATGCCAGCCTCAGGGATGGGGGAAAAAGATGGGGGTGGGTATGTGCACCAGTCAACTTACTTACATAGAGACTGATGTCAGATAAGTACCACTTAGCCCACCAGTGGAGGTTGTGGGGGCTAAAATGGTCATAGAGTTTAAGAATGCATGGGATAGACACAAGGGACTCTTAGAAGCAAGAGATGGGTGTAAGCCGGAGTCCAAGTAGGGTCTCCGGAGGCACTTTAGGTAGGGAATTTTAGGGGAGACTAGGTTTGCCAGGTGGTTCTTATCTGCCGACAGCTTCTGTGTTTTCTCTTCAAAAGACTGTGGCTGCAGAGCTAATAGGTGGTGCTGTCACAATCACTAAACATGACTCCAAAGCAAATATTGCGGCCAGGACGAGCGGCCGCAATATTTGCTTTGGAGCTCCCATGTTTCTATATTTCAGTGTTTCTACCTAGTCTGCAGATTTTCCGTACCTACTTTCTTAGACCTCTAGTCATTTTTCCGCCACCACCCCCGGAGTGTCTCCCCTATTGCAGATCTTTGTGTTGTCTGCAAAAAGGCATACTATCCCTTCTAGCCCATCTGCAATGTCGCTAATAAAGACATTAAAGAGGACTGGCCCCAGTACTGATATTTGTGGCACCCCACTGGTCACCATCCCTTCCTCAACTGAGCTCTGTTTACCACCACCCTCTGTCGTCTATCCCTCAACCAATTTTTTTACTCTGTTTACCATCTTTGGACCCACTGCCAGGCTACCCAGCTGGTTTACGAGTCTATGTGGAACGGTGTTGAAGGCCTTACTGAAATCTAGGTAGGCTGCGTCCAGGGCTCCACCCTAATCTAATGCCCTGGTCATCCAGTCAAAGAACTCTTTTCAGATTTGTTTGACATGACCTCCCTGTTGTGAATCCATGCTGCCTCTGATCCTGTAAGCCACTGGAATCAAGATATTAGTCTTTTTCTTCAGTAGTGATTTTCCTCAGTGGTACTTGACAGTGAACAGGAGCTCCTAGAACCTCTCCCCATGTTGATCCCCACTGGTGAGACAGCAGAGAGAGAGTGGCGGTTGGGGGCACCAGCACGCCCAAAGGCTTGAACTGGTGGCAACCGTATCCAAACAGGTATATGGGAATTTTTTTTAAATTCTGCTGATTATCGTGATAATATATTGTGATAATTTTTACCCAAATATCATGATACTAAAAATTTGATATCATGACATCCCTAGTGGGAATCTAGTTCGTATTCTGGGTGTATCAAGCAGTATGTAAGAATGCCTACTGAGCCGGTAAGCACCAGGGGTGCATTTGAAGAGGTGGGCGATGCAGGGAGGAAGCTTGTTAGTGATGGCTCTGTATGCCCAAAGGTAGGCATTTCTCAATCTCCTATTGTTGAATGAGGGCCAGCCTAGCTGTATGTAAAGATGGCAATAATGTGTGTTTGAATGGGGCGCTGGTGATGAAATGTAAAGCTCTATGATAAAGTATGTCCAACTTGGCTAGGGCGGTTGTTGGACAGTGACTATAAATGAAGTCGGGGTAGTCAATAAGTGGGAGGAATGTGGTTTGCACCAAACAAATTTTGGCCTCAAATGTGAGCAGCTTTCTAATTCTGAAGAAAAGGCCTAGTCTGTTTTAGTTTTTTCAAGAGTTCCTCTGTGCACAGTGAAGGTAACTTTGGAGTCGAGCCAGAGGCCCAGGTACTTAAATTTTTCTACAACCTCTGTTGGTTCCCCCAGGAGAGTGAGAATTTGTGGCTGAGTACTTGCTGGGTAGTTGTTTGCTGAGTGGGCGTGAGGTGAGAGGAACATCACTTTTTTTTTTTTTTTTGCATTGAGCAGCAGTTTAAGGTACAAGAGGTTTTGTTGCAGCAGGTCGAAGTCCTGTTGCAGCTCTTTACTAGCTAACTCAAGGGTGGATTTGGCAACATAGAGAATGGTGTCATCCGCAAAAAGATGGATGCTAGCTGTGTAGAATTTGGAATCTGTCATTAATGTAAATCACGAATAGTAAGGGCCCCAGGATGGACCCCCTGTGGAACACCTCAAGAGTGGTTTGGGGGGAGAGGTCTCCTTGGGCTTTTACCTGTTGCCTGCCAGTTAGGTAGCAGGAGAACCACTGTAAGGCTACATAGTCGGCCGAGGTTGCACAGCAATAACATATTACTGTCCCAATTGAGACAGTTATGTCTCCGATAGGAACTGAGCATAAAGTGTCCCCTTTCGGCGAGCACACTCTGTGACAGAAATGGGAAGGAAAGAGTTAATGGTTTGGATTCTGTAGATGCCTTATTTTTTTAGCAGTGTGGAAAAAATACACTGAGGCAGAAATCCTCCAGCAGCAACCAGCTTGTGGAATTCCTAGCTGCTAGATAAGAGCTGGGTCATAAATCTCGAGTGGACATCTCCAGACACACACAGACCTTGCAGACACGGACACAGGGCAGTTTGAATGGATTGGATCATTCAAATATAAACTTAAGGTGAAAAGGGAATATAATTGGTCACCAATAGGTGTTCACTCTGATTGGGACAATTAAATACATACATGTTAGTTGGTTGGTGCATTTAAGGGGAGAATAGGAATTACCTAGTCTCCATAGACTATATAAGCTTCTGTAAGACAGAGAACTCTCTCTTGCCTTGGGAAGCTGTGAGGGGAAACATAAGCTTGGAGCCTACCTGGTATGTCCGTGGGAGCTGGCAGTTAGAACAGGGCCCAGTGTCTCTTGTAAGGACAGGGAAGGGTAAGTTTAGTGATAGTATATTTCAGTAATAGCCTTCTTCTTTTGCCATCTGTTGTTTAAAAACATTTGTTTACTTTTCCTGTATGAGTGTTATTCTCTTGTGTTGTAAATACATTTCCTGTAAATGCTCATTGCACTTTCTGTTAAGTAAAGCTATTTATTTGCTCAACAGTTGTGACTCTGATGTCATTTTCTAAGGTAAGATTTGGTTTTCCACTGGCTAAGGTAAACTCTGTGTAGCATCCGCCCCTGAAAGAGAACACTACCAGACTTTAACTTGTGCAATTGCACGTGTGATTTTCAAGTTTGTACACTTGAAAGAGGTGCGGAAAGAAAGTCCGGCTGGTGGCGTGAATACCTGAGGACACACACACCTCTCTAAAAGCTGTTTCAGCCCAGAGGGAGAGGTGGGTTGTCACATATTGGTTGGCAGTGGTTGGGTGATGATAGCGGACTGCGTAGCACACTGATACAGAGTTTGCCAGTGGAACAGTTACCTTAGCATTGCAAAACAGGATATACAAGAGGATACATTTGTACAACAGTTTTATTTGTTTCTAGATACTACAGTATAGTGTAGCAGTAGAGAATGAGCTCCACGGAGTATGACTCACTTACTGTGCCACAGCTTGTTGAAAGGTGCCAGGAAAAGGGGATTCAGCCTGAAAGTCTGAAGCAGAAGAAAAAGGCAGATCTCATAGCTACTCTCTTGGCACATGATCTGAAGCAGACAGTCATTGGGGGTGAGTCAGGAACTGAGGCAGCAGGCCCCCAAACCAGCTTGAGGCACTGCGACTGCAGCTATTGCTGCAAGACAAGGCATTGGAGGCGAAAGGACTGGATGCTGAAGCAGAAGCAAGAAGGTTGGAAGCAGAGAAAGAACTTGAAGAAAAGACTGCAGACAGAGAGAGAAAGAACGTGAAGACAGAGAGAAAGAACGACAGCATGAACTCCAGAGACAACAGCACGAGAAGGAGATGATGACCCTCCGCAGTCAGCAAACCGTGAGTAATGGTGGAGTGAGTTTACCTCATGAAGTCAAAATGAATTCTAAATTGTTCCCTCAGTTTAAAGAGGGAGATGACCTTGATTTATTTTTAAGGTCATTTGAGAGAGTATGTAATCAATTACAATTAAATAAGGCTTCCTGGTCAACTTATCTCACACCCTTGCTGACGGGAGAGCTTGAATGCATTTGCTAAAATGAGTAATGAAGACTATGCTGATTATGATAAAGTAAAACAGTGTTGTTGAACGCTTTTGAATTAACTCCTGAAACTTATAGAAGAAAATTTAGGGAGTTAAAGAAAAGCCCAGAAGACAGTTATGCAGAACTGCAGGTTAAACTGTATACTTACCTTGATAGGTGGATGGAGGGGCTAAAGCAACTACTGTGGAACTGATTAAAAGATGTATTGGTGAGAGAACAATTCCTTAAAATTGTACCTGAGGAGATGCGTGTATGGCTCATAGACAGGGCATGCGCCTCTTCCACAGAGGTGGCAGGAAGCGCTGACAGTATCTGTCTAGCCGCCACACACAACGTAAGTCTTATGGTATGGGGCAGCACATGGGTATAAGGGATCCCAAGGGGCAGCCCAAAGGAAACCAGCCTGCACCTGAGCCCAAAGTAGAGCCCTCTGGTTCTAAGGGGTCTCAAGAAATAGGTCCCACGAAATGTCATATTTGCAATCAAGTGGGACACTTGAGATATAACTGCCCTCAGAAACTGGTTAAGGGGCAGAGGTATTAGGGAGGGGTGATCAAAAGGGCACTGGTGTGTTTGTAGGGTGTGTCCAGTCTGAAGAACCACTCTCCTCTGATGAGAATCTGCATCCCATTACAGTTAATGGAATAGTAACACAGGGACTATGGGACACAGGTGCTAACATCTCCCTGGTAAGGCAAGATCTCATTCGGGCAGAGCAGATCATGCCTGGGAAATACTCCAAGGTTCGGGCATTCACAGGGCCACCAGTCCCATTACCAATGACTAGAGTCTTCCTGAGCTGGGAAGGGGGCCATGTAGAAAAGGAGGTGGGAGTTGTAGAGGACCTACCTGTAAGTATGATTGTGGGGAAGGATTTGGACCCCAGTAAAAAACTGGTGTGTGTTGTAACTCGTAGTCAGGCACAAGGGCAAGCTTCTGAGGGGGAAGAGGGGTTGACTCTGGGTGGTCCAGCCACACCCTCAGCAGCTGAGGAAGTGTCCAGCACAGGGGGGGCTGGCTAGAAGCTGCAGTCAGAACCCCAGTCACAAATAGAGAGGAACCCACAGGACTTCCTTCAGAAGGGGCACTGGGAAGGGTCAGACGAGGGCAGCTGAGTGCTGCACAGCGAACTGACCCTACCCTGGAAAAACTGAGGGAAATGGCTCATAGGGCTGAGCATTCTCAGGGGGGTAAAGGTCCATTTACTGGGACAATGGGCTGTTGTACAGAGAATGTACAACAGAGGAAGGGCTAGTTGGTGAGGTACTCCAGCAGCTGGTGGTCCCTAAGGTTCACCATCAGCAGCTTTTGGCCCTTGCACATGATATCCCTTTTCAGGGAACTTGGGAGTGAGGCACACCTAAAAGCGCCTCACCAACAATTTCTTCTGGCCTGGTATTGGCAAGGATGTGGCAATTATTGCCGGACTTGTCCACAGTGCCAGCTGGTAGGAAAATGGGGACAAGGCCAAGGCAGCTTTGGTGCCCTGCCCATTATTGATGAACCCTTCAAGAGGGTAGCAGTGGACATAGTGGAAGCCATTGAGCACCCCAAGTCGCACTGGCAATCGGTATATCCTGGTAGTTGTAGACTATGCCACTAGATACCCAGAGGCAGTGGCCTAACATCCTCTGAGGCAGGACCAGTGGCAGATGCACTGTTGGAAATATTTAGCCAGGTGGGCTTTCCCCAGGAGATACTGTCAGACCGGGTGCCAATTTTATGTCAGGATTAATGAGTAGTTTGTGGGAGAAGTGTGGGGTAAAGAACTCAAAACCTCCCCATACCATCCCCAAGCTAATGGTCTAGTGGGCGGATTTAATTCAACCCTTAAGACCATGCTAAGGACTTTGCTGACCAGCATAAGAGAGACTGGGACAAATATTTGCCTCATCTCCTATTTGCATACAGGGAAGTCCCACAAGGTCACAGGGTTCTCACCTTTCTAGCTCCTGTTTGGTCATAGGTGCGGGGCCACTAGATTTGATTCGGAGACGAATGGGAGGTGACCGTGCCTCCCAAAGAAGTCTGTTGTGGAGTATGTCCTGAACTTCAGGACCCATCTAGGAGCTCATGGGGTTTGCTCAGGAGCACCTGGCCACTGCACAACAGCGGCAGAAAGTCTGGTATGACCGTGGGGCCGAGCCAGAGAATATGTGGTGGGACAGCAGTGATGGCACTCATCCCTGTCCGACAGAATAAGTTACAGGCAGCATGGGAGGGCCATTCTCCATTGTCAAAAGGTTAGTAGCGTCAATTACATGATAGAGCTCCCGGACAGGAGATGCAAACGAAAGGTGTATCATGTTAACATGCTGAAGCCCTACCATGACAGAGAGGAAATGGTCCTCGCTGTATGCAGTGCTCCAGAGGAGGAAACTGAGGGTAGATCCACTGGTGGACCTACTTGGGAGGCCAGGGTGCATCCTCTATGGACAGCCTACCCTCTCGGAACAGCTGACACCAGCCCAGGTGCAAGAAATTAGGGGGTGTGCTGAGAGATTTGAAGACATGTTCACAGGGAAACCAGGGTACACCACGATGGCAGAGCACCATGTGGATACAGGGACCCAGGATCCCTGAACAGTCCCCCTACAGGGTACCTGGAGCATGTTAAGCAGACTGTGAAAGGAGCTCAAAGAGATGCTGGAACTGGGGTAATCCAGGAATCTAGTAGCCCTAGGGCATCACCCGTGGTACTGATCCCCAAAAGGGATGGCACCACGATTCTCGTGGACTACCGGAAGCTTAACAGCTGCAGGTCTGATGCTCATCCATGCCCAGAACAGATGAGACCCTGGGCGACTGGGGAGCCAAGTATTTGACCACAATAGACCTAACAAAGGGCTATTGGCAGGTACCTCTGACCCCTGCGGCTCAGGAAAGATCAGCGTTTGTTACTCCATTTGGTTTATATGAATTTAAGGTAATGCCATTCGAATGAAGAATGCACCTGCAACCTTTCAACGGCTTGTAGATCGATTCTGTCTGGGGTAGGTGAGTTTGCATTGGCTTATATGGATGATATAGCCATATATAGCCAGACCTGGGATGAGCACATCAAGAATGTGCGGGATGTATTCCACAGGTTAAGAAGGCAGGTCTGACAGTCAAGGCAGAGAAGTGCCAGATAGGTATGGGAAGTATCCTACCTTGGGCACCGGGTGGGTAGTGGACACATCCCCGGAGCCTGCCAAGGTTGATGCCATCCTGGCCTGGCCTACTCCTACCACAAAGAAACAGGTCAGGGCATTTCTAGGGACTGCAGGGTACTACGAAGGTTTGTTCCCTGCTATAGCGATCTGGCTAAGCCCCTGACAGACCTAACCAAGAAGGGAAAGCCAGATGCAGTGAAGTGGTCAGAAGGCTGTGAGGTTGCCTTTCAGGAGCTAAAGAAGGCCTTAAGCAACCCAGCTGTATTGGCTAGCCCCAATTATAGTTTAAAGTTTATGGTCCATGTGGATGCCTCAGATCATGGGCTGGGGGCTGTGCTGAGCCAAGTTACTCAGCAGGGGAGGAGCACCCAGTTGTGTACCTCAGCCAAGGTTTTGCCCAGAGAGGAGGCATACGCCACAATTGAGAAGGAATGCTTGGGAATAGTGTGGGCCCTTCAGAAGCTGCAGCCTTACCTATATGGGAGAGAATTTGCTGTGGTCACAGATCATAATCCCTGATTTGGCTTCATAGGTCCAGTGGACAAAATGGTAAACTACTACGTTGGAGTTTGGTACTGCAGGCATACAACATGACCATCACAGCATGCAGTGGCAAACAAAATGCAATCGGATGGGCTATCTAGGCAGGGGCTAATGGCCTGGCTGGATGCTTAGGCACTCTAGTAATTGCATGAGCGGCTGTGTCACTAGGGGTAGCCAAGGGACACGCCTTCATTATCTGGGGGAGATGTGACAGAAATGGGAAGGAAAGAGTTAATGGTTTGGATTCTGTAGATGCCTTATTTTTTAGCAGTGTGGAAAAATACACTGAGGCTGAAATCCTCCAGCAGCAACCAGCTTGTGGAATTCCTAGCTGCTAGATAAGAGCTGGGTCATAAATCTCAGTGGACATCTCCAGACACACACAGACCTTGCAACACGGACACAGGGCAGTTTGAATGGATTGGATCATTCAAATATAAACTTAAGGTGAAAAGGGAATATAATTGGTCACCAATAGGTGTTCACTCTGATTGGGACAATTAAATACATACATGTTAGTTGGTTGGTGCATTTAAGGGGAGAATAGGAATGACCTAGTCTCCATAGACTATATAAGCTTCTGTAAGACAGAGAACTCTCTCTTGCCTTGGGAAGCTGTGAGGGGAAGCATAAGCTTCGAGCCTACCTGGTATGTCCGTGGGAGCTGGCAGTTAAAACAGGGCCCAGTGTCTCTTGTAAGGACAGGGAAGGGTAAGTTTAGTGATAGTATATTTCAGTAATAGCCTTCTTCTTTTGCCATCTGTTGTTTAAAAACATTTGTTTACTTTTCCTGTATGAGTGTTATTCTCTTGTGTTGTAAATACATTTCCTGTAAATGCTCATTGCACTTTCTGTTAAGTAAAAGCTATTTATTTGCTCAACAGTTGTGACTCTGATGTCATTTTTCTAAGGTAAGATTTGGTTTTCCACTGGCTAAGGTAAACTCTGTGTAGCATCCGCCACCTGAAAGAGACACACTACCAGACTTTAACTTGTGCAATTGCACGTGTGATTTTTCAAGTTTGTACACTTGAAAGAGGTGCCGGAAAGAAAGTCCGGCTGGTGGCAGCGAATACCTGAGGACACACACACCTCTCTAAAAGCTGTTTCAGCCCAGAGGGAGAGGTGGGTTGTCACACACTCCACTGATGTGTCAGCTGTATTGGGGTTGCATCCCCTTCAAGTTTGTGGGCTTAGCCCTGTGCTATTGGAGAACCTTGCTCACATTGTTTTCTTGAATGCTAAAGTAGCAAACTTAATTTTGCCTACACCAAGATATAGCATCTCTTCTTAGGAGGATTTGCCTGAAGAGATGTGGCAGCTATCAGGAGTTCTGCTGTGGTTGCTGCTGTACTGAAATAAATTAGGCTGTGTCACTGATTTGTGGATAAGGCTTCCAAGATGCATTTGTATGTGGTCAGTTTTCCCTGGCAGCAGGCAGTTTGGTCCAAAACTTATTGCATTTTAAAAGAGACAGATAAGGGTCAGCAGTACACTTCTCATTTAGGGGCCTGGCTGCAGTCACCTCCATTGGCTTTAGATACAGCTCAGATCTCTTCCATGTTACGCAGCCAGTGTAATGGAGTAATATTCTGTGCTTTTAAGTACTTGCTGAACAGAAGATCTTCCACGGGGATAATCTCTTGCAGCAGGTAATACACTTGGGTCATCGCCAGAAGCTGCTGCTGTGCGTGGCAGCCTTTTTTCCTGCAGTCTTTTCTAGGGGCTGCCCACACAACATAATCATCCTGCACCTATATGAGTGGGCGGCCCCAGGTGTATCCTCGGTTCATTTACCCGCTGTCTTCAGGTCACACACAGCAGCTAGCACTTGTGAAGCAGTCATCGACAAGAACTTGAGCTAGGAATGGATTTTTCCTGTTTCCGATCTTCATTGATGAATGTCCAAAGAATCTAGAAGCAAATCGGCACTTTTTCGGTTATGTCGTTGTGGTAGAAAGATCTACCGTTACGACAACCACACTATTTGTGTTAGATGTCTGGGTCCCACACAGGACACCATCTCCTGCAAGCATTACCAGGAATTCAACCAGGCAACCTGTCGACGACGGCTACAGGAGATTGAATTGCACTTAATGGAGCAGAAATTCTCTTAGAAAAGGGGGCCCATCCCAAGGAGCCCTCCTCTACAGTTTCACTCAAAAAGCATAAACGCAATAAGGATAAATCAGGCAGGCATTTGTCAACAGCCACTGTTGCAGGGTGCCCCACCATCGACAATGCCCTCCAGAACTGCTGCATCGTCAATGGGAGTTTACACTCACTTGTTGACTGCGCTTTCTAGTGCCCTTTTAGCAGTTTCTATGAAACATTGTGTTGGTGCTACTGACTCCCTGTCAATGGTGGTTCATTTCCCATCAATGTCTGCTTTTAAGAACTCTTCCTGCCTCCCCATTTACTGCCCCATCAACGACGGGTACGACTTTTATGGGGAGACCTACAGGTTTTGCTATGGCTACAGCCCCTCCTCCTTCACAGCCATTCTCTCACAAGGGCCAACCAGATAGGGACCGAGACCCTGGTATTTACCACCCAGGAGCCAGACCTGTTTACACCTCGCATCCAGTTTCCTTTACCATTCCCCTGGTTTCCCAGAATCCACCTCCCCCACCCTCTACTACCACGTCATTGGACGTGGTGGCAGTAGTCCAACAGGTTTTGGAAGTGATGAGGAATTCTCAACCTCCCACTCCAGGAGAGGCTGGTCGCCCTTTCCGTTCTCCCAGCCCTCCACCCAAATGCTTCCAAGGTGATAGGGAACCCTCTCCAGCTTGTCTCCCCATCCTATGGGGAAGAGTATTTCTCAGAAGAGGCAGAATTTCCTGAATGTTTCCCAGGAGATCTAGAAGATTTTGAGCTCCAGGACCTGGACTCCTGTCCTCGATTTTGACTATCTCCTCCTTGCATGAAGATATCTCCCATCATGCTGCTGCCTCTCCTCCTGATGACCCATCCTTTCATGAGATAATGGTCCAAATTTAAAACATGGGATTCTCAGCTACAGAACATGATAAAGGATATGGCAGACTATCTTGAACTGCCTGAAGAGCCTGTCATAGTGGTACCCCCATTTATACAAACTTAACAGAATGCTGTGCTGGCGGCTTGGAACCAGCCCTCAGCCATTCCTGCTATCGCCGAAAGGCAGATTGCCTTTATCAGGCTCCTCTGGACCATCCTTTTCTTTCCACTATCCCTGAAGCCGATTCGGTAGTGATCACAGTGGCTCATGATCATACTAAACGTCCAAAGCACATGAGCTCCTTACCCAGATGAGGAATCCCACCGTCTCGATTAGCTTGGGAAGAAGGTATTCCAGGTGGCTACCATGAATGTCAGAATCCTAAACTATATGGGACACATGGTCAAATACCAACGCACCCTGTGATCCTCCACTATAGAACTAGTCAATAAACTCCCTCCCTCTCAGGAGAAGGACCAATTATTGGCAACAATTTCCACTGGCAACTCCATCTCTCGACATCTACTCTGTTTGGGGTTTGATGTGGTGGATACTTCTGCCCGTCTAGCGGCCACAGGTGTCGCTCTCAGATGACATGCCTGGTTACACATATCAGGATTTATGCCAGATGTACAGCATATAAAATGATAAATGCCCCTTTCAATGGATCCAAACTTTTTTGGTCCAGGCACTTCTGGATGAGTGGCA
Source organism: Neoceratodus forsteri (assembly GCA_016271365.2). Classification (NCBI taxonomy): domain Eukaryota; kingdom Metazoa; phylum Chordata; order Ceratodontiformes; family Ceratodontidae; genus Neoceratodus; species Neoceratodus forsteri. The sequence goes on along the minus strand of CM028129.1, from coordinate 1,345,381,287 downwards.
GGCATCAGGTCAGACTTTATGTACAGTGCATGGCATGTATCATTCCTCACAGCCATCTTTACCAGTACAGTTGGCACTGCTTATAGCAGGCACATTGGTGACCTTGCATCATGCCCGCTATATCTTCAGTTGAGATCAGGATGAGAAATAATGCTCCAAGTGATAATTTTTTTTTTTATTGCAGTGCTGTTGTAAAGCAAAGTGAACGGTATGATTTGAGCCTGTACAGTACTGTGGACTTAACAGAATACGATTTCCAAACCTTCTCAGCAGTCCAATGCTATCTCAAGTGGTTTTCCATTGCCTGACTGAGTGTGAGTAGTGCACTCCTCACATTCCCTGGTGTGACCCTGTATTCTTATGATCTGGAGATTGGCGATTGCAGATTTCGGGAGTTTAAGCTTCTGAGCCAGGTCACACTGGCATAGCTGTGGCATTTAAGCCATTTTAAGTTTCACCTTCTCACTTGGTGAGAGAGCTTTCCATTTGGGGGCCATAGCAGCAGAACAATAGAGCAATCAAGAGTCGCACCTTCTGCAACACCTCTAGGGTCACTGGGCACTTCTCTAACAGTTCTGAAAAGAAGCTGAAGGTGACCGCTTAAATGTACCGAGGTGTTAATTGCACCACTTAATGTAAACCACTTATGCCAATTAGAAGGAGCAGTCTGGTGCCTCAAGTGCCCACAGTAGAAGGCGGACAACAATCACTATAAGCAGTGGTATATAAAAGGGGGAATTTGCTGATTGGGTTTCGGTTTGTGCTATTTGCCTGCTAAATAATAAAATTAATAAAAAAAAAAAAAAAAAAAAAAGATATTTTTTCACAATAAGGGCTGCCAAACTCTGGAACAAATTACCACAGCACATAGTAGATGCAATGAACTTTAAACAATTTGAGGGATATTTAGATAGGTACTTATTGGGCACCTAAACAGTATACTCCCATGTGGTGTGGAGAGGTAGACACGATGGGTTTTTGGACTTTCTTCCACCTAACTAAACAGAGTAAATCTGACTGCCCGTAGTATCTGCGGGCGGTATAAGTGGCATGCACTGTACCGTTCCCAGTCCTTTTTTCAATCAAAGAGAAGTGGCAAACATAGAGGTACATTCAAAGGTGGATTCTATGGCCTTTCTTGGCCATCCTCCAGGACTGTCACTTCTACCTCCAAGGGCTCCCACTCCCACCCCCTGGGGTGGAGCTTGTCAGCCCACTTCCCAGTGACCAGTCACCATGATCCTTCTAGCCCCTCTGTGGCCCCGACAAGTATGGTTTCCCTCTACTTCAGCAACTCTCCGTAGCGGACCCGATCACAATGCCAATCAGACCAGACTTGTTGACTCGGGATCGGGGAACCCTTCTTCACCCCAGCCTGAAGTTGGTACACCTTCACACTTGGCTCCTGCAGATGCACTCATAACCCGTCTTAGAATCTCCTCACCAGTGGCCAACATTCTTTTGGTCTCAAGTAAACCATCTACCAGGCAAACCTATAATGCCAAATGGAAACACTTATCCATATGGTCTGCTTCCCGATCTTTGGGCCCTTATTCTTGTTCATTAACTAAGGCATTGGACTACTTGGCATCACTCGCCTCGACAGGCTTGAGCTACTCTATTAATAAAGTCCATCTGGTCTCTGTCTCGGCCTTTCATGAACCTTTAAAAGGCAGATTACTTTATCAGCATCACCTTGCCAAGATGTTTCTAAGGGGTATAGAAACATAGACTTTGACGGCAGATAAGGACCACTTGGCCCACACACTCTGCCCATTTCCCTACCTACTGGATAAGCTGCAGATTCTAGTTAACCAACAGCCTACTTCCTGCAACCCCCAACTATAATTGCCTTGTGTCTGTCCCATGCATGTTTGAATTCCCCCACTGTTTTAGACCCAACGACCTCCTCAGGAAGGCTGTTCCATGTATCCACCACTCTCTCCATGAAAAAAATGTCCTCACATTACCCCTGAGCCGTCCCCCCTCTATCTTTAAATTGTGCCCCCTTGTTCTTACACATCTCTTTTTCTGAAAGATGCTACTTGGACTTTGTTGATTCCCTTGAGGTACTTGAACATTTCTATCATGTCCCCCCTGTCCCTCCTTTCATCAAGAGTATACATATTAAGCTCTCTCAATCTCTCTTCATATGGCTTCTGCTGCAGACCCTGCACCATTTTAGTTGCCCTCCTCTGGACTGCTTCCATCCTGTCTATGTCCTTGTGTAGATGGGGTCTCGAAAACTGCACGCTAGTACTCAGATGGGGTCTCACCAACTGTCTGTTCAGAGGGATAACCACTTCCTTTTTCTACTTGTGATGCCCCTTCCTATGCATCCCAGATCCCCTGGCTCTCCTTACTGACTTTTCACATTGCTTACCCACCTTTAGGTCATCTGATATGACTACCCCCAGGTCCCTTTCCATTTTTGTTGTTAGTACCTCCCCTGCTATTATGTACTCTTCTCCTGGGTTTTTGTTTCCCAGGTGCATTACTTTGCACTTGTTTGTACTGAATCTAAGTTGCCACATGTCTGACCATTCCTCCAACATTGCCAAGTCCCTTCTCATCTTTTCTACCCCCCTTGTGTATCAACTCTTAGAGATCTTTGTGTCATCTGCAAAGAGGCATACCTTTCCCTCCAGACCCTCTGCAATGTCACCTATAAAGATGTTAAGAGGACTGGACCCAGTACTGGGCCCTGAGGTGCTCCACTAGTAACCCCTTTCTTTGGAATGTATCCCATTCCACTATTACCTTCTGTGTCCTGTTGTGCAGCCAGTTTGCTGCTCGGGCTACCACCCCTGGGACCACTCCCAGGCTGGCTAACTTGATTATTAATCTTTTGTGTGGGACTGTGTCAAATGCCTTGCTAAAGTCTAGGTAGCCATATCCACAGCCCCTACCTGGTCTATTGCTTTGGTCACCCAGTCGAAGAAATCAATTAGATTAGTGTCTGACATGACCTTCCTGCTGTAAATCCATGCTGCTTTGGGTCCTGTGCCCTGCTTGTCTCTAGGTACTCAACAATTATTTTTTTTTCAGAAGTGATTCCATCATTTTCCCTACCACTGAGGGCAAACTTACAGATCTGTAGTTTGCTGCTCTGCTGCTCTCCCACTTTTGTGAAGGGAATCACATCCTGCCCTCCTCCAGTCCTCAGGTACAGCCCCATCCTGCCATGATCTGTTAAAAGCGTGGTCAGTGGTGTCACTAGGTCCTCCTTAGTTCTTTTAGGATTCTGGGGTGAATCCCGTCAGGCCCATTGCTTTGTCCACCTTGAGTTATAGGAGTTCTTTCAGGACTCTTTCTTCTGTGAATGGACTGGCGTCAACCCCCTACTCAAAGTGCTTCTATTGTCTGGTTTAGGTAACTCCTCCTCATCTTCTTTTGTGATTACTGAGCAAAGTATTCATTCATATCTCTGCCTTTTCACTGTCTCCCTCTGCCCTCCCTCTCCTTTATTAATCTTCACTATCCCTCCCTTAACCTTTCTATGCTCCCTAATGTACCTATAAAGGTTTTATCCCCCTTCTTAACTGAGTTGGCTATTTTTCCTTGGTTTGGGCCTTTGCTAGTCTGACTGCCTTCCACTTCTTTCTACTTTAATTGATACAGTTCCTGTCATGCTCCTTCTGTGATTCCTTATACTTTTGAATGCAGCATTTTTTCTCCTTAACCTTCCTCCACCTCGTTTGAAAACCATAGTTGTTTTTACTCCACTTTGTTTTTCTTTTTGCTTCACACAAAGGCTTGTTGCTTCTATGATGGCAGTTTTGATTTTTCTCCATTGTTCTTCCACCCTCCTTTTGGTCATTTGCTAGTGCATTTTTCAGGTATTCACCCATTTGCCAAAGTCAGCTCTTCTAAAGTCCAGTATCCTTGTTTTGTATGGCTTATCTCCATGGTTGTGCTCATTGTGAAGCACACTGTGCAGTGGTCGCTTGTTCCCAGATGTCTACTGACTTCTAAATGTGTGATCCTCTCTCCATTTGATAGTACCAGGTCTAATATTGCTCCCTCCCGAGTGGGTTCCAACACAAGCTGTCTAAGGCATGCCCCCTGCAGGGCATCGAGAATGACCCTGCTCTTGGATGTGGCTGCAGTACCTGTTATCCAGTTAACATCTGGCATATTCGGGTCCTCCATCAACAGTATCTCCCCTTTTTCAGCCATTTTGAGAATGTCCTCTATCATTTTGTTGTCCATTTCCTCCCCTTGAGATGGGGGTCTGTATACAACCCCTGTGCGGATTGTGGTGCCATTCCCTGTCTCCAAGGTGACCCAGAGTGCCTCTTGTCCTCCCCCTTTACTTTTTAGTTCTGTAGCTTTGATCCCTTCCCGTATGTATAGAGCTACTCCACCTCCTCTTTTACCTTCCCTGTCCCTTCTGTAGATTGTGTACCCTGGTATGTTGACATCCCAGTCATGGTTCTCAGTGTACCATGTTTAATGTTGGCTTTATCCTTTTTTCCCCCATCCCTGCTCTTACTGTCCTTGTCTGTTTTTCCATTTACCACTGTCCTGCCCTGTGTTGAGCACTGTGCCTCAGTGTTTACCTTCCTACCTGCCATGTATGTTACACCTCGGACCACTTATTTAGACGGTCCACTCCTCCATGGGATTTGAATTTTCTGCTGGAAAAGCTGACCCTCCACCCCTTTGAGCCTGCGGTTACTTGCGAGCTCCGCTTCCTAGCCTGGAAGACCTTATTCTTAGTAGCTGTCACTTCCGCTCGACTTTATTTCTGAGCTTCATGCCCTAATGTGTAGAGAACTTTACTTAATCTTCCATAATGATGGTGGCTGTGCATACCAATCCCTCCTTTTTACCCAAGGTGATCTCTGAACACCCCTTAAATTAGTCTATAGAACTACCTGTCTACTTCCCTGAGCATTCTAATTCAGGAGAATACCTACTACACACCTTAGACGTTCATCGCATCTTGAGACAGTATATTAATCATACCAAACCTTTCAGGAAGACTCATCAACTTTGTTAGATTTGCTTCAACCAGAGAAGGCATTCCACTCACTAAACAGACCCTCTCCAACTGGTTAGCCTGTTTTATAACTTTTTGTTATTAGAAGTATAATAAACCATTACCAGGACCTCTCCAAGCCCATTCTACCCGAGCCACATCCACTACAGCGGCCTGCTTCAAAGGGGCATCTCCCGCAGACATCTGCAATGTAGCCACATGGTCCGCAATACATATCTTCACAAAGCACTACAACTTAGATGTTGCTTCTTGCTGTAAGACAGCCTTTGGCCGTGCAGTCCTACAAGGCCTTCTGTCATAACTTTTCCACCCTTCCTGGTTTTACTGCTTTGGAGTCATCCCAAGTGTATTACCTGCTGCAAGAGATTACCCATGTGGAAGATAGTACAGTTGTGTACTTACCTTAACTATAGATCATTGAGGGCATCTCTTGCAGTGGGTACAATCCCTCCCTCCATCCCCCCTCCCCAAGAGAACAACTTCTGATCCAAGTATACATACATGAGGGATGCCTATGGTACCTCTGCTCTCCCTTGTTCCTCGCTTGGTGAGCTGAATCTGGTGGGGAACTGAGGATACCTGGGGCCACCCACTCATATAGGTGTAGGATGATGTCACGAGTGGACGGCCCCTGGAAAAGAGGCTGCCATGCACAGGGGCACCTTCTGGCAATGACACAAGTGTATAACCTGCTGCAAGAACTACCTCTCTAAGATCTATTGTTATGTTAAGTACACAACTGTACTTTATTCCATAGTCTGTTTGATTGTCATTTTGGTGCCTGGTCCCCATTAGGTCAGCCCCACTGCCCTTGGTTTTACATTGGTGATGGTCCTCCTAGGCTCCCCCCTTCCCCAAGTAGGTGCACCCCAACAGAACCCGGACTCTGTTCCCTGTAGAACTTTCAACTACAGTACCAGAGTTCCTCCCTAGCTTGACCCTCAGGACAGGACTGCAGGGTCGGGCTGTTCCTGATGGACTGTACTCTGTCACCAACTAAATGTCTCAAGCTGGCGCAGCAGGACTGGAGAAGTGGGGCGTCATCAGTCCGACCAGCATTTTTGCTAGCATTTGTCCCAGGAGGCGTGGCACACAATGACATGGACGCATGGAACCGCCTTCCTGTAGAGGTTGTGGGGGTCTAAAACAGTGGAATTCAAACATGCATGGGACAGACATAAGGCAATTATAGTGGGGGGCTGCAGGAGGTAGGCTGTTGGTTAACTAGAATCTGCAGCTTATCCAATAGGTAGGAAAATGGGCAGACTGGGTGGGCTAAGTGGTCCTTATCCGCCGTCAGTCTATGTTGCTATGTCTGTGTTTCTATGACATAGTGCGCCAAATGCTGATGTCTGGCACACCACCTCTGTCTCAGTTCTGGCAGGTGCTCCCCCTGGTCTCTGCCAGGGGTCAGTTAGTGCCGAACACTCACCTGCCAAGGAGAGCAGTCCATGAATGCTCAATCCTCCTCCCCCAGGCGGCCCTCTGACTCCTCAGGTCTGTTCCTGAACCCGGAGCATTGGCGTCTCAAGCAGTAACTACCGCTGCGTCAGCAGGCCAGCCATCATTTTTTTTTTTAAAACTTGTTTATTAATCATGCTCAAAATGTACAGCCAGAGAAATAACCGAATACTCCATATACATTAATGAATTATACCAGCGATACCATAAAAGAGATAGGAATACATCTTGCTTCAGGAGGGCTCTTGCAGTAGGTAATTACTTGTAGGACTGCGCCCCCGGCTTCGGGACCACACAGAAACTTTTGCTAGCATTGTCTGACGGGGGACTGCCCACCTGATGTCACATGACCGTAAGCGTGACACTATGTAGTGGGTGGTCCCTATGTCTGCCCTCCAGTTCTTTCTCGCCATCAACCTGTACATGTCTGACCTTCTGAAGCTCGTGGCAGCAGTTTGATTGCCTTATTTTATTTATTTATTGGAATCTTGGATTAACACCTTTGAGCTAAAAGCTCATTTACAAAGGTTCCTTGTCGTAAGGCAATAGACAAGATACGTAGACATTACAAAATAGGGGTATATACAGCAGGCAAGTACATTAGTTACATACAGATACAAGCAAGTACGGTTAAAACACATCGAGTAGGAGAGGTCCACTTTATTGTAACAGTATCAGAGCATACCTAAGGTGGACAAGCAATTTATAGTATTAGCTGAGCTTCAGAGCATGCAGGTCGAGTTAAGGAGGGCCAGAGTGGTGGTGACCAAAGGAGGGGATGACGGAATAGATGAGAGCAGAGGGAGAGTGGGGGCAGAAATAAAGGGGGCCATATATAAAGAGAGAGTGGTCAGAGGAGTGGGATTGGATAGGAATCTACCCAGGGTTACATGAGTAGGTGATAGGGTAGGGCTGGGTAATATGGGAGGGGGAACAGAGGCATATGGGAAAGGGTTTTAATGCGAGGAGGTGAGGTGAGGGGAAACCGGGAGGAGGGGGTGAATATGATGGAGGTAATAGTGAAGAGAAGGCAAGGGGGGATAAAGAAGGGGCGTGGGGGTAAGTGCTCAGTGGGGTCACACCAGACCGGGGAGGAAGTGGGGGACGAGATGGGTGCTATGCAGGACAGATAAGATATCAATAACAGTAGGATTAGGAACAAGTGACACAGTCGCAGGTACTAAGAGTGGCCAGGAACTGCAGCAGCTTGGCTTTAAATGGGTGTAGTTTTGTTTCCTCAATCAGATCAGAGTTAAGGGAATTTAGCCAGCAGAGGGCCCTGTATTCGAAGGACAGCTGCCCTAGTGAGGTCCGGCAGAATGGAATAATGAAGGCAGCTTTACTCGACCCCCTAGTTAGTCTGGAGGAAGTGGAGATCTTACTTCGAGAGGGCTCTTGCAGTAGGTAATTACATATAGGACTGACCCAGGACCCCATGGAAAAATTTCTAGCTAGCAGTCCCTGGCGAGGGATCGCCCCCACGTCAGGTGACCAGCGTCAGGAGACGTCGGTATAAAGGAGGATCCCGGACGCCCACCTCCAGTTCTTCCGCCCGTTAGCTCGTGATATAGCGCCTCGCTAGCGAAAGATTTATAGCCGTTAGCCCTACCTTTGTGGTTTTTCCGAAAACAATCTTTATTTTCGACTAATGTCAGTACTAGCGTCGGTGTATGTTGTCCCCTACACCCTCCGAGCACAAGAATAAGTGCGATTCGTGCGGCGCCCAACTACCGCAGAAGGACGGCCACTCCCTGTGCCTGTTCTGCCTAGGCCCTGATCAGCTGGTCGAGAAGTGCCAGCACTGCCTCAGTTTTAACGCGGCTACCCAGAAAAGGCGGCAGCAATCCCTGGAAGCCCATATTCCAAAGGAGAAAGCTCAAAAAACTGAGGGAGGCGTCCACTTCCCCGAAGGACATCAGAAAAAGGAGAGGCACCGGGACAAGGGCTCCTCCACCACATCTCCCTCGGGAGTCGCAGGGACACAGGTAACGTCCCCTCAAGGGGATCGCTCCTCGATGGCCGCCTCGGAGGTTTCTGAGGCGGCATTGGCCCGCCCGTCTGGCTCGTGCTCGGGCCTTGCGGGTGCCTCCGGACAGTTGGAGGTCTCCGCCCCTGGTTTGGCCACAGGCTTGCGGCCTACCACTGTGGGCGACTCCGGTAAGCCGGGCGTCTGTTCCTCTGGCGTCCACCCGGAGAGGGCCGGTAAGACGTCCGACCCTCCAGGGTGACGTGCGGACTTCTCTCCACCGGACCAGGCTGATCACTCTACTCGGCCTGTCTCTGGTGACGGCTCTCATAAGTTGGACGTCGGCTCCTCTGGCGCCTGTCGAGAGCTCGCCACTAAGCCTCACATCTGCTCATCCGGCCGGTGAAGTAACTGACGACTGACCCCCCAACGTCAGTCGTTCCCGGTTTCCCGCAGCCTTTGCTGCCATCTGGGGATCCAGAGTCTCCCCAACCTGACCCCGGGGACTTTTCCCCTCTGTCCCCGGGCAAAGCTGGGGATCTTTTGCCTCCGTCAGTCCTTCCTCCACCTGGAGCGCCGGACCTGACGTCGGCTCCCCAGACGTTGGCCCCTCCGTTGTCAGTACCTCCGGCACCAGGGCCTCCGCCGTCTGCCCTGATGTCGACCTTACCGACTCCGGGAGATATTCTGCTCCCATCGGGCCCTCCAGGCTCTCCACTGTGGACCCACCCATGAGGTTTCCAGCGGGGCCATCTGCTCCGGCAGCTCCTCCGGCTCCCGGGTATCCTCAGTCTTATTCGACGCCGGTGTACCCGGGAACGCAGTATCCGGGGCCACAGTACCCGATGGCGGGTTTCCCGACGGTGAACTACTCGACTACCCGCAGCCGGCTTTTGGATATGCTCCATACGGTTATAACCTGTATCCTTATCCCCCACCACCTCCTCCTCTGCCCTCGCAGCCGCCAGTGGACCTGCAGGAGGCTCTGGCCTCTTGGTGGGCTGAGGCCAAGGCTCAGCTCACCAAAGAGGTCAAGAGCCGCCTTCCGGCGATGGTGCCGTCCCAGGTTCCCGTACATCCGAGGCAGCACACTCCCTCACCACCTCCGGACTCCAGGGTTCTTCCATCTGGATCCAGAGAGGGGCAGAACATGCTTCCCCGGGGACTTCCCAAGGGGTCCGTTCCTCCCCCGGGTCGGGAAAGGAAGTCTATCTTCTTCATCCTCCTCTTCACTCTCGGACTCTTCCGACGGCTGCTCTGAGAGAGACGACGAGCCTCACTCTCTGTTGAAGCCCCGGCCAAGGACTCCTCCAAAGTCTCCTCCGGAGGATCCTTCTTTTACGGAGTTGCTTAGGAAAATCCAGGAGGTTCATTAGTGGCACTCTCTGGAACCAGATCCTCAGCATCTGAAACTTACTGAACATCTGTATCTGCCCGTGACAGCTCCTACCTTGGTGCCATCCTGGATAGAGCTGCATGCCGACCTTGTTACCACAATATGGAAACAGCCGTTGGCCTTAGCCCCAGTTCCTAGGAAGTCAAACCGACTATATCAGGCTCCAGAGGGTGTTGATTTCCTGGATTCTCACCCTCGTGCCGACTCTGTCGTTGTTAGTGCCGCTCATGGCCAGTCGTCGAACCCTAAACACTTTAGCTCGTCACCTCCTGATAAGGAATCTCGCCTTCTGGACCAGTATGGGAGAAAGATTTATGCTTCCTCCACACTGGGGATCAGGGCCCTGAACTATGTTGGCCACATGGGGGATTACCAGAAAGCCATCCTGACTTGGGCGGAAGCCAAACTGGACTCCTTGCCTGACTCCCAAGTCAAGTAGGAATTGGCTGATCTTGTCTGCTCTGCTCGTTTGGCCAGTTGACACATGCTACGTGCGACATATGATGCAGTGGACACTGCTGGGCAGAGCTCAGCTTTTGCTGTAGGCCTACGGCGTCATGCTTGACTCTGCGTGTGAGGTTTGGTCCCGGAGGTGCAATCTGCTATCCAGGAAGCACCCTTCCGGGGGTCTGTGCTTTTCGGGGGTGATGTCAAGGACATCATTACTGATTTACAAGAGAAGGGGACGGCCCTGAAGTCAGTTGATTCCAAGTACTGTCCCCATCAGCAGCAGCGCTGTCTCTTTCGCAGATGGAATTGGCCAAAGGCAAAACCCCAGGGAAGGCGGGCCACAAAACGCGGGGCCCCTGCAACTGCCAAGCCCCCCCGCAAAAAGCAGCAGGTGCTTCAACTCTGGTACTCCACCACCTGACTCTTTCCTCTCCCACTGCCTTCCGGACTCCCCAGAGGAACCAGTAAGAGGGAGGTTTTCCCTCCACCTTCCAGGATGGAGAGGATAACCACAGATTCTTGGGTGCTCCAGCTCATAGCGAAGGACACTCCATAGAGTTTCTTCAGAACCCCCGGAGTCGTCGTATTCACGGGAACATCTTCCTTTGGTCCAGGAGGAAATCTCGGCTCTTCTGCTGAAGCAAGTGATAGAGCCTGTCCCCCTTCATCTTCAGGGGACGGGTTACTATTCCCATTTCTTCCTGGTCCCAAAGAAGACAGGAGATCTCAGACCAATTTTAGATCTCAGTTCCCTGAATTTTTACGTAGAGTACAAAAGGTTCAGGATGCTCTCTTTGCAGAGCCTTCTGCCCCTCCTTCAGCCGGGTCAATGGCCTTGTGCTCTGGATATGCAGGTTGCTTATCTGCACATTCCCATTCGCCCATCTCATCGCAAATACCTTTGTTTTGCGTTCCAGGGGGACCACTACCAGTTCAAGGCGCTCATGTTCAGTCTATCCTCGGCCCCTCGAGTATTTACCAAATGCCTGGCAGTGGTGGCGGCCCACCTGTGTACCAAGGGAGTGCAGGTTTTCCCTTACCTGGACGTTTGGCTCCTGGCGGCCTTGCCCAGGGAGGAACTCCTGCATTTCCTCTCCCTTACCCAGCAAGTTTTTGCCTGCCTGGGTATTAACCATCAACCATTCCAAGTCTCATCTGGACCCATCCCAGAGGCTACAGTTTATTGGGGCGATCCTCGATATGACCATGGGAAAGGCCTTCCTGCCTCCGGACAGGGCGGTCACCCTTCAGACCCAAATAGGTCTGTTGTCCGACCGCAGGATGGTCTCTGTGAGGTCGGTCCTTCACCTTCTCGGGCTCATGTTGGCTGCTATCCCAACGGTACCTCGCTCTCGACTCCACTCAGTGGACTCTACGCTCTCAGTGGGATCAGCTGGTGGACGACCTAGATCACTCAGTTCTGATCTCCTCGCCTATGATGCGAGACTTGCAATGGTGGATGGTTCGAGAGAACCTTTTTCAGGGAGTTCCTTTCTTTCATCCTCCCCCCTCCCAGACTCTAACCACAGACACCTCGGGCGAAGGTTGGGGAGCCCATCTAGGCCCTCATCGGACCCAGGGCTCCTGGTCCAAGCTAGAACAAGCTCTCCGCATCAATGTGCTCGAGCTTCAGGCAGTGTTGTACGCTGTCCAAGCCCTTCACCAATACATCCTTCCAGGCCATCTAGCCATCCAGATGGACAACATGTGCGTGGTGTGGTAAATCAACAAGCAGGGAGGGACTCGGTCCTACCCTCTATGCAGGGAGGCAATGAGGGTTTGGGACTGGGCAACACAACACGACCTTCACCTCACGGCGATTAATGTTCCGGGAGTCGACAACACCCGGGCAGACAAGCTAAGTTGCTCTTCTGCTCTGACTTACGAGTGGGAACTGGACCAAGGGGTCCTAGACAGTATCTTCCAACTTTGGGGAACACCACAGGTCGACCTGTTCGCATCCCCCCTAAACGCAAAACTTCCCGTCTTCTGCTCGCTCGTTCCAGAGCGAGGTGCTTTTTGCAGCGACGCTCTGTCTCTACACTGGAAGGACAGACTCATCTATGCCTTTTCCCCCAATTCCACTTATCCCACGAGTCTTGCAGAAACTAGCTTCAGAAGGAGCGCGAATGATTCTGATTGCTCCTTTCTGGCCCAGGCAAGTCTGGTTCTCTCTTCTACAACAATATTCAGAGGATCCTCCTCTTCCTCTTCCTCTATCTCGCGGTTTGTTGACCCAGGATCAGGGGACCCTGGTCCATCCAGGCCTCATATCCCTTCAACTGCATGCATGGCTCCTGCAGACCTAGCCCAATCCCGTTTGGGAGTGTCTCCCAAAGTGGCTGAGATTTTAGTGGAGGCCAGAAAACCCTCCACCAGATCCACTTATGCCATGAAGTGGAAAAGATTCACTATTTGGGCCACTTCCAAGAACGTGGAACCTTTCTCCTGTTCAGCGGGGCTTCTGCTGGAGTACCTACGTCATCTGTTTGACCTGGGTCTCAGCTATTCCTCTCAGAAGGTACACATGGCGGCCATTTCGGCCTATCATGTCCCCTTCGCAGATGAGCCTTTTGCTCAACTGGAGGTCTGCAAGACCTTTCTCAGAGGGGTCCTCCATCTGAGGCCTCCCATCCGTACTCCTGCTCCCCCTTGGGACTTGAACTTTGTTCTCGAGAAACTTACTCTGCCTCCCTTCGAACCTGCAGCTTCTACGGATTTGAAGTTCTTTTCATGGAAGACGCTCTTCTTGGTGGCTATTACTTCAGCTCGAAGAATCTCCGAGCTCCAGGCCCTGAATGTGTAAAATCCCCTACTTGATTTTTCACAAGGAACGAGCTGCTCTTCTCACGAATCCTAAGTTTCTACCTAACGTATTAACAGAGTCTACCTTAAATCAGTCCATAGTTACCTGCCTTTTTTACGCAGTACTCTAATCAATGGGAGTATTTACTTCATACTATGGATGTTCACCGGATTCTGAGATACTACACCAACAGGACGAAGGATCTCAGAAAGAATGATCAGTTGTTCATTTCTTTTGCTCACAAAAGGGAAGGCAATGCTGTTTCCAAGCAATGCCTGTGTAAGTGGTTGGCTCATTGCATCACTTTCTGTTATGACAAATACAACAAGACCCTCCCAGGTCAAATCAGAGACCACTCCACCCGAGGAGTAGCTGCCTCTGCGGCTTGTTTCAAGAATGTGTCTGCGGCAGACGTCTGCGCTGCTGCCACCTGGACTTCTGTCCGTACCTTCACGAAACACTACAGTTTGGATGTTGCCTCTCACCGTAGAGCAGGCTTCGGGCTGGCTGTTTAGCAAGGCCTCCTGTCTTAAGATTTGCTCAACCAATACTACGTTTCGGAGTAGTTTTCCTCCTCCCGGTGCCTCTCTTTATTCCAGACTGCTTGGGATTCAGTCCTATATGTACTTACCTACTGCAAGAGCCCTCTCGAAGTAAGATAGTCCAGTTACGTAAGAACTTACCGTAACAGTAGATCTTCGAGAGAGGCTCTTGCAGTAAGTAATACCTTCCCGCCCTCCATTCCCCTAGGCTTTTTAGCTCCTTCTCCATTGAGGGAAATATCCACTTCTCTCTCGTCCGGCCTCTTTTGGCCTGTGGCGGGAAAGAACTGGAAGGCGGGCGTCTGGGACCGCCCCTGTATACCGACGTCTCCTGACGCCGGTCACCTGACGTGGGGGTGGTCATTCGCCAGGGACTGCTAGCTAGAAATTTTTCCGTGGGGTCCTGCCGCCTGCCAGCGTCAGTCCTATATGTAATTACCTACTGCAAGAGCCTCTCTTGAAGATCTACTGTTACGGTAAGTTCTTACATAACTACTTTTCTTAGCAGTTGCCTCACCCCAGGGGGAGCAAGACCTAGGGTGGATTTTTTAGCTAATTTAGCTAATAGACTTGGTACTGTATTCTGCTATTCAAGTTTAACCAACCAGTGCTTGAGTATAGTTGATAAGTGTGAGTTAAACGGTCTGTGCCCAGGACTAGACTGCAGGCTTTGTTTAAGACAATCTTGATTTGTCTAAGTGCTGTATCGGTACCGGCTCTGTAGACTGCCAGATCATACTCTATGATAGAGAGCACGGAGCTGTTAACTGCAAGCTTGATGGCACTTTCGGTGAGGTACTGCCTATGGTGGTAGAGCTGACCTAGTCTGGCACTAGCTGCCTTGGCAACTTGGTCTATGTGCTGGTTGTAGGAGAGAGAGAGAGAGAGAGAGAGAGAGAGAGAGAGAGCTGTCAAGGTAGACACCAAGGTACTTAAAGGTGGTGACCATTTCGAGTGCATCAAACTTGTTACTGTAGATATTGAGGTGATGGGACTTGATGGGAGGCAAACATTGTTTTAGTCTTAGTGTAGTTGAGCAAGAGCTTAGACTGAAGGAACCATTTTTCCACAGCAGTAAAGTCATCTTGCATGCCTTTTTCCAGCTCTTTCAGAGTAGAGTGACACATGGGGAGAACAGTATCATCTGCATATAGAAGGATCTTATTCTGGCAGACTTTGTGGAGCTCATTTAGAAACAGACTGAACAGCAGGGACCCAAAATGGAACTTTGGGTCCACCTCTGTGTTGACATGCCAATGGTCAGATAGAACGTCTAGAATCTTGACCTGCTGGATCCTGTTAGAGAGGTAGCTCTGGACAGCCTAGAGAGAGGATATACCAATGTTACAGTTGTGTGAGAAGCAAGTCGTGGTTGACCGTGTTGAAGGCCTTGGTGAGGTCGATGAATGTGGCCCCCACCAAGAGCCCTCTGTCAAGTGCTTAATGGATATTACTGGTAAACTGAACCAATGCCATTGAAGTACTATGTACCTTCTGAAAGCCATGCTGTTCCTGGCATTGAAGGTTGTACTTATCAAGGTATGTACCTAACTGATTGTACACTATCCTCTCTAGTGCCTTGGGGGGGGGGGCAGAATTGAGATTGGCCTGTAGTTGGCCAGACAGGTTCTGTGTCTGCTTTTAAAGACCGGGGTGACCACTACAGCTTTCCAGCATTGAGGGAAAATGTCAGTGGTTAGTGAGAGATTTAGGATCCAGGTTAGAAGGGAGAGTAACATCCAGGGTGAGAGCCACAATCTTTAGGTCAAGCGAGTCCCCACTGGAGCTAGTTTTCCCCGAGAACTTTTTCCAAGTATTTTGTTGCTTCAGTTGTAAAGATTACCTTCAGGTAGAAGGGAGGTGCTGTGTGTTGGAGGGATGTCGGTGCAACTAATGGCGGAGCTAGGCACAGGTCGGAGATAGTCTGGAGAAAGCACCCCACTAAGGTCTATGAAGGTCTTGTTGAAGCAATCTGCGATAGTTTTGAGATCCTGGGTAATCACACCCTCAATGTTTATTTGCGATGGTGGTGATTTATTTGCTCTGCCTGTTAAGGTTTTGATATTGTTTCAGAATCTGCGGCTGTCACGCCAAGATGAGTATTCATTTTTTTTCTCTCTAAGCCATTTAACATATCTTTGTGTATGTCTTCCACCTCGACAGACTCTCATAAAAACAAGTGCAATTCTTGCGGCGTCCAACTACCGTATAAGGATCAACATACTCTCTGCCTCTTCTACTTGGGCCTGGGCCATAATGTCGAAGAGAGTAAGACCTCCTCCCAGTTAAGCCAGGCCACACGAAAAAGGCGCCAGCAGTCTCTCGAAGCCCATCTCCTCAAGCAACAAATGGCATTGATGGAAAAGGAGCTTAGGAAACTCAAAAGCACCTCCTCCTCTCCAACCAGCTCCCACAAGAAGAGGGACAAAAAAAGCACTGGGACCAGGAGCAGTCCCCCCAATCCGAAGCCACCCTTGGGCACTTGGTGAGCAGCGGGCCATCTTCCTCTGGGAAGATGAGTGCTGTTGCCAAGCCTGTGCTCCCTCCCAAAGAGCAGACTTTGGCCCCCTGCTGCCACTGGTAACAGTGACCATGGGTGGCTCGGATACATCTGAGGCTTCCGCCACCATTGGACCCATCATAACCTCAGGCTCTAAGCTGGCAGGTGCTGCCGAAAAGCCACTCGGACCCTCCGAATGGCCAGCCAGGGTTGATAAGTCAGGGGTCGGTGTCTCCAACTCCTGCACGACCCAAGCCGATAAGTTGGTCGTCTGACTCTCCAATCGCTTGACCACTTTGCGAACGTCAGACCTTCCTGGTGGACCTGACGACGCACAGCTGGATGTCAGTTCCTTTCTGGCAGGGAGGCAAGGGTCACCCCAGAGTTCTTCCCATGGTGAGCTCCCATCTCCTCCTCCTCTGTCTGAGCCTCCACCGTTGTCCCTAGAACCACAGGACCCGGCAGACTGAGACCTTCTGTCAGGAATCCCTGATGAAGTAGCTTCCACAGGCTTAGCAATAGCTCCACACCCCCAACAGGGGTGCCAGACCCTGCTCCTCCTCAGCGCCAGTCTGTCCCTTTAGTCCCTTTGTCGGAGCCTCCATCAGGTTTACCATTGGGGCCGCCTTCGGGTCCTTCACCGAGGTATCCCCCGTCATGGCTGCCTTCAGGCTTTCCACCGTTGGGTCCGCCATCAGGCTACCCTCTGTCAGGGTCACCTTCAGGCTATCCTCCATTGGGTTTTTTGCCATCAGGCCCGACCCCGGATCTTTTTTTGGCGGGTTATTCTTACTACCCCGGATATCCTCTGACAGGGTTTCAAATGTCTCATTTCCAGTCGTCTGGCTATGCCCATCATACTGTTGCACCAGGCCGTCTCTCCAGTCACACCTTGTACCTTTACATCAGGCCTGACAAAAGGCCGTACACAGGCCCTGACGTCAGATGTGGCTCTATTAGAAAAAGTCTGCTCCTCCACACAAGGAACCTGCAGATTCCGATGATTCAGATTCAGAGTTGTCCTCAGAGGATTTGGTATTCGAGACCCTTCCCCCATAGGACTCAGCCACTAAATAACCCCCCAACCCCCCCCCAAAGGATCCCTCCTTTGTGGCCCTCCTGAAACAAATGGCGGAGCGGAGGCATAAGGCTGGAAGTCTGATGCTCAAGATCCAAAATGTCCGAGGTTGGCCGAGCATGTAGATTTCCCTGAAACGAGTCCGGTTCTTACCCCTCCTTGGCTGGAACCTCACGAGGATCTATCCTTTACCATCTGGCAGATGCCCTCCTCTATCCCAGCTATGGCCAAAAAGGCTACTGGGTTTCTAGAATGCCAGAGAGCAAAGACCACCTCAGCGTGCACCCAAAAGCTGACTCTGTCATAACTGTGGCCCACGATAGGTCCACCAAGCCTAAGCACTTCAGTACTTTTCCTCCAGACAAGGAGTCCAGACAACCGGACCAGTTTGGGAGAAAGTTCTACTCCTCTTCAGCAGTAGCCATTCATGCCCTTAATTATGTGGTGCACATGCTAGTGTACCAAAAATCTCTGTTCTGCCAGCTCGAGCCTGTAGTCAAGGCCCTCCCGGACTTGGAATCTAAAACCACCTTGGCGGATACCCTCCAGTGTGCTAAGGCGGCCAGATGTCATTCACTTAGGGCCATCTACAATGCAGTGGACGCCTTCGCTTGAGGCACAGCCATGAAAGTGAGCCTTTGCAGATTCTCTTAGTTAAGAGTGTCAGGTCTGGCTTCTGATGTTCAGACAGCTATTCAGGATACCCCCTTCAGAGGCACTGTCCTGTTTGGCGGAGCTGCCCAGGACATTATCACGAGCCTTCAAGATCAAGGCACTGCCCTCAGGTTGGTGCATACGATGTATCACCCGAAACCTCTGCCTAGATGTCCTCTTCATTGGTAAAACAGATGCCAGGCGAAGCCACAGCAGGCACCTAGGCACCAATTCAAACTCTGGGCTCCCAACACTGCTGCCACCCCTCCAGCCAAAATCTAGAGCGCTACAGGGGTGGCCCTCCTCAACCTTCCCTCCCACTCCTGACTTGCTCCCCAACCTCCTCTCCCACTCCTGACTTGCTGCCCGCCCTCCCTCTTCATCTGTCAGAGGAACAGGTAGGCAGAAGGTTCGCAAGGCACCTGAGAGACTGGGAATCCATCACAACAGACGCCTGGGTCATTCTGCTAATCAAGCTTGGTGTCACACTCGAGTTTCACAAAAAAAAAAAAAAAAAGCAAACCTCCAGGGTTTTCCTACTATCCAAGGGCACACATTCCCCAGCTAAGGGAGGAAATTTCAGCTCTTCTTCAAAAAGAAGCAATAGAACCAGTGCCTGCAGACCAGATCCGGAAAGGATTCTACTCACTTCTTTCTGGTTCCGAAAAAGACTGGGGATCTGCACCCGATACTAGACCTTGGCACCCTAAACCTATTCATAGAATGCAAGTGGTTTCAGATGCTGACACTCTGAAGTCTGCTGCCTCTCCTGTCCAAGAGATAGTGACTTTGTGCCCTGGACATGCAGGATGCATACATGCACATCCCAGTGTTTCAACTTCACTGCAGATTCCTCAGGTTCTCTTTCCAAGGGGAGCATTACCAGTTCAAAGCGCTCCCCTTTGGCCTGTCTTCAGTACCGCAAGTTTTTACCAAGTGTCTTGTAGTTATGGGAGGGGGGGGAGACAGGACTATTTCTTACCTTTCCTCGACTATTGGCTTTTTGCAGCCCCATCAAGGGAGGGGTTGGAGGCATCTGTCAGCTACCCTGCACCTTTTCGAGTGACTGGGCATTACTGTCAACACAAATCACAGCTCGCTCCTTCCCAGCATCTGCAATTTAGTGGGATGGTCCTAGACACGGTCCAGGGTTATGGCCTTCCTCCCCCTGGACAGAGCAGAGACTTGCAGAGGCAAGCCCAGCTGGTAGCTTCCAACAGGCACACTTTGGCCAGGGTGGTCCTCTGCCTTCTTGGCCTCATGGCAGTGGCCATCCCCACTGTTCCCTTGGCCAGAATCCACATGTGTATCTCGCATTGGACTCTCGGGTCTCAGTGGGACCAGAGGGTAGACAACTTGGACAGCTGTGTCCTAGTTTCTGGCCCGATGCAGAAAGATCTGCAGTGGTGGCAGAACTCCAACAATCTTACCCGAGGAGTTCCTTTCCAGGCCCCTCCTTACTCCCAAATCCTGACCACGGACGTGTTGGGGATGGGATGGGGTACCCATCTCGGGAATTACAGAACCCAGGGCCTGTGGTCACCTGCGGAACTACACTTGCACATAAATGTGCTTGAAATGAGAGCAGTACTGTATGCACTTCAGGCTTTTCAGCACATGCTACAACAGGATACACTGTTGGTCCAGTTGGACATGTGCGTAGTGTGGTACATCAACAAGCAGGGGGGCACCCGCTAGTAACGTCTATGAAAAAAGAAATAAAGCCATAAAAAAATGGAGGGTAATGAGTACCAATGCCCGTTGTCTAGGTAAAAAGCTCCCTGAAATGGTGGCCTTGATGGAAGAGGGATGTCTGGATACCGTGGCAGTCACAGAATCATAGTACACAGAACCATGCCTGGCATGTCAACATACCAGGGTACGCAATCTACAGGCGGGACAGGGAGGGGAAAAAGAGGAGGAGGAGTAGCTCTCTATGTAAGGAAAGGGATCAAAGCAACAGAACTAAAGCGTAAACGGAGGAGAGGAGGCACACTGGGTCACCCTGGAGACTGGAAATGGCATCACAGTCCACACACGGGTTGTATACAGACCTCCGTCTCAGGGAGGAAATGGACAAGGAAATGATAGAAGGCATCATTAGGATGGCAGAGACAGGGGAGATATTGCTGATGGGGGACCTGAATATGCCAGATGTTAACAGGAGCACCTTTGCTGCAGCCACATCCAAGAGCAGGCCATTCTCAGTGCCCTACAGGGGGCATGCCTCAGCTAGTTTTGGAACCCATTCGGTAGGGAGCAATCTTAGACTTGGTACTCTCAAATGGGGACGGAGAGGATCTCCGATCGTGAAGTGGGTAGCCATCTGGGAACAGGCGACCACCAAACAGTGTGCTTTAAGATAAACTTAGTTTTAATGTCAAGCCATACAAAAGTGAAGGTACTAGACTTCAGGAGGGCTGATTTTGTTAAAATGGGAGAGTGCCTCAGAAAAGCATTAGCAAACAGGCAAGAAGGTGGGGTGGAGCAACAATGGGGAAACATCAAAACTTCCATCACAGAGGCAACAAGCCTTTGTGTGAAACAAAAAAATCAAAACGAAAGAAAAAAACACTATGGTTCTCAAAAGAAGTGGTGGGGAAGGTTAGGGAGAAAAAGATAGCATTCAGTAAGTATAAGGAAACACAGAAAGAGCAGGACAAAAAAACTGTACCAGTTAAAGCAGAAGGAAGTGGGAAAGGCAGAAGAGCAAAAGCCCAAACCGAGGAAAAGATAGCCAACTCAGTTAAGGAGAAGGATGAAACCTTTTACAGGTACATTAGGGAGCAAAGAAAGATTAAGGCAGGGATACTGAGGCTGAATAAAGAGGAAGGTGGTTGGGCAGAGAGCGACAGTGAAAAAGCAGGGATACCGAATGAATACTTCTCGGTATTCACAAAGGAAGAGCTGGGAGAGATACCTAATCCAGTCACTAGAAGCACTCTGAATGGGGGGTTGATATTAGTCCTTTCACAGAAGAAAGGGTTCTGAAAGAACTCTTAAAACTGAAGGTGGATAAAGCAATTGGGCCAGATGGGATTCATCCCAGAATTCTAAATGAACTAAGGGAAGAACTAGTAACACCACTAACTACCTTTTTTAATAAATCATGGGAGGATGGTGTGGTACCTGAGGACTGGAGGAGGGTGGATGCGATTCCCCTTCACAAAAGTGGGAGCAAGACAGAGGCAGGAAACTACAGACCTGTCAGTTTGACCTCGGTGGTAGGGAAAATGATGGTTCACTTCTGAAGGAAAGAATTGTTGAGTACCTAGAGGCCAGTGGGGCACAGGACCCAAGGAATCATGTATTCACAGCAGGAAGGTCATGTCAGACAAATCTAATTGATTTATTTGACTGGGTGACCAAAGTAGTAGACCAGGGAGGGGCTGTGGACATGGCCTACCTAGACTTTTTAGCAAGGCATTTGACACAGTCTGACACAAAAGATTAATAAATTAGCCAGCCTGGGAGTGCATCCCAGATTGGTAGCCCGTGTGAAACACTGGCTGGACAACAGGACACGGAGGGTAATAGTAAATGGAGTCCACAGTGAAGAAAGGGGGGTTACTAGTGGGGTACCGCAAGGTTCAATACTGGGGCCAGTCCTTTTTAATGTTTTTAAGTGACATTGCAGAGGGACTGGAAGGAAAAGTATGTCTCTTTGCAAATGACACAAAGATCTGCAACAGGGTTGATATGCAAGGTGGGGTGGAACAGATGAAAAGGGACTTGGCAAGGTTGGAGGAGTGGTCAAATGTATGGCAGCTTAGATTCAGCACAAGGAAATTCAAAGTAATGCACCTGGGAAACAAAAACCCAGGGGAAGAGTACACAATGTGGGTGAGATACTAACAACAAAAATGGATGGGGACCTGGGGGCAGTCATATCAGACGACCTAAAGGTGGGCCAGCAGCGTGAGAAAGCAGTAAGGACGGCTGGTGGGATGCACAGGGAGAGACATCACCAGTAGAAAACAGGAAGTTGTTAGCCCTCTGTACAGACAGTTGGTAAGACCACAGCTGGGATACTGTGTACAGTTCTGGAGATCCCGTCTCTGCAAAGACACAGGGTGGAGGCTGTCCAGAGGAGGGTGATTCAAATGGTGCAGGGTCTGCACCAGAAGACACATGAAGAAAAGACTAAAGGAGCATAAGTTGTATAGCCTCAAAGAAGGGGACGGACATTATAGAAACTTTCAAATACCTCAAGGGAATCAACGAAGTCCAAGAGGGTAGCATTTTTCAGAAAAAGAGATGTGCAAGAACAAGGGGGTACAATTTGAAGATAGAGGGGGGACGGCTCTGAAGTAATGTGAGGAAGTATTTCTTCACAGAGAGGGTTGTAGATGCATGGAACAGCCTTTCTGAGGAAGTTGTAAAGTCAAAAACAGGGGGGGAATTCAAGAATGCAGGCAACAGACATAAGGCAATTCTAGTGGGGGTAGGAGGAAGTAGGCTATTGGTTAATTTGGATCTGCAGCTTATCCGTTGGGTAGGGAAGTGGGCAGACTAGGTGACCCAAGCGGTCCTTATCTACCATCAGATTCTATGTATGCAGGGAAGCGCTGTTGGTCTGGAATTGGGATGTCCTGCACAAGGTTCACCTCCTGGCAGTTCACGTACCAGGCATGCAGACCATTATTGCAGTCTCGGCCATTCCCATTCGCCCATCTCATCGCAAATACCTTCATTTTGCATTCCAGGGGGGCCACTACCAGTTCAAGGCGCTCCCGTTCGGTCTATCCTCGGCCCCTTGAGTATTTACCAAATGCCTGGCAGTGGTGGCGGCCCACCTGCGTACCAAGGGAGTGCAGGTTTTCCCTTACCTGGATGACTGGCTCCTGGCGGCCTCGCCCAGGGAGGAACTCCTGCATTTCCTCTCCCTTACCCAGCAGGTTTTTGCCTGCCTGGGTATTAACCATCAGCCATTCCAAGTCTCATCTGGACCCATCCCAGAGGCTACAGTTTATTGAGGCAATCCTCGATATGACCATGGGCAAGGCCTTCCTGCCTCCGGACAGGGCGGCCACCCTTCAGACCCAAATAGGTCTGTTGTCCGACCGCAGGATGGTCTCTGTGAGGTTGGTCCTTCGCCTTCTCGGGCTCATGGCGGCTGCTATCCCAATGGTACCTCGTGCTCGACTCCACTCAGTGGACTCTACGCCTCAGTGGGATCTGCTGGCGGGCGACCTAGATCACTCAGTTCTGATCTCCTCGTCTATGATGCGAGACTTGCAATGGTGGATGGTTCGAGAGAACCTTTTTCAGGGAGTTCCTTTCTTTCATCCTCCCCAGACTCTAACCACAGACGCCTCCGCATGGATTGGGGAGCCCATCTAGGCCCTCATCGGACCCAGGGCTCCTGGTCCAAGCTAGAACAAGCTCTCCACATCAGTGTGCTCGAGCTTCAGGCAGTGTTGTACGCTCTCCAAGCCCTTCACCAATACATCCTTCCCGGCCATCTAGCCGTCCAGACAGACAACATGTGCGTGGTGTGGTAAATCAACAAGCAGGGAGGGACTCGGTCCTACCCTCTATGCAGGGAGGCAATGATGGTTTGGGATTGGGCAACACAACATGACCTTCGCCTCACGGCAATTCATGTTCCGGGAGTCGACAACACCCTGGCAGACAAGCTAAGTCGCTCTTCTGCTCTGACTTACGAGTGGAAACTGGACCAAGGGGTCCTAGACAATATCTTCCAACTTTGGGGAACACCACAGGTCAACTTGTTCGCATCCCCCCTAAACGCAAAACTTCCCGTCTTCTGTTCGCTCATTCCAGAGCAAGGTGCTTTTTGGAGTGACGCTCTGTCTCTAGACTGGAAGGACAGATTCGTCTATGCCTTTTCCCCCCAATTCCATTTATCCCACAAGTCTTGCAGAAATTAGCTTCAGAAGGAGCGCGAATTATTCTGATTGCTCCTTTCTGGCCCAGGCAAGTCTGGTTCTCTCTTCTACAACAATATTCAGAGGATCCTCCTCTTCTTCTTCCTCTTCCTCTATCTCGCGGTTTGTTGACCCAGGATCAGGGGACCCTGGTCCATCCAGGCCTCAAATCTCTTCAACTGCATGCATGGCTCCTGCAGGCCTAGCCCAATCCCATTTTGGAGTGTCTCCCAAAGTGGCTGAGATTTTAGTGGAGGCCAGAAAACCCTCCACCAGATTCACTTATGCCATGAAATGGAAAAGATTCACTATTTGGGCCGCTTCCAAGAATGTGGAACCTTTCTCCTGTTCAGCGGGGCTTCTGCTGGAGTACCTATATCATCTGTTTGACCTGGGTCTCAGCCATTCCTCTCTGAAAGTACACATGGTGGCTTTTTTGGCCTAACATGTCCCCTTAGCAGACAAGCCTTTTGCTCAACTGGAGGTCTGCATGACCTATCTCAGAGGGGTCCTCCATCTGAGGCCTCCCATCCGTACTCCTGCTCCCCCTTGGGACTTGAACTTTGTTCTCGAGAAACTTACTCTTCCTCCCTTCGAACCTGCAGCTTCTGCGGATTT
This sequence comes from Neoceratodus forsteri, assembly GCA_016271365.2. Lineage (NCBI taxonomy): Eukaryota > Metazoa > Chordata > Ceratodontiformes > Ceratodontidae > Neoceratodus > Neoceratodus forsteri. The sequence goes on along the minus strand of CM028129.1, from coordinate 1,345,356,920 downwards.
GAAGTTCTTTTCATGGAAGACGCTCTTCTTGGTGGCTATTACTTCGGCTCGAAGAATCTCCGAGCTCCAGGCCCTGATGTGTAAAATCCCCTACTTGATTTTTCACAAGGAACGAGTTGCTCTTCGCACGAATCCTAAGTTTCTACCTAAAGTAGTAACAGAGTCTACCTTAAATCAGTCCATGGAGTTACCTGCCATTTTCACGGTACTCTAATCAAGGGAGTATTTACTCCATACTATGGATGTTCACGGATTCTGAGATACTACACCAACAGGACGAAGGATCTCAGAAAGACTGATCAGTTGTTCGTCTCTTTTGCTCACAAAAGGGAAGGCAATGCTGTTTCCAAGCAATGTCTGTCTAAGTGGTTGGCTCATTGCATCACTTTCTGTTATGACAAATACAACAAGACCCTCCCGGGTCAAGTCAGAGGCCACTCCACAAGAGGAGTAGCTGCCTCTGCGGCTTGTTTCAAGAATGTGTCTGCGGCAGACGTCTGTGCTGCTGCCACCCAGACTTCTGTCCGTACCTTCACGAAACACTACAGTTTGGATGTTGCCACTCGCCGTAGAGCAGGCTTCGGGCTGGCTGTTTAGCAAGGCCTCCTGTCTTGAGACTTGCTCAACCAATACTACCTTTCGGAGTAGTTTTCCTCCTCCCGGTGCCTCTCTTTATTCCAGACTGCTTGGGATTCAGTCCTATATGTAATTACCTACTGCAAGAGCCCTCTCGAAGTAAGATAGTCCAGTTACGTAAAGACTTACCGTAACAGTAGATCTTCGAGAGAGGCTCTTGCAGTAAATATCTATTCCAGTCTCCATTCCCTAGGCTTTTTCAGCTCCTTTTCCATTGGAAATATCCACTTGTCTGTCGTCAGCCTCTTTTGGCCTGTGGCGGGAAAGAACTGGAAGGCGGGCGTCCGGGACCGCCCCTTTATACCGACGTCTCCTGGCGCCGGTCACCTGATGTGGGGGTGGTCCCTCGCCAGCAACTGCTAGCTAGAAATTTTTCCGTAGGGTCCTGCCGCCTGCCAGCATCAGTCCTGTATGTAATTACCTACTGCAAGAGCCTCTCTCGAAGATCTACTGTCTATCATATCAGATGACCTAAAGGTGGGCCAGCAGTGTGAGACGGCAGTAAGGACAGCTGGTGGGATACTGGGATGCACAGGGAGAGGCATCACCAGTAGAAAACAGGAAGTTGTTAGCCCTCTGTACAGACAGTTGGTAAGACCACATCTGGGATACTGTGTACAGTTCTGAAGATTCCGTCTCTGCAAAGACACAGGGTGGAGGCTGTCCAGAGGAGGGCAACCAAAATGGTGCAGGGTCTGCACCAGAAGACACATGAAGACATGAAAGCGGTCCTTATCTACCAACAGATTCTATGTATGCAGGGAAGCGCTGTTGGTCTGGAATTGGGATGTCCTGCACAAGGTTCACCTCCTGGCAGTTCACATGCCAGGCATGCAGACTGTTATTGCAGTCTCGGCCACACCAGGGTAAGCGCATGAGTGGGAGCTAAAGCAGGAGGTAGTAGGTCACATCTTCGACCTCTGTGGTACTCCAGATGTGGATCTGTTTACAGCCCCATCAAACACAAAACTTACAAGTTTTGCTCACTCGATCCCGTGCATGGTGCTTTCTGGCAAGACGCGCTGTCGCTTTGTTGGACAGAGATTTTCCTGTATGCCTTCCTTCCCCTTCCAGTTTTACAGAGAGTGCTGATCAAGCTTCAGTCAGAAGGAGCTCAAATGATTCTAATTGCTCCCTTTTGGCTTCGACAAATATGGTTCCCGCTGCTTTACAGCTGGCAGTGGAGCCTCAGGTTCTTGTACTGCTTTGTCATGATCTCCTGACCCAAGAAGGGGTACGCTAGTCCATCCAGGTCTGAAGTCCCTTCATCTTCACGCGTGGCTTCTCAAGACATAGTTGCTTCCAGATTTGGAGCTTCCCCTAGGGTAGCTCAGATTTTGGTAGAGGCCAGAAAGCCTTCTGCCAGAACTGCACATGCCCATGAAATGGAAGTGCTTCTTCATCTGGGCCCCCTTGAAGGGTTGGGATCCTTTTTTGTGTTCCGTTCCTCAGGTCAGGGAGTATCTTCTTCACTTTTCTGACCTGGGCTTGAGCTGTTCATCACTGAAGGTGCATCTGGCGGCCATTTCTGCCTACCATGTTTTATTGGAGGGCAAAACTCTGGATTAATTAGAGGTTTCTAAAACCTTCCTAAAAGGAATTCTGCATCTGAAACCCCTGATGCATAACCCAACTCCGCTGCGGGACCTAACTTTATTTTGGAGAAATTGACCTTGCCTCGTTTTGAACCGGCAAGTACATGTGACGTGCTTTTTGTTCCGGAAAACGCTCTTTTTAGTTGCTGTTACCCCTGCTTGAAGGATTTCGGAGCTTCAAGCCCTGATGTGTAAGGAGCCTTATTTGATTTTTCAGAGACTGGGTGGCTCTTCACACTTATCGTAAGTTTCTTCCAAAGTTTGTCTCAGAGACTACCTTGAATCAGTCTCTTCAGTTGCCAGTATATTGCCCTGAGCATACAAATCAGGGAGAGGCAATTCTGCATACATTAGATAATCACAGAATTTTACGTTATTGCACTAACGGGACAAAAGATAAATGAAAAACTGACCAACTTTTTGTTTCCTTCGCACCAAAGAGAGAAGGTACAGCAGTTTCCAAGCAATGCCTTTCCAAATGGTTGGCTAACTGCATCACTTTTTGTTACCGGACTTTTATGGTAAAGTCCTTCTGGGACAGGTTAAAGGACATTCTACCAGGGGTATGGCTGCCTCGATAGCCTGTTTCAGAAATGTCAGCAGCAGAGATTTTCGCAGCCACCACTTGGAGTTCCGTCCACACTTTCATTAAACACCACAGCTTGGACATTCCCTCTAGACACAGGGCTGGTTTCTGACTGGCGGTCCTCCAGGGATTCCTGTCTTATGTTTCTAGCTGCTTATTAGCTTTTCACTTACAGCCTCCCATGTTTTTCTGTCCTTCAGACTCTTATTGCTTGGGACTCAGTCCTACAAGTAATTACCTACTTCAGGAGCCCTCTCAAAGTCAAGTAGTATAGTTATGTAAGAACTTACTGTAACAGTAGATCTTAGAGAGAGGGGCTCTTGCAGTAAGTAACTTTTTTCCCTCCCCTATTCACCATTTTTAGTCTGTAGCTCCTTTTCCTTGAGCCTTTTTCTTGACTCCAGGAGCCTCTGTCCCATTTCCTGTTGTGACTCTTGGAGGTCTCCGGCGGGAGAATTGGAGGGTGGACATGGTGGACCGCCCACTATGTAGTGTCACATTGATTTCTGTCATGTGACGGGTTGGCGGTTCCCCGTCAGACACTGCTAGCAAAAGTTTCCGTGTGGTCCTGACGTCAGGGAGTGCAGTCCTACAAGTAATTACCTACTGCAAGAGTCTCTCTCAAAGATCTACTGTTACGGTAAGTCCTTATGTAACTGTACTTTTCTGCTTGCTGAAGTTTATGGTAAGACATCTGGGAGTCAAAACATGTTTCCCTTTCAGTAAAGTTAAACAGAAAACTGTCTGCTTTTGATGTTTCACATACACGATAAAGTTAAACAAGCAGGGTACAGTAATTTGATAAGTACTCCAGTATTTGATTTATTGACTATAGCACCATGTTACTGTGAAGGCCAACCTAACAGCCCCCTGCTCTCCATTGAAAAGGGGAGAGACATCCCATTGCCAACTCCACTTTTTGCCCAAGTATTCAGTCCTCTGCTGTTATCTCTTGTATCTTATTCATATAGGTCTCCCGCTTCTGCCGTTTTCCATGAGTCTCCCTGTGGAGGTGCAGATCAGCAGCGATTCACTCCATCTGTTGTATTGTTCCCATCCTGCTCCTCCACAGTTGGGAGTGTGACTTTTGCCCAGTGTGAGGTAGTATAGTCGCCATGTATATAGAGTTAAAGATCTTTGTTTAAAGATGGAAATGACACTCACTGGAAGCCCCAGGACCAAGGTCTGGAATTCGAATGGAATAGTAAGAAGCGGCACCGTTTCCATCTCCCATGCCGATGTGGCAAGAAAAAACAGTCTGGTCAGATCCACCATGGCTACATAATGAAGTTGTGTGGAATTGTTAAGGAGGTATGGAGAAATAACACAATAATTTGTAAGTAGTAAGATTTGTTTTAGTTTCTGTTCTAAGGAAGGCATACACGTTATTGGAAAAATACATGGAGGTGTAAATTTTAATGGTAGGAATAGGAAGAAATATAGGTTTACAAAAGAACCCCAGAGCAAATGCCACTGATGTATGTTATGCCAGATGGTGATGGCTGGACAGCCACATTTTAAAGAAAACACAATTGCACATACCCCAATAATGCTAAGCATCATGGGAAATATATGCAAATCCTCATGATGGTACAGAAGGTAGCAGTACATGAAAAAGTAATGGCTGGCATATGTTCAGGCTTGGGATTATTTACACAGGTTTTTCTTTTTGATTATTATTATTAGAGAAACCGGGTTTTTGTCCATGAGGTGATGTAAGTTACATTCAAGCAATGTGTTGATGTCAGGAAGTCGGGTGTAATGACGATGGACTGTTAGTAGAGAAAATGTGATAGTAACTTTCAGAGGGGGTCACTTTTGATAAGGGCAAGGTAGTTACGCTTGTGATAATGGGAATATTAGGAAAGAATGAGGTCTATGCAGAAGTGGAGTTCAAATATGCACAGTTTCATAAGTATGTGCTCAGAGTGCAGGCAAATGTGATCTGCAGGTTTGTTTTAGAAATGGGTAAAAATAGCGATACATGCAATTGATGGAAAGATAGATAATTACATAGACATGCAGTCCCTGTCCACACTACACTCAAAAAAGCTGTAATGGATTCAAATCCTTAGACTGTAAATGTTAGTGTGTCCACACTGCCAGTGAACAGTGTGGATGATGGTTTGAAAACATTACAGCCTGTCCACAATAAGTGCGATAGTGTGTGTGGTCTCAACCCTATAGTAGCAGTGCACATCCCATGGTGCACTCTGTGATGACAGCTGCATTTTGAGATGCCCCCTGCATGTTCTTTGGAGTACTGTGTATATGGCACAGTCATATTATGTAAATAACCATATTTCACTCTTATGAGACACACTTATGTTGTGGAGGTGACAGAGAGGATCAAGGGAGGGGGAGATCCATATGTTGGAATCAGGGGTTACATCAGTGAGGGAAGGGGGGAAGACATGGCATCAGTTCTGCCAGTATTAGGACACCTGGGCAAAACAGATGTTCATGTACTACTGCTGTATGGCTGAAGGAAGATCCTCTACTACTGTCTTCAGTGTTCCCCACTGCTCCACTGTACACAGTGCCACACGTCTATTGTCCATCGCAGCAGTGCTCCACGATGCACTCAGGAGCTCCACTAATGTATGTGTTCACTACTGGCACTGCTCTGCAGGTAGTATAGCTGCCACATCACACATGTGTAGGCAGGGTACTCCCAACACTCGGGACAGTGAAAAGAGTAATCAAGGACAGTACATGGGTACCATCAGGAGGTGGCCCTCGGGGAGGCAAGTGCTGACAGAGAGGTAGGTTAGGTGGGGATGTGGGGGTACACGGGGGGGTGCACATACAGCTGTCGGGTTACTTAGAAACATAGACTTTGATGGCAGATAAGGACTGCTTGGCCCATCTAGTCTGCCCATTTCCCTACCTACAGGATAGGTCGCAGATCCTAGTTAACCAACAGCCTTTTCTTCCTACCCCCCCAACAAGAATTGCCTTATGTCTGTCCCATGCATTCTTGAATTCTCCCACAGTTTTGGACCCCACAACCTCCTCAGGAAGGCTGTTCCATGCATCCACTACCCTCTCTGTGAAATAATACTTCCTCATTGCCCCTAGACACTTCCCTCCCATCTTTAAATTCTGTCCCTTGTTCTTGCACGTCTCTTTTCTGAAAGATGCTACCCTCTTGGACTTTATACTAACATACTAAATTTGCCAGCAGATAAAGGCCTAGAGGTCTATCAAGTCTGCCTCGAATGTGCAGCTAGCACCCTTATTCTGCAGCTGCCCCTCCTTCCACCTTTCCTTCATTAACCCTCCCTTGTCCTGTCCCATCCTCATTTGAAGCAGTCCACTGTTCTACTGCATACCACTTCAACAGGTAGCATATTCCACCCAGCCACCACCCTCTCTGTAAAAAAGTGTCTCCTCATCTCCCTCCTGAACCTTCCTCGCTCCAGTCTCATATCATGGCCCCTGGTGGCCCTCCCCTCCCTTACTTTGAACAGCCCCTCTGTACCAGTCTTGTTTATTCCTTTCATGTATTTAAAGGTTTCAATCATGTCACCCTGTCTCTCCTCTCCTCCAGTGAGTACATGTTCAACTCCTTCAACCTCCTCTCGTATGATAAGTCCCCCAGCCCCTTGATCATCTTTGTTGCTCTGCGCTGCACCCCCTCCAGTAACTTAATGTCCCTCTTCAGATACAGATGCCAGTACTGCACGCAGTACTCCAGGTGTGGTCTAATGACCTATACAGTGGCTGAATCACCTCCTCCCTCCTCGAGGATATACCCCTTGCAATACAACCCAGCATTTTGTTGGTCTTTGCAGCTGCCTTCCTACATTGTGCCGAGTTGTTCATTGACCCTGTAATGAGCACACCCAGATCCTTCTCCTCCTCTGTCTTGGCTAGCTGTACTCCCCCTAGCTGGTAACTCCTCCTTGGGTTCTTCATCCCAAAATGTAGTACCTTGCACTTTTTGGGATTAAAACCCAGTTGCCAGGTGTCTGACCAGGTTTCAAGCTTTGCCAGATCATCCTGCAACCCCTGCCATCCTCCTAGGTCATCCACCACCGCGCCTACCTTGGTATCATCAGCAAACAGACTGATCTTGCTCTTGATGTCCCATGATATGTCTGCAATGAATATCCCAAACAACGCTGGTCCCAACACTGAGCCCTGTGGAGCACCGCTCGTCACTGCCCTTGGGTGTGAGAGCTCCCCACCCACCACCACCCTCTGTTGCCTTCCTGCAGCCAGTTTCCTACCCATCTCACCAGCTTTACCTGCCCTGTGCCTACTAACTTCCTTCCCAGCTCCATGTGGCACTGGGTCAGATGCTGAAGTCAGATACAGGACATCCACTGCATGGCCCTCCGTCCCAGTTGCCTAGTTACCCAGTCATAGAACTCGACCAGGTTGGTTTGGCAGGATCTGCCACGATGAAGCCATGCTGTCTGCTGTCTTGTAGTCCTTTGGCCTCTAGGAGGACCACCAGCCTCTCCTTCAGGATAGTCTCCATTAGCTTACCCACGATGGATGTGAGGCTCACTGGTCTGTAGTTTCCGGTTCATCCTTGTGGCCACTCTTGTGGAGGGCACCAGATGAGCCATCCTCCAGTCTGAGGTACACACCCCGAATGTAGTGAGGCATTAAATAGGTCTGCCAAAGGTCCTGCAAGGACCTCTGCCAGCTCCTTCAGTACCCTACGGGTGGATGCCATCTGGGCCTGGCACCTTGTCCACCCTCAGTGCCTTTAAACCCTCTCGAACTCTGCCCTCCATGATTTCCCATCTGTCACCACTTCCCCCTAGTCTGCCATTTCTCCCACTTGGGTGTCACCCCCTCTTCTCTTTATAAATACTGAGCAGAAGTACTCATTTAGTGCTTCCGCCCATCGCACCCTGCTCCACCCAACCCCTCCTTCCTAATCCTTTACTATGTGGTCCTTACTGCTCCTTTTCTCCCTGATGTACTTAAAGAAGTCCTTCTCCCCTTCTTAATGCCTTGTGCCAGCCTGAGTTCCGTAGATGCTTTGACTCCCCCTTACTGCCCTTGTCACCTCCTTCGATTCTGTCACGTACTCCTCCCTATCCTCCCCCCTCCCTGTTTCTTGTACTTCCTAAAGGCAGCTCTTTTCCTCCTTACCTTTTCCATGACCTCCTTGCTCAACCAGATCGGTTTCTTAGCCCTAGCCTTCTTGCTCTGGGCTTTGCAGCAGGTTTTGTTGCTCCACTATCCCCAGCTTTATGAGAGCCCACCTCTGGTTAGTGTCCATACTAGATTGAATTCTGGCCAGGTACCCTTTTACCACTTCCCCCATCCTCCCAAAGTCGGCCCTCCTGAAGTCCAGCACTATTGTGCCAGATTCCTCCTTCCTTGCCCATATCCAATGTGAGCCATACTGGAGCGGTGGTCACCCCTGACAGCGGTTCCTCCACTGTAAGTTCTCTACAAAGTCCCCATTTGCCAGCACAAGGTCAAGAGTATTTCCTAACCTGGTTGGTTCACTGACCATTTGCAGCAGGAAGCTGTCCTGAAGGCATCCAGCAGTACCTGCTCCCTTCTGTTCCTGGTTGTTGGGGTGCTCCAGTCCACTCCTGGCATGTTGAAGTCCCCCACAATCACCACACTACCCTTCTCGCAGGTCCTCCTGATCTGTCCCGCTAGTTCCCTGTCTAACTCCTCCATCTGAGATGGTGACCTGTACACCACTCCCATTCTAAGAATCCTGTTCTTGGAATCTTGGATTTGCATCCAAAGTGACTCCGTACTACCCTCCTCCCCTTCCTCCCTTACACACTTCAGTCCTTCCTTCACATATAGTGCCACGGCCCCCTCCTTTCCCAATCACCCTGTCCCTACAAAATAATCTGTACCCTGGTACAGACAGGTCCCAGTCATTATATTGGGTGGCCCATGTTTCCGTGATGACTGCAATGTCCACCTCTCCCTCTGCCATGAGAACCTGTAACTCTGCAGTTTTCCTCCCAAGGCTCCTAGCATTAGGTGAACCACCTTCCACCTCCCCCCATCCTGCCCTCCTTTCCTAGCATCACCAACAGTACTTGCCATTTGTCCTTTGTCACTGTTATGGGGGTAGCTCATATGGTTTCCCACTTTCATATGGTTGATTCCACTGAGGTAATTAAAAGTTTCTATCATGACCCCCCTCTTCCTTCTTTCCTCAAGTGTATACATATTAAGCTCCTTTAGTCTCTCCTAATACGGCTTCTCTTGCAGACTCTGCACCATTTTAGTTGCCCTCCTCTGGACTGCCTCTATCCTGTCTATGTCCTTGCGGAGATGGGGTCTCCAGAACTGGACACAGTACTCCAGATGGGGTCTCACCAACTGTCTGTACAAAGGGATAACTTCCTGTTTTCTGCTGCTGATGCCTCTCCCTATGCATTCCAGTATACCCCCAGCCCTCCCTACTGCCTTCTCACATTGCTTGCTAACCATAAGGTCATCTGATATGATTACCTCCAGGTCCCTTTCCTTTTTTTTTTTGTTGTTACTACCTTCCCCCCATTGTGTATTCTTCCCCTGGGTTCTTGTTTCCCAGGTGCATTATTTTGCACTTCTTTGCATTATACCCTAGCTGCCATACTTCTGACCATTCCTCCAACCTTGCCAAGTCCCTTCTCATCCTTTCCACGCCTCCTTGTGTATCAACCCTGTTGCAGATCTTTGTGTCATCTGCAAAGAGGCATACTTTTCCTTCCAGTCCCTCTGCAATGTCACTTATGAAGACATTAAAAAGGACTGGTCCCAATACTGAACCCTGCAGTACCCCACTAGTAACCCCTCTTTCTTCAGAGTGGACTCCATTTACAATTACCTTCTGTGTCCTGTTGTCCAGCCAATGTTTTAACCAGGCTACCACCCTGGGACCCACTCCCAGGCTAGTTAATTTAACTATTAATCTTTTGTGTGTGACTGTGTCAAAAGCCTCGCTAAAGTCTAGGTAGGCCATGTCCACAGCCCCTCCCTGGTCTACCACTTTGGTCACCCAATCAAAGAAATCTATTAGATTCATCTGACATGACCTTCCCGCTGTGAACCCATGCTGCCTTGGGTCCTGTGCCCCACTGGCCTCTAGGTACTCAACTATCCTTTCCTTCAGAAGTCACTCCATCACTTTCCCTACCACAGAGGTCAGACTGACAGGTCTGTGGTTTTCTGCCCCTGTCTTGGTCCTACTTTTGTGAAGGGGAATCACATCCGCCTTCCTCCAGTCCTCGGGTACCACACCATCCTCCCATGGTTTATTAAAAAGAGCAGCCAGTGGTTTCACTAGTTCCCCCCTTAATTCTTTTAGAATTCTGGGGTGAATTTCATCAGGCCCCATTGCTTTGTCCACCTTCAGTTTTAGGAGTTCTTGCAGAACCCTTTCTTCTGTGAAAGGACTGGGATCGATCCCCCTATCAAGAGTGCTTCTGTTAATTGGATTAGGCACTTCCCCCTCCTCTTTTGTGAATACTGAGCAGAAATATTCATTCAGTATCCCTGCTTTTTCACTGTCCCCTCTGCCCACCCACCGTTCATTCTATTCAGCCTCGCTATCCCTCCCTTTGTCTTTCTACGCTCGCTGATGTACCTATAAAAGATTTTACCCCCTTCTTAACCGAGTTGGCTATCTTTTCCTCTGTTTGGGCCTTTGCTATTCTGACTTCCCTCCCTGCTTCCTTCTGCCTTAACTGGTACAGCTCTCTGTCCTGCTCCTTCTGTGTTTCATTATACTTCTGGAATGCTATCTTTTTCTTCCTGACTTTCACAGCCACCTCTTTTGAGAACCATAGTGGCTTTTTCTTTCATTTTGATTTGTTTATTTGCTTCACACAAAGGCTTGTTGCCTCTGTGATGGCAGTTTTGATGATTTCCCATTGTTGCTCCACACCTCCTTCTAGCCTGTTTGCTGGTGCTTTCTCTGAGGCACTCTCCCATCTTGCCAAAGTCAGCCTTCCTGAAGTCCAGTACCCTCACTTTGTATGGCTTGACTCTGTGGCTGAGTTTAACGTGAACCACACTGTTTGATGGTCACTTATTCCCAGATGGCAACCCACTTCTAGATCTGAGATCCTCTCACTGCCCCCGCTTTGAGAGTATGAGGTCTAAGTTTGCTCCTCATGAGTGGGTTCTGAAACTAGCTGTCTGAGGCCTGCCACCTATAGGGCATCAAGAATGGCCCTGCTCTTGGATTTGGCTGCAGCAAAGGTGCTCCCGTTAACATCTGGCATATTCAGGTCTCCCATCAACAGTATCTCCCCTTTCTCTGCCATTCTAAGAATGCCTTTTGTCATATCCTTGTCCATTCCTTCCCCCTGACATGGGGGTCTGAACACAACCCCTGGGCGGATTGTGCTGCCCTTTCCAGTCTCCAAGGTGACCCACAGTGCCTCCACTTCTCCCTGTTTACTCTTTTGTTCAGTTGCTTTTATCCCTTCCTTTACATAGAGAGCTACTCCTCCACCTCTTCTCCCCTGCAGGTTATGTGCACGTGGTATGTTAACATCCCAGTCATGGTTCTCTGTGTACCATGTTTCTGTGACTGCTACGATTCCAGGCATCCCTCTTCCATCAAGGCCACCAGCTCAGGGAGCTTGTTGCCCAGACTATGGGCATTGGTACTCATTACCCTCCATTTCCTGATGGCCTTACTCCTTTTGGCCCCATCCCTGTCCTTCTTGCCTTTGTCACTTTCTCCATTTACCCGTGCCCTTCTCCCTATTGACACCTCTATGTTGGTGTTTACTGCACTTACTACCGTTATTTTTTGGGGGGAGGCTAGGATTTCCTTGCTCCTTTCCAGTGCTGTGGTATGGAGGCATCCCAGTATTGCAGCATACACCCGTGCTCCACAATGACATCTGCATATGTCCTGGTAGCCTCCGACCTCCCTGCATGCAGTGAAACAGTGCTGCAATGCATGCAGGTATAGTGGGAGACTGGAGGCTACACAGTGGAGCATTTAGACACAAATGCAATTAAAAAAACTGATAAAGGTGTAAAGCTGTAAATAAGAGTGAAATAACCATGCTGGTATGCACACCACATAAAGTGGTTCTTGGAAGGATACAGATTGGGGATGGCTCAATTAAAGGAGTAGTTCACCCAGTCTTCAGTTAGAGGGGAAGGGGGAAGAAGCTTCTAGCTGGATGCTGGGAGAGTAAGGAGACTTGAAAGATTTTCTTAGTTGGTAGTGCTTGGAGATGCAGTGGGGGCAGACACAGGGCTGATACACTCTCGTGAGAGTCTGGTGTAGGCCCTATTCCCTCTTCCCACCCTCCCTCCCCAGAGCTTGGTTCCTTTATGGGGAACACCTGCCCTGCAATTGGAGGAAAAGGCTTCAGGTGCAGCTCATGTAGTTCTAGCTACTGGGGGTTGGGTTTAAGGGCTGGGAGAGAAGAGCTTAGAGAGTTGTACATTTCCCCTATGAGTTTACTGTGTAGTACTGCACCTAGTAACCGGGGTACCTGTTTACTATGGGACTGTATCTAGGATTAGTGGGTGACCTGATTAGTGGGTAGGGATGTATCTTGGACTAGGGGGAACCTGGTGGTTCACCGAAGGAATCCTATTTGGAGGGGGATGGGACCACACATCATTAGGGCCGGCATCTTTGGGAGGGTGGTGGGGTGCACAGGGTGTGGCGCAGCCATGATACCTGACTGGGCTTGGAAGTTCGGTGGTTGCCCAGTGTGCTACCAGTTGGCATAGCTTAGGGAGGAGGTTGAGGGGAGTAGAAGACAGCTGGAGGGAGGGGGGAAGTATGGTTGGGGAATAGGGAAGGGGCTCTCCCGCAGGGTTGCACCAAGCACTAGGGGTGGGGGCATAGGGAAAGGAGTGCAGGAGAGTACCCTGGGGTCGCATAGGGACCCTGACAGAGGGAGTCCAAAAGGAATACACTACCAAGGAAGCAGTCAGGCATCTGGGGACCCTCACAGAGGGGGGCCAAAGAGAGGACATTCTCAGGGAAGTAGGCAGATGGCTGGGGCTGGACAGAAGGAAGCAAGGGGGAGAGGTGGATCGGACCTTAAGCTCAGTAACCACTTCAGTTCTCTTCTTTTGCTTGAGGATGAGGGTAGTGATATAACCATGATAGGGGCGCTTAGAGATGGAAAGGGAGTGGGGGGTAGGAGGCAGGTGCCAGATAGCAGGAAGAACAGGGGGAGTGGTGGATCAGAAGAGGAGGGGGGTATAGGGAAGAAAGCGCAAGGAGAAGGACCAGTTGGGAGGAAAGGGCAAGGAGAGGGACCAGAAGTACAAGGAGGATACAGTAAAGGTAGCTGAAGGTTTATGCCAGGGGAGCACGACAGACAAGGAGGGGCTGAACGGAGACGGGATGGAAGGGAGGACAAGCCATGCAAGTTTAGCAGATGGTGGGAAGGACCAGTTGTGAGCAGTGACGGGGGGATAGCGGGGTACAAAGGATACTAGGGAGGAGGAAGGCATAGGATCAGAGGGAGGGGTGGCAGAGGTAAATAAGGATGGGCAGCAGGGGGTACCCAGATAGGGGAGGAGCAAGAAGCCGGCTGGGGGGAGGGGTCAGTAGAAAGGATGAGGGACATGGAAGGGGGGGGAATGGAGGAAAAGGGGTGGTCAGAGTGCTCCTATTGGGTGATTCCATGATCAGGGGTATCAAATGGGATAGGGAGGGGGAAACCTGCCCGGTTAGAACAAAATGCTTCCCTGGACTAACAGTGCACAGGGCCAAGCATGAGGTATGTCAGCTGGCAAAGGATTGTGGAGGTTCCCTGGAAGTACTGGTCCACCTGGGTACCAATGACATTGAGGAAAATAGTGAGCTAGAGATACAGGCAAGGTTCAGGGAGCTTGTCAGGGTCTGTCATGACATAGGATGTGCGATTTCCTTCTCGGAAATCCTGCTGGTGCCAAGGGCTAGTGGGGAACACAAGAGGAAGATTAAGGAGATAAACCAGTGGCTCAGGGAGTGGTGTGGGACCAGAGGGTATGGGTTGATGGGGGATTGGGGATTGGGGGGAGACCTGGGAGGATAAGGTGCTGTATGCTAGAGTTAGGCTCCATCTCAATTTGGAGGGGAGAGAAATCCTTAAGTTGAAAATAGAGGGGTTCATTGGTGAAAGATGGGGTTTAAACTTGTGAAGGGGGGAGTGATGGGAGAAAAGGCTGTCTAGGGGACTCTGTCTTCACCCCCACCAGGGAGCTGGAGGAATGCGGGAAAAGGCCAACTGGTAAGGTGCTGACCGGGGGAAGACAGAATCCCCATGGAAACGTGAGCAGGGGAAATGGAAGTATACGGAAAAGGTGGAAGGTAGTCCTGCTATATGCCAGGAGCTTGGGCAATAAAATGCCTGAGCTTCAGGCGATGCTAACTGAGGGACAGGTGGATGTGGCAGTGGTCACTGAGACCTGGGCCACCGCAGGGCACCAGTGGGACCTGAACCTGGAGGGTTACACCATGTTCAGGAAGGACAGGGGGGAGGGAAGGGGAGGAGGGGTAGCAATAATAGTTAAAAACTGCATCGGCATAGGAGGAGTGGAGGAGACGGAGGGAACTGTGGAGGCGATTTGGGGTCATCTTGATAACAAGGGGGGGGTAAGACAGTAAAAATAGGAGTGGTGTATAGACCCCCTGCGCTGGCAGAGGAGCTGGAGTAGAGTCTGGTGGTAGATGTTGGGAGACACTGCAGATTGGGCAGGGGAAGGATGGTGGTGTTGGGGGAACTCAAACATGGCAGGAACGGCTGGGAGACTGCCATCCTCGGTGGCCAGGGAACAGAGGTTGTTGGATGTCTTTCAGGACGCGTTCCTAACTCAGCAGGTGGGGGAACCGACCAGGGAGGCACGGATACTGGATGTGGTCCTGGCAGGCAGTGACCAGATTGGGGGCCTGGAGGTAAGGGACCCATTGACGGGGAGCGACCATGCCACGGTCTGGTTCTGCCTGGACCTAGAAGGGGTAGAAGGCTGCACAAAGACTGAGGTAACTGACTTCAGGGGGCAGATTTCAAGGAAATGGGAAGGATCCTTAAGAAGCATTTGGATGGGATTGGGCCAGACATGGACGCTGTCAATAGGTGGGAAATCATCAGGAGGGGGGTGCAGGACACTAGCAGTACCTGTGCAAGAGTAAGACGAAAATGTAGTAGGGCCCGTAAACCCTGCTGGTGGACCAGGGAGGTTCAGGAGGTGGTGAGGGGAAAGAAGATGCTTATAGGCATTTCAAGTGCTCAAGGAGTGAAAGGGATCAAAGGGAGTATGAGCTGATGGCCAGAAGGGCCACTAGGATGGTGAGGGTGGCTAAGGCAAGGAAGGAGCAGAACCTGGCCAGGGAAATTAGGAGAGGGAACAAGGGGCTCTTTAGATACATTGGGGAAAAACAAAGGGTGAAGGCGCAGATTAGCAGGATTAAACCGGGGGAGGATGGGCATAAGACCTGGGGAGCAGGCTGAGGTACTAAATGAGTACTTTGCCTCAGTTTTCACCAAGGAAATGGGGGCTGCATCATACATGGGAGGAGATGGTGAAACTAAGGAGGGGGGACCTTGCTGATTGGCAGGTCTGGGAGAGGGGCCATCACTGACAGGAGGGGGGCAAAGCAGGGGGACAAGGTAGCGGAGGTGGAAATCACAGCAGAGAGAGTGAGGGAAGCCCTCAGGTCCCTTAAGATGGAGAAAGCACCGGGGCTGGATAAATTACATCCCAAAGTGCTGAAGGAACTGGTGGAAGTCCTGGCGAAACCCCTGGTGGAGCTTTTCAGCATCTCTCTGAGGACAGGGTGAGTGCCCCAGGACTGGAAGGTAGCAAATATAGTGCCTATCCACAAGGGAGGTGACAGGGAACTACAGGCTCGTCAGCCTGACAACGGTGGTAGGCAAGGTGATGGAGGGCATTGTCAAGGAGAGGCTGTGGGGGGGACCTGGAAAAGTTGGGGTACCTGGACGATAGATAGCATGGATCCGTCCCTGGGAAATCGTGTCAGACAAACCTTGTGGAGTTCTATGACTGGGTGACTAGTGCCTTGGACCTGGGTAGACCAGTGGATGTCCTCTATCTTGACTTCAGCAGAGCATTTGACTCTGTTCCTCATGGGGCCTGTTGAATATGCTGGGAGTAATGGGGCTGGGGAACCAGATGATCAGAGGGATAGACAATTGGCTCCAGGACCAGACCCAGAGGGTCGTGGTTGGTGGGATAGTCTCATCCCAAAGGAGGGTCATTAGTGGGGTCCCTCAGAGATCAGTCCTTGGGCCCCTCCTGTTCAATGCCTATGTCTCCGACATAAGGAAGGGTATCAGGAGTGAGATGAGACTCTTTTTGGATGACTCAAAACTGGGGCGGTGGTGGATGGGGAGGAGAGGAGGGGAGGGAGGCCCTACAGGGGGACCTGGAGGCTCTAGAAAGGTGGTCTAGAAAGTGGAAGCTGAGGTTAAATGCAGGGAAATACAAGGTACTCCACCTGGGAGCCAGAAACCCAGGCCGAGTGTACACCCGGGGGGAGGGGAATGTTACAAGTCTCAATGGCTGAGAGGGACCTGGGGGGGGTGGTGGTGGATGTCAAGATGAACAACTCTGAAACTTTTAGAAGAGCAGCAGTCAAAGCCAACAGGATGCTGGGATGCATCGCTAGGGGGATCACCTCCAGAAGGAGAGAAGTGATACTTCCTTTGTATAACTGCTTGGTGAGGCCGCACCTCAAGTACTGCATGCAGTTTTAGAGGCCACACTTAGAGGGACATTGAACTCCTGGAGAGGGTCCAGAGGAGGGCAACCAAAATTATCTGGGGCCTGGGGGACAGGCCCCA
This sequence comes from Neoceratodus forsteri, assembly GCA_016271365.2. Taxonomy (NCBI): domain Eukaryota; kingdom Metazoa; phylum Chordata; order Ceratodontiformes; family Ceratodontidae; genus Neoceratodus; species Neoceratodus forsteri. The sequence continues at coordinate 1,345,340,343 of CM028129.1, read as the reverse complement.
TGGGGGAGAGGATCAAGAGCTAAAGAGAAGTACATTGAAAGAGAGAAGGGACCGGGGGACATGATAGAGGTCTTCAGGTACATGAAGGAGTTAATAGGGGAGGAGCAGTCAGGGTGCTCCAAAGGAAGGGGGGCAGCTAGAAGGCATGGGTGGAAGCTGGGGGGAGATTCAGGGAGAAAGGAGGAGGTGCTACTTCACTGAGAGGGTGATGGAGCCATGGAATGCACTGCCCAGGGGACTGGTGGAGGCAGAGATGGTGGAGGGGTTCAAAAGGGGGTGGGACAGGTATAGGGGGAAGGGTTCTGGAAGCAAAGTCCTGTGCAGTAGGAATATCCGGGACTGGGAAGGGAGAAGCCAGAGAGGGTGAGGGGGTCAATAAGGTCAGTTCCCAGAGTGGGTGCTGACCAAATGAGCGGACACGAAAGACCGTTAGGCCTATTCTGCTGGCATTTTAGTATGTTATTATGTTAGAATTTGCAAAAACATATGTTATGCAGAGTGTTTTGATTTGTATGTAAAGTCCTAGTGTGTCCTTGCCTCTGTCTGCTACTAGTAGTTTTTCCTAAATTACTCTGCTAGCTTTAGGATAGTTTTATGACCCCTAGGGGATCTCCATCACAAATAGGTTTATTGCCTTCTGCTTCCTACAATGCACCCTGTCTCATGTGACAGTGATGTAGCCAGGCCCATAGATTTAGCATATGCAGTGCTTTTTAAAATCAGTTCACAACAGCAGAGCTTTGTAACTGTTCTTATCCAGTGAACACAAATTGTAACAGTTACAATTTAGCAGATGCCTGAGAGCTGCCCAACTGTGGTTTCTGTAAGAAAACAGCTACTAAATAGCTCTAATTCACTATTTGTGTTTTCTGGGTGTGTCATGTCTAGCTAGCAGCAATATGTGTTTTCATTTTAAAATTTAATTTCATCAAACTACGCACAACAATAAAAAGCACAGAAATTGCCCCAGATCACCACTACTATAATTAGTAAAGACTAAAGCAGTTTCCTTACAGAAAACTCACTCAGTTAACTCTAAAGTGTTTGCTAAACTGTAAATTATTTTTATTTATTTTTTATTTATTAGATTCTCGGATTACAAATACCTTTGAGCAGAAACTGCTCATTTACAAAGGTTCCACGTCAAAGGATGAGGGTCAACATACATACAGAGGTAGTAAAAGAACGCACAACAAACAACCAAAACAACTAAAAGAAAAAATAAAGATACTCAGTTATAACATACTTTGAGATAAATGTTGATACCAGCATTCTTTTTTTTTTTAACCAGGAAAGACACACTAAAGCTTGTTTACGTGTGTGACCTGGGAGCACAAGGAAGTTAAGTGATTTGCTCAGGAACACACAGTACGCATGTGGAGGCTGTGGGATTCAAACCCAGGACACCAGGTTTGCAGCTCAGAGCCTTAGACCACCACACTATACTTTCTCCTCTATTCTAATAGGTAGAACTGACGGTTAGTGCTGATTTTGCTCTGCAACATGATTTTCAATTTTTTTGGTTACAAATGTGAAATATCTTTTTAATAAAGTATAAAAATATGTATGTGTGAGTTATTTAGTTTGGTGAATATTTGTTTTATTATTTGAAAAAGTGGGATACACTAAATGTGTAGCTCAATGAACCATTGTAAAATGGGATCAAATGTGTAGCTGAAATAGTCACTGTCATCCTGTTGTTTTCATGCTATACCACACACAGGAGAAAAAGTGACTTTAAAGTATTTTGCAGTTTCTAGGCTGCAGCTTTATACCGTACATTTCATCTGTAAAAAAAAAATGAAAATCATGTCATAGAGCAAAATCAGCACTAAATGCTAGTTCTACCTAATAGGATGCTGGTACTTGCATTTATAGTTTAACAAATACTTGAAATCTAACCAAGTGGGTTTTCTGTAAGTAAACAGCTAGTCTTAACTAATTATAGCACTAATGATCTGGGCAATTTCTGTGCTTTTATGGTGGTGTATAGTCTGATGAAATTAAAAGTTTTAAAATTAAAACACTCCTGCAAGATAGACCTAACACACACAGAAAACAGTGAATTAGAGCTTAATTTAGTAGTGGTTTTCTTACAGAAACCCCAGTTAGCTAGCTCTCAGGTATCTGCTAAAAGGCTAATTTAGGAAAAACTCCTAATAGTAGACAGAGGGAAGGACACACTAGGACTTAACATACAAATCAAAACACTCTGCTTAACATATGTTTTTGCAAATTCTGAGTGGACTACTCCTTTAAAACTGCAAGCCCAGTAAAAATATACACTGCAGCCTCTTGCTGTACTGACATGCTTCAGCTGATGCAAAATACAGAGTAAGGTGGTGGTGGGGGGGTTGGAGGACAGGTCTGAATAACACCATATACCCACCAGGAGGGACTTTCCATCTCTTGGAATGTATTTGTGAAAATATGTGACCAGGAGAGGAATGTAAGCTGAGCCAATGCTGTTTAAACAAGCTCTGTATAAGGATGCAGTTTCAGGCTTTTTCTTTCCTTCTGAAGCTTAAGCTCTGGTGCCCCAGGCAGCTCTGATAGTCAGTTGTTCCAGCATGATAGATCCACCTCATGCCCCTCCCACATGAACCAAAAAAAGGTGGGGGGGGGATCTTTAGGAGCTTCTTGGGTGGAGGTAGGAGTGGATCTTACCCCCCCCAAAAAACTAATGCTGCCTCCCACTACTCAGGTTCCAGTTCTTGTACCTCCCACTTAAGAAAGAAAATGGTGCACTGCAACCATTGACTAACATGAAAGCATGTTTATTTGAGGGCTGAAAACATTTCTTGGAGGAGGGTAAGGCAGAGGAGACTATTTACACCTTCAGTCAGTTCCATGGACAGAAAACATGACATCACTCCTTTTGTACATGAAAAATGTCTGCAAGCTCTGCCTACTGTAGCCGTAAAAATGGACTAGCACACAAGCACTGCCAGACTGTTTCATTTTATTAAACCACATAAGGTGTGATTATGTGCAGACCCAGTGTGAAGAAGTAAAAGTCCCCATGTGCATTTGGAGCATTCTGCTCCTTCCTCTGGGGGGTGGGGCACCATCCAATAAGTAGCATGATTATTTGCATCAAATACATATTAGGTGATACAGGGGTCAGAATACATTTCTTCATTAAGGAGACAATGTTAACCCTTTCTATGACATACTGTAGCAAACATAAATGCATACTTGATGTTAGGATCCATGATGTGGGCATATAATTGTACAAAATTCTCCAAACATGATGAAAACATTTTTTAAATGTTTAAAAGGGTCACTGTGACCTTGGAAAAAGGGTAGGGTGGTTGTCATGGGTGATCTTAATATGCTGGGGGCAGACTGGGACACTGACATCCTCTGTGGCCAGGGAACAGAGACTGATGGATGTCTTTCAGGATGCCTTCCTAGTCCGGTAGGTGGGGGAACCTACTAGGGAGGGCCTGATATCGGACGTTGTCCTAGCAGACAGTGGTCAGTTACAGAGCCTGGAGGTGTGCAGCCCGCTGGCAGGTGGTGACCATGCCACAGTCTGGTTTCTGCTGTACCCGTGGGGGATAATAGCTGCACTAATACAGCAGTAGTAGACTTCATTAGGGTAGACTTCGACGGCATGGGTAGGATTCTACGGGGGTGCTTGGACAAGATAAAGGCCAGACATGGATGCTGAAAGCTTTTGGGAGACCATTAAGAATGGGGTGCAGGAGGCTACTAGATCCTGTGCAAAAGTAAAGTGAAAGCATTGTAGGGCCAGTAAGCCATGTTGGTGGACCAGGGAGGTGCAGGAGGTGATGAGGGAAAAAAAAGTTTGCCTACGTTCACTTTAAACGCTCCAGGGGGGAAAGGGAGCAGGGAGAATATGAGTTGCTGGCTAGAAGGGCCACCAGAGTGGTGAGGGGGGCCAAGGCGAGGATGAAACAAAACCTGGCCAGGGATATCCGGGGGTTCTATAGATACACAGGGGAAAAGAGAAAAACAAGGCCAAAGATCAGAACTGGGGAGGGATGGGCTCAGGAAGCAGGGGAGCAAGCAAAGGTACTAAATGAGTACTTTGCCTCAGTCTTTACTGAGGGAGGCAGGGGATCCTTCCATCCCGATGGGAGGGAAGGGGAGCCAACAAAAACGGGAGGTCAGATGGAGTCTGGGAACTGAAGGAGGCTAGGCCAAATCTAGAAGGGGAGGGATGGTTGCATGAGTGGGTGGGCTGGGAGGAGAAATCACAGGACAGGGTGAGGAGGCCTTTGGGACGCTAAAGACTGATAAAGTACTGGGGCCGGATGGGCTGCATCTGAGGATTATGAAGGAATTGTCGGATGTGCTGGCAGTTCCACTGGCTGCACTCTTTAACATCTCTCTGCAGACAGGATGGGTGCCTCAAGACCGGAGGGTGGCCCACACGTGGTGCCTATCCACAAAGGGGGTTTAGAGATGAGATGGGGAATTATAGGCCTGTCAGCCTAACATCTGTGGTAGGCAAAGTAATGGAGGGCATTATCAAGAAGAGGCTTGAGAGGCAGCTGGAAAGGTTGGGGCACCTGAATGACGAGCAGTACAGTTTTGCCCCAGGAAGATCATGCCAGGCCAACCTTGTAGAGTTTTATGATTGGTTGATGGGATCCCTGGACTGACATAGGCTGGTGGACATCCTCTACCTGGATTTCAGCAAGGCGTTCAATTCGGTACCTCACAATGGCTTGCTAACAAACTTGGGGGGGTGGGGGGCCAGTTGCTCAGGTGGGTAGAAAATTGGCTTACGGGGTGAATACAGAGGGTTGTGGTAGGTGGGATAGTCTCTTCCCCCAGAAGGGTCATCAGTTGGGTCTCCCAAGGTTCGGTACTGGGGCCAGTCCTGTTCAATGCCTGTGTCTCTGACATAGGGAGGGGTGTTAGGAGTAGGCAGAGTCTCTTTGCAGATGACTCAAAACTGGGAGCACTGGCAGATGGGGACGAAGAGAGAGAGGCAATCCAGGGGGACCTGGATACCCTGGAGAGGTGGTCAAGGAGGTGGGGATTGAAGTTTAATGCAGGGGAAATGTAAGGAGCTGCATCTGGCGGTCAGAAACCTGGGCGTGTATACATCTGGGGGGGTGTTACACTGCAAGCCACATCGGGCGAGAGGGATCTAGGGGTTGTGGTGGACATCAAAATGAATAACACTGAAAATTGTTGAACAACTGCAGCAAAAGCAAACAGGATACTGGGCTGCATAGCCAGGGGGATTACCTCCAGGAGGAGGGAGGTGATCCTCCCTCTGTATAATGCCTTGGACAGGCCGCATCTTGAGTACTGCATGCCGTTCTGGAGACCTCACCTTAAGAAAGACATAGCACTGCTGGAGAGGGTCCAGAGGAGGGTGACCAGGATGATCCAGGGCATGGTGGGGGAAGGCCCTATGAGGAGATACTGGAAGAGCTCGGGCTGTATGCACTGGAGGAGAGGAGAGGAGAGATGGGAGACATGATAGAGATCTTCAAATACATAAAGGGAATAAATAAGGGTGGAGCCAAGGAGGTGTTCTGGCTAAAGAAGGGGGATACAATTAGGGGGCACAGGTGGAAGCTGGAGGGGGGAAATTACAGGGGGGAGCGTGTGAGATACTACTTCACTGAGAGCATGGTGGAGCCATGGAATACACTGCCCAGGCATCTGGTGGAAGAGGGCACAGTGGAGGGTTTCAAGAAGGGGTGGGACAGGTACAAGGGGAAACTGAAGCTGAGAAAGACCCTCTCTTTGGGTGGAGTGGGGAGAGAGCACCCAGTAGGTGGCTGGCTACCGAGCAGACATGACAGACCATGAGCCCTATTTTGCTGGCTTTTAGTATGTTAACTAAACAGCAGAAAATACTAATCAAAGTTAGAAGTATGCATGACAAGTAGGTTAATAAAATATTAATACTAAACTATTAAACAGAGACTATTCAAGAGAATTTTAATGTATTCTAATATAAGCAGCATTTAGAAATTGCAGACAATACAGCAGTTACATTAGTAATAGTACACTCTCATCATAAATTACACTGAAAGCATAAATATGAAATGGCTTGAAGTTCCACAGTTAACTTACAAAAAAAAAAACAGTGCAAGTTGAATGGCTATAATATACTCTCACAAAGGGAGATACCTCACAAGAAGTCTCAGATTGGAAGGAAGGGAGCGTATCAGGCAAGATCCAGACTTATTCTCCATATGATCTAAAAAAATGGAAGCAAACTGTTAATTACAAAAGCTGTTTCATATCTAATATTTCATTCAGTCCAGATGGAACCAAGCTGTAAAGGTGGAAAAAATCCATCAAGATTCATACTTGAAAAGAGTATGGAGTTCATCTCCTCCTGGTGCCAATTTGGGAACATATTTTAGGGTCAAAAATTTCAAACAGGAAGGGTTACTTTCATGTTCACATCCGTAATGTGCCCCTAGTGCACTCTTTTCAGATCCATTTATAATGGCACCGATACGTTCCAACATACAGATTTTCAGCTGCCTGGTGGTCCTCTAAATGTAAATTTTAATAATCTTTGAGGATATCTCCTTCATTAGGCCACACCTTTGGAAAATATAGCTGTTAGCGCTAGGACCACATGGAAACTTTTGCTAGTGGGAGCTGCCCACAGTGACACACCACAGCTATGTGTATATAAGCTTGAGCAGCTCCATCACTCGATATGGCTTCTTCAGGGTGGGGATTTAATATTGAACATAATTATAAAGTATTTTTGTAATAATTTTTCATGTTAAATTCATATTTTTAGCTAACTACATTTTAAACATTCTATAATTTTTATTCATACCACTAGGTGGCTGGCGTCATCTATAACATTTTAAATACTATTTCATACTCTTAATACAGTGATTCTCATGTTTAAAGTTTTGACTTTATGCAGTGTTGCTCATGGATAACATGATGCCTAGGCAGATACCTAATGCTAAATAACATCCTGAGACATACCTGACATTCAGCTATGTATATAGTTCATAAACACCTTTTTATCTTAGTCTTAACACTTTTTAGTTTCAGTTAATTTACTTTCTATTACTTCCTTCATATTTTTACTTCTAGGCAGTGTTAAAATGTTATCGTTAATTAAGGCTTTGTATGAAATGTTTGTTAAGCTAAACATGGTACAGTCTAATTACATCATTCCACTCTGTGGGACAATTCAGGTTTTATCATTCTAGTTCATGCATATATCTATATTCTTTCTTCATTCACAAGGTTGTGTCACATACCTCTTTCTAAGACTGCAATACTGTGATACTCTTCTGATAAATTCTAGCTGCTTTGAAATGCTGGATTACTATCGTCAAAGAAAGATTATTGGTGTGACCTTTCTGTCAATTAACTAGTTTTTAGGTAGCCCAGTATGCTTTTTTTTTTTTTTTTTAGTCTTTGGTAACCGGTTAAGGTCCACTAGGCACAAGTGCCTGTTTTAGGGGTGACCTGGGAGCACTGGGCAGTTAAGTGACTTGCTCAGAGTCACACAGTATGTGAGTGGAGGTTGTAAGAATCAAACTCAGGTCTGGTCTGCTGGATGTATCAAGCTCATTCACACCTCGTTCCTCTAACCTCTAGGCTATACTGCCAGCCCAATTAATTAGGTAGTAAGGAATTCTGACCGGTTTAAGAATTAATCAGTCTTATTTTCTCCTTTTAAAATAAGTACTGCCTCTCCTACTTTAGTGCTGCAACAAGTGGATATAATACCATGTTAGTTTCCTTATGTTTTATACACTTTAATATCAGATAATGCTGGCTGGAGTTTACTCACTTCACACTTTGCTTAAAGGGCTTACAGCAGAGTTAATCAGTCTTATTTTCTTTTAAAGTAGGTGTAATTTTTTCTACTAACGAGCTGAAACAAGTGGATATAACAGAGCATTAGTTTTCTTTTGTTTTATATGCTTTACTATCATACAGTACAATGCTAGCTGCTGTTTACTCAGCACTTAGGCTAAACAACTTGAGATTTCAGTGGTTTGTTTATCATGAGAAGAGTGTTCTACACTAGGTGAAAATACAAAAGGATCTTGCTTCAAGGAACAGCTCTTGCAGCAGGTTACACCATTAGGACTGAAGCCAGCAGACAGCAGGACCCCATGGAAACCCTCTAGCTAGCTACATACAGCGGGGGACTGCCCCTGATGTCTGCCCCACCCCTGGAGTCTCATACATCATAAAAGGGGTAGTCACCCAGCATCCCTCAGTTCCTTTCCCATCGTCGACTTGCAAGCACCAGCTCCACGGATGCCTTCCTCTAATGAATGATACCATCACTTGAGTATTATTTGTTTTTTTCCATAAAGTTCAATTAGTTATTTTTGAGTCTTCTTCCCTGATGTATTCCATTGAAAGGTGCTCCTCAGAGTGTGCTTGTGGCAAGCAAATTCCTTTCAAGGACAAGCATACCGTCTGTGTCAGGTGCCTAGGCCCAAAACATGACACTAAGGCCTGTCCCATTTGACAAAACTTTAACAATTGCATGAGGATCCGCCGCCAAAAAGTTTTGGAGACCTTTTTAGAAAAGAAATTGGCAGCAATGCAAAACAATACCTCCTCCAGGGAAGAATCCTCCCATAAGTTGGGGAAACAGCAAGAGAAATGGAGGAAAAGGGAGAAATGGTGCTCCCCATCGACCCAGACGTCCGACTCCAGGGGGGGTTCAGATTCCACTACCCGCCCTAACAGGTCTCCATCTTGGACAAAGACCCAACCTCCACTGGCCAAAGTCCAGACATTAGGTGGCTCTGGTGTTACAACCACCCTCCAGCCACCTAAGGTCCAGCAGAAAGAAACCTTGCACAGCCGGCCTTCGGGCTCTTCAGGCTGATCTGCATCCACAGATCACCCAACCAAGGCACAATCCAAGCTGGCCACCACTACAGGCCCCAACTCCCTGGACCGGCACTGGGACTCTGACCACTGGAGGTTGGCCTCCCAACCCCTCAGGGGAACCTCAGTGACATCCACCAAATGGACCTCAGATGTGAAGCGGATGTCGAACCAGACGCCTGTGAAATGTCCTAAGGACCAATGACTGACAGAGGTCCATTATCACAGAAAGGATGTCACCTTGTCCATACCAGATGTCAGACTACCCAGACATTCGGACGATGAAGGTACTGACGCTGGGGTCAAGTAACCCAGCAATGGCCAGGCGGGAGATAAGGAGGAGATGAACCTCCCACATGACCTAATGCCACCCAAAGTCCAGACAATGGGTACATCAGGACACACAAAGTCAGACAACGGTCAGACGACACCTTGAGAGGAACCGATGCCAGGTCAATCATCGGGCCTCAACATTGCCGAGGTGAAGGAATTGTTTTCCTATTGGTGGGAAACCATTAGGAAGGACGTAGTTCCCACAAAACCACCAGTGGAGAACCTGCCTCCTCCAAAGGAGAAAAGCCCAAACAGACCACCCCCTAGAGAGGAGAGTCCCAAACCTAGGGGCTGGTCTAAGGACAAAAAGTCACAGAGAAAAGAAGTGGCCGGGGTCTCCTTCACAGACCCCTTCCTGCTCTCCCAGCATGCATAGACCTAAAAAGCACCACAGGAGATCAGACTTCTCATCCTTGGACAAGTCTCGCTCCTCCTCTTCAGAGTCATCCAGGTCAAGCTCTTCATTTAGTGTCCCTTCACCAGTCCCATGGTACCTACCAAGGTCACCCCCCTGATGACCCAACATTTATGTATATAATTTGACATACCCAAGATAACATGGGTTGGGACACAGAAGACTTAGATCCAGAGAGGTGACACCTGGCAAAGTGAGACAAAAGGATCCCAAATCAGTGGCGGTCCCACCACTGATGAACACCTTCCAGGAAGTGACGAAAGCTATTTGGAAGAACCGCTTTTCTTCATCTGCAGTCCCCAAGAAGGTGGACCGCCTATATAGGGCCCCTCTAGAGGATCTCTGTCTAGGAGAGCAACCAGTGGCGCAGACTCTATGGTCATCATGGCTACTCACGACAGGTCACAAAGACCCCAACACCTAAGCACCCAGCCCCCGGACCAAGATTCAAAACAGCTCGACTCCATGGGGGAGGACAATGTGTCCATCAGCGACATGTTCCATCTGATCACTTAATTTCCTGACCCACATGGTCCAGTTTCCAGAATGCTATGTAGGAACAAGGTCAAGACTTGATCTAAAGCCTTCCAGATGGAGACCAAAAAGAACTGACAAAGCTCCTTCAAACGGGCTTTGACATGGGTACACAAGTACTCAGAGAAGCATACGACTCGGCAGATTCAGCTGCAAGAAGCGCAGCATCAGGAGTGTGCCTTAGATGACACTCCTGGCTGAGGATATCGGGCTTTACACAGGACATCCAGAAATGCATCCTGGATGTTCTCTTCAAGGGCTCAGTTCTCTTAGGAGAAGAAACCGAGAAAATAATCACAAAACTGCAAGACGCCAGAAATGCGGTAAGATTTGTACAAGCCATGTACAGACCCAAGCAGAAGCCATTTTGGGGACAACAAAACTGATTCAAAGGCAAGAAAGGACAACAGCCCCGATTCAGAAAGCAACAGAGGGGTGGCTTTAATTGCAGAGGCCCATCTCGAGCTGCAGGAGGTCCAGGTGTCTGGAGCACAAAAAACCCTTAGGCAACCCTCCCCTCCCCATCCACTGCCTGTCTCATTGTAGACCCCTCCTCCCCCTCTGGTTCAAAGGGAAGAGAAGGTCAGGGGTTGCTTCTCAAAACACCTAGCAGGATGGTGACAAATCACTTCAGATCAATGGGTGCTTCAACTAATTCAAAGAGGGAACTCTATCGAATTCACAGGCAAACCATCATCCAGATCACCACTACTGTCTCAGTATTTGACAGCACGCCACACTGATCTGAGAGGAGATCAGTGTCCTTCTTGAGAAGGCCATAGAAAAGGTTCCATGGATTCAGAGAGGGAAAGGGTACTATTCCCACTTCTTCCTGGTACGAGAAAAGACAGGGGATCTGCACCCCATTCCAGACCTCGGTGATCTCAACACCTTTGTGGCATACAAACACTTCAGGATGGTCACCTTACCAGGCTTAATCCCAATGCTATGCCCAGACACTTGGCTAGCATTGTTGGACATGCAAGATGCCTACCTCCACATTCCAATTGCGAAACATAATCAGAGGTTTCTGCAGTTCGAATTCCAGGGTCATCATTACCAATTTCGGGCCCTGCCTTTCAGCCTGTCATCAGCTCCAAGGGTGTTCACCAAATGCTTGGCAGTAGTAGCAGCAGCACTCTGAAGAAGGGGCCACTATGTCTTCCCCTACCTAGATGACTGGTTCCTGACAGCTTTGTCCCAGAGAGAACTAAATCAATCTACAAGACACCTATTCGATCTCCAACTCCCTAGGTGTCACTATCAGTCTGTCTAAATAAACTCTTACACCTTGCCAAAGACTTCAATTCATTGGCGCAGTACTGGATACCAGAAAGGGAAGGGCCTTTCTACCAGAAGAGAGGGCAGAACATCTACGAAACCTGACACAGTACATCAGGGGTCAGAAACGGGTCCCATCAAGGACCATGTTGCGTCTTCTTGGCCATATGGCGGCCACCATAGCCACAGTTCTCCTTTCATGACTACACATGAGAACCATTCAGTGGACACTAAGGGTCCAGTGAGACAAATGCCAGGAGAACTTAGACCAGCTGGTCTCGGTCTCCAATGCTATTCTCCGAGTCTTGCATTGGTGGCTGATACTGGAACACCTCTCGGTAGGAGTTCCCTTTCTGTCTCCTACCCCTTCATGGATCCTGACCACAGACACGTCAGGATCAGGTTGGAGTGCTTAATTGGGCAGCAAAAAGACCCTGGGTCTATGGTCTGGGACAGAAGGAGCCCTTCACATAAATGTCCTCGAGATGAGGGCAATCCTTTACACCTTTCAGGCCCTTGCAAACGGACCTAACCCCAGGACATCTACTGATACAAACAGACAATATGTCAGTAGTGTTCTATATCAAATAGCACGGGGGCACTCACTCATATCAACTCTGCTGAAAAGTAATGAGAGTGTGGTACTGGGCAATAGAGCACAGTATCACCCTGTCTGCAGTGCATGTTCCCGGTCTACAGAACACACTGGCAGATCTCCTCAGCAGATCTCAATCTAGCGCACATGAATGGGAGCTCCTGCAACCAGTGGCAGAAACTGTTCGCAGAATGGGGGACGCCAGAATTGGATCTGTTTGCCTCCCAATACAACGCAAAACTGCCCAGTTTCTACTCACTAGATCCAGGGCCAGGTGTCTTCTGGCGAGACGCATTGCCCCTCTCCTGGACAGGCAGGTTCCTCTATGCCTTTCCTCCCTTCCCCTTGATCCAGAGAGTCCTGTTGAAGCTGCAGGACGACAGAGCAGTCATGATTCTGGTGGCCCCATATTGGCCCAGAAACACATGGTTTCCTCTTCTCCAAGGCCTGGTGAGCGAGTGAGCCACCCTTTCCTCTTCTGCTCGGCTCACACTTACTGTCACAAGACAATGGGTTCCTGATTCACCCAAATCTCAGATCCCTACACCTGCATACCTGGCTCCTAAGGACCTAGCAATGTCTCACCATGGAGTCTCAGACAGCGTGGCTGATGTCCTAGTGGCAGCAAGGAAACCCTCTACTCATGCCACGTATGCCATTAAGTGGCACAGGTTTAGCTTCTGGTCCTCGGCCTGTGACCTGGACCCTTAACTTGCCTAGTGAAATCGGTATTAGAATACCTCCTTTCCTTATCAGAAGCAGGGCTGAGTTACTCCTCAATAAAGGTGCACCTTTCTGCAGTATCTGCGTACCATGCACCCTTTGAGGACAAATCCTTGGCCCAACTAGATTTGTCACACACCTTCTTGTGTGGTATCCTCCACTTCAAGCCACCCATTAGAGATCCGATCCCTCATTGGGACCTTCTCTTTGTTTTAGAACAGCTCACTCTACATCCCTTTGAACCAGCTGCAGATTGTAAGCTCCGCCTTTTTCTTGGAAGGCATTTTTAGTTGCAGTTACTTCTGCAAGGAGAATTTCTGAGCTGTCAGCACTCATGTGCAAAGAGCCATAGTTGATTTTTTCATAAGGACAGGGTGTCCTTAAGAACCAATACTACGTTTCTACCCAAGGTAGTGTCAGAGTTAACTCTAAACCAGGATATCAACCTACCGGTTTACTACCTGGAGTATTCCAATAAGTGAGAGGCTCTCCTGCACACTTTGGATGTGCACAGGATACTCAGGTTTTACCTGACTAGGACCAGACCACACCGACAGTCTGACCAGTTATTTTTGTCCTTTGCCCACATGATGTTAGAAGCACTGGTGTCTAAACAGACGCTCTCAAAATGGTTGGTAAACTGCATTGTGTTCTGCTACCAGAAGCGAAACAAACCCTTACCGGGACCGGTAAAGGGTCACTCTACCAGAGGGATGGCAACATCATTTGCCTCCCTGAGAAGTGTTTCGGCTCCTTCCATTTGTGTAGCAGCCACATGGAGCACAGTGCACACATTCAATGGACATTACAGCCTGGACATTGCCTCCAGGCGCAGAGCGGGCTTTGGCCTTGCTGTCCTGCAGGGGCTTCTTTCATGAGGGGTTCTCTTTCACTCTTCTTCTGTCCCCCTCCCAAATTTAGGGGTAATCTTCCATCACTGCTTGGGACTCAGTCCTAATAGTGTAACCTGCTGCAAGAGCTGTTTCTCGAAGTAAGATAGTACAGTTACATAAGAACTTCCTGTAACAGTAGATCTACGAGAACAGCGCTTGCAGCAGATCCTTACCCACCCACCCACCTTCCCCTCAGGAGGTCAGTTGCTTTCACAATTATAGTTCATATTGGTCTTCCTCTGGAAGCGGATCCTCAGTCTCCCATCAGAATCACATCGCTATGGCTGAAGAGATCCGCTATTCTCTGGTGGGAGAACTGAGGAATGCTAGGGGACTGCCTCTTTTTTGAGATATGTGATGCCGGGGGTGGGGCCAACGTCAGGGGTGGTCCCCCACTGTATGTATCTAGCTAGAAGTATTTCCGTGGGACCCTGCTGCCTGCCGGCTTCAGTCCTAATGGTGTAACCTGCTGCAAGAGCTGTTCTCGAAGATCTACTGTTACGGTAAGTTCTTACATAACTGTACTTTTTTTGGTTTTCAGACTGCATAGTAAAGTTTGTTACATTACAATGTGTAGCCACAGTTTAAACAGTTAGAAATGCCATACTGAGTGTGAAAAGAACTGACACATATTTTTCACTAACTGCATCACATCTGTGTTGCAGTGGTCAGTGTTAAGCCCCAAGTCTGGAAAGCTGCATGGAAGACGGTGCTAAGTTCTTAAATTGTGGTTACAGTGTTTCATCATAAACAAGTAACAGCTGATAGTATGGCTTACCTCCAGGGAGTTCTGTCTGCGTGTGCTTCAGAGAGCAAGGACTGCACTGCATGTGAGGCTTGTATCACTTTTATATCAGGAGGGCCCAAGGGGCGGAGTTGCTCAGTCCAGGAAGTACCGCAGGATTTCGACACTCACCTGGTGTGAGAGTACTATTGCTAGGCAACAGTACACACCTCACCAAGCCCAAAGGTTCAGTGGGTGCTTTCCACCCCGTGGCTGCCTCAGTGTATTTGATGAATGCGTGGACCATGCAGGATGGCAGTATCTGGTCAAGTCCCTACCATATGTTGTATACAGATATTTAACTCAGTGTTAAGTAGTGACTAGTCATTTGCTGCTTTTAAGGTACCCTGAGTTGTGCCAGAGTTTGTATTACAAGGCCTGGTGTTTTTGTAATAACACTGGCATCTGTACACATATCAAGGTTAGATGAAACATAGTGATGTGTTTCTGAGTTCTAAGTTTACAACACACTTTCTTGTGCTGAGTTCAGTATCATTTGTATCATTCAGTTATGTGAGAGACCAGGACTGTCACTAGGCAAGGTCACAAACAAAGGAAGATAAGACTAACAATGTGCAGACGCATGTTTCTATGTCTTGGCAAGCTGATACTCCTAAGGGTTATTGCTAGGTACTTTTTGAATAAAAAAAAAAAATTTAAAAATGAACTCGAAGGTCACAGGTGCTCAGGTCATCTAGAGAAACAGCAAAATATCCATGAGAATGAGTTCATTTGTTACTACTCGATATGTCAGACATATGTGTAGTGTACAGCTAAGGAGAGGGCATGGAGAGCCCGGGGGCAGTATTGGGATAGTGCTTTCTGTGCTGAAGTTACCAACTGGCACTCCAATTCTCCTCTTAATTTAATCCATATCTGTCACTGGTGGTGTTGAGAGTGTATATCCAATATATCTCTCTGTGCTCCAGTGCCAATGTCCAGTTTCCACCCCTATGAGGTTGGTCAACACGCTTGATGGCCCAAAATTTGAGGAATGAGGGGTTATGTCCTGCCTCGGTGAAATGAACTGCTACTGGGGAAACTTCATTACGTGATCTGTTACTTTTATATTCAGTAATCCTAAACTTCAGTGGTCTCATTGTCATTCCTACATAGTGTTTAGAGCAGGGGCAGGTGAGAATGTAAACAAAATGATCTGTATCACATGTAATGTTGGTCTTGATACGATATTTCTGGTTCCCATTTGGATGTACGAATTCTGATTTTTTTTAGATGTGTTATTACAATGGCAGCATCTGCCACACGGTTTCATTCCTGGTGTTTGGGGTCCAAGTAGCAATTGTCCTTGCCTGGTGCTGTTGCTCCTGAGTTCAGAATGGACAAGTCTGTCCCTGAGGGTGTTGACGCGTTTAGAGGCAATTATCAATGTAGTATGGAAGTCTGGTGTCCCAGTGTTTATACACTATTTTTTTTTATATGTTCAGTGAATCCTGAATATATTAACGATATTACCATTCTCTTGCCTGTGTCCTTATTGTGTTCCCTTCTTGTCTCAAGTGTTTCGGGGGCTATGGTTTGGTGCACAGCTTGGTTCACAGTTCTCCTGCCATAACCCCAGTTTAGGAATCTGTTAGACATTTCAGTGTGGCGCTGTTCTTTGGTTTCTGTCTCACTGCAGTTACATTTTACTTGTAACATCTGTGAGTACAGTATACTCCGTATTGTGTGTGGAGGGTGGTAACTGGTGGCATGGAGGAGAGTGTTTGTTTCCTCCCTTTATAGGCAGTGCCCTATTGTGTTTGTACCTTTATAGATAAGAAGATCTAAGAAGGGGATTTCTGTGTTGCTAGCTGCCATGCTGAACTGCAGGTTTTCACCAACAGAGTTGAGATGCCTATGGAAGGCCTCCAACTCCTCCATTGTACCATTGCAGGCAAAAAACAAATCTTATGTATTTCTTATAGCTGAAAATGTATTTGTAGAATGGATTATACATAGGATTTGTGATGTATTGGATTTTAAAATGTTCCATGTATAGGTTCGCGTATGTGGGGGCCATGGTGCTGCCCGTGGCAGTTCCATTCATCTGTCGGTAGTATATCCTTTTGAACCTAAAATAGTTTTCATACAGGACTAATCGTGCCAATTCAATGAGTGTGCTGGTTACATCCCTGATTTTGTTCATTCCAATTTCTAGTGTATGTAGCCCTTCCTCGTGTGGAATGCATGTGTACAAATCCTTAACATCCATAGTACATAGTATCAGTTATGATAAGGTCTGTGTAATCGATTCATTCACTTTTTTGATAGCTTTAAAGACATCATTGGTGTCACATAGGTAACTATCCATTAAAGGTACAGGTGATTTTGTGCAGTGATCAATGAAGTTGGAAGGTCCTTCCAAAATCGATTCATTACCAGAAACTATAGGGCGTGCTGGGAGGTTGTCAGGATTTTTGTGAATTTTGGGTAGTCCATAGTATCTAAATACAACTTGAGCAAAACGTGAAGCACAGGCACTGAAAGATCTGGAAAAAGATGACACTGTTTTTCTTTTATTTAGTGATTCAGAAAAGACCTTTGAGCGTAAGCTCTTTTACAAAGGTTCCACATCATAGATTGCAAAACAAAGTACAATAGGAGAAAGCAAAGGTACATTACAATGAACGATACAGCTTGGATTCAGAACTTACAGGATAACTCAAAATGTAGGTTCAAGTTAAATAACAAGAGGGTGGAAGGGGGGATAAGCAGCCACAAAGTACCTTGTCAGTAGTTCAGAGGGACGGGGATAGCTGGCAGTGGGGTGAAGAAAGGAAGTACGAGAGAGAGGTATGTACTGTGATGGAGGTGAAGGGTGGGGAAGAAGGGTGATAAGGTATAGGGAGAAATGGTGGGGTGAGGGGGAGGCTGAACGGAGAGGACATGCTACAGTAAGACGGTGGGGTGTGAGGGGGCAAGGTCAGGCAGCCTGCATTAGTAGTGACTGTTAGGGTAACTCACAGGACTGTGAGTTGGGGGAATGGGGGTGGTGGGAGCAGCGGACAAGGGGGGTGGAGTGGTTGTAATGGATAAACACAAATATAAAGATTTTACTTCAAGAGGTCTCTTGCAGTAGGTACTAACAGGTAGGACTGAAGCTGGTAGGACTTCAAGCTAGCAGTGCCTGGCGGGGACCGCCCCCGACGTCACGTGACTGATATCAGCATGGCGCTATATAGGGAGTGGACCCCATGCCCGCCCTCCAGTTCTTTCCCGCCATCGAGCTGCGCATGTCGGACTTCACGGAGAACGTTGCTATTTGTTGACACCATCTTGGATGAGTATTTCTCGTTATTTACTAACGTCTAAATCATCTACAATTAAAAAGTAGTTACAGTATATTGTTTCATGCATGTCATTTCCACCTTCTGAATCACATAAAAACAAGAGGGACTCCTGTGGGACTCAACTCCCTCAAAAGGATGGCCATTCCCTCTGTCTGTTCTGTCTGGGCCCAGACCACAAGACTGAGGAGTGTGACCACTGCAAAAACTTTAACCAGGCCATATGAAAATGCCGTCAGC
Source organism: Neoceratodus forsteri (assembly GCA_016271365.2). NCBI lineage: Eukaryota > Metazoa > Chordata > Ceratodontiformes > Ceratodontidae > Neoceratodus > Neoceratodus forsteri. Next base: position 1,345,322,423 of record CM028129.1, on the reverse strand, counting down.
AGTCTCTAGAAGCCCACATTTTGAAAAAGAAAATGGCTTCTATGGAGAAGGAGTTAAATAAACTCAGGAGCCCTTCTTCATCCCTGAGGGCCATCATAAGAAGAGGAAGGACAAGGAGACATCAGGGCTGGGAAGGGTCCCCATCAAAGCCGCGACACCAGTCTGGCATCGAGGCCCTGAAGGTAACTTCCCCTCTGGGGAAACACTCTTCATCCATGGCCATTTGGTGGTCACCAAACAACTGTTGGCCCCCCCCGCCATCAGGCTCGGCTTGGACCTGACAGGAGCCTTCGGGGAAAAAGAGGCATCCACTTCCCCTCCGCCTCTCAAGATCAATAGGCCTAGTGGCTTGAGTGGGACCAGTAAGCCGAGCGATGGCTCCTCCATCACCCGCACAGACCAGGCTGCTAAGTGTCATCATCAGTGTCAGTGGCTCAGTAGGTAGCATACTCGCCTCTGAGACCGGGAGATCAGAGGGCTGTGGGTTCAGTTCCCACATCTGGCACTTGGGTTAATATCCCAAAACTGACACTGTAGTGCAGCATGAGGGGGGAGCTACACTTCTGAGGTGCTGTCTTTCGGATGAGACATTAAACCGAGGTCCCATCTGCCTGGATTGATGGTAGTTCAGGTGGATGCTAAAGATCCCATGACACTTATCGAAAAAGAGTAGGGGACTTTCCCCCGTGTCCTGGCCAGATTTTCCCCATTCACTAAAAATACCACTAACAGCTTAATCTGGTTCGGTTTCAGTTGCTTACCATCTGTATCCCCCCCCTCCAACCGATCACCCCTGAAAAAGGGACTTCTAGGCCCAGTGGGCTTACTGTGTCAACAAAATTTAATAAATAAGTTGCCCTCCAGTTCCTCCACCGGCCGCACCGCCCTGGATCCTCCGTCAGGCCCCCAACAACAGGCATGACGTCTGGGTTCTGGACCATCTGCCGGCAGCTCCACAGCGGACACCAGAATATACTCTGGCTTCTCCATCTGTCGGAAAAGATCCCTCTGGTTTCCCCGGGTTCTGGGGATTCAGTGGAGGGAGAGGGACTGCTGTCAGGGGCGCTTTTTCATCCCCCGATGCCAGATCACCCTACTCCAGGGATCCTGCCGGACCTCACCATGGTGGCACCAGTTTCCCAGACCCTTCGGCTACTGAAGGGTCATCATCCGGTCTGATGCTGATCCCATCAGGGGTTTCTACCGTCACCTCTGGACCCTCCGTTGGGGCCATCAGTACCCCCATCAGTGCCTATTCTGGAGCCTTCGGCCCCGCCATCAGGCCCAACACCTGGGCCTTTGGCATCTCCATATGGGCAGATGCCAAACTACCTGATACCGCATTACCCCACACCAGGTTATCCGACTCCACATTATCTGATGCCAACATATCCTTCACCAGGATACCCGATGCCAGGTTTTTCTCCTCAGGGTTTTAATTACCCCTACTATCAGGGCTACCCGGGTTTCAGTCATCCAAACCCTCCTCCCCCACCTCAGCCACAGGTGGACCTCCAGACAATGCTTCATTCATGGTGAAACGAAGCCAGATCATAATTCACATCAGTGCTGGAAAGAAGGCAGCCATCATCGGCCCCGATGCCCGCTGTTGATCCTATCTTGTCGAGACAACTCCCGATGCTGGGTCTTAGACCTTTGACGTCCAGTAGGTTGGTGGAACAGCCACCTCCTTTGTGGGCCATCGAATTTAACAGGCCTTCGTGTCTGTCTAGACCAGTAGAAATCCAACTACCAGCTCTCAGTTTCCTGACGACAGTCGCCTGTCGGACACAGAGACTGACTCTAGCTCTGGCTACTACTACAAGTCCCCATTGCTGGAAGAACCTCAACCTAAGGAGTCTCCCAAGTCTCCGCCAAAGGATCCGTCCTTTATGGATCTCTTAAGGAAGATCCAGGCAGCGTATGATTGGCATATGGAAGCACAGGATCTGTAAAGGCAGAGACTAGTGGAACACTTAGAATTATCGGACCTGTCACCCACCCTCATTCCGCCCTTGATAGGGCCACATGAGGATTTGGCTATTACCATATGGAATCAACCAGCCTCTCTGGCACCTGTGGCCAGGAAGGCAGACTGAATCTACCAAACCCCAGAAGGAAGAGACCACCTGAGCATCCACCCTAAGGCAGACTCAGTGGTTATCAGTGCAGCCCATGACAGGTCAGCAAAACCAAAACATCTTAGCACTTCCCCTCTGGATTAGGAGTCTAAGGTCCTTGAACAATATGGGAAGAAAGTTTGCTCTTCTTCCACCTTGGCCATCAGAGCACTTAATTATGTGGCTCACACGGGGGTATACCAAAAATCCATTCTGGGGCAACTGGCGTTCAAGATTGATTCTCTCCAGGACTTGCAGCTCAAGGAGAAAATGGTAGATATGGTCAGATCGGCAAAATCTGCCAGCAGACACACCTTGTGGGCCACCTATGATGCGGTGGATGCCTCAGCCAGAAGCACAGCTACTGCCATTAGCTTACGAAGACATGCATGGCTCAAGATTTTAGGCCTAGATCCTGAAGTCCAGATGGCTATAAAAGACGCCCCCTTTAGGAATTCAGTCTTGTTTGGAGAGGATATGAAAGATATTATAACAGACTTACAGGACAAGGGCAAGGCTTTGCACTCTGTCCAGTTCATGTACAAACTCCCTTTAGAAACAAAAGCAACAGCCATTTCGTAGACAGCAATGTCGTCAATAGAGACGGCCTAAGAACCGATGTCAAAACAAACGTCAGGCCCCCTTGGCGGGGGCGACTCCTCCGGCCAAGTCACATAGAGCTGCGGGCTCTGCAACCTCTACCCTCCTCATGGCCTCCTGACTCACTGGACCCCTTCCCTCCCCTGGAACAGGTCCCAGAGAAACGAGTAGGAGGAAAGTTCAAAAAACACCTACTGGGTTGGGAGGCAATAACAACAGACTCATGGATGCTCCAACTGGTGGCCCAAGGACACACCATAGAGTTCACAGAAAGACTGCCTTCAAACCCTCCAGGCCGCTCATTTTATCCTCTCAGCCATATTCCACTGGTAAAAGAGGAAATAAGCTCACTGCTAACAAAGGCAGCAATAGAACCTGTCCCCAAACATCAACAGGGGAAAGGGTTCTATTCACACTTCTTTCTGGTACCCAAGAAGACTGGCGATCTCAGACCAATTTTAGACCCGAATTCTCTGAACCTCTTTGTGGAATACAAAAGGTTCTGGATGCTGTCTGCTCTGAGAAATGCCACTACTGCCACCTGGCACAGGCCTGACATGGTCCTGGCCATGCCCCACAGGGCAGATAAGTTGTATCATGCCCCCCAGGGTCTACCTTACTATGCCACTCAGAGACTGATTCAGTGGTCATTCAAGCAGTTCATGATGGGTCTAAGGTGCCCAAGTACCTCAGTTGTCTCTCCCCCCGACAGAAAATCCCAGCGGATTGACCTCTCGGGCAAGAGGTTCTATGCTTTCTCCACCTGGGGCTGATGACTGCTAATTATCTCTATCATATGGTTAAATACCAGAATACTATCTGGAAGATTCCATCATTATCCATTAAGAAGTGAACTATAGAAAACCTCAAGACTAGGAAACTGGTTTAATCAGAGAGTTGTAAGCATATGGAATGCTTTGCCAAAATTTGTGGTTAAAGCTCCTAATTTGAATTCCTTCAAAAGATTACTGGATGAATACATGGGTAATAGTAAGTCAGTTATTACCACTAATATGTGTCTAGTCCAGTTATGGCTTGAACAAGCTACTTGACTCATTTTTGACCTATGAATCTATAAGAAGGGCAAGGCGGCTCAGAAGCCCTCCCTGACTGTTCCTAGAAACAGGAGGTCCTAAAGTGCTTGCAGAGTGCTGAAGATATTAGCAAGCATCTCCTCAGGACCTTGTACAATATCTTTTATACAGGTGCCAGGGCTGCTGCCACAGGCATTTGCCTTTGTAGGCACCTTCCTGGATGAGGGTCTCAGGTTTTGTGGCAGATGTCCAGCAAAAGGTGCTTAATGTCTCTTTAAATGGCTGTAAACTGTTTGGGCCAGATGTTCAGGACATGATCAATGACCTTCAGGCATCTAGCAAGGCGATTGTCTGTCCACTCACTCTATCATACACAGCCTAAGAGCAGACAGTGCCCTTCCTTTTGCAAAGTGTCCTACAAGTCCAGAGTAGCCTCCCATCTTCAGGGTAAGAGAAAGACCTCCTCCACCTTGCCGACCCTCTTCTCCTCTGGCAATGCAGCAGGGCTTCCTAGGGGTGACTGATCAGCCACAGTGGCTGGATCTGCCTCTGCTTGACTCCTTGCTAGACCCCCCTTCCAGTCCCTAACCAAGAGGTGGTGGTCGGAGGTCTGTTCTCCCTCCATCTCAATCAATGTAGAACCATCACTTCAGATGCCTGGATTCTTCAGGTAATAGAGAGGAGACACACTCTGGAACTTCTAGAGACTCCTCCAGAGACTCTCCAGTACCCTCCACCTGCCCCCCCAGCCCATTTAGCAGTTCTCCGGGAGGAGGTACATTTCATTCTGTGGAAAAAGACCATCAAGCCAGTGCCTGGGTGTAAAAGGAACAGGGGATTTTATTCCACATTCTTTCATGTCCTAAAAAGAACCAGAGATCTGGGGCCCATTCTATATCTCAAGGACTTCAATCTTTATATCCAGTACAATAAATTCCGCATGATTACCCTGTCAGGCCTACTGCTCCCTACTCGAGCAGGGCGACTGTCTGTGCTCACTGGATATGCATGATGCCTACCTGCATATCTCAGTGTTTTCTCCACACAGGAGATTCCTCTGGTTTCTATTTCAGGGCAAACACAACCAAATTCAAAGTATTGCCCTTTGGTTTATTCTCAGCACTTGTGGGGTCTTTACAAAGTGCTTAGTAGTGGTAACTGCAGCTCTTTGAAGGGAGGAACTGTATGTTTTCCCTTACCTAGACAACTGGCTTCTAGAGGCTCCATCGAAGAACAGCTCCGGACCCTGGAGAGAACCCTTCAGCTATTTCTGTCCCTGGGCATCACCTTCAATCTGCCCAAGTTCATCCTGATTCCATCCTAGAGGTTGCAGTATATAGGGGCAGTCCTAGACTTGGCACAGGGCAAAGCCTTTCTGCCTCTCAACAGGATGGAGTGCCTGATTGCCCAGGCTCAGGAAGTCTCCCAGAGCCATTATGTTCCTGCCAGGGTGTACCTGAGGCTATTGGGTCTGATGGACATGGCCATTTCCACAGTTCTCTTGGCCAGACTGCACATGCAAGTCCTCCAAAAAGACATTTGGAGTGCAATGGGACCAATGCACGGACAACCTGGATCAGTTAGTGCTGGTCTCCTTCCCAGTCCGCAAGGTGCTTCAGTGGTGGATGGACCCCCCTAGAACCTTTTACGGGGGGTCCTATTCCAGATCTCCTTCCCCCAGCAAATTCTCACCACAGATGCCTCTGGGTCAGGTTGGGGAGCACATCTGGGCCCCTTTCAGACTCTGGGAACATGGTGTCAGACCAAAACCTCCCTGCATATCAATGTCTTGGAGATGCTGGCAGTCCTGTATGCCATGCAGATTTTTCAGAACCATCTCCTTCTGGGTCAGCTGTTTATCGAGTCAGACAATCTCCGTGTTGTCTACTATATCAGCAAGCAAAGGGGAATACATTTGTACCCTCTGTACAGGGAGGCCATGAGAGTATGGTACTGGTCACTAGACCAGTCTTTCTTTTGGCATTTCACATCCCAGGCATACTGAACACCCTGGCGGACAGCCTAAGCAGGACACAGTTCAGCATGCACTCATAGGAACTTCTCTCATCCATCGCAGCAGATCTGTTCGCCAGATGGGGTTGTCCAGAGTTGGACCTTTTTGCGTTCCCACTCAACACAAAACTGCCCAGTTTCTACTAGCAAAATCCAGAGTCTGGAGTTTTCTGGTGAGACACGTTGTCCCTATTTTTGAGTGGGAGGTTCCTTTATGCCTTCCCTCCATTTCTTTTAATTCCGAGGGTGCTAATGCTAAGCATGATTCTGGTTGCACCCTTCTGACCACTATAGATATGGTTTTCATTATTGCAACAGTTAGCAGAAGAACCTCCAGTCCCTCTCCGCCTATATAGAGATCTGCTGATGCAGGTTCCAGGGACCCTAGTCCATCCCAAGCTCAAGTCCCTGTGTCTGCATGCCTGGCTCCTGAGGATGCAGCCATTGCCCAGTTTGAGGTATCTCAGAAGGTGGAGGGTGTCCTCGTGGTGGCTCGGAACCCCCCCACCAGAGCCACTTTTGCCATGAAGTGGAAGAGGTTTGCCATCTGGGCTACTAGGCATCATCTAGACCCCTTTACCTGTCAAGTGAGCCAGATTCAGGACTACCTGATTTCGGTGTTGTGCTCAGTTCTACAGTATTCCTCCCTCAAAGTCCACTTTTCAGCTATTTCTGCCTTTCATGAGCCTGTGGGTGCCCATACCGTGGCTCAGCTGGATGTGTCCCGTACATTTCTCAGGGCATCCTGCATCTGAAACCTCCAATCCGGTCCCCTGTCCTGGCTTGGGATTTAAATTTTGTTTTGGAGAGGTTGACCCTGTATCCATTTGAACCAGCTGTGACTTGCGAGCTACGCAGCATTATTTTTGGTTACTATTACTTCTGCTTGAAGGATTTCCAAGCTTCAGGCTCTCTGGTGTGAGGAGCCTTATTTGATTTTTCACAAAGACAGGGTGTCTTTGCACATGAATCCTAAGTTTATCCCCAGGGTGGTGTCTGAGTTAACCCTGAACCAATCCATGCACCTTCCTATTTATTTTCCTGAGCATGCCGATCCAGGGGAAGTACTGCTCCATACATTAGATGTGTGCAGAATTTTAAAATATCTGCTCTGAACTAAGGACAGCAGAAAGTCAAAGCAGCTTTTTATTTCCTTCACCCCAGGAAGAGAGAGCATTCAGGTTTCTAAACAATGTTTGTGCAAATGACTGGCAGATTGTATTGTGTTCTGCTACAACAAGGGGCGGTGAAAGCCCATTCCACAAGGGATATGGCTAACTCTGTGGCTCGCTTCAAAAGGGGAGATCTCAGCCACTGTTATTTGCACGGCTGCCACCTGGAGCACCATCCATACTTTCACCAAGCACTGCAGTTTGGACATTGTGTCTCGAGCCCATGCAGGATTTGGCAGGACTGTTCTGCAGGGCCTCCTGTTTTGAGCTTTAGTTGGCCTTCCTCCCAAACTGTTCTGTTGCACCTGTAACTGCTTGGTACTCATTCCTACAGTGTGACCTAATGAGATACCCCCAAAGAAGATAGAATAGTTACATAAGAACTTACCATAACAGTAGATCTTCTTTGAGGGTATCTGTCATCACGTCACACCATAGGAACTTCACTGTCAATGAGGCAGAATCCACACAAAGATTTTCCAGCAGTACCTCTGGGGCTGCCCACGCTGATGTCAACAACCCAATAAAGGCATGAGCGGCCCTGCCCGCCTTCAATTTTTTTTTCCACCATCGACTCTGTTCACATGGGTCTCTGTGGAAGCTTTGACGCAGTTTCGCACCATTTGCCTATGACTTTTATTTTACTGTATATTTTAGAATCTCTTTTAATTAAGCAATTCCTTTACCTTGTTTATGTCAAGAGTAACACCTTCCACTTCTCTCTTCTGTCACTGTCTCTGAGGAAAGAACATTGCCTCTTCAGACGACCATTTTCCCTGTGTCTGCTGTCTTGGGGCTGAACATGACTCCTCCAACTGTGAACTCTGTCAGAAATTTAACTAAACCACCCTCAAGTGATGCAAACAGTCTCCGAAGAAATTCATTGTGGAACGGCAAGTAGCCATTTCTGAGCAGGGTCTCTTCCTGCCAGTGGCCGATGGGTTCGACAAACTCCCAGGCCTCAAAGGCACGAGACAAGTCCTCGGTGAAAAGTCATAAAAAAGACTGTGATCGGGATTGCTCCCCCTGTTGGCGGTCCCACTCCCTGATGGCCTCTTCTTCTTTTCCCGGGGGTACTTGTCAGCTGTGGTTGCACTGATGCCTGTTGCTGTCCAGGTCTCTGTTCCTACCTGGCCCTTCACAACAGCACTGCCACCCACTGTTCAGGGTGGCTGGTTGTCAACACTCAGGTCATCAGCCCCTACTTTGTCATTGCCCAGTGCTTCCATGACAGCCCCTCTGTTGTGAGATGATACCTCTCCAGGCCCATGGACGTCAGGCTCTTTGGGCTCCCAGGCCCCGTTGGATGGGTCATCATGCTCTGTGCTGTCAACCGCTCCTCCAATGCAGCAGTCTACCATCATCAGCCTCGCTTACAAGTCTGGGTTCCCCGTGCCATCGATGGCCCCATCGTTGTCCACTCCACTTAGGCCTCCTAGGGCGGTTCTCTATGGGCCATCATCGGTACCTCATTCATCGGACCTCGAGTTGGAACAGGTAGACATCAAGGAACAGTACCACCCTGTTCTCATCCTGCCTGAAGAAGAGGGAGGAGGAAGGTCCTCTTTCCTTGGACAGGTCTACGGCTTCTTCTGTGAATGAGGACTCTGTCAAGCATACTCCTAGGTCATTTCTTGAGGACCCCACATTCGTTAATGTCATGAAGCCACTCTCTACAGCCATGGGCTTCCATACTGAGGAGGAGGATGCCACCAGAAGGAAGTTGGTGGACTTTCTGGAAATTCCAGAGTAGTCTCCAAAAGACCATTTGTCTCATCCTCCCTGCTCTGAGAAATGCCACTACTGTTGCCTGACAGAAACCTGACATGGTCCCTGCCATGCCCCGCAGGGCAGATAAGCTACTGTATATCATGCCCCCCCCACAGCCTACCTTATTATGCTGTCCAACCAGAGATGGATTCAGTGGTCATTAAGGCAGCTCATGACAGGTCTGAGGTGCCCAAGCACCTCAGCTGTCTTTCTCTGACAGAGAATCCCAACCAATTGACCTTTGAGGCAAGTGGGTCTATGCCTCCTCTACCTTGGGGCTGAGGATTGCGAATTATCTCTCTCATATGGTCAAATACCAGAACACTATCTGGAAGAAGGGCAAGGTGACTGCCTGGTCCCTTCCTGATTGTTCTCAGAAACAGGAAGTTCTCAAGTGCTTGCAGAGTGCTGAGGATATTAGCAAGCATCTCCGCCGGGCCTTATGTGATATTTCTGATAAAGGTGCCAGGGCTGCTGCCACAGGCATTTGTCTCTGTAGGCACTCCTGGCTGAGGGTCTCAGGTTTTGTGGCAGATGTCCGGCAAGAGGTGTTTGATGCCCCTTTTAGTGGCTCCAAACTGTTTCGGCCAGATGTTCAGGACATCATCAATGACCTACAGGCATCTGGCAGAGCATTCAAGTCTGTCCACTCGCTCTATCATATGCAGTCCAGGAGTAGACAGTGCCTTTCCTTTCTCAAGGTGTCCCACAAGTCTGGAGCAGCCTCCTGTCCCCATGGTAAGAGGTCTCCTCCTCCATGCCTACCACCACCTCCTCCTCTAGCGCCACAGCAAAACACCCTTGAGGTGACTGGATCTGCCTCAGCTTGACTGCTTCCCAGACCCCCCTCTTCTGGTTCCCACCAAGAGCTGGTGGTTGGAGGTCGGTTCTCCCACCATCTTAATCAGTGGAAAAACATCAGTTCAGATGCCTGGATTCTTCAGATAATAGAGAGGGGCACACTCTAGAGCTTCTAGAGATGCCCCCAGCAACACTTCCAGTACTGTCATACTGCCCCCTGGACCATCTAGTAGTTCTTCAGGAAGAAATACAGTCCCTTTTGCGGAAAAAGGCCATCAAGCCCATGTCTGGGCACCAAAGGAACGGGATTTTGTTCCAGGTTCTTTCTGGTCCCCAAATGAACTGGAGACCTGAGGCCCATTGTAGGTCTCAAAGACCTCACTTTTTACATTCTGTACAAAAATTCCACACGATCACCCTGCCAGGCCTGCTGCCTCTTCTCAGACAGGGCGCCTGGCTCTACTTCCTAGACATGCAGGATGCCTACCTGCATATCTCAGTGGTTCCTCCACACAGGAGATTCTCCGGTTTCTCTTTCAGGGTGAGCACTACCAATTCAAAGTATAGCCCTTTGGCTTATCCTCTGTGCCGCAGGTCTTTACTAGGTGCTTAGTAGAGGTAGCTGCTGACCTCCGAAGAGAGGGACTATATGTTTTTCCTTACTTGGACAACTGGCTTCTAAAAGCTCTATCCAAAGAGCAGCCCCTACAGACCCTGGAGAGAATCCTTCAGCTGCTTTCTCTCTCTCTGGGCGTAACAGTCAATCTGCTCAAGTCTGTCCTTATCCAGTCCCAGAAGTTACAGTATATGGGGGCAGTTCTCGACTCAGCACAGGGCAAAGCCTTTCTGCCTCTCAGCAGGGCAGAGTGCCTGATTGCCCATGCTCAGGAGGTCTCCCAGAGCCATTATGTTCCTGCCAGAGTGTACCTCAGGCTATTGGGTCTGATGGCTGTGGCCATTGCCTTGGTTCCCTTGGCCAGACTGCGCATATCTGTCCTTCAGTGAACACTCCTGAAATGACTTCTAGATTGTCTTTTGTGGATTAGTGTAATACAGCATTGTTTTTGGACCGTTGGAGGAGCCAGGCTGCTGTACGCTGGGGTGTTTGACTCTCAAAGCAGGGGGTCAGAGATGCAAAATTCAAGATTTGGAATAGGTATGCCACCTTTGTCAAATTATTTTCCTTACCTTGTACTCTGAGTCCTTTCCAGACATTCTTGTGCCACCTGCCTCTGTGTTTCGTTGTTGTTCCTGCTTTCCGCTTCTCTTCTCCCAGGTCTGGAGTCCTTGGTGGAGGAGCTGCCCTGGAGGAGTCAAGGTGGAGAGGACTGGAGTGACTGGTCTGATTAGAATCTCAGTTTTGCAGCTTTTTGAACTTTGGTCAGGGTGTGATGCTCTTCTAGTGGGTATTGTTGCTGGCTGTTGTTGGAACATCAGTGGAGGTTTATCGCTTGCTGTTAGATGCAGCTGCTGTTTGTGCCGGAGTTCTGCAGAGAAGAGCTCTGCAAGTTCTGCAAGCTCTGCAAGAAAGAGAAGCCAGCATTTTGAGAAGCCCTTGAGAAGCGGTATCCCGGCCTTTGAATAAGGGCAGCTGGAACAAATTAAATATTACTGTGAGTTGCTTTGCTCGATTTGACTTGATTTGAAGGGATTTGACTTGACGCGAGGGGATTTTTTACAGAACACTTATGTACTTATGTGAAAAGGGTATTCATTTTATTACATGTTCCTTTTTAAGTTGTGTTATGTTGTGAGTTCTGTTTTCTTTTGCAATTTCTATGTTGAATACAGTGAAGAGATAGTGGTTAGTTTTAGTTCATAGTTTACTTTCTCCGCTTATATTTGGTTATTTCATTTTTAATTTATTATTTTCGTGTGTTCCTGATCACATGATCCCACTAGCCCTATATCACACATGCTTTGGCGTTCTGTTGGTGATGGAGTCAGTCTCTTTTCACTTGGGCTAATGTCTGGACACTTACTGGAATGTTTCTGCCTCTGTGAGTTTATCATTATTTAGATCTGATTTTGGTTTTATTCTGCTTTAAGCAGTGTTTTTATTGTACTTTTTCTTTGTTGTGTTTTATTTCGTAGGATTTATTTTCTCCTCAATTGGACAGGATTATTTTATTCTGACTGTGTTTCACAGAGGAAGTTGCTTGTTACACCTGTCTATCCTTGGCTGCTTTTCTTTTTACCCATGGATATTTGATTTTAATGTAAGCGTTTACTCCTGTGGGAGTTTAATTTTGAATTACCCTTTTGATAATTTCAGAAAAAGTTGGAAAGAGGAAGATTAGGGTTGTGATTTTATTTTTCTCTATTTAGTGATAAGTCATAAGAATACTGCTTAAACTGGACTTGGAATATTAGAACAAGGCCTGGAAAACATTCTATGAACCTAAAGATCAAGAATTGCTTGAAATATCTGGTTATATAATTGGCCCTGTGTTTAACTGTTCTGCTTTTGGTTTTATCATGATTATTTGGTTAATAAATTAATATGGCATTACTAAAGGCATATGATGCTATGAAGCTTAGAAATGAAAAAGTTATGTCTGGAAAGCTAAAGAAAACTAAAGCAAAAAAAAAAAATTACTGACTTTTTTTTAATGAGTCAGACAATGTGCTTACAACTTCTTCCCCTATATAGAAAACATTGCACCAAGAGGGTCATACTGGTGATTATTTGATGGAAACTATTAGAGAACTAGAATCTCGGAAAGTCAGTTTAACTGTAAGTTTGGTTACTACAAATTTAATGGGAGAAGTTTATTCTGAAGGAAAGGACCCTACAGGACAGTCTATAATATAGGGAGATTTATATATTACAGGAGCAAAGACAAAATATGAGTCCTTTTACAATAAGACTAGTAAAAAAACAAGGGTAAAGGAAAAGTCAGAAAAAAATATATATAAAGAAAAGGGAGTCCAAATGATGGCTCAAAAGGATGTAAATGGGAGATTCTCTAACAGAAAGGATAATAAAGATGTGGTTATGAATCGACTGAATAAATCACAGAGTGAGAAACTACCAACAATCTATTTTAAAGGGGTCCCAAAATCTAGAAGGGAAGCCCCATTCTCACTCAAAGTTGCAGTCTATAATATCATTAAGAGTGCTTTGAGGACTAAATTCACGTGGGAGGATCTCTCTTCTGTATATACTGAAGATATAAAATGCTCCCTGATAGAGGCATAATTTGCCTAGTATTAAGGAATTATGCAGCTAGGGAACAGGTGTTAAAGATGCAAAATGATATACAGAAGTGGGGTGTGAATATGAATAGTACTTCTAGAAATCTGGCAATGGACATGAACTTGAAACAAATGGATGGATGGTAAAAGTTGAAAAGATGAAAGGAGTATAGGAAAGGGAAGGAATCTGTTGCAACAACCAACTATAATACAATACTTGGGGAAACTGCAGGTCATGGATTATGAACTAAAGGCCTCTCCAGGGTATAATACTATTATTAGAGGAAGGAAACAACGGGGTCAAAGAATAAATACTAGTATACTACTAGAGGATACTACTGAGTATGAAGAGTAAGGATCACTATTGGGAAATATGTATTGTACCTCTGTGATGTACTGTGAAAAGATGAATCCCCTGTCCTCAATTTCTGATAATTCTACATTAACTCTTTCTGATTGAGTTGGAGATACCATCAGCCACTTGATGAAAGGACCAAACTGCATACCCCATCTATTAAATTCTTATCCTGAAATGTTGCAGGTGTGAATGGGAAAACCGATGATGGGGCTTGGTTAGATATAATTAAAAAGTATAATATTATATTGCTCCAGGAAACCTTGTTAGAAGCTGATAAAGAGGTATTAATTACTGGTTTTAATAAAATTTCGATCGCCGGAATTAAGAATAATGTGAAGGGTAGTCGTAGGGGTGGACTGATGGTTCTGACTAATACACAAAAGAAAATATGTATTGTAAATCTAAAGTTTCTCCTCATCATAACTGGATTGTACTGGAAGTAACTCCTGGAGAGTCTGAGACTTATGTTCTAGTTAATGTCTGTCTTTCTCCCTCATTATCTAGTTCAGAATATAAATGGCACTTGGATGAGTTAACTAAATGCCTAAATGAATATTGTTTTAGTATGCATAATAAGCACTTTATCCTATTAGGAGACTGGAATGTACATATTAGAAGTTGTAATGAATTATATCTTTTTTCGAACTTACAAGATATAGGCTATTGCGGGGATTTACCAGTAAGGCAATCTAAGACTGAGAAAGTTGAAATGAAGAGTAGGTTATTATTGGAATTTATTGTGGAAAATAATTTCTGTATTTTAAATGGACGTTCTAAGGCTGATTATTTGGGTGAAATTACTTTCCCAACCAAGAGTGGTGGTTCCATTTTGGACCTCACACTGGTTGATGATGTTACTTATTTTTCTAAAATTGCAGATTTTGAGGTCCTTACTGAACATTTTTCTGACCATTTATTTTCCTTTGTTAGTTAAAATAGAATATGGAGATATAAAAGTAGTAAGTTACGATAAAACAAATGATAGAATTAGATAATCCGATGCATCTCATTAAAAAGAGAATAAAATGGGATCCTTTGATAAAAAATAATATTGATACTTTACAAAGGGATATGGTGCCCTTAACAATTAAAGAGGCAAGTGTATGTGCTACAGATGTTGAGATTATTAAACATTTTGAAAGATTACATTTTTTTAATAATAATATGAAAATTAAAAATCGGACTTATAGAGCAGAAGATAGGGCATTGAGAAAAAATCCTTGGTATAATTATGAATGTAGAAAATACAAAAGTTATTGAATAAAGTGGCAAGGCTATTTAGGAAGAATACGGAGCCAACTTATAATAAGGCACTATTTCTCCTGAGAGGGAAGTATAGGATACTTATTAGATAAAGGAAAGTTGAGTATAATACTAAATTATGGACATTGTTGCAATCTGCAATTGTTGGAACAAATTAGTCTTTGAAAGTTAATTACATATGCTGAATGTGGACCTTCTAGGAATATAGAGGCTGTTATTCCTGAAAATGAGTGAATCAGGTATTTTACCAATTTATATAGTAATAATAGTATTGATACTTTTAATAACAGGAACCTGAAATCAAGGCTTGAGGAAAATGAAGGATATGAATTATATAGTTTTATTGAATCTGAATTTAATTGCCATTCTTACACAAAATAAAAATAAGGCACCAGGCCTAGATGGCATTCCAGCTGAGTTGTATCAAAATGATGTAACATGGTGGTCAGGTATTTTTAAACATGTATTTGATTATGGAAAAAAATCAGAAATAATCCCCAAATCCTGGAAAGAAGCTGAAATAGTTACAATCCATAAAAAGGGGGACAAGTGTTCCCCAAAAAATTATCGTCCTATTGCCCTTCAGAATATTTCGGCAAACATTTTCTGTCAAACTATGTTATATGAGCTTAATCAATGGATAAAATAAAATAATATTCTAAGTAACCAGCAGTTTGGATTTAGAGAAGATTTATCAACTATTGACTGCATCTATATCTTGGATCACCTGATCAGGAAAAGTAAGAAAAACTATCAACCCTTATTTTTGGCATTTCTTGTCTTGACTTCTGCATTTGATAATGTAACTAGAGGGATCCTATGGGAGATCCTCGTAAGTTTGGGTATAAATAGGAAACTTTTGGTGCTGATTAAGCAATTATATACAACTACAACTATACAGATTAGATATTCTACAGATGGTAAATTGTCATCTCCTATTTTGGTGGATAGGGGAGTAAAACAGGGGTGCTTATTGGCCCCTGTTTCATTTAATTTATACGTTGATCAGGAAGTATGATATCTTGATTTGCATGATACAGACGCACCAAAGATATTAAATTCAGAGATTAATGTTATTCTTTATGCAGATGATATTCTTCTCATTTCTAAGTCCACTGTGGGATTACAAAAAGCCATGTCTTGTTTGGCTGTTTGTACTGTTTTTTTCAATTATGTAATGTGTAACTACCTGTCTGTGTCAAAGGACGTCCTTGTGAATGAGCCTGCTCAATGGAGTTTTCCTACAATAAACTCGAACTTGAACTTGGCTATTACTCTTTGAAGTTTGGATCTAAACATAAATATAGAAAAATCAAAGATAGTGGTTATAAATAAGCCTAAGAAGTTAGATGGCTTATAAATAATATGATGCTGGAAGAAGTTAACAGTTATCTTTATTTGGGCATTTTATTACATTCCATTGACATTTGGAATATGCACATTAAAGAAAATAAAAATGAGGTAGACAGATTATTTGAGGTATTAATAAATTTAGTAAGCAATATATAAATAACTCTGGTACTGCATTACTTGATATTTATAGGACTAAAGTTGATTCTTCTATTTTACATGGATCTGAAGTCTGGGGGAAAGATTGTAAGGTTTCTATTTTAGAACCAGTACAAAATTTATATATCAGTTTAATATTAAATATACCACAGTTTATCCCAGCTGAGTTTATAAGAGCTGAAACAGGCTTTATTTCTATGAGATCTAAAATCTTAGTGAGGCAGGTGAAATATTTTGCGGAGTTAAATAATAACAGAAATTTAAATTTACTCTTGAACTTATGCTGGTTGGAGAGTGGTATGTCTAATGAGTGTATAGATCCAGAAACAAATGATTTGATACCTTTTATTTGATGCCTAATGAATGTATAGAAAGATGGACACTGATTGGCGAACTTGATAGGGCTTTGAGAAAAAATGGATTAGTTAGTTTAATAAATATGGTTAATTATCAAGGACCAAACTTAATTGGGAACTGTGGTGAAGCCATAGAAAGAATTTATGATATTTCCAAACAAAGAGATTTAGAAAGAATTTCGGTTTCTCAAAATGTTAAGAGTTACAAGATGTTGAAGGATATACATAAATAAGAACATTATTTATATGTTTGCCAAACTTTCATTATAAGATTATTGCTAATTTAAGATTTGATATAAATGCTGGATATTCCTCAGGTTTTGTTGAATGGGAATCTTATGTAGATGGTTTAGAGTGTAAGGGCAACTGCCCAGGAAAGTGGGACTCGGCACATATTCTATTGGATTGTCTAAAGTTAAAATGTTTACGTAAAAAGTGGTTAGATAATTACCTTGAGGAATTATGTAATGAAAGTAGGGGAAAAAACTAAAGCTCCTTTTAAATTCAAATAATGCTGCTGTTTAGTATAGCATTTCAGAATTTACAATAACCTCTATTAGATCAAAGAATGTATGATTTATAGGTAATATGATCGGCCATATGAATTATATTTGATGTATTGTTGTTTAATTAGAACTGATGTAATGTGATTTATGCACTGTATTTATGCATTCTGGATTTCCTTATCACTTTATGATGTTATTTATGATATGGAATTCATATTTTATGTGTCATACTGTGTTGTCATACACATGTTAAACAAAGAATAAACTGAAACTGAACTCAGTGGACACTCTGGTGCAATGGGACCAGCGCACAAAATACGTGGATCAGATGGTTCTGGTCTCCTCCCCAGTCTGCGGGGTACTTCAGTGGCAGATGGACCCTCCGAATCTTTTTCAGGGGTCCCATTTCAGATCTCCTCCCCCCAACAGATTCTCACCAGAGATGCCTCTGGGTCAGGTTGGGGTGTTCATCTGGATCTCTTTCAGACTCTGGGAACATGGTCCAACACCGAAACCTCCTGCATATCAATGTCTTGGAGATGCAGGTGTACTTATATGCCATGCAGGCCTTTCAGAACCATCTCCTTCCGGGTCGGCTTCTGATCCAGTCCGACCATTTCAGTGTTGTCTACTGTATCAACAAGCAAGGGGGCATGCACTCATATGCCCTATGCAGGGAGGCCATGAGAGTATGGTACTGGGCATTAGACCACAGTCTAACCTTCTCAGCAGTCCATGTCCCAGGCATACTAAACACCATGACGGACAGCCTCAGGACACAGTCCAGTATGCATGAATGGGAACTTCTCTCATCTGTCACAGAAGATCTAGTCAACAGATGGGGGCATCCAGAGTTGGACCTTTTTGCATCCCCACTCAATGCAAAACTGTTCAATTGCTGCTTGCTAGTTCCAGGACCTGGAGTTTTCTGGCGAGACATGTTGTCCCTCTCCTGGAGCAGGAGGTTACTTTACGCCTTCCCTCCATTCACTCTAATTCAGAAAGTACTACTCAAGCTGCAGATTGAGAGAGCCAGCATGATTCTGGTCACACCATTCTGGCGACGACAGATCTGGTTCCATTACTGCAACAGTTAGCGGAGGAACCTCCGGTCGCTCTGCCCCTTTGCAGGAATCTTCTGATGCAGGCTCATGGGACCCTGGTCCATCCTAGCCTCAAGTCTATGCATTTGCACACCTGGCTCCTGAGAACGTAGCTATTGCCCAGTTCATGATATCTCCGAGAGTGGTGGGTGTTCTCGTGGCGGCTCGGAAGCCCTCTACCAGAGCCACTTATGCTATGAAGTGGCAGAGGTTTGCCATCTGAGCTGCCAAGCACCATCTGGGTCCTTTCACCTGTCCAGTGAGCCAGATTGTGAACTACTTGATTTCACTATCAGACATGGGTCACCAGTATTCATCCCTTAAGGTGCACCTTTCTGCTATTCTGCCTTTTATGAGCTTGTGGGTGGTTGTACCGTGGCTCAGCTGGATGTGTCCCATACTTTTCTCAGGGGCAACCTCTTAACTTGTTTTTCTTGCTTTTGCATAAAGCCAGAGCTCTGATTATGGGGCATTACATCCCCAAAACCTAAGCACACAGTGGAATGAGCGGCCCATTTGAATTCTAAAACAACTGTGTAGCAAGGTAATGGAAAGTGGCAAGATTGTGGCTGAGGGAACCCGGCCTCTGGCTTTATGCAAAAGCATGGTTTGCTTATAGCTTTCACCTGCAAAAATACAAGAAGGAACAGTTTTTATCAACAGCCTAAATTCCACTGAAGACGAAGACACGAGGGAAAGTGTCCTGTACTTTTTATCTTTCACCAAAACAATGGATTAGGCAATTGAGGCAAGAAAAATGAGTTAAGAGGTTGGATACACAGAATTTGGTATTGTATTACTGACTTGCCCTGAAGTAATATTTGTTACAATATATGCACTATATGAATGTGCTATGATTGATGTGGGACATACCATTTTGGAATTTTCTTGAAAAAAAAAAGTTTAAAAGAAAAGTAAAGGCCTGAATAACTGAAGACGCTGTATTGGCCTTTACATAGGAGTGCAGATAGAACTGTTTCTGGCTGAAACCTGTAAGATTGCTTTAATTCCCTGATATCTTTGCACCCTATAAATTACAGGTTATCCCTTTAAATAATTCATATTAAAAAAGGGGCTTATGAGCACATACCAGCTTCTCATTTGAGTTGCCAGAGGTGGTCAACGCTCACTCCACAAGGGGTATATAGATACATAGAAACTGTTGGCAGATAAGGACCGCTAGGCCCATCTAGTCTGCCCGTAAGCCCTATACTTGTATGCAGTCACTGACCCTAAGTGACTGCATATGGCTACCTCTGTGGCTTGCTTCAAAGGGTTCTCAACCGCTGACATGTGCTGCTGCCACCTGGAGTACTGTCCATACTTTTACCAGGCACTACAGTTTAGATATTGCTTCTCGAGCCAGAGCAGGCTTTGGCTGTGCTGTTCTTCAGGGCCTCCTGTCTTAGGCCCCTGCTCGCCTGCCACCCAGACTGTTCTGCTGTTACTAGTCGCTGCTTGGGACTCATTACTACAGTGTGACCTGATGGCTGAGATAGCCCCAAAGAAGACAGAACAGTTACATAAGAACTTGTCATAACAGTAGGTCTTTGAGGGGGATCTCAGTCATCAGGTCAGCCTTCCCTTCCACCATCCCTCTATTTGGGGTCCCTGTCTCAGAATGGCTATCTGGTGTGTCCAGTCTTTTATTCAGGCCTGGGCACCTCTCTCCCCCCCTTGGTCCCGCATGGCATGGGTTGCTCCCATAATCTCCGGGGGAAAGAACTGAGGAGGGCCGGGGCTGCTCACACTTTTATGGGGTTGGTAACATCAGTGTGGGTGGCCCAGAGGTATTGCTGAAAAATCTTCTGTGTATCCTGCTTCACTGATGGTGAAGTTCCTATTGTGTGATCTGATCACTGAGATCCCTTCGCAGATCTACTGTTGCAGTAAATTCTTACATAACTGTTCTATCTTTAAGGGTATCTCAGTCATTAGGTCTGCCTTCCCTCCCACAATCCCCCTTTTATGGTGTTCTCTTTTCAGAACTGGTGTATCCAGCCTTTGATTTTGGCCTGGGCACCTCTCTTTGGTCCCTCATGGCACGGGTGTGCTTTCTTAGTCTCTGGGAGAAAGAACTGAGGAGGGTGTGAGGCCTCTCATGTCTTTATAGGGTTGATGATGTTGGCGTGGGTGGCCCCAGTGGTACTGTTGGAAAATCTTCCATGTGGATCCTGCTTCCTGATGGTTAAGTTCCTATGGTGTGACCTGATGACTTGAGATCCCCTTGAAGATCTACTGTTAAGGTAAGTTCTTATGTAACTGTTCCAGGCTGTTGACGGGGCAGTCTAGATACTGCCGTATCACCCCGGTGCTGCCTGAACTGCACTGGTTGCTGGTCAGGTGGAGGGTCCTCTTTAAGGTGGGCTTACTCACCTACATGACCTGGACCCTGGCTACCTGAAGGACCTTCTAACACCTGCTGTCTTGGTCTGTTCCCTCCACTCCTCCTCTAGGAGCCTCCTTGTGATTCCCAGGACGAGGTTGAAAACTGCCGGCGACAGAGCATTAAGCATTGTCGGCCCCATGTGACAGAGTAGAATAGGACCCTGTCCCATTTGTTTTGGAGAAAGTATTTAAATGCAAGGATCTTTCCTTTTCTGTCTCTTCTGTCTGGTTGCGCAACCAAATTTTCCTGTGAGACCTCGGAGTTGATCAACCTGAACAGTCTCGTAATTCTTTGCCTCTCACTGTCCCTCTGTTTTCTCTTGCTGTGTGTTTTTCTCCCATGCATATCTAGATCTGTCAATATAAAAATATATGCAAATCAATGTATGGAAAGAAACTGATAATAGGATCACTTTTGTTTAGAAAATATTTAGTATTACTGCTGAAATGTATATTAATTGTAGTTTGGCATATCTTAAAAAAGCTAGAGGTTACTTGAGTGCAAATGCTTGAGTCTTTTGCAAAAGCTGGAGGGACCTCAGGAAGCTCACTGTTCTAGCAGCTTGTGATATTTATGAGAACAGAACATTTTGCAAAAACAGGATGCTTGCTAAGGAAGGGGGTTGAAATGTCATAAAAGAGCTAAGCTGAGCTGCAAGAGAGACTACAAGAAAGCTTTTATTTTGCCTCTGTACATAGTTCTTATGAACAAGTTTATATTTTTTTATGTTACTCCTACCATAAATAAAGTTTTGGTGAATTTTACTACTGCTCTTGGGTTTTCTCTATGCTTCCTGACCTGTGCCTCGACGACAGTTGGCAGTATAGCCTAGAGGTTAAAGTAATGAGCTGTGAATGAGCTTGGTACATCCAGCAGACCAGACCTTGGTTTGAGTCTCACAACCTCCACTTGCATACTGTGTGACTCTGAGCAAGTCACTTAACTGCCCAGTGCTCCCAGGTTGCCCCTGAAAATAGGCACTTATGCCTAGTGGCCCTCACCTGGTTACCAAAGACTAAAATAAAATAAAAATAAGACACCCCATCCTGTGGAATTCGCTACCTCCAGCTGTAAGAAAGGCCCCATCAGTAGAGGTAGTATTTAAAGCCCGCCTCAAGGCCTTTCTGTATAATCAGGCTTTCCCAGACTTTGTTTTATGAGCTTTCTTGGCCTGACTTGAGAATTTGTTTGTCCCTGGCATTTTTATCTATTTATTAAGTTATTCTAGTAATTCTGATTTATTTATTTAAATGCGCTGATTTAATGCATATTATTATGTGGTTGTATTGTGTGTTTTGTTTTTTATTTTATTTATTGTACGACACCCAGAGCCTCCAGGATGGGTGTTTTTTAAATAAGATTTGCCTTACCTATTTGGTGTCATTCGCAAATAGGCAGACTTTCCCCTCCAGATCCTCTTCAATGTCACTTATAAAGATATTGAAGAGGACCTATCCCTGAGGCACTTCACTGGTCACCCTCTTCTCTGAGTGAACTCCATTTACAACCACCTTCTGTGGCCTCTCTCCCTGGATTCCATAACTCCTGTCCATGTTCGCCCCCTCCCTCTCCGCCCTCGGTCCCCCTGGTTTGATGGGATTTGAGGGAGCTGAGGAGAGTGGGTCAAAGGTTGGAATGTTGTTGGCGGAAATCTGGCCTGGAGGAGGACAGACTTAGGTTGATCGCCCATTATTCGGACTATCAATCAGAAATCTCCCATAAGAAGGCAGAGTTCCTGTCCAGGGAGATAGCTGCAGTAAGAAATCGACCGGCTCAGCTCTTCCGGACCGTGGACAGGCTATGCAATCCAGCCTGCCTTCGGGGCCGGACAACCTTTTCACAGTCTAAGTGTGATGAGTTCACTCGGTTCTTTGCTAATAAGGTGTCCTTAATCAGATCGGAGATCTGCTTAACTCGTTCAAATGAGTATGGCGGTGGTCGATATGAGGGCACAGGCACCCGGTCTGTCTGGACAGACTTTGACCAGCCAGTGATCATGGATATCATGAAGATTGTTCGAGGCTTGCGACCGACTTACTGTAGTTTGGATCCTGGTCCAACTCGCCTTCTAGTGGGGTGTATGGATGTGATCGGACCGGTCCTTGCTGAGATAGTCTGGTGTTCGTTGGATCAGGGGGTATTTCCAGAACCCCTGAAGGAGGCTGTTGTGACACCCCTTTTAAAGAAACCTTCCTGCGACCAGACTGTCTTGCGAACTATTGGGCAAGGTTTTTGAGAAGGTAGTCGCGTTGCAGCTTGATAACTTCAAACAACATGAAGTCTTGCTATATTATGACTATTGCAGTTTGCCCCAGCCTTAGAACTGCTCTGGAGGTGAAAGAGTTAACTTCCATGCAGAGCATGGAGCTTAGAGGCGAGCTCGTTCAGAAGCTCTGTTTGGCTGGTTTCAAACCAACCGCCAGATTCTGTATCTACCGACTGAACAGTCGCCTGGAGATTCCCCTCCTGTTGCTCGGTTCATTTCTTCGGTTTAAAGCGCTATTTCTCGGTTTAATTTAACCTGATTTCATTATTTTAACAGCAAACCGATCGGTTCAGGCTCTGTCTATGGTAATCGTAAGTAATAGATAGGGTTTTTCTGTGTGGAACTTGTAAAGTATTATCGTTCGTTGAACCGATCGAGTTGTATTTAAATATAAGTTTAAAGCCTTTAAGGCTTTTTAGAGTGCGGTTCTCGTTCTTCATGTTCTAAAAAACGGATTTCATTACGGTTTTTTCCACGACCCGTGACACGATTTGGAACCGATAAGGGTGTCTTGCCTGGCACTGCCATTAAAAGGGCAAGTTGGTTGGTTAGGCTGGCATCATGTCTGAGAAACCCAAAAGAAAAACCGGGCCCACTGGGTTTCAACACTGTAGTGTCTGTGGGGAAGCCTTTGCCAAGGTTGACCCACACACTATATGTGTCTATTGTCTGGGGTTTGACCACCTCAAGTTCAGACTGCCAGATTTGTAAAAATTTCCCTGCAGCCACCCTGGACAAGAGAGTGGGCAGGCTCAGGGAACGAGAGGCCAAAAAGTCCGCTGACCCGGATGGCCAGCCCGGTTCGGTGCCAACTGAACCGGAGGGAGTGCCCTGACCAGGGCAGACTTCGGCAACAAAAGCTGGCTCTGAGGAGCCAGTTCCAGCAAAGAAATCTGAAAATCAGCAGGTTTGAGTCCAAAATTCCTTCTCCAACTGCTGCTGAGATAGCCAGGGCAATACAGATTGTCCAGTCCTGTCTCAGTTCCTCCGAACTGCCACTGTCTGGCGAAAGGTCAGTTCGGTCGGATCCAGTGGTTCAGGATTATGATATAGAAGAGTTCTATAAACCAGAGGAGGGGGATGAGGATTATGATCAGTGTGAATGTGATTTTGAAAGTCTGGATGTGCCCATTGGACCAGACATCTCCCCAGACAGACCTTCAGGTGAGTCTCCCCCTAGGCTTTCTGAGTCCCCTTCTCATTTTTTGTTTTATAAAAAAGTTGCTGAGACCCTCCAGCTTCCCTTAGAGGAGGCTTTGGATGAGCAAGAGGAGCCTGACTATGTGGAGATGATGGATATCCCAGAGTCCAGGAGGTTGTCCATCCCTTTACATAAATCCTTTAGAAAACAAACAGTAAAAATTTAAAGCTCCTAATTCTGTGCCTCCTGTGGATAAAAGATGGACAGGAGGTACACTTTGAGCAGGTCCTGATACAGATTTTCTTTCACAGCAATGCAGTCATGTTGGGGTAGTTCAGGCTGCAGCCTGTGATAAAGCTAATATTCCACTGGCTTCACATACTCCTGACAAGGATTCCAGGAAGATTGATGCCATGGCCAAAAAACAATACATGGCAGCATCCTTGGGACTCAGACAAGCTAACTATATGGCTTATGTTGCAAGATACCAGAAATCTAGATGGGATACTGTCATGACCTTAGCCAAACAGGTCCCTGGTCAGCTTGCAAAGGAGCTGGAGCAGGTGGCTCTTGATGGTATTGAGGCATCTAAGGTGCAATTCCATGCTGCAGTGGATTCTAATGATGTATCCTCTAAAGTCATGGCTACATCTGTGGCTTTTCGCAGATTGGCCTGGCTCAGGTGTACTACTTTGTCACAGGATACCCAGTCTAAGGCTATGGATTTTCCTGTGGTGGGAAATTCTCTGTTTGGGGAGCAGACAGAGAATTATATGAAGAAAATGGATGAATATAGAACCACTTACAGGAGTGCACAAGACAAGAGAGCAGCAGAAGCCACTCCTCAGAGACAGCCCCCAGGGGTAGAGGTGAGCCTTTTCACAGGCCTTTTACCAGACTCAGGCCCCTCCTCTTCAGCCTATGTACAGAGGGGTTCTTCAGAGGAGAGACAGACGGGGTTCGAGCAGGCCTGCTCCCACCCCCAGCCTAAAGCCCCTGCCAAACAGGCACCCTGATGGGATGCCCAGGGTTGGCTCTCCACTACCTGGGCAGGTTGGCTCACTTCGTGCCAGGACTGGCAGTCTTTAACTTCAGACAGGTGAGTCCTGAAGTAGTGAGCAGGTCTGGTTCTCAGCTTCAAGACATTTCCAAAGATGAGAGCCAGATCTTTTCCACCTACAAACCCTTTAGAGACTCTTGCTTTGGAAACAGAAGTATCAACCCTCCTGGCTCTCAGAGCTGTAGAAAAGGTTTCTCCCCTTCACCAGGGCAAGGGTCTGTACTCCAGGTATTTCCTTACCCCAAAAAAGACAGGAGAGTGGTGGCCTATCCTGGATCTAAGATATCTAAACAAGCACCTTTTAAAGCCAAAGTTCAAAACGGTGACACTGGGAATGATTTTACCCTCCCTAAGGCCAGGGGACTGGCTAGCCTCCCTGGACCTCAAAGATGCCTACTTCCATGTTCTTATCAGAAGCTCCCATAGAAAGTACCTCAGATTCGAACTGCCCTCAGGCCATTATCAGTTCAGAGCAATGCCCTTCGGCCTCACTTCTGCCCCAAGGGTGTTCACAAAGTGTCTGGCAGTAGTCAGCACCTAAGAAGGCAAAAGATTGCCATTTTTCCTACCTGGACGACTGGCTCATTGTGGGTCAGTCTCCAGACCAGGTCAAATCACACCTGCTAGTTACCCAGCAGCTGCTTACCTCTCTGGGATTTCTTCTCAATCTTCCAAAGTCAGTTTTGGAACCTGTCCAGGTACTCACCTTTATAGGCGAGAACTGGATACAAAGCAGGCCAGAGCCTTCCTTCCTTGGAAAGGGTAGGACCTTAGTGGCCCTGGCCACCTCCTTCACTCTGCAGGTTTCTCAACCAGCAAGCATTTCCTGCAGCTCCTAGGGCACATGGCTGCCTCCACAGCTGTGGTGCAAGGAGCAAGATTTCAGATGAGGGACATTCAGTTCCATTTGAGAGCTTTCTGGTCTCAAAGAAGAGATCCTCTATCCAAATTAATCCCAGTGACTCGAACCTGATCCAGGCCCTTCAGTGGTGGCAGGATCAGAGCAATCTGAGACAGGGGTGCCTTTCATCCCTCTGTCCCATTCCTTGACCCTTACTACAGATGCATCCCTCTTGGGATGGGGAGCTCACATGGGCGACCTCTCCACCCAGGGATTATGGTCCCTCAGGAATCTCTGCTCCACATCAATCTGTTGGAACTCAGAGCTGTTTTTCTAGCACTTCAGGTTTTCTCTGCATCTGTTCAGAACAAGGTGGTACAGGTCAGAACAGAGAACACCACTACAATGTGGTACATCAACAAACAAGGGGGAACTCGGTTTTCGGCCTTGTGCATCGAGGCAATGAAGTTGTGGTCTCTGGCTTACTCCCTGAACACTTCCCTCATAGCAGTTCACCTCCCAGGCAAGGACAATGTCTTGGCAGATGCCCTCAGCAGGATTTCCCAGGGCCATCACGAATGGTCACTGGATCCCCTAGTACTGGGGATAGTGTTTGCCAGATGGGGCACTCCTCAGATAGATCTTTTCACAGCCCCAGACAATTATCAACTTCCACTGTTTTGTTGCAGGCCCCCAGTGTTGGGCTCAGTTCCCCTGGATGCCTTTCTCCTTGATTGGGAAGGGAAGTTTCTTTATGCCTTTCCCCCCTTCCCTCTCCTGTTCAAAGTACTAGTCAAAATCAGGTCTCAGCCCTGCAAAATGATCCTGATTGCTCCAGACTGGGCCAGGCAGCCCTGGTACCCACTCCTTCTGTCCTTAGCAGTCCATCTTCCCTGTGTCTCCTAGGAATCACAATCTGTTAACCTGTGCTCAGGGAGAGTTTGGTATCCAAATCTCAAATCCCTCAACCTCAAGGCTTGGCTCTTGAGCAGTTAGAGTTTGCTGATTTGCAACTTCTCAAAGTGTTCTCGAAATCCTGAAGGCTGCTAGGAAGCCTTCCACCAGGGCTACCTATAACTCCAAGTGGAAAAGGTTTTCCATATGTTTGTTCTGGGAAGCATGTTTCCCAGAATCTGCTGATCTACCTATTGTATTGGACTACATGGTCCATCTTAATTCTTTGGGACTGAGACCAGCCACCCTGAAAGTGCACTTGGCTGCTCTCTGCCTTCATTTCAGCAGGAAGCCCTCTTCTCTCTCTGCTCATCCTGTATTTTCCAAGTTTTTTAAAGGATTGCTTCACACCAATCCCCATTCAGGGACCCTGCCCGGCTTGGGATCTTAATGTATGCATTGCTCAGCTAATGCAACCCCCTTGAGCCTCTTGTCTTGGCAGAGCTTAAGTATTGACTTGGAAAACTGTATTTCTGGTAGCCATCACTTCTGCCAGGCGTATAAGTGAGTTACAGGCTTTATCAGTAGAAACTGACTTTATTTCCTTTCACTGGGATAAGAAGTGGTCCTCAGGACTAACAGGAAGTTTTTGCCTAAGGTGGTTTCAGATTTCCACCTTAACCAATCTATTTCACTTCCAGTGTTCTTCACTGACCATTCCTCCTCTGGTGAGAGGAGGCTGCACAGCTTAGATGTTAAGAGGGCCCTAAGTTACTACATAGAGCGTACCAAGGGTCACAGGTTTGACTCCCTCCAACTGTTTCTCACTTATGGTGAGGTTGGGAAAGGAGACCTGCCACTAAAAGATCCATTGCCAGGTGGATCGTTTCTTATGCTCTAATTTGCTATCAAAAGCTGGGTAAGAGTTCCCCTCAGGCCTGAGGGCTCACTCTACCAGAGGTACAGCTACATCTCTAGCTGCTGCTAGAGACATCCCTATCTTGGAGATATGTCAGGCAGCTACTTGAAAGACAGTACACACTTTCACCAAGCATTACTCCCTGGATATTCAGGCCAGGAGGGATGCTCAGTTTAACACAGCCGTGCTTCAGAGCCTATTCCTAAGGTAGGTTCTGTCCCTCCTCCATGGAGGTACTGCTGTGTAGTCTGCAATAGTCATAATATAGCAAGACTTCATGTTGTTTGAAGAAAAAATTACTCACCTTAGTAATGTTGTTTCTTCTAATGGAGTCTTGCTATATTATGACCTCCCCCCCAGCCTGCCCTCTCAGAACTCCTACTTTGGGGTATGGGGTGGGTAGTCCTCTGTTGGCATTTATTGATGCCCTCTTTCATGTTTGGGTGTTGTGTTCATTTAGTTATTTTATCTTAATTTTTCTGGTCCACTGACTTGAGTCTTTGCGTTGGGACCAGTAAAAATGTGTTAATATATTAGTAGCCAGTTGGCTAGTGTAGGTTACAGTTTCCACACAGAACCTTAGTGAGTTTTTGCTCGTAAAGATCTGATGGTTTCGGTTTGAAACCAGCCAAACAGAGCTTCTGAACCGAGCTTGCGCTCTAAGCTCCATGCTCTGCATGGAAGTTAACTCTTTCACCTCGGAGCAGTTCTAAGGCTGGGGCAACCGTAATAGTCATAATATAGCAAGACTCCATTAGAAGAAACAACATTACTAAGGTGAGTAATTTTTTCTTCTTACCACCCATGAAGTCTATGATCCTCTCCAGTCCAGTTTCAGGAGAGGCATAGTACCGAGACGGCATTGGTTCGCGTACTTAATGATCTTCTAATAGTGAGAGATCGGAGGAGTCGTTCGATCTTGGTCCTCCTTGATCTCTCTGCAGCATTTGACACCATGGACCATGGGGTGTTGCTGGAACGCCTGCAGCTACTCTATGGACTGTCTGGGACAGTCTTCAGGTGGTTCCATTCTTTCCTCACAGGCAGGACTCAGAGGTGATGTCAGGAATTTTTTTCTCGGCCCCTTCGCCCTGCCTTGTGGGGTGCAGCAGGGTTCTGTGCAGTCCCCCATGTTGTTCATGGTGTATATGTTGCCATTGGGAGACATTATAAGGTGGTATGGGCTGAGTTTTCACTGCTATGCAGATGATACTCAGCTCTACATGTCCTTTGTACCTGAACAAACTAGTGCGATCTCAGTCTTTAACAACTGTCTCCCTGAGATTCAGGATTGGATGAGTGCTAACTGGTTGAGACTGAATCTGGACAAGATTGAGGTGTTGGTGGTGGACCGAGGTCATCATGTAGAGAACCTGACTCCTGGGCAACTGTCTGGCCTTGTGTTAGGGGGTAACCAGCTGAGACCTTCTGAACAGGTGCAGAATCTGGGCGTAGTACTTGACAATGAACTGACGCTAAAAGCACAGGTGTCAGCAGTTGTCAAGTCCTCATTTTATCATCTGAGGAACATCACCCGGATAAAGCACCTTGTTCCGCACAATGACCTTCCTATATTGGTTCATGCCTTTGTGTCCTCGCATCTTGATTACTGCAATGCTTTATACCTAGGGTTACCGGGCATGGACCTCCATCGCCTGCAGCCTGAACGCTGCGGCCCCAGGTTGTTAAGAACTTGCCATGTCATGCCTGTGCTGCATGAACTGCACTGGCTGCAGGTGCGATGGAGGATCACCTTCAAGGTCACGTTGCTGACCTATAAGACCCTTCACGGACAGGGACCGAGCTATTTGCAGGACCTCCTTCAGCCCTACCACCTCCTCCATCCACTCTGCTCCACCGACGAGGGATTGCTAGAGGTTCCTAGGGTCCGTCTTCAGTCATCAGGTGCCAGGGCTTTTTCTTTTGTGGCCCCGACCCTGTGGAATTCTCTACCTCGTCAGATTAGAGAGTGCTTGTCCACCGAGACCTTTAAAGCCTCACTCAAAACGTATTTACTCAACCTGGCTTTTGGGGATAATACTTAGTTTTACTTTTGCTGCCTTTTTATATTTTTTTATATGTTTTATTGACTGAATGTGTGTTTGTTTTTTTATAATGTGTACGTGCTTTGGTTTTTAAAAAGCGCGTTATAAATAAAAGCTGATTGATTGATAACCAATTTTTTACCCAGTTTACCACCTTTTGACACACTTCTAGTCTACTTAGCTTGTTTAATAGTCGTCTGTGTGGAATTGTGTCAAATGCCTTACTGAAATCAAGGCAGGCCACATCTAACGCTCTACCCTGATCTAATTCCTTCATCACCCAATAAAAAAAAATCTATCAGATTCGTTAGACATGACCTCCCATCCATGAATCCATGCTGTCTTGGGTCTTGTAACCTATTAGATTCAAGATATTCCACTATTCTCTCCTTCAGCAGTGATTCCATTAACTTTCCCACCACCGATGTCAAGCTTACTGGTCTATAATTGCCAGCCCTCCTCCCTGCTACCACATTTATGAAGTGATACCACATCACCACTCCTCCAGTCCTCTGTAACCACACCTATTTTGAGTGAGCTGTTGAATAGTGCTGTCAGAGGCGCAGCCAGCACCTCCCTGAGCTCCCTCAGTACCATAGGATGCACCCCAACAGGCCTTATTGCTTTGTCCACTTTCAGATTAGCAAGTCTCTTTGGGACTCTGTCCTCTGAAAAAGGACTAGTGTCCATCTCCCTTCCTTCAGAAATTCTTTTACTTTTTTGTGGCCCTTCCCCTTCTCCCTCCACTGGGAACACTGAACAAAAGTATTTGCTCAGGATGTCTGCCTCTTCCTGGTCCCCCTGTGTACTATTCCCCTCATCTCTTTTTAACCTTACAATCCCTCCCGTGGTCTTCCTCACTTACATACCTAAAAATGTCCCCTTTCATTACTGCTTGGGCTGTTTTCTCTTTGGTTAGTGACTTTGTGCTGCTTACTGCTTTCCCTGCTTCTCTCTGTTTCTCCTGGTACACCTCCTTATCCTCTTCCCTCTACGTTCCCTTATATCTTTGGAATGCCACACTTTTAGCCTTAATCTTGTTAGCTCCCACTTTCAAGAACCATAGCGGTCTCTTTTTCCTCTTACTTTTACTCACTTGCGTGATGCAGATGTTTTTTTTCCTTCATTATGCCCCTTTTAGAAATGATTTATTTAAACATAGAAACATAGAATTTGACGGCACATAAGGACTGCTTGGCTGACCTAGTCTGCCTATTTTCCTACCTAACAGATAAGCTGCAGATCCTAGTTACCAACAGCTTACTTCCTCCTACCCCCTCCACTAGGACTACCTTATGTCTGTTCCATACATTCTTGAATTCCCCCACTGTTCTTGACTCCATGACCTCCTCAGGGAGGCTGTTCCATGCATCCACAACCCTCTCTGTGAAAAAATACTTCCTCACATTACCTCTGAGCCGTCCCCCCTCTATCTTCAAATTGTGCCCCCTTGTTCTTGCACATCTCTTTTTCTGAAACATACTACCTTCCTGGACTTTGTTGACTCCCTTGAGGTGCTTGAAAGTTTCTATCATGTCCCCTTTCTCCCTTCTTTCCTCAAGGGTATACATATTATGCTCCTTTAGTCTTTCTTCGTATGTCTTCTGGTGCAGACCCTGCACCATTTTGGTTGCCCTCCTCTGGACAGCCTCCACTCTATGTCTTTGAGGAGATGGGGTCTCCAGAACTGCACACAGTACTCCAGGTGGGGTCTCGCCAACTGTCTGTACAGAGGGATAACAACTTCCTGTTTTCAACTATTGATGCCTCTCCCTATGCATCCCAGTATCCCCCAGCCTTCGTTACTGCCTTCTCACATTGCTTGCCCACCTTTAGGTCATCTGATATAATTACCCCCAAGTCCCTTTCCATTTTTACTGTTGTCAGTATCTCACCCCCATTGTGTACTTTTCCCCTGGGTTTTTGTTTCCCAGGTGCATTACCTTGCACTTCTTTGCATTGAATCTGAGCTGCCATACATTTGACCATTCCTCCAGCCTTGCCAAGTCCCTTCGCATCTTTTCCACTCCATCTTGTGTATTAACCCTGTTGCAGATCTTTTCCTTCCATTTCCTCTGCAATGTCACTTATAAAGATATTAAAAAGGACCGGTCCCAGTACTGAACCCTGCGGTACCCCGCTAGTAACCCTCCTTTCTTCACTGTGTACTCCATTAGCCTCCCCAAATCATCCCCGTGGCCAACCCAGAGGTTGCAGTATATAGGGGCAGTCTTGGATACTGTCCAGGGAAGAGCCTTTCTTCCCCCCAACAGGGCAGACTGGTTAAGGGTGCTGGCTTGGAGAGTCATCTCAGAGAATTTGGTCCCAGCCAGAGTGGTGCTGCAACTATTGGGTCACGTGGCAGCAGTGATTGTTACAGTTCCCTTAGCTCACCTACATATGAGAGTCCTTCAGTGGAACCTCCGGGTTCAGTGGGATCAACGCTCAGATGATCTCAACCAGCAGGTCAGGATCTCCAAGGCTATGCACCAGACTCTGGAGTGGTGGCTCACCTCTTCCCAACTAGAAACTGGGTCTCTCTTTCAAATTCCCAGCCCTCGCCAAGTTCTGATAACTGATGCCTCATGTCTAGGCTGGGGAGCACACTTAGGATGTCACCAAACAAGGGGAGCTTAGACTTCTGTGGAACGCAATCTCCATATCAATATTTTGGAGATGAAGGCTGTCCTGTACGCCTTACAGGCATTTCAGACAGTTCTCCTACCAGTTCCTCTTCTGGTCCAGTCCGACAATATTCCAGTGGTCTTCTACATCGACAAGCAAGGGGACACTCACTCATATCCCCTATGCAGAGGCACCATGAGAGTCTGGTACTGGGCAGCAAAGCACAACCTGGATCTCACAGTGGTTCATTGTTCCAGGGATTCACAATGCCCTAGCTGACAGCCTGAGCCACTCTCAGTCTCAGGCTCATGAATGGGAGCTGTCACAGGATATCATAGACAACCTTTTTGAAAGGTGGGGTCAGCCAGAACTGGACCTCTTTGCGACCCCACTCAATGCCAAACTGCCCAATTTTTGCTCGCTAGATCCAGGGCCTGGTGTTTTCTGGCAAGATGCATTCTGAGAGGTAGTTTGCAGATCAAACCTCCCAGGAGGGATGCTGTCCCCCATGGGGTCTTCTCTTTTTGTTAGAAAAGCTAACATTGCCTCCCTTTGAGGCAGCCACAAGTTGTGAGCTACGCTTCCTTTCTTAGAAAGTGTTTTTTTGTTGCCATTACTTCGACCCGGAGGATTTCTGAGCTCCAGGCTCTGATGTGCAAAGAGCCTTAATTGGTTTTTCACAAGGACAGAGTAGCCCTCAATACAAATTCTAAGTTTCTTCCGAAGGTTGTGTCCGGGTTCACTCTCTATCAGGACATTCAGCTTCCAGTTTATAACCCAGAGTACTCGAATAAAGGGGAGGCCTTGTTGCATACTCTGGATGTACACAGAATTCTTCATTACTACATTGACCGTTCTCATTCTTCTAGAAAAACAGACCATAACCCTCTACTCTCCGGGGCAGTTTAAAGGCTGGAGCTAACTGCAGATTGTCAGAATACAGCAAGACTTTATGATGTCTGAAATGACAAGGGCAGTTATGGCAACTCAGAGAAGACTTATGATACTCCTTGATCTGAGCCTTCACCTAGCAGTAGCTTGGGTTGGGGTGATAGGAAGACCATTCCAAACATTTGTGAGCCTGTCTCTAAATAGAGGCTTGACCCACACTGAGCCTACAGCGTGGATAGAAACATATACTTTGACAGCAAATAAGGACCCCTTGGCCCACCTAGTCTGCCCATTTCCCTACCTATTGGATAAGATGCAGATCCTAGTTAACCAGCAGCCTACTTCCTCCTATCCCCCACTATAATTGCCTTATGTCTGTCCCATGCATTCTTGAATTCCCCCACTGTTTTTGACCCCACAACTTCCTCAGGATGGCTGTTCCATGCATCCACCATCTTCTCCATGAAAAAATACTTTCTCATGTTGCCCCTGAGCTGTCCTCCTCTAACTTCAAATTGTGCCCCCCTTGTTCTTATGCATCTCTTTTTCTGAAAGAGGCTACCCTCTTGAACTTTGTTGATTCCCTTGAGGTACTTGAAAGTTTCTATCATGCCCCCCCCACCTTTCCTCAGGAGTATATACATTAAGCTCTTTTAGTCTCTCTTCACATGGCTTCTGGTGCAGACCTTGCATCATTTTGGTTGCCCTCCTCTGGACAGCCTCCATCCTGTCTATGTCTTTGCGGAGATTGGGTCTCCAGAACTAACATACTAAAATGCCAGCAGAATAGGCCTAACGGTCTTTCGTGTCTGCTCGTTTGGTCAGCCCCCACCCTGGGTGCTGACCTTGCTGTCCCCCTCGCCTTCTCTGGCTTCTCCCTTCCCAGTTCCAGATATTCTTGCTGCATTTGATTTTGCTTCCAGAACCCTTCCCCTGTACCTGTCCCACCCCCTCTTGAACCCCTCCACTGTCTCTGCCTCCACCAGCCCCTAGGTGAGTGCATTCCATGGCTCCACCACCCTCTCAGTGAAGTAGCACCTCCTCCTTTCTCCCTGAATCTTCCCCCTCCAGCTTCCACCCATGCCCTCTAGTGGCCCCTTCCTCCTTCCTTCGAAGCACCCTGACTGTTCCTCCCTATTTACCTCTTCATGTACCTGAGACCTCTATCATGTCCCCACGGTCCCTTCTCTCTTCCAATGTGTACATATTTAGCTCTTCGAGCCTCTCTTCATAGGTCCTGTCCCCCAAGCCCCAAATCATTTTGGTTGCCCTCCTCTGGACCCTCTCCAGGAGGTTAATGTCCCTCTTTAAGTGTGGCCTCCAAAACTGCACGCAGTACTCCAGGTGCGGCCTCACCAAGCAGTTATACAGAGGGAGTATCACTTCCCTCCTTCTGGAGGTGATCCCCCTAGTGATGCATCCCAGCATCCTGTTGGCCTTGGCTGCTGCCCTCCTACAAGTCTCAGAGTTGTTCATCTTGACATCCACCACCACCTCCAGGTCCCTCTCAGCCATTGAGACTTGTAGTATTCCCCCCAGAGGTGTACACTTGGCCTGGGTTTCTGGCCCCCAGGTGGAGTACCTTGCATTTCCCTGCATTGAACCTCAGCTTCCACTTTCTAGACCATCTTTCCAGAGCCTCCAGGTCCCCCTGCAGTCCCCCTGAACTGCATTCAGTACTCCAGATAGGATCTCACCAACTGTCTGTACAGAGGGATAACTACCTGTTTTCTACTGGTGATGCCTCTCCCTATGCATCCCAGAATCCCCCCAGCCCTCCTTACTGCCTTATTGCTTGCCTACCTTAAGGGATTCGGAATCTTTTACCCTCTTCAGATCTAATAGAATACGATGGGTTGGAGGAGGGAGTAAAGATGCCATTTAGATACTCAGGGAGTTTACCAGACCACCATTTGTTACCTAGTAAGGCAATGTGAAGAGAGTGCCTCACCGAAGGAGGGGTCCAGCCTAACTCCATATACTGTACATGGGTGCGAAGTGGCAGGCCAAGGTGAACAAACTTAAGGCACTAAAGTGGTGAATAGGGAGACAGCCGAGTTGGAGGCACCAGAGAAAAACTACGTCACCATAATCCAATAGAGGGAAGAGCACACATTCAAGAATGTGCTCCCTACTGCAAAGGGGAAGGTAGCTATTCACTCTAAAGAGAGCACCAGTGTTTGGCAAAGCACATGGTTACAGTACTGTTGACAAAGTCAGATTAATCAAGGTGTTGGTCAGTTAGCAGACAGATATTTGTAGGATGTTAAAGAGTCAAGAAGGCCACCTGCTGGCTGGTGGAAGAGGACGTATAACAACAGAATATATATATATATATATACAAAAAAAATAAATATATATATATATATATACACACACACACACACACACATATATGTGTGACTAAGTATTCTGGCTAAGGCAGGGTCTTCCAGAGTGAGTGATGCCACCTGGGCCTCCAATGGAGTAAACAGTTTTGGTACAAAGTTCTTTTAAGATTTCAGACTCAAGTCTGAAAGCAGCAGAGTGGAGGTGGGCACTTGGGGGTGGAGGTTGGGGGAAGGTGAAGGACTGGTGAGAGCCTTTGCTCTTTCCAGGGTGGGGGTTGGGTACAGGTGAAGCACTGGTGAGAGCCCTGGCTCCTTCAGTGAAGTAGTATTTTACGTAATGTGCAGTAAGGAGGTGGCTTGCTGCAGACTGGGAGCCAGATAGAGTAGGAGAAGAGTTAAGGAGCCAGTACACAGCTTACTAGAACCTATACGGATCAGTGCCATTGGATAGCAGTTTGTTATGGAAGTATGCAGCCATAGCTTGTCTTGTGATTTTGGTGCAACAGTTGTGGTATTTGCTGAAGGTTATTCTATCAGCTGGAGACCCAGAGGACTTGTGTTTAGCTCATACTGCGTCACTCAGATGGAAAAAGTCAACAAGTTCTGCAGAGAAGCATGGGAGGTGGGAGCCCCTGACTGGATAGTTTGAAGGGGGTGTGTACCTGTCACAAACACAATTAAAGGGAACAAAAAGTTTTTTTTTTTAACTTACTGTTTACTGTAGTATATTAGATTGTATTTGGCTGATCTTGCTGACTCCAACCCTGACATTTACTATAATGAGAAGCCCCAGAATCCCCTGCAGCTGACATCAGAGCTGGGCTGCAGCAGTGGACGATTCAAGAGCCTGAAGTACACATTAAGAGTTTTTATAAGCTCTGATCTTTTGTTTCCTGGTACCACTGCCCTCCTGTGCATAGCCCTGGGAGAACCATGGGACAGGAAAATAGCTGATTGGAGCTTATAGAAGTTCTAACATGCACCGCAGGCTACTGAATCTCCCACTGCTGCAGTCCAGCTGTGACATCAGCCATTAGGATTCTGAGAGTTCTGGTTACAGCATACATAAGGGTCAGAATTATCAGGATCAGCCAGACACGATCTACTATACTGCAGTAAACAGGATATAAAAACGTTATTTTACACACAAAGTGCAAATTGAGACCAGGCTTGGGCATGGGGTTCTTGTTGCTGACTGTGGATAGTGTGGAAGTGGATTACAGCTTTGTTAGCATCAGGAGTGGACACAGTGAGGTGCCAGTTAGCTGACTGCAAGCCATACAGAAATGTTTCTGGGTGGAAGTTCCTGCCTGATCTGGCCAATAGTGGGGCTTGAATGGATTTGATTTTCCCCACATAGTGACACTGAAGTTGTCCGGCAGTGTGCCTGCTAACACTACACTGTGTTGGTGGAATACCATTACCCTGTCAATAATACTGTGGTTAGATGATTAGGTACAGTGTTGATGCATGTTGGAGATGAGCCCAGTTGGGAAAGACTGTGTATTCCAAGGAGCATTGATGCTGTTTAAGCCCTGGATCAGTACATTAGGTTGGATGAATTGTGACACAACAACTGGGTTCTGTTTTTCCCACAGGGGAAGCTGGTTACAATTTGCCATTATAACCAGCTGGTTATAATGGCATTAAAGCATTGGCTTCCCCTCAGACAGCACACGTATACTGCTGCAGCTTAGCGTGAAAGTGAAAATGCCAGCTGCACTTTCAACTTTCAGCATGTACAGAGCTCAACTGCACCCTGCTCTGTGTAGGTGGGACGAGAGGCACACTGAGTGTTGGGCGGTGGAGGGGGCTGTGGATAGGGTGCCTGCCTCCACCAACTTATTCCGCTGCCCCCCCAATTATGCTTAAATGCTCCAAGGGGCTTGTTTTCCAGGCAGCAGAGCAAGTGCAGCTGCACTGGGGCTGTACTGCGAGTGCTGATGGGGCTAAATCTAAATTATATAAACAACAGGAGGCAGGTCCAGGGGCACAGTTGGCTCCCAAATAAGAGTATCCGTTAAAATTCCATTACTGCTGTTGCAGCAGTAGCACTACCACTCGTGCAGCTGGCGACCCGGGATTGGGAGTGAGCCTAGGTCATTGGAGGACCGGACAGGGAGGATGGTTGAGCATCTCAGTGAACACTTGTCTCCTCAGGGTGGGAGGGTGTCTGGTCTCCACTACTATACTGCCAGCTGGGTGACCACAGATGGTAGTGCAAGCTCGAGCCAGTACTCAGAGAGGGGTATGTTAGCACTCTATTGCACACAGTGTGCTTGTGTCAGAGCCAGGGCCTCCCAATGACCAAGGGATGCAGATCATAAAGTGGAAAAATCCACCAACTGTGCACAGTGCCCCCACCACCTGTTGCAAGCCCCCCCGCCACCTGTTGCAGGCCCTACACCACTGTCCAGGCTTGAACTCCAGACACATACACTTAACCTCTGTTGGGGGGATATGCCCAACTTCTGGCAGCCATTCCCAAAGGGATCATCCTTGGAGGGGGAAAATGGAGTGAGGTACATCCTGGAAATGAATGGCTCGGTAGATCACTACTTTACTTACTTAGGAATTAAAATAGGAAAAGATCGTAAAAAATTAAGCAAGCTGAAATATACTCCCCTATTCAAAACTATATTGGCAGGCCTTAGCAGATGGAAGGGTCTTTCTATTTCTTGGCTTGGGAAAATTAATCTCCTAAAGATGAATGTCCTCCCCAGAGTCTTGTGCATCATGCAGATGTTGCCATTTAGTCCCACCACACAGGATA
Organism: Neoceratodus forsteri; assembly: GCA_016271365.2. NCBI lineage: Eukaryota > Metazoa > Chordata > Ceratodontiformes > Ceratodontidae > Neoceratodus > Neoceratodus forsteri. The sequence continues at coordinate 1,345,284,446 of CM028129.1, read as the reverse complement.
TCAAACAGCTCGACAAAGAGTTTAGTAGTTTTTTGTGGAGGGGGAAGAAACCAAGAATAGCCTTAAAGAGACACAAAGCACCCAGGGAAACAGGGGGATTAGACTTCCCAGATGTGAAGGGATACTACTTAGCGGTACAAAACCGTTACATTCATAACTGGGTTAATAGAGGGGAAGCTGCCATATGGTTGGACCTAGAACAAGGAGTTAGTCCAAGTAGACTAACAGTGTACCTGTCATCAGAGGGAGACAAGGCTTATAGAAACACTAAGGCTCCAAACCCGACGGTCAAGGCAGTTTTGTAGGCCTGGAAGTAGAGAAGAAGTGGAGCAATGAGGGACAGTACTCTCTTAGTACTCATAGCAAAAACCTGGAATTCTTACCAGGACTAGAAGACCTAGGATTCGCAGAATGGGAAGCAAGAGGAATTAGATGCCTGGGGGATCTGCATGGAGATGCCAATATGCACACCTTCGATATGACTCAGAGATGCCTGAGGTTACCGAACTCCCATTTGTATCGATATATGCAGGTGAGACATTTTGGGGCGAATATGCTTAGAGATTCACTGAGGGGTAGCATGATATTAAAGATAAAGAGATATTAGGAGTGAAGCAGAATGAGAAAGGGTTAATTGCAGGGGTCAACCTTAACTTTTTTTTGCACTAGCCAGCCGAGCCAGTGAACCAGAGATTGTACTAGCCTGCAGAAGATTTGCAGTAGCCCACAGTCAGTACGGTTAACAGTGATTTGTTAAACGAAAGGCAAATAAAATTGCATTTGTCCTGCCAACAGTCTGGACACCTACCAACTGATTTGGCACTGTGCCTTTAACTGCAAACCGCACATATACTATCTCAGCTTCTGTGACTGAAGAGGCAGTGGTTCTGTCACTGATGACTGAAATGAACTTTGTTCCCATAATTGTTTCTCGTAGCACCATGTGTTCAACCTCGGCTACATAGTGGATAAAGTTGCAGGCATATTTATCATTCTGATATACTGAACTGATATCTAGCCCTTTCTTATCATCAAGGCTGCACAGCCACACAAAGTCTGTGAAAGGACGTCCTTTCTTAGCCTGCATGGCATGTGTGAAACAGTTTATCCAGATGGTTAAGCATTGCTTAATTAATGTTCTTCAGCATTCCCTCTGCATTTCTTATCTCTGGAGTAGCAGTGCTGGCATCCTCCTTTTCCTGTGCCCTAGCATGACTTTCGCTGATATTATGGGACGAGACAGAGTCAAGTCGGAAGTTATCTTTACCAAAATGAAAATTACTGTTATTGCCCGCCTTACCCAACTGTACTTCATGTTTGATACACAAATGGCAGGACATCAGATCTTTTGCACCATCATACCCCAACCAGTCATATTTTTCTAGCCAACATTGCTGGAACCGCCAGCTTCGCTTTGTCTTTTCATACTCATGATCTTTTATTTGTTCGTCTTCGTCAGCATGCTTTCTATTAATGTCAGCTGGGTTACTGTCTTCTTTAACATATTTCCACATTTTCAGATTTGTAATTAATAAAGTTGTGTTGTGAAAAGTGTGTGTGTGTGTGTGTGTGTGTTTTCTTCCCTTTTTCCTTTTTCCCACCCTGGCCACAGATCCTAGAAATGCTTGATTGTCCCAGTTCTATTAAACAATGTTCACCAAAAAAAAAGCAAGGATAAATTCAACAGCATCGACCCATACTGTTATTTATTTTAATTTTTTGGCAACCAGGTAACTCCCATTGGGCACAAGATCAAATTTAAAGGGGTGGCCCAGGAACACAGGGAGGTTAAGTGATTTGCTTAGGGTCACACAGTATGCAAGTGGAGGCTGTGGGAATTTAAACCCAGATCTGCTGGATGTACAAAGTCCATTCAAAACCTGTTGCTCTCTCTGTTAAACACTCTCCAGTTTTCCCTTCCATGAAGCCATGTATTCTGATATGCTTTGACCACATTTTTGATAATTGAACTATCAGTACTTGTGGTATCCTCAATACTACATTGTGTTCCCTTTACCTCATCAGCTACTGTTGTTTCTTTTCAAATGTCTAAGACATCACATTCCACAATTTCAGACACACCATTCCATGCTATTTTTTCCAAAGACCTGTAAAGGTGTAGCTAATATCATGGAATGTTCAGGCTGGTAATATAAAAAATAAGAGCAGCAGCTGCTGAGGACTTAGGAGAGAAATAATCAACGCAGTGACAAAGGCAATAAAAATCTGAAAGCTAATTTGAAAAAGTGGGTCTAAAACATATGAGAATATAGGAAAACCAAAAAGGAACCCATTCCAGCATATAAAGGTGTAAAAACTGTTTGCTATCATGGCAGTAAATGACCATACTTAAAATTCAGAGTTGAAAAGATTAGGTTTATTTACTGCTAATGGTCTTAATGGCCATACTTTACACCTCCTAGACAGGCTAGTTTTACAATCAAAGGCCTGTGACTAGTGACATCAGAACTTTTTTTAACCTGGGCATACATGCATACAACAGTGAATGATTTGATACAATCAGTTTTAATACTATCTGAGCACTCAAAATGGCCCAAAAACTGGACTACATTTAATCAAAACCGGATGACCAGATGAGGACCCTGAAAACCGGAACAGTCTACAACCGGACAGGTGGCAACCCTAGAACTGTGCTGCTCCTGGACACAGTCATAAATCTGCCTGCCATGAGTACTGAGCTAAACAAGGAAAGGAAAAGGAGAAAGGATCTTTACCAGCAAAAAATAAAAGCAGTCATTAGTATAAAATGAGACAGTTTGTAAATGCACTACACACAGACATCTACAGTATTTTTTTCATGTCACTAATGCTAAGGCAGCACATAGTTAAACCTCCATGAAAAGGACCTGGCTTTCCTGTGCTCCCAGGTCGCACCTGTAAACACGTTTTCAGCTTAGTGTGCCACTCGTGGTTAAACACTTGAAAAAAAAAATTAAATAACAGTTATATTTATGTTTTTATTTGATACCCAGGTTGAGAATTGAACTGCAGCTTTCCACAGGAGGAATTGCACTAGCCCAGCCGGGCAAGTAACAAAGATTCTGCACTACTAGCCTGCGGCAATCTGCACTAGTACCCGGGCTAGTAAATGAATGTTAAAGCGATTTACCAAGTTTGGATATATGACCACATATACTGCAAGGTGACTGCATATAGAACTGATTTGCAATGTATTTTGATAGATGCGTAGCCTATTTTAGCAAATTAAATCAGGTTTTCACCCTCACAAACCAGGAAGTGTCATTTTGTGTAATGGAGCCTGTATTTGGTGACCTTTGACACTCATTACCTTTGCAATGTCACCACAGGGAGATCTGTGCTCTGCAATTAAAATTAGTTCTTGGTCACAGCAATTCTGACTTGATAACAGAGCTCTTGGTCGCAGCATGCAGCACAACAATGCAATGTCAAACAGTTCACTTTCAGGGTCCGATGATGAAAGCATTATGTTGTCCTGCACTAACAGTGATCTTTCGGACACTGACATAGTGCCACAATTTGACAGCCGCTGCATAGTAGATCCCCATAGGGATGACCCTATGACAGCAGCGAGAATGATGTGGGCAGTAGCTCAGGCAGTCACAGCAGTAGTCCCGACCCATTCCAGTACAACAGCGAGAGCAGACTTAGCAACATGGACTGTTAATGTTATATTTCGCTACTTAGTGCTACGGTTTGGATCCCATCATTGCTGTCATTTTACTGTGCAAAATTGAGGTATGGTGTGTGTTCTGTTACTCCCAGCATCGATCTGCCCACACAAATGCTAGTGATAGTACCCTGGGTTTTTATATTTCTTTTTTTGGGGGGGAGGGATTGCTTTCCCTATGCGAATGAGTTGTTGGCCACTCCAGCTTGACACTGAGAGCACGGCTCAATCTGGTGGCATTGCTTGAGCAGGATAAATGGCTCACAATTTATCCAAATCCAATTTGTCCAAATTCCTCACCTGGTACTAGTTAGTAGTGACTTCCCGCCAACTGATTTATCAGTCACTCACTCTGATGGAGCACAGGGTAGAAATTACAAGCAGGCACCTTGTACCCCAACCACTCCAAACCCCCCAGCTGCACACATACACTTAGAAAATGCTGCAGCAAAGAACTTTTATTATCTGTAAATTATTTATACTGTTTGGGTTTGTTCTTGCCCTACTGCCAACTGGTCTCACGCTATAGCTTTTCTTCTTGTTTGTGTGTGTGTTTGAGGGCTAGAGGCCTGCTTGTACTTTCCTTTAGAGGCATCAGTGATTGAGTAACGTGTTGAAGTCACCGGTTCCCCTGTTTATGGCATGTTATAAATTTAAAACTACAAATTATTGCACCAGCTTTGTGTTACCTCTAAGCTACTCAGGAACTATACAGACTGCAGCTGTCATTAGTGTCTGCATAAGCATCTGTAATACCATCCTGGCATTGGCTTATTGCCACTACATGTGTGCCTCAAACATACATAGAAACATAGAAGTTGGATGCAGATAAGGACCCAAGGCCCATCCAGTCTGCCCATTTCTTTTTCTACTTTATAAATGTGCCATCGGCCTTTGCTCTGTCAGTGACCTATCTATTCATAGTCATTTGTATTGCTCCCTTATGCCTATCCCATGCCTGTTTGAAGCCCTGCACTGTATTCATAGCCACCACTTCTTGTGGTAAGCTATTCCATGCATCTACCACCCTTTCTGTGAAAAAGAATTTCCTCACATTCCCCCTTAATCGGCCTCCCTCTAATCTCATGCTGTGTCCTCTTGTCCTGCTATTTTTCTTATATTTTAACATGTTAGACTCTTTCACCTTGTTTATGCCCTTAAGGTGTTTAAATGTCTCGATCATATCACCTCTCTCCTCCTTTGCTCAAGGGTATACATATTGAGCTCCGTTAATCTGTCCTCATATGTCTTCTGATGCAGTCCCTGCACCATTTTGTTGCCCTTCTCTGGACTGCCTCAATTTGGTTAATGTCCTTGTGGAAGTGTGGCCTCAATACTGCACGCAGTACTCCAGATGGGGCTAACCAATGTCTTGTACAGAGGGATTATTACCTCCCTCTTACGACTTGGTATACCTCTACTAATACACCCTAACACCCCTAGCCTTACCTACTGCTTTAGAGGTCTGCTTGATGATTTTAGGTCATCAGTGATGATGATGCCCAAGTCTCTTTCTTCCTTTGTGACTGCTAGCAACTCCTCCCAGCCTATAAGTGGCTTCAGGGTTTCTCTTCCTATGTGCATGATTTTGCACTTCTTTGCATTAAATCCCAGTTGCCACTCTTCTGACCATTCTGCTAGTTTATCCAGATCTCTTCTCATTTTGCCCACCCCATCTGGATCATCTACTCTGTTGCAGATCTTGGTGTCATCTGCAAACAGACAAGCCTTACCTCTAGTCCATCTGCGAGGTCACTAATGAAGATGTTGAATAGGACTGGCCCCAGGACTGATCCCTGAGGTACCCCACTTGTGACTTGCATCTCTTCTGACTGTATACCATTTACCACCACTCTCTGTTTTCTGCCAGTCAACCAGTTTGCCACCCAGTTGACCAACTTCTGACCCACCCGAGCCTACCTAGCTTATTTATCAATCTTCTATGTGGAACAGTGTCAAAAGCTTTGCTTGAAGTCAAGGTAGGCGACATCAACTGCTCCCCTTGGTCACCACTCTGTTACCCAGTCAAAGAAATCTATGAGATTAGTTTGACAGGACCTTCCTTTGTAAACCCATGCTGTCTTGGATCCTGTGCCTATGTATTCCCAGGTGTTGCACTATCCTTTCCTTAAGGAGTGCCTCCATAATCTTGCCAGTCACTATTGAGGTAAGACTGACTGGTCTGTAGTTCCCCGCCTCCTCCCTGCTACCACTCTTGTGGAGCGGGATCACATGAGCCTTCTCCAGTCTTCTGGGACCTCTCCTGTGCTCAGAGACTCACTAAACAATTCTGCTAATGGCTCTGCTAGTTCCTCCTTAGCTCCTTATACCCTGGGATGTATGCCATCAGTCCCATTGCCTTTATCCACCTGAGCTTAGCAAGCTCTTGTAGGACCCTTTCTTTGTGAAGGAGTAGTGCTCACCTCCTCCCCTGTGTCCATGATGCTGAGCTGTGGGCCCTGCCCTACCTTCTCTTCAGTAAATACTGAGCAAAAGTATCTATTTAGGATAGATGCCTTTACAGGGTCCTCCTCCTCACATGCTCCCTTTCTCCATTAAGCTTAGCAATACCCTCTGGACTTTCTCCTTTCACTAATGTATCTATAGAAAGTCTTGTCACCTTCTTTTACTGTTCGTGCTAGTGTTTCCTCAGTTTGGGACTTTGCCTGCCTTACTGCCTTACCTGCTTCCTTAGGGCAGTTTGGTATGCCTCCCCTATCTTCATCCCGCTGTGTTCCTTATATTTTCTGAAGGCCAGCCTTTGGCTCTGACCTTTTCTGCTACTGTATTTGAGAACCAAAGTGGTTTCCTTCTTCTTTTGCACTTCCTTTTCTGTCTAACACAATGGGATGTTGCTTCAAGTATTGTATCCTTAATGCTTGCCCACTTTGCCTGTACCTCCTCACCTGTGTTTCTTTTTGCCAGGGCTAGCTTAACTCTGTTGGCCATCTTATCAAAGTCAGCTCCTCTGAAGTACAGTCAGTGATCGTTCCCCACCACCCAAGGTTAAAAATGACACTGCCAATACCCTTCTCATGGAGAAAGAGACTGCATTTATGTTTAGATGGCCTGAGTACTGTTTGATTGGTCCACTACAAAAAGGGACATATCCTTGCAGTAGGTACTCAAGTGTTAGACTGTATTTGAACCGCCCTTACTCACTTATGTCACCATACTTCATTAGCACTTCGGTCTGTGTCAAGCCATTTGTGTTTTCCCATTTTTTCCATTACAGTGGATCTCTGATGCACATGCATAAAGTGTACAGCAAATACAACAGATGCTGCACTATACTGTCTCCCATGCCTTACCAATGTCATGGTGTATTGTGTAGACTCCCTGAATTCATTGCTGTGTAGCCCATATTTTGGTTCAGACATTATTCCCTAAGTATGCCGAACTGACTAGCACACTTTGCAATATAACACCATAGAAGACGTACATTGGTACCACAGTGTCGGGAGAGAATGGCAACTGCAGTCTCTTCTTTTGCTGATGCTCTGGAGCACATACAATGATGCTATAATCCTAATTATAAATAAAGACTGCATGTTAAAATGTTAAAAAACTAAGTGTTTAATTTTGAGATACACTGTAAACTATGTAAAGTATAACTATGTACAGAATATAACTGATTTTATTGCATTCATTTATAAACTTAGCGAGGAGCTGGCAAGCTGGAGAAACAATTCAGTGCACCATGTCCCTTTATTCATGCACATCTAAGCATACTTTGGTGATCAGTGTTATGGTGCTTGCATGAGAACACCAAATGAGCCCAAGAAAACACAGGAGCACAGGAAAAAATATAAGCTGTCTATAATGATGGTGACAATCAGAAATGCAATAGCAAAGGCAGTTTACTGAAGCAATCACACTGGAAGCAGCACTTGCCAAAAATACACACAGTTTATTGCACTATTCTCCTGGGATTGGACTATGCAGCGCAGTGCTTATACTCTTACTGCACATTACATTTCTGAACTGTTGAAAAAGTCATCCATTTAACACAGACCTCTATGTACCAATACTGAAAAGCTTACTGCAATTTATAGATCTGCCCAGTTCAAAAGTCGCCCTTTTGTGTCCCAATAAGCTACAGATTACAGCGCCACTCAGTTAAAAAAAAAAATATTTTTTATACAGACTTCTTGTTATAATTATGTACTTGCAGCACTTACTAAAACTGTAACACTGTACTCAAGCAATGTAGATTGTGATGTTCCTAGAACTGACGGACCTAGGACACAAAGCTTAGTCAGATGAGTAAAACTGAAAATCAGGAGAAATTACCACTTCTGCAATCCCAAAAGCAAGTATCCACCTCAGCTGCCAATATAACAAACAGTTTCAGTCATCAGTGCTGTAATTTTTGCCAGTTCAGTTTTGGATCTGCACTCACTGAGGCTGGGTCCAGGAAAGATGAATGAACAAGCAGTGAGAAAGATTCAGTGGGAACACCTTCCCTGTGCTGATGGGACATGCATGTGGATGCACTGCTCATGTGCGAACTTCAAAGAAAAAAAAAACATGCAGAGACAACTGTGGCACAAAAATGTTAAACTAAGCATCTGAATATATTTAATACTTAACTTCAGGGCAGCTGAGCTTTGCATCACTCAATGAAGGGTAGGTGATCTGCAAACATGACATCGGGGGAAGTTGGTAAGTCACTTTAAGGTTGACCCCTGGTTAATTGGAAGAGCAGCTAAACCAGACGGATAAATTTAGGGGGGAAACAGATAAGGTAAGAAGGAAATTGTAAATGGAACTGGGAATAGCTATTACGGATGATACATGGGAGCAACTGATAACGTCCCACATGGGCTTCCTGCTCTGTAACAAGACCAAAGAGGCACAGTATATAAGTTCTTGCATCGCCTGTTCTACCCGCCGGAAGTGGTGCATAAATTCCACCCGGAGTCCTCCTCCAAGTGTGGGAGATGCCTAGTTGAGACGGGCACATATTTCCATTATTTTTGGGAATGTAATACAGTTAAGCAATACTGGGTACAGATATGTACTGAAATTAAGAACACCTGGGGGAGGGAGATAGATCTGGCCCCGGTTTCCATTCTGATGTGTATGGAAAGAGAGGGAGCAGAGGGCTGGGTCCTACACCCAAGATGGGTGTGGGTGATTCTGGTCTTGGCCAGGCAAATTCTCCTGAATACGTGGGTGTCATGCGCAAAACCCATCACCCAGATGTGGCAAAATCTATTAGCGACATTGGCCATGGAGAGGCTCACCTTTGCTCTAAGGCCAAAGGGGCAGGGAAGAACTTTTCAGCAGGGAATGGATGTAGTTTCTGATTTCACTCTCACTGGTAGAAGCTCTGATTTTCAGTGAAGGGTAATTTTAATTAGCATGACTTGGTAAAGATAACGGGGAAATTACCCAATAAAATATGGGGTCTGAATCAACAAATGTCACTTAGCAATGGATAGAGATGCAGCGTGCTAACCTACAAATGGCACATAAAAATAGTCACAGAATGCAGACACTTTTGTTTTATTCTTTGTTTAGCTTTATTTATGTGTTAGACTATATAAATGTTTAGATGTTGATAGCATATGAATTAACTATGGTACACATCAAAAGAAAAGGACTTAGAAAAGGTATGTCTGGGTTTAGCTTCCACATGTATAAGTATGGTAAGCTTAACTATAGTAGTAAAATATGGACTGAACTGATCTAAACAGAAAGAAAAGATTATGGAATGGACTTGATGTGAAATGTTTTACAATTATCAACTATTGTTGCCTAGATTGTGAACTGTCTATGGAAATACTAATAAAAATATTATACAAAAAAATAAATGAATGGCTGATGTGGAAACCTGTCAGGCGTGAAGGGGACAAACTACTAAACTAAGAAAAAAATTCCACTACTGCTGTTGGTTAGACCCTGAGGGGCTAACATAAAAAAATGTGGGGGGTGGGGCCTTTTGAGGTAAAAAACAGATACCAGCAATTATATAAAACAAAGCATTGAGTGGTGTGTAAAACTCAAAATGCATACACAACCTTGTTGTAGCATGGTTTTAGAGACCCCTTGAGCTTCGCTCCTGGGGTTTATTTAGCATCCCACACCTTGGAGGTGTATAAACGTCTCGTTATGCACACCATACATAATGTTGCTCCTGTAAAACCAGTAAAACAGAAAATGTGATCAAACAAATCTTGATGATTTATAATACGTTAACAGGCACTGGGCCTGTTTCCTACAGCTGGAAGAGTTACATAGTAATTTAAGGTTGGAGGGAGAATAGTCTAGATCATTCATGTCAGCACCCCTGACGTCATAAGCAGGGACTCTGCAAATGTTTCTTATTTTAAAGGGGTTCCCCACCCACCCTGTGATTCCCTTGGTTAGCAGATATTTCTCCAGGCTTACACTGAAGGCCCTTACCCTCTTCATGTCCACTGTCTCTGCTGGTAGGCTGTTCCATTGGTGCATTCCACTCTGGGAGAAGTGCCTCCTAATGTTACCCCAAAATTTAGTACCTTTGAACTACAGGACATGTCCCTGTCTCCAGCTGGAGGTCACCAGATCAAACATCTCCATCTGTTTGATCATGTCAATACTCCTGAGTGTGTGGTAGACGAAGAACATGTCCCTTTAGCCTAATTTTCTCCATGTTAATGGTCACCAGCCTCTCTCCATAGCTTTTTCACATCCATAAGAATGATCATTTTGGTGGCTCTGTGTTGCACCCTCTCAACTGCCTCAAAGTCCTTTCTGTATTTAGGAGCCCAGAACTGCACACAGTCTCTGAGGTGGGGCCTAACCAGTGCCATGTTTACATCCCCTGCCTTGCTGATCAACTGTCATCCCTTTTTTGATGCACCCCAGCATTCTACCAGTCCTCTTGAGAGTGGCTGCACCCTACTTGCCATGTTTCACCCAACTGTAACAATGCAGGTTCTTTTCTTCTTTCACTGTAGCAAGAGGAGTCCCACATAATGGGTAGGTCCTATCTCTTTTCTCCCCAAGCATACATTTGGCTACATCAAATCTGAGGCTCCAGCAGTCTGACTAATCACCCATCTTGAGCAGGTCCTCCTGAAATTTGTCCCCATCCGCAATGGAGTTCACCACCTCCTCTTGCACCCTTATGGTGCCAGAACCAGGAACATACTAGAAGGCAATCTAACAACCATAAGACAGTCCCCATGCCATATAAAAAAAAAAGAGTTAATCTGGTGTGGCCTTTACAAACAACTCCAGCCGTTTTGCTGAAATTGAACCTGACTTTCAGTAAACGTTTTTGTTTGTCCTTTCAAAAAAGCACTTGTCCAGAGGTAAAGCTTCCCACTCTCAGAAGACATTCTGCAGCACAGCACCTTGTCCCAGAAGCTATGAGGAGGCTCATCATAGGTGTTTCTGGATGGTGAATCCAAGAACCAACAGACAAACTTCAACGCATGAGCAGGATACTGTCTCTGAGTAGCAGTATATGGGTGGGGCAGGTAGTAGAGGAGACATCACAAACTTTTACAGTAAATGGGAGAAACGTATCCTTGAATCCAAGAGCTGGGGTTGGTGTACAGTACACCTTAGTTCTTGCATACACAACGAATGCATGCACTTATACATATATATATATATATATACACACACACACACACACACACACACACACACACACACAGTCAAGAATCTATCAAATCCCATTGTCCTCCAAGGCTTGTCTGTCAGAATCACTCCAAAAGAGACACTCTTCCATTACTGGATAGGAAAATAGTCAGGTTCCTGGGATGGTGTCACTCTCCATTAGGGGTCAGCTGGGCAACCGTGCAGTTAAAATTCCCATTCAGCAGGTATAGTCCCTGAAGCACGCCTTCCACAATAATGTCTGGGAGGCAATCTGTAGGTTAAGAGCAAGAAAGGATTAGCACACACACTTCAATGATTCTTTACAAAATGACTCACACAATTTACATCCTTCAAATAAACTGCGTACCAAATCATCATTACTGCATATCTCCCACATCTGATCAAGCTGTCCTGTCCTGTCCTATCCTTCTTCATTTGGAGACAGGCGCTGAGGCCACTCTCCATACAGAGTAGGGATGGGCAGACCCGAAAAGGTCCTGACCCTTATTATCAGGATCAGGATCCAGGCTAAAGTCCTAATTAGTTCTGATTTAAATCAGAACCTTTCATAAAACTTGAGGAAAACTGAAAATCTGCCATAAAATTGCATAAAATGGGACTGAGATTCATGACACACACACACAAGGATTAAAAAACTCTATTTGCTATCAGTTTCTTTGTTGATGAATCAACTGTCTGCTGCTGGTAGTTCAGAGAAAGAGAACAGCTACAGATTAATCTTGAATGCACCAACAACAGCTTATTGCATTGCAGGACAGGTACACAGGACCATTGGAAAATTGCCCTCTTTTCAGATTCAACCAGAGATAAGATAACTGGCAATGGTGTTATGACAAAACCTCAAATGAGCAGGCCCGGCCTGACTGAGCTGATAGAATGACACAGATAGCAGCGGGATGGGATTTTTCTAGAAGAGGCCTGAGGCCTCTCAAAACATCATGGCTCAAAGGCTCAGGCTTTGCCTTTTGTTTCTTAAAACAAAAAGCTTATTTTTACCAATGGGGCTGGGTTTGGTTGCTTGAGTAACATTTATTTAGTGATCTCATACATATCTATATCTATATATATATCAATTTATCTATACCCAACAACCCAGGGCCAGCCGAGCCAGGCCAGCAGTCACCACCCCCAGACAACATCAGACAAATAAGTAACCATCTGAAAACCAAACAACAATGTGAATTTGTGAGCTGATATTATCCCCCACCATATCCATAACCTAAACAGTCATCAGCATTCACGGAACGAAATGTGATCTGATCATATAGAGCTGGCAGTATAGCCTAGAAGTTAGAGCAATGAGCTGTAAATGAGCTTGGTACATCCAGCAGACCTGGGTTTGATTCCCACAACCTACACTTGTTTGTTGTGTGACTCTGAACAAGTCACTTAACAACCCCATTACTCCAGGTTTGCCCCTGAAAACTGGCACTGTTGCCTAGTGGGCCTTACCCAGTTACCAAAATAAATAAATAAATAAATAGCACTCAGCAGTGTCAGCACCCAGCATGCAAACACAGTCACTAATGTGTTTCCATTTTCACACAACCAGTGAGCACTTCATACAAACACACATCACAATGAACGGAGGTCAGTCAAACAGTTATTTTTTATACTGGTCACTGGTCTGGCAAGAAGTAATGGCTATTCTGACTGGCAATAAGTGGAAAATTTGGCAGAAACTTTTGAACACATCCTGTTCCTGCCCCCACCCACGGGTGCTCCTTGCGCCAAGCCGCCAACTTCACTCACCGGCAGGTTACAAGACTTCTCCTGGGCCTGCCTGGAGTGGTGCCTTTCAAATCCCTGCATCATCTCAATCAGTTGGTCGCGATGGATGGAATGCTGCCACTGCAACTACAAGCCGGCCCGAGCGAGATGGTCCACCACATTCATGGAGAGAGGGAGCCAAACAAATGAAAACCGACATGATCCAACCCTTGCCAGTGGTTCTGCTTACACGTCATCATCTTACCTGTGTCAGTCTTCACTATTCTTCACTGTTGGGTGTCTGCCGGAGACAGGCACTCCACGAGAGCCTTTTTTTTTTGAGGAGGCTGCCCATGAGGCCAACACATTGTGTGGCACTCGCGGGTTAGCCAGAAACAGCCGTTGGGTCTTCCACCACCTCCACCTCAGTTCTGCTTCTCCCACTGTCGAGACAGCACCTACAGCTTGAGACTTCTCTTCATGGCCTACTTTACTCAATGCCTATAGTTTGACGCCATTCCTTCTTTTTTGACTCTGCCTTGGTTCTACTACTTGACGCCGCTCCAGATCCCGGTAAGAGCTTTCCTTTTTTTTTTTGTGCAGCTTCGAGTCTTTGCTTGGTTTGAATTTGGTTTACTGAACCATCATATCTGGTCATTTGGGGGAATGATAAAATATGGGTCAGCCCCCTATGCATTGGTGTCCCTGCGGCCGACAGATATCAGTTACCAACTGACATGACGTTTGCCTTTCCTGCCTTGGACCGCAACACGACATTGATTCCTGTGATGCCTGCTTCTTGATGGACCATTGAGTTCTGGAACACAGCACACTGAAAGTCGGCAGGGCTCCACCGACTTTTGGGGGGGGACGGCGCTTGTATCAATCCAAGTGCAGGACACTTTGCCCTCCCTCCGGGTCCCTTTCTGGGCCAATATGGTCTGGTGAAGAGGGGTCTCCTCTTCTTCTTCAAGTCTTGCCACAGATGAGGTTCTTACCACGGTGCCGGAGGGCCAGTGTGGCTCTGTTTGGGGCCTGGATGGGAGCACCTCTCTGGCAGTCACTTCCTCGGAGGTGCAGACTCCCCCACTGTTGGGGCCCACAGCTGCGGGTCCTGGTGCGGAGTGTTCCTCAGCACCACCCGTTGATGCTGCTTCAGATCCTGAAGCCATGCATGGCTCCAGAGATCAGGGCAGCACCATGAGGGGTGCATGGCAAGTTCACAGAACTGTGACTGGGGGTGGCCCTTGGGGCCTCTGACCCAGAGCTCTTCATAACTGTCTCCTCCTCCTCCTTGGAGGCGGATGATTCTGAGGCGGATCTGGATTGCAGGCCTGATTCTTCGGAATCGGAGTGCTCCCTGTAGCCTAGCACTCTTGCACCTCCCCATGTGCCCCCTCCTGCAGCTCAGGTGGTGGTGGCTCGTACTGACCCCCCAGCCAATGACAGCTTGGGGAGTCGGCTGTGGACTGGTGGTCCCTCTGCTGCCGGGGTGGCGATCGGGTTTCTGAGCGAAGGGGTGGCTGCTGTGTCCGGTGCCATTTCTCCTCTTAGAATCAAGATTGAGCCCCCTCCTTCTGCACCCCCCCGAGGGTCCATCAGAGTTGAGGGGTCCTTCGGCACAGGGGGTGAGGAAGAGAGCTTCCTCGGAGTCCTCAGGGTTGAGGGAGAGGGGCGAGGGACCTCGGCATACTTCCATGGCTCTCTGGGGTTGGGGAAAGAGCCGTAGTGCTGATCCCATTCTCCCCCCCTCGTCTTCTCCTAAGGAGGTCTCTTTGGGTGGGGCTGGGGTCTGCTCTTCTCGATCCATGCAGCCCCGGTCCCCTCATAGGGTAGCTCACCCTACAGGGTTAAGCCCTCACTGTTGCAATTTCCAGAACAGGATGGTGAATCTACAGACCTGCGGTTTTCCCCCTCATGCCAGGTTCTCCTGTGGATTCTGCTAGCCCTGGCAGAGGCACGTCACATCAGGTGACAGGTTCGCCCATGCCTCTGCACCCAGCTCCCCTTCTCCCAGGCCACGTTGGTCCTCTGGGACTTTTGACCTGGGAACAGTTCAGATCTCAGGCTGTGATTTTTCCTCAGTATGTTAGGGCTATGGATGAGCAGGTCTTCCGACCAGTTCCCTTGCCACAGCTGGAGTCTGACTTGTCAAGTTCCTTGACCTCCTCGTCTTCCTCCACTGGGAAAGAGAAGCCTACTGTCCATCTGTCCTCAGACGTGGATCAGGCCGAGTATCAGTGCTTCCTGTCAAGGCTGGTCAGGGACTTGCACATCTCCCATTATGTAAGAGACAATACCGAACATGCGACACAAGCCTTTTTGGGTGAATCCGGGGTGCACCATTTGGTGGTTCTGTCCTGGCCGGTCCCCTTCCGGCAGGCATTGTCCAGCACCTGGCAGCATCCATACTCCCTAGAACCAGCCCCTATGGACTGCCGGAGATGGTATAGTGCGATCCGTGGGTCTCCAGGTGCTTTGCCTCATTCACCTTCTGGACTAACGTGGCTGGACACCCCTTTTGGGCTTCAACGCCCAGTCCACGACCAGCCCCCTGAGACTGACTCTCGAGAGTTTGATCGGCTGGGGAGAAGAGTTTTCTCTTCTATGTGGAACCTGCTGCTGATTATTTCACATCAGGTGTACCATGCTGCCTATAACAGGTATCTGTGGGTGATCCTAGGTCAAGTTTTAGCATCGCTGCCCGATTTGAAGGCTACTCGGCAAGCCATAGCCCTCTCTGTTACAGGCCTGGAGTTGGTGAGACACCAGTCAAGGGCATGGTATGATGACAATGAGGTTACTTCATGGCTTGCAGGGACAGCGATCTGCATAAGGCGGACGACATGGCTTCGCCTTTCGAGGTTGTCACCCTTGGCCTGGTGCAGGTTACTGGCCTCCTCCTTCCAGGGGACCCATCTCTTCTCCCGCAGGGTGAGACGGGAACTTTAGGGGCACCTTCCTTTCTTCCCCTAAGGTTCAGGGGACTCCATCTTGTTCTGACCAGTCCTAGCCTTAACTGGCTAGTGGAGGGTCTCCTTCCCCCCCCCGTTCTCCCCTCAGGAGGGGGACTGAGGGATGTTATTCCTTCAGGGTTTCTTGTGCCCCCTTTGGGGGTGCTTGGTACTTACCTAACAGTGATGAATGGTGAAGACTGGCACAGGTAAGATATGAAAATTACATACCTACTGTAATTCTTGATGTTCCTGAGTATCTTCACTATTCATCACTGAGTCTCCTCCACCTTCCCTTCATGAGGCCTCATTCGAGACGTACCCGCTTCCCTCTCGCCTCCTCCCCCTCATGAGTTATTCTCTACTCCCAACAGCTGTGGGGGGGGGTTGGGTACAGGCGAGTGAAGTCCCCAGGGGTTGTTGCTTTAGGGTCTTCTGGTGGGCCTCTCCTCTCCTCTATCCTGGACCTCCCTGGGCTGCCTCCATCCCTGGAGTCCATCTCCAGTTCCAGGATGGGTGGCTTGGGCTGTCCAGGATTCTCTTGCTCTCATCTTTTCCCTCCCTTATGAGGAGGGTATGTTCTAGTGGGTCCCTTCTCTCTCTCCCCCTCGAAAATCCTGTTTCTCCTGATGGTGTTTACAGGGGAAGGACAGTGAGGAGTGTGATAATCCCCTGGCTAACTGGGATTGGAGCAGGGGGTGGCCCTCCCTCCAGAATTCTGGTGGTTCGGAATCACCATATTTTCTCCTGGTGATCTTCCCTCAAACCTCGCCTGAATGGGTCCCGGGCACCCCCTCCCTCATCCCATCCCTCTAAAATTCATTCTCTCTCTCTCTCTCTCTCTCCTTCCTCTCTTTCTTCTTCTCTCGTGTTCATTCAGGGACTGGGGCCTCCTGGCCCATAACCCTCAGGCCCCCTTTTTGTTCTTATCTGTCTTCTCTTCGGCATATTCTTTTTCAGTTGCTCCTTTTTGTTTTACTGTCCCTTGGGCTCCCTTGCCCTGCCCTTCTTTTTGTCTCTCCAGCGTGCAGAACTGAGGTGTAGGAGGACCCAATGGCCATTTCTGGACAACCTGCGAACGCCACGCAATGCGTCGACCTCGTGGGCAGTGCCGACAGCACTGGCCCCTCCTCAAAAAAAAAAATTTCCCACGGTGTGCCTGTCTCTGGCAGACACCCAACAGTGATGAATGGTGAAGACACACAGGAAGAAGAATAATTACGGTATGTATGTAATTTTCATTTCTTGTCATCTAGTGGGATGGAAAGGAGTGTGACTGGTGCACTCTTGATCCTCCACTACCATGTGACGATGACATGCAGTCCTCCTCTGAGCCTTTCATCTTACCCTCAGCCTGGCTTCTGCATCATCTCACATCCTGCCTGCTTTCAGTCTCAGTCTCACAGCACAGTCTGTGTCTGCAGAGAGAAGGAGATTTACCATTGTTGGTGGGGGTCCGGTCCATGCCCCCATTACCAGGAAAGGCATTCCTGAGCTTTTGGGCTGGGGCCCCAGAGTGTGGGGCCTGGGGGAATAGCCAGGAAAGGAGAACCAAAAAAAAAAAAAAAAGCCAGCTCGGACCACGGGGCAGGACATTTTTCAATCATTTAGCTATACGTGGCCAGCGGACCCAGACTCAGTACACTTATGCAATGGGTTCTTATTTATCCAGGTTCGCCTGGCCTCATTGGATCCAGGGGGGTTCTGATTTTAGGTGGGTTGGTCTGCCCATCCCTAACACAGGGATAGCATACAGACCTCCAGCACAGGGAGAGGAACTGAATAAAGCACTTGGGGAGGACATCATCAAGACGGCAAATAAGTGAAAAGGTGCTGCTAGCTAGTGACTTCAATCAGCCAGATGTGGATTGATGACTTCCAGCTCCAGCTTCGGCAAGGAGCAGGACCATCCTTGACTCTCTACAAGGGGTCCTTCCCAGGCAGCTAGTCAACAAAC
Source organism: Neoceratodus forsteri (assembly GCA_016271365.2). Lineage (NCBI taxonomy): Eukaryota > Metazoa > Chordata > Ceratodontiformes > Ceratodontidae > Neoceratodus > Neoceratodus forsteri. Next base: position 1,345,266,535 of record CM028129.1, on the reverse strand, counting down.
CCACCAGGGACGGGGCAGTGCCAGACCAGGTGTTGACACACTGGGACAGCATTGCAGACATCACGATGGGCAGCCCCCTAGGTACCAGTGATCATCATACAGAGTGATTTAACATTAAGATAGGAGCAGAGGGAAACCATACAAGGATGAGGGTCCTGGACTTTAGGAGGGTGGATTTTAAGGAAATGGGAGACTGCCTAGTAGGGGTAGATTGCCAGGAAGGGGTACAGGAACAGTGGGGAAAAATAAGGGAGGGCATAATTAAGGCAACCAGCCTCTGCATGAAGGAAGTGAGTAACAGCAAAGGGAAAAATAGATCATTATGGCACTCTATGTAAGGAAGTGGTCAAGGTGGTGAAGGAAAAAGGGTGGCATTCAGGAGGTATAAGTTAATGTAGAGGGAGGAAGACAGGGATGTGTACCAGTTATAACAGTTAGCAGGTAAGGCAGTGAGGGGAGCAAAGGCGCAGACAAAGAAAAGGATAGCCAAATGGGTAGCAAATGGGGATAAGCCTTTTTTCAGGTACAAGTGAGAAGTGGAAAGCAAGGGGAGGGACAGTAAGGATAAGGAGGGTGGCACAGGGCGACTGCACAGAAAAGGACCAAGAAAAAACAGACATCCTGAAGAGAGAGACGTTTGCTCAGTCTTCACAGTGGAGGGAGTGGGGGTTGGGGGCAGACCCCCAGTGATTAGCAGGAATAAAGGGGATGGGAAGACTGACTGAAGTCCATTTTTAGAGAAAGAGTCTCGAAGGTGCTTGCTGTTCTGAAAGTGGACAAGGCTATGGGACCGATGGGATACAATAAAGGGTACTGTAAGAACTCAGGGAGGTGCTAGCTCCCCACTGACAGCTTTACTGGAATCAGGCATGGTTCCAGAGGACTGGAGGAAAGCTGACGTAGTACCTCTACATAAGGCCAGCAGCAGGGAAAAGGCTAGTGACTACTGGCTGGTAAGCCTCACCTCAGTTTTTATTATTTATTTATTTAGTTTTGTTTAACCAGGTATAGCACACTAAGCTGAAAGCTTTTTTACAGGAGCGACCTGGGAGCACAAGGAGGTTAAGTGATTTGCTCAGGGTCACACAGTATGCAAGTGGAAGCTGTGGGATTCAAACCCAGGTCTGGTCTGTTGGATGTCACCAGATTTGCAGCTCAGAGCCTTAGACGACTGCGCTATACTGCCTCCTTAATAGGGGGGATAGGTGGACATCAGTGGTGGGGAAATTAATGGAAACACTGTTAAAGGAAATGGTAGAGTATCTTAAATCCAGTGGGCAGCAAGACAAAAGGCAGCATGGATTAGTGGGGGAGGTAAAGAAGGGAGAGGGTGGGTGGGTGGAGGACGACCTTGAAAAAGCTGAGATACTGAACAAGCATTTTTGCTCAGTATTTACCAAGGAAGAGGCAGGGAAGGGGCCAAGGCTCAAGACTCACGAGGAAAGGTTTATAGGGGGGATAGGTGGACACCAGCCCATTTACGGTAGATAGAGTGAGTCTAGGAGGAACTAGGGAAAGTAAAGACAGACAAGGCAATGGGGCCAGATGAGAATCACCCTAGAGTTTTGAAGGAACTCAGGGAAGTTCTAGCAAGACTGCTGATGACCCTTTTCAACCAGTCAGTAGAGATGGGGGAGGTACCTGGGGACTGGAGAAGGGCAGAGGTGATTCCCTGCACAAGAGTGGAAGCAGGGAGGAGGCAGGCAATTATGGACTTTTAAGCCTGACCTCAGTGGTGGGGAAGCTGATGGAGTCCCTGCTTAAGGAGAGGGTAGTGAAGTTCCTGGCGTCAAGCAGTGCAAAAGACCAAAGGCAGCATGGGTTCACTGAGGGAAGGTCCTATCAGACTAATCTTATTGATTTCTTTGACCCGGTGACCATGGTGGTGGATCAGGGAGGGGTGGTAGATATGGCCTACCTGGATTTCAGCAAGGTCTTCAACACCATTCTGCATAGGAGGTTGCTTAGCAAACTGGGAAATCTGGGTGCGGGCTCTAAAGTGGTAAAATGGGTTGGAAACAAAATGGGTTGGAAACTAGCTAAAAGGGAGGACACAGAGGGTGGTAGTAAATGCCATAAAATCCGAAGAGGGGGAGGTGACCAGCGAGGTGCCACAGGGATCGGTGCTGGGTCCAGTCCTATTCAATGTCTTCATAAGCGACATTGCAGAGGGACTAGAGGGGAAAGTATGCCTGTCTGCAGATGACACCAAGATCTGCAACAGAGTCAACACACAGAAGGGGCTAGATAAAATGAGAAACAACCTAAGACTACTTGAGGAATGGTCAAGGTTTGGCAGTTGGGTTTCAACGCTAAGAAGTGCAAGATAATGCACCTGGGACACAGAAACCCAAGAGAGGAATACAGGATTTGGGGGCAGGTTCTAGCCACCACAAGTCAGGAGAGAGACCTGGGGGGTATCATATCCTTTGACCTGAAGTCAGCAAAACAGTACAAAAAAGCACTGGGGAAAGCAAACAGAATGCTGGGGTGCATAGAAAGGCGCACAACCAGTAAGAGGAGCAAAGTGGTGATGCCACTGTATAGATCACTGGTGAGGTCTCATCTGGAATACTGTGTCCAGTTCTGGAGACTGCATCTCAGGAAAGACATAGAATGGAAGCAGTCCAGAGAAGAGCAACAAAAATGATACATGCACTGCACCACAAACCTTATGATGAAAGACTCAAAGAACTTAACATCTATTCACTGGAAGAGAGAATGGAGAGATGGGATATGATAGAGACTTTAAAATACCACAGAGGAATAAACAGTGTACAGGAGAGGAGCATATTTCAGAGAAGAAAGTGCACAAGGACAAGGGGACATAACATGAGGCTGGAGGGAGGGAGGCTTAGGGGGAATGCTAGGAAGTATTTTTTCACAGAGAAGGTGGTGGATCCATGTAACAGCCTACAGGCAGAGGTGGTGGAAGCGAAAACAGTATGGGGATTCAAAAGTGCACGGGATAAGCATAAAGGCACCCTGCTGTGCAGCAGAGCGGGGGAATGGCAGTCCAAATAAGGGTAGGGATTGCTAAACCAAGTAGGGAAATGGACAGACTAGGTGGACCAGTTGGTCTTTATCTGCTGATAGATTCTACGTTTGTATGAATGTCATGCCAGACAAATCTGATTTAGTTCTTTGACTGGGTGACCAGGGAAATAGTTCAAGGGATGGCAGTGAACGTTGCCTATTAGACTTTAGCAAGGGCTTCGATACTGTGCTGTGCGGGAGATTGATTAAGAAATTGAGCAGCTTAGGGGTGGGATCCAAAGTGGTCAATTGGGTTAAAAACTAGTTAACATATAGGTGACAGAGGGTGGTGGTTAACAACGCTCTAATGACAGGACAGTGACTAGTAGGGTGCTGCAGGGCTCAGTACAGGGACTGGTGCCCTTCAGTGTCTTCATAAGTAACACTGCAGAGGAAGGGAAGGTACACCTTTTTGAAGATGGTAGAAATCTGTAATAGGGTGGACAATAAAGAGTGGAAAAAATGCATAGGGATCTTGGAAAATTTGAGGAGTGGTAAAAGGCATGGCAGTTGGGGTTCAATGCTAAAAATCATGCAGCTAGGGCATAGGAACCCGGAAATGAGTATAGGATGGGAAGGTAAAGACAGTCACTAAGCAGGAAAGGGACCTTGAGGTTATCATATTTGATGACTTCAAAGTGGCAGAGCAGTGTGACAAAGCAGTGGGTAGGACCAGTGAGATGGTGGGATGTACAGGGAGAAGTATCTCCAGCAGGAAGAGGGAGGTGATGTTGCCACTATATTGCTAGCTGGTGAGACCCCACCTAGAATATTGTGTCCAGTTCTGGTAGCTGCACCTCAGGAAGGACACAGGGTGGAGGCTGTCATAGGAAGGCAACTAAAATGGTGCAATGATTGCCCCAAACGCCCTACGAGGAGAGACTGAGGGATCTCAACATGTACACCCTAGAAGACAGAAAAGTAAGAGGGACACAGTAGAGACCGGAGAGTCTTTTCCAATGAGGAAGAGCACCAGAACCAGAGGGAATGTGATGAAGCTGGGTGGGGGAGAGGGGTTAGGAGGGATATGAGAAAGGACTACTTCACTGAATGAGTGGTAGGTGTCTGGAAAAGACTGCCACCGGAAGCAGTTGAGATGAAAACAGTAGAAGGCTTCAAGCATACATGGGATAGACATCAGGGAATATTAGGAGATGGGCAGGGAGGATGGAAGATCACTGGAGACCGGTTAGGATCTATATTTACTTGGTCCAGAAGAGTTACTCTCGCTCTATGTTTACTTGGTCTACACTAGGCATCCCCATTTCGTGCCCTTTTTTTTTTTAAACATATTTTTTGCTCACATTGCCAGCACTGGTGGCGGATATACCTGCCTATCTGACCCCTCTGGCTGGGGACCATCATGGAGTTCTGTGCTGGGGGATTTACCCCGTTAGTTTTCCCCCTTATTCCCCCTCCCCCAAGGATTCTGGCACAAAGGACTAACATCCAGGCTGGTGACGTGCTGACGCACATCTCAGCCAAGCGCCTGATGGCGTCCTCCCCTTCCCTACACTGCTGTCTTTGCACTGCCACCTGTGCATCCACAGATGGCAGTGTCAGAATGGCGTGACAACCCTCCCTCCCCCAGAGGAAGAGAGCATCCCCTAGGATGCTCAATCCTCCTTCCCCCAGCAGGCCCTCGACAGCCCAGGCTCTTTCCCAAACCTGGGTCGCTGGCATCACAAGCGGTAGCGCTACTGCTGCGCCAATGGGCTGGCTCTCCACTCCATGCTTACTTGAGCCAGACTAAGTATCACACTGCACACTTGCCTGATCTGAACTAGGTATCCCCGCTATATGTTTGCTTGCTGCAGACTAGGTATCCCCACTGTATTTTTGCTTTATGTGGACCAGGTATCCCCATGGTATGTTTGCTTGCTGAGGAATAGGTATCCCCAATCATGTTTGCTTGCTCTGGTCTAGGTATTTGCAATCTCTTGTTTGCATAGGAGCCAACTTTTATTTTTTCTGGGGGCTTAAGAAATTGCTGGGGGCCTGAGGGCCACCAAGGCCCCCAGAAGCTCTAGGGTTTTTGGTGCTCTGTGGTGCATTTGGTTTTTTTTTCTGAAGATAGCACAGCATAATAAACAACATTTCAGTTCCAGCATATTACCGCAATGTGCCTGTATTTTGTTGTCACTCACCACCTTGACCTAATGCCCAGCACGTGTTGCAGACACTGATGGTATCACTCACCCACCTTGTCCCCTCCTCAGCTACCTGCATAGCCTCTGACGGTGTCACTCACCCACACTGACCCACCCCTCAGCAAGTGTTGCAGACACTAGTGATGTCACTACCCACACTGATCCCCTCCCCAGCTACTGGCACAGCCTCTTGTGTTGTCACTCACCACCTTGACCCACTCCCCAGCAAGCTGTGCAGACACAGGTTACGTAACTCACCCACTTTCCCCCATCCAAACTAAAATGTGCAAACTGCATGATGCCAGGTGATCACAGGTGTATGCTCAACCCAGCCCAACAGGTTATATCACTGCTCCCTCATCCAGACTCCACACAAAATGCAATGAACTAAGCAGGTACTGAATTCATGAACTGAATACCTCCCCCACAGAAACTTAAACGCACTTTTTATGCAACTTAAGTCACCCTACTCTAGCATAACAGTGACATTTCATAAAAAACTATGCAGTTTCTTTCACAATACCAGTTCAAGTGTTATTAGCAGCCCCAGCTAATTTGGATGCAAAACAAATTAAAGCTTGTGTTGTTTTCTTTTAAGCAACCTTAAGTATTCAGCTGCAAGAAAAAAAATTAAGAAAATTCATAAATTTGGCAAAAATAATCCGCAAATTGAAAGACTGCAGTCCTAAATGTGCAAAATAAACAAATGAAAATTAGGATCTGCAACTACAGCATAGTTCTGGTACCTCTATTTGTACTTTAGTTCCCAGTTAATTCTCTTATGGTGTGACATTCCAAAATCCAGTTTACAGAGTTAAAAATGAACCAGTCTGAATTTCACTGAACTGAAGCACACCACAGTGGCTCCTTCTCCTACCTGGGGGTGAGGGGCTGGGGTTGACTAGGCGGCCTGATTCTATGGCCCTTCTATACTGCATGTGTGTATGTGGGAGGAGGGAGGGTTCCCAGCCTCTGCTATACTACTGCCACCACTCGGGTCTGGAGCGAAGCTCAGCCCTGATGGTGCCTTGGCATGCTCATGCTAGTGTGCACGTGTGTCACTATCTCTGGCTGGTCGATGACCTGGGGCAGAGCAACAGTAACAGGAAAAAAACTTGTGGCAGGACCCCTGCTTCAATGGCCCTGCACCTCCAACTCAACACCCACCTCTGGAACTGAGCTGTAATGGGACCTAGCTTTCCCCAGTCAATCTCACCATGTGGTGTAAGCCACAGAGGAACAATTAGGAATGGTGTCCATCCAGGATAGTAAGGCAGGGGATGAGACTGGGAGCAAGTACAGCAGACAGGGGCAAACGGAGAGCCGGGTGCAAAAAAAAACATGAAAAGATACTAGACAAGATACAACGTATGGTGCAACCTTCCCATTGTAAAATGCTAGATGAGAGAGACTGCAGCATTCAAATTGTTTAACCAGGAGTAGCACACTAAGCCGAAAGCTTGTTTACAGGTGCAACCTGGGAGCATAGAGAAGTTAAGTGACTTGCTCAGATCATACAGTATGCAAGTGGGGGCTGTGGGATTCAAACCCAGGTCTCCAGATTTGCAGCTCTGAGCCTTAAACCACTGTGCTATACTGCCTTCCTACAGCAAAACACTACACAAGATATTATGTACAGCATTTCCATACAGACATTATGTGCAGAATTTTCCAAATTCCATGGCAAAATATAAGGCACCTAAAATGAGCTCTGTGTGTAGCAGCTACAGTACTGCTCCAAATCTGCTGGCAACATTTTAAACTATAGCACTTTTGTTTCTCCAGGAGGAAGTAGCGTAGGAGACATGGGTGCATCTGAAAGAGGGCAGCCAGGCCAGTCCTGAGGTCAGCAGTTGTTAGAAAAGGGTAGGGGCACACCAGCTGAGCACAGCATGTCAGCAAGACTAACCAACAAGTCATCTTGAGTGCAGCTCAGCAGCCCCTGACCCCAACTGCTGTTAGTCAGCGAAGTAAGCGACATATTTGAAGCGCCACCACTGCCTAGTCATCTATGTGAGGAAAACTAATAAGACAACACAATAACAAAAAAAAAAACTAAAATAATTATGTTAAATGTGCAGATTGTTTGCCTTATTTTGATCTGCAAAGATTCTTTGCTGACCAAAATTGGGACTTTAGTTTTGATGTCCCTGTCCTACTCCTGTGTCTGAGTCCCATGATCCTATTCCCTCCTAGATAGCCAGAGAGAGCTTGCAGCAGGCATCACGTGAGTGGCAGTGGGCTAAGAATTACAAATAATTTCCAGCAGCAGTTAATCATTTTTAAAAATTACTTGTCTTAGCTCACAGTACCACTTGATTATATGGCCTCCTCTTGCCCCATCCAACAGTGATCGACCCCCAAAAACGTCAATATCCCAACCTGACTTCTGCTCCAGGAAAGCTCCTCACTCAGATCTGTATTCCATCCACTGTCATGCTGTGTCTGAACTCTGCTCTGCTCTCTCTGCCCAGTGCTGGCGACACGACGGCATGGCAGTAATGGGCCAGCGGTCGACTCGAGGCTCTCTGGTGGCTCGGTGGGCATAGATGGCGGACGCGGACCCGGTGGCTCAAATGGAGGGGTGGTGATGGTGAACAATAACTAGGGCAGGCACTACAGCACAGCACCTTCTCTTATTTTTCCCCAACAGTTAAGTCGTCACTGCTGTCCACTTTTCCTCTTGGTGACAGTCCTCCTACTTGCTGCAGCGCTCGCGGGATAATCAGAGGAGATGATTGGTGGAGCCTGCAAACATGTGGACAGCAGCAGCTGTCCAATCAGCACTTAGCTGCTTCGTTGTGGTACCTGTATGACTGACTGGGAGCTCAAGGAGGAAAGAGAGAGAACCCCTCCCACCCACACGCATTACTCCACGGAGCCAGCAGATTGACATAATTTTTCAGTATACATGTTTGTACGGAAGTATGCATGGTGCTGTGATGACCCTCCCCCCACCCCGTGCCCGGCACTGGGCTCCACATATGATTGTGCTGTCAAGGCTAAAAAACAAACACTTTTTTTTTATTTTGCGGTTTTTATTGCATCACACAATTCTGGCTCTCCGGAGGGAGGGGCAGAGCCCCTGCCTTAACTTCCTGGGGGGCTTCAGTCCCTCACCCCCCCCATAATCGGCACCTATGCTTGTTTGCTTGATCTGGTCTAGGTATTTCCATTCTATGCTTGGTCAAACAAGATGCCCCACTTAATGTTTCTATTGCCTGAACTACAATCCTCCATGCCACATTTGCTTTACCCAGTGGTGGTATAAATAAGAGAGTCTTCGGGACCTACCCCAGATTTTTGTTGGACTCCCGTAAGCACTGTTTAGGGACAGTTTGGAAAGCAGCAGTTACAAATGAACTTCAGTTTCAGAATAGCGAGAGCTCTTACTCTGTCTCTCTGACTGTGTTTTCTGTCCATCTTGTACTAACATAGAAACATAGAAACTGTGGTAGATAAGGACAGCCTGGCCCATCTAGGCTGCCCGTAAGCCCTTGTACTGGATTACTACTTCCGACTCACCTGCTGCTGTACCTCTATGGTTCCTCTATGCCTGTCCCAAGCATGCTTGAATCCATCCACTGTGCTCACTCCCGCCACCTCCTGAGGCAGACCATTCCATGTGTCCACCACCCTCTCTGTGAAGAAGAACGTCCTCACATTCCCTCATAAACTCCCACCTTCCAATTTCATGTCATGCCCTCTCATTCTTGGGCTTCTCCTGTGTTGGAAAATGTTTCCACCCCTACACCTTGTTTATACCCTTGAGGTACTTGAATGTTTCTATCAGGTCTCCTCTTTCCTTCCCCTCTTCCAGCGAGTACATATTGAGGTCTCTTAATCTCTCCTCATAAGACTTGTGCTGCAAGCCCTGTACCATCTTAGTCACATTGTCTGGACCATCTCCAGTCTGTTAATGTCCTTACAAAGGTGCGGCCTCCAGAACTGCATACAGTACTCCATGTGAGGCCTGACCATGGTTTTATATAATGGCATCACTACCTCCCTCCTTCTGCTGGTGATACCCCTGCTTATGCACCCCAGCATGCCACTGGCCCTCCCCGCTGCCTTAATACTCTGCTTTGACATTTTCAGGTCATTTGAAACAATAACCCCAGGTCCCTTTCCTCCTTTGTGACTGTCAGCAACCCCCCCCATCCTGTAGCTGTCCCAACGGTTTATGTGTCCCAGGTGCATAATTTAACACTTTTTTGAATTAAACTTCAGTTGCCAGTCCTCAAACCATTTTTCAGGGTTCCCCAAGACCCTCCTCATTTTCTCCACCCCTTCTGGGGTATCCACTCTGTCACAGATCTTGGTGTCACCTGCAAACAGGCAGACCTTTCCCTCTAGCCCTTCTGCAATGTCGCTAATGAAAACATTGAACAGGACTGGCCCCAGGACCACTCCTTGAGGCACTCCACTGGTCACCCTCCTCTCCCCAGACTGCACCCTAATTACCACCACCTACTGCCTCCTGTCTGTTAGCCAGTTTCTAACCCAGTTTACCACCCTGCCCCCCATGCCCAGCCTACCCAGGTTGTTTATCAGCCTCTTATGTGGGACAGTGTCAAAGCCTTTGCTGAAATCAAGGTAAGCAACATCCACTGCCCCACCCTGATTTACTTCCCTTGTCACCCAGTTGAAGAAATCAACCAGATTTGTCTGACATGACCTCCCCGTTGTGAATCCATGTTGCCTATAGTCCAGGGCTCCGATGGCTTCATAATGCCCCACTATCTTTCTCTCTCTCTCACTCTACCTTACTCTCTCGGAAAGGCGGCTCCCGTATATGTTTCCTTGGTCCAGAACAGCTAGCTAATGTCTGTTTGCTTGATCTGGACTAAGTATTCTCACTCTATTAAAGTAACAAGGATCTGGCACTTGGCTCACAAACAGACACACATCACAGTGAATGTGGGTTAAAATCCCAAATGCTTAAGTTCAGTTTGAAAGTGCAGATACAAGTGCAGACTGAGATGAGATCCCCACAGGAAGACCTGGAGCCCCAATGTCAAGGACAAAGCGCCAACAGCAGCAAGCGCAAATCTTTGGGGATCTTATCTCAAGTCTGCACTTATATTTGCAGGTTCAAAATGAATTAAATCATTTGGGATTTTAACCCACATTCATATTGTGATGTGAGTCTGTTCGTGAGCTGAGTGGATCATAACCCCCGATGCTGACACTGAGTCAGTGGTCCTTTCTCTGCCTTACGGGGATTCCCACCCTATGTTACTTGGCCCTGACTAGGTTTCCCCATTCCATGCTATCTCCATCCATCCATTCATCCATCCATCCATCCGACTGTCTGTCTATCACAAGAGCGGGAGTAAAAATGACAAGATAAAAGTGATATCTTGTATGATGATGGCACTAACAGCAATGTATCAAAAATATATTCATGTGTTGTCATAACTGATATCTTGACAATTAGTATTATCACAACTGAATTCTGCACGAAAGAGCTGATTACATCACAAATGTCTAGTGCAACCACTGAAGCCACCAGTTGAAATAAAAAAAGAAACGGCTAAATCTTCAAATAAACAGCGTATTTAAAATTTACAACTGGTAAACTGATGTTGTGTTAATCAAATACATAATGGTCTGACTCACGAGACAGTTTATCATCACTTATGAGAGTGTCTCTCACCTCTCCCCCCCACTCAGGCCTGAGCCCTGCCATCGAGGCCTCTGAACCTCCACCAGCCTAATATTAGAGTGTTCACAAGTCACCAGGCATATGGGCCAGAAGGTCTTCTCTTCAGCTGCCCCAAATCTGTAGAACAGACTATCTGCTTCTATATGGACCCTGGGCTCACACCCTCTATTCAAATCCTACTACAAGACTTCCCTTACTGCTGCCATCTCCTGTAAATGCCCCCCTGGATGACTGTCAGACCCTGTCCAAGGTGTACATCGTTGACTCCTGTAAAACATGAGCAGCCCCATCACTCTTTAGTTCTTTCTTCCTCTGTAGACCACTTGTTGGACTGCAGAGAAACAATGCTGTCATTTTCAACGTTGTTATTTTGTAACATAATTAACTCCCCGTCATCATTTTGTGCCACTATCAAAAGGGTCTTTATTTAGTTATTGTGCCTGCAGCTACAGGATCTACAAAGACAACAGTCACACTGTCTGTGTTTGCTATTTAAGCAATAACCCACACCCCCCGAGTGGCTTATTGCGATTATACTATGGGAGGGAAGTAAAAATATTAAAAAATGATATTAAAAAAGTAAAAAAGAAGTTTTTTATTGATTTTAATGTGAGGTATTCTTACTCTATAGTAAATAGTTCTCTGTTGCTAGGCAGAAGATGTGCTGTGCAGCTTGTAATGCAGCTTCACCCCCAGCGTCCCTCCCCCCCCCTTTCAGGCACTGCACAGTTTCTAATACAGGCTTTCTCTCCCACCCTGTACAAAACTACGTAGCATTCCATTATGTGCTGTTTGGGTTTTTGCTTATAGTTTGTGTTGGAGGCAGCGCGATATTAGGTAGGAGCAGGCAGTTTGTGTGGTGTGCGCAGGAGCACTAACGCTAAGAGCTGCCGTGTTTGAACTGCTGCCTCAGGGTACAAGCTTCTAGCATGAAAAAAAACCCTTTTGTTATGTGGGAATATAGAATTTTGTCACTAACACTGTGAAGGTGAAGGTGGTCTGGACGTGGCACTGCGGCGGGTAGGAGGTATAAGCGAGGAACTAGGAGTCCGGAAGCAGCGAGAGCGATGGAATTTGGAGGGAGCGAGCGAGCATTACAGGGACGTATTTCAAAAGGTTTGCCACATGTTTCTTAAGCTGCTGTTACTTTTTGAAGAAATGCGACAGTGGAATTTGTGTTTATGCCAGGCAGTTTTTTTCTAATGTTTCGTGAGCTATGGGAGAAGGCTGGGGTGGGGGGGTGCCATGCTGATTTGCGTTTAGCGAGAAAATGAAGATGGTGGCTCGGAATGATTTTTTAATTTTTTTTTGTTGTTATTGAGATGCGGCTGGCTGGCACCTTTTTGCGGTGATTATCGGTAGATAATCAATGGAGGTAAGGTGCCAGCCTGCCTATCGGATTGGTCAGTGTCCGAGGTCCATTGTATAATTGGGGTTATCCCACAATGTGAGGACCTTTGATATCTGTCAGGTATTCAACTAGGCCACAAGCTCCCTCTGCCATGCTTTATTTATTTATTTTTTGTATTTAATTTTTTTTACGGGGAGTTCATTCACTTGTACCTATGCCAGAGTTGCGCTGTGTTTTAAATATGTATTGTTTTTAAAAGCATGGAATAAACTTTTGCCTTTTTACTTTCAAAATGGAGTAAAGTACCTGGGTAGTGTTAGCAAGTGCGGGGAATTTTTTTCATTACCATGCTTTATTACACCTCTCAGCCTGAAACTGACTCTGTGATCATCATTGCTGCTCAGGATAGGTATAGGGCCCCTAGACAAATGAGTTCTCAGCCTCCTGATAAAGAATCTAGGAAGCTGGATGTAATGGGCAAAACAACATATGCCTCTCCATCTTTAGGTCTTAGGATAGCCAGTTACCAAGCATATATGGTTAAATATCAGAACAGCCTCTACAAGTCTGCTATGTCTATTATTCAGTCTTTATTTGATTGTCCTGCCAAGGCTGATTTGCTAAAAGCTGCTTCAAGTAGTAATGCGACTGGCAAGCATCTGTTACGTTCTGCATATAATGCCTCCGACGCTCCAAAGTGAGACAGTTGTTTGAGGAACTAGGGGTCACGGTGATCAAACCAAAATCCTTCTTAGTTCCCTGTCAGTGTCTCCAATATATTGGGGTGGTACTGGACACAGCAGTGGGTAGTGCCTTCCTGCCCACAGACAGGGCAGAAGCCCTTGTAGTCCTGGCTCTTTTGATACATGGAAGTCATTATGTCTCAGACAGAATAATGATGCATCTCCTGGGTCTGATAACTGTAGTCATCATGACCATCCCATTTGCCCGACTCTGCACATGCATTCCACATTGGACTCTTTGGGTTCAGTGGCACCAATCAATGGATGACTTGGAAGAAAAAATTACTCACCTTAGTAATTGCTTTTCTTCTCATGGAGTCTTGCTATATTATAACAATAGCAGTCAGCCACTGCAGCTGAACTGCCCCGGAGAGGAAGGAGTTAACTCCAGAAGATCTGGAGTTCTACAGCTCGAGGCGCTGTGCCCAAAGTTCTATCTGGCAGTTTCAAATGAAACTGTCAGATCTTCTGAAAACCAACATCAAAGGACGGAAAAAGTCTGTGTGGAAAAACTACACTAGCCTATGGCTACCTACTAGTAGTAATAACAACAATATAAACAACAAAGAAACACCCAGAACCATAATAACAAAGATTGATGGTATTATGGTTCGTTCCTACTCTGACAAGCACATATGAACCCCCTTCCCCAAGACTCAAGTCCAAGAGGGGCAATAAAAATAACCTAAATGAACAATCTAGATCCCTAACCCAAAGGAAAACAGGGTTAGGGAAAACTAAAATGGCATGACACAGTGCTTGCACCAGTTTGCCACCTCTACCCAAGTAGGAGTTCTGAGAGGGGCAGGAGGGAGGGTGGTTATAATATAGCAAGACTCCATGAGAAGAAAAGCAATTACTAAGGTGAGTAATTTTTCTTCAAACACCATGAAGTCTTGCTATATTATAACAATAACAGATTACACAACAGTACCTCCATGGAGGAGGGTCAGAACCTACTTAGGAAATAGGCTCTGAAGGCTGTGTGAAACCAGCATCTCTCCTGGACTGGACATCCAGGGAATAATGCTTGTAAAGGTGTGAACTGTCTTCCAGGTAGCAGCTTGACAAATCTCCAGAATAGGAATGTCTCTAGCAGCCTAGGGCGCAGCTATACCCTGGTGGAGTGGGCCCTCAATCCTGAGGGGTACTCTACCAGTTTCTGATAACAAAATTGGATACAAGAGACAATCCACCTTGCAATTGTTCTCTTAGTGGCAGGTTTCCTTTGCCAACCTCGCCATAGGTAAGAAACAGTTGGAGGATTGAACCTATGACCTCTGGTGCGCTCTAGATAGTAACTTAATGCCCTTTTGACATCCAAGCTGTGCAGTCTCCTCTCACCTGAGGAAGAATGCTCAGTGAAAAATACTGGGAGGAGATAGATTGATTCAGGTGGAAATCAGAAACCACCTTAGGCAAAAACTTTCTATTAGTCCTAATGACTACCTTATCTCTGTGGAAAGAGATAAAATCTTCTTCCACTGACAGGGCCTGTAACTCACTTATCGTCTGGCAGAGGTGATAGCTACTAGAAAACGGTTTTCCAAGTTAAATACTTGAGTTCTGCTGAAGACAGAGGCTCAAAGGGGGTTGCATTAACTGAGCAATGCAATATTCAGGTCCCAGGCGGGGAGCTGGTTCCCGAATGGGAGGGTTAGTGTGAATAACCCTTTAAAAACTTGGAGAACACAGGGTGAGAAGAAAGGTAGGCAGGCTTCCTGCTGACACAAAAGCAGAGACAGCTGCCAGATGAACCTTCAGAGGTAGCTAGTCTAAGGCCTAAGGAATTCAGATGGACCAAATAGTCCAGTAGAATGGGAAGATCAGCAGATTCTGGGGTAATCTGCCTCTCAGAACACCAGATGGAAAACCTCTTCCACTTAGAATTATAAGTGGCCTAGTGGAAGGCTTCCTTGAAGCCTTTAAAATATCCATAACACCTTGAGAAAGGTGTAAATCAGCAATTCTAGCTCCTCAAGAGCCAAGCCTTGAGGTGGAGGGACTTGAGGTCCGGATACCACACTCTCCCTGTGCACAGGCCAGTAAGTCGTGAACTCTGGGCAGGCTCAGGGCAGGGTGGACTGCCAGGGACAGGAGCAGAGGTACCAGGGCTGTCTGGCCCAATCTGGGGCAATCAGAATCACTCTGCAAGGTTGAGATCTGATTTTCACTAGTACCCTGAAAAGGAGAGGAAAGGGGGAAGGCATACAGGAACTTCCTTTCCAATCCAACAGAAAGGCATCCAGAGGACTAGGCCAGTACTGGAGGCCTGCAGCAAAAAAGAGGAAGTTGGTGGTTGTCTGGGGCCGCGAAAAGATCTATCTGAGGAGTGCTCCAACTGGCAAAGACAGACCCCAGTACTTGTGGATTCAGAGCCCATTCGTGATGGCCCTGAGAAATTCTGCTGAGGGTGTCCGCCAGCACATTGTCCTTCCCTGGGAGATGAACCGCTATCAGGGAGGTGTTCAGGGAATAAGCCAGAGACCACAACTTCATTGCTTCGGTGCACAAGGCTGAAGACCGAGTGCCCCCTTGCTTGTTGATGTACCACATTGTGGTGGTATTGTCTGTCCTGACTTGAACCACTTTGTTCTGGACAGAATCTGAAAAGACCTGAAAAGCTAAAAAGACAGCTCTGAGTTCCAGAAGATTGATGTGGAGCAGAGATTCCTGAGGAGACCACACTCCCTGAGTGGTAAGGTCGCCCAGGTGAGCCCCCCACCCTAACAGGGAGGCATCCGTGGTGAGGGTGAGGAGGAGAAATGGGAATGAAGGGAACCCCTTGTTTCAGATTGCTTTGATCCTGCCACCAGTGTAAGGCCAAGATCAGGGTTTGAGTAACTGGGACCAATTTGGTAAGGGTCCTTCCTCTGAGACCAATAGGCCCTCAAATGGAACTGAATGTCCCTCATCTGGAATCTTGCTCCCTGCACAACAGCTGTGGAAGCAGCCATGTGCCGAGGAGTTGCAGAAAATGCCTTGCTGGTCGAGAGACCATAGGGGTAAGGAGGATGCCAGGGCGATGAGTCTGTCCACCCTTTCCGAGGAAGAAAGGCCCTGGCTAACCTTGTGTTCAATTCTGCGCCTATGAAAGTTAGGGGCCTGAACTGGTTCCAGAACTGACTTTGGTAAGTTTAGCAGGAATCCCAGAGAAGTGAGAAGCTGCTGGGTGACTTGCAAGTGGGATTTCACCTGACCTGGAGACTGACCCACAATGAGCCAGTCGTCCAGGTAGAAACAACAACCCTTGCCTTCTTAAATGAGCCACTACTACAGCGAGACATTTTGTGAATACCCTTGGCGCAGAGGTAAGGCGAAGGGCATTGCCCTGAACTGGTAGTGGCCTGAGGCAGTTCGAACCTGAGGTACTTTCGGTGGGAAGGCCTGATCAGAACATGAAAATAGGCATCCTTGAGGTCCAGGAAGCTAGCCAGTCCCTGGCCTTAGGGAAAGCAATATCATTGCCAGAGTTAACATTTTGAACTTTGGTTTCAACAGATGCTTGTTCAAGTATCTTAAATCCAGAATGGGCCGCCATTCTCCTGTCTTTTGGGGTAAGAAAGTATCTTGAATAAAGCCCTTGCCCTGATGGCAAGGAGGAACCCTTTCCACTGCTTTGCAGACCAGAAGAGAAGAAACCTCTGCTTCCAAAGCAAGGGCTTCTGAAGGATTTGCAGGTGGAAATGCCTGGCTCTCATCTTTGGAAAATATTTGAAGCTGAGAACCAGACCCTGGCCTATACCTCAGAACCCATCTGTCCGAAGTTAGGGACAGCCAGCTCTGGCTGAAATAGGCCAACCTGCCCCACTGGTACAGGAGAATCGGCCCTGGGCACCCCATCAGGGTGCCTGCTTACAGCAGCCTTAGGCAGGAGGGAGACGGTCTGCTGCGCCACGTCTACCCCTGCCTCTGAAGAAACCCTCTGCGAGACAGAGAGGAGGCTTGAAATTGGTAAAAGGCCTGGAAAAGGGTCTGCCCCTACCTCTGGGAGCATGCCTTTGTGGCATGGCATGCTTCTCCTTAGCCTGGGCACTTTTGTAGGTAGTTCTGTATTCATCCATCTTTTCATATAATTTTCTGTTTGCTCCCCAAACAGAGAATTTCCCACTACAGGAAAATCCATAGCCTTTGACTGAGTATCTTGGGACAGATTAGTGCATCTGAGCCATGCCAACCTCTGAAGCTACAGAAGTGGCCATGACCCTGGAGGAAACATCATTAACATCAACAGCAGTATGAAATTTAACTTTAGAGGCTTCAATGCCATCAGCAGCCACCTGTTCCAACTCACTAGCCAGCTGGCCATGGGCCTGCTTGGCTAACTGCAATACTGTGTCCCACCTAGATTTCTGATATCTAGCCACATAAGCCATATAATTTGCCTGCCTGAGTCCCAAAGAAGCTGCCATATACTGTTTCTTCACCATGGCATCAATCTTCCTAGAATCCTTGTCAGGAGGATGTGAGGCCAGAGGAATATTAGCCTTGTCACAGGCTGCAGCTTGTACCACACCTACATGACTACACTGCTCAATAAGAAGTCTGTATCGAGCCTGACAAAGTATACCTTCTGTCCATTTTTTATCTACAGGAGGGACAGAATGAGGATTTTTAAAATCTTTGTTGTTTGCTTCCTAAATGACTTATGGAATAGACAACCTCCTAGATTCTGGAATATCCATCATTTCCACATAATCAGGCTCCTCTTGCTCATCCACAGCCTCCTCTAAAGGAAGCTGGAGGGTTTCTGCAACCTTTTGTAAAAATAAAGAAAGAAGGGACTCAGACAGAATAGGGGAGATTCTAAAGGTCTGTCTGGAGAAATGCCGGTTCAATGGGCACGTCCAGACCCTCCCAGCACACATATATTGATCAAATTCCTCCTCCCCTCCTGTGGTTCATAAAATCCTCAACTTCAAAATCCTGAACCACTGGGACTGAGCAGACCAACCTTTTACCAACTGTTGGTGGTTCTACAGATCCCTGAGACAGTGACTGGACAATCTGAATGGCTTTAGCTATCTCTGCAGCAGTTGGAACACAATTCTGGACTCCAAACCTTTCTTTGTCTTTTACTTGGGACTGGTTCCTCTGAACCAGTCTTCCTTTGCCGAGGAAGTCGCCCTGGTCAGAGGGCACTCCCTATGGTCCAGTGGGTACTGAACCGGGCTGGCCATCGGGTCAGCGGACTTTTGGCCTCTCGTTCCCTGAGCCGCCCAATTCTTCTCCAGGGTGGCTGCAGGAAATTTTTACACACCTGGCAGTCTGACAGGAGGTGGTCAGCCCCAGACAATAGACACAAGTGGTGTGTGGGTCAGCCTTGGCAAGGCGTCCCCACAGACATCACAGTGTTGAAACCCAGTGGGCCGGTTTTTCTTTTGGGTTTCTCAGACATAATGCCAGCCTAACCAAAAACTTGCCCTTTTGATGGCAGTGCCAGGCAAGACACCCTTATCGGTTCCTAACCGTGTCACGGGTATTTGAAAAAAACGTAAAAATTTTGTTTTTTTTAGAACCGATAAGAACCGGGAACCGCACTCTAAAACCCACAGTACAGTTTTAAAAGGCAGAAAAAACCAAGCGATCGGTTCAAAACCGAACCGATAATTAATTTTCCACACAGACTTGAATTTTTGTACTTACGGTTTACCAGATAGAGCTTTAGAACGAAATGCGGTAAAATAATGACTTTTGCGGTTCAAATGAACCAAAACTACTCTCTTGAACCGAGAATGAACCGAGCTGAAGGAGCTGATCTCCGGAGCGACTGTTCAGTGAAGCGGAGTAAAGAATCTGACAGTTTCATTTGAAACTGCCAGATAGAGCTTTGGGCACAGCGCCCTCGCGCTGTAGAACTCCAGATCTTCTGGAGTTAACTCCTTCCTCTCCGGGGCAGTTCAGCTGCAGTGGCTGACTGCTATTGTTATAATATAGCAAGACTTCATGGTGTTTGAACAAATGGTTCTTGTCATGTTCCCTCTTTCTCCAAGCTCTAATGTGGTGGATGGACTGCCAAAGCCTGTTGAAAGGAGTTCTGTTTTTTCACTCAGCTCCCTTGCAAATAATAGAAACACAGAAACATAGAGGTTGACGGCAGATAAGGACCGCAAAGCCCATCCAGTCTGCCCATTTTTTCTACCTTATGAAAGTGTCATAGGCCTTTACTCTGTCAGTGGCCTATCTATTCATACTCATCTGTATTGCTCCCTTATGCCTATCCCATGCCTGTTTGAAGCCCTGCACTGTATTCATATCCACCACTTCCTGAGGTAGGCCGTTCCATGCATCCACCACCCTTTCTGTGAAAAAGAACTTCCTCACATTATCCCTTAATAGGCATCCCTCTAATCTCATGTTACGTCCTCTTGTCCTGCTATTTTTCTTATATCGAAACATGTTAGACTCTTTCACCTTGTTAATGCCCTTGAGATGTTTGAATGTTTCAATCATATCACCTCTCTCCCTCCTTTGCTCTAGGGTATACATATTGAGCTCCGTTAATCTGTCCTCTTCTGTTTTCTGATGTAGTCCCTGCACCATTTTGGTTGCCCTTCTCTGGAATGCCTCCATTTTGTTATTGTCCTTGTGCAGGTGCGGCCTCCAGTACTGCTCGCAGTACTCCATATGGGGCCTAACCAGTCTCTTGTGAAAAGGGATTATTACCTTCTTCTTACAACTTGTGATACCCCTACTAATACACCCCAACATCCCCCTAGCCTTACCAACTGCTTTAGTGGTCTGTGTGGATGATTTCAGGTCCTCTGTGATGATGATACCCAAGTCTCTTTCTTCCCTTGTGATTGCCAGCAACTCCCCTCCCAACCTATAAATAGCGTCAGGGTTTCTCTTCCCTATGTGCATGATCTTACCTTCTTTGTGTTAAACCCCAGTTGCCACTCTTCAGACCATTTTGCCAGTTTTTCCAGATCTCTTCTCATTCTGCCCACCCCATCTGGGTCATCTACTCTGTTGCAGATCTTGGTGTCATCTGCAAACAGACAAACCTTACCCTCCAGTCCATCTACAATGTCACTGGTGAAGATATTGAACAGGACTGGCCCCAGGACTGATCTCTGAAGTACCCCACTTGTGACTTGCATCTCTTCTGACTGTATATCGTTTACCACCTGTAACCCCCCTACAAATGGGGGTTCCTGAAAAGTCTTTCTTGAGCTTGCCTAAATGCTCACTGCCAGGCTGGTGTCCTGCGTTTTAGCAGTTTAAATGTATTGCCAGAGAGTGCCTGTATAGCCTCTGTGTACTGTCTCTTTAAGGGCTGCATGGATTGCAGTCATACTTAATCTGGGAGGGGACTGAGTGTTTCTATGCTCGAGTACCGCCCGGGCTGCCAAATAATTGCTCAGTTCTGCTATCACTATTAGTGCAGAGGGAGCTCTGTTAGAAGATGTACTTGTTTGCCTATCATTTATTAGACTAGTCTAACCTACCTTCTTTGCAGCATGGACATTTCTGTTTATCTCCACCATCTTGGTCCTGGACTTTTGAAATGGGCCAATCAGTACTTTTGGGGACTCTAAAATGGAGCCTGTCCCCAGGGGCTTTGTGGGAGCAAAATTCTGTAGGAATTGTAGTTTTGGGCTTTTGGCGCCTAAATGAACCTGGAGGGGGAGCCCTTGTTGTGACTGACAGAGGAATCAGCCAACCGAACCTTTTGGATCCTGGGGAAAGTCTCAGACTGCTTGCAGTTTCAGTTCAGATTTCAGTTAGGAAGTGAAGGAGTAACAGCTCGAGATAGTCAAGCAGTAATCCTGCATAGATTCGCGCAGGAGAACTGTGAAGAAAAAATTACTCACCTTAGTAATGTTGTTTCTTCTAATGGAGTCTTGCTATATTATAGACATTAGCAGTTTGATCCAGCTCTAGAACTGCCCCAGAGTGAAATGGTTAAAACCATTCCAAAATAGAATTTTGCACGAGAGCAGCTCTATCTGTGTCATTTCAAACTTGAACTGTCAGATCTTCTGAGCCAAACTCACTAAGGTCTGTGTGAAGCTGTAACCTACACTAGCCAAATGGCTATCTAAATAATAACAACCATTGATGGTCCCAACACCCAAGACTCAAGTCAGGGGACCAGAAATACTAACACCATTCTAATAATATGAAAATGGAACATAAGTATAATAAAACACACACACATACATACACACCCCAAAGTCCCAAAGGGGACAAAATGCTAACAGGACATAAGTAGTGCCACACTAAGTTGCCGCACCCCACCAAGTAGAGGTTCTGAGAGGGGCAGGTTTGGGAGGTCTATAATATAGCAAGACTCCATTAGAAGAAACAACATTACTAAGGTGAGTAATTTTTCTTCAAACAACATGAAGTCTTGCTATATTATAGACATTAACAGAAAACACAGCAGTACCTCCATGGAGGAGGGCAGAACCTACTTAGGGAATAGGCTCTGAAGAACAGCTGTGCAAACCGAGCATCTCTCCTGGCCTGGACATCCAGGAGTAATGCTTGGTAAAAGTGTGTACCGTTTTCAAGTAGCAGCCTGGCAAATCTCTAAAAGGATATCTCTGGCAGCAGCTAGAGGCACGGCTGTATCCTGGTAGAATGAGCCCTCAAACCGGGCGCTCTGCCCACTTTCTGATAACAAAATTGGATACAAGAGACAATCCACCTGGCTATTGATCTCTTAGTGGCAGGTTTGTCTTTCCCAGCTTCACCATAGGTAAGGAAAAGTTGGAGGGATTCGAACCTGTGACCTTTGGTACGCTCTATATAATAACTAAGAGCTCTCTTAACATCCAGGCTGTGCAATCTCCTCTCACCCGAAGAGGAGTGATCAGTGAAAAATACTGGAAGGGAGATAGATTGATTAAGATGGAAATCTGAAACCACATTAGGCAAAAACTTCCTATTAGTCCTAAGGACTACCTTATCCCTGTGGAAAGAAAGAAATAAAGTCAGTCTCCACTGACAAGGCTTGCAATTCACTTATGCGTCTGGCAGAAGTGATAGCCACTAGAAAAACAGTTTTCCAAGTTAGGCACTTAAGCTCTGCAGAAGACAGAGGTTCAAAAGGGGGTTGCATTAACTGGGCAATGCAAACATTAAGGTCCCAAGCAGGGGCCGGTTCCCGAAAGGGAGGATTAGTATGGAGTAATCCCTTACAAAACTTGGAAAACACAGGATGAGAGGAAAGAGGGGATGACTTTCCTGCTGACACAAAAGCAGACACAGCTGCCAAATGAACTCTCAGGGTAGCTGGTCTGAGACCCAAGGAATTAAGATGTACCATGTAATCTAACAAAATGGGCAATTCAGCAGATTCTGGGGAAATATTTTTCCCAGCACACCACATGGAAAACCTTTTCCATTTAGAACTATAAGTAGCCCTAGTGGAAGGCTTTCTGGAAGCCTTTAGGATCTCAAGAACACCCTGAGAAGGTGTAAATCAGCAAACTCTAACTCATCAAGAGCCAGGCCTTGAGGTTGAGGGATTTGAGGTCCGGATACCAAACCCTTCCCTGGGCACAAGTCAACAGATTGTGATTCCTGGGGAGGCACAGGGGAAGATGGACTGTCAGAGACAGAAGGAGTGGGTACCAGGGCTGCCTGGCCCAATCCGGGGCAATCAGAATCACCCTGCAAGGCTGAGATCTGATTTTGACTAGTACTTTGAATAGGAGAGGAAAGGGAAAGCATAGAGGAACTTCCTCCCAATCCAGAAGAAGGGCATCCAGGGAACTGAGCCCAGCACTGGAGGTCTGCAACAGAACAGAGGAAGTTTGTGATTGTCTGGGGTTGCAAAAGATCTATCTGAGGATGCCCCACCTGGCAAAAACTATCCCCAGCACTTGAGGATCCAGGGACCATTAGTGATGGCCCTGGGAAATCCTGCTGAGGGCATCCGCTAGGACATTGTCCTTCCCTGGAAGATGAACTGCTATGAGGGAAGTGTTCAGGGAATAGGCCAGAGACCACAACTTCATTGCCCTCGGTGCACAAGGCAAGACTGAGTGCCCCCTGTTTGTTGATGTACCACATTGTTGTGGTGTTGTCTGTTCTGACTTGTATCACCTTGTCGTGGACAGATGCAGAAAAAGCTTGAAGAGCTAAAAAGACAGCTCTGAGTTCCAGCAAATTGATGTGGAGCAGAGATTCCTGGGGGGACCAAACTCCTGAGTGGAAAGGTCGCCCATGTGGGCTCCCCAACCCAGAAGGGAAGCATCTGTAGTGAGAGTCAAGTCGTGAGAAGGGAAATGAAGGGGACCCCTGTCTTAAATTGCTCTGATCCTGCCACCACTGGAGAGCTAGGATCAAGGTTCGAGTCACTGGGACCAACTTGGAAAGGAGGTCTCTTCTCTGAGACCAAAGGTTCTCAAGTGAAACTGAATGTCTCTCATCTGAAATCTGGCTCCCTGCACAACAGCTGTGGATGCAGCCATGTGCCCAGGAGCTGCAGAAAGTGTCTTGCTGGTCGAGAGACCTGCAAAGTGAAGGAAGAGGCCAGAGCCACTAAATTCCTTACCCTTTCTGGGGAAAGAAGGCCCTGGCTAGCTTTGTGTCCAATTCTGCCCCTAAAAGGTGAGTGCCTGGACTGGTTCCAGAACCGACTTTGGTAGGTTTAGCAGAAAACCCAGGTAGGTGAGAAGCTGCTGGGTGACCTGCAGGTGAGATTTTACCTGTTCTGGGACTGGCCTACAATGAGCCAGTCGTCTAGATAGGAAAAACAGCAATCCTCTGCCTCCTTAAGTGGGCCACTGCCACTGCTAGACACTTTGTGAATACCCTTGGAGCAGAGGTAAGGCCGAAGGCATTGCTCTGAACTGGTAATGACCTGAGGGCAGTTCGAATCTGAGGTACTTTGATGGGATCTTCTGATTAGGACATGAAATAGGCATCCTTGAGGTCCAGGAGGCTAGCCAGTCCCCTGGCCTTAGGGAAAGGTAAAATCATTGCCAGAGTTACCATTTTGAACTTTGGTTTCAAAAGATGCTTGTTCAGATATCTGAGATCTAAAATGGGCCGCCATTCTCCTGTCTTTTTGGGGTAAGGAAGTATCTGAATACAGACCCCTGCCCTGATGCAGGAGGAACCCTTTCTACTGCTCTGAGAGCTAACAGGGATGAGACCTCTGTTTCCAGAGCGAGGTCTCTGAAGCACTTGCAGGTAGAAAAGTCTGCTTCTCAACTTGGGAAACTTTTTGAAGCTGAGAACCAGACCCTGGCTTACTACTTCCAGAACCCACTTGTCTGAGGTTAAAGAAGCCCAATTCTGACTGAAGTAAGCCAGCTCCCCACTTGTACAGGGGAATCGGCCCTGGGCACCCCATCAGGGTGCCTGTTTCGCAGGTGCTTTAGGCTGGGGGGTGGGAGCAGGTCTGCCCACCCCTCATCTGCCCCTGCCTCTAAAGAAGCCCCTCTGAGCATGAGCAGAGGAGGCCTGAGTCTGGTAGAAAGGCCTGTGAAAGGCCTACCCCTACCCTGGGGGGCATGCCTTTGAGGAGTGGCTTGCCGCTCCTTAGCCTGGGCACTCTTGTAAGTAGTCCTATATTCATCCATCTTCTTCATGTAATTCTCTGTCTGCTCTCCAAACAGAGAATTTCCCACCACAGGAAAATCCATAGCCTTAGTCTGGGTATCCTGTGACAAACTAAGTACACCTGAGCCAGGCCAACCTCTGAAAAGCTACAGATGTGGCCATGACCTAGAGGAAACATCATTAACATCCACAGCAGCATGAAACTGAACCTTAGAGGCTTCAATGCCATCAGCAGCCACCTGTTCTAGTTCACTAGCCAGCTGGCCATGGGCCTGCTTGGCCAATTGTATAACAGTATCCCATCTAGATTTCTGATACCACCAACTATAAGCCATATAATTTGCTTGCCTGAGTCCCAGAGAGGCTGCCATATACTGTTTTTTGCCATGGCATCAATCTTCCTGGAATCCTTGTCAGGAGGATGTGAAGCCAAGGAATATTAGCTTTATCACAGGCAGCAGCCTGAACTACTAACATGACTGCATTGCTGAAAAGGAATTCTGTATCAGGGCCTGACAATGTATACCTTCTGTCCATCTTTTTATCTACAGGAGGCACAGAATTAGGAGCTTTTAAAATTGTAATTGTTTGTTTCCTAAAGACTTATGTAAAGGAATAGACAATCTCCTAGACTCTGGAATATCCATCATTTCTACAGAATCAGGCTCCTCTTGCTCATCCACAGTCTCTTCTAAAGGAAGCTGGAGGGTTTCAGCAACTTTTTATAAAACATAAAATGAGATGGGGACTCAGACAGCATAGGGAGATTCTAAGGTCTGTCTGGGGAGATGTCGGTTCAATGGGCACACCAGACCTTCCCAGCCACATTCATACTGTTCATAATCCTCCTCCCCTCCTCTGGTTCATAAAATTCCTCAATATCATAATCCTGAACCACTGGGACGGACAGACTGACCTTTTACCAGATAGTGGTGGTTGGACGGACCCTGGACAGTGACTGGACAATTTGTATGGCTTTTGCTTATCTCTGCAGCAGTTGGAGAAGGAATTTTGGACTCCAGACCTGCTGATTTTCTTGTTTTCTTTATGAATTGGTTCCTCAGAACCAGCTTTTCTTTGCCGAGAAGTCTGGCCCTGGTCAGAGGCACTCCCTCTGGTTCAGTTGGCACCCGAACGGGCTGGCCATCCGGGTCAGCGGACTTTTGGCCTCTCGTTCCTGAGCCTGCCCAATCTTTTTTCCAGGGTGGCTGCAGGGAAATTCTTATACCTGGCAGTCTGACTGGAGGTGGTCAAACCCCAGACAATAAACACATGTGGTGTGTGGGTCAGCCTTGGCAAAGACTTCCCACAAACATCACAGTGTTGAAACCCAGTGGGCCCGTTTTTCTTTGGGTTTCTCAGACATAATGCCAGCCTAACCAAAAACTTGCCCTTTTAACGGCAGTGCCAGGCAAGACACCCTTATCGGTTCCTAACCGCTCTAAAATAGTAACTTTTAGTTTTAAATGAGTTTTAAACCCACTGATCGGTTCAAAACCGAACCGATAACTTACAATTTCCACACAGACAAAACCTTCATTTACTTACAGTTACCTCAGATAGAGCTTGAACCGAACGGTTTTGCGGTTAAAATAAAACTATTCTCGGTTAAATCAACCGAGAAACACTTTAAACCGAGAAATGAACGAGCAGAAGGAGAAATCTCCGAGCGACTGTTCACTGAGGCGGAGTAAAGAATCTGACAGTTCAAGTTTGAAATGACACAGATAGAGTTGCTCTCGTGCCAAAATTCTATTTTGGAATGGTTTTAACCATTTCACTCCGGGGCAGTTCTAGAGCTGGATCAAACTGCTAATGTCTATAATATAGCAAGACTTCATGTTGTTTGAAAGGGCTGTTTTTTGGGCCAGCCTGTCTGCCTGCTGTCCCTGAGAGGGAAATTGAAGTTTATTCAGACTGAATCTGAATTGTGAGGATGATTTAAGCCACAGAACTGTGACTAGGCCTTAACCTGAAGAAGACAAAAGATTTGCTGAATGCGATCGGCCTGTCAGAATTTCCAGCCACCTTTGAACTTCCGGTTTGTGCAGAGACTCTGTAATTGCGACCGGATAGCAATCTGCCTGGTACAGTAGAACTTCTTACATGTAAATGTGCTGTGTGCTGTTAGTGAGTCGTGATTTGGTAACCCACTGTGTGCTGAACTGTGTTCTGCTTGCTGAAGGCTGCATCCAGCTCCAGCGGACTAAATCCATTTGCATCTCCATTTGCCCTGGGTCTTGCCACACTAGCCCAGCCAGACAACCTGCTACACAGAGAAAGCCATCAACGAGAGACCTGCCTGGGGATCAGCCCCCTGCTTAATGCCTTGAACAGGAACGACGCCTCGGTGATTCGTGTGGGCCCAGCTTCTCCTGGCACTCCAGCTCAACAACCTGCAGTCTCAATTTCGTCCTGCCTTTGTCCTGTATTTGGTATCGTGAGTAAACATCAGGTTAGCTCCCTGCAACAACAGCTAAATCTAAAGTGTTGTCATCTGATTGCTTTGTTGTCTTTTCCTTCACGAACTGAGCCCTCCGGCTCCAGATTACAAATAGTGTGTGTTGCGCATGTTGCTTTCTTCCATCACAGGGCCCCAACCAGCTGTGACTCCAGCCTACCCCCGAGCAACGGTCCTGGCTAGCCCACCTTTTTCCTAACTGGGTACCCAGAGTGTGTGACTGTGTAGGGACTCTGAAGTGCATGCACAACTGTCTGATTGATTTAGCCTTTAAGCCAATCAACCTGATTATGCCCCTCCCTTGTTCAAGTCCCCTGATTAAATCAGATCTAATTCTTTCTGCATTTAACCTGACTGTGGTTCCAGTTTGTGCCAAGAGTGCTGTACTGTTGCTATTTGCTGTGCATAACCTTGCATGGTGAATAAGAGTCATTGTGAAAGTGATTATTGTATATTGTTCAGGCCACTAGAAGGGAAAGGGGGGGGGTTACAGTGTCCCGGGAGGGCTGTGCCCAGGTTAGCTTGACCACTAACAACCCTGACCTCTGGGTGGAGGCACCCGTTTTAGTACCCAGGCCCCTTAACCTGCTACTAGCCAAGCAGGCAGGGGGTAGTAGCCCTTGGGATAGCACCACCTAGGGGTTACATACCACTCTCTGTTTTCTGCCCGCCAATCAGTTTGCCACCCAGTTGACCAACCTTGGACCCACCCCGAGCCTACCCAGCTTATTAATCATGACAATGGATACCTCAGGGTCTGGATGGGGTGCCTATTTAGGGTCATTTTAGACTCATGGCATATGGACCAATCTGGAGTCCATTCTTCATATCAATATTCTAGAGCTAAGGGCTGTTCTTCGTGGTCTACAGGCCTTTCAAGCACATCTCAATCCCGGTCTCTTGCTGATTCAGACAGACAATGTCAGTGTTATGCACTATACAAACAAACAGGGGGGGCATGCACTCCATATTCACTATGCAGGGAAGCAATGAATTTATGGTACTGGGCTATGTCTCACAGCCTTAAGCTGTGAGCTGTGTTTCTCACAGGTGTCCAAAACATCGTAGCAGACAGGCTAAGAAAGTCTCAGGCCCTAACTCACTAATAGAAACTGTTGACTGCAGTGATAAACAGCCTTTTTGCAAGATGGGGTCATCCCAAGTTCGACCTTGTTGCATCCCCACACAATGCAAAACTGCAGCATTTCTGCTTATTCGCTTCAGAAACTAGAGTTTTCTGGCACAACACATTGTTCCTCTCCTGGACAGGGAAGTTTCTTTATGCCTTTCTTCCAATCCCTCCCATTCAGAGGGTTCTGCTCAAGCTGCAGGTGGAGCATTCCAACCTAATACTGGTGGCTGGCACTGGGTCCAAATAGTGGCATCAACGATAGTGTCAGCATGGTGTGCACAGTAAAAATGGCACCGATTCTTTTTTGGGGAGACTCTGCCCCCTGCACCCCCTTTCTTTAGGATTCTCACTCCATGGGGGAGCGAATCCCAGGGAAAGTTAAAATTCACGGAGTCATTATGGCCCCATGTAAAAAAATGTCCAAGTCCCGAGGTGTGCTAAAAGGTTGGAGACCAGGATTAGAACCCTGGTCATCACCACCGCTGGCCATGCTGCTCGATGCCCAGCCCTCCACACCACAGGAGCAGCTTGGCCAGCCTCCTGGCTCCTGGTGCTCTTGTCCTGAACACAGGACCATGGACAGTGACCAGGGGAGCATTTATAGCATGCGCTATAAATCCCCAGTCACTGTCCGTGTGAGCGTTTACCAGACTAGTGCCATATTGTGCGGTACTATTCTGGTAGTGCTCAATTGACGGTGTACCCTGGTGGCTCTCTTTTGGCCTTGCCAGACTTGGTTTCCACTTCTGCAGCACTCAGCAGTGGAGCCGCCTGTTCAGCTCCCTATGTGTCAGGTACTGCCGTTTCAGGCTCAAGGGTCCCTGGTCAATCTGGGCCTGTGGTCTCTGCATCTACATGCATGGCTCCTGAAGACATAGCCATTGCCTGTTTTGGGGTCTCGCCACAGGTAGCTGATGTCTTGAAAGGCAGGGAACCTACCTCTTAGGTGATAAGTTAATTTCACATAAGTGATATGTCAGTCAGGATCTGTTGCCATTGAGTAACTGTCAATGCCACTAGCTGTAATCACAGCCTAGTTACGGCCTTTCTTGTAACTAGGCAAAACAATGTTTTAATGATGTAGAGTTAAGCCTTCTCCCCTCAGGGAAAATAGATAACAGGATCATGGCAGCATTAATAAATGATGGGTCCAGTGAAAGTAATAGAAAATGCTACTTCAAGTTTTCTCAGTATTCTCCAAGTGTTAGGCAGGCCCAAAATATATGGGCATGACGAGGACTCTCCCCTTACCCATACCCTCAGCATCTGTATGAATTTGCCATATAGGTATCCTGAATCTTGGGTGTACAAAAATATCTAATAGGGCATTTCAAGGCAAATTCCCACCAAACTGTGGATGCTGTAGTTTTTAGTGGGCGGAGAGAGTACCTGGTTCAATTCCCATAAGTGCAAGAAGTCTGCAACTCCTGATTCCATTTATCTAAAATGTAGTTCACATTGTGTTTCCACCCATCCTGCAGACCTTTGTATAGGTGCCCAGTCAGATGCAAACAACAATCCCCTTTTAGGGTGCCCATAAAAATATTGAGGAGAAGTGAAGGTAGGTGAGGAAGTAGAGGGGTACCTTGAGTAGTATGCAATAAATATGTGCAAATCTGTAAATACCTGAAATGTTCCTGTCCTGTCAAGCCATAAGTGTCCTGAAAATGCTGGAAGGGAAGCACTCTCTGTTTATTCAGAAACTGACATATATAAATATATATATATATATGTTTACGCAATGGGGTGGAGATAGACAAAGTGTGATAAATCCATTTATCTGAGTAACTGTGCACATAAATTTCATTTATGTATACAGTGCTTATGGCATCAGCCGTTTATCTATACAGTGCTTATGTCATTTAGAATGTTCGACCTCAGTGGCAGTATTAACCATATTCAAATGCAAATAACTTTAAAACAAAAAATGATAGCATGGTACTGTGAGGACGAAAGTTGTTCAGCATGGAAATATCTACAAAATGAGTGGTGTTTAATTTATTGATACCTTTTAGATTTTTTGATAATTAGCACAAACACAGCAGAAAATTCATTTTTCTTTTCATTTTGTCCGCAAACAAATGTAAATAACTTTAAAATGAAAAATGATAGCATGGAACTGTGAGCACAAAGTTTATTCCATACAGAAATATGTACAAAATGAGTGGTATTTCAGTTATAGTTACTTTTTAGTTTTTTCAGAATTAGCGAAAAACAGCAGAAAATTCCATTGTTGTACACTTTTTCATCAAACAAATGCAAATAACTTAAAAAACAAAAATGATAGTATGGTACTCTGAGCACAAAAGTCGTTCAGCATAAAATATCTACAAAATGAGTGGTGTTTCATTTCTAGATTCCTTTTAGATATTATATAATCAGCAAAAAATGGCAGAAAATTCAATTTTTATTCACTTTTTTGACTAACAAATGCCCCCTACGAAAGCAAAAACAAAAGAATTGCATAAATGGAATATGCAATGGATAACTCGTGTAATAAATCATTTATCTGCACTCGAGCAGTTTGACCTCGGACACCTCACTCGTGGCTTCACGCCACTCGTGAAGTTATCCGAGGTCAAACTGCTCTTGTGCAGATAAATCATTTATTACACTTGCTTCCATTGCATATCCTATATATATATATATATATATATATATTTATACAACGGGGTGAGTGATAAATGAAAGTGATAAATCATGATATTCTCACTGGAGTGTGATAAATTTAAGAACTGATATTTATCACCACCGCGCAAACCTACACAAAGCCGTGCAAATTGTAACTTTTGCAACAACAGGTGCCCCTATTGTATAAATCGGATACATGATGTGCACTCGTGTGATATGGAAAATATTTTCACTCCTGCACAGTGACCTCTGGATACTCACTCGTGGCTTCGCTATTCATGAGTTCAGAGGTCACTCTAGAAGAGTGAAAATATTCTCCATACTACACTAGTGCCCGTCAGGTATCCCCTATATAGATATATATATATATGTGTGTATATATATATATATATATATATAGTGCAGCCCTAATTGTTGCCACCACTGAAAAGTCAGATGTAGTTGTAAGAGGGTAAATTCTCTGCCTCCAGCCAAAAATCTGCAATACCAAAGAAAGCTGAAGTACTCTGGGAACTTAATAAAGCAACACCACTGCATCAGTGTAACACCTGTATATGTAGTGAAGTCCTGTAGGGTAAATTGCCCAAGAGGGTATGAAAAAACATATTTTGAAGTATCAAACAGGTCATTGAGATGGAACTCAGTGTATTTCCAGAGACAGATGCAAGCGGGGAACTCCAATTGCAGACTATGCAGAGCTATGCTGCTATCTCAGAGGTGCGGATGTTAGGGAGAGTTGCCCCGCATTGCTCCTTAGGGAACTGCAGTGTGGGAAATTGGATTCCAGGCCAGGCCCCCCACCCAGAAAGCAGGAGATCAGTTTATCCCAGGAGATGAAACAGCATTTGGAGGTGAAGACTGGAAGAGTCTGCAACAGCTATAATGCTCTAGGGAGTATTACCATTCAAACAGACTCTGCTTTAGACTATACTTTAGAAAAAAAGTCTAGGGATGGGAAATTCCACTTGTGTAATTGGCTCATAATTTAATAGTTCAGAATTGGCCAGATTTTGTGGGATATATACATTCCAAAGTATGTGATAATAGACTTGTTCTATTTGAAAGGAGAGTGAGCCTTCAGATGTCTGGAGGGAGGAAGATTGAAGTGCAGGAGCTTGTTTTTTTGCAGGTTCAGATGAAAACTTGAAACATCACCATATGACTGTAGCTCCTGCCAGGCCTCCAGTACCAAGTTTTGAAGAGCGAGCAAGGTTAAGAGAATATCATTTACATAAAGGTTCCTTCTGAATTCCCTACCCCCTAGGGGACTCCCCCACATCCCTGTATTTTGTCTGATTATTATATCCAAAGGCTCTATATAAAGTGCAAACATAAGGGAGAGAGGGGGCACCCCTGTCATGTTCCGTGGTGGTGGATGGGAGGGCTGCAGGATCCATTCACTGTTATAGGCTTGTAGAGCAGTATAAACATTTAGAAGTCAATATAAACATGAAGAGGAGTCATGAGGCCATGTCAAAAGCCTTCTCAGCAGCAAGGCTGAGAAGGACTGGGGAATAGATGAACATTTAAGTGGAAGGTTCTCTGAATATTATCCATGGTATATCTTTTGTGGATAAACCCTGACTGGTCTGGGTGGATGACAGAAGGAAAAAGGGGGTCCAGCCTCTGGGTCCAGATGCCCATGTAGATTTTATAATCCATAATGAGAATGGATATGGGGCAGTAGGAGGTGGGGGAGCTGGGGACTTTGTCAAGTTTTAAAATTCCAGAGATCGTAGCTGTAGTCCAGCTAGGCAGAGGGATCTGATTGTCCTACACTCCCTGAAAAGCCTAGAGCATGGTAGGAAGGAGTCGGTCTGAGAAAGCTTTGAAGAACTCTGCAGGGAACCCATCAGGTCCTGGGCATTTCAGAGTTTTAGCAGAACCCAATACTGACCTAACATCTTCTAGTGTAACCAGGGTTGTCAAAAGCTGGGTTTGGCGTTCTGTAAGGCAGGGGAGCCTCAACTTATCCAGATAGACCTGGGATGCTTTGGGGAGGTGGGTTTCCCCTCTACATAGAGGGTTTTAGAATGCTTCATCATGATATGCACTCTTTACTTACTGGTATGCTCCAGATTTCCAGGGTGTAGGCACCTATGCTGTGTGATACATGCCTCCTTCCTCTGGGCTTGTACACGGCGGGCTAAGAGTCAAGTTTCTCGAGCCCCCCCCCCTCATAATATGATTGCTTAGGCAGGCGAGAGAGAGTTCTACTTTTTCTTGAGGTACCTGTTGTAATTCAGCTTTAATGGCTGCAGTTATCAAGCTGTGGTACTTGATGTGAATTAAGGTGCTGTAGTGTAGATTACTTATCAGGGTGACCAGGTGTTGATCTCGCATCTGTTCCTTGTGGGTGGCATAGGCAATGATCCACCCATGGATCAATGTTTTAATGGTGCCCCATAGTATGGGATCACTAACGTCTCCCATGTCATTGTCCAGGATGGCTTGTTGGAGATCATCTGTGAGTCGGGATTTAAAGGCAGCATCCCAAAGGAGGGAAAGATTCATGTGCTGAAAGGTACATTTTATGCACTGTCCTAAAGTTACTTTTAGCAGAAGCCAGTTATGGTCTGTAAGGAGTCTAGGGCCATAGGACATACCCTGTACCGCGTGGAAGTGTTCATTGGTCATGATAAAGTAATCAAGTCTGGCAAAGGTTTTATGACTAGGTGACTAATGTGTGTATGTTTGGTCTGAGGGAAAGAGGCATCTCCAGATGTCTGTGAAGACTTAATGTTGAAACATGTGATGTAAAAAGACCCTGCGAGTCCCCTACCCCTGCGGCTCCACTTTACTCCTCAAGAACTCCCTATCTAAAACCTGTTTCAACATCTAGCTCCATTGCTAAATTTGATACCTTTCTGCTTGTTTTTCATTTATTCTTTTATTGGTGGAAACTTCAGAACTGTCAGCAAGTTAGATAACTTGTATGTGCCTTTTCTACTTTTGCCTATACAAGTACCGTACTGCATATCAAATTTAAACTGGTTTAACTGATAGTTATAAGGATTTAATCTGCTGTTTTTACTAAAATTGCACTGTGCCAGTGATTTAAACTACTGTTCTTGTAAAGTTGCACTGTGCTTTCTTACTCTGCTTTTTTTCCCCCTGCTCTCTCCTACTGCATCTCCCCTGCTGGGAACCTCCTTTCCCCTCCTCCTCCCTTCTACTTACTTTCTACCACATCCCAGTTTAAGTCCTTAAATTAATCTGCTCCCTCCTACCTCCCCTCAGGCTCTCCCTGCCCTGATCAGGCGCGGTGAACAATGCAAACCGTGGGTCGGCTCCTGAACCAGCCGACCAACCCAGCCCATCTCCACAGGTAAATGGTTCCCCACCAGCACTTTACACCGTCTCCCCACCCACCCTATCTGGGAAATTTCTTATATAGCTACAGCTAGTCACATGACCTGGGGTGAAATTTACTAAGTCTCCGCTTTCCCATTTGCTGCTTATACACTATAACCACTACAGGCTTTACTCCTGCTGCCAAATTCTACTTGCCACAGTTAAGTCAACCCCCTGATCAGATGGTTGTAGATGGTAACCTTACCTCCAACCCTGCCAGTATCACCACAGCTCTAAACTCCACGTTCACTGACCTCAGCCATGTCCTCCCCTAACTTTTTGACCCCACCTGCCCAATCCACCCCGCTCCCCTTTCATCTGATTCATCACACGGAGGTGGCAAAACCCTACCTTATAAAAGCCCTAAGCCTCTCCCACTATAGTAGTGATTCCCTAGACCTGAGGCTCACCTCACACTACTGAAAGTCCTTGACCCCTCACCTACATTCTAAACTGCTCCCTCTGTCAAGGGAAATTCCTCACCCACTGGAAATCGACTTCCATTACCCCCATCTACAAGAGTGGGGACCGCACTTCGACCAACAACTACTGTCCCATCTCTATTCTCCCCCCTTATCTAAAGCATTAGAGCGTATCGTATCTGATCAACTCACTGACCACTTAACCAAATATAATCTACTATGTAAACAGCAACATGGCTTCGGAAAGGGACATAGTACCACTACAGCTCTTCTTGAGTTCACCTCACATGTCCACTCCGCTTTGGACCATGGCCACATCTCTGGTGCAGTCTTTGTGGATCTCTCTAAGGCTTTTGATACCGTCAATCATGCCCTCCTACTGACCACTCTCTCCTCTATTGGCTTTTCCAGAGACACTCTAAGTTGGTTCACTGACTATAAGTCGGATAGGACACAACAGGTCAAGATTGGCACCACCCTGTCCACCAGCCTTCCAATCCGTTCCGGTGTCCCACAGGGCTCCATTCTTGGCCCTCTACTATTTAGTCTGTACCTAAACTCCCTCCCCTTGTCTTGCACCAGCAACCTACTCCTATACACAGATGATGCTGTCCTGTACGCCTCCAATCCAGACCCACTTAAACTCCACCAAGCCCTCCAACACTCTTTCAGTGAAGCTGAAAAATGGTTCTCTGCCCAACGCATAATACTCAACTACAAGGACCACAGAACACCCTTAAGAACCTCTGGTCCCAAATTCTCGATGCAAACCAGTCTCTGCTTGTTCAAGTGAACACTTTTAAATATTTAGGTGTCACACTAGACCCAGCCCACAGCTTCCAGCAGCATATCCATTGCCTATTAACTGCCCTTAACTCTAGAATTGGCCTGCTCTATTGCTACAAACACTGCCTCACACACAACACCCTATAGCTCACCATCTCATCCTCAGTCCTCTCTCTGCTGGACTACGGAATCCTCGTATACAATGCTGCATCCACCTCTGCCCTCTGCAGACTCCATCTCTCATTAAACAAAGCCTGCCATCTCACCCTCGACTGTTATCATTACACCCATACCTGCTCCCTCTATAGGGACACAAACTGACTAAACCTAGACAACAGGATCAGGTTTCATACTTGCCTAATGGCCAAAAAGACTGTGCTCGGTCTTGCCCCCCCCGCTCTCTCCTCATTCATACATACACCCGACCACAGCGGACAAATGCACTCGTAGCTCTGGCAAGTCAGTGTTATTGCTTCCTCACTGTCAAATCTCCCAATCCCAAAGAACTTTCAGCTACAAGGCCTCGTTGTGGTTGAACATGCTGCCAAACCATATAACTAATGAAAATAGACTTGGCTCCTTCAAATCCCTGCTCAGGGAGCACCTTCAGTCCTCCAGCCCTTGTGATTGCCTCTGACCCTTTCGCTTAACCACTGCTTTTCCCTTCAGTGACAATGGTCCTGCCTGCTTTCCCCCTCCCGTACTGCTGGTTAGTGTTAATCTAACTGCTAGCTTTAAACATAACTCTTAGGTTCTTTTTTGCCTGTCTAAAATGCACTGAATCCACTTCCTATATTGACTATCAGCCTTAACACTGAACTAACTGAAACTATATGGCTGTGTTAAAGAATTGTAATTCTTTTGTTATACTTGTCTGTTAGCCCTCCACTGAATGACAGTGTACTCATATGCCTGTGCAAATGTACTGTAACTGTAATTATGCTGTCTCTGTACTTCAATGTTTCTGAAGTGGAACCTTTGTAAACGAGTCCTTGACTCAAAGGTCTTTCCGAATCATCAATAAATAAAATAAATAAATAAATAAGTCTCTTTTCTGTCCTACAATCTAACACCTAATAGCAGCTTATAACTTCTCCCCAACTTGCCTCCAAATTCTTCTTTCTGCAATTAAGTTTCCTTCTCTGTCCTACAAACTAAACGTCACTTAGCAGCTTATAACTTCTCCCCAACTTCCTACAAATACTCTCACTTGGTTGTATATTTTTTGCTCTGTACTGCAACCTAGACTATTACTTCACTTTGACTCTTAATTTCTGCACTCCTGAACCTCCCCAGATTCTAACCATCCTCTTTCTTTTTAATTCGCTCTACACATTGTCTTTATCTTACTAATAGGCTGGTGCCCCATGAGCATGACTCTCAATCAAGCCATGTGTATTCTCGCTCCCTGCGTTATTATATTATTTCTACCCATTCTTTCTCAAAATAACTTCTCAATACTTCTACCCACTTCCGATGCTGTGCCACCTACATTCCATACTCCTCTCCGCCAGCATCCTGAGTTCCTCTACATTATAATCCCTGCTTCATATACTCACATATGGACACATTCACCAACTCTACCATGTGCATCTTTCCTAACTCTGCTCCACTCCTTGGTGCCACTGATGCAATTAAGCTTGCACCCATCTCCTGCTAAACCCATTAACTTTTCTACAAGGTCACCATCGGCTAGGCCCTGGTATAAAAGCTCAAAAATGCACTACTTTATCATTGCAATCCTACTCCTATCAGTGGGTGACATCAACCCCAATCCAGGCCCAGCCCCCTCTGTTCCCTCATATGCCACTAGTAATAACCACAGTGCTCCCCACTCAAACTATCCTATCCTTCCCCGAGGTCTCAAGCTCCTTCATCTTAATATACATAGCCTACTACTGAAAATGTACCTACTGAAACCACTTACTGTAGCACTCTATCCTGACATTCTCATTGTCAGAATCCTGGCTTAATAATAAAATGGCTACTGATACTATAACTATCCCTGGCTACATCACTTCCTGCCAAGACCATGTCAGTGGGGGTGGGGGGAGTGGGGTGGCCATCTATACCTCCTCCACTATACAATTCACAACCATCCTATTTACTTAAATCCCCTCAGCCTATGAGGTGCTGCTCTTAAGGCTGTCCATCCCCTTCTCCATCCCTATTTTCATCGTAGGTGTTTACTGTCACCCTGGTCTCTCTGCCACAGTGGCTCTTGACCTTGTTACTTCAATTGTTTCCCTAGCTTCACCTGGTGAGCTTTATATTATGGGAGACTTCAACATAAACTGGCTGGCTGACTCCCAAAGCAAGGTCCGAAATGACATTGCAGCTCATAACCTGTCGCAATTAATTCAAGAGCCAACCAGACTAAATAACAAAACAACCATACCCTGATCGATTGGCT
The DNA here is from genome assembly GCA_016271365.2 of Neoceratodus forsteri. Classification (NCBI taxonomy): domain Eukaryota; kingdom Metazoa; phylum Chordata; order Ceratodontiformes; family Ceratodontidae; genus Neoceratodus; species Neoceratodus forsteri. The sequence continues at coordinate 1,345,228,865 of CM028129.1, read as the reverse complement.
CTAACTTCTTACCCACATAGGGTCATTCAATCTGGACTACTTCCTGATGCATTGAGTGACCACCACATGATATACATGGTTGGAAAAATACATGGACCCAAGGTCCCTCACAAAATCCTTCTAACCCATTCTTACAAATCCCTAGACTTAACTCCCCTCTTACACAACCTGAGTCATACAGATTGGACACCTGTCTCAGAAGCCAATACTGTTGACAAAGCTCTAGACTGCTTTAAAGAAAAATTCACTAGTACTGTACGTGGAACCACTATGCTCCTGTTAGGTACTCCAGAGTCCAGGGTAACCACCTCCCCTGGGTCACCTCTGAGCTTCTGGCTTGCCAGAGGGTGCAAGACCATGCGTGGAAGACCCACAAAGCCTCCAAGCAGATGTGACCTTGTGGCTTACCGCTCCCTCAGGAACTCCTGTACAAAAGCTATTTACTTGGCCAAGGCTGACTACTTCCAGACTACCTTCCAAACTAATTTGAACAACCCCTCTAAATTCTGGAAGGTAGTCCATGCCCTATTCTCACCCCTTCAGCTCCCCCACCCCTCTTCTCAAAATCAACAACTCTCTTATATCTGACCACCTTGCAGTCGCAGCTGAGTTTAACTCCTATTTTATCTCCTGTGCCTCTGCTCTCCTGTCCTCCTTCATACCTTCACTGCCCACTACTTCTCCCATCTAACCCCCACAAAGCGTACACTCCCCTCAGAGAGCTTCTCATTTGTCAAATTATCCTTTGAAGACATGCTTGACACTCTTCTTGCACGTAATCCCACAAAAGGCAGCTCACCAGACGGACTAGACCCCAAACTCCTTTACTTATCTGCACTTGCCATCTCACACCTGCTGTCTATGATCCTAAACTTCTCCTTCTCCACTACCTCTATGCCAACTGCCTGGAAGCATGCTGTTGTCCTTCCTCTCCCTAAAGGTGGTGACTCCGCCACTCCTGGGAACTCCGGCCCTATCTCTCTCTCCGCCCCACCCTTGCAAAGTTACAAGAACATGTGGTTCCTACTCAACTCACCTCCTACCTCTCTAACTCCTTCTTTTTCACTCCTTTCCAATCTGGGTTCCAGAAGTACCAGTCCACCACCACCTCTCTTCTTAGGCTCACAGACTCCATCCTATCTGGGATGGACAGCGGCCTAATTACCTATACCATCTTTGTCGATCCAGCCAAGACTTTTGACATGGTCTCCCACTCCCTACTTCTAACAAGCCTCACGGCAGCAGGCCTGTCAGGCTCTGCCACTAACTGATTCAAAGCCTACCTCACAGGTCAGACTCAACCAGTTAGAATAGCTGACTCAATATCCCTTCCCCTCCCCTCCCTATTAGTACTGCGGTAACCCAGGGCTCAGTACTAGACCCACTCCTCTTCTCCATTTTTCTAAATGATCTCCCATTAGTCTGCACATCATCCTCCATCCACATGTATGCAGACGACACTGTCTTGTTCACTTCCGGCAAATCACCCACCGATGTTGAAGGCCGACTTCAACAAGACTTCGACAATGTTCAGAAGTAGCTTACATCGCATCAACTATTTCTCAATGCCAAGAAGACAGTCTCCATGACCTTTGGCATGAAGCAGAGACTCTAGGCTGCCCTCCTTCCACACACTCGATGGGACTGCTCTCGAGGACATCTCCTCATTTAGATACCTTGGAGTTTTGCTTGACTGTTACCTCAACTTTGCTAGACATATAGACGCCATCCTGAAAAAATTATGCCCCAAGCTGGGTGCTCTATTCAGGAACCATAGAAGCATTCCTCTACCGGTAAGGCGTGAACTCATCCAGAAAATGATTCTGCCAATCTTTGACTACTGTGATGTAGTCTACAGTGCTGTCCCCCCCCCCACTTCATCCCTAACCAGATTGGACACCCTTTTCAACTCTTTCTGTCACTCCTTCTGTCACTTTGCCCTGGACTCCCCCGTACTGACCACTGTGACCTTTATCATTCGCATGCTTCCCCTTCACTTGCTGACAGATGGCACTCACACACTGCTAAATTTATCTCTAAATTCAGATTTGACTACCACCCTTCCTTCCTATCTTCCTCTTTATCCCCCCCCGGACTTGCAAAGCTGGGAGTAGGAGAATGACTGAGCTCTGCTTGAGGGAAAAGTCACTTTGATGTAGTGGGCCGTCACTACAGGAATGTGTTCTTGTAAGGGTCTGAGGTCTGGGGAGTAAAAGGATAATAAGTAACAATCTTGGGGGGGGAGAAGGTGAGGTCAGAGTTAGCAGTATGCCCATGAGTTAATACACAACATTAACCTCAATCAGAGTCCAAAATGTTCATCTGAGGGCTTTCTTTTCTTTCTTTTTGTTTTGGTAACTGGGTAGGGTCCACTAGGCACAAGTGTCTGTTTTCAGGGGGCAACCCGGGAGCACTGGGGTGGTTTAGTGACTTGCTCAGAGTCACAGAGTATGCAAGTGGATGTTGTGTGAATCATACCCAGGTCTTTTGGATTTATCAAACTCATTCACAGCTTGTTATTCTAACCTCTGGGCTACACTGAAAGCCCCATTCAGCACCAAACTGCCCAACAGTGAGAAGCAAAGCAGCTGATAAAGTATTGATCTTACTTCGAGAGGGCTCTCGCAGTAGGTAATAACCATTAGGACTAAAATCGCCAGGCACTAGGACCACACGGAAAACTTTAGCTAGCAGTGTCTGGCGGGGGACTGCCCACCCAACGTCATGTGACGGATGTCAGTGTGACACTATATAGTGGACGGTCCCCAAGCCCGCCCTCCAGATCTTTCCCGCCGTCGACCTGCGCATGTTGGACTTCGCAGAGAATGCTGCTCCAGTCAATTGCCATTTTTGCTTAAGTATTTCACCATTTTTTTCTTTATTTTCTGTATTTCTAGAAAAGTAAATCTTTTTTTGTGCATGTCTTTTCCGACGCCTTCCAAGTCACATAAGAACAAGTGCGATTCCTGCAGCACTCATCTCCCGCTCAAGGACAGCCATTCCCTCTGTCTTTTCTGCCTGGGACCAAGCACAAGACCAAGGACTGTGAGGCCTGCCAGAGTTTCAACCAGGCCACATGGAAATGCTGCCAACAGGCCCTGGAAGCCCACATTCTCAAACTAAAGATAGCTTCCATGGAGAAGGAGCTGTGGAAGCTGCAGGAATTGTCCTCCTGCGGGTTCTTCAGAGTCTCATAAGAAGAAGAAGGACAAGGAAAAGCACTGAGACCATGATCGGTCTCTTTCCTGCCCACGGCCACTCTTGGGGGGCTGCAGACACTGAGTGGCCGCCTGCTGACGCAGGTTCCACTCCTCCAGCCAAGCCTGCTTCCTCTTCCATGGAGCAGCCCTTGGTTCCCCCACCTGAGCTGGTTACAGTTCAGGCGGGCGATTCCAATGTTCCAGAGAGCTCTGACACCCTTAGGCCCCTCAAAACCTCAGGGCCTAAGTCTGGTGCATGGTCAATAAGTCAATTGTCTGCTTCTCTGACGACTGCCTGGCCCAGGCTGATAAGCTGCATGCCAGCTCCTCTGGCATCTGCCCAGCCACTGCGCTTTCACTGGGCCCCGATAACAGGCCTGATGTTGATCCTTTGGATCAGTGAACGCTGCCGCTCTTGCCGCAGCCCTCCCCAGAGGGTCCTCCCTGTCAGGATCCTCCTTCCCCACCTCCCCTGGTGGAGACTCCGGGCTCACCCATTCATTCTGAGCTGGAGTTGGAGGAGTGTCTGCCTGACACCACCCTAATGCCAGGGCTGGAATACCTGACGTTGGACCTCCTTCAGGAGCTGGCATCTCTTGCGCAGTTGGCTTCCCCATCTAGGCCAATTCTCCCACCTCAGATCTGCAGCTTATCCATTAGATAGGGAAATGGGCAGACTAGGTGGGCCAAGCAGTCCTTATCTGCTGTTAAATTCTATGTTTCTATGTTCTACGTTAGATTCTGGTGAGACCCTCCACTCCTTTGAGGCCGCCGCCGGAATTTCCTCTGGCAGGTCCGGCATCAGACCTGACGTTACTGGGCCCTTCTCACCCTCCATCAGGGCCCCCTTCAGGCCCCATGGCCCTCCTTCTGGGCCTTCACCTGATTATCCACCATCAGGGACACCATCTGGGCCCTTGGCTCCACCGTTGAGGCCTTCATCAGGCCTCCTGATGCGGGGGCTCCTGCCAGGCTTCCATGTGCCACACTACCCTTCGCCAGGGTATCTGCCACCAGGGTATCAGTCACCAGAATGCCCAATGCTGGGGTATCTGATGCCAGGCTATTCAAACTATGGTATGTCGGGTCTTCGTTACCCAACACTGGGCTATGCGATGCCGGATTATCATTTTCAAGCCTACCTGCCCATCTATCAGCTCCCCCCACCTCCTCCTCCTCCTCCTCCTCCTTCTTCTCCTCCTCCACTGCCAGCCGGCTGCAGTTTCCACACTGATCCACAAGGACCCTATGCTGGGATTCCTTTTACCAGGGGAGTCTAGCCCCTCTACCTCGGGACAGGCCTCGCGCCCTGCCGTGGTAACTGGTATTGACTGGGGCCTCGTGGCCTCATTGCAGGAGGTCCCGCTCCCATGGGCTCTGTCCCCGGACACAAGCCCATCGTTGGACTTGGACTCTGACTCCTCTGCCTCCTCTCCTTTGGGCTTTGAGATCCCTCCTCTGGAGGATCCCAAGCCCAAAGGCTCTTCCAAATGTCCTCCAGAGGACCCCTCTTTCTCAGAGATCTTCCAGAAGATTCAGGAGGCAAATGGGTGGAAGACTGAGGATCAGGACCCCCAACGTAAGAGGTTGGCAGAACACCTAGATATGCCCAAGCTGTCCCCACTGCTCATCCCTCCATGGATTGGACCACATGAGGGCCTGGCCTTCACTGTCTGGCAGCAGCCTGTGTTGGTGACCATAGTCACCAAGAAGGTGGACAATCGAGCCCCTGAGGGCAAAGACCACCCTAGTTCCCATCCCAAACCGGACTCAGTGGTCATTAATGCAGCCCATGACCATACGGCTAAGCCTAAATATATGAGCACCTCCCCTCCAGACAAGGAGTTGAGGCAAACACCAGTTCAGGCGCAAAGTTTATTCATCTTCCACACTGGCCCTTAGAGCACTGAACTGCCTGGCACACATGACTGTGTACCAGAAATCTATGCCGAGCCAGCTGAAGTCGGAATTTCTGATAAAAAAAAAAAAGATTGAAATGGGGGTTCTTGTGACTGTGTTCGTGGGGACAGGACTGAGGAACTCTGAACAACTAAAATTAAAAGTTCGGCAAATCTATAAAGTAAAAGAACTTACTAGATAGAATAAGTAATTTTTTACAGACTTGCTGAAGGGGTTGTGTGACTCAACCTGCCCTGAGGTGGTTTATGATAGGGTAGAGAGCAACAAACAACAAAGGGAATGAGGAGAAAAGATAAGAAAAAAGAACTGTCTGAAAGTGAACTACACATATTTTTTGTGAACTAAAACTTTGCAGCTAGCTAGCTTTCTAGCTTAAGCTTTGCTACATTGGTGTGTGGTTTCTTTTTATTGCTGTGGGCGGACCATACAGCCATCTTGCTGTCTGTAACTTGAAAATGGAGTATTGTGGAACACATTTTTTGACTTTTCAATGTATCCTTCCACATCTATAAATCCCTATGCCAACTAACATAAAATAATCCCTTCTTTCTGTTTAGAATGTTGGAGACATAACTCTAAGCTGCTTATCAGATGACCATTAGGAAACTAAAACAGCTTTCTAAAATATTGGTTGCCTATTAAACTGGAGAAGGAGATGTGTTTACCCCTTTCAAAATGAAACAACTTTGCACAATTAAATACTTGGCATTTAAACATTTTTAGCTACTAAATTCAGTTGGTATGTATTGTCTTTCAAGAAAGATTCATACCTCATAAATGTCACCCTTTCTCAGCAAATGATTTACACTGTTTTTTTAACCTTTTAAGACACAGATAAGCACTGTCAGACATATGCCAGGTCTTCAGTGAACTACTTTCCAAACTTAACATATAACAGCCTGTCAAGTACTGAGGTGGTGTGTGTGTGTGTGTGTGAGTGTGGTGGAGAAACAGTCAAACTCCTGGCAAGAGAGACCTCATCTAATGAATTAACTGTTGAAAAACCAGAAGAATGAGGAATTCATCTGTATAGTTATCTGATTCCTTATGTTCCCACACAGAGTTATAAAAAAAGTTAGTCAAAACAACTAAGAAAGAAATTTGTAGGGGACAACAGTTAAGTTTTTCTTGTGTTTTGGACCTCCAACTCAGGCTGTGGAACATAAGAAAAAATTATTCACCTTAGTAATGTTGTTTCTTCTAATGGAGTCTTGCTATATTATGACAATTGCAGTTTGTCCCACCATTAGAACTGCTCCGGAGGTGAAAGAGTTAACTCCATTCTAAGAATGGAACTTAGAGCACGAGCTCTATTAGAGAAGCTCTGTCTGGGTTATTTCAAACACAAACTGTCAGATCTTTACGAGCAAAAACTCACTAAGGTCTGTGTGGAAGCTGTAACCTACACTAGCCAACTGGCTACCTAAATATTAACACCCAATGCTGGTCCCAACACAAAGACTCAAGTCAGGGGACCAAAAGTAATAGTATAATATAATAATATGAGAAGTAATATAAGATAAAATAAAACACCACACCCCAAAACCCCAAGAAGGGGTGGAAAACATATAATGGGCATAACTAGTGCCCACACTAGGCTGCCCACCCCATACCCAAGTAGAAGTTCTGAGAGGGGCAGGCTGGGGGGGAGGTCATAATATAGCAAGACTCCATTAGAAGAAACAACATTACTAAGGTGAGTAATTTTTTCTTCAAACAACATGAAGTCTTGCTATATTATGACAATGCTAACTACACAGCAGTACCTCCATGGAGGAGGGACAGAACCTACTTAGGAATAGGCTCTGAAGCACAGCTGTGCCAAACCGAGCATCTCTCCTGGCCTGGACATCCAGGGAGTAATGCTTGGTGAAAGTGTGTACCGTTTTCCAGGTAGCAGCTTGACATGTCTCTAAGATAGGGATCTCTCTGGCAGCAGCTAGAGACGCTGTACCTCTGGTGGAATGAGCCCTCAGGCCAGAGGGGAGAACTCTCCCCAGTTTCTGATAACAAAATTGGATACAAGAGACAATCCACCTGGCAATTGATCTCTTAGTGGCAGGTCTCCTTTCCCGACCTCACCATAAGTGAGAAAAAGTTGGAGGGATTCAACCTGTGACCCTTGGTACGTTCTATATAGTAACTTAGGGCCCTCTTAACGTCTAAACTGTGCAATCTCCTCTCACCAGAGGAGGAATGTTCAGTGAAAAACACTGGAAGGGAGATAGATTGGTTAAGATGGAAATCTGAAACCACCTTAGGCAAAAACTTCCTGTTAGTCCTGAGGACTACCTTATCCCTGTGGAAAGAAATAAAGTCAGTTTCCACTGACAAGGCTTGCAACTCACTTATGCATCTGGCAGAAGTGATAGCCACTAGGAAAACAGTTTTCCAAGTTAAGTACTTAAGCTCTGCAGAAGACAGAGGTTCAAAAGGGGGTTGCATTAACTGAGCAATGCAAACATTAAGGTCCCAGGCAGGGGCCAGATCCCTAAAAGGTGGATTAGTATGAAGTAATCCTTTAAAAAACTTGGAAAATACAGGGTGAGCGGAAAGAGAGGAGGGCTTTCCTGCTGAAACAAAAGCAGAGACAGCTGCCAAATGTACTTTCAGGGTAGCTGGTCTCAGGCCCAGAGAATTAAGATGGACCATATAGTCCAAAACAATGGGCAAATCAGCAGATTCCGGGGAAATATGTTTCCCAGCATACCAAATGGAAAACCTTTTCCACTTAGAATTATAAGTAGCCCTAGTGGAAGGTTTCCTAGAAGCCTTTAGAATTTCAAGAACACCCTGAGAAAGGTGTAGGTCAGCAAATTCTAACTCCTCAAGAGCCAGGCCTTGAGGTTGAGGGATTTGAGGTTCGGATACCAAACTCTCCCCTGGGCACAGGTTAACAGGTTGTGATTCCTGGGGAGACACAAGGGAAGATGGACTGTTAGGGACAGAAGGAGTGGGTACCAGGGCTGCCTGGCCCAATCTGGGGCAATCAGAATCACCCTGCAAGGCTGGGAACTGATTTTGACTAGCACCTTGAAAAGGCGAGGAAAGGGGGAAAGGCATAAAGAAACTTCCCTTCCCAATCGAGGAGAAAGGCATCCAGGGGAACTGAGCCCAACACTGGGGGCCTGCAACAGAACAGTGGAAGTTGGTGATTGTCTGGGGCTGCAAAAAGATCTATCTGAGGGGTGCCCCATCTGGTAAAAACTATCCCCAGTACTTGAGGATCCAGAGACCATTCGTGATGGCCGTGGGAAATCCTGCTGAGAGCATCTGCTAGGACATTGTCCTTTCCTGGAAGATGAACTGCTATGAGGGAAGTGTTCAAGGAATAGGCCAGAGACCACAACTTCATTGCCTCAGTGCACAAGGCCGAAGACCGTGTGCCCCCCTGCTTGTTGATGTACCATTGTTGTGGTGTTGTCTGTTCTGACTTGTACCACTTTGTTCTGAACAGATGCAGAAAACACTTGAAGTGCTAAAAAGACAGCTCTGAGTTCCAGCAAATTGATGTGGAGCAGAGATTCCTGGGGGGACCACACTCCCTGAGTGGAGAGATCACCCATGTGGGCCCCCCACCCCAGGAGGGAAGCATCTGTAGTGAGGGTCAAGGAGTGAGACAGAGGAATGAAGGGGACCCCCAGTCTCAAATTGCTCTGATCCTGCCACCACTGGAGGGCCTGGATCAGGGTTCGGTCACTGGGACCAACTTGGAAAGGGTCTCTCTTTCTGAGACCAAAAGGCTCTCAAGTGAAACTGAATGTCCCTCATCTGAAATCTTGCTCCTTGCACTACGGCTGTGGACGCAGCCATGTGCCCCAGGAGCTGCAAAAGTGTCTTGCTGGTCGAGACCTGCAGAGTGAAGGAGGAGGCCAGAGCCACCAAGTTCCTTACCCTCTCTAAGGGTAGGAAGGCTCTGGCCTGCTTTGTGTCCAATTCTGCACCTATGAAGGTGAGCACCTGAACTGGTTCCAGAACTGAGTTTGGAAGATTTAGCAAGAAGCCCAGGGAGGTGAGTAGCTGCTGGGTAACTTGCAGGTGAGATTTTACCTGTTCTGGGGACTGGCCTACAATGAGCCAGTCATCCAGATAGGGAAAAACAACAATCCTTTGCCTCCTTAAATGAGCAACTGCTACTGCCAGACATTTTGTGAATACCCTTGGGGCAGAGGTGAGGCCAAAGGGCATTGCTCTGAACTGGTAGTGACTTGAGGGCAGTTCGAATCTGAGGTACTTTCGGTGGGAGCTTCTGATTAGGACGTGAAAATAGGCATCCTTGAGGTCCAGGGAGGCTAGCCATTCCCCTGGCCTTAGAGAGGGTAAAATCATTGCCAGAGTCACCATTCTGAACTTTGGTTTCAAAAGGTGTTTGTTCAGATATCTGAGGTCTAAAATGGGCTGCCATTTTCCTGTCCTTTTTGGGGTAAGGAAATATCTGGAGTACAGACCCTTGCCCTGATGTAGGGGAGAGACCCTTTCTACAGCTCTGAGAGCCAGGAAGGTTGAGACTTCTGTTTCTAGAGAAAAAGTCTCTAAAGAGTTTGCAGGTGGGAAAGATCTGATTCTCATCTTTGGGAACTTTTTGAAGCTGAGAACCAGACCCTGGCTTACTACTTCCAGGACCCACTTGTCTGAAGTTAGAGACACCCAGTTCTGAATGAAGTAAGCCAACCTGCCCCCTACGGGTAAAGGAGAATCGGCCCTGGGCACCCCATCAGGGTGTCTGTTTGGCAGGCGCTTTAGGCTGAGAGGTGGGAGCAGGCCTGCCCACACCTCGTCTGCCTCTGCCTCTGAAGAACCCCCTCTGAGCATAAGCAGAGGAGGCCTGGGTTTGGTAAAAAGGCCTGTGGAAAGGCCTACCCCTACCCTTGGGGGTCTGCCTCTGAGGAGTGGCTTGCCGCTCCTTGGCTTGGGCACTCTTATAGATAGTCCTATATTCATCCATTTTCTTCATATAATTCTCTGTCTGCTCCCCAAACAGAGAATTTGCCACCACAGGAAAATCCATAGCCTTAGTCTGAGTATCCTGTGACAAGCTAGTACACCTGAGCCAGGCCAACCTACAGCTACAGGCGTAGCCATGACTCTAGAGGATACATCATTAAAATCCACAGCAGCATGAAACTGCACCTTGATCCCTCAATGCCATCAGCAGCCACCTGTTCCAGCTCATCAGCAAGCTGGCAGAGGCCTGTTTGGCCAAAGCCATGACAGTGTCTCATCTAGATTTTTGATACCTTGCTACATAAGCCATGTAATTTGCTTGCCTGAGTCCCAAGGACGCTGCCATGTATTGTTTTTAGCCATGGCATCAATCTTCCTGGAATCCTTGTCAGGAGGATGTGAAGCCAGGGAATATTAGCTTTATCACAGGCTGCAGCCTGAACTACCTAACATGACTGCATTGCTGTGAAAGGAATTCTGTATCAGGACCTGACAGTGTGTACCTCCTGTCCATCTTTTTATCTACAGGAGGCACAAAATTAGGAGTTTTAAAATCTTTATTGTTTGTTTCTGAAAGATTTATGCAAAGGAATAGACAATCTCTAGACTCTGGTATATCCATCATTTCTATAAAATCAGGTTCCTCTTGCTCATCCACAGCTTCCTCTAATGGGAGCTGGAGGGTTTCAGCAACTTTTTTGTAAAACATAAAGTGAGAGGGGGACTCAGAAAGCATGGGGGGGATTCTAAAGGTCTGTCTGGGGAGATGTCCGGTTCAATGGGCACACCCAGACCCTCCAAGTCACATTCATACTGTTCATAGTCATCCTCCCCCTCCTCTGGTTCATAAAACTCGTCAACATCATATTCCTGAACCGATGGAACTAACCGAACCGACCTTTTACTAGATAGTGGTGGTTCGGACGGAACCGGAGAAAGTGACTGGACAATCTGAATAGCTCTTGCTATCTCTGCAACAGTTGGAGAAGGAATTTTGGGCTCCACACCTGCTGATTTTCTTGTTTTCTTTACTGGAATTGGCTCATCCGAGCCAGCTTTGCGTTGGCCCGAGGAAGTCTCACCCTGGTCAGAGGGCACTCCCTCCGGTTCGGTTGGCACTGAACCGGGCTGGCCATCCGGGTCAGCGGACTTTTTGGCCTCTCGTTCCCTGAGCCTGCCAACTCTCTTATCCAGGGTGGCTGCAGGGAAATTTTTACAAATCTGGCAGTCTGAATTGAGGTGGTCAAACCCCAGACAATATACACATGTGGTGTGTGGGTCAGCCTTGGCAAAGACTTCCCCACAAGCATCACAGTGTTGAAACCCAGTGGGCCCGGTTTTTCTTTTGGGGTTTTCAGACATAATGCCAGCCAAAAACTTGCCCTTTTAAACGGCAGTGCCAGGCAAGACACCCTTATCGGTTCCTAACCGTGTCACGGGTCTTGGAAAAAAACGTAATAAATTCTGTTTTTTTTAGAACCGATAAGAATCGGGAACCGCACTCTAAAAGCTCTAATTTTGTAAGCTTCAAGTTTTAAAGCAAGCTGATCGGTTGAAAACCGAACCGATAACATTTACAAGTTCCACATAGAATTAAAACAGAAATTACTTATGATACTACAGACAGAGCTTGAACCGATCGGTTTTGCGGTTAAAATAAAAATATCCTCGGTTAAATTGAACCGAGAAAACACTGTTTAAACCGAGAAATGAACCGAGCAGTAGGAGAAATCTCCGGAGCGACTGTTCAGTGAGGCGGAGTAAAGAATCTGACAGTTTGTGTTTGAAATAACCCAGACAGAGCTTCTCTAATAGAGCTCGTGCTCTAAGTTCCATTCTTAGAATGGAGTTAACTCTTTCACCTCCGGAGCAGTTCTAATCGTGGGATAAACTGCAATTGTCATAATATAGCAAGACTTCATGTTGTTTGAAATGTATTGTTTGTGGTTGGACGGTCCTGCTCAAACAGTTGGAAACAGAAGACTTTTTTTTGTCATTTTATAATATGATGTATTGAGTGTGTATTTATTGAGTTGCTGGATCAGAGCCTTGAAGAAAATAACAACAGTTACTTAACTCATTCAAGATTCCATCAGGTGGTCAGAATAAAAGTCTATGAGAATTTGTCTGAAAACTAATAAATATTAAGATGCCAAAAATAGCATCTGTGTATATGTGGAAATATCTCTAATTTATTTGCAATAAATTTGTTTACAGGCACTACTAGTGTCTTTTGAAAGACTGGTCGACATATGATTACTAATTTTGAGTATAGTTCATGGAATAATGAATGTGATATTTGTTATTTCATATAGTCCCCCATTATGCCTTATGCATACCACATAAATCAAATTGTTTCAAGGACATCTTGGCATATAATATTTATAAAAAACAGCAAATCAGAGCTCTTGTCCTGATAGATGGCAGCTGATATAATAAAGAACAAAGTCATCAATAAGGAACCAGTGGCTTATGGACAATTCTCCATGGATCTGAGTCTGCCTCTGTGGGGAAAATACAGGAAAAATGAGGACTTGTTACAGGGAAATAGTTATATGGATCTGGGAGCACTGAATATTTCTTATCCTATATTTTGTATCCTGGATAGCGCAGGGGAGATGCTACATCTCATTGTCACAGGGATCTTCATTTACACATTTTTGCACTGTATTTACTCAGGATGCCCCAGCTTAGATGCAATATCTTGTTTTCACTGGGGTCATAATTTTACCATTTTTATAATGTATTCATTCAGGGTACCTAGTCCAGGGCCCCCATATTAAAAGGAGATGCGTAGCGCATCCCAGCAGAAAAGGGAGATGTGTTGAGCAGCTCCAATAATGAGCCACAGCATGATATTCAAACGTGCGGGATGCACTAGCCACAAGGGAATGGGCCAGGGCACACAGAAATGTTATGCCATGCAAGTCGAGGGGGAATTCTCGAGCATATGCCATGTTGCGGCATATTCAGTGGGAATGTACCCCTTGTAGCCCAGAGCACCGTGGCCCACAGTTATACCATGAATAGCTGGCCTAACCCAGCCAGTCACCCACCCACAGGTGAGCTGCAGACGTGCACCCAGGTGCACAGCAGCCTGGCAGCCCTGGTGGACTAGAGGTACCCCCTTTCCATCCCTAATCAATCCAACTCCATCCCCAAACAGCTCCATAGAGTAGGGCCACCCAGACCCGATCACACCAGAGGGAAACCGTGGTCCATATCCATAGCATAAAGGACTCCCACCCACCAACCCCGGTATACAGACACCCTCGCTCCCCCCCATACCTGACCTGTTGCAAAGACTGGCACTGCCCTCCACACCCTGCCACGGCCAGACATCAACTGTACTGGACCCAGGCTAGGGAACTGCACTCCAGAAGGACCTAAGTGGCTGTACTGTGCATTGGGGCACTATGTAAGCTGTGGATCCACCAGTGTATGCAGCCATGTGTATGTCCCTGGCAGACCATAAGCAGGAATTGACATACCTCCAATGCATGCCTTGTTGATGCTATATCTTCCTGCTGTCATACACTGCTGCAAGTCCACACTCTCCCCCATTCCCCGGTGTGTAACACACCACCCTCCGGACTGCTGAGGCATCCTGGGTGCCATGGGGTGCAGTATCCTGCAATGCTATTTGCAGTGTACACTCCAGGCTATGGATAGTTCATCCATGGTTCCCCGATTGTACAAATAAATGGGAGGCTGACTGTAACATGCCTATTCTAGGACCTGTGTGAGTGGGTACAGCATAAGCTGCCACCCGCACTGAGAAGTGCAATGGCACCGGGACGATGGATGCATATGTGAGCGCCTGAGGTGTATGGCCACAGGATGTTATCACCCGCACACAGCTTGTGCCTATGTACGACACATTCCAGCATCCTACTGCCAGTGCTCCACCACCCACCAATACAGTGGTACAATCCTATCACAGTGCCAGTCATTGCAATGGGATGGGTTAGGGGGCAGGGAGAGGGGTGTCTGTGCACCACTGAGGGGGGCGGAGGCCACTACACTATGGACACGGACTTTAGGTGTATTCTGGTGCTATGAGGGATGGGAGTGGGGTCCTTACAGTATGGAACCGATAAAGCCTGGAATCCAGTATGATCGGGGCTGGAGGAACGAGTGGGGGTGCCACTTTACCACTAGAGACTTCAGAGCGTGTCCCACATGGGAGCAATTGGGGTTGGGGCTTGGGGGCGAGAGCTGCTCCAGCGCATTCATCCCCATGGCAACTTGCAAATGGACCAGTAATGAGCATGCATAAGGCCCCTTTGCACCCTGCATGTTCAATTAGCTCATTTGCATTCCTGGGCTGAATATCGCCCATGGGGGCTGTGACACATACCAGTATGTGTCAGGCATACCTCCTGGGAGGTATTCAGTCAGGGGTACCCAGGATGCACCTGTCTTGGCAGCTGCCTGCACTGCGACTCCCATCCGGAGTTACATTTTCAACAGGTACAGTATGCGCACCCTGTACCGGTGGTGCATTCTCTTTGAATATTGTATCGGTGCCAACTGGCACACCCTCTTTTCGCAATGCATCTTTCTGCTCCTGCTTCGGTCCGGCACTTAATATGTCCCCCAGATGTAAAATATTGTTCTAATATACTAACATACTAAAATGCCAGCAGAGTAGGCCTTATGGTCTATTGAGTCTGCTCGGTAGTCAGAACCCTGAACGGGTACCGTAACTATCTTCCTGGTTCCTCCCATGCTCACCCCTCCCCCCACTGAGTTCCCCCCCGACAAGCATTCATCAGTTTCACCCTCCTCCTATACCTGTCCCAGCCCCCTTGAACCCCTCCACCGTAAGATATCTACCAGCTCCTCAGGCAGTGCATTCCATGGTTCCACCACTCTCTCAGTGAAGTACTGCCTTCTCCCCGAGTCTTCCACCCTCCAGCCTCCTACTGTGCCCCCTGGTGGTTCCTCCCTCCTTTCTGCAAATGATCCCATTTGAGCCAACCTTATTTATTCCCTTCCGGTATTTGAAGACCTCAATCATATCCCCCCTGTCCCTCCTCTCCTCCAGTGAGAACAGGCTGAGCTCCCCAAGTCGCTTCTCATATATCCTACCTCCCAGGCCCCAGATCATCCTAGTTTTCAGTGTGTTCTGATTTTATGCAATGCAGCATAATACTGTGTAGATGTAGAGCCCCACTGAAAATAAGATGCCATTTGTTCTGTGAACTATCCAGGCTAAATGCATAGCAATCAGCAGGCATACTCTAGAAAAACACATTGTAAAAATGTGTAAAAGGAAGACTGCATTGAAACTGTCTCTCCATAGATCTGCATTGTGCAAATTCATTAGAAACAATGGGTAAAAGCATCCCAAAAGCTCTCCACAGCCATATTGGCTCTGACCAGAGTTTGTTTTGTTGTGTGGCTGTGAGACAAAGCCTGCCCTGAACAACTGAGGTCTAAGAAGCTACATACATAAAGGCAAAAAGAAAACAACAACAGAAAAAAAAAAACATTTTTGTTGTGTTTTGCAGTACAGCCACATAAGGAAGGAACCCTGAACCTAGCATCTGCTGCAGTGCATACAGTGGTAGAAGGGGGAGTGAGGATGGAGAGTAGAGGAAGTTGTGTGAATGACTGAGAACTAAATAAAAAGAAACAGCATAAAGGAAAAAAGCCTGTTTTTGTAATTAAAACAAATAAATAAAACCTTAATGAACCTAGCTAGCTACAGTGGTAGAAGGGGTTGGGGGACTCCTATGAGACCAGACCAGTCAGAGAGCCTGCCCTGAGAGGGTAGAGGAACTTGGGAAGCAACTGAGGCCTTAATAGAAATAAACTATACTATACCAGTTGTTGTTAGAGCTTGGCCCTTGAAAAGCCCGATCTAGCCTTTTATAGACTAGGTGTTTTTCCTGGTGCTTGGACAAATACCTGGAGGCATTTAAAAGAATGATATAGTATGAGAGGGTGAAGCTCATATTAGTATGTTTGCATGAGAGTTGAACTCTGAGGAAATGAGCTGAAGGATTGCCGGGGCATGTTGGTGGACATTATTTATGGGGACAAAGCAGCATATCAAAGGCCAGCAATCACAACATGTTGAGAGATACAAAAACCATAACTTGAAATCCCAAAAAGGTGAAGTACAGGCATACCAGCTGAAGGCCAAGGTGGTAGAAGGATGCTATAAACAGATCCAGCATAGTGGTGCAGACAGGGGTTCATTTAATTTAATTTTAGTGGAAGTCTAAAACTTCCATTAGTCAAAATCCGGACGTCATCCCAATTTTTTGGAAGTCAAAATACTTCTAGGATCCCACTTTTGGAGGCCAATATTCTAGGAAAGAATAATATATGGATGTTACTATACCGGTGATAAAACACAATTTCTTTATGAAAAATCCATCACTTTTGACTTCCACGCCTGCAGTTTTGGAGTCATCTAATTTTTGGTTTTACATCTGGAAGTCAATGACTTCCTCCCCATTTTTATGCTTGCTTCCGTACGCAGTGCACAAGAAACATATTGAGGTAGTACAGCATTGCAGAGGCATGGCAGTGTTGTGGCCAATGCAGTGGACAATTTCATGGGCACGTCCCTCAGCCACCAATTCATGCTGAGGCTGCTAATGACGTCAGTTTCAGTGCAAGTCCTGCATTTGAAAGAAATCTGCTGCTGCAACCAGAGACAGTCTCGTCATTGCAGCAGCAGTCCCCCTTCACTCCCAACTAGGCACACAGCAGGACAATAAATTTAAATGTTACCACCCTCCCACTGCTGCTGCCCACCCCACACCCTCCATTCCCCATTGTACCAGCATATAATGAAACCCTCCCACTCCCTCCCACTGTTGCCGCCCACTCTGTACCCTCCGTTCTCCATCCTCCCTCCGTTCTCCATCCCCTGCCAACATCGGGGTGTGCAATCCCCCTGTCAGCATGTATCCCCTTCCCCCCATTAATGTGGCACACTAGGAGCCCACCCCAGTGTGCCAAACATACTTATTTGATGTTTCCAACACCGGCATGCCCACTCCCCGCGTCGGATCCGACCCCCCCCATGCCCCTATGTTCTCAGCTGAGCTCAGGGTGCCTAATCCCTGGGTCAGCATAGATCCTCCCCAGTACTCTGTCATACTTGGAGCCCACCCCAGTGTGCTAAAATCCATTTTGTTAATATTGCACCTGTAAAAAAGAAAACAGTCCCCCAACGTTTTTTTTTAAACCTGAGAAATAAAGAAAATGGTCCCTTGTTGTTCTGCTGAGCCCCTCCCGAACCTGCCGTCCTCCTGTGCATATCCACCTCCGCACCCCCATACTTACCTCTGAGGTGGGGAACAGCGATCTTCTGTGGACCGGGAACACGTCTTCACTCTTTAAAAGTCGAACCAGGAACTGAAGAAATGACGGTAAGCCCTACAATGGCAGTAAAGGGGGGTTTCAACTTAGATTGATATCTCAGCTAATTTTTGGAGTTTTGGTCCCACATTTTAAACATGTGGTTCTTGGGACCCCACCTTGTGAACACTGTCACTGTCATTTCGTTTCTCGGTCCTGAAAGGTGATTTCGCAGTCGCTGCACGGAATCACCATTTGGGACCAATTAATGAAATGACTGTTCATGATGTGGGGTCCCAAAAAGCCCTTCTTGCAAATTTGGTGAAAAAACTTCAAAAAATGACTGCATTACGAGCATCTGTTGCGCAGTTTCTATGCACACTCGTAACTTCATCAAGTTTTAATATTTTCACTCCAAATTTCCATCCTTGCCATTTTTTCACACTCCCTTATGAACAGTACAGCTGACATTTTTGCATCCTTCCCGAAATGTGCTTTTGCACCTCTGGCACAGAATGGCGCGGTCACTGTGCAAAATCAACTTTTAGGACAGATTAATCAAATCACAGTACCACTGTTCATGATGGGAGGTCCCAAAAAGAACGTGTTGAAAATTTGGTGAAAACATTCCAAAAGAAAAAATTACTCACCTTAGTAATGTTGTTTCTTCTAATGGAGTCTTGCTATATTATAGACATTAGCAGTTTGATCCAGCTCTAGAACTGCCCCGGAGTGAAATGGTTAAAACCATCCCAAAATAGAATTTTGGCACGAGAGCAGCTCTATCTGTATCATTTCAAACTTGAACTGTCAGATCTTTACGAGCCAAACTCACTAAGGTCTGTGTGGAAGCTGTAACCTACACTAGCCAAATGGCTACCTAAATAATAACAACCATTGATGGTCCCAACACCCAAGACTCAAGTCAGGGGACCAGAAATACTAACACCATTCTAATAATATGAAAATGGAACATAAGTATAATAAAACATACACAGCGTCACATGCACACCCCAAAGTCCCAAAGGGACAAAATGCTAACAGGACATAAGTAGTGCCACACTAAGTTGCCCGCACCCACCAAGTAGAGGTTCTGAGAGGGGCGGTTGGGGGAGGTCTATAATATAGCAAGACTCCATTAGAAGAAACAACATTACTAAGGTGAGGTAATTTTTCTTCAAACAACATGAAGTCTTGCTATATTATAGACATTAGCAGAATACACAGCAGTACCTCCATGGAGGAGGGCAGAACCTACTTAGGGAATAGGCTCTGAAGAACAGCTGTGCCAAACCGAGCATCTCTCCTGGCCTGGACATCCAGGGAGTAATGCTTGGTAAAAGTGTGTACCGTTTTCCAAGTAGCAGCCTGGCAAATCTCTAATAAAGGGGTATCTCTGGCAGCAGCTAGAGACGCAGCTGTACCCCTGGTAGAATGAGCCCTCAAACCGGGGAGGGCTCTGCCCACTTTCTGATAACAAAATTGGATACAAAGACAATCCACCTATCTATTGATCTCTTAGTGGCAGGTTTGCCTTTCCCAACTTCACCATAGGTAAGGAAAAGTTGGAGGGATTCGAACCTGTGACCTTTGGTACACTCTATATAATAACTAAGAGCTCTCTTAACATCCAGGCTGTGCAACCTCCTCTCACCAAGAGGAGTGATCAGTGAAAAATACTGGAAGGAGATAGATTGATTAAGATGGAAATCTGAAACCACCTTAGGCAAAAACTTCCTAATAGTCCTAAGGACTACCTTATCCCTGTGGAAAGAAATAAAGTCAGTCTCCACTGACAAAGCTTGCAATTCACTTGTCGTCTGGCAGAAGTGATAGCCACTAGAAAAACAGTTTTCCAAGTTAGGTACTTAAGCTCTGCAGAAGACAGAGGTTCAAAGAGGGTTGCATTAACTGGGCAATGCAAACATTAAGGTCCAAGCAGGGCGGTTCCCGAAAGGGAGGATTAGTATGGAGTAATCCCTTAAAAACTTGGAAAACACAGGATGAGAGGAAGAGAGGATGACTTTCCTGCTGACACAAAGCAGACACAGCTGCCAAATGAACTCTCAGGGTAGCTGGTCTGAGACCAAGGAATTAAGATGTACCATGTAATCTAACAAAGCGGGCAATTCAGCAGATTCTGGGAAATATTTTTCCCAGCACACCAAATGGAAAACCTTCCATTTAGAACTATAGTAGCCCTAGTGGAAGGCTTTCTGGAAGCCTTTAGGATCTCAAGAACACCCTGAGAGGGTGTAAATCAGCAAATTCTAACTCCTCAAGAGCCAGGCCTTGAGGTTGAGGGATTTGAGGTCGGATACCAAACCCTTTCCTGGGCACAAGTCAACAGATTGTGATTCCTGGGGAGGCACAGGGAAGATGGACTGTCAGAGACAGAAGGAGTGGGTACCAGGGCTGCCTGGCCCAATCGGGGCAATCAGAATCACCCTGCAAGGCTGAGATCTGATTTTGACTAGTACTTTGAATAGGAGAGGAAAGGGAAAGCATAGAGGAACTTCCTCCTAATCCAGAAGAAGGGCATCCAGGAGAACTGAGCCCAGCACTGGAGGCCTGCAACAGAACAGAGGAAGTTTGTGATTGTCTGGGGCTGCAAAAGATCTATCTGAGGGATGCCCACCTGGCAAAAACTATCCCCAGCACTTGAGGATCCAGGGACCATTCGTGATGGCCCTGGGAAATCCTGCTGAGGGCATCTGCTAGGACATTGTCCTTCCCTGGAAAATGAACTGCTATGAGGGAAGTGTTCAGGGAATAGGCCAGAGACGACAACTTCATTGCCCCGGTGCACAAGGCCGAAGACCGAGTGCCCCCCTGTTTGTTGACGTACCACATTGTTGTGGTGTTGTCTGTTCTGACTTGTATCACCTTGTCGTGGACAGATGCAGAAAAAGCTTGAAGAGCTAAAAAGACAGCTCTGAGTTCCAGCAAATTGATGTGGAGCAGAGATTCCTGGGGCCAAACTCCTGAGTGGAAAGGTCGCCCATGTGGGCTCCCCAACCCAGAAGGGAAGCATCTGTAGTGAGAGTCAAGTCGTGAGAGGAAATGAAGGGACCCCGCTCTTGAATTGCTCTGATCCTGCCACCACTGGAGAGCGAGGATCAAGGTTCGAGTCACTGGGACCAACTTGGAAGGGGTCTCTTCTCTGAGACCAAAAGGTTCTCAAGTGAAACTGAATGTCTCTCATCTGAAATCTGGCTCCCTGCACAACAGCTGTGGATGCAGCCATGTGCCCCAGGAGCTGCAGAAAGTGTCTTGCTGGTCGAGACCTGCAGAGTGAAGGAAGGGCCAGAGCCACTAAATTCCTACCCTTTCTGGGGAAGAAAGGCTCTGGCTAGCTTTGTGTCCAATTCTGCCCCTATAAAGGTGAGTACCTGGACTGGTTCCAGAACCGACTTTGTAGGTTTAGCAGAAAACCCAGGGAGGTGAGAAGCTGCTGGGTGACCTGCAGGTGAGATTTACCTGTTCTGGGACTGGCCTACAATGAGCCAGTCGTCTCAGATAGGAAAAACAGCAATCCTCTGCCTCCTTAAGTGGGCCACTGCCACTGCTAGACACTTTGTGAATACCCTTGGAGCAGAGGTAAGGCCGAAGGGCATTGCTCTGAACTGGTAATGACCTGAGGGCAGTTCAAATCTGAGGTACTTTCAATGGGATCTTCTGATTAGGACATGGAAATAGGCATCCTTGAGGTCCAGGGAGGCTAGCCAGTCCCCTGGCCTTAGGGAAGGTAAAATCATTGCCAGAGTTACCATTTTGAACTTTGGTTTCAAAGATGCTTGTTCAGATATCTGAGATCTAAAATGGGCCGCCATTCTCCTGTCTTTTGGGGTAAGGAAGTATCTGGAATACAGACCCCTGCCCTGATGCAGGAGGAACCCTTTCTACTGCTCTGAGAGCTAACAGGGATGAGACTCTGTTTCCAGAGCGAGGGTCTCTGAAGCACTTGCAGGTAGAAAAGTCTGCTTCTCAACTTGGGAAACTTTTGAAGCTGAGAACCAGACCCTGGCTTACTACTTCCAGAACCCACTTGTCTGAGGTTAAAGAAGCCCAATTCTGACTGAAGTAAGCCAGCCTGCCCCACTGGTACAGGAGAGTCAGGCCCTGGGCACCCCATCAGGGTGCCTGTTCCAGGAGCTTTAGGCTGGGGGTGGGAGCAGGTCTGCCACCCCTCGTCTGCCCCTGCCTCTGAAGAAGCCCCTCTGAGCATAGGCAGAGGAGGCCTGAGTCTGGTAGAAAGGCCTGTGAAAAGGCCTACCCCTACCTCTGGGGGCATGCCTTTGAGGGGTGGCTTGCTGCTCCTTAGCCTGGGCACTCTTGTAAGTAGTCCTATATTCATCCATCTTCTTCATGTAATTCTCTGTCTGCTCTCCAAACAGAGAATTTCCCACCACAGGAAAATCCATAGCCTTAGTCTGGGTATCCTGTGACAAACTAGTACACCTGAGCCAGGCCAACCTCACAGCTACAGATGTGGCCATGACCCTAGGAAACATCATTAACATCCACAGCAGCATGAAACTGAACCTTAGAGGCTTCAATGCCATCAGCAGCCACCTGTCCTAGTTCACTAGCCAGCTGGCCATGGGCCTGCTTGGCCAATTGTATAACAGTATCCCATCTAGATTTCTGATACCTAGCTACATAAGCCATATAATTTGCTTGCCTGAGTCCCAGAGAGGCTGCCATATACTGTTTTTTGCCATGGCATCAATCTTCCTGGAATTCTTGTCAGGAGGATGTGAAGCCAAGGAATATTAAGCTTTATCACAGGCAGCAGCCTGAACTACTAACATGACTGCATTGCTGAGAAAGAATTCTGTATCAGGGCCTGACAATGTATACCTTCTGTCCATCTTTTATCTACAGGAGGCACAGAATTAGGAGCTTTAAAATTTTAATTGTTTGTTTCTAAAAGACTTATGTAAAGGAATAGACAATCTCTAGACTCTGGAATATCCATCATTTCTACAAAATCAGGCTCCTCTTGCTCATCCACAGCCTCTTCTAAAGGAAGCTGGAGGGTTTCAGCAACTTTTATAAAACATAAAATGAGATGGGACTCAGACAGCATAGGGAGATTCTAAAGGTCTGTCTGGGAGATGTCCGGTTCAATGGGCACACCAGACCTTCCCAGCCACATTCATACTGTTCATAATCCTCCTCCCTCCTCTGGTTCATAAAATTCCTCAATATCATAATCCTGAACCACTGGGACCGGACGAACCGACCTTTTACCAGATAGTGGTGGTTGGATCGGACCCTGAGACAGTGACTGGACAATTTGTATGGCTTTTGCTATCTCTGCAGCAGTTGGAGAAGAATTTTGAACTCCAGACCTGCTGATTTTCTTGTTTTCTTTACTGGAATTGGTTCCTCAGAACCAGCTTTTCTTTGCCGAGGAAGTCTGGCCCTGGTCAGAGGCACTCCTCTCTGGTTGGTTGGCACCGAACGGGCTGACCATCCGGGTCAGCAGACTTTTAGCCTCGTTCCCTGAGCCTGCCCAATCTTTTTCCAGGGTGGCTGCAGGGAAATTCTTACATATCTGGCAGTCTGACTTGAGGTGGTCAAACCCCAGACAATAAACACATGTGGTGTGTGGGTCAGCCTTGGCAAAGACTTCCCCACAAACATCACAGTGTTGAAACCCAGTGGGCCCGGTTTTTCTTTTGGGTTTCTCAGACATAATGCCAGCCTAACCAAAAACCTCCCTTTTAACGGCAGTGCCAGGTAAGACACCCTTATCGGTTCTTAACCGTGTCACGGGTATTGGAAAAAAACGTAATAAATCCGTTTTTTTAGAACCGATAAGAACCGGGAACCGCACTCTAAAATAGTAACTTTTAGTTTTAAATGAGTTTTAAACCCACATTGCCATTTTTTCACACTTCCTCATGAACAGTACAGATGTCATTTTTCATATCTTGCCCGAAAATGTGTTTTTGCACCTGTGGCGCTGAATGGCACACTCGCTGTGCAAAATCACCGTTTGGGATTCAGTAATGAAATGATACGGCCATTGTTCATGAGATGGAGTCCCAAAAAGCCCATGTTGAAAATTTAGAGTGAAAATACCAACAAGCGCCCTGGGTGTTAGGGTTTCCAACTGTAACGCCCACCCTGTACACACTAACAGGCGTCAGCGATGTGACTTGCGGTCGTTGGCTGTAATGCTCACACCATTCCACCCCCACCCAGCAGCCACTGACAGGCATCGAGTGTGCCTTGGGTTCTTTAGCCCTAACCTTCACCCCATTCTCCTATACTACACCCATCTCAGCTTATTTCCTTATGGAATGCGGTGAGCGTAAGGGCCGAAGACCTCAAGGCACACTGCGACACCTCTTGGTGTACCGCAGGGTTCAGTACTGGGACCGGTACTTTTTAATGTCTTTAT
The DNA here is from genome assembly GCA_016271365.2 of Neoceratodus forsteri. NCBI lineage: Eukaryota > Metazoa > Chordata > Ceratodontiformes > Ceratodontidae > Neoceratodus > Neoceratodus forsteri. Next base: position 1,345,205,063 of record CM028129.1, on the reverse strand, counting down.
AAGTGACATTGCAGAGGAATTGGAAGGAAAAGTATGTCTCTTTGCAGACAACACAAAGGTCTGCAACAGCGTTGATACACAAGATGGAGTGGAAAGGATGAGAAGGGACTTGGCAAGGTTGGAAGAATGGTCAAATGTATGGCAGCTCAGTTTCAATGCAAAGAAGTGCAGGTAATGCACCTGAGAAACAAAACCCAGGGAAGAGTACACAATGGGGGGGGGGGGTGAGATACTGACAACAGTAAATATGGAAAGGGACCTGGGGGTAATTATATCAGATGACCTAAAGATGGGCAAGCAATGTGAGAAGGCAGTAAGAAAGGCTGGGGGGATACTGGCATGCATAGGGAGAGGCATCACCAGTTGAAAACAGAAAGTTGTTATCCCTCTGTACAGACAGTTGGTGAGACCCCATCTGGAGTACTGTATGCAGTTCTGGAGACCCCATCTCTGCAAAGACATAGACAGAGTGGAGGCTGTCCAGAGGAGGGCAACCAAAATGGTGCAGGGTAAAAAGAAAGACTAATGGAGCTTAATATGTATACCCTTGAGGAAAGAAGGGAGAGAGGGGACATGATAGAAACTTTAGATGTGCAAGACCAAGGGGGCACAATTTGAAGATAGAGGGGGGACGGCTCAGAGGTAATATGAGGAAGTATTTTTTCATGGAGAGGGTTGTGGATGCATGGAACAGCCTCCCTGAGGAGGTTGTGGGGTCAAGAACAGTGGGGGATTTCAAGAATGCATGGGACAGACATAAGGCAGTCCTAGTGGGGGGTAGGAGGAAGTAAGCTGTTGGTTAACTAGGATCTGCAGCTTATCTGTTAGGTAGGAAAATGGGCGGACTAGGTGGGCCAAGCGGTCCTTATCTGCCGTCAAATTCTAATGTTTCTATGTTTCGGTGTCTGCAGGGTGGGGTGAGGTGGAATCACGTGAGTGTTATGTCCGACGACCCAAAGGCACACCCTCAACGCCTGTCAGTTTCTGCAGGGTGGGGTGGGGTTGGCATTAGTTCAATATTTCACTGCCATTCATATTATGCATCACTCTAACTCCTGCACTACCAATGCCAATTCCAGCAAGCAAACATTCAGCATTGACAAATGCTTGCTTTGGAAGTTTCTGCCTTATTTTTGAAAGTCAGATACTCCAAAGATGGACTTTACTTAACCACTGGGTGCAGGGAGGTGAGCTGCCCTTCAGCAGGTGTGTGTGTGTGTGTGGGGGGGGGCAGCAAGAGCAGCAGGAGCAAGACAGGGAAGCAGAAGTAGGAAGGGAGCCACAAGGGTAGCCCGATCTATACAAACATTTGAAGGTACAGTAGAAGTATGAGAGGGGGCAGAGCAAATGCAAGAAGGCAGAAAGCCAGAGCCTGGGCTTCGCACTCCCCATGCTGTCTCCAATGAGAAAAGCAGGAAGGAGCTCACGTTCTGCAGTGTTGGATCCCAGATGCTACCTCAGGGTTGGTAACTGTTTAGTCAGATAGAAGAAACAGGAGGCACAGTCACAAACCTGACCTTCTCAGACAGAAATGCAGTTTAGCAGTAAATGTGTTCATGTAGATAAGTGCAAAAGAAAATTCCAGTACAAAATGCAGACAATTACCAGTGTTAACAATGGTTGTTAACACTGGAGTTTGTATTTTGTACAGGAACCTTCTTTTGCACTTATCTACATGAATATATTTGCTACTAAACTGCATTTCTAAGGACTAGTTTGTGAGTGTGCCTTCTTTTGTTTCTTCTGGCTCCCGTGAGGCCTGGATACTGGGCAGTGAAAGGAAGAATAGAAAGCCACAGCAAACCTTGGGTAGAACAGCAGATAAACTACAAGTTGTGTTGGAGTGGGCAACAAAAGCAGTTCCTGATGAAGCAGCAGGTAGACTGAGACAATTATGAGAGCCCAAAGGTCGAGGAGCCGGGAGGAAGGAAGCAGAAACCATGCCAATTTGAGGCCAAGGGCACCAAAGGCAGCCTAAGAAAACTAACTGGCAGCAGAAAGGGGGGGCATGCAGGTTCAGCGACAGCAGGGCCAAGCAAAACCCCAGAACTAGAGCTGAGCTGCCTATATGAAGCCAAAGGCAGTAGTGAGCTCCAAAGTAGCAGGTATGGTCCTATGCACTAAGGGAAGCCGCAAGTCAGATGTGAACCATTGCCAGGGGCAGGCCAAACCAAAACTTCCAGAGATCAGGTTGAGGGCAGTAACAGTGCAGAAGAAAGGAAAGGGGAAGATGAGACAAGGGAGGCAGCAAAAGGAGAACCAATGGCAAAAAAAAAAGAGGGCAGCAGGTACTAGATCCCAGAGAAATACACAGGTAGGCGAGTCACAAAAACAGTGTCCAAAGGATGCTGAAGTTTGTATGGCTTATGTACTGCTTGGTGGGGGGCATGGTATATGTCACTCGCTATCCCAGTGAACCTTTGAAAACGTTCAATAAAATAATTCCACTGTGAGTTGGGTCTGGATGGTGGTTAAATAGCCTAGAGGTTAAAGTAACGAGCTACGAATAAGCCTGGTACATCCAGCAGACCTGGGCTTGATTCCCACAACTTCCACTTCCATACTGAGTGACTCTGAGCAAGCCACTTAACCTCCCCAGTGCTCCTGGGTTGTCCCTGAAAACAGGCACCTGTACCTAGTGGATCTTACCCAGTTACCAAAATACTACTAATAATAATCACGCACATGCTCTGTCAGTTTCCATTCCATCAGTCACTTCTCTAGCAAGGATTTTCCCTCCTTTTCCACTCCAGCTATGTTCCCTGTCTCTTCATGGGAAGCATGTATCTAGATCATTCTGTTCAATACTTTTGACTCTGAACTTTTGGACTTCTTCCCTAAGCTTTCTTTAATCCAGGGGACCTTTACCCTGGGCACCTCTGGGGTGGAGCCCTGTTCAATAGAGCTCCTGTGCCTTCAAGGTACCCTGGAAGGGTGGTTATCGCTGTAAAAGGGACAGAGAGAGTATACTGCACATTCAGATGGTGACAGAGAGGGCAGCATTTATGTCAGTAGGTGCAGACGGGGGAAGCAAAGGGACATGGTCAACCACCCCCTAGGGGTTTATAGGTTCCCAGTTCTGTGCTCCATGCACTAGGCTATACTGCATCCCAGTATCTTTATTGTAAATCAATGAAGGCATCAATTTTGTTCTTGTACTCCCACAGTAATGAGATTCAATTATGTCACAAATACCACCAGTCTGCTGGCACCTATTTGACTGCTTACAGTAAGGAGTGACTAGAGAGAGGAGGAGTAGGAAGACACACAGTAGTAGAAACCTTACCTGTGCTGTTGTCTTTAGAACCATGTGTTGCCCCTACCATTGAAGAATGGGCATAGGGATCTCTGCAAAACCCAACAACCGGCTTATGGGTGAGCCTGAAACTGAAATGAACAGGAAAAGGCAATTAGGCAAACGACAAAAAAAAAAAAAAACAGTGGACATATCCAGACAACTTCAACTGTACCAGTAGCAGAAACACCAAACCTCCCTGTGTTTTCATCTTCTCTTGCACAGTCTCCATGCTGTGGCCTAGGCTTTTATTTATTTAAATATGTTTTCATCGGCCGGTTCGGTGGTGCTGAACAGTAGAGGATCACTCAGGCTCACTAACAACCCAGGTATGTACCTCCAACCTGCAAGAACAGGAGTGGAGGCCGGCAGGAAGTACTATGGGTTTTGTGCAGATGCTTTTTTCCTCCAAGGGTGTGTAGTGTAGCAGGATCACTCATGGAGTGACACCTAAGGGTGCTGGTAATGCGGGTGACCACGTGCCACCAGCCAACCCCCCCCCCAAGCAGTCATGAGCACACTGCCCAAGCAGTAGAGCGGGAAGGATCAGAAGTGAAGAGAAAACCCCATGACTGCCTGCAGAACGATGACCCCAACAGACAGACATGCAAATTATGGCACTCAGAAAGGGCAGCTTCTCCCTCTGACACAGACATCTACTGGCATGGAGGGGGAGGTGAGGGGAAGAAAAAGGGCAGACTAGATGGGCAGATATGGTCCTTTTCTGCCATCAAGCTCCTATGATTCTATTCTATGATTCTATATGTTCTCCCTCACTGAACAGACCTATAGCCAGGGCCAAAAAGAGAGGACCGTGTCCCAGGAGATAAGCCAGGGTGGTCCAAGAACCGACATGCCAGTCAGAGCAAGGAGAAAGCTGGCCCCAAGTAACTGGAGTTCTGCAGGAGAACATCGGCAAGCTATGTGGTCAGAAGGTAAGCGTAACAAGCACCATTAATAAAAACGATGAAACTTTTCACCAGAATAAGCGGGTTGAGCTGAAAACCAGCTCTGTTGCAAACGCATCCTTGGGGAAGGGTTACAGGGAAGAAATATCATAAATTTGTACAGTAGAATCACTGGCTCTGGTCTCAGATAGATCCCACATATGAAACACTGTTTTTCACAGCAAACGTTTTGCGTGTAAAAGTGTTTCTATTGGTTTGAATAATGCCTCCTTGGGTGTTCTCTGAATGAAAGAATTGCTCAACTTCAGTTCATGACCCACTCATCCCAGAAATACACTATACTACTTTCCCCCCCGTACTGTTCCCTGAGTCCCCCATCCCGTTCCTTTTATACCCCCTCTGGTCCTCTTCTGCAATGCTGCCAGCTCACCATCACACTGGCCGCCCTCCTGCCACTGTTGAGCACTGACAGAGGGTCTCCTCCTTTAACAATGGTGGTACCAGTAAAAACAAAAACCTAGATGGTTGTCTGGAATGAAGACCGATGTCAGGGACCCTGCTAGCTTGAGAACCCAAATTTAAGGAGGAGATAGGAAAGGGTGGTTCCATCATGCATGACTCATACCCCTTGGGCAGATATGCAGTGATCAATCTCAGGGACACCGCTCATTTCCTGAGGAGAGTGCTGAACTATGGTCAGCTGGTACTGACTGAGACCTCAGACTTAGCTGGGACAGTATTCAATCACTGACCGAGATCCTTGACTGTGGAGTGGGGGAGGCTAACCACCACTATCGCTGAGTGAGCTCCCACACTCGGGGGAGGGAGCTAGCACCCAACCACTGTCATCACTGAATGAGATCTCATACTGGGGGTGGAGGAATGGACAGCTTTTTTTTTTTTTTTTTTTTTTTGCTCCTTCCTCCTCTCAGCAGTTGGTCCCCTCTCAAGTCCCCACCTCACCCCAGCCCCAGCACCTCGCCTTCTCCCAGGTCTTACCTTCTCCCGTTGTTGCCTCTATGGTTTCCCCCATGGTGGATCCCTCAAAATGAGGCCAGGTCCTTTGGGAACACAATATCAAGCCATCTGGAAGAATGCTCAGGTCGATGAGTGCAGGGCCTGTGGGCGTAGCGGAGCTTTCAATCTGCATGGGGTGGGTAGATTTCCTCTTTCCCGTTCCACCCTTCCCTCAAGACCCAGATGACTCAGGTGTGTATGCGCATGCAGACGAACTTGCATAGTGCGGCACTGGACTGTGTTTTCCTTCCCCATAGCCGCTCCATTGTACTGTCCCTGTGGGTACCCAGGTGGCAGAATAGCAATGGAGCTGGCTACCTTCCCTTCCCTGTGGAGGATAACATCCTCTGAGATGCATAATCCTCATGCCCCCCACCAGCCCTCAGTGACCTGTGCTTGATCCCAAATGTGGGTTGCTGGCGTCGTGAGCAATAGCGCAACCGCTGTGCTGATGGCCAGCAAAAGGACAGTTTTTAACCACCTTGTGGCACAGACTGAGACCCAGGCTGGTGGGGGGGGGGGTCAGTACTCGACTACTGTTGGCATTGACAGAGATCCCAGACTCAGGGAGACAGCAGACAACCACTGCAGGCGCTAATCGAGATCTCAGGCATGGGACAGCACTCAACAACTGCCAGCAGTGCCTGTGATTTCAGACGCAGGAGGACTGAATTGAATCACAGCTGGCACTGACTGAGATCCCAGACTTGGGGAGGGGGGGTGCTCAGTGACTGAAGGCACTGACTGAGTTGCCAAACTAAGGGGTACAGTAATAAATCACTGCTGGTGCTGATTGAAATTCAGACACAGGGGACTGCACTCAACAACTGCCAGCACTGTCTGAGATTCCACACTCAAAGGGACTGTATTCACCACTGCCGGCACTGCCTTAGATTCCAGACACCGGGGACTGCACTCAGCTGGATCCACGGTGCCACATCGACAATTTCTTGTTGATGCAACATTACCCCGACACCACTACATCGACCGCAGTTGGGGCCAAGATGGTTCCGGCGTGAGAAATCTTGTTTTGAGGGGGGCTATACCCCCCCCGCACCTCCCATGCAGGGGGCTATGCCCCCTGCACCCCCCTCTTTAGGATTCTCAACTCCAAGACAGAGCTAAGTTGGGGATGGGGAGCAGGACCTTGGGGATGGATGCCAGGATCCCAGGCGGACTTTACAGTGATGTGGCGATGTTGTCGGTATTGACCATGTTGCTGTAAAGTTGTCGCTCTAGCGACGGTATACCCACTCAACCACTGCCGGCACTGACTGAGATTCAATACTCAGGTGGATAGCCCTATACTACTGCCAGCATTGTCTGAGATCCCAGACTCAGAGGGAAAGCACTAAACCACTGCTGACTTTGTCTGAGATCCCAGACTCTCTGGGATCAAGCTAACCACTGCTGACACTGGCTGAGATCCCAGGCTCAGGAGTGTAGTGCTCAACCACTGCCAACAAGCCCAAGATTCCAGACTCCAGGGTGTAACACTCAACCACTGCCAACACTGAGTGAAATTTCACACTCAGGGGTGCACCGCTCAGCGACTGCCGGCATAGCCTGAGATTCCAGACTCCGGGGTGTAGCATTCAACCACTGCCAGCACCAAGTGAGATTTCCAGACTCGGAGGGATAGCGCTCAGCCACTGCTGGCACTTACTGAGATTTCAGAGTCCAGAGGATAGCACTAAAGAACTGCTAGCACTGTCTTAGATTTCAGACTACAGGGGATAGCACTCATCACTGCTGGCACTGACTGAGATTTCAGACTACGGGGGAAGGGGGGCTACATAAAACCACTGTTACAGACTGAAATCCCAGGCTCAGGGGGATAGCACTAAACCACTGCCAGTACTGACTGAGATTCCAGACTTAAGGGGATAGTGCCAAATCATTGCCAGCACTAGTGAGATACCAGATTCAGGGGGCTAGCACTAAACAACTGCCAGCACTGACTGATATGCTAGACTCAGGGGATAGTGCTAAACCACTGCCTTCATCAACAGAGATTCCAGGCTTGGGGGATAGTGCTCTGCCGCTGACAGCACTGATGGAGATTCCAGACTCTTGTGGATTGTGCCAAACAATCAAGAAATATGGGCAGATGAATCTATGACCTGCGGTGCTGAGACGTGGGTGTGCAAAGGAAAATGGGCTTGCCAGCCCTTGCTGCAATAGCAAATCCACCAAAACACCAAAGAACTGCACTTCACTCACTTCGTAGACAAAAAGTCCTTGTAACATGGCAAAAATGATAGAATGGCAGAAAAGGAACCCAGTTGGCTAAATTGTGTCAGGTGGTGCAATAGCAAGAAGGCATTGTGGCATGATAATGCTGTGTTGCTTGTGAAATGCAGAAAGTAGCCACAGGCAAGAAATAAGTAGTGTAGGAAAGGAGAACAGGTAAAAAAGGTCAGCAATCAAGTTTTGTAGAAGGAACTAGTGAGAGAGGAGGCATAGTAGGAAAAGTACAAGTGAGACACAGAGAGAAACTGCATAGGAGAGACAGACAAGCAAGTAAAAATGGAGAAAATGTGGATAACATTCAGTGTATGTGGTGGGAGAGATATTGAGAGATGGGTAGATGGGAAGTTTGGTAACGAGGAGGAGATGGCAAGATGTGTTGACATACAGAAACCGGACAACCAGAAAATAGAGAGCGCACACCAGGACAGACAGAGGCATATGAGGAACTTATGGGTACACCACGCAGTCACAGCCCAGAGAACGGAACGTGGCACAGAGTCGAGCAGCAAGGAAGCGGAAATGCATTTCACTGCGACTCGTTCACAGTATATGGGACTGTTAACTGTAATTATCCGGCAGTATCGATGGACATGGAGGGCAAGAAGTAGATCAGCAAATGGAGATGGCAGTAATAGAAGGAGCAGTGTGAAGACGAGTGTCCCAGGTATACAGCATGATGTAATATCAGTAAACGGGTAATGCTGCATGCAAATGAGCAAGAGAGGCTGAAGCGGACTGAGTAGAAGTCGGAACCTGCGGTCCCCTTGAGAATTATATCAGACGAACAGCCGTCAACAATATGTAAAAAGTGACAGTAATCGTTAAGGCATGCATTAGATTAGTTACCTCCAAAAGTATTCAAATGACACATATGTATGTAACAGAGCGTGACGTTATCCTCCAAAAATAACAGTTAACTTTACTTTCTAACTGCAATGGTGTGATCGTTTCATTCATTACAGCAGCATACAATCATCTGTGACAGCCCTACTAATGTGCACACCATGTTACAAGTGCATTAATCCACTCTGAAGGTGGCATCTAATGGGGAATTAATGCATGGTTGGGCCGTTGTAGGCACTCGGCCTGCGGCTTCGTGCCTCAACGGTTCCAACCATGCATTAATTCCCCATTAGATGCCACCGTCATCGTGTCTTAATGCTTACTTGTTTATCTGCATGCTCAAATAGCAAGTAGGGTTGTAAAAGTGCAGTATAAGGCATAAGATTTTAACAGCCCTGAAAATAGGCTACCTTCCCAGTGCTTTGTTCAACAGAACTTTGTCAGGGGTCCCCATATCTGGTGGATATGGGATAGCGCTAAACTACTGCCATCAACCATGGCTTCTTGGATGTTGAACGCACTCGGCCTGCAGCCTTGTGCTTCAACCACCCAAGGTGTGACGTTATTTAAGCAATAAACCACAACAGGGTGTGGGTTAGGCTGGGATTTACCCATGCCTGGTGTGGTCTGGTCATGAGGCATAGCTGAATGACCAAATCCACACCAGAAGTCGGAAAATCCCAGCATAACCCACACCCTGGAGGGGTTTATTGTGATTATACAATGTCCCTGTTTTTTTGTTTTGTTTTTTAAACTTGAAAAGATTTTTTTGACATTTTAAATAATTTTTATTTACATGTATTGTTACGCCTGCAAAAATAGTGCTGTGTTGCTAGGTAGACTGAGTGTAGTAGAGGTGCTGCCTAGTTCCTAATGTGTCCCCCCCACCATACCACACACAAACAATAGTATGCTGTTAAGTAGTTTTTTTTTTTAAAGGGAGCTTGAAAGTCATGAGTTTCTTTATTTTTGCCCCGTTTATATAGACAGCCTGGGAGTAAGATGTAGTAGTTGTTTGACAGCGTGAGATAGCGTGGTGTGAGCAGTGGGGGTCTGCCAGCAACCTTCAGCTTGTGCTTCCGGGATACTAAGGTGCATACTAAGGTGAGAAAAATGAGCAAGAAGGCCAAAAGGCCCATAAGATCTCATATACTAATCATGGTACAGAGGAAGGAATAGATAACAGGTCAGGAGGTGAAGAAAAAAATAGATTTTTTTTATTAAAGATGCCTGTAAACAGGCTTTGTTACATGTGATGGGTAGAGTTCGTCTAGGTGGTGTGAGCTGCAGCGGTTTCGGCTGTGGTGATTTCAGCAAGGTTTTTTTTGCCTGATATCAATCTTACAACTTGGTGAGGTTAGCACTTTATGTCTTCTTCTTACCTTTTTTTTGGGGATTGTAGTGATTGGCAGTAAGGAACTACATCAAAGGAGCATGTAGGAGCAAGCTGCAGAGATTGCAGGGATGGAGCCGACACTGAGGGCAAGCCAGAGGTAGTGATTTCTTTTTCTGTTGTGCACTGATCACCCGAGATGGCAGGAACTTTACCCGTGGGTCATGCTGGGATTTACCCACGGGTAAAGACTGCAGCTGATCAATCAGCTTACTGAATTTAGGGATCCCATTGTAAAATTAAGCAATATACCACGACAGGGAGTGGGTATATGGGCGGATTTACCGCACCTGATGTGGTTTGGTTACAAGGTGCAGCCAAGAGACTTAACCATACCAGAAGTGGTAAATCCACCCATGTACCCACTCCCTGGAGTGGTGTATTGCTATTATACAATGTCTCAGGTTTTTTTTTTTTTGTGAGAAAATAAAAAGAAGTTTTTTTTTTTGTATTTTAAAGTATTTGTTTTAAATTGTATTACTCTGTCAGAAAAAAATAGTCCTTTGCTGGTAGGGAGACTCTTGTTAGCTTACCCATTTAAATGACTGTGTGAGACATCGTGGGTGCTGCAGACCAGCAAAACGCGCAAAGAAGTAGAACTGCATAAAACCTGCATAATTTCATAATATTTTTTCTCTGACTCCGCTCCGTGCCCACCACGAACTGTGTACTAGTTCACCACGCAACCAAATGGCGCTGTAGTCCTGCTCCCTTTGAAATCGCTGATTGGAGTTGCTGGGGTTGATCTCGTAATTTGACAGGGTGAACCACTTGTCTTTCTAAGAGCCCACATAGCAGAGAAGTATGATTTTAATTAGAAGTGTTGAACTGTCGATCACGCAGCCTGGCTACCGAAAGACTTGCCTACCTGTTGACAATCGCGGTTTGCCAAGTTGCAGGCTGGATTGGAAGCGGAGGCTGAGGAGATAATATGGGAGATGAGGTAGATATTTAAAGTATATTAGCTGGCTTTGGGCAGGCTTGTGTTACTGTTCGGGAGTTTACTGTCGGGTTAGCGACTAGGTAATCTCACCATCAGTCCTTGTGCTTGCCAGTGATGTGTTTGCCATGATTGGAGGGATTTGCCAGGGAGTTCCTGATGCAGCTGACTGGTTGCTGGTACCTTTTCCAGTGGGTACACTGGAGGATTTATCACGCTGAAAAGGTGCCAGCCAACCAATCAGAATGCAACATTTTGTCTTTTGTAGTGTGCCCATTGTATACTACATAATAACACACACCCTGTCATGCCCTATTGCTTAAATGGCAAAGTTCTGACTAAAAGTTCAAACCCCACTGAAATACATTAAACTGGACTTCTTATTTTCTGATATTGCAGTCGTCAGTTCCAGCAGCCAGATGTGTGTTTCTCGAGTGGATCTACATCATGGGACATGTTCAGGTGAGTGAGGGCGTGTGGGGGGTGTGGTGTGGTGGGTGCTGTGTGGAGGGTTGGGGTGGTGTGGGTGGGGTCAGGGGGAGGTCAGATTGCCAGTGGGCTGTTTTCTTTTATTCAAGGTAAACAAACAAAAAAGAACTACAAGGGATGGTTTTCTTTATTTAAGGGGACCCAAGCTGACACTGGGAATTGGGCATTCCTGTGTTGGGATGCTCTTTGATGGCACTGGCCATGAGTACCAGGTGCCTAAGAAGGGTAACCTGGGTGGAAAGAGAAGCAGTAATGGGGATGGGTACCCCGGTCCTCTTATTGGGGGGGGGTGACCTGGAGGGTTAGGGGAGAAATAAGTGGTACAATTTGGTGGGCACCCCTTTCTGCTTAAGAAATATTAAATAGACAGACTATAAACAAAAACTTAGGATGCATCTTGTTTCAAAGGCCTGTTGTGACTGCTCACACTAACCTTGTATGGTTCACAACAGCAGCTCTTCTACCTACTCTACCCCAGTGGCATACATCTTACGGGCCCACTGACCTAGCAAAAATTCTGCCTGATTGCCTGTAGACAACTGGTACTTGCCTGAAATAGCTTTGGATTTCTTCACCCCCTCCGAACTACCCCCTTCCACCTGTTTCTCCACTCATGCTATTCTCCCCCCCTCACCCCTTCCATCTTCTCTATTTCACCTCTTTCCACCCCATCCTAATTTTCCCTCACCACTTGACAGTCATGTGACAATCACCCTGATAATCTCACTCCCCTGACCATTTCTTGACGTGGTCCCTTGGACTGAAGTATTCTTTCAACCTGCACACTTACTAGCTCTCTCCTCTGTCCCTCTATTGTCTGAGCCCTGCGCTGAAGAATCTCTCACTCTGCACTCATACCTATTACCTTTCTCTGTCCATTCCTTGAAATATTGGCATATATTGTACATTGCCTGCCTTGTTGTTATTCTTTCTATTGTTCTGTATTTCTATAATGTATAGCACTGTATGTCTAGTCCTTGTATTACCTGTTTACCTGTAAAACCAACTGTTGTCACTGTTATTGTTTTACCTGACGTGGAATCTATTGTAATGAGCTTGTTCTCAAAGATGTTAATCCGAGATCACAATAAATAAATAAATAAAATAAGTAAGATGGACAGAGCGAGAGAGACAGATCAGGGGATCAGCAGCTCACCGCTCCAAATGAAGCCAGCACCATGACTCCAGCTGCAGCTTCAATATTCAGGAAACTTTTGCTGTTCTCACAAAAGAACAATATGAAAGAACTTTAGTTCCTTCATATTGTTCTTTCATATGAGCCCTCGCTAAGCCTGCAGTCTCGCTGCTCCAACTAAAGCTTGCAGCATGACTCCAGCTGCAGCTTCACAATTCAAAAAAATCCCACTGGGCCGGCCCAGTGGCACAGAGGGTTGAGGCGCTGGATGCCACACTTTTCATCATGCTGGTGACCTGGGTTCAGGAATGGACTCAAGTCATTGGGGGTCGGTAGGGGAGGATTAGGATTGAGCATCCAGTGGACTGCTTTCCTCTCCTGGGGAGGAGGGATTGCAGTTCCCGGCACTTTGCAACCCCCGGTGGAGACTGGGGGAAGCAGCACATTGGAAACACTCAGCAGAGGGGCGGGGACGCGACAGGCGTCCATAGACGCCATTGTATGCTCAGGCTCGGGCACACAAGGAAAAAGTCCCTCTGCCCACATTCATGACACCTCCGGCGTGCCCGCCCACTGCTTCCAAATAAAGCCCGACTTGAAGGGCAAGTGATCATGGTAATGCAGTCTCTCCTGTCCCCCATGGGGGCAAGCCATGGTCCTCCTGCTGCTGGCGGGTCACGGTGGAGGCTGGTAAAGTGGCCAGGATGTTGAGACCCTTGTGGCAGGGCCGATTGGGGTAAGGACGTGTGTGAGTAGAGAGAGCAAAAATAGAGTTCACAAAAAAAAAAAAAAAAGAAGAAAATCCCCCTATTGGACTCCGTTTTTTTCTCACAGTTCTTTCATGAGATCTCATGAAAGAACAATGTTTTTTTCATATGACCTCATGAACAAACTGTAAAAAGAAAACTAAATCCCACCCTCTTCTTTCGTGAGCTGAGATTCCTTTCGCAAGCCAACAGCCTTCGTTTTTGTGAGACTCATGAAAGAAAACGTTTGGCTCATAAAAGAACTGTGGAAAAAAAAACCTATGTCTTACACTCTTCTTTCATGTTCTGACAGTCCTCTTTTGTAAGCTGACAGTCTTCTTTTGTGACTCATGAAAGAAGTTTGACTCACAAAAGAGCTGTGGAAAACAAACTAAGTCCTACCCTCATCTTTCATGAGCTGAGATTCCTCTTTCGTAAATTGCCAGCCTTCTTTCGTGACACTCACAACAGAAGACATTCGGCTCACGAAAGATGAATCATGAGCCTCCTTCCACCTAGGGATTTTAAGGATATCCCCAAACCATATTTTGGGGTCTTTTTTCCAAAAAATTAGCAGAGTCTAGCGAAGTGGTCCCATGTAGTTAGATTCATGTGTTTGTTTCTCTACAGGGCATCATTTTCGTGGGTTTTTAATTTTTTTTTTAAATAAAAAAACAAGATGGCTGCCATATAAAAAATGTTTCTCATGAAAGAAGACTATCAGCTTACAAAAGAAGATTCTTCTTTCATGAGCCACAAATTCATCTTTCGTATTAGGCGTATAAATGAAAGACCCTAAGGAGCATACTCAGAACTACAATTTCAAATCCTTTATAACTCAGGAACAAATTATTATTTTTTCATCAAACTAAAACAAAAACATCTTTCTAGGGTAAGCCCCTTCTACTATGAACATTTCAGAATAAAATTCCAAGCCATCTAGGCTGTAGGTGAGAGCAAAACAACAGCAAAACCCCAGATTTTTCCACTTTCCGCACTATTCGGATCTCAGAATCTGGACATCTGACCATCATGAAACTTGCCAAATCAAGAGAACCTGCCTTCCCCCAGACTGCACATGCAAAATTTCATGCAGTTCCATTGAACAGGGGCGAAGCTATTAAGGTGCAAATTTAGGGGTTTAACATTAAAACACCCTACTCAACCCTAACTACAGTGATGCTACCGTGTCCCTATAATATATAAATATATATGTGTGTGTGTGTGTGTATATGTATATATGTATATATATATGTATGTATAAAATACAACTTCTTTGGAGGAATAACATGTATATAATTGTATACGGTATATCAAATTAATATGTATATAGCCATTGGCTGTATAATTTGCAGACATTTTCTGCTCTGATGAAGTGACCAGGAGGGTCACAAAACATTTGTGGCTAACAGTATATTCACTGCTGGCCTCATTTTACATATATACAAAATAAAATTAGAAATAATTTGAACCTAGTCGGTGAGTGGATCTTTACTCCAACTTCTGCAGTGCTTTGAGGTCTTTGGAACAGAATCAAGACCACACTGGGAACAGACCTTTTCAAATTACAGTACATCATCCCCATAATTGACTTTTCTAAAACAAATACTAAACAAATCCATGACAAAGGCAATGCTTTTCGGCATACTCCAGAAGCTGATCTGAGTTGAAGAGGGGCTGACTGTATGTATATAGTAGGGGTGAGTGGAATGAAACTGGAAAACGTGCAATCCTTTATATATCTGGGTGTCAATTCTAATAACTCCTTATCATTCAGTTACCATCTTGGGTGTATTTCTAACAGCAACAAAAAAAATCAAGCACTGGGATACCTGTAAGAAAACATAAATTCTCTCACATATGAAATGTGTGACATCACTGCTAGACAGGAGTTACAGTGCCCACCGTTTATAATGGGCATGTTTGTGTCAAGCCTTTTTGCCCATTATAGGAGATGGACGATGTATCCAAATGCTACCACATATTAGCGGTTTGAACCCTATAAATGATGCTACTGTCGATAGCAAAAGAACTATAGTAATGTAATCGAAAGCACTTAGTAAAGACACTTGTATTTTAATATACTAATCTTCTTTACTTTAATTAATTGAGTGAAAAAAAAAGTAAAACTACAGCACAGTAACAGTGCAACAGAAACTGTGATGCTACGCCTACTTATGTCCCGTGAAAAATTCTGTGATCCGAGTCTGGATATTCTGTTTTCGGCTGTATGGACGCCATGTCTCCTCATTTTTTTGCATCATATCCCAGTTCGACTCGTATTCAGCACTCTGTTCCATGGCACGACGTAATGTTAATAGGGCTCCTCGAACATCAACGGTGGTTACAACAGCCTCCTCTTCCACCCGACTAGCTTCCGGGTCCTCATCCTCGTCTACGTCACCTCTGAGCACACCAATCACCTCCTGGATGTTATCTTGCTCTCCTTCAGGTGGAGGGTCGCTATCACCTAGGTGACACAGCTCTTGAAACTGCTCCTCTGACAGTCCATCCGGAACAGCTACTGTTTCTATTTCCAGCACTTCGGGGGCAGATAGGTAAGGCTCACTGGACACAGAAGCTTGCTCTGCAGAGGCAGCCGCAGGATACACAAATGCAGCCTTCTTGTAACAGCGCTGGATTGTAAGATCAGACACCATGTCCCATGAGTGCTTTAAAAGTCTTACAGCACCCAACAGTGTGATCTGCCTTATACATTGAGATGCATGCATTTCTGGGCTGACATCTAGAGTGTCCAAAACCTTTTCGTGCATGGTGCGAACATAGTGCTGTTTTAGACTATAAATAATGCCCATGTCAAGAGGCTGAATAAGGCAAGTGGTGTTTGGTGGCAAGAACACCAGTTTTATATTTCTCAGACCTGCAACATTTGGATGACCGAAAAAGTTGTCCAGTAGAAGGACGATCTTGCGCCGCCTCAATTTTCTGTTCCATGTTTGCACCCAGTCTGTGAAAATGACACCAGTCATCCAAGAAGAATTGTTTGCTCGGTACAGAACTGGTAAGTTATGAATTCCATGGAAGCAGCGTGGGTTTTGAGACTTGCCCACAACCAATGGTTCGAGCCTCTCCGAGCCATCCATGTTACAGCAAAGGAGAACAGAAATTCTCTCTTTTTGTTTCTTTGATCCTAGCAAAGGCTCACTTTTAAAAACTAATGTCCCATACCCAACACAGCAATAGAAAAGACCAGTTTCGTCGCAGTTAAAAATATTTTTAGGCTCGAAACCCTCCAGGATCCCAGGGAGAACATTCAGAAGCCACTGCTCTGCACTGGCTACATCGCAGTTCAATTTTTCTCCTTGTGCCCTTCTAACCCAATATTATTACGGGCTTTCCAACGCTGGAGCCAGCCTTCCGAGGGATTGAAGTCCTCTCGACCTAGGGCTGTTGCTAGCTGCTTGGCTTTTTGTGAAAGCAATGGACCACTAATCAGTGCATCCCGACCGCGAGCATTTTGAAACCAGCGTAATAGGGCTGCTTCCACCTCCACATCCTTGCCATCCCGCTTCCTTTTGGAATCAGGGTTCTGATTCACATTCCATTCTGTAAACAGCTGATCTCTTTGCCTCAATAGATCAGCAACAGTAGATTTGGGTAGAATAAGGTGTTGAGCCAAGTCTCGCTGGCTCATCTTGGGCAGCTCGTCGATCTTTTTAAAGAACTCAATTTTTTGGCTTAGGGACATTGTCTTTCATTTTCCAGCCATTATTTCAGCAGTCGAGACACAAACTGATTGCACTGAAGGTGCTATAGCACCTTTTTTGTAATGGAAACAGTAAACCGCTTTTCGTGAGCTGAGCAATTAACAATTAGCAAAGCGCTAATAGGGTGTGAAAAGTTTCAACAGCAAGCAGAATCAGCCCGCTATAAAAGGCGGATAACGATCAATATAACCACTTGCTGCAACATTGGCCTCTATGAGACTTGGCAAATGGTTTTGCACTTTTGCCCAAAATAGACGATTTCCCGTTTTAACCGCGGGTGATATAAATGGAGTAGACTGTACTGCCAACACCCACAGTGCTCCCTTTGTATCCTAGCCCCGCCTCCTAAGTTTTAGTTAGGCAATCACCTACAGCTGCAAACCCCTGACAACCATATCTCCTTGTCCAATAGGAACCCCACTGTTGTAATCTGTGCCTTGCTCTCTCTATTTCTTTTTGCCCTGACCCATTATTTATTATTTGGTGCAATCGGCCTGTCCTGCAACTGGACTGTGGTGCTATCTGTGGATAAATTGTTTTTTTTTTTTGCTCTGATGGTGTACTCCTGTACTTTGATGTTATCTGCTGTTATGGGTCTTGTAACCGTGACCCTTGTTTCTTGTTACTGATGTGTGTTTTTTTTGTTATATGTAAATGTACTATTTACCCATGTTGTCTTTCCCTGAGTTGCACCTGGAAACGAGTCTCGGCTCAATGGTGCTTTTCCCGGTTATCAACTTTTAAATAAAAAAAAAATAAACACCAGATGACATCAGCAGTTTATTCTCTAAGATCCCAGATGCCACAATTAATAACTACAAGGAGATCTCCAATAACATACATTATGTTGATTGGTCTTAGGGCACACCCCAAGACACACGCTGTACAAAGAATGACGATTTTACCTCCTGAAAATAGAATTCTCTTCCAATTCTCTTAAACAAACCTATAGGATATTTATCAATGACTTGCCACCTTCTCACTCTGTCAGACTGGGGGAAAGTCTGACATTCTACATTAAACCAGGTCTTCACAATCCAAACAAGAGAAGAGATACAAAGTCTGGAGAGCAGTCTTTCACTTCCTCCAGACCTCGTCTCCTAAACAACCTCTCTCAGAGAGTGTAAATTAACCCGCCTCCTCATTGCTTTAAAGTGAGCCTCAAAGCACATTTAATGAGTGTATTTCAATACTGCTGTAACCCTGCATGATGATTATGTAACCCCTAGGTGGCGCTATACCAAGAGCTACTACCTCTGCCTGTTTGGCTAATAGCAGGTTAAGGGGCCTGAGTTCTGAAACGGGTGCCTTCATCCGGAGGTCAGGGTCGGTAGTGGTCAAGCTAACCTGGGCACAGCCCTCCGGGACACTGTAACCCCCCCTCTTTCCTTACTAGTGGCCGGAACAATACACACTAATCACTTTCACAACACCCCTGATACACCACACAAGTACCCACACTGTTTACACTTACCACCAGGGCTTTCCTCTGGCCCAGCCCGGGGAACCCCCAATAAAAAAAGGTAATACACAGCAAATAACAGCAGTACAATACTCTTGCACAAACTGGAACCACAGCCAGGGTAAATGCAAAAAAAGAGTTAGATCTGATTTATTTAAGGGGCTTGAACAAGGGAGAGGTGTAATCAGGTTAATTTGCTTAAAGGCTCTATCAGTCAAACAGTTAT
Organism: Neoceratodus forsteri; assembly: GCA_016271365.2. NCBI lineage: Eukaryota > Metazoa > Chordata > Ceratodontiformes > Ceratodontidae > Neoceratodus > Neoceratodus forsteri. The sequence goes on along the minus strand of CM028129.1, from coordinate 1,345,186,628 downwards.
GCATGCACTTCAGGGTCCATAAATAGTCACACACTCTGGGTACCCAGATGGAGAATGGTGGGCTAGCCAGGAACATTGCAGCTGGTTGGGGCCCTGTGATGGAAGAAAACAACATGCACAACACACACTATTTGTAATCTGGAGCTGGAGGGCTCAGTTCATGAAAAGAAAACAACAAGACTATCAGAAGACACACTTTTAGATTAGGCTGTTGTTGCAGGGAGCTACCCTGATGATTACTCACGATACCCAAGACTGGACACAGGCTGGACAAAAAAGCGAGACAGCAGGTGGTTAATCTGGCGTGCAGGAGAGGCAAAGTACGGAGATACAAAGATACTCAACAGGAGGCCACACACAATGTGGCCAGTTATGCAGATGATCTCCTTTTATAAGGAGGCTTTTAAAAGAGGCGTTCCACAGGGATCCATCCTGGGGCCTCTATTGTTTGCCATTTATATAAACAATACTGATGTTGGCATCAAGGAGGCCAATATTCACCTTTTCGCTGATGATACGGTGTTGTACCTGAGCCACCCAACTCCGGAAGCCGCCTGTGGAGATTTACAAACAGAATTCAACTTGTTGCAGAATCAGCTCCTGAATAAAAAACTCTTACTCAATGGCAAAAAAACAAAATCTATGCTGTTCTCTCCGGCTACTCATTCAGCGAACCCTGCTATCTCTGGCTCCTTACCTCCCATAAACACTTTACTAGGAGACAGGTTGGAATTTGTTACGAAATTCAAGTACCTAGAGGTCTGGCTAGACCACAGACTCTCCTTTGTGGAACATGTCGAGGATCTGCTGAAAAAGCTGAGGCAGAGGCTTGGTCTTTTCTTTAGAATAAACCACCTCCTGACCAAAGATGCCAAGATACAGTTAGTTCAATCCACGCTTCTATCCCTAATTGATTATGCGGATTTCATTTATAGTCAGTGTAATGCCTCCTGTCTTACTAAACTGGACACCTTATACCACAGAGCCTTGAGATTCATAACTGGCCTACCTATCACCACCCACCACTGCTCCTTATATGCAGCTGTGGGTGGACCTCCCTTCAGTACAGAAGGAATACAAATGCGGCTCTCTGGACTTACAGAGCTATTACCAACAAATTACCCCAATACATTTCTGACTATTTGCCATTATACGTGGTAGGCAACTACGCACTGAGAAGCCATTCTCTGCTTCTACTGAAGGTACCTAGGGCCAATACATGCTTTGGGAGAGCGACCATAGGCTTTGTGTTGCCCTCACTCTGGAACAAACTACAGAAATCTATGAAACTGAGTCTACCTGTTAGTCTTAAACCACCTTCAAGAACTTGTATGCCAAGGCTGTTAAGGAGCTATGCAGCTGTTTCCAGCACGCTTAGCGTGCTAGGGTGCCTACTGCTTACCTGCCCACTTCATCTCCACCTAACCCGGCCCCTTGATTGTCTCCACCTATACTCCCCCTTTTTTTCTGCTAATCCACTACCTTTCTTACTCTCAGACTCCTAACATATATGTCCCGAGCCCATCTACCGTAGCACACCTCCTAGAAAAGCTGCAGTCCTGTACCCCTCCCCTCCATATCTGCCCCTTCAGTTTGTATATGTCCTGATCAATAATATGCCGTGCTGTTTGAAAATGTTTTAATATGCTGGCTGTTTCAGAATGTTTTAATTCCCCTTCTCATACCATTCTCACTAACCTTGTTAACCCTATACCTGAAATACTTGTTATTGCTCTGTGTATTTTTTTTTCTATTTTTGTATAATTATGTCTATTTATTATCTGTACATAAAAGTGTTATTCTTGACCTTGTGTAACGCAGGTCCACCTTGTAAATGAGCCTGCTCAATGGTGTTCGCCGGGATAAAGACTTCATTGATTGATTGATATCTAACTAATCCAGATTCATCCCTCCCAGCTCTCTTTCAGTGTCTCCGCACTACCAAGGAATTAGTGGGCTATAAAATGAATGCAACTGAAACAGAAAATCTACAGATTGTCCTATGCCCTACCAACAATTAAAAAAACTCTTACCCCTTTGAGTGGGGCAGACCCTCAATTAAATACCTGGGAATCCACCTCCCAGCTGATTTGACTGCCCTATATTCAAAGAATTACCCCCATTAGTAGAGGAAATACAACAAGATGATCTCAAAAGATAGGATCCTCTACCTCTCCCATTAATAAACAGGATCTATGCTACACAGATGAACATCCTCCCCAAGCACCTCTATTTTCAGACAGTACCCCATATGTCCTCACAACTAGAATTATGAACATTTAAACAGACTCACCAAGATAACGCAGTCAGCCCCTGCACACATCAATCAGTGCCTTGCCACCAGAGGATCCAAATAAAATGAAGATGTCCGAAAAGTTCTAATTAAAAAGACCCATCACTCATAAAAATGTAAAAACTGGGTCCCAAGGATTTCCCTTTTTTTCTGCTGCCCACGCTCCGCCCCCACGCTCACTAGTGTGCTGATGAGATGCCAGTGAGAGCACAGGGCGCGCTTCATTAAATGCAATGAGCAGCATCTTTTCTATCAATTTTAAATGATATAGTGGCCACTTGGCAATGAAACGTGGGCACCGGTCAGCTAACATGGGACCTGTTAGTTGACTGGTGCCCATGTTTCATAGCCAAGTGGCCAATGTATCTTTAAAATTGATAGAAAATCTGCTGCCCATTGCATATAATGGAGCGTGCCCCCGCGCTCTCACTGGCATCTCATCAGCACGCTAGTGAGCGTGGGGGCGGAGCTGAGGCAGTAGCAAACAACCAGGAAGTCCTTGGGACCTGGTTTTTATATTTTTACGAGTGATGGATCGTTTTAATTAGTTAGAACTTTGCAGACATGTTAACTTTATTTGGATCCTCTGGCAGCAAGGTACCGATGGGTATGGTGCAGGGGCGTATCTTGGTGAGTCTCTTTAATAAATCAGTCGCTAGATTTATATGGAAAGGGCAGCAGCCCCAAACAGCCTACAAAAAGAAAAAATATTCACCGTAGTAATATTGTTTCTTCCAAGGTATTCTTCAGTATGCTTGTACATATGCTGTGTACCAGCTGGGTTCAGCTGCCCTGGAGGTGACGTTAATGTTAATGATTTTTGGCATCAGCCAGTCAGAAAGCAGGAGAGGAAGTGCTGCCTGTAGCTAGAGTGAGAGGTCAGTCAGATTCATTTTGAAGCTAAAGGGCAAAAGGCCCCAACAGTACTTATGAAAAACTATAGGAACAAGAACAATACATAAACACCATAAAGCACCTATAACTATAAAGCTCTAGGGTATTACATCCAAACAGTTAAAAATTAGGCTAAAGTAGCAGTATTAGAAGGTTGTAGATGGGGGTTCAGTCAAGGCGTTACACACATCATTTGTGGAAATATAAATGGTGATCAGTCAACCCCGCATTCTCCCTAGCCTGCTCCAACCCCTGGTTCAGAGCACAGGCTATTAGAGGCATCTGTGTCCCATGGCAACTCATGGGGGGAATTATTTCTTTCAACACAGCACAATCTCGGTTTGGGTGGCTTCCCTCTGACAGACTGAGATACTATCAAACTAGAGATTATATTAATACTCATCTACAGGCATCTACACATAGGGTGGAAGGGTCTCTTACTGGCTCCCCGTTTGAAGCAATTTGGAGTTCTAAGTCAGGGGAAAAGGCAATCTCCTTACTATATGCAAATTTTATTAAAGATCAAAACCAGATGATGCAGAAAATTAAGCAAAAATGGGAACAGGAATTACGAATAGTACTCAATGATACCCAGTGGTCAAAGGTCTGGAAGGACACATGGGGCCGGATATTCAGACTACGCCGAGCAATGGCACAAGTGGGGGCGCAGTGCATCCGAGATGCGCTGGGGCCTAGACAGGGTGATATTCAAAGGTAATGCACCATGGTGCATCACCTTTAAATACGGCACAGAATGTGCATGACGCAGTGACAATGCACCGGTGCAGTCCCCAGACAGGGTGGATGTGGTTGCGCTGGGCACAGCACCCGCAATATTCAGACTTGGGCATGCAAATGGGGCCATAATGCATGCATGGCACAAATGGGGCCATTTGCATGTCATTATGGCCCAATTTGCATGCACTGCACAGGGCAACCCAGTGAATTGTGCCTGGTGCCCTGCACAGACTGTTGTGTGGATTGAGGTGGTCCTGGGGCACCTCCTACCCCGTAACCGCGATTGCGGTAAAAGGTAATATATCACAAGTCCTGGTGATCCAGTTGTTCCCCCCTCCCTCCCCGGAACCCAGATTGCAGGATATAAAGTATTAATACAAGCCCTGGTACTCTAGTGGTACCCCCTCCCTCCCGGTAGCCCGATCGTGGACATGAGTAAAGACAGCATATGCCCTGGTAGTCTAGTGGACCCCCCTCCCTCCCGCAACCATGATCATGGTATACATATGGATGTGTACATGCCCTGGTAGCCTAGTGGTACCCCCCATCCTGCCATCACAGAACAAGTGTAACAGAACTAGGTGATACATAAGGTAACAGCTAACGTTTCCCTGTAATATCAACATGAATCAAATGCTGACCTGGGTGACCATCACAGTGTTCTGTAGTCACCTAGACGATGATGTTGTGATGCCAAGGCACGTATTTGGACATTCAAACAGGTGTCAGGAGTGTCCGATTCAGTAAATGCCCCATTTGTCACCACTACAATAGTGCGGTGTTTGCAGCAGCGGTACAACGATGGAACTGACATCGGACCGTCCACTGCCACAAGTACTGAGCGAGTCTGGTGCCCCATGATAATAATCTCTGTTATCCCTCACTCACATCTCCAGGAATAGCTATATTGATTAGTTTCCAAATCCGCGATTGTTGGGGGGTGTGGGTGAGTGTCCTGTCCTTGACATCATGATGCCCCTGTGACAGTCAGTACAGACATTAAGCATGGTAGGCAGTACCACAGTCATGTACTAGGGACGACTTAGAGAGTAGTTGGCAATAGAGCTGCATGCCATTTATCTCCTGAGGCTAATCCCACAAGATGACCTACAACTAACCTGCATGTAGTGCAGTGCGGTATCACAACAGGATTCACAGCCTTTGCATCCCTGTGGCACTGTTATCCCTCTGCAGTGACATTCTAAGTGGAAATGACATGGGGGGGTCCTGCCCATAACTACAAGTCTTGCAGTGGTCATGGGTGTTTAAACGGTCCAAGTCATCCTGCTTCGTGTACGAAAGTGGTCCCTGCAGGCCCTTATTGAGGTATTAGGTGGAACTGTGAGTCCCTGCATACTGTAGGGGCCAGTGCACAGCCAGCTCCATGTCTGTCATCACTGTCCCATCTGTCACACAGTGCTATGAAAGGGGGAAGGGGGTTATAGTAGAGCATGTAATGAACATCTGACAATGGGGGCACAGCGAAGCAAGAGTCAAACTGATGAGTTGTAAGCGGTATGATCGGTACGTGCAAGGTCATGGCCATTGTTACATACAAGGGTGCAACTGAGAGGAGGAGCTCTGTCTTGCTCCTATCAGCAAATCATTGTAGGCTGTCAGTAATCTGCATACTACTGCACCGGCAGCAGTGGCAAGTTTTAATGACTTACTAATGGTTCAGGGACAAAGAGACTGAACAAGTGCAGTACTATACACATGACCAGTGCAATGGACTGTTACTGTTCTTATTACTGTACAGTCACTGCAGCATGGTGCCATCCCATGTAGCTTTGCAGCTGTCATAAGAACTGGTACAAGGGGTGTGGTGTATTGTGCTTTTGGGGGAACACAGTGACTACCTGTTCAGTTCTTGCACACTGTATCTGTCTGGTGGATCTATTCTGCCCATTGGCCTGGTAGACGGGTTTCGGGGTGTTACATACAGACTACCAGGGCTTGTTCTATTTTTACTCATGCCCACAGTCAGGCTACCGGGAGGAAGGGGGGTTCCACTGGACTACCAGGGACGATTTGGATGCTTGTGGATGGTGTCCTTGCTGGGCGGGTGGCCACCACTGGCTGGCGGCTGCTGTGCGCCCTGCAATACAGTGGCATGCAACATAGTGTGGGATGAGCCAGGATTTTCTGGCTCAACATTGTCGCCCAGTAAGCAGCGCATCTGGGGCTGTGCCCACTGGTCGCTGCACATCCAGGCTGAATATCGGGATGCGCGCTTGTCGTAAGCGCCCGTTCAGAATCGCCACATACGTACCAGTGCACCCCGATGCATAAGAACTTGCGCTGCGCAGGTCACCCTTTTGAATATCATGCCGGGGCGCATTGTGGAGGGAATTTCTCTGGAAATTATGCATCAGGTACTTTAGAGTTCCCTTGGTGGTGTCCAGATGGAACCTGGCAGTCCTTCCCAGTTGTTGGAGGGGCTGTGGGGAGAGTGAGGCCTCTCAGGCCCATATATTTTGAACATGTGCGGCACTTCAGCTTTACTGGACTGGGGTACAGGGTCACTTAGAATGCATTTTGGGACTGTCCTCCCCCTTAGGCCCTAAACATGTTTTATTAGGTCTCCCACCTAGGGAGTTGAAGGGTAAAGAGGCAAAGTATTTATGGGGCCATTTTAACTGCAACAGCTCATAAAGCAATAACTAAGAAGTGGCTTCTTTCTGACCCTCCACAGATAATAGATTGGAAAGAGATTGTCAATTGTATCTATAAATCTGAAAGAGTAACATATTCGCTGCTACAAAGAATTCCTCAACTTCAGCATAGGTGGACCAGATGGGAGTTACACGAAGGCTTCGACCAGTAAATGATTTGTCTAGTTTCCTTTCTGCCTTCTCTTGTCTCCCTTCCCTGGGTACTATTCCCCTGGAAGAAGCTATTTTGGGGGAAAATTCCTGTTCCACGTGCTACTTCATATAGTTACTAATTTAGCCTTCTAATGCTTGATGGTTGATACGAAAGAAAAAATTACTCACCTTAGTAATTGCTTTTCTTCTCATGGAGTCTTGCTATATTATAACATTAGCAGTCAGCCACTGCAGCTGAACTGCCCCGGAGAGGAAGGAGTTAACTCCAGAGGATCTGGAGTTCTACAGCGCGAGGGCGCTGTGCCCAAAGCTCTATCTGGCAGTTTCAAATGAAACTGTCAGATCTTTAACTAAGCTAACATCAAAAGAACAGAAAGTCTGTGTGGAAAAACTACACTAGCCCATGGCTACCTACTAGTAGTAGTAACAACAATATAAACAACAAAGAAACACCCAGAACCATAATAACAAAAATTGATGGTATTATGATTCGTTTACCACCCTGACAAGCACATTATGAACCCCTTCCCCAAGACTCAAGTCCAGGAAGGGGCAATATAAATAACCTAAATGAAAGCAACCAGATCCCTAACCCAAAGGAAAGAGGTAAAGGATAACTACAATGGCATGACACAGTGCTTGCAATTCGCCACCCCTACCCAAGTACAGGTTCTGAGAGGGGCAGGAGGGAGGGTGGTTATAATATAACAGACTCCATGAGAAGAAAAGCAATTACTAAGGTGAGTAATTTTTCTTCAAACACCATAAGTCTTGCTATATTATAACATTAGCAGATTACACAGCAGTACTCCATGGAGGAGGGTCAGAACCTACTTAGGAATAGGCTCTGAAGCACTAGCTGTGCCAAACCGAGCATCTCTCCGGACTGGACATCCAGGGAATAATGCTTGGTAAAGGTGTGAACTGTCTTCCAGGTAGCAGCTTGACAAATCTCCAGAATGGAATGTCCCCAGCAGCCGCTAGAGACGCAGCTGTACCCTGGTGGAGTGGGCCCTCAATCCTGAGGGGTACTCACCTAGTTTCTGATAACAGAATTGATACAAGAAACAATCCACCTTGCAATTGTTCTCTTAGTGGCAGGTTTTCCTTTGCCAACCTCGCCATAGGTAAGAAACAGTTGGAGGATTGAACCTATGACCTCTGGTGCGCTCTAAATAGTAGCTTAAGGCTCTTTTGACATCCAAGCTGTGCAGTCTCCTCTCACCTGAGGAAGAATGCTCAGTGAAAATACTGGGAGAGAGATAGATTGATTCAGGTGGAAATCAGAAACCAGCTTAGGCAAAACTTTCTATTAGTCCTAAGGACTACCTTATCTCTGTGGAAAGAGATAAAATCTTCTTCCACTGACAGGGCCTGTAACTCACTTATGCGCCTGGCAGAGGTGATAGCTACTAGGAAAACGGTTTTCCAGTTAAATACTTGAGCTCTGCTGAAGACAGAGGCTCAAAGGGGGTTGCATTAACTGAGCAATGCAAATATTCAGGTCCCAGGCGGAGCTGGTTCTCGAAAAGGAGGGTTAGTATGAAGTAACCCTTTAAAAACTTGAGAACACAGGGTGAGAAGAAGGGAGGCAGGCTTCCTGCTGACACAAAAGCAGAGACAGCTGCCAGATGAACCTTCAGGGTAGCTGGTCTAAGGCCTAGGGAATTCAGATGGACCAAATATTCCAGAAGAATGGGAAGATCAACAGATTCTGGGATAATCTGCTCTCAGAGCACCAGATGGAAAACCTCTTCCACTTAGAATTATAAGTGGCCTAGTGGAAGGCTTCCTAGAAGCCTTTAAAATATCCATGACACCTTGAGAAAGGTGTAAGTCAGCAAATTCTAGCTCCTCAAGAGCCAAGCCTTGAGGTGGAGGGATTTGAGGTCCGGATACCACACTCTCCCCTGTGCACAGGCCAGTAAGTCGTGGACTCTGGGTAGGCTCAGGGCAGGGTGGACTATCAAGGACAGAAGCAGAGGGTACCAGGGCTGTCTGGCCCAATCTGGGGCAATCAGAATCACTCTGCAAGGTTGAGATCTGATTTTACTAGTACCCTGAAAAGAAGAGAAAGGGAGGAAAGGCATACAGGAACTTCCTTCCAGTCCAACAAAAGGCGTCAGGGACTGGGCCCAGTACTGGAGGTCTGCAACAGAAAAGAGGAAGTTGATGGTTGTCTGGGGCTGCGAAAGATCTATCTGAGGAGTGCCCCATCTGGCAAAGACGGACCCCAGCACTTGTGGATTCAGAGCCCATTCGTGATGGCCCTGAGAAATTCTGCTGAGGGCGTCTGCCAGGACATTGTCCTTCCCTGAGAGGTGAACCGCTATCAGGGAGGTGTTCAGGGAGTAGGCCAGAGATCACAACTTCATTGCTTCGGTGCACAAGGCTGAAGACCGAGTGCCCCCTTGCTTGTTGATGTACCACATTGTGGTGGTATTGTCTGTCCTGACTTGAACCAATTTGTTCTGGACAGAATCTGAAAACACCCGAAGAGCTAAAAAGACAGCTCTGAGTTCCAACAGATTGATGTGGAGCAGAGATTCCTGAGGAGACCACACCCCCCGGGTGGCAAGATCGCCTAGGGAGCCCCCACCCAACAGGGAGGCATCCGTGGTGAGGGTGGGGAGTGAGAAATGGGAATGAAGGAACCCCTGTCTTAAATTGCTCTGGACCTGCCACCAGTGGAGGGCTAGGATCAGAGTTTGAGTAACTGGAACCAACTTGGTAAGGGGGTCCTTCCTTTGAGATCAATAGGCCCTCAAATGGAACTGAATGTCCCTCATCTGGAATCTTGCTCCCTGCACGACAGCTGTGGAAGCAGCCATGTGCCCAAGGAGTTGCAGAAAATGCCTTGCTGGTCGAGAGACCCGCAGGGTAAAGGAGGATGCCAGGGCGATGAGTCTGTCCACCCTTTCCGAGGGAAGAAAAGCCCTGGCTAACCTTGTGTTCAATTCTGCGCCTATGAAAGTTAGGACCTGAACCGGTTCCAGAACTGACTTTGGTAAGTTTAGCAGAATCCCAGGAAGTGAGAAGCTGCTGGGTGACTTGCAAATGGGTTCCACCTGACCTGGAGACTGACCCACAATGAGCCAGTCGTCCAGGTAGGGAAACACAGCAACCCCTTGCCTTCTTAAGTGAGCCACTACTACAGCGAGACATTTTGTGAATACCCTTGGCGCAGAGGTCAGGTCAAGGGCATTGCCCTGAACTGGTAGTGGCCTGAGGGCAGTTCGAACCTGAGGTACTTTCGTGAGAAGGCCTGATCAGAACATGAAAATAGGCATCCTTGAGGTCCAGGGAAGCTAGCCAGTCCCCTGGCCTTAGGGAAGGCAATATCATTGCCAGAGTCAACATTTTGAACTTTGGTTTCAAAAGATGCTTGTTCAGGTACCTTAAATCTAGAATGGGCCTCCATTCTCCTGTCTTTTTTGGGGTAAGAAAGTATCTTGAATAAAGCCCCTTGCCCTGATGGCAAGGAGGAACCCTTTCCACTGCTTTGCAGTCCAGAAGAGAAGAAACCTCTGCTTCCAAAGCAAGGGCTTCTGAAGGATTTGCAGGTGGAAATGTCTGGCTCTCATCTTTGGAAAGTGTTTGAAGCTGAGAACCAGACCCTGGCCTATTACCTCCAGAACCCATCTGTCCGTAGTTAGGGACAGCCAGTTCTGGCTGAAATAGGCCAACCTGCCCCCCACTGGTACAGGAGAATCGGCCCTGGGCACCCCATCAGGGTGCCTGCTTAGCAGCAGCCTTAGGCTGAGGGAAGGGGGACGGTCTACTTGTGCCTCATCTACCCCTGCCTCTGAAGAAACCCCTCTGCGAGACAGCAGAGGGGCTTAAAGTGGTAAAAGGCCTGCCCTACCTCTGGAAGCATGCCTGTGGCATGGCATGCTTCTCTTAGCCTGGGCACTTTTGTAGGTAGTTCTGTATTCATCCATCTTTTCATATAGTTTTCTGTTTGCTCCCAAACAGAGAATTTCCCTACAGGAAAATCCATAGCCTTTGACTGGGTATCTTGGGACAGATTAGTGCATCTGAGCCATGCCAACCCACGGAAAGCTACAGAAGTGGCCATGACCCTAGAGGAAACATCATTAACATCAACAGCAGTATGAAATTGAACTTTAGAGGCTTCCAATGCCATCAGCAGCCACCTGTTCCAACTCACTAGCCAGCTGGCCATGGGCCTGCTTGGCTAACTGCAATACTGTGTCCCACCTAGATTTCTGATATCTAGCCACATAAGCCATATAATTTGCCTGCCTGAGTCCCAAAGAAGCTGCCATATACTGTTTCTTCGCCATGGCATCAATCTTCCTGGAATCCTTATCAGGAGGATGTGAGGCCAGAGGAATATTAGCCTTGTCACAGGCCACAGCTTGTACCACACCCACATGACTACACTGTTCAGTAAGGAAGTCTGTATCCGAGCCTGACAAAGTATACCTTCTGTCCATTTTTTTATCTACAGGAGGGACAGAATGAGGATTTTTAAAATCTTTGTTGTTTGCTTCCAAATGACTTATGCAAAGGAATAGACAACCTCCTAGACTCTGGAATATCCATCATTTCCACATAATCAGGCTCCTCTTGCTCATCCACAGCCTCCTCTAAAGGAAGTGGAGGGTTTCTGCAACCTTTTTGTAAAAAATAAAGAAAGAAGGGGACTCAGACAGAATAGGAGGAGATTCTAAAGGTCTGTCTGGAGAAATATCCGGTTCAATGGGCACGTCCAGACCCCCCCAGCCACACATATATTGATCAAATTCCTCCTCCCCCTCCTGTGGTTCATAAAAATCCTCAACTTCAAAATCCTGAACCACTGGGACTGAACGAACCAACCTTTTACCAACTGTTGGTGGTTCTACAGATCCCTGAGACAGTGACTGGACAATCTGAATGGCTTTAGTATCTCTGCAGCAGTTGGAGACACAATTTTGGACCCCAAACCTACTGATTTCCTTGTCTTTACTCGGACTGGTTCCTCTGAACCAGCCTTCCTTTGCCCGAGGAAGTCTTGCCCTGGTCAGAGGCACTCCTCTGGTCCAGTGGGTACTGGACCGGGCTGGCCATCGGGTCAGCGGACTTTTTAGCCTCTCGTTCCTAGGCAGCCCAATCTCTTTCCAGGGTGGCTGCAGGAAATTTTTACACACCTGGCAGTCTGACAGGAGGTGGTCAGCCTCAGACAATAAACACAAGTGGTGTGTGGGTCAGCCTTGGCAAAGGCGTCCCCACAGACATCACAGTGTTGAAACCAGTGGGCCGGTTTTTCTTTTGAGTTTCTCAGACATAATGCCAGCCTAACCAAAACTTGCCCTTTTGATGGCAGTGCCAGGCAAGACACCTTTATCGGTTCCTAACTGCGTCACGGTATTTGAAAAACGTTATAATTCTGTTTTTTTAGAACCGATAAGAACCGGAACCGCACTCTAAAACCCACTGTACACTTTTAAAATGTAGAAATAACAAACCGATCGGTTCAAACCGAACCGATAATTAATTTTCCACACAGACTTAAAATTTAGTACTTACGGTTACCAGATAGAGCTTTAAAACCGAAATGCGGTAAAATAATGACTTTTGCCAGTTCAAATGAACCGAAAAATACTCGCTTGAACCGAGAATGAACCGAGCTGAAGGAGCTGATCTCCGGAGCGACTGTTCAGTGAAGCGGAGTAAAGAATCTAACAGTTTCATTTGAAACTGCCAGATAGAGCTTTGGGCACAGCGCCCTCGCTCTGTAGAACTCCAGATCCTCTGGAGTTAACTCCTTCCTCTCCGGGGCAGTTCAGCTGCAGTGGCTGACTGCTAATGTTATAATATAGCAAGACTTCATGGTGTTTGAATGCTAGTTAGCATATGAGCCCAGTACTAGGAAATCAAATTTGCTAAATTCCCCTTGATTAATTCATCTATATTATCAAAAATGGTACATGAGTTAAGAAGACCTAGCAGTTTTTTAAGCATAATTCTTTGACATTTTTTATAATTTAATTTGTTTTGTACAATTTAAGCTGTCCTTGTAATTTACTAATTACGTGTCTGTAAAGTTTACAAACTGCACCTATCAAAAAATGTTTTGTTTTGCATAAGATCAGCCGTATTCCTGATCCAAATTGTAACAAGTGTCACCAACAGGAAGGGACATTATTCCACATTTTTTGGGAAGTCCCATGGTTAAATCCCTGTGAGACGTGATCAAGGAAAGAGCAGACTTGCTGTTGGGGCTCGAACATCTCTTTAGCCCTGAGGTTTGTCTATTGGGAGACTACTCCGGAGTTAAAGTAAAAATCAGAAGGTATTATATGGCTATCATATCATCGTCACTTAAAAAGGTAGTACTGAAACATTGGGCGGATGGTGCCTCAATCTCCTACACAGAGTGGTTACAGGAATTACTTTTTAATTTGAACATGGAGAAGTTTAGTGCGGATAGAAGGAACTGTTTGCCGAGGTATTGTAAGGTATGGGAAAAATTACATGAGTTGTACTTACTCCAGACAGGTGTTTATACTTCAGGAGTACAAGACTAAGAGTGGATGGTGTCTCAACAGTATTCTTCTCGCTATAATATTCTGTCTGCTTCGGGAGGGTGTTAGGATGAGGGGGGATGGGAGAGAGCAAGAAGCATTTGGATAGTGTTTCTGGTCATGCTTATTGTGTTATTAGAATGCATTTTGTGTTGGAAGGATGTATGTACTTGCATCTTGCTCTGTAATGGGAAAAATTTGAATAAACTTGAATTTCAAAAAAAATATGTTTTGTTGTATATCAATTGAAAATATGGAATATCTGAGGTTTTGAATAAAGACTGAGTATTAAAAAAACTGGCGAAAGCATGGACTGCAGAACTACTCAGTCGGGTGATGTAGGGGAGAATGGGTGGGAGGTCAATCATATTGAAGAATGCCTTGGAAGAAACAATACTACGGTGAGTCATTTTTTCTTCTCACCCCAGGAATTCTTCAGTATGCTTGTACATATGCAGACTACAAAGCAGTTGCAGATGGGAGGCGGGGTACAGACTCTACTTTGGAAACAGGTTCTGCAGGACTGCTGTGTCAAATCTGGCATCTGACCTGGACTGTACATCCAAACAGTAGTGTTTTGTGAAAGTGTGTACAGTCTTCCAGGTAGTTGCTTTGCAGATATCTAGCAAGGGGATGTCCCTTGCGGCTGCCACTGAAACTGCAGTGCCCCTAGTGGAGTGGGCTCTGAGGCCTTGAGGTGGCTGCTTGGCAGCCTTACTGTAACATAACTGAATGCAAGAGACTATCCAGCGATCGATAGTCCTTTTTGAGGCAGGCCTGACCTTTTCTACCTCGCCACAGGTAAGGAAGAGCTGAGTATGAGAAGTCCTGAGCTGCTTGGTGTGCTCCAGGTAGTAGGTCAGAGCCCTTTTCACATCCAGAATATGGAGCTTTCGCTCACCAGGAGTGGATTTTTCTGTTAAAAAGACAGGGAGTGTTATGGACTGGTTCAGGTGGAATCTGACACTACCTTGGGGAGGAATTTCCTATTTGTTCTGAGAACTACCTTATCCTTGTGGGAGATAAATAATGTAGTTAGGTTCAGTGCAGAGTGCCTGCAGCTCTGAAATACTTCTGGCTGAGGTGGCTGCCACCAAAAAGATAGTTTTCCAAGTGATGTACTTTAGTTCTGCTATAGCCATAGGCTCAAAAGGTGGCTCCATGAGTTTGGCTATGCAGAGGTTCATGTCCCAGGGAGGGATAGGTTCCCTAGTGGGGGCTGAAGGTGTGACAGGCCCTTGAAAAATTTCTTAAAGATGGAGTGAGAAATTATAGACTTTTCCTCCCCAGCAGAAATATAAGCCAAAATGGCACATTCGAGCAGACTTGATAGACCTCTAGGCCTTTATCTGCTGGCAAAATTTCGTATGGCTGCTAGGTGAACTTTCAGGGATGAGGCACTGAGGTCTGAGGCCTGCAGGTGTACCAAATAGCCAAGCACTGAAGAGAGGGCAGCTTTCAGTCAGTGAATGTGCCTATCCTTGCACCATAGGGAGAATCTTTTCCATTTGGAAGCATGGGTCTTTTTTGCACTAGGTTTCTTAGCAGACGAAGGATCCTTAAGCCTTGTTCTGAATACTGAGAGTCTGGGTACTCTAGCTCTTCAAGTACCAGGCTTTGAGGCAAAGAGAGACTGTGCTGGGGCACATTATCCCCATTTGAGGTAGAGTCAGGATACTGTGCCTCAAAGGCAGTCAAATTGGTTGCTTGGCTGACAGGGCCAGGAATACCAAGGTTGTCTTGCCCAGTCCAGTGCCACCAGAATCATGGTGGAAGGCTAGGTTCTGGGCTTCAAGAGGATCCTGAAAATCAAGAGAAAAGGAGGGACGGTGTACAGGAACTTCCCTGTCCAGTCCAGGTTTAGGGCATCCACTAGTACTGTGCCTAGAGCTGGAGGCCTGCAGCAGTACAGGGATAGCTGGTGATTGAGGCTGGAGGCAAAGAGATCTATCTCTGGATTGCTCCACCTTCTGAATACTGTGGCCAGTACTTATCTGTTCAGGGCCCACTCGTGGTGGCCCTGACTGATGCGGCTCAGAGCATCTGCCAGCACATTGTCCTTGCCTGGCAGGTGACTGGCTGAAAGCTGTATTTCCAAGGAGTAGGCCAGAGACCAGATCTTCATGGCCTCTGAGCAAAGCTTTGTGGACCTTGTGCCCCCCCCGCCCCGATTGTTGATGTAAAACATTGCTGTGGTGCTGTCTGTTCTGATCTGGACAGACTGACCTTTTAGATGAGGGGCAAAGGCTTGCATTGTCAGATGAAGAGCTCTGAGTTTGAGGAGGTTTATGTGGTAAGTGGACTCCTTGGGGGACCACATCCTGCGTATGGACTGACCTGCCAGATATGCCCCCCATCCTAGAAGAGAGGCATCTGTAGTGAGCACTTTGGTAGGTTCTCTTTTCCGGAAGGGGACCCCTTCCCTGAGATTTTCTAAGTCTTTCCACCAGTCTAGGGCTTGCAGCAGAGTCCTTGTGACTGGAATGAGTTTTGACATAGAATCCTTTTTCTGGGACCAGTGAGCCCTTAGGTGATACTGAATGTCCCTCATTTGAAATCTGGCGCCTGGTACCACATCTGTGGTAGAAGCCATGTGGCTTACAAGTCTCAGGAAGTGTCTGGACGGTCTTGACTGGCCCAGGATGAAAGAATTTGCTAAATTCTGAAGGTTGTGTTCCCTGTTGAGAGGGAGCAGGGCCTTTCCCTTTTGTGTGTCTAGTTCTGCCCCGATAAATTCTAGTAACTGAACTGGATCACAATGGGATTTTTGAGAATTGATTAGGAAGCCTAAGGACTCCAGGGGTTAGGCTGTCTGAGTTAGGCTGAGAGAGTTTCTGACCTCCTGTGGAGACTTGCCCACTATTAGCCAATTGTCCAGGTAGGGGGAAGACAGATAGCTGTTGTCTCCTGAGATGGGCTGCCACTACTGTGAAGACTCTGGGTGCTGAAGAAAGGCCCATGGGCAGTGTTGCAAACTAATAATCGCCTGAAGGCAGTTGGAACCTGAGGAATTTTCTGTGGGGCTGCCTGATTGGAATGTGGAAAAAGGCGTCCTTTAGGTTTAGGGAAGCTAGCCAGACCCCCTTTTACAAGGATGGAATCACCACAGCCAGGGTAACCATCTTGAATGTGGGACTGAGCAGATGTTTTTTCAGGTACCTGAGGTCTAAAATGGGTCCCCAGTCTTTTTCTGAGTTACTAGGTTTACTAGGTGTTTGTGGGGCATAAGCAGGCCTTAGCCCATCGAGAATGTCCCCTACAAGTTCGTGGAACATTGTTTTAGTAGTGGATTAGCCATGCATCCAATCCCTTTTTAAATGTTTCAAAGGTTTCGCTATTTACTAAACTCTGTAGAAGTTTGTTCCATAGTTTTGGGCCCTCACAGAGAAATAATTAAGTCTAAGGTTAGTTTTAACCTGTTGAACTTTAAGCTGTTTTGAATGTATCCTTGGTACTAATTTCCTTTCGGTATAATGTATGCCACATTGCTGCATTAGCGACAGAGTTTTTAACAACTTATATAGAAATAAAAGGTCACCCCTAGTGCGCCTTTGTTGTAAAGAATGCAAATTTAATTTCTGAAGTCTTTTCTGGTAATCTAATTGTGATAAATAGGGGACCATTCTAGTGGCTCTTCTCTGTATCTGCTCTACTCTAGCTATGTCCTTTTTTAAATACAGATTCCAGAGGGTGGCCCATAATCCGAGTATGGCCTGATATAAATTCTGTAGAGAGGGATTATACATTCTTCAGTTTTTGAGATGAATACTCGGTCTATCCTTCTCAGTAGAGCATTTGAGTTTTTTGTTTTATCAAAATGATCAGTGGAAGTTAGTTTGTTATTAATTATAATCCTGAGATCTTTTTCATTGTTGGAGACTTTTAATGTGGTTCCTTTAAGTTTATAGGGATGCACTGGATTGTTTCTACTGAAGTGAAGTACTGTACATTTGTCTATATTGAAATCCATATTATTTAAAGTAGCCTATGTGTTAATACTGTCGAGGTCGTATACCATTTGTTTAATGTTATTATCCGAGTCCACCCTACCACCCAGTTTTGAGTCATCTGCAAATCTGGAAAGGGTGTTATTGGAATTTAACTGCATATCAGAGATGTACAGATTAAACAGGGTTGGCCCAAGAACTGAACCCTGAGGTACTCCACTCGTCACTCTACCACTATCAGATAGTTCACCATTAATTCTAACCTGCTGAATCTGTCAGTCAACCAACTATTGACCCAAGATACAAGATTGGTAGGGAGTCCCAGGTATAGTAATTTACTAATTAATTTGTCATGTGGGACATGGTCAAAAGCCTTACTGTGGTCCAAAAGGATTACATCCATGGGTGTATTAAAGTCAAGCTCCTGATTAATATTATTATAAAAGGCTACAAGGTTAGATGTGCAGGAGCGCCCTTACTTAAATCCATGTTGTATACAATCGTTAAAGTTAAGTATGTGAAGTTCTGTTTCTAGTATGTTTTTAATTGTTCTTTCTAGGAGTTTGCATGGTACTGAAGTTAAACTAATGGGACGGTAATTTGCTGGGCCTGCTCTACTCCCTTTCTTAAAGATGGATGATACATAGGCCTTTAACCAATTAGATGGGATGATAGATTAATCTACGGAGTTATAAAAAATAATGGCTAGTGGAAATGTTATCATTTCAGAAGTTTCAATTAAGAATCGTGAACTAATACCATCAGGTCCTGGGCTACTATTTTTATTTGGGGATCTTAGCACCTGCTCTGTATGTTCATTAGTTACTAGGGATATATTTTGTTTAATGTCAGGTATAGTTGGGCTCATGATAGGGTCTTTCTTTGAGAATATTGAACAGAAGTATTGATTAAATGTATTGGCTATGTCCTTGTCAGTAGTAATTAATCTATTATCCCTTTTTAATGGTCCAGTTTGCTTGGTGCTTCCCTTTTTGTTGTTCAGATAGGCAGATAGGCAAATAGGGATTTGTGTCCATTTTTGGTGTGCAATTTTAAATTCCAGGTTATATTCAGCCAGACTAATTGCTTTTTTAAATTTTTTTACAGATGACTGAAAGCGCACTAGGTATTCATTTTTCTGGATTCGAGGGCCATTTTTTTAATTTATGGAAGAGTTTTTTTTTTTCTGATGAATTAACTTTATTATATGGTTATTCAGTCAGGGTAGTATTTTCCCCTTCCCGTTACATTTATTCTTTGTGGGAACATATTTAGCTTCCAGATCTAAAATAATATTTTTCAAGTAGTTCCAGGATTCCTCAAGAGTGAGGGGTGACAAAATTTTTCCCCATGGTATGTTAGTTAGATATTTTTTTATAGTTGTAAAGTCAGCTTTATCGTAATTCTTAAATAATATAATCTGTGAGATACTGCGTTGGTTATATGCCAAGAGGAAAAGTATAGATTTATGGTCACTGGTACCCAGTGGTTCAGACACAGAGAGGTCAGAGATATTATTGTCCGGGGATGCAATATGTGGTCCAGTATGTTATTCCCTCTGGTGGGTTCACTGATTAGTGGGTCCAGTCCTAGATCAACCAGCATGGACAGGAAGTTTTTGTTTGTTATAGATTCGTCTGTTAAGGTTTCCCAGTCCCAGAAGGTAAATTAAAGTCACCCATTAGTATGATGTTACCTTTGTCTGCGATACTTCTTATTTCTGCTAATAAGGTGTCAGTATACTGAGAATTTGCATTAGGTGGCCGATAGCAAGTACCAAGTGTTATCTGGAGTTATCCTTTCAATTGGATATTAATCCATAGACTCTCTGTATCAGTCTTAAAGGTTGCTTCATGCGATGCAATGTCATTTTTAACATACATACAGACCCCCTTTCAATCGTCCCGGTCTTTTTGATAAAGTTTAAATCCGGGAATGTCCTTTAACCAGTCGGAGTCAGAGTTCCACCAAGTTTCAGTGACTGATATGATATCTAGTTTTAACAGATGGCATTTAGCTTAGCTCAGCAAGTTTGAGAGTGTTAAGAGACCTTGCATTAAGGGACAGGACATTACAGAGATCCCGCTTATAAGAATTTGGTGCCAGAGACTTGGATCTAGGTCCATTCTTCCACTTCTTACTTAGTTTAAAGAACTAGCAACAAAGGAGAAACATAGAAACATAGACTTTGACGGCAGATAAGGACCGCTTGGCCCACCTAGTCTGCCCATTTCCCTACCTAGAGGATAAGCTGCAGATCCTATTTAACCAACAGCCTATTTCTTCCTACCCCCCACAAAAATTGCCTTATGTCTGTCCAATGCCTTCTTGAATTCTTCCACAGTTTTAGACCCCACAACCTCCTCAGGAAGGCTGTTCCATGTGTCCACCACCCTCTCTGTGAAAAATACTTCCTCACATTGCCCCTGAGCTGTCCCCCCTCTATCTTCAAATTGTGTCCCCTTGTTCTTGCACATCTCTTTTTCTGAAAGATGCTACCCTTTTGGACTTTGTTGATTCCACTGAGGTACTTAAACATTTCTATCATGTCCCCCCTCTCCCTCCTTTCCTCAAGGGTATACATATTAAGCTCCTTTATCCTCTCCTCGTACAGCTTCTCTTGTAGACCCTGAACCATTTTAGTTGCCCTCCTCTGAACTGCCTTCATCCTGTCTATGTCCTTGCGGAGATGGGGTCTCCAGAACTGGACGCAGAACTCCAGATGGGGTCTCACCAACTGTCTGTACAGGGGGATAACAACTTCCTGTTTCTGCTGGTGATGCCTCTCCTATACATCCCAGTATCCCCAGCCCTCCCTACCGCTTTCCTCACATTGCTTGCCAACCTTAGGTCATCTGATATGATTATCCCCAGGTCCCTTTCCATTTTTGTTGTTGTTACTACCTCACCCCCATTGTGTAATCTTCCCCTGGGTTTTTGTTTTCCAGGTGCATTACTTTGCACTTCTTTGCATTGAATCCAAGGTGCCATACTTCTGACCATTCCTCCAACCTTGCCAAGTCCCTTCTCATCCTTTCCACTCCATCTTGTGTATCAACCGTGTTCTAGATCTTTGTGTCATCTGCAAAGAGACTTACTTTTCCTTCCAGTTCCTCTGCAATGTCACTTATAAAGACATTAAAAAGGACCGGTCCCAGTACTGAATCTTGCACTTCTTTGCACTGAATCTGAGCTGCCATACATTTGAACATTCCTCCAAACTTGCCAAGTCCCTTCTCATCCTTTCCATGCCTCCTTGTGTATCAACCCTGTTGCAGATCTTTGTGTCATCTGCAAAGAGGCATACTTTTCCTTCCAGTCCCTCTGTAATGTCACTTACAAAGACATTAAAAAGGACTGGACCCAGTACTGAACCCTGCGGTACCCCGCTAGTAACCCCTCTTTCTTCAGAGTGGACTCCATTTACAATTACCTTCTGTGTCCTGATGTTCAGCCAATGTTTTACCCAGGCTACCACCCTGGGACCCACTCCAAGGCTGGTTAATTTGACTACCAATCTTTTGTGTGGGACTGTGTCAAATGCCTTGCTAAAGTCTAGGTAGGCCATGTCCACAGCCCCTCCCTGGTCTACTACTTTGGTCACCCAGTCAAAGAAATCAATTTGATTTGTCTGACATGACCTTCTCGCTGTGAACCCATGCTGCCTTGGCTCCTGTGCCCCACTGGCCTCTAGGTACTCAACAGTTCTTTCCTTCAGAAGTGATTCCATCACTTTCCCTACCACAGAGGTCAAACTGACAGGTCTGTAGTTTCCTGCCTCTGTCTTGCTCCCACTTTTGTGAAGGGGAATCACATCAGCCTTCTTCCAGTCCTCAGGTACCACACCATCCTCCCATGATTTGTTACAAAGGGTAGTCAGTGGTGTCACTAGTTCTCTGCTGTAATTCTTTTAAAATTCTGGGGTTATTCCATCTGGCCCCATTGCTTTGTCCACCTTCAGTTTTAGGAATTCTTTCAGAACCCTTTCTTCCGTGAAAGGACTGGGATCGACCCCCCTCTCCAGAATGCTTCTGTTAATTAGATTAGGCACCTCCCCCACTTTCCCTTTTGTGAATACTGAACAGAAGTATTCATTCAGTATCCCTGCTTTTTCACTGTCATTCTCTGCCCACCCACCATCCATTCTATTCGGCCTCACTGTCCCTCCCTTTGTCTTTCTACGCTCCCTGATATACCTATAAAAGGTTTTATCCCCCTTCTTAACCGAGTTAGCTATCTTTTCCTCAGTTTGTGCCTCTGCTATTCTGACTACCCTCCCTGCTTCCTTCTGCCTTAACTGGTACAGTTCTCTGTCCTGCTCCTTCTGTGTTTCCTTATACTTCCTAAATGCTATCTTTTTCTCCCTAACCTTCACCGCCACTTCTTTTGAGAACCATAGTGGCTTTTTCTTTCATTTTGATTTGTTTATTTGCTTCACACAAAGGCTTGTTGCCTCTGATGGCAGTTTTGATATTTCCCCATTGTTGCTCTACCCCTCCTTCTAGCCTGTTTGCTAGGAGGCAATTCTTTTTCCCAGAATTGTACTGCCTGTCCTACTGAGTTGCAGCACATCCCAGCAGAAAAGGGATGGTCTGTCATGGAAATCCTCCCAGTGTGTCAGGCACAGGATATCTTGTTTGAGACACCATTTCCTCAACCACTCATTCAGCAAATTGATTTTATTAATTATATTAGATGTTGCTCTTGGCACTGGAAGGATCTCTGAAAAACAGACATCACATCCCCTTTCCATGAGGATGTAGTTTAGTGACACAAAGTCCATTTTAGCTCAGGTAGAGATGTTTTAATTATATCGTTTTGGCCCGAATGAATGACCACTAAAGCACTGTTGGATTTCCCAGGGAATAGGTTGTTTACTATTCTTGTAATGTCAGAAACTCTGGCACCCCTGTAACTGGAGCAGGCATGATTGTATTTGTCAGGGTTGCAGATGAGTTGATCCGTGTACTTAATAATGGAATCACCCAATACAAAGATGGGTTTTGGTTTACTGTTTGTTTTGCATACGTTGTTAGTAGTTAGGGATTCAAGGGTGTTGTTAGCAGTGCAGTGGGAGAGATTTTGCTTAAATACTGGAATGCTTGGGTGTACTTTAGGCCTGGGTTTGAAATCAGCCCTAGTGTTTTGTGGAAAGGGTGTTATTACACTATCATCTTTACTAGTTGTGGGGCCCTCATCAATATGTAAAGTTTCTTAAGTATTGTGCAGAGGAAGGGGAGGTGCACTATGGATTTGTCCCCCTCTTCTTTTTGTTTTATGTTTGGGCACTAAAGCCCATGTGTTATCAGATATTATATGCTCTGTTGGAGGCGCATCAACAGTTCCAGTATCTAATCCAGTAGGGGAAGTTACAGTAAGAGTAGATGCAAATGAATCAATATACTCTTCTAGTTCCCTTATGTCTGAGTAAGCCAGGTCCCTATTGTGGAGTCTAGCTATCTCATCTTGTAGCATGTTGATTAGTAGACATTTATCGCAGATTAAACCCTGAATCAATTCCCCATAAGCAAACATCCAACATGACTGGCAACAGTTGCTATGGGTTTTGTCACTGACATTCGTGTAACCTCCATTTGAATAATTTTATTATTAAACAGATTGTTAGTCTGTGTAAAGAAATGAACCACAACACTTATGTGCCCTGCCACCCTGCTAACCTGGCAGACCTACGGAAGGTATGCGGCTGAACCGCGGCGTGTCTCTGCATCCATATGCTCCCACTTGCTCCCTGGGAGCACTGCATTAAATGGAGCCGACCAGAAGTGACGTCAGAGACGCCTCTGAGTCAACAATACAAAAAACAAGTAAACAGCAGTATATATAGCACAAGTAGGTATATACAGAGCTCTAAATACCTTCTGGCAAGCGTATCAGCTGTAACACCGTCAGAACCTAGCGTTCTGTTCGCTATGCCAGTACCAGAATTCGGAGTGCCCTGGAAGTCTTCCAAATTCCCACAGTCCGTGTGGCCTAATGTTGTGGTGACTAGCCCACCTCTCTCTCCAGAGAGTTGCTCAGTTCAAGAAAACAGTTTAAAATACAATCCACAGTGTAATTAGCTTTCACAGGCAGTGACCGCTTCAGGGCTTACAGTCTGACCTGCACTTAGGAAATACTTGGAGTAGAGGCCCTTTCCCCATTGGGGAAGGGACGTTTTCCACTGCTTTTGTAGACAGAAGGGACTTGACTTTTAACTCCAGCAGTAGTTTCTCTGTAGAAGTTAGGGATTTTAGTGACTTCTTTTTCTGTTGAGTGGGAAGTTTCTTGAACTGCAGGGTAAGTCCCTGACTCATTACCTCGAGCACCCACTTGTCTGTTGTGATGAGGTGCCAGTGGTGGAGGTAGTGGGTCAGCCTTCCCCCTACTGAGGCAGGGAAGGCAACCTGGCTTTTGCAGTCAGGAGATTTGCTTAGACTGAGTGCTTGAGGAAGGCGAGGGACCAGCCCACCTCTGACCTCTCCTTCCTCTTCCCCTGAAGAAACATCTCATTGGAGAGTAATCCAGGGGTGTGGGCACTGGCATAGGGTACATGGCCAAGGGGTAGTAACCTCTGACTCTGTTCCCTCTGCTCTAGGATCTCTGAGAAGTGGAGTCTTTTTCTTTTGCAGCATTACTTTACATAGAAACATAGAATTTGACGGCAGATAAGGACCGCTTGGCCCACCCAGTCTGCCCATTTCCCTACCTACTGGATAAGCTGCAGATCCTAGTTAACCAGCAGCCTACTTCTTCCTACCCCCACCCCCCAGAACTGCCTTATGACTATCCCATGCATGCTTGAATTCCACCACTGATTTTGACTCCACAACCTCCTTCGGAAGGCCGTTCCATGCATCCACAACCCTCTCTGTAAAAATACTTCCTTAAATTACCTCTGAGCCGCCCCCCCTCTATTTTCAAATTGTGCCCTCTTGTTCTTGCACACCTCTTTTTTTGAAAGATGCTACCCTCTTGGACTTTGTTGATTCCCTTGAGGTACTTGAACGTTTCTATCATGTCCCCCCTCTCCCTTCTTTCCTCGAGGCTATGCATATTAAGCTCCTTAAGTCTCTCTTCATATGTCTTCCGGTGCAGACCCTGCACCATTTTAGTTGCCCTCCTCTGGACAGCTTCCATCCTGCCTATGTCTTTGCGGAGATTGGGTCTCCAGAACTGCACACAATACTCCAGATGGGGTCTCACCAGCTGTCTGTACAGAGGATAATAACTTCCTGTTTACTGGTGATGCCTCTCCTATGCATCCCAGTATCCCCCAGCCTCCTTGCTGCCTCTCACATTGCTTGCCCGTCTTTAGGTCATCTGATATGACTACCCCAGGTCCCTTTCCATTTTGTTGTTGTTAGTATCTCACCCCCATTGTGTACTCTTCCCTGGGTTTTGTTTCCCAGGTGCATTACCTTGCACTTCTTAGCATTGAATCTAAGCTGCCATACATTTGACCATTCCTCTAACCTTGCCAAGTCCCTTCTCATCCTTTCCACCCCACCCTGTGCATCAACTCTGTTGCAGATCTTAGTGTCATCTGCAAAGAGACATACTCTTCCTTCAGTCCTTCTGCAATGTGCAGCTATAAAGACATTGAAGAGGACCGGTCCTAATACTGAACCTCCGGTACCCCACTAGTAACCCTCCTTTCTTCTGAGTGGACTCCATTTACTATTACTCTCTGTGTCCTATTCTCCAGCCAATTCTTTACCCAGGCTGTCATCTTGGGACCCACTCCCAGGCTGGCTAACTTGCATATTAATCTTTTGTGGGACTATGTCAAATGCCTTGCTAAAGTCTAGGTAGGCCATGTCCACAGCCCCTCCCTGATCTACTACTTTGGTCACCCAGTCAAAGAAATCTATCAGATTCGTCTGGCATGACCTTCCCGCTGTGAATCCATGCTGCCTAGGTCCTGTGCCCTCTGGCCTCTAGATACTCGACAATTCTTTCCTTTAGAAGTGATTCCATCATTTTCCTATCACTGAGGTTAAACTAACAGGTCTATAGTTTCCTGCTTCTGCCTTGCTCCACTTTGTGAAGGATCACATCTGCCATCCTCCAGTCCTCGGGTACCACCCCATCCTCCCATGATTTGTTAAAAAGGGTAGTCAGTGGTGTCACTAGTTCTACCCTTAGTTCTTTTAGAATTCTGGGATGAATCCCATCAGGCCACATTGCTTTGTCCACCTTCAGTTTTAAGAGTTCTTTCAGAACCCTTTGTTCTGTAAATGGTGACTTTGATAGGTGGCTTTGTATTCCTCCACCTTTTTTATGTAAACTTCTGTTTTATTTTATTTATTTTATTTACTGAAGTCTTGGATGACACCTGTGAGCAGATGCTCGTTGACAGGTTCCACATCAGATGCATTAACACAAGAAGACACAATATAGTTACAGTAATTACACATGGAGAACAATAAAAATCAACAGTACATGAGTTGCAATGACAAACAGTTACACAAATTGTGCTAAGGCATAGTACATGGTATGCCAGCATTCTGCAGAAGAGAGAAAGGCAGAGGCAGACTGTTACAGTGAGGCAGGGAGGGTGGGGGCTGTGGGAGATGGGATAGGAAGGCAGAGGGAAAGAAAAGACCAAGGGTAGGGGTGGGAGGCAAGTGCTAGGGCAAAGCGGTGGGAGGCAAGTGGTTAGAAACATAGAAACATAGAAGTTGACGGCAGATATGACCAAGAAGGCCCATCCAGTCTGCCTACTTTTTCTACCTTATAAATGTGCCATCGGCCTTTGCCCTGTCAGTGGCCTATCTATTCATAATCATTTGTATTGCTCCTTATGCCTATCCCATGCCTGTTTGAAGCCCTGCACTGTATTCATAGCCACCACTTCTTGTGGTAAGCCATTCCATGCCTCCACCACCCTTTCTGTGAAAAAGAATTTCCTCCACATTCCTTAATCGCCTCCCTCTAATCTCATGCTGTGTCCTCTTGTCCTGCTATTTTCTTATATTTAAACATGTTAGACTCTTTCACCTTGTTTATGCCCTTAAGATGTTTGAATGCCTCGATCATATCACCTCTCTCCTCCTTTGCTCAAGGGTATACATATTGAGCTCCGTTAATCTGTCCTCATATGTCTTCTGATGCAGTCCCTGCACCATTTTGGTTGCCTTCTCTGGACTGCCTCAATTTGGTTAATGTCCTTGTGAAGGTGTGGCTCAATACTGCACTTAGTACTCAGATGGGGCCTAACCAGTGTCTTGTACAGAGGGATTATTACCTCCCTCTTACGACTTGTGATACCCTTACTAATACACTCTAACACCCCTAGCCTTACCTACTGCTTTAGAGGTCTGCTTGGATGATTTTAGGTCATCAGTGATGATGATGCCAAGTCTCTTTCTTCCTTTGTGACTGCTAGCAACTCCCTCCCAGCCTATAGGTGGCTTCGGTTTCTCTTCCCTATGTGCATGATTTTGCACTTTTTGCATTAAATCCAGTTGCCACTCTTCTGACCATTCTGCTAGTTTATCCAGCTCTCTTCTCATTCTGCCCACCCCATCTGGATCATCTACTCTGTTGCAGATCTTGGTGTCATCTGCAAACAGACAAGCCTTACCCTCTAGTCCATCTGCAAGGTCACTAATGAAGATGTTGAAGAGGACTGGCCCCAGGACTGATCCCTGAGGTACCCCACTTGTGACTTGCATCTCTTCTGACTGTATACCATTTACCACCACTCTCTGTTTTCTGCCCGTCAACCAGTTTGCCACCCAGTTGACCAACTTCTGACCCACCCCGAGCCTGCCCAGCTTATTTATCAATCTTCTATGTGGAACAGTGTCAAAAGCTTTGCCAAAGTCAAGGTAGGCGACATCAACTGCTCCCCCTTGGTCCACCACTCTGGTTACCCAGTCAAAGAAATCTATGAGATTAGTTTGACAGGACCTTCCTTTGTAAACCCATGCTGTCTTGGATCCTGTGCCCTATGGATTCCAGGTGTTGCACTATCCTTTCCTTAAGGAGTGCCTCCATAATCTTGCCCACTACTGAGGTAAGACTGACCGGTCTGTAGTTCCCGCCTCCTCCCTGCTACCACTCTTGTAGGAGCGGGATCACATGAGCCCTTCTCCAGTCTTCTGGGATCTCTCCTGTGCTCAGAGACTCACTAAACAATTCTGCTAATGGCTCTGCTAGTTCCTCCTTTAGCTCCTTAGTACCTGGGATGTATGCCATCAGGTCCCATTGCCTTATCAACCCTGAGCTTAGCAAGCTCTTGTAGGACCCTTTCTTTTGTGAAGAGAGTAGTGCTCACCTCGCCCCCTGTGTCCATGATGCTGAGCTGTGGCCCTGCCTCACCTTCTCTTCAGTAAATACTGAACAAAGTATCTATTTAGGATAGATGCCTTTACAGGGTCCTCCTCCTCACATGCTCCTTTTCCCCATTGCTTAGCAATCCCCCTCTGGACTTTCTCCTTTCACTAATGTATCTATAGAAAGTCTTGTCACCTTTTTACTGTTCGTGCTAGTGTTTTCCTCAGTTTGGGACTTTGCCTGCCTTACTGCCTTACCTGCTTCTCTTAGGGCAGTTTGGTATGCCTCCCTATCTTCATCCCGCTGTGTTTCCTTATATTTCCTGAAGGCCAGCCTTTTGGCTCTGACCTTTTGCTTCGGCAAAGACTTAACCTGGCAGGCCAGGAGTTGGAAATGCTGAGGCAGACTAAAGTTGCGGACTCAGACTAGAGGGGGCACCTACAGGTACTGTTGTCGGTGAGGTGCTGACAGAGTTTGCGCTTAAAGGAACCAAGGGTTGTGACTCCGGCGATGTCAGGTGGTAGACCATTTGTCCACAGAGGGGCCCGGTGAGCAAAGAATTGCTGGGTCATAGTTGTGCGGCACCTGGGCACATGGAATACTTGTTTAGTCGAGCTCCTGGTGTGCCTGGCATGTATAGGTGGTGATAGAAGGCTCAGAACTGCTTGAGGAAGTAAGTTTAGTGAGACCTTTTTTGTGAATAGGCAGGTTTGAGAAAGTATTCTGTCCTTCAACTGAAGCCAGCCCGATTGCGCATAAAGCTCACAGGTGTGGGTGAGTTTTGGGGCATTAGTTAGCAGGCGGCAGGCTTTGTTTAAGGCTGTTGAGAGGTGTTGGAGCACTGTGTCTGTAGCGGAACTATAGACAGCTAGGTCATAGTAAATCAAAGTGATGAATGAACTGTTAATTGCCAGGTTCAGCGCTTCATAGGTCAGGCAATGTCTGTGTCTATAGAGGATATCGATTCTGGTGTTAAAGGCTTTGGCCGTGATGTCAGTGTGCTGTGCATAAGACAACGCGGTGTCTAGTGTGATTCCCAGGTACTTGAAATGGGGGACTAGTTCCAGGGTGTTACCAGAGTCATTCTGAATTGCCAGGGGATAGCCTTTTAACTTGTTTTGGGCAGTGGCGAAGAGCATGATCTTGGTCTTTTTATAGTTCTTCACCAGTTTTTGCTCTTTGAACCATTTTTCAGCCACTGCGAAGCTGCTCTGGAGGTCGTACTCCAGAAGTGCTAGGTCGAGGTTGCTAGTAAAGATCACAACATCATCTGCATAGAGGAGCATGCAGCTATTGCAAGCAGCCAGGAGGTTGTTTAGGAAGACACTGAAGAGTAACGGACGAGTATGGATCCTTGTGGTACCCCTGATCTGAACGGTTGACTTTCTGATCGGATGTCCCCGATCTTTACTTGCTGTGATTGCAGGCTAAGGTAGCTACAAAACCATGCTACGGTTTCTAGGGCTAGCCCTATGTCTGAGTGCTTTTCAAGGAGGAGGGCATGATTGACCGTGTCAAATGCCTTTGATAGGTCAACAAAGGCCACCCCTACAATGTGCCCTTTGTCAGGAGCACTAAGTATGAATCCGATAAATTCCAGGAGAGCTGTGATGCTTCTATGGCCAGCTCGGAAACCATGCTGTTCTGGGCATATGAGCTGATATTGACTGAAGTACTCCATCAGCTGGTCAGCCACAATCCTTTCAAGGGCCCTGGAGAGCGGGGGAGTATAGAGATTGGCCTGTAGTTGTTTTGAAGAGACCGGTCACCACTTTTATGTACCGGGATGACAGTGGCAGCTTTGCAGATTTGGGGGAATTTGGAGTGGCAGAGGGATAGATTAATTATCTTTGTCAGTGGACCAAGTACTTTGTCTAGTGTTAGTCAAACAAATTTTAGGTCCAGAGAGTCCCCATTGTGCCTTGATTTGCTGAGGGCTTTTTCAAAGTAATTTTCTAGCAGCTGTTTTGGAGACCGGTTTGAAATGGAAGAGTGGCTGGTTTGGTCATGCTGGGGTCTTCTCACTGACCCCTGGAGTAGGGGTATTGAAGAAGTTTGTCGGGAGCACACTACTGAGATCTGAGAAGGCGAGGTTTCGAGAGTTAATGATGAACAGAGGGTCCAACGTAGGGACGCACTCAACATTTAGCATGGCTAGGGCTATTTTAGGGTCCTTCCCAGTGATATTGTTTAGATTTGCCCAGAACGATTTATTGCTATTCCAGGTGTCAGTGAGCGCTTCCTTGTAGAATTTGCTTTTTGCCTCATGAACTGCCTTTGTGCACTCATTGCAGGCCTTTTTACACCTTTGGATGTTAGTTGGTGTGCCATGTGCATGCACTGTTTGCCAGAGTTGGTCTCTTGCGTTTAGTTGCTCCAGTAGTTCCGGGGTAATCCAGGGATTTATAGGTCCTCTGTTTTTCTCTGTGACAGGTGCGTGTTTGTCACAGGTTACATTGAATTTTGAGATAAAGAGATCCAGTGCAGTGTCCACATCCATGGTTCCACAAAGATCCAACCAGTCCTGCTGCTTTAGGTTGTCCTTTAGCTGCGGAAGGTGGCCCTTTAGGAGTAGGTATTTTTTTACTGTTCTGGCAGGGGGTTTGTGGTAGTTGTTCCAGAAGAAACTGACACAGGAATGGTTACTTAAGTTACCAAACAGAGAATTATTCTCACAGGGGAAAGCCACAGCTTTAGTCTGAGTGTCCGGTGAGAGGTTGATTGTTCTTAGCCAGGCACAGTGCGTAAGGGAGATGGCTTGGGCCATGGCTCTGCAAGCAGTGTCGTTAGTGTCTACTACCATGTGGAACTGGTACTTTGTAGCCTCTAGGGCAGTTTTTACAGTTTCTGCCAGGTTCTGGGCTACTCTGTCTGCAGCCTGTTGGCTGTTAGCTAGCACAGAGTTCCAGAGAGCTTTTTGATATTGAGCTGCATAAGTCATATAAATAGATAGGTGAAGCAGCAGAGAAACTGTTGTGTAAGATTTTTTACCCATCAAATCTGGCCTTCTAGATTCCTTTTCAGGGGGCTGTGAAGATAGAGGCACTTTAGCTTTCTCACAAGCAGCAGCCTGCACCACCCTCTCGTGGTCAGGGTGCATATAGAGAAATTCAGCATTATTCCTTACCAGTTGGTACTTTTTTCAATTTTCTTATCTGCTCCAGAAGTGGAAGTGGAATTCTCAAGTATTTTAAAGTCGCTCTGCGAAGTGATTTATGCATGGGCAAAAGCAACTTTTTAGACGGAGGGAGACCCGTCATATCTAAAACGTTTTCCTTCTCCTTCTGGTCAGTGGTCTCTTGAATAGTGAAATTCAGAGTGTGCACCATATGCTGAATGAAAGTATAGTGAAAGGAAAACTCCTCCTGGCCATTAGAGGAAGAGCCAAACCACTGGTCAGGGGATACATTAGGTTCTAAAGGTTCACCCTCTGGTAGGTCATCATCACCCTCATAGTAAAAAACCTGGACAAGCCCAGGGTCTGAAGTGTGAGGAGTAGTAGGGTCAGGAGGGGCATTAAAGAGATTGCCCATAGCTTGTATAGTCTGGTATAAATGCCAAGCCTTAGCCATTTCTTCATCAGTGGGTGTATCTTTTTGTGTCACTGGCGTCTCCCTTTGCTTTTTAGCAGTAGGAACAGTGATATGTTTTTCTTTTTGCTTCTGTTTTGCAGGCACTGAATCAGGAACCTGCTTGTTATGTCTCTTTCTGGCTTGGTCAGAATTATTTTTATCAGGCTTATTTTCGCTACCGGGTCAAAATGTTGTACGCTTAATAGTGTACGACAAAACCCAAAACTACAACATATTAAAGAGAACACAGTGAGGGTGCACACTGTGAATGGATCTGTGTGGTACTGCACCCTCTCACTGTCCTAGGTAGAGGATAAGACCTCTGCTGGGACAGGTTCCACCAAGCAGTTGCTGTGGCTCAATGGAGTGAGCCATTGGCAGCAAAGAAACCAAGCAATGCATTTGGGACCAGGTTCAATTCCTGGTCCCAGACACATGGAAATTTTCTTTTTTTTGCACTTTGTGCGATATTTCTGTTAACCCCCATCCAGAGTTAGTTATTTTAGTTGGGGGGGTTCAAGGGGGACACAGCCCTCCGTAATGGAGGTGTGGGGTCATAGCCCCCCGCAAAAAAAAGACTTATGCTGCATGTCATATATCGCACTGTTTTGGCAGTGCAGTATATGCATGCGGCATAATGTCTTGCTACATTATGATCCCATACCCTTATTTTCTAGGGAGTCCTTATTGAACTTTTCTTCAGATTTATGAGACGATGACCCCCTTTTCAGGGTTTTTATCTGAGGGGAAGGCACACTGAGAAACCATAATTTCCAATCTTTTGGCTCTTTTTTAACTGTTTTAGAATGAAATTTAGGGCAAAGTTCACAGTTATAGTCTTGATCAAACAACTTAAACACAGATCATGGCCGTCTGCCTTGGCCACTATTTTAGCACACTTAATGCAATTTTTAAAACCAGTAGGTCCAGTTTTCTTTTTAGGTCTATCTGACATGCCAATTCGTCAGGAGACTTCAGAATTATGTTTCCAATTTATGTTCCCAAAAGGGAAAAATTAATAGAATTTATGATTTCAAGCTAGGAACCGTTTATAAACGGTTGCAAAAGCGCTAAAATAAAGAGTTTGTAGTTTAAAATCGCGGTTCCGATGAAAAATAGGGAACCGTGAATAAAATAAAATAAAATAAATAAAAAGTGCTTTATTTAGTTCAAAAGCACTAAAATTTTACCTCAGAAATAGAGTGGTATCTGTGATAGAAACCACAGAGGTAAAGAAAATGTGCAGTTCCTGGGAACCGAAGGAACCACTAAAATGAAGAAAAATACCTCAGAAAATACTAAAGACAGCACTAAAATAAATATTTTACTGACTTACAAAGAAATTAACTTCTCCAAGTGAAGTTGTGAAGAGAGGACTCCAAGCAGTGTTGTCCAGTCAGCGGAGAAATGCATCTGACTGTTCTCCCACTCCAGCTACAGGCAACACTTCCTCTCCTGCTCTCTGATTGGCTGATGCCAAAAATCATTAGCACTGACTCCACCTCTGGGGCAACTGAACCCAGCTGGCATACTGCATATGTACATGCATACTGAAAAACTCCTGGGGTAAGAAACTGCAATTACCCAGACAAGACGGAGGTCTTGCCCTCACCAGTCTTTATTTATTTGCAACAGCGACACAATTAAAGCATGAACTATAATGGATACAGCTGTCACAGACACTACAATGGGTGATGCTGGAGAAAGCCATCTTTCACCTGGACATAGACCTCCTATTCCTTTTCAACCCAGAAAGAGACCAGGGTACATTGCACCCTCCCTCTCTTATTTCCAGCTCGCTTAAAACTTGGCGCACTTTCCTAAGTTCAAAGGCCCATAAACTAGAGGCGCCTACATGGGTAAGTGCACCAGCTCTAGACCCCATCTTTCTTCTGGCTCAGTAGGACCATGAATTCAAAATGTGGACCAGATGAGGCCTTCATATTTATTGAATTCTATGCAGATGGTATTTAAGACCCATGAATAACTGGAGTGTGATATTGGGAGACAGAGCTATTCAGTCTCTGGGAGCATGTCAAAAAGCTGTTTTAAAACATATTGTAGACAGTGGCTGAGGTTGCTACCAATTTGACAATGGACCCCTGATACTAGGGGCTGAGACTTGAAACTGTCACAGGCTAACTGTGGCTGGTTAACGCTATTTTGCACTTTGCAGTGGTAACAGGCTGCTGTTTTAATGGCAGTTTATTGCCTAGTTGAATTTTAAACTGTTACCCTTTTACCAGCGCTTGTCTCGATTGGGTAGACTCGGCAGGTGATTACCTGCATTTCCAGGTCCAGGGGCTATTTATTGGCTTGCCCTAGCGAGTGAAGGTGAGTGTGATACTGGAAGACAGACCTATTCAGTCTCTGGGAGCATGGCAAAAAGCTGTTTTAAAACATATTGTAGACAGTGACTGAGGTTGCTACCAATTTGACAATGGACCCCTGATACTAGGGGCTGAGACCTGAAACTGTCACAGGATAACTGTGGCTGGTTAAACCTATTTTGCACTTTCCAGTGGTAACAGGCTGCCATTTTAATTGCATTTTTTTTGCCTAGTTGAATTTTAAACTGTTACCCTTTTACCAGTGCTTGTCCCGATTGGGTAGGCTTGGCAGGTGATTACCTGCATTTCTGGGTCCAGGAGCTATTTAATGACTTGCCCTAGTGAGTGGAGGCAATGCTGGCAGAGGCAAGCAGCATCTGCCGGTGTCAGGCGGGGGAGGCGGTCTGAATCTCTGCATAAAGTAAGAATGCAATCTTTCATTTTTATACAGACAAATACAAACTTGTCTTCACTTACTATGCCTGGGCACTAGTGTAAGGATTATATCTAGTCATTATACTTAGCACAGAGTTCATTAAAGACAGAAATAGTAAATAGTTTAATATGAACAGGCTGAAACTAAAGTAAAAAGGTTACAACATAGGGGGGACCTTTGCCTATTATTATTGTAACATATTGAAACTTCTAAACATAAAGAGGTATATAGGGACACTCTATATCTGCTTTGCTGAGAGACGACCTCCACATCTAACATTAAATATCGTGAGCACTTGCCTAATGCTCCTGTACTAATGTGTATGTTTTGAGTGGAGAAGTAAACCACAGTGGCTGTACGTGTGTGGCAATTTTAATCATGTCTGTCTCCTACTAGCCTACACAAGGGTGGGGACCCTTATGGTAAATTACCCACTGGTCAACATATAATAAAAAAAAAACCTGTCCATTACACAGTCGTTTGAGGGGACAGTCTTCATCAGACCATGATATTACAAACTACTTTTGTTAACTCATAAAGTAAACACTATCATGACTGAGACTGTGATTACAATCAAGGGGGAAAAAGCTGTCAAATGCACCAACTCTCTCATGTATAAGCCGATGGATATGAATGACAGCATAGGTGTTTTTGTCTGTGACAAATGTAGGAGCAACACAGAGCTCTTAATGAAAATAAACATTTTCCACAGTACATTGGATCAATTGGTAAAAAGCCAAGAAGTTATGGCAAGTAAGAGTCATGCAGTAAAATGCCCAAACCACATAAATATCAAACTACTAACTTCTAATGAACCCCTCCTTATAAACCTTTCACCTGATGGGAATAAACTAGTACGTAAGCAATAAGACACGATGGGGTGTGCATTAAACAGTTCTAATGCACGGCTAGGGGGCTGAGTGAGGCACGAGGCCACAGGCCGAGTGCGTCCAGTCCCTAGCCGCTGCATTAGAACTGTCTAATGCACATCCCCAGAGTGGCTTATTGCACTTATAAAATGGGCCTGTGTATTCTAAATGGGGGTTCTAGTTTTAGCTGTGCATTAGACACATCTAATGCACGGCTAACAACCAGTCAGATTGCTTGAAATCCTTTGCCCATTTTATAATTCCAAATGTAGCACATCTTCAACCAGCTAAAGGGGAATTACACTCAGAAAAAGGAGAACAGAAGCTTAGTGCACTGGGATTTTGAACCATTGTGGATACAAAATGAGTATAATCTGGAATCAATGAGTAACAAAAGAATATGGTATGATTTGGAAAATGAGGAAACCAGCCGGCCTGGTGACGCTGAGGGATGAGGCACTGGTCACCCTACCGTGCGCTACGCCAGTGACCCATGTTTGGGAATGAGCACGGGCCACCGGGGGTCAGCAGGAGAGGAGAAGGATTGAGCGTCCGATGGACTGATCTACTTCTCTGGGGAGGGGGGTCTTCAGTGGTCGGCGCTTGCCTGCTCCCTTGCAGAAGCTGGGGACAGGGTGCCATGCTGTAGAAGGGTGAGAAGTTCAGGCAGACACTAGGAGGGAGCGCATGCAGATGTATGCACGTTCCTCTCCATGGGCATCATTGCATGCCCCAACTCATGGGGGGGAAGATAACCAGGAAAAGGAGACATGACACTATGGTGGAGGGTGCCTCGCAGGCTTCTGCTCCCAGCCAGCCACGGAGCCAGCCCACTGGATCGGTCCCTGGTAGCTGGGAACCCACCACACCTGCCGGGGTGGGGGCAAGCCCTGGAAGCTTGGGTCAGCGCCGGATGGTGGATGCCGGGGGATGGGGCTGGGGGCTCCTTCCGGATGTCAGCTGGCTAGGTGGATAAAGAAATGGCCAAAAAAAAAGAAAAGAAAGTGAGGAAACCCATGAGTGGGTAGACTGGATAGTGGTGGAAAACAAAGACCAGATTAAAAAGGGGAGAAAAGCAATGGGGTTCAAGCTTTCTTTAAAAAATACCTTCACCCTATTAGCATCATTAGAAACTTCACTATCAAACCCTCCAGAACATCAGGTTCCTTCAAATCTGGCATCACAAGACTCAAATATTCCAGTGTGTGAATCACCAAATACTGAGACCCCAACCCCAACCCATAATGTAACTACTGCAGCTTTTGGAAAATCTAACCCCACCCCCCTTCCTGAGATCACTACAAAAGAGGTATTAATGGAACAGTCACAAGCAGAATGTGCTTCTCAAATGGACTCTAGCTCAAATATCAAGCCTATGACACCCCAATATGAACCACAGAGCATCACTGGTCACGATTGCACTAACAACGAAACTAACATCCTACCTCCTAGGCAATTCTTTGTAGTAGGTGATTCAATAACCAAATATGTGGATAAAATAGTTTGCAACCCAGATAAGGTGAACCATACATGCAGGAGCTTTAGAGGTGCCAGAATTTCAGACATTACCAAAATGGTCCAGAATTTACTGAAAAACACAGGACAAAACTCCCTGGTCATAATCCATCTTGGAACTAACAACATCAATAAATCTGGGCTTGAAGCTATAAAAAATTATTTTACTGAACTCAGTAACACCCTAAAGAACACTGGATGTGAAATCTGCTTTTCGGAAATCTTGTCCGTTCCTTGGACTAACAGCACCAGACAAAAAAATAAATAAATTAATGACTAATGAGAGCTGGCCCAGTGGTGTGGAGGGCTGAGGCATCCATGCCCTGTCTCCTGCCATGCTGGTGACCCATGTTCATGGTGCGAGTGGGCTGCTGGGGGTCGGCTGGGGAGGGAGAGGATTGAGCGTCTGAAGAATAGCTCTCCTCTGGAGGGAGAACTGGCACTCCCACCGAATGACTGCCCCCAGGTGGAGGCTCAAGGGTAGTGCAAGTCTGCTGGGTGCCAAGGAAGGAGGGTGGTTGTGAGACTCGTGATGTGCGTGATGCCCACGCACGCACGCCTGGCATGTGCGCCTCAGGAATGGGGAAGGGAGAAAAAATTGCGGAAAACTCCTGGCTGGGCGGATGACGCACCCATCCTCCGCAGGCTCTGCACTCAGTGACCGGGCAGATCACTGGAGTAGGTCCTAGTGATACTGGGGTGACAGGGCTGGGGGGCTGATCAGAGGGGGCAGCTAGGGGGTGAAGGAGATACAACCTATATGGAAAAAAAATGGCTGATGAGTGGCTCAGGAAGTGGACACTTAAGAATGGCTATTCCTGTCTTACCCACTGGGAAACCTGTGAGAACAAGTATGGGTTATTCAGTTGGGACGGGCTTCATTTGAGCAAAAGAGGGACCGCTCTACTTGGAAAAAAATCAGAAACCACATTGCTAAATCTTTAAACTGACCAGCAAGAGGAATATGGGACCCCATTCATATTCAGTCTTTAATCATAACAGCAAACACAAGGCTACAGACAACTACAATATCTTATTGGCGAACCCAAGAAGCTTAAATTTACTAAAAAAAAGTGAACTGGAAGCAATACTGATAAGCCAAAACGTGGATATTGCTGCAGTAACAGAGACATGGTGGAACGACACAAATGGCTAGATGCGTGACATCCCAGGATACTCACTGTCTTATAACAACAGAGTGGGGAGAAAAGAGGGAGGGGTTTGCATCTATGTAAAAAACAATATAAATTGCCACCAATGTCATCTCATCAAAAATACAACAACCCCCACAGAATCCAGTACAATTTGCAAATAGACCTAAAACCATCATTGGTGTCTGTTATAGGCCTGCCTCATCAAGTAAGGTATACACTCAAGATGATAGACGAGATAAAAACGGCATCTAATATGGGAGATATAATAGTTCTTGGAGATTTCAACTTACCTGGAATAAACTGGGAGTCTCCAAAATGTTCAAATGACATTAAAAAGAGTTTGTGTATTCCCTTCTGGGACAGGGCCTAGAACAATTAGTGGAAGAGCAAACCAGAGGGGAAAATATACTGGATCTCATCATTACAAATATTGAGGCTGAAATTTCAAATATCTCAGTCATAGGCGCTCTAGGAAATAGTGACCACAACATACATAAATAGATACATAGACAGTGTCGGCAGGTAAGGGCCTATGGCCCACCCAGTCTGCCCATTTGAGCTTGTAAATTCAGTTTATGTTTTCCTAAAAGTCTGTTGCCCCTTACCCCTGACCTCCAGAATTCCTTTATGTCTATCCCATGCATTCTTAAATCAGTGTCGGCAGATAAGGGCCTATGGCCCACCCAGTCTGCCCATTTAAGTTTGTAAGTTCAGTTATGTCTATCCCATGCATTCTTAAATCCCGTGATTGTTTCAGCCCCCACCACTTCCTCTGGCAGGGTGTTCCACTTGTCCACCACCCGTTCAGTGAAGAAATTCTTCCTCCTGTTTCCTCTGAATCGTCCTCCCTCCAACTTCATCCCATGCCCTCTAGTCCTGGAACATCTTTTTCACTTAAAAATAGTGTATTCCTGCACCCTGTTCCTCCCTGTAAGATACTTGTATGTCTCTATCATATCCCCTCTCTCCCTCCTCTCCTCCAGGGAGTACATGTTCAGTTCCTTCAACCTGTCTTCATAGGACTTGTGATGCAATCCATGCACCATCTTTGTTGCCCTCCTCTGAACCTTCTCTACCCTGTCTATGTCCTTACGTAGGTATGGTCTCCAGAACTGTACACTGTACTCCAGGTGGGGCCTCACTAGTGTCTTGTATAGCGGAATTATGACCTCCCTTTTCCTGCTGGTGATGCCCCTGCCTATACATCCCAGCATCCTATTTGCTTTACCTGCTGCCTTGTCACACTGTTTCCCTACCTTCAGGTAATCAGAGATGATAACCCCAAGATCCCTTTCCTGCTTGATGCATGCTACATCCTCACCCCCCAACTGATATATTGTGCCAGGGTTTTTGTGCCCCATATGCATTATCTTGCATTTCCTTGCATTGAATTTCAACTGCCAAACCCTGACCATTCTTCAAGTTTCTGCAGGTCCTTCTCATTCTGTCTACACCCTCTGGTGTGTCTACTCTGTTACAGAGCTTTGTGTCATCAGCTAACAGTGAAATTCTGCCTTCTAGGTCCCATGCTGTCACTGATGAAGATGTTGACTAGGACCGTCCCAGCACTGATCCTGTGGTACCCACTGGTCACTCTTCCCTCTGTGGAGTGACAGCCATTTACCACCACCCTCTGTGTCCTGCCACCCAGCCAGTTACCTACCCACCACACTACTGTCCTGCCCACACCATATTCCCAGTTTGTGTAATAGTCTTCTATGTGGCACAGTGTCAAAGGCCTTGCAGAAGTCCAGATAGGCCATGTCCACTGCCCTCCCCTGATCCACCTCCCTAGTCACCCAGTCAAAAAATTAAACGAGGTTGGTCTGACATGACTTCCCCCCTGGTGAAACCATGCTGCCTTGGGTCCTGTAGTCCATTGACAACCAGATGTTCCACCAATCTCTCCTTCAGTAGTGCTTCCATGATCTTCCCCACTACCGAGGTGAGGCTGACTGGTCATAGTCACTTGAAGTTTAAATGTTACCCAACAAAAGTTCACTGGCAATGCTACATTTAGGGACTACAATAGGGTGAAATTTGACAGCATTAGGGCTAGCCTCTCATCTATAAACTGGGATACCGAATTAAAAAACCTTGCAGTGGAACCCTGTTGGACCTTAATACAAGAAACAATTCTCTTTCTGGAACAGCAGAGTGTCCCAATAAAGATTAAATATAACTGTTACCCCTAGATGGCGCTATCCCAGGGGCTACTACCCCTGCCTGATTTGCCACTAACAGGTTGAGGGGCCTGGATCCAATGGCGGGTGCCTCCACCCAGAGGTCAGGGTTTGCAATAGTTAAACTAACTTGGTCACAGCCCTCTGGGACACTGCAACCCCCCTTTCTTCCCACTAGTGGCCCACACACATATATCAGAATTACCTTCACAGTATACACTTACCCCCAGGTCTGGTTCCGTCACTGGGACCTCCTGTGAAATGAGATACAGTGCAACAATCACAGTACAGTACTTTAACATAGACAAATACCTCAGGCAGTATAACTTTGCTGGAAACAAGCAGCTCTGATTTATTTAGGGGGATATACAAGGACAGGGGAAATCAGGTTAATCAGCTTATCACTCTAATAATCTACCTATGGCTCTGTGCACAGGCCTATCCCTATCAGTTACTGTCCTGGGTACCCAAGCCCTAGTGGCTAGTCCAAACCGTGGCAGCTGGTGAGGGCCCTTTCACACAGAGAAAAGGAGAATTAAACAGTCAGCAGTACAGTAATTCCATTTGGATTTAATGTGGCAATTCAACAGGGAGCAACCCTGAATTAGTACTCACGACTCCAAATAAGATAGGGTCCTTCAATGTCAGCAGGGCTCACTTGAGGTACACAAACCTCTTCACACATCCATATAAAGAAAGCACTATACCAGGCAGGCTGCATCTGTATCCGATCGCAATTACTGCCAGTACCGGAGAACACACAGCAGATTCAGTTCTGACAGACCGAGGTGCAATTTTCAGCAATTCTTCCAGTCTTCTACAGGGTGAGCCTGGTTTCTACTCTTCAGAGATCCTTTGATTCTTTTCACAGAATGATTCAGTCTAACAAGCTGTTACACAAGCTGCAGACCGAACTCTGGGCCTTACACCGCTTTTGACTAAAACTGCACACTGAAAAGCACAGGGCTCCTTCCTTCTTCACTGCCAAAGCTCAACTGAAACTCCAACCGACAAAACCAGGCACTTCCTTTGAGTTCCTCCCAGTTCTTGACTGGATTGGCTGTCACTCACATTAGACTGCTGCTGTTGGTCCAAAAGGTGCTGAAGTCTAAACTACATCTCCCAGAGTCACTGCTCATACAATCCTCTTGTGGCTGGCTCAGATTATGAGTCCAAGTTCTGATTCGTCCAGGCACCATTTTAGAGCTAGCAACACCCCACACTGATTGGTCCAGTTCAGCAGTTCAAACTAGAATGGGGAACTAGCAGACACAGTTCTGACTGCAAAAGAAAGCAGGTTAGACAAACTGTAATTTCATTATTACTGTAAATGATTTCTGGCAAACAGTTACATCTTTCAGATAGGTTCCTTTGCACTCCTAGTGACTGCAAAATAGAGTGAATTAGCAGCAGCTTGAGTGGTACTCAATCAAAGAAACACAGTCCCCCATACAAACTAATTATGTCTGCAAGCAGACAGCTCTCTAAAGAGACAGTACCAGAGGTTCTAAAACACTCACTGATAAATGGCTTAAATGCCAAGCACCATTTCAGGCTTGGAACATTCAAGCTGGCTCTCAGAACTTTGGGAACCCCCATTTGCAGGGGGTTACCACTTCCTGGCCTGGAAGCTTGATCCGCGTCAGCCAAGTACCCATAAGTTTCAGCTGCAACCATACTTCTGTATTAGGCTCGCACTATGTAATCATCAGTCAATATATCATTTTACCAAGAACACATTTCTGAAACATTGCAGTACGTCCTCTTTACACAGTATTACATACACATTGTACCATAACTCAAGTTGTACCTCTTGTACATGAAACCTGAAGAGAGAGGGGCCTTCCTATCCGTTACCTTGGGGCTGAGGCAAGGCACCATACTTGAGGGCAACAGCACTTGGAGTTAGCACGATGCTCACTTGGGCAATGACTGGGACACATACCACCTTTATGGACAACATTGAGAGCAAGTCCACAGGCCTCCCATGAATTCATAACTGAGGTGCACCACAGGCTTTACAGCTCGGCCAGTCTTTCTAGGAGGAACTGTTATAGTCTCTACACTCTGAGCCTCATTTTCAACATTGTCCTCACTTGTCAGGAGTCTCCTTAGGGAGTAGGAGGCTAGAACTTGGGGCACTTTCAGCTCCTGGAGTTACAGTTTCGAGTCCACAACTATTTGGCCTCATGGAGAGTCGGACACTGCAATGGACTGTCAAGGCACCAAATACTCTTCTTTAATTCGTGTGTATCACCAGTCTGCCCCAATCTATCATTTTCCTCCCTGAAAGCTCTTAACAGATTTCAACCATGCACAATGATTCCATTTCATCTGATCTGATGCTTTGCACTTCACTCTGGGAGCATTGGCTCAGGGATGAAGCTGGGGGCTTAGACAGTCAGAAGGCCCAGCTTCATCTCCAGTATTGACTAGGATTGCCCCGAAACAATTGACTCAGTTCGTAAGAAGGATAGTATTCAAAGTCACCTCTCTTTCTCGATATGGACTGACAGTCATGCTCAACTGGGACTTGTGGAGGGGAACACTTTAACTTTGCTTCTGTAGGCAGACTTTCTTGATCTTTTCTTAGCAGCAGCTCTAGTCACTGGTCCAGAGGGGCATCTTCTAGGGCTCAGACTCAATTAAGATTTGTCCAATGGGCAGTAAATGATTTCTATGCATTGTTTTACATCTTTTGAATTATTCTTGGCCTTACTTTGTACATGGCAGATCATCTAGTTTGCCCACTACAATGTAGGGAGATGGTGCTATCTGTCAGCAATCTTGTGCTTGCCATGCA
Source organism: Neoceratodus forsteri (assembly GCA_016271365.2). Lineage (NCBI taxonomy): Eukaryota > Metazoa > Chordata > Ceratodontiformes > Ceratodontidae > Neoceratodus > Neoceratodus forsteri. Next base: position 1,345,144,252 of record CM028129.1, on the reverse strand, counting down.
GTCCCAGATTTCTTAGCAATACCCGATCTCCCTCCTGGAGTTCTGTGCTTTCACCCTTTTATACCTTTTCTTTGTTAGCCAGATTTCTTTGGCAGCCATGGTTGAGCCACATACGCATGAGTTAGCTGGGCCTTTAACTTTTGCACACAATAAATAGTTGTCTGGGCTTGAACCCCATCAGGAGACCCCAAAACACACATCTACTGGTAGTCGAGCTTCTCTTCCAAACATCAGGCGGTGAGGAGAATCCAGTGGCATACTTTTGGTGCAGTTATAAGCATGTATCAGGGTGCCCTAATTTGTTGGCTCCATCTGAAACATCCTTTGGGTTGCAGGGTGCCTAGCATATCTAGCAAAGTGCGGTTGAAAGCACGTTCAGGCTGTGGGTCCCCTGGGGTGGTGGGGAGTGGTTCTGGACTTCTTTCCCCACAGAAAACATCTCTTTGATCAGACGACTCTCAAAGTCTCCCTTGATCAGAATGGATTCTTTGCTTGGAGCCCCATAATGAACAAAAAGTTTTCTACAAGTACTTTGTACAGTGGATGCGCCTGGTCTTTGTTAGAAAGCTGGGCCATATCTCGTGAAATGGTCCCAGTGACCACCAGCACATGCTGATCTTTCGCTGATCTGACTCCCAAACTCAGAAAATCATACAGACCAACTCCATGGTGCACTGTGGTGGAGATGTTAACAAGGGGCAGCCCTCTGGGGCAAAGCTTTCTCTGTAAGCAGCGACTACTATGTTCAATGTGTTGCTCCACATCAGCCCCATCTAGCGCCAATAGAATCTGGATCTCACCAAGTCAAGTGTTCTGTCTATACCAAGGTGCCCTTGTGGTTGTGCAAGACCTCAGTACTGAGTCTCGCAAGGCAGTGGGCAGCACTAGTTGTTGCTTTTGTCTACTTGTCCCTCTGTCTACTGTTTCTGTCTAACAGTTTATTGACTGTTTCAACTTGGGACCTTCTTTGTATAACAGTGCAGTTCTCAAATCAGTGGAGCGTAATTTTGACACATCTTTTCCTGCATAGAGGGCTTCAAAGCTGCTTTGATCATGGGATCGCGGGATTGAGCCCTACCGGTCACCGTCATTGTCCAGCTGAGGTAGCACCAAATGTCTATTGCAGAAAAGTGGCAACAGCAGCAGGCATGCAATTCTCAGAGGCTCCCAAGCAATCCATGCAGTCCACTGCGTCTGTGGACATTTGTTCCTCCCTGTCCAAACTTCGGCCAGAGTGCCAGATATCAGGTTCTGTGTCGGATAATCATTCTGGGAACAGGCCTCCCGGGAGAGAGCATCAACATCTATGGTTCAGACCTATAGGTATTCAAGAGCATAGTCATATGTAGATAATGAAAGTTGTTCTATATTAAAATCTAACTTAGCTGAGGTCTGTTATAGGTCAAAGGATTATTGTCAGTTTTTACTAGTATTTTAGCCCATACAAGTACTCATGAATTGGTCAACAGCTAGCCCACTCAAAGCTATGGAACTCTAACTTATGTACAGGATAGTTCTTTTGGATAGGGTCAGGCTTCTACTGGCAAAGCCACTGGTCTCAGAGCCATTCTCGTGCTCTTGGTACAACACAGCCCCCAACCCTTGCAAGCTAGCATCAGTGTGCAGGGGCGTAAGGTTTTTTTGGATCTGCATAGGCCAGCACTGGAGCATGGGTAAGTTGATATATGATCTCATGAAAAGCAGTCTCACAATCAGAGTCCAGCGGGCCCCAATACTTCACTGGATGAAAATACACTCTTTCAGTCTTGAGGACGCTTGACTTTTGGTTATTTTTGTGGGTTGGGGATACCCTTGAGTAAGGTTATAGTAAGGGCGGATCACTCTTGAATAGTCCTTGATGAAGCGCCTCGATAATAACCACAGAATCCCAGGAATCTTGGTAGTTCTTTAGATTTTGGCTGTACAGGTATTAAGGCCTCAACTTTACTTTGGCCGGTCTTCATTCCTCGTGGATACTATGTGTCCCAATACTTTACTGATGTTTGAAAGAATTGACACTTATCAATGGATAGTTTAAGGCTAAAAGTCCTCCATTGGTCCAATACCTTAAATAATCTGCTCTCATGTTCCTCCAGTGAGAGCTGCCAAACACAATAACATCATCTAGGTATACCAGGCACTCTAGTAAGTTCATGTCCCCCACTGCACGCCTCCATCAATCGTTGAAAAGTGGCTGGGGCACCTGAAATCCCTTGAGGCATCCTCATGAATTCATAGAACCCATGCCGGACAGATAAGGTCGTCTTCTCACGGTCCTCTGGGGCCATCGGATCTGGTAGTACTCCATCATGTGGAGATCCAGCACAGAGAACCACACTTGTTCTCGTTTAGGTAGTCCAAAGCATCCCTGAATGCGGGCATTGTGTACTGATCGTGGATAGTCCGCGGTTTAAGGTGCGTAATCCACACATCATCCTACTGTTCCATTCTTTTTCCTCACTACCACAATGGGGAAGCATAAGGGCTTCTGGATCTTGTAGTACACCAGCAGCTAACATCTCTTGCAGATGCTGTCTCACATCATCTATGTCTAGCAGGTGCGAGGCGTCCGAGACCTCTCACCGAAATGGTCTTCGCCATGCAGTCGGATATTGTGCTCAGCCTGCACGCGATCCTACATCCTATCTCCTTTTAAAAGAAAACACTGTCTTTCTGGCAAGCTCTCACTGATCTTCACTTTCCATTCAGCTGGCAGCGGAGTCGTTAAATCAAACAAGTCAGGCGTTACTCTGTCATTCTTCCTTGAACTCTTGCTGCTGGGTAGCACTGCAGTGTCTGCGACAATGCACATTAGCCAGGATGCAACCTCTTGTTTACTCGAATGTCTCTTTTTCACATTATGAACTTGACCATTACCCTTCTGGCATAAGTGTGGCTCTAGCGGGCAAATACTAGGCTTGACCAGCAGTCCTCTGGCAATTTTCCATCGCCTTGCATCCAACATTAATATTTTATTCTTAACATCCTTTCTGATACGGACCTCTCCTGTAGGTATTTACTGGAGCATTTGGCGTAGGATCAGACTCAGGATCCTTCTTTCCATACAATTCCGACCCGGTTCCTCTGGTTCTGTTTTTCAGCATCTCTCTGTGCCTCATAGGCCTTCTTAATTAAAGCGGAACTCTTAAGCTCTACTAGTCTTTGACCCCTGTTTTCATAACACAACTGTGCCAGCCTTCCGAACATATGAGCATTTGTTCCAATCAACAAAGGACACCATCATACAGTCCAGTGGGGGACACACTAAGGCTAGGGTCTCTACTTGTTCGGCCACTCCAGCCACGGAGGTGGGGAAAGACAGTCAAATTGGATATACTCCGAATAGGGGTAGGCCTCTCACTTAACCCCACATGCAGTCCTTCTAATGGTTGTAAGGTACGTCTGACAATGCTTCTGATACCAATCTTGGAACATAATTGTCACTTGGGAGCCACTGTCTAATATAGCTCTTGTAGACTCCGTTTCACTTTTTTACAGTGGTCTCATGGAGGACCCATTATTCTGGACCAGTCTGGAGAGGCGGTAGTGGGGGCTGAGTAAATTGATCTTTAAAAGGACGTGAATTAGCATTTTGGTGCCCTCACTGGGATCATGTCGCACCTCTTAACCACTGATTTCTTCTCCAGAGCTCTCCTTGTAGCCTATATGCAACTTTGTCAGTGTCTTTGGGGACTGGCATTCCTTTTCATGTGCCCATCTTTCCACAATTATAAAACATACTTTCGAGTTTGAGTTGGCTTGAAGCCGCACTGGGAGCCAGGTGGGGGTACTAATAGAGCTATTTGCCATCTCTGTCTGACGTGATCAGCATTTGGAGACATCTCGTCAGTTTCTCCACTTCCATGGTCAAGGAATCGAGTTCGGAGCTGTTATCAGCAGGAGATACATGGGGGTACCCCACCCCATAGCAGATGCAGTCGGATATAGGTCAGAGCCTGCATTGCAGGCATGGCCTTCATAAAGGGACTGTTTTTGAATTCCCGGATCTCTCTCAGTTCGCCTATTGTGACATATCTTTTTCCTTGTCAGAGCACTCATTGACTGCCAACCTCTGCCCCTGAACTTCACTTGATGGGTCCCTCAGTCACCGGGTCGTAGCCGCAGCTATTGGTGCAGGTCCCTCCCGAGGTCGCCTTTTTTCTCAACCCCTAATTCTCTCATTAACTCATCATAGAGGGTGATCCTAGCCCATCTGCCAGGCTTAACTGAAGCAACAGCAGTTCCTGAGAAGGCAGACTTAAGGATCCTGTCCAGCCTGGAATGGTCCAGTTCAATCGCTGGCAAACTACCTTTTCTGAAATTCTTGCAACAATTTTCCAGCCGGATACATACACAGACAACAACTCCCCTTGGTACTGTTGGCCATCTCTCTTACTCTCCACCATAGGTCCTCATTCAGAATCTGGGCTCCATACCACATTCTCCAAGGCCTCAAGATAGGCTGTGCAGTCGCTTCAGGGTTACTGGCCCGTTTAGCATGGATGGTAGCCGGGCGGGACCTCGGAGGCTCCTCACTAACCCTTGGCTTTTTTCACCTTCGAGCATTGCCATTCTAGCACTTGGGGGCAACATAGTCTATCAGGTCTCCCAGTCATCCTCCTTAGGGGGGGGGGAGGGTGCCAGAGAATATCCTCAACCCACCGTAAGAGTCGTGACTAATGGCAGGTGCAGAAATAGGAGTCTGCATTGGTTCAGCCACCACACGGGCACTGGAGCAGAGAGAGGTGTTGGGGGAGGAACCACCAGGTGGCAAGAAAGGTTTCTTCCAGTCCTCCACAGTTTTCCTCTCCCAGCAACTATTCAGCAAATTTCTCCTCAAAAGTTTCAGATAGTGGTGGGGCTGATTCCCCGGTCTTTACTGTCCTTAGTTATCACTCTCTAGCAGTGAGGGCTCCCTCTGGGGTAATGGTCTGTGGCACTTTGGAGCTATCTATGGGATCCTTAAACTCTACTAGGGCCAGGAAAGTGTGGGTGAGCAGATTAGCATGCCGACCCACCACCACAGGTTTTGTAAACCTTCCACCTTGGAAAGTACTCTCCTGCACAGTGTCCGTATTGATACCAAGGGGATGTCCAGGATAAGTTATAGCATTTTGGGGGTCGATCTTCTCCCCAGTACAACTACTCCACCAGCCGGTGCACAGCCACTTCTGTCGGGTACCCATTTTTTTCTTAACAGTGGTTACGTAAATATGGCCACTAGAGGACACACAATCCCAGCGGTGAGCCTCAAGATGTTACCCCCTAGATGGCGCTATCCCAGGGGCTACTACCCCTGCCTGATTTGCCACTAACAGGTTGAGGGGCCTGGATCCAATGGCGGGTGCCTCCACCCAGAGGTCAGGGTTTGCAATAGTTAAACTAACTTGGTCACAGCCCTCTGGGACACTGCAACCCCCCTTTCTTCCCACTAGTGGCCCACACAATATATCAGAATTACCTTCACAGTATACACTTACCCCCAGGTCTGGTTCCGGCACTGGGACCTCCTGTGAAATGAGATACAGTGCAACAATCACAGTACAGTACTTTAACATAGACAAATACCTCAGGCAGTATAACTTTGCTGAAACAAGCAGCTCTGATTTATTTAGGGGGATATAACAAGGACAGGGGGAAATCAGGTTAATCAGCTTATCACTCTAATAATCTACCTATGGCTCTGTGCACAGGCCTATCCCTATCAGTTACTGTCCCTGGGTACCCAAGCCCTAGTGGCTAGTCCAAACCGTGGCAGCTGGTAGGGCCCTTTCACACAGAGAAAAGGAGAATTAAACAGTCAGCAGTACAGTAATTCCATTTGGATTTAATGTGGCAATTCAACAGGAGCAACCCTGAATTAGTACTCACGACCTCCAAATAAGATAGGGTCCTTCAATGTCAGCAGGGCTCACTTGAGGTACACAAACCTCTTCACACATCCATATAAAAGAAAGCACTATACCAGGCAGGCTGCATCTGTATCCCATCGCAATTACTGCACTACCGGAGAACACACAGCAGATTCAGTTCCTGACAGACCGGTGCAATTTTCAGCAATTCTTCCAGTCTTCTACAGGGTGAGCCTGGTTTCTACTCTTCAGAGATCCTTTGATTCTTTTCACAGGACGGATTCAGTCCTAACAAGCTGTTACACAAGCTGCAGACCGGAACTCTGGGCCTTACACACGTTTTGACTAAAACTGCACACTGAAAAGCACAGGGCTCCTTCCTTCTTCACTGCCAAAGCTCAACTGAAACTCCAACCGACAAAACCAGGCACTTCCTTTGAGTTCCTCCCAGTTCTTGACTGGATTGGCTGTCACTCAATAGACTGCTGCTGTTGGTCCAAAAGGTGCAAGTCTAAACTACATCTCCCAGAGTCACTGCTCATACAATCCTCTTGTGGCTGGCTCAGATTATGAGTCCAAGTTCTGATTCGTCAAGGCACCATTTTAGAGCTAGCTTACCCCACACTGATTGGTCCAGTTCAGCAGTTCAAACTAGAATGGGGAACTAGCAGACACAGTTCTGACTGCAAAAGAAAGCAGGTTAGACAAACTGTAATTTCATTATTACTGTAAATGATTTCTGGCAAACAGTTACATCTTTCAGATAGGTTCCTTTGCACTCCTAGTGACTGCAAAAATAGAGTGAATTAGCAGCAGCTTGAGTGGTACTCAATCAAAGAAACACACAGTCCCCCATACAAACTAATTATGTCTGCAAGCAGACAGCTCTTAAAGAGACAGTACCAGAGGTTCTAAAAACACTCACTGATAAATGGCTTAAATGCCAAACACCATTCAGGCTTGGAGCATTCAAGCAAGCTCTTGGAAGTCTTTTGGGAACCCCCATTTGCAGGGGGGTTACATAACAATAGGGTTAAAATTCCACCATGGGTAACTACCAAGATAAAGAAACAGATTAATACCAAAAAAAGCATACAAAAAATTCAGAAAGTACCCCACAGAGATAAACAAAAATAAATACAGGACTGCACTTAAATTACCGAAATCAATGATACGATCTGAAAAACTAAAAACTGAATTTCGCATTGCTCATACAAATGATAATAATCATTTTACTCGTATACAAACAATAAAAAATAACAGTTCAAATATTATTGGGACCATTACGGAGAATGGAAAACTGCTTACTGATCACTTAGAAGTGGCAAATGTGTTCAACAACTATTTCTGCACTGTTTGCAGTGTAAAAGATAAGTGCCCGGATGTTAGAAATAACACCGTAACAGAAACTCCACATATTAAGGTTGATGAGGTGCTTGATGCATTAATGGAAATTAAAGCTAACACTTCCCCAGAGCCGGATAATATCCACCCTAGGTTTTTAAAGGAACTCTCCTCTGCCCTAGCATACCCCCTTATGATACTGCTTAACAAATCACTTGGTTCTAGGGTGGGTCCTTTGGATTGGAAAAGGGTGATTGTCATGCCAATATATAAAAAGGGGTGTAAGGGAGAGGTGGCAAATTCTAGATCAATTAGCCTTACCTCTCTTTTGTACCAAGTTGATGGAAAGAATAATAAAAAAATCACTTGAAAGAGAAACAAAATCTAGGGGCCTTATCAACATAGCTCAACACGGATTTCAAAAAGGGTTGCCATGTACGACAAATCTAATAATTTTTGATAACATCAGCAACAGTTTGGACAAAGGGAACCCAATGCACATGGCGATGCTTGATTTTGGAAAAGCTTTTGACAAGGTGCCACATTGCGAGCTGGTGGGTTAATACTGGCTGGAAAATAGAACTCAGCGGGTCAAGGTAAATGGATTTTTGTCAGAGTAGGGAGAGGTGTCCAACGAGGTCCCTCAGGGATCTGTTCTGGGCCCCCTATTATTCACCCTATTTATAAGCGATCTTGGAAATAATCTGACCCGCTTAATTGCAAAGTTCGCTGATGACACCAAGTTGGGTGGAGAGGTTAACACTCCAGAGAAGTATCCTTCCCTAGTACAGGACTTAAAAATCATTGAGGAGTGGGCCATAAAAAACAAAATGACATTTAACCCGGATAAATGCACAGTTCTTCATTTTGGAGTAAAAAACAACTTTATCCCTATACCTTGAACAAAATGTTGATACGAGCAGTAGATAAGGAAAAAAGATCTAGGTATAATCGTAAATAACCTGTTGTCCCCATCTGACCAGTGTAAAAAAATAACCTATACTGCCAACAGACTGCTTAAGTCTGTTCAAAGATCATTTATAACCAGAAGCGAGCAATGTATCTTACTGATCTATCAGACATACATTAGACTCCATCTGGATTATGGTCCCCGTTCGGGAGCCTATATTTAAGCAGGATGTTAAGATGGCGGAGAAGACTCGGAGAAAGGCTATGAAATTGATACCTAGGCTAAAGAATAAAACATATGAGGAAAGGCTGTCAGAGAGTGTGCTCTTCCTCTTAGAAATGAATAGGAAAAGGGGTGACCTTCGAATCCTCTACAACATACTTCAAAACCCTGAGTTGATGGGGCAGTGTGGTTTATCCCACTGTACTAGGGATATCAGACTGAGATCACACAACAAGCAGTTGATGGTATCTATTGCTCATACAAAAAAAAGATATAACTACTTCACTCTAAGGGCAGACTGAGCCTACATCAACCTGCCCCAGGACCTGGTTGATGTTTCATCTGTAATCAGCTTTAAAAATGGGTTAGTCAGTTACGTAAGGTTATAAAATACTGGGATATAATTCACCCACTTGGAGTGGGAGACATTCCTGATGGGCATATTGCCTACTTTTGTCTAGTACTACCAAGTGACTAAGTAACTACAAAATGAATTTAGCTTTGAGAGAACTGACCACTTTAGATTTCTACAAATCAGAGAGCATCTGGAAAAACAAATAGGATTAAAAGCTGACATGCAGGCAATTCCACCTATCGTCCCGTTCCTAGCACAGGTTGCTATGGAATCAAACCCTGCCCACTTTATGTCCCGATGCAATCCTATCAAGCTCTCATAGTGGGAACCCCTACCACCACAGAAATGACAAAATTTACTTGGGAAGCTGAACTAAGCATTGAAATCTCGGACAAGGCATGGACTAAGATTCGGCAATGGCAGAATAAGGTGACAAATTCATAACAGTGGAGGGAGTATGGGTGGAACATTGTCAGCAGATATTGCTGCACCCCACACATTACTGCTAAATACCGTAGTGCATATGAAGCCTGCTGTTGGCATAAATGTGGCCACAGTGTGGCTACTCACACCCAAGTCCTTTGGTCCTGCCACAAGTTGTCGCTTTATTGGTAGACTGTAGCGAGCACTTTATAAGAAATAATTCCAGGTATCGGCTCTCTTACTCCAGCTATGGCCATCTTCCTACACTACCCTTCCAACATAAAAAACAAACACCATATTTATATCCTCAGAATTTTACTAACAGCAGCCGACACAGCCATAACTCGACTATGGCTTCAGCCTACCCCTCCACAACCCACTCAATGGGAAGACATACTACTAGATATCTATAAGCTGAAGAAAATGACAGTACAGCTGTAGAATGGACTTCTCTTAATGCAAAACAGATGGAATACTTGACTCACCCATATTATAACAAGATTAGAGATAGTACCATAAACATCTGCTCCCAACTATTTTAACTAGAACTCCATAACAGCTACCAGCCAGACTTGGCAGTCCCGGTGCAGGCTTCATTACTACCGGACTCTAGAACTCATACTCCCATGAGTGTGGTGTCCCACCTCTCCTGGTTAACCTAGCATTCATAAATGTATTTAATGTGCTGTTACCTTATATATGACATGATGGCCTCTTTAATGCCAATAATTCAGAAGTTGTAACTGAAATAAGATGTACCATAAAAACATTTCAATAAAATTGAAGTGTTAAAAAAAAGAAGCAGGATCGTCTAACTGAAAAGTGTCATTCACGCCAGCCTCTTGATGCAGCAGGAGAGCTACTGCTTGTGACCCTGGCAACCTGGGTTCAGGAATGAGTCAGAGTTGTTGGGGCCAGCAAGGGGGAAAATAATCAAAATCCCAGCAGAAGGATGCTGTCTTTCTCCGAGGAAGGTTACATCCTCCACCACAATACTGCCACATGGGTGACTTTATTTAAAAGTTGATAACCGGGAAAGGCACACTGAGCCAAGGCTTGATTCCAGGTGCGACCTGGGGCAGGGGGGTAAGGGTACAAAGCATACATAGTATACATACATATATAAACATGACATGCAGGAATACATGATAATACACAGTAGTTGCAGCTTCTACATGAAGCTGGGCCTAACAGTGTACCTAACAGCGGGCAATTAAATACGAGGAACTAGCAACACCTGAACTAACATAACAAGGCTAGGTACATTGATACAGATGAGAGGGCACAAAATATTGTGCAGCCAATATTATATACATAGTAAGTATTAGGGAAACACAGTAACTAATAGGGGACAACAGAAAAATAAGAGCTGGAGTTGGCAAGATAATAGAAGGGTATGGGCCAGTGTAGCCGGTAGGACCTAGCAGCTAGGGAGGTTGAAAATGTTATTTATTTATTGAAAAGTTTCACCAGGAAGGCACACTGAGCAATTGTGATCACTCATCTCCCGGTGTGTCCTGGGGGAGGGGGAACAAAGGGGTAGTACAAGTACAAACCAGAACTGACAATATATAATACAATACAGGTTTTGAACAATGCAGCAGTACAAAAAATTAGTTTATTTATACATAAGAGCAATGCCAGTGCTGAGCACATGGTTAAAAATTGTTGTGAAAACAGTACAGCTTTACATACTATATAAATGGGTAGGGTGATACTTAGATTGTAACAGCATCAGGGGACCAAACGAGTAACACAGATTTTTTTTTTTTTTGAAACTGTACTTTATCTTCTCCCCACTGCCTGTCGGCCCCGACCCTTCAGGGCATCCAAGGGGTCATCCTTCTGCCACCCTACCCACCGATACTTAACTCCAGATCCCCCATGTAGCTTAGGCTTACCCCCTGAGCGGGGACGAGGTGGGGCGGACCACCGTAAATCAACTTTTGTCGGGTCCGGAGGTAGTCAGTGAGCAGGGGGCACACTGAAGGCATGCCCTGGGAAGACCATCTTCCCGGAGCCGACAGGCGTTTTTCTCCTTTCCTTCCTCCCCCACACAGCTTCCAACCCCTCGACGTCATGGCGCTAGTCGCCGATGTCTTCTGCGTGTTGGGCTGCCTGTCTCCCTTCTAATGGGAGCTTGCAGTCCCCCAAGCCTCTGCCCAGAGTCGCGGCAGTGCGAGGCATGATCCCTCCCACCCAACCTCCCTGATACGGGCGAGCTGTCGGACCTCTAGCAGGTTTCTCCCCAGCCCGACTCCACCAGTGACCCAAGTCCGCCCCAAACCTGGGTTACCGGCGTGGAGCGAGGTGTGGCGTCCAGCGCCTCAACCCTCAGCGCCACCGGGCTGGCACCAGATGATTATTTTTTAAGTGAATTTGAGTGCTGACAGGGGCTGAAAGTGAACAAGCAGCTAGGAGAAGCTTGATAGTGAGGAGGGGGTAAGGGGAGGGTAGTTAGGGGCAGTTGCAGGGAGGAGAGAAGAAATTTAGTAGGGCAGATGATAAGGATGAAGGGGACGAGGAGTGCTGAATTTGAGGAGGTAGTGAATTCCAGAGTTTAGGGAATCGGTGTGAAAAAGCAGATTGGCCTACTGTAGAATGGCGAGGGACAGGTAAGGTTCGGGAGTCAACCGATCTGAGTGAGTGAAGGGGGGGGGCATTGGAGAAGGAAGGGAGAGGGGAGGTAAGACTGTAGTGTGCCAAACCAGAATTTGGTGATAGTTTTAGTGCAATGGGAGAGTCGTTTGTTATCCAGAGACTGGAAGGTCAGAGGGTGGTAGAGGTCGCAGTAGTAAGTGGGGGGGGGGTCCAGAGCAAAGTGACAGAAGGAGTTGAAAAGGGTATACAATTTGGCTAAGGAGGACTTGGTTGCGGCACTGCAGACCACGTCACAGTAGTCAAAAATAGGTAATATTTTCTGGACAAGTTCGCTCCAGGCCATAAGAGGCAAGCTGCTATGGTTTCTGTAGAGGGCGTCGAGTTTGGGGCACAGTTTTTTCAGGATGGCATCCACGTGTCTAGAGAAGTTGAGGTGCTGGTCAAGCTACACCCCAAGGTACCGGAATGAGGATGTGTCCTCAATAGTAGTCCCATCTAGGGTGTGGAAGGTGGGCAGGGGGCTTAGCCTGGAGAGTCTCTGCCTTGTGCCAAAGGTCATGGAGACTGTTTTTTGGCATTTAGGAAAAGTTGATGAGAGAGAAGCCAGTGTCGAACTTTGTTGACTACATCTGGCAGTGTGGTTGGAGGGCTGGCAGAAAGGCTGGGACATAATTGACACTGTGGCATAGCCATGCATCCTGTGAGCAAGCCCACTGACATCCTTGACATTCCGTGGGGTCAGAGAAACCGTAAAAATGGCCCCAATGCCCGCGATGATGGACCCCAGTATATCTGAGCCCAATCTTACCACATCAGCTCACCGTCTGATGACACAGGAGTCATGGGCGGAAATCCCCCCATCCCTGCTTTGGGGGGAGGCAAGCCATGGTTAACTGGAGGATAGAGGATGGTGCCCAAAAGTAGGTTGGGCTGGTCAGGTCATGCCTTAGGAGCACCGGAGGGATTCGGGCACTGGAGATGGTAGAAGGCATAAATAATTAGCAAAAGAAAAAAAGAAGAATCTTTAACTTTCCTTTCAGTGAGGAGTAGCCTTGCCACCCCTGGAGGTACAAGGAAGCCCAAGGTGTTAGGATGTGCTGTTTATTGGGCTGACAGACAGTAACACTTGTTGAGCCCCATACAGCTTTGAACCCTTATATCATTTACCAGTTACAGCATGCCATCCCACCGAAAGATGGTACAAACGCCCATGATTTTTACATTGTGGAGACTTTACTGACCTGTTCTCTAGGGACTCTGGTTCATCCCAGGAGCTGAAAGGCAAAGCCAGAAAAAAGCTGCATCAAACTGAACAAAGACCAGCAAGGAGAAGACATCAACCAGAATTACAGGCTCTATGAACTTTCTTAGGCAGCAGCATATTACTTACTTATCCAGGCTGTTGGCTTTACTCTCTGCTGGAAAATGCCTGATGTTCAGAAAGTCCAGGACTTCTGCGGGGATGTTTTCATTGTCACCAAGAACACCCTGCACAGAAATCAAAATGAACAGCTGTCTCACAGATTCATACAAGCCACAGATGCAAAATGGAAACACGGAACTAAAAACAGTAACCTTATTTCAAAATGTTAATTCTGACTCTTGGGCACAGCTAAGAAAATAACATTTACAAGCCAATTTCTTCATTGTACAACCCTTGTTTTATGACCCCCTCAACTGTATATATTTACTTAGTTATTCAAATTATCTGGATAGGCCCACTGACGTGGAACATCTTATGCATCCTCCATGTACACTACAGGGATCTACTCGGCATCCAGTACTGTTGTGCCTCTCTGGCTGCCCTCCCACTACCCTTGAAGAGCTCTACAGATGTGTAGGAGGTGGTCAGGTTAGTGCCACCTCACATTATTACATATATGAACCTGTACAAGCTGGAAGTGCATGATCTGTGCTTATGCTGGATCAAACAGCCATCATGCAACAGAGGAACAAGCAAGCTCTAAGAAGCTGCACACAAATAGCTAAATGTTAACCTACAAAGGCTTAACCATTGCTGCTTATTTACTTTTCATTTTTCCCTCCTTACCAAGGGAGTCAGGCTCTCCCTCAGCTCACCTACAAGCACGGGATCCCGTGACTACTGGAGTGGTCACCACTGGCCCTGATACTCACTGCCTGCTCTTAAGTATATTGTCCTGTAGTCACTCCTCAGGCTGGGAGACAAACTGGTCAGAACATTCCCAACTGGTGGGGTTGGGGGGAGTTGCACCCAGGTGACCAGAGGTCCACACGCTGCAACTGGGCATAGAAACATAGAAACATAGACTTTGATGGCAGATAAGGACCGCTTGGCCCACCTAGTCTGCCCATTTCCCTACCTACAGGACAAGCTGCAGATCCTAGTTAACCAACAGCCTACTTCTTCCAACCCCCCACAAAAATTGCCTTATGTCTGTCCCATGCATTCTTGAATTCTCCCACAGTTTTAGACCCCACGACCTCCTCAGGAAGGCTGTTCCATGCGTCCACCACCCCTCTCTCAGTGAAACAATACTTTCTCACATTGCCCCTGAGCGTCCCCCCTCTGTCTTCAAATTGTGTCCCCTTGTTCTTGCACATCTCTTTTTCTGAAAGATGGTAACCTCTTGATTCCACTGAGGTACTTAAAAGTTTCTATCAAGTCCCCCCTCTCCCTCCTTTTCTCAAGGGTATACATATTAAGCTCATTTAGTCTCTCCTCGTATGGCTTCTCTTGCAGACTCTGCACCATTTTAGTTGCCCTCCTCTGGACTGCCTCCATCCTGTCTATGTCCTTGCGGAGATGGGGTCTCTGGAACTGGACGCGTACTCCAGATGGGGTCTCACCAACTGTCTGTACAGAGCGATAACAACTTCCTGTTTTCTGCTGGTGATGCCTCTCCCTATACATCCCAGTATCCCCCAGCCTCCCTACTGCCTCTCACATTGCTTGCTAACCTTAAGGTCATCTGATATGATTATCCCAGGTCCCCCTCCATTTTTGTTGTTGTTACTACCTCCCCCCCCATTGTGTAATCTTCCCCTGTGTTTTTGTTTCCCAGGTGCATTATTTTGCACTTCTTTGCATTAAGTCCAGGCTGCCATATTTCTGACCATTCCTCCAACCTTGCCAAGTCCCTTCTCATCCTTTCCATGCCTCCTTGTGTATCAACCCTGTTGTAGATGTTTGTATCATCTGCAAAGAGGTATACTTTTCCTTCCAGTCCCTCTGCAATGTCACTTATAAAGACATTAAAAAGGACTGGACCCAGTACTGAACTCTTCGGTACCCCACTAGTAGCCCCTCTTTCTTCAGAGTGGACTCCATTTACAATTACCTTCTGTGTCCTGTTGTCCAGCAAATGTTTTATCCAGGTGTAACCCCCCTGCAAATGGGGGTTCCCAAAAGACTTCCAGGAGCTTGCTTGAATGCTCCAAGCCTGAATGGTGTTTTGCGTTAAGCCATTTATCAGTGAGTGTTTTAGAACCTCTGGTACTGTCTTTAAGAGCTGTCTGCTTGCAGACATAATTAGTTTGTATGGGGACTATGTGTTTTTTGATTGAGTACCACTGAGCTGCTGCCAATTCACTCCATTTTGCAGTCACTAGAGTGCAAAGGGAACCTATCTGAAAGATGTAACTGTTTGCCAGAAACCATTTAGAGTAATAATGAAATTACATTTTGTCTAACCTTGCTTTTGCAGTCAGAACTGTGTCTGCCTAGTTCCCATTCTGGTTTTGAACTGCTGAACTGGACCAATCAGTGTGGGGGTAAGCTAGCTCTAAAATGGTGCCTTTGACGAATCAGAACTTGACTCATAATCTGAGCCAGCCACAAGAGGATTGTATGGGCAGTGACTCTGGGAGATGTAGTTTAGACTCGCCTTTTGGACCAACAGGAGCAGTCTATTGTGAGTGACAGCCAATCCAGTCAAGAACTGGGAGGAACTCAAAGGAAGTGCCCGGTTTTGTCTGTTGGAGTTTCAGTTGAGCTCTGGCAGTGAAGAAGGAAGGAGCCCTGTGCTTTTTCAGTGTGCAGTTTTAGTCGGGAACGTGTAAGGCCCAGAGTTCCGGTCTGCAGCTTGTGTAACTGCTTGTTAGGACTGAATCCGTCCTGTGAAGAGAATCAAAGGATATCTGAAGAGTAGAAACCAGGCTCACCCTGTAGAAGACTGGAGAAATTGCTGAATTGCACTCGGTCTGTCAGGAACTGAATCTGCTGTGTGTTCTCCCAGGTATTGTGCAGTAATTGCTATCGGGATAGAGAAGCAGCCTGCCTGGTATATTACTTACTGTTCACCATATAAATGTGTGAGGAGGCTTGGTTAGCTCAAGTGAATCCTGCTGCCATTAAAGGACTTTTGCCTGTTGCAGTTTGCCATATAAATGTGTGAGGAGTCTCGTGGAGCTCAAGAGTAGCCCTGCTGACATTGAAGGACCCTATCTTGTTTGGAGGTCGGAGTACTAATTCAGGTCGCCCTGTTGAATTGCCACATTGAATCCAAATGGAATCACTGTACTGCTGACTGTTTAAACTAATTTTTCTTTTCTCTGTGGGAAAGGCCCCTACCAGCTGCCACGGTTTGACTAGCCACTAGGGCTTGGGTACCCAGGGACAGTAACTGGTAGGGATAGGCCTGTGCACAGAGCCATAGGTAGATGAGTAAAGTGATAAGCTAATTAACCTGA
Organism: Neoceratodus forsteri; assembly: GCA_016271365.2. NCBI lineage: Eukaryota > Metazoa > Chordata > Ceratodontiformes > Ceratodontidae > Neoceratodus > Neoceratodus forsteri. The sequence continues at coordinate 1,345,127,874 of CM028129.1, read as the reverse complement.
TTTCCCTGTCCTTGTTATATTCCCCTAAATAAATCCGAGCTGCTTGTTTCAGCAAAGTTATACTGCCTGAGGTATTTGTTCTATGTTAAAGTATTGTACTGTGATTGTTGCACTGTATCTTATTTTACAGGAGGTCCCAGTGCCTGAACCAGCCCTGGGGTAAGGTGTATACTGTGAAGGTAATTCTGATATATTGTGTGGGCCACTAGTGGGAAGAAAGGGGGGTTGCAGTGTCCCAGAGGGCTGTGACCAAGTAAGTTTAACTATTGCAAACCCTGACCTCTGGGTGGAGGCACCCGCCATTGGATCCAGGCCCCTCAACCTGTTAGTGGAAAATCAGGCAGGGGTAGTAGCCCCTGGGATAGCGCCATCTAGGGGTTACACAGGCATGACAGCAGAGCAGTGGCGTCTGCCTGAACATCATGGTTGTATTATCTATTTATAAAACCCTAACTCCCACCCCCACCCACTGGAACGTGGCCTGAGACTGGAGACCTTTCTAGCCAGTCAGACGTGGGCTGAGGCCAGGCCCACCAAATACACTCCTAATGGACATTCATTGGCACAGTACTGGACATTTGGTACCATTGTATCTCACTGTATGTCAGCATCCTGCATCACACTACCGACAGGATTTCACCCATCTGGAGGCTCCTATTCCTGTCCACAAAACTCTTTCCTGCTGGGTCACCAGGGGACAGGCATGTAACAGCTAAAATCATCCCAGATGGACACTCAGCACTGCCTTTGCTGCCCAATGTGTGACAGCACACGCTTGGGACATAAACTCAGCTTGTCACCAGGTGGCCCGGCGGTGGAAGGGGTGGTGGTGTTGGTGGCAGAGGAGGCACTGCCATGCTGCCAACCAGAGTGGGAAGGGCAGCGAGCACTGCCGCACTAGTGGCCCCTGCAGTGAGCCAGGGAGTTTGCCTCCTCTACAGAGGCATACTACGTGTGGGTGTGACCTGCAGGGGTGCTGCCTGGTGGGCAATGCGTGGGGAAAGGGGAAAAAATAACAAAAATCCAGTGTGCACTGGCCAACATACATAACGGTGCTGGTACTCTGGTATCCCACCCCATATGGATCCCCACTGACAAGACAGTGGGGGGAGTGATGGATGGGACTGGAAGGCCGGGACATCACCTGCATCATATGCAAGGAGGTGGCCAGGGGACAAAAAAAACTGTCACTGGCCAACTAGTGTACCGGTAGAGCTACTGCTTGCCATCCAGATGACCCAGGTTCGTGCCCTAAGTCCTGAGCATCTGGTACCGATTGGTGAGGTGGGATTCTGGCATCTATCTGGATGCCTCGTGCCTCAGGGAGAGAGAGCAACTCCTTCCACTGCACGACTGCCCCCTGGTGGCCCAGGGGGATGGAGTGTCATGTGGGAAGGAACAAATGGCCTCTCTGGAGTGGCCTTACATTGGCCTAGCGAGTGATGTGGAGGTGTCACACACCCAGAGTGGAGCAAGTGGAGGAGCTCTGGAGGTAGGGCGGGGCTCACCCACCCTTCCAATGACCCTGATTGGTGCTCTGCCAGGTCACTTCTCAGGACCATACCCTGGGGATGGATAAGGGAGGGTTTGGGTGTAAATACTCCAGCAGCATCTGGCAGATGAAGGCAGAGGAAGCCACCCACAGTAGGGTCCTCCCAACTCCTCCCGAGCCTCACCGGCTCCTCCTCCCAGGCCTCAACCATCAACTGAAATTTCCTCCTTCTATCCTGGGGAACAAAGGGGTCCTGCCCACAGGGAACAAGCAGTGGGTTATGGTTTGGGCATCCAGAGAGGATGTCAAGCAGAGGTTGGTGGCATGTTAGGATACTGAAGGACTCCTACTGCAGGTAGAAAGGCTTGGGTAGGTAGAAGAGCTGGTGAGAAGAAAGGGGGCCAAAAACAAGAAGTTAAAAAAAAACACCTCAGGTTATCAGTAGGTAAGTGGTACTGCTTAACATTTAGCCATTGGGCGGCCTTCCCATATTTGTTGTCAGAGAGGCCCTGGATCAACTCAGGGAAGACAAGTCACCAGGGCCTGAAGGAATACACCCATGGGTGCTAAAGGAGCTAGCAAGTGAATTGGCAGGTTCCTTAGCACTTTTATTCAGCAGATCATTTCAGATGGGGTAGTGCCAGGAGACTGGAGAAGACCTGATGTGGTACCTCTACACAAGCGAGGGAGTTGGGAGGAAGCAGGCAACTACCAACTGGTCAGCCTTACGTTGGTAGTGGGGAAACTGATGGAAACCTTAATAAAATAAGACTTGGTAGAGTACCTAGATAAGAACAGTGTGCAGAATGACAGGCAACATGGGTTCATGACGGGAAGGTCATGCCAAATGAATTTAATCAAATTTTTTGACTGGGTCACTAGGGAACTAGACAGAGGCCCCCCAGTGGACCTCCTCTACTTTGATTTCAGTAAGGCTTTTGATTTGTGCCACACAACTGCCTGCTAAAAAAGTTGGAGGATCTGGGTACAGCCAAGTGCATAGTCAGTTGGGTAAGTAACTGGCTTAAGGATGGAAAACAGAGAGTAGTGGTCAACGGGGTGAGGTCTGATGAAGGTGCAGTCACTAGTGGTGTGCCCCAAGGCTCAGTGTTGGGGCCAGTCCTGTTTGATGCCTTTATCAGTGACATTGGCATAGGTATTCAGGGCAAAATTGCCCTATTCATGGACGCATAATGCTTGCAAGAAGGGTTGGCGAGGAGGTAGTTAATGACCCACAAAATAAAGGTATAATCACGCCGTATCGGAAACCTCACAGTTAAGACCAACACAGTGACAGGATTTGGCCAAACTGCCTGTCGCTGTGATGGTCTCCCCACGGCCAGGGATTGCCTCGAGGGTGTTTCGGCCCTCCGGTCCAACTCCGACATGGGGGAGTTTGGGGTGCAGCCTCATCGAAGCAGGAGCATCCGACACTGCATTGTCGACACTCGGCAATGCGGCTGTCACTGTCGGGATGTCTCCATAGTCGCTGTCGCTGCGGCATGGCAAAACCAAAAAAACCTATAGAGGCTGGAAAAATGGTCCAACATCTGGCAGCTGAAGTTCAATGCAAAGAAATGTAAGGTGATGCATTTGGGTAAAGGAAACCCAAGGACAGAGTACCACTTCAACAGAGTCCAGCTTAGTGCCACGCAGGAAGAATGGGACCTAGGTGTCATCATAAGCAGCACCCTTAAACAGACAAGCCAATGCAACAAAGCTTATAGCAAGGCCAACAAAATGTTGGGGCATATAGGGAGGGGGTTCGACGGCAGGAGGAAGGAGGTAATACTGCCATTCTACAGGTCCCCGGTAAGGCCCTGTCTGGAGTACTGTGTCCAGGTTTGGAATCCACATCTGAAAAAGGATATAAACAGGTTGGAGGCTGTTCAGAGAACAGCGATCAAAATGATCCAGGGCCTTCAAGGGTACTTGTACGAGGAGCCCCTGGAAGCATTAAATATGTTCTCACTGAAGACAAGGAGGGAGAGGGGAGATATGATTGAAACATACACATTCCTGAGAGGAATAAATAAGGTGCCATCCTCAGACCTGTTCAACAGAGTCTCTGACTCTAACACTAGAGGGCACGAGTGGAAGTTGGGGGCGGGGAGCTTCAAGAGGGAGCTTAGGAAACACTATTTTACATAAAGAGTCGTAGAGCCATGGAATAAACGGCTAGCTGAGGTAGTGGAAGCAAAGTCCGTGACATCATTCAAGCTGGGGTGGGATAAGGCTAAAGCATGATCAAAAGCAACAGGAGCAGTAGGAGGCATTAGGCAGAAGGAGGGTTAGGCCCTGGGATCTGAGAAAGTCCAAGGAACACATGCGCAGACTAGAACAACCCTTGGTCTCCTTCTGCCGTCTTTTTCTTTCCATGTTTCTATGTTTCATTGAAAAAATTCATTGTTGACATTATGCAAGGCAAAATTGTTACATCATGTAAGTAATAAAGTGGACATGTAGGAGGATAATGAGCCATCAGTGACTGTAAATTATTGATAGATAGTTAATTTCTGTCCTCTGAGTAGGAAAGGTTGCACAGTGGAGACGGCACTGTGTGCTAGTGTGTGGCAAGCTGCAAATGCCCTAGTGGAATGCGCTCTTATTAATAGTGGTGACTTTTTTTCTGATACATACACCTTTGTGACCCAGGATCTTACCCACTTAGGCACGGTGGCCTTAGGCCTTTCTTTGCTGCCCCAAAGTATACAAAGAACACTGCTTTCCGACTTCCTGAACTCATCAGTTCTCTTCAAGTATATTTTTACTGCTTTGTGTTAATCAAGTTTATGCAATTTCTTCTCCTTTGAATTTGCATATTTTAGATTTAAAAAATGATGGAAGGTACATCTCTTAGGTCACATGAAAAGCAGTGGGAACTTTGGGAATAAAAGAAGGTGCCATACGTAAAACTACCTTATCCTTATGTATTCTAAGAAATTACTCCTTATGTGAAAGGGGTTGCAGTTCACTGATTCTTATGGCTGAACAAATCGATATCAGGAAACAAACTTTGTAGAAAAAGATATCAAAGGGCACTGCTGACAATGGTTCAAAAGGTAGCTTACACTGGGTAGGTAGTACCAAGTTCAAGTAGCTTACACTGGATATGTAGTACCAAGTTCAAATCTCGAAAAGGTGATCTGAATGACAGTTAAGCAATAATGCCTGACAGGGTGTGTGTTGTGCTGGGATGACATCACGCCTCAGGTGGTTGGGCACGAGGCCGCAGACGAGCACAGATAGTTTTCTAAAACCTTTATTCGTTCTAGCCACCCCTCGACTTCCTTTGTCTTTTGATGTTTTCTAACTGTGGCCAGTCGTATTGGCTCCCCCCCCCTCCCCACAGCTTTAAGGGCTCCCCATAACACATCTATTGCTTGGATGGATGCATAATTAGTCTCCCATGAAGCTTTTATAAAGTCTCTTATCAGTTCTACTCACTTCTCTTGTAATAACAACTGGGTATTTAAAGACCATGACCTGGAGATCTTCCTATATGGAGTAAATCTCTCCCTCAGCGAGATTGGTGAATGATCCAAAAGGACCCTAGGATAAATCCCAGCATCATCTTCTACCCCGGCAAAGCAAAAGAGCTAATAAGAAAAAAATCTATCCTTGAGTGCACCTTATGCGGTGCTGAATAAAAAGTATATTCATGCACCAGGGGATTTCTAAGTCTTCAAGGGTCCGAAAGACCAGAATCGGTCATCAATTCTGGGAGCGCTCCCTGTGCAGGTAAGAGACCTGCTCATCTACTATACCAACTATCCAGATCGTTGGCATAGACTAAGTTCCAGTCTCCTCCAAGGAGGCATGGAACATTAGGAACTGAGGCTATTATGGTTGCTAATGGTGAAAAAAAAAAAAACGGGTGTCCTGATTCGGGCTATAGATAAAACCTAACATTACCGCCACTCCCGCTAGACACCCATGCACAAAAACAAATCTCCCCTCAAGGTCCTGCCATATCTTGATTTCCTTAAAAGGCACACTTTTGTGGATTAAAATAGCTACTCCTGCCCTTCTGGGACTGTTACCTGCCCCATACACCTGTCCCACCCATGATTTACGGAATTGACTAAAGTTCCCTACGCTTACATGTTTCTCTTGTAGCATAACAATGTGAGGTTGATACCTATTAAGATGACGTAATATAGCATATTTTTTTGAATTGACTTCCTCCCTTTAATATTCCATGATATTACTCTCCAATTCCCCATATTTCCAAAACATAAATGTCCATTACATTAATAGTGATCTGCTTATGCGTCCTGAAAGGTGCTAAAACTTTTAGTAAACAAAAATCCTGCCGATATCCCTTTCTCCACCCCCTACCTTTCCCCTAACCCTTTTTCTCTCCTCCCCACTGACTAACTACCCGGGCCGAATGCCCGCTCCCTAATGTTTTATCCACTATGCCCCGTGAGGAGCAGTCCCACTATATTCTCTTACGCACCAAAAGTGGTGCCCAAGCAATTCTGTCATACCAACACTATCTCCCCTATAAATCTGTACCTCCCATTCTTTTGCAAACCTTGCTAAGTATCTTGCTCCCTAAAACCTTCTGTCATGAAATAATTATTTATATTAACTCTAGAGGTCTAACAATTTCAGAGCCATCTCCACTCTTTTTCAAGCTGTAACTATAAACAGCATCCAAATCTATATTTCGTGATCTATAATTGTAGTAATTTTCCTTGAAACTATCTGTTAATGGTTCACAATAGCTCTTCCTTATCTGAAACCCAGATGCCTCTTTTTAGGCTTTAAATACAATACTACTAATAATAATGAAGACTGCAATAATACTTTGTAGCCACATGATGGCAGCAGTTTACTTCTTTTCCCTGTTTTAAATCAATGTACATTTTTATATAATGAAGCAGTGGGATAAACAAAATTATAGAGTCCAGAAAATTAAATCAGAAGCATGGAGTCTCCGATTCTCCTCCCAAACTCCCCCAGTCTTTTTAACTGAAAGTCTTTTTCCCCCTCCAAATATGGGGCTTAAAATAAACTCTGCTACCAAAAGAAACGCAAAACTGTCACTGTTTATCTCCAGAGCTCAGTCCAACTTAACATCTCGCACATGAAGCCTATACGCTGGTACTTGCTTTCTCCAGGATTCCAATTGCCTTCGATCTTGATCAGTCACCCTTTCTGAACAGTTGCGTTAGCCGGACAGCCAAATCAGCCCTTGCTTGCTCCGCCGATTCATATCGCTGTACACCCGTCTGAAGAGTAACTTCTAACTGTGCTGGATATAGCATTCTGTGGTGGATTTTGGAAGCCCAGAGCTTGGACTGGAGTGGACGATAGGCAGCTCGATCCTGTCTGACCTTGTTTGTAAGATTGGGAATCATTCTCAGGCGCTTCCCTTCCCATTCTATTTTTTCTGTGCTCCTTGCTGCTTTTAAAATATGATCCCTATCCAAGTAGCTTAAAACTTTGAATATGACTGGTCTTGGTGGGTTATTTGGAGCAGGTTTAGGCCTAATTGCTCTGTGCGCACGCTCTGTTACATATATGGGCCCATTGGAAGAGAGGCCTGCAATGCATACACAAAGCTTTTGCATAAAAGCAATAGAGTTGCTGCCCTCATCCCCCTCTGGGAGTCCTAGGAGGACTAAATTATTACGCCTAGACCTCCCCTCTAGGTCATCTATTTTAATTTCCATTTTTTTGACAGTTTTCTTTAACTCCAAGTTGTCAGCTTCTACTTTTTGTTAGGTGGTCTTCCACCAAGATATTCTCACTTCGTCCCCTATGTGGGTTCCCAAGCCCAACAACGATCTCTTCCAGTCTTTAAACTCAGCTATTAGGGAGAATAATGCCGTCTTAATAGTGCCAATATCCTCTTGCAGCTGATCTTGTGCCATTTGAGGTTTGCTTTGAGTCAAGTCGGATTCCGGCGAAGTGCTTCTGCGGGGCCTTTTGGTTTCCAGCCCCACCACGACTTCCTTGTCTCGTTCTTCCAATGACTCCAGATTCATGGTTCTCTGCAAGTCCCCTGAAGTCTTGACTGTTCCCCTTAGTAATCGCTCAATTCCGGAGAAGGTAGGTGACTATTCAACTTGAGTTCTGGCAGAATTTACCATAATTAATCAATTCAAATTAGTGGAGCTGCAATGCTGCTACTCCTCCCAGGGCATCACATGATCCCCAGAGAGCCCTTCTTCAATAAGGGCTGCATAGGTCATTTGTAAACCCCCATCTGGATTTGAAAGCAGCAGGAGCTCTTTCCTGCAGAGTCACTTCAATCTATTAGCACATTGAGTGCTGTGAGGATACAGGTCTGTCGCTCAGCTTTTGAGTCACCTCCATCCCAGCAGTCCCACAAAAGTGGTCCCAGCATGAGTGACACAGCAGGAGTGGGAGTCCTCGAGAGGAGTCACCAGAGGGCAACGTCAGGTCACCAGAGGACTCTGCCCAACTTCCACCCTGCAAACTGTAAGCAGACCTTGGTCTATTATTGCCTGTTGTCAAAATGTACTGCTGTTAGTTAGTTATCTGTATCAGGCTCCAGTTGTGTACTTCCCATCTGCTGTGTATTATTATATGCTGCTTATAATGAACTTCTGCAAGGCTGGTATCTGTGTTAGCTTCCAGCTGTGCCCTTACAATCTGCTGTGGTTGTTGTACTGCCACAAGAGGTTCAATAAAAGTACTGTTTTCTAGAGGTTACTCTGCCCCATGTCTGAGCTATCCTAATGGAACAACACGGGCCTTCTGTATTGTGTGTTGCCACCCTCCCTATTCTACTTAGTAGGTGCAGCCCCATTGTTCGAATTATACTTCCTCCCCATCTGGGTGTAGCCTCCCCTCCCTTTCTGTTACTAAGCTTCCACTTACCTGGGTGAAGCACTAGCTCCCCTCATTGCTTAATCAGGCTTCTTCCCTTTCTGGGTGAAGATCGCACCCACCCCCCGCCACAAATTGTTTTATTTAGCCTTTCTCCCTAACTGGGTGAAGCCCCAAATCCCCAAACTGTTTAATCTGTGACTTACTCCCTACCTGTGTGAAGTCCCCCACTTTGTATGACAATCTTCCTCCCTCAGGGTGACGCCTACATCCTCAGAACTTATTAAATTATGGTTCTCCCCCTCTGGTGGTAGACCCACATCTCCCCCAAGTTTATTAAATTTAGGCTTCCTCCCCTCCTGGGAGTAGCCTTCCCCCCTCACAACTCACTTCCTCCCAACTGGAGTGAAGTTTACTCTCCCTCCTTAATTTTAGCAACGTTCAGGGTGACTACTGCTTGCTGTCCCTCCATTATGTTACTTCGAACCCTACTGTTGCTCCCCTCCTATTTCCCCTTGCCTACCTCCCCACTACTGTCTATCCATCCCTTCCCTCTTCCATCTTCTTCCCCCCCCCTGTGGCTACCAACTGGTCGCCCATCTTTATAGCCAGCAACATAAATTCTACTCTCCAATATTTCAACTCCAAATGTTTGCTTGGGATCTACATTTTCCCCTTTAGAAAAAACAAGGTCCAAGGTTCCAACCTCTCATGGATTACTGCAGAGTTGCTGGCCTGTCTCAGTGCGTGAGACCTTGCCTGGCAGACTCACGTCCTCGGGCTCCCCTGCTGACCAAATTAAGAATTGGACCCTCCATAATGCCTGTACCAGAGCTACCTGGCTTGCTAAGTCCAAATACTTCACATCCAAGCTCCAGAACAACTTTAATCACCACTCTGAGGTCTGAAAGATCATCCATGCCCTCTTCTCTCCCTCAACCCAGTCCGCTCTCTCTTTTCTCAAGGTGAGTGACATTCCTATTTCTGACCCATTTTCTGTCACCTCAGCTTTTAACTCCTTCTTCACCCTTTTTTTTGTATTTATACTTTCTCCGCGGAGCTAGGTGGTGGCTCTGGCCCTCCCTAGGAGGGCTCGTCCTCCGAGCCCGACCGTCCCCCACTCAGCCGTACCCCGTAGTTCCCCCACAGATTGCCCCCAGTGGTAGGGCCAGGGTGAGGAGTGTTGACTTTCTATCCCCCCTGGAGCATAATCCAGACGTCGGGGTGGCTTGTTGTAGGGGACACATTGGGCCATCATGGAGCTTGCCAGCTCCTATTTTTCCACCTGCTTTACTCCCCGGGTCCACGAACATGCAATGGGTGGAGTGGCTCGGCTCCACCTCCACAGAGACACCCTATGCTCTGGACGTGGGGTCCCTCCCCATTCTGGCAGTGTGCATGTGCTGACACCCAGCCACTGCTGGGTGTCAGGCAAACAGCGCACTGCACCATCCCCCCCTCCCTGAGGAAGAAGAGCTGTCTATGGATGCTCGATCCTTCCTCACCCATGCTGGCCCCTGAGCAACCCTACTCTGTTCCCGAACACGGGTCACCAGCATAGCATGAGATGTGGTGTCCAGTGCCTCAATCCTCAGTGCTACCAGGCCGACTTCCTTCTTTACCTTCTGTGCCCACGCCCTCCTCTACCATTTCTTTCCATTCACCAATGCCCCATCTCTTCCCTCTTTCTTCTCTCCTGTCACTTCTGCCACATCCCTTAAGGCCTTTCTGAACCTAACCCCCCCCCCACAAGAGTGGGAGTCCTGATGGTCTAGACCCCAAACTCCTGTGCCTCTCCACCCCTGCTATTACACCATTGATTACTTCCCTTCTCAACTTCGCTATCTTGTAAGCCTCAGTCCCTGATTCTTGGAAACAGGCTAGTTATCCTCCTCCTGAAAAGGGACAATTCCACCTCTTCTGACAACTACTTCCCTATCTCCCTCCTCCCCACTCTGGTCAAACTAAAGGAACATGCTGTGCGACTCCATCTCTCCTCCTTCCTTGATTCTTTCACCTTCTTCACTCCTAACCAGTCTGGCTTTCAGAAGTCCCACTCCACCTCGATCTCCCTCCTCTGGCTTACTGACTTACTATCTCTTGCATAGATCAGGGCTTGGTCACCGCTGCCATCTTTGTCAACTTTACCACAGCCTTCAACACCTTTACCCATTCCTTTCTCCTGGACAAGATCAAGGCTGTCTCAGTCAGGCGGTTCTGCTCCTACCTTGAGGGCAGGTCTCAAGCTGTCGAGATGGAGAATCCATCTCCCCCCACTCCCTGTCAGCTCAGGCATACCCCCAGGGTCTGTCCTTGGCCCTATACTCTCCTCCATCTTCCTGAATGACCGTCCCACTGCCTGATCATCTGCGTTCATCCATACGTCCGCAGAGGATACAGTACTCTTTCCCCTTAGCTACTCTGCCCCTGACTCCCTGCCAGGCCCCAAATGAACTTTACTAACATTAAGCACTAATTGATGGTAAATCAGCTGTCCCTCAACACCAAGAAAATGGTCTCTATAACTGCTGGCACTTGGCAGAGGCTTGCTAGGCTCCCTCCTTCCCCTCTTCCCATACCCTTGATTGTGCCGTGATTGAAGCTGTCTTCTCATTTACATACCTCGGGGGCTGGCAGGACAGTCACCTCAATTTCTCTGCACATGTGGATGCCATCCTCCAGAAGCTTCACCTAAACTTGGTGCACTTTGCAGGAATAAAGTGAGCATCCAGCTTCCTGCCCATAGAGAGAGTGATCTTCTCGAAGATGATACTCCCAGTCTTCAACTACGGTGACATAGTATACAGTGTTGCTCCTAAGTCCATCCTGGCCTGACCGGATACCCTCTTTTGCTCTTTTTGCTTTTTTTGCTCTGGACTGTCCCCCGCCCCTGCACCCAGTACTGCTCCCTGTACTCCTCTTTCCTTACCCTCCCTTGAGTCTACACTCCTCGGCCACTGTGCTTCCTTTATCCCTAAATACTGGCTTGACTCCCTCCCCTCCTACCTTGCTTCCCTCCTTACCCCCCCCCCACACTTCTTACCCTCTTCATAACTTTGGCTCTTGCTCTCTTGCACTCCCATCAAGTAAACCCACTGCTGGTCTAGCTGCATTCTCCTGGTTCCCCAAACTTTGGAGTTTTCTTCCCCCCTGCCATCCACTGTGCCCCTTCCCACCACTTAGTTACCTCTCTCCTCCGTGACTTCACTACTCACTCCAGCAGTTGCCCCTGATATGGGAGCTTGGACTGCTGTCCATCACCCTTCTACCACTGCTCTTCCGTTGCCCTGCACCTACACTAGTATGGACCCCTCATCCACCCTCCTGTTCCTACAACCACTGGCCCCTCCCTAAACTCAGTATTGTCTTCTGCACATTGCAAACGTTACTATCCTCCAGCACTTTATTGTACTGTACTGTAGTGTGTTTTACTTACAAAGACTTTGTGCCCTTGCAAAATTGTTATTTATAATGCTTACTTACCTATTTGTATTAATTGAATTTGTATTGATTGTTTTTAGTGTATCTCTGTCCCCCCCCCCCCCGGGAACACATCTGGAAACAAATTGTTACCAGTATGCCTTTCCTGGTAAAACTTGCTGTAAGAAAATCCTTGGCAGACTCAGCTTGTGTCCAGTTCAACTAAACTGCCCCTTTAAGTGCCAAACCAGTTAGAAAAACTGCCTCGTGTCTGTTTTTCTGCTGCTGTAATCTGGTGGCTGGGTGTAATACGAGAACACCTCTTAGGCTAAATATTTGCAGCTGTCCCTTATGAGGGGTTAGATTAATCCCCCAATACTATTTTCCCTGTTTCTGACCCGAGGAGACTGCTTAAAGTGCTGCTCTACAAATGGCACTGCTGTGCCCTGATAATCGTGCTTAATGGTGCTGCTAGGGCATGCATGCACACTGAAGTTACACGCATGCGTGTTTGACGCAATGATGCTGTCTGAGGACGTGTGGTGTGTGCATACAGCGCACACTCCTCTACTGCACTCATGCCAATCTGATTCATTGTGCAAAAATTGCGCAACTGAGTGTAGCTGGCTCTAAGCCAGCAACTGACGCTACCCAAGCTTGAGGACTGCTTAAAAAGGCATGAAAATAGCACAGCAGTACTTCACAGCTCAATTAAGCATAAATCTACAATTAGTCACCTAGTACAGCAAAATTAATAAATTCAAACCCCAGATCCCAAATTAGATGGCTAACTCCAAACACTGGTTTAAAAAGAGGGAGTCAACCGCATGGTAGAATGACGCTGGGTGGGTAAACCTGCCTGTCAAAACTGAAAAAGTCAACAGCTCTCATTATCTGAGCACCTGGCTAAGTACAACAGCAGACCTGTGACCCAGACAGTAAACTTAGAAATGTTTTACACCCTACCAGTGGCAAATGGTCCTCATTCAGGCTTCTTGAGGCCGAGATGAGAATTTTTTTTGTTGGTTAGTCAGTTTGAAAGCTAAAGCTTAACAGGCACACTTATTAAAATTTTGGGGTGCTGCATGTCACCTGGTGGCTCCAACCTGTCCTGGCGTCATACTATTATAAAAACAATAAAAATGGTTATATATTAAGTTTTCAGAGAGCCTTATAGAGCGATGCTTTCTCCTCTGAAGTTTTACATCTAGCCAGTGACTTACATGGAATGTTCATGTTGCTAGGGTTCCAGTAGTGCTGGGATAGTATAAAAGTTTAGATTGTACCACTTATCCTTCTGATAGGGGTGCACATTGCCCATATAGTTTAACTATCCCCATTGACAACTTGGAGCAAAACAGAAACTTACGTTTTAAGATAAATTTGTCTGTTCTGCAGCTGAGAACCTCTAATCTTGCCAGGACTGAAAAAGCAACCAGCCTGCACCTGTGTATCATATGTCATCACCATTCAGTGGTGTGACAGCCTGGGACAATGGGACTCAAAATCCCACCCACACTGGGGCCAACAGCATCACAGAGGTAAGGCACTCAGTTCCCTGATAGGGAGGGTGCGGACCATCTGGCATTCATGGACCTCTGCTGGTTGACTGAGGAGTGGGCTAGTTGTCGGCTGTGGAGGCAGCAGCTCCCCCATCATCCCAGCAAGAGAAAGGGCATAGCTGCTGTGGCCTATATCCTTGGGGAAGGGGCAGGCAGGGCAAGAAAGGGGGCAAAACAGGGGCAAGCACAAAAATGAATAAAAAAGAAATAAATTCTTGTGCAATAATTGCTGTAACAAAGGGTAGCCCTTGTGAAAGTGGCCAGTTTAGATGGGGATAGTGCCGGTGGATTTCAAAAAACAACTGCAGTTTTCCCCCTGAAGTTGTATACAACAATATGTTTGCAAGCCCCCAAATCAGGCTTGCCTAGTTGTCCCCGTGATGCAGAGGGCTGAGGTGCTGGACGCCTTACCTTGTGCCATGCTGGCGACCCAGGTTCAGGAATGGACTCGGGTCTTTGGGGGAGCCAGTATGGGTGGGAAGGGTGGAGCAGGATTGAGCAGCCGGAAGGCAGCTCTCCTCTCCTGGGGTGGCTGTTGCACCCCCCCGCAGTCCCGCTGCCAATTGGTGGAGGTCCAGTGGTCAGCGTAGGTGGAGGTGGCAACATGTAGTGGGAGGGTACCTCGAGACGCGGTCTGTGTGTGCCTCCACATGCGCTCACGCGTCCGAGGTATGGGGACGGGTTACGGGAAAAAAACTACAAAATATATATGGAAAAAAAATCAGGCTTGCTTTTTGGAGCTGCTGCCTGTCCTTCTCTTCGGCAGGCCAATGGCTCTGATGGGATTCGGACCCATTGGTCCGTAGGTGATCCCTTGTGGCTCCAGTCCCCTTTGTGGTGTCCCAGCTCTTGGCAGGTGGGCTAGGCTCCACTTTTGTTTTCCCATGCCTCTGGGCACATTTAGAGTGGTTTTGGTCCTGGGGGGTTGCCGTGGTGACAGGACTGCGTTTTGTGAATAGGTATGGCGGCCGCACCTTACAGTGCATGTGCGGCTGCCGAGAACAGAAACTTTAAAGGATCGTGTGCCCCGGGTTCTGGTTCCAGTCTCCTGATTCAGCCAGGCTTGGGACCCCAACAAGGGGAAATAAAATATATATATATAATAAATAAAACTGTAAATAGTTTTTAGGCAGTCCGCACTATTGTGCATGTGTGAGCCGCCTAAAGAGAATCTTTCAGGGGACACTGAAGGGAGTAGTTTCAGCACTGGCTGGTGCAGAGGGGGGAAAGTGTAAATAGTTTATATAGGGACTACTGGTCCCATAGGGCTCTGAGAGCACAGTTGTTTTTTTGGCACCTGGAAGCTGGTCCAGGACTGGACCTCTAGTTGGCGGGTGAGTTTTTGTGCCCAGGGGGAAGGAATAAAAAGGAGTGTTTGGAACTAATTGAAGGAGACAGACTGAAGGGATAAGTGCTGGAAAGAGGTTGGAGCAGGGGTGATTGCCCGCTCGGCTATATTGTTTTTTTTCTTCTGGGCAGTGGAACTTGGAGAGCCAGAGGAACATGGTGGCGGCCGCTATTATTAGATGCCCCATTTGGGGCAGCCTGAAAGTTGAGCCAGGAAGGTGAAGAAAGAGAGCCTGCAGAGACCTGCAACATGGGGTGGGCTGTTGCTACTGGCCCAGAGGACCACTGGTGAGTGGGACCCCCTAAGAGGACTGGCTGCTCGGGAAAGAGCAGGGGAAGGAACCATACTACAGCTAGGCACCAGAGTAGTTGAAGGGAAAGGCACCTGAGAGGTGAGGGGATCCAGGGGTCCAGACAAAGCCCCTGGTCCCAGAGTCTGTTTGGTGGTGGCACCAGTTCAGGAGGGACTGTGGCGAGGTCCACTGGGAGCCAGGGGATTCATTCATTGGATGGACTATTTCTGCTAACAAGAAGCTTGCTTCCACAGCCCAGCGCCTAGTGTGTTTTCCAGGGTGTGCATCGGGAGAACTGGAGGACCAAGGAGGAAGATGCCGAGAGGCCTGCCTGGTGCAGTCTGTCTACAAAGGTAAGCCAGACTGTCGAGGTATGTAGACTCTTTATGCTGTGTAGCGTCACCCTCCCTTGGACTTTTCACTATCAAACCCCCTAAATGCAGGGAAGGGGGTCTTACATGATACATTTAGTTAAATTTATTGTATATTTAAGGGATATGCAATGGCTGACTGGAAATATACAATTTATTTCCATGAGTGTTGAAGCAGCACTATAACTCACAAGTGGTGAAGCCATGATTGAGTTATGGAAGTCCTGCTCCCTCACAAATTGTTTAGTGATTCCTGCTGTGAGAGGCTGGAACTGGAGAAACTGTGACCTCTGCTGCAACTAGTGCTTCTATACTACTGCCTATAGTGACTTCAGTCTGGGACTGCAGCATTTATCAACCAGCCTTGCTGTGCTTATGTCTAATGCAGAGACAGAAAAGTGATCCCAGGCCAGCCCAATGGCACAGAGGGCTGAGGTGCTGGTGCTTCACCTGCCACCATGCCAGTGACCTGGGTTTGAGACTGGACTGGGGTTGCACAAGGGTCAGCTGGGGGAGGAGAACTGAGCATTCCATAGGATATTCTCCTCCTCCTCCTCCAGGGAGGAAGACCTGATGGCTCCGCTGTGATACTGCCATCTGGGTGACCATGGGTGGCAGCGCAGGTGCAGCCACAAGGGCAGGTGCCTTCTAACTGGGATGCTCGTAGATGCGTGTGTCTGTTCAGTCCTTGTCCGTGGGCCACCCAAGGGGAGAATAAAGTGGGAAAAGCCAAGGGCATTGCAGGATGATGCCGCCCTCCCCCACAGGTTTTTTTACCATCCACTGGGCTGCCTGCTGCTGCATCCAGTACCTAGTCTCCTCCCGGGCCTGGGGAACCCGGGAGACCCCATCACAGGGCTGGGGCCTGTACAGCAATGCAAAACAGTAGGGTGTAAACCTTGGAGGTGATGGGTGACTGGGCTGAAGGGAGTAGCAATGCAGAAGGGTGCCAGCTGAGGAGAAGGGGAAAATAGTAAATAAAAAAAAAGAAGGCAATCCTGTCTGACTAACCTTGTTGAGTATTATGACTGGGTTACAAGGGAGCTGGACAAGGGTCAAGCTGTGGATGTCATTTATTTGGACTTCAGCAAGGCCTTTGATTCAGTTCCCTATGGGAGATTGGGTGGTAAGCTAAGTAATTTGGGGTGGGCGCTAAATTGGTTAATTGAATTGTGAACTGGCTACAAGATAGACAGCAGAGAGTAGTAGTGAGAGGGAACTCTCATCTCCGAGAGCTGTGACGAGTGGGGTGCTGCAGTGATCGGTGTTGGGGCCAGTGTTGTTTGGGATTTTCATTGCGGACATCTTGCATGGTGCCACGAATAAAATCAGTCTGTCTGATGATGACACCAAGTTGGGGCAGTGATGGATGATATAGAAGGTTGGCAGGGGTTGTAAGATGATCTGACTAGGCTGGTGGAGTGGTCAGAGGTAAGGCAGTTGGGATTTAATGTGAAAAAAAAATTACTTACCATAGTAATCTTGCTTCTGCCAAGTGGTACTCAGGTATTCATAACTTTATGCAGTCAGCCTTCTAAGTGGAATTGCCCAGAGAGAATTTGGAGCATATGCAAATGATGGAATCTTTTGCATGAGCCACTTTTCAAATGCTGCCTTATACTAACTGCCTTAGTCCAAACCCCTCAGATTTCCTGGAAGCATAGAAAGACAGGCCCATTGGGATTGGGGATTAAGTGTAATACTGATAATTACAATACTAACAGTAATCATAATTGTAATTATGGATAATAATAATAATAATAATAATAATAATAATAATAACAACAACACACTATAAATCATAATAATAGTAGAGGGAGCTTCCTTAACACCCCAAAAGGGATCCTCCAACTGAAGGGCATAACATATGAAAGGATACCCTTGAATGTCCAAATCACCTGAAAAAGGAGAGGGGGGACAACAACAGTGAACACAATCACAACATGTGTGCCAGAAATGGCATTTAAACCCCTGAGAGCACAGTATTCAGGAGTGCAGAGGCTAAAGGTTCCAGAAGGGGAGGTAGGGTGGGCAAGTTATGAATACCTGAGTATCACTTGGAAGAAACAAGATTACTATGGTAAGTAATTTTTTCTTCTAACCCCAGTAATACTCAGGTATTCATAACTTTATGCAGACTGCTAAGCAGTACCTTTGGAGGTAGGCACAGAACCTTATTTTGTGAACAGACTGCAGAACTGCTGTGCCGAACCTAGCATCACCCCTGGAGAGAATATTCAGACTGTACTGCTTTGTAAATGTGTGTACTGTTTTCCAGGTAGCTGCTTTACAGATGTCCACCAGGGGAACATCACTGACAGCTGCTGCGGTAGCCGCTGTGCCCCTTGTGGAATGGGCCCTCAACCATGTTGGGGGCTCCTTTCCAGCCTTAAGAATAAAAAAACTGAAAATGCTGTACTATCCAGTAAGAAATTAATCTTTTTGAAGCTGGGTTACCCTTTCCCACATTCTCATAGGTCAGGAACAGCTGTTTTCTGTCCTGCCTATGGACTTTAGTGGTTGTCAAGTAATAGCTAAAAGCTCCTTTGACGTCCAGACCATAAAGTCTCTTTTCACCAGAACTGAAGTGTTCAGCGAAAAAGATAGATAAGATGGCCAGACTGTGTGGACTGTAGGCCCTTATCTGCCGACATTGTCTATGTATGTATGTATCTATGTATTTATGTACAATGGTTTGATTCAAACGGGAATCAAAAGTCATTTAAAGGAGAAACTCCTTGTTTGTTTCCAAAATAATTTTGTCTTTGTGGAATGATGCAGAGACCTGAGCTCACTGATTCTTGTGGCAGAAATCATTACCACAAGGAAAAAATCTTTTTTTTCTAAGCTATTTCAAATAAGTTGAAAACATAGGCTCGAAAAAGGGGGACCCATGAGCCTAATTATGCACACATCTAGGACCCATGCTTGCACTGGTTCCCTGTGACAGGGTGCAAATGGACCAGGCCTTTAAAGAACCCTTTGAAGATAGGGTCTGAGGCTTGAAAAAACATTCTGTCCAACTGAGAAGTAAATAGATGCTGAGACCAGGTGGGCCTTTAAGGTACTGGTCTGCAAGTCCAGTGAAATCAAATAGGTAAAATAGTCCAGCACAGCTGATATGTGCCAGGCCCTAAAAAAGCCTCTTTGAGGCTAGGATCTGAGGCCATTAGAACATTTTGTCCAACTAATATGCAAGCAGATGCTGCAACTAGGTGGACCTTGGGGATGCTGGACTGCAAGTCCAATGAATATAAATAGGTAAGTTAGTCAAGCACTTCTTGATCCCAGCATGTGCTGGAAACCATTTTCTGGTTGAACGCCAACAGTAAACTTTTTCCCTTCTGGAGCGTACAGTTTCTTATTGGAGGGCTTCCTGTAACCATATAAAATGTCCCAGACTCTATGAAAAAGATGCAAGGCTGCATATTGTACAATAGGCCCTCAAGAGACATGACTTGGGCCTGAGTGACCCAAGGTTTGGGTACAGAAGCCTCCCAGTTGGAGGTTAGCAGGTTGTGCCTCTGAGACAAGGTGTATTGGTTTGGAAATAGACATGGAGAGTAGCATGTCTGCTTGGCTCAGTCTGGCATTATCAAGACCATTGATGCTGGCTTGGACCTGAGCTTGAGAAATACACTGTATGCCAGAGGGAAGGAAGGAAGGAAAGTGAACAGGTGCTTCCCTGGCCAACTCAGAACCAGATAATCCAGGGGAATTGGTCCTGGATCTGAATGTCTTAGTACTGTGGCAGGAGGTCGTTGTGGTGTGATGCGAACAAGTCTACCCTTGGTATGCCCCACCTCCTGAAGATAGCTTGCACAACCTGACTATTCAAGGCTCATACCTGATGGGACTGATTGATCTGAGTCAAGGTATCTGCCAAGGTAGTGTTCCTATCTGGCAAATGAATATCCTACAGGGACATATGGAACATGCTAGACTCCATATTTTCATAAGTCCTCAGCAGGGAGGGCTTAACCTTGTCCCTCCCTATTTATGGATGTAATACATTGTGGTGGTATTGTCTGTTCTGACCTGTACCACCTTTGTAGTAGTTGTGTGAAGACCTTTAGCGCAGTAACACTACTCAGCCCCTTGTAGGTGTATGTGCAGGAGTAACTCTACACTTGACCATGTGTCTTGCGCCCCTTTCCTTGGATTGTTTCCCCCTTTTCCTCCATTGTAGGCCTGTAACAATGTCCTTGTTACTAGAATTAGTTTTAAAAGAGGGTCCTGTCTCTGACACCATTGAGCCAAGGGGTGACATTAAATAGCTCTGGTCTGTAACCTGGATTCCAAGACTGTGCCAGTGGCAGGTGCCATGTGGCCAGTAGCTGAAGAAAACTGTCTTGCGATTTTTGGTTCATTCAGCCCGAATGAGCCCGCTATTAGTGGAATACTTCTTGCCCTGTGTAGGAGCAGATAGGCCATGCCTTGCAGGGTATTTAGCTCTGCTGCTATGAATTGGAGTGCCAGAGCAGGCTGAAGGTCAGACTTTCTTTAGATTTATCAAGGACCCTAGAGAGTCCAGGAGACGCTAGGTGAGTTGCAGACTCACTTGCCGGAGTGATTCTACAACCACCAGCCAGTCATCTAGATATGGGGAAACTGTGACACCTTATCTTTGAAGGTGCACCAACCACTGTGTACACTCCCAGAGAGTGACCTGATGAGAGTCTGAACCTGAAGTACTTTCTGTGAGATTCCCTTACGGGAGTGTGAAAATAATTTAAATACAGTGATGCCAGGAACCCATTTAGGTTTTTCCTGGGGTTTGACATGCTTTGTCTTTTTGGTTTTCGTGGAGGGAATCGGGGAAACAGCCAGACCACTCCCCCCCCTTTTTTTAAACCTGAATCGCCCTTCTCAGGGGTGTGTAAGGAAAAGACAGCAGTTTTACAGATTTGGAGGGTGTTGGCTGGTCAGAGCCTGAAGTGCCCTTATTTGGCCTCTTTTGCAACCTTTCTTATCCTTTTTCCACTGTTTTTAGTGGAAGGAATTTGAGCTCAGAGACAATCCCTGACTCACTACATCCAGGACCACTTGTCTGTGGTGCCTGAAATACCCCTGATGTGGGTACTGCTGATACTGAGGCACAGCCCCAGCCTGATAGAAACAAAGGGGGCTTGCTGTGGTGTATATATCCATCTTTTTCATGTAAGCCTTTATATTTCTCCAAAGAGGAATTACCCTCAACTGGAAAATCTATAACCTTGGTTTGGGTATCCTGAGTGAGGTCTGTGACTCGCAGCCAGGCAAACCTCCTTGCCATCCATCTGGCAGCAGCCACTTGAACTGTTATTTGGCTGCTCTCAAACCAAATTTAGCTGTTTCAGCTAGATCATCTGACAGGGGAGTCTGAGCCTTGGCTGACACAGCAGGGGCCGACTACCACAGTGACTTTGGTATTAACATAGGCTTGAATGTGTGCCTGCCTGATGGCCAAGGAACCTGATAAATATATCTTTTCAAGCCATGCTGTCAATTTTTCCTGGAATCCTTGTTAAGAGGATAGGACGCCAGGGGTATCTTTGCCTTGTCACAGGCTGTCACTTTAACCACTCCTTGGTGGACAGGGTCGGGGGATACATTTCGGTTCCATCCCTGTCCAGCTGAAATTTCTTATACATCCTCTTATCCAGACTGGGAACAGAGCTTGGAGTTTGTACAATATTTAAAGTATCTTCCCTGAAGAATTAATTCACAGGAATTGGAAGCTTTTAGTGGGTGTCAGCCCAATCTTTCTCACTAATGTGAAGAATGAGGAATAATCCTCAGATGTTCTGTGTGGAGAGACAAACTCATGTTCAGAGGAAACCTCAGATTCTATAGGTTCTCCTCCATTTCATAATAATTACATATTCTTCCTTTAAAATATTAGGAAGACTGCTTTGCAAAGGTCTGCTGCTCAGAGACAGACCGCCCTTGTAAGACTGAAAGTGTTTTCTTTAGTCATTCCAGGCATTTCTCCACAATTTTTGCCCCGGGAAAGTTTACAAATTTCACAATATTCATTTAGGTGATCATAGCCAAGGGAAGCAATACACAACTGTACTTACCTGTCTTGGCAAATACTTCCCCAATCAGAACCAGCCTGCAATTTCTGAAGGAGTTGGCAGGCTTTATAGCAGGCACAGAAGCCCCCAAAACGCTATCAGCAAGGGGTTCTGTGTGCTTAGTTTTCTTCAATTTCACTGAGGGAACCAGGGAATCAGCCAGTTCAACAAGCCTCTTAAAAACTGCTTATATGCCCATCTCAGGGTAGTAGTTACAGTATTCGTTGTGGAGTCACCCACAGTAACTTAGGGTGTCAGCTGGTTAGAGCTGGAGGGACCCTTAGGTGTTGATAGTATTTTTTTTTTTAAGCCTTAACCAGACATTTCAGTAGTTTTTTTTTCAGGACATGTAATGCAGATTTCACTCTGCTTTTAAATGTTCATGTCCAGATAGTTAAAACAAGAGAATGTTTGACTTGACAACATTTCGCCACACTGAATACATGTTTGAAACCGGGATCACCAGTTTCTTTTTACAACATTTTCAATGTAAAGCCAATAATAGTTGCAACCACTGAAAAAGAAATATTTTAGTTTGTTTATTTAGCAGTTGCGGTCGGTTCTGGAACCGTTGCAGGACCCGGGAACCGAGGTAAAATGAACCGAGGCTATCAGTCCAGGAACCGGTATTAGCGGTTCTTAAAACAAACTAATTTAATAAAATTAAGCATAACTAATGGAGTTTTGTAGTCAGAAAACTCTGATAAATATAAAATAAACCTCGGTTTACCCCAGTTATACTGGACTGGGAGAAACCAAGAAAACTTACAATTTAAACACTAAAACTATGGGTTTATCTAAAATAACAAAAAGTAAAAGGCAGCAAATGAAATGTAAAGAATACTTATAATATTTCATAAGGTTTCTCACGTCAGAACAAAAGATGATGAATGGAGGATCTCTGAGCATCTAGTCTTGACAGGCAGAGAAAGAAATCTGAGGGTTTGAACTAAGGCAGTTAGTATAAGGCAGCATTTGAAAAGTGGCTCATGCAAAAGATTCCATCATTTGCATATGTTCCAAATTCTCTCTGGGCAGTTCTACTTAGAAGGCTGACTGCATAAAGTTATAAATACCTGAGTATTACTGGGGTTAGAAGTGCAGAGTATTACACTTTGGTGCAAAGAATCCTAGAAAGGGTTAGCAATTGGGGGATGCAGTTATGTACCACTGAAGAGGAAAAGGATCTAGGGGTGGTGATAATGGCGAATATGAACAATTCAGAGCAGTGCAGAAGGGTGGCAGTGAAGGCCAACAGGATGTTGGGTTGTATAGCGAGGGGCACCTCCTCCAGAAGCAGGGATGTCATTCTGCCACTCTACAAGTCACTAGTCAGATCACACCTGGAATACTGTGTGCAATTCTGGTGCCCTTATCTGATGAGAGATGCGAGATTGTTGGAGGGGGTACAACAAAGGGCGACAAAGCTGATTCAGGGATTACAAGATATGCCCTACGAGGTGAGATTAAGGGAATTGAACATGTATTCCCTGGAGGAGAGAAGGGATTGGGGGAATATGACAGAGACCTTAAGTACTTATGGGGAATAAATAAGTCTGGTACTGAAGAGTTATTCCAGCTCTGGAAAGGGAGGGACACGAGAGGGCACAGACTTAGATTGGAAGGAGGTAGGTATATAAGAAGGAAGTGAAGCACTTTTTCACAGAGAGCGTAGTGGCAGTTTGGAATGCTTTGCTGGAGGAGGTAGTATCCTGTAGGATGGTGGGTAGTTTCAAGAGGGGATGGGACGACCAGCCCGGTGGTGTTGAGGGCTGAGGCGCTGGATGCCAACACCTTGCGCTACGCTGGTGACCTGGGTTCAGAAGTGAGTCCGGGCACCTGTGGGTTGGCAGGGGCAGGTTGAGGAAGGAGTGCCCTTGTAGTGCTCTCCTCCCAAGGAGCAGGAGATGGGTCATCCCGGTGTGCCAGCGATCCCCGCTGGAGATCAGGGGTCACTGCTGCAAGCCGGGCAGCATGAACACAGCATGGTTGACACAGGCAGGGTTGCCATGCACCAGAGCATTGGGGTGTGCCCATGTGGGGGGGTCCTACGAGCGCAGAACAGGGAAAACACTGGCTCAGTGAGAAAGGTGACGGCACCTGTCCCCCATGCCCTCCACCGGGTTCTCCTCAGTTGGCCTTCTAGTGCCTCCACCCAAGCCCCATCTGCAGCAGTCTGACTTACAAGTGAGCCCAAGAGAGGTGATGGGCTACCATCCCCGGGCGGGTGAAACCGGGGGGTGCTGGCTGCGGGGTGGGGGGGGAGAGAGGAGGCGCAGACTGAAAGATCCACAGGCGGGCAGGAATAAGGATAGGATGCCTGAGAGGTTCTCATGAGCTGCGATCGGAGGGAAATAGAAGTTAAAAAAAAAAAAAGGATGGGACAGGGTGCGGGGGGGGATTTGGGAAGGTGGAGGAGGGGCAGCTGCAAAGTAGGGTGTTAGCTGCATATCTGAGCAGACTAGATAGACCTAGAGGCCTAATTTCTGCTGGCAATTTTAGTATGTTCATATGTGTGTTTGTATGTAATCCCGACCAAATAAATTCCTTTTTTTAACAGATGTTCTTAATTTTCATCAGTAGTAGGATATGACTCAAACCAACAATATCATTAATGCATGTTTTTGCACTGGGACATGATATTCAGTGCAAGGACAGAAAGAAAAAATTACTCACCTTAGTAATGTTGTTTCTTCTAATGGAGTCTTGCTATATTCTGACATATGCAGTGAGTCCCAACCTTTGAACTGCCCCGGAGATGAAAGAGTTAAACTTTCCATGCCAGGCATGGAACGCTGAGCTCGAGCTCGGTTGAGACTCTGTCTGTTGTTCTTCAAACTCAAACCATCAGATCTTTATGAGCTAAACTCACTAAGGTCCTGTGTGGAAGCTGTAAACCTACACTAGCCAACTGGCTATCAAACATAAAACCCATTTTTTGGTCACAAAACAAAGACTCAAGTCAGGAGACCCAAAAATGAAAAACACAACATCAACTCACCCCAAGAAAAGAAGGGGTAAACAACAAGGTGGGCAACTACTAAGTGCCACATCACTGCCCACCCACATCCCAAAACAGAGGTTCTGAGAGGGGGCAGGCAGGGGAAGGTCAGAATATGCAAGACACCATTAGAAGAAACAACATTACTAAGGTGAGTAATTTTTCTTCAAACAACATGAAGTCTTGCTATATTCTGACATATGCAGACTACAAGCAGTACCTCCATGGAGGAGGGACAGAACCTCACGGGAAATAGGCTCTGAAGCACAGCTGTGCTAAACCGAGCATCACTCCTAGCCTGGATGTCCAGGGAGTAATGCTTGTAAAAGCGTGAACTGTTTTCCAGGTAGCTGCTTGACATATCTCTAGAATAGGGATGTCCCTGGCAGCAGCCAGGAAGCAGCTGTACCTCTGGTAGAGTGAGCCCTCAGGCCTGAGGGAGGAACCTTACTCAGTTTTTCATAGCAAAATTGGATACAAGAGACAATCCACCCGCAATGGATCTTTAGTGGCAGGTTTTCTTTACTAACCTCACCATAAGTGAGGAACAGTTGAAGGAGTCAAACCTGTGACCCTTGGTACGCTCTATGTAGTAACTAAGGGCTCTTTTCACATCTAAACTGTGCAGCCTCCTCTCGCCAGAGGAGGAATGGTCAGTGAAGTACACTGGAGAGACATAGATTGATTAAGGTGGAAATCTGAAACCACCTTAGGCAAGAACTTCCTGTTAGTCCTGAGGACCACCTTATCTCTATGAAAGGAGATAAAATCAGGCTCCACTGACAAAGCTTCTAATTCACTTATGCCTGGCAGAAGTGATGGCTACCAGAAACACAGTCTTCCAAGTCAAGTACTTAAGCTCTGCTGAAGACAAAGGCTCAAAAGGAGGTTGCATAAGCAGAGCAATGCAAACATTAAGATCCCAGGCAGGGGCAGGGTCCCTGAATGGAGGGTTGGTGTGAAGCAATCCCTTGAAAAACTTGGAGAATATAGGGTGAGCTGAAAGAGAAGAAGGCTTACCTGCTGAAATAAAAGCAGACACAGCTGCCAGATGCACTTTCAGTGTAGCTGGTCTCAGCCCCAAGCTATTTAAGTGGACCATATAATCCAGGACTGTGGGCAGATCAGCAGATTCTGGGGACATATGCTTCCCAGAGCACCATATGGAAAATCTTTTCCATTTGAAATTATAAGTAGCCCTGGTGGAAGGTTTTCTAGAAGCCTTCAGGATATCCATTACACCTTGGGAGAGGTGTAAGTCAGCAAACTCTAACTCTTCAAGAGCCAGGCCTTGAGATTGAGAGATTTGAGGTTCGGGTACCAGACCCTCCCCTGAGCACAGGTTAACAGGTTGTAACTCCTGGGAAGACACAGGGGAAGATGGACTGCTAAGGACAGCAGGAGTGGATACCAGGGCTGTCTGGCCCAGTCTGGAGCAATCAGGATCATCTTGCAGGGCTGAGATCTGATTTTGACTAGCACTTTGAACAGGAGAGGAAGGGGGAAAAGCATAGAGAAACTTCCCTTCCCAATTGAGAACTAAAGCATCCAGGGGGACTGAGCCCAACACTGGGGGCCTGCAGCAAAAAAGGGGAAGTTGGTGATTGCCTGGGGCTGCAAAAAGATCTATCTGTGGGGTGCCCCATCTGGAAAATATCACCTCCAAGACCAGGGGGTCCAGTGACCATTCGTGATGGCCCTGGGAAATCCTGCTGAGAGCATCTGCCAGGACATTGTCCTTGCCTGGGAGGTGAACTGCCATGAGGGAGATGTTCAGGGAGTAAGCCAGAGACCACAACGTCATTGCTTCGGTGCACAAGGCCATAGACCGAGTGCCTCCTTGCTTGTTGATGTATCACAATGTGGTGGTGTTGTCTGTTCTGACCTGTACAACTTTGTTCTGAACAGATTTGGAAAAAACTTGAAGTGCTAGAAATACTGCTCTGAGTTCCAACAGATTGATGTGGAGCAGGGATTCCTGAAGGGACCACAATCCCTGGGTGGTGAGGTCGCCCATGTGAGCCCCCCACCCCAAGAGGGAGGCATCTGTAGTAAGGATTAAAGAGTGAGACTGAGTGACAAAGGGAACCCCTTGTCTCAGGTTGTTCTGATCCTGCCACCACTGTAGGGACTGGATCAGGGTTCGAGTTACTGGGATCAGTTTGGTCAGAGGGTCCTTTCTTTGAGACCAAAAGGCTCTCAAATGGAACTGAATGTCCCTCATCTGAAATCTTGCTCCCTGCACTACTGCTGTAGAAGCAGCCATGTGCCCCAGGAGCTGTAGAAAATGCCTTGCTGGTCGAGACACCTGCAGGGTGAATGAGGAGGCCAGAGAGACCAGGGTCCTTGCCCTGTCCAGGGGAAGGAAGGCTCTGGTCTTCTCTGTGTGTAGCTCTGTGCCTATGAAGGTGAGGAGCTGGACCGGCTCTAGAACTGACTTTGGAAGATTTAGAAGGAAACCCAAAGAAGTGAGCAGTTGCTGAGTTATCTGTAAGTGTAACATGACTTGGTCTGGGGACTGGCCTACTATGAGCCAGTCGTCCAGGTAAGGGAAGATGGCAATTTTCTGCCTTCTTAGAGAAGCAACTACTACTGCCAGGCATTTTATGAATACCCTTGGAGCAGAGGTGAGGCCAAAGGGCATTGCTCTGAACTGGTAATGGCCTGATGGGAGCTTCTGATGAGAATATGGAAGTAGGCATCCTTGAGGTCCAGGGACACTAGCCAGTCCCCTGGCCTTAGAGAGGGTAGAATAATTCCCAGAGTCACCATTTTGAATTTTGGTTTTAAAAGGTGCTTGTTTAAGTATCTGAGATCCAGGATGGGCCGCCATTCTCCTGTCTTTTTTGGGGGTAAGGAATTACCTGGAATACAATCCTTTGCCCTGGTGTAGGGTGGAACCCTTTCCACAGCTCTGAGAGCTAGGAGGAAGAGACCTCTGCCTCTAAGGCAAGTGCCTCTGATGGATTTGCAGGTGGAAAGGATCTGGTTCTCATCTTTGGAAACTTTTTGAAGCTGAGAACCAGTCCCTGGCTTACTACTTCCAGGACCCATTTGTCTGATGTCAGAGACTCCCAGTCCTGGACAAAGTAAGCCAGCCTGCCCCCTACAGGTAGCTGAGAATCGGCCCTGGCAACCCCATCAGGGTGCCTGCTTGGCAGGGGCTTTGGGCTGGGGTGGAAGCAGGCCTGCTTGTACCCCGTCTGCCTCTCCCTCTAAAGAACCCCCTCTGGGCATAAGCAGAAGAGGAGGCCTGGGCTTGGTAAAAAGGCCTATGAAAAGGCCTGCCCCTGCCCCTGGGAAGCTGCCTTTGAGGAGTGGCCTGCCTTTCCTTGGCCTGTGCACTCCTATAGGTGGTCCTATACTCATCCATTTTCTTCATGTAATTCTCTGTCTGCTCCCCAAACAGAGAATTACCCACAACAGGAAAATCCATGGCCTTAGTCTGGGTATCCTGTGACAGGCTAGTACATCTGAGCCAAGCCATTCTTCGAAGTGCCACAGATGTAGCCATGACTCTTGATGACACATCATTTGAGTCCACTGCAACATGGAATTGTACCTTGGATGCCTCAATACCATCAGCAGCCACCTGCTCCAGTTCCTTTGCAAGCTGGCCAGGGACCTGTTTTGCTAAAGCCATGACAGTGTCCCATCTGGATTTCTGATATCTAGCCACATAAGCCATATAATTCGCCTGTCTGAGTCCCAAGGATGCTGCCATGTACTGCTTCTTTGCCATGGCATCAATCCTCCTGGAGTCCTTGTCTGGGGGGTGTGAAGCCAAGGGAATATTTGCCTTGTCACAGGCTGCAGCCTGCACTACCCCAACATGGCTGCATTGCTGTGTAAGGAACTCCGTATCAGAACCTGACAATGTGTACCTCTTGTCCATTCTCTTATCCACAGGAGGTATAGTGTTAGGAGTTTTTATAATTTTAAATGTCTGTTTCCCAAAAGATTTATGCAAGGGAATAGACAGCCTCCTAGACTCTGGGATATGCATCATTTCTACAAAGTCAGGCTCCTCTTGTTCATCCACAGCTTCCTCCATAGGGAGCTGGAGGGTTTCAGCCACTTTTTTATAAAACATAAAATGAGAAGGGGACTCAGAAAGCCTAGGAGGAGACACTCCTGAAGGTCTGTCTGGGGAGATGTCCGGGTCAATGGGCTCATCCAGACTTTCAAATCCACATTCACTCTCCTCACACTCCTCTTCCCCCTCCTCCGGTTCATAATATTCCTCTAAATCATACTCTTGAACTGGTGGAACCGGCCGAACCGAGCGCCTACCTGACGGTGCCAGTTCGGTCGGAAACGGGGAAAGTGACTGGACAATTTTGATTGCTTTGGCTATTTCTTCAGCAGTTGGAGAGGAAAGTTTTGGCTCCACATCAGCTGATTTTCTAGTCCTTTTTGCTAGAACTGACTCCTCAGAATTGGATCTCCTTTTGTCTGAAGAAGTCTCACCCTGGTCAGAGGGCACTCTTTCTGGTTCGGTTTGAACCGAACCTGGCTGGCCATCCGGTTCAGCGGAGTTTTTTGCCTCCCTTTCCCTGAGCCTACCAACTCTCTTTTCCAGGGTAGCTGCAGGAAAATTTTTACAAATCTGGCAATCTGCATTGAGGTGGTCAAACCCCAGACAATAAACACAGGTGGTGTGGGGATCAGCCTTGGCAAAGACTTCCCCACACACACTACAGTGTTGAAACCCAGTGGGCCAGGTTTTCTTTTGGGTTTCTCAGACATAGTGCCAGTCCTATCCAAACTTACCCTTTTATGGCAATCCGCCAGGCGAGACCCTCTTATCGGTTCCTAACCGTGTCACGGGTCGTGGAAAAAAACGTAATAAAATCCGTTTTTTTTAGAACCGATAAGAACCGGTAACCACACTCTAAAAGTACAATTTAAGATTTTTTAACAACTTGATCGGTTCAAACCGAACCGATGAACCGTTTACAAGTTCCACACAGAATAGAGTAAAATATAACCTATCTAGTACTCACAAATACCACAGACAGAGACTGAACCGACAGGTTACGGTTTAATTTCGGTCGAAAACCGAGAAAACGGCACTTTAACCGACAAAATGAACCGAGCAGAAGGAGAAATCTCCGGAGCGACTGTTCAGTGAGGCGGAGTAAAGAATCTGACAGTTTGAGTTTGAAGAACAACAGACAGAGTCTCAACCGAGCTCGAGCTCAGCGTTCCATGCCTGGCATGAAAAGTTTAACTCTTTCATCTCCGGGGCAGTTCGAAGGTTGGGACTCACTGCATATGTCAGAATATAGCAAGACTTCATGTTGTTTGAAATGCTTTAGCTGGTACTGCCTGACCAGAGAATCAATGATGCACTTCAGAAGGAACCCGGAGGACTTCCAGTGATGTCACCAAACTCATGGCAGCCTGAACAAAGATTTCCGTACCGACTCACCAAATCAAGCTCAATCCTGGACATTAAAACTTTACATCCAACACAGAAACAATTTATTTCAGCTGGTACAATAGCCACCAGACAGAGATTAAAAGAATCGGTGGCCACAGCAATCCCTTAATCGCAAAAAACAAACTTAACTGAACAACTACAAGGCCGGAGTGGCTCGGTCTCTCATGCGGCTGCCATGTCCCTTTCTGCAAGTGATTTTGAAAATGAAGAGCAATTTGCCATTACCTCCAAGAAACTTTGATCACAGCTTGGGACATTTGTGATACCCTCTGCAGTTTGGAAACAATGGTTGCAGATCACCTCCGGTACCTCGGGACCGTGGAAAAATGGACAGGGGCCATGGAAGCCTGTTTGTCTGATTACACACGCAGCGTGTATGTGCATAACACTGTGTTGCTCTCCGTACATCGAAAGGATCAGGGACCCGTCCCGTGCATAAAATTGAAGATCTTCAAATATAGACATAGAATAATGTCCGTCTACATGGTCTCCCACAAAAAAGCAGAAATGGTAGGTATGTTGAAATTCATGGAGGAATTCCTGCAAGAAATTGTCTGCCTTCCCAAAGACAAGCCTCTTCATTTAATTAGGGCTCATTGATCACTCACAGCATCACCAAAAGATGCAAATGCACACCCTTGCTCTGTTATCATGGCCTTTCTGGATTACCGTACAAAGGACGAGGTGCTCAAAACAGTGTGGGCTAAAAAAGAAATGTTCTTTGGGGACCGTGGAATTTACTTAGAGCATGATTTTGCGCCTGCAACAGTCCAGCGCCATGGCCAGGTGCTGGCAGTACAGCGAGTTCTCAAGCAAAAAGGTGTTTCTGCATATTTAGAATATCCAGCTCAGCTAAAAAGACAAACTCAAGAACAAACACATCACTTTGCAGATCTAGAGGACACAGCAGAGTTTATGGCCTCCCAAGGCATACAGTCAGAGGAGATCCGCTAGCAGTTCATGGCACAGGACTTGCAGCAGTGAACATGGCGACAACACGGAAGCTCCTGAAGTTCTCCAGCAGAAGTGGCAAAGGACATATGGGACTCTATCCCCACTCATGCTAAAAAAAGACTCACCGACTACTGCTGCTATAATCCCACCCACCTTTCAGCCTAGTACCTCAACCACCCACTTGAGAACTTGTTTGACAGGCAGCAGTGAAAACAAGAAAAAGAAAATGGCTACCCATGCTTTAGGAAGCCTTTCTTTACACTAGCTACAAACTAACGTTACTGAATACTGACTGACTTTTAAAAGCTAGACGAGTCCTTTGACCACAGGATTGTGGGTATCTTTTACATATCCAGCATCTGCTGGGGTGGAGAGGTAGGTGCACAGGATCTGGGGGGGGGGGGCGGCTCACAAAGCCAGATAGTTAATTAAGGGTCCAGAGGCTGGAGGGAGGGTGCTCACTAAGGAGTGCCTGTGCTGTTTTTTACCTCTAACCATCGCAACTTTGTATTTTATGGTGTGTTGAGAAAGGAGGGGGCTGGGTTGCTACCATATAACATCCTGGAGCAATACGGCCTGTATTAGTTTTGCACATATGGCCATCTTGGCTATTGCAGCTAGCTCTGCTTAAGCGATACTTCTATGTTTCATGTTATGTGCTCTAAGTGGTGACCAGGCTCCCAGATGCAGGGAGTGGTGCTCAAAGAAGGTGGTCAGGTCTCTGAAGATGCATAGTTGGCTATGTTTGCAGTACTATCATATCTCACAGCAGCAGCATAGGTGGCTGACCGTAGAGGAGTCCTCACCTTTAGTTTCAGTGGAAGGCTGCTAACTATTCACAAAACTATGGTACTTTGACCCTGCCTGTACAACGCTACTGATGGAGGCCATAAAGGGCTAAATGGCACCTCTCCCACTCGGTGATACATTCAAGGCAACAGATAAATTGAATGCGCCTACATGGGTGGCTATGAGCTTACATTCCTATGGATATATATATATATATATATAAAACCAGAGAACTAAGGGTCTGGACGCCCTGCCCTTGCTCAGTAGTTCTACCCAGTACCCACTCTTTGCAACTAACGACTAATCTGTTGCATACAGGTGGCGGAGGCCATGGGGGGGGTTACCTCGACTGTGTAACTCTGGACTTGGTTGCTCTGTGGCCCTGTATGGAGTAGACTAATTTAGTTTTAGTTTTAAGGTCAGGTGTGGAGGGGCTTCTCTCACCTGGTGTTTTGCTCTGCTGGCTGTCCTGCTCTGCCTGCCGTAGGCTCTGGGGCCTCCTTCACATAAGTGGTAACAGCATCTTGACCAAAATACTGGGTCCTGAAAGAGAGTCCTGCTTCCTCTATCTTGGCTTAGCCTGCACAGTTGGTGTGCCTCATCCTTTTCAGATCTTATTGAGACACTGTTCCTATTTAATACAGCTGGCATCTCCCCCCTGGTCTGGGTAAGAAAGTAAACCTAGGCCTGGAAATAGGGTCTCCTTAGTGGGGATTCTCCAACCCCTAACTTTACCAATCTTATTGTTGGGGCAAAGACAGGTACAACCTTGAGTACTACTGTTACAGTATAGCTAATCATTGCAGATGGCATGTACTAAAAACGTTATAAATATTTGGTGTTTGCGGTTTCAGTGTGCCTGGCACACATTACTGTTTAAACTACAAGGTAGAAGGCAGTTAACTCAAAAGTCCCCACAGCTGAAGACCGTGAGAAGATTTTTTGATTACCAGTGGCAGACCTAAAGTTAGTATCATATAATGTTAAAAGTATTAATGTAATAAATGTAAGTAGTAATGTTAAAAAATTCAGCAGAAGGGCAGACAGCAAGGTGAACTAGGGATAAAGGACAACCAAGGAAGGGGCTGGAGTAGAACAGCGAAACAGTCTAGGGAGGTCAAATCATGAAAAGCCATGTGTGCAAATGCTAGGAGCCTTAGCAACAAGATGGAAGATCTCGAGGCTGTCATGGTGCAGTCAGACCTGGACATTGTGGCCATCACTGAAACCTGGTGTAATGATAACCATGACTGGGAGTTGGCCATACCTGGCTACAACATATTCAGAAGAGACAGGGCAGGCAGGAATGGAGGAGGAGTGGCACTGTATGTGAAAAATGACATAAGGGCCACAGAGATCCAGGAGGAACAAAATGGGGAGAGATACTGTGGGTTAAGCTGGAAAGGAAAATGGGGCCAGCCACCACAGGTGTGGTCTATAGACCACCAGCCCAGGAGGAAGAAACAGATGGAGTTGATGCTAGCCATCCAGAGGATGGCAGACAAGGGTGAGGTAGTACTGGTTGGAGACTTCAATATTCCAGACGTGGACTGGAGCATCCAGCAGCAGCATCAACTAGGAGCAGATTTATTCTGGACTCCCTTCAGGGTGCCTTCCTCAAGCAACTGGTCATGGAACCAACTCGGCAAAAGGCAATACTGGACCTTGCTCACAAACAGGGACAGTGTGATGGGGTAAGAGTGGGGAGCACCTGGGAACAGTGACCACCAGTCACTGTGGTTTGAAATCACAGAAAGAGCAGACCAAACCACACAAAAACATGTATCCTGGATTTTAGGGGCAAACTTTGAGAAAATGGGGAGATACTTGAAAGAGGCATTAAGGGAATGGGGCAGGAATCAGGGTTGAGGAACAGTGGAAGTATTTAAAATGGGATTACAAGAGCAACAGAATTATGTATTAAGCAGGTTAGCAAGAGGAAAAGGAAGAGGAGACCATTATGTTTTCCAAAGAGGTAGCAAAGAAAGTGAAAGCCAAAAGATTGCATTCAGGCAATACAAAAGACACAGGCAGAAGGGATAGGAGAAGTACCAGGAGAAGCAAAGGGAGGTAGGGAGGTCAGTAAGGAAGCCAAAGCTCAGACAGAAGAACACATTGCAAAATCAGTGGGTAGAGGGACAAAACCTTTACAGGTACATAAGTGAAAAAGAAAGCAAAGGAGGGATAGTGAGACTGAAGGGGAGGATGGGGGCTGTGTGGAGATGACAACAGTAAAGCTGACATATTGAACAGGTATTTCTGCTCAGTCTTTACTGAGGAAGAGGAGGGTAATGGGTCTGAATGGAGTACAAGGGTGAGAATGGTGCAGAAATGGACACAAGTCCCTTTACACGAGAAAGGGTCCTGAAGGAACTGGAAGTAATAGTGTTGATAAACAATGGGGCCAGATGGGGTGCACCCAGGGTCCTTAAAGAACTAAGAGAGTGGTGGCTGAACCTCTTGCTATCCTGTTTAGCCGATCACTAGAAACAGGGGAGGTACCCAAAGACTGAGGATAGCAGATGTAGTCCCCTTATACAAAAGTGGGAACAAAGAGGCGTGGAACTACAGACCAGTCAGCCTCACCTCGGTAGTGGGAAGATCATGGAAGCACTACTGAAGGAGAGATTGGTGGAACATCTGGTTGTCAATGGACTACAGGACCCAAGGCAGCATGGTTTCACCAGGGAAGGTCATGTCAGACCAACCTCATTGAATTTTTGACTGGGTGACTAGGGAGGTGGATCAGGGAGGGCAGCGGACATGGCCTATCTGGACTTCAGCAAGGCCTTTGACACTGTGCCACATAGAAGACTATTGCACAAACTGGGAATATGGGTGTGGGCAGGACAGTAGTAAAGGTGGGTAGGTAACTGGCTGGGCAGCAGGACAGAGAAGGTGGTGGTAAATGGCTGTCACTCCACAGAGGGAAGAGTGACCAGTGGGGTACCACAGGGATCAGTGCTGGGACCGGTACTATTCAATATCTTCATCAGTGACATTGCACTTGGGACCTAGAAGGCAGAATTTCACTGTTCGCTGATGACACAAAGCTCTGTAACAGAGTAGACACACCAGAGGGTGTAGACAGAATGAGAAGGACCTGCAGAAACTTGAAGAATGGTCAGGGTTTGGCAGTTGAAATTCAATGCAAGGAAGTGCAAGATAATGCATATGGGGCACAAAAATCTGGCACAATATATCAGTTGGGGTGAGGATATAGCATGCACCAAGCAGGAAAGGGATCTTGGAGTTATCATCTCTGATGACCTCAAGGCAGGAAACAGTGTGACAAGGCAGCAGGTAAAGCAAATAGGATGCTGGGATGCATAGGCAGGGGCATCACCAGCAGGAAAAGGAGGTCATAATTCCACTATACAAGACACTAGTGAGGCCGCACCTGGAGTACACTGTGCAGTTCTGGAGACCTTACTACGTAAGGACATAGACAGGGTAGAGAAGGTTCAGAGGAGGGCAACAAAGATGGTGCATGGATTGCATCACAAGTCCTATGAGGACAGGTTGAAGGCACTGAACATGTACTCCTGGAGGAGAGGAGGGAGAGAGGGATATGATAGAGACATACAAGTATCTTACAGGGAGGAACAGGGTACAGGAATGCACTATTTTTAAGCGAAAAGATGTTCCAGGACTAGAGGCATGGGATGAAGTTGGAGGAGGGCGATTCAGAGGAAAGCGTGAGGAAGAATTTCTTCACAGAGCGGGTGGTGGACAAGTGGAACACCCTGCCAGAGGAAGTGGTGGGGCTGAAACAATCACGGGATTTAAGAATGCATGGGATAGACATAAAGGAATTCTGGAGGTCAGGGGTAAGGGGCAACAGACTTCCTGGAAAACATAAACTGAACTTACAAACTTAAATGGGCAGACTGGGTGGGCCATAGGCCCTTATCTGCCGACACTGTCTATGTATCTATATATGTATGTATTAATGATCCAGTGACGAGAACAAGAATCCTGCCAGAACTGCACAGGAAAAGAGCGGGGATCATATTCTTGCAGGAAACTCATCTCACCACCACAGAACACACTAAGTTGAAATATACTTGGGTGGGGAAGTTTATTATTTTCATTATGAGCAGCACTTGCACGGTACAACCATTTAATAAGAAAAAACTTCCCTTTTAAAGCAGAACAGGTGTACACAGACCCAGAGGGACGCTTTGTTTGCATAAAAGGTGACTATAGGGGGCAGAGTTGCAAACTTTTAAATTTGTATGGCCCAAAAGAAGAACAAATTCACACCGTCTTCTTGGAAAAGGTTATTTTAGACACAGTTATGGATGCACATAGTCTAACTGTGACTGGAGGGATTTTAACATGACTATTCACCTGGTTTTAGATAAGTCAGGACACAACACTCTGGCGCAGTCCAGGGCAGCAAAACTTCTGGGGCGCCTCAGTTCAGAGTTGGGCCTACTAGAAGTCCGGAGATATATGAACCAATGGGTTCAAGATTATTCATATGATCCCCCACAACCTGAGCAACATTCCAAAACTGATTACTTTTTGATCCCAATACAATGGCTCCATGCAGTTCAGAACTGTTCAATAGGTAATATTACTATCTCCGATCATGCCCCATTCTCTCTGAAGTTCTCAATAAATCCCACTCCTAGGTCAACATCCTGGAGACTTAATGTAAGCTTGTTAAATAAGGAAGAATTTCACGAATTAGTTCAAGGGGAAATCAGAGACTTCTTGAGGCATAGCCCACTGGAGGATAGTGAGGCCCCAGATAACTAGGATGCCCTGAAAATGCTCTTACAAGATAAAATCATCTATGCCTCCCAGGTGAAGAGGGATAGGGCAGTGAGGCAGCTGTTTTTGGAAAGACAGGCAAATGACCTTGAATTTCAACATAAAATAGTATTAAATGAAACTGGGAAAAAGCAGGTACAGCTGGCCTGGTAGCGCTGAGGGTTGAGGCGCTGGACGTCACATCTAGCACCATGCCGACGACCCAGGTTCAGAAATGGACTCTCGTTGCTCGGGGGTCGGCTGGGGCGAGGAAGGATTGAGTGTCCGCCAACAGCTCTCCTTCCTCGGGGTTGGGGGGGGACACAGCATCGCGCTGTAGACTGACTCCCAGTGGAACCTGGGGGTCAGCAGAGGTGCGATGCTCAGCAGAGGGGTGGACCCATGAATAGGGCATAAGACTGCCTCTTCGGAGGTGGAGACAGTCACCCTGCCAACTGCACGTTCGTGGGTTTGGGGAGAAAACTGGAGGAAAAAGGCGGAGCTGGCAGGCTCCATGATGGCAGACTGCGCCCGCGCCAACCCCTGGCAATCTGGATGTTGGCTTCCGGGGGTGGGGGGAGGCCGGCACTCACCACCAACCCTGTCACGGGAGTAACCTGTGGAGGATGGCCGGGTGGGATGGGTGCAGGAGTTGCCTGGCTGTTGAGATGAGTCCCCTCCTATGGAGGGTCTGGAGCTGCCTGCCCGCTCCAAGGAGAAGCAAAAAGTACATAGGGGGAAAAAAAAAAGAAAAAGCAGCTATAAAAAAAAGAGAAGAGCTAACAAAATTATTGGAGACTAGAACTGAAGGGTTTCTTCAATATTCCAAGCAGGAATTTTGTGAGTACGGAAGCAGGGCAGGGAAATTGTTGGCAGGCCAGTTAAGACAAGAAATAGCCTCTAGAGCAGTCCTGAAGCTTAAATGCACACAGACAAATAGGGTAACCACAAACCTGACAGGAATTCTGCAGCTCTTTGCTAAGTTTTATGTTGACCTTTATGGGGGAAGGGGGAAGAGGTGGGAAGTATAGGGGGAGGAGAGAGGTGGTCCTACCATCAGGAAAAAAATTCAAGAATATTTAGGTCACCTTCTCTTGCCAATATTAGATGACCAGGAACGTGAAACTGAATGGCCCCATAACCACATGAGAAATGATGGCTAAAATCAAGTCTTTAAAGGATGTCAAATCCCTGGGCCCAGATGGCTACCTGGAGGAATTTTTTAAAACCTTTCAGGAAGTCCTGGTATCACACCTTAATGGAGTAGAAAACGCCATCTTAATTGACAAACTCCAGCCTTCCTGGCACCAGGCACAGATCTTGGTTTTGCTGAAGCCTGGAAAAAACTCAAAGGAGTGTGGCCTATACCAGCCCATTTCTCTATTAATCGCAAACCTGAAGGTCTTCTCAGGGATTCTGGCAGACAGATTACAATGCCATGTTAAACATTTGTTTACTGAAAGCAGACAGGAATTATTCAAGGCAGACTACTGCAAGACACACAAGATATTTTCTAAATATTACTACATCAAAAAAGAACAAGAGGGTCTTCCAGCTTACCGTTAGTATGGATACTGAGAAGGCCTTTGACAGAGACAGAGTTGACTGGGTCTTTTTGCAATCCATGCTGGGCACTCTCCAACTTGGGGAAAATTCTACAGAAGCATTTTCCTCCCTCTACCAGGCCCTGAAGCAGCAGTTAGAGTAAATGGCCACCTCTCCCAAAGGATTACCTTGGGGCAGGGCACACAACAGGGATGCCCTCTGTCCCCAATATTGTTTACTCTCAGTCTTGAACCTTAGTGGTTAGTATGAGATCAAACCCAGACATTAGAGGAGTAATGGCCAGTGGGACAGAGCAGAAAACGGCTCTGCATGCCGATGATTCTTTATTTTTTTGGGGGGGTCCGCCTTCTCACTCCCACATTTATTAGAGGCACTGCAACAATTCGGCAGTCTAGTAGGATACAAAATAAATTGCTGTGTAAGTCTGAAACAATGGTACTGAACAGCTCCCCCAACCCCCAGGGTTTTGGCAGTCTTATCCAGTCTCCTTTCAGTACCTGGGTATAGGACTCTCAGCAGGTATCACTTAACTCTTCCAGAACAACTACCACAGGTATGGATGCCCTTAAGTAAGATTTTGCCAGATGGAAACTCCTTCCCCTAACGTTTTATGGGGGAACCTATGTAATTAAAATGAATGCCCTCTTCATTTATTATTTTTATTTCAGACCATATCTATACCGATTCCAAACTCCTATTGGAATGTTCTCTTAAAAGAGACATCAAAATTCCTATGGTTAGGGAAGCGGCCTAGAATATCCCAACAAGCTCTCCAGTTATCTAAAGAAAAGGGTGGATTGGGCCTCCCATGTTTCAAGAAATGCTATTTAGCTGCCCAGACAGCCTTTTTGGGTACCTGGGCAAAACCACGAGTTGATTCTGGTGGCATTTAATTGGAGAGGCTGACTCCCCTGGCTTTTTCCTGTGGACTATTTCAATGGGAGTGCTCTCTGGGCATATGGCAAGTTCTATCTGTAATCCCTGGTTGAAACAAATAGTACACATCCTTAAACGGATAAGGAAAATAACAGAAAGCCCAAACTCCCTGGGACCACTAACACTAGTCAGGCACCATGATGCCGTTCTGCCTCCACAGTTGGACCCTGGGTTTAGATTCTGGGAAACCAGAGGTCTGACCAGATTTGAGCAATGTATCTCAGATTGCACATGCCTCTCTTTTCAGTAGCTTAAAGATAAATTCCAGTTATGAAGGGAGGACCATTTCAGGTTTGTGCAAGTTAGTCATTATACTCCGGACCAAGGCAACCTTGATCAAATAAAGAGGTCACAGTCTGATTGAAAACAGTATTTTTATCGGTTGATAACCTTGAAGGCAAAAGTAAGGCTGGTTTCTGAATTTTACAAGGTATTAACAAAACCAAAGACACCTCCACTAGACCAAATCTGTGCCCATTGGGAGTCAGAGTGGTGTCAAAATATCAACAAACATATGGAAATGTCATAGCAGAGGGTGGGGGAAAGGAAATTGTTTAACCAGGAAAGACGCACTAAGCCGAAGCTTGTTTCCAGGTGTGACTTGGGAGCACAAAGAAGTTAAGTGACTTGCTCAAGGTCACACAGTATTTATTTATTTATTGAAATTGTTTTACCAGGAAAGGCACACTGAGCAAGAAGATGCTTGTCTCCCGGTGCGACCTGGGGGAGACAAAGAATACAGGGTTTATAATTAAACATTGACAGCTGGATCATTATACACATTGAATGGTTACACAAGTTATGCAGAACAGTTAAGGAATTAACAACAACCATAACACAGTTAGATCAGACTGAGCAACAACAATTTGAGGACGAGAAGTGCCTAGAGGGTAAGTGCGTGTGACCAACTGGGAGTCTACAGCAGTGTACAAGGCTAGTGGTCAGTTTGGGGTGGTAGAGGGGTGTGATCAGGGCTTTGGGTAAGTGCAGTTTGTCATGAAGTAGTTAGTGAGTGTGGAGGAGAGGGAGTTAGCAGAGGAGGAATGACTGATTTGAGGGGGCAGCACATTCCAGGTTTTATGAAAACGATGAGAGAAGGCAGTTTGGACAGTAGTGGATTTCCGCCAGGGGATAACAAGTAGTCTGGAGTCAGTGGATCTGAGGATGTGAGAGGGTGGGGGGGGAGCGAGTAAGGAGGAGAGGTAGGTGGGAAGGGTGCCTAGCCAGAGCTTAGAGGTGAATCTGGCGCAGGAATGAGACATCGGTGTTCCAGGGATGGGAAGGCCAAGGCTCGGTATAGTTCGCAATGGTGAGTGAGTGGGGGGGGTGGCATTGAGAGCAAAACGGCAGAAGGCATTGAACAGGGTGTCAAGTTTGGATAGGGAGGATTTAGGGGCTGAGCTGTATACTATGTCGCAGCAGTCAAAGGATGGGAGAATCATCTTCTGTATTAGCTCACAGTGTACAGTCAGGGGGAGGCTTCAGTGGTTTCTATGTAGAGCACCTCGCATGGGGCACAGTTTTTTTACAGCTGCATCTATATGAACATTGAAGGACAGTTGATGGTCAAGCCAGACCCCAATATACCGGAAAGAGGGGACATTTTCGAGTATTTGCCCATTGAGGGTTTTGAAGGAGGGGAAGGTTGGGAGTCTGGACAGGCGTTATCTCATGCCGAAGGTCATTGAGATGTTTTTTTTTTTGCGTTTAGGATGAGCTGATGGGAGCAGAACCAGTGCTGAATGTTGTCAAAATCGGCTTGGCGGGAGGAGGTTACTGCTTCGGTGGAGGTACCTGAGGAAAAAAGAACAGTGTCGTCTGCGCACATATGTATGGCAGATGACTGGCATACTAGTGGTAGATCATTCAAAAAAATGGAAAAAAGTATAGGTCTGAGCACGGAGCCCTGGGGGATGCCGGTATAGATGGGAAGGGGGGGGTAAATGGCGTTGGAGATACGTATGGATTGGGTTCTGCCCATGAGGTAGAGAAGCAGAGTGTGTGAGACAGTGTCAAAAGCCTTAGCTAGATCAATGTAGATAGCAGAGGTGATCAGTCCATTGTTCATGTTGGTTAAAATAGTGTCAGTGAGCCTAGTCAGGGAGGATGCAGTGGAATGTCCCTTTCTGAATCCGAACTGGAAGTCTGTGTAGTAATTGGAATCGGAGAGAAAGGTGGTTAGTTGCGAGAGCACTATGTGCTCTTGCAATTTTGCAAGTGTTGAGAGGAGAGAGATTGGACAGTAGTTTGAGGTTGAAGTAGGGGAGCCACCTTTGGGCAGGGGATAACTATGGCATGCTTCCAGGCCTGGGGGACCACAGCCACGGTGAAGGACTGGTTTAGAATGGTGGCTAGCGGGGCAGCTATTGCAGGGGCTGCGAGGTGGAGGAGCTTAGGGTCCAGATCGTCAGGGGATTTGCCTTTGGAGGGGTTGAGTGCAAGCAGGGCTGTAAGGACTTCGGCTGCCGAGATAGATTTGAATGAGAAGGTACTGGGCCCATGCTGCATCTTCGGATCCACAGTGGGACCGGGTGGAACTGCAGTGGGCAGAGAGGAGAGGAGGGAGGCAGCACAAGTGGAGAAGTATGAGTTGAATTCGACGGCAACAATGTGAGGTTCCGTGAGAATGGAGTTGTTTGTTTAATAGCGGGGTGGGGTGGCCGTGGGGGAGAAGAGGGAGTGGATGACCTTCCAGAATTTAGAAGGATTATTTAGGTTAGATTGGAGAGAGTAGTTAAAATATTCGGCTTTGACCAGTCATGTTGCTCTAGTACATTTGTTTCTGAGCATCCAGTATTTAGAGAAATCTTGTGGGTGTTTAGAAGATTTGTGGACCCTCCAGGCGTGGTCATGGACACTTTGGCATGCTAGGAGTACTGGGGTTATCCAGGGAAGATGGTTGCCCCGCACCCTTGTGTGGCGCAAAGGGGCGTGTTTGTCCCAGACACTGAGAAGAGTGTTTTTGAAATGGAGTAGGGCCATGTCAATTGAGAGGGTGGGGGTAGATACCACCCATTTGGCTTGTGCAAGGTCAGTTAGGAGGGGGGCGATGTCCAGTGATTTGTAGGGACGTTGGACCAAGAAGTTTGGGGATGATTTGGGGCGGTGAATTTTCCGGTCGAGGTATGTGAGATGATGGTCATTCAGGGAGTCGGGGAGGAGACCAGATTTGGTGACCCGGTGAGGGTGGGAGGTCAGAGCCCAATTCAACAGAAAGTGATTACCAGTTTTGGTGTTTAGGCGGGTGGGCTCAGTAATAAGTTGGGAGAGATTTAGCCCATTAATAACAATCTGCTCTTTAGCGAGGGCAGGAGATAACCAGTTGAGGTTCAGATCACCCATGATGTAGAATTCACCTAAGGGGGTGCGCTAGGAGGTCAGTGATGGTAGAAGAAGGAGTACCTGGTCGGCAGTAGATGCCGGTGACATAGATGGGGAGAGAGAAAGGGAGGGACAGTTGTAGCATTAATAACTCGTAGGCATTGGGTTCAGCTTTGGCTAGGATGGTTGAAAAGAGGATGTCTGATTTTAAGTAGATGGAGACTCCGCCACCTCTGGTGGCCCTGTCCTGGTGGGCTATGGCATAACCTGGGATGGTGACAGTGGTATTGGGGATGTTTCTGTTAAGCCACGTTTCAGATAGGATAATTATGTCAGGGGTGTAGTGGATGGCGAGGACTTGGAGAGAGTCAAGTTTGTGGGGAAGGCTTCTGATATTTAGATGAAGTAGGCGCAGACCACGGGGGAGGGGGCTCCCAATGGGCACTGAGGTGGATGACAGGTTATGAGGAGGACCCATAGGGTGAGGGGGGAAAGAAGGGGTTGAGGGCCAGGGTTGGGGTGAATGTTGCCTGCAGCGAGGAGTAGCAGAGTGATAGGTTATGGGCTAACAGTTGTAGAAGCACTGAGGAGACTGCGCACCGTTTAGGAGGCAGACATGGGTATTTTGTAGGGACAGGGCAAGGGGTGAGTAGAAGAGGCATCATCCAGGAAAGTGAGGGTTTGATAAGGGAGGGGCAGGGCCGTACATCTGAGTGGGACCAAGGTGCCATCTTTCGGATGAGACATTAAACCGAGGTCCCATCTGCCTGGATTGGTGGTAGTTCAGGTGGATGTTAAAGATCCCATGGCACTTATCGAAAAGAGTTGGGGAATTTCCCCCCGGTGTCCTGGACAAATTTCCCTCATTCACTAAAAATACCACCAACAGCTTAATCTGGTTCAAGGTCAGTTGGCATGCATCTGTATCCCCTTCCCCAGGGTCGTGCCTGAAAATAGGCAGGATT
Source organism: Neoceratodus forsteri (assembly GCA_016271365.2). Taxonomy (NCBI): domain Eukaryota; kingdom Metazoa; phylum Chordata; order Ceratodontiformes; family Ceratodontidae; genus Neoceratodus; species Neoceratodus forsteri. The sequence goes on along the minus strand of CM028129.1, from coordinate 1,345,084,784 downwards.
TGTCTAGTGCACTTACCCGGTCAACAAAAGCTAAATAAATAAATAAATAAATATGGGCGCACAGAGGTGGATTGACAGTTGAGGAAATGATAGATGGCAGAGGGAGAGGGCAGAGAGGAGTGGGGGTGGCAGGGGGCGGAGGGGGCATCGTTGAGAGGAGGGGAGGAAGGTAGAGGCAGAAAGAGAAGAGCAGGGGCAGGGAGCCAGACCTAGGAGGCATTTCTTTGAGCTGGGGTGGAGCCTGAGTTATAGTGCCGATTTGTGAGCGATGAATGATGGGGTGGAATTTGTTGTGAGACTGGCTCTGGGCAGGGCTGAAGTCCAGTAGTGTACGAATAGGAGAGCAGGAGAAGAAAGTGGGCAGGAAGATAGTGTATTTAATCAGTGGGGGGGGGGGGGTGTGTGGGAGTGCCAAAAAATTAGCATTAGCAGTATACAGAGTCAGATCACTTAACAGCGGCTAGATTTGCTTATCCAAAACTATAAACAGTGGGTTTAGTGGAGCGCCAGGCAGCAAAAGAGGAGAGAGAAGTCCTGGCCAATCAGGGTGAAGAAGCGAGGAGCACCCAACTTCCGATTGGCTGTGCTTCTGCCGTATCTTGCTGAGCTTTGGAGTCCGGGGCAGTGGTTCCGATCGGCAGCAGGAGATACCGGCTGATCGCTGGGAGCTGTAGCAGCCCTATTCAAGGGCAAGCAGCTAAGGGGGTAGAGAAAAAGAAGGTGTTTAAGTAGGCAGTTAGGTAGAGGGGGTGGGCAGAAATTTACAGGACAAAAGGGGGATTAGGTTCAGGCACCCAACAGAGGGGATTGGCTCCGTGGGGGAGGGAGACAGACAGAAGGCAGCAGAAAAAGAGCTGTATCACTTTCAAACTTAATTATGCTCTAAAATTAGCAGTATACAGAGTCAGATCACTTAACAGCGGCTAGATTTGCTTATCCAAAACTTTAAACAGTGGATTTAGTGGAGCGCCAGGCAGCAAAAGAGGAGACAGAAGTCCTGGCCAATCGGGATGAAGAAGCGAGGAGCACCCGACTTCCGATTGGCTGTGCTTCTGCCATACCTTGCTGAGCTTTGGAGTCCAGGGCCATGGTTCTGATCGGTGGCAGGAGATACCGGCCGATCGCTGGAAGCTGTAGCAGCCCTGTTCAAGGGCAAGCAGCTTGCTGAACTTTGGAGTCCAGGGCCGTGGTTCTGATTGGCAGCAGGAGATACCGGCCGATCACTGGGAGCTGTAGCAACCCTGCTCAAGGGCAAGCAGCTTGCTGAGCTTTGGAGTCCAGGGCCGTGGTTCTGATTGGCAGCAGGAGATACCAGCCGATCACTGGGAGCTGTAGCAACCCTGCTCAAGGGCAAGCAGCTTGCTGAGCTTTGGAGTCTGGAACCGTGGTTCCAATCGGCGGCAGGAGATACCGGCCGATCGCTGGGAGCAGTAGCAGCCCTGTTCAAGGGCAAGCAGTATTCAAGTGGGGGCTGTGGGATTCAAACACAGATCTCTCGGTTTGCAGCTTAGTGCCCTAAACCACAGTGTTATACTGCCTTCCAGTGGGTGGGTAATAACAGCTTCCCCCACGTGGATGGACCATAACTGGTGAATTTGAATTAGATATTTTAAAACTCCCACGGTCATGAAGCACTGTCAACTTACATATTGCAACCTCAGCTGGAGACAATATGGAGCCCCTGGGTCACACACACACATATATATATATATATATATATATATATATATATATATATATATATATATATATATAGTCTGTCCTGCTATTTGGCCTTTTTGGCAGGAGATACACGTTGAAATACAACAGGTTGTGGGACAGCCAATTACAGCCACCTTTACTGACCTGGTACTTTGTTTCCTGACACGGTTGTGAGATCCATTCCCTAGACATGAATTGGTCCAGATGCTGCACATGGCAGCCCTAAAATGTTTAACCTTAAATCCTTAAATTGGGTGACCCTCAACCCCCCTCCCCACAAACAGTTGAGCTATGGTGAAAAATGGTGGCTGAAATTGAAATCATGGGGCATATTACGATCACCTTACAACTCAGAGAACAAAAATTCATGGAAATCTGGCAATCTTTGTACCAGTACAAAACAGGAACAGTAGAGGGCGGTATGGTAGAAAAGTTAATATAGATGTTAGCTTAGATAAGGCCCTGCTAGATTCACCTCTGTAGTTTAGGAACATACGAAAATGCCAGCAGATGCAGGCCTCATGATCTATCACATCTGCTCGATTGTGCAGCTCATAGTTCAGACAACTGCTGCTGCTTCCCCCCTTCCCCCCACGCCCATTGTTACCTCAAACTGAGTTCCCCACTGTGGTCAACTCTCCCCGACTTGTATTCTGCCTTGGACCCTATCCCACCCTCTTTTACAACTCCCCTCTGATTTCAGGGAGATCACCTCCTACAGCAGTGCATTGCATGCCTCCACCATCCTCTTCGTGAAGTAGTGCCTCCTCATCTCCCTCCTGAATCTACCCCCCTCTAGTTTCAGACTATGCCCTCTCGTGATCCTCTCCCCCTTCAACCTAAACATACTCTCAGTACTAACTCTATTTATGCCCTTCAAGTACTTAAAGGTCTGACTCATATCACCTCTATCCTCCAGGGAGCACATGTTGAGCTCCCTCAACCTGTCCTCATAGGGTTTCTCTCCCATCCCCGTGATCATTTTGGTTGCCCGCCTCTGGACCCCCTCCAAAAGCTTGCTGTCCTTCTTTAAATAGGGGTGCCAGAATTGTACACAGTACTCCAAGTGAGGCCTCACGAATGATGTGCACAGCAGAAGGATTACTTCTTCCCTTCTAGAGGTGATCCCCCTAGTAATGTACCCCAGCATTTTATTGGCCTTGGGAGCCACTTTCCTACACTGTGCTGAGTGATTCATATTCCCTGTGACCACCTCAGATCCTTTTCCCCCACAGAGACGTATAACCGCTCCCCACCCAAATGGTAACTGCACTTTGTATTCTATATTCTGTACTTTGTAGTTTGTATTATGTATTCTGTACTTTGTAGTTTGTATTATGTATTCTGTACTTTGTATTCTGTATTCTGCACTTTGTAGTTTGTATTCTCTTTATGAAATAAAATATTTGAATAGATCCACACTAGAAGGAATGAAAAAATACGACCTAGAAACTGCCTATAGTTGACATTTAAGACTTGTGTTCTAGTTTAAGCTCACTGTTTATGAGGTTTGATTTTATGACAACAATTTAAATCTGAACAATAATTGTTACTTTTGAATTTTCCTTGGTGAAATATAAAGCATGCAATGTAACACTGACTTTTACATGATGGCCGTAACTCAATTAGTGCCTGCATGTCTTATCTCTGTGCAACTGAACTAAAAAACTAAAAGTTTTAATGAAGGAGTAGCCAGGAGGTTGGGCATTGGTTATAAGACTGGTAGATAGGGGGTCAGACAGGCAAAGGGACCAAAAGGAAAGGAGCCGGGAGAGGTGCAGTGGCTGTGTGTTGTGCTGCCCTTTGTGAGGCTGTGCTTTAAGAAACATACAGTCACTGACTGTGGGCAGAATATGCAAGGCTGTCAGATCTACAGGGATTCCTGTACTTTATACGGATTTGGAGTCATCTACAGGGAAATAGTTCCCTTAGACTTGCACTGGTTATACCGGAAAACACAGCAATAAAGCTTCCATAGGAAATAATATCACTAGGAAAACACAGGAAAAGTGCCCTGGTTTTACAGGGAAAATGCCAAATCATTCTGGGAGAACAGAGTACATCTCAGAGGTGAAATGCTTGTCACAGTGGAAGGAATGGGAAGGCACAGGCTGCGCCACCCCCGGCATCTAAGGAATGCCACTGATGTTGGCTATGAAAGCAGTCACTTCCTTCTCTCCTTATCTTTTTCCTCCCCTTCCTCCTGTCCTTACCCCTTCCAGAGGAAGGTTGCAGATTTGGTGACCCAGGTCATCAGGTGGAGGTCAAGGTGACCAATGAAGAAAAATGGGGGTGAATAAACTAATTTTAAAAAGGAGGGTGGGTTAAGTGACCAGAGAATTGCAAACCGTTACCTGAATGTATGTCTCCAGACTCTGACGTCTGTGTTCCGGCGCCTTCGACCTCCAGTTTGGGAGTCGTTTGGGAGGGAACTCGGGCACTCGGTAGGTCTTCTTTATCTGGAAGAAATAAAAAAAACAGAGCCATAACATGTATCTGGAGTCAGGCCTGTTAGCTGTTGTGTCTTATCATCTAAGGAAGCAATGCTTAGACTATGTTTGTAAACCTCTCCTGAAGCATCCTCTGTCCCACACAAAGAGAGTGTGGATTCACAATGTGCACCAGCAATCATGCTTCTGTTTTTCAGTTTCCTACAATTTTTTTTTGTCGATCATGTGGCATTGATCTGAAACTGTTGCTTTGGAAAAAGAAGGGTTCTTCTCCTCTGTCCCCTGCGACACCCACCAACCCTGTCACCAACCTTCTTACGGACTGACCAGTTATGCACCACTTGCTCAAGATTACACATGGTGGTAGATGGCCTGCCATGTTGGTTATGTTATACCTGCAGGGTGTGCCAGATAGGGCCTGGGCATTTTCCTCCAATGTTTTCTCCCAGGTACGGTGGCACGCTTGTATGCCAGCGTATATCAGCATCTGTCGTTAGCCCTTCTACTTCCCATGTGGTCACTTGCACTACCACCTGGCCTCCTAGGTGACAGTCAGACAGCGAGATGCAGAGTCCTCTCACTCTGAGGGAGGAGAGCTGTCTTTGGGATGCTCGATCCTCCCTCCCCCGACCAGCCCTCAACGACCCGGCATCACAAGTCGCAATACTACCACTGTGCTGATGGGCTGGCAAAAAAAGTTGTTTTAAAAGCTTTCCCTTGAGTCTTTAGACTTAAACTATGAAACAGGACATTACATGTTTGAATCCCACCACAGTTAGTGATTCACTGCAACACTGAGCAAGTCACTTGACCTTCCTCTGCTTCAATCAATCCCAGCTTTAAAACTGATGGGATCTCATTAAAAATGAGATGTTGCAAGTCAATTGAACTGTATTCTGTATATAAATGATTAAAAACTAATAAATATGGCACGTTGATGGATTGTGTAAATGGGTAACTATAGAGGATTCTTTTACTTTGGTTAAATTTATTTGGCAGAGTAAGCCAAATTTATCATCACTACCAATGCCTGTCTTGGCAAGATCTAGCCAGAACCGATAAGGCTGTGATGAGCTGCCAAGTGACCAAAGTTACACATGTGCATAGAAATTATGGAACGTCCGGGTGTAACTTGGCCATTTTTTGGAGGTGTTGCACCAGATTTTAAACACAGCCTTTTTGGGACCCCTCCTCATGAAGAGTGCCAGTGTCATTTTGTTCACTTGTCCTGAAAGGTGATTTCGCAGCGTGACCATGCCATTATGTGCTACAGGTGCAAAAACACATTTCAGGCAGGATGTGAAAAATGACATCTGTACTGATAATAAGGAGGTGTGCAAAAATGGCGATGTTGAAAATCTGGAGTAAAAATATTAAAAATTGGTGGAGTTAGGCGTATGTGAAACTACTGCACACTTTTCATGTACAGTCATTTTTAGTTTTTTCACCAAATTTGCAGCATAGGCTTTTGGGACCCCACCTCATGAACAGTAGCACTGTCGTTTTGTTAATCAGTCCTGAAAGGTGATTCCGCACAGTGACTGCGAAATCACCTTTCGGGACCAAGTAATGAAATGACAGTGACACTGGTCATGAGGTGGGGTCCCAAGATCCCCAGGTTGAACATTTGGGGCCAAAATTCAAAAAAATTGAGTTATCAAGTTAAGTTGGAAACCCCATTGAATGCCATTAGGGAATGTTTACCTTTGAGTCTTCAATTTGCAGTTCGGCTTTGAAGACTGCAGACGTGTCCTGGTCCAGAGAAGATGACAGCGCCAACCTCCGGAAGTAAGTATGGGGTAAGGGGGCTGCGGGGAGGTGGGTGCTCAGTGGGATGGTGGGGATGGGCGAGGGGGACTGGGGCGATGACGAGGGTCTGTTTTCTTTTTACAGGTTAAAAAACACATCGGGAAGGTTTTCTTTATTTACAAGAAAAAAATATATATATTTGGGCACACTGGGTGGGCTCCCAGTGTGCCACATGAGTTGGGGGGGTGGGTACTTTTTTTTTTTTAAACTTTATTTTTCATTTTATATCATATATCTTGACAATATACATAGCATACAGTGAATAGACCATAAGTACGTAATACATCATTGGGGAGACTAATCCCCTGTGATACAGGATTAACAAAGTTTGCATCCACTATATATTGTTACAACACAGGAGGGTAACATATTAATTATATCTAGCAAATAAAGTCCCGTATATGCTGTGTAGATGAGCCCTGAGTGACATGGCTCGCCATATGTAATAGGATTGTCCATCATTGTCCAGCCTAATTAAAGGAAACAAGCCCCTCTGTGGGACTTAGGGTGCCATGTTTTCCACTGAAATGTGATAATAACGTGGCTAAAGAAAAACAACTTGCAACAGTTTGTTCCATTAACTACAAATAAACATTGGACAGAGATTTAAGATTCCCCCTCAGCAGTACTGTCCCAATTTCTGAAAGTTATTACTTCTATTTGAGCTTAAAGCTATGTTAAACCTCCCCTTTGTTAAACATCAGAAATAAAGTACAACGTGAAGTCAGTACTAAGTATTTTAACCCAAAACAGCTGTCTGTGCTGTGAGAACAGTAAAACTAATTGTAATCACTCAGTGCTTGTGAGCAAGCCTTAAAAGAAAATATCTGACTATAAAACCCCCCCCGGGATAGTTTAAAGTCACTTAGCTTCTGGCAAGAGGAAAGTATAAGTGGCCTAACACTACGGCCTCTCGTTCAAGTGTCCTCCTCTGAATCGTCACTTGCAGCGACTTCTCCTCGACTCCTAGAGGTGGCAGCCACATAAGTGGCCCATTGACCGGCGTCAACAGGGTCTGAAAACAGGAAAACCTTCCCCTGGTAAGTGATCCTTAGCCTCACTGGGAAGATCATGGTGTGCACTACGCCAGCATCCCTCAATGTCTGCCACACACTATCAAAGCACTTTCTTCACTGACGAGTGGAGTAGCTGATGTCAGGAAAAAGATGAATCGGGTGATCATCCTGCATAATAGGGCTCGCTGTCCATGCAAGTCGGAGGATGCTGTCACGAACTCCCACTCCCGAAGTGACTACCATCACTGTACGGGGTTCCTCCAAATTCTGTGGTCGACATTTAGTGTTGATCTGATAAACATTTTGAATGTCCCATGAGACATCATCACCCTCCAGCACAAGCTTTTCCGATAGCCATTCCTGGATATACATCATTGGATGATCCCCATCACTACCCTCCGGGAGGCCAATTATCCTGATGTTCCCCGAACAAGCTTGGTTCTCGAAGGCCTTTAAGTGGGCCTGGAGATGCTGATTCTCCTTCACTACGAGGGTGTTGGTGGTGGCATTGGAGCCAGTTTGTCATTGGACATCCCTCAAGTCCTTTTTTAATCCATCTACTGCATTTTCGACCATTAGGACCTTTCCGTTGAAGTCATTCACTTTTTGAGTAAGAGTGGAGAGTGAAGCAATTAAATTCTGGAGTTTTAGACCCAGAGATACAATAGTTTCCTGGGGTCCAGTGTCTGTGTCGGCCTGCTGAATAGGTTGAACTCGCGAGGCCCCACCAACTCCTTTTGCTCCTATCTGCTCCACCTTGCTGTTTTTCTTTCTTTGGGTTGCCCATTTTAGGTATTTCAAGGGTGTTCTTTCCAATATTAGCACCAAAATTTGAGTTATTTAACTCTAAGGTGTAGTTTTATCAAAACATACGAGTTTGTCAGGAGCTCCCAAAGATGGCTGCTGTTGGCTGGGCTCACAGCACCCCAGTAAGGAGTATGATGCCAACAGGGGACTGGGCACCCTGATGTCATTGGGGGGGAAACAAACATCTGCGCACACTGGGGTGGGCTCACAGTGTGCCACATCAGTGGGGGGTACATACTGCTGACACAGGGACTGGGCACACTGATGTCGGCGCGGGGCACAGAAGTACATTTGGGCACACTGGGGTGGGCTCCCAGTGTGCCACATGAGTTGGGGGACTACATAATGCCGACACAGGGATTGGAGACCCCGATGTCGGCATGGGAGGACAGCAGCAGTGGAAGGGTTTTTCTGCTGGAGGCGGCGATGCAACTGTGCATGTACGACACTCGCGCATGCGAAGTTGCGGTCAATGCCATTTTGCCATTCACAACATGATGGTGCCAGCGGAACTGCACATGCGCGTGAGTCGCACATGCACAGTTTTTGCCCTGGAATGCAGAAGTAACAGACGAAATAGTGCGGCTGTTACTCTATAGCGGCCGATCGTGGTGGAGGGTTTCAAGCTCCAATGGACTTTCAGAAGGATACTTCCAAAAGTCCAATGGAAGGTTCCACAATCGGCCATTTTTGTAAGCTATGAGCCAATCCCAAAAGGGCTGTAGACTCCACCCACAACCCTAAAAGAAGACATTACATACCATCGTAATCCTGTTTCTTCCAAGGGAATCTTACTGTATTCTGACATATGTAGTATTGTACCACAATAGTACTACCTCAGAGCTGAAAAGGTTAATAGAACTTATGCAAATGAGAGAATGCTAGGCTCGAGCTCAGTTTTCAAACCACCGTCCCTGGTAAACAATCCATCAACCATCAGATTCTAACGAAGCTTGCCTAAGAAGCTAACTAACTAATGCTAATCTGAAATAACAATAATACTAATAATAATAAAAGTAATCATAGAATCTCAACCCCCAATCATCCTCCAATAATAGGCATTATCCCCAAGACTCAAGTCACAGATAGCGTAAGTAAAAAACAGTCCAGGAGTTCACCACAAAGCTGTAGTGCAGTGTCCCCAGGTTCTAGAAGGGGAGGAAGGGTTGGAGCTCAGAATACAGTAAGATTCCCTTGGAAGAAACATGATTACTATAGAAACATAGAAGTTGACGGCAGATAAGGACCGCATGGCCCATCCAATCTGCCCATTTCTTTTTCTACCTTATATAATATGATAAGTAATGTCTTCTTCTAACCCCAGAAAATCTTATTGTATTCTGACATATGCACACTACCCAAGCAGTGCCTTTGGAGGTGGGCACAGAACTTATATAGGAAACAGGCTCTGCAGTATTGCTGTGCCAAACTTAACATCACTTCTGGTCTGTAAATCTGGGGATATAATGTTTGACAAACATGTGAACAGTTTTCCAGGTAGCTGCTTTGCAAATGTCCAATAAGGGTATGTCTCTTGAGGCTGCTATGTAAGTAGCAGTGCCCCTTGTGGAATGGGCTCTAAGGCCCACAGGAGGCTCTTTACCAACTTTGCTATAGCAAAACTGGATATAGGCCACAATCCAGGGAGCAATTGTCCTTTTTGAAACTGGTTTGCCCTTTCCTATCTCTTCATAAGTGAGGAGCAGCTGGGTTCTGTTTTCCCTATGACCCCTGGTGTGCCCTAGGTAGTAGCTGATAGCTCTTTTTACATTCAAGCAATCTGCGTTCACCTGAGCATGAATGATCAGTAAAAAAGACAGGCAGAGTAATAGACTGATTAAGGTGAAAATCAGACACCACCTTAGGAAGGAATTTTCTGTTTGTTCTCAGGACTACCTTATCCCTATGGAAGTAAATGTAGTCTGGATCTGTACACAGGGCCTGTGATTCACTGATCCTTCTGGCTGAAGTGATGGCTATTAAGGAAACAGTTTTCCAGGTAACATACTTGAGCTCTGCTGATGACATGGGCTCAAAGGGTGGCTGCATCAACTGACCAAAACAGATGTTAAGATTCCACCCTGGGGTAGGCTCTCTGTGAGGAGGATCCAGGTGCAGAAGTCCCTTAAATAATTTCTTGAACACCTGCTCAGAAGCTAAGGAGGGCTTTCTGTCAACTGAAAGGTAGACTGAAACTGCTGCTAGATGAACTTTTCATGAGGAGAGCTTACAACCAAGTGAATGGAGGTGTACCAAGTAATCCAGCACCAGAAGTACGCCTGCCTGGGTGCTAACCACATCTTGTTGCTGGCACCAGCAAGAAAATCTCTTCCACTTAGAGGAATAAGTTAACTGTGTGGAGGGTTTTCTGGAGCTCCTAAGAACCTGGAGTACCCACTCTGAAAACTTTAGGTTGGCAAATTCTATGTCCTCAAGAACCAGGCCTTGAGTTTGAGAGATTGCAGGTTGGGATAGAGAACTCAGCCCTGTGAGGCAGCGAGGAGATTGTGCCTGCAGGGTAGGGCTATTGGTTTGCTGACAGACAGAAGTAGAAGCAGGGAGTACCATGGTTGCCTGGTCCAAGCTGGGGCTATGAGGATCAGGGTTGCTGGCTGAGACCTGAGTTTGTTCAAAACTCTGAGCAGTAGAGGGAAAGGAGGAAATGCGTACAGAAATTTCCCTGTCCAATCCAACAGGTAGTGCATCCATTGGTACTATGCCCATTGTGGGAGGCCTGCAACAGTACTGTGGCTGCTGGTGATTGTTTGGGTGAGCAAAGAGGTCCACCTCTGGGGTACCCCACCTTCTGAACACTGTTAGAAGCACCTGTTTGTTCAAAGTCCATTTGTGATGGTTTGATTGATTCTGCTCAGTGCATCCCCTAGGGTGTTGTCCTTCCTGGCAGGTACACAGCTATGAGGAACAGATTTAGGGAGTAAGCCAACTTCCATATTAACATGGCCTCCGTGCACAGTGGGGAAGACCGAGTGCCCCCTTGCTTGTTTATGTAGTACATTTTGGTGGTATTGTCTGTTCGGACTTGTACCACCTTGTTTACCAGCTCTGAAGCAAAGGACTGAATCCCCAAGTGCACTGCTCAGAGCTCCAGCAGGTTTATATGCAGAAGGGTCTCTTTTTTTGGACCAGGTGCCATGAGCTGTGTGGTCCCATGTGTGTGCTCCCCACCCTAGGTGGGACGCATCTGTAGTCAGGAACTTTGAGGGGAGCTTTTGCAAGAAAGGGATGCCTTGTTTTAGGTTTTTCATCCTGCCACCACTGCAGAGCCAGAAGCAAAGGCCTGGTAACTGGTACCAGGACAGACAACTGGCACTTTCTTTGTGACCAATAAGATCTGAGGTGAAACTGAATGTCCTTCATTTGAAATCTGGCTCCTGACACCACTGCTGTGGATGCAGCCATGTGTCCTAACAGTTGGAGAAAATGCCTTGCTGGCCCGGGGCAGGATAACTGGAAGGAGCTGGCCAGCTGAACCAGAGTATCCACCCTTGCTGGTGGAAGGAAGGCTTTTCCTTTTAGTGTGTCCAGCTCTGCTCCTATGAAATCTAGAAGCTGAACTGGGACCAGGACTGACTTTTTAGGATTTAGAAGGAGCCCTAGGGATTGAAGAAGGCTTTGAGCCTGAGCTGGGGCATCGAGCACTTGCTGGGGAGACTGACCCACCAGCAGCCAGTCGTCCAGGTAAGGAAAGACTGTGACAGCCTGCTTCCTTGGATGTGCCACTGCCATGGCCATGCACTTGGTAAATACCCTTGGAGCCAAAGAAAGGCCGAAGGGCGCTGCTCTGAAATGATAATGGAATAATTTGAGCCTGAACCTGAGGAATTTTCTGTGTGATTGCCTGATGGGGCTATGAAAGTAGGCGTCCTTTAAATCTAGTGAGGCTAGCCAATCCCCTTATCTGAGTGAAGGCATAATGGTGGCCAGAGTGACCATCTTGAATTTTGGTTTTGTCAGATATCTGTTTAGTTGTCTGAGATCCAGAATGGGTTGCCACTCCCCTGTCTTTTTTACTGTTAGGAAATACCTTGTAGAGCCCTTTCTCCCAGTGCAGGGGCGGAACTGGTTCCACGTCTGTCCAGTAACAACTTCTGTACCTCCTCCTCCAGTAGCTGGGATTCTGTCGAGGATAGAGGATTGAAGACCCTTGTCCTGAGCTTGGGCAAAGCTTTGAAGCTGAGGGAGAGGCCTCGGCCCACTACCTCCAAGACCCACTTGTCTGTAGTTATAGAGTGCCAGGCCTGGAGGTAATGGGCATGCCTGCCCCCTACAGGAAGAGGGAAGGTGACCCTGACAGAAACTTCAGGGGTTCTACTTCACCTGTGGGGTAGGCTCAGGGCTTGGACCCACTCTGCCAGTACCCCTTCTACCCCTGCCCCTGAAATAGCCCCTCTGAGGTTGGTAGGTTGGAAGGGCCTGGGTCTGGAAGAAGGGCCTATAGTAAGGTTGTTCTCTGCCAGCCCTGGGCTGCTGTTTCTGAGGGATGGCTGCCTTTTTTTTGGCTGCTGCACTCATGTAAGCCGCTTTGTATTCATCCATCTTTTTCATATAGGATTCAGTCTGCTGGACAAAGAGGGATGAGGAGTCTCAGGGAAAATCCAAGGATTTTGACTGTGTCCTGGGATAAATTAGTGGTTCTCAACCAAGCAAATCTCCTGAGAGAAACATAATTAGCCATAAGCCTGGCTGCAGTGTCATTGGCATCTACAGCCATTCTAAACTGGAACTTGGATGCCTTAACACTCGTTTTTACAGTGTCTGCCAAATGTGCTGCCATAGGTTCAGGGCAGGATTTTGCAATCTCAAAAATTGTACCCCAAAGACTTTTTTTGAAATCTGGTCACATAAGCCATATAAGTGGCTTGTTGGATGGCTAGAGAAGAACCCTAATAAGATTTTCTGGCTAGAGAGTCCATTTTTCTGGAGTTCTTATCAGGAGGATGGGATGCCAGAGGTACTCCAGCCTTATCACAGGCTGCAGCCTGTACTACACCCTCATGGCTGGGGTGTGCGAACAAAAATTCAGCGCCAGACTTGGCTACCCAGTACTTCCTATCCAGTTTCTTATCAACTGGAGGAATTGAAGTAGGTGTTTGCAGAACCTTGAAAACATGTTTCTTTATGGTTTTATGGATGGGAAAACTTCTTTGCTGGAGCCACATCCATCATTTCGACAAAATCAACCTTTTCCTTCTCATCTGTAGTCTCTTGAGTAGGAAGGTCTAAAGTCTGTGCCACCTACTGCATCAAAGCAAACAGGTAGGTAAAGTCCTCAGATCCCTTATCAGGAGAATCAGAATGGTGAGGGTCAGGAGAAGCCTCCGGTTCTACCGATTCTCCATAGTCCTCTTCCTCCTCTTCTTCTTCCTCCTCCCCATAATCAACATCCCTCTCCTTCTCTATGTATTCAGAACCAGGATCGAAGGGACTGGTAACAAGAAAAGAACCTGGGGGCACAACCACAGGGAAGTTAACCGAGCACCATGGAACCCAAACCGGAGGAGACTGGAAGGACTGAATAATCTGAATAGCGTTAGCTATTTCTTCCATGGTAGGAACCGACGGTTTCACCGGTTGCGGTACTGTGTGTTTTTCCTTTTTCTTGCCCGTGGTTGCCGGGTCAGCAGCCTGGTCAGCGGTGCGTTTCTTAGGCTGTGAACCAGTACCCTGGTCAGAGGGTGTTTCACCTGGTTCAGCGGCATTTTTTGATTTAGAGTTGTCTGGAACTGGGTCAGCGGTTGTTTCAGACATTTTCTCCTTCAGTCGGTTCAATCGCCTGTCCAGCGTGGACTGAGGAAAATTTTTACAAATTTCACAATCTGTCTCTAAGTGTTCAAACCTGAGACAGAGAACACACATCAATGGGGATCAGCTTTTACAAATGTTTCCCCACACTCAGTGCAGTGTTGGAAACCAGTCGGGTCAGTTCTTTTCTTAGGTGTCTGAGACATGGCCAACTATCCCAAAGTGAAATCTCTTTTTTTTTTTTTTCGGTCAGTTTAAGGACCAGAGAACGAACCAGGGTTTAGCTCAGTAACGTCCCATAAAGAGAAATTTGAGCCAAGAAAATATACTTACAAAAAAAGAATGAAATTATATCAGTTCCTGACCGGAGAACTGGACAGAAACCGAGGACTTACCTAACTATTTCTATCTATGCTAGTTTACCTATGTGGACCAGAGATAGCGGTTTAAAAATTCAAACTAAAAGCGGTTGTAAAACCGAGAAAAATAAACGTGAGTTTAATAAAGATGCAGAGGATTCTCCGAGCGTCTGACTAGTCAAGTGGAGTGAAGTATCTGACAGTTGATGGATCGTTTACCGGGGACAGTGGTTTGAAAACCGAGCTCGAGCCTAGCATGCTCTCATTTGCATAGGTTCTATTAACACCCACTGGATCAACCTTATAACCAACCTACTACCACTACCTCCCAACCTCCTAGGCAAAGTCACTTCTTTTCGCTGCCCACTCTCCCCTCCCCCTCACCTTAACTCCTCCTCAGACTCTCACACTAGGTGTCACACCGCTTTACCTCCTTCGCTACATGCAAACACTGTCCTTTACCCTAGTTGAATGCTTTTGACGCTGTATTAACACCATTGGTACTATGAATGGCATTGTAACCTTATTGTATACTAGCTACCTACCTACTATTAGAGTACTGTATATAAACTGTTTGTTATTGTTGTCATTGTCACTGTTCGACGTGGAAGCTTTGTAAAATAGCTCTGAGCTCAAAGGTATGATCTGAATCCCTAAATAAATAAAATAAAATAAATAAAACCTTTTCAGTTCTGGGGCAGTACTATGGTGGTACAATACTGCATATGTTAGAATACAGTAAGATTTCCTGGGGTTAGAAATTAACATTATACACTTATTTCAGTTTATTTATTTGTTCGAACAAGCACCTTTGAGCTAAGAACAGCTCGTTTACAAAGGTTCCACGTTATAACAGTGCAAACTACAATCACCCAAGTGTAAATTACATAGAACAATAGCATTGAATCAGATGAACAATACCAGAGAAGCAAGTTTACAATCAGGGTAATGGTACAATACTTTCATGAACAATTGAGGCAGCATACAGTTTGCTTTATCACTAAGAAGATCAGAATAAATTGGGGGGGAGGGGCAGGTGTAGAGGGGACAGGCAGCTCAACAGGAGCATTGTCATAGTATGAAGGAGTGGGTGATGGGCAATCTAGGTGGCACTGGGAGTGAAGAATCGCCTGAGTTGGCTGTTAACCTGGCCAGTTCTTCTGAGGCTTAGGACTGATTCTAGGAGCTCATTAAGCCACAGTGGAGCTCAAATGGAATAAGCCCGCATCATTTGCATAGTTCTGTGGAAAGGGACTTTAAGGGAGTTTTTGGACATGGCCCTTGCGGTATAAGGATTAGTGGATGGCTTAAGTAGGTTTTGTAAACCTGGAGGTGCGAGACCCAGCAGAGCTTTCTTTCCTAGGAGGCAGGTTTGGTATTTGATTCTGTCCTGCAAAGGGAGCATGTTAGTTAGGGAGTAGAGGGTGCAGGTGGGCATATACCTGTTAGCTCTCAGGATGAAGCGACAGGCCTTGTTCAGGAGTAATTAGATTTTTTTTGGGGGGTATCCCTTAATAATTTATTGCTTGTTTCCCCTCCTCTTCCTTTAACTATGAATGGCTATCTTCATGTATTCTCCGACTGTGTGTTGTGGATTTGCATTCTTGTAATTTGTTTTGTTATTTACAAAATCAATAAAATATTAATTCAAAAAAAAGGAGTAATTTGATTCTACTGAGGGCAGTAGCAGAGGTTGCTCCATAGACTGTAATCCCATAGTGTTTAATGGGCAGGACTGAGCTTGTGACTGCAGCGCGCCTGGCTTCCTGCGCAAGGTTGTGCCTTTGTCTGTAGAGGACTCCGAGCATGGTGTTGACTAAGTGAACAATACAGTCAACACGTGGTGTGAATGAGAAGGTGTCATCAGTTGTGTACCCAAGTACTTGAATGTACTGATTTGTTCCAGTCGTGCGCCATTCTCATTTACGTTGTTTAGAGGGTGAGCTTTGTTCCTCGTGTGCATCCCACAGAACAGCATTGTCTACATCTTTTTGTAGTTCAAGACTAGCTTGTTTCCTTTGAACCAACCCTCAAGTGCTCTAAAACTCCCAAGGAGGTCCCCTGTGAGGGAGTCCTGGCTGGGGCTGCTTGAGAAAATTACTGCGTCATCCACGTAGAGCAATACCCTAGACATGGGGCAGACCTCTGGAAGATTGTTGATGAAAAGGCTGAAGTGGAGCGGACCTAATATCGAGCTCTGAGGAACCCCGACAGTCACATTTTTAGATTTGGACTGGACCCCATTGATTTTGACCCGCTGCATCCTACCAGTGAGATAGTTCTTAAACCACGATATGGTGTCATTGGAGATACCCAAGGAACGGAGTCTGGCGAGTGGAAGGGGGTGACTGATAAGGTCAAATGCCTTAGTTAGGTCAATGTATATTAAGCCGATAAGTTGACTGCTGTCGAGGGCATCATGCAGGTAATTAATGCATTCAGTTAGTGCTGAGGAGTTTATGGAATCCATGCTGCTGTTGGCATCGTAGGTTGTACTTGCTGAGGTGTGTGACCAGTTGGTCTGACACTACCCTTTCTAGTGCCGTTGTCAGAGGTGAATGTATAGAGATGGGCCTATAGTTTGTTACAGTGGAGCAGTCCCCATTTTTGTGTACCGGGGTGACTAGCACAATTTTCCGCATGTTAGGGAACTGGGAATAGTGAAGGGAGATGTTGAAGATGTTGGACATAGGAAGGGCAATCTCACCTAGGACTAGGGCAATCAGTTTCAGTACTAACGTGTCGGTCCCCATTCTTGCTTTGCCCAGGACACGCTTGATGTATTTTTCCATATTGGACAAGGAGATAGCCTTCTTGTAGAAACTAGGGGTCCTCGTGCTACCAGGGTCCAGTTCTTCAGGGTGGCTGGTTTCAAGGCCGGGGGTGGTCAGGGTCAGGGGAAGGACTGCACTGAGGCCGGCGAAGACCTCATTGAACAGATTTGCCATTTCACTGGGAGCAGTGGTGGTGGTGGAACCATTGATGTTGAGCATTTTGGAAGGAGACTTGTCTCCTTTGCCCAAAAGGTCTTTAACAACGTTCTAGAACTTCCTCCCATTACCCCATGAGGTTTCCTGCTGCTCCTTGTAGTAGTTGGCCTTTTCATGCTTAATGTCTTTCATGCAACTGTTATGTGCCACTCTGTATTTCTGAAAGTCTGCAGGGGAGCCAGACGCTTTTGCCCTGTGCCATAGGTTGTCCCTATCCTCATTTGTGTTAGTAGGGAGGGGGTAATCCAGTCTACCATACCGCCTCTTACCTTCCTTTTCCTATAAGGGGCATATATGTCACATGCTCGATTGAACTCTGCTACAAAGTGATCCGGCGCAATATTGACATTTACTGCATGGTCTAAGCAGCTCCAGTCCAGCCTGGCCAGTTGCTTCCTGAAGGCCCCAGCTTGCCCCTTCCTGAGTACTGTGCTAGTGATGAGCCTGGGGGGGGCCTTGTGGTCTTGGAGATCCATGAGCATAGTATGGGAAAGTGATCACTGATTGTGTTGGGTAGGACTTTGACCTCTGCTACCCGGTCTGGGTGGGGGAGGAAACACCCAGTCAATTAGTGTGCTGGTCCCTGTTTTGTAGTTAGCCCTCCTTCTTTCCTTTACAGCCTGGTAGAGGTACAGACTAGCCATCTGATCTTTAATTGCCTTACTTGTTTTGGCAGTCCAGTTTATGTTAAAGTCCCCTAACACTATAGTCTCCCACTGTACACCAGCATGTTTAAGGTATTCGACAAATATGACAATCCCTGTCTGCTGCTGGCTGTGGGGTATGTACGCTGCCAGAATATTCAGATTAAACATGGTAGGATAAAGGGCACCATTTGACCAAAAATTATTGACTCCCTCCATGTCCTCCAATCTAGAGAAGAATTTTACAGCATTTTACATTTGTTTGTTAGTAACAGTTATTGAAAATGTGGGACTCATTGGTGATCTGTGTCTGCACCTGTTCAAGGCAGTGAGTATTTGGCTCTGGAGTTTGATTCTGCAATCTTCCGGTTCCCAAACCAGTGCTCTAACCATTAGATCACACTGCTGCTTGGAACTACTAACTCAGTGTAACACCCTCGCCCTACAGTGGGGCTTACCTGCATTGTCTACAATGGAGTCTTGTTATGCTGTTGAATGCTGCTGATGCTCTTCGCAACCTCCTCAGCACTGCTCTTCATTCACTCTCCAATCCCCCACTGCAACAATCCACAGTCTACTTCTATGGTGCCCTTTGCACCTGGACTTGCGGCTTAAGTGCTGAACCGAACAGTTCCTCCCTGCCTCTGATGGAGAGTTTGGCTGATGATTGTGACAGACAGGGACTTTCCCCGATCTGCAGTCTTGTTTTACTGGACACTAGCACTTATCTGTGTAGGACATTTTCTGGGAGCCTAAAGTCTGTTTTGAGGGTCAAGTGCTTCTAGAAAAGTACTCTCGAAGACTGCATCTAGGACTGATGGCCGCTGCTGTTTTTTACCTTTCACTCCATTTCAGTACAGCAGCTGCGGTCAGAAGACAGCGATCAATCAATCAATTAATCAATCAGACTTCAGAGCCTGTTTCAGAGCCAACAGAGGGCTCATGACTACCAGATGATCCTATTAATTAGCCTCGGTGACCTAATCCACTGTCAAGAAACTGATAGATAGGCCCTCCCCTGTGACTGACAGAAGGACTTATCCAATAGGGAAATGGTCAGATCAGTTTTCATCACCAAGATCTTCCCAGCTTGAGTCAGTTCATTGCTGCCTGTCTCAGGAGGCAGACCTTACGATCTGACAATCTGTCTGAACTGCACAGATATTGGAAGAGGGAGAATCGTGCTTCTACTGCTGTTGAGGAGGCTGCTTCATACAGGATATCTGCACCCTATGCCGATTTTGCAGCTACAGTTATCAGTTAGTAAGGGAGTTGCCTTGCAGCTGCGTTTCTCAGTGGGAAGGAGAAAGGAGGGGAATAGAGACTTTATTCCATACAGGTCTGAGGGGCATCCAGAAGTACAGTGCCAGACATCTCAAAGTTGTGATGACCTGTACTGGATATTAATGGAAGGCCACTTTTTTTGCATAAATTCTAGGTACTGTGGGACTTTCTTGTTAAATTATAATTGTACTTTGTGTGAAGTGCAGAAAGCGTCTTGTGGGTGGCACCATTGTAAGTGACAGAATCTTAAAGAGGACCTAAGAAGACTTGAAAAGTGGTCTGGGATCTGGCAACTGAGCTTCAGTGTCAAGAAGTGTAAAGTTATGCACATTGGAGGCAAAAACCCCAGGCAGAGTATTACCTGGGAGGGTTCCGGGTATCTCCCACAGAGGAGGAGAAGGATCTGGGAGTGATAACTAGTGACCGGGAGCATTCTATGCAGTTAAAGAAGGGAGTGGCAAGGGCAAACAGGAGGTTGGGGTGCACAGTCAGGTGATCAGCAGTAGGCGACAGGAGGGGGTACTGCCCTTGTACAGGTTACTGGTGAGACCACATCTGGAGTATGCAGTGCAGTTCTGGAGCCCTCACCTTAAAAAAGACCTCAACCTGATGGAGACGGTCCAGAGGAGGGTTATAAGGATGATTGCAAGGCAGCAGAGTAAATCGTATGATGAAAGACTGAATGCCCTAAACAAGTGTAACCCCCGCCCCACAAATGGAGGTTCCTGAAAAGTCTTCCTCGCGCTTGCCTAAATGCTCACTGCCAGGCTGGTGTCCTGCGTTTTAGCAGTTTAAATGTGATTGCCAGAGAGTGCCTGTATAGCCTCTGTGCACTGCCTCTTCAAGAGCTGCCTGGATTACAGTCATAAGTAATCTGAGAAGGAGCTCTGTTGAAAGATGTAACTATTTGCTAAAAATCATTTAGAGTGATAATCATAATTTAGTTTGTCTAACCTGCCTTCTTTGCAGCAAGAACTGTTTTGTTTATCTCCACTATTTTGGTCCTGGACTGCCAAATTGGACCAATCAATACTGGAGTAATGGAGCTGAACTACAGGAGCTGTCTGGAGTCAAAATCTGTAGGAATTGTAGTTTTGGGTTTTTGGCACCTTTTTGCACCTGAAGGGGGAGCCTTTGTTGTGACTGACAGACAGATCAGCCAACCAAACCTTTTGGATTCCGGGGAAAGTCCCAGGCTTGCTGGCAGTTGAGTCAGATCTAAGTTGGGAGCTGAAGGAGCAACAGCTTGAGGCAGTCAAGTAGCCGTCAGTAGTTTCGCGCGGGAGAAGTGTGGAAAGGCCTGAGTTGTGGCCTGCATGTCTGCCTGCTGCCTCTGAGAGGGAGAGAAGATAATTATTTTGTACTAAATCAAAGTTTGTGAGAACAAAGTAAGCCACTTATTTTTTACCAAGCTCATACCTGAAAAAGACTGAAGATTTTGCTGAATGCGATCGACCTGTCAGGATTTCCAGCTGCTTTTGAATCCCCGGTTTGTGCAGAGACTTTGCAGTCATGACTGGAGAGCGGTTTGCCTGGTACAGTAGCATTTCCTTACATGTAAATGTGCTGTGAGTTGTTAGTGGGTCGTGATTTGGTTCCCCACTGTGTGAACTGTGTTCTGCTTGCTGGAAACTGTATCAAGCCCAAAACGGACTGTATCCGAATTTGTCTCCATTTGGCCTGGGCCTTGTCACACTGGCCCAGCCAGACCACCTACTGCACAAAGAAAGCCATCGACAAGAAACCTGCCTGGGGATCAGCCCCCTGCTCAACGCTTGAACAGGAATGATGCCTCAGTGAATTATGTGGGCCCTGCTTCTCCTGGCACTCCAGATCAACCACCTGCAGTCTCATTTTTTGTCCAGCCTGTATCCAGTCTTGGGTATCGTGAGTAATCATCAGGGTAGCTCCCTGCAACAACAGCCTAATCTAAAAGTGTGTCATCTGATTGTCTTGTTGTTTTCTTTTCACGAACTGAGCTCTCCAGCTCCGGATTACAATTAGTGTGTGTGGTGCATGTTGTTTTCTTCCATCACAGGGCCCCAACCAGCTGCAACATTCCTGGCTAGCCCACCATTCTCCATCTGGGTACCCAGAGTGTGTGACTGTTTATGGACCCTGACGTACATGCATAACTATTTGATTGATACAGCCTTTAAGCAAATTAACCTGATTACGCCCCTCCCTTGTTCAAGTCCCTTAAATAAATCAGATACAACTCTTTTTGCATTTACCCTGACTGTGGCTCCAGTTTGTGCAAGAGTACTGTACTGCTGTTATTTGCTGTGTATAACCTTATTTTACAGGGGGTCCCCAGGGTCAAGCCAGAGGAAAGCCCTGGTGGTAAGTGCAAACAGTGTGGGTACTTGTGTGGTGTATCAGGGGTATTGTGAAAGTGATTATTGTGTATTGTTCTGGCCACTAGTAAGGAAAGAGGGGGGTTACAGTGTCCTGGAGGGCTGTGCCCAGGTTAGCTTGACCACTGCCAAACCTGAACTCTGGGTGGAGGCACCCATTTCAGAACTCGGGCCCCTTAACCTGCTACTAGCCAAACAGGCAGGGGGTAGTATCCCTTGGGATAGCACCACCTAGAGGTTACACATGTACTCCCTGGAGAACAAGAGGGAGAGGGGAGACATAATTGAGACCTTCAAGTACTTGAAAGGGATTAATAAGGTGAATAGGGAGGGTCTCTACAGGGTATGCTGCAGCAAAACCACGAGGGGGAGCAGCCTAAAGTTCGAGGGGGGATGTGTAAGAGGGAGGCTAGAACACAATTCTTTACAGAAAGATTGGTGAGCAAATGGAATGTGTTGCCAGAAGAGGTGATCTCATTGAGGATGGTGGGCAGCTTCAAGAGAGGATGGGACAGATATATGGGGAAAATAAAGGTCATGGAAGGGGGGGGAAGGAAAGGGAAGGAAAGGTAGGGGAGGGGGAAGCAGGGACATCAGCCTGAGCTGAGAAACCTGCACAACGAGCAGACTAGATAGAGCAAAAGGCCTAATTCTGCTGGCTTCTTCGTATGTCCATATGACACAACCTGTGACCCAGAGGAGCCAATCATGGCCAAGTAAAGAGGCTGGGGGAAGGCCTGATCTGGAATAAACAGGCCTTGACCTAAATGATCCCCAAATATGAGCGACCCTGGGTCAACGGGAGACTCTGTTCTTTATCAGCAGGGCCTGGTAAGGTTGACCTTGCTACACTGATTGAGGGCACGCATTTGTTTGCCATAGTGTATGTAAATACTGTGCTATGAAATATAAATAGTCTGGGCAGTTCCTATCTAGGACAGGGTAATGTAGTAAATACTAGGTACAGTGCAGAGTGTAATAACAGTGTGAATGTAACTTCCGTGCTTTAGGAAAGAGTTGTTAGGGGCTGTCCCAATCTAGGATAGGGCAACAAAGTTTATCCCAGGTAAAGAGCAGAGGGTACAAGATAAAAACCCTTTCTAAGGGATTTTAGCAGACTGGGAGTACTATGAGGCCTGACAAGCCACTACCTGGGGGAACCATATCCATACAGCAACTTGCTGTACTGTGAAGCTAGGGTCTGATCAGGGGTAAGTAAAAGATACTGTAGTAAACATTCAAAATGCAATGATCACCCCATGGGGGAGGGGAAGGCTGGGAAGCTGTAGAGGCTGAGGTGCAACTGTGTTCCAGAGACTGCTTTGGGAACATAGAGGTTGCCCCGTCTGCAGGCAGTTCAGTGCTCTAAATGCAGGACTAGCTGCTGCAAGAGCTGAAATATGGCTCTAGAAGGGCAGATCTTCAACAATGACATCTCCTCCATTGGACAACACCTTTGGAACTGTTAGCTGTTGATGTCAGGACCATCTGGAAACTTCTGCCTAGCTGGGGGCCACCCATGATGATGTACAACATCAGCACCTATAAGACGTGGGTGGCCCCCTTGCTCCTTAGTTGTTTCTTTTGCTGTTAACCACTTGTCAGATCTGCAAAGAAATAAAGACATAATTACTTTTGTTTTTTCTATACATTTTTTATATCGATGAAAGAACCTTTATTTAGGTTTTGTACCTGCAATTACAAGATCTAAAAGGACAATGCTCATACCATGTGTGTTTGCTGTTTGGGCCTGTCCCACAGTGTGAGGGCCTGCAAGATCTGCCAAGGATTTAACCAGGCCACAAGGAGACACCAGAAGAAGGCTCAAGACCTTCATTGCCATTAAGGCCATGGAAGCGGCGGCGATCCCTTGATTTGAGGATGATCTCTACCATGGTTCACTTATGGGTCCTGAGGTGGCTCAGTAATCCAATCCTAGAGCCACAGATTCATTCTCAGAAATTGCAGATGTTTCCATGTGGGAGAGCTGCCCACTGGCTGGGGTTTCTTTCCCTTTCCTTCCTAGGCTCTCTCTTTTCGACTTTGAGGGCAAGGCGTTTCTCTTCAAAGCAGGCCCCCGCTTGATGGAGGTTCTGGTGCTACTGAGATTGGTTGGTGGCCAGCTCCTCCCAGCTCGTGATGTCCATATCTGTTTTCTTGAGATATGCCTTCAGCGTGTCTTTGTAGCGTTTCCTTTGACCACCACGGGATCTCTGGCCGTGACTGAGCTGGGAGTATAAAATTTGTTTGGGGAGTCGAGAGTCGGGCATCCGTACACAGTGTCCAGTCCAGCGGAATTGATGTCTGAGGATCATTGCCTCAATGCTGATGACATTGGCCTCAGCAAGAACACTGATGTTAGTGTGGTGGTCTTCCCACTGGATGCGGAGGATTTTCCGGAGACATTGTTGGTGGTACCTCTCCAGGCTCTTTAGATGATGTCGGTAAGTCACCCAAGTTTCACATCCATAAAGAAGGGTAGGGATGATAACCGAACTGTATACCTGGATCTTGGTGTCCTTTTGTATGCCACGGTCAGTGCAGACGTGCCGAAGTAGTTTCCCAAATGAGGTACTAGTGCAATGGATCCTGTGTTGAATCTCATTGTCGATGTTCGCTGTTAGGGAGAGGTGGCTATTGAGGTAAAGGAAGTGCTCGACTGTCTCCAGGGTCTGTCCCTCGATGGTGAATTGTGGAGGGTCATTTATAAGGCTTTGAGCAGGCTGATAGAGCACCTTCTTCTTCTTGATGTTAAGTGAGAGTCCCAGACTTTGGTAAGCTTCCACAAAGAGATCTAGCACAG
The DNA here is from genome assembly GCA_016271365.2 of Neoceratodus forsteri. NCBI lineage: Eukaryota > Metazoa > Chordata > Ceratodontiformes > Ceratodontidae > Neoceratodus > Neoceratodus forsteri. The sequence goes on along the minus strand of CM028129.1, from coordinate 1,345,060,801 downwards.
ACTGAAGGTCGCTCCTGGTGTGTGCAAGGATGGCACAGTCATCTGCGTACTGGAGGTCAATGACGGATGCCTTGCAAACTTTGGTCTTTGAATGGAGACGTCCAAGATTAAAGAGCCCTCCATCCATTCTGTATTCGATGTCAATTCCAGTGGAAAGGCAGCCTTTGCTGAGGACTAGGATGACTGCTAGGAAGAGAGAGAACAAGGTAGGAGCAATGACACACTCTTGCTTGACCCCAGTTTGGATGATGAATGGATCTGTCTTTGAACTGTTATGGAGAACACTGGAAGTCATCTGGTCATGCAGAAGCCTCAGGACCTTGATGAATTTTGTAGGGCAGCCAAATCTGGCCAGCACCTTCCACAAGGCTTCACGATTGATGGAGTCAAAGGCCTTTGTGAGGTCGATGAAAGCCATGTACAGGTTCTGATGTTGTTCCTGACACTTTTCTTGGATCTGCTTGGCAGTGAAGATCATGTTGGTTGTCCCACAAAATGGTCTGAATCCACACTGAGATTCTGGCAGGACTTTTTCGGCGATGGGTAGGAGACGGTTCAGAAGAATACAGGCGAGGATTTTCCCTGCGGTGGAGAGTAAAGCAATGCCTCAATAATTTCCACACACCGACTTGTCTCCCTTCTTGAAGATGGTAACAATGTTGGCATTCCTCAAGTCCTCTGGAATCTCCCCATTGTTCCAAATTCAGAGAGTGAGTTTGTGGAGCTTTAGTACCAGTTCCTCGCCCCCAGCCTTGTAGACTTCAGCCGGTATGCCATCTGGTCCCACAGCCTTGTTGTTTTTGGCCAGCTTGATGGCATGTCTTACTTCTTCGATGGTAGGAGGGTTGGTGAGAGATTCTCTTTTAGGGTGTTGAGGGACAGAATTGATAGTGGCATCTGTGACAGATGACTCGCGCTTCAGAAGTGTCTCAAAATGCTCCTTCCATCTAGCTTGAATTCCTTCATTTCCCTTTAGGAGCGTTAAGCCATCTTGAGATCAGAGGGAAGTGGGACCATGGGAGCTTGGACCATAAATGGCCCTTGTAGCCTGGAAGAAGCTCCGCATGTCATGTTTGTCAATATAGAGCTGAATCTCCTTGGCCTTGTCTTGCCACCATTTGATTTTGATGTCTCTGATCTTCCTTTGAGCTTCTTCCTTGAGCTGCTGGTATGACTTTCTTTTGCTGGCATGAGATGTCATCTTGCCATGTGCAGTGAGCTCCTATTTTCTGGTTGACCAAGTCTTGAATCTCGGCATCATTTTCATCAAACCAGTCCTGGTGATGCCGAGTGACACAGCCAATAGATTCAGCATATGCTGAATGGATGATGGTCTTGAACTTCTTCCAGTATCTCCCAATGTTATCTTCAGCTGCGGGCATGGCAGAGAGCCTTGCTTGGAGACATTGCTGGAAGTCCTCTTGAACCACTGAGTCTTGAAGGGACTTGGTGTTGAATTTCCTTTGCACTGATTTTGGTTGCCTTCAATGTTTCTGAGTGAGCCAGATGTTCATGACAGATCTGACAAGACGATGGTCTGTCCAGCAGTCATCGACTCCTTGCATGGTCCTCGTGATGTAGACATCCTTTCGATCACGGGTTCTGACAATGACGTAGTCAAGGAGGTGCCAGTGCTTGGATCAAGGGTGTCTCCAAGTAGTCTTATACTTGTCGCTCTGTCTAAAGATGGTGTTCGTGGTGACCAGGCCATGCTCCACACATTTATTTAGTAGTAGGATGCCACTGGAGTTTGTCTTTCCTATCCCCTCCTTCCAGATGATACAATTCCAGAGATCTGAATCACGCCCGACTCTGGCGTTGAAATCACCAAGGAGAATGATCTTGTCTTCCTTAGGGGTGTTGGTCAGGACTCTGTCAAGGTTGGAGTAGAACTGTTCCTTGACATCCTTGTCAGCATTAAGTGTCAAGGCGTATGCACTGATGACAGTGGCATGCTGATTGTTGCTGAGCTTAAGACGAAGGGTCATGAGGCGTTCGTTGATGCCAATTGGGAGCTTTGTAAACTGGTTGATGAGCTTCTTCTTGATGGCAAGGCCAATGACGTGAATGCGTCTGTCTTTAACAGGCTTCCCTTTCCAGAAGAAGGTGAAACCTCCACCCTCTCCTCTCAACTGGTCTTCATCTGGTCATCTTGTCTCGCTTAGGGCAGCAATATCGATGTTACATCTTGCAAGTTCCCTGGTGATAATAGCAGTTCTTCTTTCTGGTCATTTGCTATACTGGTTGTCCATCAGGGCTCAAGACTTTCATTGCCATTAAGGCCATGGAAGCACAGGGGAAGCCTATTGGTTCTAAACTGGCTTCTCCCTCTTGACCACCTGCCCTATTTAAGGAGACACCTGTTGTATTTGGTGGCCAAAAAGAAAAAATTACTCACCTTAGTAATGTTGTTTCTTCTAATGGAGTCTTGCTGTATTCTGACATATGTAGTGATGTCCAACCTTTGAACTGCCCCAGAGAGGAAAGAGTTAACTTTCCATGCAAGGCATGGAACGCTGAGCTCAAGCTCAGTTGAGACTCTGTCTGTTGTTGTTTGAACTCAAACCGCCAGATCTTTAAGAGCTATACTCACTGGGTGTCCTGTGTGGAAACTGTAAACTTACACTAGCCAACTGGCTACTAAATATAATAAAAAGATTTTTTGGTTCCAAGGCAAAGACTCCTCAAGTCAGAAAATCCGAAAAATAAAACAAAACACAACACACACACCCAAATTAAAAGGGTGAGAAAAAGGGGGCACCTCCAGAGTGCCAACACTGTTGCTGCCCATCCACATCCCAAAACCCAGGTTCTGAGAGGGGAGGCGGGGGGGGAGGTCAGAATACAGCAAAACTCCATTAGAAGAAACAACATTACTAAGGTGAGTAATTTTTTCTTCAAACAACATGAAGTCTTGCTGTATTCTGACATATACGAACTACCAAGCAGTACCTCCATGGAGGAGGGACAGAACCTACTTCGGGAATAGGCTCTGAAGCACTGCTGTGCCAAACCAAGCATCACTCCTAGCCTGGATATCCAGAGAGTAATTCTTGGTAAAATTATGTACTATTTTCCAGTTGGCTGCTTGACAAATCTCCAAGATAGGAATATCCCTGGCAGCAGCCAGGGAAGCACCTGTACCTCTGGTAGAGTTAGCCCTCAGGCCTGAGGGTGGGATCCTACCTAATTTTTCATAGCAAAACTGTACGCAAGAGACAATCCGCCTGGCAATAGATCTCTTAATGGCAGGTCTTCCCTTACCAACCTCACCATAAGTGAGGAACAGTTGAAGGGAGTCAAACCTGTGACCCTTGGTGAACTCTATGTAGTAGCTAAGGGCCCTTTTCACATCTAAGCTGTGCAGCCTCCTCTCCCCAGAGGAGGAATGGTCAGTGAAGAAAACAGGAAGAGACATAGACCGGTTAAGGTGGAAATCTGAAACCACCTTAGGCAAAAACTTCCTATTAGTCCTGAGGACCACCTTATCTCTATGGAAAGAGATAAAATCAGGCTCCACTGACAGGGCCTGTAACTCATTTATGCGTCTGGCAGAAGTAATGGCTACCAAAAACACAGTTTTCCAAGTCAAGTACTTAAGCTCTGCTGAGGACAAAGGCTCAAAAGGGGGTTGCATAAGCTGAGCAATGCAAACATTAAGGTTTCCAAGCAGAGGCAGGGTTCCTGAAGGGAGGATTGGTATGCAGCAATCCCTTGAAGAACTTACAGAATACAGGATGGGCTGAAAGGGAAGAGTGCTTGCCTGCTGACAAGAAAGCAGAGACAGCTGCCAGATGCACTCTAAGTGTAGCTGGTCTGAGTCCCAAGCCATTGAGATGAACCATATAGTCAAGGACTGAAGGCAACCCAGCAGACTCTGGAGAAATATGCTTTCCAGAGCACCAGATAGTCAACCTTTTCCATTTTGAGTTGTAAGTCTTTCTGGTGGAAGGCTTTCGAGAAGTTTTTAAAATATCCAAAACACCTTGAGAGAGATGCAAATCCGCAAATTCTAACTCTTCAAGAGCCAGGCCTTGAGATTGAGAGATTTGAGATTAGGATACCAGACCCTCCCCTGAGAACATGTTAACAGGTTGTAATTCCTGGGAAGAGACAGGGGAAGGTGGACTGCTGAGGACAGCAAGAGGGGGTACCAGGGCTGTCTGGCCCAGTCTGGAGCAATCAGAATCACTTTGCAGGGTTGAGACCTGATTTTGACTAGTACGTTGAACAGGAGAGGAAAGGGGGGAAAAGCATACAGGAACTTCCTTCCCAACTGAGAACTAGGGCATCCAGGGGGACTGAGCCCAACACTGGGGGCCTGCAGCAAAAAAGGCGAAGTTGGTGATTGTCTGGGGCTGCAAAAAGATCTATCTGTGGGTGCCCCATCTGGAGAAGATCACCTTCAAAATCAGGGGATCTAGGGACCATTCGTGATGGCCCTGAGATATCCTGCTGAGAACATCTGCCAGGACATTGTCTTTCCCTGGGAGGTGCACTGCTATGAGAGAGGTATCCAGGGAATAGGCCAGAGACCACAACTTCATTGCCTCTGTGCACAAGGCCGTAGACCGAGTGCCCCCTTGCTTCTTGATGTACTACATTGTGGTGGTATTGTCTGTCCTGATCTGAACTACTTTGTTCTGAACAGACTTGGAAAAAGCCTGAAGTGCCAGAAACACTGCTCTGAGTTCTAGGAGACTGATGTGAAGCAGAGGTTCTTGAGGTGACCACAACCCTTGGGTGGTCAGGTCCCCCAAGTGTGCTCCCCATCCCAAGAGGGAGGCATCTGTAGTAAGGATTAGAGAATGAGACTGCGTGACAAAGGGAACTCCTTGTCTTAGATTGTCCTGATCCTGCCACCACTGCAAAGCCTGGATCAGGGTTCGAGTCACTGGGATTAGTTTGGTCAGAGGATCCTTTCTCTGAGACAAGAAGGCTCTTAAGTGGAACCGAATGTCCCTCATCTGAAATCTTGCTCCTTGAACCACTGCTGTAGAAGCAGCCATGTGTGGGAGCTGCAAAATGCCTTGCTGGTCGAGACACCTGGAGGGTGAATGAGAGGCCAGTGTAACAAGGGTCCTTGCCCTGTCCAGGGAAGGAAGGCTCTTGCCTTTAATGTATCAACTCCCCCTATGAAGGTTAGGAGCTGCTCAGGCTCTAGAACTGACTTTGAAAGATTCAGAGGAATCCTAGAAAGTGAGCAGTTGCTGAGTTATCTGTAAGTGTGACTTGACTTGGTCTGGAGACTGATCTACTATGAGCCAGTCGTCCAGGTATGGAAAGATGGAGTCTTTTTCTCCTTAGGAAAGCAACCACTACTGCCAGGCATTTGTGAACACCCTTGGAGCTGAAGTTAGGCCAAAGGGCATTGCTCTGAATTGATAGTGGCCTGAGGGCAACTCGAACCTGAGGTACTTTCGGTGGGAGCTTCTGATGAGAATGTGGAAATAGGCATCCTTGAGGTCCAGGAAACTAGCCAGTCTCCTGGCCTTAGAGAGGTAGAATTATTCCCAAGTCACCATTTTGAACTTTGGCTTTAAAGGTGCTTGTTTAAATATCTGAGGTCCAGGATGGGCCGCCTTCTCTGTCTTTTGGGAGTTAGGAAGTACCTGGAGTACAATCCTTTTCCATTGTGTAGGGTGGAGACCCTTTCTCTGACTCTCAGAGCCAAGAGGAAGAGACCTCTGCCTGTGGGGCAAGTGCCTCTGAAGGATCTGCAGGTGGAAAGGATCTGGTTCTCATCTTTGGAAATTTTTGAGCTGAGAACCAGTCCCACAGCTCACTACTTCCAGGACCCATTTGTCTGATGTTAAAGACATCCAGTCCTGGACAAAGTAAGCCAGCCTGCCCCCTACAGGTGGTGGAGAATCGGCCCTGGCAAACCCATCAGGGTGTCCGTTTGGCAGGGGCTTTAGGCTGAGGGGTGGTAGCAGGCCTGCTTGTACCCCGTCTGCCTCTCCCTCTGAAGAACCCCCTCTGGGCAAAGGTGGAAGAAGAGGCCTGGGCTTAGTAGAAAGGCCTATGAAAAGGCCTGCCTCTGGAATGCTGCCTCTGGGGAGTGGCTTGCCTTTCCTTGGCCTGAGCACTCCTATAGGTGGTCCTGTATTCATCCATTTTCTTCATGTAGTTCTCTGTTTGCTCCCCAAACAGAGAATTACCCACAACAGGAAAATCCATGGGTATCCTAAGACAGGCTAGTACATCTGAGCCAAGCCATCCTACGAAGGGCCATGGATGTAGCCATGACTCTAGATGATACATCATTGGAGTCCACTGCAGCATGAAATTGCACCTTGGATGCCTCAATACCATCTGCAGCCACCTGCTCCAGCTCCTTGGCAAGCTGGCCAGGGGCCTGTTTAGCTAGAGCCATTACAGTGTCCCATCTAGACTTCTGGTATCTAGCTGTATAGGCCATATAATTAGCCTGCCTGAATCCCAAAGATGCTGCCATGTACTGTTTCTTTGCCATGGCATCAATCCTCCTGGAGTCCTTATCTGGGGGGTGTGAAGCCAAGGGTATATTTGCCTTATCACAGGCAGCAGACTGCACTACCCCAACATGGCTGCATTGCTGGGTAAGGAACTCCGTATCTGAGCCTGAGAGAGTATACCTCTTGTCCATTCTCTTGTCCACAGGAGGTATAGAATTAGGAGTCTTTAAAATTTTTATTGTCCGTTTCCCAAAAGACTTATGAAGGGGAATAGACAGCCTCCTGGACTCTGGGATATCCATCATCTCAACATAATCAGGCTCCTCCTGATTCTCTACAGCTTCTTCCATAGGAAGCTGAAGAGTTTCAGCCACTTTTTTGTAAAACATAAAATGGGAAGGGGACTCAGAAAGCCTAGGAGGAGAAACCCCTGAAGGTCTGTCTGGGGAGATGTCCGGGTCAATGGTCACATCCAGACTTTCGTAATCACCATCACTATCCTCATACTCTCCTTCCTCCTCCTCCGGTTCATAAAAATCCTCTAAATTATAATCTGGAACTGGGGGAACCGACCAAACCGAGCCCCTAACCGATGGTGCCGGTTCGGTCGGAACCGGGGTTAGCGACTGAACAATCCTTATTGCTTTGGCTATTTCATCAGCGGTCAGAGAAAGAACTTGTGGATCTGCACTGGCTGATTTATCCCTTCTTTTTCTTTTAACTGGAACCGACTTCTCAGAGTTGGTTCTCCTTTTGCCCGAAGAAGTTTCGCCCTGGTCAGAGTTCACTCTTTCTGGTTCGATTGGAACTGAACCGGGCTGGCCATCCGGGTCAGCGGACTTTTTGGCCTCCCTTTCCCTGAGCCTACCAACTCTCTTTTCCAGGGTAGCTGCAGGAAAATTCTTGCAAATCTGGCAGTCTGAATCGAGGTGGTCAAACCCCAGACAATAAACACAGGTGGTGTGGGGGTCAGCCTTAGCAAGGCTTCGCACACACACTACAGTATTGAAACCCAGTGGGTCCGGTTTTCTTTTGGGTTTCTCAGACATGGCCAGTCCTACCAAACTTACCCTTTTGGCAATCCGCTAGGCAAGACACCCATATCGATTCCTGACTGTGTTCAGTGCATGAAAAAACGTAATGAAATCCATTTTTTTTTAGAACCGATAAGAACCGGTTACCACACTCTAAAAGCAGAACAACTTTTTTGAACAAACCTGATCGGTTCAAACCGAACCGATCCAACGTTTACAAGTTCCACACAGAATAAACAATAATAACCTATCTAGTACTCACGATACCACAGACAGAGATTGAACCGACAGGTTAAATGGATTAAATTCGGTTAAAACCAAGGAAAAAACTACACTTTAACCGACTAAATTGAACCGAGCAAAGGAGAAATCTCCGGAGTGACTGTTCAGTGAGGCGGAGTAAAGAATCTGGCAGTTTGAGTTCAAACAACAACAGACAGAGTCTCAACCGAGCTCGAGCTCAGCGTTCCATGCCTTGCATGGAAAGTTAACTCTTTCCTCTCAGGGCAGTTCAAAGGTTGGACGTCACTGCATATTTCAGAATACAGTAAGACTTCATGTTGTTTGAATAAGTACCTAAAACACATCAGGGTCTTGGTAGAAAGAAAAACATGCACCACAGAAATTTAGGCCTTCACTCTTTACTTCTGTTCAGCACAGATACAAGGGGGAACAGTTAGCTCAACACACACAGACAGGAAGAGTCACAGGAAGAGTTACAGTAAATGCATTTCTTAAAGCTGTACTAACATTTCTTAAAGCTTTATTCTACATATAAAAATCCCTCCTGACTTAGCTAGAAAATACGTAAGTCAATAATTCAGAAGTAACATGAAACTATTAAAGTTATTACTGCAATGTCCCTTTAGTTAGTCTATGTCATTAGGCTATATATCTACAAGTTCATCCTCTTTGGTGGACGTCTTATACATCCTGACAGACATAGTAGTACTGGAGGCTGTTGCTCTGGAATCTGATTAGCATCAGCCACATCTTTTCTCAACTGCTGTGGTTCCACTATCTGTTCCTGTTCTTATTCTGGGACAAATAATGCTGGATAACTACCCTGACTCTGGATATCCTTTTTTTGTTCTGTCTCAATTCTAGTATGTAATTTATTTATTTATTAGCTTTTTGTAATTAGTCCACATGCTTTTTCACTCTCCTCTGATTAGTCAGTTGAACAGTATAGACAACATTTCCAAACTTTATTTCTACCACACCTTCTATCCATCTCTTCGTGCCTGCATACATCCTGACCCACACAAGATCATTGGATTTGAAGGATCTGGTCTTAGGAAGCATTTAAGTTACTGACTTATAGCCTAGAGGGCGAAGAAGATCCAATTAAGTTTGAATCTGATGTCCAAACAACAATTCTGCAAGGGGATATTCCCGTGACACAATGTGGTGCTGTTCGATTCATCGCAAGAAAGTCCAAAAGGGCTATTTGTATTGCCGTCGGTGTAGTAGGATTAGCTTTGTCCATACTCTCTTTAAAAGTCTGAACCAGGCATTCCGCTTCATCATTTAAACTTGGATGGTGGATATGGTGTATATGGTAGATACCATGTTGCTGGCAAAATGCTTGGAATTCAACAGACATGAACTGTGGTCTGTTATCTGAGACAATCACTTACGGAAAACCATGGGTAGCAAAGACAGATTTCAACACTTTAATGGTACTCTCAGTAGTTGTCAAAGACATTTAATGAATTTCTGGCCATTTACTATAAACATCAGTTCAGAGTAACCACATGGAATTTAAATAAGGTCCTACGAAATCAATATGGAGCCTTTGCCAGGGTTCTTCAGGTTGTTACCAACGGTGAACTGGAGCTCTTGCTGGATTTCCCATTGATACAGCACAACCTTCGGATCTTTGCACAAGCTGGTATATGTCTCTGTCAGTGGAAGGCCACTATACGTGAAGTCTGGCTAGGGATTTCATTTTTAGCAATGCCTGGATGGCCCGCATGCAAGAGAGTCAGCACATCTGAGTGATAATATTGGGGTACTATGACACGCAATCCCAACAGAAGACACCCCTCAGCAATGGACAACTGCTGTCTCTTTGTATAGTAAGGTTGTAGTTCAGCTGAACAAGTAGTGCCTTACGGTCAACCCTCAAGTGTATACTGATACACTTGTTTCAAAATTGTATCTTGACTGGTCGCTTTTGCAGTGTCCTTGGCTAGTACTGGACGCTGATATAACTGTTGTAGCTCCATTGCACACACAACAGGAGAGTTCTCCATATCTTTGAATTGCACTGGAAAACTATCTGGCCCCAACTGGCATACTAATGGTTCCTCTTTAAGTCCCACATCAAACTCCATTTCTCTGGATATTGGTAACCTCGACAAGGCACCTGCATTTCCATGCTGGTCTGTTGGTTGGTATGTAACCTCAAAATTATAGGCAGACAAAATTAATGCCCATCATTGAAGTCGGCTAGCAGCTGTCTCTGGAATTCCTTTTTCTGGACTGAAAATTGTCACTAGTGGCTTGTGATCCATCTTCAGGTGAAACTTGTGACCTAGCAAGTATTGGCGAAATTTCTGGACTCCAAACACAATTGCTAATGCTTCTCTTTGAATCTAGGCATAATTCCTTTCAGCTGCAGTGAGTTTGCGTGAAGAATGGGCTATTGGCTTCTCCACTCCTTCTGAATCTGTATGGAAAAGGACAGCTCCTATACCCACAGGACTAGCATCATAGGCCAATGTGATAGGTAAGTTTGGGTCATAATGAGTTAAATTATTCACATTGGTTAGAGAGAGCTTGATGGCTTGAACTGCCTTACTGTGGCCCTTGGTCCACTTCCACGGAGTACCTTTATGTAACAGTTCATTTAGGACAGCACATTTAGTGGCTAAGCCAGGTATGAAATGGTCACAGTAGCGCACCATACCCAAGAATGAGCGCAACTCTGAAACATTCTGCGGTTAAGGCATGTGCACAGTGGCTTCCACCATTTCATCATTCAGACAAATTCTGTCTTTGTCAACAGTGTGACCTAAGTACATGACACTTGGTTGACAAAATTGTCATGTTTCTCTCCTGAGTCTGAATCCACTCTGTTGCAATCTCTCTAAAGTCTTCTGCAAGTTAAGTAAATGTTCTGCTTCTGTCTTGCCCATGACAATGATGTCATCCAAACACCAAGCAACATGTGGTATATCACCCATCATTTGCTCAATCACTTTTTGAAAAATAGCCAGTGAGGAACTAAGGCCAAAACATTACCATTTGTACTTGTACAGTCCTTGGTGTGTATTGATCACTGCTAATTTCTGAGAGTTTGTATCCAACTTCACTTGAAGGTATGCATCAGCGAGGTCCAGTTTAGAGAACCCCACACTACCATTCAGTCTGTGAAAAAGTTCCTCTGGTAAGGATAAAGGAAATACTGTACATCTGTGCTAAGTACTGGATTGTCACCTTAAAATCTCCACATATTCGAACCTTACCACCTGGTTTAGATACCACCACAATTGGAGTGGCCAAATTTGAACTTGAAACCTTTTCCAGCACACCTGCTTTTTCCAGTCTGTCCAATTCTGCCCCAACCACCAGTTTTAAAGCAAAAGGAAGTTTCCGTGGTTTAAAAAACTTAGGGACTGCATTAGACTTTGTAACTAGCTTGGCTTTAGCTGTTGTGCAACACCCTAGGCCTTTCCACAACTCTGGATACAAGTCTAAAATCTCCCCAAGCTTGGACAGTTTACTGCTTTGTGGTACCTGGACAGCAGCAAGCAGGCCAAAATCTGCTGGACCAACATGAATGTTTAGAAGAACCTGAGCATCTCTGCCCAAAATGTTGACATCTTTTTTGAAACCAGAAAAGTTAAAGGTGTACTAGAAGAATCGCTTCTGTGTACCAATGTGGTAAATGAGCCCAGTGGCTGAATTGGTTGCCCTTCAAATGCATGCAGCAATTTATTACAAGCAGACAATGGTGGCTTATCCAGATCAGACCATGTTTGATGGTTAATAAAAGTAACTGGGGAAACAGAGTCTACCATTAAATGTAACTGACGTCTCAGTTGTGGCAACTGAAGTAACACAGAGAAAGGAGGAACATCTTTAGTCTGCATTTGTGGTGCAACAGGAACCACCACTGCACTGTCTGTGCTCTCTGAACTATCCACTGCAGTTTTCCTGCTTCTGCAAACTTTAGTAATATGACCCTGATGTTTACAGGCATGACACTGAACTTCTCTGAATTTACACTGGTCCCTGCTATGCTGAGAAGACCCACATGATGCATATTTGTACTGGCCATGCAGTTTGGGTGGAATGGTTGAATTTTTCTTTGTAAACAGTGGTTTAGACTTAGGTTTAAGCTGTTTCCAGTGGTGATGCTACACCGGGGCACGTGCCCCGGTCAAAAAATACTGTGCCCGAGTTTGTGCCCCGGTGGATTGAGTCTCCACGTTCAAGCACATTGTTGGACCATTTATTTGTTTGCCTCTATCCTAGTCAGTAATACTGTACTGCCACCTGTGTGCTGTGTGCCTGTGCTAGTGATTCTCCTGCTGCCGCTGTCCTGTGTGCTCACTGCTCACCAGCTGCTGCCTGCTGCCCTGCTCCATCATTGACATTGCGATCCATCTGTAGAAGTCCTGACCCTGAGGGTGGCTGGCCTGGCCCTGTTTTTTATGTGTGGGGATTCTAGTCGGACATCTGAGCTGTGACACAGTCACATGCCAAGCTGACGCCACAACGCGTGCCTGCCCTGCATGAGCCTTCAGCCAACTGGCTGTGCTGCCTCCCAACAAGAAGGGAGAGTGCATGCTCATTACTTTTGCCAATTGCCACCTTCCCTTCCCATTCTTCCTTGCCTCGGACCACCCAATTGCGAGTTGCACCTACAGCAGCAGCCAGAGCCAAGGACTGCAGTGCTCATGTTCACCGCTGGTAACAGACTAAGTCCCACTCCTGGACCCTCCTTCCAGACAAAAGACAACAAACCGCCATTGGATTGGAAGTTTGAACCTGACCGTGACTGTCCAATTCCCGAGGCCAAACAAAGCACAACTGCACAAGCAGGCCAGGCTTGGCCTTGTAGACAGCTATTATTTAGCCTGGTGGTATAATATTTGTAGGAGCTGCTGCCTGTTGTTGTGACTTGTGAGGACTGAAGCAGCAAGAGTCTAGAGAGAGGTGAGCAGTAGCAGCCACTGCCAGTAGCCACACAGGCTCCGCCTCTACCCAAGCTCTGACAGTCAGTATAGCCTAGCCTACTAGGCTAGCCAGTAGCCACAATTGCCCAGCCACAAGCCCACCCAGACCAGAGCCCAGCAGCCGGTAGCAGCAGCACACTGCACTACACACAGCGTTTCATTCTAATTTCTGGCTGTCTGACTGCAGCACTGTAGAGCCCACCCCCTTGACCCCAAGCCCACTGGTCTCCACAGCCCCTGGAGTCCAGTTCAGCCAATGAGTGCAGCAAACAACAACACAAGGATGGGTCAGGAGGATGAGAGGAGGCCACCAGCCATGTAGAGAGAAGGGTCCAGCATCAGTCAATTGATCATCACTGCTTTGTAGTAAGTGGGTATGTCTTTCTTGTCTGAGTCACTATACTGTTGGTGCTGGGGGAGGGAGCTCAAGGAAGGGAGAAAAGACATACAGCGTCCACCTGGCCCTATTGCTACTGTGAGTGATTGTTTGGGAGGTGGTGATTGACAGGCGGTGGTGGTGGATGCCTGCTGCTGAAAAGGGATAGGATAAGACTGAACAACCCTTCTTTTCTGGTGGTAGGAGGATGCCCCTGCTTTGCCTAGTGGTTCGGAGGGGGGGGAGAGGAGAATGGCCCTGCTTTGTCTGGCTCAGGAGTGGTGGGGTATGGCCCTGCTTCTTCTGGCTTGCAGTGTGAGCGTGGCCCTGTTTTTTGTGACTCTGGCCTGGGACGGGCATGACCGGGATTGGGGATGACCCAACCTTTTCTGGCTTGTGGGGGTAGTCCTGTTTCTCATCCTTTCCTGTCTGACTTGGGGGAAGGAAAAATGCAATGAAAATGGTATTTTTATTCCAGAGATATAACATTCATCATTTGTTCAAATATTTCAAAAGGCAAACGTGCAGGAATATGCACACATACTTTCGATTCCGGTTTCTGTACCTCATTTTTAGTGTTCATTTTAGCATGTGCTTCATTTTCTGCAGCCTCATACATTTGAGCCAACTGTAACAGTTCTTCTGCAGACTTCTTAATACTTACAGAAAGTAACTGCTTAATATGATGTTCATTATTCGACCCCATAAAAACCTTATCAGCCAAATTAGATTCAAGATGCTCCCTGTTCCACTCACATGTAAGAGCTAAGCGTTTGATCTCAGCCAAATTAGATTGTAATGACTGAGCTAGCTTCTGCTGGTAACTGTAGAATTTATAACGTTTAGCCCTTGTGAAAGTTGTTGAAATGTGTTGTACATTCAATTTAGCTTTTAGCTCCTGATATGACAAATCCTCCAGCAGGTCAGGTGCACACTGCATAAAAGTTTGAAGGTTTCACTCCCCAAGAAAGTACAAAAAGCAGCTCGAATAAGCTCACCCTGCTGTTCATTTTTAGCAGGCTGTATGGCAGGATTAAGTAATAACCACTGATCAAACCGTCTGGACTATGCATCCCAGTCTGTTCCTCTAAAAATCTCAAAGTTGGCTGAAATTTCCATGATATAGCACAGTTCCAAATTGCTTACTTGCCTCCAATGCAGAAAGTCACAAAATGGTGTAATTCAGTAAGCTGGAGCTATGAAAATTTTCACCATCCTTGTCGCCAGTTTGCTGTATTTGGTGGCTGAAAATAAGTACCTTAAACACATCATAAGTCTTCACTGTCATCCATTCTGGCAGTGTCAATTACAGCCCCCTAAACATCACTGAGATGCTAAGGTTGGGGCCTGGCTCTGGCACTGCCCTACCTACTATGGATGGTATGCCGCCTCTATTATCACATTCCATGCCAGCGACGATGGCTATCATGACCCCTCCACTGGGCGTTGTCAACTCCCAGGGTATGTTAGCATAATTTTTAGAAATGTTAACATGCCTGTTCTTGTTGCTGACAGTGGTAGTATTGGTTCTGTCAACAGGGTGTCCCCCATCAGCACCATCGTCATTGATGGGAACGAAAAGCGTACCTGCTGCATCAATCACACAGCTGCTGGCTCCGTTGCTTGCCTCTGTCATCATTCAAGATGATGAAAGGTGGAACACAATCCTGACCTCCTGGAAATGGAGGAGGATTTGGCAGATGATGGTGGGAAAAAGAAGCCCTATGAAGGTGGGATTTCCTTCCAGCTCAAAATTGTTATTTGCAGTGAGGACTCTGTGGTGTATAACTCCAGGTCTCTTCCAGAAGATCCCTCCTTTAAAGCCTTATTCATGCAAATACAGGATGTGATGGGATTTGAGGGAGAAGACGACTCCAGTAAGAAATATTTAATGGAGTTCTTGGAAGTAACAGTAGCACCCTCTGTGTGGTGCCTTCTGTGTACCCTGCCTTAGAGGATGTTACCTTTACAGCCTGGCACAGGCCTAGCACTTTTCCTGCAGTGCCCAGAAAGACGGACAAACAGTACCCTGCTCTGTCTGTCAAGCCCTATTATGCTTCTCAGCTTGAGACTGACTTTGTGGTCATCTTAGCGGCTCATGATCACTCTAGAGCTCATATTCTACCTCCTGACAAAGAGTCCAAAAAATTAGATGTAAAGGTCAAGAGGACCTATGCCTCTGCTATATTAGAGGTGCACACTGCAAACAACCAGGCTTATATGTTTAAGCATCAGAATAGCCTCCGGAAATGGCTACATCTACAGTTCAGTCTCTCCCACACAGTCCTGCAAAAGCAGAACTGCTCAAATCTGCCTCTGCTGGCCTAGATACTGGAAAACATTTACTGAGATCAGCATGTGATGCCTCAGATGCTGCGGCTGTTGACTGCCTCTGGCATCTGTCTCAGGAGGTACTCCTGGTTCAGAGTAGCAGGTTTTGCCTCTGACATGCAACAAGCTGTGCTCAGTGCCACTTTTCGTGACCCAAAGGTCTTCATCAATGATGTGGATAATGCCTTAAAGGACCTTCAATCATCCAAGATGACTCTGAGGTCTGTAAAATCCTTGACCCCATAAAATTTCAGGGGTTGTGGTAGAGGTGCATTTCAGAAGCCTGCAGGCCAAGGAGGCTGGGGCTACCATTCACAATATTGTGGCAGAGGAGACAGTCCATCTGCTGGACTTGCCACCCAAGGTGGCCCCTCCAAGGTGACCAAAGATTCCGTTCTGGTGGCCTTGCCACCCCCATCACTTTCTGTCTTTCCACTTCCTCCCCTCCATGAATGCTGCCAGGGTTACAAGTGACAGGAAGGATCTCCCTTCATCTGCCAAAATGGAGGGAAATCAGCACAGATGAATGGATCATGGATAGAATGGAAAATGGGCATGTGCTGGAACTGCTCTACACATCTCCAGTGCACCCTCCACTTCCTTCTCATTACCCTCTGAGACACCTGTCGCTACTGGGGGGAGAGGTTCAGTTCTTGCTTCAGAAAAAGGCCATAGAGCCCATTCCCACCAAAGAAAAGAACAGGAGGTTTTACTCCAGATACTTTCTGGTCCCCAAATCCATAGGAGACTTGCATCCAGTGTTGGACCTCAGAGCCCTGAACAAATTCATCGAATACAAAAAGTTTCAAATAGTGTTTCTTCAGGCTGTCATCCCCCTGCTGCAAAAAAGGGACTGGTGTTGTGCTCTGGACATGAAGGATGCTAACCTTCATACCAAAATCAGGATGTGCCACAGGCAATTCCTCCACTTCATGCTGGAGGACAGCCATGATCAGTTCTGAGTATTGCCCTTTGGCTGATTCTCAGTGTCATGGGAATTTACCAAATGCTTTGTGGTTGAGACAGCCCTCTGGAAGGAAGAGCTTCCCTTATTTGGATGATTGGCTTCTGTAGGGCCTATTCAGGGAGGTGGTTCAGTACAAAAAGGAAGATTTGCACTCAAAGAAGCCAAACCCACAGATGAGGATGCTGCTTAGCACAATTTATTGATGAGTCAAGTACATGAAGGCACTGACTGGCAGCCCCAGCGCTTCGACAGCTAGGTCTTCCTCAGGGGGTCTCCAGTACACAGTATCTTGAACTCAGCAACCGTTTGAGGATCTGGGTGTCATGGCCAGTGTACTGAAATCTGTTCTCACCCCATGCCAATGCCTCCAGTTTAATGGGGCAGTATCAGACACGGAAGTGGGCAGTGCATTCCTGCCAACGGTCAGAGCCACGGCCCTGGTAGTTCAGGCCCGTCTAGTACATAACAGCAATTGTGTGTGTACCAGGACTATGCTCTGCCTTCTCAGATGTACGGAAACTGCCATCTTAACCACCCTGTTGGCACACCTCCATATGAGAATTCTGCAATGGATCATTTGGGTGTAGTGGGACCAGTTGACGGACAAATTGGAACAAATGATTCTTGTCATGTTCCCTTTCAAAAAGTCTATACTATGGTGGATGGATACCCTGTCCTTTTTGCAGGGCATCCCATTCTTTTCCCCAACACCAGAGCAGATCATCACAATGGATGTTTCCAGGTTGGGCTGGGGTTCCCACTTGAGACTGTATCAGACCCAGTGGGTGTGAACAGACCGAGATATGGATTTCCACATCAAAGTTCTGGAGCTAAGAGCTGTTTTTCTTGGGCTCCAGGCCTTCACAGATCACCTCTCTCCAGGTCCACTGTTGATAAGAATTGACCACAGCAGTGTGATGCACTATATCAACAAGCAAGAGGGCACTCACTCATACCCTCTGTGCAGGGAGGTGATGAGGGTATGGCAATGGGCACACTCTCACGGCCTGCAATTGACAGCCGCTTTTCTCTCGAGTCCACAGCATCTTAGAGAGGTTATGTCAGTCCCAGTCTTAAGTGCATGAATAGGAACTGCTGACCTCCATGGTAGATGATCTCGTCATAAGATGGGGTCATCCAGAGTTGAATCTTTTTGCATCCCCACACAACAAAAATCTGCTGCTTTTTTGCTTGCTTGCTCTAGGGCCTGGACCTTTTGGCTGAAATGCATTTTCCCTCTCCTGAAGGGGGAGGTTCCTTTATCTGTACTATCTAATCCCTCTCATTCAGAGGGTTCTACTCAAACTGCAGGCAGAATGGGCCACCCTGATACTGACTGCCCCCTCTGGCCTCACCAGATATGGTTTCCACTCCTGCAGCATCTAGCAGTAGAACCTCCAGTTCAGTTGTCCCTGTGTCAGGGTCTGCTTTCCCAGGACAGGGGGTCCCTGGTCCATCCAGACCAGTGGTCTCTCCACTTCCATGCTTGGCTCCTAAGGACATAGCAATTGCATGTTTTGAGCTTTCTCCCCAGGTGGCTGATGTCTTACTGGCAGCTAGGAAGCCTTCCACTGAACACACATATTTTCTGAAATGGAAGCATTTCTTCATTTGGTGTGCTTCCCACTCTGAGGACCCATTTATGTGTTCTGTTAATACTGTACTGGCCTACCACCTGTCTTTTTCAGACTTCAGTTTGCAATACCCCTCCATTAATGTGCACATGGCTGCCATTTTAGCATTCCATGCCCCTACTAATTGATGCATGGTGGCACAACTTGAAGTATCCCTACCTTCCTTAAGGGTGTTTTGTATATATGTCACCCAGTTTGTAAACTGGTTCCACTCTGGGACCATCATTTTATACTTGAGAAACTGACTTCAGCTCCTTTTGCACCTGCTGCAACTTACCTATGGCTTCTTTCATGTAAAGCTCTTTTTCTGGTCGCTTTTACCGCAGCCTGAAGGATTTTTGAACTTCAGGCACTCATGCATGAGCCCCCCCCCCCCACTTGCTGTTTCACATGGTGAAGGTAGCCTTGCATACTAAGCCACGTTTTTTTACACAAAGTGGCTTCCGACTTCACGCTGAATCAGGCAATAAACCTACCAGAGTATTGTCCTGAGCATGATAACAGGGTGAAGCTCTGCTCCATACCCTTGATGTACACAGAGCACTGTGCTTTCACCTGGATCGTATGAAGGGCTACAGAAAAGTCCTCTCAGCTTTTTGCATCATTCATCCCTAAGAGAGAGGGTGTACCTGGCATGATGCAGTGCATGTCCAAGTGTCAGGCCAACTATATTACATTTTGTTAGAGGAAGTATGGTACAGAACTTCTGGGGGATGTTCATGGCCACTGTACTCAGGGTATGGCCACCTCTGTTGCCTGTTTTCAGAGTGTGTCTGCTCCTGAAATTTGTGCCGCTGCCACATGCAGCATAGTACATACTTTCACTAAGCACTACAGTCTAGACATTGTCTCATCTAGACATGCTGGCTTTGATCTTGCCATTCTGCAAGGCCTTGTGTTCTGATTTCATAATGGCCTTTGCCATCCTCCCTGGGTACTCTGTACTGCTTGGACATCACTCCAAAGGTGTGGTCCAGTGGAGGAGATGTTCTCAATGAGATGGAACAGTTACTCATCATAACAGTAGATCTTCAAAAGAATCTCCTCCATTGGGTCACAACATGCCAACCTGCCTTCCCCCTGTATGAGGTATAAGTTGGCAGGGTGTTCCAGTGCTTTTGTGGAAGGTGCTCATACTGGTCTTTTATGCCTTCTCTTTCAAGTCCCATGCTTCTCCTTGTGTGCCTGATCTCCTGGTTCCTCATTTTAAGTGACCTCCCAAACTTATCTCCAGAAGGGAAATGACGAGCAAGGGGACTGCCCACGTCTTACAGGTGCAACGTTGCATGTCACTGTGGATAGCCCGCAGCTAAGCAAATGTTTCTGGATGGTCCTGATGCTGACGGTTTACAATTCCTAAGATGTGGCCCAATGGAGGAGATTCTCTCGAACATCTACTGTTATGGTGAGTAACTGTTCTTTATGTGCACAAACTGAAGGTGTCTCTTGTTCCACTCCCACAGTAGACACCCTAGGAGCTGCAACTGGGGGATGGAGAAGAGTACATGGGGGTGGAAGGCAGATAGTGGGGGGAGATTGTGAGAGGAGAACCCCAGGTTAAGACTGAACTTCCATGTAAGACTTTGATGTGTGACCCACATGGGGCTAGTAGCATCCACAGGGGACATGCTGGAGGGGAAGAAGGTAGCCAAGCCCAGGGGGAACACTGGAGAATAGTGGTAATAGGGGCCCTATTATCAGGGGAATGGAGAGGGTGATGTGTGCTTCCTTTCTTGAGAAGAGATTGGTGCACTGCTGCCCTACTGTGACAGTGGGCAGGATCATCCCTAGGATTAGGAAGTTCCCTAGATATGAGGAAGGGAGGCCAAATGTGATAGTCCACCTAGGGCTGAATCACCCAGTTGTGAAAGACAAAGGAACAGTCAGAGAGAAATTTAGGGTGTTTGGAAGCTCAGGGAGGAAGCAGCTATGGTAACCTTCTGAAAGGTCCTACAGGGGCCACTTGAAGGGAAGAGTGAACTATTTAAAAATTACCTGTTTGCACATGGCTAAAGGGTTGGTGCACAATGGAGGGCTTCCATTTCCTGGGAGATGGGGAACCTTTTTGGAGGGATAGCAGATAGTTTAATAGGGACAACCTTCATGCAGACGTTCAGCCTTCCTACAAAACAGCCCCCTGCTTGGTGAGCTTCTGAACCTCAAATAAACTGGACTGGTGTGGTACACCCTCTTCTGACACTTAAAACTCAAAGTGCTCCGTCCCAGTGGTGCTGAGGGTTGAGGTGCTGGATGCCACACCTCGCGCCACGCCGGTGACCAGGGTTCGGGAACGGACTCAGGTCGTCGGTGGGTCAGCAGGGGAGGATCAGGATCGAGCATCCATAGACTGCTCTCCTGATCCTGGGGAAGGCTGGGGCAAGCCACCACGCTGTAGTGCCCCTGGGGATGCCCGGGGGCACTGCATGTCAGTACGCATCTGGGGGAGGAGCATGGCAGACGTTGGTACACTGTGCCTGAACGTCACTGCATGTCCGTGCTCCAGTGGGCACAATCAGGGTGGAAAATGGCTGGGCACAACCATGCAGCTCGATGGCCATGCTCTGCCTCACTGGGAGGACGCTCGTGGAATCGCACTGGGAGGGTCTGGGGCTGGTTCAGCTGGGCAGGGTATGGGGGAGGCCCTCCAGTGGACCGGTGATGGCCGTACCGGATCCCACATCCCGTGAGTGAACCTGGTGCTCTCCAGCATGCAGGGCTGGTGGCTGGATGCCCCGCCGATAACCGCCGCAGCAAGGCGGAAAAGAAAGATGTGATAAAAAAATAAAAAACTCAAAGTGCCTCCCAGTCATAATTATTAGCAACATCTTAGGCCCATTACATCAGATATTTTTATAACTGACACTGCACACTGTACAGGGGTGACTTTAAGAAAGCAAACATTGTAAGATGGGGGGACAGAGGCGGGCCTGGGCAGGAGAGAAGCCCAGTGTTCCTTGGCTTTATTCCATGCTCCAATCTTCATTTCCTAAACAGCAGACTTCCTAGAATAAGCAAACATTAAACTGCACACTGCAACTGGGAGGATGCACAGCGATGAAGTAGGGTACAAACATAGCTATTATAAGCAAACTAGGGGGGGCTTGCACAAGGGAAAAGAAGAGGACCGTAGGCAGCTTAGATTAATGGAATAGGTGAAGCTAGACTACTCAGTGAGCACCTCACTGGCGTATGGGGAGCAGGGAGAAATGGAATTTGCAATTCCCTATTATAAAGTAGGGGTAATGGCTGAACTGGTCTCCCCCTTGGTCCTCACTGTTCTCATTGGACTATGCCAAAAATTCGAACCACAGCCACAATGGTTAAACTGATCTTTAATATAGCTGAACTTTCTGAACTGAAATGCGCTACCACTGGTTACTGACTGTAATAACTGAACCCTCAACAAGCACATAAATAAAACCTATGATGACCACCCAGGCAGTGATGTGACGGTATTTGACTGAGCAGAATCACTCGGCCAAGCATTTGGTTGAAAAGGCACTGCCACAAGCATGCTGAAGCTAAGAATGCAACCACCACCCCTGAACACTATAAACAAGGTCACTAAACCCTATACGACGAGCTCTTCACACCAGAACCACAAGATATTTGACAAGGGGAAGCAGGTCTAATTAATTTCTTTATGAACAGAAAAAAATACCTCAGTTGTCTCTTGCTCTCCCAGTTACCCCAGGAGGCTGACATGTTAACCTTACAACAATCCTGAGATTAGCCACAGCAAAACAGACTCATGTTCATCATTTACCACCACCCCCCCGCCTCACAGCACTGAGGAACAAAGGTACCCACTTGAGAACCCAGGTTGTCCCTGAAAATAGGCATTTCTAATGTCTAGTGCACTTACCCGGTTACCAAAAAAACAAATAAATGACCCCAGACCCAATAATAAAAGAAGAAATACTCTGAATTCCCAATAATTTTCTCCCACTCCCCTTCCCAGTATACTCACAGTGCCCCCTCCTGGGGAACTGAGTAAACTGGCTTATGCTACCCTATGAAATTAAAATACCTAGTGGAGAAGGGGCAGAGGGGAATAGCTGCTATTTCCTTGGCTGAACTGGTGGATGTGTGGAACAAGTTGCTGGAGGAAGTGATACAGGCCAAATCCAAACAACTTCAAGCCGGGATGGGACAGACATATGGGATTAGTTACAAAAGGAGAAGCCGAAAAATGGGAGGCATGGCCTTTAGGGCCAGGGCCAGTTCAGAGTAGTTATGTAGTGTGGGCAGACTGGATAGACTGACAGGCCTTCTTCTGCCATCATTTATATGTATCTATGTATTAAAAAGAGTTGGATCGAGCATGGACCCCTGAGATACTCCACTTGTCACCATTCCCCAGTCAGAGAGAAAAAACTTTTACCTTGACCTTTTGTCTTCCTCCCTTTAGCCAGCAGTCACTCCATCTTACAGTATCACTTTGTAGCCCCATAACACCAATCTTCTGGATCAACCCCTTATGTGGAACTGTATAAAAAGCCTTGCTATAATCAAGGCACATCACAGCCACTGGTTTACCGTCCTCAAATGTCTTGCTCACTGACTCAAAACAATCATTAATTTGTTCAGG
This sequence comes from Neoceratodus forsteri, assembly GCA_016271365.2. Lineage (NCBI taxonomy): Eukaryota > Metazoa > Chordata > Ceratodontiformes > Ceratodontidae > Neoceratodus > Neoceratodus forsteri. The sequence continues at coordinate 1,345,038,242 of CM028129.1, read as the reverse complement.
CAACATCTTCTCCTAGTGAAACCATGTTGAGTCTTGACTCTCGCATAACTATTTATGAGGTATTTCTCTATTTCTTAAATTTTTTTCTACAGAGAGATGTTTCTTCACCAATGGTTGGGGGCTGCTAGTCACTCCTGTCCCCACCAGGACAGTAACTGAGATTGCCCACCTCTTGCTGCTGATTGGTTACACATGCCGCTGCCTCAGAGGCAGACTACTTAATCCCACCCTCTGTTCTGTCTTATTGGTTAATACCCTATGAAGGATAGTAACTCAGGTTGCTGCCTGTTGCTCCTGATTGGTTACACATGCCACTGCCTCGGAGGCAGATGACTTAATCCCACCCTCTGCTGGGTCTCATTGGTTAATACCTTCTGAAGGCAGTAATTGAGGTTGCTGCTGATTGGTTATTCTTGTGGTCTTTAAATTGCACTCCCAGATGTTTTTTCATGCTCTGATTGGGTGGTTCTTGCCTGCCTCTGATTGGCTGACATACAGAAAATGCCTTTTTTAAGATACTTTTTTAAATGAAAATTGCCACTAAGGCATATCCACCTCCAAGGCAGCCCTTCCTTTTAGGCATAAATGGATAGGGCTGCCTCTCAGGCAGGGCTTTACCCACTATAGCTAAAGACCTGAATTTCACTGCTGTGCCAGTTTGGTGGTTTAGTGGAAAGGTGTACAGCCTGATAAATGATAGATTGAGAGTTTGAATCCTCACAGGGTCCCCTCAGTTCTTTTTTGTCAGAATTTCACTTGAGTGGTGATCCATGGCAGCATGGCGTTGGACTAGTAAGTACAGTATGTAAGGAAGGGGATTTAGCTGTGCCTCAGAGCCAGCATTCGTTTAAGAAAAGCGTTTCAGATCTGCCTCCAATGCAAAACTTTATTATTGCAATTATTCTGTCTCACAGCTACAGTAAGTCCCTTTTCTTACATACTTACTAGTCCAACACCATGCTGCCATGAATCACCACTCAAATGAAATTCTGACAAAGAAGAACTGAGGGGACCTTGTGTGGATTCAAACTCTCAACCTGTTGTTTATCAGGTTGTAGACCTTTCCACTACACCACCAAGCTGGCATAGCAGGGAAGCTCCGGTCTTTAGCAACAGAGGTTAAAACCCTGCCTGGTAGGCAGCCTTATCCATTCCTGCCTCAAAGGCAGGGCTGCCTCGGAGGCAGATCGGCCTTGGAGACAACTTACATTTAAAAAAAATGTGTCTTTAAAAAAGGCATTTTCTGTATGCCAACCAATCAGTGGCAAGCTAGAACCACCCAACCAGAGCAAGAAAACATGTGGGAGGTCCATTTAGAGACCAGATGAATAACCAATCAGCAGCAACAAGCAGCAACCTCAGTTACTGCCTTCAGAAGGTATTAACCAATGAGACACAGCGGAGGGTGGGATTAATTGGTCTGCCTCCAAGGCAGCAGCATGTGTAACCAATCGGTAGCAAGAGGTGGACAACCACAGTTACTGTCCTTCAGAAGTTATTAACCAATGAGACACAGCGGAGGGTGGGATTAAGTCATCTGCCTCTGAGGCAGCGCTGCCTCAGAAACAATATTCGTTTAAGAAAAGTGTCTCTTGCCCAATGAGTGACTGCTTTCCCAGGGGACTTACCCAGTCTTCAATACCCCCACAGCTTCCCCCAATGGCAGGGCTGGAGGAAGGATGGCCGTCCTCCCCCCAGTCCATAATCTAGTGTGAAGCAGAGCCCTTTGGTAGCAGCACAAGTCAGAGGTAAGTGGACAGGACTTCATGAAGCCCCCGCCATCATTTTTCCTTTTTCTGGTCTCGTCCCTACCACAGCGTGTGTATGCATGCTTTCAGAGGTGCTCATGCATCACGCACTTGGTGCCCCTCCCTATATGCCACCTAAGCTGCACTGCCACCAGTCCTCCACCTGGTGGCAGTCTAAAGCCATGCAAAGAGGCCACCCCATCACAGGACAGGAGAGCTGTTCTTTGGATGCTTGATCCTCTCCCACCCTGACCCACTCCCAGCAGGTCAAACTCATTCCAAACTTGGGTCACTGGTGTGGCAGAAGGTAAGGCGCCCAGTGCCTCAGCCCTTGATTTATTCCTTTATGATGATCTCCAAAACGTTCCCAATTTTAGATGTCAAGCTTGCAGGTTCATAATTAGTTTTATCACTCTTCTTCCCTTATTAGAACCACAGCGGCAATTTTACAGTCCTCTGGGGTACAGCCCACTCTAAGAGATGAATCAAAAATGTAAGTTAAAGGCACACTTAGCTTCACAGCTAATTCCTCTATCATGCTTGGGTGGCTATCATCCAGCCCAGCAGACTTATTAGGAACCAGTCCCAATGACTTCTTAGATCTTTGCAGATACGCTCAACCATCATGTCTTTATTGTCTGGTCTGATCTCATACTTAGCATTAGAATCTGGCCTATTAAACACTGAGCAGAAAAAGCCATTCGGTGTGTTAGCAATTTCTTTATTATTACTTAGTAAAGTTAATTTCTAAGATTACATTATTGCATTTTGGGCGTATTGCCAATTACCTTGGTGTGGTGACAGTCTTTTCCTACATAAATGAAATTTTTTCAGGTGTCCCAGTTTGGGTGAGAAGAGATTGTAAATCAAGCTGAACAGAAGGTCAGCCGATCACTTCCACTTCCCGGTCTACTGGCCCTGCCCCTCACTCGGATGTTTTGTGACATGTAAACAGGAAGAGCGTGGGGGTGCACACAACAGAAATCAATGGGGGATATTTACTAAAGTGCTTGATATGTCATAGCATCCTGTGATAAAATAAAAGCCACCGCTCAACTAATAGAGGCCCTGAGGGCCACCTAATGGTGCAGCAGGTAGCGCTACATGCTTCCACACCAGCGACCCAAGTTCAAAAGTGAGCTCAGGATGCTAGATGGAGGCCCAAGGGCAGGGGAGGTGGCACTTCTAGCCCAGCGAGGGAGGGCGCCTGGTTCCGCTGCACTAGTGACCCCCTCTGGAGTGGGCTTGGAGACCATAAGGAGCCAGAGTATGGTGAGGCCAACAAAGGGCAGTGGCAGATGACAGGAGAGGTGGGCAGGACCAAAAAACGGGGCATAAAAACCTTGACCTGAGACAGGCTTTGTGAAGCCCTGCCTGCTTGACCTCTGCCTGCATCATCACTGTTGTGCCCATTGAAACAATCTGGATTATGACTCGGGGGGGTGGCCCTCCCCTCCTGGCTCCGGCATTGGAGGAAGCCATGGGGATCTCTCTTGGCAGGTAAACTTGGGGAGATGACCAGAATAGCCACCTGCTTACGAGATGGGCATAGAAAAACTTCTATGGAAAAACTAATAGAGGCTATGTTACTTGAGCAGTATCTTTCGTGTTCATCACAGGCAGTTCGGCCCAGTTTACGATCCTTTCCCCTCCTGAACTGGACTATCTGAAAAAATGTCTTATATGCAGGTAAAGACTATCTCCCCTGTAACAGATGTAACACCCAGGACATGTTTTTCTTTGTAAAATATTTTAGTTGATGGGGCAGGTAGGTAGGAACTGAGGTTACAGTTTCTTTCAAATGTGCTGGCTGGAGAAGCAAGCTGGGTATAGACTGCAAGAGTTCCTGTCATGAAAGGCTTTTGTTTGGGAATAGCAGAATTCTTTTCATCATAAAAGACTTATGTTTTGAGTGTAAATAGTGTCCAAGGCAAAATAACATTCTTTCTGCTGTGCAGACAGGCATGATAACAATAGGACAAAGCCCGAATACACAGCCACTGTGGACTAGCTTGGGGGTTGAGGAGGTCCCCATAGTTCAAAAGAAATGTCTGGGGTGTGAGGTAGAAGAAGCAAGGGTGATGATGCAAGCAAGTGAATTGGCCTGCCATGGATATTTCTGACAGTGTTTCCTTGAGTAAGTCAGTTTTATTTGGGATTTGAGAGAAGCCTCACCATCACTGTCCAAATCTGCTAAAACTCACAATGGGGTCTATGAACCATCATGCGGATTACCTACACGCCGCTGATCAGCAGCATGTAGGCAATCATAAGTGACAATGCTGCACACTGGTGGTCCTGTGGACCCATGCATGCATTCACAGAAAGAACGTGTGTCCCTTCTGCACTGGATCCCCCACTGGTCATGCAGCTACACATGCGGCTGGTTTAGTGGTGTGTCTGGAGGTGTGCCCGCACTCCATGTCATTCACAAAGGCATGGTGTGACGGGCATGGGGGGCGCAGGATATGCAGGCAGGGATCCTGCCATATCCATTGCCCACCCCCATGGATTTTGACCACCAGCCACGGTGGACACAACCACCTTCTACCATGCTGCCCCTGCCCTCTGGGCAGACAAGGAGGGCTGGGGGCAGCCATTTGGGTACTCACCTATATACATTCAATTTGTCCATCCTGCACCAACTTCTCCAGGACCCAGGACAGGCATCTGATTGGATACTTCAATTTGCCCCTGCACAGCAGCACATGGGGGGGGGCGGGGCTACAAACAGGCACCCTGCAGAAGTGTGCATTAGTGCATATCATGCACTGTGCACCTGTCCGGAGGTGTGAATCTTTGTGGATTTGTATTTGTGTGTACCCAGCCCCACATTGATGCAAAGCCCCCCAAGATCCCAGTTTGGAGGTAAGCTTCAACTGCTTAGAAATCTAGTTAGCTTTTAGTTAAAGAGCTAGTGTACTGTCTAAAACTAATATTAAGTTTTAAAAGCAGTCAACCATTACTTTTTATATCTGAGGTACTTCTTTTTTTCCCTTTGGTTTATTAGAAGATTGTTGACCTGATATTAGTAGTAGTGCTGTGTGTAACAGCACTCCACCTGGTAGCTGACAGATCTAGCTCTATTCCACCCATTACATCATCAGCATTCTGACCTCCGTGACTGTGACATCACTGCTGCTTAGGAACAACCACGCAGTGGCTGCCAGGTCAGTCAACTGTGATGTCACAGTCAGTGACATCACAATGCTGATGATGTAGTGGAGGGATCAGAGATAGATACGTCAGCTGCTAGGCTAAGAGCTGTTCCACACATCCAACACAATATTATCACATAGAAAACTTTCTACTGTACAAAAGGAAAAAGAAAAATGCTTCGGAAATAAAAATTTACAACTGGCTACTTCTTGAAATTTGTATCATTTTCCTGTTTGTTTTGGTTCTACTAGCTCTTTAAGTTATTCTGTGTGAATCCTATCTGTTCAAATGTTTTATTTTTCATCTCTGTAGTGTACTGTATTTCCCATAGTCTTTAGTGTGTATAATCCTGTACCATGTGTAATTTAAATGTCATTTTTTTTTTTACACTTGATGTTCTCTGTGACTGAGTTTGTAAGGTATAGTTAACCGGGGGTAATTGGCAAGTCTGTGCTCTTACAAGGGAAGTTGATGTTATAACATTGGCAGAGACAATGTGCATCAAATATTGTATAATGCATAGTAAATGTTTGAAAAAAATGCATACTATAGAACAAACATAACAAAGGAAGGGTTTATATCCATCCCCCATAATGTCCTGCAATAAAGAACTTAGAAAGGGTAATGATAGTCTCATTAGTCCTGGGAAATATAACTCACAAAGTCCAGAAATAGAGAACAAGTGCAGCTGCATTTGATTTTTCATTGTGCTTAATTCCACTGGGGTCCCAGAGGGCCAGATAATAAAGGCCTGTTCTTATTCTAAACTTGGAAGAGGGAGAATATGCATAGTTAAACACAATATAATATGGACTAAAGTTACGCTAACACAGGAATTAATTAAAATTTACTGAGAATTCATATGTACTATACATACAATCTGATGTAAGACAGAACTCTGGAATCTCTGATGTTAATTTAAACATTTCTCAACATGATTATCTAAGGGTAAAGGAAAATATGGAGAGATGAAACATAGACCTCGTACACCTCCTTGGGACAACTGTCCCTGGAAGCTGGTTAAAAAAGGTCACTGCTGGCCAATGTTGTGAGACTGGGGCTAGTGGGAGTGCAAGTGAGCCAAAGCCTATAACTGGGGCAGCTACTCATGCAGACTGGATACAAATAATGCAGCTGGAGCTTGACCTGGTTAAGGCAAGAGCAGATGCTGAGAAGCAAAGGACCAAGCTGGAAGCTGAGGAGTGAGCAAAAGAGAGATCAGACAGAGAGGATCAAGAAAGACAGCGCCAACAAAAGATCCAGATGCGAGAGGGGCAAGAGCATAAACACAAGAGGGAGTTGGATAATGGCATCAGATTCGCTCCAAGAAGCCAACATTATTTCAAAAATGTGTCCAGTATATCAGGAGGAGAATGATCTTGATTTGTTTAATTTATGGGCAATTTGAATTGGACAGGGCTTTTTCGGCAACTGACCTTTTTCTACTCCTTATGAGCAAGGCATTAGAAGCCTGCACCAGAATGGATAATGAGAGTTGTATGGACTATAAAAAAATGAAAAACGCCTTCTTAAAATGCCTTGAATTGACTCCCGAGGACTACAGACAAACATTTAGTGGGTTAAGGAAGGCACCGGGAGACAGCTATTCAGAAATGTATGTACAAGGCTCTGTGGAACAGATAAAATATTTGCTACTTATGTAACAGTTTCTCAAGACTGTACCGGAGGAACTGAAGAAATGGTTACTGTATCAAACTCCTAACTCCATGAAGGAGTCTGTTGAGAGGGCTGATCAGTTTGTGCCCAGCCGACAATACACACAGCACGAAAACAATGGAGGAGGGATATCAAGTGCTTTTAAGGGAACCCTGGGGAGGAGGGGTGCAACCTATGGGAAGCCAGCCTGTAACTGAACAAACAAACTCTGGCTGGAGCCAATAGGGCTGCAGCCGAGGAATTTGGGGTAAATACCAACAATTTGCTTTTTAATATTTTTATACCAAATTTTCAACATAGCTTTGTTATAACCCTGCCTCATGAAGAAGGGCAGAGAAAATGTTCAACTCCTGGTATAAAGGTGATTTTGCGTAGGGAATACGAAACCAACTTTCAAGATGCAAAAACACATTTTGGGCAGGAGTTGAAAAATGACAGCTGTCACATTCATGAGGTGCTGTAAAGAAATGGCTATGTTGAAAATTTGGGATAAAAATATTGAATATTACCAATGTTAAGAACCTGCGTTTGCAAAATTCAGCATAGCCTCATAACTTAGTTTTTTTTTTAACTCAGCTTTATTCAGCATTCTGTTACCACAGTTAATAACATCTTACATTATTATGTAATAGAGTAAATGATAGGTTCCAAAGGCTCTATGATGTCAATGGCTAATACATAGATTTAACTTCCATAAACATCCACAAAACTGTGGTAGACCACACCTGAGTAAGCTGGAACTGCAAGTCTGAAGAACAATTAAAAAGGCCCTCATTGGGGCAGCTAAATCAAATGAAAATTTTATAGTCTCTGTTGTAGAATACATTTTACCAGCTATCAGGTCAATGAATAAAACCCTAACAAATGAGGAAACAGACACTAACGAGAAACCAAGTAGCAAAACAGGGCTCCAACTTTTGGCTGCATGTGGTGCTCCACTCCCTTCCCAAGACCTCAGGATTAAGTAAATTCATTGTGGCTCCATGTGAAATTAGTATATTTTCTGTCTTGCCAGCCTGCACTGGGACCTTGAGCAACACAAGCAAAAGAGAGTAGGAGGAGCAAGCGGCGAGGAGTGGCAACAAATAAATATCTAGAGCCCCTACCCCAACAGCCAAGAATCCCAACCCTGCCATCTCGCCACATGCTGATCCTGACCAAGTCTCAGCCTGGCTGTAAGGGCCTCCATAAGCACCACCTCCTTCACCCTTCTGATCCAGTCCTGTACCAAAGGTGGCTCTGGCTTAAGCCAGCGCGCTGTAATGAACTTCAAGCCCACGTCCAAAAAAAATCAGTCCTATCTTGTGACTATCTCCCCTTAGGTGGACCATTGTGGGGATCCCCAAAATCCATTCTTCAAACTGAAGTGGTATCTGGAGTCCCATTATACCCTGCAAGGCTGACTGCAGCCCTCTCCAGAAAGTGGACAGCAAGGGGCAGGCCCAAAAAATATGCCAGTGGTCTCCCCTCTCCCCACACCTCCTCAACAAGCAGAGGAGCCTGTACCATCATAATGCCTGAAAATGGTGGGAACACGGAAGTACCTTACCAAAGTTTCCCAGAAGAATTCTCTCCATACTGGGGCTGAGGTAACTTTCCATCCTATTTTTAATCTATGGTCCCAGTAATAAATTAGTTTTTTTTTAAATATTTTTACACCAGATTTTCAACCTAACCTTCTTATGACTCCGCCTCATGAATAAAGGTCAGAGAAAATGTTCAACTACTGTCCGAAAGGTAATTTCATGCAGGGACTGCAAAATTGTCTTTCGGGATGTAAAAAACATTTTGGCCAGGATTTGAAAAATGGCAGCTGTCACATTCATGAGGTGCTGTAAAGATATGGCTGTTATAAATTTGGGGTAAAAATATTGAAAATTACCAAAGTTATGAGCCCGCATTCGCAAAATTCAATGTAGGCTCATAACTTTATTGTTTTTTAATATTTTTACACCAAGTTTTCAGCATAGCCTTCTTATGACCCCACTTCATGAAAAGGTACAGAGAAAATGTTCAACTCCTACCCAAAAGGTAATTTCACAGAGGGACCACAAAATCACCTTTTGAGACAGATTGGCCTAATGTCAGTGCAATTGTTCACGAGGCGGGGTCCTAAAAAAAGGCATGTTGAAAATCTGGGCCAAAAATATGCAAAAATGGCCAAGTTATGGCACTGAGTTCAAACTCCCATTGAAATACACTGAACCGCATACCTGTTTCTTCAGTTCGCGGTCTGGCTTTGAAGACTGAAGATGTGTTTTCGGTCCAGACAGGATGACAGCGTTGTACCCCTGATGAGTAAGTAAAAGCTTGGGGGATGCGGGGTGGTGGGTGCTGAGTGGGAGGGGTCAGGTGGGGTGGGGGTCAGGAACAGCCGCAAAAGACATTGATGGACATTTTCCTTTTTACAGGTGAAAAAGAAAATTCATGACCGAGGGTTCCCAATCATGACACTGGGGGATTGGGCACCCCCAGTGTTACTGTTATGTTTCTGGGGGTGGGGTGGTGGGTGCTGGGAGGGAGGTTTGTGTGTGTGGGGGATATATATATATTAAAAGAAATAAAAAAGGTCACAGGAAACCTGATCATGACACTGGGGAACTGGGCACCCTCAGTGCCATTGTTATATATCTAGGGGAGGGGTGGGGTGGTGGATGCTGAGGGGGAGGGTTGGGTGTGGAGAGAGAAATATATATATTAAAAAAGGTCACAGAGAATGCAATCACAACACTGGGTATTGGGCACCCCAGTGTCACTGTTAGGGGTGGGTGCCAAGAGGGAGGGTTGGGTGGCGGGAAAATGTACATTAAAAAAAAGGTCACAGGAAACATGATCACAACACTGGGGATTGGCCACCTCAGTGTCATTGTTTTGTTTCTGGGAGTGAGATGGAGTGCCGGATGGGGTCGGGGATATCCACAGTTAAAAAAAAAAACACAGTGGTCACCATGGAACATGGCAACTCCGCCATGTCCAAGATGGCCACCACTCTGTATTGGTATGCAATTAGTTGTATATGCACACAGTATGGTGGACCACCTTGACACAGTGGAGTGTGCCATGTTTTGCCGTGACTGCTGACAAAGTAAAGAAAATAGAGCAGTACAACTTCCACTAGAGACAACAAGCAGAGTGCTTCACGGACACGGAGGCAACAGTATTGCAACTCCAACATGTTGTTAAGTCAGAAGGAATGTGCTGAGTCCTTTTGTGATAGCAAGAGGTCTGCAGGGCTATGCCCACTGCAGCCCTAAAATGGAAACTAAATAGTTTCAAAAGTAAGGAGTAAGGGGAATGCAGCTGCTGTATCTGCCCCAAACTGGAACTTGTCAATGACTCGTGGACCACATTGAATGTTTGGGCAGGAGACTTGCACTGGTGTACACAGATGACATTGCCATCTACTGCCTGACATGGGACGATCATATCAGGCACGTGACCGAGTTGCTCCACTGACTGAAAGCTGCAGGGCTAACAGGCAAGTTGAGGAAGTGCTAAGTAGGGATGGCATTTCATACCTTGGGCACACAATAGGGAGTGGGTACATTCTTGCCTGAGCAGTAAATATTGAGACCATAATTGGATGGGCCATGCCCACCACAAACAGGAAAGTACAGGACTTCCTAGGGATAGCAAGGTACTACCAAAATGTTTGTGCCAATATTCAGTAGTATGGCCAGTCCCCAGTCTGATCCTATGGCCAGACCCCAGTCTGATCTCACTGGGAAGAGAATGTCAGAAATATTTTAGTGGATGGATCACTGTGAGACAGCGTTCCACCAACTGAAGGAGGCATTGTGTCAGGCACCTGTGTTCGCGAGCCCTAATTATTCTCTAAAGCTCACTGTGCACATGGAAGCATCAGATCATGGGCTAGGGGTGGTTTTGAATCAGGTCAGGCATATGGGGAGGAACACCCAGTCATGTACCTGAGCAGAAAGCTGCTGCCCAGAGAGGAGGCTTATGCGAGAATTGAGAAAGAGTGTCTGGATTTGTATGAGAGGATGTTCACACTTGTCATCGACCACAACCCCCTCAAATGGCTCCATGGGATTAGTGGGCACACAGCCCCCTCACATGGCTCCATAGGATTAATGGGCACACAGCCCCCTCACATGGCTCCATAGGATTAATGGGCATACAACCTCTTCACATGGCTCCGTAGGATTAATGGGCACACAACCCCCTCACATGGCTCCATAGGATTAATGGGAACACAACCCCTTCACATGACTCCGGAGGATTAGTGGGCACACAGCCCCCTCACATGGCTCCATAGGATTAATGGGCACACAGCCCCCTCACATGGCTCCATAGGATTAATGGGCATACAACCTCTTCACATGGCTCCGCAGGATTAGTGAGCACACAACCCCCTCACATGGCTCTGTAGGATTAATGGGCACACAACCCCTTCACATGGCTCCATAGGATTAGTGGGCACACAACCCCCTCTCATGGCTCCATAGGATTAGTGGGCACACAACCCCCTCTCATGCCTCCAAAGAACCAGTGGGCAAAACCCCAAATTGTTAAGATGTAGCCTGGTGCTGCAATCCTATAACATGGACATTAGGCACCTCTGTTGGTCGCAGCATAACAATACAGATGGTTTGTCTAGGCAGTAACCAGTGGCTCAGTAAAGAAAGGGGGCGCCTGGAAGAAGTAAATAAATTGATAAACAGAAGGCAGAACTGGGGCGTAGCAGGTAGAGTAAACCTGCTAACATGAAAAACATCTTTTAGAGTTGCTAAAAGATGCCCTTTCATTTCTCTGAATGATGGAGAATTATTTATTTTAATTATTGTTATTCGGAAGGAAAAAATTACTCACCTTAGTAATGTTGTTTCTTCTAATGGAGTCTTGCTATATTATGACAATTGCAGTTTGTCCCACCATTAGAACTGCTCCGGAGGTGAAAGAGTTAACTCCCATTCTAAGAATGGAACTTGGAGTGCAAGCTTGGTTAGAGAAGCTCTGTCTGGGTTATTTCAAACCCAAACTGTCAGATCTTTTCGAGCAAAACTCACTAAGGTCTGTGTGGAAGCTGTAACCTACACTAGCCAACTGGCTACCTGACTATTAACACATATTCCTGGTCCCAACACAAAGACTCAAGTCAGGGGACCAGAAGTAATAATATAATATAAGCAATAATATAAGATAAAATAAAACACCACCCCAAAACCCCAAGAAGGGTGGAAAACATATAATGGGCATAACTAGCGCCCACACTAGGCTGCCCACCCCATACCCAAGTAGAAGTTCTGAGAAGGGCAGGCTTGGGAGGTCATAATATAGCAAGACTCCATTAGAAGAAACAACATTACTAAGGTGAGTAATTTTTTCTTCAAACAACATGACGTCTTGCTATATTATGACAATTGCAGACTACACAGCAGTACCTCCATGGAGGAGGACAGAACCTACTTAGAATAGGCTCTGAAGCACAGTTGTAAGCAAACTGAAGCATCTCCCTGGCCTGGACATCCAGGGAGTAATGTTGGTGAAAGTGTACCATTTTCCAGGTAGCTGCTTGACATATCTCTAAGATAGGGATGTCTCTGGCAGCAGCTAGAGACGGCTGTACCTCTGGTAGAATGAGCCCTCAGGCCAGAGGGGGAACTCTCCTCAGTTTCTGATAACAAATTGGATACAAGAGACAATCCACCTGGCAATTGATCTCTTAGTGGCAGGTCTCCTTTCCAACCTCACCATAAGTGAGAAAAGTTGGAGGGATTGAACCTGTGACCTTAATGCGTTCTATATAGTAACTTAAGGCCCTCTTAACATCTAAACTGTGCAACCTCCTCTCGCCAGAGGAGGAATGTTCAGTGAAAAACACTGGAAGGGAGATAGATTGATTAAGATGGAAATCTGAAACCACCTTAGGCAAAAACTTCCTGTTAGTCCTGAGGACTACCTTAACCCTGTGGAAAGAAATAAAGTCAGTTTCTACTGACAAGGCTTGCAACTCACTTATGCGCCTGGCAGAAGTGATAGCCACTAGGAAAACAGTTTTCCAAGTTAAGTACTTAAGCTCTGCAGAAGACAGAGGTTCAAAAGGGGGTTGCATTAACTGGGCAATGCAAACATTAAGGTCCCAGGCAGGGGCCGGATCCCTAAAAGGTGGATCAGTATGAAGTAATCCTTTAAAAAACTTGGAAAATACAGGGTGAGCGGAAAGAGAGGAGGGCTTTCCTGCTGACACAAAAAGCAGAGACAGCTGCCAAATGTACTTTCAGGGTAGCTGGTCTCGGCCCAAAGAATTAAGATGGACCATATAGTCCAAAACAATGGGCAAATCAGCAGATTCCGGGAAATATGTTTCCCAGAACACCAAATGGAAAACCTTTTCCACTTAGAATTATAAGTAGCTCTAGTGGAAGGCTTCCTAGAAGCCTTTGAGATTTCAAGAACACCCTGAGAAAGGTGTAGGTCAGCAAATTCTAACTCCTCAAGAGCCAGGCCTTGAGGTTGAGGGATTTGAGGTTCGGATACCAAACTCTCCCCTGGGCACAGGTTAACAGGTTGTGATTCCTGGGGAGACACAGGGGAAGATGGACTGCTAGGGACAGAAGGAGTGGGTACCAGGGCTGCCTGGCCCAATCTGGGGCAATCAGAATCACCCTGCAAGGCTGGGATCTGATTTTGACTAGCACCTTGAATAGGAGAGGGAAGGGGAAAGGCATAAAACTTCCCTTCCCAATCTAGGAGAAAGGCATCCAGGGGACTGAGCCCAACACTGGGGTCTGCAACAGAACAGTGGAAGTTGGTGATTGTCTGGGGCTGCAAAAAGATCTATCTGAGGGTGCCCCATCTGGCAAAAACTATCCCCAGTACTTGAGGATCCAGAGACCATTCGTGATGGCCCTGGGAAATCCTGCTGAGAGCATCTGCTAGGACATTGTCCTTTCCTGGAAGGTGAACTGCTATGAGGGAAGTGTTCAGGGAATAGGCCAGAGACCACAACTTCATTGCCCCGGTGCACAAGGCCGAAGACCGAGTGCCCCCCTGCTTGTTGATGTACCACATTGTTGTGGTGTTGTCTGTTCTGACTTGTACCACTTTGTTCTGAACAGAAGCAGAAAACACTTGAAGTGCTAAAAAGACAGCTCTGAGTTCCAGCAAATTGATGTGGAGCAGAGATTCCTGAGGGGACCACACTCCCTGAGTGGAGAGGTCGCCCATGTGGGCTCCCCACCCCAGGAGGGAAGCATCCGTAGTGAGGGTCAAGGAGTGAGACAGAGGAATGAAGGGACCCCAGTCTTAAATTGCTCTGATCCTGCCACCACTGGAGGGCCCGGATCAGGGTTCAGGTCACTAGGACCAACTTGGAAAGGGGGTCTCTTCTCTGAGACCAAAAGGCTCTCAAGTGAAACTGGATGTCCCTCATCTGAAATCTTGCTCCTTGCACTACAGCTGTGGATGCAGCCATGTGCCCCAGGAGCTGCAAAAAGTGTCTTGCTGGTCGAGAGACCTGCAGAGTGAAGGAGGAGGAGGCCAGAGCCACCAAGTTCCTTACCCTCTCTAAGGGTAGGAAGGCTCTGGCCTGCTTTGTGTCCAATTCTGCACCTATGAAGGTGAGCACCTGAACTGGTTCCAGAACTGACTTTGGGAGATTGAGCAAGAAGCCCAGGGAGGTGAGCAGCTGCTGGGTAACTTGCAGGTGAGATTTTACCTGTTCTGGGGACTGGCCTACAATGAGCCAGTCGTCCAGATAGGGAAAAACAGCAATCCTTTGCCTTCTTAAATGAGCCACTGCTACTGCCAGACATTTTGTGAATACCCTTGGGGCAGAGGTGAGGCCGAAGGGCATTGCTCTGAACTGGTAGTGACCTAAGGGCAGTTCGAATCTGAGGTACTTTCGGTGGGAGCTTCTGATTAGGACGTGAAAATAGGCATCCTTGAGGTCCAGGGAGGCTAGCCAGTCCCTGGCCTTAGAGAAGGTAAAATCATTGCCAGAGTTACCATTCTGAACTTTGGTTTCAAAAGGTGTTTGTTCAGATATCTGAGGTCTAAATGGCCGTCATTCTCCTGTCTTTTTGGGGTAAGGAAATATCTGGAGTACAGACCCTTGCCCTGGTGTAGGTGAGAAACCCTTTCTACAGCTCTGAGAGCCAGGAGGGTTGAGACTTCTGTTTCTAAAGTAAAGGTCTCTAAAGAGTTTGCAGGTGGGAAAGATCTGATTCTCATCTTTGGGAACTTTTGAAGCTGAGAACCAGACCCTGGCTACTACTTCCAGGACCCACTTGTCTGAAGTTAGAGACACCCAGTTCTGAGCAGTAAGCCAACCTGCCCCTACAGGTAAAGGAGAATCGGCCCTGGGCACTCCATCAGGGTGTCTGTTTGGCAGGTGCTTTAAGCTGAGGGGGAGGGCAGGCCTGCCCACACCCCGTCTGCCTCTCCCTCTGAAGAACCCCTCTGAGCATAAGCAGAGGAGGCCTGGGTTTGGTAAAAGGCCTGTGAAAAGGCCTACCTCTACCCTGAGGTCTGCCTCTGAGGTGACTTGCCACTCCTTAGCCTGAGCACTCTTATAGGTAGTCCTATATTCATCCATTTTCTTCATATAATTCTCTGTCTGCTCCCCAAACAGAGAATTTCCAACCACAGGAAAATCCATAGCCTTAGTCTGGGTATCCTGTGACAAGCTAGTACACCTGAGCCAGGCCAACCTACGAAAAGCCACAGACGTAGCCATGACTCTAGAGGATACATCATTAAAATCCACAGCAGCATGAAACTGCACCTTAGATGCCTCAATGCCATCAGCAGCCACCTGTTCCAGCTCATTAGCAAGCTGGCCAGAGGCCTGTTTGGCCAAAGCCATGACAGTGTCCCATCTAGATTTTTGATACCTTGCTACATAAGCCATGTAATTTGCTTGCCTGAGTCCCAAGGACGCTGCCATGTATTGTGTTTTAGCCATGGCATCAATCATCCTGGAATCCTTGTCAGGAGGATGTGAAGCCAAGGGAATATTAGCTTTATCACAGGCTGTAGCCTGAACCACACCAACGTGACTGCATTGCTGTGAAAGGAATTCTGTATCAGGACCTGACAGAGTGTACCTCCTGTCCATCTTTTTGTCCACAGGAGGCACAGAAGAAAAAATTACTCACCTTAGTAATGTTGTTTCTTCTAATGGAGTCTTGCTATATTATGATAATTGCTGCTTGTCCCACCATTAGAACTGCTCCGGAGGTGAAAGAGTTAACTCCCATTCTAAGAATGGAACTTGGAGTGCAAGCTTGGTTAGAGAAGCTCTGTCTGGGTTATTTCAAACCCAAACTGTCAGATCTTTACGAGCAAAACTCACTAAGGTCTGTGTGGAAGCTGTAACCTACACTAGCCAACTGGCTACCTGACTATTAACACATATTCCTGGTCCCAACACAAAGACTCAAGTCAGGGGACCAGAAGTAATAATATAATATAAAATAAAAACACCACACCCCAAAAAACCCCAAGAAGGGGTGGAAAACATATAATGGGCATAACTAGTGCCCACACTAGGCTGCCCACCCCATACCCAAGTAGAAGTTCTGAGAGGGGCAGGCTGGGGGGGAGGTCATAATATAGCAAGACTCCATTAGAAGAAACAACATTACTAAGGTGAGTAATTTTTCTTCAAACAACATGAAGTCTTGCTATATTATGACAATTACAGACTCACAGCAGTACCTCCATGGAGGAGGGACAGAACCTACTTAGGGAATAGGCTCTGAAGCACAGCTGTGCCAAACCGAGCATCTCTCCTGGCCTGGACATCCAGGGAGTAATGCTTGGTGAAAGTGTGTACCGTTTTCCAGGGTTTCCCGTTTTCCTGGACTCTCCGGGGCCCGCCGGGGCTGCGGATCCCCTTCCACCCAGGACCTACACCATCAGGATGTCGTTCCATCCCGACCCAGGGGTGCCTGCCTGAAAGCGGCGCCTTAGAAGCTACCGACCGCGCTCATCCGGATCCACCGTTGAAGGGGCCGCTGATTTACTGCAAACGACCGAGGAAGGGAACCAGAACCCAGCCACTCCCTGGTACCTTGTGCGCCAAAGCGCAAACCCCTTAAAATCGTCGCTTTCACTCCCTGCCCAGGCTTTCGCTTCTGTTGGAGACGGGGCACTAACTCTGTACCTTCCACACAGAAAGCAGCTGTAATCGCTCCTTTTCATAAGGATAGCTCAATTTTACCGCTGGAGACTGTGAACAAAGCGCTGCCGCCTGACCTTGTGAAACAACTCTTCCTTGCAAAATTTTCTGTTTTCTCCAGTGTCCTTTATTTTCACTTTATTTCTGTAGTTCAGTTCAGCTGTTTGCTTCCTTTTCCAACCTCTATACCTCCTGATCCTGTTTCTGTACTGGCAGCGAGCTTCCCGCCTTTTCTAAATTTCTGCTGCTGTTACTGCTCTTCTCCAAAACCCCCTCTACCTATCTCTAGCACTAGCCTACTTCTCCTTAATCGCTCTCCTCCTCTTTCTCACCTCCACCTCCTCTATTGTTCAAAACCGTTACTTAATCTGCCTTCTTTTCCCTAACTCCTTAGGACTCTCCGGGCCCTCTGATCTGATCCCCTCCACCCAGGACCTACACCATCAGGGCGTCGTTCCATCCCGACCCAGGGTGCCCTGCCTGGCGGCGCCTTAGAAGCTACCGACTACGCTCCTCCAGATCCACCGTTGAAGGGGCCACTGATTTACTGCAAATGACCGAGGAAGGGAACCAGGAACACGGCCGCTCCCTGGTACCTTGTGCCGCCAAAGGCACAAGCCCTTAAGGTACGTCGCTTTTCACTTCCCTGCCGCCGGCTCGCTTCTGTTGGGACGGGGCACTAACTCTGTACCTTCCACACAGAAAGCAGTTGTAATACTCCTTTTCATAAGGATAGCTCGAATTTTACCAGCAGGAGACTGTGAACAAAGCGCTGCCTTGGCAGCCTTGTGAAACATCTCTTCTTACAAAATTTTCTGTTTCTCCAGTGTCCTTTATTTTCACTTTATTTCTGTAAGTTCATACCTGTTTGCTTCCTTTTCCAACCTCTATACCTCCCGATCCTGTTTCTGTACTGGGCAGCGTGACTTCCGCCTTTTTCTTAAATTTCTGCTGCTGTTACTGCTCTTCTCCAAAACCCCTCTACCTATCTCTGCACTAGCCTACCTTCTCTTAATCGCTCTCCTCCTCTTTCTCACTCCACCTCCTCTATTGTTCAAAACCGTGACTTAATCTGCCTCTTTCCCTAACTCCTTAGGACTCTCCCGGACCCGCCGAGCTGTGGATCCCCTCCACCCAGGACCTACACCATCAGGGCGTCGTTCCATCCCGACCCAGGGGTGCCTGCCTGGCAGGCGCCTTAGAAGCTACCGACCATGCTCCTCCGGATCCACCATTGAAGGGCCGCTGATTTACTGCAAGCGACCGAGAAGGAACCAGGGCACGCCACTCCCTGGTACCTTGTGCCGCCAAAGCGCAAGCCAAAATGCGACGCCTTTCACTTCCCTGCCGCCGGCTCACTTCTGTTGGGACGGGGCACTAACTCTGTACCTTCCACACAGAAAGCAGCTGTAATGCTCCTTTCCATAAGGATAGCTCGAATTTTTACCCTTGGAGACTGTGAACAAAGCGCTGCCCCTGCAACCTTATAAAGCAGCTCTTCCTTGCAAAATTTTCTGTTTTCTCCAGTGTCCTTTATTTTCACTTTATTTCTGTAAGTTCCTATACCTGTTTGCTTCCTTTCCAACCTCTATACCTCCTGATCCTGTTTCTGTACTGGGCAGCATGAGCTTCCGCCTTTTTCTTAAATTTCTGCTGCTGTTACTGCTCTTCTCCAAACCCCTCTACCTATCTCTAGCACTAGCCTACCTTCTCCTTAATCCTCTCCTCCTCTTTCTCACCTCCACCTCCTCTATTGTTCAAAACCGTACTTAATCTGCCTTCTTTCCTAACTCCTTAGGACTCTCCCGGGCCGCCCGGCTTGCGGATCCCCTCCACAGGACCTACACCATCAGGACGTCGTTCCATCCCGACCCAGGGTGCCTGCCTGAGCGGCGCCTTGAAGCTACCGACCGTGCTTCTCCGGATCCACCGTTGAAGGGCCGCTGATTTACCAAGCGACCGAGAAGGGAACCAGGAGCAGCCATGCCTGGTACCTTGTGCCGCCAAAGCGCAAGCGGCAAATGCGATAAGCTTTTCACTTCCTGCCGCCAGCTCGCTTCTGTTGGGACGGGGCACTAACTCTGTACCTTCCACACAGAAAGCAGCTGTAATGCTCCTTTTCATAAGGATAGCTCAATTTTACCTGCTTGGAGACTGTGAACAAGCGCTGCCGTGTGACCTGTGAAACAACACTTCCTTACAAAATTTTCTGTTTTCTCCAGTGTCCTTATTTTTTCACTTTATTTCTGTAAGTTCATACCTGTTGCTTCCTTTTCCAACCTCTATACCTCCTGATCCTGTTTCTGTACTGGGCATGCGAGCTTCCGCCTTTTTCTTAAATTTCTGCTGCTGTTACTGCTCTTCTCCAAAACCCCTCTACCTACCTCTAGCACTAGCCTACCTTCTCCTTAATCGCTCTCCTCCTCTTCTCACCTCCACCTCCTCTATTGTTCAAAACGATTTCAATCTGCCTTCTTTCCCTAACTCCTTAGGACTCTCCCGGGCCGCCGAGATGTGGATCCCTCCACCCAGGACCTACACCATCAGGGCGTCGTTCCATCCCGACCCAGGGTGCCTGCCTGAAAGCGGCGCCTTAGAAGCTACCGACCCGCTCCTCCGGATCCACTGTTGAAGGGCCGCTGATTTACTGCAAGACTGAGTGAAGGAACCAGGAGCACGGCGGCTCCCTGGTACCTTGTGCCGCCAAAGCGCACAAGAATACGTCTTTTCACTTCCCTGCCTTCGGCTCACTTCTGTTGGGACAGGGCACTAACTCTGTACCTTCCACACGAAAGCAGCTGTAATCGCTCCTTTTCATAAGGATACTCGAATTTTTACCCGCTTGGAGACTGTGAACAAGCGCTGCCCTTGTGACCTTGTGAAACAACTCTTCCTTGCAAAATTTTCTGTTTTCTCCAGTGTCCTTTATTTTTCACTTTATTTCTGTAAGTTCATACCTGTTATGCTTCCTTTTCCAACCTCTATACCTCCTGATCCTGTTTCTGTACTGGGCAGGCGAGCTTCCGCCTTTTTCTTAAATTTCTGCTGCTGTTACTGCTCTTCTCCAAACCCCCTCTACCTATCTCTAGCACTAACGCTACCTTCTCCTTAATCGCTCTCCTCCTCTTTCTCACCTCCACCTCCTCTATTGTTCAAAACCGTACTTAATCTGCCTTCTTTTCCCTAACTCCTTAGGACTCTCCCAGGCCCGCCGGGGCTGCGGATCCCCCTCCACCCAGGACCTACACCATCAGGACGTTGTTCCATCCCGACCCAGGGTGCCTGCCTGAGCGGCGCCCTAGAAGCTACCGACCGCACTCCTCCGGATCCACCATTGAAGGCCGCTGATTACTACAAGCTGACCAGGAAGGGAACCAGAGCACGGCCTCCGTACCTTGTACCGCCAAAGGCGCAAGCCCTCAAGGTACGCCGCCACTTCCCTGCCGCCGGCTCGCTTCTGCTGGGACGGGGCACTAACTCTGTACCTTCCACACAGAAAGCAGCTGTAGTAACTCCTTTTCTATGAGATAGCTCAATTTTTACCCGCTTGGAGACTGTGAACAAGCGCTGCCGCCGCGGCCTTGTGAAACAGCTCTTCCTTTCAAAATTTTCTGTTTTCTCCAGTGTCCTTTATTTGTCACTTTATTTCTGTAAGTTCATACCTGTTTGCTTCCTTTTCCAACCTCTATACCTCCTGATCCTGTTTCTGTACTGGGCAGCGCGAGTTCCCGCCTTTTTTCTTAAATTTCTGCTGCTGTTACTGCTCTTCTCCAAAACCCCCTCTACCTATCTCTAGCACTAGCCTACCTTCTCCATAATCGCTCTCCTCCTCTCTTCCTCCACCTCCTCTATTGTTCAAAACCGTACTTAATCTTCTTTCCTAACTCCTTAGGACTCTCCCGGCCGCATGAACTCGCAGATCCCCTCCACCCAGGACCTACACCATCAGGGCGTCGTTCCATCCCGACCAAGGGTGCCTGCCTGGCAGCGCCTTAGGCTACCGACCGCGCTCCTCCGGATCCACCGTTGAAGGGCGCTGATTTACTGCAAATGACGAGGAAGGGAACCAGGAGCACGGCCGCTCCCTGGTACCTTGTGCCGCCAAAGGCGCAAGCCCTTAAGGTACGTCGCTTTTCACTTCCCTGCCACCGGCTCGCTTCTGTTGGGATGGGGCACTAACTCTGTACCTTCCACACAGAAAGCAGCTGTAATCGCTCCTTTTCATAAGGATAGCTCAAATTTTTACCCGCTTGGAGACTGTGAACAAGCGCTGCCGCCGCGGCCTTGTGAAACAGCTC
Organism: Neoceratodus forsteri; assembly: GCA_016271365.2. Classification (NCBI taxonomy): domain Eukaryota; kingdom Metazoa; phylum Chordata; order Ceratodontiformes; family Ceratodontidae; genus Neoceratodus; species Neoceratodus forsteri. Next base: position 1,345,017,213 of record CM028129.1, on the reverse strand, counting down.
TTCCTTTGCACACTTCCGCCGGCTCCCCACCCTCCCCCCACCTCACCCACCCTGGTCGACCCCTTAGCTTTATAGCCGCTAGTCTGTCATATGACTAAGTGTCTATTTTTCCATTGGCTCGTTATATTTCTCTCCCACTAGGGGCGTTATCCCATCTCCCGACTGTCTTGTGTATAACTATCCTTAAAATTGAGCCACTCCTCTAGAAGCCTGCTTCCTTCTCATTATTAGCATTGTTGCTGCTGTGTAAGTAGCTGCGATAGTCATGATGCAGCACCCCAGTCTCCCACTAATGTGCCATCCTCTCACCCTAAAGCTTCTTTACTTGTAATTATGTCTTTCCTGCTTTGTCTAAACTGGCTAACAATTTCCACACCTCTTGCTACTCTTCCCTGCACTAATAATGATAGGGACTTCGTTTCTAATATCCTGCAGAACTGTTACTTGGCGTCTACTCCTGCTCACTCTATCTTGCTAAAGAAACTCTATCTATCTGTCTGTCCGCTTATATCTCTTGCACTACCACAGACCCAAAGCGCCGGCCATGCACTATCTCTGCCAACATTATCCCTCTCTTCCACCTCGTACGATGGCTCCTTATGCTTTCGGTGATGTGGCACCCAACCAGACCCTAAGACTTGCGCCTCACCCTCTGCAACTGCAATCACAAAAGGGTCTAGTTATAGCCCACATGAACATCCGTAGTCTGACAAGTAATTTGGCTGAGCTTGAAGCCTGGTCTAAACTGATCAACCCTGACACACTTTGTCTATCCGAGACTTGGCTGAAGCCTGCGGTACCTGATACAACCTGTCTACGTGCCTGGCTATAATATTCTTAAAAGACGCGCACTGGGTCAGGGGGGTTGCGATCATGTACAAAACACATCTGGTCCTGAACATCCAACCCTGCACTGATTCCTGCACCCTGTGAAACTCTTAGTGCTACTCTGGCACTGGGTTTCAAAACTGCTGCACGCCATCTGTGTCTACAATCCACCTACAAAGCGGGATGAGTGGTCTACAGAACTTGCTACATTATGTCTCCCAAAGCGTGAAATCGAATGAGGCTCTTCTCCTTGGTGACCTGAACATCAACTGGCTGGGACCACAACACAATATCCTTGAATCCTACTACAAAAACACAACCTATATCAAACTATAACAGACTTCACCAGAACTACCACTCTGCACTCTGGGTCACTGCTTGACTGGATTCTCACCTCAGGCCTGACCATGTTCTGGATGCCGCAGTGCTTTCTGATTCTATCACCGACCACTCCCCTACACTTTTGCCGCTGGAGGTCCTGTCCACCTCCTCCTCCGCCCCACGACTGATAAGATTCTCAAACTATGCAGCCCTTGACCAGCAGGCCTTTCTACTTGACCTCTCCTGTATCGACTGGTCAAACATTTACTCCGCCACCAGTGTGGATGATGCCCTCCATACATTTTTGACAATATTTAGCACCTTACAAAAAACACCTCCCGTAGTCAGAAGGAGAGTAAGGGGTCAGCATTCGAGATGACTACGAAGATCTGCTCCAAAGATTGAAAATTAGAGACAATCAATGGAAATGGTACAAAAACTGGGCTACAGTCGGATCGTTCTGTACAAGCAACATAGAAGCAACTGTAAAAATGCATCAGAACAGGCCAAAAGCAAATACTGCCAAAATTTGCTGATAAATTCCTCTAATGACCCCATAAGTTTGGGGTCATATTAAGTCCCTTCTGGGTACTGCCAAAGATGTGACTCCATCTGATATGGTCCTCCATGGCGTGCAATGTACTGACTCCACTACGATTGCTAATCGTTTAATCAACAATTCTCTGACTTATCTGCTACACAGCCTCCTCCCATCACAACCCTCGCATGCACATCTTAACCTGCAGCATCTGGTGGACTCCCAAACTTAACCAACCCCTTTTACTTCAGGAAGAGTACCTGGGCATCTGGTCCTAAAACTGCTCAGGTCACTCTCGGACAACACCAGCACTGGCTCTGATGGCCTGGAACCCAGACTACTTAAGATGGCCTCCCACCTCATCTCTGGTCCACTGCTTTCATTTTCACCCTATCCCTCTCCAATGGGGTCGTCCTGAAATCTGGAAGGCAGCCAGAGTTACTCCTGTATTTAAGAAAGGAAGCAAAAATGACATTTCTAATTACTGACCCATTGCAATTCTATCTGTTCTGAACAAAGTACTGGAAAAATCATTTCCCTACGATAACGAACACCTCAGAAATTCAACTTACTAAGCTCAGCACAACATGGCTTTAGGAAGAATCATAGCACTATGACTGCACTTGCGAAATTTACTACTGATATTTGCTTACAATATGGATCTAGGAAAGCTCACAGAGCGGTTTCATTGACTTAACTAAGGCTTCGATCTGGTCAACCATTCTCTGCTTCTATCAGCTCTAAATACCCTGGGTTTCTCCTCCAGTTACTAGCTGGTTCAAAAGTTACCTCTCCAACAGAGCATAAGCAGTTAAATTCAATTCATCTGTGTCGGACAGTGCTGTTATTAACATCGGGGTCCCTCAAGGGTCTATACTTGGCCCTCTTCTATTTTCTCTGTTTGTAAACAATCTTCCTGAGCTGATCACCTCAGGACACTCACTTCTATATACGGATGACCTAGTAATATATTATCATTCCAACAATGTCCTGGAATTAAATACTGCGCTCACCACTGATTTTCATGCTGTACAACACTGGTTGAGCTCTCAACGTCTGGTCCTAAACACAAGTAAAGACAAAAGTAATGATGTTTGGCTCCAACCATAGACTTAGATCCTGTCCTATCCATCTCAGTCTCAGACACAGAAGGAAACCCTATTGAAGCTGTCTCTGCCTTCGCTACCTTGGCATCCATCTGGATCAAACCCTGGACCTAAAACCTATATTCAAGAAACTTGCAAAACAGTAAACTGTAAACTGGGGGCTGCTTATAGAGCCAAACACCTTATCACCCTGCTGCTAAACTGGCGATAGCCCTAGGCATCTATTGCCAACCCTCACATATGGGTGTCCCATCTTGTCTTTAGCCTCAAAATCCTACGCTTCATCTTTGGGATACTACCTACAATAATGTGTGGATTTGCAGCCAAGGCACCTCGGTTACCATCACTGCCTTCTATATCAGGACCTTGGCTGCTCTCTCCCTCCTCGATCAGACAGTACTATTTGCACAACCTTGTGGACTCCATCCAACGGACATCCAAACCTGCTGTCCTGTCTGATCTACTAACACCATTGCCACAAGAAATCTCAGATCTGCGGATCAGTTATTACTCTCCATCCCCTTCTGCAGGACAAAAAGGGTATGAACTCCTTCCACTATGCTGCCCCCCACCTTTGGAACCGGCTACGCAGAACCTGAGAGATATCTCCACCCATGAGTCTTTCAAAGGAAACTGAGAACTTTCCTCATTACAATGGACAAATGTGTCTGCTTTGACCCACCTGATGCATTGCATTTTCACGACATTTCCATTAATAGCACTGTTGTTTATATGAGTAGTGTAGTTTGTACTATTTTATATTATTCATCATAATTGATGTCTTACTTTAGCCTAGTTATTAATACTGTCTCAATCTGCTTGTCTCTTAAGTTTAATGTTACCTGTTGATATTGTTTCATACTCCTGGTTTTCTCTAACTGCACTATCTCTCCCTTCTGTTTCCTCTCCACCCTTCTCTGTTCTATCTTCTTCCCGGTCTTCCTCTCCCCTATACTTCCTCTACCTGCTCCCACCTTATGCATGCCCCCTCAAGTCCCCTTCTTTCTGCCACACTGTGTCACCTTTCTCCTTACACCACCACTTTACTTCCACCTTCTACCGACCCCTCCTTGCCCGCCAGCGCTCTCGGTTCCACCGGCTCGGCTTCACTTTACACTTCTACTTCGCTTTGCCGTAACTCTTCTGCTTTTCCCCTCTTATCGACCTTCTCTCACCATGGCTAGCGTCTTCGGCTCCACCGGCCCGGCTTTCCACACCTCTTGCCGCTGTTGCCGTCTGACCCCTCCTTCCCTGCCTTGCCGTCTCTCGGTTCCACTGGCTCGGCCTGACCTTAGCACTTTGCTGCCATTGCCGTTTCTCCACGCTTCTCCTCCTCTCACCGACTTACTCACCCTCGCCTGCCGTCTCCCGGTTCCATCACCGAGCTTCACCTCTTCCCTCCTTCCGCTAATGCTGTTTCTGCTGTCCCCCCCACGCCACCCTCTCTCGCCTGCCGTCTTGTGGCTCCACAAGCCCGGCTGCAGGTTAGTACCTCTCCCGCTGTTGCCGTATCTGGCAGCCCCCCTCTTTCTTTCTCCCTCATCCTATTACCTATCTGGTGTTTTTCATGTTGCCTCTACTCCCTGCCTTACCATCCTCCACCTTTCACATTTAAGTATGTTGCTTTGATACAGGGTTAATATGTATTGTTGATTTTCTGCATTATTATTGTTTCCTGTATACTGCAGCGCATTTGTATTCTCTCTCTGTTTTGATGGTTCTGATGTTTCAAATAATTCCTGGCTGTACTATGTCTGTATTGTAATTGTACCTCCCGGGTCGTGCCTGAAAACAGTCACTTGCTGGCTAGTGCACTTACCCGGTTAACAAAAACTAAATAAATAAATAAATAAATAAATAAATAAAATAGCAGCTGACATATCTCTAAGATAGGGATGTCTCTGGCAGCAGCTAGAGGCAGCTGTACCTCTGGTAGAATGAGCCCTCAGGCCAGAGGGGACTCTCCCAGTTTCTGATAACAAAATTGGATACAAGAGACAATCCACCTGGCAACTGATCTCTTAGTGGCAGGTCTCCTTTTCCAACCTCACGTAAGTGAGAAAAGTTGGAGGATTCGAACCTGTGACCCTTAGTACGTTCTATATAGTAACTTAGGGCCCTCTTAACATCTAAACTGTGCAATCTCCTCTCACCAGAGGAAGAATGTTCAGTGAAAAACACTGGAAGGAGATAGATTGGTTAAGATGGAAATCTGAAACCACCTTAGGCAAAAACTTCTGTTAGTCCTGAGGACTACCTTATCCCTGTGGAAAGAAATAAAGTCAGTTTCTACTGACAAGGCTTGCAACTCACTTATCGCCTGGCAGAAGTGATAGCCACTCTAGGAAAACAGTTTTCCAAGTTAAGTACTTAAGCTCTGCAGAAGACAGAGGTTCAAAGGGGTTGCATTAACTGGGCAATGCAAACATTAAGGTCCCAGGCAGGGGCGGATCCTAAAGGTGGATTAGTATGAAGTAATCCCTTAAAAACTGGGAAAATACAGGGTGGCCGGAAGAGAGGAGGGCTTTCCTGCTGAAACAAAAGCAGAGACAGCTGCCAGATGTACTTTCAGAAGTAGCTGGTCTTAGGCCCAAGAATTAAGATGGACCATATAGTCCAAAACAATGGGCAAATCAGCAGATTCGGGAAATATGTTTCCCAGCACACCAAATGGAAAACCTTTTCACTTAGAATTATAAGTAGCCCTAGTGGAAGGCTTCCTAGAAGCCTTTAAGTTCAAGAACACCCTGAGGAAAAGTGTAGGTCAGCAAATTCTAACTCCTCAGAGGCCAGGCCTTGAGGTTGAGGAGTTGAGGTTCGGATACCAAACTCTCCCCTGGGCACAGGTTAACAGGTTGTGATTCCTGGGGAGACACAGGGGAAGATGGACTGTTAGGGACAGAAGGAGTGGGTACCAGGGCTGCCTGGCCCAATCTGGGGCAATCAGAATCACCCTGCAAGGCTGGGATCTGATTTTGACTAGCACCTTGAATAGGAGAGGGAAGGGGAAGGCATAAAGAAACTTCCCTTCCCAATCTAGAAAAGACATCCAGGGACTGAGCCCAACACTGGGGTCTGCAACAGAAAAGTGGAAGTTTGTGATTGTCTGGGGCTGCAAAAGATCTATCTGAGGGTGCCCATCTGGCAAAACTATCCCCAGTACTTGAGGATCCAGAGACCATTTGTGATGGCCCTGGGAAATCCTGCTGAGAGCATCTGCTAAGACATTGTCCTTTCCTGGAAGATGAACTGCTATGAGGGAAGTGTTCAGGGAATAGGCCAGAGACCACAACTTCATTGCCTCGGTGCACAAGGCCGAAGACCGAGTGCCCCCCTGCTTGTTGATGTACCACATTGTTGTGGTGTTGTCTGTTCTGACTTGTACCACTTTGTTCTGAACAGAAGCAGAAAACACTTGAAGTGCTAAAAAGACAGCTCTGAGTTCCAGCAAATTGATGTGGAGCAGAGATTCCTGGGGGACCACACTCCCTGAGTGGAGGTCGCCCATGTGGGCTCCCACCCAGGAGGGAAGCATCTGTAGTGAGGGTCAGGAGTGAGACAGAGGAATGAGGGACCCCAGTCTTAAATTGCTCTGATCCTGCCACCACTGGAGGCCCGGATCAGGGTTCGAGTCACTGGGACCAACTTGGAAAGGGGTCTCTTTTCTGAGACAAAGGCTCTCAAGTGGCAGATGTCCCTCATCTGAAATCTTGCTCCTTGCACTCGGCTGTGGGCGCAGCCATGTGCCCAGGGCTGCAAAAGTGTCTTGCTGGTCGAGAGACCTGCAGAGTGAAGGAGGAGGCCAGAGCCACCAGTTCCTTACCCTCTCTAAGGGTAGGAAGGCTCTGGCCTGCTTTGTATCAATTCTGCACCTATGAAGGTGAGCACCTGAACTGGTTCCAGAACTGACTTTGGAATATTTAAGAAGCCCAGGGAGGTGAGCAGCTGCTGGGTAACTTGCAGGTGAGATTTTACCTGTTCTGGGGACTGGCCTACAATGAGCCAGTCGTCCAGATAGGGAAAGACAACAATCCTTTGCCTCCTTAAATGAGCAACTGCTACTGACAGACATTTTGTGAATACCCTTGGGGCAGAGGTGAGGCCGAAGGGCATTGCTCTGAACTGGTAGTGACCTGAGGGCAGTTCGAATCTGAGGTACTTTCGGTGGGAGCTTCTGATTAGGACGTGAAAATAGGCATCCTTGAGGTCCAGGGAGGCTAGCCAGTCCCCTGGCCTTAGAGAGGGTAAAATCATTGCCAGAGTTACCATTCTGAACTTTGGTTTCAAAAGGTGTTTGTTCAGATATCTGAGGGTCTAAAATGGGCGCCATTCTCCTGTCTTTTTGGGGTAGGAAATATCTGGAGTACAGACCCTTGCCCTGGTGTAGGAGAAACCCTTTCTACAGCTCTGAGAGCCAGGAGGTTGAGACTTCTGTTTCTAGAGCAAAGGTCTCTAAAGAGTTTGCAGGTGGGAAAGATCTGATTCTCATCTTGGGAACTTTTGAAGCTGAGAACCAGACCCTGGCTTACTACTTCCAGGACCCACTTGTCTGAAGTTAGAGACACCCAGTTCTGAATGAAGTAAGCCAACCTGCCCCTACGGGTAAAGGAGAATCAGCCCTGGGCACCCCATCAGGGTGTCTGTTTGGCAGGTGCTTTAGGCTGAGAGGTGGGAGCAGGCCTGCCCACACCCCATCAGCCTCTGCCTCTGAAGAAGCCCCTCTGAGCATAAGCAGAGGAGGCCTGGGTTTGGTAAAAGGCCTGTGAAAAGGCCTACCCCTACCCTGGGGTCTGCCTCTGAGGAGTGGCTTGCCGCTCCTTGGCTTGGGCACTCTTATAGGTAGTCCTATATTCATCCATTTTCTTCATATAATTCTCTGTCTGCTCCCCAAACAGAGAATTTCCAACCACAGGAAAATCCATAGCCTTAGTCTGGGTATCCTGTGACAAGCTAGTACACCTGAGCCAGGCCAACCTACAAAAAGCTACAGACATAGCCATGACTCTAGAGGATACATCATTAAAATCTACAGCAGCATGAAACTGCACCTTGGGTGCCTCAATGCCATCAGCAGCCACCTGTTCCCTCATTAGCAAGCTGGCCAGAGGCCTGTTTGGCCAAAGCCATGACAGTGTCCCATCTAGATTTTTGATACCTTGCTACATAAGCCATGTAATTTGCTTGCCTGAGTCCCAAGGACGCTGCCATGTATTGTTTTTTTAGCCATGGCATCAATCTTCCTGGAATCCTTGTCAGGAGGATGTGAAGCCAGGGGAATATTAGCTTTATCACAGGCTGCAGCCTGAACCACTCCAACATGACTGCATTGCTGTGAAAGGAATTCTGTGTCAGGACCTGACAGTGTGTACCTCCTGTCCATCTTTTTATCCACAGGAGGCACAGAATTAGGAGTTTTAAAATTTTATTGTTTGTTTCCTAAATGATTTATGCAAAGGAATAGACAATCTCCTAGACTCTGGTATATCCATCATTTCTACAAAATCAGGTTCCTCTTGCTCATCCACAGCCTCCTCAATGGGAGCTGGAGGTTTCAACAACTTTTTGTAAAACATAAAGTGAGAGGGGACTCAGAAAGCATAGGGGAGATTCTAAAGGTCTGTCTGGGGAGATGTCCAGTTCAATGGGCACACCAGACCCTCAAATCACATTCATACTGTTCATAATCATCCTCCCCCTCCTCTGGTTCATAAAACTCCTCAACATCATATTCCTGAACTGGTGGAACCGACCGAACCGACCTTTTACCAGACAGTGGCGGTTCGGACGAACCGGAGAAAGTGACTGGACAATCTGAATAGCTCTTGCTATCTCTGCAGCAGTTGGAGAAAGGAATTTTGGGCTCCACACCTGCTGATTTTCTTGTTTTCTTTACTGGAACTGGCTCATCCGAGCCAGCTTTGCGTTGGCCCGAGAAGTCTCGCCCTGGTCAGAGGGCACTCCCTCCGGTTCGGTTGGCACCGAACCGGGCTGGCCATCCGGGTCAGCGGACTTTTTGGCCTCTCGTTCCCTGAGCCTGCCAACTCTCTTATCCAGGGTGGCTGCAGGGAAATTTTTACAAATCTGGCAGTCTGAATTGAGGTGGTCAAACCCCAGACAATATACACATGTGGTGTGTGGGTCAGCCTTGGCAAAGACTTCCCCTCAAGCATCACAGTGTTGAAACCCAGTGGGCCCGGTTTTTCTTTTGGTTTTCTCAGACATAATGCCAGCCTAACCAAAAACTTGCCCTTTTAACGGCAGTGCCAGGCAAGACACCCTTATCGGTTCCTAACCGTGTCACGGGTCTTGGAAAAAACTGTAATGAATTCCGTTTTTTTTAGAACCGATAAGAACCGGGAACCGCACTCTAAAACCTCTAATTTTTGTAACTTCAAGTTTTAAAGCAAGCTGATCGGTTCAAAACCGAACCGATAACATTTACAAGTTCCACACAGAAATTAAACTGAAATTACTTACGATACCACAGACAGAGCTTGAACCGATCGGTTTTGCGGTTAAAATAATAATATTCTCGGTTGATTTGAACCGAGAAAACACTGTTTAAACCGAGAAATGAACCGAGCAGTAGGAGAAATCTCCGGAGCGACTGTTCAGTGAGGCGGAGTAAAGAATCTGACAGTTTGGGTTTGAAATAACCCAGACAGAGCTTCTCTAACGAGCTCGTGTTTCTAAGTTCCATTCTTAGAATGGGAGTTAACTCTTTCACCTCCGGAGCAGTTCTAATGGTGGGACAAACTGCAATTGTCATAATATAGCAAGACTTCATGTTGTTTGAATTAGGAGTTTTTAAAATTTTTATTGTTTGTTTCCTAAATGATTTATGCAAGGGAATAGACAACCTCCTAGACTCTGGAATATCCATCATTTCTACAAAATCAGGTTCCTCTTGCTCATCCACAGCTTCCTCCAATGGGAGCTGGAGGGTTTCAGCAACTTTTTTGTAAAACATAAAGTGAGAGTGGGACTCAGAAAGCGAAGGGGGAGATTCAAAAGGTCTGTCTGGGGAGATGTCCGGTTCAATGGGCACACCCAGACCCTCCAAGTCACATTCATACTGTTCATAATCATCCTCCCCCTCCTCTGGTTCATAAAACTCTTCAACATCATATTCCTGAACTGGTGGAACCGACCGAACCGACCTTTTACCAGACAGTGGCGGTTCGGACGGAACCGGAGAAAGTGACTGGACAATCTGAATAGCTCTTGCTATCTCTGCAGCAGTTGGAGAAGGAATTTTGGGCTCCACACCTGCTGATTTTCTTGTTTTCTTTACTGGAACTGGCCCTCCGAGCCCAGCTTTACGTCCGCCGAGGAAGTCTCGCCTGGTCAGAGGCACTCCCTCGGTTGGTTGGCACGAACGGGCTGGCCATCGGGTCAGCGGACTTTTAGCCTCGTTCCCTAAGCCTGCCAACTCTCTTATCCAGGGTGGCTGCAGGAAATTTTACAAATCTGGCAGTCTGAATTGGGTGGTCAAACCCCAGACAATATACACATGGTGTGTGGGTCAGCCTTGGCAAAGACTTCCCCACAGACATCACGGTGTTGAAACCCAGTGGGCCGGTTTTTCTTTTGGGTTTCTCAGACATAATGCCAGCCTAACCAAAACTTGCCTTTTAAGCGGCAGTGCCAGGCAAGACACCCTTATCGGTTCCTAACCGGTCACGGGTCTTGGAAAAACCGTAATGAAATCTGTTTTTTAGAACCGATAAGAACGGAACCGCACTCTAAAACCTTCAATTTCAAGTTTTAAACAAGCTGATGGTTCAAAACCGAACCGATAACATTTACAAGTTCCACACAGAAAATAAACTGTAATTACTTACGATACCACAGACAGAGCTTGAACCAGATCGGTTTTGCGGTTAAAATAATAATATTCTCAGTTGATTTGAACCGAGAAAACACTGTTTAAACCGAGAAATGAACCGAAAGGTAGGAGAAATCTCGGAGTGACTGTTCAGTGAGGCGGAGTAAAGAATCTGACAGTTTGGGTTTGAAATAACCCAGACAGAGCTTCTCTAACCGAGCTCGCGCTCCAAGTTCCATTCTTAGAATGGGAGTTAACTCTTTCACTTCCGGAGCAGTTCTAATGGTGGGACAAACTGCAATTGTCATAATATAGCAAGACTTCATGTTGTTTGAAGCACCTTTGAGTATAAGTGTTCATTTACAAAGGTTCCATGTCAAGGTTATTTTAACACAATTAGGGTACAGTAAAAATGTCAAGCAACATACAGTGAGATACAATCTAGCAAGAATAACAAAACAACGAAGCAGATCACCAAATAAGACAAAAGCTACAAGCAGGGTTATGTGCTGTTACAACATAGAGGATAATGTATAGTCCACTATTTATTACAAGCCTGTGTAGCCATTGAGAGGTTGCCATGGTGACATTTTGAATCTCGAGAGGTTCAGTTGCCATGGCAACCTCAAGATGATTACCCATGCTTGGTTATAAGATAGTGGGCCATACATTGGCTTTTATAGTGCATGGTCCACAAACACAATAAAAAAGTTTCCTTAGTTTAAAATATTACTGCAGTGTCCTTACTTTGCCATTTCTGTTTTTTTACCCCTGCTCTTTGGATACAGCACTCACTGCCGTGGCTGTTTATGGGGGAGGAGATTCATATAACGCACATGCGTGAACATGCTCCAGTTTGAAGAACGCGTATGCACGAAAAAGTTCCAAGTTGTTGTGCTGCAGTTGCTATGTTGCTAGTGCAACACACAGCTATGATGATGTAGCTACTGCAGTACAACAATGTTGTTGGAGGGATGTATTTCCATCCTCAACAACGTTCCACCATACACTATAGCATTGTAAAGGTAGAGATGACTTCAGAGATCTTTTGAAATATACAAGATTGGAAAGATTAAACAGTGAGTCCAGCAGTTTGTTTAGCCAACCAGCAGCCCCTACTGCAAAGGAGCATTGATCCAGTTTTGTTTTCTGAAGCTGTAGCGCATTCCTAGACATGCTCCTAGTATTGTACTGCTTAGCTACATAGTGGAAGCAGTTTCTTGACATGGGGGTAAGTCCAAGCAGTGACTTTTTTTGCTAACAGGCAGGTTTGATTCTTTATCCTGTTTGCTAGCGGGAGCCAGTCTGTTTGTGTATACAAGGAGCAGTTGTGGATACATTTGTCAGCCCTAAACACACATATTGCCAGGTCTTGCTACCGATCATATGAATTCTGTTTAACCCAGAGTCGCTTGCAGCTGAGTAGATGGTAAGGCCGTAATCTATTAGTGACAGTATAGAACTGGACACAGTCAGACATTTGGTTTCCGCTGTGAGGTTAGTGCAGTTCCTATACAAGGCCCCCAGTCTCCTGTTAATCATCAGTACCAGGTTGTCCATATGAGGGGAAAGAAAAGGGTTTCATTGAGTATTACCCCTAGGTATTTAAAAACTTTCACCTTCTTTGGTTATAGGACTTTGGTGTTAAAGATGTCAAGATGGCCTACCTTTTTTTTTAGCTGTGGTCAGGTGAAGAACATTGTTTTAGTTTGTTTGTAGCTGAGGACCAATTTGTTGTCAGAGAACCAGTCTTCAACAGATTTGAAATTACACTGAAGGTTGGAAGTTAATTTGCAGATGCCAGAATTTTTAGTATAGGTTATTGAATTGTCAGCATACAGCAGTACCTTGGTGGACTGGCAGGCATCTGCCAGTCGGTTGATAAAAAGGCTGAATAGGAGGGGGCCTAGAACAGAGCCTTGGGGCACTCCAGTGGAAACATTCTTGTCACCAGAAGATGAGCTCTCTATCTTCACTTGCTGTGAATGGCTACACAGGTAGCTCTGGAACCAGGCTGCAGTATCCAGCAGCAGAACCACGCTGTGAAGCTTGCTAAGCAGTACCTTATGGTTTACAAGGTCAAAGGCCTTTGTCAGGTCAATATAAATGGCCTCAACCTTGTCACCTCTGTCAAGTGCCTCATGAATATAGTTGGTATACTCAATCAGAGCAGTATTAGTGATATGCTGCTTCCTAAATCCACGCTGCTGGGCACACTGGATAGCGTATGTTTCCAGATAGGTGGTAAGTGGCTCAGACACAATTCTCTAAAGGGCCTTAGACAGAGGGGAGAGAATTGAGATCACTCTGTAGTTGGACAGGCAAGAGCGATCTCTGCTCCTGAATTCTGGTCTCCTGAATATCGGTGTGACCACAGTGGATTTCCATTTCACAGGGAACTGAGTGCACTGCAAGGAAAAGTTGAAAATATGAGTTATGGGGTAGGAAAGCTCTTCCAGGGTAATAGCTAGTAGCGTCTTGTCAAGTGTATCATCCCCCACCCTGGTTTACGCCTAGAAACTTGTTTATGTATTTTAGGGTAACCCTTACTGAGATGGGTCTGAAATAAAATTTAAGGTGACCTGGGTCCTGGTCCACCAGCTGGTTCATGTCAATACCAGAGCCATGACTGGGCTGTTGAACAAGGTCAGTTGGGATGCAGAAGCTTACAGTAAGACTGTGAAGGCTATACTAAAACAGCTGGAGATCTCAATTGGGTCTAATATCTCCTTCCCATCTATTCTGAGCATTTCAGGTGACCTTTTTTCTTCCTTATCCAGGAGTTCAGAAACATTTTCCCCAAATCTTTTGCCATTACTCCTATTTGGGGTTTGTTGAGCCTAGCAGTATTTAGATTTTTCCAATCTGGTGCTCTTGGTGCATTTGTTACGAGCTTCCCTGTATTTTTTATGCACTCTTTTTGGCCCTCAGTCAATGTCCGGGGGGAAGTGGCCCTGTATCAGCTTGGTACCAGCACTCACTGAGATCTGAGCGTATGGGGCTCGCACTGAGGCTTTATGATTGTTTATATGACCCCCCCTCATCACCTGACAGAATGACGGTGGTCGTGCAATGACCTCAATGCATGTTCAGGTGCGTTCCTGCCCCTGACATGCAGAGGTCTGCTGGCCCTGCCTAAGACCAGGCAGCATGGTTCCAGAATGCCACACCCCCCCAGCCAGTGCTAGGGGTCAGTGGGTGCTGGGTACCAAGCCCCCTCCCTCCTTGGAGAAGACATGCAGTCCCCTGGATGCTCAGCCCCCCCGGCTGATTCTCTGATGTCCAAGGTCTGCTCTTGAACCCCCATCGTCAGCACCGCAAGCGACAGTGCTACCACTGTGGTAGCACTACCACTGCACCAGTGGGATGGCCCGTCCCTGTATTTTTTGAAGGTGCACTGGGGACCCAGATTCTTTGGCCATGGCTCACAGATTATCCCTCTCTTTCATTAGGACCAGAAGTCCTGTGAAGATCCATCCTGTGGGAGTACCTCTCAGCTTTTGTTTTTTAGCCATGACAGATGTAACATGCAATTCAACTTTACTATTTTCTTTGTATAACCCCCGTTATTTTGGGGGTGCTTATTGCTCACCTTTAGGGTCTCCATTCCCCTTCCCCCGGTGCTTAGGGACGTTTAGCACACTGTTAAAAGTGTTTTTCTGCTTGCCACCAGGTGGGGAAAGCAGAGTTTTTTCCCTATATAAGAGGGGAGATAGGTTAGAATTGGTGTTGTCAAGGGAGAGGGCTAGGAGACTGCTCGGGCACTGTGGTAGGGCAGTGTGAAGTGGGGACTCCCCCCCCTTCTTTAGGAAGGTCGTCAGCTTCAGCAGTGATGCACTAGGTCCCTGGGTGGGCACCCAAGAGAGGTCATCAAAGAGGCAGTTTGCAGTTGCTTGGGTCGTGGGTCCCTGGGGGACTGGGTGATGACAGCATCCAGGGAGTAAGTTGTGGGAAGGTAGTGCAGGCCCCGGGGGATGTATTTGGGCCCAGGTTGGTAGTATAGTTTCTTGAACCATCAGGGCTGCAGAGGTAGTGGCAGGGCCTCTGCAGGGGGTCAGAGCCTGGTGGCAGGGTCCCAATTCCATTCCCCACATAGCAGGGTGGCTTGAGAGGAAAGAAGGTGGAGCGGGTGCGGCCTTCACTCAATTTGGGACCTGCTTGGAGGGGTGGGTCTTGAGGCTCTGGGATAGAGTCCCAGGGCATGTCGTCAGGCGTGGGATATTGAGACTATCACCCTGAGGCCTTTTAGGCTGTGGCCCATATTGTTGCACAAATTGGGCAACGCAGGAGAAATTTAAAGAAATGGTGCCACTGTGACTGCTGTTTTGGGAGGGTTTCAACTCCAAGAAAGGGGATTTGGAAGCCATCTAAGAGGGAGGGAAGCCATAGGGACCAGGTTGGTCCAGGACAAGGGGTCTGAGTGAGGCAGACTGCCAGGTTTGGGAAGAGGCAGCTGAGGAATCAGCAGGCTGCAGAAGAGGTTGTGTCAAAGTATGGGAGCATTTGGGATGAGGCTGAAAAGTCTGCCTAGAGATTTTTGAGTCGAGGCAGACATTTCAGGTACTTACCAGTGCCAGAGAGAAATGGGAGATTCTCGCTTCCTGTTCAGTAGAGTAATTTTGGTCCTGAGTAAAGGTATTGCTGCTTTAGTCTGCATTGTAGCAGAAAATCCCCATGCCTAAGTATGCCCGAAATTTCCCTCTTCAAAATCAGATTATGTAAAAAGGTTAGTCCATGGAGCTGTGTACAGTATTTTTCCTTTAAGAAATTGGGACCCCTGAGCCCTGTTAATCATTTATGGGCTCAGGAGAATAAACCTTATTTGTTTGGGAGAAAACTGGAGTCCAGTGTGATTAACTGTACAAGGATCAAAATGAAATAATCAATCCTTAGTTTTTTAGGAGTTCCGTGGGTTCCTTTGGGGCCTCAAAGCAATCTAGTTATCCTGGGCCCTCACACTCTGGGCCTGGGGGGTGGAGTTCCAAGAAGCCCAAAGATGAATTGGCCAGGGTCCACTCTCCTGGTTCCAGCTGCCGGGGGGAAAAAGAAAATGTCACTGGGGCACCGAGACGTGTGGCTAGAAGATATCTCAAGGTAAAAGCATTTTAGTTCTCATTCTATCGCTCATTGAAATGCTTGGTGAGATTCTATGTCTTGGACCCCCTTCCCCAGAACAACTGTCCCCTAGATGTTTGGGAAGAGGGGATGCTACATTTGTAAAACATTTTAGTTGATGTGGGAGGTAGGCTGGAATTGAGATTGCAGTTGTTTTCAAATTTGTTGGCTAGAGAAGCAAGTCAGGTGTGGGCAGCAAGGGTTCCTTTTTAAAAAAAGGTTTTAATTAATTTTGTGGACATGTAAACAACAAAGAAAACTATGCTGCAGCTATGTAACTCACACAGTCATACAGTGAATAAAAAAAACAAGAGGGTTGACTTGTCTGGTAGGTAAGATGTCGGACAACAGCTCATGGGACAAAATCATTACATTTTGCCATAGTATATAGAACCCACCTACGCCATAAAAGCTCAGATGCTGGTGACTGGTATTATACTTGGGCTGTAAGCTTTTCTATTGCATGTATATCTATTGTAAGGTTCTGCCATTGTATAATCATGGGAGGGAAATCGGACAGCCACAATTTTGTTATTGCTTTTTTACTTAATAGTATGCAAACCAAAAGTCATTTCCTAATATACAGCTGTCTGTGACCCTCTGGCATATCCAAAAATAGTATCCGCTGGGGGGTGAGCTGTAAAGTGGGAGAAAACAGCTCTCTCAACTCCCATTGCAGGTCTGCCCCCTAAGTTTAGGGCAGAACCACATAATGCAGGTGCGTGAGGCCCTAGGTTATCAACATTGTCACCAGCAGATGAGGGTAATCTGGGAATCAAATATGGCCTGCTGAACTTGGGTATAAAAGAATCTGGTTACATATTTCCAAGCATATTCCTTCCAGACATGGGAGGAAGCAGGTTTATGTATATAACATAGATGCAATTCCCATTTGTTAGTAGTGATCTCTAGAGTCAAGTCTGCTTGCCATCTGATCTGTAAATAGTCTACAGTTCCCCCTCCTAGTTCCTACAGGGCCTTATATAGATTAGAAATTAAAGAGTCAAGAGGAACTCCCTCCATGATTTGATAGGTATACAGTATTATCAGAGAAATGGGATGATCTGTTGTGCATTTCACTTTCTGTTTCTGGAGAATGCTTCTCAGCTGGGAGTACTAGTAAAAATCATTAGGCTGCCAGTGAAATTTGGTTATTATAGTCAGGAATCAATGATGCCCATTCCCTGTATGGCATGAAGGGGAGAAAGAGTTCCAGTCCTTCAACTGATCTAAAAAAGGAGTCAAGTTGAGTGGGTAAAAAGTTCCTGTTACATGCTAAAGGAGTGAGGAGATAGCTAAAGGGGAGAACCTCAGAATGTGCTAGGGTGGAATGCCAAGCCTCCAAATAGGTGAATATAAAGCTATTATCTATGAGTAAGATATGCATTGGTGATTGAGGTTGTAGCACTTCCTTGGTAATGAGGAGTAAGTATTTCTGTCATTTAGGGGCTTTCATAGGGCCTTATACTGAGGAGAAAGCCAATAAAGTACAGTATGGATTTGCGCGGCCCTATGATATTTACCAAAGTAGGGAAAAGTCAAACTGCCTTTGGATTTTGGAAACTGTTAAGGTTGGATATCTTATCCGAGGCTGACCACCTGACCACAGAAACTGAGAACTCATCCTATTCCATAAATAAAGATGCTGTCCCTGCAGGGGTTCTGGAAAGGGGCTGAGCCAGGTAAAGGATTCTAGGGAGGATATTTATATGGATACAATCCACTCTTTGAATAAGATGGATATCTATAGTTTTCCAGTGGTTTAAGTATGGCTGAACAGCTTGGGTGAGTGGTAGGCTGCAGGCAGTTCACATTATACAGCTGGGAGATATCTGTTGTAAGATGGACACTAAGATATTTGAAGGAGGACATATTCCATTTCAGTGTAAACTGAGCTCTGATTTGAGGGGACGGTGATAGTTAAAGTGCAAAACTTCTGTCTTTGTGGTATTGATTTTATAACCTGCACAATTTCCAAAGTGAGTTAAGATGCTCCAGAGGGAAGGGAGAGACCTGTCTGGATTGGTAACGTAAATCAGAAGATCGTCTGCATAAAGAGCAAATTTCTGAGGTTTACCTCCAAGAGTGAGGCCGTGCACTGCAGGGGCCTGTCAAAGGGCTTGGGCTAAAGGGTCCAAATATAATGCAAAAAGTAATTGGGAAAGGGGACAGCCCTGTTTCGTTCCTCTATATAAAGGAAACGGGGAGGATATTTGGCCATTAATTTTAACATAAGCTTTAGGGGCCCCATAAAGATTCCGAGTAGTAATAAATTAGAGGGGAATCCAAACTTTTGCAGTGTGGCAAACAGAAAGGGCCATGCCACCCAGTCAAAGGCCTTCTCAGCATCCAAGTTCAACAGTAAAAAAGGTGTTTTAGACCGGCTGGCATGGTAGAGAATATGGAGAGTTCATTTGATATTATCTTGAGAGTGGTGCATGGACAGAGCCTGTTTCATCTTGGCTAATTAACTGAGGTAAGAGTTTATCGAGTCATACAGCCACTAACAAGGAAAAGATCTTATAGCCAATATTCAGAACAGACATAGGTGAGTAAGAAGAAGAATAAAGACTGTCATCCTTATGTGGTTTTAATATGGCCGAAATTGTATCTAGGTTCCAGGAAGGGGGAGAGGTCTTACCATCCGACACCCAAAAACAGGCATCTAACAGCAGAGGTGCCAATTGCTCTTTAAATTGTTTGTAAAATTCACTGGTGTACCCATCCGGTCTTGGGCTCTTATTAATATTAAGCTGGCTAATGGCAAAATCTCTTCTCATGTTATAGGTGTCTTAAGAGTCTCCAGATGCTGTGGTGCTAAGGAGGGAAGTTTCAATGGGGCAAAAAAGGTAGCAACGGTGTCCAAATTCAAGGATTGTTCAGGGGTATAAAGGTTCTCATAGTATTTATGAAAAGTCTCTAAAAGGTATCTGAAATGTCCTGTGTAAAAGCTGAAACCTACTGTCCCAGGTATGGGTAACTGCAGTAGTAGCCATTTTAAGAATGCTAAAATGTTAATAGCTCGAGAGCCTTCCTCATAATTTCTTTGACGTAAGAAGCGCATTGCGGCTTCTGTCTTAACATTCAGTAAGGTTTGAATTTCTGCTCTAATTTTAGTTAGAGCAGGGGCAACAGATTCATCCCCCTTCATATGTTTTTCCTGGAGGTCTTTCAGAGAACTTTGCAGTTTATCTAATTTTTTCAGTGTGTTGTTTCTTAAGACGAGAGGCATATTTGATCAGCTCCTCACATAAAACTGCCTTCAGGGTTTCTCACAGGATACGCGGGTCAACTATGGGGTCTTTGTTATCTACTACTATTTGTTAGATATGCTCCTTGAGAAAAGTTTGCAATTCTTCAATATTATTTATACAATGGAAAGAAAAAATCCTGGGCTCTGATTGGTCAGTCTTGGGCTGGACTCGTGATGTTATCCCAGTACAACATCATGGGTCTAGTCTCAGCCTCATTGTGAACCTGCAGATGAGCATTTTATGGAGCTTTTGATTGATTGTTTCATCTTCTCTTAAAAAACAAAAATATTTTCCACACAAAAACATCTTTAAAATTATTTTTTTTATTCTGTATAACAACGAGCCATTGTATAATAGCAATAATGCCCTCCAGGGTATGTGTCGTTTAGGATAACGTCATGCCTCAGTCGTTGGACACACTCGGCCTGCAGCCTCATGCCCAACCACCTGAGGCGTGACGTTATCCCAGCACGACACACACCCTGTCGGGCATTATTGCTTAAGTAATGAATTGTTAAACCTCCATAAGGTAGAGGGTCTGCCTGTCCTTAAGGTCAGAGTTAAGAGCAAAGGAACATGATCCGACAAAGAAATGGGAAGAATATCACACTTAGAGACTATATGCTGATGTTTTTTAGAAATACGGAGTATGTCTATGTAGGTGTAAATGCAGTGTGGGGCTGAGTAATGGGTATATAAACAGGTATGGGGGTTCAGAAGGCGCCAAACATCCAGCCACGTGTATGTCTTGAATATGTTTTAGATCTTTTCACTACTGCAGAAGCTCTAGGCGGTTGGGGGTTAGAGGCATCCTACACATTGTAGGCCATATTATGGTCCCCACCTATGATAAGAATGCCCTTCTGTAGTTCCAGCACCTTTTATAGTAGGGAATTAATGGCCTGGGTATCAGTTCCCGGTGGAAAACAGAGGCTAATGAGTGTAATCTCTTTAACAATATAAGTTCCAGCAATCAAAGCCAATCTGCCCTGAGAATCAGTGTATGAGTTTGCCACCCAAAAGACAGTTGTTCTGGGAATTAATACGGTGGTGCCTTGTCGCTTGCCCTTCCCATAGGAGGAAGCTATGACTAAGGAGAAGCCAACTCATTATAATTTGACATACTCCTCACTAGAAAGGTGCATTACTTGTAAAAACATAGAAGTGGGGCATACTTTTTTAATTTCAGTGAGTACCTCATTACATTTAATGGGGTTATTTAACCCATTTAAATTTAAAGTAAGAATTTTAGTTTTACTTGAGTCTGCCATAGATGGGAAAGTGTCTAGGTAAATGATCCCCTACTTGGTCCCCCCACCAGCCCAACACAGAACCAGAACCTATAAAAAGCCCAGCATGCAGCCCAAGTACCTCCGTCTACAGCCAGCAGGAGGGAATCCCAGAGGATAAATCCTAAATACCACAAAGGAGATCATAGTAAACAGGCTTGAAGCTGCTGTCCGACAGTGCATATAAAGTTTGTGCAGCAAAAAGCTGGCCCACCGCCGGCCCGGTGGCGCAGAGGGTTGAGGCATCTAGCCTTACCTCACTTCACACCGGCGACCCAGGTTCGGGAACAACCTCGGGTCATCGGGAAGCCGGCTGGGGGTGGAAGGGTAGGAGCAGGATGGAGCCACCTGCGGCAGCTCTCCTCTCCTGGGGTGGATGCTGTCCCTCCCATAGTCCTGTCACCACTGGGTGCAAGTCTGGTGGTGGCACAGATGGAGAGGGCAGTTAATAGGGTGAGGCACTCAATCATTTTAATTTAGATTAACAAAAGAAAATGAAAAAAAAGTGGAAAAGAAATCCCCCTGAGGGACACTGTTACGGTGTCCTTCCTGAAGAGATGAACCCAGAAGTACAAAGTCTCCAGCTCGCAACCGCTGGTAGCAGTGACATTCACTTGCCAGTCCCAGAGTGCCTCCAAAAGTGTAAACATTTTTTTTCAGTCGCTGGTGCTCACAGTGCACTCCACAGGCACTGCAATGAGCCCCTACGAAAGAGAGAACAATGGGCCGTCACCAGTAATCACAGTTCATTTTCCCTACTTAAACAAAAAAATATATTTTCTAAGTGCTCCCCAACCCATGACCCAGCACTGACCGCCTCTGCCCTGCCGCTCTATTCAACCTGTTACCATAGCAACACAGAACTATTTTGCTTGGTGCAGGAATAAAACCAAGAACAACTATTAAAAACACAAGTTTTTCTTAATTTTTTTTGTCACAAAACCTGGAGGGCCATTGTATAATATCAATAATCCACTCCAGGGAGTGGGTGAAGCAGGGGTTTACCAATGCCAGGCATAGTTTGCTCACTTGGCCAGAGGCCTCGTGACCGAATCGTACCAGGTGTGGGTAAACCCAACATCACCCACACCCTGTCGTGGTTTATTGCTTAAGTAAAATATGGTTTACACATGTTCAAAAAAAAGGACTGCTCAGCAGTGAAGAGTCTGCAACCCAGATCAATGGGCATTTGGAACACAGGCATTTCAGTTAGCCCCCTACAGCCAGAACTGACCTTCCACCACAAATATGGCTGCTACCTTTACACTGTAAAAAACACTTCAACTGGGCCCTAAAAATAAAACTACCTTAAATAAAAAAATAAAACAAATGTATTTGTTGTTTCCCTGACTATCACACTCTCCTTACATACATAAAGAAATTAGAAACATTAAGTATCGTTTATAGTTTTCACTACAACTGTTTCTTTGCTGACAGTGAAAAATCCTCCTTCTATCTTTACCTGCTCATCAGGGAACTCCCTTCTTCTTGCCCTGACAGTGAGATAATTGTGTCTCTGGCTGTAACAAAGGCCTTTGTTGTCTGTGTGTACAGAGTGTCAGGAGAGAAATATTCTGCCAGTGGAACTGAGCAGAATTTTGAATCCATGTATTCCATGGTAAACATTCCCAGGATAAACATTCCATATACTGAATGTGGAGAACAACAGAGAAAAAAACAAGAAGAAAGTAAGCAGTAATACATAGAGGATAATGGCTGGGGATTGGGTGATAACCATGCTGTAATCACCTCGAGTGGTTGCTAGGGCAACATGATAAACCTCGAGAGCGCAGCTCGAGAAGTTTACTGTAGTCCTAGCAACCACGAGAGGTGATTTCAGTGTGGTTGTCACCTGATCCCCAGCCATCATCTTTTATAGTGTATGGTCAAAAAAACACTGTTTGCATTCTATGTGTGAGAATTATGGAACTCTATTGCATTCTTTTTTGTTATGCCACTGTTTGGAAGTTCCGAAGTGTGGTTAACAACTTTTAACATTCTAAACAGTGCATAACAAAGCTGTGTGACTGCTGATTATGGTGGTTAATAGGCACTTACCATACATTATAATGACATAATCAATGATATCACTTGCAGTTGGTGGAAGGACTATTTTATCACAAACGCCACAAGTAAATCTATTTATCTACATATAAACATGCTTTTCCCAACAGTAAAAAGTAAAAATGAAGCTGCCAATTTTATAAACGCAATAAGGCACTCAGGGATGTGTGTAAAACATATTTTACAGCACGTCCAGGAGCTGAAGTCACATGGCCTTTGGCCTCATGCCTTACTACGCCTCTGGCCGTACTGTAAAATATGTTTTACACACACACCTTCATGCCTTATTGCTTACTTAAGCAACAGCCTACTTATTCCTACCCCCCCACCAGATTTGCCTTATGTCTGTCCCATTGCATTCTTGAATTCCCCCACTGTTTTTGACCCCACAATCTCCTCAGGAAGGCCGTTCCATGAGTCCACCACCCTCTCCATGAAAAAATACTTAATCACGTTGCCCCTGAGCCATCCCCCATCTTCAAATTGTGCCTCCTTGTTCTTGCAGATCTCTTTTTCTGAAAGATGCTACCCTCCTGGACTTTGTTGATTCCCTTGAGGTACTTGAAAGTTTCTATCACGTCCCCCCTCTCCCTCATTTCCTCGAGGGTATACATATTAAGCTCCTTTAGTCTCTCTTCATGTGGCTTCTGGTGCAGACTCTGCACCATTTTAGTTGCCCTCCTCTGGACTGCCTCCATCCTGTTCATGTCCTTGCAGAGATGGGGTCTTCAGAACTGCACACAGTACTCCAGATAGGGTCTCACCAACTGTCTGTACAGATGGCTAACAATTTCCTGTTTTCTACTGGTGATGCCTCTTCCTATATATCCCCGTATCCCCCCAGTCCTGCTTACTGCCTTCTCACATTGCTTGTTTACCTTTAGGTCATCTGATATGATTACCCCAGGTCCTTTTCCATGTTTGTTGTTGTTATTACCGCCACCTCCATTATGCACTCTACCCCTGGGTTTTTGTTTCCCAGGTGCATGGCTTTGCACTTCTTTGCACTGAATCTAAGCTGCAACACTTTTGACCATTCCTCCAAGCTTGCCAAGTCCCTTCTCATCCTTTCCACCCCCCTTGTGTATCAACCTGTTGCAGATCTTTGTGTCATCTGCAAAGAGCCATACTTTTCCTTCCAGTCCCTTCACAATATCACTTATAAAGACATTAAAAAGGACCGGACCCAGTACTGAACCCTGGGGTACCCCGCTAGTAACCACCCTTTCTTCAGAGTGGACTCTGTTTACTATTACCATCTGTGTCCTGTTGTCCAGCCAGTTTTTTACCCAAGCTACCACCCTGGGATCCACTCCCAGGCTGGCTAACTTGTTTATTAATCTTTTGTGTGGGACTGTGTCAAATGCCTTGCTAAAGTCTAGGTAGGCCATGTCCAAAGCCCCTCCCTGGTCTACTACTTTGGTCACCCAGTCAAAGAAATCTATTAGATTTGTCTGACATGACCTTCCCTCTGTGAATCCATGCTGTCTTGGGTCCTGTGCCCCACTGGTCTCTAGGTATGCAACAGTTCTTTCTTTCAGAAGTGATTCCATCATTTTCCCTACCACTGAGGTCAAACTAACAGGTCTCTAGCTTCCTGCCTCTGCTTTGCTCCCACTTTTGTGAAGGGGAATCACATCCACCCTCCTCCAGTCCTTAGATACCACACCATCTTCCCATGATTTGTTAAAAAGGGTAGTCAGCGGTATCACTAGTTCTTCTCTAAGTTCTTTTAGAATTCTGGGATGAATCCCATCAGGGCCCATTGCTTTGTCCACCTTCAGTTTTAGGAGTTCTTTCAGAACCCTTTCTTCTGTAAATGGACTGGTATCGACCCCCCTATCCAGAGTGCTTCTATTGATTGGATTAGGTACCTCCTGTTCCTCTTCTTTTGTGAATATTGAGCGGAAGTATTCATTCAGTATCCCTGCTTTTTCACTGTCACTCTGCACCCACCCACCCTCGCCTTTATTAAGCCTCACTATTCCTCCCCCGGTCTTTCTTTGCTCCCTAATGTACCTATAAAAGGTTTTATCCCCCTTCTTAACTGAGTTGGCTATTTTTTCCTCTGTTTGGGCCTTTGCTGTTCTGACTGCCTTCCCCAATTCCTTCTGCTTTAACTGGTACAGTTCTCTGTCCTGCTCCTTCTGTGTTTCCTTATACTTCCTGAATGCTACCTTTTTCTCCCTAACCTTCCCAGCCACCTCCTTTGGGAACCGTAGTGTTTATTTCCTTCATTTTGATTTGTTTATTTGCTTCACTCAAAAGCTTGTTGCCTCTGTGATGGCAATTTTGATGTTTTCCCATTGTTCCTCCACCCCTCCTTCTTGCTCGTTTGCTAGTGCATTTCTGAGACACTCTTCCATTTTGAAAAAGTCAGCCCTCCTAAAGTCCAGTGCCCTCACTTTTGTATTGTTTGACTCTACGGTTGTGTTTATTGTGAACCACACAGTTTGGTGATCATTTTTTCCCAGATGGCTACCCACTTCTAAATTTGAGATCCTCTCTCTGTCCCTATTTGAGAGTACCAGGTCTAAGATTGCTCCCTCCCGAGTGGGTTCTAACACTAGCTGCTGAGGCATGCCCCCTGCAGGGCATCGAGAATGACCCTGCTTTTGGATGTGGCTGCAGCAAAGGTGCTCCAGTTAACATCTGGCATATTCAGGTCCCCCATCAACA
This sequence comes from Neoceratodus forsteri, assembly GCA_016271365.2. Lineage (NCBI taxonomy): Eukaryota > Metazoa > Chordata > Ceratodontiformes > Ceratodontidae > Neoceratodus > Neoceratodus forsteri. The sequence continues at coordinate 1,344,992,191 of CM028129.1, read as the reverse complement.
ATATCTCCCCCTTTTCTGCCATCCTAAGGACATCTTCTATCATTTCCTTGCCCATTTAACTCTGCTACGCTAATGTAATTCCTATGCTGTATTTTGTACTGCATCTTACGTCTCATCATTGTAATTCTGAAATGCACCATTTCATCTCACCATTGTATCTACCTATACTGTATAAAAAATGTATAGAAAATTGCATGTACTATTCAATGTTTCCCTATCCCCCACTCCCCCAGGTCACGTCTGGAACCGAGTGGTTCTCCGCTCAGTACGCCTGCCTGGTTAAACTCTTAAATAAATAAATAAATAAATTTCCTCCCCCTGAGACGGAGGTCTGTATACAACACTCGTGTGGATTGTGGTGCCATTTTCTGTCTCCAGGGTAACCCACGGGGTGACTAAAAACCATTACAACATACATATAATATAAAAGGATAACAATACACTTGCACATAGCCATTACAACATACATATAATGTAAAAAGATAACAATACACATATATTCATTGTAAAAAGTCCATTAATGACAGTTGACATTTTGGGCGTGTGTGAAGTCAGTTTAATTACCCCATGGTATTATTTTGTTTGTTTGCTTGTTTTGAACAGTCCATTTGTCTTTATTTAGGTCCTTATTAATTCAACCTTTTTTCATTACCCAGTGTTCTTATTTTTAATTACTTATCAGTTCCAGAACCAAGTGACATCAGTTGAGCTGAAGACTACAATGAAACAGAGTCCAGTGACGTCAGTTGAAAACAAGCTCTGCATGGAACAGTTCATTGCAGGCTTCAGCTCAGGCTCAGCTGATGTTACTGGGTTCCGGAACTGTTAAGAAAATAAAAAAATTTATATTGGCCCCTATGCATTAAGATGCGGGTTGCCTAAGTGCTGCCAATCCGTAGCATGTAGGCAACCCGAAGTTAGAATGCCATGCACTGGAGGTCCAGCGACCCCCATCGTTATTCATGGAAGGGACATGTGCCCCTTTCCTCACTGAATCCCCCAGTCATTCATGCAGCTACATACACGGATGGTCTGGGAGTGTGTCTGGGGGCATTCCTGCACTCTGTGCCATTCACAAAGTGCAGAATACCGGGTGAGGGGTGCACTGGATATGGCAGCAGAGGCCTTGCCATATCCACTGCTTGTTTTCCCCCCTGGATTATACCTGCTGGCTGTGGCAGAAAGATGAATCCCCCTAACATGCTGCCCTAGCCCTCTGGGCAGACAGGGAGGGCTGGGGCAGCCATTCGGGGACTCGCCTGTCATTTTGATACATTTCAGTCCTGTGCCTTCCCAGAATGCCCTGTTCCATGCGGAGCAGAAGATCCACCAGGGCACCAGGATTGGCATCTGACTGGATGCTGGGGGTGGGGCTACAAACAGGTGCACGGCAGTGGCCAGCATGTGTGCATGCCAGCCACTGTGTGCCTGTCTGGGGGTGTGGAGCTATGTGGGTCTGGTATACCCAGCCCATCAACTGTGCACAACCTTATTATATGGTTAACAATGCTGCACTCATATGGGGCTGTAAATAAGGAAGAAATAGGACTATTTCAAAATGAACACATGAAACAATACACTGGAATGATTAAACAGCCTGCACACATACTGAAAATAACAATTATATTAATAAATGTAAATAACAGGTTTATGTTCCCTTGAACAAGCCACTCTGTTGAATCCCTTGAGGTGCTTAAGATACTCTAGCATATTTCCCCCTTCCCTTATGGTCTCAAGTGAGTACAAGTTTAACCTGCTCAACCTTTCCTTGTAAGGCCTTCCCTGCATACCATGTATTATTTTAGTGGCCCTCTCTGCACCACTTCCAGTTATTCTCTGTGCTTCTTAAGATGGAGGCTCCAAAACTGCACACAGTATTCTAGGTGCAGCCTTACCAGGGATCTATAGATGGTTGGATCCCCTCCAGCCTCCTATCTACTGGTGAAGCCTCTGCCAATGCAGCCCAACATCCTCTTGATCATAGCATTATGTAAGTGATAAGCCATGACAGGGTGTGCATTATAGGATTTTAAGGCACACTCCAGGAGTGTAGTAAGTCACGAGGCTGAAGGCTGAGTGTCCTTACACCCCTGGGAAGTGCATTACAGTCCTATGATGCACACCCTGGAGGGGCTTATTCCACTTATAAAATGGCTCTAAGTAGTTTTTTTTTTTTGAGGAAAATGTGATTTGGTACCCGACCGTGCGTTCATACAGATTTAATGCACAGTCAGGTGACACCTCTTGACCAATGAAATTTCTGGATTTTTTCTTGTCATTTTATAAGCCTTATTGGACTGAGCTGATGTCTTGAGAACCTAGCAAATGATGATCTCAAGGTCCCTTTCTTCTCTTGTTTGGTCTACTCTGACACTAAGGGAGTATGCCACAACATACACACTCGCCAGCAGGGGGAAACAAACTAAAGTTCAGTGCCAAAGCAAACAAAGCTGGCCAGCATGGCATCTTCCATTTGGGCTTGGCTGATTATTTAACTCTGATCCAGTGGGTTTTGTTTGTTGTGTAACAGACTTGTTTCATGCGTGTGAGGGGAGGAGGGGGTGGGGACCTGCAGCAAGCGATTATCAAAGGCTGCTGAGAAGCTCAATTAGGTCCATGGCACAGCTGGTGCTTGAGATTGGTCGCTGGGTTAGGTAGGGGTGTGGCTAGCTCAGCTGTAGTAAACTTAAATGTCCTGAGAGGCTTCACCATTTGGCCTGGTCAGAATACAGCAGCCAAGAGAAACCGAAGACAGAAAACTGAAGATGGGCTGAAGACTGCAGAAACTGCAATCTGGCAGCCAGGAGCAGCTCGACTAGAGAAGCGCAAGCAGCATATGGCAGCTGAGCACTTGGTCCCGACTCCTGGTCCTAGTTGCTGTCATCAGCTGTAACCTCACCAGTGGCGGTTGCAATATCCGTATTCCCCCAGGACAGGTTGCAGAGCTCTCAGGATTCACTTACTCTGGCTCAGGAGAGGGAGAACTGGAGCAGCTAAAAAAAGGTCAGTGACATCAGTCCACTTGTTCAGCAGTGTGGTTATGGATGGTATAGACTGCTGCTACGTAGGCATTAACTAAAAGTTCTAGCAGTCTGTTGTAACTGTGACTTAGGAGGCAGTATAGGGTAGTGGTTAAGGACACTGAGTTGCAAACCTGGAGACCTGGGTTTGAATCCCAACAGCCCCAACTTTCATGCGTACTGTGTGACCCTGAGCAAGCCACTTGACTTCCTTGTCCTCTCAGGTTACACCTGGAAACAAGATCTGGCTTAGTGTGCCTTTCTTGGTTAAACAATTTCCCCTTCCCTGACTGTTATGCCAAACAGAACATATTATGACCAAAGTAGATGTTCAGAACTCACACTGTTTAAGATGGTAAATTTTAGTCTTATTGCTTTTGAGCAGGGGGAATGAAATTACTGCTTATTATACAGTATTCCACATTACCAATATTCAGTTTGTTTCCCTTGAATGCCCTAGAACTTTTTTATGCAAACTGCTTAAAAATGCAGTAGCTATAATTAGTTATAAGGAGACTGTGCACCTTAGTTGATTTTAGAAATTATAGTCACACCTATTTTGGCAAAGCGGGTTAACTGCCATTTGTAGTATTGTTACTCAGAATTTGCCAGACTTTTATTTTCTTTCTAGTTACAACAAAATATAAGCAGCTCTGGTCAGAGCCGAACTGGCTATGGAGAGCTTTGGGGGTGATTTTACCCATTATTTCTAATGAATTTGCAAAATGCAGATCTGTTGATAGGCAGTTTCAATGTGGTCTTCCTTTTACACAAATTTTACAATGTATTTTCCTAGAATATGCCTGCTGATTGCTATATATTTAGCCTAGATAGTTCTCTACTCTACATAACATTATGCTGCATTACGTAAAATCAGAGCACACTGAAAACAATATTTTACATCTGGTCTAGGCTACCCTGAATAAATACATTATAAAAATGATAAAATCATGACCCCACTGAAAACAAGATATTGCCTCTAATCTGGGACATCCTGAGTAAATACTGTACAGTGCAAAAATGTGTAAATGAAGATCCCTCTGACAATGAGATGTGGCATTTCCCCTGCGCTATCCAGGATACAAAATATAGGATAAGAAATATTTAAAGGAAATCTACTGTAAACTGAACTTAATTGTGTTCACTGACATAACAGTTTCTTTATTGTTTTATAACATTAGATTGCAGCATTTACTGTGTAACCTTTTAATTCCACTGTATTTTTATTTCTGCACTATTCGCTGGTCACTAAGTATCCGTGAACATTAAGTGCACGCGTATATTTATGTAGCGCTTACTTTAAACCTCTTTTGTCCATATCCAATTTAAGCACTCGCCATGCGTTGTTAAGTATTCAGCAGCTTGTTGTGGTAAAACAGGTAGCCAAACATCTAACATCTAAATCGAATAACGTGATACTCTATTAGTTCACGTGATTCTATGTGCTATCGGTTCTGTTCCGTTCTCCATTTCGCAAGTACGTGTGTAGGGAAACTGAACAAAACTAAAATTACAGGGACTGGACTTACTGGATTAAAGGATTGTTCAACTCACATATCCAACTCACAAAGTGGGCACAACACGGCACATCATTTCAAAAAGTGAGTGTCCTGTGTGAATGTACGAACAGTGAGCGGGGGCGGGGTAGCGTCCATGCTTATGATGGGTCGTGGAACCATGGAGTCAGTGTGGCTTGTAGAAAAAAAACTGTGGGAGTAAACCAAATGAATGCCCATGCCTTTGCTTATGCTATGGCTCTGCGTTTTGAGGGTGGTGGTGTTGACTGGCTGAGAAGTGATTGTGCAATGTTTTTGTGTTTGTGTTCACATTTAAAACCAAAAAACTTTATTAAACTTTATTGAAGTTGAAAAAAAAGGAAAAAAAGGAGAAAAAATCCAGCTCTTCTTCTGTCTTAGTAGTTTAGGCACTGAGCATGTGCCTCTAAGATTCCGGCTTTGCGGAATCCGCGGATGATCTCATCTTCCTTTTCGCCAACTCTGTTTATGCTGTCCACCAGCCACTGGGCATGCTTCACTTTTAGGCTCTGCATTCATAGGTCAGCTTATGCTCTTCCACTTTGAAGATGGCCTGACACGGCATCAGCATACCATGTGGTGAAATGTTGCTTTAATTCATCTTTAAGCAGCTTGTTCACCATTAGATCAAGTGGCTGCAATAAGTCAGTGCATAAGGTGGGAACAAAAGTAGGGACAATTTCATTTTGCTCCAGGCATTGCAGTACCTCTTCAGTGGTGTGACCCCTGAACAAATCCATCACCAGCAGTGATCTCTGTTCATGGGGTAGGTCCATCTGCAGCTTGATTTTTTTAATGTGCAGGACAAGCACCTCCATGATGAACTGCTGCATTGTTACTCTGTTTGCCCAATGCTTCTCGGAATGGCTTATTAACCAGCCAACAGGGAATGTGAAAGCAGGGTGGCAGTTGTCAGTCTTTCCCTTATAAATGATCTGGGGAGGTAGAAGTTCACCAATCATTGATACTGCAAGCACGACTGACACCTGCCTCTTATCACCCAGCCCGCAGACCTCTACCTGCTTTGAACCGACAGTTGCCAAGGTCCACTGGCTACATGGCACTAACTGTACGCCAGTCTCATCTAAATTAAAGATAAGGGCAGGAGGGATCAGTTCTTGCCCACAAGCAGTAGCCACCCTACCCAGGAATTTAGCCTTCAAGTCTGGGAAGTCGAGTGGTGTTTTTCTAGCAGCTTTGGTCGCCTTGTGTTTAGAATACCCCATGCGACTCAGAAGCTTCCAGGACCACTGCCTTGTAAATGTAAGATGCCCACCATTCTCAGACAGCAGGTCAGGGTTGTGTGCCTTGACTACCCCAGATGCTATGGCCGATACCACACGAGCATTCACAACTGCCCCCTCTGATCTAAGGCTTTTAACAATTTTTCTCAGCTCCTCCTCAACTTCATCGAGGAGCAATGCAGGACAGCCACAGGGTTTAGTGGTCAGTTCAGGAGCCAGTTTGGTGGGGTTGGGGGTTTTGCTAAGCTCCGCAAGGTAGTCCTTCTTGAACCCACGCACAGTACTCTCGTTTATGCTGTTTGAGTACTTCTTGCAGTAGTAGCGAATGGCATTCATAACACTGTTCTCCACTGCATACTTGCCAACCTTGAATCGAACACCTGCAGTGTATTTTGTGTATTCTGTCCGGCGCTTCTTTGGTACAGGACCAGAGATGTCAGTAGCGAGTTCGGTGATCACTGCCTCGGCAACCTGCAGTGGGACTGCAGCAGTCTGGCTAAGACCTTCAGCACTCAGGGGCTCACCGGATAAGTCTCGCTTGACAGCAGGCTTTTTGTTCAACCAGGATAAGAAAGACATCTTAGTAGTCAGTCAGTAGTAGTCTGCAAAATGATGGAATACAGTCGGAATACAGTTGCTGGTATTGTCTTTATTTTTTAGACTTCCGGGTACTGTAATACCGCGAATATGAGATTACGCTAAATTTCTCAAGTAGTACCATCATGCAGAAATTCACCTGCGTGGATATTTTGCGTTATACAGTATTTTGAATATTGTGGCCATGAGGATGGTGTATACAGTGTGTGTGTGTGTGTGTGTGTTTGCTGTAGCGCAATATATTTTTCCCCCAAAAAGCATAGTAAAAAAATTCCTGCTAATTGCTATATATTTCACCTGGATAGTTCACAGAAGACCTGGCATATGTCTGAGACAGTGCTAATCAGATAGTATCTTAAGAGGTTAATAAAACTGTAAATCTTTTTAGATTTGCTGGGAAATGGTGATATTTATGAGGTATGAATCTTTCTTGAAAGACAATACCTGCCCAACTGAAGCTTGTAGCATGAACATGTTTAAATGCTAAGTATTTAAATGTGCAAGCTGTTGCATTTCGAAGGGGATAAACACATCTCCAGTTTAACAGGCAACCAATATTTAACAAGCTGTTTCAGTTTCCTAATGGCCATCTGATAAGCAGCTTGGAATTGTCTCCAACTTTCTAAACAGAAAGAAGGGAGTATTTTATTTCAGTCGGCATAGTGATTTGTAGATGTGGACGGATACATTGAAAACCCCAAAATATGTGTTCCTCGATACTCCATTTTTCCAGCTATAGACAGCAAGATGGCTGTAGGCTCCGCCCACAGCCATAACAATAAACTAAGCTGAATATATAATGTGTTCTTATGCATTTCAGTGTCTTCCCTAAACCCTGAAATGTCACCGATCACATTTTATGTTTGAAAATGTTTTGAAATGCTTAGGAATTGAGTTAGGTAAAATGATCAAGGTGTGTGTGCGTGTGTGTGTGTGTGTGTGTGTGCTGGGGAAGGCATAAAGTCCAAGTACAAGTTTGGGAACTGCCTCAGAGGCTGAAAGGCAGACAGGAATGAAAATAAATATTTTATGTTCAGTTCACCTCCAAAAACAAACAACTGGTAAAAACACAAGTTTGATCAACTGCTCTGAAATGGACTGTATATTGTCTAGATGTGGTATGGCATTTGAAAGGAATAATGAGGGGAGGTTTTTAAAAAGTTTGATTTATGTTTCTCCTCTCCTGAGGTACTAAAATCAGCCTTGTTGTTTACATTTCTTTTTTTCTGAAGTGTGTCTTCTACAGTGGTCATAGTACTTCCCAGTGCTAAGTGCACTCTGAGCAACCAATCCTGATGAAAGTAAATGAGACAAAACTGTAGCTATCCAGCTAGTCTACTGTATGATTTGAAAAAGTATATGGAGTGAGATCAGGTTTCCCATTGTGCACAAATTCTGTTTTATGGAAGGTTCTTAAGTACCCATGCTGTTTCATTCTTGGGTGAACAAACTAACATTGCTTGGTGTCCAGTGGTCCCTCCTGCCTCTCAAACACCCATTGATGGTATTTAGGTACATGATGGGTAATAGGGACCACCGGACACCAGGGATGATTACCTAAATACTGTCGGGTGTTCAGAAGGCAGTAGTGACCACTGGACACCAGGGATGATTACCTAAATACTGTTGGGTGTTCAGAAGGCAGTAGTGACCACTGGACACCAGGGATGATTACCTCAGTACTGTCGGGTGTTCAGAAGGCAGTAGTGACCACTGGATACCAGGGATGATTACCTAAATACTGTCAGGTGTTCAGAAGGCAACAGTGACCACTGGACAATGGGGATGATTACTTAAATACTGTTGGGTGCTGGGGAGGCAGTAGTGACCACTGGACACCAGGGATGAATACTTTAATACTGTTGGGTGTTCAGGAGGCAGTAGTGACCACTGGACACCGGGGATGATTACCTCAATACTGTCAGGTGTTCAGGAGGCAATAGTGACCACTGGACACCAGGGATGATTACCTCAATGCTGTCAGGTGTTCAGGAGACAGTAGTAACCACTGGACACTGGGGATGATTACCTCAATATATGTCAGGTGTTCAGGAGGCAGTAGTGACCACTGGACACCAGGGATGATTACCTCAATACTGTCAGGTGTTCAGGAGGCAGTAGTGACCACTGTTCCAAAGTACCACTGGACACCAGGGATTATTACCTCAATATTGTCGGGTGTTCAGGAGGCAGTAGTGACCACTGGACACCGGGGATTAATACTTTAATACTGTCGGGTGTTCAGGAGGCAGTAGTGACCACTGGACACCGGGGAATACTTAAATACTGTCGGGTGTTGGGGGGCAGAAGGGACCACTGGACACAAGGGATGCTTACCTAGGTACTTTCAGGTGTTTGGAGGCAAAGGGGACGAGTGCTGCCTTTATGTTCTTTCTACACAGCATACTAATTTGTAGAAAGGCATCACTATGGCCTTTCAGCATTCCTTCTTTGCCTTTGGATTTAAACACGCTATTTATCTTGCAATCTGTTCTGCACAGGGTATAAGCTTCCATCTGAACTCTACAAATTGCAGTTGTACAGAAATGAGGTATTCAAGCTATGTCTTTGAAGAAAGCATTTTATAATTGAATCTTCACACACTGCATAATACTGATGACTAGAAGGGTTCATTTCAGCTATTTCTAACGCTAATCCTCACTTGTGTACATAGTCATCTTATTTTTGCATCCTGTTTTAGTGTTTCTTCAAGCCTGTGAAGACTGTTATTACCCTAGTAGTGTTCATCCCCATACCTCTTCCAAAATTTGAGACTAGGAGGCCTTCAATAGCAACTACGTTGCTCTGCTCGCATACTGACTGTGTCTGGTTTCCTGTACACTTGCAGTGGTCTGTCTTCTGTCTGTGTTGCTACCGTGATTTCTGACTATGGCATGTGTAGTTGCTGGGCATAATTAGTGCATACTGTCACCCTCCAAGCCTCCCACAGTGCTCTCTCACCAACACAGGCCTGCACAGACTTGAATTAAAAATAGGTTTAAAATGTTTTAATTCGGTATGTATCTGATGGTATGACTGGGGTTGGGGGCGTGGAAGTGTACTGCAGCTTGTAATACAGCCAGTCGAACCATCAAAACATAAGGAATAATGTATGGGTTGCCATATATAATAAGCTTGTGTTTCCATCGAGGGATAGAGATAACAGCATATGGACCTCGACTCAAGAGGTCCATGTTGTTTTCTCAGCCCCAAGATGGAAACACAAAGTGAGTTGTGCATGTTCGCCCATACCTTATAGGATAGGATTTTGTAGAGGGAAGTAATGAGCAGGAGCTGCAAGTGGAGCTAAGCACCAGTACAGACAGCAAGAGAGCTCCATGAAAATGAAAGTGGGCAACCAGCAGGAGTCAGCGTGAGTAGGGAGTGCTCTGAAAATGAAATCAGGCTGACAGGCAGGAGTTAGCACGAGCAGGGACACAGGAACAGTTGAAGACGGAATGTGCACAACATCTTTAGAATGTATACAGCAACTTTTTGAGAGTCACTGAATTTCATACACAATAAGCCCTAACCACATACTATAACTTGGTTTTATTTACTTTTACTCATGCCATGACTGGTGGTTGTTAATGAAAGGTCAGACGTTGGCCCCTGATTGTTAAAGATGTCTTGTTGCTGAGCCATGGGGTCTTGCTCTTGTCAATGAAAATTTTAATTATTTGGGGAGGGGTTAGTTTTTGCTAATGTCAAGACTGGTGTGGCACTGTAACAGGCATTCTACTGAACTCTGCATTTTACTAGTGGGGATATTAATTGTTTGCAATTTGTTAATTGTTATGGGGTGGCAGCTGCAATGGGCACACAGTAGCATAGTTACACAGGGCTGGCAGCGGCTGGTGGCAGTGGCATTGGGTGCACAACAGGAGTGCGGTTATATACACAAGCAAAAGCTAAAGTGTTGATTCTCAGGCAAAAGCTGCAGTGTACAGTGTTACTCTCGGGCAAGAGCTGCAATTTTCTAGAAGACTTCCTTCACTTTACTGAACTGAGGACTGTGCCAATTTCTGCATTAAGGTACATTACATTTTTTAACTTCCTGCATGTCTCTCCTTTCCCTCACTTCATTTAATTATCCTCTGCTATAATTTCTGTGTTTTTCAAAGATGGATTTTTCTGCCCTTTATATTGCAGGATTTGTACAACAGTTTTCATACTTGCAAATCGTTTCTCATGTTTCTCATGTTGTACAGGTAGAAGAAGGCCCTAGGCCCATAAATCTACCTCCCACTCCTAGAGGGTAGAATAATTACAAGTTAAATAACCATTTGTCAATTTCTAATTTGAATATGCAAGGATCATTAATATCAACCAGTTTTTGTGGTAGTGAGTTCCATAGTCTGTATGTATGCACTGTGAAATAATTATCCCTCTTATTTGCTTGAACCGGTTGAACCTTCAGTTGTTTATGTGATCTAGGGCTCGCTGGTCTATTCAACTAGCATATGTTAAATTGTTCTAATAGGTCTTCATCTCCCAATGCCTTATGCAACATCAGAAGGTTGCCCCTCTGCCTTCTGCTCTGAAGGTCCTGTAATTTGAGTGTACTAAGCCCATCGGAATATGGTATCCCTTTTAACCTTGGAATCATGCAGGTTACTCTTCTTTGCACATTATCCAACAGCTTTTGGTCTTTTTGTAAGTATGGGAACCAGAAAGAAGCAACGTAATCAAGGTGGGGACGGACATACGTTTTGTACAGGGAGATAATAAATGTATCTGATCTTGATATAAAGGACTTCTGAATAGATTGGATTAGTCTGTTAGCTGTAAATGTTGCTTTTTTGCATAGGGTAATACCTGTAAAATCTGAATTTATAATGATTCCTAAGTCCGTTTCATTCTCCATAGATTTAAGGGCTCTGCCATTTAGATGATAGTTATATTGTAGGTTTTTCCTTCCTCAGTGCAAGACTGTACATTTATCAGCATTAAAAATCATGTTATTGACTCTACCCCAAGTTTCAAGGGTTGCTAGGTCACTGGTTAGAGCCTGATACTTTGCTTCGTCATCTACTTCTGCGCTGAATTTAGTATCATCTGCAAATTTTAAAATGTTATTATTTACATTAAGATTCAGCTCACTACTGAATATTCCAAAAACAGAAGGTCCTGATACAGTGCCCTGAGGGACGCTGCTAGTAACTGGTGCTTCCCCTGATAGTGTGGTGCCAATCCTAACCTGCTGTGATCTATCCAGCAGCCAGTCCTTAATCCATTTAATGATATATCAGTTGAAGCCAATATCTAGCATTGTTTTGATTATGCCTGAATGCGGAACCTTATTGAAGGCTTTTTTTGAAATCTAGGTAAATTACGTAGACCGGGTTGCTCATCCAAACTTTGACTCACGTTATCATGGAAAGCATTATGGCTGGTGGTGCACAATCTGACAGCCCTAAAATCATGTTGTGTATTTTCAAAAAAGGCCTTTCGATGGGCATCCTCATCTATCCTCAGTTTCAGAAGTCTTTCCATAATTTTGCAGACAAATGGAGACAAGAAAGCAAAAGCAGCAATCAGGATCACAGCTCCAAAATACAAATTGTGCCAGAACAGAGGAAATAGCAAAACTGTCCAGGATGATGTGGTCCTTCCTCACACAACCTTCATCCACCTCAGGCTCAAGGTAATATATATTAGTGTGCACATCTCGCGATTGCTGAGCTACAATCATGTATAGGCCTGTACCTGCAATTTTGAGTTCTGCACCACATTTCTGCTGTCTACCTCCTGCTGTATGGAATGTCTTCGGTACATATGCCCAATGATCACTCCTTCTTGCTTAGCTACCATCATTAGTGATGGGTGAAGTGGCCACAATTTGCTCCGCGAAGTGATTCGCGGAGTGAAAGCAGTCAGAGTGCTCTCACTGGCAGGCGGTACCGCATTATAATGGGTAACGCCAAGTCCATTGAAAACAATGACTTTCGTGCTACTCTGCCTCCACTTCGCCTCACTTCACCTTGTTTTTAAGCTCTAAAGGCGAATTTTGCAGTGATTCATGAGGTTTCAGGTCACATGGGCTCTAGATTGTTCTGCACAGCCTCAGTTTGGGGTAGTGTGTGTGGGAAGCTGTAGGAGACAATCTGCTCTGAGAGCTCTCTGCGATTCAAACCTTCAAAAAGCTGTTAAAAAAGCCTTGTTGAGTCTTTTTTTTTTGATGAAACTTTAGTTCATCGATTATAGGAAACCCTCCTGTGCTCATATCATTGAGCGTTGTTTGTGTATAGATTTTGAATGTTAATGTGCAACATTCAGTCTATGTACAGAGAGACAGTGGAAGTGTGCTTTGGGGGAGGGGTGTGCCTGTGGTGTAGGTAGATTAATTTGGAGAAAAAGACAGTGCTTTCTGTTTTGGTGATATTTTTCTTGTTTAACTGTGTTAATGTACACACAATAATATTTTCAATATTTCTTGCCATTTTTTTGCTGTTTGTTGTGATGCAGCAGTGCATATATTTAGTTTGTTTAAAATATGTGGTTACATTACTGAAGTTTTCAATTTGCTATGCATTACTTAGTGTGTGTGTGAGGATGTGTGTGACGCGTCATCAAATCAGACACCTTTTTATTGTGCCACATAATAATTTCAGCAATGTGAAGCTGCTATCCACTGCAGCTGTGTGATTTGTGTACTTCTTTGTGGTATCTTTACTGGTACTAGTACTAGTACTAGTGACTGTTACTGCAGCAGTGCAGTACACTGCCCCCCTCTGCGTGGCCCGCCCCAACCGGCAAAGGTATTCTTTTCCAGATTTGAATTTCTGATGGTGAGCACTGGTTAGGTGTTGTGCCTTTGTGTCTGCATCTCTTCAGTGCACAGCGCAATCTTAAACTGTCTGTGCATTTGCATCTCTTTAGGGCCCAATCTCCATCTATAACTTAAGTCACAGTTGTTTCTTTGGCTTCCCTTCAGAGTACTGGACAGGTGTGGTGCTTAATTCTGCATGAACATTGTACTCATTAATATGCATTTTTTAAGTCAGGACCATCATCACGTGTCACTCGTGATACAAATCACTTTCTTCATCATCACGGTCACAAATGCAGTCACAAATCACGATTCACGATCATTTACGTTACAAATCACAACATTAATTTTTTTTCTAGTTACTTGGATGTATTGTAAGTCTGTTTTGTAGTATCTCTCCAGGCTTCACCACCCCACCATTGTACTCATTGATATGTGTTTTTAAGTCTGGGAGTTTTGAGCTACAGCTCATCTGGGCCTGGGGAAGTACAGCCATAGGCATTCATGTTTCTTAATCATCACGGTCACAAATGCAGTCACAAATCACGATTTACGATCACGTCATGAATTACAACAGTCATTTTTTTTAATAGTTACTTGGATGTATTGTAAGCCTGCAGGTCACGGTGGTGAGCAGGGATGGGATCCACACCTGGGCCCGGGAGAACAGGCACATCCTGCTCCAGAGGACCTGGTGCTGGACGTGGTGGTGGTGGTGGTGGTGGTTCAACTGCTTCAGAGTCAGGACAGGAGGTGGTGCAGGTCCTGCTTGGGGGGGGGGGCACTCACAAGTTTTGAGCGGTCTAACAGGAATGGGCGCCCATGCCCTCCACACATGCACACGGTACGTTGCTTACCACTACCACGCTCTCCCAGAGCTGCTCCGTCCCAGATATTCCCTCACCCTGGTTCATTTCTCCTACTGAGCTCCCTCAGTCCGAGCAATCACTACTCACACTGTCACACAACACACACACACACAGTCACACAGACACAGACAAACAACTAACTACTTATAAAGGTAAGAAAAATAAAATTTACAGAAAGAACAAATTAAGTAAAAAAGAGTACAGAAAATACAAAAAAATGTAGCTTTTAAAAAAGCAGTTAGGTCTAAATCAAAGTTTAAATCTCCCTGCTGATCTAAAAGTATCAGCAGTCACAAAACACACTACTCTCTCCGTCTGCACAGGAGAAAGTAAAAGTGTCTGCTTGTATGACTCACTTTCTTCCTGCCTAGCTAAAGAGCATGTGACTTACAGTACTGTAAGCCATGTGATGTGGGGCTGCCAAATCTGAAACACCAAGTGGATCACTTAGAATCATAATGAGGCGAAGTCCGTAAAACAATGACCGCCTTACCCGCGTGCCATTCACGCCCTATAGCAGTGGTAATGACAAAGGCATGGAGTGAGCACTTTGCATTTCCCACTTCGTGTTCACTTAGCCGGCAGAATTTAAGTTCGCTGCATCTCTAACCATCATGTATAGGCCTGTCTCCTGCAAGAAGGGGCCTTCTCTCGCTAATATGGCCCACTCCACCTGTATTTAATTGTACACATTTTTATTGTAAATATTATTGCCATGCTACTGTTCCTGCACTACTATCTGTTTTCCACTCACTGTATGTTTCTCCTGCCCCATCCTAGTCTGTGTACAACGATGAGCCTTTGTAAATGAGTCTTTGACTCAAAGGGTTGCAATTCTGATACTGTAATAAATAAATAAAAAATACATATATTTATGATTCTTCACGTAAAGCTTTTTTTCAGGAAACTGCTTCAGCAGGCCTTCCTGGTTTTATGTTTTCTTTAGCTTTGATTTTCAAGACGTGTTTAGATTATATTTAATTTTTCATGTAATTTGATTTATAAGGAAGTGTACTGGGCTAAATGTTCACTTTCAGACATGCCTTGTGCAAAACATAAAGTACAATATAGCATATATCTACTGTAATAAGTAATAAACAGTAAGATGAATCAAGGGGAATGTAATTCAGTTGCACATCAGATGCTAACTTGAGACCTTTGCTTTTGTTTTCAGGGCTGTCAACACAGAGGTTTTACATGGAAGTCCCATAGAGAAGATGGATATATCTGATCACCCTGCATTGTTGATTGCAGATGTAAATGCTGCTGGCAAAGGTGTCATAGGAAAAGACCCAACCTTACAGGCTGTCGGCGTTTTCCTGGAAGCTATCACCCCCCCTCCCAAGTTAATGAAGCCCTCTGAATCAACTACTGATGAAGCTGTCCATACTCCCAGCATGTCCCTGGAATCAAAAATTGCCCAGATTACCAGCATTTCTCAGGAATCAGATCTGCATTCTTAGAATATAGAAGACATCAGCTATTTTAAAGAACAACTAAACAGGGTAAAACGGGAAAGTAACACTCGAGAAATCCAAACCAACTGAATTGTAGACTGTAGTCTTACTTACAGTAGTATGTGGTCCATTTTGTTGAAAACGGGGA
The DNA here is from genome assembly GCA_016271365.2 of Neoceratodus forsteri. NCBI lineage: Eukaryota > Metazoa > Chordata > Ceratodontiformes > Ceratodontidae > Neoceratodus > Neoceratodus forsteri. Next base: position 1,344,976,549 of record CM028129.1, on the reverse strand, counting down.
TTTATAGTGTTTTGTTATGTTTGAAGCATATACAGAAGCTGTGCTATGTACTGAAAGAAAAAATTACTCACCTTAGTAATGTTGTTTCTTCTAATGGAGTCTTGCTATATTATGACATATGCAGTTTGTCCCAGCCTTAGAATTGCTCCGGAGGTGAAAGAGTTAACTTCCATGCCAGGCATGGAATCTTGAGCGAGAGCTCGGTTGAAAAAACTCTGTCTGTTGATCTTCAAACTGAAACTGTCAGATCTTTATGAGCAAAACTCACTAAGGTTCTGGGTGGAAGCTGTAAACCTACACTAGCCAACTGGCTACTAAAATATTAACACATTTTTCTGGTCCCAAAACCAAGACTCAAGTCAGGGGATCCAAAAAATAAAATAAAATAAATACAACACCCAAACACCCCAAAAAAAGGGTGAAAATACAAGGTGGGCATCATAAGTGCCAACACTGCACTGCCCACCCACATCCCAAGAGCAGAGGTTCTGAGAGAGGCAGGCAGGGGGAGGTCATAATATAGCAAGACTCCATTAGAAGAAACAACATTACTAAGGTGAGTAATTTTTTCTTCAAACAACATGAAGTCTTGCTATATTATGACATATGCAGACTACACAGTACCTCCATGGAGGAGGGACAGAACCTGCTTAGGAAATAGGCTCTGAAGCACAGCTGTGCCAAACCGAGCATCACTCCTAGCCTGGATGTCCAGGGAGTAATGCTTGGTGAAAGTGTGTACTGTTTTCCAGGTAGCTGCTTGACATATCTCCAAGATAGGGATGTTCCTGGCCGCATCTAGGGACGCAGCTGTACCTCTGGTAGAGTGAGCCCTCAGGCCTGAAGGGGGAACCTTACCCAGTTTTTGATAGCAAAATTGGATACAAGAGACAATCCACCTGGCAATGGATCTTTTAGTGGCAGGTTTCCCTTTACCAACCTCACCATAAGTGAGGAACAGTTGGAGGGAGTCAAACCTGTGACCCTTGGTACGCTCTATGTAGTAACTAAGGGCTCTCTTTACATAGAAACATAGAAACATAGAAACATAGAAGTTGACGGCAGATAAGGACCGCAAGGCCCATCCAGTCTGCCCATTTCTTTTTCTACCTTATAAATGTGCCATCGGCCTTTGCTCTGTCAGTGACCTATCTATTCATAGTCATTTGTATTGCTCCCTTATGCCTATCCCATGCCTGTTTGAAGCCCTGCACTGTATTCATAGCCACCACTTCTTGTGGTAAGCTATTCCATGCATCTACCACCCTTTCTGTGAAAAGAATTTCCTCACATTCCCCCTTAATCGGCCTCCCTCTAATCTCATGCTGTGTCCTCTTGTCCTGCTATTTTTCTTATATTTAAACATGTTACATCTAAACTGTGCAGCCTCCTCTCGCCAGAGGAGGAATGGTCAGTGAAGTACACTGGAAGAGATATAGATTGATTAAGGTGGAAATCTGAAACCACCTTAGGCAAGAACTTTTGTTAGTCCTGAGGGACTACCTTATCTCTGTGAAAGGAGATAAAATCAGGCTCCACTGACAAAGCTTGTAATTCACTTATGCGCCTGGCAGAAGTTCTTGGTGATGGCTACTAGAAACACAGTTTTCCAAGTCAAGTACTTAAGCTCTGCTGAAGACAAAGGCTCAAAGGGGGGTTGCATTAGCTGAGCAATGCAAACATTAAGATCCCAGGCAGGAGCAGGGTCCCTGAATGAGGGTTGGTGTGAAGCAATCCCTTGAAAAACTTGGAGAATACAGGGTGAGCAGAAAGAGAAGAGGCTTTCCTGCTGAAATAAAGCAGAGACAGCTGCCAAATGCACTTTCAGGGTAGCTGGCCTCAGCCCCAAAGTATTTAGATGGACCATATAGTCCAGGACTGTGGGCAAATCAGCAGATTCTGGGGAAATATGCTTTCCAGAGCACCATATGGAAAACCTTTTCCATTTAGAATTATAAGTAGCCCTGGTGGAAGGCTTCCTAGAAGCTTTCAAGATATCGAGTACACCTTGAGAAAGGTGTAGGTCAGCAAACTCTAACTCCTCAAGAGCCAGGCCTTGAGGTTGAGGGATTTGAGATTCGGATACCAAACTCTCCTCTGGGCACAGGATAACAGATTGTGATTCCTGGGGAGACACAGGGGAAGGTGGACTGCTAAGGACAGAAGGAGTGGATACCAGGGCTGTCTGGCCCAATCTGGGGCAATCAGAATCATCTTGCAAGGTTGAGATCTGATTTTGACTAGCACCTTGAATAAGAGAGGAAAGGGGGGAAAGGCATAGAGGAACTTCCCTTCCCAATCGAGAAGGAAGGCATCCAGAGGGACTGAGACCAACACTGGGGGCCTGCAACAAAAAGCGGAAGTTGGTGATTGTCTGGGGCTGCAAAAGATCTATCTGAGGGGTGCCCCACCTGGCAAATACTAACCCCAGTACTAGGGGATCCAGTGACCATTCGTGATGGCCCTGGGAAATCCTGCTGAGAGCATCTGCCAGGACATTGTCCTTGCCTGGGAGGTGAACTGCCATGAGGGAGGTGTTCAGGGAATAAGCCAGAGACCACAACTTCATTGCCTCGGTGCACAAGGCCAAGACCGAGTGCCCCTGCTTGTTGATGTACCACATTGTAGTGGTGTTGTCTGTCCTGACCTGTACCACTTTGTTCTGAACAGATGCAGAAAAACCTGAAGTGCTAGAAAACAGCTCTGAGTTCCAACAGATTGATGTGGAGCAGAGATTCCTGAGGGACCACAATCCCAGGGTGGTGGGTCGCCCATGTGAGCTCCCCATCCCAAGAGGGACGATCTGTAGTAAGGGTCAAGGAGTGAGATTGAGGATGAAAGGAACCCCTGTCTCAGATTGCTCTGATCCTGCCACCACTGCAGGGCCTGGATCAAGGTTCGAGTTACTGGGATCAATTTGGTTAGAGGATCTCTCCTTTGAGACCAGAAGGCTCTCAAATGGAACTGGATGTCCCTCATCTGAAATCTTGCTCCTTGCACTACAGCTGTGGAAGCAGCCATGTGGCCAAGGAGCTGTAGAAAGTGCCTTGCTGGTCGGGAGACCTGCAGAGTGAAGGAGGAGGCCAGAGCCACCAGGGTCTTTACTATTTCTAGAGGAAGGAAAGCTCTGGCCTGCTTTGTGTCCAGTTCTGCGCCTATGAAGGTGAGTAGCTGAACAGGCTCTAGAACTGACTTTGGAAGATTGAGAAGAAAACCTAGAGATGTAAGCAGCTGCTGGGTAACCTGAAGGTGTAATTTGACTTGTGCTGCAGACTGGCCCACTATGAGCCAGTAGTCCAGGTAAGGAAAGATGGCAATCTTTTGCCTTCTTAAGTGAGCAACTGCTACTGCCAGGCATTTGGTGAATACCCTTGGGGCAGAGGTGAGGCCGAAGGGCATTGCTCTGAACTGGTAATGGCCTGAGGGCAGTTCGAATCTGAGGTACTTTCAGTGGGAGCTTCTGATGAGAACATGGAAGTAGGCATCCTTGAGGTCCAGGGACGCTGGCCAGTCCCCTGGCCTTAGGGAGGGTAAAATAATTCCCAGAGTCACCATTTTGAATTTTGGTTTTAAAAGGTGCTTGTTTAGGTATCTTAGATCCAGGATGGGCCGCCATTCTCCTGTCTTTTTTGGGGTAAGGAAGTACCTGGAGTACAGTCATTTGCCCTGGTGTAGGGGAGGAACCCTTTCTACAGCTCTGAGAGCCAGGAGGGTTGAGACTTCTGTTTCCAAAGCAAGAGCCTCTGATGGATTTGCAGGTGGAAAGGATCTGGTTCTCATCTTTGGAAATTTTTTGAAGCTGAGAACCAGTCCCTGGCTTACTACTTCCAGGACCCACTTGTCTGATGTTAAAGACTCCCAGTCCTGGACGAAGTAAGCCAGCCTGCCCCCTACAGGTAATGGAGAATCGGCCTGGGCATCCCATCAGGGTGCCTGTTTGGCAGGGGCTTTAGGCTGAGGGTGGGAGCAGGCCTGCTCGTACTCGCCTGCCTCTCCTCTGAAGAACCCCTCTGGGCATAAGCTGAAGAGGAGGCCTGGGCTTGGTAAAAGGCCTGTGAAAGGCCTGCCCTGCCCCTGGAAAGCTGCCTCTGAGGAGTGGCTTGCCCTCCTTGGCCTGTGCACTCCCATGAGTGGTCCTATACTCATCCATTTTCTTCATGTAATTCTCTGTCTGCTCCCCAAACAGAAATTACCCACAACAGGAAAATCCATGGCCTTAGCCTGGGTATCCTGTGACAGGCTAGTACACCTGAGCCAAGCCATTCTACAAAAAGCCACAGATGTAGCCATGACTCTTGAAGATACATCATTAGAGTCCACTGCAGCATGGAATTGCACCTTGGATGCCCTCAATGCCATCAGCAGCCACCTGTTCCAGCTCCTTGGCAAGCTGGCCAGGGACCTTTTCGCTAAAGCCATAACAGTATCCCATCTGGATTTCTGGTATCTTGCAACATAGGCCATATAATTTGCCTGTCTGAGTCCCAAGGATGCTGCCATGTACTGTTTCTTTGCCATGGCATCAATCCTCCAGGAGTCCTTGTCAGGGGTAGAAGCCAAGGAATATTTGCCTTATCACAGGCTGCAGCCTGCACTACTAACATGGCTGCATTGTTGTGAAAGGAACTCCGTATCAGAGCCTGACAATGTGTACCTCCTGTCCATCTTTTTATCCACAGGGGTAAAGAATTAGGAGCTTTTAAAATTTTTATTGTCTGCTTCCTAAAAGATTTATGTAAAGGAATAGACAATCTTCTGGACTCTGGGATATCCATCATTTCCACATAGCCAGGCTCCTCCTGTTCATCCACAGCTTCTTCCAAAGGGAGCTGGAGGGTTTCAGCAACTTTTTTATAAAACAGAAAATGAGAAGGGGACTCAGAAAGCCTAGGGGGAGACACTCCTGAAGGTCTGTCTGGGGAGATGTCCGGTTCAATGGGCACATCCAGACTTCCAAAATCACATTCACTCTCTTCATAATCCTCCTCCCCCTCCTCCGGTTCATAAAATTCTTCTATATCATATTCTTGAACCGGTGGAACCGACCGAACCGACTGTTTACCTGATGGTGCTGGTTCGGACGGAACCGGGGAAAGCGACTGGACAATTTGGATTGCTTTGGCTATCTCTGCAGCAGTTGGAGAAGGAAATTTTGGCTCCACACCTGCTGATTTTCTAGTCCTCTTTGCTGGAACTGGCTCCTCCGAGTCAGCTCTTCGTTTGCCCGAGGAAGTATCGCCCTGGTCAGAGGGCACTCCCTCCGGTTCGGTTCACACCAAACCGGGCTGGCCATCCGGGTCAGCGGACTTTTTGGCCTCTCGTTCCCTGAGCCTACCAACTCTCTTGTCCAGGGTAGCTGCAGGGAAATTCTTGCAAATCTGGCAGTCTGCATTGAGGTGGTCAAACCCCAGGCAATAAACACATGTGGTGTGTGGTCAGCCTTGGCAAAGGCTTCCCACAGACACTACAGTGTTGAAATCCAGGCCCGGGTTTTTCTTTTGGGTTTCGGACATAATGCCAGCCTAACCAAAAACTTGCCCTTTTCCGGCAAATCACCAAGCAAGACACCCTTATCGGTTCCCAACCGTGTCACAGGTCGTGGAAAAAAACGTAATGAAATCCGTTTTTTTTAGAACCGATAAGAACCGGGAACAGCACTCTAAATGTAATTTAATAAGTTTTAACAACAACCTGATCGATTCAAACCGAACCGATAACAACGTTTGCAAGTTCCACACAGAGAAATGTAAAACCTATCTATTACTTACGGTACCACAGACAGAGCTTGAACCGACCAGTTGCGGTTAAAATATACAAATGCGGTTTGAAAAAACGAGAAATAACACTTTTTTAACCGACAAATGAACCGAGCAGTAGGAGGAATCTCTGGAGCGACTGTTCAGTGAGGCGGAGTAAAGAATCTGACAGTTTCAGTTTGAAGATCAACAGACAGAGTTTTTTCAACTGAGCTCGCGCTCAAGATTCCATGCCTGGCATGGAAGTTAACTCTTTCACCTCCGGAGCAGTTCTAAGGCTGGGACAAACTGCATATGTCATAATATAGCAAGACTTCATGTTGTTTGAAAGTCCCACTCCAGTAGATGCCTAAAATAGCCAGGCCATCACAACGCAATGACGTAATTGGAGCAACAAGGCACCAAACCGATCATTCAATATGAACAGGGAGCTTATAAATATACTTATACTGTCACCTTTATGTTGCGTTTCTCAAAAAAATCTTTAATGTACACGTGTGAAATGTGTACATTAAGGGATTCTGTTGAGAAATGCAATGTGAAAGTGACAGTATAAATATATTTATAAGGTCCCTGTTCTTACTAAATGATCGCTTTGAAGCACTGTCACTCCAATGACGTCATTGCGTTATCATGTCCTGGACGTTTTTGGCATCTACTTGAGTGTGACTTTTCAGTACATAGCGCGGCTTCAGTATATACTTCAAACATGACAAAATGCTATTAAATCCACGTTTTCAACAAAATGGACCACATGCTACTGTAGGAAAGACTACAATCTACAATTCTGTCAGTCTGGATTTCTCGAGTGTTACTGTCCCATTTTACCCTGTTTAGTTGTCCTTTAATCAGTTCTATCTCTCAGGTGCCTAGAGAAAGGAAATTCTTGAAACTCAGTGGCAACCACCACCAGGATTTCAGTTTCTCTGTCATTTGATGGGTTTGGAAAGTGCCAGCCGGAGTTATAGGCATTTCAGGACTCATTTGCTGCAGAAGTACACATTGCTAGATATTCAAAGCATGTGTATGGTGTATTCTGCAGTCCTTGCTTCATATTTAACAGTTCCAGTGGCATTATTCTGGTATTGGCACCAATGAGGGACTGGTCTATTGGGAAAAAGATTTTGGAGAGGCACAGCAAATCAAAGGACCATAGCAATGCTGTTGCTAGAACAGATGCATTTCTCTCAGTTTGTGCGGAGAAGTTAAAAACTGCAAGCCAATCTCTTGTGGAGTGCAACAACAAGGTGGCAGAGAAAAATACGTACAATATGTTCTACATTAGATTATAAAGATCATTCTTTTTTGTGGGAGGCAAAACATTGCACTCAGGGGTGAATTTGATTAAAGTGGAAATTTCCATTCCGTGTTGCAGTACACTGCAGAAATGGATACCGTTCTACACCACCACCAGCAAACAGCTCCAAAGAATACCATATACATTTCAACAGTAATTCAAAATGAACTTATTCAAGTGATGGGCCTATAGCAACAGAGAAAAATTTTAAACTGTGTTAGGGCAGCAAAATAGTACAGCTTCACAGTGGATTGGAAAACGGATTTGTCTACCAAGGATCAAATTTCATTATCTGTTTGCTATGTGCATCATGATCTTTCTGGCAGTTGAAGTTCAGGAAGATTTAGTAGACTTGACCTAAGGTTTGGATACAACAGGTCATGGCCTAGCAGAACTATTCCTGCAGCATTAAACAGTATGGGGTATTGACACAAATTTAATGTGAGAACAAGGCTGCAATAAAGGGAGCAACATAAGCAGAAAATTCAACGGTGTTCAAGCACACATCAAGGCAGTTGTTCCTGAAGGGTTGTACATAATTTGCAAGGCTCACAGCCTCAACACAGCAATTGTCCATTCATGTGCCATGAGACAAGTAGTGAATATGTTCGATACCACCAAAAAAAACATCTTTATCACTGAAACCGTCCACTAAGTGCCATAATATCTTACACCAGAACTCAGAGACTTCAACAGTTCTCCTTCTGACTATGATGATGAGCCAGCAAACTGTACATCATTAATTCCTGCAGCTGGAAACACCAGATGGATAAGACAAATTGATTCCCTTTCAAGATTCAAAGCCACATTTTTGATGGCCATAAGTAAACTGGAGAAAATAGCAGAATTCGACAGCGAAGCAAACAGACCGCTACTTTCAATCACAAGATTTGGTTTCCTTGTGACTCTTTTGTTGTGTGGATCTTGTTTTGGCCGTAATGAAACCTCTCCATCTTAACACACAACATGTAGGTATAGACCTCATCCAAGCATCAGAAGAGGCCACCACCCTTGTACAAGCGTTGAAGAGCATGAGGGAGTGTTCAGAGTTGTATCGGAGCATCCTGGCTTTGGCACAGACTACATTTATTGAGGAGGCAGTACCCTGCATTTGGGGCAGGCAAATGCAGCAAAATAACATTAGCGCTTCTAACCTTCAATAATACTTCAGGCTCAATATTTTCATTCCTTTTTTGGACCATGTAATTTCTGAACTGCAGGATCACTCATTGAGTGCTGGCCTCAGTTCCTTGCCCAGTATCTGATACCCTGAAAACTGCAGTTTCTGCAGGAGGATCAGGTGGCAGACTTGTTTGGTGCCTCTAGGACTTACTTCAGCAGCCTAAAGGAGCTTAAAGTGGTATTGTAACGATGGAACACAAAATGGCTCACTGTTCCAATGGCAGACTGAACAGATTCTATTCTCATGACATTACAAAATCTGAACCCAAATATAAATGAAACTTTATCAGTCTTGGCAACCATGCCAGTCAGTGTGTCTAGTGCAGAAAGATCCTTCAGTGCCTTGAGGAGGGTCCAGACATAGCTAAAAATTAGCATGGGGAATAATGTCTTACAGGACTGGCTCTTCTGCCCATACACAATTTTGACCCACGCCAGGATAGACACGTTTCAAATCAGTAATAAAAACATATTTATTTATTCAAGAGTTTAACCAGGAAGTCATACTGAGCATGCTAAATGCTCAATTCCAGATGCGTCCTGGGGGAGGGGGAACATAGACAATAGTTGAATGGCATAAATACAGGAGAAAATACATAGTGTGAATTCTCTAACATTTGGTCCAAGTGTCTACGCATAGAGGTCTGGCAAAAACAGTAGAATATACAATAGCTTGACAGCATTGTACAGACAACATGAACAGTAGATTCAATCATAAAATTAGTTGCAGCAAAAAGTGCAGACAAAAATACAGTCATTTCATACGGAGAGCAGAACTGTCTAGACACATGTGCAGGTAGGGGCGAAATGAGCTTGAAGCAAGGAGTTTAGGTGCCGAGGGGAGGAGGAGTGACAAATGTTTGCTGGGAGGGAGTTCCACAATGTTGGTATGCGATAGCTGAAAGCAGCCTGACCGGCAGAAGAGGACCTAAGTGGGACAGCGAGTGAACGAGAGTCCAAGTTTCGGAGAGAGTAGGTTAGGGTGGAGGGGTTTCCCAGGGCAGCGGAGAGGTAGGAGGGGAGGTGCTGGGACCAAAACTTGGCTGGGATTTTGGCACAGTGGGATTGCCTGCGATTATTTATTTTATTTAGTTTTTGTTGACCGGGTAAGTGCACTAGACAAATCCTGCCTATTTTCAGGCACGACCCGGGGGAGGGGGATACAAATGAATGCCAACTGATTTTGAACCAGATTAAGCTGTCGGTGGTATTTTTAGTGAATGAGGGAAATTTAGCCAGGACACCGAGGAAATTCCCCTACTCTGCTGGTGCGCGGTCACCAGTAGGGGTGTTGGACAACGATCCATGATGGACACTTCCGCTGAGTGTGTGGAACAGACGCAAGCAGAAGGACCGAAGGAGACCAACGAAAACGCTGACTCATTGGTTACATTTCCTTTTACACCTGAGCTGGATAACGAAGAAATATTCCATGAAGCCTTATCGCATAATTTGGAACCACTCTCTCACGAAGGTAAAAAGAAAGGTGTTCTTTTCAATAGAATTACCTTGGATACAAGGTTACCGGAGTTTTCCGAGAAAGTGCCCCTGCCAGCATTAGAGAACACCACGGAGGCGAGCCTGGATGACGCAGCGTCGACGATTATGGAAGACAACGCTGCTCGGGGCTCATCACCAGAGAATGGAGTGCAGCGCACAACGGTGTACAACGAGGTACAATTGCCTACCATCAAAGCAGATGCCGGTCAGTCGGAAGATAGTATGCTGGGGACGAACAATAGCGAATCGAACACGGAGAGACTTCCGAAAGAGTTTGCTTTGGTTTCCAATATTTCTGACTCTAACTTACCGGTGAGTACACCGAAGACTGTGAATAGTAATAGCCATAGTATAAAGAACCTACACAAACAAGCAGGTTTTGTATTCTACCCAGAACAAGGGGAACAGCTATCCTTTCACTCTCCTATAGTGTATCAAACCGCTCCCAATAAACAAGAGGGAGTTACAGAGTTTAATTTTGGAAAGCTACAGACCAAGCCAGCTGAAAAATGCTTATATCAAGTAGAATCCCCTGCAGCTCAAACTTTTAAAACGGATTCAAACGAACTAGGTAATATTGCACCTGGTTTATCTGTTTCTTTGCAACATGATCAGACATGGACTCCTCAAGGAGCTTTATTAGCTGCAGGTTGGAAACAACAGGCAAATGGAGACTGGTCTGCAGATCTTTCTTGGGATTCTTCTTTTGACTTGAATGTACATTCACCAGGGTGGAAACCTTGTGATTTGGGGAAAAAAACTGACACTAAAAAGGTGGCTGATATAAGTCATGACTCTGATATTATTAATGATAAACAGGCTGATGGCATATGCAATTCTCCTGTGGGTGTAATATCTGAACCTGATAACATTCCTTTAACACAGAAACCTTTATTGTCGGAGTTGTTTACTAAGGCCAAAAGGGAAGCTGCTCCTAGACGAAATGCAATCCGTATCAGATATAAAGGGGGTATGGCGGAGAGGCCTGACCGTAATTTTGTGGGCAAAGTTCTGATCAAGGAGTCTTTACATTTTTCCCCTAGGGATGTTTTTGCAATCATTAATATTTCAGGGAGGATAATTATGATGTTAGTTTGCTCAGCTGCTTTACTAGATTTATTTTGATGCTACAACCAGGTAAAATTTTCTCCAGTATGGGCCCCATTTCTTATCATCCCTCTCTCCCAGCCTTCCATTAAATTTGTGACGATTATGTTTAGAAACGAAGGGGTACAGGTAGAGGACATAACTTATTGGTTGTCCAAAAAATGTGACATTCAGGGAGACCCAGAACCCATTTTGGATTTAGAAGGCTTCTGGACGGGGGGATGGAAATATAAAGTTAGATTAAGACAGACAGGAAACGGTTTTGAGCACATTCCAAATTCATTTTTACTAGGCAAAGATAGAGGAGTATGCTTTTATAGCGGACAGCCGAGGGCCTGTTACAGATGTGGCTCAAAAACCCATCTATCCAATGTTTGTGATAGTCCACGTTATGATAACTGTAGTGAGATAGGCCATGTCACCCTGCAATGCAACAACCCCACCAAATGTGACCTATCTGAGGGTATTACTCATGCTTTCAAAGATTGTCCCTGGGCAGCAAAGAATAAAGCATCAAATGGTGATACTGAGAGGTTAATCCAGTTGGCTCAAGAGGCCTTACCTGTAACACCAACCACCAAACCACAAATTACTCCCTCTAGTATAATTGAAGAGTCAGGGAAGGCACTTCTTCCTCCGGTGGTGACCCTTCCACCCCCCCAAACATGATGATACGGTTCATAAATCAATGAACAGATCTATGGCCCCGCAGATCTTACAACCAGTATGTTATACAAAAGAGAAAATACAGAACTTACCCCCCCACACTCACTACCAACTTTCCTACCCCCTCGGAGGTCTACCAGAAACTCAAAAGTTACTCAGCTGCCAACACCTAACCCAGTTGAAACTTCAAACTCTTTTTCTGTCCTAACTACTGCATGGGGAGAGTCTGAGATGGACATTGGGGACTCCGACTCTCAAAAATCTGTTCAAGATGGTACTGAACCTTCACAGGGTAATTATAAAGATAAAAAAAAGAAAAGAAGGAAGAAATGAGGGTCTTGTTCTCAACATGGATAAGTTATGGGTTTTGTATGGGCTTCCCTGAATGTTCATAGTATTTTAAATAGCGCCAAACGGAAAGCCATTTTTCACCTTATACATGATGCACAGATTTCTATCTGCCTGTTACAGGAAACATGGATGTTTTCCAAAGAGCATATAACTGCTTTTAAAAAAGATTGGCCATGGGGACCTTCTTATTGGTCATTCGGAGAAGATAGGGCTGATGGAGTTGGGATATTGTTTAATTCTTACCACTTTAAATTGCACAAATTAATTGATTGTATTCCTGGCAGAGTATTAATTGTGGATTGTAAGACAGATTCCAGATTTATAGGATAATTAATATATAAACCCACAAATTAAGTCTACAAGAATTGCATGTATGAAGACTGTTCAACCTTTTATTCACCACTATTCCTGTATTGTGGGAGGAGATTTTAATTGCACTATAGGTACCTCTGGACCTTATAAAAGAAAATATATTGTGACTCTAATTATTTACAAACCATTATCCGACTAGCAGATCTTACTATATGTAATCTACTAGAAAAAAATCTCTCCAAAATACCCTTTATAAAGGGACCAAAGGATCCTGTATCGATTATCTATTTACTTCCAGAAATCTACTGGTAACTAATTTAAGAGAATTCCAATTGAGTTTTCAGACCATTTATTGCTTCAAGTCTCTGTTGATATTCATCTAGATCACAGTTTTAAGGGTGGGAGATGGAAACTGAATGTTACACTTTACAAGACGAATTTGTGAAACACTCTATTCAGAAAATTTCATGGCTAGGTTGTCAGTTTATTTTTTATATACTGATTTAGGTATATGGTGGAAAGAGACAAAACAGGACTGCATTAATTGGTTTAAGTCCTATGGATCCAGGAAACATACTAACAATTTCTTAGACTATCTTAAGCTACGAGCTCACCTTCAATCTTTATTATCAAAGGCTAACACTTCCACTGAAAACTTATCCCCTCAGATCTCAAAAACCAAATTCCAAATGAGAAAAGTTCAATATGATAGAGCTAGAACTCTTCAGGCAGTACTCAATAATTATTCTTCCAAATCAGTACTTGGTGATCCCTTCATACTTTGTAAAACCATCAAAGATGCTTCGAATCTAGACCACTTAACAGTTAATGCAACTACTATAACTAAATCCAACGATATAAGCAATCTTATTGCTCTTCATTTTAAAAAGCTCAGTCCTGCATCTATTCCTTCCGCTGCTCAAATGAATAATTACTTAAAATGTCTACCTAGACCCAAAATTGAGGTTGATCTTATTGATACTATAGTTACTCCTCTCAGTTCAAGAAATTCAGGAGTACTTTCTAGCTCAAAGTAATGTTTCTCCTGGCCTAGATGGCCTATCGAATGCATTCTACAAAACTTTTCATTCAGAATTAGCTACTTGTTTAAGTTTGGTCTTTAATAGATTCCTTAAAGGAGACTTAATATATAGGTCCTTTTCGATCGGTTTACAAATTTATATCTTTAAAAAAACTGGAGATAAAGGAGACATTCGTAATTGGAGACCTATTGCCCTACTTAACTCTGATTACAAAATTTTTGCCACATTAATAAATAACAGACTTAAAACATGGGCTAGTGTGGTCATTGCACCGGTTCAAAACTGTGGGGTACTTAATAGGAGAATACAAACTGGTTTATGTTTTATACGTGATCTAATTGAATTTTTGTCACATAATAAACAATCTGGAATTATATTATCCCTAGATTTGGAAAAAGCTTTCGATAGGGTTAGTCACCCTTTTTTGTTTCAAACCTTAGAATTTTTGGGTATGCCACCTATAATTTTAGAGCTGTTAAAGAAATTATATTCTGATTCCTTAATATGCCCTATGATTAACGGGAGAATTGAGAAGGTGGATTTAAGTTCAGGAGTTCATCAGGGGTGTCCACTAAGCCCTTTGTTATATATTTGTTCTTTAGAGCCTCTCATTAGGCATATTTGTAATTTTCCCAAATGGGAAGGTTTTCCAGTACCTCACTCAAATTTTGTATTAAATATTCAGGCTTATGCGGACGACATATGTCTTTTTTTCCAACATCAAAACCAATTGGAGAGTTTTTTCCAGATATTTCATACATATGCATCCTTGTCCAATGCCAAGATCAACTATTCCAAATCTAAAGGTTTACTGATTGGGTCCGAAGCTTCTACACCTCTTATACATAGATCTATTCATATATCTTCAGATCCCATTACTATTTTAGGGGTCACTTTTGGGCCTCAAAATATGCCGGACCTTAATTGGACTAAAGCTTTGCAGACAGTAGAAGGTAAAGTTCACAAATGGAAGCATTATATATTTACAAAATTGAAAAGGGTACAAATCTTTAAACGTTTTATTTTACCTTGTATGCAATATATTGCATTTCTTTATCCCATTCCCTCTAACTTAGACGTCAAAATGTACAGTTTAAGCTTTCAGTTTTTTGGGGGGAATAGACTAAATCCAATAAAAAGATGCTACACCTATTTAGACAAAGTAAAAGGAGGTACGGGAATGATAGATCCGGTCATATTTTGTCATTCATTATTTTTATTTTTTCCCTGCGTAATTGTTTAACCGCAGCTGATACTTTGGAAAACAGTTGGCTTCGAAACCTCCTTTACCAGTATTTTCTGAGTTGGACACATACAGCCCCTAAATTACATAAAGGCCTTATCATCCCAACTTTCTTTAGACCCATAGCTCAGAAACTATATATTTGGCACCTAACTAAGACTCAAGTTAATAATCCCTCTAAAACTCTTTATAAATTGATTCTCTCTTTAGTTTATCCTGCATCACCAGCTTTCAAAAATTGTCCTGAAAATTTAAACCATTATGTTTTAGACCAATTAAACAATCCTCGTTTACCTCCATATATGTGGGAAATCCAGTGGTTGATTATGTATGGATGTTTACAGGTTAGAGGTACAGCTAAATACAAAATGAAAGAAGAGAGGTATTGTCCATATAATGAATGCATTGAGAAAGAGGAAACGATGGAACATTTCTTTCTTCATTGTTCATTTTCTACAAAACTCTGGAAATATCTTGCAAAACTATGGGCATTTGATTGGTTATCTAATTTAAGTTATGATCTATTGATTCTTGGGATTTTTCCTCCACAACTTTACATTTATGATAAGAATACTTTGCAGATTTTTCTCGCCTGTTTAAGGTTTTGTTTATGGCAAGTACGCTGTCATTGGGTAATATATCAAAAGAAACCCAATAATATTAGATATTGTCAATATGTTGTTTCAGAGTTGACCAAAGTTTACCTAAAAGACAAGCAAATATATGACACAGAGAAAGTTAAAAAATGGTGGCAAGGTTTCTCCCATATTATTAAATTTAAATAGTTCAGATAGTAGCATGATAAGAGGTGATGATAGTCATATCAGCCTATATTTTTTTGTATATATACTTATGGTTTTCTCGTTTATATGTATAAATTGATTGTTCTATTTCCTTTTTTTGCATTTTGTTGGATGTCTGTACTATGCCTTATTACAATAAAGAATTACCCCTACTCTTTTTGATAAGTGCCATGGGATCTTTAAAATCCACCTGAACTACCATGAATCTAGGCAGATGGGACCTCGGTTTAACGTCTCATCCGAAAGACGGCACCTCAGAAGTGTAGCACCCCTCTCATGCTGCACTACAGTGTCAGTACTGGGATATTGACCCAAGTGCCAGATGTGGGAACTGAACCCACAGCCCTCTGATCTCCCGGTCTCAGAGGCGAGTGTGCTACCTACTGAGCCACTGACACTGACATTATGAAGAGAGGGGAGGTCCATAGATTGGTAAAGGGCATAATGGTGTGTGGAGTAGGGACAGCTCAGTGCAAAGCGGCAGAAGGAATGGAAAAGAGGGTCCAGCCTGGCTAGGGTCGACTTAGGGCCAGCACTATAGACTACGTCACCACAGTCAAAGATGGGGAGAATCATTTTCTGAACAATGGCCCTCCGAGCAGGTGAAGGGATGCAGTCACAATTCTGGTAAAGTACGCCAAGCCTGGGGTGTAGCTTCTTGAGTAAAGAGTCAATGTGCGCAGAAAAGTTGAGGTGCTGGTCCAGCCATACTCCGAGGTATCTGAAGGAGGTACAGGATTCCAGTGGTGTCCCTTCCAGGGTGCGGAATGTGATTGGAGAGGGGAGCCTAGAAAGTCTCTGCCTAGTGCCAAAGGTTAGAGAGACCATTTTCTTGGAATTGAGAATGAGATGATTTGAGCGAAGCCAGTGCTGGACTGAGATAAAATCTTGCTGCAGTCGGGTCATGACCTCTGAGGACGAGGGGCTGGATGCATACAGCACAGTGTCATCCGCATACATATGGATTGAGGTGTGCGGGGAAGCAGAGGGCAGGTCGTTACAGGAAGATTGAGAACAGGAGTGGGCCTAGGACAGAATCTTGCGGTACACCTGAGGTGACTGGGAGAGGTGCCAAAGTGGAGGAACTGATACGGATGGATTGGGACCTGCCGGCAAGGTATGATTGGAACCAGGAGATGGCCCTACTGACAGACCGGTATTGGCGAGTTTGGCTAGGAGTAGGGAGTGAGTGACTGCGTCGAATGCCTTGGCCATTTCAATGAAAATGGCTGCTGTGATGTGGCCAGCATCCATCCCAGTAAAGATGGAGTCAGTAAGCCTGAGAAGGGAGGTAGTGGTGGAGTGAGATTTCCTAAAGCTGAACTGGTAGGGGGAGAAAAAGAGGAGTCCAGAAAGGGAGATAGGCGAGAGAGCACCAGGTGTTCCTGTAATTTTGCAAGGACTGGTAGGAGGGAGATGGGCCGGTAATTGTTTGGGTTAGAGAGATCCTCACCCTGAGGAAGTGGAATTATGGTGGCATGTTTCCATTCAGAGGGGATTTCAGCATGGGAGAAGGAGAGGTTGAAAAGGGAGGCCAGGAGTTTGGCTATGGCTGGGGCAGAAAGGTGAAGCATTTTTGAGTCCAGCCCAGTGGGGCATTTACCCTTACTTGGATTAAGGGCAACCAGTGCATTATATACCTTGTCTGGGGTGACCTGTAGGAAGGAGAAAGTCTGAGCTGGGGGGTGTCACAACCCAGGGGGAAAGTGGGTTGGTGATGGGTATGTGGAGGTGCTGGCAGGGAAGTAGTGTGGCTGTTCGTGAAATGAGAGTTAAACAGAGTGGCCACAGCTGGAGGGTCGGAGATGGTGAGTCCTCCTATCTGCAGGGACGGAGTGGGGGGCTGTGAAGGGGGGCTGATAAGTGACTTGACCACAGTGCATATTTTGGTCGGGAGATGGAAGGTGGAGTTGAATGCGCTTTTGAAATAGTTAGCTTTTGCTTGGCGGATTTTCCTAGTACTGGCATTGCGAAGCTCACGGTAACACTGGTGGGCAGATGGAGAGCTAGACAACTTAAAGGTTTTCCAGGCCTTGTCTCTGGCTCTAAGAAGGGCTAGGATTTTTGGCGTAATCCATGGAAGGTGAGAACCTCTGACCCTGGTTCTTTGGAGCGGGGCGTAGCGGTCCCAGATGGTGGTGAAGTTGGGTTTTAAAGCCAGCAGGGCCTCATCTATAGTAGTGGAATGACTAATGCGCGACCAGTCAGATTTGTCTAAATCATTTAGTAAAGAGTGGAAGTCCAGGGATTTGTAGGATCTGGTCAGGATGATTCTGGGAGGGGGAGCTTTTGGTCTGAAAATTTTGCATACCGAGTAGATTCCATGGTGGTCACTAAGGGCATCCAGAATAAGACCAGAGACTAGGATCCTGTGGGGGGTGCGAGGTGAGGGACCAATCTCGGAGGGTGTGGTTCTGTGTTTAGTGGTTTAGTTGTGTGGGCTCAGAGATTAGTTGTTTTAAGTTTAGGGCTGTCACCTTGTCCGGAAGCTTGGAATGAGCCTCAGCAAGCCAGTTCAAGTTGAAGTCCCCGAGTATGTGGAGCTCTCCACCCGCTGCCATGGAGTTTAGTGAGCCCAGGTGACCCAGTAGTGTGGGAGTGTTGGTGCCAGGAGTGCAATAGGTACCTGCTATGAAGATTGGAATTGAGTGGGGGATGTAGAGTTTGACCATTAGGACATCAAAGGAGTCAGAGGACTGGGATAGGGTAACCGGGGAGAACTGGATGGCGGAGGCAATGTACATGGCTATGCCTCCCCCTTTTCTGACGACCCGGTCATGCCAGATAAGTGAGTAGCCGCGTAGAGCAAATTCATTGTCAGGGTTGTGAGGCTTTAGGCAAGTTTCAGAGATAATCAGG
This sequence comes from Neoceratodus forsteri, assembly GCA_016271365.2. Classification (NCBI taxonomy): domain Eukaryota; kingdom Metazoa; phylum Chordata; order Ceratodontiformes; family Ceratodontidae; genus Neoceratodus; species Neoceratodus forsteri. The sequence goes on along the minus strand of CM028129.1, from coordinate 1,344,958,430 downwards.
ATATCTGGGCTAAGGGTCATAGCGAGAAGTTGGAGTAGGTTCATTTTCCGTAGGAGGCTACATATACAGTATTTAAGTGAACTAGTTTAAGGCCTGAGGGGAGTTGGGGTGGAGCGGAAGGGTTTGGGGTGTGGTAGAGGGTAGGTCCGGGGTTTAGCTCGATGTCCCCTGCAAGAAGTAGTAATAGAGTGATCAGGAGTTTGGAATTTTGGGCAACCCAGTGAAACTTTCTGGGGAAAGTATGTGGCTTGGGTGTAGAAGCTGTTGACTGCCAATCATGAGGCAGGAGGGCTAGATGGCTAGCTTGGAAGGTGGATGGGAGGACACTGGAGCCGATTGACAGTGTATGAAGGTGGCATCCAGGGTGTGAGACAACTGTGGTAGCAGAGCTAACAAAGTTTAGTGGAAGCCTGGTACATAGGGCTTGGCAGATCGGCAGGGTAGGGAAGCTAGCCGGTGGAAGGGACACCCAGGGGGTGAGGCTAAAGAAAGTTATTAGGACCAGAGGCAACATCTTGGATAATGCTGCAGTGCAAGGGTTATAAACTTTTTTTTTTACTATGATAAGCTGTGTCCCTAGTGTAGAGACCTCTAGTGGTTGATCTGTATAACCTGCAAATGGGAAAGTGAACTGATTGGTTCAGACACTACATGTGATCCACACCACATGTGATCCACTCTATATAACTAGGAGTTGGCTATGGGTGGTGGCGGGGGTGATGGGGAGCTGTCGCGAAGCATCAGCGGGGCTTACACACAGCTGCTGAGGCTTCTGTCTGTAGGCCGGGAAAAGAGCCGTACCTGTAGTGCTTCTGTGCCTGGGGGGGAGGTCCGCGTTCCGATTCGGGGGAGGGCTTTCCTTGTGCCCTCACAACCACCACTCTGACCCTGAGGAGCAACGGAGAAACAGGACTTTAAAAAGGTAAGCTCAGGGAGGGGCCAAGTTCAGAAAGCAGGCTTTAACCAATTGCCATTCAAGCAAGAAATGCATCTGCAGCCAGCACAGTTAAAGCTGGATTTCATCTGCTAAGCTGCCAATAACAGAGAATTCAGAAGCTGCTAAGGATTAGTATATTTGGTACAGCAGGGTGTGAAAAGATAGAGATTATTACACTGGGAACTTAATTAGTTTAAAATACGGTGCTGCAAGCAGAGTAAATTCGAATTGAGCAGCTACAGAAAATAAAAGCTTCCTGCTAATCAACGGCAAATCCCCACAAGTTTGTTTAAAACAGCACAAAATTAATTTAAGGTGTCCTGCTGTAGCGCTTCTGTGTCGGGGGTCAGCGTTCCGATTCGGGGGGGGGGCTTCCCTTGTGCCCTCACAACCACCACTCTGACCCTGTAGCGCTTCTGTGTCTGGGGGTCTGCGTTCCGATTTGAGGGAGGGCTTCCCGACTTGTTTGAAAAAGGTTCTAATCTACAGTGTGGATGAATTATCATGTGTGTGTGTGTGTGTGTGTGTCTGTATCTGTAACATGTGCAAATAAAGTCAGAAGAAACCACTTTGTCAGTTTATTATTAAATATATCAGTTTGCAACAATATAGAAATTATACTACTCATGCACTACTACACAGTACCAGCTAAGAATCGCTATGGGAATTGCTAAAATTTGTGTTTGTTTTTTTTTTAGACCGAGCCCCTTTTTCCCCTCAGGCCCTGTCTGCTCGCCACCCCCATGCCCAAGCTTACCCCCCCGGACAGGGCTGCCAAGGGGGCTTCCCACTCCCTTAGGACATCATGTGCAAGCCATGGATTACCCCCCCGGGTCAGGGCCACGAGACTGGAACCCCTCCCCGCAGGCTTCAGAGGCAGTGGATGGAGGAGCAGACCAGGGGCCATCATGCCGGGGCTTGCATTCTTCTATTGGTTTCTTCCCTGGGGGTGGTGACGTGCAATGACATCCAGCATCTGCCCCACCCCCGACGTAACAATGCCAGTCGTTCTTGTACCCCAACCTCCGCCAGGGGTCTGTCAAGCACTGGACGCTCTTACCCTTCCTCCCCCTAGAGAATGAGAGCAGTCCCCAGGACGCTCAATCCTTTTCTCCTGGCCGGCCCTCCGACTCCCCGAGGCCATTCCCGAACCCGAGTCGTCAGCATCGCAAGTGGAATTCTAACTGCTGTGCTGGCAGAATGGCCTTAAAATTTGTTTGAGGAGGCAGCAGATTGGCCTGATGATGTACAATTTATAAACAGCTAGCTACAGCCCCCTCTGACACCTCCTATCTAATACTCTGTTTGGGGATCCTTTGCTCCGATATGCAAAACCTTGCATTTGTTTGCACTAAATATAAGCTGCCAGACTTTGGACTATTTTTTCAGCCTTTGCAAGTCCTGTCTCATTCCCCATATCCCCTCCTTAATGTCTACCTTGTCACATATTTTTGTGTCATTTACAAATAAGCTAGTCTTTCCCTGTATGCCCTCTCGACATAGATGGACATATTGAGGAGTACTGGCCAAAGGACAGAAACCTGTAACACCCTGTTTTTCACCTGCCTGACCCCCAAGTGAATCCCATTTACCACCACCCACTGAGTTCTCTCACTCAGCCAGTTGCTTATCCAATCAGATAAGCTCTTCCCCATTCCCAGGTCCCTCAGCTTCTTCACAAACCTTCTATGTCGCACAGAGTTGAAGGCCTTCCTGAAAAACAAGTAGAGGATGTCCAAAGCCTGGCCCTTGTCCACTACCTGCGACACTGAATTGAAGAAGTCTATTAGGTTCAGCTGGCATGCAACCGTACTCATGGTAGTGCAGGCCCTGCTGCTTATGAACATAGCTGGTGGCCCCTTGCCACAACCTGGACATTTCCCCACTGGGGCTGTGGATCTTGTGAACCTCTATTAACTTTGGCAAACCCTGACTACTCACCCTTTATTTTTTCCATACAGCTTTTTCTTGCTCTAGGGTGCTGGCTGGGTTCTCAGCCCCTCCTCACCTCTCCAACCAGCTACCACCTTCCCCCAAGATTGACCAGCCATGGAATTTTCCCATGGCTTAGCCAGAGGCCCCCCCCCCCCCCGAGTCCGTATCTGGTTTCGACAGTGGCAGGGTCCCGAGGCGATGCCATGGACAGAGTAGGTGAGTGGGGTTTCATATTGTACAGCCCCCAGCTTTTCCCTGGTTTGCTCCCTGTCCCAAAGCTCGGAGCATGTGCACTAACATGGGTGTGCAGCATGAAGACACCACACACGCACTCTCTGTCGGGTGGCAGTCAAGCAGTGGCATGCACTGTCCCCCTCCTCAAAGGAGAGGAGCTATCTGTGGACATGCAATCCTCCCTCTCCCGGCCTACCCTACAGTACAGTGCTACTGCTAGTGACCCCTGTGTTGCAGGCTTCTTGTATGCTATCCACTGCACTCCAAATTTTGCTCTTTCCATGCCCCATTACAAAAGTGACCCAGATATGGGGAAATATCATAGACCGCCCCTGATGTAATGTCCTAAGGCATACAAGTTACACCAGACTGTAAAATACATGGATGGCAAGGCACAGAGACTTTCACTTTGACTCCAGTACTTCTTCACACATAGTCTCTCGGCCTTCCTGCTTCCCTCCAGAGTAGCTGCATAGAATGCTCAGGAACTGTCACTACATTGGATAGATGTTGGGACTCTCACTCCATGCAGGACCACTGTTGTACTGGCTACCTCCTTTAGGCCAGCTGGATCAACTATATCGCTCATGGAACCCTGCTGTCCTGACTCTGAGCTCACTCTGCTTCCCAAGTCAGTGCTAAACTGCTCTTAGGTTCAAGTCCTACCCCAGACTTTATGAAGAAGCTCACCAGCTCAGCATTCCCTGCATAGGTGACTTCAGGAACATATTAGTGTAACTCAGAAAAACAGAGTAATATAACTTGAGTGAGATAACAGGACATGTGACAAGTAGTAGCTGAGTAATATAACTGCCATATCATAAATGGGACTTGAGTGCTATAACAAGACATGCAATAACTTGGACATGAGTGACATAATGGGGCATGCATTAACTTGAAATTGAGTAATATAACAAGACACGTAATAACTGGGACCTCAGTGATATAGCACAGCATGCAACAACTGGGACCCAGGTGATATAACAGGACATGCAACAACTGAGACCTGAGCGATATGACAGGACATGCAACAGCTGAGTTTTGAGTGGCATAATGGAGCATGCAATAGTTGGAGCCAGAGTGACATACAGTATTCCAGGGCATGCAATAACTTGAGTTTAAGTTTTATATAATGGGGTAAACAACAGCTGGGACCCCCAAGGCATTTTGAATATATTGTTACAGTGTTTTTTTTTTGTTTTTGTGTTTGTTTTCATGGAGACAGATTTGTAAATTAATACCTTTTTGTGAAGAGCGTGAAATTCCTTAAAGCGTTTTTCCAGGACATGCTTCCTTCCATTAGTCAGAACTTCAACCTTAAACACCTGAGAAAATGGGAGTAGAAATACAGAAAATATCAACCAATAATGCTTTACTGTATACCAAAAACTGTATGGTTTCTAGTTGTCACTGTGTCCTATGATACCCCAGTTGCTGGGAATGGACTTTTCAGAGCAGTCTTTGTAACTTTACAAAGTGTCACAAATACCTTCTAGTTGGAGCACAATAGTAGGGTGAATGAAAAAATGATTTTAAGTAGTAGTAGTAATTTAATTTACAGCAAAGTGACGCTCTACTGCTTGGACCACTTGTAAAATTAGCAGCATACATAACACAATATAAAAGAATATAGAATGAACAATCAAATATTAAATAGAACTATATGGATATAATATACAATGCATCTGCATAATCCAAAAACACAAGCTCATTAATCTGCATGCCTGAAAGCCTGCAACGTCACATAGTGTTTAAGTAGCTAGGTAAAGAATGTGAGTGAACCAACAGACGGGATCTCCTAAGGGAGTAAGTTCTACAGAGTGGGGGCAGCCACCATGAACGCCCGATCACCTGCGGACTTCAAATGAGAAGGAGATACCCATAACAGCCCCAGCCCCTGGGCATCAGCTCCCTGATGGGTGAATAGAGACAGTCAAGAGCTCACTGAGACAATGAGGGCCCAGTTATTTAAGGGCTTTGGACCCTTATTAACACCTCTGTAGTCAAAGCACCATCTAAATGCCAGCCAGTTCAGGACTTGTAGCACTGGAGTAATATCTCCTTTGCTGTGTTTAAGCAAGTTTCAGATTTCTTAAATTGCGCTCATTACCATCCTTGCAGTGCAGCAGAACAGTGCCTCATGCTACCATAAGGGGGGGAGGGGACCACCTCGATTTGTGACTCTTTGAACGCTAAAGAAAAACTCTTGCATTGTTTTGACTTTAGATATGGCTGTAGAGAAGGGCCCGTGGGCACACAGTAACTGGGGCCTGAGCAACACAGTTAATTACGTTCCAAGTAGCTGGGTCTGGAGAGCATCTTCTTGTTCTGATGGTGAAGAAAGGGCAGTGCTCTAGAGCATCATATTGTTGCTGTACTAAAGGATAAATAATTTTGAGTGCCTTATTGCTTTGGCCATGGAGAAAGGGCAGTGTTCCAGATCTTATTTTTGTTCTGGCTGCTGCAGTAAAGGGCAGTGTTCCAGAGCTTATTTTTGTTCTGGCTGCTGCAACAAAGGGGAAGTGTTGCAGAACTTGTTCTGAATATGAAGAAGATGCAGTGCTCTAGAGCATCATATTCTAAGTGGAGGGAGGGGCAATGTTGTACAGCATCAAGACTGTAGAGAAGGACTAGTGTTGCAGTGTTCTAAAGCAACCTGCCAATCTAATTGTGAAAAAGCTGACCGAAGGACGGGTGTATTGTTCTAGAACATCTTGTCTGTGGTATAGGAACCGTGTTCAGAGTTATCTTATTGTTCGTTCTGCAAAGTACTCTAGAAAAGTGTATGGTGAGACTTTGTTAAGCATGGAATTCCATGCCTTGTAAAAAGTTGTTCTGCTGCAGTAGTAACATTCATACTGCAGCAGAATGACTTTTTGTTCTGTACCAGTATGGACATCATAAGACAATGGGCTGCCGATCAGCTGACTGGCAGCCGTGCTACTACTACTATGTTATAGTGATGCATGTGGTGGGTAGTGCTTTCAAAAAAATACAATGGCAGTGGATAAAATGAAAAAAGGACTTGTAACATGTTTTTTTACACCATACACTATATAAAATGGTGTATGGGAGCCCCAATAGACAATAAAAAAAATTACTCACCATAGTAATCTTATTTCTTTAAAGGGATCACTCATTATGATTAAACTGATGCAGTCAGTCTCCTGTGTTGGACTGCCCGGAGAGATGGAATTATATGCAAATGATGGAACTCTCAAATGGCTCATGCCAATGTCAAACTGCTGCCCTAGCAACTGCTGCTCTCTGAGTGCTTCAGATTCTTAAGGAGCCTAACTGGGTATAAGACCCACTAGCTAAAAATAATATATCTATAAAAGAATTGTTGCCCTCTCAGGTCAAAAACATCCCAAGAAGTAAACCTAAAAAAACTTGAGACCACAAGGGAGCCAACTGGTTAACAAAAAAGTGAGTCTCTAACCTGACCTATGTGGAAAAAAAACCCTAAAACAGGGATGCAGAACAACTTTCATGGGTTCTAGTAGGGGAGGCAGGGTGGGTACTTTAATCAAATAAGTGATCCCTTTGAAGAAACAAGATTACTGTGGTGAGTAATTTTTTCTTCTAACCCCAGGAATCACTCATTATGATTAAACTGATGTAGACTACCAAGCAGTACCTTGGGAGGTTGGGCAAAAAACCTATTTAGGAAACAGGCTCTGCAGCACTGCTGTACCAAATGTGACATCACTTCTGGATTGTAGATCCAGGCTGTAATGCTTTGTGAAGGTGTGTACTGTTTTCCATGTAGCCCCTTTGCAGATTTCCAGTAGTGGAATTTTTCTTGAAGCTGCCACTGAAGCAGCTTTGCCCCTGGTGGAATGTGCCCTCAGGCCCAGAGGTGCCTGTTTACCCACTTTACTATAACAAAACTGTATACATGACAATATCCAGCTGTATGTTTTGTGGCAGCTCTGCCCTTACCTACTTCTCCATAGGTAAAAAGGAGTTACGTTTGGCCTGGTCTGTAAGACTTGGTTCTGTCAATATAGTGGCTAAGTGCCCTTTTGACATCAAGGGAGTGAAGCCTCCTTTCTGGAGAACTGGAGTTCTCTGTAACAAAGACAGGTAAAGTGATGGACTGATTTTCAGACACCACTTTGGGAAGGAATTTTCTATTGGTCCTGAGGACCACTTTATCTCAGTGGAATGAGATGTAGTTTTTAATTTTCTCTCCTCCCACTAACGTTTCCTCTTTCTTGCCACTGACCCCTCCAATCAGTTCCCTGATCACCCTCACCTACAGCATCTTCTGTTTTCTCTTACTCTGGTCTCACTATGATTTCAAGGACCATATACCCCTTCCTCTTGTTAGTGACTATGTTTTACCTATTTGAGTCTTGCACACTTCCTACTGATTCTCCCCCTAATCGACATACTTATTCTCTTGATAATTTCTGCTACTCTAATCTACTGACTGGTCCTGCCCCCTATCCACCATTCATGTCTTGGCTGAAACATAAATATAATGGGATACTGCTCAGGAATATAAGGAGGTGGTACCCAATATCCACTAGTTGTGTGTCTATGGCATTGTTAACTGCGGCTTTATGGATAACAACGGTATCCCTTACCCTAGCAGGCGATATCGAGACTAACCCTGGCCCTACAACACTTATGCAGGCTACCCTGCCTTTCCCCTCCTTCCTGCCGCAAACTTCTGGCATCTCCTTCGCTCACCTTAATATTAGGAGCCTAACTGCCAACCTCCCAGACCTTGAGGCGTGGGTGAGCTCAAACAAGCCTGATATCCTGGCCTTATCAGAAACATGGCTGAAGCCCTCCATGATTGACTCCCTCTACTCTCTGCCAGGCTACAATATCCTTTGCGCAGATCAATCTAACTCCAAGAGAGGCAGTGGTGTCGCACTGTACTATAAATCCTTCCTCAACATATCCGTTATGAGCAGACCCAGTACATCAAACTGCGAGGTCCTTCATTCCCTTCTACTACTTGGGGGTGTCAAAAAACTACACATTTTCTGTGTCTATATACCACCCAGATAGTCTAAGCTAGGATTGGAAGAATTCATTGCGCTAGTGCTGGCTGTGACCGGGAATAATGATGTAATCTTCCAGGGAGATTTCAATCAGGACTGGGCCGGGCCTAGTTCCTCTCTCATATCCTCCACTTCGAGTAAGGCTAATCTCACCAGGCTAATCCAGGCACCCACAAGGCTCTCCTGCCAGGGTGCCTGTAACACACTCCTGGACTGGATCCTGACAAACAGGAAGGAGAACATCACAAATGCGGGGGTTCTTCCTGACTCCATAAGTGACCATTGCCCAGTTTTCTGCACGTGGGACTTTTCTCCCCCCTCCTACCCTCCTAAAGTAATGTCCTTTTCTGGTTTCTCCTACCTGAACACAGTTGCATTCCAGCATGATCTAAACCTGGTTGACTGCTCCCCCCTCTACATAACCAAAGATATCAACACTGCGACCGAGTATTTCAACTCTACTCTGCGCTCTCTCCAGAAACAACATATTCCAGTCATCACGCAGTGGGTAAAAGGGTTAGCCACTAAATGGCTCAAACGCCCCCTACTCCAGTTACTGAAATGTAGGGATAAACTCTGGATAGTTTGGAAGTCCTCAAAAAATCAGGCGGATTTCAATGCTTACAGGTCTTTGCGCAACATCTGTAAAAAGGAGATTCGTATAGCTAAGAGTATGTACTACAGGACCCTGCTCAGTTCCTTGGCCTCTAACCCTAGCTAGCATGGTCTCAGATCAGGAAATTTGAAAATAATAAGCCACTGACCCCTAATTAGATGTTCGTAAATGATACTCACTGCAATAACCCCCACACAATTGCTAAAGCCTTCAATTACTTCTTTTCTACTCTTCCCACCCCACTCTCTCTCCTTCCCCTCCCCTTTCCCCCATTGCCCCACCTATTCCTGTGACTGCACCCACTGAGCTAGTGCTGACCCCAGTCATGCGCCAAGAAGTCCTTAAGTTACTAAGGACGATTCCTGCTTCTGGAAACTTAGGTCCTGATGGTCTAGAGCCAAGGATTCTTAGAAATTTGCCTTTAGTCTTGTTGACCCGGTTATAAGACTGTTTAACCTATCTATCTCCTCAGCTTCTGTCCCTTCAGTATGGAAAACTGCCAGGACTATACCTGTGTTTAAGAAAGGGGATGACAAAATTCTATCTAACTACCGTCCCATCTCTCTCCTGCCTATGCTCAGTAAGCTGCTGGAAAAAGTTGTCCATCGGCAGGTCTCTGAACACCTTCTTAACAGTAATCTTCAATCCCCTGCACAACATGGCATTAGAGCTGGACACAGCACTACTACTGCCCTTACCCTCTTTACTAGCAATGTTAAATGCAACATGGATAAGGGATTACTGACTGGACCTCTCCAAAGCATCTGATATGCTTCATCACCCCCTACTAATGGAAATGTTGAAATCTCTCGGCACCTCTACTTCTACCCTGTCTTGGTTTGGCAGCTATCTTGATAATCATTCTCAGACTGTCTCTTTCTGCAAAGTCCTCTCTCCCCCTGCTCCTATCTTCTCTGGCGTACCTCAGGGCTCTATTCTTGGGCCCCTATTCTTCTCGCTGTATATCAATGATGTTCCAAACCTCCCTCCCTTCCCCTCTCTGTAATACCATTATGTACACCGATGACCTGGTTCTCTATTCTGCCTCCAAGTTAATAGCTGAACTCAACCAACAATTATCACCTGCCTTTCAAACCCTCCAATCTTGGTTTTCCTCCAATTATCAACACCTAAACTTTCACAAGACCCAGGCCATGCTCTTTTGTTCCTCTAGAAAAGTACTGACTGAGTACCCTAAGCTTCTAGTCCATGGCTGCGATGGGTCTCCTGTCTTGAATACTACTACAATCAAATACCTTGGTGTTACACTAGATCCGGAACTGGACTTTGCTTCTCACATCAAGGAGGTATGCCGCTCTATTAATGCCAAGATTGGAGCAGCCTATAGAGTGCGTCACTCTCTTACCCCAGCTGCCAGGATCTCCGTGGCGAGAGGTGTGTTGATGCCACAACTACTGTATGCTCTTCCAGTTCTCTCCCATGCCAGCCTTGGGGTCCTTCATAATTGGGATGTGACATCTGCAGATTTGCCTTATCAGCTCCTCGTCTAACCCATCATTGCCAGCTATATTCAGCCTTGAACTGGTTGTCCCCCAGTGCCCTTAGATCATATGTGCTTGGATGCTTTGTGGACTCACTAAACAGAACACCTTGCCCATGCTGCCCTGGCTGAGATGCTGACCCCTGTCTCCCACACTCAAACTCTCAGGTCATCCTCCTCCACGTTGCTCTCAGTTCAGCCATGCTCCAGTAAAATGGGCGAGCAGGCTTTTTCCTATTTTGCACCTAGGTTCTGGAATTCACTCCCCCCCATGTGAAGTCCTCTACAACCCACCATACGTTTAAGTCTGCCCTTTTTTTCCCACCTAAATGTGTCAGGTGACTGCGTCTGCACTTAAGGTTATCGGGCTATCTCCCGCACTACAGCTCTATCCCATCTCTTTCTGCATTTGCTATAGTGTATTGTTGACTACCTATCTCTTGTCTCCACTGCGTTGGGCACAGGACCTGGTATCCAGGTTGTCCTGCAATCTATGTATGTAATGTTTTAATAGTTGTTCTTGCCTATGGTACTACCAAGAAGCTATAAATGTTGATATTATTATGGTGCCATGGTGCTTTTCCACATGTACTCTCCACTGCCTTTGCTACATTGTTGTGACTTGTACTCCTTGTTGTCTTACTGTACTATTGAAAATTGTATTCTCCTGGGTCGTGCCTGAAAATAGGCAGGTTTCTTGCCTAGAGCACCTACCTGGTTAACAAAAGCAAATAAATAAATATGTGCACAGGGCCTGTAACTCACTGATCCTTCTGGCTGAAGTAATAGCAACCAGACACACAGTTTTCCAAGTGCTATACTTCAAGTCTGCAGTTGCCATTGGTTCAAATGGAGCATCCATGAGCTTGGCAATGCAGATATTCAGATTCCAGGCTGGAACTGGTTCCCTCAAGGGAGGGTACAAGAGGTTAAGGCCTTTAAAATACTTCCTGAAGACTGGATGAGAGGCCATGGATCTCTCTTTAGCAGCTGAAAGGTAATCGGAGACTGACGCCAAATTAACCTTGAGGGTCGAAGGCTTCAGGCCTAGAGAATACAAGTGTGCTAGGTAATCCAGGAGAATGGCTAAATCAGCCTTGGATGGGTCAATGCCCTTACCTGTACACCATATGTAAAACCTCTTCCACTTAGCAGAATATGTCTTCTTAGTGGAAGGTTTTCCGGAACCCCTAAGTACTGTCAGCACTTGTTCTGACAGTTTAAGATTAGCATATTCTAAGTCCTCAAGAGCCAGGCCTTGAGCCTCAGTGATTTGAGGTTAGGGTACAGGATCCTGCCCCGAAAGGAGGTCAGCAGGTTGTGCCTCCTGGGCAGATGAATTGGAGAAATTACGGATAGAGTCAACAGATGTGAATACCAGTGTTGTCTCGCCCAATCTGGTACCACCAGTATCACTGTCGCTGGTCGGCACCTCAATTTCAGTAGGATCCTGAATATCAGCAGAAAAGGAGGGAAGGCACACAGGAACTTCCCCATCCAGTCCAGTGCCAATGCATCCAGGGGTAGTGTGCCTCTAAGAGGAGGCCTGCAACAGTACATTGGTAACTGGTGATTTTCTACAGAGGCGAAGAGATCTATCTCTGGAGTGCCCCATCTCCTGAAAATCGAACTGAGTATTTAGGGATTCAGACACCACTCATGGTGGTCCTGACTTATCCTACTGTGGGAATCTGCTAGCACACTTTTCTTTCCTTTCCTGGAAGATGTATGGCTGATAGGGATACCTTCATGGAGTAAGCCAGGGACCATAGCCTCACTGCTTCTGTGCACAATGGAGCTGATCTGGTTCATCCCTGTTTGTTGATGTAGTATTTAGTAGTGGTGTTGTCTGTTCTGACCTGCACCATTTTGTTTTGGAGATGTGGAGCAAATGCCTGCAGGGCTAGGTACACCGCCCTGTGCTCCAGTAGATTTATATGCAACAGGGATTCTTGAAGCGACCATGTGCCACTTGCTGTGTAATCCAACATGTGTGCTCCCCCAGAAGAGATGCATCTGTTGTAAGAATTAAGGAAGGTTGTTCCTTTATGAAAGGCACACCTACTCGAAGGTTGTGCTCGTCTAGCCACCACTGCAGTGCTTGTAGCAGGCTGTGGGTGACTGGAACCAGTTTGGACAGAGGGTCTGTCCTCTGCAACCAATATTGTCTCAGGTGAAACTGGATGTCTCTCATTTGAAATCTGGAACCCAGTACCACTGTGGTGGCAGCTGTCATGTGACCCAGAAGCCTGAGGAATTCTCTGGCTGGTTTGGGTTTTCCTGGCACAAATGAGTTTGCAATCTATGTAGAACGCTGTTTACCGTGTCCTGCGGCAGAAAAGCTCTGCTCAGACGGGTGTTTAGCTCTGCACCAATGAATTCTAGAACCTGAACTGGTGTTTGTTGAAACTTCTGCTCATTTATGAGAAAACCAGGGACTCCAGACCAGATTTTGTTAGTGCTAAGGCCAGCTCTGTAAGCTGCAGAGATGGACCCACTACTAGCCAGTCATCCAGGCAGGTAAAGACTGATACCCCTTGTGTTCTCAGAAACTCCACTACCATGGCTAAACACTTTGTGAAAGCCCTTGGGGCAGAAGTTAGTTGAAAAGGAAGTGCTGCAAACTGATAATGGCCTGAGGCCAGTCTGAATCTCAAGTACTTTTTGTGAGAAGGTCTGATGGGGATGTGAAAATAAGCATCCCTTAGACCTAGAGAGGCTAGCCAGTCTCCCTTTTGTAAAGTGGGAATGATTATTGCAGGAGTGACCATTTTGAATTTTGACTTCAGGATGTGTCTGTTTAGAAGTCTTAGATCCAGGATAGGTCGCTAATCCCCATTTTTCTTTCTTGTAAGGAAGTATCTGGAGTAGAAGCTTTTGCCCCTCTGGTTTAGGGGCACCAGCTCCACTGCTTTGATTGCCAGCAGATGTTTTACCTACACTTCCAGTAAAAGCCTGTCTGCAGATGTAACTGGTGCAAACGTTCTTACTCTCAGCTTGGGAACAGATTTGAAGCTGGAGTGCCAGACCCTGGCACACTACCTCTAGGAACCACTTGTCTGTGGTGATGGTATGCCAGTCGTGGAGGTAGTGAGCCAGCCTGCCACCCACTGGTGGATCTACGACAGGGAATGCGACCTGTACCAGCCCGTCAGGGGTTCTGAGTGGGTTGTGCCTGAATCAGCGGGAAGGGAGAATCTCTTCTCATGGCTCTCCTGCCCCTTCCTCGAAACTATCCTCTAGGCTGCTGTTGCAGCTGAGAGGCCTGAGCCTGGAAAAGTGGTCTGGGATAGGATCCCCTACCCCTGCCTCCCCTAGTTTGGGCCCTATAGGATGTGGAAGGCCTAGCCTTAGAATTACTTCTATAGGTAGCCTTGTATTCTTCTACCTTTTTCATAGAGGCCTCTGTTTTGTCACCAAAGAAAAAATTACTTACCATAGTAATCTTGTTTCTTCCCAGTGATGCTCAGATATTCATAATGTAACCCCCCTACAAATGGGGGTTTCCGAAAAGTCTTCCATGAGCTTGCCTAAATGCTCACTGCCAGGCTGGTATCCTGCGTTTAGCAGTTAATCATTATTGCCAAAGAGTGCCTGTGTAGCCTCTATGCACTGTCACTTTAAGAGCTGCCTAGATTGCAGTAATAATTAATCTGGGAGGGGGCTGAGTGTTGTCATGCTGCCGGGCTGCCAGGTAATCGCTCCGTTTCTACCATCGCTAATTGTGCAGAGGGAGCCCTTTTAATAGATGTAACTGTTTGCTGATCATTTATTAGAGTAGTAATAATAATGTAGTTTGTCTAACCTGCCTTCTTTGCAGCAAGGACTATTTTGTTTATCCTCACCATTTTGGCCCAGAACTGCCGAACTGGACCAATCAGTTTGGTGAGACCTAAAATGGAGCCGGACTACAGGAGCTGTCTGGAGTCAAAATCTGTAGGAATTGTAGTTTTGGGCTTTTGGTGCCTTTTTGCACCTGAAGGGGGAGCCTTTGTTGTGACTGACAGACAGATCAGCCAACCGAATCTTTTGGATCTGAGGGAAATCCCCAAGCTGCCTTCTGTTTCAGTCAGTTCTGGCTGAGAAGTGAAATGAGAACAGCTCAAGTGATTTGGGCAGTAGTTCTGTGTAGTTTTGCATGGGAGAACTGTGAAAGGGCTGAGTTTTGACCTGCATGTCTGCCTGCTGCCCCTGAGAGGGAGAGAAGAGAATTATTTTGGACTAAATCCAAGTTTGTGGGAATGAAGTAAGCCACTGATTTTTTTATCAGGTTCATACCTGAAGAAGACCGAAGATTTTGCTGAATGCAGTCGGCTTGTCAGGATTTCCAGCTGCTTTTGAATCCACGGTTTGTGCACAGACTTCGCGATCGTGACCGGAGAGCGGTTTGCCTGGTAGTACAGTAGAATTTCCTTACATGTAAATGTGCTGTGTATTGAAAGTGGGTCATGATTTGGTACCCCACTGTGTGAACTGTGTTCTGCTTGCTGGAAGCTGTATCCAGCCCAAAACGGACTGTATCTGAATTTGTCTCCATTTGGCCTGGGCCTTGCCACACTGGCCCAGCCAGACTATCCACTGCACAGAGAAAGCCATCGACGAGAGATCTGCCTGGGGATCAGCCCCCTGCTCCACGCTTGAACAGGAACAACGCCTCAGCGATTCATGTGGGCCCTGCTTCTCCTGGCACTCCAGATTAACCACCTGCTGTCTCGATTTTTGTCCAGCCTGTGTCCAGTCTTGGGTATCATGAGTAATCATCAGGGTAGCTCCTTGCAAAAACAGCCTAATCTAAAAGTGTGTCATCTGATTGTCTTGTTGTTTTCTTTTCACAAACTGAGCAGTCCGGCTCCGGATTACAAATAGTGTGTGTTGTGCATGTTGTTTTCTTTCATCACAGGGCCCCAACCAGCTGCAACGTTCCTGGCTAGCCCACATTTCTCCATCTGGGTACCCAGAGTGTGTGACTGTTTATGGACCCTGAAGTGCATGCATAACTGTTTGATTGATATAGCCTTTAAGCAAATTAACCTGATTACGCCCCTCCCTTTTTCAAGTCCCTTAAATAAATCAAATCTAACTCTTTTTTTCATTTACCCTGACTGTGGTTCCAGTTTGTGCAAGTGTACTGTATTGCTGTTATTTGCTGTGTATAACCTTGTTTTACAGGGGGTCCCTAGGGCCAGGCCAGAGGAAAGCCCTGGTGGTAAGTGCAAACAGTGTGGGTACTTGTGTGGTGTATCAGGGGTATTGTGAAAGTGATTATTGTGTATTGTTCTGGCCACTAGTAAGGAAAGAGGGGGTTTACAGTGTCCTGGAGGGCTGTGCCCAGGTTAGCTTGACCACTACCAACCCTGACCTCTGGGTGGAGGCACCCATTTCAGAACTCAGGCCCCTTAACCTGTTACCAGCCAAGCAGACAGAGGTAGTAGCCCTTGGGATAGCGCCACCTAGGGGTTCCAATAACTTTATGCAGTAAGCCTGAGGGGTTGGACTGCCCGGAGAGATGGAACACATGCAAATGATGGAACTCTTTGCATGTGAGCATCTTTCCAATACTGCCTCTACTAACTGCCTGTGTTCTAACTCTTCAGATTTTATAAAGGAGCCTGGAAAGGTAGGCCTAGAATAATATAGTACTATAATTTATCATTAAAATTCGGGTTTTCCCAACAATGTGAATTTTACAAAAAACAAACCTCTAACTGGAGGAACAGACAATTCAATAAAGTTAGAACAAAGTGCTAGAAAAATACCAAAAATATAACCCAGTGAACTCTGTTCACCTAACTAATACAGGTGCAGAGGAAACATTTTTCACTCCAAAGGAGTATTGTGACTTGGTGGCACCAGCATGCGAAATGCAGAGGCTGAAGTTCTAGAAGGGGAGGTAGGGAAGGAAGTTATGAATATCTGAGCATCTCTGGGAAGAAACAAGATTACTATGGTAAGTCTTTTTTCTTCTAACCCCAGTAATGCTCAGTATATTTACTGTATAACTATATGTAGACTACCAAGCAGTACCACTGGAGGTGGGCACAGAACTCTATTTTGGAAACAGACTTTGCAGGACTACTGTGCCAAACCTAGCATCACTCCTGGATAAAATGTCCAGGTTGTAGTGCTTTGTAAAGGTGTGTACTGTTTTCCAGGTAGCTGCTTTACATATATCCACCAAAGGGACATCTCTGGCAGCTGCCAAAATAGCAGCTGTCCCTCTTGTAGAATAAACCCTCAGTCCTGAAGGGGGCTCCCTACCAGCTTTAGCATAACAGAATTGGATACATTGAACTATCCATCGAGAAATGGATCTTTTTGAGGCTGGATTACCTTTTCCTACATCCCCATAGGTCAGGAACAATTGCTTTCTAGCCTGTCTAAGGTCCTTAGTGGCTGTCATGTAATAACTGGGAGCCTTCTTTACATCCAAACTATGAAGCCTCCTTTCACCAGAAGTGGCATGATTGGTGAAAAAGTCTGGGAGAGTGATTGATTGATTTAAATGGAAATCAGAGACCACCTTGGGGAGAAATTTTCTGTTTTTCTTAAGGACTACTTTATCCCTATGAAAAGAGATATATTCCTGATCTATGCAGAGAGCCTGAAGCTCACTGATTCTTCTTGCGGAAGTCATTGCCACTAGAAAAAACTGTTTTCCAAGTGACATATTTTAGATTAGTTGTAGCCACGGGCTCAAATGGAGCAGACATGAACTTAGCTATGCACACATTCAGATCCCAAACTGGAACTGGTGGCCTGTGAGGGGGATGCAAATGATTCAGGCCCTTAAAGAACCTTTTAAAAATAGGGTCTGAAGCTAATGGTACCTTTTTCCCAAAAGAAAGGTAAACACACACTGCTGCAAGATGAACCCTCAAAGAACTGGGCTGTAGACCCAGAGAATGTAAATGGGTGAGATAATCCAATACCACTGGCAATCCAGCCTGGGCTGGTACCAGAGTCTTGCCCGAACACCAGATAGAAAATCTCTTCCATTTGGAAGAATAGATCTTTGCAGTAGAAGGTTTTCTGTAACCTCTTAAAATATTTAAAAAAGGTTCAGAAAGTTTTAAACTAGCATATTCTAAGTCCTCAAGAGCCAGGTTTTGAGTTTGAGGGACTTGAGATTCGGATACAACAGAGTTCCCTGTTTGGAGGTCAGTAAGATGTGCCTCCGAAGGAGAAGTATTGGTTTGGCAATACACATGGAGAGCAGAAGAGAGTACCATGGCTGCCTCGGCCAATCTGGAGCTATCAAGATCAGTGATGCTGCATGGGATCTGAGCTTGATCAGTACTCTGTAGATCAGAGGGAAAGGCGGGAAAGCATAAAGGAACCTTCCTGACCAATCTAGATTCAGAGCATCCAGAGGAAGCGTTCCCTGATCTGGTAGACTGCAACAATACTGTGGCAGGTGGTGGTTCTGGTGGGATGCGAACAACTCTATCTCTGGAGTGCCACACCTTCTGAAAATAACCTGTACCACCTGTCTGTTTAGGGTCCATTCGTGATGGGCCTGATTTATTCGACTCAATGAATCTGCCCAGGTGCTGTCCTTCCCTGGCAAATGGATTGCATGCAGAGATACTCCTAAGGAGTAGGCCAGAGTCCACATCTTTATGGCTTCTGTGCAGAGGAGGCCTGACCTTGTGCCTCCCTGCTTGTTTATGTAATACATTGTGGTGGTGTTGTCTGTTCTGATCTGTACCACCCTGCCTTGTACTAGGGAAGAAAATGCTTTTAGAGCTAGCAAAACTGCTCTGAGTTCCAGTAAGTTTATGTGCTGAAAGGACTCTGCAGCAGACCAAGTGCCCTGGGTTGTGTGTTCCCCTTTTTGGGTGCCCAAGCCCAAGAGGGATGCATCTGTTGTGAGAACCATTGAAGGATTCTCTTTCTGAAAAGGAACTCCCTGCCTTAAATTGGATTCCTCTTTCCACCACAGGAGGGCCTATAACAGTGCCCTTGTTACTGGAATGAGCTTTGAAAAAGGATCTTTTTTTCTGACACCAATGAGACCTGAGGTGGAACTGGATGTCCCTCATGTGGAATCTGGAACCCATCACTGTGCCTGTGGAAGCAGCCATGTGGCCCAGTAGCTGGAGAAACTGCATTGCAGTTCTTAAGCTGTGCAACCTGAAAGAGCTTGTTATTAACTGAAGACTCTTTACCCTTTCCAGAGGCAGATATGCTCTCGCTTCTATGGTATTGATTTCTGCTCCTATGAACTGCAATACCTGTGCGGGAGTGAAGACTGACTTTTTGTAATTGATCAGGAATCCCAGAAACTCCAGGAGATCCTGGGTGACCTTCAAATCCTGCTGCACCTGCAGGGGAGATTTTCCTATGACCAGTCAGTCATCCAGAGAAGGAAAAACAGATATTCCCTGTCTCCGAAGATGTGCCACCACAGCTGCCAGGCACTTTGTGAACACCCTTGGGGCCGAAGAAAGGCCAAAAGGCAGGGTTGAAAACTGGTAGTGACCTGAAGGGAGTCTGAATCTGAGATATTTTCAGTAAGACTCCTTTATGGGGATGTGGAAATAGGCATCTTTCAAGTCCAATGATGCCAACCAATCTCCTGTTTGAAGTGCTGGCAGAATTTTGAACTTTGGTTTCTTCA
Source organism: Neoceratodus forsteri (assembly GCA_016271365.2). NCBI lineage: Eukaryota > Metazoa > Chordata > Ceratodontiformes > Ceratodontidae > Neoceratodus > Neoceratodus forsteri. The sequence continues at coordinate 1,344,939,566 of CM028129.1, read as the reverse complement.
GAAGCTTGTTAAGAGCTCTGATATCCAATATAGGCCACCACTCCCCACTTTTCTTTGTGGTTAGGAAGTACCTGGAATAAAAAACACTTCCTTTCAGAGATTTCGGAACTGGTTCTACTGCCCTGAGCTGTAGCAGGTTTCAAACCTCTGCCTCTAGCAGTATCTTTTCTGCTAGGGAGGGAGAAGTGAAAACTCAGGTCTTTTGATGAGGAAGGAACTTGAATTCCAGTGACAGACCTTGACCCACAACCTCCAGGATCCTCTTGTCTGTGGTGATGTTTGGCCAAGCCTGGAGGAAGTGGGATAGTCTGCCTCCGACAGGTAGAGAGGAGGCGACCTGTGGCTCAGGGGGTCTGTTTAGTCTGTGGCTGAGGCTAAGTTTGGGATCCTTGCCTAGAGCCTCTTCTGCCCCTGCCCCTGGAGTACCCCTGCTGCGGGTACTGCTGGTACTGGGGTAAGGCCACTGGTTGGAAGAAGGGCCTGGTGTAAAAGGACCTGCCCCGGCCTCCCCTTCCATAAGGCCTGGTGGATGGAGAAGTTCTCTGTTTGGCAGAGTTGCTTCTATAAGTGGCCTTACACTCATCCACCTTCTTCATATATGCCACAGTGGACTCCTCAAAGAGAGAATTTCCCTCTAGGGGACAATCCAAAGCCTTTGATTGTGTATCCTGAGTAAGGTTTGTGGCTCTGAGCCAAGCAAACCTACTCTGTGCCACTGTATTCGCCATCCATCTGGCTGCAGTGTTGTTAGTGTCAGCAGCCATTTGAAATTGGTACTTAGCTGCCTCTAACCCAAACCTGGCAGTTTCAGCCAGGTCATCTGAAAAGGGCAAGGGAGCTTTCTGGGACATAGCCAGGACTGACTGCCACAGAAATTTCTGATACTGGGCAGCATATGCCTGGACGGTAGCCTGACGCATAGCCAAAGAGGCTGACAAGTACCCTTTTTTGACCATACTTTCGATTTTCCTAGAGTCCTTGTCCGGAGGATGTGAGAACAGAGGGACCCTAGCCTTGTCACAGGCAGCTTGCTGTATGACCCCCTGGTGGTCGGGTGGGAGAAGAAAAAAACAGCTCCCTCCCTCCCTCTCCAGCTGGTATTTTTTGTCCATTCTCCTGTCTATGGGAGGAATGGAATTTGGTGCCTGTAAAATCTTTAATGCATCTTTTTTAAAGAATTTATAAACAGGGAGGAGGAGGAGAGCCTTTGTGGGTGTAAGCCCCATCATTCTAAATACTCAACCTCCTCCTCATCATCATCCTCAATTTGTTCAGTGGTGGAGATGTCCAAAGTATCTGCCAGCCTCCTGACAAAGGTAAAATGGGATGAAAACTCCTCAGACACCCTTGGAGGAGAACCAAAGTCCTGTTCAGGGGACACTTCTGGTTCTATTGGTCCCTCCTTCTCAGCATAATCATCATCATCATCATCACTAAAAGGCTCCACTCCTTCTTGAGGGAGAGGATACACATTACTGCCAGCCTGAGGAGGGGCAGGAGGCTGTTGAGGAGGAACTACTGCCTGTAGAGACTGAACAATTTTAAAGGCCTGAACAATCTTTTGGGCTGTAGGGATAGGCAGAGCAGGCACAGAAGTCCCCGGTTTAGCAGGTGAGGGTTCTGTGTGCTTCAGCTTTTTGCTTTTCTTAGCAGGAACTGGGGAGTCAGCTAGTTCAGTAACTCTTTTTGTTCCCTTTGTGCCCATCTCAGGGGCAGGAACAGATGAAGATGTGGGTTCAGCCACAATATTTTGGGGGTATTGGCTGGTCAGAGCCAGAGGGACCCCTTGGAAATTTCTTTTTAAGCCTTTCAAGGTGTTTCTTGATGGTCTTCTCAGGGAATGTTTAACAGACTTCACATTCCTCTTTTAAGTGATCAAAACCCAGACAAACTACACACGATGTGTGTTTGTCTGCCTTTGCAAATACCTCTCCACATTGAGAACAGCTTTTGAAACTGGGTTCACCGGTTTTCTTTTTGGGTTTCTCCGACATAATTCAAAAACAAATAACTGTTAAGGAAAAAACCCTTCTTTTTTTTTTTTTTTTTAACTATGTGGTCGGTTCCGGAACCGAAGAGGAACCGATTAAACCAAACCGGCTACAAAATACGGAACAGGGTTAGCAGTTCAGTAACTGAGGTTAATCGGTTACCAGAAATAAGTAAAATTAAATTTTAAAAGTAAAAATAAGGCGGTTCTTTAGTCAGAGAACCCCGATTTTAACTAAAACTATCCTGGTTCCTCCATGGTTATCCTGAACCGAGATGAACCGAGAAAAACAATAATTTTAAGCGTAAAAAAGATTAATAATACAAAACAACTAGTAGAGGCAGTACATGAAAACAAAATTTACTTAAGTTCAGTATTTGTCATTTTCTTCACACAGGAGAAAGTGGACAAATGGCACTCCGAGCGACCAGACTTTTCAGGCGGAGAGAAAAATCTAAAGTGGTTAGAATATAGGCAGTTAGTAGAGGCAGTGTTTGAAAGATGCTCATGTGTAAAGTGTTCCATCATTTGCATGTGTTCCATCTCTCCAGGCAGTCCAACCCCTGAGGAAGACTCGCGAGGAGTCGAACCACTGGGTAGCCATAGGAGCACGATTGTGTTGTGGTCTTCTTAATAAATTTGATTTACAAAATACAAAGGACTCATTGCAGTAATTTTAGAGACCAGAGTGACACCATATTTTGTTTACTTAGTCCAACCCCTCAGGCTTACTGCATAAAGTTATGAATATACTGAGTATTACTGGGGTTCGAATAATGAGTTTTTCTCAAATGGGGAAATCCCTCGCCTTGGCCTGGGTGTCCAAGGTCAGGTATGTGACCCTGAGCCATGTAGATCTCCTAAGGGAGACAGATAGTGCCATTAATCTGGCTGCAGAATCCTTAGTGTCCACAGCCATGTGGAACTGGTATTTTGTGGCATCTAGTGCAGCTCTTGCTGCATCTTGCAGGTCAATTGCCACCTTACCTGGCACCCTGTCGGCCAGGGCTAAAAACTGTATTCCAGAGTGCCTTCTGGTATTGCACTGCATAAGCCATGTAGTTGGCCTGTCTAACTATCAGAGAGGCAGCCATGTACCCTTTTATACCCATTGCATCCATCTTCCGAGAATCCTTGTCAGGAGGATGGGTAGCCAGAGGAATCCTGGCTTTGTTGCAGGCAGCAGCCTGCACCACCCCCTCAGGATCAGGGTGGCTGAAAAGAAAATCAGCTGTGGTCCTATCAAGCTGATATTTCTTATCAACTTTTTGTCCACTCCTGGAATGGAAGTGGGAGTTTGAAATATTTGTAATGCTGCCTTTTTCAAGGACTTATGCATAGGCAGTAATAAACGTTTTGTGGGGGCTAGCCCCATCATGTCTAAAAATTCAGCTTCCTCCACATCCTCCTCTGTCTCCTGCAGAGGGAGGTTGAGTGTCTCCACTATGCTTTTCACAAAAGCATAATGTGAGGTATAATCCTCAGGACCCATGGGGGGGAACCGAACTCTTGTTCTGAAGAAACCTCTGGATCTATTGGTTCCTTATCAAAATCATCATCATCATCATCATCCTCACCAAAAGTGGCTTGCAATTCCTGAGGAGCTGGAACAAGCACAGGAACCGGAGCAGTCAGCGTGGGAACCGGGACTGCAGTCTGTAGTGCTTGCAAGACCTGTAAGGCCTTGGCAGTGTCCTCAGCTGAGGGCATACCAGGTTTGTCTGCTGGGAGCTCCTTAGCCTTCTCGGCCAGAGGCACAGTGACATCCTTACATTTTTTCTAAAGTGGAACAGGTTCAGTCCCTGACTCCACCGACCTTTTTGACTTACCCTGCTCAACCTTATCTGATCCTTTGTCAGGATCCTTAGCTTTACCTTCATCCTTTTTGTGCCAGGGGTGTAGGAACCATTTTCCCCAGTAGTAGCAGAAGTAGAGGCCATCTCTTCCAATATATTGGACCTTTTCCTAAGAGTTTTAGGGCAAAATGTTTTACAAATATCACAATTTGCAAAAATATGGCTAGGACCCAGACAAAAAACACAAAGGGAATGTCTGTCTGGTTTTGCTATAATCTGACCACAAGACTCACAATATTTAAAACCAGTTGGTCCTGTGCGTTTTTTAGGTTTGACAATAGGGACCTCTGACATTGAACAGGAATCGCTAAAGTAAACTATGACAAAATTATTGGTTCCTTGGAACCGAATATTTTAAATATTAACAACCGCTAATGGTTCCGGGAACTGAACGCTACTTGGTTCCTGACAGAAAAAGGGAACCGAGAAATTGATAATTTTAGATAAAAATAAAACAGGTACAAATGGCTAAGGAACCGACTGCAAAAAATAACAAATATCACTAAATTGAGGTAACACCTCACTAGAAATAGAGGAACCATCGGTTCCAAGGAATCGTGCAGGAACCGCTAATTACCCAATATATTCACACAATTTATAAAATAAACTAAAACAAAGGCAGCAATTTGAAATATAAACTAAAAACACTACTTATCGACCAGATAAACAGATTTTGAAGATGCTGAAGGAGAGCTCTCCGGGATGTCTTCACCTGGCAAGCGGAGTAAAGAATCTGAAGCACTCAGAGTGCAGCAGTAGCTAGGGCAGCAGTTTGAAATTGGCATGAGCCAATTGAGAGTTCCAGCATTTGCATATAATTCCATCTCTCCGGGCAGTACAACACAGGAGGCTGACTGCATTAATTTAATCATAATGAGTGATTCTTGGGGTTAGAAGGATATTCTTTCACCTCGTGGTTACCAGGACAACAGACTGACCTCTTGAGCTTTGCTCTTGAGGTACTTGTTATCCTGGTAACCCCTCAGTGAAAAAATAGCCTTGTTGTGTATGGCCTGCCATACATTATTCTTTATGTACTGCATTGTTCTAATTGTGAAGAGGTGGTGTCCTAGAGTATTTTATTGTTCTGGCTATGATGAAAAGCAACGTTCTAAAACATCTTGAGGAAAAGAACAGGCAATATTGTAGAGTATCTTATTGATTTTCCAAGAATCAAACTTCAGCATTGATTCCCACTTATACATCTGGGCCAGATGCACTAGGATCCCATGGAAGCAAAGCTTTGTCAAGGGGGCCAGCAATGGTGACTGGGCATGGTGCATGCATACCCCCCACGTGGTGCTGCACACTAACCCATAATCATTGTCGGCTCCCTCACCAACCTCTGTTCTGTTCTTCCTGCTGTTGACAGCACACCATGGGAGTGCTTCTCAGTTCACCTGTGTTAGTTTTCTCACTGTGTCACCATGTGTTTCTTTAAGTTCACGGTGCCACTTAACTTTAACTTATTCTGCTGCGATGCAGAAATATGAAAAAAAAGGGACCATGCAGAAAAAAAAGCCTAACAGCTAGCCATCATGGGTCGTTGCCCCTGTGGGAACAAAATGGCTACGATGGGCCAGCATCAAATCTGTGTGGCCTACCTTGGACCACTTTTCACAATTGTAACTCAACCCTCTTGGAATAAAGTCTCTCCAAACAAAATAATCCTTTTCCAGTGTTTATTTTTATCCCGTGTTTATTTTTCTATTTTCTGTATTCATACTGTTTTCTGTATTCACTTTAAAATTGCTTTTGTAATATTTATTTCCAAGTAAAGATTATTCATTTCTTCTGATGAACATAGGAACCATTCATTACACAGCTTTCATTTTTTTAGTTAACGTTTCAGGACTCAACTTTGTTCCCTTCCTCAGAACCTGAAAGCTTTGAAAAATAATCTTACTTACTATTTAAACTTTGGTGCCAAGGAAAAATAGTCAAACAATTTAAATGTATTTATTGGGACCAATTTTAGTGGCACATACCTAATATAGAGCCTTGGAACCCCTCTATCTACTTTTAAATTAAATCCTTTTCGCATTTAGGTTCTCAAATTCTGAAACGGCAAGTATACAGAAATTTTTTTTTACTATAGAATCATACTTCTTTACTCTTATTTCTGATATATACCAAAACTCAGTTATAATCAAATCCATCTGACTTTTTACCTTTAATTTTCCAGTAACCCAGATTCCATACTTCGGTATAAACTTTGATATAAAGCCTGGAAAAATAAAGTCAGAAAATCATCCTGCTCACTTGCTTTGCAGGTATACGCCAAATCAATCTGTATGCAGAGTGCCAAAAATACTGGCTTACATGTATGTGACAAGGGGTCTCTTATTTTCTTAAAATTAAACAAGTGCCCATCAAAATTTCCTTTCAGTCCGAGTTTTACTTCAGTCTCCAAAACATATGAGGCTCATGCAGTAAATTTAACTTTTATTTAGAGCCGATGCCATTACCCTTAGACGCTAGTCTGTTACTGTTGCTGCTTTACTATGCAGCTTTGGTGGAGGCTGAGCCGCGGTTATCCCACTGCGGGAAGCAGTGTGATGACGTCACCAAGGTGAGCATCTCCCGCGGCTTGGTCTTTCAATGAAAGAAAACCACTGTCTGCCCGAACGGCTACAGTGGTCCCTCCTACCAAAAGGGCTTAATTCTTTTCCATACAGTGTTTTTAAACATAGGAGGTCTATTTATGACCAAGTTCCACTAGATTCAAAACAGGAGGCTATTAGGACATAGGAACAGAAGGAGGATGTTAAAGTTGGGGGATCCACTGGTGGGAGAGCCCTACAAATATGCTAAAGGTCACTGTTTTTGACCTCCTTGTCTCCAAATAAAACATATTTTAAGGTTGCTTTCGTAATGTATTACCTTTTGAGAAAAGCTGTATGGGACAAATATAGGTGGAGGCAAATGCAGTAAAAAAGGTCTTACTATATAAACAAACATGGAAAGGATAAAAGTGGATGGAAACAAATACAGACTGTAAACAAACATGGAAAAAGGGGTGAAGAAGGGGAAGGGAAAAAGGGAAAGAAAAAAGGGGTAGGACAAAAACAAAGGGAAAAAAGGGAAAGGGCTACAAATAATGCTTACATGATAAGAGACCAGTTTAGACTTTCGTTAAGTCCATATCTGTTTTTGTACGTTTTCAGTGTGTATATCCACCACGCTTCTCTTCTTAACATCAGTCTCCCAGTTACCTCCACCTTCTGGTCTTTTTGCCTTCTCAATCCCAAAGAATTTCAAAGTTGAAATCTGGTGTTGACATGTGAGAAAATGTCTTGCTACTGCATATTTTAAATCCTGACATCTCAATTTGCTTTTATGTTCAGAAATTCTGAATTTTAAAGGTCTTGAGGTTTGACCAATGTAGTATTTTGTACATGGGCAAATAATACAATAAATAACATGGTCTGAACTGCAGGTAATGAAATCCCTGATTTCAAAAGTCTTGGGTTGACACGTACTTTTAATGTATTTTGTTTTTATGCAGTTGTTGCCATGTGTGCAATTGCTGCAATTATGAAAACCTTTTAAATCCCTATGTAGCCAAGTCGGTGGAGGAGGTTCTGGTTTCCAATGTTGTATCTTTACCAGATAGTTCTTTACATTTTTTGTTTTTCGGGCTGTGATCCAAGGTTTTTCTGAAAAGGTGTTTTTGCCTTGTTCTGTAGTTTGTAATATACTCCAATTTTCCAACAACGCTCTCTTAATAGCAGGAAAATATTCCGAGAAGGTGGTGTTCATATTAATTCTATTAATAGATTCTGGTTTTTGCTTATTTTGTAATAGCTGTTCTCTGGTTTATCAGTTTTCTGTTTAGCTTGTTCCAAGATTTTTTGACTGTAGCCTCTGTGTTGAAATCTTTGTTTAAGATCTGTTAAATGTTTTTCCCATAATTCTTCATTGCTGGTGTTTCTTTTCACCCTCAACATCTGTCCATATGGGATGCTTCGTTTCAAACTCGGTGGGTGAAAACGTTTGGCATGTAACAGTGTATTTCTTTCCGTGGGCTTTCTTTAAAGGTCTGTTTCCAATTTGTTATTTCTAAGAAAAATCATAAGATCCAAGTATACTATTTTTTCCTTATTGTACTCCATGGTAAATTCCAAACAGGATGTACTTGTATTAATGCGTTCATGGAATTCTTTTAATTGTTCTTCTGTTCCATTCCAGATAATTAGAAGATCATCTATAAATCTTTTGTACAGACCTTTATCTGCAGGTTTTATTATGATACTCGAGTCATTTTCCAGATTCTGCAGTGCTTGTCTCTCTGCTTTTGTTATGCTGAATTTAGGTCTTGTTGTTTCACTCTGCTGTCTTATAATCTCTATTTATCTGTTCACTTTTGCAATATATGTGTGTTTGTTGTTAGGTATATTAAAATTTGGACCAAATCTTGATTTTGTGCCTAAAGCTTGTTTAAGTGATGATGTCGCTCCTCTCTCTAAAATTTCTGGCATTATGTTTTCTGGCAAAGAAAAGAAATGAAATGCTTCAAACAAATTTTTCTGTAGAAGTTTTCCAGATCTAACTTCAATGCTTGCAACTCCTGCTTCTCTATGGACTGCCGCACTATAGAGAACTGTGCACTGAAGTACAGATGTCCAATCCCCACCTTCAGAGGCAAGCATCACATGTGTGTATCCAAGGTAAGGACCTTAGGCCTTTCCCACGGGCCTCTTCATGGAACCTTTAGGTGTGTGGAAGCATGGAATTCACCATGACTTCATTGCGCTAAGATGTCGGAGACCCCAGTGGATGGGACTATGGAACAGTTGACTCCTTCAGGGTGCTCAACTGTGAACCTCCACAGCCTGCCTGTCTTGGCCAGCAGACATCCCCGGTGGCAGGGCCAAAGTTACATGCTCAGTCTACATTAGTGGGTACCTCAATGTTGTCCTCTGGTGTTGCCTGGCAGTTGTCATTGTCTGTGGTGACGACACAGTGGGTGACCCTAAGGATGTGGCCAGGCCTTCCTCTGATATTGTTTATGGTGTAAGGGGAGGGACTGCCACTGAGGCTATTGTCTGTTCCAATGCTAGTCTGGAGATTGGCTCTGTCCATGGTGTTGCCAGAGATGCCGAGGATGGGGACAGCCTTTGACATGATGATGGAGGTGGTGACAGTGAATCCTGGGCTGGGCTCCAAGCGAGGTGCTGATAATGTCATCCCAAAGGTTTTCCCCAACTCTGGTGTCACCCGCAACACAGAGGTGGGTGAAGACACCTAGCACAATAACAAAGTCACACAGAGCAAGGGGCTGAGGACGGTGATGACCACAGTGACAGGTAAAGGTCCTGTCTCTAAGGACATCGCCAATCCCAGTGCAAGAGGGAGTGCTGACTTGGGCTCAGACAATGCCATGGAGACAGCTTTTTCTCTGGAATTGATGGACACTGTCAGCAGTGAAGACCGAGATCACCCCATGGGATCTGTAAGGCTCTGGTCCCTTCACCTGGAGGTACCCCTCCCATGGGCACTGATTGGATCACTCCTTGGAAGAAGGAGGACACCCTTTGGGCAACTCTGTTAGGCCCTCTACACAGTTCTGCAACCAAGGACATGGCCCCAGAGGCGTGGAGTCTCAACACCTCCTAGAGGGGACCCAATAATTCCTGGAAAGGATGCCCTTATTGATAGGCCTTGAGGGGCCCCTAATGTGGGAACAACACCAGGCATGGGTGGGTGCTTTAGATGATTGATATAGGGAGTCAGACAAGGCCCAGCCCAGGCCCTTCTCTCCGATACCTATCCTGCCTGAAGGCAGTGCTTGGTCTCCATCAACGGCCTTCAATAAGGACAATGAATCATCTCGCCACCTCCCTTCTGCTGCTGAGTATGCCCTGTACCCACATTTCCTGGTGAAAATTATCCAGATGCTTGACCTTGAGGTCTATACAAGCAGTGATCCAGCAGTCCTGCCATGGGGACTCCCTGAATTCCCAATCTGAATGCAGATCTGTACCCAAATATAAATGAAACTGTATGAGTCTTGGCAACATACCTCTCAACCTCTCAGCATTAGAAATGATTAAAAATCATTCCTCCTTGGCCCATGGCCATGGATGGAGCATCTAGGACAGTGTGGGGGTGTCCCCTCTCCAATCTGGCCATCCCAAGGGACCTTCTCACATGGTATTATGCACCCGTAGGGTCCACAGGTGAGGTACTTCACTCCATTTCAGGACGTCAAGTACTCCAAACCCTGCTGGGGCCACAGAGCCCACCGTAACCAGCCCCAGATGCAGACTTGGCTCACATAGATGCTCTTGGGAGAAAGGCTTTCACCTCAGCACTCTCCCTCAAGTGCATCTCTGCGCATCAGGTGACCCATAACTGTCACCTATGGTAATATCTAAACAGTTCATTACCTACACTGCCACCAAGGCAGACAGTAAGGCAAGCCATTAACCTTTTCACTCAGGGTCTGGAGGTAGCACGGCACCAACTGAGGAAATCTTATACATCTACGAGGTGGCCTCCAGACTGGTCGGAACAGCAGTCTGTATGCAATGGATGGCATGGCTTCTACTTTCCAGACTGGCACCTTTGGCCCGGTGTAAGATGCTCAATTCACATTTCCAGGGGGCTAATTTCTTCTCCCCCGGGGTCAGACAGAAACTGTCATGAAGCCTCCTGATCCTGTGCCACAGGAGTTCCCACCTGTCCCTGATCAGTCTCAGGTCTCGCCTGACATGTGAGGAGCCCCTGCCCTCAGGTGTTGTCCTCTGTGTAGATGGCTGAAGGTATCTTTTACCCTGATGGTGAGCCAGCTCCTCCCTCAGGAAGAAGGGAAAGCTTGGTGCTCTTACCCATAAGTGGGAATCAACGGTGAAGATCGATTCTTGGAAGATATGAAAGTCATGTACTTACCGTAACTGTTGATCTTCCAGAATATCTTCACCATTTATTACCACACCCACCCACCCACCATTCTCCGCTCTAGCAAAGCCAGGGCCTCTGGGCAGCTAACACTGTTTTGTTAGCCGGCACCCTCTAGTGCCACAAGTCTCTCTCAGTTGCTTCCCTACCTGTAGGGCAGCTTATTGTTTAAAAAAAAACTGGGGTGGGGGCACTCTTCAGGGCCCCATACCAACTATATAAAAAAGACTTTTCCTGTCCTGCTTCTCCTTGCCCAGGGTATATCCTCTTCTCTTGGGTGTATCCCTATTAGTTGCTCAATGCAGCCTGTGCCTTCTGGGCACTATACAAATGTGACTCCACTTGACAGCAGACCTGTCTGTGAAGGGGTGCTGTGTACTGGTTTGGATCAAGCTAGTCTACCCCTTTACATAGGGTGCATCCTTGTTGCAGGACATGCAGTCTATTTTTCTTCTGTTACGGTTTTCTTCTGGCTATTCAAGTCTTTTTCTCTCTTGGTTGGTATGTGTTTTTCTCTCTTATGCAAAACTTGGCTGTTAGTCCACTAGGCTCAGGGTTAACTGGGGAGATGGAAATATCTCGGCTCCCTTGGGCAGTCCAGCCCTGCAACTCCACAAGCACCAAAATTCCATTCCCTTTTCTTCTGAGGAAAAAAGGGTCATACTCTAACTGATTTACACTTGGTTCACCCTGTGGTGTAATGATGTTGCCTTTTAAGAGTCATTTGTGGCTCGTTTATAGTATTGGACACACTTGTGGCATCTCAATTGCATGGGGGTTCCAACTTTTGTTGCATACCCCTCTTGACTGCCACAGCCACATGTTTAAAGGGCGCCTACCTCAGTATCTCTACCCCTCTGCTATCTGGCTAGTGCTATTGAGGCTCTGGCTCCATACCCAACTACCTCTCTGTGCCAATAAGTGTGCCCTTTTCTATCTGTCTTGAGATTGGTAGTTGGGTTTTATTTTGTTGTTTCTTTATTTTTCCTGTATCCTTTTTTTTCTATCCCTTTGGGCTATGGAATATCTCAAGACCTGTCTTTTTACTTCCTTACTTTGTTTCTTGAGGGAGCTGGCAATGGTTGCTGGCTAGCACATGGCACTACATGGGGAGTGTGCAGGCACCATGCCCAGTAGCCATTGCTGGCCCCCTGATCAAAGCTTTGCTCCCACAGGGTCCCTGTGCCAATGGCCCAGACCCACAAGTAGTAACCACTGGTGAAGATAGTCTGGAAGATCAACAGTTATGGTAGCAAAGGGCAATGTTTTAAAGCATTTTATTATTGTAAGTGTGAGGTAGCGGCAGTGCTCTAGAGTACTGTATTTTTATCATGGTGAAGGGTCAATGTTCTAAAGTGCCTTACTGCTTTTGCCATGAAGAAAGGGAAGTGTTCTACAGCTTATTTTTACTTTAGATGCAGCAAAAGGGGAAGTGTTGCAGTTTGGTCTAAGTATAGGGACGGTACAGTGTTCTAGAGCATGCTGCCATTCTGAGTTCAGGGAATGGCAATGTTATACAGCATGGTGACTGTAAAGAATGATAAGTGTTCTAGAGTGTCTTAATCTGGTTGTGGGGAAAGGGTTGTGTTCTACAGTAACTTGTCATTCTGACTGTCAGGAGGATCTGTCCATGGAAGGGGTTGTGTTCTACAACATCATATCTGCAGAAGAAGAACTGTGTTCTGGAGTACCACAAAGGACAATATTCTAGAATATTTTATTGTTCTAATTGTGAAGAGGCAGTGTTTTAGAATATCTCATTGTTTTGGTTATGATGAAAAGGCAATGTTCAAGAACATCTTGACTGAAAATAAAAAGAATGTTCTAGAGTGTCTTATTGTTCTGATGACAAAGGGCAGTGCTCCTAGATTAGCTTGTTGTTCTGGCTGTGGAGAAGGGGACAACCTCCTAGAGCATCTTATTGCTCTGAGTTTGATGATAGAGTAGTATTTTAGAGGATCTTACAACTCTGAGTACAGGGAGGGTAATGCTCTAAAGCATCATGAATATGAAACAGGGGTTATATTCTAGGTCTTCTTGTTCTCACTGCAAAGATGGAGCAGTGGTCTACAATATCTTGTTCTGAGTGTGGGAAACTGTTAGCGTTCTAGAGCATCTTGTTATTCTGATTGCAGAGAATGGGCAGTGTTCTAGAATCCTTCATTGATCTAACCTTAGATCTTGATAGCACAATGTCTTGGTTGGTTGGAGGAATGGTCAGAAGTATGGCAGCTTGGATTCAATGCAAAGAAGTGCAAAATAATGCACCTGGGAAACAAAAATCCAGGAGAAGATTACACAATGGGGGGGTAGTAATAACAACAACAAAAATGGAAAGGGACCTGGGGGTAATCATATCAGATGACCTTAAGGTTAGCAAGCAATGTGAGAAGGCAGTAGGGAGGGCTGGTGGAACACTGGGATGTGTAGGGAGAGGCATCACCAGCAGAAAACAGGAAGTTGTTATCCCTCTCTACAGACAGTTGGTGAGACCCCATCTGGAGTACTGCGTCCAGTTATGGAGACCCCATCTCTGAAAGGACATAGACGGGATGGAGGCAGTCCAGAGGAGGGCAACTAAAATGGTGCAGGGTCTGCAAGAGAAGCCATATGAGGAGAGAGACTAAAGCAGCTTATTATGTATACCCTTGAGGAAAGGAGGGAGAGGGGAGAACATGATAGAAACTTTTAAGTACCTCAGTGGAATCAATGAAGTCCAAGAGGGTAGCATCTTTCAGAAAAGGAGATGTGCAAGAACAAGGGGACACAATTTGAAGATAGAGGGGGGTAGCTCAGGGGCAAAGTGAGGAAGTATTTGTGGATGCATGGAACAGCTGTCCTAAGGAGGTTGTGGGGTCTAAATCTGTAGGAGAATTCAAGAATGCATGGGACAGACATAAGGCAATTCTTGTGGGGGGTAGGAAGAAATAGGCTGTTGGTTAACTAGGATCTGCAGTTTATCCTATAGGCAGGGAAATGGGCAGACTAGGTGGGCCAAGCGGTCCTATCTGCTGTCAAAGTCTATGTTTCTATGTCTTCTAATCTTCTAAAACCATTAACCTGGTAAGTGTCCTTTTCAGGTTACAGTTTGAGGGTAACTGACAATGTCATGTGTCACATTATACTTTACACTGGGGCCTATGACATATCACCCTTCAGCTCCTGTATTTTTGAATCCTCCTCCGTCTCTTTATATTTATACCTTTTCTACAACCCACCCTCCCTCCAGTGCCCTTTTGTACTTTCTGTGGTTATAGACTTTGGTCTAAACGGGGCTACTTTCTTTTGTTGACAGGAAAAATCCACTATAAACTTAGGAAGCAGAATGTATATGACTTCCTCTTATTTTTTTTTTGGTTGTCTTACATAGATACAGAGACACTGTCAGCAGATAAGGGCCTATGGCCCACCCAGTCTGCCCATTTAAGCTTGTAAGTTCACTTCATGTTTTTCTAGAAGTCTGTTGCCCCTTACCCCTGACTTCCAGAATTCCCTTATGCCTATCCCATGCATTCTTAAATCCCGTGATTGTTTCAGCCCCCACCACTTCCTCTGGTAGCGTGTTCCACTTGTCCACCACCCTTTGTGTGAAAAAATTCTTCCTCACGTTTCCTCTGAATCACCCTTCCTCCAACTTCATCCCATGCCCTCTAGTCCTGGAACATCTTTTTCGCTGGAAAATAGTGTATTCCTGCACCCTGTTCCTCCCTGTAAGGCACTTGTGTGTGTCTCTATCATATCCCCTCTCTCCCTCCTCTTCTCTCCTCCAGGGATTACATATTCAGGTCCTTCAGCCTGTCCTCATAGGACTTGTGGTGCAATCCCTGTACCATCTTTGTTGCCCTCCTCTTCTGAACCTTCTCTACCCTGTCTACGTCCTTACGTAGGTAAGGTCTCCAGAACTGTACACTGTACTCCAGATGGGGCCTCACTAGTGTCTTGTATAATGGAATTATGACCTCCCTTTTCCTGCTGGTGATGCCCCTGCCTATGCATCCCAGCATCCTATTTGCTTTACGTGCTGCCTTGTCACACTGTTTCCCTACTTTAAGGTCATCAGAGATGGTAACCCCAAGGTTCTTTTCCTGCTTGGTGCATGCTGTATCCTCGCCCCCAACTGATATGTTGTTCCAGGACATTTGTGCCCCACATGCATTATCTTGCACTTCTTTGAACTGAATTTCAACTGACAAACCATTGACCATTCTTCAAGCTTCTGCAGGTCCCTCCTCATTCTGTCTACACCCTCTGGAGTGTCCACTCTATTACAGAGCTTTGTGTCATCAGCGAACAGGGAAATTCTGCCTTCTAGGTCCTGTGCAATGTCGCTAATGAAAGCGTTGAATAGGACTGGTCCCAGCACTGATCCTTGTGGTACCCCACTGGTCACTCTTCCCTCTGTGGAATGACAGCCATTTACCACCACCCTCTGTGTCCTGCCGCCCAGCCAATTACCTACCCACCGCACTACTGTCCTGCCCACTCCCATATTCCCCAGTTTGTTTAATAGCTTTCTATGTGGCACAGTGTCAAAGGCCTTGCTGAAGTCCAGATAGGCCAAGTCCACTGCCCTCCCCTAATCCACCTCCCTTGTCATCCAGTCAAAAAATTCAATGAGGCTGGTCTGGCATGACCTCCCCACCGGTGAAGCCATGCTACCTTGGGTCCTGTAGTTCGTTGGCAACCAGATGTTCCACCAATCTCTCTTTCAGTAGTGCTTCTATGATTTTCCCCACTGCTGAGGTCAAGGTGACTGGTCTGTAGTTCCCTGCTTCCTCTTTGTTCCCACTTTTGTATAAGGGACTACATCTGCTGCCCTCCAGTCTTTGGGTACCTCCCCTGTTTCCAGTGATTGGCTAAACAGACTTGCCAGAGGTTCAGCCATCACCTCTCTTAGTTCCTTTAGGACCCTGGGGTGCACCCCATCTGGCCCCATTGCTTTACTGACTTTTAGTTCTTCCAGTTCCTTTAGAATCCTTTCCCATGTAAAGGGACTTGTGTCCATTTCTGCACCATTCCCATCCCTTGTACTCCGGTCAGGCCCGTTACCCTCCTCTTCCTCAGTAAAGACTGAGCAGAAATATCTGATTAGTATATCATCTTTACTGTTGTCATCCTCCACGCGGCCCCCATCCTCCCCTTCAGTCTCATTATCCTTCCCTTTGTCCTTCTTTTTCACTTATGTACCTGTAAAAGGTTTTGTCTCCTCTACCCACAGATTTTGCAATGTACTCTTCTGTCTGAGCTTTGGCTTCCCTTACTGACCTCCCTGCCTCCCTTTGCTTCTCCAGGTACTTCTCCTTATCCCCTTCTGCCTGTGTCTTTTTGTGTTGCCTGAATGCGATCTTTTTGGCATTTACAATCTCCGCTACCTCCTTGGAAAACCATAATGGCTTCCTCTTCCTTTTCCCCTTGTTAACCTGCTTAATGCGTAATTATGTTGCTCTTGTAATCCCTGTTTTAAATATTGCCCACTGTTCCTCAACCTCTGATTCTCTCCCAATTCCCATTAATGCCTCTTTGAAGTATCTCCCCATTTTCCCAAAGTCTGCACCCCTAAAATCCAGGATGCATGTTTTTGTGCGTTCTTGTTCTGCTCCTTCTGTGATTTCAAACCACAGTGACCGTTGGTCACTGTTCCCCAGGTGCTCCCCCATTGTTACCTCATCACACTGTCCCGTTTGTTAGCATGAGGTCCAATATTGCCTTCTGCTGAATTGGTTCCATGACCAGTTGCTTGAGGAAGGCACCTTGAAGGGAGTCCAGGATAAATCTGCTCCTGGTTGATGCTGCTACTGGGAGGCTCCAGTCCACGTCTGGAATATTGAAGTCTCCAACCAGCACCACTTCACCCTTGTCTGCCATCCTTTGGATGGCTACCATCAGTTTCCTATCTGTTTCTTCCTCCTGGGCTGGTGGTCTGTAGACCACCCTTGTGCGGATGACTGACCCCATTTTCCTTTCCAGCTTAACCCACTGTATCTCTCCCCCATTTTGTTCCTCCTGGATCTCTGTGGACTTTATGCCATCTGTTGCATAAAGTGCCATTCTCCCTCCCTTCCTGCCTGCCCTGCCTCTTCTGAATATGTTGTAGCCAGGTATGGCCATCTCCCAGTCGTGGTTATCATTACTCCAGGTCCCACTGCACCATGGAAGCCTCCAGCTCCTCCATCTTGTTGCTAAGGCTCCTGGCATTGGCATACATGGCTTTCCATGATGTGAACCTCCTGGACTGTTTAGCTGTTCTACTCCTGCCCCCTTCCTAGTTGTCCTTTATCCGTGGTTCTCCCTGCTGTCTACCCTTCTGTTGAATTTTGCCCCCTTTCTTCCAATCCACCCCTTGGGTGCTTATCTTCATCTTTTGCACACTGCTTTGTAGAGATGTCCACTCCTCCTGTTCACTGGTTCCACTACTAGCTGTGGGGGGTGGGCAATTAGGTACCCTTCTTGCTGGCCTGCCACCCCCTTGGCTAGTTTAAATGCTTGTCCATGTAGCATTTAAACTTATCATTGAGTGCTTCGATTCCCTTCCAGGACAGATGCAGGCCATCAGGCTTGAATAAGCCCCCATCCGTTCAGGTTGGTCCCCAGTCACCAATGAATCCTAACTCTTCCTCACAGCACCAGTTCTTCAACCATGAGTTAAAGTTCCTGGTGCGTGCGCTCCTATGCTCTCCCATGTCTCTCACAGGTAGTATTTCTAAGAAGGTGACAGAAGTAACTACTTGCTTGAGACCCCTCCCCAATTTCCTAAACTCTTCCTGAACTTCCTTAGACTCCCTGTTTGCCAGGTCATTAGTACCTAGGTGGATAATGACATCCAGCTCACCCTCCTGTCTTGCCTTCCAGGCGATCCTCAGGATCTTCCTCCCATCCCTCCATGCTGTGGCACCTGGTAGGCACCTCACCTCCCTGTCTGCACCCCTCCTGTGTTCCTAGCGGGATCCCTGTTATGATAGAGTCCCCCACCAGGATTCACTTCCACCTCCTCTAGGGTCCACTGCTCTCCCCACTGAGATCACCTCCTTGGTTGACCTCCGCATCCTTCCCTTCTGCTTCTCTGGGTACCTCTGTTTGGTTGTCCCTGTTTGCCAGTGCGGCATATGAGTTCTGGAGTGGATTAGGATTTGGGATGTGCCTCTGCCTGACTGCCCTAACCCTCCCCGAGCCCACTGTTATCCAAGTGCTCCTCATTCTTGGCACCCTTTGAGGCAGCGGCATTGGACTGGGTGGTCTCTGGATAGGGGTGAAGTTACTCCTGAACCAGTTTACTTCCACTCTGAGCCTGGCTACCTCATCTCACAGTCCAGAGAGATGCCTGCAGATAGAGTAGCACCTCAGCGTCCAGAAGGTCTGCCTGAATATGACTGCCCCGCATCCACTGCATTGCACCACTCTCCACATTATACTGCACTTATACACTATTATAGTACTTGTCTGTTACTGAAGCTCTCCTTGTAGTTCCCTCTTTATTAATTTACTGTCCTGAAAATCCTGCCACCGATACTCAGATACTTTTGTTTTTTAAGAAGGACATATACAATAGCTGCTGTCAAAGTTGGGACATGCTGCTTTACATAAAATGCAGTGGCCCATTGTTCTGCCCCAAAGTTTCTCTACTGAACAGCTAAGCAGTCCTAAGGGGAACTATTTAAGTTGCAGCTGAGTAGTTAAAATATGGTGTCTCCCTGTCTGAAAAAATAGGATCAGACAAAAGGATTTCCTGCTGTGACTGAGCTAGTCTTCATAAGGCGTAGTTAAGTTGGGAGGCCATTGCCAGGAGGCAAGAACCAATTTGTACCCAAAAAGCTGCTTTGAAGAACCAGGCTTAGCCAATATTAAGGAGACAGAAGTGCTAGATCTTCTCCTGTGAAAGGTCTAGTGACATCTCAGATAACTAAGGGAGTGTGCGCAGAATGAAATGGGCTTTGACAAAGTCTACTATATCACTGGAGCTCTCGGCACATGTTTTTAACTGGCTGGTAAAAAGGGATCACTGTCTTCCTCTTACCAGTGCTGGAGAGCTTGAATGCCAGAGACAGAGGTGGCTGTGTGCCTTAAGAGAGGAGCCAGTTCTTTGCTATGTGATCAGGGGAGAATGGTTGCTGTGTGCAAACATAAAGTATTCTAAGTGCTTAGGGTACAAATTAGAAATTATATCAGTTCAGTTAGTGTTTTCCTAGTTTGTACTTCTGTGTTGAAACCTGTTGGTTTGGGATTTCTTAGAGTTCTTGTATTCCCCATTATTGCATAGCTTGTAAATTTTGTGTAAATATTAAATATTTTATATATCTGACTGCAGTGTTTTAATAAGTACAGTCAATCTTTTTATGGGCTATTTCACTGATATGCTTCTGATGAAGCACTACTAGCTTAAAGGCCTTGCACAATATGAAAACAATGTGAGAAGAAGCCTGTGGTGGGACAAAAAGGGAGCAGCCCCACAAGAGTTGTGATTAGATTGTTGGCAGTGTGATAAAATAAAAGAGCAAGATCACTATGACCACCTATGGTGTCTTGAGTGGTTGTGAGATGCTCACCTTTGTGGGCTCTCCTGGACAGAACAAATCCAGCTGGTAGTTGAGGTGGTGAGCCAGCTTTGTGTCCATATATGATATCAACTGAGGGTGAGGACAAGGACCACTGCTATGTATGGACCATGCCAATGCGATACTGAACACTGCGGAGAAGGGCCAGTGATGGAAGATCTGCCCTGTGCAGCTACCCTTCCCTGGGCCAATAGAGGGCAGTCTGATATCAAAGACATTACTTGTCTGCTGATGGCTACTCAGCCTCTACCAGTCTGAGTAGGATTTGTGAAAATAAGTGTGACTATGTTGGAAGCCACCAATTAACCTGTCACTGCTTTAAACACCTATAACTGTGCAATGGAAAGGCTACATATAAAGGTATTTTTAAATACCAGGGAGACAGAAAACAAAAGAGACATATATAGAAAGAGAAATGGGGGAAGCAGATATTAATTGGGAATATGCAATGCTAGCCATCCCCAGTAAGAAACAGCATTTTTCCAGTTTAGTAATATTTGCTAATGTTATTTTGAACACTGGAGGGTCATCCTGGAGGAATATAAGAAAGGTAAATAAATGAGAAGGCTTTGAATCAGTTTTCCTTAAAACTGAGAATGATAATTAGTGTTGCTCGGATAACATCCTAAAAACATGCATACTCCTGGATAGTGCAGTACAGAGTTTGGATATACTGCATAATATTTTTAATGCTCTGATCAGCTGTGAAGGTCACATTTGTTTTTAGGACTGAGTAGTTGTCGTATTTAACATCTAACTATCTGACCCTGCTGACTTTAAAAATGGGACATACAGGAACAGGTTGTGACCTGCATTTCCTCTGTCTGCTCTGGTCTTCTGAAGTCACTGTTTCAGAGGGACTGCAAGCTGTGTACACCGAACACCTGCTCTCTCTGTTTAAAGTTTTTTGACCTTTTATTTTTTTAGCCTTCCCCTGCATCCCACAATCTCCCACTCCTTTTAGCTCCCCAAGCTGTCCCCGCATCCTCAGAGGGTGCAGCATATCCCTGCCAGAAGGGGCCCCTCCCTGGGGGAGAGGAAGGGAGTAGAATTCCTGGGAGGTTCTCCAAAGTATGCAGGGTTGGGGGTGAGAGCAGTGTACTGTGGGGACTGTGGCATGAGGGGACTAGGCAGTCATCATCCAGCAGGATGAGATGGGTGCTAGTTTCTGTTTTCTGGACCTCTCCCCACACAACAAATGTTTTGCACCGCAGGAAATGAGACTGGGTTGTAACTTTTGCTAGTGTAGTTTAGAGCTGCCACTGGGTACACCGAACTATCTGGGGGGGGGCACTTCTTATGAACAAAGAAAAAAAAGAGTAACCAAGTCTTCCTGTATTTCTTTATACTTCTTGTATTACAATAGCGCTAAGCCCCAACATTTTGCCATTTACACTGCATGACTTCTTCAGGGGACAAAGCTCGCAATTATTCTTGACCTCCCCCTTTATTTGTCAGGCATTTTTTATCTATTTATTCGTCAACTTTCATTAATACTTGCCTGACAGTACTAGTTAGGACTTCTTGCTGTTGCTTTTTACACTTCTTGTTCTTACCTTTTCTCACGGCTTTTATACTTCACACTGCTCACAAACATCCTCTCATCAGCGCTCCCAAAAATTGTAAGCTATGTCCCCTGAAGAAGCCATGCAATATAAATGGTAAAATGTTGGGCCTTAAAGCTATTATAATAAAGGAAGCATAAAGAAATACATGAAGACTTGGTTAACATTTTTTTGCGAGAAGCATCCCCCTTCCCACACCCCAACGGGATGCGCTTTGGCGACACCCTAAATGTAGAGCCAGCCAATGTGTGGTCATCCACACCGGCAAGGCTCCGTACACCACCAGGTGTCACTCTCTGAGTGGTGCTCCACAGCACCCTCCCTCAGAAGGACACTAGCAAGGCTCCGTACACCACCAGGTGTCACTCTCTGAGTGATGCTCCACAGCACCCTCCCTCAGAAGGACACCAGCAAGGCTCCGTACACCACCAGGTGTCACTCTCTGAGTGGTGCTCCACAGCACCCTCCCTCAGAAGGACACCAGCAAGGCTCCGTACACCACCAGGTGTCACTCTCTGAGTGGTGCTCCACAGCACCCTCCCTCAGAAGGACACCAGCAAGGCTCCGTACACCACCAGGTGTCACTCTCTGAGTGGTGCTCCACAGCACCCTCCCTCAGAAGGACAGCGGTGGCTCTATCACCCTTTCTGCTGGACTCTGCTTCTGATGTCCTGGGCTTGGGACTTGAACCAAGGTTGCCAGCATGCCAAATGGGTGCTCCACCACTCTGCGCCACAGAGCCAGCTGTTTCTGACATATTTAATAGTGCATAATCTATTCATTGGCAATGCAGCTTGTGTGTTACACCAACCTTCCTGTTCTCGGTAATGGGGGGGGCAAGTATGATTTGACCCAGACAGTGTTTTTGTGGTCTGTGCCACATTTTGTTTTCCACTCGTCTAGATCTGATCTGTACCTAATTCATGACAACCAGTAAGACTCTACTGGTTTTATTTTTTTCCCCATTGTCTTGGTCTCTGCTGTGTTTCTTGTCAGTCTCTGGAAAGTCTATGACTGGCTTTTACACTGTCTTGCTTTTGCACCTCTGCGTAAAGTGCTATTTTTCTCCTGTGTACTTAGTTACTCTAGTCTAAGGGTCACTGTGTGACCATCATCTTGTGGACTCTCTCTCTTTCCACTTTACCAGCACTGTAGCTTGTGTTGTTGTACTACCTGTAGTGCAGTATATGCTGCAGTGCACTGCACAGATAGCACCTCAATCTATTAGCCTTGTGATATATTAAGTCCACTGTTCTTCAGTCTTTCCCAATTCACACTGCCTAACTGTCTGATTCATTGACATCGTGTTTAAAAAACATGTCTCTGCCACTACTGCTACTTCCAGAAAGCCAAAGAAGGAAGTTGAGCATCAGGTATCTTCTAAAAGAGTGTCAGGTGATCTACTGCTGAAGATGATGACTCAACTGCCTATTTTTTGACTTCAGTAGCAGTGGCATAGAAGGTGAAGCAGCTTCAGCTTCAACTAATGAAGAAGACTCTTACTTCACTTCATCCTGCTATCACAACAGGTGTCAGTACCATCAGTGTCACCACAATACCAGTACTACCATTCTGAAGAAAAGACCAGACATGGTTACCTGCAGTAGCATCAGCCTTATGACATCCATGCTCAGGTGGTCAAGTCTACTGTTTCCAGCTGGCCCGGTGGCACTGAGGGTAGAGGCGCTGGACGCCACACCTCGCGCCACACTGACAACCCAGGTTCAGTAGTGGACTCGGGTTTGCCGGGGGTCGGCAGGGGAGGGAGAGGATAAAGCATCTGGGGGACAGCTCTCCTCTCCTGGGAGAGGGCCAAGGGTTGTCCGATGTCTCAGTGACCCCCCGATGGAGTTTGGGGGGTACTGCAGGATGATTGGCATGCAGCAATGGGGCGAGCGCGACGAAGTCAGCAGGGTTGCCATGCACCAAGATGTCATTGCACGTTGCGCTTGGGGGTGGGGGGGTGAAGGAAGTACATAGAAACCCCCTGGAGGTTGCGGAGATGATGGGGACTCTGGTGACATGGCCGACATCCCAGTGCCGGCCCACACTTCAGGATCCTCCCCAGGGCGCCAACCCAAGCAGTCAGGTAGGACCCCTTGAGTCTGTAAGGTCGCCAAGGGTGGACAAACCCTCCCGCATGGGTACCCAGTTGCCGGGGGACTGGGTCTGGACTGGGCTGTATGGGTGGGGAGTTCCTGGAAGGGGTTCAGGCAGGGAGTGAGAGGCCCTCGTCAGATGGGTACTCTGGAAGGATGCCCTGCCTCCTGGGAGCATAAAAAGAAATATCAAAAAAAAGAAAGTCTACTGTTTCCAGCCATGAGGATAGTGAGGTGAGTAAGGAGAATTAAGATGAAAAAAGTGTCCAACAGAGAATGTTGGTGAGAAAGAGGAGGAGGAGGAGGATGAGTATGATGATGATTATGACAATGACGGTGACCTTGATTATGTTGTTTCTGAAATAGGCCTTGAGGAACATTATGTTGAGGAGAAGGGCAGGGGATGAAGATTTGAACAATGATGGCACAGAAGTTAGACCATCAAAAAAAGAAGGGATGCACTTTGGGCAGACAAGGAGGAAAGTCTGGAAGGGCAAGTTCTTCTATGTCACAGGCAAAGTCACTGTGTGGAAAGAAGAGGAAAAGAAGTGGACCTAGAGTCCTAGTGATGAGGCTAAGGAAAGGTCTCTAGTTCTATCCCAGAATAAAAGGTTAGACATGTGACTTTTCTGCACAAAAAGCAAAGTAGACATAAGTAGACATTTCATGTGCAATCTACATGATTTTTTTTATAGAAGATCAGCTGCTGGTCTATATAGACAGCCCCCGGCACATCCAGCATGCGCCGCCATTTGAGGAACAAACATTGCTGCAAGTAGTTGGGCATGGCCAATGCCAAGAATCAACTGAAAAAAGCAACAGAAGGCTCCCCATTAACCTGGATGTGGCTGAGGAGGATATTTTACCAAGTGAGCGTGTACTCAAAAACCTTAAATCTCTGATTTCATCATCGCCACTTTCACATAGCAGATCAGTGGGTAGTGCTAGGTTCATAGAGGAGGATAAGGAGGATATTTTGTCACATGAGCCTGTACTCAAAGCCTTGACTCTCTGATTCCATCATCACTACTTTCCTATATCAGTGGGTAGCGCAAAGTCCATGCTCTTAAGCACAGCAAGAAAGGAGTAACATTTCATCACTAGATAGCACTGAAGGAAACTGTGGATTATGTGTGCGAATGTTTAAAAGTGAATAATGCCAGCCTGCCGGTGCATCGGTAGTGCTATCGCTTGTGGTGCTGGTGACCCGTGTTTGGGAAACAGCATGGGGACGTCAGAGAGTTGGCCGGAAGGGGGGTGGGTGGTAGAATGAGCATTCCATGGACAGTTCTCCTCCTCCTCTTGGGAGGGGGGGAGTCATGATTTCCCCAGCATCCAGCGACACCCAGTGTAGGTTGAGTGTGCAGCAGCCGGGGCCACTCAGCAGCTGGGAGGTGATGGTGGTGGGACACCTGTGGGATGGGTGCAGGAGCATGCACACCCTGCGCTGATGTCATTGCAAGTCCATGCCTCCGGGGATCACATAAGGGAAAACCCCTCTGGGCCGAGCACAGTGATACACCCCCCCGGACCTCCACCCAAATGATGCCCCAGACTGTAGCAATGGCTGGGGGCCTCTGATGGATCTCAGTATCTTCTCCTCTTTCCACAGGGGGCAAGCTGCGGACCTCCTCACAATGGAGCAGGCCTGGTGGGGGATGCCGGGTATGAGATCCGGGGTGCAGACAGGAGTTACATCCCCGCCAATCCAGGGGAGCAGAAAAATAGTTGGGGGGGAAAAAAAATAAAAGTGATTAATAATGTCCTTGCTGAGAGGACAGTGTGGAATATGCTTAATTTCAGTTTTGTTTCCAGCCCTGGCTTCCAAAAATTCATACAGGTAGTAGAACCACATTATGAAATACCATCCCACCACTTTACAACAATGGCCATGCCACAACTATATGATCAGATTTCTCAGTAAGTATACAATTCTCTGAGGATGCCTGCCACAAAGATGATTCACATCACCACCACCATGTGAACTACTGGCAAGGCTCTAGATTACATGGCTGTGTGTACACACTGTGTGTACACACTGTGTGTACTTTTTCCAACCCTGTACTGTACAATCCCCTCCAGGCTCCAGCTATGCTATTAGTACCACCCTGTACTGTTGAAATGTTGCCCTTTGCATGACTGAGTTTCAGAAAAATATCACAGGCATGAAAACATCCTAATTCAATTGTAAGAGGTGTCCAAAACGTTTTTGCTGTGTGATGTCTCTAATCAGGAATCACTGTTGCTGACAATGGTAAAAACATCATTACAGCAATGTCTGAAGGGAAGCACACCCATGCGTGTAGTCTGGCACACTGTGTCATCTTGGTGTTCATGACTTCCATAATGGCAACCATTTGGATGAGGATGTTGGGACAGTAATGCACATTTGCACTCACTTTTCACATTCCGTGAAGGCAAGAATAGAACTGAGGGGCATCCAAGTCAACAGACACCTGCTAGAGCAGGCACTCAATAAAGCTGTGGTGATGCAGTGAAATAGCACATACCACATACTGTTGCAGTTCCCAGAACAGAAACCTGCAATACATGATGAGTATCTAGTGCAAAATAATATTGGCAATGCCAGTATTATAGTTCCCAGCCCTAACCAGATCATAGCTGATTCACTGGTTAACATCCTGGAACCCTTTGAAGCAGTCACATGAGAGGGGAAGAACTCTAGGTCTTCATGCCTCAATATCATGTCTTCTCAGCTATGCTTTCTGTAGAAACATAGAAACATAGACTTTGATGGCAGATAAGGACCGCTTGGCCCATCTAGTCTGCCCATTTCCCTACCTACAGGATAGGCCGCAGATCCTAGTTAACCAACAGCCGATTTCTTCCTACCCCCCCACAAGAATTGCCTTATGTCTGTCCCATGCATTCTTGAATTCTCCCATAGTTTTAGACCCCACAACCTCCTCAGGAAGGCTGTTCCATGCATCCACTACCCTCTCTGTGAAATAATACTCCCTCACATTGCCCTGAACCGCCTCCTTCTATCTTTAAATTGTGTCCCCTTGTTCTTGCATGTCTCTTTTCTGAAAGATGCTACCCTCTTGGACTTTGTTGATTTCACTGAGGTACTTAAAAGTTTCTATCTTGTCCCCCTCCTTCTTTCCTCAAGGGTATACATATTAAGCTCCTTTAGTCTCTCCTCATACGGCTTCTTGCAGACCCTGCACCATTTTAGTTGCCTCCTCTGGACTGCCTCTATCCTGTCTATGTCCTTGCAGAGATGGGGTCTCCAGAACTGGACACAGTACTCCAGATCGGGTCTCACCAACTGTCTGTACAGAGGGATAACAACTTCCTGTTTTCTGCTGCTGATGCCTCTCCCTATACATCCCAGTATACCCTCAGCCCTCCCTACTGCCTTCTCACATTGCTTGCTTGCTAACCTTAAGGTCATCTGAAATGATTACCCACAGGTCCCTTTCCTTTTTTGTTGTTGTTACTACCTCCCCACCCATTGTGTATTCTTCCCCGGGTTCTTGTTTCCCAGGTGCATTATTTTGCACTTCTTTGCATTGAATCCTAGCTGCCATACTTCTGACCATTCCTCCAACCTTGCCAAGTCCCTTTTCATCCTTTCCACGCCTCCTTGTGTATCAACCCTGTTGCAGATCTTTGTGTCATCTGCAAAAAGGCATATTTTTCCTTCCAGTCCCTCTGCAATGTCACTGATGAAGACATTAAAAAGGACTGGACCCAATACTGAACCCTGCAGTACCCCACTAGTAACCCCTCTTTCTTCAGAGTGGACTCCATTTACAATTACCTTCTGTGTCCTGTTGTGCAGCCAGTGTTTTACCCAGGCTACCACCCTGGGACCCACTGCCAGGCTGGTTAATTTGACTATTAATCTTTTGTGTGGGACTGTGTCAAATGCCTTGCTAAAGTCTAGGTAGGCCATGTCCACAGCCCCTCCCTGGTCTACTACTTTGGTCACCCAGTCAAAGAAATCTATTAGATTCGTCTGACATGACCTTCCCGCTGTGAACCCATGCTGGCTTGGGTCCTGTGTCCCACTGGCCTCTAGGTACTCAACTATTCTTTCCTTCAGAAGTGACTCCATCACTTTCCCTACCACAGAGGTCAGACTGACAGGTCTGTAGTTTCCTGCCTCTGTCTTGGTCCTACTTTTGTGAAGGGGAATCACATCCGCCTTCCTCCAGTTCTCAAGTACCACACCATCCTCCCATGATTTATTAAAAAGTGTAGCCAGTGGTTTCACTAGTTCCTCCCTTAATTCTTTTAGAATTCTGGGGTGAATTCCATCAGGACCCATTGCTTTGTCCACCTTCAGTTTTAGGAGTTGTTGCAGAACCCTTTCTTCTGTGAAAGGACTGGGATCGACCCCCCTACCAAGAGTGCTTCTGTTAATTGGATTAGGCACTTCCCCCTCCTCTTTTGTGAATACTGAGCAGAAACATTTGTTCAGTATCCCTGCTTTTTCACAGTCCCCTCTGCCCACCCACCGTTCATTCTATTCAGCCTCACTATCCCTCCCTTTGTCTTTCTACGCTCGCTGATGTACCTATAAAAGGTTTTATCCTCTTTGTTAACTGAGTTGGCAATTTTTTCCTCAGTTTGGGCCTTTGCTATTCTGACTTCCCTCCCTGCTTCCTTCTGCCTTAACTGGTACAGCTCTCTGTCCTGCTCCTTCTGTGTTTCCTTATACTTCTGGAATGCTATCTTTTTCTTCCTGACTTTCACAGCCACCTCTTTTGAGAACCATAGTGGCTTTTTCTTTCATTTTGATTTGTTTATTTGCTTCACACAAAGGCTTGTTGCCTCTGTGATGGCAGTTTTGATGATTCCCCACTGTTGCTCCACACCTCCTTCTAGCCTGTTTGCTAGTGCTTTTCTGAGGCACTCTCCCATCTTGCCAAAGTCAGCCCTCCTAAAGCCCAGTACCCTCACTTTTGTATGGCTTGACTCTGTAGCTGAGTTTAACGTGAACCACAATGTTTGATGGTCACTTGTCCCCAGATGGCAACCCACTTCTAGATCTGAGATCCTCTCACTGCCCCCGTTTGAGAGTACGAGGTCTAAGATTGCTCCCTCATGAGTGGGTTCTGAAACTAGCTGTCTGAGGCCTGCCACCTGTAGGGCATCAAGAATGGCCCTGCTCTTGGATGTCGCTGCAGCAAATGTGCTCCAGTGGCTGTATGCATTTTTGCAGCCACTGTCTTCACAATATCATAAGAACCTTGAAAGAAATGTAGATGCCATCACACTAACAAAGTCCCTTCTACACATACTGTCCGAGAATGCCAGACAACACAATATTAGAACAGGATCAAGTATGTTCTTTTAGCAATGCTGGATCTTCATTTTGAGAACACACTGAAGAGTTTCTTGGGTGAAGATGTGGATGAGGAACAATGAAAGAGTTCCTGAATGACAAGCTGTAAGAGTTTCAATCAGTTCTCAAACCATCTAGTGGGCTGTGGTCATCTAGTGGAAGAGACAGTTGAGCAAACTGACCCCACTCCCTATGAAGATGCAGGCATCCGAGTTTTCATTGCAATAGCATGGAAAGCCATCAATCAGCCACTTAACATACATGAATTTGTTGACTTGCTGCAACAGACAGGCATTTATTTTCATTGTACCGTTACTGGGCAGGCAGACAAGAATTTCACACATATAGCAGTACTTGAAAAGGATGAAGATACTTTACATTATTGGTGGTTCAAAATGTGTGCACGGCTTGGCCTGTGCTCTGCACTACCATGGTGTTCTGTTTGCTGTTTTGCTGTAATGCTACATGAAATAAAATTTATTTGCATTGATTCCAGTGTCGTCTGGATGCTGTTCGGATTAACGTATGCCTGGCTCTTCCCTTCCTGTACTGACTGCCTTCTTGCTGAGTGCACAGTGAATAGTTTTGAGAGGCTTTTTGTTACGTGTTAAAAAGTTTCAACTGGATCCTTATACCTGCAGTACATCTGGCAGAAGAGGGAAAACAGACTGTCTATGGGGGCCAACTAAGGCCACAACCATAAGTATAATGTGGTTGTATGCTTTGCTGATAAATGGGAAAACAGTCCCAGTACCACTGAGATAAGCACATTTGTTGTCAACTGCCTAGTAGATTTCAGGACAAAAAGTAATTGGAAAATCTTTTTAAAATTTAATAAATTTAAATGTAATGTGTCTTGTTCCACGTGACGTGGTGATGTCACAAAGTGTCGCAAACAGAGCTAAAACAGTTGGAACAACAGAGGGATGCTGATGTGTTGGCTCGCTGCGTAACAGCTAATAGGCCTGTTAAAGGGAAAGACCCTCAACCTATTTTCTGCATACCTGTGTAGTTTGCAGGCATGAACAATGATTCCCTCTCTTGCATCCCCCTAATTTCATCCTAATTTAAAGATACATGAAGTTGTTTCACTCTGTTCTGTCTTGGTGTGAAAAAAACATTTAACTCCATTGCAAAGGTCGTGACCCCACTCATGCAAGGCATCACGGGAGCTGATGATGTGTACCTACACAAGCCAGCAGAAAATATTCTCTCATTCAGTTCTGTTAACATGTCTTGTGAAGTCCCTGTATTCTCTAAAAGCATTTTTTTCCTAAGTCAGATATACTCTGAACTACAGAAAGCAGCAGAGCACTTACTATACCTCAAAAAGTTTCATGGCTAGCATAAGACAAGAACATAGGGACTGCAGAGGACAGCAACAACACTGACTGATACAGTATAACTACTGTAGGCTTTAGCAATAAAACATCATAAAATTCCAGGATGCCTTACATGAGGTGGGTCATGAGTCATGACCCAGCTCATGTAAAGCATCATGGAATGATGTGAAAACCTGCTTGACTCCATTGCAAAGGTCAAGACTCATGACCTTTGCAATGGAGTCAAACAGGTTTTCACACTGGACTTAAAGGTAATAGGAAACAGTTTATACACATCTAGATGCCATCCAGGTGTCCTTTTATTGTCTACCCAATATTCTGATAGGTTTTTAATCTTTTTTGTTAAATTAATAATCTAACTTTTTTGCTGTTGTAACTACCCTGAATTTCTCTCTGTTCACCAGTTGCTGCTCTTTCATTTCATACTGCCTGAACATCTTATGACATCAATAACACCATTCCAGGCCATTGATGAGAAAAGCATGGAATGGTGTGACTGGTGTCATAGAGTGTCTTAGAAATATGAAAAGAAAGAGCAGTAGCTGGTGAGGGAACTGGAACTCTACGTAGATCTGAGGGCACACAAAACTTGATTATTTCTTTATCAAAAACTGATGAAATCATATCAGAATACATAACTGGTATGGAAAGGAAGATGGAATGGCAGTTAACTATGTAGAAAGCATCTCCTATCTCCTTTAAGTATTTATGTATTGTCTCAGATTACAACCTTTGAGTCGAAAGACTCTTTTACAGAGGTTCCACGTCAAGAAACAAAAGACATGACAGTACACAGCAGTACAGAGTTTGGAAAGAAAACCCAGTAGAAACATAAGATAGAACTAGTGAATGCAACAGTACAGCAGAACCATTACAATCAGGCAATTACATATGTACTTGTTTACATTTGTGCAGGATAAGACAGAACCAATTGAAAGTAATCAATTGAATAATTGATCTTGTCAGAAACAATAGGCAAATACAGTCATAAAAGTACAATTGTGCAGGATGAGGCATAATCAATTAAAGAGCAATCTATTGAAAGTAGAACTCATCAGGTAATCCAGGGCAGAGAGGTGGGCTAGGTGGGACAGTCACACCTACTAAGCACCACAAGGTGTTCCTTGAGCTTCCGCTGGAAGGTGCCATGGGTAGGGATATCAAGGATGTCAGGGGGTATGGCATTAAGCAGGCTGGGAGCTCTGTACCTGAAGGACCATTGGACCTGGGAGGTGTGGCAAAAAGGGATCTGGTAGGAGATTCTGGTGCCACTCCTGGTGCCATGGGCTTTAGTGGCCAGGTTGAGAAGAGGCTGGCAGGATGGTACGATGAGTCCCATGCTGATTTTTTTAGCAAATAACTTGGTGTGGTAGGAGAGTCTACCCTTGAGGGTTGGCCAGTTAGTACTAGAGTACAGGTCACAAGTGTATCTGTTTAGGGGCACCAGTGAGCAATTGGCACGATTTGTTTAGAGTAGTATGGATTTGCTTA
This sequence comes from Neoceratodus forsteri, assembly GCA_016271365.2. Classification (NCBI taxonomy): domain Eukaryota; kingdom Metazoa; phylum Chordata; order Ceratodontiformes; family Ceratodontidae; genus Neoceratodus; species Neoceratodus forsteri. The sequence continues at coordinate 1,344,908,453 of CM028129.1, read as the reverse complement.
AGGGTGGTGTCTGTGGCGGAACCATAAATTATCAGGCCATAATCGATGACAGATACTATGGAACTGGTGACAGCTGTGACAAGGGCATCCTGCATCATATAGTGCCTATTCCTGTGTAGCAGACCAATTCTTGTGTTGACAAGCTTGGATATTTATTTATTTATTTCAGTTTGGGATTAATACCTTTGAGTCAAGGACTCATTTTCAAAGGTTCCACGTCAGTGTTGAACAAACATTACAAAAATACAAGGTTTACAGAGAAAACTAAAGAAAAACATTGAAGCATATACATAGGCAGTAGTAGTAAAATTTGAACTTATACACATCAAATTAGTACATATTAGCACATAGACTGATTAGATAAGAGGGGGTTGGGGGAGTCAGCCAGAGGTGACATCGTCTGAGGTGGGAGAGAGGTGGAGCTTTCAACCAAGTGAGGCCATCATCAGGTAATTGGGGGTAGGGGAGCGGGTTAAGAAAAAAGTGGTATATAGCAGAAAGATATAGAGGGGGTAGGTAAATGGAAAACTGGGGGTGAGGTACTATCACATTAGCGCAGGCAGGTACAATTCATTTTAGAGCCAAGGAGAGATATAATGCTCACATGCTCCCTGTAAGAGAGGGCACTGTCAAAAGTAATGCCTAGGTATTTGAAGGTGTGGACCTGGTCAATGGGGGTATTGTCAGCATTTGTGATGAAGAGGGTGGTTGATTTTTGCTTGTTTTGGGGACTGGTGAAGGTCATGGATTTGTTTTTTTTTTTGTAATTCATAATCAGTTTTTTTGTGCAAGAACCAGCTTTCTACCATCGCAAAGTTGGACTGAAGCCTTTGCCCAAGGGCGGTGTGGTCGGCATCACTAGCGAAAAGCACGGCATCGTCGGTATAGAGGAGGAGGTTGGTGTCACAGATTTGTGGGATGGAGCTAAGGAAGATGCTGAATAGGAGTGGGCCTAGAATTGAGCCCTGAGGGACACCCAAGCGGACGGGTTGGGAGGTGGATAATGCGTCCCCAATTTTGAGCCTTTGAGATCTGTCAGTCAGGCAATACTGAAAAGATTTTTATGTACTTTCATTTACACTTAAATGCTGATGAAATTAGGAGGGTACAGCATACACAGATGAACAGGATAAAAGGCTGAGGGGACATTCCCTTTAACAACAGGGACATTCCCATTTAATATGGAAAATGGTGAAGAAACAGGCAAGAGGCATAACCAATAAAAAATGCTACTACTTGTACTTAAAACAGAAAACGGTCTTCTGCATGAAAGCACTCTAGTTAAACTGGCCCTGTTTATTCAGTTTCTAGAAACTGGTGAATTTGCTCCATTTTGTGACTTTTAGGAAACAGATTCAATTTACCAAGAAGAAAATGAATAACTATGACAATGCAGTAAGCTGCATTTTCATTTTTGGAAAAACAAGGGTTAAGACTGGTTTTATTGGGTTTTTTTATCCAGCGATCTGACCAAATCCTACAGTAGACCTTTTTATTCATGCCATAGGTTTAAACACAGTGAGCCTGTGGAACTTCACGTAGTGAAGTCACGACCCTGTGACCTTTTCAATTTCAACATAATTTCCCCCATAAGCAGACTGTTTCATATTGTGGGACTTAATAAGGACTTGGCACCCCCCAACCCCCGGAAAGCTGCTATAAAGGTTTGGTAACGTTTTTACGCTATTGGACATATTTTCTCTTGTATTTATTTTTTATTGTGACATCTGGGTTAGTATAACTGTGTAAAAAAAAAATGGTAATTACAAGAAGAGCTGCAAAAATCATCACAATTGAAGAAGCAGACAGAGGGAAGGGGTAAACCTCCAGAGGCACTTTCAAATGGTTAAAAAGAGCAAAAGAACTCAGGAAAGAAAAAAGGAGAGAAAGAAAAGATAGTAGATAATTGAAGATTACGCATGGATTTTTAACAAAAAATTACAATATGGTAATAGGTACATGGTTGATGCTACTCTAAATAGTACTATAGAAGCACTACTGGAACTATCATCACTAACGATCCTATTTTTGAACCAATAACACAACAGATGGATTTGATAATAACAACAGAGGCAATGTTGTTGTCCCAGCTGTCCTTGTCTCTTATTAAATCCCCAAGTTTCGGGGTTGAAAGCCCCTCACAAAATGATTCCGTGGAAGAAAATCTATAAATGAACCTATAAAAAAAGACACAGTGTAAGCTCAGGGTAGAGGAGTATGAATCGGTTACCAGACAATATCATCACTTAGCCCCACATTCTCTGGTAGAAGGCTCTTGTGTTCCATCAACTATTTTAGAGTCTCTTCCTAATGATACAGGGCTTGAAATCATTGATACAACATTTTCAAAAAGGTCAGATTTCAATTTATGTAGATGAGTCTCCTTGAAGTCATTTTCTTTGGCAATTGCTCAGCATTACTGCAAGAGAGTCATTTGATACTGGAGCAGAAAAATGACTCCATTAACATTCCCCCATGCTTAACCAGGCTCCTTGTAGCATTCTGTAAATATTATGATATTAGAGTATCTTATTATGCCATAGGAGGAAATAACTGCTGTAAGGCAACAGGTAGCTACACTAGAATATGCTATATCTCTAAGAGTCATCACATTTTATTTATTTAGTTTTTATTTACCGGGTAAGGTGCACTAGCCAAAAGACTATTTTCAGGCATGACCCGGGAGGGTACAGAGACAAAACCTTCAGTAGATACATACACATAAAGAGCAGAAAGACAGGAGGTACAGAAGGTTCCCTTGGAGGTAGAAGGAAACACCAGCTCTGAAACCCAACTAGATTTTCTACCAGTTTCAATAAAAATTAATAAAGATAAGAGAAATAAGAAGAAACTGGGGGGAAAGAATACAATAAAAAGGAGAACTGATACGATTATAAGTCAAGAACACATAAGGGAGGTGAATGCAATGCAAGATGAATCTATTCAATCCCCTGTGGAAAAGCAATCTAATGAGGACGTTATTCCGATTCTTTCACAAGATGCTCAATATAAAAAAAAACTATCAAAACATAATTACTGAAAAGGGTATGGAGACAGTAAATACAGGTTACTCACCTGTAACAGGAGTTCTAGGAATGGTATATGTTGTTCATCCACCCTTATTGGCAGGTTCCTTGCCGCTTTAAATCTTGCCAGAAGGTCTTCAAGCTGGCTCCTCCCACCCACTCGAGTGGTAAAACTCTCGGCTCCGCCCCATGACACCAGATCTAGCCCGCTGGAAGCCAGGTTGTGCGTCAAGGCAGGAGGTTGGGTGGAGTCGTGTGGATGAACAACATATACCATTCCTAGAACTCCTGTTACAGGAGAGTAACCTGTATTTCTAGGGACATGGATATGTTGTTCAATCCACACTTATTGGCAGACTCCTAGCAGTTCTCCGGGAGGAGGGAGGCAAGGTGCACACCCCCAATACTTACTTGGGAAAAAGAGACTGGAGAACCGAGGCCCCAAAACCAGCATCCCGGCGTGACTCAAGGTCGATGTGGTAATGGGTAATAAAGGTATGTGCCGACTTCCAGGTAGCAGCCCTGCAGATATCCTGGATAGGGACATCCCTGGAAGCAGCTACCTATGCAGCGGTATGGCGGGTAGAATGAGCTCTTATCCCTCTGGGAGGCTCCATGCCCACCAACCTATAGCAGAGCTCTATTCAGGAGGTGACCCACCTGCTTATCGTCCGCTTGGCTGCAGGTCTGCCAGGTGCGGCTTCAGCGTAGGTGACAAACAGCTGGCAAACCTCTCTCCGAACTTCAGCCGTCTGCTCCTTATAATAAGCGAAAGCGCGTCTAGAGTCCAAAGTATGGAGCCGTATATTCGGCCTCCGAGGTGTGATTGGGGTAGAACACCAGCAGAGTCAACACCTGGTTAAGGTGAAACTCTGACACCACCTTCGGAAGGAATTTCGGGTGGGGGCACAGGACAACCTTGTCCCTGTGGAAGACCAGATAAGGAGACTCGATGGAAAGCACCTGGAGCTCTCCCATCCTTCTGGCTGACGTGATAGCCACCAAGAAGGCAGTCTTCCACGACAGGTGTGAAATATCGCACCTGTGCATCGGTTCGAATGGCTTGCCCATGAGCTTGGCCAATACCAGCAGTAGATCCCACGGAGGTGGAGGTTCTCGCACCGGAGGGGAAATGTGGTCAAGGCCTTGAAAAAGCGCCCGACCACCTTCTCCTGCGCGATCGACGCTTCCGCCCGCGCCTGCAAGCAGAGATGGCTGCCAGTGCACCCATGGGTCGCTGACTGAAGCCCTTGCTGAGAAAGGGACCACAGGTAGTCCAGAATGCTTGCCAAGGGACAGGCAGAAGGGTCCAAGCTCTTCCTGACACCAAATGGAGAATCTCTTCCATTTGAAGGTGTAGCATTCCTGGTCGACTCTCAGGACACCTCAATGGCGTTGAGGACCTCAATCGGAAAGACCCAAGGCCTGGAACTCTAGCAGCTCAGGAACCAGGCCGTCAGGTGCAGGGATTGAAGGTCCAGATGAATACCTCCCTGGTTGACTGAGATCAGGTCCGGGCGGGCTGGAAGCCGCCTCGGGAGCCTGGAGCTGAGGCTGAGGAGATCTGGATACCAGAACTGGCGGGGCCAATCTGGGGCTACCAGAATCACCTGTGCCTTGTTCCTCTCCTCACCTGAGAAGCACCTTGTGGATCAAGGGAAATGGGGAAAGGTGTAGAAGAGGCCCGGGGTCCACGGCCTTGAGAAGGCATCCCCTGCAGCGAGCCCTCTGCTGAGGGGCGGGCATGGAACAGACTCAGCATCGCATTCTCCCTGGAGGCAAACAGGTCCACCTGAGGCGTGCCCCAGTGGGAGAACAGGTCTTGTACTACCTTCGGCAGGAGAGACCACTCGTGAGACGCAGCCCCTATCTGGCTTAGGGCATCGGTCAGGGTGTTGGAAGCTCCTGCCACGTGAATGGGTAGGAGATCCACCTCCAGGCTGCACATGAGGGACCATATGCGGAGAGCTTCCTTGCATAACAGCATGGAGCGCGTCCCGCCCTGGCGGTTCAGATAGTACATGATCATGGTATTGTCCATCTGGACCTGAACCACTTGACCCCATAGAAACGGAGCGAAGGCAGTGAGAGCAAGACGGACCACTCGGAGCTCCAGCAGGTTGACATGTCATCGGGACTCCCGAGGGGACCAGAGGCCGTGCACTTGGTGTTCCCCCAGATGGGCACCCCAACCCATCAGAGATGCATCGGTCAATAGAGAGACTGTCGGCTCGGGGCGGATGAACGGGATGCCCTCCTGCAGAAGTGCCGGAATGATCCACCATTGGAGAGCATTCCACATCTCCTGGATCACTGTCACGGGCTGGTCCAACGGATCGCAGCGTTGTGACCACTGGCTGGCCAGTCCCCATTGAAGGGGACGCATGTACCAATGGGCCCAATGGACCACGCTGGTGCAGGCTGCCATGAGGCTCAGGAGGCGCAGGAAGTCCCGGGCAGGGCGCAATTGCCCAACCAGAAATGATTGGGCAAAGGAGGAAAGAACCTCGGCCCTGTCCGCCGGGAGCCGTGCTCTGGCTCACCAGAGTTGAGCTCTGCCCCGATGAATAGTATCACCTGCTTTGGCATGAGTTCCGACTTGGCCTCGTTGATGAGGAGGCCAACCTGAGAGCAAACCTGGAGGGCCAGATCTCTGGACCGCTCCGCCTCCGCTCTGGAGGGGGCTGCAATCAGCCAGTCGTCCAGGTAGGGGTACACCCGACCCTTCCGCAAGAGGAACGCTGTCACCACTGCCATGCATTTGGTGAAGACCCTGGGAGCTAGGAGAGGCCAAGGGCATGGCCTGAACTGTAGAGGATCCTCCGCTCTGAAGCGGAGGAATCTCTGATGGGACGGACGGATTGGGACGTGAAAGAACGCATCCTGGAGGTCCAGGGAACAGAACCACATGCCTCGTTCCAAGGATGGGATTATCTGAGCCAGAGTGACCATCCTGAAGGTCCAAGACCTTAGGAACTTGTTCAGGTCATGCAGGTCGAGAATGGGGCGCCAGCCCCCCGTCCGTTTTGGGACCAGGAAGTACCTGGACACAAACCCCGGGTCTGGAGGAGGATCCACCACCTTCCTGATCACCTCTTTCGAGGAGCAGGGCAATGCCCGGCTCGGTGGGCAGGCAGCGAGAACTCTCTGGACCCGTGGCCCCCAGGGCAACGGCTCAGAAAGGGTGGAGCCTGCTTGAACTCCAGAGGCAGGCCTTTTCCTACCACCTCCAACACCCAGTGGTCTGTGGTGACAGCGGACCAGGCGGAAAGGAAGTGGCGGAGCCGTCCCCCCACGGGGGGAACCCAGGGGGGGAGTGACGAGGCTGGGGGTGGCACCCCTCAACCCGTCACTGGGCAGGCTTGGAGGAAGAACCGGCTGAGGGACCTCCTGGGCCTTTACTTCCTTGCTTCCTGTTGGAGGAAGCCGCCGGCTTGGGTTTGGGATGCCAAGCGCGAGCCTGCTGGCCCTACTGGTGCTGCTGGGCCGGTTGAGATGCAGGGGCCGAAGGACAAAAGGACTTCTGCTGCTGACGGCGGCCTTTGTCCCTCTGGGCAGAGGTGACCCAGTCCAGGGTGGCATTGGACTTCTCGATCCGCTGGAGGTGCCCCTCCACTCCAGGGCCAAAGAGGTCAGTCCCCAAGAAGGGGACATCCGCCAACTTGTGCTGGGTATCCACCGTGAAGGTGGATATCCTCAGCCACACCCTGCGGTGCATGGCCACCGCGGCCACTACTGACCTGGCACAGGAATCATCTATGTCTAGAGCAGTCTGAAGCTGCTGCTTCGCCACCGCCCTACCCTGGTCCCGCACCTGGTGGACCGTGGTCTGCAGGTCAGTCGGGAGATGAGGAACAACCTCATCCAGGGAGCCCAAGAGGGCGTGGGAGAAGTGTGCCATCAGCACAGCTGAGCTGGCCTGTCGGAGGCCGAGGGAGGATGCAGCGTACACCTTGCGCCCGGCAAAGTCCAGCTTTTTGGACTCTTTGTCGGGGGGCTTATCCACATCCCGAGCGTTACCGGAATGCCGGAAAACACTGTCGGTGACTAACCCCTCGGCAGAGGAGTGCTCCGAGAAACCGGGCAAAGAGCCGGTAGGGACCACATACTTCCTGGCCATCCTGGCCGAGGGCGCAGGACAGGAAGCAGGCCACTGCCAAAGCTCCAAGGCTGGGCCGACAATGGCCTCAGCCACCGGAAAGGCCTCCGGGGGAATCCCCTCGGTCCAGTATCTCCATCAGGGGATACTTGGCCCGTTTGGACACGGGCTCGAGCTGCATCCCGGTGGGCTCCGAGATGAGTCGAAGCAGACCCAAGAAGGACGATGGGCTATCATCCAATGACTGGCCCCCGGAGGACTCCAGGTCGACCTGCCTGGAGAACAGGGAGGAGTCATCGTCAGATTCCGAAGAGTCTGCGAAGAGCTGCCTCGGCCCTGAGCCACCCTCCACCTGCCGAGGATGGTCGGGAGTGAGGGTGACCGACAACCTGAGGGGCAGGCTGTGACCCGCCCGAGAATCCTTGGTCGGTGCCCCCGACTTCGGTTGTGGAGGCGGAGGTTCCACCACAATCGGTGGAGCAGCTGGTTTTGGCCGAGCAACCGGCCCTGGAGCGGGCAACTCGACTGGGGCGAGTGGTTGCTTCGGTCATTCAGGCGACAGCCACTTGATGGCAGAGGGCTGGACCGGGGCCGGCTTAGGCCCGGACAACAGCAACTGCTGCCACATAAGCTCCTCATAGCGCCGGTGTAATTTCACGCTGACCTCCCTCATCGAGGAAAGAGGGCGAGGAGGAGCAGTGTCGCCGCTTACCGGTATCGAGACCGAGACCGCCGATGTCGGCGGAATGGCTAGACCGAGAAGAGGTCCGAGACTGAGATCGGGAGACCTCGGGTACCGAGGGTGGTATGGGAAGGGCCAGGGACACCGCTCTTCCCTTGGCTCGGCACTTTAACCGGGACCGCGCCCAGAAGGCACAGGCAGATCCTCGGTATCCACCGGGGGGACCGGTGAAGGAGGGTTGTCGGCTTCTCCAGTCGACAGCCCGTCTAACGGATCGAGAAAAATCTCGACTTCGTCGACGGGAGTCTGGGCAGGCTGGCCTGACGGGGCACCATGAAGCCAGCGGTCACAGCCGCAACCTCGACCGAAGTCGACGGTCGGCTGTCTGGGGAAGAGGACCTCTCCCGCTCCCACGAACGCCAATGGTGGGACTTACCTTTCGACTCCTTCTTCTTGGGCCAAGAAGAATGTCCCGATGGCCCCTCTCCCTTCGTGGAAAGGGACTGACAAAGCTCCTTGAACGAAGCCGTATATGAGGAACTCAGAGAGAGCGGGATAAATGCCGCGGCTGAGGAGGAGGAAGATGCGGCCTGGGCCGCCTCCTCCTCGAGGGCGATCATCTGCTCGAGCTGCTCAGCCGAGCCAGCCACCGCAGACACCGCCCAACTAGTCTCTTTTGATTTTACCGGCGGGAAATGTTTCTTGTGGCGCCTGAGCGTCAAACAGGCAGCGTGATCGTCCAGGACGTTGGCGAGAAAGAGCGGCACAACCGCAAGCCTGCGGTCGTGATCTCAGGCCTAGCAGTAGACGACGCACGGATCTGTCCTGGACATTTTCACCGCAAGGGCACCTCCGAAAGCCGGAATAGATTTGTCCACCAGCCGCGAGGGAAGATGAAGACCGAAGTTTAGAAAACTTCAAAACCAATTTCGGAGGAACTGAAGAGTTAGGATCCAGTCTAAAACGCAGAGCGCTAAGGAGGGAACCAGAGCTTCCAAGCGGTAAGGAAGATCTGCGTCATGGGGCGGACCCGAGAGTTTTACCACCCGGGTGGGTGGGAGGAGCCAGCTTGAAGACCTTCCGGCAAGATTTAAAGTGGCAAGGAACCTGCCAATGAGTGTGGATTGAACAACATATCCATGTCCCTAGAACAAATGACGTGAGAATGTCACAAGAAATAAGTGATCAACAGCTTTCGCAAGCTGTAAATTTATCAGAATCCGTCATAGGTAGCAAAAATGAGAGGTCTCATAGTGAAAATACAATGATAAGGGAACAGTAAAAATGGGAAATCAAATACCTCCCTCCCTGAGGAGACTTCACACAAAACTAATTGTGAGACTGGTGTAAGGCGGAAGCAGAATGAAACTGAAACTTATTATAAGATTACTGAAATAGAATTGCCTTCAAAAGGTCATGCAAGTCTGTATTGCATGAGGAGTCAGGAGGCAAGTGATATTGGATGGTCACTTCATTTATAGCAAATGAATCTGTTGTGCCAGAGATCTGGAGGAAGTAAGAAGCATTCAGGTGTCTGGGGATTGCTTACCCATTTTTGTTTCCAGAACAAGCTACTAAACCTTATAATAAAAAAAAAACAACCTATAAACCTGTTGAGCAAATGCAAACAAAATTAGCTGGGCAAGGGGAGGAAACAATAATGAAAGGAAAATGAGGTTGAAAATGCTGTGATATCTGTGTTTAGAATAGTTAAAACAAGTGTTGAGACTGAGCAGTCACTGTTAAAGGGAAATGTCCAAATGCAATTGGGCCATGCCTCTGTGTGAGGCATGGCCCGATTAGCTTTTTCACAAAATGTTTTAACTTTTTAAATTTATAGTTGCTGAAATATATAGATCATATCTGGTTGTTCCTGCCTCCCTCCTGCCGAACTGCTCAGTCTACCCACAACCTCCCATGGCTGTCCCAGGATAATGTATGAGACGAGGAGCATCCGTGGATTGTCCACAGACGTCCTGTGTCAATGGACTTATTAATAGCTCTGGTTTCCAATGCACATGCCCCAGTGCTATACTAAGACCAGATAGCTATTAATAGCTCCATTCACACGGAACATCTATGGACACTCTGCGGCTGCTCCCCATCTCATATGTCATCCTGGGACAGCGTAGGAGGCTATGGGCCCGCTGAGCAGTTCAACATGCCAGCGAGCAGGAGGCAGAATCAACCAGATGTGATCTATATACTTCAGTAACTGCAAGTTTAGAAAATTAAAACACTTTGTGAAAAAGCTAATCAGGCCATGCCTTACACGGAGGCAAGGCCCGATTACATGTGGACGTTTCCCTTTAAAGCAGATTGTTTCTAGCCTAAGAAATCTGCTAAAAATATATCTAGGAAGAAAGGCGGTCTACGCATGTAAAAGGGTAGAAAGCTTATAGTCAAATGAAGGGCAAGTAGATATCTTGTTGAGAGATAGATGGCTTGCTTTTGCAATTCTCAGGGAGGTGGAAAAATTAGATGAAATGGGAATTAATTTTTTTGATTGTTATGGTTTATGGAGAAACATAAACAAAACACATGAAACTGGAAAAGATAATTCGGTTATTACCTCAGTGGGGAATATTAGGGAAGTCAAAGATGAACAAGATTATTTTGCAATTCTTGTACAGAACAGATTTGAAAGTCCATAAAAAACAAGTGAGACCTGACTACAAAATAAGATAAATATGACTAAGAGCTGGATTTTGTACTCTTGGAATATTTCTGCATTGTTAATGAAACTATCAGAAAAGGGTTTTGTAAAATGTATTCAAAAAGCCAACGTAATATGTTTGTCAGAAAATATGTACTACATCAATTATTGGCAAGAAGGGAAAATGTAGACTATTTGGGGGACTACAAATTTTGATTATGATAGATAATAGTTACCCCAGCCAGGGGTCACGAAGTCTGCCACTGTTACCTCACAGGATGCTGGGGAGGAGGAACAGCTGAACTATGGTGGGCTCTGGAAGGGTGGGAGTGGTGGGACAGAGGCACATTCCTCAACCAGTACCACTACATAATTCCTATGCTGCTCTGGCAGGGTGGGACTGCTGGAAGAAGGCACCCACAGTAATGACCAGGGAGCATGTGGGGGCTCTCCATAGTGGAAAGCCCAAGAAGGGTGGTAGAGAACCCCAGAGGAGCAGGAAACAGCTTCTGATGGGGGGCTTGTTTGTGAGGGAGATAGATCTGGGAATAGAAAGTGATGTGAGAAGCAGCTTAGGTGGCTACCTGGCGCCACATCCCAGAGGGATGAATCTGAGGATCGCTAGGGCAGTAGGACAGGAGGGAGAGTTGGATGTCATTGTCCACCTGGGGACTAATGACTTGGCTAGGGACAGGGCTGGGGATAGTACGGGGGAGTGGAGAGAGGTAGAGAGGGGTCTTAGACAGGTAGCTTGGTCAGTGACTTTCACTGAGGTACTGCCTGTCTACGACAGGGGAAAGGAGAGGGACCTCTGCACCAGGAGCTTCAACTCATGGCTGAAGGAATGGTGTGGAGGGGAAGGGTTCAGCTACATTGGTGACAGTGGACCCATCTGGGAGGACAAGGGCCTATGCAGGGGTGAGGGCCTGCATCCATCCAGGAGGGGAACTGCAGTCCTCAGTGGATGGTTTAAATGTTACTTCGATGAACATTTAAATTAGCCAAGAGGGTGGCGGAAGGAATTGGGGAGACAGAAACTGTACTCCACAGGCTGAAGTAGAGAGTGAGGAAAACCTAAGGGGAGAGAAATCCCCCAGGATGGAAATTAATAAGAAAGCAGGGTATCGGAGATAAAGTGTGACGGAAATAGGAGCATTTAAAAGAGAGAGGGAAGGAGAGAGGACAAAAAGCGAAAAGGGGTGCAACAAGCAGAGTGGAAACAAAATCTGGAAGGCCATGTATGCGAATGCTAGAAGTATAGGAAATAAAATTTCGGACCTAGAGGCCATCGTGGTACAGGCCAACCTGGATATTGTGGCTATTACCAAGTCATGGTGCACTGAAACCCATGACTGGGACATGGCCATACCAGGCTATACTCTGTTCGGGAAGGACGGGGTGGGAAGGAAAGGAGGGAGTGTTGTGATTTATGTGAAGAAAGCATAAAAGTGACAGAGCTACAGGGAATACAGGGGGAGGCAGAGATACTGTGGGTCACTGTCGAGACGGAGAATGGAGCCATTATTCAAACTGGAGTGACCTCCAGCAAAGAGGGACGAATTAAATAAGGTACTGGTGGAAGCCATTGGCAAGATGGCAGAAAAGGGGGAGGTGCTGCTGGTGGGGGATTTCAACCCACCAGATGTAGATTGGAGCCTCCCAGCAGTGGCTTCAACTAGAAGCAGGAACATCCAGGACTCTCTGCAGGGGGCATTCCTCAGGCAATTAAGCAGTGAACCCCCTTGTGATAGGGTAATAACGGACCAGGTACTTACTATCCAGGACAGTATTGCAGATGTCAAGGTAGGGGACCACCTGGGGGCCAATGATCACCATATGGTGTGGTTCAATGTAAGGACAGCTACAGAATTAAACTACACAAGGGCGAAGGTCCTAGACTTCAGGACAGCAGATTTTATAAAAATGGGTGAATGCCTTAGGGATGACCTGGTGGGAGGAATGGCCTGGGTGGGGTGAGGGGACAGTGGGAAAAGATAAAAGGAAGCAACAAATCTCCACACCAAACAAGTGAACAAAAGCAAGAGGAAAAAAAGACTGCTATGGTTCTTGAAAGTTGTGGCTGAAAAGGTAAAGCCTAAAAGGGTAGCATTCAGAGGGTACAAGGAGACACAGAGGGAGGATAGGGAGGTGTATCAGGGGAAAGCGTGGAAAGACGGAAAGCAATAAGGAGCACAAAGGCACAAACTGAGGAGAGAATAGCCCAGGAGGTAACGAAAGGGGACACGGCATTTTTGTTGTGGTAGGTAAGTGAAAAGCGGAAGCCCAGAGGTGAGAGTATAAGTAGTAGTAGTAGTAGTAAAATCTTTATTTTTAGTCAGGAAAGAATAACATTTTACATCTTTAGAACAAAGCCCTATTTACAAGGCGCTCCTGAATAACAACATTGTAAAATTTCATGTCTACAAACAATTCTAATCTAATTACATCAACTCTTGAACTTGAACAATACTTCCATATTGCACTTAACTGACTTACGTAGACATATACACATTTAGCAATCTTTTGTGTGTAAGTGAAACCAAAGACTTAGTCAACACAGCTACATCGGGTTGTTAATTCTTGTCTCAAGGCAGTATTAAATTGAGTTTTATTTACACATACATTTTTAGACTGGATTTTCAATTCATTCCATATTTTTATAACTGAGTATAAAAATGTCATCTCTCCATATCTAGTTCTAGAAGTCTTAATATGGAAATTCCTCATTTATTTGACCATTACTGCTAAGATTGTGTGAGTGGGTTGTCTTTTGCATTTTATCTCATAAATATGTGGGTTTTCCAGTCACCATGGTATTCCTCATTTGATTGGCTAAAGATCTTTTGACCATAGTTCCTATTGTGAGCCAATTTAACTTTGTAAACATATCACAGTGGTGGGTCCATCTATCAGCTAGTGGAATAAACCTTTCTAATTTATTATATATAACTTCAACTTTTTTTTATCTGTGAAGTAGTGGCATCCCATAATCGATAACAGGTACCAGCATTTGATTAACCATCAATTGTCTTATGTGGTGGTTCATACAGTGTTAAGTCCATCTAAGGGCCCCTAGTAAAGTTAAAAAGGGAAGGGGGGCGACTGTGCAGAGGGGGGCCAGGAAAATGCAGACATTCTTAGCAAATACTTTTGTTCAGTGTTCACAGAGGAAAGGGGAGGGGCCACAAAAATTAACAGACGCTTTGGAGGGAGGGAGGTTCACACCAGACCTTTTTTGGAGGTGAGAGTCCTGAAGGGACTCGCTAGTCTGAAGGTGGAAAAAAGCAATGGGGCCAGATGGGATGCATGCAAGGGTGTTAAGGGAGCTCATAGAAATACTGGCTACACCACTAACTGTTCTATTCTTTTTTACAATTCTATTTATACACCAGGCCCCAAAGGACTCTCTCTCTGACAGAACCTAGGTACTCACCCTGTAATCGCTCACCGAGACCTCTGCACCTTGCCTCCGACCCAAGCGTCCTTCCTCTGCTTCTCTGACTTACCATTCCCCTGGCTCTGAACCCCCTGAGGTGGGGCCACAACCACCTGACCGGTGCTCTATCTACAATCTAGAGTGTGGACAGAGAGCAGGGAGGAACTAGAGGCTGGCTTGGCAGATCCAGCATGAGCGTGTTGGGTGGTCCTGTTCCTGTCATCACCTTCCCGGGTACCTGGGGGATTTCCTGCTTTGAGTTCCCCATGGAAGCGCAGACGTGCAATGCTGTCCAGCGAGCGATGGGTGCACTCCCTCAACTGGCCTGCAGGACGTCTGCCGTCGCCTTGCTACCCTCTTGTTAGACACCTGTGCACTGCACCACCCCCAGCATATGCTAGAAGTCGCTAGTGCATTGGGAATTGAGCCCACCTTCCCCAGGAGAGGAGAGTAGTCCTCCAGACACTCAATCGTCTCCTGTCCCTGCCAACCCCCGGCGACCTGAGTCTATTCCTGAATCTGGGTCACTGGTGTGGCGTGAGGTGTGGCATCCAGCACCTCAACCGTCAGTGCCACTGGGCCGACCTACTAACTGTTCTACTTAACACCTCACTTGAAACAGGAGTGCTTCCGGAGGACTGGAGGAGGGCGGATGTAGTCCTACTACACAAAAATGGTTGAAGGGAGGTGTCTGGTAATAATAATAAGCCAGTCAGCCTGACATCAATGGTGGGCAAGTTAATGGAATCACTGCTGAAGGAAAGGATTGTGGAATATCTTGAATCCAGTGGGTTACAAGACCCGAAGCAGCTGAGTTTCACGGGGGGAGGTCATGTTAAACGAATGTGATATATTTCTTTGACTGGGTGAACAGGAAATGATGAAAGGGTTGATACCATTTATTGGACCAACAAGTGTCTTGTAAAAAGATGGAATAATACACAAGCTTTCGGGGCCTCACATATCCCTTCTTCAAGTGAATAGCAAAACTGAGCAACACACGCAGTATATGTATATCCACTGTGGAGCAATTTAAAAAAAAAAAAGAAAGAAAAGTTGCAGGAAGTGAAGTAGGAAAGCGATAAAAGGGGACTAGAGATAAAAAGTCCATATAAGATGCAAAGTAAAATATGATGAGTGAGAAGAAAAGGGAAGGGGGGGGCAGTTAACAACTTTCATCACTCTATAAATCTTGCTATTGAATACTCCACCACCAGCATACATTTTCTTGACACCACAGTCAGTATCACCAAAAATGGACATATACAAACTGCTCTTTACAGAAAACCCACTGACAGACACCGCTACCTGCATAATTCCAGCTTCCACCCAAAACATGCAAAAAAATCTGTAATCTACAGTCAGGCAATTTGATACCATCAAATCTGCTCTGATGAGAGAACAAGAGACAGACAGCTCTCCATGCTTCGGAATTCCCTAATTCAGCAGGGCCACTCTCCAAGACAAACTGATAGAGAATTTGAATAGGCCATACAAATACCACGAGACAATCTGTTGGAATACAAGCAAAAACATCAAACTGACCACACACCCCTAGGTGGTCACATACAGCCCCTTGCTAAAACCCCTTCAGCAAATTATTAAAGAACTGCAGTCCATGCTGAGAGAAGATGAAACACTGAAGGACATCTTCCCTGAACCACCTGTCATTGCCTCTAAGCAGCCCCCTAGTCTCGCGAATATAATAATTCATAACAAACTCCCAGCAGACCATAATAACTGAGAAACAAGAGGGACAACACCATGCAGCATGGCAAGCTGCAAGGCCTGCACCCACATATGCGCACAGACCACCATCAAGACATGCAAGAACAACATAATACAAATTAATGGATCCTACACATGTCAATCCAGCAATGTGGTTAACCTAATTCAGTGCAAGAAGTGCACAAATGGATGCTATATTGGGGAAACTAGTAAACCACTGAAAACCAGGATGAATCACCACCGTCACACAATAGTAAACCAGATTATCAGCACTCCAGTAGGAAACCATTTTTCCCAAACAGACTACTCTCTCTTAGATTTATCTGTCTTGATACTAAGAGGCAACTTTAAAAACACACAGGACAGAAGGACATGGGAATTAAAATATATTAAACAATTTAAATCTAACATTTCTGGACTGAATCGGGACATTGGATTCATGACACACTATGGTAAACTGTAATTTTCTTTTTATTGTGGACTAAATCTTGACATTATTTATCATACATTGGTTCTGTATTTCTCTTGTTATTGTTTTTATCTGAGTTCCTGCCTAATCTTTTTTTCTACCTGCCTCTCCTACAAATTCTTCAGCTCAGTCTTGCTAACTCCCTGATTGTTTTCACACCTACTGTTTATATTACCTCACACTCTGTCTATTTGGGGCTTTGTTCTTTTACATCTTGATTTCCATGCATTTCTTAGGCATCTCCTGTCTATTCTACCCTTACAGCCTACCTCTGATCTCAGATCTTTCTTATCGGTTCCTTTGTTTTTCCCTTTCCAGCTTCCTTTCGTCTCCTACTGACCAGCCCCCTTCCCCTTTTCTTCTCACTAATCATTTTTTTACTTTGCATCTAGACTTTTTATCTGTAGTCCCCTTTTATCACTTTCCTACTTCACTTCCTGTTGTTTTTCTTTTTTTCAAATTGCTCCACAGTGGATATACATATATTGCTTATGATGCTCAGTTTTGCTATTCACTTGAAGAAGGGCCCTGTGAGGCCCCGAAAGCTTGTGTATTATTCCATCGCTGTACAAGACACTTGTTGGTCCAATAAAAGGTATCAACCCTTCCATCATTTCCTGTTTTTCCAAGGACCAATACGGCTGGAATCTCTTTTGACTGGGTGACAAAGAATTTATATCAGGGTAGAGCAGCAGTCATGGCCTACCTAGATTTCAGTAAGGCTTCTGACACCGTTCCACATAGGAGACTAGCAAGCAAGCTGGGTAGCTTGGAGTGGGTTCAAAGGTGGTAAACTGGATAATAAATTGATTAAGGGATAGGTGACAGAGAGTGGGGTCAACAGAATTTGTTCTGAGCAAGGGAGGGTGGCAAGTGGGGTGCCTCAGGAATCAGTGCTGGGACCGGTCCTCTTTAATGTTTTTATAAGTAACACTGCAGAAGAAGAGCAGGAAGGGAATGTCTGCCTCTTTGCAGTAGACACCCAAATCTGCACTAGAGTGGATACTCCAAGGAGGGTGGCAAGGATGAGCAAAGACCTGAGAAAACTAGAGGAGGGGTCAAGGGTATGGCAACTGGGTTTCTATGCAAAAAAGTACAAAATAATGCACTTGAGGCCCCATATTAAGAGCTGACTGACTGCGCGCGCACACAGGGGCACTGCGGGAAAAACTAGGGCCAGCCGACTCTGGTGCCATATTCAAACAGATAGCATGATCCGAACTGACTGCACTATCTGTCTGCATATCGGGCCATGGCATGGCAGTGTGGCACACATCAAGCAGTCGCCATGCTGTGTGCCACACTACCAGAGTGCTGGGCTGAGGACCACCTATAGGGGTAAAGTTCAGCATACACAGGAATGGGTGATATTTAGCCCAAACATGCAGATGAGTCCATTGTGTATGCACAGCACTAACGGGCCATTTTCATGCCCAATATGGGTTCATCTGCATGCTGTTCAATGGCCAAGTGTGCTGGTCTAGCAGCCCTCCACCAGCCCCGATCTCCTCATAGTAAAAAACAACAGTAGCCCCTGGTGGCCTAGTGGTCCCCTCTGAGATAAAATCAAAAGTAAGCCCTGGTAGTCTAGCAGTCCCTTCCATGCTACAGTCCCCACAGAGATAAACAAAAGGTAAGTTCTAGTTGTCGAGTGGGCCCTTCCATGCCCCAATCCCCACATAGCTGAAATGACAGCTATCACTGGTGGTCTAGTGGTCCCTCCCAAGCCCCGATCCCCACATAGCTGAAATGACAGCTATCACTGGTGGTCTAGCTGTCCCCCCCTCCTGAACCCCAACCTGACCGTATCATACAGCTAGCAGTCCTGGTGGCCTAGTAGACCCCAACCCCCCCCATCTTGGCAGGTACTGTCCCACCACACTGCTCCCCCCATCCCAACTCTGAGAGATGGCGACCAGCACAGCCCTCCACACACCACCATGGCGGGTCACAGATTGAGCTCTCAGGGCACGTGTACTGTACAATCAATTGTGCAGTATGTGCGCCCTGAGAAAGTCTGCAGCTGGCTGTGGTGGTGTGCAGAGGGCTGTGACAGTTGCTGTCTCTCTGCGTTGGGATGGGGGATTGGGGGGGGGACACACCTGCCTGGGTTAGGGGGCGGGGGGTCTACTAGACCACTAGGGACTGCTAGCTGTATGATACAGGCAGGTTGGAGTTCGGGACGGGGGATGGCTAGACCACCGGGGATCGCGACTTGGGCAGGACCGCTAGACCACCATGCTACCTGTCTGTACATCTCTGTGGGAATCAGATCATGGGAGGGACCACCAGGGTTTACGTTTTTTTAATCTCTGTGGGGATTGGGGCATGGGAGGGACCGCTAGACTACCATGGCTTCCTTTTTTTATCTCTGTAGGGATCGGGGCATGGGAGGGACTACTAGACCACCAGGGCTTACTTTTTTTTAAATCTCTGTGGGGATCAGGGCATGAGTGGGACTGCTAGACCACCAGGGACCTCAGCATATGACAGTGCATGGCCAGGGTGCATGGTACCCACCCTTTCTGTGCACTGTTAAGGGATGGGTTTCAGAAATGTTAAACTGCGTCACACTGGCAGGCATTTAGCGCTTCTGAAATCTTTCAGTATTGTGCTACGCTGCCTACGCATGAGGGTTCCCTCAATTGCACATGCGCAGCATGATACTGTGCACAAGGGCACTATCAGGGGTGCACCACATATGTAAGCCTTTTGTCGTGCGCCACCTCCAGCAGTTGGTGCTATTCCAGGTTAGCATGGTGCACCAAGACTATGCTCTAACCTTTGAAAATGGGGCCCTTGGGGCACAGAAACCCTGGAGGGGAGTACAAAATGGATGGAGCAGTATTGACGCCCGCCAAGCAGAAAAGAGACCCGGGGAAGCTGGCCCGCTGGCGCAGTGGTTGGATTTCTGCTTGCGACGCCAGAGACCTGGGTTCGGGAACGGACTCGGGTCATTGGAAGGCCG
The DNA here is from genome assembly GCA_016271365.2 of Neoceratodus forsteri. Lineage (NCBI taxonomy): Eukaryota > Metazoa > Chordata > Ceratodontiformes > Ceratodontidae > Neoceratodus > Neoceratodus forsteri. Next base: position 1,344,889,389 of record CM028129.1, on the reverse strand, counting down.
GCTGGGGAAGAAGGATCGAGCATCCCACGACTGCTCTCCTTCTCCAGGGGGAGGGGGCAGGATGCCGCCGGTGCAGGGGGACCCCTGGTGGAGGCCAGGAGTACCACAAGCATATGGCGCCAACAAGGTGACTAGGGGTGGGACGGATGCTGGTATCATTGCATGTTCCGCCCCCAGAGGAGAAAACCAAGCCTGCTTCCTCTCTGCCTTATAAGGACGCCTCCCTAGGTGCACCGCCCCAGGCTGACTCCTGCCCTATCCTGCTGTTTGTGGCACCCAGGGTGGGTGCTATGTCTCCGCTCTGGGGGTAATCCAGGGGTCCCGGAGAATGGCTTATGTGGGGATGTCGCAGACGAGGGGTCTGTGACTGGGTGGAGGCCTGGCAAAGAGAGGAGAGGCGCAAAAAGAATAAATAAAAAAAAAAAAGAGACCTGGAGGAATCATATCGGATGACCTAAAGATGGTCAGGCAGTGTGACATGGCAGTCAGTAGGGCTGGTAGGATGCTAAGGTACAAAGGAAGGGGTATTACCAGCAGAAAGAGAGATGTGGTATTGCCTCTGTATAGATGGCTGGTAAGATCCCACCTAGAGTACCGTGTCCAGTTCTGGAGACCACATCTCAGGAAGGACATAGACAGAGTGGAGGTGGTCCAGAGGAGGGCACCTAGAATGGTGCAGGGTCTGCATCAAAAGCCCTATGAGGATAGACTAAAGGATTTCAATATGTACACTCTGGACCGGGGGGGGGGGGGGATATGATAGAGACTTTAAATACCTCATGGGGGTAAGTAGGGTACAGGAAGGAAGTATTGTTCAGAAGAAAAGGTGCTCAAGAAGGGGACATGCTATGAAGCTGGAGGGGCTAGATTCAGTAAAGATGTGAGGAAGTAGTTCTTCACCAAAAGAGTGGTGGATTCCTGGAGCAGCCTTTCAGCAGAGGTGGGGGGGTGAAAACAGTGGTGGGGTTCAAGAATGCATGGGATAAGCACAAAGGAATCATAGTGGAAAGGAAGGGGGGAGGGGAAAAGACCTGTAGATCAGGTACGGTCTGCAGTAACAGTGTAGGTAGGGAGGAATGGGCAAACTGGATTGGTCAAGCGGTCCTTATCTGCCATCAAATTCTATGTTTCTATGAGATTTTGAAAATGGATAATACTAATTTTTATATTGTGAACTATTATCTGAGAACAGTACATGAGTGATTATGAATTTGTATATTCGTCCTTCACATTCAACATATTACAAAAAACAAATATGGGAAGAATTGCCCAGGCTACTGGAAATGTTTGCTTAAGTTTGGATGCTGAGGTTTATTTAAATGAGGACTTTAATACCCGTACTGGTGATCACAACTGTTCGTCTTATCCAGAGGTATTTGCAGCAGACCTTAAACTTGATAAATATGAGAGATGCAGTATGGATTTAATATGTAATTCACAAGGGAAAACCATGAAAGAAATTATGAATGACTTTCATCTTACAGTTCCTAATGGTAGGTTCCTCTCTGACAGAGCTAGAAACTGTACTTTTTTCTCATAACCACAACTGTAATTGACTACTGGATATTACCAACTTGTGGTCTGACTCAGGTCAGGGATTCAGAAATTATAGCTCAACCAGAAAGTGATCATTTCCTGCTAGAATTACGTGGGTTCTCTTATTCAATTGCTGTTTTGCATGTAGAAACTGGAACCTTAGCAATACAATGCAATAAAGAAAATAGGAGGTTAGCAGTGAACAGTGAACTAGATGGAAAGATTCTAGACTGCAGGAGTTCGATAATCAAAGTTTCTTATTTGAATTGTGTTCACTGATTAATGCAAGCAAGGTTATTTATCAAGTTTTGAATTATATGTGTTCAAGGTTACCTCTTCTTCTCTATAGTGAGAGTAAGGCACGTGATTTAATTTCTGGTTTAATGCTCAGTGAAGAAGTGAAAGGAAAAAATGAAACTAAATGCTATGATAAGATATTGTAGGAGAATTGGCTGAACCAGTGGCATGGACGGCTGAGATGCTGGGTGCCTCACCTCCTGCCACACTGGTGACCTGGGTTCAGAAACGGACATGGGTCATTTGGGAGCCGGCTGGAGAGAGGGCTAAGTATCCCAAGGACAGCCCTCTTCCCTTGGGGTATGGGGACAAGATGCCTCGTTCGGCGGCTGCCACCTAGTGGTTCTAAATGGCAGTGCCACATGCGCCAGGGAAGCTGACATGCCTATTGATGCCGGGGGCCACATCCGGAGAGGTGGAATGCAGAAAACATGTCATTGTACTTTATGTGGGCCCACAAAGAAAACCAAGGTGGAAAATGCCCGACCCTGGCAGCACAGGCCCACACCATCAACTGGGCCATCCCAGTGTCCTCTGCCTCAGGACAACAGGCAATGACATCAGGTAAGCCCCAGAGAAGCCAGGTGATGGGGCTGGGGGGACCAGTCCTGAGTGGGGCCAAGTCAGCAGTGAAAGGAGATTAACTACTAATTAAAAAAAAATATATATATATATATTGTAGGAGACTGCCATCTAGACAAAACTATACAGAACTGAACTGAGGAAGGAAACAATACAAAATGTTACTTGAAGAACAAAAATATGCTTATAAAAAAAGGAAACTGGGAGAAAATGCTTAGTAGTAGTAGTAAAAATTGTATTTTTATATAAGTAAAACGGTACAAATTTACACCATTAGGGTTAGAAACCCCATTTACATGGTTGTCCTGTTTATATTTACAAATTTAGCTAAATCCAAAGAAAACAGTATTTAACTCACACACAATACACCACACCTAATGTACAGTATAAGCACCAAATCAAGTTCTATTGAATCATGTGCAAATGTATATACATAATTATTTAAATTTATGCAATTACGGCATACTCTCAGCTCCTGCTTCATGGCTGTGTTAAAAGCCTTGGGCTTTGTAGCCAGTTGTGTAATATTTGGATCCAGATCACTCCAATAATTTGCAACTGCTTGCAAAAATAAAGTTTTCCCATATTTATTTTTTGGTACTGATTTTATATACTCCCTATATTTATTGTATCTTAAGTAGGTAATAAGCCATGACAGGGTGTGCATTATAGGATTATATTTACTGGTAACTCACAATAATTAACTGCAGGCAGGTGCTCTGTAACTCCATAAACCACACTTGTGGTTTACGGAGTTCCGTAAACCACAGCTATGGCAAACAGTTGCGAGTCTCCCTCTGTCTCCCCGAGAAGGTGTCCTCGTGTTGGCGCGGCTCGAGCTCCTGACAGAAAATCACCAGTGCGAAAGACTCGCTTCTTGGAGATCCAAACAAAGAAACAGACATATTTTAAACAAAACTGTCTGGGGCAAAAAAAGTTGAAAAAAATAAAATCAAAAATGGTAACTGCATCCCATGTTGCCACCTCCAGTGAACTGGAAAGACAGAAATTTATCGAGGACCAGGAGAACAAAAAGACACACACAAAAAAAGTGATGTGGCACTGTTCTGTAAAGACCTGGAAGACATAGGTGAGTCACCAGATTTTATCACCCTCCCTATGCCACAGCTGGACACCTTACTAGCCAATGTTATATTCATAATTAAAAAGTCAGACAGCTCTAACTATGAGCCCTGTTCAATACTTATAGCCTGTCGATTTACAGTTTTTCTCTGTTCCATTTGACTAAAAAATAAATGTTCTTCACAGAAACTGCTTGAATCTCTTAATTACAAAATCAACCAGTAAGTAACCAGTAAATATAAAAAATAAAACATGGAGTAGTGTGGTAATTTGGATTTTATGCACACCCTTCGTGTGTGATGCCCACACCTCGGGGGTGCATAAAATCCTCATAAACTGCACTTCCCCATGAATTATTCTATATTTAATTAATGCCCCAGGGGTGTAGTAAGGCATGAAGGCAAAGGCAGAGTGTCCTTACACCCCTGGGAAGTGCATTAAAATCCTATGATACACGCCCTAGAGGGGATTATTACACTTATAAAATGTCTCTAAGTAGTTTTTAGGGGAGGAAAATAAGATCTGGCACCTGACGGTGTGCTTACAGAGATTTAATGCACCATCATGTGACATGCCTCAGTCAATCATATTTGTGGATTTTCTAATGCCATTTTATAAGTTGTATTTATGATCAACATTTTCCACTCTCTCTGTCAGAGTCATGGACTTGCTTAGATTCAAAACACTATTAATTAAACTAACTCAGACCTATTTTCTCTTATTTCCTATCGTAGACTAATCTAACTTCATACATTGCGCAATAATGGATCCTAAAGTCACAGCGTGATGAAAATCTAGTTAATTTGTTATACGTGTCTTCCACTTTTCTGAAGCATATTCTATTTGCATGACCACAGGCATGACTCCCATAGTCTAGAATTGGGATTAAAGAGTTGCATCACAATTGTATATCTCAGTTTTTTGTTAATGCAGTATGCTGCACCTCTAAATGCTCCATGTTTACAGCTGACATTGTTAGTTACTATTCACTATTTCAATTCTGGTGGTAAAAATGTTACATTTTTGCTACCCAGTTGCCCAAATACGTGTCTTCAGTAACTTGTGTTAAGTTTATTTCATCCTTTGTAACTGTTTTTAACTTTGGGTCATTTCCCCTCCTGCTAGTAACACCAGGAGGAAAGTTCATTACTTTAGACTTCTTGCTATTTAAAGAGTAACTGTTAGGCCTTGAAATAAGGTTTTGTAAATAAGGAGCCAAGAGTAGCTACTGGTCATCACAAATTTTCCACCGACCAGGAGCTACTCCTGCCTACCCAGGCGATAATGCAATATATATATGTGTGGAAAAAGATATATGTATGAAAAAAATGCTGTCACCACCAAGTCATTGATTTTTTTAATTTTGTTTAGACAGGGAAGACAACTGAGAGACAACTGTGAGCACTGGAAGACAAAGCTGAGTGAGAAGAGGCCAGAAAGAGACGACAGTTAGGCAGTCTGCAGAAACAGAAGGATCATGCCAGCAAACAGGAGATTTACTACAGAATATATTTATGGACAAAGATTTATTTAGTCAGTGGGGCTCTAGCTGCAGCAATTAAATCAGTGTGCACTGTCTAGTTGAATGTATTGAAATAAAAAATATGTAACAGACACCAAGCAGCACTAGAAAACAATTCCAACAAGTATCACAAGCAAGCTAGCACCACCCAGCATGATGTTTGGCAGTGAGTCTCAATGTTTTACTCTTCGACTTCTGAATCTTGGTCTGTGCCCTGAGACAGGACAGGTTCTGGATCCTTAGCCTCACTTTCAGATGTAATCGGAATTTCCTCCAACACTGGCACATGTGTCATTTGTGATCCTTGGGGTTTAGCTCCCAGCCGGCATTTTGTTTTTAAGAACCAGTCTTGCACTGCTGGTGTGCTACAAAAATCTTGAGGTTCAGGACCCTCCATTAAGATCAGAAGTAAGTCCTCTATGGTGCTAGTTTTCAAGATAGCTCTCCAATCAGAGAAAATTAATTTCATTGCTGAAAAAGCTCTTTCAAGAGTTGCATTTGATATGGGGTAAACAAGAAGTATAGCAACAAGATGCAGAATGTTTTTGAAGTACTGAGCTTTTCCTTGAACGACTACCCTCCACACTTCATGAAAGGAGAGCAGCCTGTGATACTTGTTGATGTTTTGCTTTAACATCGTCCACTCTGTCATTGCATTGTCTAGATCACAGCCATTCTGTGTCGGGACAGGTTAAAAATGATTTAGCAGAAAATGCACTTTCTCATTTCCAAATTCTGAAAGATCTTGTTCGTTGTCAGGCCAATTGGCTTTGTCAATTATATTTGTTTTTACTAAGAGGGGGTCTTCTCTGAAGCCTGAGAAGTGCTGGTTTAGATACTCCATAATGCCGTTAACAGTTTGTTTGTCAGTGCTTCATTGGCATCCCATAAACCTTTTAGCTCGTAACCTTTGAAAGAAGCTGTATCAGCTTCCAGATCTGTGACTGCCTCTCTTTTGAACTGCACAAGTCTGGAACCATCTCTTTCGACGAGATGTTCTAATTCAGTTAATACAGTCGTGACAGTGTCCGTGAGCATTGGAAGAGAAAGATGAGCATCTTGAAAAGCGTGAGAAACTGATGTCAGGCCAGTTAGACTGTCGAGATAAAAATGTGAAAACAGCAAGAATTTCACATTGCATATTTTTTTTCTCAAACTCTTTATTTGAGCTTTAACAGCTTGTGGGATGTCCCGCCTACTATTGCACACAAGTCCAACCCAGTGCCACAAAAGAGTGGAGTAGTTTTGCAGTATAGCAAGCAAGGAATCTTTTTTACGCATCACCCATCTTGTTCCATGAGCCTTTTTAAACTTGATGAGTGGGAACTGCTGTGCTTTTGCAACTCTTTTTAGCTCACGGTACTGCTTGGGTGAGTTCTCGTAAAATTAAAATATAGAAATCAGGATATTGTCAATATGTTGAGCAGAATATGTATTTCTGAATGCATCTTTTGCTGCCAGTTCCAGCCTATGCGCGATGCAGTGAATTGTGATAAGCCAAGGGAAATCCTCTTTTAGCATTGCCATCATTCCTTTGTTTCTGCCAAAATTCACAGAGGCACCATCAGCTCCTGCACCAGTGCAGGACACTTCTTTTAAATCCATGTTATCATGACCCAAAACCTGTTTGTATGCCGATATCATAGCTGACGTTAGCCCATTTGCATCGGTAGACTCTATATCTATAAATGTCAGGGAATTTCATTTTTGGCAGACCATCTTCGAGAATTTCAACGTAAACTACTTATTTTTCCGTGACTGTTCTGTCTGTTGTGCCATCCATAAATACAGAATGGTATTTGTAAGTTGTTGTGTCTCCCTTCAAATGACTGACAATGGGTTGCCTCAAATGGCCCGCAATAAAAGAAATAAATGTTGAACAAGCTTTGCCATTGGCATATGCCTCTACAAGCTCAACTCCATGCCTTTTCTCAAGTGCTACAAGCTTCCCAAATTTATGAAAAGGGTCCTCTTCTTTAGCCAGGAAGTACGCAATATCAAACAGGTTTTCCTTTTTATGGAGAGATTTTATATTTACTTTTAAAATGGATTTCTCTTCCTCACCCCCCTGATGGTCTGCTGTCTGCTAGAATACTTTCTTTAGCCTGTTTATGACAATGCATGCCTTTCACAATTTGTTTTTTTTTACATTGTGCCTCAGCTGTAAGAATCCACATTGGTCATTTTCCCTACTTTAGTGGCCCACCTACGAAGGATGTCTGGTTTGGCTTTGCAAAACGTGCACCAAATTTTGGTCACAATACCGTCTACTTGAGTCAAACTGTGACCAAGACAAATCTGGGGTTAACTGCTGTCACTGTCACGCTCTTACAGTGGAAACGTGGCAAGAATGTGCCTGTTTTTCCTTTGTCTTAGGTGACCTTGTTGTATCAGGCTGCACAGAAGAGGTACATGCACTATTATTTTCCTCTGGGGTGGGATTTATAGTCTCAGAGTGTGTACATTTTTTGAGGTACTAAATCCAAAATTTAGCAATGACATATTCTGTAAGCTACCAAGAAAGGAACAAGAATTACAAGGTAGTGTTTCAACCCAACAGCTGTTGTGCAGCCCTTGGTAGTCTCTGGAGTTTGTACTAACTGCGTGAAATTACAATAAAAGAATGAACACATGACTGAGACTTGTCTGGGTTGTTATTAAATTTTAGGACAGAGAGGATGATTTTGTCAGAAGACTCGGGTCACAGACTACACCACAGGCTCAAGAGCACAGGGAAAAAATGGAGGCAGGTTGGCTCAGTACATCTGAGCTTTTACTAATTTACTACTGAGCCATGAGATGCTTATAAGAAACATGAATGTACTTGTCTGCCGAACACGGGCAGAATATATACGAAGTCTCAAAGCTTTATCTCCCTAAATAAAATTGTGCCTGTTGCAGTTACACAGTATTATTTGGGCGGCCCTTTGCACTTCTGAGCAGGGATGCGTATTTTCAAAGAAACTGTATATAACTGTAGTTCCGCCAAAAGGGCAGAGAAAATGCTCTATCTGCTTTTTTTATTATATAAAAAAAGTTGTGCTTGGTGGTACACAGTAAAATTGGCCCTTTTTTGCACTTTGTACTCAGCAGTCAGTGATAATCAAAAGAACTGTTGCAGTTCTGCCAAACAGGGCAGAGAAAATGTATAGTCTCAAAAACTATCTGCTAGCTTATTTTTCTAATAATAAAATATGCATCTGGGGGTCAGAAACCCGGGCCATGTATACACCCTGGGGGGGAGGGTCTCGCTGCAAGCCACATCTACCGAGAGGGATCTAGGAGTGGTGGCAGATGTTAAAATGAATAACACTGAAAACTGCAGAAGAACTGTGGCAAAAGCAAACAGGATACTGGGCTGCATAGCCAGGAGGGTTACGTCCAGGAGGAGGAAGGTGATCCTCCCTCTGTATAATGCCCTGGTCAGACCGCATCTCGAGTACTGTGTGCAGTTCTGGAGACCTCACCTCAAGAAGGACATAGCACTGCTGGAGAGGGTCCAGTGGAGGGCAACCAGGATGATTCAGGGCATGGGGGGGAGGCCCTATGAAGAAAGACTGGATGTACTTGGGCTGTACTCGCTGGAGGAAAGGAGAGATGGGGACTATATGATAGGGGTTTTCAAATATGTAAAAGGAATAAACAAGGGCACAGCCAAAGAGATGTTCAGACTAAAGAAGGGGGGAACAACCAGGGGGCATGAGTGGAAACTAGAGGGGGAAATTACAGGGGAACACAGGAGACATTACTACACTGAGAGAGTGGTGGAGCCATGGAATGGACTGCCTGGGAGTCTGGTGGAGGAGGGCACAGTGGAGGGCTTCAAGAAGGGGTAGGACAGGTACAAGGGAAAACTGAAGCCGAAGATGACCCTCTCTGAGGCTGGGGGTATGGAAAAGCGAGCACCCATTAGGAGGCTGGCTACCGAGCAGACACGACAGACCATCAGGCCTATTCTGCTGGCTTTTAGTGTGTATGTATGTTAGTATGTGCTTGGTGGCACACACACACCTATTTGGCCCTTTGCACTTAGTCCACTGAGCCACGATAGAAACTGTTTATATTGCAGTTAATCTGCCAAACAGGGCAGAGAAAACTGTGAAGTCTCACTTTATCTGCTTACTTTTTTATTAATAAAATAAACTGTGCTTGGTGGTACTGTCACTTATTTGGTCCTTTGCACTTAGGTGATAGAAACTGTTTATAAACTGCAGTTCTGCCAAACGGCAGAGAAAATATATAAGTCTCAACTATCTGCTAAATGTTTTTATTAATAAAATATGTGCTTGGTGGACGTACACACAGACACACTTATTTGGTCCTTTGCACTGTCTTTGTACTCACTGAACAGTGACAGAAACTGTTTATAAACTGCAGTTCTGACAAACAGGGCAGAGAAAATGTATGTGTCTCAAAAAAACTAAATAAAATGTAATACTGTCCTTGCTAAAGTATTAATTTGCCCCTTCTTTGCACTAGATTGATGCTTATAAATCAAGAAACTTGTAAATTTGCCAAACCGGCAGAAAAACAAATGAATGGAAACTGTGAAGTCTCAAAAAGCTATTTCAAATAAAATTTGTGCTGGGTACTAATTTGCCCCTTTGCACTTCTAGTCTAGGATATATTTATAAAATCAAAAGCTCGCTGAGTAATAAAATAAGTCTACCAAACACAGGTAGTTATGTGGTCTCAAAAAAATGTGCTTTTACTCAGTTTTTTTTCTTAGTTGAAGGCTTTAAGTACAGCTCTGTTTCAAAATAAAGAAATATACTCTGCCAATACTCCAGGCAGGCAAGTTGGTAAACTGTTTCAACTGATACTCAAACAGCAAGACTATTTTCTGCCTTCCCAAAGAAACAAATCAGATTAGGGCTGTATTAATTATTTATCCTCTGTGATGAAGTACACTCAGGCAGAAAAACATTAAATCGTAAAGCTTTATGCAGCTTAATATTTAAGAAATAGCAAGGCATCTGCCACAGTAGGCAGAGAAAAGGCTCAAATGCCCTTAAGACATTTTTTGCAGCTCTCCCTCACCAAAAATAAATAATTTCCTTCCTTTATAGTATTTTTCCCCGTTCACACACACACACACACACACACACACACACACAAATAATGTTCCCCAATCGGAATTAAAAGTAGTCAGTTGTATGTCTTAATTCCGCACAGATCCTCGTCTCTCAAGAGCTGAATAAGAAGTGCACCACAAGTCCATTGTCTCGCCGAGAAATCTCTACAACTCCCGCCCTCAGAAGGCTCTCATTGGCTGGAAGACAGTGTGTGACACTGATTTTGACCAACTGGACTGCACACACTGTCTTCAGCCCCAGTACTGACTTCCGATTGGCTGGTACAGTCAGTGGTTCATGTGACCCATCCTTTGTGCTCCCCAGCCCTAAATAAATTACAGGCAGCCAATCGTCTGGGGTCCTTCCCTGTCTATGACCACCACCCCGACCCCTCCCTTACAGAACACTCCCACCCAGTGGAGCTGCGGCTGTTCCTCTGCCCTCTGCTTGCTTTCCCCACTTCCAGGATCCTTTCCTGTCTAGCTCGATCCCTCCCTCTCCTGGAGTACACCCACTGACTGGCACGGCTGGCTGGGCAAGCCCAGCCCTTCAAAAGTAGTGCTCCACCCCCCGCGCAGCAGTGATTGACAGCCGCACGATCCCTGCTGAGCCACAGTGCTGCATGTAGCGCCACAGCATCTCGCTGGCAAGCAGAAACAGATGCTGTTTCGGCACAGTGGGGGTGTGAACTGGCGCCCAGTGCCCACTTATTTTGAGTCCTGAACTGTACAATAATAAGAACCTTAAAACCCCTAGATTTACACTGCTCATGCTTTAACTTTGTTTTCTAGTCATTTATTTGATTTTACTTTTCCTTTTGTTGACCTACTAAATATTGTAGATAAAGCAGTACATATTTCACTGACTCATTCAAAATGTATCTGACTCTCCCTTGCTAACCACACAGTTGTTGCTTGTGACATCACTGTCTGTTGTCATGGTGAGCACTATGATGTCACAAACAAAGGCAGTGTGAGGTTAACAGGGGAAAAGCATGGAGTTTTTTCTACAGACTTTTTAGACAGACTACCAAGATGAGCTATAAACCTTGAGAAGGAACACTGAAAATGAAAACAAAAAAAAGTATTCTCAATTACATTGTGTTAGCTGAAAGCCATCATTTATGAAAGTACTTGCTAAAGTGCAGAGCTGCTCATTAACACCAATCCTGAATGTGCAAACCAAGAATGCACTGTCCTGAAATCTAATTGTAGTTTTTCCTCTATTGTAGTCATTACCAGATGCAACTAAAACCACTATTGTCTGCATAAAGATGACTCTCTGAATTTTTATATGATTTGGCAAACCATTCATATCAGGAATAATAATAGTCCCAATGTAGAGCCTTGTGGGACTCCTCTGGACACTGTATTGACATTTTTCTTAATAATTTATAGTTCATTGAGATTTTATAGAACTACATCAGTAAGTACTGTACAATATAAAGGAATAAACATCATAAAGACAATCTCCCAACCTAGGTGGAGCTAAGGCAAGTGCTCGTTAGATTACAGACTAAAGCCACAGTCAGAGATTATGCACATACAGCTTTAGAAAATGTCTCATGGCAAACCACAATGCGTAAGAGAGAAGTACACATGCCACTAACAGAAAGAAGAAGCAGCATGGTTAAGTTTCCTTCATCAGGTACCCACTCCAATAAGACAAACAACCAAACCAAACTAAACCCTTAACAAGGTAAAACAGTACAACAAGCTGAAGACTGTAGCCACAAGTCAAAGTCATCCCGCTACAAATAACTGTTGACTAAAAAGAGGCAATCTAACAGTTAACTACAAGAGTATTATTAGGAAAAAGGAAAAAAAAAAACAGAAAAATGCTGGTGTTCAAGTAGAGCTCACTAGCGAATCTCCTAGACAAATGGACGAATAAGGAGGGGCTTAGGCTACAGAGGACCAGAAGATTCCCTAAGGCACAACATAAGATAAGGGAGCACCCAAGAGCTACAACTGCCCAGGCTAACAACCCAAACAAATTATGCCAGAACATGCAGAATCCCCAAGGTGGTCTTGTCTAATGTGTAGTGTACTATGAGGGAGACAAGGAGGAGCCCCAAACTTCTTCAACTCGGTGCTACTTACTGGCTGCTAAATATGACAGGCATTCATATCCCATGAGTTTAAACATATTATCTACTCATTCACTGACAGTAGGAATCTCCTGCATCTTCCATCTGTGCAATAAAAGTCTCAGCTTCAGTGATAGCAGCCATGAACCAAGCGCACTGTGCGTGACTCACAGCCTGTAGATGAGTAGCATTTCCTAGGACTATTAAAGAAGCATCTCGTGGGATAATGAGGGCTAACGTTTTCTCCAGCAAGGTAAAAATTTGAGACCAACAGGACTGAAGCTTAGGACAGTGCCATAAGATATGAGGCAAAGTGCCTTCCTGCAGGTCACAGTGCCAGCACTCTGGATGTGACGACACATGCAACTTATATAAGAATGCAGGATTGCAACACCATAAATGAAACATTTTAAGATGCACAAGCCTCCCACCTGTATCTTTACAGAGGCCGCGTGCGCTTGCCCAGCAACATTGCCATTCTTCACCAGTAAGGGCATGGCCTAAATGTTTCTTCCACCTCTTGCACAACTGATCAGTAGAAGGCATGCACACATCCAATAAACTCCAATAAAGGACACCGATTCTAGGAGAGGATCCTGTCATTCTGCAGACATGTACAGGGTATTGCCGAGTGGGAACTTCATGACTGCCATTGCTACATCCCAAAGTATTAATTCCGGGGGGGGAAGGGAGGGCGATCACCTGCTAATTGTATCTCCAGACCCACCCACCAAACTATGTCCTTAATGTGCTCTGCATGAAGTCATTGCCAGATATGGCAAAGGCTGGGTGCCAGGTAATAACCCTTGAGCCAGGGAGATCTAAATCCATCTTTGGACAAAGAGGCTGCCATTCAAAGAGCAGGCAATCTAGCCCTTCCCCTTCCGAGAACAAAATCAGTAACCAAAGCAGACAGTTGCTTCCAAACAGAGTCAGAAAGCTGCTGCGGCAAATACCATATTAAATACAGGATTGTGGGAAGGACCATCATCTGCAATACCTGAACCTTGCCCCATGGAGCCAAATGAAGATGTTTTCATCTAGCTGTGTTTTCCTGGAGTTTCTTTAACCAGGAGGCCAGTCCAAGTGTAACCCCTAGGTGGCGCTATCCCAAGGGCTACTACCCCTGCCTGCTTGGCTAGTAGCAGGTTAAGGGGCCTGAGTTCTGAAACGGGTGCCTCTACCCAGAGGTCAGGGTTGGTAGTGGTCAAGCTAACCTGGGCACAGCCCTCCGGGACACTGTAACCCCCTCTTTCCTTACTAGTGGCCGGAACAATACACAATAATCACTCTCACAATACCCCTAATACACCACACAAGTACCACACTGTTTGCACTTACCACCAGGGCTTCCTCTGGCTCTGCCCTGGGGACCCCCTGTAAAACAAGGTTATACACAGTAAATAACAGCAGTACAGTACTCTTGCACAAACTGGAACCACAGTCAGGGTAAATGCAAAAAAGAGTTAGATCTGATTTATTTAAGGGGCTTGAACGGGGAAGGGGGCATAATCAGGTTAATTTGCTTAAAGGCTCTATCAATCAAACAGTTATGCATGCACTTTAGGGTCCATAAACAGTCACACACTCTGGGTACCCAGATGGAGAACAATGGGCTAGCCAGGAACGTTGCAGCTGGTTGGGGCCCTGTGATGGAAGAAACAACATGCACAACACACACTATGTGTAATCCGAGCTGAGGGCTCAGTTTGTGAAAAGAAAACAACAAGACAATCAGATGACACACTTTTAGATTAGGCTGTTGTTGCAGGGAGCTACCCTGATGATTACTCACGATACCCAAGACTGGACACAGGCTGGACGAAAATTGAGACAGCAGGTGGTTAATCTGGAGTGCCAGGAGAAGCAGGGCCCACACGATTCGCCGAGGCGTCATTCCTGTTCAAGCGTGGAGCAGGGGGGCTGATCCCTAGACAGATCTCTCATCAGTGACTTTCTCTGTGCAGTTGGATAGTCTGGCAGGGCCAGCGTGGCATGGCCCAGGCCGAATGGAGATGAACACGGATTCAGTCCAAATAGGCTGGATAAAACTTCCAACAAGCAGAACACAGGTCACACAGTGGGAAACCAAATCACGACCCACTTTCAATACACAGCACATTTACATGTAAAGGATTCTACGGTACCAGCAAGCAGAAAACAGTTCACACAGTGGGGAACCAAATCACGACCCACTTTCAATACACAGCACATTTACATGTAAGGACATTCTACTGTACCAGGCAAACCGCACTCCGGTCATGATCGCAAAGTCTCTGCACAAACCGGGGATTCAAAAGCAGCTGGAAATCCTGACAGACCAATTGCATTCAGCAAATCTTCGGACTTCTTCAGGTTAAAGCCTGGTCACAGTCCAGTGGCTTAAATAGTCTTCACAACTCGGACTCAGTCCGAATAAACTCTGTTTTCCCTCTCAGGGACAGCAGGCAGACAGGCAGGCCAAAACTCAGCCCTTTCACAGTTCTCCCATGCAAAACTACACAGAACTGCTGCTCAAAAATCACTTGAGCTGAGGACTTCCGGTGACGTCGGCAGGCATGGAGGTTTGAGATCTTACAAGCTCCCCAGGTCGTCGCCTAGATCCCCCCCTCTATTACATTTAAAGCTGGCATCCAAGCTTAAGCAACGAAAACTGGAGGAGATGATGACTACTGCAAAGCAGCGGCATAAAGAAAACCTGACAGAAATAGCGGTACCTACCGAGAACGAGCACCCAACTCAGACATCACCTTCAGGCTGCAGATCCCCGTGGCACTCGATTTCTCCTAGCTCCAGATCCGCATCAGAAACCAGCTCAGATGAAGAGGCAGCATTCACAGTCACATCTAAAAAGCTCTATAAGGAGCTAAAAAGACTTGGGGATACCCTTACGAAAATACAGGGGGACCTCTCAGAAGTTAAATGAGAACAAAAATCACAGGGGCAAAAAATCGTGGATATTGAAGCTCATACCACAGAAATCTCTAAATCTGTGGACGTACATAATGGAGCTATACTCCAACTTCATGACCGAGGGGTCTGGCTGCAACAAAAAATTGAAGACCTAGGAAATCGGTCTCGGAGAGCTAATATCCAGATACATGGGCTCCCAGAGCAGATTGAATCAGGTGATATGATTAAATATATGGAAGGTCTGATCAAAGAGCTCCTGTCCTTAGAGGAGACCTATAGCCTTAATATTATTCGAGCCCATAGATCACTAGGCCCTCGCCCTCTGGATCCTGCGGCAAGACCTAGATTGGTGATACTCGCCTTCTTGGACTATAGAACAAAGCAAGACATCTTATATAAGGCGTGGGCAAAAAAAGAAATACTATCTGGAGATACCCGCTTGTTTTTCGAACATGATTATGTCCCCATCACAATGGACAGACGGAGAAAGATGTTCCCCATTCTCAAACTGCTGTGGGCCAAAGGGGTTAAAGCGAGGTTAGAACATCCTGCGACATTAAGAATTACTAGTGATTCAGGAACACACTAGTTTCCAGCTATTTCTGAGGCAGCATCTTTTCTAAAGCAATGGGACATCTCCATGGATACCTTACTGGATGCTGAAGCAATTAAGGAGTTGGAATACCGACGTTGGTATACTGTTCGAAATTCAAAACGAATAAAAGGCCCACAAACACGCCAAGCTGAAGATGCCGGATCTTTGGGGCAATTGGATTTAGCCAGGAATGCAGCGCCATCACCCGCTTCCATTCTTTCTCCCCTGAAAGTCTAGAGGATGATGACGTGGCCGTGCTGCAGGACCAGCACCACAGAAAGCACATTGCAGAATACCAGACACTTGAAATCCTTGAGGAGGGTGTGACAGAGGACAGAGATGGATTCGGCACTGAGAAGGTGGCGGAATGTAACTCTTCTAAACATGGTGTTATGCATGTCGTAACTCCTCCTAATAATTAGTACCATGGTATTTGATGCTACTGCTTACTGGATCAAAGGGGACTTTTCATAGGTTTGTAGCAGCTCTTCCGGGTAGAAAAGGAGCCAGTAAACAAACCAGTTTTTGCATCGACTCTAGAATAACAAAAAATAGTAGTTCATAAATCAAAATTGACCTTTTGTACTGATCTCTTAGGATCAGTTTGGGACGCAATTTAAAATAAGAAATGGGGGATGATATGGGGGAGGGAAGTAAACCACATTGAGATCTTTCGAGGGAGGCGACCCTGTTCTTTTTTTCTCTCCCTTTCTCTTTGTTGAATGAGAGATCTCTACCATGCCTTGTTGACGATATACCTATTTCTGAGACCAAATACGACCTCAGTTTGGTATAGCTGTATATAGCTGTACTTTCCTTCCCAAATGGAGATCTCTGTTGGGAGGGTGAAGGTGGCACTTTTGGAAGGAGTTCAATGTTGGTTCAGGCTAAATGTTGTCGTTACTTGTTATTTTGATTTGGGAAGTTTGTTTGTGCCTGGAACAGTATGCAAGCTCTACCTAACCCAGTTTTGGGAGGGAAGGCGCGAGGTCTTGGGGAGGAATAGATGGATGGACATGGAAATAGGACAAATATGTCACGAGGGATGGACTTAAGGTTAATTATGTACAATGTTCAGGGCTTGAATAGCCCCATTAAAAGAGCTTGTGTGTTACGGGAACTGGGGAAATCTAAAGTAGACCTTGCATACATCCAGGAGTCTCATTTAACAGAACAAGAACATGTTAAACTAAAACGGTCTTGGGTGGGAGAAGTCTATGCGGCCACTTGGAAAGCTCACCCCCACCGTAGGGGCACAGTGATATTAATTAGGAGGGACTCTCAAAAAGATAGTGGACTCAGACAGGGACCCGGCAGGTCACTTTGTGAAACTAAAAGCCTACTATTATGGGATACCTTGCATCTTCCTAAATCTATATGCCCCAAACGAAGAAAAAGATAATCGTTCCTTTCTCTGTACTTTAATTTTAGAAGCAGCCACGGAGACAGACTCATACATAATAGGGGGAGATTTTAATAGGGTTATGTCAGGTAAGTTAGATAGGCGGAGACTTGATGTAACTAGGTCAGGGCTGGGGGATGATGTCTTCCTTAAAAGACTCATGGAAGAATCAGGGTTCCTTGAGACCTGGAGACATTGCCACCCGGCAGAGTCTGATTTTTCATTCTTTTCCCATAGACACAACTCCTATTCCCGGCTTGACATGTTTTTCCTCTCTGCTGAGAGGAGTGCCTGCTTACAGGCCTATTGCATACATCCAATGGCTTGGTCAGACCATGCTCTGGTATCTTTACAGATTCAACTAATGCCTACCTTGAGAAATTCAAATTGGAGGCTGAATGTGGGACTCCTGAACTCTGTCGAGTTCAAGGAAAGTGTTTCAGATCATATTAAGGAGTTCCTGGCCACGAATGCACTAGGGGACCCCCTCTCCTTCTCTTCTCTGGGATGCCTTGAAATCCTCACTGAGAGGCCATGTAATATCTTTCAGCTCCAGGGTTAAAAAAGAGAAATTAGCATTACAGAAAAAGCGGGAGGCAGAATTTAGACACAAACTAACCTTAAGCCCTACAGATAAAGCGGAATGGTTAAAAAAAAAAAGCATCCCTCGAACGCCTACTAGAACAACAGACAGAAAGCTCCATGAGAAGAGTTAATCATAAATACTATGAAGAAGGAAACAGAGCGGGAAAGCTTTTAGCTTTTGCATTAAGAAAACAAATTACGAATAGAGCAGTCTTAAAAATACAAGACCCTAGTAAGGGTAATGTTTTGGCTACCCCCCCCGACCAAATTGCTCAAACCTTTGCCAATTATTATGAATCTTTATACAGCCAAACTCCTTTGGAGGATGTTGGTGGAGGTAAAGTCGAGGAGTTCTTGTCCTCATTGGTTATGCCTCAGCTGTCCTTGGAGGCTCAGAATTTCCTGGAGACCCCTATCACATTCCAGGAGGTCACTGCAAAGATCAAGGAGCTGAGGCAGGGCAGGTCTCCTGGGTTAGACGGAATTCCGGCTGAGTTCTATAAAATATTTCTGCCAGAAATAGCTCCCCTTTTACTGCCTTGTTACATACATATTCAGGAGGAAGGGGAAATTCCAGACTCTTGGCGTTACGCCCAAATTTCCATAATACATACAGTAAACAAGGGAAGGACCCCAAAATTTGTAGTTCCTATAGACCAATCTCCCTACTGAATGTGGATTTGAACATTTTTACGGGAATTTTAGCTGATCACATGCAGCGGTTAATCCATAGTATAACACACCCGAATCAAACAGGATTTGTTTCAAGCAGATATCTTCAAGACAATATCAGAAGGTTAATAAATGTTATTTCTGGTCAGTGGGGACAGGGGGCATTTCAATTGGCCATCTCCATGGACGCAGAAAAGGCATTTGATAGAGTGAATTGGCACTTTTTACAAAAATCCATGGAGAAATTTCAATTTGACCCCAAATTCCGGAAAATAATATCAAGCCTTTACAACTCTCCCCAAGCTCAAGTATGAGTCAATGGAATTAACTCAGGCAGGTTCCCAGTCTGTAGAGGAACAAGGCAAGGATGCCCCCTGTCTCCACTGTTGTTTGCCATCTTTCTGGAGCCTTTGGCTGCAAGAGTCAGGCAGTCTGGGGAGATAGAGGGGGGTAATGGCAGGGGGGGTAGAACAGAAAGTAGCCCTATATGCGGACGACTCTTCGTTTTTTGAGTAATCCAGATACAGTAGGTCAGTACCAGCCTTAAACAAGGTTTTAGACCAATTTGCCGCTATTTCAGGCTATAAGGTGAACATGACTAAGTCTGAAACACTGATTCTCAGTGGGCGACCTACACAGATCTTTAAGGCCACATTCCCTTATGCATGGGCGAAAAATATTCAACTTAGATATTTAGGGATACGGATTTCTATCTCCAAAAGTAGATTATTTGAAGCTAACTACAATACACTGTGGAATGAGATGCAATGTGACATGGCCAGGTGGACCCTTTTACCTCTTTCATTAGCTGGTCGAATAGATTCAGTTAAGATGAATCTGTTACCTCGCTTTTTTTTTTATTTTCCACACTGCTCATCCCCATTCCATCTGACTATTGGAAGAAAGTGAATCAAGGATTAGATAAGTTTATATGGGGAAGTAAGAGACCCAGGGTGGCGAGGAGACTTTTGTTCCTTCATAGGTCCAAAGGGGGCCAAAGACTACCAGACCTCCATCGGTACTATTTGGCATGTCAGATGGTCCCATTGTGTTCCTGGGTTAGACGCCGGGAAATATCAGGCTGGTATGAAATTGAAGAAAATGAAGCCTTGCCACTGCCTTTGTTCTCATTGGTCTTTGTGGAGGTTCCACCGAATATTGTAGAACATATACATAACCCCTGGGTGAGACATTCCATAAAGACCTTACACCGGGTATTGGCTCTGATGGGATCAAGAGATAGGTTGGGCCCTCTGTCCCTCATAAGATTCTGCCCAGACTTTTTTCCTCTGAGACTAGATTCTGGGTATGCACTATGGGAAACTAAAGGCGTGAGCAGATTTTCTCAATTTCTGGAGGGAGGGAGGGACATGTGTGTCCTTCCAACAGTTGAGGGATAAATTCCTCCTTTCTAACTCTGACTTGTTCAGATATATGCAGGTTAGACATTTCATTTATTATAAAGACAACGAACAAGCATTAGCTAGACCAAGAAATCTTTGGGAAGAATTTATATATGGGATTATCATGGGAACTATACCTAAGAAACTTATATCTACCCTCTATTCTAAATTAGAAGTGACAGAAGAGATTCCACTGCAACGAATAAAAGAACAATGGGAGAGGGAATCTCAAACCCATATTGCAACCAAAGATTGGATCAGGCGTCTGGGGGTAGGATGGAGGGTGACCTCTTCACCTGGCTGGAGAGAATTTTTTTGGAAAATACTAATGCGTTTTTTTTATACCCCCAAGATTACCAGACATTTTCACGCTACTTACACAGATCAATGATGGGGTAACTGTGGAAGTACGGGGTCCCATTACCACATACTTTGGGCTTGTCCCCCATTATGGGAATTCTGGTCCAGAGTACAATTGACCTCCAAACAAATCTTACAAACAGAGATCCCAGATGAGTTTTCAGAATGGATAACTGGCCTTCCTACAATCATTTGGCTACCTGCACCCCGCAGGAAACTAGCATTAAGTCTCATAGTGGTAGCATTAAAGTGCATTTCTGCCAGGTGGCTGAGACCACTCCCGCCATCCTTCCAAGACTGGGTTGACCGAATTAATAAAGTATGTGATATGGAACAAATAACAGCCAAATTACACCTTAGATTTGATAAATTCATGGAAGTATGGAGCCCGTGGTTAGAATGGGCAGCCAATTACTCGGATTCGGAGAATAATGAGACTCCAGTAATTGAAGTTACTCCATAAATATTTATTTACTTAGTTTTTGTTGACTGGGTAAGTGCACTAGACAAATCCTGCCTATTTTCAGGCACGACCCAGGGGAGGGCGATACAGATGAATGCCAACTGACCTTGAACCAGATTAAGCTGTTGGTGGTATTTTTAGTGAATGAGGGAAATTTGGCCAGGACACCGGGGAAATTCCCCTACTCTTTTCGATAAGTGCCATGGGATCTTTTACATCCACTTGAATTACCACCAGTCCAGGCAGATGGGACCTCAGTTTAACGTCTCATCCGAAAGACGGCACCTCAGAAGTGCAGCACCCCTTTCATGCAGCACTACAGTGTCAGTACTGGGATATAAACCCAAGTGCCAGATGTGGGAACTGAACCCACAGCCCTCTGATCTCCCGACCTCAGAGGCAAGTGTGCTACCTGCTGAGCCACTGACACTGATCCCACTGAATATGTGTGATCAGTCATGATAGACAGAGCATCTCCTTACTGATGGCACTGTCTGCTGGGGATGCTTTCCGACTTCATGATATGCACAAATAGTTATAATCTTGTCTCTTAGATTCTGAGATACACAGTTCACTTTTCCTCTTTCGTCTGATCTCTCAGGTATTTCCCACTGTCTAGTAATAATGAGACATGACATACTGATACATAATGTCTATCTGTCTACGTCCCCCATTGTAAGGTAAACAAGATAACTCTATCTTATCTTAATATTATACTGAAGTCCACGAACCTCATATGATTCTTCAGGCACTAAGTTTCTTTTTCTTGAGGTTTATTAGTTTTGAGTTATGATAAATTAGATTGTATAAGTAGGTAGCTGATAGGCTTCAAATGAATATAAGAATGCAAATTTGTGAAAGACTAAACAGGTGATTTTAAAGTCTTCAATTTATTATACAACATTGACAATAAACTGTTAATGGTATGTCTTTACATGTTCAATATTATAGAATTTGAATGCTTCAATAAAGCTGATTTTCAAAAAAAAAACTTGAGCTGTTCTTCTTCACTTCTCAGCTCAAAATTGAAACTAGCTGCAGCAGCCTAGGAAATTCCTCAAAATCCAAAAGGTTCTGTTGGCTGATCCTCCTGTCAGTCACAACAAAGGCTCCCCCTTCAGGTGCAAAAAGGTGGAAAAAGCCCAAGACTACAATTCCTACAGATTTTGACTCCAGACAGCTCCTGCAGTCCAGCTCCATTTTAGGTTCCACCATTACTGATTGGTCCAATTCGCAGTCCAGAAGCAAGATAGTGAAGATACACAAAACAGTCCTTGCTGCAAAGAAGGTAGGTTAGACAAACTACATTGTCATTATCACTCTAAATGATTTTCAGCAAATAGTTACATCTTTCAAATGAGCTCCCTCTCAGATTACTTATGACTGCAATCCAGACAGCTCTTAAAGAGACAGTACACAGAGGCTATACAGGCACTCTCTGGCAATCACATTTAAACTACTAAAATGCAGGACAACAGCCTGGCACTGAGCATTTAGGCAAGCTTGAGGAAGACTTTTTGGAAACCCCCACTTGTAGGGGGGTTACATCCTTCCCTGCCTGGAGAAAACTTGGCATCCGTGTCAAGTCTGTACCATCATACATCAGTTAACATAAACTTATTACTTTACTATACATATTCACTACATTTCATGATACTATATCCATTCTGACAACACATTGTGCATATTTCACACAGGTAAATTAAACATTACTATACTGAATCAGGTAATAACTTCTTGTACCTTAAACAATGCAAGAGGGGACACTTCCCTATCAGCTAACTTGGGGCTAGAGGGGGCAAGGGGCACCATGGTAAAAGGGAAAGACAAGTAACCTGGAATTGGCTGTCAAGCTCAATTTGGGCAGTGAGCTTGGTGAGACATAAACACATTTGTGCACCACATTAAGAGGCAAATCCCCTAGCCTCCTGGGAGAATCATAACTGAGGCATACTACTGGCTTGACAGCTCGGTCATTCTTTCTGAGGGTGACAACTACAGTCTCTGTACTCTCAGCACTGATCTGGGGACTCTCATCACT
The DNA here is from genome assembly GCA_016271365.2 of Neoceratodus forsteri. NCBI lineage: Eukaryota > Metazoa > Chordata > Ceratodontiformes > Ceratodontidae > Neoceratodus > Neoceratodus forsteri. The sequence continues at coordinate 1,344,866,771 of CM028129.1, read as the reverse complement.
TGTGAGGGGTTCCTCTGCATGGGTGGGAACGTCCAAACTTGGGGCACTGTTGGCTTCTTGCTCTGCAGGCTCTGTTTCTACAACACATGACTCATTTTTCGAAGGCTCAGGCACAATCAAGCTTTGAGGCACTGAAGGGGGTGGTCAGCACTCTCATAGTGTTCTTCAAGTTCTGGTATGTCACCAGAAAGACTCAAACCCTTAGCCCCTTCTTCAGGCAAATCATACAGTTCCACAATACACAGAGACTCAACATTTGTAGATGTGATACTTTGCACATCATTTTCTGGGAGCATTGGCTCCAAGGATGAAGCTGGGGTGTAAGGCGGTCCAGAAGGCCCAACTTCATCCCCACAATTTATCAGGGGGTTACCTTGAAACAGCTGATAGTTCATAAGAGGAGTAATAGGCATGGTCGTATTCACTTTCGTCAGAAGTGGACTGACTGTCCCTATCATTCTGGGCCTGCTGCGGAGGAAACCTTAAATCTGTGACCACTGGGGTAGGTTGACTGTGTCTCTTTCTTGCAGCAGCATGAGTCACCAGCCCAGGAGACTCAATTTCTGGGGCTTCAGCCTCAATCATGACTTGGCCGATAGGTAGCAAGTGGTTACGGTGGATGGTCTTGACAGCTTTGGAGTTTTCTCTGGGCGCACCTTGTACACAGGTAAATCATTCAACTTTCCAACTACTACGTGGGGAAGATGGTGCCACCGATTAGCAATTCTGTGTTTACCATGCAGTCCCAAATTGCATAATAACACACGGTCTCCAGGTCGAAGCTCTTGAACCTTTACTTTTTTATCATGCCTCTCTTTGTTGGCTAGATTTCTCTTGGCGGCCATTGTCTGGGCCAGTTGATAGGCATGGTTCAATTGAGCTTTCAGTTTTTGTACAGATTGCAAGTAGTTTTTGGCTCGGACACCATCTGGAGAGACCCCAAAACAGACAACAACCGGCAGCCGGGCCTCTCTCCCGAACATGAGGCAGTAGGGGTAGAACCCAGTAGCATCATTTTTTGTGCAACTGTATGCGTGTACCAAGGTGCTAATCTGCTGGCTCCATTTATGCTTGTCTCTTGGGTGGAGGGTGCCCAGCATGTCTAGAAGGGTGCGGTTAAAACATTCTGGTTGAGGGTCTCCCTGCGGGTGATGGGGTGGTTCTTGACTTTTGCAACCCCCATAGAGAGAGCATTTCTTTGATTAGCCAACTCTCAAAGTCTCTGCCTTGATCAGAATGAATCCACTGGGGGGCACCATAGTGGATGAAGAAATTTTCCACTAGCACCTTGGCCACGGTAGAGGCCTTTTGATCTTTGGTGGGAAAAGCTTGTGCATACTGTGTGAAATGATCCGTAACCACTAACACATTGCCAGTGTTCCGCTGATCAGGTTCTAAATACAAGAAGTCTATGCAGACTAGTTCCATGGGGGTGCTGGTAGTAATATTAACAAGGGGGGCAGCCCTCTGAGGCAGGGCTTTTCTTTGCAGGCAGTGACTACAAGTCTTTACATGGTGTTCAACATCAGCCCCCATTTTGGGCCAGTAGAAGCAAGATTGTACCAGGTCAAGGGTTCTGTCAATACCGAGGTGCCCCATGTGATTGTGGAGGGACCTCAGTACCAAATCTTTAAAGGCCGTGGGCAGGACCAATTGTTGCTTGTCTACTTTGCCACTATGATCTACTGTCTCTCTATACAACAACTGGTTGACCAATTTCAATCTGGGGCCTTCTTTAAACAATAAAGCAGTTCGCAAGTCTGTGGAACGTAACTTAGACACATCTTTCCCCGCACACAGGGCATCAAGTGCTGGCTGAATCATAGGATCTTGGGATTGAGCCCACTGAATGCTGTCATTGTCAAATTGAGGTAGTGCACTAATATCTAGAGCAGAGAAGTCACAATAAGTAGCTGGTATGCAGGTGTTAGAAGGGCCCAAGCAATCTACTAAACAGTCCACTGTATCCGCAGGCATCTGTTCATCTCTATCAAACATTTGGCACAATGCTCGAATGTCAGGTTTAGACAGCCTGACCCAATCACTCTTGGAAGTGGGCCTTCGTGATAGGACATCAGCATCAATATGGTTCAGGCCCAGTCTGTATTCGATAGCATAATCATAGGTTGATAATGCAGAAAGCCACCGGTGCCTAGTGGCAACTAACTTAGCTGAAGTCTGTACATTGGTCAATGGGTTATTGTCAGTTTTCACCAATATCTTTGCCCCATAGAGGTATTCATGAAACTGGTCAATGATGGCCCATTTTAGCGCAAGGAACTCCAACTTATGCACAGGGTAGTTTCATTCGGACGGGGTCAAGCTCCTACTGGCGAAAGCTACTGGTCTCAGGCCATCCTCATGGTCTTGATACAGCACCGCTCCTAGACCCTGCAGACTAGCATCCGTATGCAGCACATAGGGTTTGGTGGGGTCAGCATAGGTGAGGATGGGGCGTGGGTGAGCTGGTATATGATCTCATGGAAGGCTGCTTCACAGTCGGGCGTCCATCGGGGCCCGAAGAGTTCACCTGGGTGGAAGTATACTTTTTTTGGTACTTTAACGGACCCTTTTTTGTATTTACGATTGGTAGGAGGGTAACCCTGGGTAAGATTCAAGAGTGGGTGAATCACCTTGGAATAGTCTTTTATGAACCTGCGGTAGTAGCCACAGAACCCCAGGAAACGTTGTAGTTCTTTCAGATTATGGGGCTGGGGCCAAGTAGTTAGTGCTTCAACCTTACTGGGATCAGTCTCTATTCCTTTTGTAGATACTATGTGCCCCACATACTTCATGGAGGTTTGGAAAAAGTGGCACTTGTCAATGGACAGCTTGAGGCCGAAGTCTTCCAGTCAGTCTAGGACTTTAAACAGTCGGTTCGCATGCTCCTCTAAGGTGCTCCCAAACACAATGACATCATCCAAGTACACCAGGCATTCCAGCAAATTCATATCTCCCACCGCATGTTCCATCAGTCGCCGAAAGGTGGCTGGGCACCCGATATCCCCTGTGACATCCTCAGAAACTTGCAGAACCCCAGTGGACAGATGAAGGCTGTTTTCTCATGGTCTTACAGGGCCATTGGGATCTGGTAGTATCTGCTGCGAAGATCCAACATCGAGAACCATTTGTTCCCATTCAAGCAGTCCAGGGCATCTTGTATACGAGGCATAGTGTATTGGTCTGGGATGGTCTGCCGGTTCAGGGTTCAATAATCAACACTCATCCTCACAGACCCATTCTTCTTATGCACAACCACAATGGGAGAGGCGAATGGGCTCCTGGATTCTTGTATCACGCCAGCAGCGAGCATTTCCTGGAGGTGTCTTCTCACATCATCTATGTCTGCTGGGGCTAGGCATCAGGACCTCTCTCGAAATGGCCGTTCATCGTGCAGGCATATGTGATGTTCCACACCCTGGACACATCCCATTCCTTCAACGAAAACACTTGGTCTCTCTGGGCAAGTCTCTTGCTAATTCTAGCCTTCCATTCAGCTGGCAATGGGGAGTCACCAAAGTCAAACAAGTCTGGGGTCACTCTTTCCTTCTCACCAGGGTGCTTGTTGCTGGGCAATACTGCAGTGTCTGTGCAGTATACCGTAGCTAGGGTGCACCCTCTGTTCACCCGGATCTCCCGATCTGACACATTGTGAATCTGGACCATCACTTGTCATGCATAGGCATGGGCACGAGCAGGTAAGATGCTGGGCTTGACCAATAATCCTTCTGGCAATTTTCCATTACCTGGTGCATCCAACATCAGTATTTTGTTCCTGACATCTTTCCAGATGCAGACCTCCCCTTGAATGGTACACTGGGTGTTAGGGGCGAGTACCATTGAATTGGGATCCTTCTTCCACACGATCCCCACCAGTTCATCCTGGTCTACTTCCTCGGGTTTCTGTTGCAAATCATAGGCCCTCTTGATCAGAGCTGGAATTCTCAGGGCCCTCCCAGTCCGTCACCCTTGTTTCTCATGACAGAGTTGTGCCAGTCTCCCAAACATATGGGCGTTTGTCCCAATTAACGGGGGACCCCATCATACAGTCCGGTGGGGGGACACACTAGGGCCAGTGTCTCTACTTGCTCCTCTACGCCAGTGACAGTTGCGGGAAAAGACAACCAGAGGTGGGCGTATCCCAGATATGGATAAGACTTGTTGCTCATCCCCCACACATGTAGGCCTTCCAGGGATTGTAAGGGCACATCAGATAAGTGTTTTTCATACCAGTCCTGAAACACAATGGTCACTTGCGACCCACTGTCAAGCACAGCCCGAGTAGGAATACCATTCACAGCCACATTAGTCTCCATTGCAGGGCCCACTATCTTGGACTAGTCTGGAGGGACAACAGCAGGGGCCTGGGCAGACGATTTAGCCACAGAGGGGTTTGAGTTAGGATGGCCGAAGCTTCTACTGAGGTCATTTCGTGACCACTGACTCATTTTCCGAAGCTCTCTTTGAAGCTGGTTCACCATTTTCTCTAATTCCTTCTGAGACTGGAATTCTCTCTTTATATGGCCATCCTTACGGCAATTGTGATAAATGACATACTCTTGGGGCATCCTTGGGGAAAACATAACAGGGGATGCTGGAGCACTGACAGGAGATTGTGATCTGACTTCTGCGGGTAGTGTACCATGTCTCAAAAGTTCCTTTAGGGTCGGAGTCAATTCCTTGAGCTCAGCCAAGAAGCCACCTCCAGTAGAGGATGCCTGAGGGTACACCCCCACCCCCATAACAGTCACATTCTGACAGGGACCATGGTCTCTGTCAGCAGGGGATACCTCAGCGAAAGCCCCCTTTTGTGCTTTTCTGACTTCCTTCAGCAACTCCTCCCTCCACTGTTTAGCCGACGGTGGGACACTCTTAGTGGTCTCCATTTCGGAAGGGCCTTCCAGTGCCATGATCACTTGGGCTGCACTCACCCCATAATTACAATCTCCCTCTTCACCTTCTACCTCCCGGAGTTCTTTTATCAAGTCACAGTAGTCAGGTGGGTTACCTCTCCTATCCTGGAGCCTTAACTGGATGATCTGCAGTTTAGAATGCTTGGCATGTTGCAGTATGTGCCCCAATCTCACACGGTTCCATAGGCGCAGGGTTGTATGGGCCAGTGGGGCATTGGCCCCATCAATATTTATTGAGCTGGGCTGAGCCCCAGCAATATTTTTAAGTTCTGCTGCCTGCCTTGACTTTTTTCCCCTTTAATTGTGGATTTGTGCACACGCAGTGCATGCCCTGTGACCCACGCTGGCTGCTGGCATGATTTGTCCCCCCCTGTTTAATTGTCTGGCGGCAGGCATGGTGCTGCTGGCATCATTTAAAATGCAAGCTTTAGTTTTGCTTGCCACCCCCTCCCCCAAATTATCGTGGTGACTGTATCTGCTTCTGGTTTAGTTTAGTTTAGTTTATTGTTCTAGGAATTATTACCTTTGAGCCAATGGCTCTTTTACAAAGGTTCCACGTCAACAAATGTACATATAAACAAGACATGTTACAACAAATGGTCAGCAATTTACAAAGGCTGCAATAAGTCAGTATAATGCATTTACTTCCTAGAGAAAAAAGAGATAAGAAAAAAAAAAAAAGAAACTCAAGGACATTTAAGGAAGGGTCAGGTGGGAAAAGCAAGAGGAGATAAAGGGGAAAATTAGTAGCAGACTTAAGAGCAGTTAGAGGTACTCAGAGTGTCTTTGTCAAGAGTGGGGCCAAGGAGAAGGATAGAAAACTGTCAGAGCAGTCAGAGGGAAGAGTCATTAGTCAAGGCAGTCACAGGAGCTTGAGACTGAGAGGTGAGCGTGAAGCATAGATTTGAAAGCTTCTAGTGATGTGGAGGATAAAGTGGACGAGCTCAGGGCATTGTACCAGATAGGGGCACGGTAGGCAAAAGATCTTTGGCCCTGAGTGGTCCAGCATCTGGGGACCTGGAGAGGTTGGTGTTCAGATCTTCTGGTGGGATGGATGCTAACATTCGGGCAGAGTAGGTCTTGGACACACGGCAGAGTGAGGCCCAAGATTGCTTTTTTTGCCATCAAGCATGTGAGGTACCTTAAGCAATTTGAGAGTTGCAACCAACCGGTTTCCGTGTAAAGCTCACATGTATGAGTCCATCTCTGCGCTCCAGTGAGAAGTCGACAGGCCTTGTTTAGGGCGGTTGAGATGCGCCTTAGTGCGGTGGTAGTGGCAGAGCCATAGATAATTAGGCCATAGTCTATGATTGAGATGACAGAGCTTTGTATAGCAATCCTCAAAGCTGTGTTATCAATGTGGGTTGCAAAGGTAAGACCTTGATCAAAAGTGATTCCAAGGTATTTAAATGTAGACACTTGTTCAAGTGTATTTCCAGGGTATGTTTTATTGTGAGTGGAATTTGTCTTTTTCTGTTTTGAGGACTGGAGAAAAGCATTGTTTTGGTTTTTTTGTGATTTAGGACCAGCTTGTGATCTAGGAACCACTTTTCTACATTGGAGAAAGCAAGTTTCAGGCTCTGGAGTAATGGTTTGGGGTCCTTATGAGAGAAGAGAATTACGGCGTCATCAGCATATAGGATTATTTTTTCCGAGCAGGAATCAGGGAGAGAGTTTAGGAACAGGCTAAAAAGGAGAGGGCCTAGAATTGATCCCTGTGGGACACCTGAGAGGACCGGTTTTGAGTCTGAGAGAACATCAGAGATTTTTACTGATTGTGAGCGTTGTGCCAGGTAACTTTTAACCCAGGCACCTGGTCCTTCAGAGAGCCCAATACTGTGTAATTGTGTGATAGGTAAGCCATGGTGTACAGTATCAAATGCTTTTGTAAGGTCAATGAAAACAGCTCCGGTTTGATATCCCTTGTCCATGGCATTGTGAACTTCTCTTGAGAATTCTAGTAGGGCCGTCGACGTACTGTGCCCTTTCCTAAATCCGTGTTGCTGCAAGCAGAGTATATTATACTTTTGCAGGTAGTCTGTGAGTTGGTCTGCCACGATGCTTTCAAGGGCCTTAGAGAGGGGTGGAAGTATTGATATTGGTCGATAATTCCCTGGCATGGATTTGTCACCCCCCTTTGAACACTGTTGTGACTATAGCAACTTCCATTTGCTGGGAAATTGACTAAGGCAGAGGAGAGATTGAGAATTTTGGTGAGAGGTGGATCACTTCTTCCAAGGTAAGAGACAGAATTTTAGATCCATAGTATCACTGCTTGTTCTGGATTTAGAGATTGCCTTTTTATGTATTTGTAGGCTCGTGCCTTAACTATTTTAAAGTGAAAAAGCGGTTGGTCAAGTGAGGCAGTAGGGGATACGAGTTTTGGCAAGATCGTGTCAGAGAAGAAGTCTGGCGGGAGGTCCCCACTGAAGTCTGTGAAAGTTTTATTTAGGGCCTCTGCCATAACCATTGGGTCAAGGGTAGTGGAGCCATCAACATTCATTATAGTGGGAGAGGATTTTGACTGCTTTCTCGTAATGTTTTAGATGTTGTCCCAGAAAGATCTCCCATCACCCCAAGTGTTTGCTAGGGCATTTTTGAAATATGAGCTCTTCATTAGCCTGATTTGTGTGGTGCATAGGTTACGTGCCTGCTTATACTTCTGTATATCCGTCAAGGAGCCTGTGTCTCTGGCTATGGCCCAGAGGTGGTCCCGAGCTTTGAGTTGAGCCAGTAGTTTAGCCGTGAGCCAGGGATTTGAGAGCGCTTTGATTTTACGCTTTTTTACTGGTGCGTAGGTGTCACAGGCAGTGTTGAAAGTTGTGATAAAATAGTCTAGGGCAACGTCAACATCTAGAGTATTGTAAATTGGGGACCAGTCTTGTTGTAAGAGACAGGTCTTGAGATTAGTGAGATTTCCGTGGGGTAGCACTCTGCTTGAGATGGTTTTTGGGGGTGGTTTTTGGAATTTATTAGACCAGGTACAGATCACAGGGGAGTGGTCACTGAGAGAGTCCGGGAGAACAGTTGTGTTTTTTATGCGGTCCGGGTGACTAGTAAGTATCCAGTCAATGAGAGTGCAAGTTCCAGTCTTGTAGTTTTTTCTAGTCGGGGAGCTAACCATCTGTGTTAGGTTAGCTGCTAGGGCAGCATCCTTGATAGACCCAACATCAGAGGCGAGCCAATTTATATTGAAATCACCGAGGAGGAGGAACTCAGTGTCAGGTGGTTGTGATCTTACAAATTCAAGAACTGTCTGGAGACCAGACCCAGGATCTTTAGGAGGGATATAGACAGCGGCCACAGTAAGCACTTTATTTTGGGCACCAAGAAGTAGCTTGACAGAGATAAATTGCACTGGGGTGTTTGTGGAGGAGAATCTGACAGGGTGACTAGAGAGGTTGTCCTTAATGTAAACAGCACAACCTCCCCTTTTATTTGACCTGTCGAGTCTGAAAAGATTGTAGCCTTGAAGTGAGATGGCATGATCCAGAGTGCTTGGTGACGGCCAGGTTTCAACAATGGCTAGGATGTTAGGATTGTTTTGACCAACAAAGACTTGAAGGGATGCCAGCTTAGGAAGGAGGCTGCAGATATTTAGGGTAGCAATGGTGAGACCCCTCTCTGCTTTTGCTAGATTTGTTAACCTGTTAGAGACAGGGCCAGGGTTTGGGTGGACCCCTCCTGACATAAGAAGGAGGAGGAGGAGCAGGAGTTTTAGGGACATCTCCCGAAGCTCATAGTGTGACAAGTTTCGCTTCTGTTTCTTACGGGTTTGGGTACGGTGTAGTCATTTTGGGTCCCAGCAGAGGGTGATGGCTAGTGACAGGTGTTGATTTGTCATCTTTCCGGCAGAGTGAGCTGCCATTTGCACCCAGTCCTTAATAGGGGGGTACCACAAGTGAGGGTGAGGAGGATTTGCCATGGTGCCATGCTGCAGGTAACTAGTTTTGATGATTAGTGTGGGAGGTTGGGAGGGGTAGGAGGAAAAAGGAAGTTGGCATAGTGGAAGAAAGAGGGAGAGGGCTAGAAGAGACATGAGGAGGTTTCTAAGGAGAGGCATTTTAGGGGAAGACAGCACTGTGCTGTGCTCAAGTAGTGTCAGGCATGGGCAGAGAGAAGAAAAAGAAATAGGAGGAAACATAAGAATCAGGGGCTTTGTGAGGTATGCTTAGTGCTGTAGGGAAAATCTAACAGGGCATAGGAGGAGGAGGAGGGGGAGTGTATAAGCTGTAGGACAGGATGGGAGGCATGATAGAGGGTGGGTCCTTAGGGCAGGGGCGGAGCGAAGAGACTATTTAATAAAGGTCAGGGGGCAGGCGTAAAAATTCGGCACAGAGCAGTGCAAGTGAATGGGCGCCGAGCCCAGCAAAGCACAAGTTCAGCAGCACCAATCGGAATGCAGTGGCTGGAACCGGTGGCCAATGGGTGTGCGTCTCGGAGCGTGGTCAGCCAATAGCAGCCGATCCCAGCTTCCCGTCCAGTGGAAGTCCTCACCGGCTTGGATGAGGTTTTTCGTGGCTGGTGGTGGCACTGGGGCCCCGAACCGTGCCTACGGGCACACACAGCTGGCGGTCCTGGAGTCAGATCTGAGTAAAAGGAGAGAGGCAGATGTGAGTATGCAGTTTTAACAGGAGCGAAGATAAAGCAAAACAACAAGAGTGGTGGCGACTAGACAGATCTGCTAAGTCATAGGAGGGGGGGACAGGGCAAGCGAAAGGGAGGCGTGGAGTACACAGGAGTTTGAAGAGAGAGAGAGAGAGAGAAAAAAAATTATATAACAAAAGAGTAGCCTTAGGAAATAGCGGGGGTTGGGGGTGGCAGCCAGAGAAACAATCAAGTCTGAGAATCAGTGGCACTGGCGCCGGCTAGGTGGGTCGGTTTGGGCAAACCAAAATCTAATAGGGAGGGGGCGAGGGAGAAACGGAAAGAGAGCAGCTTGAGAGTGAGATGGAGGTAATAATGAATGAGAGATAGAGGTGCATAGAGAAACGGAGTTTTGTGGACAGTGGTAGTAGACAGGGTAGGCAGGCAGGGAAAAGGTGGAAGAGAGAGCAATAGTGTGCAGGAATCCTCAAGCGAGAAGAAACAGGACACTTGAGAAATTAAGGCAAAGAGTGAGGCCTTGACCGCAGCACAGAGTTTGAGTTACGGTGGAGGAGCAGACCTTGTAGGAGTGTCCGAGGTGGTAGGTTTGTGCAGGAAAGACCAGAATTTATTAAACAGTTTGAGAGCAAGTTTGTGCAGGCAAGCCATGCACTTAAATAAGGAAAAAAGCAATCAATTTGGGCTAAAAGGAGCTAGAGCACTGAGTAAGAGTAATACGGTGGCTTAAAATACATCAAACTTATACTCTGCTACTGTAGGTACTAAGACAGCAATTTAACATTACGGCACTTGAACAACACCAATGAAAGCAGATGCAAATAAATCAATTTAAGCACTATGGGAACGGGTGAATGCTAGTGCAGTGTAACAGATTAGGCAACTTGCTGGAACAATTTGATATATCTGCTGCTGATAAGAGATTCATACAGTAATCAGAGAAATTGTAAAGCAGAGAAATGTCCAGGCGAAAAATTCGGCACAGAGCAGTGCAAGTGAATGGGCACAAGTTCAGCAGCACCAATTGGAATGCAGTGGCTGGAATCGGTGGCCAATGGGCGTATGTCTCGGGGCCTTGATCGGCCAATAGCAGCGATCAACATCTGCCCAGCGATAGAAGTCTTTACCCGACTTGGTGAAGTTTTTTTGTTGACTGGTGAGTGGCATCGGGGGCCCCAAACCGTGCCCTCTCGAGCTACACGGCTGGCTGGTCCTGGAGTCAGATCTCACTGAGTGAGGGTTTTTTCAGTGGCTGGTGGTGGCGCCGGGGCCCTAACCATGCCTCACGGGTACACGGGCTGGCGGGTCCTGGAGTCAGATCCAGCTTGAGTGAGGGTTTTTGGCGGCTGGTGGTGGCGTCGGGGGGCCCCGAACCATGCCTACGGGGTACACGGCTGGCCGGTCCTGGAGTCAGATCTGGCTTGAGTGAGGGTTTTTTCCGGTGGCTGGTGGTGGCGTCGGGGGGCCCCGAACCATGCCTACGGGGTACACGGCTGGCCGGTCCTGGAGTCGGATCTGGCTTGGAGTGAGGGTTTTCAGTGGCTGGTGGTGGCGTCGGGGGCCCCGAGCCATGCCTCGGGGTGCACTGGCGGTCCTGGAGTCAGATCCAGCTTGAGTGAGGTTTTTGGGGCTAGTGGTGGCGTGGGGGGCCCTGAACCGTGCCTATGGGGCTACGGCTGACCGGTCCTGGGTCGGATCCAGCAGTGAGGGTTTTGGCGGCTGGTGGTGGCGTCGGGGCCCGAACCGTGCCCTCCAGGCACATGGCTGGCGGTCCTGGAGTCAGATCCGGCTTGAGTGAGGGTTTTTTTCGGCGGCTGGTGGTGGCGTCGGGGGGCCCCGAACCGTGCCTATGGGGCACACGGCTGGCCGGTCCTGGAGTCGGATCCGGCTTGAGTGAGGGTTTTTTTTCGGTGGCTGGTGGTAGCGTTGGGGGGCCCCGAACCGTTCCTACGGGGCACATGGCTGGCCAGTCCTGGAGTCGGATCTGGAGTAAAAGGGGTTGGTTGGCAGGTGTCATTTTTGAATTGTTCAGCATTGCCGCACTGTGACTGGCCAGGGGGAAGGTTTATTAGGCACCATACGCATGCATTTTAGTGTGAGGCGGCGTGTGGCAAGGGAGCGAGATGCGTGGATGACGAGAAGTGAGGAATGACGGTCGGTCAGCAAAGCAACAGCAACCTGGTCCTTCGGTTTCTAGTGGCCAGTTTTGGAGTCGGGTCATGGTGTGCCGGTGATGGTCGGGAGTCCGGGTCCAGGAAGAGAGAAGAGCGGCAGGCTGCAGCAGTCCAGCAGACGGGAGGTGAGTTGATGGTGGTGCTGGTGTGAGGTGCCTGGTCAGTAGGTCATCAGGATGGTGTGTGGCGGTCCAGGGGGCAGCCAGTGATGACTGAGTCTAGTCCGGTCCTAGAGGGAGAGGGCCTGGCCCGCCTGAGGCAACTGGCGAGCTAGCAGGTGCTAGCTCAGGCTCAGCTAGCAGCTGCCAGTGCAGGCAGCATCAAGAGCCACAGGTACTGCTGGGTGGTGTGGCAGCCTGGCCTGTACGCAGTCAGTGGGAGTGACTGCCTGGTGGAGAGCCAGGGGCCTGGGGCCCGCGGGGCGGGGGTACAGTCAGTCGTTCGGTGATGTGAACTTGGGGCCTTCATCATGGCTGGTGAACCAGCATGGTTGTTGGAGGGGATGGGGAAGGCATGGCAACAGATGGATCACAGAATAAAATGGATGAAAAAAGTATAATTAACTAGGGGGTGTTCAAGTGACAGTAGTTCTTCACAAAATACAAAGGTTTTTCAATCTGAATTGATCATAAACTTTTGAATTCGGTTAACAAGCCAGTCTTTGCTAATTAGGCTGCTGTGTTTAAATGGTTAGGCTTCAGAGTCTATTTTTGTTTCAGAGGTCAGGTTAGAGCTAGTCTTGACTTGAAACCACATTTCTCTGATGTTGGGTGTTACAACAGAAGGGCATGAAAAGGAAAGTTAGCAGTGTGGGGAGAGTTTCTTTTTAGAAAAAAAACTAAATAAATATTGCAGTTACAAGGGGATTTCAAGTATTCAGCTTTTCAGAATTTAAATACATATAGTGTGAATGACAAAGACCAGTTGGCCTGGCCACTTCCTGATCCACATCCCAATGGCATCTGTGTATACTACCTCCTTGGATTAACAGAAGGTTTTATATATTTGCACCTGCAGTTTTTACACAGCAATAAATTTCCTGCTTTTGAAATCCTTGGAGGAGGCAGTATAGTGCAGTGGTTTAAGGCTCCTAGCTCCAAACTTGGAGACCTGGGTTTGAATCCCACAACCCCACTCTCATACTGTGTGACCCTGACCAAGTTACATAACTTCCTTGTGCTCCCAGGTCACACCTGGAAACAAGCTTTGGCGTAGTGTGCATCTCCTGGGTTAAGCAATTTCTCCTTTCCATTTCGTTTTTGTGTTTTGCCATAACATCTTTTGACCATACTGTATTGTGAGTCTCCTTCAGCTGCTAACTTACAGGTTTTTACATGCCAGTTTTTGGTGGTGACTGTCTCCAGCATTTTATCTGGTGAGTGCACACATCCATTTTTTGTTCTTTTAACTTAGCAGCTGAAGGAGAGTCACAATACAAATATAGTCATAAGATGTTAGTGGCTGTGAAATGGGGTATTGCTCACTAATTTTCTTGTGTGGAACACCCACATACACACAATCATGTGGCTGTAGTGTAGATTCATTAATAAGGTAAGGCTAAATGACCTGTGTTTGGGGGGTTGTAACGTCTCATGTCCAGTGCCGTACACTATAAACGACAATGTCTGATGTACATGTGATAACCATGGTGTAATCACCTCTCATGGTTGCTAGGGCAATGGTAAACCTCTCGAGCTGCGCTTTTGAGGTTTAGTGATGCCCTAGCAACCACTCTAGGTGAGTACACCATGGTTATCACCTGTACATCAGGCATTATCCTCTATATAATTGCAGGATCCCTGTATGTAGTGATTGAAATTAATTTAAAGGTATATGCTTTCAGGGTTTGTGCACGCATCCAACACCGACTGTCAGTGTTGTGGTAGAATCAAATGAGTGGCCCCAGTTGTGTTTCATTTCTAGATTTCTGAATGAACCCAGAACAGAAAGGGTGTCAACAGCGAACGGGATGCTAGTGATTAGTGTCATATTGCACAGTGGGTGCAGCCGAGTGGGTGGAGGAGGGACGTGTGTGTGTGTGTGTGCGTTTTCGGGTGCTGACTGTGGTTGTGTGTAGCTCACCACTGGTCATGTCATGTAAAATGAGCTTGCAATGTGTATGCATGGCATGGGGGGATACCTGGTGGGGTAGCTGGCCATTTGTGTGATTGCTCAGCTGCTGGCAAAAAGCTAAGGGATGGGGCGGGGACTAGCTGAACAGGGAGCTGGGCATGTCTGTTAGTGGAGGTGGACATGTGGAAGAGTACCATTTACTTGGTGCTGCTGATCAGGGGTGTGGGTGGGTGTGGTGGGGAGCAGAGGGTCTTACTTTCAAACTTGGCTTCCCACACCCACTCTCTCCTATTATAACTCACTGGCACTGATGCCATGAGCTCATGTCAGCACTATAGACACTGTGAGTCCCCTCAGCTGGGCACCTGCCACCTTAAAACTATGAAAAGATGTGCCTAAATCCTCTGTTGTCTAATTCAGAGGGGTTTCGGGAAGAAATTGTAATACAGTAGTACCAGTATGCCAACTGAATGCTGATGGGACTGTGCTGTGCTCTACGGGGACTCCACTGCCTTTCCAGGTAGGCTCCTAGGATCATTTGGGTCCTGGCACCCACACCCGGCATCTCACTTGGAATCTGTGAAATTCCAAGCATACCTCTCAACTGTCCCTGATTACAAGTGGCATTCCTACTTCTACCTGTCAAAACTGCTTGACCCTTATCCACCTGTCATACAAAAAGTGTTGCCATATCACAGAGAATGTGCTGTAAATTGAGACATTAAAGGAGACCTCCACTGGACCTGCAAGTAATTTTCCTAGTAGAACCTGTTTTAATAACGAATTCCAATTTTATTATTATTTTATCTTTACAAGCTTGTCAGTAACCATAGTGGTCATTTCTGATTGACACTCTGGTGGCAAGTGGCCATTTGGAACGGTATGATGTAGTTGATTTATGTCCCTTCTAGCCACAGAGTGCTGTAGTAGAACTGACATACGCTGTTTAAACAATGGAAGAGCAGAACAAGGGACATAATGTATCATACACATCATACACTTCTAAAATGGTCCTGTCCAACTGTGTGTAAATCAGACAGATACACACTGGCTGGGATAACTAAACATCTGGTAGAGGTGAAACAAACTAACATACTTGGAACCAGTATTTTTTAAAAATCTGCTTATATTCTGAAGAAAAGACTTGCAGATAAATTGCATTTCTCCTTTACATCATGCATTCATTCTTCTTAAGATGCTAATTCAAAGATAAACATGCCACATGTAAAAACGGTGGTTTCTAAAGTGTTCTGAGCTTCTGTCTCTATTTTGAGGATGTGTCCCTCATTCTGGTGGTCAGTATTCCTCATTGCGAGTTTCCGTCTTCCTTATTCCAGTGACAAAAGGTTGAGCTGCATGTTTCCAGGTGGGCCTCAGTACCAACTAGCCCCCGCCTCTTGTATGTCCGTCTGAACCAGTGCTATTAACTGTATGACTTGGGGATGTTGAATTGCAAGCCTTCACACACTGGAGGAGTCTTGGCAAACTACATTTCTTCTTGGACAGTCCTGTTGCCAATCACTATAGTGACCAGCGAGTTAGGCAGTTTGACTTTGTCAATCGCCATCAATCACAAGAATCTTGCTAGTTTTCACTTTGTATACTGGTGAATTGCCAAATGAATGAAACTACTCTGTGGTACCGCCTGGATTTCTGGCCATTGGCTCCATATTTTAAAGGCCACTGCACATTTTAATCCTGAGATGTTAAGAGACACGATGAAGGAAGCTTTTCTGCATATTGCAAGTTGTGTGGGGGAATTGCATAGGTTATCAGACCACCGCTATTAGTGTAACACAAAGCTACAGAGAACACAGTGTACTTCTCGTTACGTGCTTGCTATGCTGTACCATGGCGGCACTAGGCTACTTTCTTTGCGTGCTGGCTGTTGATGTAGGTTTAGTCTGTTTATGTGAGTTTGAGGGCTCTGCTCCAACCCCCCACCCCGTTCCTTTATTTTTATTTATTTTATTTTTTTTTACATGGGAGCGTGGGGGGAAGCCCCTACTCAAATGAATAAAAAAATAACTGATAGTCTGACAAAGTGTACAGCGTATCGTAACTGGGTTTTGTCAGTTTATTTGTGCTTTGGAGGCTCTGCCCCCAACACTCTGGGACACGGGGGAGTGGTGCCCCCCCCCCCCGGTTCTATTCTCGACTTTACCATGCCATGCAATACCTGATTGAACAAATACACGGACTCAGAGGTTAGGCTTCCAACATCTTTACTCCATTGCTGCTCGTGCCCCATTACACCCACGTCCTTAGAGCGTGTTGACGTCATTTGCATACACGACATCCCCCCTTTACTTGGATTTAAACTTGTTACACATCTCTTGTTCCCTTAATCTATGTATTTTACTTATGTTTCCTTTTTTTTTTTATATATATAATTACTCTATAGTACAGCTACTTAATAATAAAGTCCTTAAGTCTCTGAGGCAGTTTAGTTTGCCTATGTTCTTGTTCCTGTTCTTGGTGCTGGAGGCCTTTGTGGTGACTCCTGGTTGGACTCACCTGATCTCTGTATCGTGGGATTCTGTTCTTCCATTTCCTCGGGTTGGGTACTCTCACTCGTTTGTAGAGCATTCTCCTCAGGCATATACCTTTTCACGAACGTTGTGTTCCTGGAGTACCTTGCCCCCGTTGGTGACTGGACGACCACCCGGCTTCCCTCTCTACTGACCACCGTGTGTGATACCTTATTGAAAGGTGTTGTGAACTTGTCCACTTAGTCTTGTTTCAAGAGAACCTGATCCCCAACGTCCACATCCGAGTGTTTGGCTCTACGCTGGTTGTCTGCATAAGCTTTGTACTTCCCTTTCTGTTCAGCATCTTGGTCTCGTGTCTCTAGATCACTCTGCAGCGTGGCTATATCTGGAAGTTCCCCCTCAAGTTTCTCTTGAAAAGAAGCTCAGCCGGGCTCCGGCCCATAGTGGAGTGATCAATGGATCTGTAGACGGTGACATATTTACGTAGCTCTCGTTTCCAATCTAGCCCCTCAGCTTGTGCGATGCGAATCCTCTTCATGACGGAGGCATTCTGCCTCTCCACCTCACCATTCGCCTGTGCCCACTTTGGTGTCGTCTTCACATGCTGTATTCCGTTCTCCTGACAGAAATTCTGGAACTGAGTTGATATAAACTGCGGACAGTCCGACCTGATCGTTATGGGAAGACCATGACGACTGAAAATAGTCTCCAGACTATCAATCACCTTTTCAGCAGTGGTAGACTGCATCACGTCATATTCATAATACCTGCTGTAATAATCGACAACTACCAATACTGACTGTCCTGTTGGCAGTGGACCCAGCAAGTCGGTGGCAAGGTCCTGCCACGGTCCTTCAGGTAACATCGTTGGTCTCAACGGTTCTGGTACGTCTGGTCGTGCTACAATCTGGCAACCATGACATGACTTGATGTGTTTTTCTGCAGCCCAGTCCATTCCCGGCCACCATACTTTGCTCCTGAGGTGTTGTTTTGTGCCCACAATACCTAAGTGTCCCTCATGGGCTAAGGTTAGAGCTCTCCGGTGAAGTCCATGGGGTAACACAATGCGCGTTCCCCTGAGAACTAGCTGTGGGTGCGTATGCCCTGCACTTCTTGTAGCACCCCGTCTGAATGGCACTTCTCACCTCTCTCAGCTCGTTGTCGACGGCCGATGCTTCCTCAACTTCTCTTGTGGTCAGCACACCTGGAGTTGCATTAATGGCCACAAACTGTATGTACTCTTCTGCTCCATGGGTGTGTGATTCCTTCATTGCCGTCTCTCCCAGTAGACGAGACCAAGGGTCTGCTATATTGTGTCTCCCTGGTATGTGCACAACCCGGAAGTCATAAGGTTGTAGTCTCAGTACCCATCGTTCGATGCGAGCGCATGGCTTTGAGTGAGGACTATAGATAGCCTCGAGCGCCTTGTGATCAGTCATTAAGTCAAATCTCTTGCCATACACATATGGGTGAAGTTTCTCACAAGCCCAAACCAATGCAAGGGCCTCACGCTCAGTTTGTGAGTACCTGCGTTCACACTCTGATAAACTCCTGCTCACATAAGAGACTGGAACCATCTCTCCATGTTGTTCCTGCACCAGCACAGCTCCTATGCCTACTGGTCCTGCGTCTGCTATCACTTTAGTGGACGCATCCTTGTCGAAGTATGCTAACGTTGCGGCTTCGGCTAATTTATTCTTCAGTGCCTGAAATGCTACCTTTTGTTCTGGACCAAATTTGAATACTGTGTACTTCTTTGTCAACTTCCGCAGAGGCTCCGTGAGTGAAGAGAACTGAGGGATAAACCTACTACTGTATCCCACTAATCCCAAAAGGCCCCGAACCTCTGATGTTGTCTCAGGCTCCCTGGCCTCGACCACTGCTCTTACTCTTTCAGTCATGGGACCTATGCCCTTTTGTGAGAGTAACATGCCCATGAAAACCAACTTGTCCATGTTGAACTGGCATTTGTCTGGATTAAGTGTCAGGCCAGAGTTCTCCAATCTGTTAAGGACCTCATGCAGTCACCGGTCATGGCTCTCCTTATCTGGGGCATGGACAATGATATCATCTGAAATGTTCTCCACTCCCTCAATGCCTCCCAGTGCTGTTGCAATTTCGTGCTGATACTGCTCGCTGGCGGATGAAACCCCAAAAATGAGTCGTTTATATCTGTATGTCCCATTATGTACTGCAAACGTTGTTATGCCTCTTGATTCTGGTGTCAGCTCCAGTTGATGGTAGCCCCATTTGAGATCCAATTTACTAAACATGACAGATCCATTCATGCCTTGCAATAGTTCATCCACTGTGGGAATTGGGTGCCTGCCACGTACGATTGCCATATTCGCTTGTCTCATATCCAGGCACATCCTGATTTCTTTGTTTGGTTTCGGCACAATCACTACCGGATTCATCCATGGTGTGGCCCCAACAACCCTCTCGATTATGTCCATGTCCAATAGTTCTTTGATCTTGGCCTCCACAGCTCCTCTCAGGTGAAAGGGTACCCGCCTAATGGGCTGTGCCACCGGCGTCACATTCTCATCGATGTGCAGGCTTATTTGCTTCTTGTTGAGCTTTCCCACTCCTTTAAACAATCCTGGGTATTGCTGCCTTATCTGCACTCCGACATCGATCACTGCTGCTACATTAACACCCAGCTTAAGTACACCCAGCTTTACAGCAGTCTCTTTTCCCAGCAAAAGCTCGCCATGTCCACATATCACTGTGAATTCAGCCCGTGTACTGCGCTTGCCTATGGCTACTTTGCATGTGAAGACCCCCTTTACTGCCAGTGGTTCGGTTGCTGAATATGTGTACAGTTTTTTGTTGGTCTTTGATGATTGACATTTGATTTGTTTGCTCTTCAGCATTTCCCAGGTCTGCTGGTCCACAATATTACTAGAAGCCCATGAGTCAATCAGCATCAGCAAGTCGACTCCTCCCACCGACGTTCTGTCCGTGCTGCTTTTTTCCCTTATCACAAATGCATAGTCTCTGTCTGGTTTCTCTGAATCAACACATTTAACTGTATGCTTCACATTCCCTTTAGTTTTACACATTCTAGCAAAATGATTTCTGCCATTGCATTTCTTGCACGTCTGCCCTCGCTCTGGACAAGTAGGGTCCTTTGCAAAATGATCTGCATGGCCACACCGGTAACACACCTTCTAATTTTTATCTTTTCCCTCTTCTCCTTTTGGCTTTCTTCTGCGATGTCTCTCCTCACTTTTGAATACGCGACTGTTTCAGGTTTTTGGGCCTCTGAACTCACGTGCATTGCGGCCATTTGCACTTCGATTCTCTCACACTGCGTGGACAGCTCAAGTAATTTCGCTAATGTCAGCCCAGGTCCCTCCTCTAACAACTTGCGGCGTACATATTCAGAATTACACTTGCTTAGTATTGCATCCCTTATCTGATTGTCCTTATCGCCTGCAAAGTCACAGTCTTTAGCCGATTGTCTCAGATGGGTAACAAATTGATGCACGGTCTCCCCCGTCTTTTGTTTCAACTGGTAAAAGGCCTGCCACGCAAACGCAGTATTCACTTGTGGCACAAAGTAGGCATTCAACGCTGTTACCGCCAAATCGTAGTCCGTTGGCCTTCCGGTGTCCCCGAGCGTCGAGAAAATATCTTGTACATCTGTCCCAGCATGGTGTAGCAATAAAGCTCTTCTCCGTTGTTTTGTAGCCGCACTCACATTGTCAGCTAGTATCAACCCTTTCCCATCAGCAAACAGTTCAAAGGATGTAAGCCATCATGTCCATCTTGGCCCAAGCATGGCTGGTTCACTATAACAATCAAACTTTGGTATAGCGCTTTCCATCTCTCTTTTCCCTTTTTTTTTTTTTTTTTAGCTTGCTGTGTTTCGGATCTAATCAGCATTTCACTGATCCCATCTCGTCACCATTGTTCTATTCTCGACTTTACCATGCCATGCAATACCTGATTGAACAAATACACGGACTCAGAGGTTAGGCTTCCAACATCTTTACTCCATTGCTGCTCGTGCCCCATTACACCCACGTCCTTAGAGCGTGGTGACGTCATTTGCATACACGACACCCCTAGCAACTCAAAGTACAACAAAAATAACTGCCAGCCTGACATGACGTAGAGCTTGCAGTTCTGCAATGGGCCAACGTAGCGTAACTTCAGTGTTATGCTAATAGCAGAGTTCCAGGGGCGGTCCGATAATCCACACATTTGCCAGTTATGGGTAGTCTCGCACATTTCTGAATACAACAGTATTTATTTGGGGTTGGGGCCCACTGCAGTAGAGTTCACTGATTTGCAGGCCAGCACAGCAGATGTGCATAGTTCCACCAGACCCTTTAAAACCGGAATTTTAAAAAGTCACTGCTGACTACTTAAAAATGTGGATTTTGCCTGTCTGCCTGTTTTGTCTCCACTGGCTGTTTCAGTTTATGGGAGAGGATGTTTTAGCCCTGTATTTTGTATTTTCATTTGATTGCTAAAGTACCAATAACTGTTCTGATATGTTTGTTGTCCGTTGCACCTGACATCCATTGTTGATTGGGCTTTCAATGAGTGCATTCAATTTTTTTTTTCATACCTAAGGCCGGGGACTTAACCCCTAGATGACCATGTTACAGCACAGGGGCTGTGCTCCCATAGACTCCTGTGGGGGGAACTTTGACCTCTGGACCAGGGGTAGGGCTTGACCCCTGACCCTGGGCCCCACCAAGGCCCCCACAAACCCAGCTCCTATGCAGTTCAAATCACTAGCGGCTACCCACCTTTCCGTAAGCTTTCTGCAGAGCTCTTTCTAGGCAGTAATATGCAGACAAACTTTCCCTTCCATTGCTTGGTACCTTGAGATTTCCATCAAAGTCTCCCCTGACTCAATGCTCCCAAAATTGCCTTCAAGTACGGATAGGTACTTCTGAGCAGATGCATCAGGGGTTCGTGGACCTCAAAAATGTAACGGCTTCAAGGGTGGGGCCCCTCAAACTTTCTATGATTCTTTTCTGCTTCTCAGCCTCCGCACACTGCCACTCAGGTACCAAGGGGGCAACATAGTCTATCCAGGTCTCCCAGTCATCCTCCCCCTGGGGGGTGGGGAGGATGCCTGAGAAGATTCTCAGCCTTCGGTAGGAGTCGCGACTAATGGCAGGTGCAGCTATAGGGGCCAGCATGGGCACGGGCACAGAAAGTGGGGCAGTAACAAGTGCTGGAGTGGGAGGGGGTGTTGGGGAAGGAACACCCCATAGTGGCAGGAATAGTTTCTTACAATCCTCTACGGTTTTCCCTTCCTTCAGCAACAACTTAGCAAATTTCTCCTCAAAAGTCTCAGATAATGGTGGGAGCTCATCTTCCCCGGGGTCTTTACTGTCTTTTGTTATCACTATCCAGGCAGCTGGAACCCTGTCTGGGGCAATAGTCTGTGGCACTTTAGAGCTGTCCATGAGGTCACTACACTCTACTAAGGCTATGAAAGTTTGGCCAATCAAATCAGCCTGTCGACCCACCACTATAGGATTTTTTAAACATTGAACTTTGGAGAGCACTCCCTCTATGGTGTCTTTACTGGTACCCAAAGGGATATCCAGTATAAGCAGAGCATTTTGGGGGTCGACCTCGTGCCCCGTATACCACCTCACCGACCAGTGCACAGCCACTTCTGTTGAGGTAGCCATTTATGTTTGACAATTTGTAATTTCGGCCACTAAAAGGCACAAAATCCCAGTGGTAAGCCTCCAA
This sequence comes from Neoceratodus forsteri, assembly GCA_016271365.2. Classification (NCBI taxonomy): domain Eukaryota; kingdom Metazoa; phylum Chordata; order Ceratodontiformes; family Ceratodontidae; genus Neoceratodus; species Neoceratodus forsteri. The sequence continues at coordinate 1,344,844,784 of CM028129.1, read as the reverse complement.
GATGTAACCCCTAGGTGGCACTATCCCAAGGGCTACTACCCCTGCCTGCTTGGCTAGTAGCAGGTTAAGGGCCTGTGTTCTGAAATGGGTGCCTCCACCCAGAGGTCAGGGTTGGTAGTGGTCAAGCTAACCTGGGCACATCCCTCCGGAACACTGTAACCCCCCCTTTCCTTACTAGTGGCCAGAACAATACACAATAATCACTTTCACAATATCTCTGATACACCGCACAAGTACCCACACTGTTTGCACTTACCACCAGGGCTTTCCTCTGGCTTGACCCTGGGGACCCCCTGTAAAACAAGGTTATGCACAGCAAATAACAGCAGTACAGTACTCTTGCACAAACTGGAACCACAGTCAGGGTAAATGCAGAAAAGAGTTAGATCTGATTTATTTAAGGGACTTAAACAAGTGAGGGGCGTAATCAGGTTAATTTGCTTAAAGGCTGTATCAATCAAACAGTTATGCATGCACTTCAGGGTCCACAAACAGTCACACACTCTGGGTACCCAGATGGAGAATGATGGGCTAGCCAGGAATGTTGCAGCTGGTTGGGGCTCTGTGATGGAAGAAAAGAAAAAATTACTCACCTTAGTAATGTTGTTTCTTCTAATGGAGTCTTGCTATATTCTGACATATGCAGTGAGTCCCAACCTTGAACTGCCCTGGTGATGAAAGAGTTAACTTTCCATGCCAGGCATGGAACGCTGAGCTCGAGCTCGGTTGAGACTCTGTCTGTTGTTCTTCAAACTCAAACCGTCAGATCTTTATGAGCTAAACTCACTAAGGTCCTGTGTGGAAGCTGTAAACCTACACTAGCCAACTGGCTACTAAACACAAAACACATTTTTTGGTCCCAACACAAAGACTCAAGTCAGGAGACCCAAAAATGAAAACACAACACCCACTCGCCCCAAAAGAGGGGGGAAACAAAAAGGTGGGCACCTACTAAGTGCCAACACTGCACTGCCAACCCACATCCCAAAAACAGAGGTTCTGAGAGGGGCAGGCTGGGGAGGTCAGAATATAGCAAGACTCCATTAGAAGAAACAACATTACTAAGGTGAGTAATTTTTTCTTCAAACAACATGAAGTCTTGCTATATTCTGACATATGCAGACTACAAAGCAGTACCTCCATGGAGGAGGGACAGAACCAACTTAGGAAATAGCCTCTGAAGCACAGCTGTGCCAAACCGAGCATCACTCCTAGCCTGGATGTCCAGGGAGTAATGCTTGGTAAAAGTGTGAACTGTTTTCCAGGTAGCTGCTTGACATATCTCTAGAATAGGGATGTCCCTGGCAGCAGCCAGGGAAGCAGCTGTACCTCTGGTAGAGTGAGCCCTCAGGCCTGAGGGGGGAACCTTACCCAATTTTTCATAGCAAAATTGGATACAAGAGACAATCCACCTGGCAATGGATCTTTTAGTGGCAGGTTTCCCTTTACCAACCTCACCATAAGTGATGAACAGTTGCAGGGAGTCAAACCTGTGATCCTTGGTACGCTCTATGTAGTAACTAAGGGCTCTTTTCACATCTAGACTGTGCAGTCTCCTCTCGTCAGAGGAGGAATGGTCAGTGAAGTACACTGGAAGAGACATAGATTGATTAAGGTGGAAATCTGAAACCACCTTAGGCAAAAACTTCCTGTTAGTCCTGAGGACCACCTTATCTCTATGAAAGGAGATAAAATCAGGCTCCACTGACAAAGCTTGTAATTCACTTATGCGTCTGGCAGAAGTGATGGCTACCAGAAACACAGTCTTCCAAGTTAAGTACTTAAGCTCTGCTGAAGATAAAGGATCAAAGGGGGGTTGCATAAGCTGAGCAATGCAAACATTGAGGTCCCAGGCAGGGGCAGGGGCCCTGAATGGAGGGTTGGTGTGAAGCAATCCCTTGAAAAACCTGGAGAAAACAGAGTGAGCTGAGAGAGAACAGGGCTTACCTGCTGAAATAAAAGCAGATACAGCTGCCAGATGCACTTTCAGTGTAGCTGGTCTCAGCCCCAAGCTATTTAAGTGAACTATATAATCAAGGACTGTGGGCAGATCAGCAGATTCTGGGGAAATATGCTTCCCAGAGCACCATAAGGAAAATCTTTTCCATTCAGAATTATAAGTAGCCCTGGTAGAAGGTTTTCTAGAAGCTTTCAGGATATCCATTACACCTTGAGAGAGGTGTAAATCAGCAAACTCTAACTCTTCAAGAGCCAGGCCTTGCGATTGAGAGATTTGAGGTTCGGGTACCAAACCCTCCCCTGAGCACAGGTTAACAGGTTGTAATTCCTGGGAAGACACAGGGGAAGATGGACTGCTAAGGACAGTAGGAGTGGATACCAGGGCTGTCTGGCCCAGCCTGAAGCAATCAGGATCATCTTGCAAGGTTGAGATCTGATTTTGACTAGCACTTTGAACAGGAGAGGGAAGGGGGGGGGAGCATAGAGAAACTTCCCTTCCCAATTGAGAACTAAGGCATCCAGGGGGTCTGAGCCCAACACTGGGGGTCTGCAGCAAAAAAGGGGAAGTTGGTGATTGTCTGGGGCTGCAAAAGATCTATCTGAGGTGCCCCATCTGGAAAATATCACCTCAAGACCAGGGGATCCAGTGACCATTTGAGATGGCCCTGGGAAATCCTGCTGAGAACATCTGCCAGGACATTGTCCTTTCCTGGGAGGTGAACTGCCGTGAGGGAGGTGTTCAGGGAGTAAGCCAGAGACCACAACTTCATTGCTTCGGTGCACAAGGCCGTAGACCGAGTGCCTCCTTGCTTGTTGATGTACGACATTGTGGTGGTGTTGTTGTCTGTTCTGACCTGTACAACTTTGTTCTGAACAGATCTGGAAAAAGGTTGAAGTGCTAGAAATACTGCTCTGAGTTCCAACAGATTGATATGGAGCAGAGATTCTTGAGGGGACCACAACCCCTGGGTGGTGAGATCGCCCATGTGAGCCCCCCACCCCAAGAGGGAGGCATCTGTAGTAAGGATTAAGGAGTGAGACTGAGTGACAAAGGGAACCCCTTGTCTCAAATTGCTCTGATCCTGCCACCACTGAAGGGCCTGGATCAGGGTTCGAGTTACTGGGATCAATTTGGTCAGAGGGTCCTTCCTTTGAGACCAAAAGGCTCTCAAATGGAACTGAATGTCCCTCATCTGAAATCTTGCTCCCTGCACTACTGCTGTAGAAGCAGCCATGTGCCCCAGGAGCTGTAGAAAATGCCTTGCTGGTCGAGACACCTGCAGGGTGAATGAGGAGGCCAGAGAGACCAGGGTCCTTGCCCTGTCCAGGGAAGGAAGGCTCTGGCCTTCTCTGTGTCTAGCTCTGCCTATGAAGGTGAGGAGCTGGACAGGCTCTAGAACTGACTTTGAAAGATTTAGAAACCAAAGTGAGCAGTTGCTGAGTTATCTGTAAGTGTAACTTGACTTGGTCTGGGACTGGCCTACTATTAGCCAGTCATCCAGGTAAGGGAAGATGGCAATTTTCTGCCTTCTTAGAGAAGCAACTACTATTGCCAGGCATTTTGTGAATACCCTTGGAGCAGAGGTGAGGCCAAAGGGCATTGCTCTGAACTGGTAATGGCCTGAGGGCAGCTCGAACCTGAGGTACTTTCGATGGGAGCTTCTGATGAGAATATGGAAGTAGGCATCCTTGAGGTCCAGGGACACTAGCCAGTCCCCTGGCCTTAGAGAGGGTACAATAATTCCCAGAGTCACCATTTTGAATTTTGGTTTTAAAAGGTGCTTGTTTAGGTATCTGAGATCCAGGATGGGCCACCATTCTCCTGTCTTTTTTGGGGTAAGGAAGTATCTGGAATACAATCCTTTTTCCTGTTGTAGGGGTGGAACCCTTTCTACAGCTCTGAGAGCTAGGAGGGAAGAGACCTCTGCCTCTAAGGCAAGTGCCTCTGATGGATTTGCAGGTGGAAAGGATCTGGTTCTCATCTTTGGAAACTTTGTGAAGCTGAGAACCAGTCCCAGCTTACTACTTCCAGGACCCATTTGTCTGATGTCAGAGACTCCCAGTCCTGGACAAAGTAAGCTAGCCTGCCCCTTCAGGTAGCTGAGAATCGGCCCTGGCAACCCCATCAGGGTGCCTGCTTGGCAGGGGCTTTGGGCTGGGGGTGGAAGCAGGCCTGCTTGTACCCCGTCTGCCTCTCCCTCTAAAGAACCCCCTCTGGGCATAAGCAGAAGAGGAGGCCTGGGCTTGGTAAAAAGGCCTATGAAAAGGCCTGCCCCTGCCCCTGGGAAGCTGCCTTTGAGGAGTGGCCTGCCTTTCCTTGGCCTGTGCACTCCTATAGGTGGTCCTACACTCATCCATTTTCTTCATGTAATTCTCTGTCTGCTCCCCAAACAGAGAATTACCCACAACAGGAAAATCCATGGCCTTAGTCTGGGTATCCTGTGACAGGCTAGTACATCTGAGCCAAGCCATTCTGCGAAGTGCCACAGATGTAGCCATGACTCTTGATGACACATCATTTGAGTCCACTGCAGCATGGAATTGTACCTTGGATGCCTCAATACCATCAGCAGCCGCCTTCTCCAGCTCCTTGGCAAGCTGGCCAGGGACCTGTTTTACTAAAGCCATGACAGTGTCCCATCTGGATTTCTGATATCTAGCCACATAAGCCATATAATTAGCCTGTCTGAGTCCCAAGGATGCTGCCATGTACTGTTTCTTTGCCATGGCATCAATCCTCCTGGAGTCCTTGTCTGGGGGAGGGGGGTGTGAAGCCAAGGGAATATTTGCCTTGTAACAGGCTGCAGCCTGCACTACCCCAACATGGCTGCATTGTTGTGTAAGGAACTCCATATCAGAGGCTGACAATGTGTACCTCTTGTCCATTCTCTTATCAACAGGAGGTATAGTGTGAGGAGTTTTTAGAATTTTAAATGTCTGTTTCCCAAAAGATTTATGCAAGGGAATAGACAGCCTCATAGACTCTGGGATATCCATCATTTCCACATAGTCAGGCTCCTCTTGATCATCCACAGCTTCCTCCATAGGGAGCTGGAGGGTTTCAGCAACTTTTTTATAAAACATAAAATGAGAAGGGGACTCAGAAAGCCTAGGAGGAGACACTCCTGAAGGTCTGTCTGGGGAGATGTCCGGGTCAATGGGCACATCAGACTTTCAAATCCACATTCACTCCTCATACTCCTCTTCCCCTTCCTCCGGTTCATAATATTCCTCTAAATCATAATCTTGAATCGAGGAACGTGCCGAACCGAGCGCCTACCTGACGGTGCCGGTTCGGTAGGAACCGGGGAAAGCAACTGGACAATTTTGATCGCTTTGACTATTTCTTCAGTGGTTGGAGAGGAAAGTTTTGGCTCCACACCAGCTGATTTCCTAGTCCTTTTTGCTGGAACCGACTCCTCAGAGTCAGATCTCCTTTGGCCCGAAGAAGTCTCGCCCTGGTCAGAGGGCACTCCTTCTGGTTCGGTTTGAACCGAACCGGGCTGGCCATCCGGTTCAGCGGACTTTTTGACCTCCCTTTCCCTGAGCCTACCAACTCTCTTTTCCAGGGTAGCTGCAGGAAAATTTTTACAAATCTGGCAGTCTGCATTGAGGTGGTCAAACCCCAGACAATAAACACAGGTGGTGTGGGGGTCAGCCTTGGCAAAGACTTCCCCACACACACTACAGTGTTGAAACCCAGTGGGCCCGGTTTTTCTTTTGGGTTTCTCAGACATAGTGCCAGTCCTATCCAAACTTACCTTTATGGCAATCCCCAGAGCAAGACCCTCCTATTGGTTCCCAACTGTGTCACGGGTCATGGAAAAAACCGTAATAAAATCCGTTTTTTTTAGAACCGATAAGAACCAGTAACCACACTCTAAAATTACAATTCAAGATTTTTGAAACACTTGATCGGTTCAAACCGAACCAATGAACCGTTTACAAGTTCCACACAGAATAGATAAAATATAACCTATCTAGTACTCACAAATACCACAGACAGAGACTGAACCGACAGGTTACGGTTCAATTTTGGTCGAAAACCGAGAAAACGGCACTTTAACCGACAAAATGAACCAAGCAGAAGGAGAAATCTCCGGAGCGACTGTTCAGTGAGGCGGAGTAAAGAATATGACGGTTTGAGTTTGAAGAACAACAGACAGAGTCTCAACCGAGCTCGAGCTCAGCGTTCCATGCCTGGCATGGAAAGTTAACTCTTTCGTCTCCGGGGCAGTTCGAAGGTTGGGACTCACTGCATATGTCAGAATATAGCAAGACTTCATGTTGTTTGAACAACATGCACACCACACACTAATTGTAATCTGGAGCCAGAGGGCTCAGTTCATGAAAAGAAAACAACAAGACAATCAGATGACACACTTTTAGATAAGGCTGTTGTTGCAGGGAGCTACCCTGATGATTACTCATGATACCCAAGACTGGACATAGGCTGGACGAAAATTGAGACTGCAGGTGGTTGATCTGGAGTGCCTGGAGAAGCAGGGCCTACATGATTCACTGAGGCGTCATTCCTGTTCAGGCGTGGAGCAGAGGGCTGATCCCCAGGCAGGTCTCTCATCGATGGCTTTCTCTGTGCAGTGGGTAGTCTGGCTGGGCCAGTGTGGCAAGGCCCAGGCCAAATGGAGACAAATTCAGATACAGTCCATGTTGGGCTGGATACAGCTTCCAGCAAGCAGAACACAGTTCACACAGTGGGGAACCAAATCACGACCCACTAACAACTCACAGCACATTTATATGTAAGGAAATTCTACTGTACCAGGCAAACCACTCCGGTCACAACCGCAAAGTCTCTGCACAAAACGGGGATTCAAAAGCAGCTGGAAATCCTGACAGGCTGATTGCATTCAACAAAATCTTCGGTCTTCTTTAGGTATGAGCCTGGTAAAAAAATCAGTGGCTTACTTCGTTCTCACAAACTTGGATTTAGTCCGAAATAATTCTCTTCTCTCCCTCTCAGGGGCAACAAGCAGACATGCAGGCCACAACTCAGGCCTTTCCACAGTTCTCCAGCTCAAAACTACTAACAGAGCTGCTTGACTGTCTCAAGCTATTGCTTCTTCAGCTCCCAACTTAGATCTGACTCAACTGCCAGCAAACCTGGGACTTTCCCTAGAATCCAAAAGGTTAGGTTAGCTGATCTGTCTGTCAGTCACAACAAAGACTCCCCCTTCAGGTGCAAAAAGGCGCCAAAAGCCCAAAACTACAATTCCTACAGATTTTGACTCCAGACAGCTCCTGTAGTCTGGCTCCATTTTAGGTCCCACCAGTACTGATTGGTCCAATTTGGCAGTCCAGGACCAAGATAGTGGAGATAAACAAAACAGTCCTTGCTGCAAAAAAGGCAGGTTAGACAAACTACATTATCATTATCACTCTAAATGATTTTCAGCAAATAGTTACATTTTTCAAAAGAGCTCCCTCTCAGATTACTTATGACTGCAGTCCAGGCAGCTCTTAAAGAGACAGTACACAGAGGCTATACAGGCACTCTCTGGCAATCACATTTACACTGTTAAAACGCAGGACACCAGCCTGGCAGTGAGCATTTAGGCAAGCTCGAGGAATACTTTTCGGGAACCCCCATTTGTAGGGGGGTTACATTAGATTTTAAACTACTATTCAGCTCTTTTATGTTTATACTGTACTTCCTTTCTCTATGCATAATTTTGGGAAAAACTGCTTAGAGAAATTACAGAAAATAACAATGCTTTATTCTGGAAGTATGTAGCAAAGGGTACAAACATACATCTCAGTCCTATATATTGCCTGATATCTGGGTTTCATATTGTAAAAATGTTCTCCCAGAAAAGGAAATAGGCAACTGTATTAGTATCATGAACAATTGTGAAGTACCCAAAATAAATATTACTAAAACAGAAGTACTCAATGCAAAAGAAATTAAAAAAAAAAGAAAGTCACCAGGTCCTGACAAAATTCCTGGTGAGGTACATAAAATAAGGTGTAATGAGTGAGCAGAGATACTTTTGAATCTGTTCAATTTATGTATAAGAAAAAATTCTGTTCCCTCATCTTGGAAATACAACTGTTGTCACTTTACAAAAAGTGGACGAGGACTAACATTTCATTCTAATGTCCTATTAGTTTACTACAGTGGTTCTCAAACGGTGAGGACAGTCTCCCAAGGGAGACCCCAAACTGTTCCGGGGAGGCCCAGTCAAGTCTGAGAATGTACAATATTTAAATTTTAAGTTTTGGATGTTTTGTGTGATAGGAATAAGCAAACTAAATATGGATAATGGCAGGAGAATTTCTTTACTTATGCACAGATTGGTGACCAGGAAAGGCCCAATGAGCCAATGCTTGTTTTTAGGTCTGTATTTATATGTAAATTGGTGACAAGGAAGGCACACCGAGTCGCAGCTTGTTTCCACAGTAGGTGTTTATATACAAATTAATGACTGGGAAAGGCACACCGAGTCAAGGCTTGTTTTTAAAGTAGGCATACCTCTCAACCTCTTGCTTCTTAAATCAGGGACAAAGACCCAAAATCAGGGACACATCTTAAAATTTGGTAATATTCACTCAGAAAGCTGATAGATGAAGGGGAATAGTGTAAAATGCGTTTTCTGAAGAAGAAGAAGTCTGTGACATTTATCTTTGACATTATTTTGTGCTTACAATCCTCACTGTTCAGTCACAAAAACACAAATTTTAAGAGGGACAGAGGAAACGTTTAAGGCAAAATCAGGGACATTCATGAAAATCAGGGCCAGTTGAGAGGTATGACAGTAGGTGTTTATTTATACGTAAAGTGGTAACTGCAAAAGACACATTTAGGTGGGACCTGGGATAAGGGTACACGAACTTGCTTAACAACAGGGTAAGAGGGGGAGAGATGAAGGTGGCTAGGTTAGTTGTTCCACATAGAGGGGAAAAAAAGAAAGTAGCAAGGGTCCAAGAGTCAGAAGAGTGGAGTGACAAGGATAATCTGGGGTGTGGGGTTGGTGGTGAGAACCCTAAGCTGAAGAAAAGAGAATATACTCAGTCAGCTTTATCAGTCTCACTTTATTCCTTGGTGTACTGTGCAAAGTATGATACTTATTCTATTGGGAGGCCCAAGATTCTTTCCAGATTTGAGGAAGGCTTGAAATATTTTTCAATAGCTTGGGGGAGGCTCACCATCACAAACTGTGAGAACTAATGGTGTAATAGATATTATGACAAAAATCTTCTCCACAGTTTTTTTTTTTGAAGATAGAAAATGAGTTGTGTAATTAAGAATTGATGTCCAAGCTTCAAGCAGGATTTAGGTCTGGCTACTTGTGATTAATGTTTTGTTTTGAATCTCATCTTGGGTTTGTAAACAAAACTTATTTGCAGTATTTATAGATTTATCATTGGCTTTCGACTCTTTATCAAGAAATATTTTATGGGATAAACTGGAGACTTTAAAAGCTGACACTCCCATATTAAAAACATAGAAACTGTTGGCAGATAAGGACTGCTAGGCCCATCCAGTCTGCCCACAAGCCCTACACTTGCATGCAGCCTCTGACTCAATCTGGTCAGTGGTCTTTCATCACTCCCTCCCAGCTCAAGGTTCCCTTGTGCCTGTCCCAGGCATGTTTAAAACCCTCTATTGTGCTCACTCCCACCACCTCTTGTGGCAGACCATTCCATGCGTCCACCACCCTTTCTGTGAAGAAAACATTTCTCACATTTCCTCTTAATTACCCCCTTCCAATTTCATATCATGCCCTCTCATTCTCGTACTCCTTCTGCATTGGAAGAGGTCTCCCTCCTGCACCTTTTTCATACCCTTGAGGTACTTGGAAGTTTCTGTCATTTCCCCCCGCTCCCTCTTTTCCTCCAGTAAGTACATATTAAGGTCCTTTAGTCTCTCCTCATACGTTTTGTGGTGCAAGCCCTGTACCATCTTGGTTGACCTTTTCTGGACTGCCTCCACTCTGTCAATATCCTTGCACAGGTGTGGCCTCCAAGATTGCATGCAGTACTCTAGGTGAGGCCTTACCAGTGTTTTATACAATGGCATCACCACCTCCTGCCTTATGCTAGTGATCCCTCTGCCTATGCACCCCAGCATGCCATTGGCCCTCCCTGCAGCCTTTGTGCTCTGCTTTGACACCTTTAGGTAATTAGAAATGATAACCCCTAGATCCCTTTCCTGTTTGGTGATTGTCAGGATCTCCCTCCCAGCCTACAGCTCTCCCCAGGGTTCCCTCTTCCCAGGTGCATTATTTTGCACTTCTTTGCACTGAACCTCAGTTGCCACACCTTTGACCACTTTTCAAGCTTCCCCAGGTCCCTCCTCATTTTCTCCACCCCTTCTGGAGTATCCACCCTGTTGCAGATCTTGATGTCATCTGCAAACAGGCAGACCTTTCCTTCCAGCCCTTCTGTAATGTCACTAATGAATACACTGAACAGGACTACTGGTCCCAGGATTGATCCCTGCAGTACCCCACTGGTTACCTCCCTCTCCCCTGATTGGATCCCATTCACCCCACCCTATCCCTCCTGTCTGTCAGCCAGTTATTAACCCAGTGTATCACCCTTTGTCCCATGCCCAGACCACCCATCTTGTTAATCAGCCTTCTGTGTGGGACGGTGTCAAAGACTTTGTTGAAACTGAGGTAGGTGACATCCACCACCCCTCCCTGATTTGCTTCCTTTGTCACCCAATCAAAAAAATCTATAAGATTCATTTGGCATGACCTTCCTGCTGTGAATCCATGTTGCCTTGGATCCTGGGCACTGTTCGATTCTAGGTGTGTCACTTTATCCTTTCCTTCAGCAGCGTCTCCATGATCTTCCCCACCACTGAGGTAAGGATGACTGGTCTGTAGTTCCCCACCTCCTCTCTACTGCCGCTTTTGTGCAGAGGGACTACATGTGGCTTCCTCCAGTCCTCTGGAACTACTCCTGTGCTGAAGTGACTCAGTGAACATGGCTGCCAGAGGTGCTAATAGTTCCCTTCACAGCTCCTTTAGTATCCTTGGGTGTATGCCATCTGGCCCCAGAGCTTTGTCCACCTTCAGATTTGTGAGTTCTTCCAGAACCCTCTCCACTGTGAATGGACTGGTGTCCACTTCTACCCCCCCCACATTGCATTTGCTACCCAACTGTGGTCCCTGATCCTCCCCCTCCTTCATGAATACAGAACAGAAGTACTTATTCAATATTTCTGCCTTGTCTAGGTCTCCATCCTTACACTCATCCTCCTCCCCCTTTGAGCTTTACGATCCCTCGCGTTTTTTCTTCTTTCACTGATGTACCTATAGAATGCCTTGTACCCATTTTTCACTGTATGCATTAATCCCTCCTCTGTCCATGCCTTTGCACTCCAAACAGCTTTCCCCACTTCCCTTAGACATTCAAGGTACACCTCCCTGTCTTCCTCCCTTTGGGTCCCCTTATATTTCCTGAAACTCACTCTTTTAGCCCTTACTTTGTCTGCCACCTCTTTTGAGAACCACAGTGGCTTCCTCCTTCTCTTCCCTTTGGACACCAACCTGGTTCATTGGTTTGTCACTTCCACTATGGCTCCCTTTAGTTGCTCCCACTGCTCTTCAACCCCCCCACCTTCTTCTTCTCCAGAGCTACTCTGGTGTATCTTCCCATTTCAGTGAAGTCTGCCCTCCTGAAATCTAAAACCTTCGCTTTTGTGAGACTCAGCTGAGTCCCCATCTCCATGTTAAACCACACTATGTGGTGATTGCTGGACCCAAGTTGCCCTTTTACCTGGACTTCTATGACTCTGTCCCCGTTGGTCAATACCAGGTATAGAACTGCCCCGTCTCTCGTGGGATCAAGCATTAGCTGCTTGAGCCCTGCCCACTGTAGAGAATCTAGGATATTAGGGATAATAACATTTCTGTATACAGATCCATGGACACAAATAAGATTTGCAAGGGAGGGTGCATTGACTGAGGCTTTTTATACCAATAAGAATGTTACGTAGGGATGCATGCCTGCACTGTTATTATTTAACATTCATTTAAATGATTTCTTAGTATCTTTGTCCACACTGCAATCCGATACCCCCAAAACAGGTATAAACAACCTGCTTTAGCGTACGCAGGCGACGTAGTTTTGTTACTACTTCCAAAGAAGGGGTTGCAATTACAGATTGACTTATTCAAAGAATTCTGCGATCTTTGTATACATTGAAGTATTACAATAAAACTATAGAGAATGTTAAGAGCTACACTTATCCTGCCCATAAATTCACATGCAATCTTAGATGGACAGGGCATTTTATTTATTTATTTCAAATTTCTGATCAATTCCTTTGAGCCAAGAGGCTCTTTTACAAAGGTTCCAAGTCAAAAACAGGAACAATACATTGAGTACAGAAAGCGACAAACATATCACAAGTTACATACAATGTGATCATGAAAAAATCAGGTAATAGAAGTGCTATAGTAGGATAAAACCATGTACAAAAAAATAGGAGCTTGGTTACAAAGTTTGAGCATACTTAGCAAGTAGCCTTAGGGCTGATAAAATATAGGTCATTGGAAAACTATCAGTAGCCAACAGGGGAGGCTTTGTCTTAGTTCTAAGGGGGGGAGCAAGGAAGAGGTGGGTGGGTTAGAGGGGATGGGAGAATAGGGGGCAGAGGAGGGAAGTGTGGAGTTGGAAAAACTGGTTGCAACCAACAGAGTAGGTTTTGTCAAGATTGCAGAGAGAGTTGAGATGGGGGGAAGTCGGGGACTGGTAATAGGGGTGCAGGGGACTGAGGAGGGGAGAGAGAGAAGTGTCAGAGAACAGTGAGCTGTAATAGGGTGCTTGAGAGTTCACTTAGTCTAACCAGGGCAGCTTGGTTATGGACATAGGTAATACAAATAGGTAATAATATATAGAATAATGACTGGGTAGGTGGTTATGAGAATTTTACACACATCTGAGGTGTGGGATGCCACATAAACCCCAAGGGGGAAGCTCAAGGGGTTTGTAAAGGTATCTCACACCGAGGATGTACGAGTAAAATTTGAGTTTTACACACCTACTCAGTCTTTATTTTATATAATTGCTGGGGATCTTTTTTTTTGCCACAGCAATTTTATATATATATATATATGTAAAAAACAGATAGATATCCACTGTGGAGCCACAAACTGATCAGGTTACAACGCAGTCCGCGGTCAGAAGGGGCTGGTGAAAGAAATGTTTCTTGTACAAAAAACAACAAAAAGCAGCCCAGTTTAAAAGTTAAGAAAAGCATTTTTGTAGCCCATTTATTTATTTTTTAAGACGTACTTACTGCCGACTCCGGATGGTGGTGAAGTGTTGAGCAGTAAGGAGTGGCAGCCAGGGCAGAGGAAGGGAAGAGCAGTGGCTGGTGCATGTGCAGAACAAGGGAAACCCAGTGCATGTTCACTATAACAGTGAATTATAAACAGGTTTCCCTTGGGAAAAAACAATATCTAGTTATTGTATAGAAAAAATATCTTATTAGGTTTACTGAAATTGAACAGGAGATATGGTGGTAATGCACAGGACGCATCTGTTCAGGTCGCAAATGTTAAGCTCCAGTCAACAATGCTTTATGGTGCAGAGATCTGTGAACTTTCTGATCGTGGGTTATTTAATAAAAAATTTGCGTTTTTTGGAGAATGTTATGAGGTTTGCCAAGAGGAGCTCCCAGAAGTGCTGTTAGGGTGGAGTTAAGTTAGCTGCCTTTGGAAGTTCAGTTCAGAACAAGACTGTTTGCATACGTGTTATAGTTGCATAAGATTGATGAAAAGAGGCTACATAAATTAGCCTATAGGGAAATGACAGACCTTAAAAGTAAGGGTTTACAGTCAGGATGATTACTGAACTGGGAATTATTTATCAAAATTGGGGTTAAAAATTGTGTTACCATTTACAGAAAATGGTATAGACATTAAACCTCATTACCTCCAAAAGCTCCATATGAAGTCCGAACTATCCAGTGTTTACCTGACACAAAATGGCCGCCCAGGAGGTAATGAGTTAAAGTTATGGGAAATGAGTTCTTCTGAAGCTGGATGATAGTTGTTTCCTATTGACGTTGTGGAGTAAAGTTTTTGGACACTGTAATTCTGGAAGTGAACTGTCTAAATGCTGAAAGCTTGAAGCCCACATTCTAGATGGAGGGGCTTCTCAAGTCTTATTTCTCCATGTTACCACAGCTGAAACGTAAATGCTGGTGAATGGCCATATCCCTGGATATTCACCCATCTTGTCTGCTTACTGAGCCTTTGAATTTTAATTTTAGCTACACCATATACATTAATTGGGACCAAGAGTATAACCTGCTCTTAAACATTCTTAATTTTGCTTATCTGACAGCTCGGAGGACTCCCCTTCTTCACTTAGACCTCCTGGGTACATTTCGGTTGGAGTTTGATCCAGCTGTGACAACTACCCTAACAAAAAACTGATCAATGTTTACAACTGTGGCACAACAAGCAAGATAATTCATACAACTAGGGGCAAAAACAGAATTATGTATGCAAATTGGGTACAAAACGGTCATGCATATGACTGGGGCCAAACAGTGCTATGAATATAACTGGGGTACTCAACAGAGTTATGCAAACAACTGGGGCTGAAAATGAGGCAATGTATACAACTGGGGCAACAAGGGGTAACAAACAGGGTAATGCATACAATGGAGGGGGCAACAAATGGTAATGTATATAGCTGGCAGCAACACGGAGTAACAAACAGGGCAATGCACGGAACTGAGGGGCAACAAAAGGTAATGGGCTCAATTCTTAAAGCCCCCAGTGCAGCGCAAGGATCTTGCACCACAAAGAATAGCACAAAGTGCCCCTTGTGCCAAACGATGCACCAGGAGTGATTCTCAATGGCAGCCTGCATCAGCAGCAGGCTGCCTGCCCCAATTGGGGCTTGCACCACCTGTGCACCCAGAAATGGGCTGCAACATGGTGCTAGAAAGTATGTGGCAGACACAGGCTGCCTCATCCCCAAAAATGGGATTCTCACAACTCTCCCAGAGGGAGACATTCTAAGTACCCTTAGACCAGCCAGGGCTGGTCTAAGAGTACTTAGAAGATTCTACTCTGGGAGCGTTAACCTGTTGGCAGTGTGATGCAATCCCCCATCCCGATCCCACTGTCACCCATAATTAAATGTATAATAAATAACCCTTCCTGGTGGTATAGTGGACCACCCTGATCCCCGCTGTCATGCATAATTAAATGTATGATAAAGATCCCTCCTGGTGGTCTAGTGGCCCCCCTCCCCAGCAGGTAGTGCCCACCACCCCGCTCCCCCATCCCAAAATGTAGCCAGCACAGCCCACCTCTCACCTCTGTAGCCGTCCACCGGACTGAACTGTCAGTGAGCACCTATTGTATAGTGTATGCAATCATGATGTCACCTCATGCCTTGATTACTGCAACTCCCTGTACTTAGGGTTACCTGGGGTTGATATCCACTGCCTGAAGCTTGTGCAGAATGCTGCAGCACGATTGTTGATGGGGATTTCCCGATCTTCTCACATTACTCCGGTGCTGCGCGATCTGCACTGACTGCTGATTCGGTGGTGGATAACCTTTAAAGTTACTTTACTGACTTACAAAGCCCTATATGGACTTGGCCTCGACTACTTGAAAGATCTTCTTGTTCCCTATCGCCCTGAACGACAGCTCCGTTCGGCTGATGAGGGGTTGCTGGAGATTCTGAGGGTGTCTTTGAAATCTTCTGGGGCCCATGCATTTATGTTCGCAGCCCCTACCCTCTGGAATTCTCTACCCCATCAGTTGTGGGAGTGCATGACTGTGGAGGGGGATTCAAACAGGCATTGAAAACTTTTCTATGGCATCAGGCCTTTAATGATATGTAATGGAGGGACCCGTCATTCTATTTATTATTGTTTCTGCTGATTTTATTACTGCTGTTTTAATCTTTTGTAAAACGCCTTGGTATTTTGAAAGGTGCTTAAGTGAAATAAAGTTATTATTATTATATAGTAGGTGCTCACTGACAGTTCAGTCCGGTGGCTGGCAGCAGAGGTGAGCGCTGGGCTGTGTGGGTCACCGGCTGTGTTTAGGGATGGGGTAGCGGGATGGTGAGCACCATCTGCTGGGATGGGGTTGGGAGGGCCACTAGACCACCAGAAGGGATTTTTATTACACATTTAATTATGGGTGACAGTGGGGATCGGGTTGGAGGGCCACTAGACTACCAGGAGGGGATCTTTATTGTGCACTTAATTATGGGCGGTAGCGGTGATCGGGGTTGGGGGGACACTTGCCTTTGTTGCAGGAGCCTGCAGCAAATCCCTTCCATGTGCCATGTGTTTGTCATATGGGAGAGGTTGCTGTAAGTGTGGGGACTTAAGTGCTGTGACCCCCTCCTGTACCAGAATCTGGTGCAGGGCCCTTGGAGCCCCATTCAGAGGCAGCTGCTGCCCAAGTTAGGTTAAACACCAAAGGAACACATGTTAAAGAATTTAGAGATGCCTTCATCTGTGTTTGAAACTGCCCTGGTGGGGAGTTACAGAGAAGCCTTCACATTACTGGCACCCTCTGTGACACGTGCCTAGGAAGAAACTTGCTGAATAACAAAGATCTGCACATGTGGGACAAAACAGAGCATTTGAGCTGAGGATATCAACAGCCTTTAATCTTTTGCTGAGAATGTATCTCTTCAGAGGTCCAGTCAAATGGCACTGTAGCAGCAACCCCCCCCCCCCCAACATCCAGGTTCTTAATGAGACCTATTTCCCAGGCAAGGTATGGGATGAAGTCAAGCATGTCATTGAGATGAGATGCCTGTTTCCCAGGGGCTCTTAGGTATCCAAGCAAGCCCAGTTGCCCCTCAGCTTCAGCGCAAGCTGCTGTTTGCCACAGCTTATACCGATCTCAGCCCACTTTGGGAATTGAGCCCAATGTGTACAGCTGGTAGCAGCAAGGATTAACAAACCGGGTAAAGTGCACAACGGAGGGCAACAAAAGGTAATGTATACTGCTGGTAGCAACAAGGGACATCAAACAGCGTAATGTATAGATCCTTGGGCAACTGGAGCCTTAAACAGCATTATTAGAAAGCTGGGACAACAAACAAGATTATCTATATAATGGTAGAGCAGCACTCAGGGTTATATGCACAACTAGGAATACTAAACAGGACAATGGTGTATAGATTTGTGCAAATGTTATTGTACAATGTCTAGCCTTGCTATATGGAGTACATATCAAGGGTTAAATTGTGAAGTGTGTGCAACTAATGCCAGACGCTGCTGTCAGTCCAGCATTTTCCTTCCCCTTTTCAATTTTCCTCTCTCTCTTTTTTTGTAAGCAGCCCAGTGGAATTTCCATACCCAAGAGGCTCTGTGCCATGTTAGAATAAAGAGCCCCATTCAGAGGCAGCTGCTGCCCAAGTTAGGATAAACACCAAAGGAACACATGTTAAAGAATTTAGAGATGCCTTCATCTGTGCTTGAAACTGCCCTGGTGGGGAGTTACAGAGAAGCCTTCACATTACAGGCACCCTCTGTGACACGTGCCTAGGAAGAAGCTTGCTGAATAACAAAGATCTGCACATGTGGGACAAAACAGAGCATTTGAGCTGAGGATATCAACAGCCTTTAATCTTTTGCTGAGAATGTATCTCTTCAGAGGTCCAGTCACATGGCACTGTAGCAGCAACCCCAACATCCAGGTTCTTAATGAGACCTATTTCCCAGGCAAGGTATGGGAGGAAGTCAAGCATGTCATTGAGATGAGACGCCTGTTTCCCAGGGGCTCTTAGGTATCCAAGCAAGCCCAGTTGCCCCTCAGCTGTTAGGCCGCAGACTTACCTTGGAATTGTTTGCATAAGGATTCAGTCTGGTCCTGTCACAAGGTTAATGCTGTGACTGCATTTTTTTAGCTTTAGGAGCTATACAGACCTTGCCTTTAAACTAAACTCTCCCCCCAATAAGTAAATTACAGTGTTGCATGAGCTTCTGCTGCTAACAACAGGCCTAGGGGGGCCCATCAATAAGTGTTTTGTTCATCTCCCAATGAACTAGGATGTCTGGTTGGCTTTTTGTCTGCCAGCCTGCCCTACCCAGGGTGTATGTCTGGAAGTACAGGGGATCAGGCTGGGATATCCAGGAGCAAGGTGTTGGGATCTGAGCTTGTGGATACGTGGAAGGAGTTTCTGGTTCCACAGTATAAACAATAAGCTAAAAGTGTATAAAACACCAAATAAACTGGGCTGCCTCATGGCATAATGGTGGGGGAAAGGATTGAGTGTCCTTGGGACTGCTCTCCTCTCCAGGGAGAGAGGGTTGCACATCCCACAGCGTCTGACGCAGTCGGGAAGCCCAGTAGGGTGGGGGGATGTTGGCACAATGCTAAGTGTCACTGCACTCTGAGGGAGAGAGAGAGAGAGAGACAAACTGGTGTAAAAAGTGCCCTGCCATGTGGAATGAAGGTAGCCCTTCCACAGGCCTGGCACCACCAACCAGGCAACTACACCAGATACTGAGTCAGGGGGATAAGGGCAAGTCCTCCACCAATCCCTGTCAAGAGAGGTAAACCATGGGGTACTAGGGGTAGGGCCTGGGGATAGTGGTTGACCGGGCTGGGAAGGAAGGGCTGCCAAGATGGTGGCCAGCAGGATGGGGAAGTTAAATCAAAGTGAAAAAAATGAAACTTCTATGGGTCCAGATCTGGATGTCACTACAGATTTCTTGAAGTCAAAATACTGCCTAGGTCCCACATTTTGGAAGTTGATACTCTAAGGGAGATCAGTATTTTAATTTAAAATATTACTGGTAAAATACCTCTTACTTTTAGGAAAATACACCATTACGACTTCCATACTAGAAGTCAACAAACTTTGTTTTCCTCTGTTGGAAGTGAAAATACTTCCTCCCGTTTAATTTTTGAAGTTTTTATTTTTGGAAGTCAAATACTTCCAAAAGGGTGTTAACTTGAATCCTTGACTGGTTCCTATGTGTTCTCTTACTGTAATCTCTTGAATGCTGTCCCAGTTTGTGAGAACCAGATCCAGGATGGCCCCCTCCCTTGTGGGAACTTCTACCTTCAGTATCATTATAGCATTCTGTAAGGCCTATATCAGCTTCTGGTTTCTTGCACTCGACTGGGACACACCAGCCCATATCTGGCATGTTGAAGTCCCCCAATAGCACCGCACCTTTTTTATTATTATTTTTTATTTAAAATTCTGCATGCCACGATAGCCTTACTTAGGTGAAACATCTTTCTTTAAGACGGTCCAGGGAGCTGATACAGTAGCAGAGTCGATATTTAACAGTTACAGAGTTATGAAGAAAATTTTGTTACTTACCAGAAACATTAGATCTTCGAGAAAATCTCCTCCATACAGTCACATCTTTGGAACTGTAAGCCGTTATTATCAGCACCACTTGGAAATTTTTTTCCTAACTGGAGCTGCCCATGTTGGCACGTATCAGCACTGCCTTGGGACATAGCCAGGGGTTAGGACTGAGGGGGCTTCCACCAAAGCAATCTCATTATTTGGTCTGGGTTTACAAAAAGTATTCTATAAGAACATAATGGTAGCAAGATGGGAGGTGGTTTCTGGGCACCCAGTGACCCCTTCCCAGCTACTCCTATGTGGGTGGCCCAATCCCACCCTAGTTTCCCACCAGAAACAAGCTTGAGTCATGTCATATCATACTGAAAGGAACCAGAAAACTAGAACCACAACCAAGCACATGGGAGAGGTGATGGTACTGCAAAACTGAAAAGGCCATCCAGGGCACAGAAAAGAAGACAATTCAGTGTGCTACAGTATGCCAACTGAACTACAAAAGGGGGTTGCAAGTTGGTAAACTGTGGCTCTGAGATTCTCTTGCAAATCGAATGTTATGGGTAAGTAGACAAAACTATATTCTTCGAGGACATCTCCCTTAACAAAGCCACACCCTTGGAACATTTCACCATGCGGTACATAAAGTAAAGCAGGAGAAGGTCCCGTAGTAAAGACCTATATGACCCTAAGACAGAAGGCCTTAATGGACAGCAAGAATGAAGTCAGGCCATCTACAGGACACAAGGTGCAGACTATGTTTCATTAAAGTGTACTGTAGATAGAACTTCATGTGGTGACAGAGCACATGTCCACAGCCAAGACATTATGAAAATAAGCCAACCATTTGGAAAGGCACTGTTTCGGGGAACAAATAAAACAACAGCAACTATCAGTGACTTTCTACAGGCCTCCATATGTTCCAGACAGAAGCAAAAAGCTTGATGGATTTCCAGTGAATGCGGGAAGATTTTATCTTCATTCTGAGTGAAAGGGAAGAACACAGGGAGAAGAATAACCTGATTCAAAGCTAATTCAGAAATCCTCTTAGGAAAGAACCAAAGATAAGTACGTAGTGATACACAATCTGGAAGAAAGCAAGGTACGGAGGATCCATAACTAGAGCCTGAAGCTCAGACACTTGCCGATCCAATGTGACTGCCACAAGGAACAACATTTTCCAGTAAAGTAAGTGCATCTCATAAGTGGCAGCCCGTTCAAAGAAAGCCTTTGTAAGGGATGCCAGAAGCAAGTTAAGGACCCACACCAGAACCATTTATGGACTGGGAAACACATATGAAGAAGCCCTTTAAGGATCCTGTGCAAGAAAAAATTACCACAGTAATCTTGTCTCTTCTAAGGGAATCTTACTGTATTCTGACTTATGCAGTATGGTCTCACCACAGGACTGCCCCGGAGCCGAAATGGTTAATAGAACCTATGCAAATGATGGAATGCTAGGCTGGAGCTTGGTTTTCAAATCACTGTCCCAGGTAAACAGTTCTAAACCATCAGATTCTTACGAAGCCTGCACTAAACAGTTTCCTATTTCTAAAAATAATAATAACAACCCTCCTCAACAAACAACAGGGATTTACCTCCTCTTCGAAAAACTTTAAAGTGGCATCACTAAAACTCAAGTCACAGATGCCCCAAAACCAGAACATAATATACTCCCAGGTTTGCAACATCTCTACCACAGCTGTAGTGCAGTGACCATAGGTTTCGAGTAGGGGAGGAAGGGAGGGAGGGAGCTCAGAATACAGTAAGATTCCCTTAGAAGAAACAAGATTACTATGGTCATTTTCTCTTCAAACCCCAGGAAATCTTACTGTAATCTGACTTATACAGATTACCAAGCAGTGCCTTTGGAGGTGAGCCTATAACCTATTTAGGAAACAGGCTCTACAGGACTGCTGTGCCAAACCTGGCATCACCTCTGGCCTGGACATCCAAATAATGTTTGGTGAATGTGTGGACTGATTTCCAAGTTGCAGCTTTGCAAATGTCCACTAGGGGGATATCTCTAGCAGCTGCTAGAGAAGCTGCAGTACCCCTAGTTGTACGGGCCCATTACTGTTTGCCATTTATATCAACAGCTTGAACGTAGGCATCAAGGATGCCAGTATTCACTTGTTTGCTGATGACACGGTGCTCTACTCAAGCAAGGAATCTCCTGAAGCTGCTTGCGCTGAGGTACAAGCTGACTTTAATACTCTGCAGTACCAGCTCCTTAGCAAAAAGTTACTACTAAATGCAAAAAAAAACCAAGGCCATTCTTTTCTCACCATCAGGCCCAGGGGCTTACTCTGCTGCTGCTAGCCCTTTACCTTGAATCTCTACCTTATTAGGGGAAAATCTTGACTTTGTGACTAAATTCAAATACCTTGGTATTTGGCTAGACAACAAACTCTCTTTCATGGAACACACAGAAGAACTGCTGAAAAAACTGAAGCAGAGACTTGGTCTTTTTTTCAGAATCAAATAGCTCTTGACCACAGACGCAAAAAGGCAGCTTGTCCAATCTACGTTCCTTTCATTAATTAACTATGCCGACTTTATTTATGGCCATTGCCCGGCATCATAGCTTGCAAAACTGGGTGTATTATATAATAGAACGCTGAGATTTATAACCGGCCTCCCGTACTCCACACACCACTGCGCTTTATATGCAGCCGTAGGGTGACCCTCCCTTCAATACAGGTGAAATAGAAATGCAGCCCTATGGACACTCCGAGCCCTTACCAACAAACTCCCACAATATGTTGTTGACTGTCTCCCCCTTAGTCCCATTAGGGACTATGTCTTAAGAAGTTACTCGCAGATTTCTTTGAAAGTCCCAAGGGCCAACACTCACTTTGGAAGGGCTGCCATAAGCTATGCCCTGCCTACTCTCTGGAACAGGATACAAAAATCATTGAGACTTAGCTCCCCTGTCAGTCCTACCATCTTTAAGACCCTCTATGACAAAATGTTCACTGAAATCTGTAATTGCTTCTATCGCTCCTAGCAGCTTGACTTTTGTTCCTCTCTCCTAGTCATAGCTGCTCTTCTGAAGCAGCCCCTGCCACTGCTACTCCCCCCTCCTTCTCTGCCCCACTTGCCCTTAGCACCCTCTGCACCCCTCTTATTCACCACCCCCCTTCTGCCACATTAGCCTAAGCCTTACACACTGTTATGCACACCTCCATAGCCTAGGAATTTCCAGCCAGGCCTGTAACATGTTGCTGCTGGACAGGAATATAAATAATCTTTCTTTTTTTCTATGGTTTGTATATGACATCCATACACATCCTACTCCAGTGGGAACTGTAAATATACATTATGTTCGGGTTGTGTTATGTATTTCTCTCTTGTACATGTGACTTGGAATGTAAATACTCTGCTCCTATCAGTATTGTAAACATGTTGTTCCTTTTGTATTATGTATATTTATATGTAACTGTACAATTTTTCTGCCAACAGCAGGTCCACCTTGTAAATGAGCTTGCTCAATGGTGATCGCCTGGATAAATAAAGATTTGATTGATTGATGGGCCCTGAGGCCTGCAGGTGGGTGCTTGCCCACCTTGCTATAGCAAAACTAAATACAGGCTACAATCCATCATGCAATGGATCTGTTGTGGCAGGTTTTCCTTTTCCCACCTCTCCATAAGTGAGGAAGAACTGGGTTTGAGCCCACCTGTGACCTTTTGTGTGGTCAAGATAGTAGCTGACTGCCCTTTCACATCCAGGCTGAGGTGGAACGGTCTGTGAAGAAGACTGGCAAAGTAATAGAGTGGTTTAGGTGGAACTCTGATACCACCTTAGGCAAAAATCTCCTGTTAGTTCTCAGAACTATTTTGTCTCTATAGACAGCATAGTACACAGGCTCTGTGGACAGTGCCTGGAGCTCACTGATCCTTCTAGCAGAGGTAATGGCTACCAGAAACACTGTTTTCCAAGTCACATATTTGAGGTCTGTGGTAAACATGGGCTCAAAGGGAGGCTGCATTAGCTGGACAATACAAATGTTCAAATCCCACATGGGAGCAGGCTCCCTGTGTGGTGAGTGCAAATGCAGTAATCCCTTAAAAAACTTCTTGAATACTGGCTTTGAAGTCAAAGAAGATGCCTTACCTGCTGATAAATAAGCTGAAACAGCTGCCAGGTGCACTCTCAAGGTGGAAATACTTAACCCTGTGGAATGCAAATGGGTCATGTAGTCCAGAACTGCTCAGATATTGGCTTGGATATGGTCTAACCCCTTACCCTGACACCAAATTAAAAATCTCTTCCATTTGGAAGCATAGGTTTTCTTGGTAGAAGGCTTCCTGGAGACTCTCGGTATATCCATGACTCCTTCTGTCAGATGCAAATCTGCATACTCTAAGTCTTCAAGAGCCATGCTTTGAGTCTGAGGGATAGCAGACTGGGATACATGATCCTGCCCTGTGAGGATGACAACAGGTTGTAACTCCTAGGGAGACTGATTGGCTTGGCTACAGGCAATGACAGGATCATGGAGCACCAAGGCTGTCTGGCCCAGTCTGGGGCAATGAGGATCACTGAGGCTGGTTGAAGCCTGAGTTTGTTCAACACTTTCAATAAGAGAGGAAAAGGAGGGAAGGCATAGAGGAACCTCCCTGTCCAGTCCAGCAGAAGTGCATCCAGAGGAATTGTGCCCTTGATGGGGGGCCTGCAGAAATACTGTGGGAGTTGGTGGTTGTCTTGGACTGCAAACAGATCCACTCTGGGGTGCCCGACCTCCCGAAAATGGTCTCCAAGACCCGCTTGTTCAGTGACCACTTGTGGTGGTTCTGATTTATTCTGCTGAGGGTATCTGCCAAGACACTGTCCTTGCCTGGAAGGTGGACAGCTGAGAAGGAAACATTCAGGAAGTAAGCAAATGCCGGGATTATCATTGCCTCTGTGCAGAGGGGAGTTGACCTTGTGCCCCTTTGCTTGTTTATGTAGTACATGGTGGTTGTGTTGCCTGTTCTGACCTGTTGAACGACTCTCATCTGGAACCTGGCCACTGCCATTCCTGAACTGCATCTTAGCAGCTTCAATACCCCTTTTGCAGCCTCGTCCAGGTGAGAAGCCATAGGAGGGGGGGCTGCCCTAGCAATTTGCAATACTGTGGTCCGCATATTTTTTTGATATCTGGCTGAATAGGCCATGTAAGATGCCTGCCTAACAGCCAGAGAAGAACCCCAGTACCTTTTTAGCTATGGAATCTACCTTCCTAGAATCCTTGTCTGGAGGGTGAGAGGCCAGAGGGATGCCAGCTTTGTCACAAGCTGCAGCCTGTACCACACCTTCATGGCTGGGGTACCCAAAGAGGGAATTCAGCCCCAGACTAAGCCGCCCAGTATTTCTTATCCACTTTCTTGGGTGGGATAGAAGTGGGGGTTTGCAGAACTTTCATAGTCTGCTTTCTTACAGACTTATGGAGAGGGAGGAGTAGCCTCTTTGATGGGAGCACATCCATCCTCTCCTTATAATCCTCTTCCTCCTCATCATTCTCCGCAGATTCCTGGGATGGGAGGTCAAGGGATTGAGCCACTTGCTTCATAAAAGCAAGATAGAAGGCAAAATCTTCTGTTCCCTTGTCAGGGGAATCTGGTCTGTGAGGATCAGGGAAAATGTCTAGATCAATAGGGTCTCCAAAATCCTCATCATCTTCATCATCATCAGGCTCATTCCCAAAGTCATTGTCCCCATAAGGATCCTCACCTTGGTCTGTTAAACCAGGAATAACATTTGAACCGGGGAGTTTGTGGAAACTGTTGTTTGTCAACTGGAAACGGGGACTGTAATGACTGAATAATCCTGAACGCATTAGCAATCTCCTCGGCAGAAGGAACCGTGGGTTGTTTCGGTTGCGGTTCCTGGTGCTTTTCTTTCTTCTTTTTCTTGACCGCAATGGCCGGTTCCGCAGCCTTATCTGCGGTTCATTTTTTGAAATAGAGCTATCGCCCCTTTCAGAGTGCAGCTATCCCAGTTCATCCGGTTAGTTTGCAGCTGGGTTAACAGCCTTATCAGCTATTCTTTCCGACAGTCATTTAAAACCGTCTATCCAAGGTGGACTGCGGAAAGTTAGCACAAATCTCACAATCTGTCTGTAAGTAGTCAGACTCCAGACAGAAAAAACAAATTAAGTGTGGATCTGCTTTAGCAAAAAGTTCCCTGCACTTGGTACGGTGTTGGAAAACTGCGGGTCCTGTTCTCTTTTTAGTTTTCTGTGACATAACCCAGGTCACCACACCAAATTAAAATCTTTTTTTTTTTTTCGTTGCGCAAACCAACAGAAAAATCAGGAGTTAGCCCAGAATGAAAACAGAATAAAATACCAGGAGTTACTCCGGTTGAATTCAAATACAAATGAAACCAGGAGTTACCCCGGTTACAACACAAATAACAGAAAAAAACGACTATACCGAGTCGGAACAGAAAATTTAACCTTAATTAAATCAGAAAAATAAACAGGACGGCTGTTGGTTCCCCCTCGGTTGAAGAACCAGGAGGAAAGCGACTACTTAGCCCTACTTGACTAAAATCTAAACAATTACTACTGAATAAACTGAGAAAATAAAGTTGCTTCAAACAATGAAGGAGAGCTCTCCAGAGACGACTTACTGAGGCAAGCGGAGTAAAGAATCTGACAGTTTAGAACTGTTTATCAGGGACAGTGATTTGAAAACCGAACTCGAGCCTAGCATTCCATCATTTGCATAGGTTCCATTAGCCATTTCGTCACCGGGGCAGTCCTATGGTGAGACCATACTGCATAAGTCAGAATACAGTAAGGTTTTCTGGGGTTTGAACACCTCCAATTGGGCTCACGCCTTGACCTCTTTGAAGGAATGAAAGGCCAAAATGGTCAAAATATGGACCTTCACAGAAGAGTACTGCAAGCTAGAGTCCAAGAGGGATAGGAGGTAATCCAAGACCTGCCGCGCTGAACATGAGAAAGGGTACAGGGAGCAAGAAACACACCAACTACTGAAACATTTGCATTTCACCGAATAAGAGTACCTCATAGGGGGCTTATGAGCCACAAGCAGAACATGAAAAACCACAAGGCAGACCCTTAAGCAGGAAATTTCTACATGCTCTGAAGCCAGACATGAAGTTGCATGGACCAATGGACAGGGTACAATAGAAAACATACTTCTGTGACAAGAGTCCTGCTTGTACAGAAAGTGGTACGAAGGGTGCCACCAACAACTGCCAGAACAAAGAGCACCAAAAAAGGTCTTGGCCATAAGGGGGCCATCAGAATTAGTGTCACTTCCTATGCCCGTCACTTGACTAATACCTGTAGAAATAGAGGGATTCGAGGAAACACATACAGAACCCACCACCCTTTCCAGGAAAGAGATAACACCCTTTACCAAAACACTCCAGGCCCTGAAGTGAGTGTGCAAAAAGGTCCAGCTCAGGATGGCCCCAATGGTCAGAGAGGTCCTGAACCTAGGCATCTTGGAGTTACCAAATGGTGCAGAGTACAGGGCTTTGGCTTCATTGGGGACTGGGGGTCCACCTGGAGAGATGAAGGTCTATGCTGGCATGATGGTCTGCATCTGTCCAGGAAGGGAAACACGCTCCTAGGTGACAGGTTTAAAGGCTTCCTTGGCAAGCTTTTAAACTAGCCAAGGGGGGAGGTGCTGATAGGAAAAACAGGAAAGTTCAAGCCTCCCCCCGCAAAGCATGGCAGGTAGTAGGGTGAACACTGAGGTACACAGCTTGACAGAGGGCAGGACAGGAGTAAATGGAAAAATGGACAAGGGCAATAAGAGCAGGGATGGGGTAAAAAAGGATAAAGCCAACATTAAATGGAGGGCAATGAGTACCAATGCCAGTAGTCTGGAAACAAGCTTCCAGAGCTAGTAGCCCTGATGGAAGTGGAACACTTGGATATTGTGGCAGTCACAGAAACATGGTACACAGAGAACCATGACTGGGATGTCAACATACCAGGGTACACAATCTACAGAAGGGACAGGAGGGTAAAAGAGGAGGTGGAGTAGCTCTCTACATAAGGGAAGGGATCAAAGTAACAGAACTAAAAGGTAAAGGGGGAGGACAAGAGGAACTCTGGGTCACATTGGAGACAGGGAATGGCATCACAATCCGCACAGGGGTTGTATACAGACCCCGTCTCAAGGGGAGGAAATGGACAAGAAAATGATAGAGGGCATTCTCAAAATGGCTGGAAAAGGGGAGATACTGTTGATGGGGGACCTGAATAGGCCAGATGTTAACTGGGCAACATGGACTGCAGCCACATCCAAGAGCAGGGTCATTCTCGATGCCCTACAGGGAGCATGCCTTAGACAGCTAGTGGTGGAACCCACTCGGGAGGGAGCAGTATTAGACCTGGTACTCTCAAATGGAGAGAGGATCACAAACTTAGAAGTCAGTAGTCACCTGGGAACAAGCAACCACTGCACGAAAAAATTACTCACCTTAGTAATGTTGTTTCTTCTAATGGAGTCTTGCTATATTATGACTATTGCAGTTTGCCCCAGCCTTAGAACTGCTCCGGAGGTGAAAGAGTTAACTTCCATGCAGAACATGGAGCTTAGAGCGCGAGCTCGGTTCAGAAGCTCTGTTTGGCTGGTTTCAAACCGAAACCGTCAGATCTTTACAAGCAAAAACTCACTAAGGTTCTGTGTGGAAGCTGTAACCTACACTAGCCAACTGGTCACTAATATATTAACACATTTATGCTGGTCCCAACACAAAGACTCAAGTCAGTGGACCAGAAAATTAAGATAAAATAACTAAATAAACACAACACCCAAACATGAAAGAGGGCATCAATAAATGCCAACAGAGGACTACCCACCCCATACCCCAAAGTAGGAGTTCTGAGAGGGGCAGGCTGGGGAGGTCAAATATAGCAAGACTCCATTAGAAGAAACAACATTACTAAGGTGAGTAATTTTTCTTCAAACAACATGAAGTCTTGCTATATTATGACTATTGCAGACTACACAGCAGTACCTCCATGGAGGAGGGACAGAACCTACTTAGGAATAGGATCTTCAGTAATGGTTGTGTTAAACCGAGCATCCCTCCTGGCCTGAATATCCAGGGAGTAATGCTTGGTGAAAGTGTGTACTGTCTTCAAGTAGCTGTCTGACATATCTCCAAGATAGGGATGTCTCTAGCAGCAGCTAGAGATGCAGCTGTACCTCTGGTAGAGTGAGCCCTCAGGCCTGAGGGGGGAACCTTACCCAGCTTTTGATAGCAAAATTGGATACAAGAAACGATCCATCTGGCAATGCATCTCTTAGTGGCAGGTTTCCCTTTCCCAGCCTCACCATAAGTGAGAAACAATTGGAGGGAGTCAAACCTGTGACCCTTGGTACGCTCTATGTAGTAATTTAGGGCCCTCTTAACATCTAAGCTGTGCAGCCTCCTCTCACCAGAGGAGGAATGGTCAGTGAAGAACACTGGAAGTGAAATAGATTGGTTAAGGTGGAAATCTGAAACCACCTTAGGCAAAAACTTCCTGTTAGTCCTGAGGACCACTTTATCCCTGTGAAAGGAAATAAAGTCAGTTTCTACTGATAAAGCCTGTAACTCACTTATACACCTGGCAGAAGTGATGGCTACCAGAAATACAGTTTTCCAAGTCAAATACTTAAGCTCTGCCAAGACAGCGCTCAAAGGGGTTGCATTAGCTGAGCAATGCATACATTAAGATCCCAAGCCAGGGCAGGGTCCCTGAATGGAGGATTGGTGTGAAGCAATCCCTTTAAAAACTTGGAAAATACAGGATGAGCAGAAGAGAAGAGGCTTCCCTGCTGAAATGAAGGCAGAGACAGCAGCCAAGTGCACTTTCAGGGTGGCTGGTCTCAGACCCAAGAATTAAGGTGGACCATGTAGTCCAATACAGTGGGTAGGATCAGCAGATTCTGGGAAACATGCTTCCCAGAACACCATATGGAAAACCTTTTCCACTTGGAGTTATAGGTAGCCCTGGTGGAAGACTTCCTAGCAGCCTTCAGGATTTCGAGAACACTTTGAGAAAGTTGCAAGTCAGCAACTCTAACTGCTCAAGAGCCAAGCCTTGAGGTTGAGGATTTGAGATTCGGATACCAAACTCTCCCCTGAGCACAGGTTAACAGATTGTGGTTCCTGGGGAGACACAGGGGAAGATGGACTGCTAAGAACAGAAGGAGTGGGTACCAGGGTTGCCTGGCCCAGTCTGGAGCAATCAGGATCATTTTGCAGGGCTGAGACCTGATTTTGACTAGCACTTTGAACAGGAGAGGGAAGGGGGGAAAGGCATAAAGAAACTTCCCTTCCCAATCGAGGAGAAAGGCATCCAGGGGACTGGAGCCCAACACTGGGGCCTGCAACAAAACAGTGGAAGTTGATAATTGTCTGGGGCTGCGAAAAGATCTATCTGAGGAGTGCCCCATCTGGCAAACACTATCCCCAGTACTAGGGGATCCAGTGACCATTCGTGATGGCCCTGGGAAATCCTGCTAAGGGCATCTGCCAGGACATTGTCCTTGCCTGGGAGGTGAACTGCTATGAGGGAAGTGTTCAGGGAGTAAGCCAGAGACCACAACTTCATCGCCTCGGTGCACAAGGCCGAAGACCGAGTGCCCCCTTGTTTGTTGATGTACCACATTGTAGTGGTGTTGTCTGTTCTGACCTGTACCACCTTGTTCTGAACAGATGCAGAGAAAACCTGAAGTGCTAGAAAACAGCTCTGAGTTCCAACAGATTGATGTGGAGCAGAGATTCCTGAGGGGACCATAATCCCTGGGTGGAGAGGTCGCCCATGTGAGCTCCCCATCCCAAGAGGGATGCATCCGTAGTAAGGGTCAAGGAAGGGACAGAGGGATGAAAGGCACCCCCGTCTCAGTTTGCTCTGATCCTGCCACCACTGAAGGGCCTGGATCAGGGTTCGAGTCACTGGGATTAACTTGGATAGAGGATCTCTTCTTTGAGACCAGAAAGCTCTCAAATGGAACTGAATGTCCCTCATCTGAAATCTTGCTCCTTGCACCACAGCTGTGGAGGCAGCCATGTGCCCTAGCAGCTGCAGGAATGCCTTGCTGGTCAGAGACCTGCAGAGTGAAGGAGGCGGCCAGGGCCACTAAGGTCCTTACCCTTTCCAAGGAAGGAAGGCTCTGGCCTGCTTTGTATCAGTTCTGCGCCTATAAAGGTGAGTACCTGGACAGGTTCCAAAACTGACTTTGGAAGATTGAGAAGAAATCCCAGAGAGGTAAGCAGCTGCTGGGTAACTAGCAGGTGTGATTTGACCTGGTCTGGAGACTGACCCACAATGAGCCAGTCGTCCATGTAGGGAAAAATGGCAATCTTTTGCCTTCTTAGGTGAGCGACTGCTACTGCCAGACACTTTGTGAACACCCTTGGGGCAGAAGTGAGGCCGAAGGGCATTGCTCTGAACTGATAATGGCCTGAGGGCAGTTCGAATCTGAGGTACTTTCGATGGGAGCTTCTGATAAGAACATGGAAGTAGGCATCTTTGAGGTCCAGGGAGGTCCAGGGAGGCTAGCCAGTCCCCTGGCCTTAGGGAGGGTAAAATCATTCCCAGTGTCACCATTTTGAACTTTGGCTTTGAAAGGTGCTTGTTTAGATATCTTAGATCCAGGATAGGCCGCCACTCTCCTGTCTTTTTTGGGGTAAGGAAGTACCTGGAGTACAGACCCTTGCCCTGGTGAAGGGGAGAAACCTTTTCTACAGCTCTGAGGGCCAGGAGGGTTGAGACTTCTGTTTCCAAAGCAAGAGTCTCTAAAGG
Source organism: Neoceratodus forsteri (assembly GCA_016271365.2). Taxonomy (NCBI): domain Eukaryota; kingdom Metazoa; phylum Chordata; order Ceratodontiformes; family Ceratodontidae; genus Neoceratodus; species Neoceratodus forsteri. Next base: position 1,344,813,760 of record CM028129.1, on the reverse strand, counting down.
GTTTGTAGGTGGAAAAGATCTGGCTCTCATCTTTGGAAATTTCTTGAAGCTGAGAACCAGACCCTGGCTCACTACTTCCAGGACCCACCTGTCTGAAGTTAAAGACTGCCAGTCCTGGACCGAAGTGAGCCAACCTGCCCCCACAGGTGGAGGCCGACACCTGGGCATCCCATCAGGGTGCCTGTTTGGCAGGGGCTTTAGGCTGAGGGGTGGGAGCAGGCCTGCTCGAACCCGTCTGCCTCTCCCTCTGAAGAACCCCCTCTGTACATAGGCCAGAGGAGGGCCTGAGTCTGGTAAAGGCCTGTGAAAGGCCCACCTACCCGGGGCTGCCTCTGAGGGTGGCTTGCCGTTCCTTGGCTTGTGCACTCCTGTAAGTGGTTCTATATTCAGCCATTTTCTTTCATATAATTTCTGTCTGCTCCCCAAACAGAGAATTTCCCACCACAGGAAAATCCATAGCCTTAGACTGGGTATCCTGTGACAAAGTAGTACACCTGAGCAAGGCCAATCTGCTTAAAAGCCACAGATGTAGCCATGACTCTAGAGGATACATCGTTAGAATCCACTGCAGCATGGAATTGCACCTTAGATGCCTCAATACCATCAAGAGCCACCTGCTCCAGCTCCTTTGCAAGCTGGCCAGGGACCTGTTTGGCTAAAGGCCATGACAGTATCCCATCTAGATTTCTGGTATCTTGCAACATAAGCCATATAGTTAGCTTGTCTGAGTCCCAAGGATGCTGCCATGTATTGTTTTTTTGGCCATGGCATCAATCTTCCTGGAATCCTTGCCAGGAGGATGTGAAGCCAGTGGAATATTAGCTTTATCATAGGCTGCAGCCAGAACTACTAACATGACTGCATTGCTGTGAAAGAAAATCTGTATCAGGACCTGACAAAGTGTACCTCTGTCCATCTTTTTATCCACTAGAGGCAGAATTAGGAGCTTTTAAAATTTTTATTGTTTGTTTTCTAAAGATTTATGTAAGGGATGGACAACCTCCTGGACTCTGGGATATCCATCATCTCCACATAGTCAGGCTCCTCTTGCTCATCCAAAGCCTCCTCTAAGGGAAGCTGGAGGTCTCAGCAACTTTTTATAAAACAAAAATGAAGGGACTCAGAAAGCCTAGGGAGACTCACCTGAAGGTCTGTCTGGGGAGATGTCCGGTTCAATGGGCACATCCAGACTTTCAAAGTCACATTCACACTGATCATAATCCTCATCCCCTCCTCTGGTTCATAGAACTCTTCTATATCATAATCCTGAACCACTGAACCGACCGAACTGACCTTTTGCCAGACAGTGGCGGTTCGGAGGAACGGAGACAGGGACTGGACAATCTGTATTGCCCTGGCTATCTCAGCAGCAGTTGGAGAAGGAATTTTGGACTCCAAACCTGCTGATTTTTAGATTTCTTTGCTGGAACTGGCTCCTCAGAGCCAGCTTTCGTTGCCGAGAGTCTCGCCCTGGTCAGAGGCACTCCCTCAGTTCGGTTGGCACCCGAACGGGCTGGCTCCATCCGGGTCAGCGGACTTTTTGACCTCTAGTTCCTGAGCCTGCCTCCTCTTGTCCCAGGGTGGCTGCAGGAAATTTTACAAATCTGGCAGTCTGAATTGGGGTGGTCAAACCCCAGACAATGAGACACATGTAGTGTGTGGTCAGCCTTGGCAAAGGCTTCCCACAGACACTACAGTGTTGAAACCCCAGTGGGCCGTTTTTCTTTTGGGTTTTCAGACATGATGCCAGCCTAACCAACCAACTTGCCCTTTTGATGGCAGTGCCAGGCAAGACACCTTTATCGGTTCCAGACCGTGTCACGGGTCGTGGAAAAAACCGTAATGAAATCCATTTTTTTTAGAACCAATAAGAACCGGGAACCGCACTCTAAAAAGCCTTAAAAGGCTTTAAACTTATATTTAAATACAACTCGATCGGTTCAACCGAACCGATAATACTTTTAAGTTCCACACAGAAAAAACCCTATCTATTACTTACGATTACCATAGACAGAGCCTGAACCGATCGGGTTTTGGTTAAAATAATGAAATCGTGGTTAAAATTAACCGAAATAGCGCTTTAAACCGAAGAAATGAACCGAGCAGCAGGAGGAATCTCCGAGGCGACTGTTCAGTGGTGAGTAAAGAATCTGGAGTTTCGGTTTGAAACCAGCCAAACAGAGCTTCTGAACCGAGCTCGCGCTCTAAGCTCCATGCTCTGCATGGAAGTTAACTCTTTCACCTCCGGAGCAGTTCTAAGGCTGGGGCAAACTGCAATAGTCATAATATAGCAAGACTTCATGTTGTTTGAAAGTGTGCTTCACAATAAACACAACCATGGAGACAAGTCATACAAATACAAGGATACTGGACTTTAGAAGGGCTGACTTTGGCAAAATGGGTGAATACCTGAGGAATGCATTAGCAAATGGCCAGAAAGGAGGGGTGGAAGAACAATGGAGAAAATCAAAACTGCCATCATGGAGGCAACAAGCCTTTGTGTGAAACAAATAAAAAAACAAAAGCGGAATAAAAACCACTATGGCTCTCAAAAGAAGTGTCAGGGAAGGTTAAGGAGAAAAGGCTGCATTCAAAAGTATAAGGAATCACAGACAGAGCATGACAGGGAACTGTATCAATTAAAGCAGAAAGAAGTGGGAAGGCAGTCAGGAAAGCAAAGGCCCAAACCGAGGAAAGGATAGCTAACTCCAGTTAAGAAGGGGGATAAAACCTTTTATAGGTACGTTAGGAACATAGAAAGGTTAAGGAGGGATAGGAAGATTAATAAAGGAGAGGAGGTGGGCAGAGGAGACAGTGAAAAGGCAGAGATAATGAATGAATACTTTTGCTCAGTATTCACAAAAGAAGAAGAGGAGGAGTTACCTAAACCAAACAGTAGAAGCACTGTGGATAGTGGGGTTGATACCAGTCCATTTAAAGAAGAAAGAGTACTGAAAGAACTTCTAAAACTCAAGGTGGACAAAGCAATGGGGCTTGACAGGATTCACCCTAGAATCCTAAAAGAACTAAGGGAGGACCTAGTGACACCACTAACCACACTTTTTAACAAATCATGGGAAGATGGGGTGGTACCTGAGGACTGGAGGAGGGCAGATGTGATTCCCCTTCACAAAAGTGGGAGCAAGGCAGACGCAGGAAACTACAGACCTGTTAGTTTAACCTCAGTGGTGGGAAAATGATGGAATCACTTCTGAAAGAAAGAATTATTGAGTACCTAGAGGCCAGCGGGCACTGGACCCAAAGCAGCATGGATTCACAGCAGGAAGGTCATGTCAGACAAATCTAATCGATTTCTTTGACTGGGTGACCAAAGTAATAGACCAGGGAGGGGCTGTGGATATGGCCTACCTAGACTTTAGCAAGGTATTTGACACAGTCTCGCACAAAAGATTAATAATCAAGTTAGCCAGCCTGGGAGTAGGTCCCAGGGTGGTAGCCTGGGTAGCAAACTGGCTGCACAACAGGACACAGAAGGTAATAGTGAATGGAACACATTCTGAAGAAAGGGGGGTTACTAGTGGAGTACCTCAGGGCTCAGTACTGGGTCCAATCCTCTTTAACGTCTTTATAGGTGACATTGCAGAGGGTCTGGAAGGAAAGGTATGCCTCTTTGTGGATGACACAAAGATCTGTAACAGAGCTGATATACAAGGGGGGGTAGAAAGGATGAGAAGGCACTTGGCAAGGTTGGAGGAATGGTCAGACATATGGCAACTTAGATTCAATGCAAAGAAGTGCAAAGTAATGCACCTGGGAAATAAAAATCCAGGAGAAGAGTACACAATAGCAGGGGAGGTACTAACAACAACAATAATGGAAAGGGATCTGGGTGTAGTCATATCAGATGACCTAAAGGTGGGTATGCAATGTGAGAAGTCAGTAGGGAAAGCCAGGGGGATACTGGGATGCATAGGAAGGGGCATCACAAGTAGAAAAAGGGAAGTGGTTATCCCTCTATACAGACAGTTAGTGAGACCCCATCTGGAGTACTGCGTGCAGTTTTGGAGACCTCATCTATGCAAGGACATAGACAGGATGGAAGCAGTCCAGAGGAGGGCAACTAAAATGGTGCAGGGTCTACATCAGAAACCATATGAAGAGAGAGACTGAGAGAGCTTAATATGTATACCCTTGATGAAAGGAGGGACAGGGGGACATGATAGAAACTTTTAAGTACCTCAAGGGAATCAACAAAGTCCAGGAGGGTAGCATCTTTCAGAAAAAGAGATGTGTAAGAACAAGGGGGCACAATTTAAAGTTAGAGGGGGGACGGCTCAGGGTAATGTGAGGAAATTCTTTTTCACGGAGAGAGTGGTGGACGCATGGAACCGCCTTCCTGGAGAGGTTGTGGGGTCTAAAACAGTGGAGGAATTCAAACATGCATGGGACAGACATAAGGCAATTATAGTGGGGGGTTGCAGGAAATAGGCTGTTGGTTAACTAGAATCTGCAGCTTATCCAGTAGGTAGGTAGGGAAATGGGCAGACTGGGTGGGCCAAGTGGTCCTTATCTGCCGTCAAAGTCTATGTTTCTATGCCCGTCCATGATGTGTCCATGTGACAAGACAGGACTGCCAGGTGGGTCAGTCAAAAAATGGGAATCCAGGAATCAGATCGGAGTGATCCTGCCACCAGCAAAGGGCCCTGAGAAAGGGGTCCATGATCAGAATGGGATTATCCAGGGCATCAAATGTTTGGTCCCATTGAGTATGAGGTATCCACAGAGGGATGTGTATATGAAGGCAGGCCAAGGGAACTGTCACAAAGACAGCTGCCAGTGGGCCTAGAAGTCTTATTAAACATCTGCATATGACCTGGGAGCTGGAGGCAACCAGCATCACTGGGGCTAGAACAGCATTTGCACAGGGCTCCGCAAGGAATGCCCATATAACAGTGATGTCCAAAACCATGCCTTTGAATTGCAGATGCTGGCTCAAGGACTGAACCATTTGGGTTAGCTGACCAAGAGACCCAGTTGATCAAACAACTGGCAAATCTGAAACAACAGTATGGGACTTAGAAGCCAATCGTTCAGATACAGGAATATATATACAGAACACACAGGTGAAGGGCCTTAGAGTTCAACGTTTTTTTGCTGGGGGGGCACTGCATGCAGCGAACTCAAACATAATGGATTCAACTGCCAATACAGAAATACTGGCATATTCACTTAGCATATTGGCATTGACTGAATCAGCCTGCAGGCATGAAAGCTCCCATTTTGAAGTCTTTTGTCAAATAAACTATAACCCACGATAGGGCATGGGTGTACTGGGCATTAATTCACTCCCCAGGTGCATTGTGAGGCACACGTCCAAAAGCCAAGTGCCCACATACCATCCGATAAGTGCACTAATGCTCAATACACTCATACCCTGTAGTGGGTTATTGCACTTAGAAAGTGGGTCATAGTAGTTTGTAAAAAGCTTGAATTGCTTAGAAGCATGAGAAAAATAATGTTAACCTTCCATGCTGGAAAGTAGTTCCAAACAATACAGCCAAATTTTATAAGTTAACATTTGAAACAGTATTTCAGAATTTATTTGATCAACACAATGATTAGTTTTGTTTTTTTATATTATGTACACTTGTGCTCTGTTTGTCTGCATGATTTTCACTGTTGCTTCCCCCCTCGTTCATGGAGCTGAGTCCAGAAGCCAGTTATGCAGCAGAGAAAACTGAGTTGTGAAGGACAGCTGCAGCTGCACCCATTTTCTGACATTGCTATAACATATGTTATAAAAAGTAACTACTTGGACATTGCTGGCATCAGGCACCCCTACATTCTCTCTCTCTCTCTCTCTCTCATCCTCCTCTCATGTCTCTCTTGGGTAACTTTCTACCTGCTACTGTCTGTTATGCCTGTCAGTCGGTGCCTGCCACTCTCTAGTGCTGCGGTCACTCGGGCTATGCGATCTACCGGAAGATTCACTCCAGCTACAAACACTGTTTCTACCATAGCCCTCCAGTTGTCCAGCAGCAGCTGTCCATCTGCCGCTCTGTTGTGCATTTTTTTCTTTTTTTTTTTACTTTTTATTTATGAAAGTTTACATAATATAGTAGAACACCATAAAACATAATGCAGAGATGAGTATGCAGACCCAACTGGCTGTGAGGTAGACAATTATGCGAGCACTTGAAAAAAACAATGTGTCTAGTAAAACTTTTTTTTGTTTAGTTACAGGACTCAACTGGCATATTAATTTTATCAGTTGTACTAAGGCTGTATCTGGGTACAGTGGCTCAGTTTTGTAACAATCTGTGCCTACACTGGGGATTAATGAATAGTCAGGTGATGCCTTTCAACCAATTAGCTTAGATTTTTCCTACCCAATTTAAAAGGAGATTTAACCCTCTTCATCAAAAGCATAATAACAAACAGCACAGGTAACAGATTTAGTCACTGACAGGTGGGCCTGCCCTAAACTGACAGTAGGAACTTAAGGCAATATTCAGAAACTGACAGCCTACCATACAATCATCAGTAAGGGATGTGCATGAAATGTCATGACCATGAACTGATAGGAGCCGGTCAGATCACAAAAATTAGGTTAGCCAGTTATTCATAGCTCCACAGTATCTTCCTGGATAACCAACCAAAAAACTGATAGATAGATAGATAGACAGACAGACAGACAGACAGATATAGACAGACAGACAGATGGACAAAGACAGATAGATAGGATAGAGAGATAGATAGATAGATAGACAGACAGACAGACAGAGGGCTTTTGAAGATATAAACACTGAACTAGAATTAAAACTAAATGCTCTAAACTGTAGGCTGATATCCTGGGCTTCATTTATAGAAACAGAGGGCTGCCAATAGGAATTCAGATGTGATGCAGGCTAGAACGTCTGAGCAAAGTGCTACTCATGTCCCTGTCTTCTGCTTACTTGTTTCCGTTTGACAGGGCAGATTCAGTATCACTTCACAATTCACATCTGAAGAAAGCAGAAGCAGGGCATTTTGCAGGAAGGCTGAGGCCAGTATGTTTCAGTATAAACTACCTCAGCATCATAACCGGACCACACTAAACAGATTATCATGTGATAAGACTGTGCCAGGCCCAGAACAGTGCCCCCTTCTGGCCCTATGATGGGACTTTGGTTCATGTTAAGAAGTGATTTTAGCATGACATGCTTCCAGCCCTTGCCCTGAATTAAGTTTGGGATCCTGAACCTCAAAACAGCATTTCTTGCTAATCAGCACAACAGAAATCTACCTTGGCTGGGCAGTTAGAGAGCCCCCTTTGACGTCATATATAGCTATTTTTTTAATTTATTATTTATGCCCTCCAACTCTCACATATCCTACCTCCTCTCCTCAGGCATCTCATCTCTCCAGCTACCTCTCTTGCATTCCTACTGACCATGAGAATCGTCTGGCCAGATAAGACTATCCTCTCATTACTCCGTAGCTTGACTCCATGATGGGGCCCTGATCGACTCAGCTGCCGAGTAACAACCTCAATAAACAGAGGCAATGAGACAGGGCCCCGGCTGTCAGTAGCTCTGACGTGGGGGGGCATAAGTACCATTCTTTGTCACAGAGCAGATATTTTCTCCATTTCACCTGTCCCACTACCCAATCACTGAATCAGATCACCCATGGTATGATCCCATAGGTGGGGGGGTTGATATCCCCTTGTCACCAACAAAGTCCATGCCATCACTGCTTGTGCAGCAGGTAGACTAGTCTATCCCCCATCCCTGTGCGATGCCTCTGCATTAGGCTATAGACACCAGTGACCCTCAGTGGCAGAGTCAAGACTGGGACTCGCCCCCCTGAGGAAGACAGACCACTCACAAAGCACCAGGGTTCATGCAGGTACAGTACAGCTGAGGTGCTTTCAATGCTGACATTTGGTGATTTTTGTACCACCAGTCTGTGCCACCGAGACAGGCATACACTGCAATCTTTACCACTACCAACAGAATGCAATTTTCACTACTACCAGCAGAGGTCTCACTCTGCAATTACAATTACTTAGCACTTAGGACTGTCATTCAAAGCTCTCACTACTAGATGCTGTTGCTTTACATAGAGACTGCCTGCTGGAGACTGTGGTGCTCCATGGGCTGTTTGGTTTCTAAAAAGGAATAATGAAGTCTCACTGGATACACCCCTCCCTCATTATACCTGCTTGCTCAATAAAATAGTATTTTTTACAGTTTTGATTTGGGTCTTGATGTACATGACAAAATATTACTAGATATGTTCTGAGGCAAATTTATTGATTTATTGATCGTTTTTAGGAACCGGGTAGGCCCACTAGAACAGAACAGTCCCTTTCTAAGGGGCCATATGAAAAAAGTTACATACATCTGGCCAAATTGAGAGGGATTCTCTTTACACAGATATATAGATGTTGCCGGCAGATAAGGGCCTACAGCCCACCTAGTCTGTCCATTTGTGCAACTGTGCTTCTTCAAGCCTTGAGGGCTAGTCTGAATAAACAAGTGGACTGACATACTTTAGTGAGGGGAGAGTTTCACAATGAAGGGGCTAGGGAGGAAAAGAATATCTGACTAATAATAGTTTTCATATTATTTATTTGTTTAAAAGTTGATAAGCACCATGAGCTGAGGCTCGTTTCCAGGTGCGACCCGGGAAGGGGAACAAGTGAGAGAAAAGGCACAAAAGGCATCATAAAAAAAAACAAAAAAAAACTCATAGAACAGAGAAACACGTCCGGGGTCAGGGTTACAAGACCCAGTTACAATATAAAAGCACACACCAACACTGCAACATTATACAGTTTTCAGATGGGGAACTGTCTAAGGGAATCAGGACATAGATCTCAGGCTGCAGGAGCAATACTCTCTAGTCATAGTAGAAGCTAAGCTGGGAGGGGAGCTGAGCTTAAGCACTCAGGCATTGTAATACATACTTCAGGCGGCCATCTAGGTTAGGTCATTTTAGCTCTGTAAAAACCTGACAATGATGGTCGCTTTTATGAGTACCAGTTGCAAAACGCCATATTATATTATGTAATACCCTCAGCCTGGGAATCTCAGTCTCCTTTACTGACAGCAGGTCAGCGGACCTGGAGGTGAGAGAGGAGAGAACACCAATATTTGCAATAGCCAGGCAGTGGCCCTTTTGTAGGTACTGTAAGTACAAAGTCTAAATAAAGTCCAAACATTTGGTTTCGGATTTTTGAGATAGAACAAATACGAACTTTATAGGTCAAATCAGGGACCGAATGCAGACCTAAATATTTAAAGGTATTAACAGCTTCAAGAGGGGATCCGCACAAGTGTTGACCCTGAACAGTTCATGATTACAGTGGACTTTCTGCTTTCATTTCTTTTTTTTTTTATTTGGTTTCAAACAGCAAGGCCTTAGTTTTTATGTTCACACTTGTGCTTGTGCAAAGTGAACATGCTGGTATGATAGTGGACCTTGAGAAGTATGTCAGTGTCGATCTAATGCAGGGCACTCTGCAAGGGGCTTGACAGTGTCAGACTAATCATCAGCCAGACTGATCATGACATTCTTCTGGGCTTGCTGGGTGGAAGCTTCATGTAGCTCAAAGAAAAGAGCCACCTGAATCATAGGGCGATTCTTTGCTTTGATCTGCATAATGCTACCCAGCAAACAGAGCTAATCAGTGTCATGATCAGTCTGCTGTGGTCCTCCCCCACAACGTAAGACAATCCATCCCACCCTCTGTCAAGTATTCCTCCCACCTCCCACTGCTTCCCCCTTCATTATAAATTTTCCAGCACTGGGATGACCAATCCCTGATGCCAGCTAGTACCGCCCACCCTGCCTGTTTTCACTGTTCGACACTGGGGAGCCCACCCCTGGTGCCACCAAACATATCACTGACACTGGGATGCCCAATCCCCAGTGTTGGTACCTGAAATAAAGAAAAAACATCCCTTGTTGTCTTTTTTTTTTTTTTAATTCCTGTAATCCCACCCTCTATCAAGTATCCCTCCCACCTCCCCGTTGCTTCCTGTGCCCATAGAGGTTAAACCAACACCGGGGTGCCCAATCCTCAGTGCTGGTACCTGAAATAAAGAAAGTCATCCCTCACAGTCTTTTTTTATTTATATACACTCTGTAAAAAAGAAAATGGTCCACTGATGTCTGTTGCCACTGCTATCTCCCCTGCCACCATTATCCTCCCACCACGCGACCTCTCCCACTCAGCATCCACCACCCCACATCCTCCCTCACCCTTTACTTACCTACCCGGGGTCCAATGCCATAATCCTCTCTGGACGGGAGACACATCTTTATTCTTCAGCACCAAACTGGGAACTGAGGAAAATAAAGTATGCAGTTCAATGTATTTCAGTGAGTTTCAAACTTGTGCTCATAACTTGGTCAGTTTTTAATAGTTTCCCCCCAACATTTTAACATGGCCTTTTTGGGACCCCACCTCGTGAACAAGGGCAGTGGAATCCTTCAAATCCAGCCTGAAAGGTGATTTTGCAGTCACTCTGTGAAATCACCTTTTGGGTAGGATCTGAAAATGTTCACCTGTCAGGTTCATGAGGTAGGGTCATAGGAAGACTATGTTGAAAATTTGGGGTCAAAATATTAAAAAACAACAAAATTATGAAGGCATGTTGACATTTTTCAACACTTGCTCATAACTTTGATCATTCTCAATAGTTTGGCCACAAATTTTAAACAAAGCCATTTTTTCACACCACTTCATGAACAAGACCAGTGTCATTTTTCAAATCCAGGCCAAAATGTGTTTTTGCACTTGTGGTGCAAAAGAAAAAATTACTCACCTTAGTAATGTTGTTTCTTCTAATGGAGTCTTGTTGTATTCTGACTATTGCAGTTAGGTCCTGCCTTTCAACTGCCCTGGAGAACAAAAAGTTAACTTTCCAAGGCCAGCATGGAACGTTCAGCGCGAGCTTGGTTGAAGCCCCTGTCTGCTGTTGTTTAAACTCCAACCATCAGATCTTTACAAGCAATACTCACTAGAAGTTCTGTGTGGAAACTGTAAAACTCACACTAGCCAACTGGCAACTAAATTTATTAAAAAAGGTTCTTTTGGTTTCAAAGCAAAGACTCAAGTCAGGAAAGCCCAAAAAAAAACAAAACACAAGACACACCCAAAATAAAGGAGGGTGAAAAAGGGGCACCTCTAGGGTGCCAACACTGCTCCTGCCCACCCACATCCCAAAAAACAGGTTCTGAGAGGGGAGGCAGGGGGGAGTTAAGAATACAGCAAGACTCCATTAGAAGAAACAACATTACTAAGGTGAGCAATTTTTTCTTCAAACTACATGAAGTCTTGCTGTATTCTGACTATTGCAGACTACCAAGCAGTACCTCCATGGAGGAGGGACAGAACCTACTTTGGGAATAGGCTCTGAAGCACAGCTGTGCCAAACCGAGCATCACTCCTAGCCTGGATATCCAGAGAGTAATGCTTGGTGAATGTATGGACTGTTTTCCAGGTGACTGCTGACAAATTTCTAAGATAGGAATATCCCTGGCAGCAGCCAGGGAAGCAGCTGTACCTCTAGTAGAATGAGCCCTCAGGCCTGAGAGTGGGGTTCTACCCAGTTTTTCATAGCAGAATTGTATACAAGAGACAATCCACCTGGCAACAGATCTCTTAGTAGCAGGTTTGCCCTTACCGATCTCTCCATATGTGAGGAACAACTGGAGGGACTCAAACCTGTGACCCTTGGTGCACTCTATGTAGTAGCTGATGGCCCTTTTAACATCCAAGCTGTGCAGCCTCCTCTCTCCAGAGCAGGAATGGTCAGTGAAGAAAACAGGGAGAGACACAGACTGATTAAGGTGGAAATCTGAAACCACCTTAGGCAAAAACTTCCTGTTAGTTCTTAGGACCACTTTATCTCTAGGGAAAGAGATAAAATCAGGCTCCACTGACAGGGCTTGCAATTCACTGATCGCCTGGCAGAGGTAATGGCTACCAAAAGCACAGTTTTCAAGTCAAGTACTTAGCTCTGCAGAGGACAAAGGCTCAAAGGGTGGTTGCATAAGCTGAGCAATGAAAACATTAAGGTCCCAAGCAGGAGCAGGGTCCCTAAAGGGGATGAGGCAGCAATCCCTTGAAGAACTTACAAAACACAGGATGGGCTGACAGAGGAGAGGGCTTGCCTACTGACAAGAAGGCAGAAACAGCTGCCAGATGCACTTTAAGTGTAGCTGGCCTAAGTCCTAAGCCATTAAGATGAACCATATAGTCCAGGACTGTAGGCAACCCAGCAGATTCTGGAGAAATATGCTTATTAGAGCACCAAATAGTGAACCTTTTCCATTTGGAGTTGTAAGTCTTTCTGGTGGAAGGCTTTTGAGAAGCCTTAAGGATATCCAGAACCCCTTGAGAAAGATGCAGATCAGCAACTCTAACTCTTCAAGAGCCATGCCTTGAGATTGAGAGATTTGAGGTTCGGATACCAACTCCTCCCCTGAGAGGATGTCAACAGGTTGTAATTCCTGGGAAGAGACAGGGGAAGGTGGACTGCTAAGCACAGCAACAGTGGGTACCAGGGCTGTCTGGCCCAGTCTGGAGCAATCAGAATCACTTTGCATGGTTGAGACCTGATCTTGACTAACACTTTGAACAGAAGAGGGAAGGGGGGAAAAGCATACAGAAATGTCCCTTCCCAATTCAGAATCAGAGCATCCAGGGGGACTGAGCCCAAGACTGGGGGTCTGCAACAAAAGAGAGGAAGTTGGTGATTGTCTGGGGCTGCAAAAAGATCTATCTGTGGAGTGCCTCATCTCGAGAAAATCACTTTCAAAACTAGGGGATCTAGGGTCCATTCGTGATGGCCCTGGGATATCCTGCTGAGAGCATCTGCTAGGATACTGTCCTTCCTTGGGAGGTGAACTGCTATCAGAGAGGTTTGCAGGGAATAGGCCAGGGACTACAACTTCATTGCTTCTGTGCACAAGGCGGTAGACCGAGTGCCTCCTTGCTTGTTGATGTACCACATTGTGGTGGTATTGTCTGTTCTGATCTGGGCCACCTTGTTCTGTACAGATTTGGAAAAGGCTTGCAGTGCCAGAAACACTGCTCTGAGTTCCAAGAGATTGATGTGAAGCAGAGATTCTTGAGATGACAACAGCCCTTGAGTGGTAAGATCCCCCAGGTGGGCTCCCCAGCCCTGCAGGGAGGCATCTGTGGTGAGTATCACTGAATGAGACTGAGTGACAAAAGGAACTCCCTGTCTCAAATTGTCCTGATCCTGCCACCATTGCAAAGCCTGGATCAGAGTTTGAGTCACTGGGACTAGTTTGGTAAGGGAATCCTTTCTTTGGGACCAGAAGGCTCTTAAGTGGAACTGAATGTCCCTCATCTGAAATCTTGCCCCCTGGACCACTGCTGTAGAGGCTGCCATGTGGCCCAGGAGCTGCAGGAAATGCCTTGCTGGTCGAGATACCTGAAGGGTGAATGAAGAGGCCAGTTCCATAAGGGACCTTGCCCTGTCCAGGGGAAGGAAGGCTCTGCCCTTATTGCATCCAGCTCCGCCACCTATAAAGGTGAGGAGCTGTACTGGCTCGAGAACTGACTTTGGAAGATTGAGGAGGAATCCTAAGGAAGTGAGCACTTGCTGAGTTATTTGCAGATGTGACTTGACTTGGTCTGGAGACTGACCCACTATGAGCCAGTCGTCCAAGTATGGAAAGATGGAGATCTTTTTTCTCCTTAAGAAAGCAACCACTACTGCCAGGCACTTTGTGAACACCCTTGGGGCTGATGTTAGCCACAAAGGGCATTGTTTGAATTGATAGTGGCCTGAGGGCAACTCGAACCTGAGGTACTTTCTGTGGGAGCACCTGATGGGAATGTGAAAATAGGCATCTTTGAGGTCCAGGGAAGCTAGCCAGTCCCCTAGCCTTAGAGAGGGCAGAATTATTCCCAGAGTCACCATTTTGAACTTTGGTTTTAAAAGGTGCTTGTTCAGGTATCTTAGATCCAGGATGGGCCGCCATTCTTCTGTTTTTTGGGGGGTTAGGAAGTACCTGGAGTACAATCCTTTGCCCTTGTGTAGGGTAGGAACCCTTTCTATGGCTCTGAGAGCCAGGAGAGCAGAAACCTCTGCCTCTAGGGCAAGGGTCTCTGATGGATTTGCAGGTGGAAAGGATCTGGTTCTCATCTTGGTAAATTTTTTGAAGCTGAGAACCAGTCCCTGGCTTACTACTTCCAGGACTCACTTGTCTGCTGTGAGAGACTTCCAGTCCTGGACAAAGTAAGCCAGCCTGCCCCTACAGGTATTGGAGAATCAGCCCGGACAGACCCAGCAGGGTGTCTGCTTCACAGGGGCTTTAGGCTGAGGGGTGGAAGCAGACCTGCTCCTTCCCCATCTGCCTCTCCCTCTGAAGAACCCCCTCTGAGCACAAGTAGAAGAGGAGGCCTGGGCTTGGTAAAAAGGCCTTTGAAAGGGCCTTCCCCTGCCCCCCCCGGAATGCTGTCTCTGAGGAGTGGCTTGCCTTTCTTTGGCCTGAGCACTCCTGTAGGTGGTCCTCTTTTAACCGGAGCCGACTCCTCAGAATTGGCTCTCCTCTTGCCCGAAGAAGTTTTGCCCTGGTCAGAGGGCACTCCTTCTGGTTCGGTCGGAACCGAACCGGGCTGGCCATCTGGGTCAGTGGACTTCTCGGCCTCCCTTTCCCTCAGTCTACCTACTCTCTTATCCAGGGTAGCTTTGGGAAAACTTTTACAAATTTGGCAGTCTGAATTGAGGTGGTCAAACCCCAGACAATATACACAGGTGGTGTGGGGATCAGCCTTGGCAAAGGCTTCCCCACACACACTGTAGTGTTGAAACCCAGTGGGCCGGTTTTTTTTCTTGGGTTTCTCAGACATGGCCAATCCTATCAAAAACGTACCTTTTTTGGCAATCCGCCAGGCAAGACACCCCTATTGGTTCCTGACCGTGTTATGGGTCTTGGAAAAAAACGTAATTAAACCCGTTTTTTTTTAGAACCGATACGTACCGGTTACCACACTCTAATAAATTCAAAACTTTTTAAGACCAATCTGATCGGTTCAAACAGAACTGATCCCAAATTTACAAGTTCCACACAGAAATTAAATGTAAAACCTATCTAGTACTCACGGTACCACAGACAGAGACTTAAACTGACAGATTCTGTAGCAGAAATTTGGTAGAAACCGAGCGAAAAAACAACACTTTAACCGACTTTTTTGAACCGAGCAAAGGAGAAATCTCTGGAGCGACTGTTCAGTGAGGTGGAGAAAAGAATCTGATGGTTGGAGTTTAAACAACAGCAGACAGGGACTTCAACTGAGCTTGCGCTAAACGTTCCATGCTGGCCATGGAAAGTTAACTCTTTGTTCTCCGGAGCAGTTGAAAGGCGGGACCTAACTGTAATAGTCAGAATACAGCAAGACTTCATGTTGTTTGAATGACGTTTTGGCCAGTACTTTTTAAATCGCACCTGTCGTGTTCAGAAGGAAGGGGTCATAAACAGACTAGGCTGAAACTTTTGGGTCAAAATGTGAAAAAATGACCAAGTTATAAAGAGACACTGAAGTGTTCCAACATTTGCTCGTAACTTTATTTTTGCAGATTTTGGCCCCTAGTGTTCAATATATGCCTTGTGTTACCCCACCTTCTGAACACGACAAGTATCATTTTTCAAATCCATTCCAAAACACATTTTCGCAGTTGCACTGCAAAATCACCTTTTGAATGGATTTAAAAAATGTCACCTGTTTTGATCATAATGTCAGGTCATAAAAATACTGTTGGAAATTTGGGGTCAAAATGTGAGAGTCTGCCGGCCTGTCGGCACAGCGGTAGCGTTACCACCCACAACACCGGCAACCCAGGTTCGGGAATGAGCCTAGGCTCCGGCTGGGGGCAGGAGGTCTAAGTGTCCCACAGGACGCTTTCCTCTTCTGGGTGAGGAGGGCTGTCACATGGCCCCATTATCGCCACCTGAGAATGCACAGGCAGCAGCACAGGACTCACGGTGTTGGGAGGGAAGGACGCCATTAAGCACTTGGCTGAGACATGTGCCGGCATGTCTACAGCCTGGACTTACATCCTTTGTGCTGGTGTCCTCAGAGATTAGGTTTCAGGGAAAAAGCAACCTTAAAAAAAGGTAAGAAACCTCCACTGCCACACAGCATGATCCCTGACAGCTGGAGGCAGGACAGAGCATGGATGGTTGATATAATCGCCACTGAGCCCTGCCAGCACTGGGAGAAAAAAACATGTTTAAAAAAACCAAATGTGGGAGCCCACTGAAAATTAGATATTGCCTCTCAGCCAGCCTGTCTTTGGTAAATACGATCTAAAAATGTATAAAAGCAGGACACCACTGAAAAGGAGATACTGCATCCCATGTGATCTATCCTGGGTAAATATTTAGTAAAAATATGTAGTCCAGAACAGCAAAGCCCTCACTGATTTGTGCATCTATGCTACTTTATTCTGGGAAAAATACACTGTAAAAGCTAGACCCCACTGAAACTGTAACTTGCCTTTCAGCTGGGTTATCCTGGGTAAATACATTATAACAAGCATTTGTCAATGCTGAATGTTGGCTTGCTGGCATTGGCATTGGTAGTGCAGGAGTTAGACAGATGCATCATAGGAATGGCAGTGATGTATTGAACTGATGCCAACCCACCCCCACCCTGCAGAGAGTGACAAGCATTAGGGTGTCCCTTTGGGTGTTTGGTAGTGCAGTGTGGGAAAACATGTCAGGCAGGATGTGAGAAATGACAGCTGCACAGTTCATAAGGAGATGTAAAAAAATGCCAGTGTTGAAAATGTGGCATGTAAATATACCAAATTTGCGAAGCTGCTAGGGTGTGTGGGAAATATGCAATTCACGCTTGCAACACTGCCATTTTATGGGCGTTCGGCACCAAATTTTCAACATAGGCATTTTAGCACCTCTGCTCATGTACAGTGTCACTGTTATTTCCTCAAAGTGTCCCAAGAAGTGATTTCGCACAGCGACCACGCTATTCGGCGCCGGAAGTGCAAAACACATTTTGGGCACGATATGTCAAATGACAGCTGTACTGTTCATCAAGAGGTGTAGAAAAATGGCAATGGTGAAAATCCAGACTGAAAATATCACAATGTGACGACGGTACGAAAGGCGCGGTAATCTGCCAACGATGCTCGTAAACACAGTTATTTTATGGAGTATCATCACCAAATTTTCAACATAGGCATTTTAGGTCCTCTGCTCATGAACTGTGTCACTGTCATTTTCATAATCTGGCTCAAACACTGATTTCCCACAGCAACTGCGCTATTGTGTGCGGAAGTGCGAAACACATTTTGGGCAGGGTGTGGAAAATGACAGCTGTACTGTTCACAAGGAGGTGTACAAAAATGACAATGCTGAAAATCTGGCAGTAAAATATTGTGAATCTCGAGATTACGAGTCTGCATAGCAACTGCGCAATGCACTGCACATAAACCAGAGCATTTGTGATTTTTCCACCAAATTTGGAACTTAGGCTTTTTAAGAGGGCACCTCATGAACACCGCCACTGTCATTTCGTTAATGGGCCCCAAAAGGTGATTTCGCGCAGTGACTGCGAAATCAACTTTCAAGGCCGATAAACGCCATGACAGTGACAAAATTCATGAGGAGGGGCCCCAAAAAACCCATGTTGAAAATTTGGTGCAAAAATTCCAAAAAATGCCTGAGATATGCAACAAAGTTGAAAAAACCCTATCTAGCCCATTATACAGCTTACCAGCATTTCCTCAGTTCGCGGTCAGCTTTGAAGAGTGCAGACGTGTTCCCGGTCCACCGAAGATCGTCGCGCCGGAGTCCGGAGGTAAGTATGGGGTGAGGGGGGTGTGGGGAGGCAGGGTGCACAGTGGGTGGGTGCAGGTTGTGGGAGGGGGCAGGGAGAAGTGCCGTGGGACCGTTTTTAATTTGCAGGTAAAAAAAAAAAAAAAAGATGACGCGGGATGTTTGCCATGCTGGGGTGGGCTCCCAGCATGGCAGAAGGATGGCTGGGCGTGGAGCCGACAGGGGATTGGGAACCCCCGTCGGCCATGGGATCAGTTGCCACGCTGTGGTGGGCTCCCAGCATGGCACCCTGTACTGGGGGGGACAGTGGAGCCGACGGGGGATTGGGCACCCCGTCGGGCATGGCATCAGTTGCCACGCTGGGGTGAGCTCCCAGTGTGGCACTCTGTACTGGGGGGGGAGCGGCCGCCGTAAAGTGGACATAACTTGTAAACAAAGTGCAGCTGCATGAGCGAGGCTTGTCTCTGATTGCAGCGGCACTTTGTTTTGAAGTTTTGTCCACTTTACATAATGTTGGTGTCAGCTCTAGCATGCTGGCTTTTTGGGGAATGAGGGACGCACCTACTGATGCGTGCCCTGCATTCGCCCAACAGCAGCCGCGCCCCCAAAGCTGCACTCTCCCAATATGTTGACTGCGCGCAAGCCAACACAAAAATGGGTAAAAACAGGGCTATATCAAAAAAGAAATACTGTATCTCGACTGTGCTATCATGGGTAAATACAGAGTAAAAACTGGTAAAAGCAGAATCCCACTGAAAACAAGACAGCATTTCTGCTGTGCTATCCTGGGTAAATATAGTACAAACATGTGTCAAAGCAGGGCCTCGATGACAATGAGATACTGCATTTCACCTGGGTTATCCTGGGTAAATATACTGAAAAACTGGGTAAAAATAGGACCCTACAGCAGAACCCCACTGAAAAGATGCAGCATCTAAAATTATCTATTCTAGAAAAATACATTATAAAAGCAGGACCCTGCAAAAAAATGAGATATTGCATCTCACCTCTACTATCCTGGGTAAATGCAGTATAAAACTGTGTGAAATCAGGACCCCATTGCTAATGGCATATTACATCTCATCTGGTCTATCTTGGGCAAATATATGGTAAAAATGTGTACAAGCAAGACCCAGTATAACAGCAATGCAAGCAGTGAACATTCAGCTTTAATGACTCAAGACAAGTTAATTGTTTGGGAACCATTCTTGTAGTTGTGCAAAATAATTTCTAACAAGGTTGTAGATGGAATGAATTTCACCAGCACTGCGATAGTACTGCATCATCAGCGTAGAGCAGGACATCCCTCCACCACCAAGTTTTTAAACAGGTTATTTATAAAGAGGAAGAGCAGTAAAGGGCCTAGGATAAAACATGAAGGGACACCTTCTAAGATATTTCTTGGGGAAATTAGGACACCCTTTAATTTAACCCATCGCTTCTGGTCTCCCATATAGTTGCTGAACCAGTATGGCTATCGATCTTTAAATTTAACTATTTGTGCAGCAGTAGGGTGTGGTCTTAAAAATCAAGGATCCTCGTGACATCCACCAAAACTATGCCTGTAATCTGACTCACATCCATGGCAAAGGAAATGGCACTGGTAAACCTAATGGGCTGAGTCAGTGCCATGGTGCTTTCAAAAGTCATGCTGAGGACTGTGAGAAGATTACAGAACTCAGTATACTGTAACACTTGAGCAAGACCTAACTTTTCTTGTATCTTACCAACAGTGCTAAATATGGAGACACGTCTACAGTTATCCACTAAATTGTCTGATGCACTTTTACGGACTGGCATAACAAATGTCAATTTCCATTTATCTGGTATTGTGCCCTGAATTAAAGACATACTGCAGAGTTTTTGTTGGGGGGCTGCATTGACAGAGGCTGCCAACTTGAGCAGTTTGGGGCAAATTCCACCATAAACTATTGGATTTTCAGGTTTACTTAGCTGGTACAATACTTCTTTATATGGTACCAGTCTGAGGTGGAATTTTGGTTGGACATCCCTACGCATAGCAGATGCATGAGAACAGCAGGAATGATTATAACATTGACGAGCAGATTTGTATTTATGCAGGTCAGTAAAGGACTGGTTAAAGGCATTAGCAATCTGATGTGGGTCAGAGAGGTGCTTGCCTCCATCTACAATATCAGACTTTGCAGGCCTTAAAGTAGCAAATTTATTTGAGACCAGAACTTGCTAGGATCTTCAAGGTTATCATTCTATGGCATTTTTTTACAAACTTAGCTTTCACCTTTTCAAGTTCCATTTTACAAGTATTCCTCAGATGCTTATAGGTCAGCCAGTCTTCATGAAGCCCATTATTTGTCTCTATTTTTCATTACGTTACGTTACATTGGTCTTTCCTTATTTGGAAGAATTATCTCTAATTCGTCTATTAATATCATAGACGTGTTTATTAACCTGCATTGAATTGTTAGAGCAAAAACTTTAGTGCCTGATTCATGTTATCACATAAAGTTATGGATGTCCAGTTGATAGCTGTAGGCAACGTCAGCAAGGAAATTGGTCACAATCAGTTTAGACTAAGTAATCTAGCGTTTGACTGATTTTAGGTGTTTCTTTAACTAAGCACAAAGGATTAGAGAGTAGTCACTGATGGCATTAGCAAACAGTCCAACAGCAATTCAGCTTTACTTACCAAGATCTAATCAAGTGGAGTATGACTGCCAAACTTATTATTCATACAAGTTGGCTCAACAATATTATGGCTTAGATTTAGGGTACTAAGATCAAATTGAATATCTCTGCCCAGACCATCAGATCAGTTTATATTAAAGTCACCCTGAATCAGTAGTTCCCCATTGTAGAACTTGGCAGGATGTTTAGGAAGTCAGACAAACCAACCATAACCTTTTAAACAGAGGGCTGTAAATATAATAAATAGATAAGGGTCCCCCCAGAAGTAACAGTGCCATAATGCATTCTCTGCAGGATTTAGCTGACGGGGAGTAGAATGCTGTCTTGCCTGGAAGCTATTTTTAATATACAGAAGCACACTCCCACAGTCTTTCCTGAAAATAGAGTAGTATGGAACGTTAACTTCATGTAATGCAACAGAGAGTTTTAGCCATGATTCAGATATGGTTAGGATATCTGGGGATTAGGCATCAATCCAGTCTCGCAGCTTATACATTTTAGTTCTAAGGCTATTTATATTCATACGGACCACTTATAATCCTTTAGTTTCAGCCCAGGAAGGCTCACAGGGTGCTTTCATGAAAAATCTTGGCATTTCTGTGCCTGTGTTTGTTTCCACATGCCTAGAGCACAGCACTTTTCCATTAGCACGAGTCTATTCCGGATGTTTCTTGTAACTCCTGTGTGGGAGTTGCAAGCACACTGGATCAGAAATCCAAGTGCATACACTAGGCATCCTTTCTTTCTACTAGGCCATGCACCATGACAAGTGATGATGTAAAGGAATTAGGAGCAGGAGAGATTTGTAGAACATGACATACTGAATATGACATATGGGGCACTGGGATGGGGGGCAGGCTAACCAGAGATATAGCACAGAGGTGGTCTGTACATCTAGGTACCATCAACAGTAATAGGCCCCAAGGGTACCTCTGTTACCCATTATCCATGTGGTGGCAGACAGTTAGACTAACTGATGCCTATGTTGATTGCTTTTAATATGTAAAATTATAAGGTATAATATAGTGCACTCTACTGCTACGCCCTGCTAGGATACAGCAGGACACAGGCACAGATGTAACACGTGCAGATTTGAGTTGGGTACTTATACCGAGTATCTTTGTTGTGATCTGCATTTCAGTATTAGGGCCCTTGCATAGTACAGTGGTATGGTGGTGTTATGAACCAATACTATGTTTGGTGCGTCCTTCAGCTGAGAGAAGTACCAGAAGTACTACCCATATAGTATAATGGCAGGTACAGGGCTCACACACATGGGCCAGCATGACCAGATGACTGCTGCCTCCACAGCTGATGTTCACAGCGTGACAGCCTTATGCTCCTGTCCTTGCAGTCCAGCCCACGGCAGAGGGGACTGTTTTCAGAGGTGGTCAAATAACAATTCTGGCACCCAGTGGTCATGTTATTAGGTCTTCACAGTGGTTTCTCAGGGGGTTGCAGCAATTGATGGTGGGGAGGTGGATAGAAAGAGCTGGCACTTACCCTCATAACCCCTACTTCAGTGTCGTAGGTCTGGTAGAAGTGGTACTGGTCACCACCATGGGGTGATGTTTCCTCTGCTTGAACTTGTCACACTTCAAGGAATCCCACCTCTGGTGCCCAACTGGTGGGTGGAGGTCACATGATCAGGTCCTCCCTGTGTTTCTCTGGTTTCTGCAGGTTGGGGGGGGGGAATGGTGGCAGGGAGAAGGAGCAAAACAGCTGCTGCCAACCCTTCATGACCCCTGCTTCAGTGTCCTAGGTCTGGTGGTAGTGGCACTGATCACCACAAGTGGGATACCTTTTTCCTCTGTGCTTCAGCCTGGCACTCTTCCTGGAATCCCACCTCTAATAACAGACAGCCAGAGGTATGTGATTGGGTCCTCATAGTGGTTTCCTGTTTTTTTTTTTTTTGGGAGGGGGTCAGTTACAGGGAGGGGAGGATGAGCAAAAGAGCTATCTTCCTTCCTCCACAACCCATGCTCCAGTGCCCTGGGTCTTGTAGAAGTTACGACAGTTTAAGAGCAACCAAACATATACGCTTACTCAGCAGATTAACCTGATGCACTATCAAGCAGTTCATGTCAGGTCACACAGCATGAAAAACTGTTATGTAATTTGCTGGTGCAGAACGGCAGCTACATTCACCCCCCAAAGGTGGCTGCACTTTAGTGACTATTTATGGGTTGAGTTATGTGTTGACTGTACTCACTGACTGTCATTTATCAAATATATTGATATTATTCGCTTTATGCTAGTCTTCTTCTATTCTCTTGTGAGTATTTAATTTATACTCTGCCCTTGCTTTTCAAATCAAACATCATAGCTAGTCCCAGTGTTGAATGGTAACAAGGTAAATGGAAACGGAGTTGGTTCAGTGGAAGTGGGTCAGGAGACAAAGTCCACCTCGTGTGCTGCCTGGGCTGTGCTATGTACACTGTGTTGCCACTAGAGGATGGGGTGGAATAAATGTGCAGCCTCTACAGGGTGAGCAATGCTCTCAGAAGCACACTGCCAGGCTTGAGTGGTGGTTGGAGGTGTCACAAACGTGGAGGCAACTGACAACGATGGAGGAGACAAAACTAACAAATTGAGCACTAGGCTGGGGAGGGGTTGGTTAGTAGGGACAGGTAGGATAGGTTGGAGGGTGGCAAGAACTGTGATCTAATGGTAAGGTGGAGATGGACTGGAGTAGGGAACAGAGACAGAAGGCATGGATATAAGGGAGAACCACTGCCAGTGGACCAGCAAAAGGTATCTGGATCTGGATCTGGCTGGCTAGGTTAGGGGTGGTCAACAGGGGACTGGCGCTGTTGGGGACAGTCTGAGTACCAGGACACCCAACCTACCAGGGAGGAAGGAACAGGCTGGTGGAAGGGTAAGAAGGTAGCTGTCATTGGGAACTCCACAGTAAGGGCAATGGGTGAGGTGGAGGAGGAATTGCTGAATCAGGATGTAGCTGAGGCGAGGTGACTTGCCAGCCTGGGGTGCGGGACAAATGAGTGCTACCCAGGTCCAAGAGAAGCATCTGTGGCAGGGCGGGGGTAACTGTCATCTGTACCGGCAGGAATGATATAGGAAGCACAAATCTCAAGGACACAAGGAAGTAATTCAAGGAAGAAAGCCTGCTCCTGCAGGGAAAGGTATCCAAGGTGAAATTTTTGATATCTTTCTGGTCCTGGAACTAGCGAGGAGTGTTAGTGGACCATTAGGTAGGTTAATGTTTGGCTAAGGGTCTGGCACAAAAAGGAGGGCATTCTTTTTCTGGACAACTGGAGGACCTTCTGGGTCAAGGGATGCCTGTATGCCCAGGACAGACTGCACCTGCACTATATGGGGGTGGGTTTCTGGCCAGGTAAATGGACAGGGAGTTATATAAATTAGAAGACAGAGGAGCGGGGTGGTACAGGGGATTATGAAGGGCAGGAGGCAGATGCAAAGGGAAGGAAATCAGGAGAGGAGTCCCAAAGATAAGAGAGAAAGCACTGAGGGCAGCTATCCTTACTTACATGCAGGCCAATATAAGGAGCACACCCAGCAAAATGGGTGAGCTTGATGGTCTTGTACACTTCAAGGGCCAGGACTTAGCGGCAATCACAGAGACCTGGATGCAGAAGAAAATGAATGGAACACCAGCATAGAGGGATACAGACTATTCTGACAGGAAAGACCTGACAGGATAGGAGGTGCGGTGACTCTTTGTAAGGGAGGAAGCCAGTGTGCAGTACAAGAAGGACATCAGGGGACAAACAGTATCACAGAGTCAATTGGGGCCAATGTAGGGGTAAAGCAGGGTGTGTGTGTATATGTGTGTGTGTGTGTGTGTGTGTGTGTGTGTGTGTACACAATGTCATCCCCTCAATTCCGTATGGATTTCTTAACAATTTGCTTGTGTTAAGCTACTTACTAAAGGTAAAACTACAAAAGGGGCCACATATTAGGGTGGAGAAACAGCTTCACTGATACTGAATAAGGTTGCTAATGTCTGACAGGCAGATTGTTCAGCTGCTCCTCTGAGACAATAAAAAAGTGCTGGTGAGCTCATCCCTTATTTGCATATGAGTGGGCAGCTTAACTTCTTTACTTTGTGGAGGAGCAATTCCTGAACCTGTAAAAACTGGAGGGGATTGGATGTCACTGAGAAACAAGCTAGTTGCTGATGCTTTGGTGATGTCATGTCTCAGCTCTGTGGCATCATATAAGTCAAAGTATGCTTTATCTGGCATGCCCATACACTAGATAACTAGTCTGGCCTGGGATACAGACAATGATGTGTAACATAGGTGGATACAGACAGTGATTTGTAACATAGGTGGATACAGACAGCGATGTGTAACATAGGTGGATACAGACAGTGATGTGTAACATAGGTGGATACAGACAGTGATGTGTAACATAGGTGGATACAGACAGTGATGTGGACAGTGAAGTGTAACATAGGTGGATACAGACAGTGATATGTAACATAGGTGGATACAGACAGTGATGTGTAACATAGGTGGATACAGACAGCGATGTGTAACATAGGTGGATACAGACAGTGATGTGTAACATAGGTGGATACAAACATCGATGTGTAACATAGGTAGATACAGACAGCGATGTGTAAGAAAAAATTACTCACCTTAGTAATTGTGTTTTTTCTAATGGAGTCTTGCTGTATTCTGACAATCTGCAGTTAGCCCCAGTCTTTAAACTGCCCTGGAGAGTAGAGGGTTAATTTTCTATGCAGTGCATAGAACGTTGAGTTCGAGCTTGGTTGAGGTCTCTGTCTGCAGCACTTTGAAACCCAACCGTCAGAATCTTACGAACAAACACTCACTGACTATGTTGAAATTGTAAAATTTTTAACTAGCCAACTGGCAACAAAAAGTCTTGGATCCCCAAAGGAAGACTCAAGTCAGGAAACTCAAAACCAAAAACCTATCCAAAATAAAGATTATAATATAAGCACCCAAGTAAAAAGGAGGGTGTGCTGAAGACATCCCCGGGGTGCAACACTGCACATGCCCACCCGCTTCCCAAAAACAGATTCTGAGAGGGGAGGCAGGGAGGGAGGTCAGAATACAACAAGACTCCATTGGAAGAAATACAGTTACTAAGGTGAGTAATTTTTTTCTTCAAACAACATGAAGTCTTGCTGTATTCTGACAATCTGCAGACTACCAAGCAGTACCTCCATGGAGGAGGGACAGAACCTACTTTGGGAATAGGCTCTGAAGTACTGCTGTGCCAAACCGAGCATCACTCCTAGCCTGGATATCCAGAGAGTAATGCTTGGTAAAGGTATGGACTGTTTTCCAGGTGGCTGCTTGACAAATTTCTAACAGAGGGATATCCCTGGCAGTAGCCAGGGAAGCAGCTGTACCTCTTGTGGAATGAACCCTCAGGCTTGAGGGTGGAATTTTTCCCAGCTTCTTATAGCAGAATTGTATACAAGAAACAATCCACCTGGCAATAGTTCTCTTGGTGGCAGGTTTGCCCTTTCCCACTTCCCCATAAGTGAGGAACAACTGGAGGGAATCAAACCTGCGACACTTGGTACGCTCTCTGTATTAGCTGAGGGCTCTTTTAACATCTAAACTGTGTAGCCTCCTCTCCCCTGAGGAAGAATGATCAGTGAAGAAAACAGGGAGAGACATGGACTGATTCAAATGGAAGTCTGAAACCACTTTGGGCAAGAACCTCCTATTGGTTCCAAGGACCACTTTATCTCTATGGAATGAGATAAAATCAGGTTCCACTGACTGGGCTTGCAATTCACTGATAGGTCTGGCAGAGGTAATGGCTACTAAAAACACAGTTTTCCAAGTCAAGTACTTAAGCTCTGCTGACGACAAAGGCTCAAATGGGGGTTGCATAAGTTGAGCAATGCAAACATTTAAGTCCCAGCCAGGGGCAGAATCCCTGAAGGGATGATTGGTATGAAGCAATCCCTTGAAAAACCTACAGAATGCAGGGTGAGATGACAGTGAGGAAGGCTTTCCCACTGACAGAAAAGCAGAAACAGCTGACAAGTGTACCTTGAGAGTAGCTGGTCTGAAGCCTAGACCATTAAGATGGACCATATAATCCAGAACTGTAGGCAATTCAGCAGTGTCTGGTGATATATGCTTCTTGGAACACCAAATGCTGAATCTTTTCATTTTGGAGTCATAAGTCTTTCTGGTGGCAGGCTTTCGAGAGGCTTTGAGAATATCCAGAACCCCTTGGGACAGATGCAAATCTGCATACTCTAGCTCTTCAAGAGCCATGCCTTGAGATTGAGGGACCGAAGATTAGGGTACCAAATCCTCCCCTGAGAGGAGGTTAACTGGTTGTAATTCCTGGGAGGAGACAGGGGAAGATGGACTGCCAGGGACAGTGAGAGGGAGTACCAGAGCTGCCTGGCCCAATCTGGAGCAATCAGAATCACTTTGCAGGGTTGTGACCTCACTTTGACCAGAACCTTGAACAGTAGAGGAAAGGGAGGGAAGGCATAGAGAAATTTCCCTTCCCAGTTCAACATCAGAGCATCCAGAGGGACTGAGTCCAAGACTGGGGGTCTGCAACAAAACGGGAAGTTGGTGATTGTCTGGGGCTGCAAAGAGATCTATCTCTGGAGTGCCCCACCTTGAGAAAAATCACTTTTAATATCAGAGGGTCCAGGGCCCAGGGCCCATTCGTGATGGCCCTGGGAGATCCTGCTCAGTGCATCTGCTAGCGCATTGTCCTTCCCTGGAAGATGGACTGCTATAAGAGAGGTCTGCAGAGAATAAGCCAGGGACCACAATTTCATGGCTGATGTGCACAAGGCCGTGGACCGAGTGCCTCCCTGCTTGTTGATGTACCACCTGGTGGTGGTGGTGTTGTCTGTTCTGACATGAACCACCTTGTTCTGTACTGACTGAGAGAAAGCTTGCAGGGCCAGAAAAACTGCCCTGAGTTCCAGGAGATTTATATGAAGAAGGGATTCCTGAGGGGGACCACAGTCCCTGAGCTGTGAGAGCCCCCAGATGGGCTCCCCACCCCGAAGAGGAAGCATTCGTGGTAAGGACCACCGAATGGGACTGAGTAATGAATGGGACTCCTTGCCTTAAATTGTCCTGATTCTGCCACCATTGAAGAGCTTGGATCAGTGTCCGAGTCACTGGAATCAGTTTGGTAACAGGATCCTTCCTTTGGGACCAAAAGGCCCTCAGATGGAACTGAATGTCCCTCATCTGGAATCTTGCCCCTTGGACCACTGCTGTACAAGCTGCCATGTGGCCCAAGAGTTGAAGGAAATGCCTTGCTGGTCAGGACACCTGAAGGCTAAAGGAAGAAGCCAGTTCTATAAGAACTCTTGCCCTTTCCAGGGGAAGAAAGGCTCTTGCTTTGACAGTATCTAGCTCTGTCCCTCTATAGGTAAGAAGCTGCACTGGTTCGAGAACTGACTTGGAGAGGTTGAGAAGAAATCCCAGGAAGTGAGCACTTGCTGGGTCACTTGCAGGTCTGATTCTGATTCTGTCTGAGACTCGACCCACTAGGGAGCCAGTCGTCCAGATATGGAAAAATGGAAATCTTTTGCTTTCTTAAAAAGGCAACTACTACTGCTAGGCACTTTGTGAAAACCCTTGAAGCTGATGTTAGACCAAAGGGTATTGCTTTGAACTGATAATGGCCTGAGGGCAGCTTGAACCTGAGGTACTTTCTGTGGGAGCACCTGATAGAGATGTGAAAGTAGGCATCTTTGAGGTCCACAGAGGCTAGCCAGTCCTCTGGCCTTAGAGAGGGAAGAATTATTCCCAGAGTTACCATCTTGAACCTTGGTTTTAAAAGATGTTTGTTCAGGTATCTTAGATCTAGGATGAGTTGCCACTCCCCTGTCTTTTTTGGAGTAAGGAAGTACCTGGAGTACAGACCTTTGCCCCGGTGTAGGAAAGGAACTCTCTCTCTATGGCTCTTAAGGCCAGTAGTGATGAAACCTCTGCCTCTAGGGCAAAGGTTTCGGAGAGACCTGCAGGTGGAAAAGATCTGTCTCTCATCTTCGAAATTTTTTGAAGCTGAGAACCAGTCCCTGGCTTACTACTTCCAGGACCCACTTGTCTGAAGTAACAAGACATCCAGTCCTGGACGAAGTAAGCCAGCCTGCCCCCTACAGGGACAGGAGAGTCGACCCGGGCAGACCCATCAGTGTGTCTGCTTGGCAGGGGCCTTAGGCTGAGGAGTGGATGTAGCCCTGCTCATCCCCCTTCTGCCTCTCCCTCTGAAGAACCCCCTCTGTGAAAAGGGAAAAGAGGCCTGTGCTTGGTAGAAAGGCCTATAAAAAGGCCTACCCCTGCCCCTAGATTGCTGCCTTTGAGGAGTTGCCTGCCTCTCCTTGGTCTGAACACTCCTATAAGTGGTCCTGTACTCATCCATTTTCTTCATGTAATTCTCTGTCTGCTTCCCAAACAGAGAATTACCCACCACGGGAAAATCCATGGCCTTAGCCTGGGTGTCCTGTGAGAGGCTAGTACATCTGAGCCAAGCCATCCTCCGAAGAGCCACAGATGTAGCCATGACTCTTGATGACACATCACTGGAGTCCACAGCAGCATGAAATTGTACCTTTGATGCCTCAACCCCATCAGCAGCCACCTCCTCCAGCTCCTTAGCCAGCTGGGGGTAGGCCTGTTTAGCCAGTGCCAGTACAGTGTCCCACCTGGACTTCTGGTACCTGGCTGTATAGGCCATATAGTTAGCCCTGCCTGAGTCCCAAGGAGGATGCCATGTATTGTTTCTTAGCCATGGCATTCACCTTTCTGGAGTCTTTGTCTGGGGGGCATTACAGAAATTTGCAACTGCTTTACTAGACACTAACTAACCTCCCTCCCTCAAACAGCGGCCCGCAAATGGCGGCCCCCCAGCTGAAATGTATTCCTCTGCCTCTAGCACGCCCACCAACAGATCCACAGGATTTATTGCTGAACTCCCATATCTTATTCTTTGACGCTCTGAACAGCTGCAGCCTAATTCTAGCACAAACCACCGCACTCGGGGATAATTATCGTCTTTTGCCCCAAAAAATATTCAGTCCCTCGTCCATCCAACACCTCCCTCTGCCCCAAACTCCAGGACCCTTCCAGTTATACCCCTGCTACTATATTCCTCCTCTTGCAGTTAGTACAATGGCAGCTTTTCTCCTCCATACGTTGCCGCATTTTGGGGCAAAAATCGCTTCGTCGCCTTTCGTATGGTCCTCCGCCCTCCCAATCCCTCACTCTGCTCTAACAATTGGGTCCTCTTCACTTGCGACCCTATTGCCCACCTCTCCCTACATTATGTGCTTGATATCTTCTATCTGGTATGCCTACCCTCTCCCTAACATTTCCCACTACAAAATGCACAGTTTTGGGCTTGATCCAGCACAAGTTCATTATCCACTACCTCTGTAGTTCTATGTTCAATGTATATTACTTGTAAATGTGCATTTTGCTATAATAGCAGCTATTTTTACTGTTTGTACTATTGTAACTTGTCTTTCTGTATTATTACTGTAGGACCGCAGCTCCACCTTGTAAATGAGCTTGCTCAATGGTGCCCGCCTGGATAAATAAAGATATTGATTGATTGATTGATTGAAACCAAGGGAATATTTGCCTTGTCACAGGCTGCAGCCTGCACTACCTCAACATGGCTGTATAGCTGGTATAAAGACTCTGTATCCGAGCCTGATAAGGTGTACCTCTTATCCATCCTTAAGTCAACAGGATGTACAGAATTAGGAGACTTTAGGATTTTTTGTGTCTGCTTCCCAAAGGAATTATGAAGAGCAATAGACAGTCTCCTGGACTCTGGGATGTCCATCATTTCAACAAAATTAGGCTCCTCCTGATCCTCCACAGCCTCCTCCATAGGAAGCTGGAGGGTTTCAGCCACTTTTCTGCAAAACAGATAGTGGGAAGGGGACTCAGAGATCCTAGATGGGGAAACACCAGAAGGTCTGTCTGGGGAGATGTCCGGTTTCACAGGCACATCCAGACTTTCACCATCATCATCATCATCTTCAAAATCCACCTCCTCCTCAAACTCCGGTTCATAAAATTCTTCAGGGGTATAATCTTGAACGGGGGAACCGACCGAACCGAACCCCTGCCAAAAGGCGCCGGATTGGTCGGAACTGGGCGAAGCGACTCAACAATCCGAATCGCTCTGGCTATTTCCTCGGCGGTCGGAACATGAACCTCTGGATTTGAACCAGTCGATTTCTCTTTACGTTTTCTTTTTGTAGGAACCGATCCCTCAGGATCGGCTCTCCTCTTGCCCGAAGAAGTATCGCCCTGGTCAGAGGGCACTCCTTCTGGTTCAGTCGGAACCAAACCTGGCTGGCCATCCAGGTCAGCGGATTTATCGGCTTCCTTTTCCCTAAGTCTACCTAATCTTTTCTCCAGGGCAGACTTAGAAAAGTTTTTACCTGTTTGGCAGTCTGTATCGAGGTGGTCAAACCCCAGACAATAAACACAGGTGGTGTGGGGATCAGCCTTAGCAAAGACCTCCCCACACTCACTGCAGTGTTGAAACCCAGTGGGCCCGTTTTTTTTCTTGGGTTTCTCAGACATGGCCAACCTAACCAACTTACCCTTTTTTCGGCAGCCGCCAGGCAAGACTCCCTTATCGGTTTCTAACCGTGTTATGGGTATTGGAAAAAAATGCTGAAACACGTTTTTTTTAAAACCGATAAGAACCAGTAACCACACACTAAGAACACAAGAATTCAGTATAAGGGATTGGTTCAGCCAAACCGATCAAAATACAAGTTTACAATTTCCACAATAATCAGAGAAACTATCTAAGTACTCACGGTACCGCAGACTAAGCCTGAACCGACAATGCGGAATTAAATTTGGAATGAAACAGACAACTTTAACCGACTTTGAACCGAGCAGAAGGAGAAATCTCCGGAGTGACTGTTCAGTGAGGCGGAGTAAAGAATCTGACGGTTGGGTTTCAAAGTGCTGCAGACAGAGACCTCAATCGAGTTCGAGCTCAACGTTCTATGCACTGCATAGAAAATTAACCCTCTACTCTCCGGGGCAGTTTAAAGGCTGGGGCTAACTGCAGATTGTCAGAATACAGCAAGACTTCATGTTGTTTGAACACAGGTGGATATAGAACTTGTCCAGACAATGATACTCCCCATCTTTGACTACTGCGACGTAGTCTATGGTGCTGCTTCCAAATCTTCCCTAACCAATTTGGACACTCTCTTTAGCTCCTTCTGCCGCTTTGCCCTTGACTCTCCCTCTCGTACCCATCACTGCAAACTCTATTACTCCCTTGCCTTCCCTCCACTATCAAACAGGTGCCTCTCCCACTGAGTCAACCTATCCTCCAAATTCTGGCTTGGGGAACTCCCTCCCTACCTCTCATCCTCTCTTTCCATGCCTCCTCCATCCTTCCATTCCATCAGATCTAGTGACACACGCACATTGGTGGTCCCACGCCGTTCCACCCTCATTGGCCAGACTGGCTTTGCTCATCACTTCCCTAAAATCTGGCATTCGCTTCCCCCTCAAATAGGGCACTGCTCTTCCACCCATTCACTTGGTACAGCTCTCCACAATTTCCTCTCTCCCAGCTGTTCCTGCTTTAATCCTCCTTAAATTCCTTTACTCATAGTTTCCCACCTACCAGTTCCCTACCCCCTTGCAGGGTTCACAGCATCCTGAAGGGGCAACTGGTGTTGGCTGCCTCCCCACTCCTATCCTCCTCCTCCCTTCCACTTTCACTTCTTCAGTGTTCTAAGCTAACCGCTCTTACTCCTAATACAGCACTTGTGTACTACCCTGAGCCTGCTCTTGGTATAGCATAGCACTGTGTTCTGTTTGTATAATTTGTACCGCCTGCTATACTGTAGTCTATTTTGTGGAATACTATTGTATTTTTATAAACTGTATTGCCTGTACTGTGTCCTACTGCTGCATTATTTTGTCTTCCCTCCTACACAATTTGTAACTGTTCTTCCATCCATAAATTGTATATGTCCTAAACTCATGCAACCCCTTCCCCCCAGGTAGCAAGGTGAGATGAGCAACTTGTTGTTCGGTGTGCCCTCCTGGTGAAACATTTCAATAAATAAATAAAAACAGACAGCGATGTGTAACATAGGTGGGTACAGACAGCGATGTATAACATAGGTGTATACAGACAGTGATGTGTAACATAGGTGGATACAGACAGCTATATGTACTGTAACACAGGTGGATACAGACAGTGATGCATAACATAGGTGGATACAGACAGCGATGTGTAACATAGGTGGATACAGACAGTGATGTGTAACATAGGTGGGTACAGACAGCGATGTGTAACATAGGTGGATACAGACAGTGATGTGTAACATAGGTGGATACAGACAGCGATATGTACTGTAACACAGGTGGATACAGACAGTGATGCGTAACATAGGTGGATACAGACAGCGATGTGTAACATAGGTGGATACAGACAGTGATGTGTAACATAGGTGGGTACAGACACCCTCTCCCCACCCTTCCAACATTCATTCTCCCCCGCTCCCCTCTTCCCTCTCCCTATGACTCTGGCACTTCTTTTCTGTTGTCTATTTTCTCTGACAAATGCCGCTGGCTGCCTTGTTACAAAGCTACCCTTGAATTGTATTATTCTGTACTCTGTTTGCAATGTCCACATTGTTGTAATGTCTGTCTTGATGTTCCCCATGATTTGGATTTCTCTGGTGTGGAACCTTTGTAAAACAGCCAAGGCTCAAAGGTATTTGTAATCCTAGACTTGATAAATAAAAAATGTGTAACATAGGTGGATACAGACAGTGATGTGGACAGTGATGTGTAACATAGGTGGATACAGACAGTGATGTGGACAGTGATGTGTAACATAGGTGGATACAGACAGTGATGTGTAACATAGGTGGATACAGACAGTGATGTGTAACATAGGTGGATACAGACAGCGATGTGTAACATAGGTGGGTACCGACAGTGATGTGTAACATAGGTGGATACAGACAGCGATGTGTAACATAGGTGGTGGAATGGTCTGAAAAGTAGTAGGGCAAAGGATGTTAA
This sequence comes from Neoceratodus forsteri, assembly GCA_016271365.2. Classification (NCBI taxonomy): domain Eukaryota; kingdom Metazoa; phylum Chordata; order Ceratodontiformes; family Ceratodontidae; genus Neoceratodus; species Neoceratodus forsteri. Next base: position 1,344,780,254 of record CM028129.1, on the reverse strand, counting down.
AGATAAATTCTTCTCCCTGCTGCCCACCCCATGACTGGGTTCACACACAGCCTCCGTTTTTTCTCATGCATATGTAATCTGTGGAGTAACTTCCTTCACCCCCTCACTGACTGACAGTGGCTCCCTATGCCTAGTTCCTTGATGCCCCCTGAATGCCTAGCCCTTTTTAATTTTGTTTGACCAACCATGCCTTAACTCAGTAGGCCATGAACCCAGCCACCCTTATCAACCCTACTCAGGCGTTCACTTTCCAAAATGCTGCTGACACCCTACAAGCCACAACGGGAGTAATTAGAAAGTAACACTGCTTACTGCACATGCTGCATTTTAAAGGCACAGTCCTCCACAGTAATAATTCAATTCAGTTCAATGGAATGGTAATGAATTATCATGACTGCAAAAACTAATAGGGCCATGGCCATACGTCCCCCACCCCTTCCGGAATCTACGATATGTGAACTCTGCTCGAACCAGCAATCAAGAGGGGCCTGCCTCAATTCCTGTGTGGGAGGGGGAAGTTACGTGTGGAGAGTCAGACAACGCAGGACCACTAATAGTGAAGAGTAGTGCCTAGTGTAGTGCCCCAAAGTAAAGGGGTAAAGGAATGGGGGCACCACAGAAAGAAATAACGGGGGTTTAGACTGCCCCGGGGTCCCTGTGATGTTGTGGGGCATAAGGGGCTGTGTTTTGGAGCCCTTTGCAATGCCCCCCAGAGAATCACTAGGCAGGGCACATCTGCTTGTTTAAAAAGGAAAAAAAGAAGTTTTCTCTCCTCTCGCGCTCTCTCGGCTGCCTGCTTGCTACATTCCACCCCCCATCCCCAGAACAGGTAGCACGAGAGTGGGCACCCACGTGCTGGTGTAGGCATGGGTTCGAGGTTCGAGAACTAGAACGCCGAGTGTCTTTTCAAGCAAAGAAAGCCATATTTTGTGAGTAGATCATGCTGGGCTGTGGTAGAGAGAGGACCGTGAGAGTGCAAAGGGGACCCTGGCCTTACCTGGTGTATGTTGAAGCCAGTCCCATTGACTTGTAGCAGTGCCCCTCCTCCAGCCAGCGAAGACTCCAGTAGACTGCTGCTCCTGTGGTGAGCCCTGTCATGTGGTTGAGTCCAGCAGTCGTCACTACTGAAAAGTGAAGAACCCGGTTCCCTGCAGCAGTGTGGGCTCTGTTTTGCCCCATTTATTGTTTTTGCCTCCGTCCCTGCCTCCCGAGTGTTCTGGTCCCTCATTGGTGACACAGTAGAGCTGCATCTCGCCGAAGAAACTGTTGGCCCTCTAGATGCCCCCTAGCCATCCGCCACTCTGCCTGCTGCCTCTTGATGGTCCCCTCTCACTGCCAGAGACCTCCCTCCTAGCTGAAGCAGCTACTTCACCCCAGGTTGGGGTGGTGAGTCATGCGGTAGCACAGTGAGGAGTGCTGACTGTCTAATTTACAAAAAAAGTTTTATTTGTTTAAGCGCTCAGGCGCTATCATGGGACCAGGAGAGAAGGGCCAGCCTGTAATTTAATTATTCTGGCCAGCGACGCCCATGGGGAGGGACCAGCCTTAGAGGCCCATAGAGGTCCGATAAAAATTTAATGAAGGGGCAGTCCCTATTACTGACAGCCAGGCCTTGAGCAGGCCCAACAGTTATAAGGGCGATTTTGGCCCCGGCATTAAAGGGGTAATGTAGGCCCAGTGTCCAAAGGGGCAGCTTCAGGCCCAGTGTCTGAAGGGGCAGTTTTAGGCCCAGAACTGTAAGGGACAGCAAAGGGCCCTTTGATAATAAGGAGGGGTAGCCTTAGGTCCACTATGGTCAGAGGGACAGTGAGGAGCCCAAACATTAAAAGGGGGGCTCTGTCAGCAGGCCTTGAGAGTCAGAGGGGCTCAGCAGCTACTTGGGCAAGAGAGGCCCATAGGGGAAAGGGCGTTCACCCAAAGGTTTCGAGGGGTAGCCAGATCCTGGTACAAAATGGACACGCAATACAGTACTTTTAGGAAGGTTCAGCAAAAGAAAGATGCTTAGCACACAACTGCTATGTAGTGACTGTCAATTAATGAAAATGTGTACCTGAACTGTTGTGTTGATTGCAAAGTACCAAGGCAGTGTTGCTACTGGGATTGTGGTTATTTGCCCCTGCAAAGAACAATTACCCTGGAACTTTGGTTATTTGCCCCTGCAAAGAACAATTACCCTGGAACTTTGGTTATTTGCCCCTGCAAAGAACAATTGCCCTGGAACTTTGGTTATTTGCCCCAGCAATGAACAACTGCCCCAGATACTGGTAATTTGCCCCTGTTCCTGGCAAACTGCCCCTGCAAAAGAACAATTGCCCTGGATTCTGGTAATTTGACCCTGTTCTTGGCAAATTGCCCCTGCAAAAGAACAATTGCCCTGGATTCTGGTAATCTGCCCCTGTTCCTGACAAACTGCCCCAGCACAAGAATAGCTGCTCTGGATTCTGGTAATTTGCCCCAGTTCCTGGCAAATTGCCACTGCAAAAGAACAATTGCCCCAGATTCTGGTAATTTGCCCCGTTCCAGGCAAAATGCCCCTGCAAAAGAGCAATTGCCCTGGATTCTGATAATTTGCACTTGTTCCTGGAAAAATGCCCCTGCACAAGAACAGTTGCTCAAGATTCTGGTAATTTGCCTCTGTTCCTTGCAAATTGCCTCTGCAAAGAACAATTGTCCCGGATTCTGGTAATTTGCCCCTATTCCTGGCAAATTACCCCAAGCAATAAACAGTTCTCTTAGTGCCGTGTGAAAGTGTATCTGCCAGCTTCAGTGTTGTCAACGTACGTGTGTAGACTCAATCTTCTGCCACGATACTGCTCCATGGTGTTGTCTGCCATTCTACTCATACGGAATCAGTCTCTACCTGGAGGAAGACATCCTTCAACATCTCTCTTCTCCAGAAGATACCCGCCCAGAAGACCATCGACCATGCTCCTGTCATCAGCCGAAGTCGAGTTTGGCGAAGTCAAGTACATCGAAACCTGTGCAAGTCACACCTGCCATTTCTTGTTTTCCTCAGTTCGAAGTCGAGTATGCCAAAGTCCAAGTGCATCGCTTCCGCCATTCCAGTATCATCTTTTGATTCCTGATCCAGATGTCCCAAACTTTGCTGCCCTCCGAAGAGTGTGCTTGTCCTGGAAGACCCTTGTCTGCATCCCCTGGTCGCTCACCGCAAGTTGAGTCCGTCAAAGCCCAATGCGGGACGTGTCTGCCATTTTATTGTTTTGTTCCAGTTTCCTGTGTTGGCACTTCAGAATCATCCATCTTCACCTCAGATTCTTCTGGTTCATGGTTGCATCGGATAGCCATCTTCACCTTAGATTCTTCTGGTTCCTGGTTGCATCAGAATTTCCACAGCATTGTCCAGTCCTTGATAATCCTCCTGTGGATTCATCACCAAGTATCTTTCTTGTTCTCTTTCATCCTTGTTGGCCCCAAAGTGGGTTTTGGCCAGGGAGCTTTCTTCATCTAGTTTTGATTCTGATAGCCCTCCAGTGGGCTCACCTCAGGAACCCGTTTCTCTTGTTCCTTATTGCCAGCAGCCTTGGACAGAGTGAGTTTTATACCGAGAAACATATGATCTGTCTAAAAAAACTCTCACCACTCCATGCCCCTTAGCTAGGTCTGTGCTGGGACCAATATCTGAGTGTCATAGGAAATTCCTTATCACTATATCTGTAGCTACCAACTCTATACCACAGTGCGAATGAAAACTTCAATGACGACCAGACTCTGTGGTGTCTTTGCATGTACATTGCTGTAATGGACCTGAGTCAGCGATTGTAAGGTCTTCCAAGGGGTAGCCATTGTATTCCGATACCTTAGGTAGTACTAAAGGTGACACAGAATATTGTATTACTATACTATAATTGATTTTAAGAAGTAATATCTATAGAGTATAGTGGCAGTAGGCCGAGGTGCACCTCAGAACGTTTCTTTTCTTTAGTATACAGTTTAGGTACTTGATTCTAAAACTTGCATTCTTAGAGTCAGTACTGGTTTAGTTGTTTAGTAGTGTGGTATGCGAATTGACTGCTCATGTTCCCTAGTGTTCTGTTTACCCCTCCTGTGACCATGTCATCCTACCCCTGTTGTTGATTGAATAAAGCCCAGTGGGCACCAAACTCATAGGATGACTCCTGCCTCTCTTTGTTGGATAAACTTCATCTATCCTTACTTATTCAAACCTCGGTGCTCATCACCATCGCAGAAGCAGAGCTCCACACTAGTGACCTCTGTATTATTCTTCATCCAAGAGAAAGGCTTGTTCCCTACATGTTGTGTGTTCCCTGTTGTGAAGTGCAACCTTTGTGGTAAACATTTTAGTTTCAGTTCAGTTAAGGATTTTTCTGTTATGTGTAATCTTTTAGTCTAACATCTTTATTTTGATTTCCTTAGTATGTACTGTATTTCCCCATTTGTTGTCTGCATATCTTGTACATTCTGGTACTTTGCTGTTATTTTCTGTTTACCGTGAATGTGGTAGACAGTATAAGTATGCACAGAACACATTCTGTGGCTGTCCATGGTGGTGTGCACAGGGCTGTGCCAGTCGCAGGACTGTGCCGGGACGGGGGGGCGCAGGGTGGTTGGGTAATGCCTGATGGGGTGGGGAGGGTAGTGGGGCCACTAGACCGCCAGGTATGTGTGGTGCTATGTGTGTAGGCAAGATTGGGGATCGAGGGGCCGCTATAGGACCGGGGTGTTGTACTCACTATAACCGGGAGTGATCGGGGGATTGTTGGCATGGGGCCACTACACCACTAAGGAGCACTGTCAACATTGGGGATGGGGGTGGCACTAGAATACCACGGTAGGGATGACTACAGTATGGGCACACAGACCATTATAGTCTCATAAAGCACTTGAATGTAAACTTCTTTCATGTTTCCCCCTTTTCTCCTTTCCTGCCTGTTAACTTAGTTCCTGAAATGTATATAATTTAGCTATAACTCCCCTCCTACTGTACAGTTTACCTGTCTCAACACTGTTTGAACTTGATGTATCACAACTGTACTATATTGTATTGTATTGTATTGTATTGTATTGTATTGCATTGTAGTGTAATATTGTGCATACTTTGTACCAAGTTGTCCTACCTGGATCTCCTTGTAAATGAGCGTGCTCAATGGAGTTTTCCTGCAAATAAACTTGAATGTGAACACAGTTGACATAAACCTAATACAGTATGAGCACAGTCAACATAAACCTATTATTACAGCACACTATGGTGGCACCCTGCCCTGTGCCACATCATATTGGCTGGTGTCCACTTTCTGCCCTGGGGTCATGCTTGCTGCTCCTTGGGGCATCTGGGCTGCTCCCTGCCATTGTCTGCAGATGCCTCATGCACCTGCGACAATCCCACTGACTGTGCCACTACTGCTGTCATAAGATGCAGGTTGCGGCAATTCCAGATTGTTTGACGCAAATCGCAAACTTTCTGGAATAGCGGGAATTGCGTCTGGCACACCTGCATCAGGCACAGTCCTGGTGTGTGTTGCAAGTTGTGTCTGGTGCATTTGGCTTCTAAAATCGTGCCCTAGGAGTCCATCAACTCTGCCCTCATGCCCTACAATGTAATATTCGAGGGCACACTGTATTTTACATATTGCTGCCAAACAGCATTTTGCAGATAATTTAATAAATATGGATTTATCACCTACCATGCAAAAAGACTTGTTTCTAGCAGTCAAAGTCACAGAGGCACTTTTAAGCCCTAAGACACCCCTGGCTACAGTCCCCAAATAGATTATTTCAAAGAGCCAGTCAGGCTGCTACTTCAAACTGTATGCAAACTGAGCTGAAATGATTTAGTTAATTTTTAAAAAATCTGTTTTTAAAAGAATTATTTCTGGTAAAATAAATTATTAAATAAATGACAAAACAAACTAACGCTTCTGACAAACATACTAATGGGCTTCTGTTCTGTTAAAAGCCACTTAACAGGGATGATCTGGGGGTGCACCCAGATGTCATTATTAAGAGGCTTCACTTGTACAAGCTGCATGCCTGTATTTCCTAAATTGCGCTTTGCGGTGCTATGTTCGGGTGACAGTTGCTCTGGGGAGGGGTTTCTAGTGCAGCAAAATGTTTGGGGGGATGGAGGAGGCAAAGTGTGAGAGGGTTAAAACCTTTTTAAATGTATTACTTCACCAACACTGGGAAGAATAAATTACTCACCATAGTAATGTTGTTTCTTCTAATGGAGTCTTGCTGTATTCTGATAACATGTGGATAGCCCCAGCACCTAAAGTGCCACGGAGAGGAAGAAAAAATTACTCACCTTAGTAATGTTGTTTCTTCTATGGAGTCTTGCTATATTATGACAATTGCAGTATGACCGCAGGTTAGAACTGCTCCGGAGGTGAAATAGTTAACTTTCATGCAAGGCATGGAATCTTGAGCGCGAGCTCGGTTAAGGAAGCTCTGTCTGCTTGCTTTCAAACCAAAACCATCAGATCTTTATGAGCTAAAACTCACTAATGTTCTGTGTGGAAGCTGTAAACCTACACTAGCCAACTGGCTACTACCCTAACAAACACACTTGTTGGTCTCGAAAAAAGACTCAAGTCAAGAGACCCAATAATGAAATAAAACACACTCACCCTAGGGAGGGTGAGACAAAACAACAAAGTGGCAAGAAAAACAGAGTGCCAACCCTGTGATGCCCACCCACAGCGCAAAAACGAGGTTCTGAGAGGGGCAGGGAGGGAGGTCATAATATAGCAAGGCTCCATTAGAAGAAACAACATTACTAAGGTGAGTAATTTTTTCTTCAAACAACATGAAGTCTTGCTATATTATGACAATTGCAGACTACACAGCAGTACCCCCATGGAGGAGGGACAGAACCTACTTAGGGAATAGGCTCTGAAGGACAGCTGTGCCAAACCGAGCATCACTCCTAGCTTGAATGTCCAAGGAATAATGCTTGGTAAAAGTGTGAACCGTTTTCCAGGTAGCTGCTTGACATATTTCTGGAATGGGAATGTCTCTGGCAGCAGCCAGAGAAGCAGCTGTACCTCTGGTAGAGTGAGCCCTCAGGCCTGAGGGGGGGGGGACTTACCCAATTTTTCATAACAGAATTGGATATAAGAGACCATCCACCTGGCAGTGGATCTTTAGTGGCAGGTTTCCTTTCCAACCTCACCATAAGTGAGGAACAGTTGGAGGAGTTAAACCTGTGACCCTTGAATCGCTCTATGTAGTAGCTAAGGGCCCTCTTCACATCTAAGCTGTGCAGCCTCCTCTCACCAGAGGAAGAATGATCAGTAAAGTAAACAGGGAGAGAAATAGATTGATTAAGGTGGAAATCCGAAACCACCTTAGGCAGGAACTTTCTATTAGTCCGAAGGACTACCTTATCTCTGTGAAAGGAGATAAAGTCTGGCTCCACTGACAATGCTTGTAATTCACTTATGCGTCTGGCAGAGGTGATAGCTACCAAAAACACAGTTTTCCAAGTCAGGAACTTAAGCTCAGCTGAAGACAAGGGCTCGAGAGGAGGCTGCATGAGCTGAGCAATGCAAACATCGAGGTCCCAGGCAGGAGCAGGATCCCTGAATGGAGGGCTAGTGTGAAGCAAACCCTTAAAAAACCTGGTAAATACAGGGTGAGATGAAAGAGAAGAGGGTTTACCTGCTGAAAGAAAAGCAGAGACAGCTGCCAAATGTACCTTCAGGGTAGCTGGTCTCAGCCCTAAAGTGTTTAGATGGACCATATAATCTAGGACTGTGGGTAATTCAGCAGTGTCTGGGGGAATATTCTTTTCCGAGCTCCATATGGAAAATCTTTTCCATTTGGAGTTATAAGTAACCCTGGTAGAAGGCTTCCTAGAAGCCCTGAGTATATCCATTACACCTTGAGAGAGGTGTAGGCCAGCAAACTCTAGCTCTTCAAGAACCAGGCCTTGAGATTGAGAGGCTTGAGATTTGGGTACCAAACCCTTCCCTGGGCACATGTTAACAGATTGTGATTCTTGGGAAGGCACAGGGGAGGATGGACTGCTAAGGACAGGAGGAGAGGATACCAGGTGGCCTGGCCCAATCCGGAGCAATCAGAATGACCCTGCAGGATTGGGCTCTGATTTTGACTAGCACTTGAACAGGAGAGGAAAGGAGGAAAGGCATAGAGGAACTTCCTTCCCAGCTGAGGGCTAAGGCGCCCAGAGGGACTGAGCCCAAGACTGGGGCCTGCAGCAAAGAGAGAAGTTGATGATTGTCTGGAGCTGCAAAGAGATCTATTTGAGGTGCCCCATTTGGCAAATACCACTCCCAGAACCAGGGATCCAGGGACCACTCGTGATGACCCTGAGATATCCTGCTGAGAGCATCTGCCAGGACATTGTCTTTGCCTGGGAGGTGAACTGCCAAAGGGAGGTGTTCAGGAGTATGCCAGAGACCACAACATCATGGCCTGGTGCACAAGGCCGTAGACCGAGTGCCCCCCTTCTTGTTGATGTACCACATTGTAGTGGTGGTGTCTGTTCTGACCTGCACAGTCTTGTTCTGAACAGATTCTGAGAAAGCTTGAAGTGCTAGAAAAACTGCTCTGAGCTCCAACAGGTTGATGTGGAGCAGAGATTTCTGTGGAGACCACAGCCCTTGGGTAGTGAGGTCGCCCATGTGGGCCCCCCACCCCAAGAGGGATGCATCTGTAGTAAGGATTAATGAGTGAGGCTGAGTGACAAGGGAACTCCTTGTCTCAGATTGCTCTGATCCTGCCACCACTGAAGGGCTTGGATCAGGGTTCGAGTAACTGGGATCAGTTTGGTAAGAGGATCTTTTCTTTGTGACCAAAAGGCCCTCAGATGGAACTGAATGTCTCTCATTTGAAACCTTGCTCCTTGCACTACTGCTGTGGAAGCAGCCATGTGCCCTAGAAGCTGCAGAAAATGCCTTGCTGGTCGAGAGACCTGCAGGGTGAATGAAGAGGCTAGGGAGACAAGGGCGTTTGCCCTGTCTAGAGGGAGGAAGGCCCTGGCTTCCTGGGTGTTCAGCTCTGCGCCTATGAAGGTTAGGAGCTGGACAGGCTCCAGTACTGACTTTGAGAGATTCAGAAGGAAACCTAGTGACGTAAGCAATTGCTAGGTTATCTGAAGATGTAGGTTGACCTGATCTGGGGATTGTCCTACGAGCCAATCGTCCAAATAAGGAAAGATGGAAATCTTTTGCCTTCTTAGGCAAGCTACTGCTACTGCCAGACACTTGGTAAATACCCTTGGAGCCGAAGTGAGTCCGAAGGGCATTGCCCTGAACTGGTAATGGCCTGAGGGCAACTGGAACCTGAGGTACTTTTGGTGGGAGCTTCTGATGAGAATATAGAAGTAGGCATCCTTGAGGTCCAGGGATGCTAGCCAGTCCCCTGGCCTTAGGGAAGGTAAAATGATTGCCAGAGTCACCATTTTGAACTTTGGTTTTAAAAGGTGCTTGTTTAGGTATCTGAGATCCAGGATGAGCCACCATTCTCCTGTCTTTTGTGCGGTAAGGAAGTACCTGGAGTACAACCCTTTGCCCTAGTGTAGGGGTGGAACCCTTTCCATGGCTCTGAGAGCGAGGAGGGTGGAGACCTCTGACTCTAAGGTGAGTGCCTCCGATGGAGATGCAGGAGGAAAAGATCTGGTCCTCAGCTTCGGAAATTGTTTGAAGCTAAAGGGACCAGTCCCTGGCTTACTACTTCCAGGACCCACTTGTCTGATGTGAGAGACTTCCAGTCTTGGACAAAGTAAGTCAGCCTGCCCCCTACCGGTAGAGGAGAAGCGGCCCTGGCTACCCCATCAGGGTGCCTGCTTGGCAGGGGCTTTGGGCTGAGGAGTGGAAGCAGGCCTGCTTGAACCCCTCCTGCCCCTTCCTCTAAAGAATCCCCTCTGGGTATAGGAGGAAGAGGAGGCTTGAGCCTGATAAAAAGCCTATGAAAAGGCCTGCCTCTGCCCCTGGAGGGCTGCTTCTGAGGAGTGGTCTGCCTTTCCTTGGCCTGTACACTCCAATAGGTGGTCCTGTATTCATCCATTTTCTAAATATAATTCTCTGTTTGCTCCCCAAACAAAGAATTGCCAATCACAGGAAAATCAATGGCTTTTGACTGGGTATCCTGTGACAATGTGGTGCATCTGAGCCAGGCCATTCTGCAAAGAGCCACAGAAGTAGCCATAACTCTAGAAGGTACATCATTAGAGTCCACCGCAGCATGAAATTGCATTTTTGATGCCTCTATACCATCTAAAGCTACCTGTTCCAGATCCCTGGCAAACTTGTCAGGGAGTTGTTTGACTACAGCCAGCACAGTATCCCATCTGGATTTCTGGTATCTGGCAGCATAAGCCATGTAATTTGCTTGTCTGAGCCCCAAGGATGCTGCCATGTACTGTTTCTTTGCCATAGCATCAATCTTCCTGGAGTCCTTTTCAGGAGGATGTGAAGCTAGGGGGATGCTTGCCTTGTCACAGGCTGCAGCCTACACTACACCCACATGGCTGCATTGCTGTGAGAGAAATTCTATGTCAGAACCTGATAAAGTATACCTTCTGTCCATCCTTTTATCCACAGGAGGTATAGATTAAGGAGTTTTTAAAACTTTTACTGTCTGTTTCCTGAAAGATTTATGAAGGGGAATATACAGTCTCTTAGATTCTGGAATATCCATCATTTCCACATAATCAGGCTCTTCCTGGTCATCCACAGCTTCCTCAACAGGAAGCTGAAGAGTTTCAGCAACCTTCTTGTAAAAAATGAAATGAGCAGGGACTCAGAAAGCCTAGGGGGAACCCTAAAGGTCTGTCTGAGAGGTATCTGGCTCAATAGGAGCGCCCAGAACTTCCAGACCATAATTATCTCTTCATAGTCTCCTTCCTCCCCCCCACGGTTCATAAAATTCCTCAAAATCATAATCCTGAACCGATGGGACTTGGTGAACAGAACGTATACCAGATGGGGACGGTTCAGGAACCAGGGAAAGAGACTGGACAATTTGGATTGCTTTGGCTATCTCTTCAGCTGTTGGGGAAAGGACTTTTTCCACAGCAGCAGACTTTCTAGTCCTTTTTGCAGGAACTGGCTCCTCGGAACCAGCTCTTCGTTTGCCCGAGGAAGTATGGCCCTGGTCAGAGGGCACTCCCTCAGGTTCGGTTGGCACCGAACCGGGCCGGCCATCCGGGTCAGTGGACTTTTTGGCCTCTTTCCTGAGCCTACCAACTCTCTTCTCAACAGTGGCAGCAGGGAAATTCTTGCAAATCTGGCAGTCTGAATCGAGGTGGTCAAACCCCAGGCAATAAACACAGGTGGTGTGAGGGTCAGCCTTGGCAAAGGTTTCCCCACAGCCATTGCAGTGCTGAAACCCAGTGGGCCCGGTTTTTCTTTTGGGTTTCTCAGACATTATGCCAGCCTAACCAACAACTTGCCCGTTTATGGCACTCCGCCAAGCAAGACTCTCCTATCGGTTCCCAACCGTGTCACAGGCCATGGAAAAAACGTAAAGAAATCCATTTTTTTTAGAACCGATAGGAACCGGGAACCGCACTCTAAAAAAGGACTAGCAATTGAAAAATGCAACCTAATCAGTTCAAACCGAACCAATAAATGTTTTACAAGTTTCACACAGAAATCGTATGTAAAACCTATCTATTACTTACGTTACCACAGACAGAGCTTGAACCGAACGGTTGCGGTTAAATTTACTATTTTTAAACTGTTTTAAACCGCGAAAATGAACCAAGCAAAAGGAGAAATCTCTGGAGCGACTGTTCAGTGAGGCGGAGTAAAGAATCTGATGGTTTTGGTTTGAAAGCAAGCAGACAGAGCTTCCTTAACCGAGCTCGCGCTCAAGGTTCCATGCCTTGCATGGAAGTTAACTATTTCACCTCCGGAGCAGTTCTAACCTGCGGTCATACTGCAATTGTCATAATATAGCAAGACTTCATGTTGTTTGAAAGGGTTAACTCTATGCAGAAGCATAGAACGTGAGCTCAAGCTCAGTTTTCAAACCTCTGTCTCTGGTACTTATCAGTGTAACAGTCAGATTCTTACGAGCAAACTAACTACTTAAGTATGGAAATTGTTTCACTTTAAGCCAAAAAGCAACAACCTGGGTCCAAAAGACTCAAGTCAAGAACCCAAGAAAAAAGGTAGTGAAAAAATATATAAACATAAAGCAACAACAATAAAACAACTACCCCACCCTTAAGAGGGAGAGTGCAAGGTACACCTCTGAGGTGCAACAACGTACCTGCCAGTCCACTTCCCAAGAACTAGGTTCTGAGAGGGGAGACAGGGAGGAGGGAGGGAGGTCAGAATACAGCAAGGCTCCATTAGAAGAAACAACATTACTATGGTGAGTATTTTTTTCTTCAAACAACATGAAGTCTTGCTGCATTCTGACAATATGCAGACTACCAAGCAGTACTCCCCAGGAGGAGGGAATACAGAACCTACTTTGAGAACAGGATATGCAGTACTGCTGTATGTCCAGAGAGTAATGCTTAGTGAATGTATGGACTGTTTTCCAGGTGGCTGTTTTACAGATTTCTACCAAGGGTATATCTCTGGCAGCAGCCAGAGAAGCAGCTGAACCCTTGGTCGAGTGAGCCCTCATGCCTGAACGGGGTGTTTTGCCCAACTTGGTATAGCAGAACTGTATACAAGAGACAATCCACCTGGCAATAGCTCTTTTAGTAGCAGGCTTACCTTTTCCCACTTCACCATAAGTGAGAAATAATTGAAGACAGTCATTCCTGTGTGCCTAAGTATGCTCTATGTAGTAGCTAAGTGCCCTTTTAACATCCAAACGGTGTAATCTTTATTTTCTTGAAGAAGAATGATCAGTGAAAAACACAGGCAGAGGCATAGATTGGTTCAGATGAAAATCTGATACCACTTTGGGTAAGAACTTTCTATTTGTTCTCAGGACCACCTTATCTCTATGGAAGGAGATAAAGTCAGGTTCAACTGACAGGGCCTGTAATTCATTAATCTGCCTGGCAGAAGTGATAGCTACCAGGAACACAGCTTTCCAGGTCAAGTACTTAAGCTCAGCTGAAGCCAGAGGTTCAAAGGGTGGCTGCATAAGCTGAGCAATGCAGACATTCAGATCCCAAGCCGGAGTAGGCTCTCTAAAGGGAGGATTGATATGAACCAGACCTTTGAAGAACTTACTGAAGACAGGATGAGATGCCAGGGAAGAGCCCTTCCCTGCTGAAAGGAATGCAGACACAGCTGCTAGGTGCACCTTCAGAGATGCAGGCCTAAGGCTTAGGCCATTAAGGTGAACCAGATAATCTAAGGCTGTAGCAATGTCTGCAGTATCTGGCAGAATGCCTTTCTGAGAACACCAAATGCTGAATCTCTTCCATTCGGAATTATAATTTTTTCTGGTAGAAAGTTTCCTGGAGACCTTGGCAAGATCCAGAACTCCCAGAGATAGATGCAGGCCTACATATTCTAAGTCTTCATTAGCCAGGCCTTGAGATTGCGAGACTAGAGATTGGGGTACCAAATTCTTCCGAGAGGAAGTCAGCAGATTGTGTCTCTTAGGAACAGACAGGGGGAGTGACACTGCCAGAGATAACAGCAGAGGGTACCAAGGTTGTCTGACCCAGTCTGGAGCCACCAGTATCACTGTACAGGGTTGAGACCTGATCTTGACTAGATCTCTGAACAACAGGGGGAAAGGAGGAAAGGCATAGAGAAACCTGCCCTTCCAATCCAATATGACAGCCTACTGGGTCATAATGTCGTAAGCTTAATAGCGTACGACATTATAGCTACCTCGACAGGGCGCTGTCCGTGACAGCGAATGGTGCAATACCGCGTGTAACCCTCCTGCAAATGGGGGTTCCCAAAAGACTTCCAGGAGCTTGCTTGAATGCTCCAAGCCTGAATGGTGTTTGGCATTTAAGCCATTTATCAGTGAGTGTTTTAGAACCTCTGGTACTGTCTCTTTAAGAGCTGTCTGCTTGCAGACATAATTAGTTTGTATGGGGACTGTGTGTTTCTTTGATTGAGTACCACCAAGCTGCTGCCAATTCACTTCATTTTTGCAGTCACTAGGAGTGCAAAGGGAACCTATCTGAAAGATGTAACTGTTTGCCAGAAATTATTTAGAGTAATAATGAAATTACAGTTTGTCTAACCTGCTTTCTTTGCAGTCAGAACTGTGTCTGCTAGTTCCCCATTCTAGTTTTGAACTGCTGAACTGGACCAATCAGTGTGGGTAAGCTAGCTCTAAAATGGTGCCTTGGACGAATCAGAACTTGGACTCATAATCTGAGCCAGCCACAAGAGGATTGTATGGGCAGTGACTCTGGGAGATGTAGTTTAGACTTCAGTGCCTTTTGGACCAACAGCAGCAGTCTATTGTGAGTGACAGCCAATCCAGTCAAGAACTGGGAGGAACTCAAAGGAAGTGCTCGGTTTTGTGGGTTGGAGTTTCAGTTGAGCTTTGGCAGTGAAGAAGAAGGAGCCCTGTGCTTTTCAGTGTGCAGTTTTAGTCAAAAACGTGTGTAAGGCCCAGAGTTCCGGCTGCAGCTTGTGTAACAGCTTGTTAGGACTGAATCCGTCCTGTGAAAAGAATCAGAGGATCTCTGAAGAGTAGAAACCAGGCTCACCCTGTAGAAGACTGGAGAAATTATTGAATTGCACTCGGTCTGTCAGGAACTGAATCTGCTGTGTGTTCTCCCGGGTATTGTGCAGTAATTGCGATCGGGATACAGATGCAGCCTGCCTGGTATAGTGCTTTCTTTTATAAGGATGTGTGAAGAGGTTTGTGTACCTCAAGTGAGCCCTGCTGACATTGAAGGACCCTATCTTATTTGGAGGTCGTGAGTACTAATTCAGGGTCGCTCCCTGTTGAATTGCCACATTAAATCCAAATGGAATTACTGTACTGCTGACTGTTTAATTCTCCTTTTCTCTGTGTGAAAGGGCCCCTACCAGCTGCCACGGTTTGGACTAGCCACTAGGGCTTGGGTACCTAGGACAGTAACTGATAGGGATAGGCCTGTGCACAGAGCCATAGGTAGATTATTAGAGTGATAAGCTAATTAACCTGATTTCCCCTGTCCTTGTTATATCCCCTAAATAAATCAGAGCTGCTTGTTTCAGCAAAGTTATACTGCCTGAGGTATTTGTCTATGTTAAAATACTGTACTGTGATTGTTGCACTGTATCTCATTTCACAGGAGGTCCCAGTGCCGGAACCAGACCTGGGGGTAAGTGTATACTGTGAAGGTAATTCTGAATATTGTGTGGGCCACTAGTAGGAAGAAAGGGGTTGCAGTGTCCCAGAGGGCTGTGACCAAGTTAGTTTAACTATTGCAAACCCTGACCTCTGGGTGGAGGCACCGCCATTGGATCCAGGCCCCTCAACCTGTTAGTGGCAAATCAGGCAGGGGTAGTAGCCCCTGGGATAGCGCCATCTAGGGGTTACACGCGTATACTGCTGTACGCGGTATTGCACCATTCACACACTCCCAGGCAGAGTATAAGACCTCTGCTGGGAGTGGGTTCCACCAAGCAGCTGCCATGGCTCACTGAACTGAGTCACAGCAGCTGAAACTGGGTTTGATTCCCGGTCCCAGACATTTTATTTTTTTACACAATTTGTGCGCTCTCCGAGTTGGACCCCCCTAGAGTTGAGAATGTTTAGTGGGAGGGGTCCAGGGGACACAGCATCCTGTAACGGGGTGTGTGGGGTTGGAGCCCTCCACAGAAAAAAGACATGTGCCGCATGGCAATATCGCGCTGTATTGGCAGCACGATTTTGCCATGCAGCATAATGTCTTGGGACGTTATGACCCCATGTCATATGACAACATGTAGAGGAACAGTCCCTAGGACTGGGGGTCTACAGCAGAACAAGGGGAGTTGGTGATTGTCTGGGGCTGCAAAGAGATCTATCTCTGGAGTGCCCCATCTGGTGAATATTACTTTCAGGATGAGAGGATCCAGGGACCATTCGTGATGGCCCTGGGAGATTCTGCTCAAAGCATCTGCTAGCACATTGTCCTTCCCTGGGAGAGGAACTGCTGTCAGGGAAGCCTGAAGAGAGTAGGCTAGAGACCACAATTTCATGGTCTCTGTGCACAAGGCCATGGACCGAGTACACCCTTGCTTCCTGATGTACCACATTGTGGTGGTGTTGTCTGTCCTGACCTGCACCACCTTGTCTCTGACTGAGTCCGGAGAAAGCCTGCCCTGAGTTCCAAGAGATTGATAGGAAGGAGAGACTCTTGTGGAGACCAAACACCCTGAGCTGTGAGGTCTCTCAAATGGGCTCCCCAGCCCAGAAGAGAAGCATCTGTGGTTAGGACCACTGAGGGAGCTTGACTTAGGAATGGGACTCCCTGTCTGAGATTGTTCTGATCCAGCCACCACTGGAGAGCTTGGACCAGAGTCGGAGTCACTGGAACCAGTCTGGTGAGACAGTCCTTTTTTCTGAGACCAAAAGGATCTGAAGTGGAACTAAATGTCCCTCATTTGAAACCTGGCTCCTAGTACCACCGCAGTGGAAGCTGCAATGTGGCCTAGGAATTGAAGAAAATGTCTTGCTGGACCAGAGACCAGAGGTCAAAATGAGGAAGCAAGATCTGCGAGGGCCTTCACCCTTGCTAGTAGGAGGAAGGCCTTTGCCCGAACAGTATCTAATTCTATTCTTATGAAAGTCAGGAGTTGTACTGGTTCGAGAACTGACTTTGGAAGACTGAGGAGGAACCCTAGAGAACTGAGCAAGTTCTGAGTGATTTTCAGAGCTGACTTGACCTGATCATGGGACTGACCCACAATGAGCCAGTCGTCCAGGTAGGGAAAGATAGATATACCTGCCTTCTGAGGAAGGCAACTACTACTGCAAGGCACTTTGTAAACACCCTTGGAGCTGATGCTAGGCCGAAGGGCATGGTCCTGAACTGATAATGGCCTGAAGGCAACTCGAACCTGAGGTAATTTCTGTGGGAGAACCTGATAGGAATGTGGAAATAGGCCTCCTTGAGGTTCAGAGATGCTAGCCAATCCCCTGGCATTAGAGAGGGAAGAATTATTCCCAGAGTCACCATTTAGAATTTTGTTTTTGTGATGTGTTTGTTCAAATACCTTAAGTCTAGGATGGGTCACCACTCCCCTGTCTTTTTGGGGGTAAGGAAGTACCTGGAGTACAGACCTTTGCCCCTGTGTTGAATAGGAACTTTCTCTACAGCTCTGAGAGCCAGAAAAGAAGAAACCTCTGCTTCTAGAGCAATGGTTTCTGAGATGGTTGCAGGAGGAAAGGATCTGACCCTCAGTTTTGGAAACCTTTTGAAGCTGAGGGCCAATCCCTGGCTTACTGCCTCCAGGACCCACTTGTCTGAGGTAACAGCCTTCCAGGCCTGAAAGTAGTAAGCCAGCCTGCCTCTTACTGGAATAGGCGAGTTGACCCGGGCTGACACATCAGGGTGTCTGTTTGGCAGGAGCCTTGGGCTGGGAAGAGTATGCAGCCCTGCTCACCCCTCTCCTGCCTCTCCCTCGAAAGAACCTCCTCTGTGGAAAAGGAGAGGAAGCCTGGGCTTGGTGAAAAGGCCTGCTCCTGCCCCTAGACTGTGGCTTCTGAGGAGCGGCTTGCCTTTCTTTGGCCTGTGCACTCCTGTAGGTGGTCCTATACTCATCCATTTTCTTCATGTAAGCCTCTGCCTGCTCCCCAAACAGAGAGTTACCCACCACAGGGAAATCCAAGGCCTTAGCCTTGGTGTCCTGAGAAAGGCTAGTGTAACCCCTAGGTGGCACTATCCCAAGGGCTACTACCCCTGCCTGCTTGGCTAGTAGCAGGTTAAGAGGCCTGGGTAATGAAACGGGTAACTCCACCCGGAGGTCAGGGTTGTTAGTGGTCAAGCTAACTTGGGCACTGCCCTCCGGGACACTGTAACCCCCCTCTTTCCCTTCTAGTGGCCTAAACAATATACAATAATTACTTTCACAATGACCCTTCTTCACCAGGCAATTACCCACACTGTTTGTACTTATCACCAGGGCTGGTTCCTCTAGCTTGACCCTGGGGACCCCTGTAAAACAAGGTTAAGCACAACAAATAGCAACAGTACAATACTTTTGGCACAAACTGGAACCACAGTCAGGTTAAATGCAAACAAAGTTAAATCTGATTTATTCAGGGGACTTGAACAAGGGAGGTGTGTAATCAGGTTGATTTGTTTAAAAGCTATATTAATCAAACAGTTATGCATGCAGTTCAGACTCCCTACACAGTCACACACTCTGGGTACCCAGGTGGGAAAACTGTGGGCTAGCCAGGAACGTTGCAGCTGGTTGGGGCCCTGTAATGGAAGAAAGCAACATGCACAACACACACTATTTGTAATCTGGAGCCGGAGGGCTCAGTTTGTGAAAGAAAAGGCAACAAGACAATCAGATGACAACACTTTTAGCTGTTGTTGCAGGGATATACCCTGATGTTTACTCACGATACCCAATACTGGACACAGGCAGGACGAAATTGAGACTGCAGGCTGTTAGGCTGGAGTGCCCGTTGAAGCAGAGCCCACATGAATCACTAGGCGTTGTTCCTATTCAAGGTGTTGAGCAGCGGTCTGATCCTCAGGCTGGTCTCTCGTCGATGACTATAAGCACACAGCATATTCACAAGTGAGGAAATTCCACTGTACCAGACAAATGGCTCTCCGTTCGCAATTACAGAGTCTCTGCACAATCCGGGAGTTCAGATGTAACCCATCTACAAATGGGGGTTCCCAAAAAGTCTTCCTTGAGCTTGCCTAAATGCTCATTGCCAGGCTGGTGTCCTGCGTTTTAGCAGTTTAAATGTGATTACCAGAGCCTGTATAGCCTCTGTGTACTGTCTCTTTAAGAGCTGCCTATTGCAGCTTAAGTAATCTGAGAGGGAGCTCTGTTGAAAGATGTAACTATTTACTGAAAATCATTTAGAGTGATAATGATAATGTAGTTTGTCTAACCTGCTTTCTTTGTAGCAAGGACTGTTTTGTTTGCCTCCACTGTCTTGGTCCTGGACTGCAAATTGGACCAATCAGTTCTCGTGGGACCTAAAATGTAGCCGGACTACAGGAGCTGTCTGAATTCAAAATCTGTAGGAACTGTGGTTTGAGCTTTTTGTGCCTTTTTTGCAACTGAAGGGGGAGCTCTTGCTTTGACTGAGCCAAATCAGCCAACCAAATCTTTTGGATCTTGGGGAAGTCCCGGGCTGCTTGCAGTTTTCAGTTAGTTCTGAGCTGGGAAGTGAAATGAGAGGAGCTGAAGTGATTCTGAACAGCAATCCTGAGTGAATTCACATGGGAGAACTGTTAAAAGGCTGAGTTTTTGGCTTATATGTCTGCCTACTGCTCCTGAGAAGGAGAGAAGAGAATCATTTTGGACTAAATCCAAGTTTGTGTGACTAAAGTAAGCTACTGAAATGGGCCAGGCTCAACCTGAAGAAGACCGAAGATTTTGCTGAATGCGATCGGCCTGTCAGGAGTTCCAGCTACCCCTAAGCTCCCAGTGTATGCAGAGACTTTGCGATTGTGACCAGGGAGCACTTTGCCTGGTACAGTAGAATTCCCTTACATGTAAATGTGCTATGTTTGTTTGCTTAAAATTTATTTTTATACAGGTTAATCTGTTGGGGAGTAAATCCCCATTTACAACAAATACCTGTGGTAATTACAGTAAAAAACAACAAGACATAACAAAATGTAAACAATGCAAAATACAAAACCTAAAAACAACTACAACAAACATTTAAATAATTATACAATTCAAGTTTAAAAATATGTAGATCAGAAATTTCAGTCATTTGATGAGGTAATTCATTCCATATCTTTGCTAAACTATTTTGTAACACCATATTCCCCATGCGATTTGAATCATAGGCAGTTTTCTAGTTGTCCTCCTAAATATACCTAAATATTTGGAATCTGAGTTCAAACATATCAGATGTCTTAAGGAATGCATTTTTAAATATATCAAACCATGACATGTCATAAGCCATAAATATTCTCTACGGGCTGACGGATGTAGCTAACTAAGTTCCTGGTAAACTAAACAATGATGGACTCGAGATTTATTGTCCAGAATAAACTTCCCCAATCTATAATAAGTCTGGTCTAATTTAAATAAAGATTTTTTAAAGGAATGCATATATAATGAAGAAGCATAATCCAAAACAGGCAACAACAATTGTTTTACCAGTTTAGACTTTATGTCCCTAGTTAAACATCCTGACACTCTTCTTAATGCTCCCAATCTTTGATTCACTTTTTTTGTTTGTAGCGTAATATGTTCTGAAAAAGAAAAACGATAATCAACCAAAACTCTCAAATATTTATAAGTGCTAACCCCTTGTACCATTTTCCCATTTAAAAAGCTAATTTTCAAATCAATAGTATCCTTTTTTGCATAAGGTTCTACAGAGAAAATCATACTCTGAGTCTTCCCAGTACTTATTAAAAGTCCAGAATTTCTTATCCAAGTTTCAATGTTAGAAAAATCTGTCTGGAGTCGCTGCCTCAGGTCTTCTGGACTATTAGCAGATGCAACCAACACTATGTCATCTGCATATAGTCTGACATTAGTGTTGGTTACATAATCAGGAAGACCATTAATATAGATATTAAATAACATAGGGCCCAAAATTGAACCTTGAGGTACTCCTCAGTGTAAATCCAGAAGATCCGAGACTGCAGCACCACAGACCACCCTTTGTCTTCGATTTGTTAAATAAGATCTAAACCACTGTAAAGAGTTATTATATATCCCTATATTCTGTAATCTAAGCAAAAGTGTTTCAAGATGAATCAAGTCAAAAGCTTTACTGAGGTCCACAAACACTGCCCCAGTTTGGTTTCCCTGGTTCAAGTGATGTTGCCACCAGGTTACCAAAGTCAAGTAGGGCAGTATTTGTGGACCTACCTGAAACCATACTGGCAATCTGTTAATAACCCCAAATGGTCAAGGTATTGCCCAAGCTGCTTACTTACCAGCTTTTCCAATACCTTTGACAAAATTGGAGCACAGTGATCGGTCTATAGTTAGAAGGGACTGAAATATCACCACCCTTATGAATAGGAATAATTTGCCCATTTTCCAGCAATCAGGTACAGTTGAAGAATGTATACTCCAATTATAAAGATAAGTAATTATAGGAGCTATAATGTCAGCTACAATTTTAAGAATTTAGGATAGATACCATCTATTCCAGCTACGTTTAGATATTTTAGATTTTTAATTCTTTAACTACATCCTGCACCCCTATGTTTTTCAAATTAAAGCCCCCATTATTCGTAACAGAAGTAGCAGAGTGTATGCTTTCTTGGGCAATAGTCCCAAGATTAGGTATTTCTAAATCTGGTAGATCTTTAAAATAATAATTCAACAGATTAGTCACATCTAAAGGGTTGTCTATCATATTTTCTCCCACTACTAAGTTAATTAAGGTTTGAGTTTTTACTGGACTTTTTAATTTAGAAATAACCTTCCAGAATTTACTTGGGTCATACATTACCAAAACAACTCTGGAAGTAATCTTTTTTGCCAATTTTACCTTTGTTTACATTTATTTAGCCATTTTTAAAAGATCCCAATCCCCACCAATTTAGATTTTTTGGCTTTTTCCATATTCTGTTTTTAATACATAAGAGGTTTCAGTTTATCATTAAGCCATAATGGATTTTAGCATTATTACTCTTTTTTTATTTTAGGGGCATGAATTTGAATCATATGTAAAAATGAATCCGTAAATTTTGAATAGCTAAATCCAAATCTGGAATCAAAATATCCTTGACCAATCAAAATTTCTTAGGCTTTCCTAAATGATGATTCATTAAGCAGCAAATCACGTACCCAATGCTCACAATCTTCATTACTTTGAATTTTTTGGATTAACACATAACATTGAATAGGGTTATGATCTCCTAGATTCAATGGTAACACCTTACAGCCCTCAACCTTCAAATCATCAGAAACAAAAAATAAATCTAATATTGTTCCAGTTGTCCTATTATTTAAACTTCTTGTTGGATGTTGTATTAATTGATGAAGACCTAACATTTCAAAGCTAGATTTAAGTTTTTTACCTCTTGTTTGTCCCCAAGCTGCATTAAAATCTCCCGTTAAGACCACACTCTGATCTTTCAGTATTTCAAAAAGGGAATCAGCTAAAATATCAAATTTACTTACTTTAATTTTAGGAGGTACATAAAAAACTCCTACTGTTAATTTTAATTTCAATAGCCTTACAACCAAACAATCTATCCCTTCCACATTTTCCCCTAATAATAATTGATATGGACCCAAAAAATTCCTTATATAGAGCAGTACTCCACCTCCCCTTTAACCCCTATCCTGCCTTATCAAATTATATCCTACCAATTCCACTTCCTCATTAAGAATACCAGAATGCAGCCACGTCTCAGAAATAGCTAAGATATCACAAGATGAATCGGATACCCAAACCCTGTATTCATCCATTTTACACACAAGACTTCTAACATTTTCATGTATAATTGTTATCCCAGATTATTTTTTAGGACCAGGATTAATTTCAACATCACCACACTGTATCAGGAGGACAGAAAAAAACAAACTCATAGTTTTATTATTTACCGTATTAAAAGGTCACTTTTTAATCTTTAATGATCCAGTACATAATTTTCGAAAATTTGTAAATGAATTCCGCCTCCTAACTAAGTTATGGTGATCTTGAACACACCCCCCTATGACCATATAAACTGATCCTTTACATATAGTATTACAATTCACATCTATCGAGTATGTACTAATTAACCATAGTCCCATTAGTACCCATCCCCCTACAATACTGAGTAAATGTATTATTCAAAATGATAATCCCTAAACACTATGTGCTCAAACTCAGAATAAAATTACAAACAGTTTTTTCTTCACCGAGTGGCGCTTGCGCCACTCACGACGCTCGCACCACGGCGCACTATGAGCTGCTAGTGGGTCGTGAGTTAGTCCCCCACTGTTTGAACTGTGTTCTGCTTGCTGGAAGCTGTATCTTGCCCCAAATGGACTGCATCCGAATTTGTCTCCATGCAGTCTGGGCCTTGCCAGACTGGCCAGCCAGACTACCCACTGCACAGAGTAGCCATTGATGAGAGATCTGCCTGAGGATCAGCCCCCTGCTCCACGCTTGGACAGGTCCGACACCTCTGCAACTCATGTGGGCCCTGCTTCTCCTGGCATTCCAGATCAACCACCTGCAGTCTCGATTTTCATCCAGCCTGTGTCCAGTCTTGGGTATCGTGAGTAAATACCAAGGTAGCTCCCTGCATCAACAGCTTAATCTGAGTTTGTCATCTGATTGTCTCGTTTCCTTTACAAACTGAGCCCTCTGTCTCTGGATAACAAATATTGTGTACTGTGCATGTTGTGTTTTCCATCACAGGGCCCCAACCAGCTGCAACCCAGGCATCGGTCCTGGCTAGCTCATCTCTTCTCCACCTGGGTACCCAGAGGTGGACTATGTGGGGGGACTCAAAGCCCAAGCATAACTGCTTGATTGATATAACCTTTAAGCTAATTAACCTGATTTTGGCCCCTTCCTTGTTCAAGTCCCCTGAATAAATCAGATCTAACTTTTTCTGCATGTAATCTGACTGTGGTTCCAGTTTGTGCTCAAAGTACTGTACTGTTGCTATTTGCTGTGCAAAACCTTGTTTTACAGGGGGTCCCCAGGGTCGAGCCAGAGAAACCAGCCCTGGTGGTAGGTGCAAACGGTGTGGGTAATTGTGTGGTATACCACGGGTACTGTGAAAGTTCTCTCTCAGGAATAGCAGGCAGGCAAGCAGGCCAAACTCAGGCCTTTCTACAGTTCTCCCACGCTAATCCACTATGGATTGCTGCTTGAACTATCTCGAGCTGTTACTTCTTCACTTCTCAGCTCAGATCTAAATGAAACTGCAAGCAGTGTGGGACTTTCCCCAAGATCCAAAAGCTTTGGTTGGCTGATCTGTCTGTCAGTGACAACAAGGGCTCCCCCTCCAGGATATTTTAGGCGCCAAAAGCCCAAAACTACAATTCCTACATGTTTTGGCCCCACCAAGCCCCTGTAGGCAGGCTCCATTTTAGAGTTCCAAATGTACTGATTGGCCCATTCTGCAGTCCAGGACCAAGATGATGGAAACAAACAGAACTGTCCATGCTGCAAAGAAGACAGGTTAGAACAAACTGCAATATTATTACTACTCTAACAAATGATCAGCAAACAAGTGCATCTTCTAACAGAGCTCCCTCTCAGACTAATTATGACTGCAATCCAGGCAGCTCTTAAAGAGACAGTTCACAGAGGCTGTACAGGCACTCTCTGGCAATACATTTAAACTACTAAAATGAAGAACACCAGCCTGGCAGTGAGCATTTAGGCAAACTCAAAGAAGACTTTTCAGGGAACCCCCATTTGTAGGGGGTTACACCAGTGCATCTGAGCCAAGCAAATCTCCTGAGAAACACAGATGTAGCCATGACTCTTGATGCCACATCACTGGAGCCTACAGCAGCATGGAACTGTACTTTGGATGCCTCAGTTCCATCAGCAGCCACCTCCTCCAGCTCTTTGGCCAGCTGGGGGAAGACCTGTTTAGCCAATTCCAGAACCGCATCCCACCTGGACTTCTGGTACCTGGCTGTGTAGGCCATATAATTAGCCTGCCTGAGTCCCAAGGAGGATGCCAAATATTGTTTTTAGCCATGGCATCCACCTTCCTGGAGTCTTTTTCTAGGGGGTGTGAAGCCAAAGGACTATTAGCCATGTCACAGGCTGCAGCCTGCACTACCCCAACACGGCTGCAATGACTGTACAAAAACTCTGTACCTAAGCCTGATAACATGTACCTCCTGTCCATTCTCTTATCTACAGGAGGTAAGGAGTTAGGTGTTTGTAATATCTTTTTGTCTGTTTCCCCAAAAATTTATGAAGAGGGATAGATGATCTTTTGGACTCTGGGATGTCCATCATCTCAACAAAATCAGGCTCTTCTTCCTCCTCAGCAGCTTCTACCATTGGGAGCTGGAGGGTTTCAGCCACTTTCTTGTAAAACAAATAGCGAGAAGGGGACTCAGAATACCTGGAAGGGGGGAGACATTGGAAGGCCTGTCTGAGGAGATGTCCAGCTCAGTAGGCACATCCAGGCCTTCAAGATCATTATCATCGTCAACATCATCGTCGGGATACACTTCGTCTCTCTCCCACTCTACATCATAATAAGCATCCGGATCGTAATCCAGTGGAGTCATATTCAACCGAACTGATCGCTTAATCCTACGGCTGTTCGACGGGAACCCATGGCGACTTAAACTACACTGATCGCTTTTAGCTATTTCGTCAGCGGTTGGAGTATGCAGTGCTGATCCGAACTGCTCACTTCTTTCCTTTTGCGGAACCGAACCCCGAGTCAGATCCTCTTTTGCCCAAGAAGGTATCG
Organism: Neoceratodus forsteri; assembly: GCA_016271365.2. Classification (NCBI taxonomy): domain Eukaryota; kingdom Metazoa; phylum Chordata; order Ceratodontiformes; family Ceratodontidae; genus Neoceratodus; species Neoceratodus forsteri. The sequence goes on along the minus strand of CM028129.1, from coordinate 1,344,754,828 downwards.
CCCAGGTCAGTGAGCACCTCCTCAGGTTTGGCCGCAACCGAACCAGGCTGGGCATCCGGATCAACGGACTTCTCAGTCTCCCTTTTCTTCAGCCTATTCAACCTTTTTTCCAGAGTGGCTTTAGGAAAATGTTTACAAATCTGGTGGTCTGTTTGGAGGTGGTCAAACCCCAGACAATAAACACAGATGAGGTGGGGGTCAGCCTTGGCAAAGGCCTCCCCACACTCAGTACAGTGTTGAAACCCAGTGGGACCATTTTTTTCTTGGGTTTCTCAGACATGGCCACACTAACAAAAATTACGCTCTACAACTTTCAAGCCAGATAATACTCCCCTATCGTTTACCAACCGTGTTATGGGCAGTGGAAAAAAAAAACAGAAAAAGTCCTTTTTTTTCTTAAATCGATAGGAACTGGAACACCACTACTAAATCCCAGAAAATACAAACACAAACAAAAGGTTGGTTTCCAACCGGACCGACTGATCAGAAACCGAGAAAAAAATATTTCCACAGTAAAATAAATCATTACCTATCTACAACACTACCTGTACCATAGACAGAGACTTGAATACCAAAAAAATAATAAATCGGTTGAAAAACTAAAAGCTTTTTGAAACTTTATCGAACCGAGCGAAGAAGAACACTCCGGAGCGACTTCACAGATAGGTGGAGTAAAGAATCTGACAGTTACACTGATAAGTACCAGAGACAGAGGTTTGAAAACTGAGCTTGAGCTCAACATTCTATGCTTCTGCATAGAGTTAACCCTTTCCTCTCTGGGGCAGTTCACGTGCTGGGGCTAACTGCATATTGTCAGAATACAGCAAGACTTCATGTTGTTTGAATGTTTTTTATAGTATCGGAACCAGCAGCTGGGGGGGGGTCCTTGTAATTTCTGACACCAGGATGGGCTCCCAGTGTCACACTCAGTTGGGTGGGGGTAGTTATCTCTGGCAACAATGGGGTGGGATTCAGTTGGAGGGTGGGAGTTGTCATTGGCAACACTGGGGTGGGATCCCTGTGTCGCACCCAGGAGAGGAATACATACCAGCTTCCAGTTTTAGAAAAAAACAGTTAAGTGTTACATGGGATGAGCTCCCAGTATCACACTTACAGGGGAACAGTCAGCACCAAGAATACCACACTCAAGTGTGGGTCTGATCCCAGTTTTCAGTTTCAATGGCCTGCAGGGCATTTAAGGCCCTGTACACACTAGAGAGCTTAAAACGGTTTAACTGCCTTAAACCGTTTTAAGCTCCTGGAACACGGTTTGCATTCACACTGTAACACGGTTAAAATTGTGCTGCAACCATGTTCTAAAACCGTGCTAAAACCCTGCTTGAGAGGTATTCTTTAGCACGGTTTTAGCTAAACAGGGTTGCCTTAATCAGTGTTAACAGCAGTGTGTACGCAAACCATGCTGTAACATGGGTTAAGGCAACCCGTCCTACAGGAAAAGTATTTTTTAAAATAACCGGATTTAAAAAAAAAGACTGTACCGGTATTTCCTAGTAGCCCTTGAAACATTGGTTCTGATTATGTACTTTTTTTCCCCGATCGCTTTCGGTTCCCATTCACAGGTATCCCGTCATGCATTGTGGCACACTGCGGTACCCATAATGTTTACACTTGGTGCCGCGGTCGTGTTTCGAACCCGCTTCTCCTTGCAGGTTGTTGAATGCAAATGTGACGCACTGACAACCGTGCTAGGTACCGATTTATAAAACGATTTTAATAACGTTTTATAATTGGTTGCTAGTGTGTACGGGGCCTTAGAGTTTTTATAAGTTCTGATCTTTTGTTTGCTGGTCCCACTGTCCTGCTGGTGCTAAATACAGTCACAATGGACTTCACTTAGCTGTGGGAGAACAGCGAGACTGGCAAACATCTGCTCTGAGCTTATAAAAACTCTAACATGCCCTGCAGGCTAATGAATCTTGGACTGCTGCAGCCCTGCTCTGACATCAACTCCAGGGCATTCCGGGATTTCTGGTTACAGCGAATGCCGGCTTAGGAGTCAGAAGAACCATCCTGATATAATCTACTACACTACAGAAAACTAAGTAAAACATTTTTTTTTTTGCAAACAAATCAAAGTGCAGATTAGGACCAGCTCCATAGCTGCGTGTGGGGCTCTTAGTACTGATTGTTCCCGTTTAAGAGCAAAGGGTGGACACGTTGTTAGTTGCAGGACCAGACATGCAGCACTCACGTAAGTGTAGTCGCTGAGTGTAATTACAGGTTTGAAAACACATCCTTAGAAAAAAATGTGAAGAAAATGAACTTTGCATGCCATCACCAGTATTGTTTTTCTTAAATATTTTAAACAATTTTGTTATGAAAACTCAAAAGCACCCCTTTAGAAACAGGATCTAACAACAACATTTTATGGTTTCAAATTATTATTGTTTTTGGACTTGGAAAGAAAATTAGCATCTTAAAACTGATAATTCCCATGTTTTTATTTTATTTAATTTTATTTATTGGCAATTTTTGACCAGGAAAGGCTTGTTATTATAGCTTGTTTCCAAATGCATACTGGGAGTGGGTTGCATGGACCAGTTTTATTGACGGGGAAATGTTGGTCATGACACTAGGGAAGTTCCCCTGCTCTTTTTAATAAGCGCCATGGGATCTTTTACTTCCACCTGGACAGTGACCAGAAATGAGCAGAAAAAGACATCAATTTAATGTCTTTATTTGAAGGACCACTCCTCACCAGTGCAGCACCCTTTCCCCCGTACTGCAGTATCAGTTGTAAGTATTACTCCAAGTCCATCCTATGACTAAGCGCCAGGGGCGTGAAATGCATTAGGAACTTGGTTTACCATCAGACATGAGAAAGAGAGGGTATGCTGGAGATGACCTGTAATACACGTTGTGTTACACTTTGAATAAAATTAAGCACCTTATTGTTTAAGAAACAGAACTGCGCAATGATTATTTGCTCACTGAGGTTCCCGAAAGTAGCCAGTGCCAGCTTTATTTTCATTCAACTGTTTCTACTTTCTTGTGGCCCAGGCACGGCATTCCCGGTACAGCCTGAACTGTGTTTGCAACATTACTCCAACTATCTGGTGTGGGGCTAGAATGCACAACTTTCCGGCCCCAGAGGCAAGCATTCTACCTAGTGAACCACTGACACCGCACCCTCTTCTAACTTCAGCAATACTCAATCGGATTTCCTCAAATCTGGTAGAGACTTCACCATGTAAGATGCTTGTGCCAATTGTCAGGCCCTAAGTCAAAAGATAGCTGATTTATAAGTAGGCAAATATAACAATTTAACATTAAAGTGCCTTACTTAACTGTTTTGGCACATTATGAAACTTACACATATGCTGGAGAGCTATACATATGCCTTTTTTTCTTCTTATACATTAGGCTTCTGCCATATGTTGGTGCAAATCATTATTCAGAAAACTGCTGTCTCATTGGAGGACATGGCACTGCAGTCGCACTTCTTTCTCAGAATGTTTTTTCACAATAAATGTATTCATTGCTTCAATATGTTTTAGCGTTTATTTAGCAATAAATAATTGGTAAAATATGTTAAAACACACCACTAAGTATTACTTTGTGCAACATTATTACTAGTTGAGATGATACGCTTGTTTGGCGTATATCACGGGTCTGTCACTATGAACATAATATCGTGACGCATTGTTTGCTTTCGTAGTTTTTTATAAATCTAGCCTGTAGTTTTCATTTTTGGTTTTGATGTTGATGTTCACTGTTAAGTGTTTAGAGATACAAGTTGCATGAAAGACGATATATAAATATTAAGAATGTTCCACTGTACTGTGCTCTACGAAGTGCAAAGCTGTTAAAAAAAAAAAGGCCACGAAACACTCTTAGGTAAGGAGGTGTTTTAATTTGGGCCTGCCCCAGCACTGCAGTATGTATCTCATTATTCAGTCCCTGCTCTGTTGTGCATGTCAATCGGCAGCTCTGAGTTTTACACAGTGCACTACTATACACAGGAACTTAGGGGCTACTAGACAAAAATTACCAACAGGTCATCATGTTTGCCTCTTATGACTGAGGCAGCTACGTCATTCGGTATCATGTGAAACAGGAAATTGTTTGATGGGAAGTAAAATACACACACACGCCAGGCTTGGCAGAGCTGAGTCAAATATTTAGCAATAATGCAATGGTGAATTTACTATACCAGACAGTAATCTGATTGTGGTGTGGATAAAGCACGGATTTCATAACACAGTGAATCATACCCTAGGAACAGAAGAACAGGGCTATGTTTACGTGTGTAGCCCCATGAATTATTTCATTTTCATTTTCTTTCAGTTCTAAAACCAAAAATAAGGACACAAGAGACTTAAGGTTTTATCTCATTTTAAATTTTGGCTTAATATTACAGTAGAGAAGGATTTTTTTCCAACTAGACTTAAGTCTCTAAGTGGTGACTGATGGACAATGTCTGTAGCATTAATATAGAAACAGGACCAGTGGTCTCTGACGCAAGTTTTTCTATATCACATCTTACATTTATACTCATACTGTAATTTGTATGATTACACTAATAAAGAAGTTAAAAAAAAAAAAAGGAATGAGACAAAGACAATAGAAATGTTGCCAAGGATAGGGAATCCAGTCAATTTTACTGCTAATAAGCTGAGCGTTGTTCTGCACTTTTCCCCCAATTAGAATGCAGGGTAAGATAATAATGTCACAACTATCATTTTACTGTCAATAAAACTAGTGCAGTGGCATCACTACAGTAATCGTATTGAGAAAAAATGACACTTGTAAGTTTACTGAAGGATAAACTGTCGCTCTACCTTCTGGTTGGAAGAGCGGGTCCATCTATTATATGACTGCAGTGCTACTCTACAGCAGGCAAAGTCCGCATTCACATCTGGCCTACCTCTCTTAAAGTGGTAGCACAAGATATGCCTCTTTCACTGCTGCCTGGTTAGAAACTAGCTATGGACAGCCCTCCCCACCCCTGCCAAAACAAAATGCAAGTAGCCACACTGTCAAAAGGTGGAGAATCGGTAAATGCTCTTAGCCAGCAGATTTTGTGTTTGAGAACTAGTATGGGTTTTCATATACAGGGTTTATGTTTAACAGAAGGGGACTGCATAATGCTCTGTTTGCTCTCCTGGCTCCATAACTCCCAATGTTCCTATAAGGTACATTTTTAGGTCCAGTTTTTCCACTGAAGTCTGCATCTATACACTTTAACCCCTCTATCACTCCACATAGTAACTGCAGTGAACATGGGCTACTTCCCTCATAACAGTGTTCAGCCAATGCAGGTTACAAGTCCAGCAGCGTAGACTTGTTCAGTGGTACCTGCTGCTGAGACAGGCACCCCCCCAACCCCCACTCAAAAGTACAACTAAAGAGTAGCAAATTATCTTTTGGCCTCCCGTATAAGAATTCACCAACTGCTGCAATCATACTGTATGTACTCTGTTCTACACGATCAACAGTGCACAGACTTAAACTAAAGACCTTGGCACCTATGTAGCAGCACACAGCCTTATATCACAGAGCACTGCTTAGCTTGTATCCATACCTATAACAATAGCTGTCAATCTTGCCAGCTGGTCCAGCCTCTGTCTTGTGTCCCCCCCCATCCTTTCAGATCACTAACTGATGATTAGAAACATAGAAACATAGATTTTGTTGGCAGAAAAGGACCTTTAGACCCATCCAGTCTGTCCCTTGTTCTTGCCTATTCTGTCACCACTGACCCTAGTTGGTCATAGGTGTCACTCCCTTCCCCCATTCCTCTACCTAATATGCCGCTGTGCCTATCCCATGCATGCTTGAAGCTTCCCACAGACTTTGCCCCCACTACCTCCTCTGGTAGGTTGTTCCAGTCATCCACCGCCCTTTCCATGAAGAAGTATTTCTGCATATCTCTCCTAAACTTCTCTCTTTTAACTTCATTGCATGCCCCCTCGTTCTAATGCCTTCCTTTCTCTGAATCAGACCCTCCACATGCATTTTGTTCACTCCTGTGAGGTACCTAATTGTAGGTTTCAATTATGTCCCCTTACTCTCCTCTCGTCAAGGGAGTATTCCTCATATGACCTCTTGTGCAACCCCTTCATCATTTTGGTTCTCTTCTTTTGTTAATATAATTTTATTAGTTTTAAACAATTAATAGGGGAGGGGTACAGGCATAGAGGTCACAATTCAATTCAGACACAGCCTAAAAAGAAAGGTAAAGGAGCCACATACATAAAGCATAAGGAGTACAGCAGAATGAACATCTTGTCATAGATCTTAGGCATTGATGATTAGTGGAAAGCAGACTTTCAAAATACATACTGTAAGTTCTATGTACCTTACATCAAACATACCATTGAAAGGTACAGGATAATATGGAATCCATGGAACCTAATATTCCTTCCTAGGCATTCTTCATACTCTCCCCTGATCATCAATCACTCTGTTTCGCAATCCCTCCAGTAATAAACAGGGCAAAGCATTCATATACCCATCGATGAGTTATATAGAGTGCATATTCAAGGAACAAAGGATGCATCTTTCTGGCCCATGTAAAGGATCAACCTGGTCCATTTCAATGTGCATAGGTCTGATTTGTCATTCAGGTGAAATGACATTTTTTCAGATCGGTATACATGGGTCACTAGGTCTCTTCATTCTCTCAGTGTGGGAATCCTGGGAGTCAGCCAACGAAGTGTCAAAGCTTTTTTGGCTGCCATCAGGGCTATTCCCAATAGGTACCTCATGTGGAGTCTCTAAGTCCATGGGGGAAGTTATGTAGTATGAATAGATCTGCAGTTAGGGTAATTGGAGTAGTGAACAGCTCACACAGTTTGGTCTGTAGGGAGTCCTTGAAAAGCTGGAGTTTAGGGCACTGCCAAAATATGTGAGTGTGGTGAGCCTGGGGCTCTCCACATTGGAGTCAGCAAGCGCCTAGTCCTGTGGAGGTAAAGTGCGCTGTTATGGCAGGAGTTCGAAAATATCTAATCAACACCTGCCAGGAAAACTGTCTCCAACTATGAGAAAAGGTGAGTTTAGATATGAAAAGACAGCTTTTGTCCCATTGTTTTGGGGAAATATCAAATCCAAACTCTTGAATCCACTTTGCACATACCCCAGCAGTGTCCAGCCCTTGTGTTTCCCCTAGAGCCTTGTATATGGATGAAATAATATGAGGTATCTGTCCCTCCATGCAGCCTCATTGGAGGACGGTGACCAGAGGGGGAATATTTTCACTACAGCGCGTCTCCGCAGGAATTGAGTAATAAAAGTGTCTTAGCTGTAGGAATCTGAAAAAGTCACAGTTTCTCAACCCGGAGGGACAGGGACAACACATCTCCTGAAAAGATCTAAAGTCTCCAGCGGAGAGAAAATGCATGATATTGAAAATCCCCTGATGTTCCCATATATTAAATGTATGGTCAAGTCTGGCTGGATGAAAATTCTCAAGGAGGGATATAGGTGTGAGTAACCAGAAACATGGGGAAAGATTAAAATGCTTCCTAATCACTCTCCATACTTTCAGTTGATGGGTGATCCGTGGGTTGTTCGGTTCAGGCTCCATCAAGGCTGGGGAGGAACAGTACATAGTGAAACTAATCAAACTTCGAAAAGGCATAAGGCCCTCTTTTATTCTGACCCAGTGAGTTGAGCTACCCCGACTCAGCCAGGTCAATATGAAAGATATGTGAGAAGCCCACTGACAAAGTTTAAGACTGGGCAGAGCCAAACCTCCCAGTTTCCTTGGGAGTGTCAAAGTGGAGAATTTTATTCTGAGTCATCTCCCAGCCCAAATAAATGTACTAATGGCTTTATCCATGTACACATTATTTTAGTTGGGATATTAATTGGGACATTCTGGAATAAATATAGGGCTCTGGGTATGTAAGGGCAAAAGCTACATGGCCACAATTGTGACTGAAATGTGTGGCTCAATGCTCAAACTGAGTTAAACCAAAAACCACACAAAATACAAGTCACATAATGAGCCTAGGCAGAGTCTGCAATAAAATGTACTAGGCAGTAAACAAGTAAGGCAGAACGTGACAGGTGGTGCCCTGTCAAAGGTATTTGTGCTATAAATAAAAGGTATTTGTGCTGTAAATAAAAGGTATTTATGCTGTAAATAAAGCATTGTAGTATGGTGCAACTGACTAAAGGTCAGGTAGCCAGTTCCAGGCAGTGTATCAAAGTGGGCTCTTCAGACATGTCCGTGACTAAGGTCAGGTAGCCAGTTCCAGGCAATGTATCAAACTGGGCTCTTCTGACATGTCCGTGACTAAGGTCATGTAGCCAGTTCCAGGCAGTGTATCACCAACACACAGTAAATGACCATATTACGTAATAGGATTGCTAGGAGCAAATCATAACATTAGTCCTGTTTGGGGTGTAACTTTCAAATTGTGTATATAAGCTGTGCATGTATAACAACAAGTGGAATCATGTAACGTCTAAGGCTAAGTGCAACTGGCACTATAAAACCACTGCTAAATAAATTATTTTTGATTCTCTGTCGGTCTCATTGGGTAATTATATTAAGTTGTTAGTAACATTAAGTATAAGTTACATTTTTGGTGCCATGACTCGGATACTCAGCGTGTAGAGTATACCTACTGATTCGAGAGCGCAATATCGAACCGAGGTCACCGCGGGCCGACGACAAGAGAGCAGTGGAAAGAGGTCTCGCCACCAGGAGATTGATCACCTCTGGCAGGAAGAGGGCAAGGCTTGGTCTGACTCAAAAGAAACCAGATATGGATGATTGAGTCAGAAGAATAACGTAAGTGTGGAAACAATTATTAGGAAATGGTTAGAAAAACATCTAAGAAAAGGCTTTAATGAAGTCCCAGTGGACAGGCAAGATGTCCGCTGTCACTATGAAACTCAGTGCTATGACAGAAATAAGACAGCAAACAGAACAGGAATGGAAGTATAGTGAGAAAGTAGGGGAGTGCAGTACCCTAACTTTAGAAATGAGTAACGGAAGGAAAAGTATTACTTTGAACTAAAAATAAAGGGACAGCAAATAGAACAGCTCCAAAAGGAGGTAACTCACTTGAAAGTAAAAATGCAACAGCATGATGATAATGGTTAGACAATAACAGGTGCACACTGGCATGCTGAAAAATCAAAAACAATAGAATTACAGCATGCCAGACCTATTTACCCCCTCCACACACACACACACATCCACAGCTAAGCAATAAGTTACATGCATGGCTTAAAGCAGTAAAGTAAATCAAAAGTGTATTGACTTGGTGCTATGTATTTACTATTTGTTAGAAATGCTACCTGTTGCAAAATCAAATGCTATAGAAAGGTTTTCTAACCTTAAAGAAAAGAGGCTGGAGTGCAGTCAGCCAAACCCACTAAATAAAAGAACGTAAACCACCTTTGGTTGGCATAAAGAGTATGTCTTAATGCTGCTTGATAGCTTTTGTTTAGAATTAGCATTAAATGCAAGGTTTGTTACAGTGCAAACTGCATACATTTGCTTCATTAAAAGTTGAGCAAAGTTAATTGTGTCATAAAAAGGAAATGTTTGCCTTTTGTCTGTTGGTGAAAAGCACTCTGGTTTACAAACAAGAAACATGCTGTAATTAAGCCTCATAAATTGGAGGTATGTGCCCTTAAATGTTTTATCAGTTAAGGTTTCTTTTAATCTAGAGCAATAAAAAAAATGTGTCATTCACTTTTCAAGTTAGTCTTGGTGATGTCACAGGGTAACTTTTCACAAACTGCTTCACATGTATTTCTACCTGAGGCAATGATGTAATCATGGTTAATTAGCTAAAGGAATGCATGTATTTGTTGCAACAGCTCAGTAGTATGCCTGTATTTTGGGCTACATACAGGATAGCATCAGTTAGTCTCTGCTGTCCCTAGCTAGCCTAACCAGTTTGCTTTCTGGGTCTGTGAACATTAGTTCTTCTTTTACATTGTTTACTAAAAACACTAATTATAACGGTTATCATTTTCAGGTAGCTACGGTCTTGTGGGAACAGGTTTTCTCAAGATGGGGTTTCCCAAAAACCTTAGAGAGTGATAGAGGCACTCATTTTACTGCAGAAATTATGACAGCCTTGTATGCCCTTTTGGGGATAGAGCAACGATTACAAGTTTCCTATCACCCCAATCATCAGGTATGGTAGAATGAATGAACCATACCCTTACACAAGGGCTCAAGAAGTTAGCCTTAGAAGCAGGAAAAGACTGGGCAGCTCATCTCCCAGGAATCTTACTATCAATCAGAGCACCAGAGTAAGAGTACAGGTACACCCATACCAGCTGGTAACAGGAAGAGACATGAGGGTGTATTACCCCTCTGATCCTGATCTCAGCACTCCCGTAAAGGACAGCATTCAGGCAGATGTATTCCTAGCTCAGGTACAAAAATAATTGGATCAGTACTTACCTGATGCAGCTAGAAATATGGCAAGAGTCATGCGAATAATCAAACCAAATATCTGGGACTGCTGCCATGTAAAGAATTACAAATTGGTGATCAGGTAATGGTTAAGAATTTTGGACAAGCTGGACTGTAGGAGGCAAACTGGACTGGCCCCTATCAGGTCTTGGACAAATTGGGACCCAGGGTGGTTAAAGTTTCTCAGGATAAACAAAAGGCAAAATGAAAATTCCATTATGGGTGCATACAGATCATTGTAAGCTGTATAAAATAAGCCTTATTACCTGCCCCCGTATTGATAGCCCCAAACATAAAAAAGGACTTTGTACTGCAGACCGCTGCCGGCCCAAATGCTCTGGTAGCGGTGCTGCTGCAAGAAAAACAGGGAAAGCTGAGACCAGTGGGATATTTCTCATGGGTATTGACTCCTGTAGAGAATGGATATGGGGCTAGTGAGAATTACTTATTGGCAGTCTATTGGGCAGCACAAGCCACTGAGCACATTGTGGGTTTTAATCGAATTGTATTGGAAACTCTGCATACCCCGACAAAATATCTCTTACATGGGTCACCTAGAGGGGTTTCTGATCAATGACTAATGAGGTGGATGCTAGTCTTATAAGGAAAAAACATTGAAGTTAAAAAGGTAAGAGATGGAGGTACAGCATCCCAGCTGGGGCAAGAAGGGGAGCCACATGACTGTGGGACCATAGACCGCGGGATGGTTGTCTCGTCTCCTTTCATGGAAGGCCACCCAGACGCCTCCCTGGAGATCTATGTTGATGGGTCCCAACAGTGGAATAATGGCCAGTTCCACACAGGGGCCGTGGTATGGATCCCCTCACAACAGTGAAGCATCAAAATAAAACTGTCGGCGAACTTCTCTGCCCAAAGAGCTGAGTTAGAAGCCATCCAAGAGGCAGTCCTTAGATATCCTGAGGGAAAAATTACCATCTTCTCAGACTCCCAGTTTGCTGTTATGTCCCTCACTGAATGGGTTCATTTGTGGGAATCGAGGGGGATGATTAATGCATTTGGGGAACATGTCCAGCACAGAGAGGTGTTACGACACTTGCTGGCCTTGGCAAATGCCACCCCAGGCAGAATTGCTATTTGTAAGGTCCACGCCCACACCAAAAGCCCCATGGCTCATGAAAGAGAAAATCAGGTGGCGGACCAACTAGCCAAAGATGCAGCCAGAGATGGAGAACCATGGAGAGATCCTCTCGGGGGCTCCTCCATGGCAGCCGTCCAAGTTAAAAATCCATTAGTTAAATTGGTACAACTTCAGATGACGGATCCCTGGCTATCACAAGAAAAACAAAAATGGAGAGAATTGGGGAAATGTAGCTACAAAAACCTGACAGTACAGAAAGACATGCTTTTTTGGGAATGCCATAGCCAGTTAAAGTGGGTCCCGCCATCTGATCTCAGGAAACAAATTATTATGGAAAATCACAGGATCAGAGGACACTGTGGTCTCCATAAGACTTGTCAAATGGTCACATCTAAATATTGGTGGCCAAAGGTCAACAAGGATGTAAAGACATGTCTGGAGTCATGTCTAATCTGTGCACAGATAAACCAGCCTAGTCCCCAGGCAAATGAAGCACCATTGCAATGCGTGCCAGTGGCTGAAGGGCCGTGGCAGGCTTTGCAGATTGATTATGTATAGGTCCCTTGCCCACTGCCAAGGGGTTTTAGATATTTGTTAGTAGTAATAGATGTTTTCTCTAAATGGGTGGAGGCTTTCCCCCTCACCACTAACACTGCCAAAGCGACAGCCAAAGTTTTGTGGGAACAAGTGTTTTCTCGAAGGGTATTCCCCAGGATACTGGAATCAGACAGAGGAACACATTTTATTGGGCAAATCATGCAGGATATATGTGGTTGTTAGGAATACAGCAAAAATTCCATTTACCATATCACCCTCAGTCTTCTGGAATGGTAGAAAGGCTGAACTGGACCCTAAAATTAGCTTTAAAAAAGGCAGTGTTGGATACTGGAAAGGGATGGGTGAACCATCTACCTGGAGTCCTCATGGCAGTGAGAGGTACCGTACAAACCAGTACAGGGATTACTCCTCATCAGCTTATGACTGGATGGGACATGCGATTGAGCTATCCCACAGACCCCGAAGTGAGTGCAAGTGTAAGAGATAGCGCCAATGCAGAGGTATTCCTACAGCAAGTACAGAATCAATTGGAAAAATATTTAAAATTTGCTGCCAGCAATATGGTGCAAGCACATTGGAAAAACAAAATGTATTGAGATAAAAATACACTGGAACAACCTGTGTACACAATTGGTGACCAGGTAATGATAAAAAACTTTGATAAAAAGAGTTTGTGGGATGCAAATTGGATGGGACCCTACGTGGTGGATCAATGCCTTGGTACCACCACTGTACATGTTACTAGGCTAGGAAAGGGAAACAGACCACTAGCATGGGTACACGTAGATCAGTGTAAATTGTTTAAGAAAAAAGTTGAAATTGCATAAGCCCGGGAGGGTTGTGCTTGATGTTCCTATCAGGAATATTAAGGGCAGTACAGGAGACTGTTCAAGCCAGCATTGGTCTCAACCCGTATCAAGTAACCCTGATGTGTCGAGCAAAGGGTAACGCTAGAACACATGGCAGTGACAAATATAGCCATAGTGCATAATACAAAAAGATCTGGTCATAAACAAACATTTGAAAAAAAATACATAATTTTGGAAAAAAATGCCATGTAAAATGTATCAGAGTATTGACGATGATGACTGATACTGCCCTTGTTCTCACAGGTAAAGGATGTGGAAGTATACACTGTAGATGTCCCTGTTGGGGAACTTAGTGAGTTGTACAGGGGCTCTACATGTAAACACCAGCACCCCGCATGTCACCGGGGATATAAACAACCCGTGGTCCTACCAATCACATGGAGTTGGGATGAGGGAGAAGCAGATGCTACTGTACATCTGTGGCAAATAGTGTGGACAAATAATGATTTAATTGTAACTACCACACAGTGGTGCTATATGGCTGATTGGAAGGCCAGTCCACAGTTTTGCTCATCCCAGTACAACTTAACACACAGAGGGTATGTGTACCCCAAAGACGGATCACTAATATTGGAGAAACCCACACCAAAGGACTCCAGTACATATCAAGTAATTGTTTTCTACTGTACTAGAAATCCAAATAACGTTATTGGAGGATGCACTTGTGAAATGGGCACCACTGGGAATGGGACATGTGATGATAATAACTGTTATGCCAATCACACCAGTAGAAATATAACTTTGACAGTAAGACCACCACAGTGCCCCAATGTAACACAAGGGTCACCTAGTGGACTAACTTCCACACCAACGGACCAGACTCTTGTAAATACCGTACAGTATATAAGATTACCAGTCATTTTCAACTTTTCGAGTGGGGATCTAAATAGCACTGGTCAATGTACCAATACTAATGTTTCTAAATTTTATGCATCTATGTTATTAGATATGGTTAGTATATTCCAGTCCAAACAAGGGGATGCACCCCAGTCCCCACAAATGGTAGTAACCATAACAATACCTCTAACAGATGACGCAAGAGAGACCTATTAGGGGACATAATAACCGGCCTGTTTGGATCCGGGATGAGTATATGGAATAGAGCAGATTTAGATGCTATAGAAGAGCACCAAAATATTATAAATCAAGAAATAGAAGGAAGAGTGTTACTGCCCTTTGCTGTAAACCAAGCAGGTTTGGCACAAGAGGAACATTTGACAGTACACAATATGCATGATGTTCCAAATTGTTAAAACAAGTTCAAGGCAAAATCAATGAAATTATCACAGACCATAATATTCAAGTCACAAATCACACTATCGGGCGGTCCATAATATGTGCAGCCTATGGGTCCTATGTTTTAACCACTGTAAGTAAACTGCTAAATCAATTAGACGAACAAAGGCTACCAGATATGATACCAGATGCACAAGTCAAACTATAGTACTGCCTAATGTGTAATGGTACTACTGGCAGGGAGTGCCTAAACCCGTGCGTGTGACAAAGGGCACCACCAATAGCATGGGTAAGAAAGGTAGCAAAGGTATACGTATGACCATGCTGTTTAAATAAAAACATTACCCTAGGTCAAACAATGATGTGTCATTTACAGTTAAATTACCTCAGGTAAATTATGAGGAGGAGGAGTACACACACATTGTTAAGGTACATTCGGAAGGAAAATTAATAGGTGACTATTATGCATATAGAATAAGCCTACCTGACATTTTAGCAGCTAACAAAAACGGGTCCTGGGTGGCCCCCAATCTACACTGCTGTAAGCAGATAAGTGCGCAGTAGGTATGCCAGTGTGATGTTATGGCCCAGGACCAGCCTGTTTGTGGGGAGGAACCTATACAGGCAGCCCTTAACACCTCGCTTTGGTGTCCGGTTCAACTGCAAAGGTGGACAGTGCCTAAAGTAGTGTTTGTGTACAATTCCACCACACAGTACTGCATAGTTACCAATGAATGAGAAATGACTCATCAAGGGAAAAAGTGTGCGATAACCCAGCCAAACTTTTTCTTTATCCCTAAAGGAGATGTGCAAATTGGAGGGCACACCTTCCATCCTATTATACAGTATACCGCAAGGATGTCACAAATTAACACTTCGATACCCAGTCAAGCAACAAAATTAATGAATATGCACCTGCTTCCGGAGTACCTATACCTCCCCTAACCTTAGATGTGCAATGGTTATTAGACCGCAAAGACACACATCTTATTCAAATTCAAAACTCTGCCTGTAAAATAAAACAAGACATGAATGTTCTGTTAGATGATGCAGATAAGAACACTTAATATATGCCAAACTGGGAGGATCTTGGGGGGTATTGTCATTCAAAGTGTTATTGATGCTACAATTGGTATTTGTGTTTATTTTGTTAGTCAGTACATGTTATTTGCGCCGCCTAATATGCAACCTGCATCATGATATGTTTATGCTCAAAATGTCAGTAGCCACACGTCAAATGTTGTAATAATGTGCCCTTGGTTAGTGGTGGCTCCTATTAATAGGGCGGGCAAGGTGGACAGGGCAGCAAGTCATCCAGAGAACCCGGAGCGGGTCCCTATCGGAGATCTCCAGCCTTACCCACTCATGTTCTGTCTGGGAAAACCACACCCAATTTCAGTTCCAAAGGGGGAATTGTAAGGGCAAAAGCTAAATGGCCACAATTGTGACTGAAATGTGTGGCTCAATGCTCAAACTTGAGTTAAACCAAAAACCATACAAAATACAAGTCACATAATGAGCCTAGGCAGAAAACAAGTAAGGCAGAACGTGACAGGTGGTGCCCTGTCAAAGGTATTTGTGCTATAAGTAAAAGGTATTTGTGCTGTAAATAAAAGGTATTTATGCTGTAAATAAAGCATTGTAGTATGGTGCAACTGAAAAAAGTCAGGTAGCCAGTTCCAGGCAGTGTATCAAAGTGGGCTCTTCAGACATGTCCGTGACTAAGGTCAGGTAGCCAGTTCCAGGCAATGTATCAAACTGGGCTCTTCAGACATGTCCGTGACTAAGGTCATGTAGCCAGTTCCAGGCAGTGTATCACCAACACACAGTAAATGACCATATTACGTAATAGGATTGCTAGGAGCAAATCATAACATTAGTCCTGTTTGGGGTATAACTTTCAAATTGTGTATATAAGCTGTGCATGTATAACAACAAGTGGAATCATGTAACGTCTAAGGCTAAGTGCAACTGGCACTATAATACCACTGCTAAATAAATTATTTTTGATTATTGGTCTCATTGGGTAATTGTTTTAAGTTGTTAGTATCATTAAGTATAAGTTACAGGGTAACACTACCATTCTTATGACCTCAACCCTCTGGAGCAGGTTCAGTGGTAGCACATTCCATCTCGCAAGGTCTGATTGAAGCTGGATGGAAAAGGGGGTATAATTATTCTTCTCTACTTCTCTCATCCGGTGTGAATTAAAGACCCCTAAGTATTTCAGTTTAGTCAGGTTCCGATGAAAAGGGTATGTCTGTGCTAAATATGGAGAGGGAGAGAAGTTAAAAGTCAATGCCTCAGTTTTGGTAGTATTCAGCTTATATCCAGAACATACGCCAAACCGTTCCAATATATTGAACACGGCTGAGATTGACTGGATGGGGTTGGATAGAAAAAGCAAAACATCGTCTGCATATAAGGCAATGCGATGTTCCGTCCCTATCAGCTGAATCCCCTCTACTAAGGACGAGCCTCTAATGGCTTGAGCCGACAGCTCAATGAAGATAGCAAAAAGTCCGGGGGACATAGGGCATCCCTGCCTTGTACCCCTAAATAATGGGGAGCACGGGGAATGGTGCCCTGAGACTTTTACACACGCTTTGGGATGGGAGTACATTGTCCTGATCAGGGAGATGAAAGACAAAGGGAAATTCATCTTTGTCATTGTGGCAAACAGAAAGGGCCAGGAGACCCTGTCAAAGGCCTTCTCAGCATCTAAGCTGAGAAGGACTGAAGGGGATACCACAACTGCATCTCATTTACCAGATGCAATGCTCTCCTTATATTGTCAGTAGTGGATCTAGTGCTCACAAATCTGGTTTGGTCCTGGTTAATTATAGATGGTAAAACGGTGTCTAGCCATTTGGCCATAATGGACATAAAAATTTTATAGTCAATATTCAGAACTGAAATTGGGCGGTACGACGTACAGTGTTGAGGGCCCTTGTCTAGTTTGGGAATCAGGGATACCACTGCATATGACCAGCTAGGTGGGGGGTCTGCCTGACCCATTAATACTTCATTATATACCTGCAGGAGAAGTAGGGTGATTTTTTACGTGACATTCTTATAAAATTTGGCGATATAGCCATCAGGACCAGGTGCCTTCATGGTTTTAGATCGAGATATGGCTGCTGGGTTCTCCTGTTCTGTACAACCTCTACCCTTTCAACGTCCTTGCAGAGATGAGGCCTCCAGAACTGGACACAATACTCCAGGTGGGGACTCACCATTGAGCAATACAATGGCAGCATCACTTCCTTCCTCCCACTAGAAATCCATCTTCCAATGTACCCCAGCTTCCTGCTAGCCTTTCCAACTTTCCAATTGCTTTGTCATGCTGCCCAACTACCTTGAGGTCATCAGATATGATGACCCCCAGATCTCATTCTTGCTTGGTGACTGTATGCTCCATTCCCTCATCTTATATACAACCCCTGGGTTTCGCAGTCCAAAGTGCATAACCTTGCACTTTTTGGCACTGAAACCCAGCTGCCAGCCCCTAGACCATACCTCTAAGTTTCCTCAGATCCCTTTGCATTCTCTCCACCCCTTCCTGTCAATCTTGTTGCAGATTTCTGTATCATCCACAAAGAGACACACTTTACCCTCAAACTCCTCTGCAGTGTTGATTATGAAGACATTGATGAGGATTGGTCCTGGCACTGAACCTAGTGGCACCCCACTAGTCACTCTCTTATCAACTCAGGGGCTACTGTTTAGCATAACCCTTTGCCTCCTATCCCTTAACCAGTTTGCTATGCAACTTGCCACTTTCTTTCCAACCCCCAGGCTGCTTAGTTTCGTAACTATAGTAGCTTCTTGTGTAGCACAGTGTTGAAAGCCGTATTGAAGTCCAGATGGGTCACATCTACTGCTCCCCTTGATCCACCTCCCTGGTAAACCAACTGAAGAAATCTATGCGATGAGTTTAACATGCTTTGACACTGTGAAACCATGGTGTCGGTGGTCCTGTAGCCCTTTTACCTCTAGGTGCTCCATGAGCCTCTCCTTCAGTACTGTCTCTATTAACTTCCCACCACTGACGTGAGACTGACTAGCCTGTAGTTGCTAGCATCCTCCCTACTGATTACTGATTATTTTTGTAAGCTTAAATCAGCATGATAGAAACATAGAAACATAGAAACATAGAATTTGACGGCAGATAAGGACCGCTTGGCCCACCCAGTCTGCCCATTTCCCTACCTACTGGATAAGCTGCAGATCCTAGTTAACCAGCAGCCTACTTCTTTCTACCCCCACCCCCCAGAATTGCCTTATGACTATCCCATGCATGCTTGAATTCCACCACTGATTTTGACTCCACAACCTCCTCCGGAAGGCCATTCCATGCATCCACAACCCTCTCTGTGAAAAAATACTTCCTTAAATTACCTCTGAGCCGCCCCCCCCCTCTATCTTCAAATTGTGCTAGTTTTTTATGATCTGTGGATGATCAAGTGATGATCATTTATGATAACTGATAATTATATTAGTTCTGTATTACAAGAATGTAAGTTGAATGAGTAATACTTAAAAGTTTTATGTGTTACTATTACAAAAATATGAATGTCAAATATCAGCAAAATCAAATTAGTTATGTAAATCACATGAAGTCAAGTGCTAACTGTTTTAGCGAGAGTACATGCAATCTTAGATATAGTATTTGTATTTGCATAACTAATTTGCATATTTTAAAACACTCATTTATGGACCAAAACAATGGTAATTTGTATTTTAAAAATAATTTTGCCAACAGTATTAGTTTGTAGACTGTTAGGAAAGGTTTTTAGCAAAAAACAGATACTTGTAGGAACTCCCTACAACCATAAAATGAACTACTGAATGGAGCTGTATAAACCAGTCTGAGCCTTTATAATACTTCTAAGAACTGAGGTGTCAGAGTAAATATAAAGCAGTGTGTCTGTATAGCAGTTGCCGGGGTTCGTATGGTTCAAAAGAACCCCCCTTTTTGAAATTCCCCCTTTTTTCATTATTTGTAACATTTTTTCATGATTTCTATTTATTTTGTGACTTGTTTTGTGACTGTCACAGAGTGCTTATGCACACATGATGAACCCCAGCACTTTCTCTCTGCATGCGACCCCCCCCCATTTGCTGTTAATCAGCTCCCTCAGTGCCAGTAAGAGGAATGGAGCTGCTTTGTGAGTCTTTCTCAGCACTGTCCCCCAATGGCTGGCTGGCCGGCCAATTGCAGCTCATGTCATCATCATGAATGTGACCGGAATGCAGCATGGCCACTGCCCACAATTCACACTGTCAGCTAGCACACGAGGAAGACAGAGCATGGCGGCAGACTCTGAGACAACGTCTCCAGGAGAGCAAAAAAGAAGCAGAGGACCTTGACTTATAATATTATGGGTCACCAGCAGGTAAATTTTGCTGGTAACAATTGCCAAACATGTGTCTCTTAATAACTGTATATCAAGAGATAGGCTGTGCAGAACTGGGCCAAGGAGCTTTTCAGGTGGGTGGGCTGAAGATTTAGAAATAAATTACTTAAATCCTCCTCTATACAAAATGCTAAGTTGTCATGTTTCATATGCCTGTTTTAACTTTTCATAAGTTAAGCAAAAGAGGTACCACAGTGGAAAGGCAATGCAAGTGTTTGGAAGGGACTGGCTGGGATCTACAATGCCACCTCACTAATTGTGCTGTTCAGAGAGGTTTTCACTGTAGTCCCATATTTACTGACATTCAATTTCACTTTTGTCTGTGCTATCTGTGCCAGATGCAGTTAAAACAAATACGTTGTGATAAAGCGTTTTCTCCAGATGATCACGTTTGTTTGTTTGTTGTTTGTTGAATTTTGTTAACTCGGTAAGCCCACTGGACCTAGAAGTCCCTTTTTCAGGGACGACGGGGGTACAGATGGTAAGCAACTGAAATTGAACCAGATTAAGCAGTTGGTGGTATTTTTAGTGAATGAGTGTCAGTAGAATGACATTTATTGCTACAGTTCAGTGTTATGAACATACCCACTATACTTTTGGAAGTATGGTGGGGGTTGGGGGTGGGTAGGCATTTAGGGAGATGGTAACTTTGCACTGGGAATCCTCCACTGTCAAATTACCTTTCCCGTCTACTCCCACTGTCATGCCTACCATACTGGAGAATGGGAGGGGCAACAAGGTAACCAATACTGAAGTAAGAATTATGTTACAGATTTTTTTCAAGCAGGTGTTTGGTATAGAAACCTAGACAGTGACGGCAGAAAAAGACAGAGGTCCATCCAGTCTGCCCAAGTTCCCTATAATCCCTGGAACCTACTGTGTCCTCCAGGGTACTAACCCTCCCCATCCTCTCTCTATTCTCCTCCTTGGTCCTGTGGCCCCCGGTAACCACTATTCCCTTCATTATGTCCCAGTCTGCTTGAATCCTTTGACTGTTTTTGCGCCCACCAGTTCAGCTGACAGACTGTTCCAAAGTTCCACCACCCTTTCTGTAAAGCAATACTTCCTCACATCTCTCCAGAACCTACCTCCTGTTAATTTCCATTAGTGTCCACGTGACCATGAATTGGTACTCAGGCTAAATAGTACCCAGCAGTTCACTTTAATTCCTTTAAAGAGCTTGAAGGTCCCTATCTCACCTCCCTTCTCCCTTCTGGTCTCTGGTGAGTACATACTTAGTGCCTTGAGGCGCTCCTCATAGGATCTGCCCTGCTGTCCCTGAATCATTTTAGTTATTCTGCGCTGCACTATCTCCAACCAATTCTTATACTTTCTGAGGTGAGGACTCCAGAACTAGGCACAGTACTCTAGGTGAGGCCTCACCAGGGATCTGTAGATGGGAAGTATTATCTCATTTCTTCTGCTATCAATACCCCTACATATACATCCCAGCATCCTGCTAGCCTTGCTATAGGCCATGTTGCACTATTGCTTAAATGGTTTATTGAGTTGGGGAGGGTGGGGGTTACAGTAAGGGGTAGAGGGAGCTCAGATACAAGTTATATAGGCTTAAAATAAGCCACAAAAGTGCACAGAGCATACTGTAGCCCACGGTTTCTGGGGGACATACTGTATCTGAGACAATGCCTTAGGTATATTACATTAGTAGCATCTTGCTGCCCTCTGGTACTGAATACATATATGTATTCACCCTGCAGCCAGCTAGATAATAATTTTGCTTAGGGCAAGGGGTGTAGGGGGTCTCAGATATGACTTCTTTATCTTCAAAATAAGCTCTAAATTCACCATATGGCTTCTGGGGTCCTGGCGGCGCTAAGACCCACAGCTTTTCTTAAAAGGTTGCAGACTGCATAAAAAGAACCCCTCTTGTGAAAATCCTGGCAACAGCCCTGGTCTGTATACAAGATATACTGTATCATAACTGATAATTCCAATGTAGATGTCTAAAAAGCATAGAAAAAGATACTTTTAAAATGTATTACAGTAATCTTGATCATGTGCAATCATGAAAATCGTGATGATATGAGGTCCTCATTAATCACAATCACTATTTCCATAACATCATTGTTTTGATTGGCAGCCAATCAACATTTCTCATGTTTAAATATTGTTAATTATGATCACAGTGATGGTTTTAAAGTTTGAACATAATCTTTGAACATAACTGATAAAAATCATTTATGATACATCATTATAAAATCATCATCTTTTCAGCTGGAAATATCAAGAAAAATCAGGTGTTCCTTTAGCTACTGTTTCACCAGTGACAGGATCCCCAACAAGAAAATTACTCACCATAGTAATCTTGTTTCTTCAAGGGATCACTCATTATGATTAAACTGATGCAGTTAGCCTCGTGTTGAACTGCCCGGAGAGATGGAATTATATGCAATGATGGAACTCTCAATTGGCTCATGCCACTTTCAAACTGCTGCCCTAGCAACTGCTGCACACTGAGTGCTTCAGATTCTTATGGAGCCTAACTGGGTATAAGACCCACTAGTAACAGTAAAATAATATTTTTGTCCTTTTAGGACAAACATCCTTAATAAACAAATCTAAGAAACTTGAGACCACCTGGACACCAACTGGTTAAACAAAGTGTGTCTCTACCCTAACCTATATAGGGGGAGAAAAACAAAAAAACTTAATGCAGGGATGCAGAGCAACTTCTATAGGTTCTAGTAGGGGAGGCAGGGAGGGTCTTTAATAATAATGAGTGATCCTTTGAAAAAAAGATTACTATGGTGAGTAATTTTTCTTCTAACCCCAGGAATTGAAAGGCTCTGCCTGTTATATGGGGAAGATCTCCTCCCCATATCCTATTTAAGCAAGCAGAGTCTGCTGCTCTGCTTAGAGCAAGATGCACTCGTTGCTGTGCCGTCGCTGGTCCGTGGCTGCTCACTTTCCTTGCTTGTGCCTGTCTCTCTCCCCCCCCCCGTCCGTTTTTCCCAGTTGTTTCATCTTGTGGGTATTCGTCTCCCTTCCCCTTCTCGGTTTGCGTTCCTCCGTCCGTGTTGTTGTTTCTTTTTTTTCCTCTGGGGGGTTTGTAGCCCAAATTCCAACTGCTGATTCTGTCTCTACTTGCCTCCGTTCTCTTGTGCACCTCTGCACTTGCTTTTCTCTTTTCCTCCTCGAGCAGCCCCGGCTCCATGCCCAGTCCATCGCCGTTATGCTCCCATTCTTTTGCCATCCCGGCTGATGCTCTCTCCATCCACCAACATACATGGGTTTCCACTAGCCACTGCGCCTACTACCTCATTGCCTCCTAACCCTCAGCTGCTCTCCTACTCAATTAAGCGCGAATCGGACTATCCGCCCACTGCCTGGAATGCATGGCTTTCTTTTACTTCTGCAGCTGCCTTCCATTTACTGTGCTGCCTCTGCTCAACTGTTGACTCACTTTACGCAGACAGCTTACATGGTCATGTGGGTGCACCTTTCACTGCTTGAAGCTATCACCTATCATTTCTCCTCAACCTCCATGACATTTATTAAATTAAAGCATCTGCAAGCTCTACTCAGCAGCGTTTAGATTTGGATTTATTTGGACTTCCACTATTCAGACCTCGGATAGTCCGAGTATACTAGTGTCTCCCTACCATACACATACAGCTTAAAACATTGCTTCTCCTTAATTCCTGCTGACAAGACTTCCAGGATGTGGACTCTGCTCACCTACCTTCCCTGGCCCTCCAGGTCTTGGGTTACCATTACTATTACCTTCTTTCTGTGTATGTTGTACTACATTGGACTTCTATGAGGGACACACGAATCGTCCTAACTCTGCTACTTCACTCACTGCCTTCCCACGGACCCAGCACGCCATTATGGACTTTAATCTTGATCTTCAAACAGCCCTACCTGGGCCTATAGGACTGCTCACTTCCTCAACATGGGGTGCCAGGATCAGGATATCGCTGGCTGCTGCATAGTTCCTGTTCTCATACCACTCCCTCTAACTGTAGTGTCCAGACCTCTGATTCTATGCATGGCACTCTACTACGGGCAGGCATAGCAGCTCACCTAGCTTCACTGTAATGCCCAGTTCTTTGCCTCGTGGTTAACTGCCTCACGTACTGTTCTCTCCCTACCCTGTGATGCGTCATCAGTTCTCCGGTTCCTCATGGTCCACTGAGCTGTTCTGCTTCTTGGCTGATTTCAGTTCAAACCTAAGCAACCAAGGTAGGATCTCACTACTTACAAGCTCATTCTTCAGTATCTCCCATAAGGACCGCTGGCTTGCCTACAATTCATGGACAATTTACAGCTATCGTTGGCTCTCATTTAGGTGGTTCCTGTTATTTCCAACTACATTTAGCCCTAGAGATGCTGTTATGGTGCATTATGTTTTACAACATAGCTTTGTAGTGCTGCCTAGCTATCGAGCACACATTCGGAAATTCTTAGTTCTATGTAATTTGAGCAACGGACGGGGACACATTTGGAGCTACGTTATGCCTGCATACAGGATACGTCATGCATTTATTGATGTCACTGCCCCTGGGGATGGACTTCAAGACATTACTTATTTGATGCATTATCATTCAAGCCAGCCTGACGACCGACTTCATTATCATGCCTCCATACTTCCCCTGTTGGGTCTTCAGACAACACCGTTCAGGGTTGGACTACTTCCCCCCTAGTTACATACTTCTCCAGGTCCCCACGTACCACATGTATTACCCAGTACTCCTTGCTACTTCATGCGCATTTCGTGCAAACCACATGACTACTGCCAAGTCTACCACCCTACGTGTGTAACCCCTAGATGGCGCTATCCCAGGGGCTACTACCCCTGCCTGATTTGCCACTAACAGGTTGAGGGGCCTGGATCCAATGGCGGGTGCCTCCACCCAGAGGTCAGGGTTTGCAATAGTTAAACTAACTTGGTCACAGCCCTCTGGGACACTGCAACCCCCCTTTCTTCCACTAGTGGCCCACACAATATATCAAATTACCTTCACAGTATACACCCCAGGTCTAGTTCCGCACTAGGACCTCCTGTGAAATGAGATACAGTGCAACAATCACAGTCACAGTGCTTTAACATAGACAAATACACTCAGGCAGTATAACTTTGCTGAAACAAGCAGCTCTGATTTATTTAGGGATATAACAAGGACAGGAAATCAGGTTAATTAGCTTATCACTCTAATAATCTACCTATGGCTCTGGCACAGGCTATCCTATCAGTTACTGTCCCTGGGTACCCAAGCCCTAGTGGCTAGTCCAAACCGTGGCAGCTGGTAGGGGCCCTTTCACACAGAGAAAGGAAAATTAAACAGTCAGCAGGTACAGTAATTCCATTTGGATTTAATGTGGCAATTCAACAGGAGCAACCCTGAATTAGTACTCACGACCTCCAAATAAGATAGGGTCCTTCAATGTCAGCAGGGCTCACTTGAGGTACAAACCTCTTCACACATCCATATAAAAAAGTACTATACGCAGGCGGCTGCATCTGTATCCATCCAATGCACAATACCGGGAGAACACACAGCAGATTCAGTTCTGACAGACCGAGTCACAATTTTCAGCAATTCTTCCAGTCTTCTACAGGGTGAGCCTGGTTTCTACTCTTCAGAGATCCTTTGATTCTTTCACAGGACATGATTCAGTCCTAACAAGCTGCAGACCGGAACTCTGGGCCTTACACACGTTTTTGACTAAAACTGCACACTGAAAAGCACAGGGCTCCTTCCTTCTGCCAAAGCTCAACTGAACTCCAACTGGCAAGAACAGGCACTTCCTTTGAGTTCCTCCCAGTTCTTGACTGGATTGGCTGTCACTCACAATAGACTGCTGCTGTTGGTCCAAAAGGCACTAAGTCTAACCATCTCTCCCAGAGTCACTGCCATACAATCCTCTTGTGGCTGGCTCAGATTATGGGGTCAAGTTCTGATTAGGTCAAGGCATCATTTAGAGCTAGCTTACCCCCACACTGATTGGTCCAGTTCAGCAGTTCAAAACTAGAATGGGAACTAGCAGACACAGTTCTGACTGCAAAGAAAGCAGGTTAGACAAACTGTAATTTCATTATTACTCTAAATAATTTCTGGCAAACAGTTACATCTTTCAGATAGGTTCCCTTTGCACTCCTAGTGACTGCAAAATGAAGGAATTGGCAGCAGCTCGAGTGGTACTCAGAGAAGCACACAGTCCCCCCATACAAATAATTATGTCTGCAAGCAGACAGCTCTAAAAGAGACAGTACCAGAGGCTCTAAAAACACTCACTGATAAATGGCTTAAATGCCAAACACCATTCAGGCTTGGAGCATTCAAGCAAGCTCCTGGAAGTCTTTTGGGAACCCCCATTTGCAGGGGGGTTACACGTGCAAGTCCCCCTCCTCACAACTTGTTCTGTTGCTTGCTCTATTTTCACATTCTTGCCTTCTGCTCTCCCCGCCTGCCAGAATTCTGCCAACTACATTTATTCGACCTTGCAAGATCCTAACACTCAAATGCTCCTTCAGATCAGCCCATTGTACTCATACAGCTTCAAACTTGCCTTATTACTCTACCTGCCTCGCCGCTAGGTCCGAGAGGTTCGTAACGCTATCTGCCTGCCTCGCCCTGTTTAGGTCTGGAGGTTCATATACTTCTACCTTGTACCTGCTTTGCCTTCAAGGCCTGGAGGTTTGACTATTCGTACACTATGCCTGCCTCGCCCAGCATCAGGCATGGAGGTTCATAACTTCTGTAAGCCTGCCAAGCGCAGTCTGGGCCTGGAGGTTCGTATACTTCTATCTCGTACCTACTTCGCCTCGTACCTGCTTCGCCTTCAGGGCCCAGAGGTTCAACTATTCGTACACTATGCCTGCCTGCACCACATCCGGCCTGGAGGTTCATACATCTCTCAGCCTACCATGCTCAGTCTGGGCCTGGAGGTGTGTATACTTCTATCATACCTGACTTTTCTACCTTACTTGGCATCGACTCCAAGATCATATTCTCCTACTGGAGTTCAGTCATTCATTCAAGCTCCTCTCCTCCCCAAAAAGACTTCCTCATCTGCTAGAATTACTTGACAAGTACAACTCAACCTAAGTGGATCGCATATGCTCACCTGTGGATCTCACCGTTTCTCATTGTAGTCGCCCTGGATATGCTCTACACCCTCACAATTCATTCATGCTAATCAGCTAACCTACGTGGGGACCAACTGCGCACACTAGCCTATGAGGGCTAGCTGCCACTCTACTTACTTTCCAGCAGACCTACGAGGGTCTGGCTGTGCTTACATGTGTACATGGAGCTAGTCGCCACTCTACTTACTGTTCCAGCTGAACTACGGAGGTCTAGCTGCATATCCTAACCATGGGACTAGCAGCCATTTCTACTATGTATCAACTGACCGACCTGGTCTGCATTACCTCCTACTGACTACCTCATATCTTAACCGATGCGGTCCATCCACACATTCTTACCCATTTGGGATCGCCAGTATATTCCCGTGGATGCTTCCTACCCTCTCACTGTGTCATTTCGCATTACTACCTTCAAATCCTGCCAGGATTCAGCTCAGCTCTACTGCCATGTGCCTCGATATCGTGTCGCAAGAATAAATTCTACTCTCTTCGTCCTATTATCTGAACTGAATTAGTCGGTCCTCAGCTTCATGTCAAGACATTCTGCCTTTCCATGAAATACATAAGCCTTTTGTCAGCAGATGCTGGAGTTTGGACTATGTCTATTTTAACTCTGCCACCAGGGTCAGTGCCTGAATATATATGCTCTCTATATTTCGTCTATTTATCATGTACTAGTCTTAGGAGCTCTTCATTTGCCCTATCCTGAATCTGTTGGACGTATGCCAACAATGCTCACCTCAGTGCAATCTACCTGGATGCTTCATGGTGTTCATACAGCAACCTGCAGCACTCACGCAAGACTTGGAAGCCTGTTTCTGACCTTCATTCTTACTACAAACTGTTCTGCTGGATCATTTGTAATCTGCGATTTGGATTAGCCAATCATTTAATTAATTTAGGATTATGCTGCTTTAGTATGCCTAGAAGGATGGGCAGGTCGGTAGCCATGGGTCCTCAGAGGTTTCCCCCTAAGGGATTTTTTCCTCTCCTGCGTGCTGCCGGCCATACTCTCCGGAGCTCGAGGACATAATCGTGGATATCATAATTTCTTTGGGGGGGGGGGGTGTCACATCCTAAAGAACTAACCTTCCTTCCTATTCTGGGATACAGAGTAAAGCCACAACATCAACTCATACTGAAAAACTCATTGTTCTAGTTCCAGTCTCAGCACTATCTTACTGTCAGTTCATCATAAACTATAATCACTGACTTACTCATGTCCATGCCTAAGTATCTAAGCACTATTCATTCATACAACTATACCTTGGAAGCATCATTCTACTTACTGGTCTGGCTTCTGTATCCAAACTCAAACCTACATTTTGTAGATGCAGTATGTAACACAAGCACTGAGCTCTGAACCACATGTAATCACTCATTATGATTAAACTGATGCAGACTACCAAGCAGTACCTTTGGAGGTTGGGCAGAGAACCTATTTTGGAAACAGGCTCTGTAGTACTGCTGTACCAAACCTAGCATCACCTTTGGATTGCAAATCCAGGCTGTAATGCTTTGTGAAGGTGTGCTCTGTTTTCCATGTAGCTGCTTTGCAGATTTCCAGTAGTGGAATTTCTCTTGAAACTGCCACTGAAGCAGCTGTGCCCCTGGTAGAGTGTGCTCTCAGGCCCAGAGGTGCCTGTTTACCCACTTTACTATAACAAAATGGTATACATGCCACTATCCAGCGAGCAATTGCAGGTTTTGTGGCAGCTCTGCCTTACCAACTTCACCATAGGCAGAAAGAGCTGTGTTTGACTTGATCTGAAACACTTGGTTCTGTCAATATAGTGGCTAAGTGCCCTTTTGACATCAAGGAGTGAAGTCTCCTTCTGGAGAACTGAAGTTCTCTGTAAAAAAGACAGGTAGAGTGATAGACTGCTTTAAGTGAAAATCAGATGCCACTTTGGGAAGGAATTTTCTATTGGTCCTGAGGACCACTTTATCCCTGTGGAAGTAGATGTAGTCCACATCTGTGCACAGAGCTTGTAATTCACTGATCCTTCTGGCTGAAGTAATAGCAACCAGAAATACAGTTTTCCAAATGATATACTTCAAATCTGCGGTTGCCATAGGTTCGAATGGTGCATCCATGAGCTTAGCAATGCAGATATTTAAATTCCAGGCCGAGACCGGTTCCCTCAGGGAAGGGTGCAGAAGGTTAAGGCCTTTACAATATTTTCTGAATACTGGATGAGAGGCCATGGATCTCTCTTTACCAGCTGACAGATAAGCAGAGATTAAGACCAAGTGGACCCTGAGGGTCAGAGGCTTCAGGCCTAAGGAATGTAAGTGTGTAAGGTAATCCAGGGAATAGCCAAGTCAGCCCTGGAGGGTCCACACCTTACCTGCACACATATGGAGAACCTCTTCCACTTAGAAGAATATGTTTACTTAGTAGAAGGTTTCCTGGAACCCCTAAGCACTGTCAGCACCTGCTCTGATAGCTTAAGGTTAGCAAATGCTAAATCCTCAAGAGCCACGCCTTGAGCCTCAGTGATTTGAGATTGGGGTACAGGATTCTGCCCTTAGAGGAGGTTAGCAACTTGTGCCTCCTGGGCAGATGGATTGGGGGAACTACTGACAAGAGTCAGCAGAAGAGAATACCAGTGCTGTCTCACCCAATCCGGTGCCACCAGTATCATAGTTGCTGGTTGGGACCTCAATTTCAGCAGGGTCCTGAATATCATAGGAAAGGGAGGGAATGCATACAGAAATGTCCCTGTCCAATCCAGAGCCATCGCATCTCGTGGAATTGTGCCCCTTAGAGGGGGCCTGCAACAGTACATTGGTAGCTGGTGGTTTTCTGCAGAGGCAAAGAGATCCACCTCTGGAGTGCCCCATCTCCTGAAAATTGTACTAAGTATCTGAGTGTTCAGGCACCACTTGTGGTGGTCCTGACTTATCCTGCTGAGAGAGTCTGCCAGTACATTGTCCTTCCCTGGAAGGTGTATGGCTGACAAGGATACTCCATGGTATACCAGGGACCATAGTCTCATTGCTTCTGTGCTCAGCAGGGTTGACCTGGTTCCCCCTTGCTTGTTGATGTAATACATGGTTGTGGTGTTGTCTGTTCTGACTTGTACCACCTTGTTTTGAAGGTAAGGAGCAAATGCCTTTACAGCCAGATAGACAGCCCTGAGCTCCAAAAGATTTGTGTGCAACAGAGACTCTTGGGGGGACCACATGCCACTTGCTGTGTGCCCCCCAACCTAGAGGAGAGGCATCTGTTGTAAGAATTACTGAGGGCTGTTCCCTTACAAAAGGTATGCCCACACTCAGGTTGTGCTCGTCCAGCCATCATTGCAATGCCTGGACTAAGCCGTTTGTGACTGCAACCAGTTTGGACAGAACATCTGTCCTTTGAGACCAGTACTGCCTTAGGTGGAACTGAATGTCTCTCATTTGAAATCTGGAGCCCATTACCACTGCAGTGGCAGCTGCCATGTGGCCTAGTAGCCTGAGAAATTCTCTGGCTGGTTTGGGTCTCCCTGACATGAAGGAGCTTGCAATTTTCAGAATGCTTTTCACCCTGTCCTGTGGCAGGAAGGCTCTGCCTAGTCTGGTGTTTAATTCTGCTCCAATAAACTCCAGCACCTGAAGTAGTACCTGCTGAGATTTCTTTTCATTTATAAGAAATCCCAGGGACTCCAGTGTAGATTTTGTTAGGGCCAATGACTGTTCTGCATGCTGCAGAGACTGTCCTACTACTAACCAGTCGTCCAGGTAGGGGAAGACTGTTACCCCTTGTTTTCTCAAAAACTCTACCACCACTGCTAGGCACTTTGTAAAACCCCTTGCTGCCGACGTTGGTTCAAAAGGAGTGCTGCAAACTGATATGGCCTGAAGCCAGCCTGAATCTCAAGAATGTTCTGTGAGATGGTCTGATGGGAATGTGAAAATAAGCATCCCTTAGATCTAGGAGGACATCCAGTCTCCCTTTGTAATGAAGGAATGATTATTAAAGAGTGACCATTTTGAACCTTGGTTTCAAAATTTGTTTGTTCAGAAGTCTTAGATCCAAAACAGAGTCGCCAATACCGTTTTCTTCCTTATGAGGAAGTACCTGGAATAAAACCTTTGCCCCTCTGTCTTAGAGGTACTGGCTCCACTGCTTTGATTGCCAGCAGATGCTTTACCTCTGCTTCCAACAAAATTCTGTCTACAGATGTTACTGGAGCAAAGGTTCTTGTTCTCAGATTTGGGAATGATTTGAAGCTGAGTGCCAGGCCTTGGCTCACTACCTCCAATACCCACTTGTCTGTGGTGATGGAATGCCAAGCATGAAGGTAGTAAGCCAGTCTGACACCCACTGGTGGTTCTACAATAGGGGATGCGACCTGCACTAGCCCGTCAGGGGTTCTGTGTGGGTTGTGCCTAAACTTGTGATGCAGGAACAGCTGTCCTCATGGCTCCCCTGTCCCTTCCTCTGAAGTAACCTCTGGCCTGCTGTTGAGGCTGACAGGCCTGGGCTTGAAAGAAAGTTTTGGGGTAAAACCCCCTACCCCTGCCTCCCCTACTCTGGGGTCTATAAGAAGTGGAGGGCCTATCTTTCGAATTGCTCCGATAGGTGGATTTATATTCCTCCACCTTCTTCATGTATGTTTCAGTCTTATCTCCAAACAAAGAGTTGTTTTCAAGGGGAAAGTCCATTACTTTGGCCTGGGTGTCAGATTAGTGGCCCTAAGCCACGCAAACCTCCTAAGCGAAACAGACAAAGCCATTAATCTGGATGCAGTATCACTGGCATCAACTGGCATATGAAATTGGTACTTGGTAGCTACTAGCATCAAGTGCAGCCCTTGCTGCATCCTGCAAATCTACAGCCACTTCACCTGGCACCTTATCAGCCAGAGCTAGAACAGTGTCCCAGGCAGACTTCTGGTACTGTACTGCATATGCCATGTAATTGGCCTGTCTAAATAATAAAGAGGCAGCCATGTAACCTTTCTTCCCCATGGCATCCATTTTCCTTGAATCTTTGTCTGGTGGATGGGTAGCCAAGGGGATCCTGGCCTTGTCACAGGCAGCAGCCTGGACTACTCCTTCAGGATCAGGATGAGTAAACAGAAAGTCAGCTGTATTTCTATCCAGCTGGTATTTCTTGTCAGCTTTCTTATCCACACCAGGGATAGAAGTTGGAGTTTTAAAAATCTGTAATGTAGCCTTTTTCAAGGACTTATGCATGAGCAGAAGCAGATGTTTTGTGGGGGTTAACCCCATCATATCAAAAAACTCTGCCTCCTCCATAGCCTCATCTGTTTCCTGAAGAGGAAGATTAAAGGTTTCCACCATGCTCTTAACAAAGGCATAGCGGGAAGAATATTCCTCAGGACCCCTAGGAGGACACCCAAACTCATGCTCTGAGGAGACTTCTGGATCTATAGGTTCCCCTTCAAAGTCATCCTCCTTTTCACCATATACAGTACTTCCAGCAATTCCTGCCTTGCAGGAGCTGGAGGAGGAACCAGGGCAGCTAGTGTAGGAACCGGGATTGCACCCTGTAGGGCTTGTAAAACCTGTAAGGCTTTAGTAATGTCCTCAGCTGACGGCATACTATGCTTGTCTGCTGGAGGAGCAGGGACATGTTTTTCTTTACACTTTTTCTTTAATGGAACAGGTTCAGAGTTTGTTTCCACAGCCCTTTTCGTTTTACCTTGTTCAGATTTTTCTGAATTCCTGTCAGGATCCTTGGCTTTAGCTCCATCCTTTTTATGGGAAGAGGAAGAAGCAGAATTAGCCACATTAGAAGCAGAAAGAGAAGTCATCTCTTCTAAAATCTTAGACCTTTTCTTTAATGTTTTAGGACAAAAAGTCTTACAAATATCACAAATGGCAAAGATATGACTTGTACCCAAACAAGAAATACACAGAAAATGTCTATCTGTTTTTACTATAAGTTGCCCTCAATATTTAAAACCAGTGGATCCTGTGCGTTTTTTTAGGTTTATCCAAATGGACCTCTGACATTGAAGCTAGACAAAAAGATCACTTTCCAAAACTGTCATTCAAAATACCTTGGAACCGGAAGATTTTCTTTTAAATTACTACCACTAACAGCTCCTGGAACCGAGCACTATTCGGTTCTCGAAAGACAAGGGAACCGAGAATTACACTAAATTTAAACAAAACTAAAACGGTTCAAGGAACCGACCGCTAAGTATATATTTTATAAAGAAATATGAGGTAAAACCTCACAAATAGACGTGGAACCCTCGGTTCCAAGGAACCGTGAGGGAAACATGAATAAAAACAAAAAAACTACTACAACACTAAATAAACTACACTAAACAAAGTTCTAAGGCAGCAATTTAAAATTAAACTAAAAATGAGGACTTATCAACGGATAAACTTTAGTCAGAAGACAGTTCAAGGAGAGCTCTCCGGGACGTCCTTACTAGGCAGGTGGAGTAAAAAATCTGAAGCACTCAGGGTGCAGCAGTTGCTAGGGCAGCAGTTTGAAAGTGGCATGAGCCAACTGAGAGTTCTATCATTTGCATATAATTCCATCTCTCCGGGCAGTTCAACACAGGAGGCTGACTGCATCAGTTTAATCATAATGAGTGATTCCTGGGGTTAGAATCACTTAATTTCTTTCTGCTCAGTATTAAACTTGCTTTTTTATAACCTTTTTGAATATCCTTCTGTACTAATTTTAGCAAAATCTCCTGTGGCAGGTATTGTTGATGTAGTACTAGTCTGCACTGAGTTTGCCATATTTCATATTTAAGAATACCAAATATAAGCCATAAAGTACCTTGCCAACTGCAATGGGTAAGATTCCAACACTAAGGTTTTGTAGGTGACATTTTGAAATCCTGGTGTTACCCATGCAATGGCTAATTTTGACTAAACACTTTTAGCGCAGGAACAAATAGCTCTTAGTTTCCAACATACCATTACAATTATCTCGGGAGCACTATCTTTCTTCCAAACTGAAGAGTAGAGGATTTTTTTTCCAGTGTCCTGGCCAACATTCTCCTTCCCATAAAACTGGTTCATGTAATTGTCCTAGGCTGTGTGCGGGTGTTGATGTGTAAAATGACTGCCACCACATAGAGAACAAATGTATGGGCAACCATACAACAGGGTTGTGTTTCCATCAAGAGACTGAGATGACAGTATATAACTCGAGAGCCGAAGAGAGATCCATGCTGTCATCTCAATCCTGAGATAGAAATACATGCCAAGTTGTGTGTGTTGCCTATTTTATTTTTTATAGTATATGGTTTTGTACACAGAAATCACAGAAGAAAAAATTACTCACCTTAGTAATGTTGTTTCTTCTAATGGAGTCTTGCTATATTATGACAATTGCAGTTTGTCCCAGCCTTAGAACTGCTCCGGAGGTGAAAGAGTTAACTTCCATGCCATGCATGGAACTTAGAAAGCTCGGTTAGAAAAGCTCTGTCTGGATCATTTCAAACTGAAACTGTCAGATCTTTACGAGCAAAACTCACTAAGGTTCTGTGTGGAAGCTGTAACCTACACTAGCCAACTGACTACTTAAGTATTAACACATTTTCCTGGTCCCAACACCAAGACTCAGGGGACCAGAAAATAAGATAAGATAAAATAAAACATAACACCCAAACACCCCAAAAAGAAGGGGTGGAAAACACAAGATGGGCATCAATAAGTGCCAACACTGGACTGCCCACCCCATCCCTAAAGTAGAAGTTCTGAGAGGGGCAGGCTGGGGGGGAGGTCATAATATAGCAAGACTCCATTAGAAGAAACAACATTACTAAGGTGAGTAATTTTTTCTTCAAACAACATGAAGTCTTGCTATATTATGACAATTGCAGACTACAGCAGTACCTCCATGGAGGAGGGACAGAACCTACTTAGAAATAGGGCTCTGGAAGCACAGCTGTGTTAAATCGAGCATCCTCCTGGCCTGAATGTCCAAGGAGTAATGCTTAGTGAAAGTATGTACTGTTTTCCAAGTAGCTGCTTGACATATCTCTAAGATAGGGATGTCCCTGGCCGCAGCTAGGGACTAGCTGTACCTCTGGTAGAGTGAGCCCTCAGGCCTGAAGGGGAACCTTACCCAGTTTTTGATAGCAAAATTGGATACAAGAGACAATCCACCTGGCAATGGATCTCTTAGTGGCAGGTTTCCTTTCCCAACCTCACCATAAGTGAGAAAGAGTTGGAGGAGTCAAACCTGTGACCCTTAGTACGCTCTATGTAACTAAGGGCCCTCTTAACATCTGTTATGCAGCCTCCTCTCACCAGAGGAGGAATGGTCAGTGAAGAACACTGGAAGAGAATAGATTGATTAAGGTGGAAATCTGAAACCACCTTAGGCAAAACTTCCTGTTAGTCCTGAGGACTACCTTATCCCTGTGAAGGAAATAAAGTCAGTCTCCACTGACAAAGCTTGCAACTCACTTATGCGCCTGGCAGAAGTGATGGCTACTAGAAACACAGTTTTCCAAGTCAAGTACTTAAGCTCTGCGAAGACAGAGGTTCAAAGAGGTTGCATCAGCTGAGCAATGCAAACATTAAGATCCCAGGCAGGGGCAGGGTCCCTGAATGGTGGCTTGGTATGAAGCAATCCCTGAAAAACTTGGAAAATACAGGGTGAGCAGAGAGAAGAGGGCTTCCCTGCTGAAATAAAAGCAGAGACAGCTGCCAAATGCACTTTCAGGGTAGCTGGTCTCAGTCCTAAAGAATTAAGATGGACCATATAGTCCAAAGTGGGAAAATCAGCAGATTCCAGGGAACTATGCTTCCCGGAGCACCATATGGAAAACCTTTTCCATTTAGAGTCATAAGTAGCCCTAGTGGAAGGCTTCCTAGAAGCTTTCAAAATTTCGAGAACACCTTGAGAAGGTGTAGGTCAACAAATTCTAACTCCTCAAGAGCCAGGCCTTGAGGTTGAGGATTTGAGATTCGGATACCAAACTCTCCCCTGGGCACAGGTTAACAAATTGTGGTTCCTGGGGAGACACAGGGGAAGATGGACTGCTAAGGACAGAAGGAGAGGGTACCAGGGCTGTCTGGCCCAATCTGGAGCAATCAGAATCATCTTGCAGGGCTGAGATCTGATTTTGACTAGCACCTTGAACAGGAGAGGAAGGGAAGGCATAGAGAAACTTCCCTTCCCAATCGAGGAGGAAGGCATCCAGGGGACTGAGCCCAACACTGGGGCCTGCAACAAAAAGTGAAGTTGATGATTGTCTGGGGCTGCAAAAGATCTAGCTGTGGGGTGCCCCACCTGGCAAAAACTATCCCCAGTACTCCGGATCCAATGACCATTCGTGATGGCCTGGGAAATCCTGCTGAGAGCATCTGCCAGGACATTGTCCTTGCCTGGGAGGTGAACTGCTATGAGGGAGATGTTCAGGGAATAAGCCAGCGACCACAACTTCATTGCCTCGGTGCATAAGGCCGAAGACCGAGTGCCCCCTTGTTTGTTGATGTACCACATTGTAGTGGTGTTGTCTGTTCTGACCTGTACCACTTTGTTCTGAACAGATGCAGAAAAAACCTGAAGTGCTAGAAAAACAGCTCTGAGTTCCAACAGATTGATGTGGAGCAGAGATTCCTGAGGGACCACAATCCCTGGGTGGAAGGTCTCCATGTGAGCTCCCCATCCCAAAGGGACCATCTGTAGTAAGGGTCAAGGAGTGAGATAGAAGGATGAAAGGAACCCTTGTCTCAGATTGCTCTGATCCTGCCACCACTGAAGGGCCTGGATCAGGGTTCGAGTTACTGGGATCAACTTGGATGGGGATCTCTTCTTTGAGACAAAAGGCTCTCAAATGGAACTGAATGTCCCTCATCTGAAATCTTGCTCCTTGCACTACGGCTGTGGAAGCAGGCATGTGTCCTAGGAGCTGTAGAAAATGCCTTGCTGGTCGAGAGACCTGCAGGGTGAAGGAGGAGGCCAGGCCCACAGGGTCCTTACCCTTTCTAGGGAAGGAAGGCTCTGGCCTGCTTTGTGTCAGTTCTGCGCCTATGAAGGCAGTACCTGGACGGTTCTTAAACTGACTTTGGAAGACTGAGAAGAAAGCCTAGAGAGGTAAGCAGCTGCTGGGTAACCTGCAGGTGTGATTTGACCTGGTCTGGAGACTGACCCACAATGAGCCAGTCGTCTAGGTAGGGGAAGATGGCAATCTTTGCCTTCTTAAATGAGCAACTGCTACTGCCAGGCATTTTGTGAATACCCTTGGGGCAGAGGTAAGGTCAAGGGCATTGCTCTGAACTGATAATGGCCTGAGGGCAGTTCGAATCTGAGGTACTTTCGTGGGAGCTTCTGATAAGAACATGGAAGTAGGCATCCTTGAGGTCCAGGGAAGCTAGCCAGTCCCTGGCCTTAGGGAGGGTAAAATCATTCCCAGAGTCACCATTTTGAATTTTGGTTTTAAAAGGTGCTTGTTCAGATATCTTAGGTCCAGGATGGGCCGCCATTCTCCTGTCTTTTTTGGGGTAAGGAAGTACCTGGAGTACAGTCCCTTGCCCTGGTGTAGGGGAGAAACCCTTTCTACCGCTCTGAGAGCCAGGAGGGTTGAGGCTTCTGTTTCCAAAGCAAGAGTCTCTAGAGGATTTGCAGGTGGAAAAGATCTGATTCTCATCTTTGGAAATTTTTTGAAGCTGAGAACCAGACCCTGGCTTACTACTTCCAGGACCCACTTGTCTGAAGTTAAAGACTCCCAGTCCTGGATGAAGTAAGCCAGCCTGCCCCCTACAGGTAATGGAGAATCGGCCCTGGGCATCCCATCAGGGTGCCTGTTTGGCAGGGGCTTTAGGCTGAGGGGTGGGAGCAGGCCTGCTTATACCCCATCTGCCTCTCCCTCTGAAGAACCCCCTCTGAACGTAAGCTGAAGAGGAGGCCTGGGTTTGGTAAAAAGGTCTGTGAAAAGGCCTGCCTCTACCCCTGGGGGGCTGCCTCTGAGGAGTGGCTTGCTGTCCTTGGCTTGTGCACTCCTATAAGTGGTTCTATATTCATCCATTTTCTTCATATAATTCTCTGTCTGCTCCCCAAACAGAGAATTTCCCACCACAGGAAAATCCATGGCCTTAGCCTGGGTATCCTGTGACAGACTAGTACACCTGAGCCAAGCCAATCTACGAAAAGCCACAGATGTAGCCATGACTGTAGAAGATACATCATTAGAATCCACTGCAGCATGGAATTGCACCTTAGATGCCTCAACACCATCAGCAGCCACCTGTTCCAGCTCCTTGGCAAGCTGGCCAGGGGCCTGTTTGGCTAAGGCCATGACAGTATCCCATCTAGATTTCTGGTATCTTGCAACATAGGCCATATAATTTGCCTGTCTGCATCCCCAAGGACGCTGCCATGTATTGTTTTTAGCCATGGCATCAATCTTCCTGGAGTCCTTGTCAGGAGGATGTGAAGCCAGGGAATATTAGCCTTATCACAGGCTGCAGCCTGAACTACCCTAACATGGCTGCATTGGAAAGAAATTCTGTATCAGGACCTGACAAGGTATACCTCCTGTCCATCTTTTATCCACTAGAGGCACAGAATTAGGAGCTTTTAAAATTTTTATTGTTTGTTTCTGAAGGATTTATGTAAAGGAATAGACAATCTCCTGACTCTGGGATATCCATCATCTCCACAAAGTCAGGCTCCTCTTGCTCATCCACAGCTTCCTCCAAAGGGAGCTGGAGGGTTTCAGCAACTTTTTATAAAACAGAAAATGAGAAGGGACTCAGAAAGCCTAGGGGAGACTCTCCTAAAGGTCTGTCTGGGAGATGTCTGGTCAATGGGCACATCCAGACTTTCAAAATCACATTCACACTGTTCATAATCATCCTCCCCTCCTCTGGTTCATAAAACTCTTCTATATCATATTCTTGAACCGTTGGAACCAGCCGAACCGACCTTTTGCCAGAATAGTGGCGGTTCGGACGAATGAGGAAAGCGACTGGACAATTTGGATCGCTTTGGTTATCTCTGCAGCAGTTGGAGAAGAATTTTGGACTCCACACCTGCTGATTTTCTAGTTCTCTTTGCTGGAACTGGCTCCACTGAGTCAAGCTTTTCGTTTGCCGAAGTCTCGCCCTGGTCAGAAGGCACTCCTCCAGTTCGGTTCGCACCGAACTGGGCTGGCTCATCGGGTCAGCGGACTTTTGGCCTCTCGCCCCTGAGCCTACCAACTCTTATCTAGGGTAGCTGCAGGAAGTTCTTGCAAATCTGGCAGTCTGCATTGAGGTGGTCAAACCCCAGACAATAAACACATGTGGTGTGTGGGTCAGCCTTGGCAAAGGCTTCCCCACAGACACTACAGTGTTGAAACCCAGTGGGCCCGGTTTTTCTTTTGGGTTTCTCAGACATAATGCCAGCCTAACCAAAAACTTGCCCTTTTCCGGCAAATGCTAGGCAAGACACCCTTATCGGTTCCCAACCGTGTCACGGGTCGTGGAAAAAACGTAATGAAATCCGTTTTTTTTAGAACCGATAAGAACCAGGAACCGCACTCTAAATAGCTTTAAATGAATTTAGAAAAATTTTTTAAAACAACCTGATCGGTTCAAACCAAACCAATAAACATTTACAAGTTCCACACAGAAATAAACCTGTCTATTACTTACAATACCACAGACAGAGCTTGAACCGATCGGTTTGCGGTTAAAATAATTATAATCGCGGTTGAATTTAACCGAGAAAAACACTTTCAAACTGAGAAATGAACCGAGCAGTAGGAGGAATCTCCGGAGCGACTGTTCAGTGAGGCGGAGTAAAGAATCTGACAGTTTCAGTTTGAAATGATCCAGACAGAGCTTTTCTAACCGAGCTTGCGCTCTAAGTTCCATGCATGGCATGAAGTTAACTCTTTCACCTCGGAGCAGTTCTAAGGCTGGGACAAACTGCAATTGTCATAATATAGCAAGACTTCATGTTGTTTGAAGAGTTACCTCCTAAATAAAACAAAAGAAACAACAAAAAAACTTGCTATTTCTTTGTTCTGTTTTATGAATTAAATTAAATTGATAGACTTTTAAAATTAAAAGGTACAAATTTGGGCACTAGGTGGTTAGTAATCAGCCTGGTGCTGGGCAAATGAGGAATTTAACATTTTATGACCTTTAAACTGTGTTGAACAACTGCTTGGAATGCGCACAACAGCACCCTGGAATGCACACAACAGTTAAGAATGTGCACAAGGTTTTTGAGCAGATTGATTTTTATACAGAACAAAGGCCACCCATATGTGGGATTCACAAAACGGATGTGCCCAGCACATCTGAGATGCGCCAGCGCATCCCCGACTTGCGTCCAATTGTGATTCTGTAAGGGCAGTGATGCACCAGTGCATCGCAGATGCACTGTACACCACCTATAATGGGTGTTTACTCACCTGGTAAAGGTGATTGTGTTGGTTGGCATCCATGGCACTCCAGACATTACCTCATGGGTTTTAGCCCACCTGATAGGCTAGTGATGCACATGACCCTAGATCAAATTTCTAGTATATCCAGGTCCCAGAAACCCCTGCTCTCCAGTTCGAATCTTCCATAGCTGAAATCAAGGTTAGTAAAGTGCAAGAGAAAAAAACAATGCAAGGAAGACCAAACAATGATGGTATGAAAGAATGATGCTAGCTACAACGTAGTCTCAGTGGCCAGTAGGCTGAATTTTATTATCCCTATTATTTACAATCTAATCTCAATCCCATAGGGACCGACTGTAGACCTTCACTGCAGCTGCTCCCTTCCTAAGCCTGGCGATGATTAAATGGACTTTCAGTCCTGGTCACTCTGAGCACTCTGAAGGGAGGGCCTTGGAGTGCCATGGATGCCAACCAACACAGTCACCTTTACCAGGTGAGTAAACACCCATTGTGATTGGTTGGCATCCATGGCACTCCAGACATTACCTCATGGGTAGAGAAGAAGCAGTGTAGTACCCAAGGAGGAACAGAGTGGTCTATGAGTGAGGGATGAAGTTGCTGCTAGGAGGATCTGTGTGGTGAAAGTGGGCTGTATGGCATGCAGGTGTTCGAGTCTGTAGTGTCTAGCGAACGTGTACAGGGAGCTCCAAGTAGCCGCCCTGCATATGTCTCCGGAGGACACATTGGCCCTTTCTGCCCAGGATGTGGCAACTACCCTGGTGGAATGGGCCTTGATACCCTGAGGGGGTATCATTTGCTTTGCTAGGTAAGCGTTCTGAACGGTTCTCCTTAGCCAACCGGTGATTGTGGACTTGGAGGCTGCCCTGCCTTGCCTTTGTCCCTTTGTGACGACAAACAATCTTTCCGTCTTACGGAGGGGCCACGTTCTGGTTATGTAGACAGAGAGGGTGGATACGACATCCAGGTGATGCGGGACCGACCGAGTGCCCTGCTGTGCGTCCACCGGGAAGATGGGCAGCTCAATGGGCTGTTCCCTGTGGAAGGCAGTGGGCACCTTGGGCTGGAAGGCTGGTACAGTTCGCAAATGAACTCCTTGAGGGGCGAAAACAGTGTAAGGTTCTGTGCACGATAGAGCCCCTAGTTCTCCGATTCATCTGGCTGAGCAGATGGCCACCAGGAAACATGTCTTGAGGCCGACCCAGAACAGGTCCGCCTCATGAAGCGGCTTGTAGGGTGCTGAGCTGAGGGAATCGAGGACCAGTGGGAGATCCCAGGTGCGATAGTTGGTCACGTTTTTGGTCGGAGTATCTCCACTGCTTTCAAGAAGCGCAGGGCGTCAGGATGTGCTCCCGGGCTGTACCCCCCGATGGGCCCCGTGGCCGTCCCTATAGCTGACAGTTGTACTCCGAGGGAAGAGTGGGCTAGGCCCTTGTCCACTCCCTGTTGTAGGAATAGCAAGATGGTAGCCATGTCTGTCTGCTCAGTACCTACCTCTTTCTTGACACCACCTCGAGAATATAGACCATTGTCTACCGTAAGTGGAGGTGGTGGAAATCCCTGGACTGTAATATGGTACTGGAAGCGGAGTCACGGTAGTCTTCCTCCATTAGTCTCCTCCTTTCAGGAGCCAGGCCGTGAGCTTCAGTGTCCAGGGGCGGGTAGACTACTGGGCCCTGGGAGAGCATGTCTGCTCAGTGAGGAAGTCTGAGGCTGGCTAAAGACATCTCGCAAACTGAGGCGAACCATGTCCTTCGTGGCCAGTATGGGGCCACTAGGATGATGGTGCGACGCGATGCCCGTATCTTGGCTAGTACCTGGGGAATTAGGGGGAGGGGTGGGAACACGTATGCATGTTCCCGACACCATGGTTGGGATAGGGCATCGGTTCCCTGGGAGTGACCCTCCCTGAAACGTGAGTAATAATCCTTGACCTGTGTGTTCTCCCGTGTTACCATGAGATCTATGGTTATGGGTCCCCATGTACTTTGGATCATCTGAAACAGATCGGGATGCAACCGCCATTCTCTTGGGTGCACCTGTTGTCTGCTGAGCCAATCTGCGTGTACGTTGAGTTTTCCTGCAAGGTGTACTGCGCCTAGATGGCTGAGGTTGGACTGAGCCCAATTGAGGACTGATGTTGCCTCCCTCAGCATGGCTCTGCTCCTGGTACCGCCTTGTTTTGCGATGTAGGCCACTGTGACCCGATTGTCAGAGCGTATCAGGACCGACTGCGCTGGCACAGGCTTGAAGGTCTTGAGTGCATGGTATACAGCCCTCATCTCGGGCGTTGATGGACAGTTTGGACTCCACTGGTGACCGTAGGCCCTGGGTCGTTGAATCTCCAGGCATGCTCCCCAGCCAGACAGGCTCGCGTCCGTCTCTATTGTAGCCGTGTAGGAGGCCTCCAGGAAGACTCCTGGTGAGGTTCGATTCCACCGTCCACCATGCTAGTGAGAGTCTCACTGACGGTGGTAGCGGGACAGTGACCTGCAGGTTGTGTTTGTTCGGTACTCCCAGTGAGGGCGTATGTCTGAGCGGGCGCATATGCCACCTGGCCCAGGGTATGAGATCTATGCATGATGCCATGCACCCTAACAACTGGGCTATGGGCCCATGTGGTCGTCTGGTGGTGACCTTTCATTTGACAGGCCAGGGTCATCAGGATGATGACCCTCGAGGGGGATGGTTTTGCCCATCCGTGGGCCGAGTTGATCAGTGCTCCCAGATGCTCGATCTGCTGCATGGGAATAAGATGGCTCTTTTCCCAGTTGACCACTCAACTGTGCTCCTCAAGTGCCTGTAAGGCGGTCGCTGTGTCCTGTAGGGCCTACTCCTTGGAACGTGCTCGAATGAGCCAGCCATCCAAGTAGGGTATGATATCCAGTCCCTGCTCTCTGAGCCTGGCCACCAGGACTATGGAGACCTTGGTGAACACTCTCGGGGCTGATATGAGGCCGAATGGTAAGGCCTGGTACTGAAAATGGTGGCCCAAGATGTGGAAACGGAGGAACTGCCTGTGTTTTTGAATGATAGGGATGTGAAGATATGCGTCCTTTAAATCTATGGACGTCAGGTAGTAGCCTACCCGGAGACTGCGTAGAGTTGATCGTATGGTCTCCATTTTGAATCTGTGGCACACCACACGTTGGTTGAGGTGTTTTAAGTCTAGAATAGGTCTGAGTTCTCCTGACTTCTTGGGCACGAGGAAGAATATTGAGTAGACCCCTAGCTTTTGTTCGTGCAGGGGGACGGGCTGGATGGCCCTGTTTCGAATTTGTTCCAGCAAGATGCGTTGGACTTGGTGAGGGGTAGCCTTTCTTTTGGCTATTGGGGAGGATACAAATCTGTGGGGGATTTGAGAGTGGGACAGCACTATGGAGTACCCCCTTGCGACCACCTCCCGGACCCACCTGTCCGAGGTTGTGTTGAACCAATGGTGTGAGAATAACGACAGCCTTTGCCCCACTGGTGGGTAGGGGCCCTGACTGTGAACGGCCAAGGGGGCGTAGTCACTGCTGCTTCCCCCTGTAACTTCTACCTCGTCCCCCAAGTTTTTGACCATGGGCTCTGAAGGAGGACGGTTGATAGGCCTGTGGGTAGGGGCTACAGAAACTGTGGGATGCCCCTCTGCCTCAAAAGGAACCATTTTGCTGTACCGTGTCCCTGCAGGGTTGGTATAGCCTGTTCCCACTCCGAAATCTCTTCCTCGATGAGGGGAGGTAGTTGTATCTGGCTTTACTCTTAAGGAGGTCTCTACCCTCCTCCTTTTGTTTTAGGTAATCCTGTAGCCCCTCCCCAAACACATACTTCCCCGCCAGAGGCAAATTTTGCAGTAAAGTCTTAGATTCATTGTCAGCGTCCCACAATTTCAGCCACAATGCTCTCCGGGCACAATTGGTGATAGCTGTGGCCCTGGCGTGTAGGCGCAGGGTGTCTACCGCCATGTAGGCAAGGTATTTTGCCACATC
The DNA here is from genome assembly GCA_016271365.2 of Neoceratodus forsteri. Classification (NCBI taxonomy): domain Eukaryota; kingdom Metazoa; phylum Chordata; order Ceratodontiformes; family Ceratodontidae; genus Neoceratodus; species Neoceratodus forsteri. The sequence continues at coordinate 1,344,710,816 of CM028129.1, read as the reverse complement.
TAAGGTGCATTCTAAGGTTCTGCCTCCCTGGACTTTGGTTGGCTTATTCCTGAAGTTCTTGAGCCAACGGATCTATGCTCGGGCTGTGTAGATGGCAGTACTGGCTGCTTTTGCTGCGGTGCCCTTGATCTCGAATGCCTTCTTTAGCATGTCCTCCACTTTCTTGTCCATAGGATCTTTGAGCTATTGTTCCGCATGGTAAAACTGTCCTCTTGCTGAGAGCCGCCACCTGTGGGTCGACAGTGGGAGCTTTGCACCAGGTACCAGACTTTTCCTCTTGAACCGGGTATATTCTGTCCAGGTTTTTCTTGTTCGGCATTCTGCCTGGATCCGTGGATTGCCATTCTTTATTGAAGACATCCTCAATAGCTGGACATACTGGGAAGGTCTCCGGGTTCAACACCTTCAGCTGTATCATGGGGTCGAGTTTCAACTCTGGCTTACTCTCCTCGATGTCGAACCCACAGTGGTTTTGATAATCTTCATGAGACCTGGGACCGTGTCAAAGGAACACAACTTTGAAGTGAGAGATGGTGTGAGTCGGGGTTCTGTATCCTCTTTGTCTGATTCTACCCATCCTCTTCCTCTGGGATGTCCTTGTCCTCAACAGCGTCCTCGTGAGGATTCTCTGGTAGGTGTCCTCTATCCGGATGCTCCTCCGGTTGCCCCCCTGCCTTGTCTGGTTCCGGAGTCGCCGGTATGATTCTGTGCTGGGTGAGGGATTTAAGTTTTTCCATTATTTTCAGCATGAAGTTCTGCTGGCTTTCCATCATAGCGACCGTGGCCTGCTGATTTTGAATCAGGAGGGAGCCAGGGTCCATCCATGTGGAGCTGCTGGGCCCCGGAATGCTGGGTCCCATGGGGGCGTTGCTCCATGGACGAATCATCATCGCGAGTAGACAGGCAGGGCAGAGGGCCCTGGGGTTTGGAGTAAGAGGGAGCATTGCAGAGGAACACTTCTTGGCTTTTACCATCTAGTGAGACAGAAGAAAAGCAGGCCTTAGATTAGAGCTGTGCAATGCCCTGTGGGGTCCTTTTGTCCCCTATTGATTCAGCAAGGAAGGCAGACTATTGCCTGGCGTCTGCATCAGTTCCTTTGAGGGCTAGCCAGCGTGTGGTGGCGCTGTGGGAGAGACCCGCGAGGCATGGGATGAGCGGTCATCTCTTCGGGAGGGATCCTGCAGTAACAGGCGTGCATGGGTCGCTATGGAGAGGGATCTATGGTGCAGCAGGGAGGTGGTCCTGAGAGCGCAAGCTCCCAAAGCCCGGGTCGCTGTGGGAGGGACCCAGGAGAAGGAAGAAACAAGCACCTGTGTGCCTTGGTGAGCTGCAAACCAGAGGGGTCGCTGTGGGAGGGACCCCTCAGGTGTGGCCACGCATAAGGCCCTAGCTGTAACTGTCCTTTTGGGATGGAATCTCGACACCTGTGTTGCTGGGGAGAGAGCCAGGGGAGGAGCTGCGAGCCTGGGGTGTTCCCAATCCAGGCTCTCGGCGTGTGATGTGGGGGAGACACTGTGGTGCTGCCTTGCTAAGGTGGCCTTCCAGCGGGCCCTCGATGAAGCACTTCCCCTAGGGAAGGTCTAATAGGCGAATGCCAGACCCCAAATAAAGAAACAGCCAGCGTAAGACGCTGGGCCCCGGAGAAGCGCTCTCCATAGGCGCCTTCCCTACTCCTGGAGGCAGATAGGCTCCCCCCTCCCCCGAAGGAGGCCTCGTGGGCGCGAGGGCGGGATTCCACCTTCCAGGTGTGCAGTGGTAGTAGGAGGCCCTAGGGTAGAGTGGAGGCATAGGACTATCCGGGGCTCGGGGGAAGGAACCACGTGGAGCCGGTAGGCCAGAGCCTACTGCGCGCAATGCACGATCCAGGCGCGTGGGCCTAGGGAGGCGGACCGCTTTGGAAAAACGAGCCCCAGCAGTCCGCGCAGCCCGGGGAGGTAAGGCGAGCTAGAAAGAGCCTCCAGGGGAGGCGGGAGCAGAAGCAAATGCCTGAATGGCGGTCGCGGAGGAGGAGGACCGGAAGGAACAGGGGTCCACGGGGGCAAGAGGCCCCAGAGGCTGCCGTGAGCCGAAGGCCAGACCAAGGGACACTCTCCTCACTGAACCAACGAGGGAAACAACAAGAGAGACAACCCGTAAGTGGGTAAAGCAACCTTTAAGCTGGAACCACAAATCTTTGCATACTCTTTACAACAACGCTGCATAGCGTTTACGATATCCCTAAGGCAAATTTAAAATGAGCACTGCAAAAATGAAGCTTAGGGAACTAATCAGTCATATAAAGCTGAATTAAGCATTCTAGGCTAATTTTAGCCTCTAATTCTTTAGGGTTCAGAACAACAAAAAAGCCTGCAGACTAGATAAACCTGTCCTTATACATAATTCTTTTATACATTTTCCTATATAGTCCCATACTAGGCAATACAAAAAACAACACACATCGCTTGCTTTTTCTTAGTAAGCTTCAGATCAAGTGTTATATCCTTATAAGCTCAAAGGCCTACCTTTGTGTGGAGCAGATAAAGATTCCTGGTGTGCTTGTTGCCTGATCAGATACTGCGATTCGAAACTGGAGAGCAGAGGTTTCTGGGACCTGGATATACTAGAAATTTGATCTAGGGTCATGTGCATCACTAGCCTATCAGGTAGGCTAAAACCAATGAGGTAATGTCTGGAATGCCATGGATGCCCAACCAATCACAATGTTATGTGGCGCATCTGGAGGGGTTGTGTGGGGGGGTACCCATGCATATGTGGTGCAGCCCTATTCACAACCCACCTTGGAGGTGCATCTCTGGAGCAAGTGCAAAGATGCCCCTCCAAAAGATAAGTCTGCAATACATAGATTTAAGTAGGAAATTAAGCCTGACAGGCAGGCTGCTGTACTGCAGACAGCAGCATGGCAGCCCACCTACCCTGGCAGTCCAATGTTCCCCCTGCCTGTAGTGACGCAATAAAATATTGTGAACTGTAACTCCCTGGTAGTCTAGCAGCACCCCCACCGTAGTCCCGTAAATAAAATATTGTGAGCCGTAACTCCCTGGTAGTCTAGTGGAACCCCCACCCTGCCCGACCCGATCGCACAGAACAACGACTAACCAAATTATCCCCGGTGGTCCAGTGGACCCCCACCACCCAGGCACCCATTCCCACCCTGCTCCCCTGTCCCAGCAAATGCTGAAAGTCTACAGGCAGCACAACTCCACTCCGCATAGCGCATGGCTGCCCACTGGCTGTGCCTGTCAGTGAATGACAGCGTATAGTATGCATGCAAGCCCATTAGTAGAGCCTGCTGACCAATGGGCTTGCAGTGTCTCTATAGCTTTCATTCACAACTGTCGAAATGACTTGGCTAGCAGATTTTTAAAAGATACTGGCCAAACTGACCCCACTCTACAAAGTGATTTGTCTCAATCTGCACCCCACACACATACATTTTGACAGACAGTGTCCCCATTTGGGCAATGAAAGATTAAGAGTGTGCCTGCTCCTTCTCTACAGAGCCAATCAGGTTGGGAGAGAATAAAACACTGGAAGCAGTAGTGTGAGGTCCACACTTTCGAAATGTCTGATGATTCAGAATCATTCAGTAAAAAGCCCTTTTAGGCGGAGATGGTGTCACCCAGTCCTAACTCAGTCATTTATGGATGTATTTTTATTTTACAACTTGTTTACCTAGGAGAATACAGCTGAGACAAACCATCTCAGTTCCAGTGGAGACCTGTTTCTGCCCATTCCTTCAGCTTGGCAGACTGGAACACTAAGAGATTAAGTGACTTGCCAAAGGTCACACAAGCAGTATTGCACTCAGGTGGGGGTTAAACCTGTGATCTCCCAGTTCCCTAACACTAGACTGTGTGTGTGTGTGTGTGTGTGTTTAGATTGCATTATTACAGTTTATGCCCGCCAGAGCTCTTCTTTCTTCTACGGACACGTCTGACTCATCAGTTGTAAAAAAAAAAAAAGTGCATGAACCATGTTCCAACATGGGGGACTATCACAGTATTTTCTGTAGTGACGAACTTCGTCATCACAAGCAGGGGAATGTGATGGTAGGCATAGATAAGTAAACAAACAAAATCCAGTGCACCACCACCTCAAATATAGCCCAAAGGGGCTATAAATCACTTTAGTTTTTTTTTCTGTTTTCTTACTAGCATTTTTTTTCCTTACCGTAATTTAGAAAGAAGTTCTTAGTTTTCATACTTCAGCGAAAGTGCAAATTAAGCCTGACCACCGGTGACAACGTAACTCCTTATAGGACAGGTACATACATTTTTTGATTCTTTATATCCTGATGTGACACTAAATACAGAAACTATATGGAATATATGCAAAAATGTGCCTAAAGTGGTGTCCGTTCATAGTTGCTCTTTAGATGTCAAGGGACCTTTAAAAATCTTAGTCTACAATGTGGGAAAAGCATCTTCATCATGTGGGATCCAGGGTATCCGAGGGGTAAAATGATGGATGTCCCTCCAGCTGTGGAGCAGTTGTGAGGTTTGGATAGAGGAATTTTGTGGTAAAATGAGGGTCAGTAATCCTTGTCAGTATGGGATTGTAAAGCGGTATGAAGTCATTGCAGTTATTGCTGTTACACCCTTGGAACTGAGCAGTTTCTTCCGCTGCCCAGTAGACCAGCTGCTTCACATATTAAACAAACAAACCTTGTGTCACGGTCAACATGCCTACCGGATCTGCCCTCTCTTCTTTGTGTGCAGTGAATTGAAACTGGTGTCACATTAATTAAGCTGTAGCAGAGGCTCACATTTATAAATTAAGTGTAAGTCTGAATGCAGAGGTTGGCAAACAAGGATTATAGCAGAATAGGAAACTTGGTTTAGCCTAGACAGGATGGCAGTGGGGACAGGGTGGATGAGGGTAAAGTATGCTACTCAGGGAAGTTGTTTGCTGGGGGGGAGGGTGTACAACTCAATACAGTGCAAGTGAGCTGGCCACCATGTATGCTGCATCCAGAATTTGAGGGAGATGAGCCCCAGAAAAACTCATGGCAGTTACAAACTGATATTTCTCAGTGCATTACCCAACTACCCAATGATAACATGCCATGCTTGGATGCTGCTGACCAGGGTTTGGGAGTGAGCTCAGGACATCAGAAACTAAGCAGCTGTGGTCCAGAAGTACTGCAGCTGATGGCACCACATCCTCAACCAAGGGACGGATACGCCATATTCTGCAGCAGCTGCATCCAAGGTGAGTCACCTCCTTAAGCAGGGGAAGCCATGGTTGGAAAGGCCTGTTCCTTGCAATGTGGAGTGAGTGCACTGAGTCATCTGCCTACACTGTATGGGGTGCTGTGAAGAGGGTAGAAAATGGAAATACTCTTGAAACAACATATGTTGATAGTGATGACTGATGTAGGATGCCATTACCAGACTCTTTGGCTACTGCATACTATGGGGTACCATTGAGAAGAAAACTCTCCTGTGGCTAGACATCCAGTAGGCAGTGAATGCTACCAGAAAAAAAACTAGAACCATAAAAGTCATAACGCACAAATGGTAGGACTAGAGAGTGCTAGTCAGTCACACACTGATGCTCATACATTGCTCCCAGGGTGCCATGGGTGGTGGTCCCACAGACATATAAGGGCCAACATCCATAGAAGATGCTGCTGCGAACACCACATCAGACATAAATGTGGACAGTGAACACAACGGTATAGGAACCCCATTTCTTGGCCCCACCTAACTACTGTACTTCATGCCCCCATGCGGTTCTGCACACATTTCTCAATAGCCCCTATATGTGCCCGCTTGAGCAGTGCATGGTGACCATGTTTGTGTATTTTTAATCGGATACAGATATACACCATATCTACTCGCTGCGTAATCTCATTTTCAGTTTTGTTCGCTGAGCCCTAAGAGCATAACAAGGACATAAACTACATCCTAGAGTTCTAAAATTGTTTTTAAGCAACATAGTGTAAGCCAAAAATATGCACTGAATTAAGTAAAAGTCCAGCAAAGTCAAAACAATAACTGAATGTGAATCATTATTTGAAAAACAGCTTTTAAATAAAATTCAGACTTAAAAGGGAAATGCAGTTCTCTTTTTAAATTATGTTTTGTGTAAGACTGGTATTAAGACAAAGTTCCTCTTTTTAAGCACAGGTTTTCTGCTTGGGATCTTTAATCGGGCCTCACAATCTCCTAGCCCAAACACAGGCCAAGGGACAGAGGTATTTTTTTCTGAAACGAGTGTAACTGTAACATGAAATGAAAACCTGTGTACTTAAATAGTGTTTATAACATAGGTTCTGAAAATACTGTGTTCTGATTCGACCAAACAGGTCACCTGACCATTTATTAATCCCTGATATACCCACAGTTGCATGTTCACAGGGCTTTATTTTTTCTTCAGGAAAACCTCTAACATAACATTGCCCATGTTGTAAGAGGATTAACCCACTCCAGGGTATGGGTTTACTGAACATTAATCCACGTCTGAGTGGTTTCGTGACTCCAACCCCCCCCCAGGGTGGATTAATGCTCAGTAAACCCATACCCTGTCGTGGGTTAATCCCTCCATCTGATGTGACATCCAGTGTATTTTAATAGCATATCTCGAGTGTCACACAGTGTCATTAAATAGTGCTGCTAATGCAATACACTGTGTATTTAAATAGTATATCTGATGCGAAATACTATTTCCTTAAATAGTGTACCTGATGCGACACACTGTGGACTTAAATAGTATATCTGATGCGAAATACTATCTACTTAGTGTACCTGATGCAAAATACTGTGTACTTAAGTAGTATATCTGATGCTAAATACTATCTACTTAAATAGTGTACCTGATGCAGCACACTGTGTACTTATTTAGTATATTAGATGCGAAATACTGCATCCTTAAATAGTGTACCTGATGCGACACACTGTGTACTTAAATAGTATATCTGATGCAAAATACTGCGTCCTTAAATATTGTACCTGATGTGATGCACCATGTACTTAAATAGTATATCTGATGCAAAATATTTTGTCCTTAAATAGTGTATCTGATGCAACACACTGTGTACTTAAATGGTATATCTGATGCAAAATACTGTGTCCTTAAACAGTGTACTGTATCTGATATGACACACTCTTATGTAAACAGTGTATCTGATGTGACACACTGGTTATTTAACCAGTATATGTGATGTGACACAATAGTGTTCTGAAAGAGTGTATCTGATGTGACACAACAGTGTTCTTAACTAGTGTGTCTGATGTGACATACAAAGTATTTCAGTGTATCTGATGCAGCACACTGTGTACTTAACCAGTGTTTCTGATGTGACATACAACGTACTAAGTGTATCTGATGTGGCATAGAGTACTTAGTGCATGTGATGTAAAATACAGAGTACTTAAATAGTGTAGCTGATGTCACAAGCCATGTACTTAGTGTATCCAATGCCACAAACTGTGTACTTAAAGAGACTTAACAAGTTAAATGAAGCAGCCCCTGCACCCGATATACAGGTGCGGTACCTCATGGGGCTGCTGCCAGTGTAAATCTTGCTACAAATATCGATGATGTTAAAAAGTTAGAGCGCTCATAAAATTACAAACACGGGGTCCCAAGGACTTCCCGGTTTCTGGTGCCACACCTGCGCGCTGCAGATTTATGATGCGATGCCAGGGAGAAGCGAGGCGTGCTCCATTCTATGCTCTATGGCGGCACCTTTTCAGTCTTTTTTTTTTACACTATACGCGCCATCTAGTCATAAAAGCATGTGGGCTGGGTTGACTAACAAGGGCCTTGTGATGGAAGCCGTGACCATGTTTATGACTAGATAACCCGTCCTGTATAAAAGACTGAGCACCCTCACTGTAATGGGCTGCGTTCCCGCGCTACATGCATCATAAATATCCAGCATGGTATATTTCAAGACTCGGAATCCTGAATTCAATCATTTTATAATGTACAAGCGCTCTCATTTTTTAATGTTATCATTAATTATGGCAAGATTTACCCTGAAAGGAGCCCCATGACCTACAGCACCTGTATATCGGATGCACGGGCTGAGGCTCGTGAGGCTCTCTAAATAGTGTGTCTGATGTGACATAATAAGTAACAGTAGTGATTAAAAAACATAGTTTCCCTGTTATAAAAGCATCACTGTGAAATCCTACTTCCCATTTTATTAGGGCACCCTTCATGTTAAGAAACATTATTATACTTAAGCATTTCTATTATGAATTAATCAATCACTAAATCAATTAAGCAATTTATTTGTGTGTTCATTCACACAATACTGGGTCTATAACCCACTAAGTGAAAGTCTCATTTAAAGCAGCAGCAGTTAAAGTTAAAAATGTTTCATGTGGGGGGCGCTGTAGAGCCTGAGCATGGAGAACGCAGAACCCTAGAGCTCTACAAAAATAATTTAAAAAGTAATTTTCTAAGGAAGATTTCCCCAACAAACCTAGACAAAAGTTATATTAATAGGTTGCTGAACCTTGAAAGAACAAAAATGGGCAACCCACGGAGGGAAAAGCACTCGGGAGATGCAGCAAAATCGAGGCTCCCTTTGGCTCTGACATCCTTGCTAGCAGCACCAGGCCGGGAACAAGACCACAAGGTGGAATCAGGTGGCGAGACCCTACAAACCCTTGGCGAAAAAATAAATCATTTGATTTCCTCGGTGGCTGGACTTTCCAACAAGTTTGACTCCTTTACCTCGAGAGTCACTGTAGTGGAAACTACACTCGAAGCAGTCTCCGTGGCATTGACCGCTGCTAATAAAATGGCTGAGGCAGCTATGGTAGCCGTAGCCACAGTTCTGAAGGAATGGTCATCTTTGCTCTAGACTGGAAATGCTTGAAAACCAGTCAAGGGCTTCTAGTGTCAGAGTTTTGGGCTCACAGAACGTGCCAAGGGAGACCACTTGACCCTGTTTCTGTAAGACTGGCTGCTATAACAACTGGGAGAAGATGTTGCCCCGATTACACAGAAAATCTTGAAAAGCATACCAAGTGGCCTTTAGGGGAAGACAGGACAACCCAGAGGCCCCACGTACTGTGGTAATAGTCCTCGATGGAACTGGATCACGAGATAAAATGCTAGCCCTGGCAAGAAGAAAGAAAGCTCTTCTTTTCAATGGCAACCAGATTCGTATGTTTCCTGATTTATCCTATGCGACTAGACACTGGAGGAAGCAGTTTGACGGAGTAAGGGCAATGCTGAGAGAAGGAGGAATACCGCATGGCCTAGTCTACCCAGAGTGACTGCGAATAGCCACCACTGTTGGAACTTTAGAGTCCAGACCAGCTGAAGACCATCACGTAGGTCTAGAATGAAACAACGTGATGTACTTTAACTACGATGTTTTAAATAAACATTAACATTTTCCCCCCTTTAGAATTCGTTACCGAACATTTTTCTCTTTTCTGAGCTGTCGGAGGCTTTGAAATGTTGCCAGAGGAATGTTCCCTCCCATAGGAGGGGAGAAGAAGAAGAAGAAGAGGCTTTTTCATCCGAAGAAGAAGATCCCTGAAGATATTGGACACTGTCGGTAACGAATTCTAAAGGGGGGAAAATGTTAATGTTTATTTAAAACATCGTAGTTAAAGTACATCACGTTGTTTCATTCTAGACCTACGTGATGGTCTTCAGCTGGTCTGGACTCTAAAGTTCAAACAGTGGTGGCTCACTTTGTTATAGTTTATCCCCCATATGTAATTTATATAATTATAAACCCAATAACCCTCCACCAGTAATAGCTAAGGATCACTGTTCATTTATTTTAATGAGTAAAAGCGCCTAAATTGTCTGACAGAAATATGGGGAGATTTTTTTGTAAGGGGAATATAGAACTCTGAGGGGTTCTTTTCTGTTTTAGTACACAAAGTGTATACACACTATGGTATTGCATGAAGCCTAACTCCCTAAATCAGGGAAGGACTCTGATTAATAAGTTTTTGAACTGTTATTTATAAAATTCATGTGGCTCATGGACTCGTTTAAGCAATTGGAATGCTTTGTATTAAGTTTATAACTAAATAGATATCCCCTCATAGGACATATCTTATCTCATTTAACTAGCCCTTTGTATATATATTTAGAGGAGTGGCGCCCTCATTGTATGGTACATCTGTAATGTTGAAAGAAGGAATTTGCTGTATGTTTATATACATAAAAGAAGAATAAACATAAAGTTTAAAAAAAATGTTTCATGTACTTTTTTTTCTGCTTTATGTTTATTCTTTTCGAAGGTAAAACACACAGTGAAATCCTATGAAGGAAGAGTACAATTAATAACAGAAACTGATGATAGCCATGTTAGCATATCAGCATCCTTCGAAGTGGTAAACATCCTGAGGGGGAACACCAGGTTAATTGTACACTTAAAACAACTTGAACCAGAAAGCTGTGTCATATGAGCCCAGGACTGCACTAAAACAAGAAATGTAAATGTTTCCTGATGTAAAAAAACTCTCTCTCTCTCTTTCCCAATTGGGAATACTCGTGCCATGCTTTGTCCAAATGTCTACACAGCTTGAAAAGTCCACTTGGCGTATAAGAAAAAATTACTCACCTTAGTAATTGTGTTTCTTCTAATGGAGTCTTTTTGTATTCTGACAATTTGCAGTTAGCTCCAGCTCTTGAACTGCCCCGGAGAGTGAAGGGTTAAAATTCTATGCCAGGCATAGAATGTTGGGCTCAAGCTCGGTTGAAAACTCTGTCTGTGTCCTTTTGAAACCAAACTGTCAGATTCTTACGAGCTAAACTCACTGACTATATAATGTGGAAATTGTAAAACTCCTATTAGCCAACTGTCAACAAAGACTTTAGATTCCCTAAAAGACTCAAGTCAGGAAACCCAAAGAACAAAAACCAGGCAATAAGAACTAAAAACTCTAAATTAAACAAATACAAAGCACCCAACACAACACAAGTGGGCTAAAGACACTCCTGGGGTGCAACACTGCACCTGCCCACCCACTTCCCAAATCAGGTTCTGAGAGAGGAGGCAGGGAGGGAGGTCAGAATACAGCAAGACTCCATTAGAAGAAACACAGTTACTAAGGTAATAATTTTTCTTCAAATAATATGAAGTCTTGCTGTATTCTGACAATTCAGAACTACCAAGCAGTACCTCCAAGGAGGAGGGACAGAACCTACTTTGGGAATAGGCTCTAAAGTACTGCTGTGCCAAACCTAGCATCACTCCTAGCCTGGATATCCAGAGAGTAATGCTTGGTGAAGGTATGAACTGTTTTCAGGTGGCTGCTTGACAGATTTCTAACAAGGGATATCCCCAGCTGCAGCCAGAGATGCAGCTGTACCTCGGTGGAATGAGCCCTCAGGCCTGAGGTGCATTTTTTACCAGTTTTTCATAGCAGAATTGAATACAGGACACAATCCACCTGGCAACAGTTCTCTTGGTGGCAGGTTTCCCTTACCTACTTCCCCATAAGTGAGGAACAACTGGAGGGAGTCAAACCTATGACCCTTTGTATGTTATGTATAGTAACTAAGAGCCCTTTTAACATCTAAACTGTGTAGCCTCCATTCCCCTGAGGAGGTATGATCAGTGAAGAACACAGGAAGAGACATAGATTGGTTTAAGTGGAAATCAGAAATCACTTTAGATAGGAACCTTCTATTGGTTCTAAGGACTTCCTTATCCCTATGGAAAGAAATGAAGTCAGGCTCCACTGACAGGGCTTGCAATTCACTGATACGTCTGGCAGAAGTAACAGCAACCAAAAACACAATTTTCCAAGTCAAGTACTTGAGCTCTGCTGAGGACATAGGCTCAAAGGGAGGTTGCATCAGCTGAGCAATACAAATATTCAAATTCCAGGCAGGAGCAGGATCCCTAAAAGGGGGATTGGTATGAAGCAATCCTTTGAAAAATGTACAGAATACAGGGTGAGATGACAGACAGGAAGACTTCCCACGACAGGAAAGCAGAAATAACTGACAAATGAACTTTGAGAGTAGCTGGTTTGAGGCCTAGGCCATTAAGGTAAACCATGTAATCCAGAACTGTAGACAACTCAGCAGTGTCTGGGGAAATGTGCTTTTTGGATCACCAAATACTGAATCTTTTCCATTTGGAATTGTAGGTTTTTCTGGTGGCAGGCTTTTGAGAAGCCTTGAGGATATCCAGAACCCCTTGGGACAGATGTAAATCTGCATACTTTAACTCTTCAAGAGCCATGCCTTGAGACTGAGTGACTGGAGACTGGGTTAACAAAACCTCCCCTGAGAGGAGGTTAGCAGATTGTAATTCCTGGGAAGAGACAGGGGAAGATGGACTGCTAAGGACAGCAACAGGGGGTACCAAGGCTGCCTGGCCCAGTCCGGAGCAATCAGAATCACTTTGCATGGTTGTGACCTTACCTTGACTAGAACCTTGAAAAATAGAGGAAAAGGAGGGAAGGCATAAAGAAACTTCCCTTCCCAGTTCAAAATCAGAGCACCCAGAGGGACTGAGCCCAAGACTGGGGGTCTGCAACAAAACAGAGGAAGTTGGTGATTGTCTGGGGCTGCAAAGAGATCTGTCTCTGGAGTGCCCCACCTTGAGCAAATCACCTTCAACACCAAAGGATCCAGAGACCATTGATGATGGCCTGGGAATTCCTGCTCAATACATCTGCTATCATAGTGTCCTTTCCTGGGAGGTGAACCTACAGAGAGGTCTGCAGGAAATAAGCCAGGGACCATACTTTCATGGCCTCCGTGCACAAGGCCATGGACCGAGTGCCTCCCTGCTTGTTGATATACCACATGGTGGCAGTGTTGTCCATCCTGCCTGAACCACCTTGTTCTGTACTGACTGAGAGAAAGCTTGTAGGGCAAGAAGTACTGCCCTGAGCTCCAGGAAGCTGATGTGAAGAAGGGATTCCTGAGGGGACCACAGTCCCTGAGCCGTGAGAGCCCCCAGATGGGCTCCCCACCCCAAAAGGGAAGCATCTGTGGTAAGAACCACAGAGTGAGTCTGAGAGACAAATGGAACACCTTGCCTCAGATTGCCCAGGTCCTGCCACCACTGAAGGGCCTGAATTAAGGTCTGAGTAACAGGAACTAGCTTGGTAACAGGATCTTTCCTTTGGGACCAAAGGTTCTCAGATGGAACTGAATGTCCCTCATCTGAAACCTGGCACCTTGGACCACTGCTATGGAAGCTGCCATGTGCCCAGAACTGCAGAAAATGTCTTGCTGGTCAAGAAACCAGAGGGAGAAAGGAAGAGGCCAGCTGAGAGATGGCTTTTGCCCTTTCCAAAGGAAGGAAGGCTCTTGCCTTGAGGGTGTCCAGCTCTGCCCCTATAAAAGTGAGGAGCTGTACTGGTTCGAAAACTGACTTGGCAAGACTGAGAAGGAACCCCAGGGAAGTGAGAACTTGCTGTGTGACCTGCAGATCTGACTTGACTTGGTCTGGAGACTGGCCCACCAGAAGCCAGTTGTCCAGGTATGGAAAAATAGAAATTCATTTCCTTCTTAAAAAGGCTACCACTACTGCTAGGCACTTTGTAAACACCCTTGGAGCGGAAGTTAGACTGAAGGGCATTGCTCTGAACTGGTAATGGCCTGAGGGCAATTTGAACCTGAGGTACTTTCTGTGGGAGCACCTGATGGGAATGTGAAAATAGGCAACCTTGAGGTCCAGGGAGGCTAGTCAGTCCCCTGGCCTCAGAGAAGGAAGAGTTGTTCCCAGAGTCACCATTTTGAATTTTGGCATTATTAGGTGCTTGTTTAGGTATCTTAGATCTAGGATGGGTCGCCACTGCCCTGTCTTTTTTGGGGTAAGGAAGTACCTGGAGTACAGACCTTTGCCCCTGTATGGAGTAGGAACTCTCTCTATGGCCTTTAAGGTCAGTAGAGACGAAACCTCTGCCTCTAAAGCAAGGGTTTCTGAAGTATTTGCAGGTGGAAAGGATCTGGGTCTCAGTTTGAACATGTTTTGAAACTGAGAACCAGCCTGACTTCTAAACCTCCAGGACCCACTTGTCCGAGGTAACAGACATCCAGTCCTGGACAAAGTAAGCCAGTCTGCCTCCTACTGGAATGGGAGAGTCGACCCAGGCTGACACATCAGGGTGTCTGCTTGGCAGGAGCCTCAGGCTGAGGGGTGGATTCAGCCCTGCTCATCCCCCTTCTGCCTCTCCCTCTGAAGAACCCCCTCTGAGAAAAGAAAGAAGAGGCCTGTGCTTGGTAGAAAGGCCTGTGAAAAGGCCTGCCCCTGCCCCTAGCTTGCTGCCTTTGAGGAGTTGCCTCCCTCTCCTTGGCCTGGGCACTCCTTTAAGTGGTCCTGTACTCGTCCATTTTCTTTATGTAATTCTCTGTCTGCTCCCCAAACAGAGAATTACCCACCACAGGGAAATCCATGGCCTTGGCCTCGGTATCCTTCGAAAGGCACACATCTGAGCCAAGCCATTCTCCGAAGATCCACAGATGTTGCCATGACTCTTGATGACACATCATTGGAGTCCACAGCAGCATGAAATTGCACCTTTAATGCCTCGATCCCATCAGCAGCCACCCCCTCCAGCTCCTTGGCTAGCTGGGGGAAGCCTGTTTAGCCAGTGCCAGTACAGTGTCCCAATTGGACTTCTGGTACCTGGCTATATAGGCCATATAGTTAGCCTGCCTGAATCCCAAAGATAATGCCATGTACTGCTTCTTTGCCATGGCATTTATCTTCCTGGAGTCTTTGTCTGGGAAGGGGTGAAGCCAAGGGGATGTTTGCCTTGTCACTGGCAGTAGCCTGCACTACCCCAACATGGCTGCATTGCTGATGAAGAAACTCTGTATCTGAGCCTGACAAGGTGTACCTCTTGTCCATTCTCTTGTCAACAGGCGGTACAGAGTTAGGAGACCTAAGAATTTTTTGTGTCTGTTTCCCAAATAACCTATGAAGGGGAATAGACAGTCTCTTAGACTCTGGGATGTCCATCATCTCTATGTAGTCAGGTGCCTCTTGATCCTCTACAGCCTCAATAGGAAGTGTAACCACCCTACAAATGGGGGTCACTAAAAAGCCTTCCTTGGGTGAGCCTAAATGCTCTACGCCTGGCTAGTGTCCTGTATTTCAGCCGATTTAAAAAGTAATTGAGTGAGAGTACATAATGCCTCTATGTACTGTCACTTTAAGAGCTGTCAAACTGCAGTATAATTAATTTGAACTGGGGGAACGGTGTGTTTCTCTGCTCGAGTCCCGCCTGGGCCATGGAGCAAATCGCTCCATTTCTGCAGTCGCTATATGCGCAGGGGGAGCCCTTTCAAAATATGTGGCTATCTGCTGGTAATTTGTTAGAGTGATAATGACAGTATAGTTTGTCTAACCTGCCTTTCTTGCAGCTGGGACTCTGTGTGTTTGGCCCCTCCATTTCGGACCTGAACTGCTAAAGGGGTCCAATCAATGGGGATGGGTTCCTTAAAATGGAGCCTGCTGGCAAATCAGAACTTGGACTCTCAAGTGGAGCCAGCCACAAGAGGCTTGTATGAAGAGAGCCTCTGGGAAATGTAGTTTGGACCGTGGCCTTTTTTCGCTAATAGAGGGAGTCTGTTGTGACTGACAAGGAGGCTCAGCCAACTGAAACCTTTTGGACTTGGAGGAAATGCCCAGACTGCCTGCTGGGAGAGTCAGTCTGAGCATGGAGCTGGAAGAGTGAGCAGCTTGTGGGGCTGCTGCCCATGGGGCAGCGCGGGAATCGCACGGGAGGCCTGAAAAAGGCCTGTCTGTCATCTGCTCTCCTGAAGGGAGAGAAAAGGACTATGTTTTCTCGGACCAAGTATCTGAACATGGTGAAAAAGTGAAGCAGTTGTTGTGGCCTAGATCATGGGCAACCGAGTGTGGAGAAGAGATTCTGAAGAGGAACCTTGATTTTTCGGACACAGATTCTGAAGAGGAACCTTGATTTTTGGACAGTGACTCCGAAGAGGAAGCAAATGCCGAAGTGCCCTGAGGTTTTGGGCAGAAGAGAACCATTTTGAAGTTGGAAGCTGAGGGGGAAACCGCCCCGAGTGTTCGTGCAGCCGTTGGCAGTAGTTCGCGCAGGAAGCACATGCGAGGCCACAGAGCTGGCCTGCAACCGTCAGTAAGCATTGTTCGGACTGAATCCAAGCTTTCAGAGTGAAAGAAGAAGCTAAAGTCATTTTGGGACCAGACTTAACCTGAAGAAGACCGACAGTGTGCAGAATTACAATCGGCCTCTCAGAACTCTGTGGTCTGGTACAGTAAGTGACCTTTACATATAAATATGTGTAGTGCTTGTGGGGATTGAGCTCTGAGTAATTCCCCATGTTGTGAACTGTGTGCTGTGCTGGGAGTGTGATTCCCTAGCAGGGTTCGAACTGAATCCACGTTTGAGTCAGAGGAGAATGCCTCTGTAGCCAGGCTAAATCTTCGGACGCGACCAGCTGCTTGCCTGGTAGTGTTCTGTGTACATATAAAATGTGCAGTGAGCTGGAAGTCATAGCCAGCATCACTTGGACTGTATCTGCCTTCACTGAGTGCAAGTGAACCCTGCCACAAGGGCTGGGCCAGTTATTCTGTTTCTCCTGACAATCCGGGACAATCTGCATTCCATTCAGTTTCAGCATTGAATCTGTAAGTACAAATCAGGGTAGCTCCCTGCCATCTGTACCTTTAATTGCAAGTGTTTCATCTGATTTCCTTTCTTCTTGAACTGAGCCAACCAGCTCCAGATTACAGCTGGGTATTGTGCAAGTGTTTTTTCCATCACAGGGCCCCAACCAGCTGCACCGATCCTGGCTGGCCCCCACCCCCATCCTGGGTACCCAGTGAAAGTGACATTTAGGGACTCTGAATATGCGAACAGTACTGTGATTATTAATGTGACTAATCTAATTAACCTGATTTCCCCCGTCCTTGTTACTGCCCCTTAAATAAATCAGATCCATTTGTTACAGCAAAGTACACTGACTGAGGTATGTGTTTATGTTAAAGAATTGTACAGTGGCTATCATATTACATCATCTTGTTTTACAGGGGGTCCCCAGAGTCAAGCTGACCGAACAAGTCCTGGGGGAAGTGTAAATGGTGAAGATACTTATGGTGCATTGTGTGTGCCACTAGTAGGAAGAAAAGGGGGTCTCAGTGTCCCAGAGGGCTCTGACCAAGTTAGTTGAACTACTGTAAACCCTGACCTCTGGGTGAAGGCACCCGCCATAGAACCTAGGCCCCTCAACCTGTTAGCAGTTAGGCAGGCAGGCAGGGGTAGTAGCCCTTGGGACAGCACCACCTGGGGGTTACAGAAGCTGGAGGGTTTGAGCCACTTTTCTGTAGAACAGAAAGTGGGAAGGGGACTCAGAAAGCCTAGGAGGGGAAACACCAGCAGGTCTGTCTGGGGAGATGTCCGGTTCCACAGGCAAATCCAGACTTTCACCGTCGTAATCATCATCTTCAAAATCCCCCTCCTCATTAAACTCTGGTTTGTAAAAATCTTCAGGGGAATAATCCTGAACCGGGGGAACCGACCGAACCGAACCCCTGCCAGAAGGCGCCGGATCGGTCGGAACCCGACAAAGCGATTCCACAATCTGAATAGCTTTGGCTATTTCTTCGGCAGTCGGAAAATGCAGTTCTGGATCCAAACTGACTGATTTATCCTTTTGTTTTCTTTTGTAGGAACCGATCCTGAGGTTGGCTCTCCTCTTGCCGAGGAAGTATCGCCCTGGTCAGAGGGCACTCCTTCTAGTTTGGTAGGAACCGAACCGGGCTGGCCTTCAGGGTCAGCGAATTTCTCAACCTCCTTATCCCTAAGTCTACCTAACCTTTTCCAGGGTAGACTTAGGGAAGTCTTCTAAATTTGGCAGTCTGAATCAAGTGGTCAAACCCCAGACAGTAAACACAGGTGGTGTGGGGATCAGCCTTGAAAGACCTCCCCACACACTGTTAAACAATGGGCCGGTTTTTTCTTCGGTTTCTCAGACATGGCCAACCTAACCAACTTACCCTTTTTATGGCAACCGGCAGGCAAGACTTCCCTATCAGTTTCTCACCGTGTCACAGGTGATGGAAAAAAACTTTAAAATCACGTTTTTTTTTAAACCGGTACAGACCAGTAACCACACACTAACTTTCTACAAGAATTTTACTAAAGGATCAGTTCAACTGAACCGATTGAACAATTTACAATTTCCACATAATAACTGTCCCCAATACTCATCTAAGTACTTACGGTACCACAGAGTCTCGAATCGAGAAACGGAACAAAAATCGGACTAAAACCGACACTTTAACAGCGTTTGAACCGAGCAGAAGGAGAAATCTCCAGAGCGACTGTTCAGTGAGGTGGAGTAAAGAATCTGATGGTTTGGTTTCAAAAGAAAAAATTACTCACCTTAGTAATGTTGTTTCTTCTAATGGAGTTTTACTATATTATGACATATGCAGTGAGTCCCAACCTTCGAACTGCTCCGGAGGTGAAAGAGTTAACTTTCCATGCCAGGCATGGAACCTTGAGCTCAAGCTCGGTTGGAAACTCTGTCTGTTGTTCTTCAAACTGAAACTGTCAGATCTTTACGAGCAAAAACTCACTAAGGTTCTGTGTGGAAGCTGTAAACCTACACTAGCCAACTGGCTACTAAATATAAGAACACATTTTCCTTGGTCCCCAAAAGAAAGACTCAAGTCAGGGATCCAAAAATTAAAACACAACACCCAAACACCCAAAAAGGAGGGGTGAAAAATAGAGGTGGGCATCTATGCCAACACTGACATGCCCACCCACATCCCAAAGTATAGGTTCTGAGAGGACAGAGGAGGTCATAATATAGCAAGACTCCATTAGAAGAAACAACATTACTAAGGTGAGTAATTTTTCTTCAAACAACATGAAGTCTTGCTATATTATGACATATACGAACTACACAGCAGTACCTCCATGGAGGAGCAGAACCTACTTAGGAAATAGGCTCTGAAGCACAGCTGTGCCAAACCGAGCATCACTCCTAGCCTGGATGTCCAGGGAGTAATGCTTGGTAAAAGTGTGAACCGTTTTCCAGGTAGCTGCTTGACATATCTCTAAGATAGGGATGTCCCTGGCAGCAGCCAGAGACGCAGCTGTACCTCTGGTAGAGTGAGTCCTCAGGCCTGAGGGAGGAACCTTACCCAGTTTTTCATAGCAACATTGGATACAAGAGACAATCCACCTGGCAATGGATCTTTTAGTGGCAGGTTTCCTTTACCCACCTCACCATAGGTGAGGAACAGTTGGAGGAGTCAAACCTGTGACCCTTATGCGTTCGATGTAGTAACTAAGGGCTCTTTTGACATCTAAACTGTGCAGTCTCCTCTGCTAGAGAGGAATGGTCAGTGAAGTACACAGGGAGAGACATAGATTGATTAAGGTGGAAGTCTGAAACCACCTTAGGCAAGAACTTTCTGTTAGTCCTAAGGACCACCTTATCTCTATGGAAGGAGATAAAATCGGGCTCCACTGACAATGCTTGTAATTCACTTATGCGCCTGGCAGAAGTGATGGCTACCAAAAACACAGTTTTCCAAGTCAAGTACTTAAGCTCTGCTGAAGACAAGGGCTCAAAAGGGGGTTGCATAAGCTGGGCAATGCAAATATTAAGATCCCAGGCAGGGGAAGGGGCCCTGAATGGAGGTTGGTGTGAAGCAACCCTTGAAAAACTTGGAGAATACAGGATGAGCTGAAAGAGAAGAGGTTTACCTGCTGATAAAAAGCAGACCACGGCTGCCAGGTGCACTTTAGTGTAGCTGGTCTCAGCCCAAAGCATTCAAATGCACCATATAATCCAGGACTGTGGGTAAGTCAGCAGTTTCTGGGAAATATGCTCCAGAGCACCATATGGAAAATCTCTTCCATTTGGAATTATAAGTAGCCCTGGTAGAAAGCTTCCTAGAAGCCTTCAGGATATCCAATACACCTTGGGAAAGATGTAAGTCAGCAAACTCTAACTCTTCAAGAGCCAGGCCTTGAGATTGAGAGATTTGAGGTTAGTATACCAAACTCCCCCCTGGGCACAGGTTAACAGGTTGTGATTCTTGGGGAGACACAGGGGAAGATGGACTGCTAAGGACATAAGAAGTGGATACCAGGGCTGTCTGGCCCAGTCTGGAGCAATCAGGATCATCTTGCAGGGTTGAGATCTGATTTTGACTAGCACTTTAAACAGGAGAGGGAAGGGGGAAAAGCATAGAGAAACTTCTCTTCCCAATTGAGAACTAGGCATCTAGAGGGACTGAGCCCAACACTGGGGGGTCTGCAGCAAAAAAGGGGAAGTTGGTGATTGTCTGGGGCTGTAAAAAGATCTATCTGCAGGGTGCCCCATCTGGCAAATACTACCTCCAGTACTAGAGGATCCAGTGACCATTCGTGATGGCCCTGGGAAATCATGCTGAGAGCATCTGCCAGGACAATGTCCTTGCCTGGGAGGTGAACTGCCGTAAGGGAGGTGTTCAGGGAATAAGCCAGAGACCACAACTTCATTGCTTCGGTGCACAAGGCCATAGACCCGAGTGCCTCCTTGCTTGTTGATGTACCACATTGTAGTGGTGTTGTCTGTTCTGACCTGTATGACTTTGTTCTGAACAGATGTGGAGAAAACTTGAAGTGCTAGAAAAACTGCTCTGAGTTCCAACAGGTTGATGTGGAGCAGAGATTCCTGTGGGACCACAATCCCTGGGCAGTGAGGTCGCCCATGTGAGCTCCCACCCCAAGAGGATGCATCTGTAGTAAGTTAATGAGTGAGACTGAGGGTGAAGGGACCCCTGTCTCAGATTGCTCTAGTCCTGCCACCACTGGAGGGCTTGGATCAGGGTTCAGTCACTGGGATCAATTTGGTTAGAGGGTCTCTCCTTTGAGACCAAAAGGCCCTCAACTGGAACTGGACGTCCCTCATCTGAAATCTTGCTCCCTGCACTACTGCTGTAGAAGCAGCCATGTGCCCCAGGAGCTGCAGAAAATGCCTTGCTGGTCAAGACACCTGCAGGGTGAAAGAGGAGGCCAGAGAGACCAGGGTCCTTGCTCTTTCCAGAGGAAGGAAGACTCTGGCCTCTTTGTGTTCAGTTCTGCACCTATGAAGGTGAGAACCTGGACAGGCTCTAGAACTGACTTTGGAAGACTGAGAAGGAAACCTAGAGATGTGAGCAGTTGCTGAGTTACCTGAAGGTGTAGTTTAACTTGTTCTGGAGACTGGCCTACTATGAGCCAGTCATCTAGGTAAGGAAAGATGGCAATCTTTTGCCTTCTTAAGTGAGCAACTGCTACTGCCAGGCATTTTTGAATACCCTCGGACAGAGTTGGGCCGAAGGGCATTGCTCTGAACTGGTAATGGCCTGAGGGCAGTTTGAATCTGAGGTACTTTTGATGGGAGTTTCTGATAAGAACATGGAAGTAGGCATCCTTGAGGTCCAGGGACGCTAGCCAGTCCCCTGGCCTTAGAGAGGGTAAAATGATTCCCAAAGTCACCATTCTGAATTTTGGTTTTAAAAGGTGTTTGTTTAGGTATCTGAGATCCAGGATGGGCCGCCATTCTCCTGTCTTTTTTGGGGTAAGGAAGTACCTGGGGTATAACCCTTTGCCTGGTGAAGGGTGGAACCCTTTCCACAGCTCTGAGAGCCAGGAGGGTAGAAACTTCTGTTTCTAGGGCAAGTGCCTCTAATGGATTTGCAGGTGGAAAGGACCTGGTTCTCATCTTTGGAAATTTTTGAAGCTGAGAACCAGTCCCTGACTGACTACTTCCTGGACCCACTTGTCTGATGTTAAAGACCAGTCCTGGACAAAGTAAGCCAGCCTGCCCCTCAGGTAGTGGAGAATCGGCCTGGCCACCCCATCAGGGTGCCTGCTTGGCAGGGGCTTTGGGCTGAGGGGTGGAAGCAGGCTTGCTTGTACCCCGTCTGCCTCTCCCTCTAAAGAACCCCCTCTGTGCAAAAGCAGAAGAGGAGGCCTGGACTTGGTAAAAAGGCCTATGAAAGGTCTGCCCCTGCCCCTGGGATGCTGCCTTTGAGGAGTGGCCTGCCTTCCCTTGGCCTGAGCACTCCTATAGGTGGTCCTATATTCATCCATTTTCTTCATGTAATTCTCTGTCTGTTCCCCAAACAGAGAATTGACCACAACAGGAAAATCCATGGCCTTAGACTGGGTATCCTGTGACAGGGTAGTACATCTGAGCCAAGCCATTCTGCAGTGCCATAAATGTAGCCATGACCCTAGATGACACATCATTGGAGTCTACTGCAGCATGAAATTGCACCTTGGATGCCTCAATACCATCCATGACCAACTGTTCCAGCTCCTGGCAAGCTGGTCAGGGAGCTGTTTTGCCTGGGCCAGCACAGAATCCCATCTGGATTTCTGGTACCTAGCAGCATAAGCCATATAATTTGCCTGTCTGAGTCCCAAAAATGCTGCCATGTACTGTTTCTTTGCCATGGCATCAATCATCCTGGAGTCCTTTTCAGGGGGATGCGAAGCTAGAGGAATATTTGCCTTGTCACAGGCTGCAGCCTGCACTACCCCCACATGGCTGCATTGTTGTGTGAGGAACTCTGTATCCGAGCCTGATAATGTATACCTCTTGTCCATCCTTTTATCAACAGGAGGTATAGTATGAGGAGTATTTAGAATTTTACTGTCTGTTTCGAAAAGATTTATGCAGAGGAATAGACAGTCTCCTACTCTGGAATATCCATCATTTCTACATAATCAGGCTCCTCTTGGTCATCAACAGCTTCCTCAACAGGAGCTGGAGAGTTTCAACAACTTTCTTATAGAACATAAAATGAGAAGGGACTCAGATAGCCTAGGAGGAGAAACCCTGACGGTCTGTCTGGAGAGATGTCGGTTCAATGGGCACTCAGACTTTCAAAACCACATTCACTCTCCTCATACTCCTCTTCCCCTCCTCCGGTTCATAAAAAATCCTCAAAATCATAATCTTGAACGGTGGAACTGGCCAAACCCGAGCTCTTCCCCTTGGTGGTGTCGGTTCGGTCGGAACGAGGAAAGTGACTGGACAATTTAAGATTACTGTTAGCTATTTCCTCAGCCAGTTGGAGAAAAAACTTTTAGCACACTAGCTGACTTTCTAGTCCTTTAGTTGGAACCGGCTCCTCAGAGCTGGCTCTTCGTTACCCAAGGAAGTATCGCCCTGGTCATAGGGCACTCCTTCCGGTTTGGTTGGAACCGAACCGGGCTGGCCATCCGGGTCAGCGGACTTTTTGGCTTCCCTTTCCCTGAGCCTACCAACTCTCTTTTCTATGGTGGCAGCAGGAAAATTACTACATATCTGGCAGTCAGCATTGAGGTGGTCAAACCCCAGACAATACACACAGGTGGTGTGTGGGTCAGCCTTAGCAAAGGCTTCCCCACAAACACTACAGTGCTGAAACCCAGTGGGCCGGGTTTTTCTTTTGGGTTTCTCAGACATAGTGCCAGCCTAACCAAACTTGCCCGTTTATGGCACTCCGCCAAGCAAGACTCTCTTATCAGTTCCCAACCGTGTCACGGGTTGTGGAAAAAACCGTAATGAAATCCGTTTTTTTTAGAACTGATAAGAACCGGGAACCGCTCTCTAAATAAGGACTAGAAAGTTATTTAAATAACCTGATCGGTTCAAACCAAACCGAAAGACGTTTACAAGTTCCACACAGAATAAAATAAAAGTAAGCCTATCTATTACTTACAATACCACAGACAGAGCTTGAACCGACCGGTTGTGGTTTAATTCGATCAAAAACCGATAAATTAATACTTTAACCGACAAAATGAACCGAGCAGAAGGAGAAATCTCCAGAGCGACTGTTCAGTGGTGGAGTAAAGATCTGACAGTTTCAGTTTGAAGAACAACAGACAGAGTTTCCAACCGAGCTTCGCTCAAGGTTCCATGCCTGGCATGGAAAGTTAACTCTTTCACCTCGGAGCAGTTCGAGGTTGGGAATCACTGCATATGTCCTAATATAGTAAGACTTCATGTTGTTTGAAGGACACAGACAGGGTTTTCAACCGAGCTTGAGCCCAGCGTTCTATGCCTGACATCGAATTTTAACCCTTCACTCTACGGGGCAGTTCAAGAGCTGGAGCTAACTGCAAATTGTCAGAATACAGTAAGACTTCATGTTGTTTGAAAGAAGAAGAAAAAGGGCAGGATTTTCAAACACCCTAGACTGCTGCAAGCCCTGGCGGCACCGACAGTACGGAGCATGGGGCTTGCGGAAATCTAATGGTATTTTCTATCACGTGCGGCAGTTGCCACAAGTTAGACCAACTTTTTCTGGTCCAACTTATGGCAGTCCTGGGGCCTTTTCTATGGAGCTTACACCAGATATTTGGCACAAGCTACTGTAAATCATAAAAACTGTCACAACTACACCCAAGATTGTAAAATTGGACATAGTTGCAGCAACTGGGTTTGGCACACTGCCAGAACCTAAGTGTTGTGGCACAGGACTAGGCGCAAGCCTTAGCCATCCTTTGAAAATCTGGCCCAAAAGTGTTGCAATATACAAGTCTTTCAGCACAGATTTAGCCAGTAATAGTTTATAACTGACATAAGCAATTGTTTCATCCCACTGAGCGAAGGGATGCATGCTATTACTCCTCCCAGTAAAAAGAACCATGTTGCGACCAGGATGCCAGCAGCAGCAATGCCTTCTAAGTGAAGTAGCTGCCAGGATGGGAGTGTTAGAAGGAGGTTTCTTAGTAGGGATTCTACAGTTAGGGGTACTGAGACTGTGGTCTGTGCCTCAGACCAGATGAGGTGGGTGGTGCACTGTCTCCGGGGGTGGCAGCAGACAGGGCACTCTCCCAGATGAAAAAGTTACTCACTATAGTAATGTTGTTTCTTCTAATGGAGTCTTGCTGTATTCAGACATAATGCAGTTAGACCCAGCACTTGAACTTCCCCCGGAGAGGAAAGAGTTAACTCTATGCAGAAACAGAGAACGTTGAGGTCGAGCTCGATTTTCAAACCTCTGTCCTTGGTACTTCCCAGTGTAACCATCAGATTCTTCAGACAAACTAACTAACATACTATAGTATAACATACTTTATAGCGACATTGCAGAAGGACTGGAAGTAAAAGTATGTCTCTTTGCAGATGACACTAAGATCTGCAACAGAGTTGATGCACAGGGTGGGGTGGAAAGGATGAGAAGGGACTTGGCAAGGTTAGAGGAATGGTCAAATGTATGGCAGCTTAGATTCAATGCTAAGAAGTGCAAGGTAATGCACCTGGGAAACAAAAACCCAGGGGAAGAGTACACAATGGGGGGTGAGATACTAACAACAACAAAAATGGAAAGGGACCTGGGGGTAGTCATATCAGATGACCTAAAGGTGGGCAAAGCAATGTGAGAAGGCAGCAAGGAGGGCTGGGGGGATACTGGGATGCATAGGGAGAGGCATCACCAGTAGAAAACAGGAAGTTATTATCCCTCTGTACCAGTGGCGGCTCTACACCAGGGCCTGCCAGGGCACGTGCCCCGGTAAAAAAATGCTGTGCCCCAGTTGGTGCCCCATATGGTGCAGAGCTTCCCCCATAGTAAGAATATATCATAGCCCTGGCTGCCATCTGTTGTGCCCCAGCTGTGCCCTGGTAACCATTTGTGGCTAGAGCCGCTACTGCTCTGTACAGACAGCTGGTGAGACCCCATCTGGAGTACTGTGTGCAGTTCTGGAGACCCAATCTCCGCAAAGACATAGACAGGATGGAAGCTGTCCAGAGGAGGGCAACTAAAATGGTGCAGGGTCTGCACCGGAGGACATATGAAGAGAGACTTAAGGAGCTTAATATGTATAGCCTCGAGGAAAGGAGGGAGAGGGGGGACATGATAGAAACTTTCAAGTACCTCAAGGGAATCAACAAAGTCCAAGAGGGTAGCATCTTTCAAAAAAAGAGGTGTGCAAGAACAAGAGGGCACAATTTGAAGATAGAGAGGGCAGCTCAGAGGTAATTTAAGGAAGTATTTTTCACAGAGAGGGTTGTGGATGCATGGAATGGCCTTCGGGAGGAGGTTGTGGAGTCAAAATCAGTGGTGGAATTCAAGCATGCATGGGATAGTCATAAGGCAATTCTGGGGGTGGGGGTAGGAAGAAGTAGGCTGCTGGTTAACTAGGATCTGCAGCTTATCCAGTAGGTAGGGAAATGGGCAGACTGGGTGGGCCAAGCGGTCCTTATCTGCCGTCACATTCTATGTTTCTATGTTTCTATTTTTCTATGTATGGAAATTGCTCAATATATAGCCAAAGGGCAAAAATTATTTTGTGCCAAAAAGTCAAGTCGAGAACCCAAGAAGGAAGGTAGTGACAAAATGTAAGTATAAAGCGCCAGAAAAATAACAACATCCACCACTCAAGAGGGAGGGTACAAGGTACACCCTGAGAATTTCAACACTGCACCCTGCCAGCCCACTTCCCAAAAACCAGGTTCTGAGAGGGAGGCGGGGCGGAGGTCTGAATACAGCATGACTCCATTAGAAGAAACAACATTACTATGGTGAGTAATTTTCTTCAAACAACATGAAGTCTTACTGTATTCAGACATTATGCAACTACCAAGCAGTTCCCTGTTGAGGAGGAATGTAGAACCTACTTTGGGAAGAGGCTCTGCAGTACTGCTGTGCCAAACCTAGCATCAGCATCACTCCTAGCCTGGATGTCAAGGGAGTAATGCTTGGTGAAAGTATGTACTGTTTTCCAGGTGGCTGCTTTACAGATCTCTAACAAAGGTATATCTCTGGCCGCAGCTAGAGAAGCAGCTGTACCCCTAGTCAAGTGAGCCCTCAGGCCTGAAGGGAGTGTTCTACCTAACTTGTCATAACAGAATTGTATACAAGAAACAATCCACCTGGCAATAGTTCTTTTAGTGGCAGGCTTACCTTTCCCCACTTCACCATAAGTGAGAAACAATTGAAGACAGTCATTTCTATGTGCCTTAGTATGCTCAATGTAGTAGCTAAGGGCCCTCTTAACATCCAGACTATGTAACCTTGTTTCACCTGAAGAAGGATGGTCAGTGAAAAACACAGGGAGAGATATAGACTGGGTCAGATGAAAATCGATACCACTTTGAGCAAGAACCTCCTATTGGTTCTTAGGACCACTTTGTCCCTATGGAAGAAGATGAAGTCAGGTTCAACTGACAGAGCCTGTAACTCACTAATCTGCCTGGCAGAGTAATAGCTACTCAGGAACACAGTTTTTCCAGGTCAAGTACTTCAATTCGGCCAAAGCCAGAGGTCCAAAGGGTGGCTGCATAAGCTGAGCTATGCAGACATTAAGATCCCAAGGCAGAGTGGGCTCCCTAGGGAGGGTTAATGTAGACCAGGCCCTTGAAAAACTTTCTGAAAACAGGATGAGATGCCAGGAAGAGCCCTTCCTGCTGAGGAGAATGCGAGACAGCTGCTAGATGAACCTTCAGAGTGGCAGGCCTAAGGCCTAGACCATTCAGATGAACTAGATAGTCTAAGGTTGTGGAAATGTCTGCAGAATCAGGCAGGATGCCTTTCTGAGAGCACCAAATACTGAACCTTTTCCATTTTGAATTGTAAGTTTTTCTAGTGGAAGGTTTCCTGGAGACCTTCAGAATATCCAGAACTCCCTGAGAGAGATGTAGTGCTGCATATTCTAACTCTTCAAGAGCCAGGCCTTGAGATTGAGAGACTGGAGATTGGGGTACCAGATCCGCCCCTGGGAGGAGCACAGGAGATTGTATGTCCTGGGCAGAGACAGGGGATGTGACACTGACAAGGACAGCAGTAGAGGATACCAAGGCTGTCTGGCCCAATCTGGAGCCACCAGTATCACTGTACAGGGTTGAGCCTGATCTTGATCAGAACTCTGAACAGTAGAGGGAAGGGAGGGAAGGCATAGAGAAACCTGCCCTTCCAGTCAAAATGAGAGCATCTTGGGAACTGTCCCCAAGACTGGAGAGTCTGCAACAAAATAGAGGAAGTTGATGATTGTCCGGTGCTGCAAGAGATCTATCTCTGGAGTGCCCCACCTGGAAGATGACCTTCAGGATGTGAGGATCCAGGGACCATTCGTTGATGTCCTGAGTACTGTCAGAGCATCTGCTAGTACGTTGTCCTTCCCTGGAAAGTGAACTGCTACCAGAGAAGTCTGAAGAGAATAGGCCAGAGACCACAGCTTCATGGCCTCTGTGCACAAGGCCGAGGACCGAGTGCCTCCCTGCTTGCTAATGTACCACATTGTGGTGGTGTTGTCCATTCTGACTTGGACCACCTTGCCCTTGACTGAATCTGAGAAGTTCTGCAGGGCTAGGAAAACTGCCCTGAGTTCCAGGAGATTGATATGAAGGAGAGGCTCTTGTGGAGACCAGACCCCTTGAGCTGTCAGGGCTCCCAGGTGGGCTCCCCACCCTAGGAGAGAAGCATCCATAGTTAGAACTACTGATGGGACTTGGGGAGAAATGGAACCCCTTGTTTGAGGTTGTCCTGGTCCAGCCACCACAGGAGAGCTTGGACCAGAGTCTGAGTCACTGGAATCAGTTTGGTAAGTGAATCCTTCTTTGAGACCAAAAGACCTTAGATGAAACTGAATGTCCCTCATCTGGAACCTTGCTCCCTGCACCACTGCCGTGGAAGCTACCGTGTGGCCCAGGAGCTGGAGGAACTGTCTTGCTGGGTGGGAGACCTGAGGTCGAAAGGAGGAAGTGAGATCTACCAGGGCCTTCACCCTTGCCAAGGGAAGGAAGGCTTTTGCTTGTACAGTGTCCAACTCTATGCCTATAAAGGTGAGAAGTTGAACTGGTTCGAGGTAAGACTTTGGAAGATTGAGAAGAAACCCCAGGGAGCTGAGTAGGTCCTGGGTAGTTTGAAGAGTTGACTTGACCTGTAAAGGTGACTGACCCACTAAGAGCCAGTCATCCAGATACGGGAAGATGGTGATACCCTGTCTTCTGAGGTAAGCCACAACTACTGCAAGACACTTTGTGAACACTCTTGGAGCTGATGTTAGGCCGAACGGCATAGCTCTGAATTGGTAATGGCCTGAAGGCAACTCGAACCTGAGGTATTTTTTGTGGCAGCACCTGATAGGAATATGGAAGTAGGCATCCTTGAGATCCAGAGATGCTAGCCAATCCCCTGGCCTTAGAGAGGGAAGGATTATTCCCAGAGTTACCATTTTGAATTTGGGCTTTGAAATGTGTTTGTTCAAATACCTTAGGTCTAGGATGGGTCGCCACTCCCCTGTTTTCTTTGGGGTAAGGAAGTACCTGGAGTACAGTCCTTTTCCCTTGTGCTGAGTAGGAACCTTTTCGATAGCTCTGAGAGCTAGAAGAGAGGAAACCTCTGCCTCCAGGGCAAGGGTTTCTGAGAGTGATGCAGGTGGAAAAGACTTGGCCCTCTTTTTTGGAAATTTTTTGAAGCCGAGGGCCAGTCCCTGGCTTACTACTTCCAGGACCCACTTGTCTGAGGTCACAGACTTCCAGGCCTGGAAATAGTAAGCCAGCCTGCCTCCTACTGGAAATGAGGAGTCGACCCGGGCTGACACATCAGGGTGTCTGCTTGGCAGGAGCCTTAGACTGAGAGGAGGGGGGAGCCTGCTCATCCCCCTCCTGCCCCTCCCTCTGAAGAACCCCCTCTGTGGGAAGGGAGAGGAGGCCTGGGCTTGGTAAAAAGGCCTTTGAAAGGGCCTGTCCCTGCCCCTAGACTGCTGCTTGTGCGGAGTGGCTTGCCTTTCCTTGGCCTGTGCACTCCTGTACGTGGTCCTGTATTCATCCATTTTCTTCATGTAAGCCTCTGTCTGCTCCCCAAACAGATAGCTACTACAGGAAAATCCATAGCCTTTGTCTGGGTATCCTGTGAAAGGCTAGTACATCTGAGTCAAGCATGTCTTCTGAGAGACACAGATGTAGCCATGACTCTAGATGACACATCATTGAAGTCCACAGCAGCAGCATGAAATTGCAGTTTGGATGCCTCAATTCCATCAGCAGCCACCTCCTCCAGCTCCTTGGCTAGCTGGGAGAGGCCTGTTTAGCCAGTTCAGAACCTGTATCCCATCTGGTTCTGGTACCTGACTGTGTAGGCCATATAAGTAGCCTGCCGAGTCCGAAAGGGATGCCAAATACTGTTTTTGGCCATGGCATCCACTTTCCTGGAGTCCTTATCCGGGGGGGGGGGTGAAGCCAAAGGAATGTTAGCCCTGTCACAGGCTGCAGCCTGCACTACTCCAACATGGCTGCAGTGACTATAAAAGAACTCCGCAGCTGAGCCTAACAAATACTTCCTGCTCATTCTCTTATCCACAGGAGGTACTGAATTAGGAGTTTGTAAAATTTTGTGTGTCTGTTTCCCCAAGGATTTATGAAGAGGGATAGACAGCCTTTTGGACCCTGGGATGTCCATCATTTCCACAAAATCAGGCTCTTCATCCTCCTCTGCAGCTTCAACCAAGGGAAGCTGCAGGGTTTCTGCCACCTTTTTGTAGAACAAAAAATGTGAAGGGGACTCAGAGAGCCTGGGAGGAGAGACACCTGAGGGCCTGTCTGGGGAGATGTCCGGTTCAATGGGCACATCCAGACCCCCCAGTCATCGT
The DNA here is from genome assembly GCA_016271365.2 of Neoceratodus forsteri. Lineage (NCBI taxonomy): Eukaryota > Metazoa > Chordata > Ceratodontiformes > Ceratodontidae > Neoceratodus > Neoceratodus forsteri. The sequence continues at coordinate 1,344,680,295 of CM028129.1, read as the reverse complement.
TATTATCATCATCATCATCACCGGGATAGCCTTCGTCTCCCTTCCACTCCTCATAATAAGCGTCTGGATCATAATCCGGAGGAGACGGATCCAACTGAACCAACCGCCTAATCAGCAGTACCCGGTTCGGATGGAACCGGTCTAAGTGATGAACAATGCTAATCCACTTTGGCTATTTGCGTCATGATTTGGAAGTCGCGATACGGATCGAACGGCAGACTTACGCTCCTTTTGATGGAATCGACCCTCGGGGTTGGCTCTCCTTTGCCGAGGAGGTATCGCCTGGAGTCCTAGGCACCCTCTCAGGTTCGGCCAGCCGAAAACCGGCTGGCCATCCAGATCTACTTGACTTTTCGGCCTCCCTTCCTTTCAGCCTACTCAGTCTTTTTGTCTAGAGTGGATTTAGGAAAGTTTTTACAGATTTGGCAGTCTGACTTGAGGTGGTCAAACCCCAGACAATAAGCACAGATGAGGTGGGGATCAGCTTTAGCAAAGGCCTCCCCATACTCAGTACAGTGTTGAAACCCAGTGGGACCGGTTTTCTTCTTGGGTTTCTCAGACATGGCCAACCTAACAAATTACCCTATTGCAGCTTTCAAGCCAGGTAATACAATAACTGATCGGTTACAAACCATGTCACGGGCTTTTTAAAAGAACCGGCAAAAGGTCCGGATCTTTTGAAACCGATCGGTACCGGAGCACCACTCCAATCCCAGAAATAAAATTAAAAATTAAACAGAATGTGACAAGGTCAGTTCCAAACCGGACCGACCGGAAAGAAACCGAGGAAAAGAACAATTTCCACTTTTTCACAAAAATAAAACACAGTCACTACCTATCTACACATTATCTGTACCGTAGACAGAGGCTGGAAATCCGAAAATAACAAAAAAATATGCGGTTTCAACCGAACGCTTTACTTTTACCGAACCGAGCAGAGGAAATCTCTGGAGCGACTTCACTGTTAGGCAGAGTAAAGAATCTGACGGTTACACTGGGAAGTACCACAGACAGAGGTTTGAAAACCAAGCTCGAGCTCAACATTCTATGCTTCTGCACAGAGTTAACTCTTTCCTCTCTGGGGCAGTTCAAGTGTTGGGGCATTATGTCTGAATACAGCAAGACTTCACGTTGCTTGAAAGATGGGTTGGCTAGAGAGGTGGGAAGGATGTCAGACATTATTATCCATCTGGGGACAAACTATATGGCAGGAAGGCCGTTGGGAGCAGTGAAAGCTAGTTTCAGGATGTTAGGGTCCAGGCTTAAGGGGTTGACGGGTACTGTGACATTCCTCAAGGTCCTCACAGTGCACAACTGGCGGGAGGCAAGAAATCTTAAAATTTTCTGCAACGCAGAAGAACTTCACTCCAAGACACAAATGGCAAACAGTGTGTTACTGAGATTTGCAATGAAGACATACACAAGTGCTGTTGTTCCAAGTGCTTTATTCTGCAAAAATAACAAACTCCAAGTCATTATTACACATGACAGGTCCAACAGGCTGGTTGACTGTGAAAATGGCACTTTCATGGTCAGCCAGCCAGTTGGACCTGTCATGTGTAATAACGACTTGGAGTTTACTATTTTTGCAGAATAAAGCACTTGGGACAGCATTACTTGTGTGTGTCTTCATCGTAAATCTCAGTAACACACTGTTTACCATTTGTGTCCTAAGTACGAGTTCTTCTGTGTTGCAGTTCAATGAATTTGGGATTAGCACTGCAGCTCCGAACCTGCACCCAGCCTGATACCAAAGACACACAGCATCAATTAGTGGTTCTGAAGCTTAAAGTTTTCCAAGTTTTTAATTTTTGTACTTACTTTGCTTTATGGGCAGGATGGCGCCACCATCAGTCCTACCGTCATGTATCGTGTCCACTGTTCACGGTGACACCACGTCCATGCCATCCAGTGTTCCTCCCTGGTTTACTCCCCCAGGACGGGGCCTCCTCATACCCCTTTGGAGGCCATATCTGGTGTCTGGGCATGCAGCCCCGGGCCAGCTATACGGTGGTGGTGGCATGAGGTGGGTGGCATCAAGCTTGTCTGGCAGGGTTTTTCTGGAACTGCGGGAGGCATGTATGCAATGGCACTGCAGCGTAAACATATCAGGTGCCTGATACATCTCCCTGCTGCTAGCTCTGGCTGGGTCTCCAGTGGCAGGATGTCCTGTGTCCTGTGGTCATCCAGAAGCCCTGCACTGGGGACATAACTCATCCTGCCCCCCAGAGGTGGACAGCATGCACAAGCTGTTCAATCCACCTCCCCAGGACCAGCCCCAGCCAGCCCTCTAGCAACCCCGGTCCATTCTTGACCCCGGGTTGCCAGCATTGTTAGCAGTAGCTCTACTGCTGCGCCAGTGTGCCGGCCTCAAAATGTTCCAAGTTAACAATTGGCTGAAGGAGTGGGGAGCCAAGAAAAAATTACTCACCTTAGTAATTATGTTTCTTCTAGTGAAGTCTTGCTGTATTCTGACTATTGCAGTTAGGTCCTGCCTTTCAACTGCCTCGGAGAACAAAGTGTTAACTTTTCTATGCCTTGCATAGAACGTTCATCACAAGCTCGGTTGAAGCCCCTGTCTGTTGTTGTTCAAACTGCAACCGCCAGATCTTTATGAGCAAAAACTCACTAGGTGTTCTGTGTGGAAACTGTAAAAATTTTTACTAGCCAACTGGCAAATATATAATGTTTCTGGTTTCAAAGGAAGACTCAAGTCAGGAAACCCAAAAACAAAAACACATCCATAACACAACATTCCACCCAAACAAAAAAGAGGGTGTAAAAAGGACACCCCTAGGGTGCCAACACTGCTCCTGCCCACCCACATCCCAAAAACTGGGTTCTGAGAGGGGAGGCGGGTGGGAGGTCAGAATACAGCAAGACTCCACTAGAAGAAACATAATTACTAAGGTGAGTATTTTTTTCTTCAAACAACATGAAGTCTTGTTGTATTCTGACTATTGCAGACTACCAAGCAGTACCTCCATGGAGGAGGGACAGAACCCACTTTGGAAATAGGCTCTGAAGTACTGCTGTGCTAAACCGAGCATCACTCCTAGCCTGGATATCCAGAGAGTAATGCTTGGTGAAAGTATAGACTGTTTTCCAGGTGGCTGCTTGACAGATTTCTAAAAGTGGAATATCCCTGTCAGCAGCCAGGGAAGCGGCTGTACCTCTTGTGGAATGAGCCCTCAGGCCTGAGGGTGGAGTTCTACCCAGTTTTTCATAGCAGAATTGTATACAAGAAACAATCCACCTGGCAATAGATCTCTTAGTGGCAGGTTTGCCTTTAACAACTTCTCCATAAGTGAGGAACAACTGGAGGATTCAAACCTGTGACCCTTAGTGCAGCCTCTATGTAGTAGCTAAGGGCTCTTTAACATCAAACTGTGCAGCCTCCTCTCTCTCCCGAGGAGGAATGGTCAGTGAAAACAGGGAGGAGACACAGACTGGTTGAGGTGGAAATCTGAAACCACTTTAGGTAAGAACTTTCTGTTAGTTCTAAGGACCACTTTATCTCTATGAAAAGAGATGAAATCAGATTCCACTGACAGGGCTTGCAATTCACTGATACGTCTGGCAGAGGTAATGGCTACCAAAAAACACAGTTTTCCAAGTCAAGTACTTAAGCTCTGCTGAGGACAAAGGCTCAAAGGGGGGTTGCATAAGCTGAGCAATGCAAACATTAAGGTCCCATGCAGGAGCAGGATCCCTAAAGGGGGGACTGATGTGAAGCAATCCCTTGAAAAACTTACAGAATACAGGATGGGATGACAGAGAGGAAGACTTGCCTACCAACAGGAAAGCAGAAACAGCTGCCAAGTGTACCTTGAGGGTAGCTGGTCTGAGGCCTAGGCCATTAAGATGGATCATATAATCCAGAACCGTAGGCAATTCAGCAGAGTCTGGAGAAATATTCTTCTTAGAACACCATATGCTGAATCTTTTCCATTTGGAGTTGTAAGTCTTTCTAGTGGAAGGCTTTCGAGAAGCCTTAAGGATATCCAGAACCCCTTGGGAAAGATGCAGATCTGCAAACTCTAACTCTTCAAGAGCCAAGCTTTGAGACTGAGAGACTGAAGATTCGGGTACCAAATCCTCCCTGAGAGGATGTTAACAGGTTGTAATTCCTGGTAGAGACAGGGAAGGTGGACTGGTAGGGACAGCAACAAGGGTACCATGGCTGTCTGGCCCAGTCCGGAGCAATCAGAATCACTTTGCATGGTTGTGACCTTATCTTGACTAACACCCTGAACAGGAGAGGAAGGGGAAAAGCATACAGAAATTTCCCTTCCAGTTCAGAATCAGAGCATCCAGGGGACTGAGCCCAAGATTGGGGTCTGCAACAAAAAGAGGAAGTTGGGATTGTCTGGGGCTGCAAAAGAACTATCTATGGGTGCCCCATTTAGAAAATCACTTTCAAAACCAGAGGATCAGGGTCCATTAGTGATGGCCCTGGGATATTCAGCTCAGTGCATCTGCTAGGACATTGTCCTTCCTGGAGGTGAACTGCTATCAGAGAGGTTTGCAGGAATAGGCCAGGGACCAAACGCCATTGCTTTGTGCACAAGGTCAGACCGAGTGCCTCCTTGCTTGTTGCTGTACACATGGTGGTAGTGTTGTCTGTTCTGACCTGAACCACCTTGTTCTGTACAGATTTGAAAAGCTTGCAGTGCCAGAAACACTGCTCTGAGTTCCAAGAGATTAATGTGAAGCAGGGATTCCTTAGGTGACCACAGTCCTTGGGCGGTAAGATCCCCCAAATGGGCTCCCCAGTCCAGCAGGGAAGCATCTGTGGTAAGTATCACTGAATGAGACTGAGTAACAAATGGAGCCCCTTGTCTCAAATTGTCCTGATCCTGCCACCATTGCAAGGCTTGGATCAGGGTTCGATCACTGGGATCAGTTTGGTAGGGAATCCTTTATTTGGGACCAAAAGGCTCTTAAGTGGAACTGAATGTCCCTCATTTGGAATCTTGCTCCTGGACCACTGCTGTGGAGGCTGCCATGTGGCCTAGTAGCTGAAGGAAATGCCTTGCTGGTCGAGACACCTGAAGGGTGAAAGAAGAGGCCAATTCCATAAGGGCCCTTGCCCTTTCCAGGGAAGAAGGTTCTTGTCTTTACCGTATTCAGTTCTAGCCTATGAAGGTGATGAGCTGCACTGGTTGAGAACTGACTTTGGTAGGTTGAGAAGGAATCCCAAAGAAGTGAGCACTTACTGGATCACTTGCAGATGTGACTTGACTTGGTCTGGAGACTGACCTACTATGAGCCAGTCGTCCAAGTATGGGAAAATGGAAATCCTTTGCCTTCTTAGGAAGGCAACAACTACTACCAGGCACTTTGTGAAGACCCTTGGGGCTGATGTTGAGCCAAGGGCATTGCTCTGAATTGATAGTGGCCTGAGGCAACTCGAACCTGAGGTACTTTCTGTGGAGCACCTGATGGGAATGTGAAAGTAGGCATCTTTGAGGTCCAGGGAGGCTAGCCAGTCCCCTGGCCTTAGAGAGGGAAAGATAATTCCCAGAGTTACCATTCTGAATTTTGGCTGTAACAAATGTTTGTTCAGATATCTTAGGTCCAGGATGGGTCGCCGCTCTCCTGTCTTCTTGGGGGTTAGGAAGTACCTGGAGTACAATCCTTTGCCCCTGTGTAGGGTGGGAACTCTCTCTATAGCTCTGAGAGCTAGGAGAGAAGAAACCTCTGCCTCTAGGGCAAGGGTCTCTGAGATATTTGCAGGTTGACAAGATCTGGCTCTCATCTTGGGAAATTTTTTGAAGCTGAGAACCAGTCCCTGGCTTACTACTTCCAGGACCCACCTGTCTGATGTAAGAGAAATCCAATCCTGGACAAAGTAAGCCAGCCTGCCCCCTACTGGTATTGGAAAATCGACCCGGGCAGTCCCATCAGGGTGTCTGCTTGGCAGGGGCTTTAGGCTGAGGGGTGGATGCAGGCCTGCTCATCCCCCTTCTGCCTCTCCCTCTAAACAACCCCCTCTGCGAAAAAGAAGAAGAGGAGGCCTGAGCTTTGTAAAAAGGCCTTTGGAAAGGCCTGCCCCTGCCCCTGGACTGCTGCCTTTGAGGAGTTGCTTGCCTTTCTTTGGCCTGAGCACTCCTGTAAGTGGTCCTGTATTCGTCCATTTTCTTCATGTAATTCTCTGTCTGCTCCCCAAATAGAGAATTACCAACTACAGGAAAATCCATGGCCTTAGCCTGGGTATCCTGTGATAGGCTAGTACATCTGAGCCAAGCCGTTCTCCGAAGAGCCACAGATGTAGCCATGACTCTTGATGATACATCATTGGAGTCTACAGCAGCATGAAATTGTACTTTCGATGCCTCGATCCCATCTGCAGCCACCTGCTCCAGCTTCTTGGCAAGCTGGGGAGCAGCATGTTTAGCCAGTGCCAGTACAGTGCCCCATCTGGACTTCTGGTACCTGGCTGCACAGGCCATATAATTAGCCTGCCTGAGTCCCAAAGATGATGCCATGTACTGTTTCTTTGCCATGGCATCAATCTTCCTGGAGTCCTTGTCTGGGGGGTGTGATGCTGGCGTAATGTTTGCCTTTATCACAGGCAGCAGCCTGCACAACCCCAACATGGCTGCATTGCTGAAAAAGGAACTCCATGTCTGAGCCTGAGAGAGTGTACCTCTTGTCCATTCGTCTGTCCACAGGAGGTATAGAATTTGGAGACTTAAGAATTTTTTGTATCTGTTTCCCAAAGGATTTGTGGAGGGGAATAGACAGTCTCCTGGACTCTGGGATGTCCATCATCTCAACAAAATCAGGCTCTTACTGATCCTCTACTGCTTCCTCCACAGGAAGCTGGACGGTATCATCCACCTTTTGTAGAACATGTAGTGTGAAGGGGGACTCAGAAAGCCTAGGAGGAGAGACACCTGAAGGTCTGTCTGGGGAGATGTCCGGGTCAATAGTCACATCCAGACTTTCACCATCACCACAGTCATCCTCATACTCTCCCTCCTCCTCAAACTCAGGTTCATAAAATTCTTCCAATGTATAATCCGGAACCGGGGGAACCGACCGAACCGAGCCCCTGCCAGATGGTGCCGGTTCGGTCGGAACCGAAGTAAGCGATTGCATAATCCTAATCACCTTGGCTATCTCATCGGCGGTCGGAGTATGAGATTCTGGGTCCGAACCGGTCGATTTGTCTTTTCTTTTTCTTTTTGTTGGAACCGATTCCTCAGAATCGGCTCTTCTTTTGCCCGAAGAAGTATCGCCCTGGTCAGAGGGCACTCCTTCTGGTTCGGTCGGAACCGAACTGGGCTGGCCATCCGGGTCAGCGGACTTCTCGGCCTCCCTTTCCCTCAGTCTACCTAATCTCTTTTCCAGGGTAGATTTGGGAAAATATTTGCAAATTTGGCAGTCTGAATCGAGGTGGTCAAACCCCAGACAATAAACACAGGTGGTGTGGGGATCAGCCTTAGCAAAGACCTCCCCACACACACTGCAGTGTTGAAACCCAGTGGGCCCGGTTTTCTTTTTGAGTTTCTCAGACATGGCCAACCTAACCAAAACGACTTTTTTGGCAGTCCACCAGGCAAGACTCCCCTTTTGGTTCCTGACCATGTCATGGGTCTTGGAAAAAAATGTAATTAAAATCAGTTTTTTTTTAGAACCGATATGGACCGGTTACCACACTCTAAAGCAAAGCACAAGTTTTTATCTCAAATTGATCGGTTCAGCCGAACCGATCCACAGTTTACAAGTACTCACAGTACCACAGACAGAGACTTGAACCGACTATGCGGAAACAACAATTCGGTAGAAACCGACCGAAAAACCGACACTTCAACCGACTTTTGAACCGAGCAGCAGGAGAAATCTCCGGAGCGACTGTTCAGTGAGGTGGAGTAAAGAATCTGGTGGTTGCAGTTTGAACAACAACAGACAGGGGCTTCAACCGAGCTCGTGATGAACGTTCTATGCAAGGCATAGAAAAGTTAACCCTTTTTTCTCTCCGGGGCAGTTGAAAGGCAGGACCTAACTGCAATAGTCAGAATACAGCAAGACTTCATGTTGTCTGAAGGAGGGTTTTCACTTCTGGGAGATTGGGATGGTTTCTGGTGGGACAAAGGATTTAAATCAGACAGTCTTCCTCCTAATACGGAGGGGACAAAAGCTTTGGGGCTGTGGTTTGATGCACACATTTTAACATAGAAACATAGAAACATAGAAGTTGACGGCAGATAAGGACCGCAAGGCCCATCCAGTCTGCCCATTTCTTTTTCTACCTTATAAATGTGCCTTCGGCCTTTGCTCTGTCAGTGACCTATCTATTCATAGTCATTTGTATTGCTCCCTTATGCCTATCCCATGCCTGTTTGAAGCCCTGCACTGTATTCATAGCCACCACTTCTTGTGGTAAGCCATTCCATGCATCCACCACCCTTTCTGTGAAAAAGAATTTCCTCACATTCCCCCTTAATCGGCCTCCCTCTAATCTCATGCTGTGTCCTCTTGTCCTGCTATTTTCTTATATTTAAACATGTTAGACTCTTTCACCTTGTTTATGCCCTTAAGGTGTTTGAATGCCTCGATCATATCACCTCTCTCCCTCCTTTGCTCAAAGGGTACATATTGAGCTCCGTTAATCTGTCCTCATATGTCTTCTGATGCAGTCCCTGCACCATTTTGGTTGCCCTTCTCTGGACTGCCTCAATTTGGTTAATGTCCTTGTGAAGGTGTGGCCTCCAATACTGCACGCAGTACTCCAGATGGGGCCTAACCAGTGTCTTGTACAGAGGATTATTACCTCCCTCTACGACTTGTGATACCCTACTAATACACCTAACACCCCTAGCCTTACCTACTGCTTTAGAGGTCTGCTTGGATGATTTTAGGTCATCAGTGATGATGATGCCCAAGTCTCTTTTCTTCCTTTGTGACTGCTAGCAACTCCTCCCAGCCTATAGGTGGCTTCAGGGTTTCTTTTCCTATGTGCATGATTTTGCACTTCTTTGCATTAAATCCTAGTTGCCACTCTTCTGACCATTCTGCTAGTTTATCCAGATCTTTCTCATTCTGCCCACCCCATCTGGATCATCTACTCTGTTGCAGATCTTGGTGTCATCTGCAAACAGACAAGCCTTACCCTCTAGTCCATCTGCAAGGTCACTAATGAAGATGTTGAAGAGGACTGGCCCCAGGACTGATCCCTGAGGTACCCCACTTGTGACTTGCATCTCTTCTGACTGTATACCATTTACCACCACTCTCTGTTTTCTGCCCGTCAACCAGTTTGCCACCCAGTTGACCAACTTCTGACCCACCCTGAGCCTACCCAGCTTATTTATCAATCTTCTATGTGGAACAGTGTTAAAAGCTTTGCTGAAGTCAAGGTAGGCGACATCAACTGCTCCCCCTTGGTCCACCACTCTGGTTACCCAGTCAAAGAAATCTATGAGATTAGTTTGACAGGACCTTCCTTTTGTAAACCCATGCTGTCTTGGATCCTGTGCCCCTATGGATTCCAGGTGTTGCACTATCCTTTCCTTAAGGAGTGCCTCCATAATCTTGCCACTACTGAGGTAAGACTGACCGGTCTGTAGTTCCCGCCTCCTCCTGCCACCACTCTTGTGGAGCGGGATCACATGAGCCCTTCTCCAGTCTTCTGGGACCTCTCTGTGCTCAGAGACTCACTAAACAATTCTGCTAATGGCTCTGCTAGTTCCTCCTTTAGCTCCTTAAGTACCCTGGGATGTATGCCATCAGGTCCCATTGCCTTATCCACCCTGAGCTTAGCAAGCTCTTATAGGACCTTTCTTTGTGAAGGGAGTAGTGCTCACCTCCCTCCCCTGTGTCCATGATGCTGAGCTGTGGGCCCTGTCCTACCTTCTCTTCAGTAAATACTGAGCAAAAGTATCTATTTAGGATAGATGCCTTTACAGGGTCCTCCTCCTCACATGCTCCCTTTTCTCCATTAAGCTTAGCAATAACCCCTCTGGACTTTCTCCTTTCACTAATGTATCTATAGAAAGTCTTGTCACCTTCTTTTACTGTTCGTGCTAGTGTTTCCTCAGTTTGGGACTTTGCCTGCCTTACTGCCTTACCTGCTTCCCTTAGGGCAGTTTGGTATGCCTCCCTATCTTCATCCCACTGTGTTCTCTTATATTTCCTGAAGGCCAGCCTTTTGGCTCTGACCTTTTCTGCTACTGTATTTGAGAACCATTTTGGGACAGTTTTTGCAATTTGACAGGATGAGCTCCAGGATAGCCAGATCCCTAAATCCGTTTGTGGCCTCCTGCAAGTATTCTTCTCCCTGAATTGTTTTAGTGACCTAACTCTAGATAAGATGTTACAGCCTCCTACAATTAACCCCCTCCGAATGTTCTTTCCTTTCCCAGAGACAGGGAAGCATGTAGTAGACAGTGGCCTGCCTGGATGAGGCTTTAGGCAGGGGAGAGAAAAGAAGTGGCAGGTGTGTTTCTAAACAATTGGGATGAAGAGAGAGAGAGAGAGAGAGAGAGAGAGAGACAAATAAGGAGAGTTACAGCAGCAGGGTAGGGCGCCAAACCTAAATTTGGAGATAAGGGATAGAACTGAGAGAGAGATATCTACCCTCCAAGGAAGGAAGAGAAAGAGAGGATTGTAAAGAACAGTGGTAGGTGCAGGGTGGGCAGTAAAGAGCAAAGCAATGGAATGAGTATGTGTTGGGGTCCAGTTAGACCAAGGTGGATTTGGAGGCAGAACTTTAAGATAAAATACATAAGAGCAGGATTGATGGGATTTAATTTATTTATAAGACGTTGACCAGGAAAGGCACACTGAGCCATGATATTTCCAGGGGTGACTGGAGGGTGGGGGTGGGGTAAAAAGGAGGACTGAGTACATAAAAAAAATACAGTGAAAACACATTTAAAAAGACATACAGTGAAAACAAGAGCATGTTAATTATACTTCTGCAGTTTATTTATTTGAATTTGGTGAGCAGGAGAGGCACATCGAGTCGATGCTCATTTCCAAGTGCAACTTGGGTAAAGGGGAAATTACAGAAGAAAAGGGCTGGCAGACACAATGCAATGGACACAATCACTTCAGTACAAGGTAGGCAAAAATACTGCATATAGAATATAGCAACCCCTCCACAAAAAAATATATTCTGAGATTTTCAATAAGGAACGTATATGAGAAGAGCAAAGGCGCAGACAGTGGAAAGGATAGCCAAAGGGATGGCTAAAGGGGATAAGACTTTCTTCAGGTACATAAGTGGGAAGAGGAAAGCAAGGGGTCAGATAGTGAGGATAAGGAGGACAGAAACAGACTGTGCAGAAGGGAGTCAAAAGAAAGCACACATCCTGAACAGGTACTTCTGCTCAGTCATTGCAGCAGAGGGAGGGGTGGACGGTCCACCAGAGAACAGCAGAAACAGTGTGGGGGGGGCAGGTATGTGGACACAAGTCCTTTTTCAGAGGAAAAACCCCTGAAGGGAGTTGCAGATCTGAAAGTGGACAAGACCATGGGACCAGACAGGACACACCCAAGGATACTAAAGGAACTAAGGGTGGTGCTTGCTGCACACTGGTGGCTTTATTCAACAAGTAACTGAAAGCAGGTGGGGTTCTGGAGGACTGGAGGAGAGCAGACATGGGTTCGCTCCATTAGAGTGGCAGCAGGGAGGAGGCTGGCAACTATAGGCCGGTCAGTTTCATGTCAATGGTTGGGAAGTTAATGGAAACCCTGTTAAAGGAAAGGTTAGTAGGATATCTAGAACCTAGTGGGCTACAAGTGCAAAGGCAGCATGGATTTACAGAGGGAGGAGGTCATGCCAAATGAATCTGATTAATTTCTTTGACTGACTGACTGACCAAGGAGATAGATCGGGGAGGGCAGCTGTCATGGCCTACTTGAACTTTAGCACGGCCTTCGATACTGTGTCGTACAGCATGCTGATTAAGAAATTGAGCAGCCTAGGGATGGGATCCAAACTGGTAAACTGGGTGAGAAGCTGGTTAATGGACAGGCTACAGAAGGTGGTGGTAAATGGCACTCACTCTAATGAGGTAAGAGTTGCTAGTGGGATGCTGCAGAGCTCAGTACTGGGACCAGTCCTCTTCAATGTCTTTATAAGTGAAATTGCAGAAGAACTGGAAGGAAAGGTATGCTTTGCAGATAACACCAAAATCTGTAATTGGGTGGATATTCAAGAGGGTATGGAGAGAACGTATAGGGATCTTGGGAAACTTAAGGAGTGGTTAAGGGCATGGCACCTGGAGTTCAATGCCAAAAACTGCAAAATCATGCACCTAGGACATAACAACCCAGGAGCTGAGTATAGGATAGGAGGGGACTGACAGTCACTGAGCAGGACAGGGACCTGGGGGTTATCATATCTGATAACATAAAAGTGGCAGGACAGTGTGACAAGGCAGTGGGTAGAGTCATTGGGATGCCGGGATGCACAGGGAATAGTACCACCAGCAGGAGAAGGGAGGTGGTGTTACCACTGTATTGGTCACTGGTGAGGACCCACCTTGAATACCGTGTCCAGTTCTGGAGGCTGCACCTCAGATAGGAGACAGACAGTAGAGCCAGTCTAGAGGAGGGGCAACTTAAATTGTGCAAAGGTTGCATTAAAACCCTTTGAGGAAAGACTTAGGGATCTCAACATGTAAACCCTAGAAGAGAGGAGAATGAAAGCGGACATGACAGAGACCTATGACTAGCTCACAGGAGTGAACAATGTACAGGAGGGGAGTCTCTTTCAAATGAGAAAGAGCACTAGGACCAGACAGCATGCCATGAAGCTGGGAGGGGAGAAAGTTTAGGAGGGATGTGAGGAAGTACTTCTTCACAGAAAGTAGACCCCTGGAACAGACTGCCAGCAGAAGTGGTGGAGGCAATAGCAGTAAGGGGCTTCAAGCATGCATGGAGTAAATATAAGGGAATATATTAGTAAATAGGCAGGGAGGAGAAAGGGTTGTTGGAGACCAGGTACGGTCTACAGAGACAGACTAGGCAGAGACAATCTGGACAGACTTGGTGGGCCAAGTGGTACTTTTCTGCTGACAAAGTCTATGTTTCTATATTTCCATATGGGACATCCCTGATTTTGTGTCAACCATTTCCTAAGCCCTTCCTTCATTTGTTATTTCTTTCACTGAGGAGTAGGGACTTGTCGCATAAAATACTGCTAGGCATTAAGGCTACAATCTAGTTCTCATTCCAAAAATGCTTTTCACACTTAGCCACACAATATAGCAGGCTTTTAGAGCTGATGTTACTTTTTGTAAGAAGTGTCCCAAATGTTGGTCATTTGTCCCTGAATATTTTAAGTAAATACAAAATATTTATAATACCTGGCACCAACAGGAGTGACAAGTGACACACTTAAACTGACTAAAGAACAGGCCAGCACTTGAAAACTTCCAAAGAACAGAAGAGAGATCCCCAAGACAAGTAATTTGGAGGAAAGGAAGGTCATTAAGAGATAGGTTTGGGGAGGAAAGTGAAGGGGTTAGTTGCAAAGGTGCAGCTAGAGATCCCATAGACATTTGAAAGAGTGGTAGAGGAGGGGAGAAAGAATGTCGAGCAAGGTTATTCCAGTGAAAAGAAAGGCAAGATGAAAAGGCTGCTTGGCCCATAAAAGTTCTGGAGTGAGGGATACATAAGTGTAACCCCTAGATGGCGCTATCCCAGGGGCTACTACCCCTGCCTGATTTGCCACTAACAGGTTGAGGGGCCTGGATCCAATGGCGGGTGCCTCCACCCAGAGGTCAGGGTTTGCAATAGTTAAACTTACTTGGTCACAGCCCTCTGGGACACTGCAACCCCCCTTTCTTCCCACTAGTGGCCCACACAATATATCAGAATTACCTTCACAGTATACACTTACCCCCAGGGCTGGTTCAGGCCCTGGGACCTCCTGTAAAATAAGATACAGTGCAACAATCACAGTACAATACTTTAACATAGACAAATACCTCAGGCAGTATAACTTTGCTGAAACAAGCAGCTCTGATTTGTTTAGTGGAATATAACAAGGACAGGGGAAATCAGGTTAATTAGCTTATCTTTACTCATCTACCTATGGCTCTGTGCAGGCTATCCCTACCAGTTACTGTCCCTGGGTACCCAAGCCCTAGTGGCTGAGTCCAAACAGTAGCTAGCTGGTAGGGGCCCACTCACACAGAGAAAGAAAAATTAGTTAAACAGTCAGCAGTACAGTAATTCTATTTGGATTCAATGTGGCAATTCAACAGGAGGCGACCTGAATTAGTACTCACGACCTCCAAACAAGATAGGGTCCTTCAATGTCAGCAGGGCTACTCTTGAGCTCCACGAGACTCCCTCGCACATTTATATGGCAAACTGCAACAGGCAAAGTCCTTTAATGGCAGCAGGATTCACTTGAGCTAACCAAGCCTCCTCACATTTATATGGTGAACAGTAACAGGCAAAAGTCCTTTAATGGCAGCAGGATTCACTTGAGGTACAAAGCCTCTTCACACATTTATATGGTAAAACAGAAAGTACTATACCAGGCAGGCTGCTTCTCTATCCTGATGCAGTTACTGCACAATACCGGAGAACACACAGCAGATTCAGTTCCTGACAGACCGAGTGCAATTCAGCAATTTCTCCAGTCTTCTACAGGATGAGCCTGGTTTCTACTCTTCAGATATCCTTTGATTCTCTTCACAGGACGGATTCAGTCCTAACAAGCAGTTACACAAGCTGCAGACCGGAACTCTGGGCCTTACACACGTTTCCCGACTAAAACTGCACACTGAAAAAGCACAAGGCTCCTTCCTTCTTCACTGCCAGAGCTCAAACTGAAACTCCAACAGACAAAACCGGGCACTTCCTTTGAGTTCCTCCCAGTTCTTGACTGGATTGGCTGTCACTCACAATAGACTGCTCCTGTTGGTCCAAAAGGCGCGAAGTCTAAACTACATCTCCCAGAGTCACTGCCCATACAATCCTCTTGTGGCTGGCTCAGATTATGAGTCAAGTTCTGATTCGTCCAAGGCACCATTTAGAGCTAGCTTACCCCACACTGATTGGTCCAGTTCAGCAGTTCAAAACCAGAATGGGGAACTAGGCAGACACAGTTCTGACTGCAAAGAAAGCAGGTTAGACAAACTGTAATTTCATTATTACTCTAAATGATTTCTGGCAAACAGTTACATCTTTCAGATAGGTTCCTTTGCACTCCTAGTGACTGCAAAAATGGAGTGATTGGCAGCAGCTCGAGTGTACTCAATCAAAGAAACACACAGTCCCCATACAAACTAATTATGTCTGCAAGCAGACAGCTCTTAAAGAGACAGTACCAGAGGTTCTAAAACACTCACTGATAAATGAGCTAAAGCCAAACACCATTCAGGCTTGGAGCATTCAAGCAAGCTCCTGGAAATCTTTTGGAACCCCCATTTGCAGGGGGTTACACCTTCCTGGCCTGGGAAAGCTAGACGTCCGCATCAAGCAAGTACCCCATAAGTTTCAACTGCAACCATATACATTTGCATTAGGCTCGCACATGTAATCATCAGTCAATATATCATTTTACCAAGAACACATTTCTGAAACATTGCAATGCGTCACTCTTTACACAGTATTACATACACATTGTACCATAACTCAAGTTATTACCTCTTGTACATGAAACCTGAAGAGAGGGCCTTCTATCAGTTACCTTGGGGCTGGATGGGCAAGGGCACCATATAGAAAGGGCAACACAAGTAACTGGAGTTAGCACTGCTCAGTTTGGGCAATGAGCTCGGGGACACATACACTCCTTTATGGACAACATTGAGAGGCAGATCCACTGGCCGGCCCAGGGAATCATAACTGAGGTGCACCACAGGCTTTACAGCTCGACCAGTCTTTCTAAGGAACTGTTACAGTCTCTGCACTCTGAGCCTCATTTTCAGCATTGTCCTCACTTGTCAGGAGTCTCCATGGGGGAGAGAGGCTAGAACTTGGGGCACTTTCAGCTCCAGGAGTTACAGTTTCTGAGTCCACAACATTTGGCTGCATGGAGAGCTTTCGGACACTGGCAGTGGACTGTCAAGGCACTCAAAATACTCTTCTTGTTCTGGTGTATCACCAGTCTGACCCAATCCATCATTTTCCTCCCCTGAAAGCTCAAACAGTTCAACCATGCACAATGATTCCATTTCATCTGATCTGATGCTTTGCACTTCACTTTCTGGGAGCATTGGCTCCAGGGACGAAGCTGGGGGCTTGGACAGTCCAGAAGGCCCAGCTTCATCTCCAGTATTGACTGGGGATTGCCCCGAAACAATTGACTCAGTTCGTAAGAAGGACAGTATTCAAAGTCACTCTCACTTTCTTCCGATATGGACTGACAGTCATGCTCAACTGGGACTTGTGGAGGGGAACACTTTAACTTTGCTTCTGTAGGTGCAGATTTTCTTGATCTTTTCTTAGCAGCAGCTCTAGTCACTGTTCCAGAGGGGGCATCTTCTAGGGGCTCAGACTCAATTAAGATTTGTCCAATGGGCAGTAAATGATTTCTATGCATTGTTTTACATCTTTTGGATTATCCTCAGGCCTTACTTTGTACACTGGCAGATCATCTGGTTGCCCACTACAATGTGAGGGAGATGGTGCCATCTGTCAGCAATCTTGTGCTTGCCATGCAGTCCCAGATTTCTTAGCAATACCCCATCTCCTCCTGGAGTTCCTGTGCTTTTACCTTTTATCATACCTTTCTTTGTTGGCCAGATTTCTTTTGGCAGCCATGGTTTGAGCCAGTTGATGCGCATGAGTTAGCTGGGCCTTTAACTTTTGCACATACTGTAAATAGTTGTCAGCTTGAACCCCATCAGAGAGACCCCAAAACACACATCTACCGGTAGTGCTTCTCTTCCAAACATCAGGCGGTAGGGGGAGAACCCAGTGGCATCACTTTTGGTGCAGTTATAAGCATGTACCAGGGTGCTAATTTGTTGGCTCCATCTAGTCTTGTCCTTTGGGTGCAGGGTGCCTAGCATATCTAGCAAAGTGCGGTTGAAACGTTCAGGCTGTGGGTCCCCCTGGGGGTGGTAAGGAGTGGTTCTGGACTTTCTCACTCCCCACAGAGAAAGCATCTCTTTGATCAGACGACTCTCAAAGTCTCTCCCTTGATCAGAATGGATTCTTTGTGGAGCCCCATAGTGAACAAAAAAGTTTTCTACAAGTACTTTGGCTACAGTGGATGCTTTCTGGTCTTTGGTGGGGAAAGCTTGGGCATATCTCGTGAAATGGTCAGTGACCACCAGCACATTACTGATATTTCTTTGATCTGACTCCAAACTCAGAAAATCAATACAGACCAGCTCCATGGGTGCACTGGTGGTTATGTTAACAAGAGGGGCAGCCCTCTGGAGCAAAGCTTTCCTCTGTAAGCAGCGACTACAAGTTCGAATGTGTTGCTCCACATCAGCCCCCATCTTAGGCCAATAGAATCTGGATCTCACCAAGTCAAGTGTTCTGTCTATACCAAGTGCCCCATGTGGTTGTGCAAGGACCTCAATACTGAGTCTCAAGGCAGTGGGCAGCACCAGTTGTTGTTTGTCTACTTGTCCCCCTCTGTCTACTGTTCTCTGTATAACAGTTTATTGATCAGTTTCAATTTAGGACCTTCTTTGTATAACAGTGCAGTTCTCAAATCAATGGGCGTAATTTGGACACATCTTTTCCTGCATAGAGGGCTTCTAAAGCTGATTTGATCATAGGATCGCGGGATTGAGCCCGCGAATACTGTCATTGTCCAGCTGAGAGCAGTGCACCAATGTCTATTGCAAAAAGTGGCAATAAGCAGCAGGTATGCAATTCTCAGAGGGTCCCAAGCAATCCACCATGCAGTCCACTGCGTCCGTGGACATTTGTTCCTCCCTGTCAAACTTCTGGCAGAGTGCCGAATGTCAGGTTCTGTAATCGGACCCAATCATTCTGGGAACAGGCCTCGGGAGAGAGCATCAGCATCTATGTGGTTCAGACCTGCTCGGTATTCGAGCATAGTCATATGTAGATAATGCAGAAAGCCACCTGTGGCCAGTGGCATCCAACTTAGCTGAGGTCTGCACATAGGTCAAAGGATTATTGTCAGTTTTACTAGTATTTTAGCCCCATACAAGTACTCATGGAATTGGTCAACAAGGCCACTTCAAAGCTAGGAACTCTAACTTATGTACAGGATAGTTCTTTTCGGATGGGGTCAGGCTTCTACTGGCAAAGGCCACTGGTCTCAGGCCATTCTCGTGCTCTTGGTACAACACAGCCCCAACCCTTGCAAGCTAGCATCAGTGTGCAGGATGTAACGTTTTCTTGGATCGGCATAGGCCAGCACTGGAGCATGGGTAGTTGATATATGATCTCATGAAAAGCAGTCTCACAATCAAGAGTCCAGCGGGCCCCAAATACTTCACTTTCGGATGAAAATACACTCTTTCAGTCTTGAGGACGCTGACTTTTGGTATTTTTTGTGGGTTGGGGGATACCCTTGAGTAAGGTTAAGTAAAGGGCGGATCACTCTTGAATAGTCCTTGATGAAGCGCCGATAATAACCACAGAATCCCAGGAATCTTTGCAGTTCTTTTAGATTTTTGGGCTGTGGCCAGGTGGTCAAGGCCTCAACTTTACTGGGTGGTCTCTATTCCTCGGTGGATACTATGTGTCCCACATACTTTACTGATGTTTGAAAGAATTGACACTTATCAATGGACAGTTTAAGGCCAAAGTCCTCCAGTCGGTCCAATACCTTAAATAATCTGCTCTCACGTTCCTCCAGTGAGCTGCCAAACACAATAACATCATCTAGGTATACCAGGCACTCTAGTAGTTCATGTCCCCACTGCGCTCCATCAATGCGTTGAAAAGTGGCTGGGGCACCTAATACCCTTGAGGCATCTCCTTGATTTCATAAAGCCAAGCGGACAGATAAAGCTGTCTTCTCATGGTTCTCTGGGGCCATTGGGATCTGGTAGTACCCACCTGCGAGATCCAACACAGAGAACCACTTGCTCCCGGTTAGGCAGTCCAAAGCATCCTGAATGCGGGGCATGTGTACTGATCAGGGATAGTCCGCATGGTTTAGGTGCGATAATCCACACACATCCTACTGTCCCATTCTTTTCCTCACTACCACAATGGGGAAGCATAAGGGCTTCTGGTTCTTGTATTACACCAGCAGCTAACATCTCTTGCAGATGCCATCTCACATCATCTATGTCAGCAGGTGCCAGGCGTCGAGACCTCTCACGAAATGGTCTTTCGTCATGCAGCGGATATTGTGCTCAGCTCCTTGTATGCATCCTACGTCCCATTCCTTTAAAGAAAACACCTGGTCTCTCTGGGCAAGCTTCTCACTGATCCTCACTTTCCATTCAGCTGGCAATGGGAGTCATGAAATCAAACAAGTCAGGCGTTACTCTGTCATTCTTCCTTGAACTCTTGCTGCTGGGTAGCACTGCAGTGTCTGCACAATGCACATTAGCCAGGATGCAACCTCTATTTACTCGAATGTCTCTTTCAGACACATTATGAACTTGGACCATTACCCTTCTGGCATAAGCATGGGCTCTAGCGGGCAAAATACTAGGCTTGACCAGCAGTCCCTCTGGCAATTTTCCATCGCCTGGTGCATCCAACATTAATATTTTATTCTTAACATCCTTTCTGATATGGACCTCTCCTGTAAGGTACACTGGGCATTTGGCGCCAGGATCAGAGACTCAGGATCCTTCTTCCATACAATTCCGACCGGTTCCTCTGGTTCTATTTTTCAGCATCTCTCTGTGCCTCATAGGCCTTCTTAATTAAAGCAGAACTCTTAAAGCTCTACTAGTCTTTGACCTGATTTTCATAACATAACTGTGCCAGCCTTCCGAACATATGAGCATTTGTTCCAATCAACAAGGGACACCATCATACAGTCCAGTGGGGGACACACTAAGGCTAGGGTCTCTACTTGTTCGCCACTCCAGCCACGGAGGTGGGGAAAGACAGCCAAATTGGATGTACCGGAATAGGGGTAGCCTTCTCACTTAACCCCCATACATGCAGTCCTTCTAATGGTTGTAAAGCGTCTGACAAATGCTTCTGATACCAATCTTGGAACATAATTGTCACTTGGAGCCACTGTCTAATACAGCTCTTGTAGACACTCCATTCACCTTTACAGTGGTCTCCATGGAGGGACCCACTATTCTGGACCAGTCTGGAGAGGCGGTAGTGGGGGCCTGGGCAACTGACTTTGCCACAAAAGGACGTGAGTTAGCATTTTTGGTGCCCTCACTGGGATCATTTTGTGCACCTCTTAACCACTGATTTGTTCTCCGAAGCTCTCCTTGTAGCCTATATGCAACTTTGTCAGTGTCTTTTGGGGACCTGCATTCCCTCTTCATGTGCCCATCCTTCCCGCAATTATAGCAAAACATACTTTCTGGAGTTTGAGCTGGCTGAGGCACCACACTGGGAGCCAGGGCAGGGTACTACTAACTGGAAACCTTGGTGCCATCTCTGTTCTGGCGTGATAAGCATTTGGAGACATCTGTCAGTTTCTCCACTTCCATGGTCAAGGAATTGAGTTTGGAGCTTTATCAGCAGGAGATACATGGTGGTACCCCACCCCATAGCAGATGCAGTCAGATATAGGTCAGGGCCCATACTTGCAGGCGTGGCCTTCATAAAAGGGACTGTTTTTTGAATTCGGATCTCTCTCAACAGTTCCTTCATTGTGACATATCTTTTTCCTTGTCAGAGCACTCATTGACTGTAACCTCTGCCCCTGAACTTCACTTGATGGGTCACCCTCAGTCACTCGAGTCGTAGCCACAGCTGTTGGTGCAGGTCCCTCCGAGGTCGCCCTTTCTCAACTCCTCGAATTTCTCTCATTAACTCATCATAGGAGGGTGGGGATTCCAGTCGGTTGCCAGGCATAACTGGAAGCAACAGCAGTTCTGAGAAGGGGCAGACTTAAGGATTCTGTCCAGTCTGGTTCAGTCCAGTTCAATCGCTGGCAAACTACCCTTTCTGGAGGCATTCTTGCAACAATTTTTCCAGCCGAGATACATACACAGACAACAACTCCCCTTGGTACTGTTGTGCATTTCTTACTCTCCACCATAGGTCCTCATCAGAATCTGGGCTCCCATACACATTCTCCAAGGCCTCAAGATAGGCCTGTGCAGTGGCTTCAGGGTTACTGGCCCGTTTAGCACGGATGGTAGCCAGGGCAGGACCTCGGAGGCTCTCACTAACCCTCTTTCGCTTTTCGGCTTCCGAGCATTGCCATTCTAGCACTTGGGGGGCAACATAGTCTATCCAGGTCTCCCAGTCATCCTCCCCTTGGGGGGTGGGGAGGGTGCCAGAGAAGATCCTCAACCTTCGGTAAGAGTCGTGACTAATGGCAGGTGCAGAAATTGGAGTCTGCATTGGTTCAGCCACCATTACGGGCACTGGAGCGGGAGAGGGTGTTGGGGGAGGAACACCCCCAGGTGGCAAGAATAGTTTCTTCAAGTCCTCCACAGTTTTCCCTTCTCCCAGCAACCATTTAGCAAATTTCTCCCAAAAGTTTCAGATAGTGGTGGGGCTCATTCCCCTGGGTCTTCCTGTCCTTAGTTATCACTCTCCAAGCAGTGAGGGCTCCCTCTGGGGTAATGGTCTGTGGCACTTTGGAGCTATCTATGGGATCCTTAAACTCTACTAGGGCCAGAAAGTGTGGGTGAGCAGATTAGCATGCCGACCCACCACCACAGGGTTTGTAAACCTTCCACCTTGGAAAGTACTCCTGTACAATATCCGTATTGATACCCAAGGGATGTCAGTATAAGCATAGCATTTTGGGGGTCAATCTCCTCCCCAGTACACCACTCCACCAGCCAGTGCACAGCCACTTCTGTCGGGGTACCCATTTTTCTTAACAGTGGTTCGTAAATATGGCCACTAGAGGACACACAATCCCAGCGGTGAGCCTCCAAGATGTAACCCTAGATGGCGCTATCCCAGGGCTACTACCCTGCCTGATTTGCCACTAACAGGTTGAGGGCCTGGATCCAATATGGGTGCCTCCACCCAGAGGTCAGGGTTTGCAATAGTTAAACTTACTTGGTCACAGCCCTCTGGGACACTGCAACCCCCTTCTTCCCACTAGTGGCCCACACAATATATCAGAATTACCTTCACAGTATACACTTCACCCCCAGGGCTGGTTCAGGCCCTGGGACCTCCCAAAATAAGATACAGTGCAACAATCACAGTACAATACTTTAACATAGACAAATACCTCAGGCAGTATAACTTTGCTGAAACAAGCAGCTCTGATTTATTTAGGTAGGAATATAACAAGGACAGGGAAATCAGGTTAATTAGCTTATACTTTTACTCATCTACCTATGGCTCTGTGCAGGCCTATCCCTACCAGTTACTGTCCCTGGGTACCCAAGCCCTAGTGGCTAGTCCAAACCGTGGCAGCTGGTAGGGGCCCTTTCACACAGAGAAAAGAAAAATTGATTAAACAGTCAGCAGTACAGTAATTCTATTTGGATTCAATGTGGCAATTCAACAGGAGGCGACCCTGAATTAGTACTCACGACCTCCAAACAAGATAGGGTCCTTCAATGTCAGCAGGGCTACTCTTGAGCTCCACGAGACTCCTCACACATTTATATGGCAAACTGCAACAGGCAAAAGTCCTTTAATGGCAGCAGGATTCACTTGAGCTAACCAAGCCTCCTCCACACATTTATATGGTGAACAGTAACAGGCAAAAGTCCTTTAATGGCAGCAGGATTCACTTGAGGTACACAAGCCTCTTCACACATTTATATGGTAAAACAGAAAGTACTATACAGGCAGGCTGCTTCTCTATCGATCGCAATTACTGCACAATACCCGGAGAACACACAGCAGATTCAGTTCCTGACAGACCAAGTGCAATTCAGCAATTTCTCCAGTCTTCTACAGGGTGAGCCTGGTTTCTACTCTTCAGATATCCTTTGATTCTCTTCACAGGACGGATTCAGTCCTAACAAGCAGTTACACAGCTGCAGACCGAACTCTGGGCCTTACACACGCTTCCAACTAAAACTGCACACTGAAAAAGCACAAGGCTCCTTCCTTCTTCACTGCCAGAGCTCAAACTGAAACTCCAACAGACAAAACCGGGCACTTCCTTTGAGTTCCTCCCAGTTCTTGACTGGATTGGCTGTCACTCACAATAGACTGCTCCTGTTGGTCCAAAAAGCCAAAGTCTAAACTACATCTCCCAGAGTCACTGCCCATACAATCCTCTTGTGGCTGGCTCAGATTATGAGTCCAAGTTCTGATCCGTCCAAGGCACCATTTTAGAGCTAGCTTACCCCACACTGATTGGTCCAGTTCAGCAGTTCAAAACCAGAATGGGGAACTAGGCAGACACAGTTCTGACTGCAAAGAAAGCAGGTTAGACAAACTGTAATTTCATTATTACTCTAAATGATTTCTGGCAAACAGTTACATCTTTCAGATAGGTTCCCTTTGCACTCCTAGTGACTGCAAGAATGGAGTGAATTGGCAGCAGCTCGAGTGGTACTCAATCAAAGAAACACACAGTCCCCATACAAACTAATTATGTCTGCAAAGCAGACAGCTCTTAAAGAGACAGTACCAGAGGTTCTAAAAACACTCACTGATAAATGGCTTAAACGCCAAACACCATTCAGGCTTGGAGCATTCACGCAAGCTCCTGGAAGTCTTTTGGGAACCCCCATTTGCAGGGGGGTTACATAAGGAATGGGAGACAGCAAAGCAGAGGGAGTAGGAAGAGGGGAGGGGGAGAGGGGAGGGGGAGAGAGGAGAGAGGATGAAGGAGAGGTTGCAGAGGAGACAGACAAACCAGAATTCAGAGCTAAGGGAGGTTCAGAAGGAGAGATGCCTGCCTTTGACAGATGGTACAGAGTAGTGGATACGAGGGAGACAGCTGAGGGCAAAGCAGCAGGAGTAAAAGAGGGTGCCCAGGCTAGACTGCGTGAATTTTGGGACAGCAATGTATATCACATGTTATAAAATGGGTAAGGAAAATCAGTGAAAATCCTCTGTCCTGATTGACTAAAACATGTTACATGACCGTGCATTATTCCACAACGACCGCATGCCTCCCAGTATGACCGCACGCCTGAACTACTCTCCAGCCCTCAAAACCTTCTCACTAGCAGTGAGATCACTCCAAACCTGGCACAGCTAGGCACACACACACACACACACACACACACACACACACACACACACACACACACCTGGCACACTCAGACTGCCACCCATAGGCATAAGTAAATTTAATATAGCAGCCCCACACTGTACATAATCATGCCGTTGATCCTGCAATTCATTTTTAAATAAAACTTCATGTTAACCTTGCCATTTTCAATCACAGTCTCTATAGCAACACTCGCTCTGACTCATGTCTACCTTTTCAAAGCTGTCGACTCGCTCAGTCTGTTCTCGCTCTCTAAATACAGTCTGTGGCTTCTATTGCTGAAAGTTAACTAAAACAAACACAAGGGACATACTTTTTTAGTTTTTGAACTGAGAGGAGCTTTCTTTCAACTTCTAACAGGTTGTTACTTACTACTATGCACACCGCTCGGTCAAGCTACATTGCGGCAATAGAAGTGAAAGTGCTCCATGCTCACTCTCCTCTCCTTTCAAATGGTGCATTCTTTCACAGAAATTTAAGTGAAGCAAATTTTAAAAAAAGTTTTCTTATTTTTTTTTTCTACATAAGCAGGCTTATCTTAAACTTCTACCAGCATATTATTTAGCAGTATTGAGACTGCTCAGTCAGTGACAGTGCCTACATGGTAAGAAAGTCTAACAAGCATTTGTCAATGCCGAATGTTTGCTTGCTGGCATTGGCATTGGTAGTGTAGGAGTTACAGAGCTGCATAATAGGAATGGCTGTGAAGTATTGAACTGAAGCCAACCCCATCACCACCCTGCAGATAGTGACAGGCATTGGGGTGTGCCTTTGGATCATCAGGCATAACGGCCAAGCCATTTTACCACACCGTACCGTGCAGACACCGACAAGTGTCACGGTGTGCCTTGGGGTCTTTGGCCCTTATGCACACCCCATTCCATCAGGAAATATTGTGAGATGGGTGCGGTATAGGAGAATGGCGTGAACTTTGGGGCCGAAGAGTCCAAGGTACACCTCAATGCCTCTCAGTGGCTGCAGGATGTGGGTGGGGGTGGAATGGTATGAGCATTGCAGGTGACAATCCCAAGTCACAGCCCTGATGCCTGTCATTCTCTACAGGGTGGGGTGTTATGGTCGGAAACCCTAACACCTCAGGCATTCGTTGGTATTTTCACTCAAAATTTTCAACATGGGTTTTTTGTGACCCCCACCTCATGAACAGTGGCAATATCAGTTTGTTAGCCGAAAGCTGCTTTTGCACAGCGACTACGGCATTTGTCACCGCAGGTGCAAAAACACATTCTGAACAGGATGTGAAAAATGACAGCTGTACTGTTCATGGGGAGGTGTAAAAAATGGCAGTGTTGAAAAGCTGCAGTGAAAATATTAAAAAAACTGGTGAAGTCACGAGCGTGCGTAGAAACTGTGCAACGTGCACCCATAATGTAATTAGTTTGGGAATTGTTTACAGCAGATTGTCAACAATGGCATTTTGGGACCTCCGGTCATGAACAGTGTCACTGTGATTTTCTTTATCTGTCCCGAACAATGATTTCCCAAAGCGACCACGCATTTCTGTGCTGAAAGTGTGAAAACACATTTAGGCCATGTTGTGAAAAATGACAGCTGTACTGTTCATAAGGAAGTGTGGAAAAATGCCACTGGTGAAAATCTGGACTGAAAATATTACAAATTCATGAACTTACAAGGGTGCATGGAAACTGCATAATGCTCACTTGTAACACAGTCATTTTAGGAATTTTTTTCACCAAATTTTCAAAATAGCCATTTAAGAACTCTGCTCATGAACAGTGTCACTGTGATTTTCTTAATGTGTCCCATACATTGGTTAAGCACACCGGCCTAGCGCCATTGCTTATGCTTCATCTTGAAACAC
Source organism: Neoceratodus forsteri (assembly GCA_016271365.2). NCBI lineage: Eukaryota > Metazoa > Chordata > Ceratodontiformes > Ceratodontidae > Neoceratodus > Neoceratodus forsteri. The sequence continues at coordinate 1,344,654,244 of CM028129.1, read as the reverse complement.
ATTTTTGGGTGAAGTGAGGAAATGACAGCTGTACTGATCATAAGGAGGTGTGCTAAAATGGCAATGTTGAAAATCTGGAGTGAAAATATTAAAATTGTGAACTTATGAGCGGCAAGTGAACAGCGCTAACGCATGCTCGTGAAATAGTCATTTGGGGAATTTTTTCACCAAATTTTTAACATAGCCATTTTAACACCTCTGCTCATGAACAGTGTCACTGTGGTTTTTAATGTGTCCCAAACATTGATTTTGCACCAGACTAGCCATTATGCGCTACATGCGCAGAAACACATTTTGGGTGAGATGAAAAATGTCAGCTGTACTGCTCATAAGGAAGTGTGGTCAAATGGCAATGTTGAAAATCTGGAGTGAAAATATTGAAAATTCGTGAACCTACGAGCGTGCGTAGGAACAGCGCAACACATGCTGGTAAAACAGTCATTTTAAGGAATTTTTCACCAAATTTTCAACATAGGCTTTTTGAGAGCCCACCTTATGAACACTGGCACTGTCATTTCATTAATCGGTCCCAAAAGGTGATTTCGTGCAGTGACCGTGAAATCACCCTTTGGGCCTGATTAACACCATGACAGCGATAGAATTCATGAGAAGGGGTCCCAAAAACCCCATGTTGAAAATTTGGTGCCAAAATTCCAAAAAATGCCTGAGATATACAGCAAAGTTGAAAAACCCTATTCATTACATTATACAGCTTACCGGCATTTCCTCAGTTCGCAGTCGGCTTTGAAGAGTGCAGACGTGTTCCTGGTCCACCGAAGATCGTCACGCCGAGCTCCGGAGGTAAGTATGGGGTGAGGTGGGGTGTGGGAGCCAGGGTGCACAGTGGGTGGGCGCAGGTGGGAGAGGGGTGAAGACAGCAGCGAGGAAGTTTTATTTGGACTCACAGCGGGACGTTTGCCATGCTGGGGTGGGCTCCCAGCGTGGCAGCTGGAAAAGCTGTTGGGGGCAGTGGAGCCGATGGGGGATCGGGCACCCCCATCGCCCATAGGACCTGTTGCCACGCTGGGGTGGGCTCCCAGCGTGGCACCCATAGTCTGGGGAACAGTAGAGCCGACGGGATTGGGCACCCCGCCGCCATAGACCGCGGGGGAATTAGAGCTGACGGGGATTGGGCACTCGCCAGCCATACAGTGTGTGCATGGGAGGTAGGGCGCATGAGCATGCAATGCGTGCATGCGTGTGTGTGTGGAGAGGGGAAGCTGCTCACTCAAGCGGTGCTCTCCTTTCAACCGTACGGCACTGCATTTTGGATCGTCACACTATGTTTCTTGCACATGCGTGCAAGCAAACATAAAAATGGCAGAATCAGACAAGATTTTAAAATAACATTTTATTTAAAAAATATGGCAGAATCAACCAGATAACTATCACCATGAAACACTTACTGTATTTATGCCAGACAGGGACTACTTTTTCCACACACCCACAAAAAAAATTTGTGGCCATTTTATAAGATATATAACCCACTCTAGGGTGTGCAGTCATGCTCTGATATATGCATGCCTTGAGTGGTTAAACGCACTTGCCCTCCGGCCTCGTGTGTCACAATGCACACCAAGGCATGAGTATATCAGAGCACGACCACACACCCTAGAGTGGGTTATCTATTACATAAACCACTGGTAAGAGCATATTGAGGACATCCTCATGGTGGACCAGGAGTGGAAGGCAAGATCTGTTGCAGTACAAAGTGCCAAGCATAGGAGTAACTTTTCATGGATGGATTCAATGTGAGTCAAAAAATGTAGGTTTCCATCAAGCTACAAACCAAGGTACTTGAAGCAGGGGACTTCTTTAAAGGGGAGCCATCCAGAGACATAAAGTCAGGAGATGTGTAGCGCTTAGTGAGTTACTACTTACTGCCCCAGGTCACAGACATTTTTTGAAATTAAGGAAGAGCTGGTTGGAGCGGGAACCAACACTGGATGTTGTCTAAATCCTGCTGTAATGTGGCTTCTAGCACAGCAGCCAAGGTAAATTTATGTCAACATTATGTACTGTACTAAATGTAATCCTTCCTGAAGTGTAATCATTCCTGACGTGGAACCTTTGGATAGGGCACTTGTGCTCAAAGGTATTTCCCAGCAATAAAATAAAAAAATACAGTATCATCAGCATACATGTGGATTTCCACAGAGACACAGACAAGAGGGGGGGGGGCATTAAAATATAAAGATAAAAGGATGGAACTCAGAAAAGACCCATGGGAGACACACCGAAGTGCTGAGGGGGGTAGGGAGAAAGCATCACATACTTGTACCAACTGGTGTCCATCAAGCAAATAGGAGTGGATGCAAGAGATCAAGCAGTTAGAAAGACCTGCCTCCACAAGTCTGTCAAGTAGGATGAGATGGGAGATGAAGTCATAAGCCTTGGCAAGGTCAACATAAATGGCAGCAGTGAGCAGCCCATGCTCCATCTTCCTCAGGACAGTTAGTGAGCCATAGGAGGGAGGAGACAGTGGACTGGTTAATGATACGGTACACAAATAAAAACAGGGATGAAAGGCAGAACTTCTCTTGTGAAGTGAGTATGTATTGTACAACAAAATAAAACGCCTTAGCAACACTAGGATGGCAGAGCAGGCACTAGTTGGGGCAAGGGGGTACAGAGATACTAAAAGAAATAACAGGGGGACTAAGGAAATGAAGTTAGATGATGCAGGGAGGTCTGGTTGCAGGAGCAAGCATGAGTAGGAAGATCATGGAGGAGAGTTTTGTAAGGAAGGAAGAAAGGGGGACAGAGAGCTGCTGAGAGGCAGAGGAGGAACATAGAGCTGGTGGTAGGAAGAGGGGGCATGGAGAGCTGGTGGGAGAAAGAAGAGAAGAGCTGGAAGCAGGAAGAGAAGTTGTTAAGAAAAAGAAGGAACAGAGAGATAGTGGAAGGAAGAAAAAGAATGGAGAGCTGGTTGAAGGAAGAGGAGGAACAAAGAGCTGGTGAGAGGAAGAGGTGGAACAGAGAGCTGGTGAGAGGAAAAAGAGGAACAGAGTGCTGGTGGGTGGAAGAGAAGGAACAGAGTGCCTAGTGAGAGGAAGAACAGATAGCTGGTAGGAGTAAGACGAGGAATGGACTTCTGGTGGATAAGGAAGAATAAAGAGTTGGTGTGAGGACAAGAAGGAATAGAGAGCCGATGGGAGGAAGAGGCAGACAAGAGAAGTGATGGGAGGAAGAGAAGGAATGGAGAACTGGTGGCAGAGAACTGGTGGAATGAAGAGGAAGAATGAAGAGCTGGTGGGATGTTAGTGCAAAGGGAGGCAGGAGGAGAAGGAGATTGCTCAGCAGAGGTTTTAGAATGCAGGACACAAAATGAGTGATATTTGGAGAAACAAAGAGAGTAAAAGGTGGGTAGAAGGAGGAGAAGTAGCAAAGGAGAGGCGGGGATTCAAGATGCTAGATAAGATCCCACTGCAACCATCAACTCTTATGCTCTCTTCTCTTAACTTTTATATGCAGATTTGTGTGTTTACATATGTTTATATTGCTGATCATTTTGCTACTTCATGAATTCTGTTTTAAAAGCATAAAACTACAGTTTCTTTTTTTATATTGAATGAGTGGCAAAGGCAAATTTTGACTCTTCATAACGCACAAGTTGCACCCACAGGGTGGGCTTGGTGGCACTGGTGAGGCAGACTTTGGCTCCTCATATCACACAAGTCCCACCCACTGGGCAGGCTCAGTAATGAAGTAGACTTCCACTCCTCGTATTACATAACTTACACCCACAGGGAGGTCCATGTTGCAATGCAGATTTCTGCTTCTTATATCCCAGATGTTGCATCTACTCATAGTTTTGGTGGCACTGGTGAGGCAGGTTTCTGCTCCTCATGGTGCATGAGTCACACTCACTGGGTGGTCTTGGTGATGAAACAACTTTCTGCTCCTCACATCAAATGTCACACCCACTAGGTGGGCTCAGAGGCAAGGCAGATTTCTGTTTCTATCACGCATGTTGAAACCACTGGGTAGGTCCCAGTGTAAAGGGATATTTTCACACCTCATACGGCACTAGACATATTCACTGCCAGACTTGGGGGTAAGACAGATGTCTGCTTTTCTTACTGTGTGTGTTGCGTCCCATGTGCAGGCAGATTTCCACTCCTTATACTGCACATGTTGCATCCACTGGTAGGTTCCGTGGTGAGGCAGATTTCCACTCCTTATACTGCATATGTTGCATCCATTGGTAGGCTCCGTGGTGAGGCAGATTTCTACTCCTTATACTACACATGTTGCACCCACTGGTAGGCTCTGTGGTGAGGCAGATTTCCACTCCTTATACTACACATGTTGCACCCACTGGTAGGCTCCGTGGTGAGGCGAGGCAGATTTCCACTCCATATACTACACACGTTGCATCCACTGGTAGGCTCGGTGGTGAGGCAGAGCCACCGGCGGCGCTTGAGAGCCCTAGCCCGCCGCTCGTTGCCACCGAGGCACCGCGCCGTCACAGCCCGGTTGGATCTGAGGCGAGTCCTTTCATATCGCCTCTGTAATGTGGTCTGTAGCCCTGCAGCCGACCCGAGCCGAAAGGTTCACGGTCGTCGCTTAGGCTCATGCCTGTTAATTGTCTGAAACTGAGTAGAAGCTTCCAAAGAGCAGTGCCCGTGCCTCGCCCGTCTATCCCGTGTGAATGCTGGTCCCTAGGCAATGTTTAGCATATCTGGCAGGGTGACCATAATCGTGAACCAGGAAGACTGCAGAATCAAAATCCAACTGCGGCTTCTTTTGTGACCTTCAGCAGGTGGCCACTGGTGGCACTCGAGAGCCGTAGCCCACCGCTCGTCGCCCCCAAGGCACCGCGCCGGCACCGTCACAGCCCGGTTGGATCTGAGGCGAGTCCTTCTCATAATGGAGAGAGTAGCTGTGCTGTCCCTTGAGAGGACTCCTGTCGCGCTTGCCGTGTTACAAGCGCATTAATCACCTCCAGAGTTGGGCTCTACTGTGATTAATGCCGCTGAGGTTGGGCCCTCGCACATCCCCTAGGGGCATTAATCCATCGGTAGAGCCTTCCTCTGTCGGTGATTAATGCTTACTTATTCTCTCAGGTATTTCAGACACATCTTATTGTCACAAAAAGGACTGTATAAATACTGCAGACTCTGAGACAGAAAACTGAAAATATTCTTTACTAATGTTTGGTAGGAGAATAAATTCTATATTCATTTACGCTTAAGTTTAACTGTGGAGGAGATACTCTCTTACATGTGGAGAGCAGCGCTGCAGCTGATTCCATGATATCCACACATGCTGGCTGTGAAGCAGTGCTAGTGAGTTGTCTCCCTTCCCCAATGTTTATTATTATGACAACCCCCACTCCTCCCTCTATCTGATCCCCATCTTTCACCCAGTTCCAGTACCAGTACATTGTTATTAAAAGGAAAACTGCCTGTATTGCAAATTCCCAATCTCTAAAACGGTAAAAAAATGATTTTCTAAGTGTGCCTACTTAATCTATTTCTCTAAGACCCCCGATTTGAAAACATGGTAGGTGCTACGCAGCACCATCTCCTCTTACAGTACTGCTCTGCATCATTCACCTGTATGGGAAAGCATACAAGCGAGTGGGGCAAAGCCACAATGTGAGAGGACATTGCACAGCTCAGCACCTGCCATGTTTCCAGATCATGGGTCTTAGAAAAGAAAAGAATTTAGAAAATAAAAATTTTGCAAGAAGGAACACAAAAAATATATATTTTTTTTACTTCAAAAAGTAGTGGTTCAGGTTTTGTTGGGGGGTGGGTGCAGTAGCAGATTTACAGTAGCGCCAATGGCACCATGGAGCCAGGCCCCACACTCAAAAGGGGCCCACTGGACAGGATCTGTCCCTCTGTCCTGAACCCCACAAGCATTTCCCGAATTGGGGAGCCTCTGCTTGCTCACCGCCAGTCACGGACATTAAGTTCTGCATCTGAGATGCCAATTAGCATCTGATGTCAGTCGAACACACTAACAACCAATCTGGTGCACCATGTATTGTGTATGCACTGAAGTGCCAACTTTAAACTGGTTTGTGGTACAATCAGGAGCAGCCCGCCTTTTTTTCCACTGCATGAGTATCCAGGGTCACGAATAGTGCAGCAAAACTCCAGGAAATTGGGCCCTGAACTGCTTAACTGTGGGGGAGCTCCAACTAAAGCTGGTGAGACACCAGCAAAAGGAATGGCTGAACATCTGCGGAGGACTTAAAACTTTGGGGGAAAAAGCCAAGAGAGTGGCACCTGTAGCAGGGTCGCTTGCATTCGGATCAGCGAATGGTGGGACCCATGAAGGAAAAGCAAAAATGCTTTGGCATAAGGAGGAGTAGCAGCAACCAACAGACTACTGGGTGGTTGGTAGGAGAGAAGTGCTGTAAGGTGATGGTCTTTTGCATAGGAATGAGATGAGTGCTAGCACGGAGGGCACATTTAGAGCTGGGGGATGGGGTTACAGTCGGACATGCTGCCACTCCTGAGTCCCTGGAGGTGCGGCAGCAGTGCAGTAAACAGCTGCAGTGGGTCCCCCACTGCAACAGAGCTCGAGCTCCAGAGAAGCCCTTGGGGGGCCTGGATACGCAACTGCGCTGCCATGGGAAGGTGGAGGGAAGCAGCAGTGGGAGAGAGGGAGCAGGATCACCTGTAGAAGTGAGGGCAACTAGAGCCATTCCTTCACAGAGCTGCTCTGCTGCAGACCCCCAGGCCCCTGGCAGAACTCAGGATGCAGAGAAAGAGGACAAATGTTTGATGGTACTGATACTTTTCTGACAAATGCAGAAAATCTTATTTCTGCATTATAATCAAAAATCTGTTGCAGTCCTAGAATACCTAATCCCATTAAATGAAGTGAATTTTGCATGCAGCTCTGGTCATGGTTTACGATGCATGGAAAAATTGATGAACATGGCCTTTCTGCCTCCGTGTAGGATTTGCTTTCAAGTTTATGCTGCAATTAGTGCAAAATGGGACAAAGCATTGTTTTGACATACTCCTTTGTGTACTACAGAAAATGTCCCATTGGGTACGAGTCGGTTCTAAAAATTTAAGCAGATTACTCATCTGGCATTTAACCATGTTTAGTTGGGTTTTTTTGGGGGGGGAGTAACGGTTGAAGTGATAGCTTTGTTTCATTTTCTACTGGTGAAAATTATGAGATGGAATCAAACACTACACATTTCATACTGAGACTCTTGGGGCCCAATTCCAGAAGGTGGGCACAGGGCTTGCGCCAAGTCCTGTGTCCACCACAAAGTTTGATGCAGCTGCACTAAAGCTCTTGGATGCAACTCTGCGCTATTCCAGAAGGGCTGGCACAGTTGCGACAGTTTTCCCACTTTATGGCATCTTGCACCAAAGATGTGGTGCCATGCAAGCCCCATACTGGGGTACCCCCATGGATGCAAAATTACACTTGCGGGGAGACGGTCTAACTTTGCGGCACTGGGGACTTGTGGCAGCAGCTTCTGGAATAGCGATTTTGACGCAAGTCGGCACTTGTGTCACGAACCCTGCCACAAGTCCCCTGCGGCAATCGCAGCCGCTTCCGGAATCGGGCCCTTGTTGTTTATCAGCCCTATGTTAGCAGTAGGTTCCACACTTTGATGCTGTAAGTGTCTAAAAATGCAACTCCTGGTAGTCCTCTTATAGCAACAAGTTTAGCAGTTCAGGGCAAGTGATAGAGAACTAAACATGGTCGTTTGCAAAATAATCAATCACTTGTACATAAGTGAAATCCTTTAGTTCTGCATTCATCAACTTTGAAAAGAATGTTATGATGCTATTAAACTTCATTAAATATGTGAAAAGAAAGGTGCTATAAAACTTATGTGGGTTTGTGTGCTTTACGGATTCATTGTCAACTTGAAAAGGACATCTGCTTATAAGATCCTTCAGATTATACATAGCTTGATGTTCATCAATTTGCAAAGTATTTGCAAAAAAGCACTACTGACGAATAATAATTATACATTTATTGTGCTTATAAACTTTGTACATTGAAAGGTCTAATAGTATTTCCATTTGCAGTTGTGTGTCTATGGCCAAATCCTTTTCTTTTTGGGGGTTTGCTGCACAACTGCCCACAAGCTTTCATATTTTTCTTTCAGAATATAAAAAAAGTTAGTGTCTTGTGCCTTTTTCTTTGCTGCCCTTAGATGTATCATCCTTTGCAGTAAGTAATTTGCTTTGTTGGATTAAGATGAAGAGGCTGTAGACTGGATTGAAAATGAAATGTATTATTTGATGACTTTTCCCCTTAACCAGAAATAAGGAACCTGGTTTAAAACCTAAGTTTTCCTTTTCTATAACCCTTAGAAAGCTGCATAGTTAATGCCATGCCCTGAGAACATTATTAACATTTGACAGCGTATTGTTCGTTGATGTCATCTTCAGTTTTTCCAGGGAATTTGACTAAGTAGTTTACAAGGTAGAAGGGGCTAATGAAATTTATATATGGGCAGCTGGGTGAGCAGATGACTGGCAGCTATACATCATCGTGAACATAACTCAAGGCACATCTAAAAAGTGATTATGATTGTCTTTGTACTGAAACGTGGGAAATGTGCACATAATGATTGCACAAGCAAGGACATGACTGAGAGGCACTTCTTCAGTTTTAAAATGAGAAAGGTAGCAGAGTGTGAACTAGCATTTTTGTTCATTTACATTGTTTGGGACCTCACGTTTTACTAATCGGTTTCAACAACATATTTCAGTTGTTACTTCTTCCAAACTCGTGTCTCGGCTGGAGTTCTCTCCTGTCTTCCAGTGTGAACATATTTAAATCCTTGAGTCTCTCTTCGTAGGGCTTCTGATGTAGGCCCTGCACAATTTTGGTTGTTCTCCTTTGGTTTGGTTAAATGGCCTATTTCCATGTTATCTGAATAAAGGGGAATTTGGGAAAAATAAACAGAACACATGAAAATGGGGGGACGGGGATGGGGGCCGGGAGTGGGGGGCCCACAAAACCTTTTGGAACCAGCTCTGGACGGGTGGGGTGGTTGGAATATAGAGAGTTTTATTTTAACTAAAGCTACCACCCCCTTTTCCAACCCAGTCCCAATACCTGCCGCCCCACCAATGGATCCTCCCTTCTCCTACCATATCCTAGTACTTGGGTTGTTGCTTTAAATAATAATAATAATAGTTTTATTTGTAAAAACTGGATATCCTATTGAATCAGATACTCATTTACAATGATTTCCAGTGGTAGCAAGGCAGGATCTGGTTACATTTACTACAGAAAGTAAGACTTACATAGCATAATACCAATACAAAACACTAGAGATACAACTGAAAATAAAGCTCCTGCCCCACCTTCATCTGCTGTACTCTGCTGTATTCTGCCCCAGCCCATCCCAGTACCAGCATTTTTTTTAATTTAAATTTGAAAACACTCCTGCTATCTCATCCAAGTAACTGCATTTTTTTATTTAAATTTAATAACTTTCCTGCTCCTCCCTCTGTAGGCTACTTTCCCAACCCTAGCAGGCATGGCTGCAGGTGATAGGGAACATCCAGAAATGTACACATCGTATCCAGTTCTCCCAGACTGATTTGGTATTTTTCCAGTGTTTTCCTGTAGATTACGTTATTTCCTATGGAAGCCAAATTCCTCTGTTTTCCTGTATAACCAATGGAAGTCTATGGGAAGAATTTTTCTGTAGACGGCTCCAAATCCCTGTAAAATACAGTAATCCCTGTAGATCTGGGAGCCCTGCCTGATGCCTGAAGCTTATAGCTCACCCACCACAGTGGTTCATACCATCTACTACCATCTACTGAATAACCTAATCAGCGTTCTGGGACCAGTCCAACCAGATTAACTGGGAGTGTAATTTGACTAGGTATGGATCAGAGAGGTAAGTGTAAACAAAACATATGTCCACAAATGAAAGTATTGAAGTAGTGACATGAGGCCCGGATCAACAAACTAATGCAGGGTCAGTTTCCATGTGCAAAATGGCTCTGTACAAGCAAAACAGATAAATAATGGGCTGTTCCAACTCTCCTAGCATGAGTGACGTCAGCTGTTCACACTGGGGAAATGGGGTGGATTAATATCGGACTGAGAGTGAGGCAGGGGATTGCAAAGATTCCTAAACTGCATACGAAGCTGAAGCAAATGAACTCTGTGGGACGCAGATCCTGCTGTCTCACACACCTCACTAAAAATAATGAATAAAGAATGAGAGGAAGAAAAATACTGAACAGATATGAGCCATAAACTGAACTATGCTTGGAGTATTCTTTTATGCAAAGTTTTCCCCTGAGGTGTCAACAGACCTTCAAGCTTAAATCAACTGGTTTTTCCAGTTAGTTATGGTGCTCCGCCCATGAAAGCATCTGCCACCACAATACTGTTTCTTGTACTGAGATGTAGAACCTATTATCTAATAATAAAGCTCAAAAAATGGGTGCACATACAGTAATCAAGTGACATTAAACTACACAAATGGGCACACATATGCAGCAATTAGTAATCTAAAACAGGCTGGAAAAATCCAAATGTGAGATTGGCTGAGAACAGTCACATGGGTATGGGTCAGGAGCAGATCTAGAAATGTTATTGGTGGGATTCTATGTATTTTAAGTGGGATTCTATGTATTTTAAGTGTCTGTTACTTCCGCAGCTAATAAACCCATGTGCATGACCTTCTATCTGAACCCCTTTTTCATTCATTTCAGCAATATGCCACCCAGGCTTGTCCGGTAACCTGTTTCATGACTTGTACTTTTGTATTTTTGCCTTGTCTCACTGTAAACTGTCAACACCGTGTATTTGATGAAACTGTACCTCCTCTTCCCTCCTCTCCAGGTCACACCTGGAAACGAGCCTCGGCTCAGTGTGCCTCTCCCAGTTACTAACTTTTAAATAAAAATAAATAAAATAAAATAAAAATATAAGGGATATGTGGGGGGAGGCGCCTGTAGGAAAAGGAAGTTATGTGTACAGTTGTCTGTGACCTTGAGTAACCTCACGAATGACGAAGCCACGAGTGAGGATCACGAGAGGTCACAGGCAACTGTACAAATAACTTCCTTATCCCACAGGCACCGCCGCATATTGTATTTATGCAACAGGCAGGGACTTTGTGGGTTGTGCTGATTTAGTTAATTTTGTTTTATACTTTTGTTTAAAATGACAGGGATCTCTTGGTTTACTTTTTGTATAAGTGATATTGCACCTTGAGTGCTGCTACTGGTTGCTAAGCATGCTGGTGTCATGACGTGCATCAGTAGCCAGTTGTCTTCATTGATTGGTCCTTTTCCACAGAGTTTTGAAGATACAATATGGCAGCAAGGTTTCACAAGTGGGACCGTCAAGATGAGGATGAGTGGAGGTGTCTGAGAGCTATGGTTTACAGTTTCTTTTTTTATTTATTTAAAAACAGTTTTTTTTTTAATTTAAAAAATGACTGAGTTATTCTGGTGCCGGATTCAATAGTGGCATGATAGCAGGCAGTCGGAGCTGCACAATATGGAGAGAGTGGGTGAAGAAATCGATTGATGCAGCGAAACACTTTTGAAGGGGGAGGCATTTAAACTGAGAAATAATTACAAGTATATTTTTTAGGTGGTGAAGCGGATATTTGGATTTTGGTCTTTATTGTAACACTGGAGTTGGGAAACTACTGGGATGTAGGGAGGTAGGTATGTAGATGGGTACTGGGGGGCTGAGGAAAGTCGTTACTGTGAGCGAGGAGTTTCGGTATAAAAAGTGAAAAAAAACATTTAGGTTTACTTGAACAGTAGTTTGGAGGCAACTTGATTTAAGGGAGGAATGGCAGTTTTTCAGTCTGTCAGCTTCTGTGGAGAGTTAGTAAATGCTGATGTTTTAGTAGTGTGAAAGTAGCGGTGGGGGGGGGAGTTGGTGACAAAGTCACTGTATGGATAAATGGGGGATGATGTAATCACTATGGGAATAACCTGACACAGCCCCTGACCTGGGCTTGCTCCCATGCGGCCATGGCTCTCCTAGTCTGCCCGCCCACCGAGACCACCACCATAGAAGCCCCACGGAGGATCCATCCCAGCTGGACACAGCCCCTGACTCGGGCTTCCTCCCATGCGGCCGCAGCTCTCCTAGTCCGCCACCCACCCAGACCGCCACCACAGAAGCCCCACGGAGGATCCATCCCAGCCGGGTAAGCGCACATCACAGACCTGGGAAGCCAACAGCAGCCATGATTGGTTGCTTGCTTGCTCTGAGCAGGAACTCCTGATTGGACTACCGCCTTGTGCCTCAGCTCCTGATAAGCCTTTCCTTTCTCAGCGTTTCTCAGGGCTTAGCGCCCATTCATTTCAGTGGAAAAAGCCGAAGATTTTTGCCCACCCCTTCCCCCAGCTCCTGCCTTTATTAAATAGACCCTAGCTCCACCCCTACTCTCTCTGTTCCCTCCTAGCCTCCATCTCATTGGTCCCTCCTAGGTTGCAGTCATCCTGACTCTGCCCTCTTCCTCTTCTACTTCTCCCCTTCCCCTGTCCTTTCACCACTTTCTCTCACATTCTGGGCTTTACACAGCCACACTTGAAAACTCTCTCTAATCATGTCTACCTCCATCAGTACGCTTCTCTCTTACTATCCTTGCCTCACTACTTCACCTTTCCTACCTCCCTGGAGCCTGCCACCCCTCTCCCCCCTCTATCTACCAGCTAGACACCCTATATCGCCACCGAGGTACCTCGCACTGTGAGCACCACTCTCCCTCAAGGACATCTGACACCTTTAAATGGCTGCACCATATCTCCCACAGATACAGGCAATGGTCACTACTACATCCCTCATCACGTATGATGTTGCTCTGGGGCAAGCACCTGCGATGCCAGATCAGTAACAACAAACCACTAATACATAATCTCACCTGCAAGAAACTCCATCTGTATGCCCCGAAGATCCTCCTCCTTCTCCTTCTGATATCAGGAGATGTGCACCCTAATCCAGGCCCTTCTACTACCACCAATGCCGGCTATACAAAATCTACTGGGGGCCTGACCATCACCACAATTAACATCTGTAGCCAGATTCCTAAGCTTGACACCATCCAAGTCTTTGTAAACCAGCACAGCCCTGATATTCTAGCAATTGTTGAAACATGGCTGTCGCCAAAAATTCCAGACTCAGCGATTGCACTGCCAGGTTACACCATCTACAGACTGGACCGCGTGTCCAAAAGAGGTGGTGGTTGTGCAATCTACACTAAAGACTATCTCATAGGTTGCCCCATCTCCACTCCTCTCCATGACTCCACTGCTCAGATCTTACCTATTAAGCTACTATTAGAAGCACACAACAAAACCCTCACAGTAATCACAGTCTACATCCCCCCCAAAGACCAAGGGAAGAGCCTCACAACTGTTCTGGACTTCATCAAATCCCAACCAGTAGGTGCAGAGACAATTACACTTGGTGATTTCAATATTAATTGGCTCTCATCAGATGCTGCTATAGCTCAGGATGCCATATCATCAGCAAACCTCTCACACATGGTTCTCTCCAACACCAGAAAGAACTATAAAACAGGCACTAGTACCTTACTGGACTGGGTCCTTACCAGTCATCCCTCTCATATTGCCAGCACCTCTGTCCTTCCTGACTCACTGAGCGACCACTCACCCATTATATGTGAATGGTCAAATAAGTTCCATAAGCCCCCACCCAAAGTCATCACTAGCAGAGTGCTCCCTCGTGGCCAGCTAAGACACCTTAAATTCTACCTCAGTCAGTTTAATTGGTCTCCCATTTTCCTCTCAACAGATGTTAACACAGCTCTTGACCTCTTTATCTCCTCCTTCAACACGGCCAGTGACACCTACGCCCCACTTAAAAAATAAGTTAAAGCGCTCTGCAACCCATGGCTAACTGGAGAGCTAGTTGCCCAGCTAAAGGCTCGGAACCACCTTTGGGCCCTAGCTAGAGACTCTGGCACCCAGCATGACATACAGGACTACAAATGTGCCCTCAATAACTGCACTAAATCCATACGACTGCTGAAAAGTGCCTATAACAAAGAAGCTCTCTGAAACTCCTGGGGGAAAGGGGTCGGATTTCTGGAAGAATATCAAAGAAGTTACAGGGAAATAAACTAAATCCTCCCCAACCATGCTAAAGGTTGATGATGCCATCACCCTGGATCCTCTGGTCATAGCGAACACCTTCAATGATGCAACTGATCTCAGCAGCGTCCTCCCCCCCCCCGGATTTTTTCCTTGACACTACCCATGCTATCCCCAATGATTCTACTACCACCCTCCCACCCTTCCACTTCAAAGACATTAAACTGCATGATGTCCAAACTCACATCACCAAAGCAATTTCAAAGTCAAGATCAAGTGGAGACTCGCTGGATCTAAAACTCCTAACCCTCACTATGGATGAGGTTCTAGTCCCATTAACACACATTCTCCATCTCTCCCTTAGCACTGGTCAGTTCCCTGACAAATGGAAGGTGGCTACAGTTACTCCAGTCCACAAAAGTGGGGATAAGACCTGCCATGCGAACTATCGACCAATTTCTATACTACCACCTCTCTCCAAGGCACTTGAACGTATAGTATCCAACCAACTCACGGATTATCTGGATAAACACAATATCTTATGCCCACAACAACATGGCTTCAGAAAAGGTCATAGCACCTCTTCTGCATTACTGGAGTTCACTGGAGCACTGCACGGCACATTGGATATGGGTCACTTAACTGGGGCAGTATTTGTAGATCTGACCAAGGCTTTCAACACAGTCCACCATCGTCTGCTGACTCAACAACTCCAGCATTTAGGACTCTCTTCTGGCACTGTCTCATGGTTCAGTAGCTATCTGCAAAACTGATCTCAGTGAGTCAAAATTGCTGGGACACTCTTGGATCTCAGACCGGTCTGATCTGGAGTCCCTCAGGGATCCATCCTGGGTCCATTACTCTTCAGCCTTTTTCTTAACACGCTCCCGAAATCTTGCACTGAACAGATTATCCTCTATGCTGATAATGCTGTTATCGTCTCCTCCCACAAGGACCCTGTGCTCCTGCAGACCAATCTTCAGCAAGGCTTTGCTGCAGTGGAAAACTGGCTCATAAATCATAAGCTTGTCCTCAATCATAAAAAAACCAAAGTAATGCTCTTTAACAGCTCTCAAAACAGGCATAGATCTCCCCCCCCCCACCCCGGCCATCTCTACCATCGATGGTAACACCCTTGAGCAAGTGCAGTCTTTCAAATACCTAGGGTTATCCCTGGACTCAAATCTCTCCTATGGGGCACACATAGACAATGTTGCCAAATCAGCAAATATGCACCTAGGCCTACTTTACTGACATAGACAACACCTTACTGCAGAAGCACTGAAGATTGCCATCCAAAGCTCGGTGGTCTCCATCACTGATTATGGTCTTATAATCTATGGCTCTGCCTCTGCCACTGCCCTGAGATGAATTTCAACATCCCTTAACAAGGCCTGCAGGGTCATCTCTGGTGCTCACCGTCTCACTCATACATGTGACCTGTATGCCCGGTCTGGCTGGCTTCAACTTTCAAATCGTATAAAATACCAAACCTGCATTATGGCTAAGAAAGTAACCATGGGCCTCACTCCACCGGGAGTCCAAGCACTGCTTATTTCTAGACTAAAGCCACATAACACCAGGGGCTCTGAATACCAGCTCCTTCAGGTTCCCCGCCGTCGCACCTCTCAGGGCCAAAGATCCTTTGCCTTCAGAGCGCCTAGCTGGTTAAATGCGCTCAATCCTGACATCTCCTCCACTACCACCCTTGGCTCATTCAAACATAAACTCCACCTCCACCTTACTAACTCTAATTCTTGTGAATACTACCCTTAATCTCCTCAGCCCCCTCGTTTTTGTTCCCTCCTATTATCACCTACCACATATCCACCCCCTTCCTTTCCTCTATGTTACCTTTTTTATCTTTTTCTCTCTTTTCAACATTCCTGACTCTTCCCCTTCACCCCCCCACCTCTTCTTGCCCTCAATAAACGTTCCCTTTTTTTTGTTGACTAGTTCCAGCCAGCTCCCAGTTGTTGACAATGCCCTTTGGATGCAATTTCTGCCCTCCTCAACTTTGCTCCTCATGTTTATCTTCATCTTCCACCCTCCCTCCTACTTATCCCGCTGTTACTCTGTGTTCCCATGTATACATTCTACTTACTCTAGCTATTGTAGTGATCTATCATTGTAACCTAATATGCTGACCTTTTTATTGTTTTGTTCCTATTTCTGTAAACTTGTATTGTATTTGTTCTCTGATGTGGAACCTTTGTAAAAGAGCCTGGCTCAAAGGTACTTGTAATCCTAGTTGTAATAAATAAATAAACAAAAATCATAGCCATTTATCCACACAGTGACTTAGATAAATGTAGTTATGTACTGCTTTTTATCCTGATGCCTGTTGCATAAATTTGCTTATTTATATCTCAGCTGATTATCTAAGCTGTCTACCCTAGGTTTTTCTCCTGATACCACTTCCTGGTTTGCCAGCTACCTCACTGGACAACAATTCGTGCAAATAGATAAACTCAAATCTAATCTCTCCCCCACTAGTGTTGGTGTCTCTCAAGGATCTATAGCCAGTCCATTACTTTTCTCTCTGTTTCTCAACAATGTGCCTGCTATGGCTGGTCCTTGCTCATCCCTACTGTACACAAAGGACATGGTTCTACACATCAGTGCCAAGGACATATCCACCATCAATTCAAACATGAAAATGGATTTTGATCTCCTACAAACTTGGTTAAAACAAAATAAACTCCTACTGAATATCAAAAAGACAGTTGCCATGCTATTTGACTGAGCACCCAGAATCAAGGCCAGTCCCTCTGCACTAACTATCTCCGGTCCAGATGGCTCCCCTCTGGATATAGTAGACTCTTTCAAGCATCTTGGAGTAATCCTAGACCCTACACTGGGTTTTAATCTACACCTGTCAAATATATGTAAATCAGTAAACACAAAAAGGGGCTTGCCTATAAAATCAGGAATACTCTTACCACTGCTGCTAGACTGACTATTGCCCCAGGGGTCAATCGGCCAAGTCTAACTATGGACTAACGACATACCTAGATGCCAACAAAGGGGTCTTACAAAAATGGAACACGTGTTACAATAGCATCTACCGTTTTGCCCTAGCTGTAGCCAGACCTACCCATCACTGCATACTCTGCTCGAATCTTGGCTGGCTCTCCCCGTCATTCTATTGCTGGTACACCGCTGGTGGTACTATAGATAATATCATGAGAACTGGTACACCAGCGACACTGGCCAGCATGTTAAGACAAGCCACACAGGTCTATCCCTTGAGGTTTGCTAATAGGTCTCTTCTAGGCATACCAAAATGTGCTACAATAATGGGTGAGCATGCTTTCGCAGCATCTGCTCCCAAGCTCTGGAACTCCCGGGCAATATCTGTAAGGCACTCCCAGTCACACTAGGCTTTCAAGAAGGAACTTTGTATCTTCCACATGGGCTCAGATAAGTGCACATGTAACTAATCTAAAATACACATAGAAACATAGAAGATGACGGCAGAAGGGGACCTGTGGTCCGAGTCTGCCCGAGCAAAGTATCCCGGGACCTAATGTACACTGGTGTTCTGTCCTCCTAGACACCCAGCCTAGCCCTTACTAGTGCCATGTGTTTGTTCCCAACACGTGTCCCACCTATGCTTAAAGCTTGATACTGACACTGCTGCCACCACCTTGGGAGGTAATCTATTCCAAGGTTCCATCACCTTCTCTGTGAAGTAATACTTTCTGATGTCCCTCTTGAACACTCCACCCTTCAGTTTCCACTCATGCCCTCTTGTAGTAGAACTGACACTCCAGGTAAAACGCTGCACTTCTGGCACCTTGTTAATGCCTTTAAGGAACCTGAAGGTCTCAATCATACCCCCCCCCCCAGTTTCTAGAGAGTACAAGTTCAGATCCCCAAGTCTCTCTTCATAGGTGATTTCCTGAAGGCCATGTATCATTTTTGTTGCCCTTCTCTGGACCACTTTCAATCTATCAATGTCCTTTCTTAGGTGAGGCCTCCAGAATTGTACACAGTACTCCAGATGAGGCCTCACTAATGACAGGTAAAGTGGTAGTATCACCTCCCTGTCCCTGCTGTCTAGCCCCCTGCCAATGCATCCTAACACCCTGCTAGCCCTGCTGTAAACCTTTTTGCACTGACTTTGCTGCTTGAGGTCATCCCTAATGATGACTCCCAGATCACGTTCCTTAGCAGAGGAGCTCAGCTGGACTCCGTTTAGCCAGTATTCTTCGTTGGGGTTGGCCCTACTCAGGTACATCACCTTACACTTCTTAGCATTGATGTTTAATTGCCATATTTGTGACCACCTTTCCAACTTCTTAAGGTCCTCCTGCAGTTGTTTGACTCCCTCTATACTATCCACTCTTCCGCTGAGTTTCGTGTCGTCCACAAACAGGGCGATGTTGCCATTTATGCCCTCGCTGATATCACTAATAAATACACTGAAGAGGACCGGCCCCAGGACCGATCCCTGAGGCACCCCACTAGTGACCTGCCTCTTATTAGATTTCACCCCATTTACTATCACCCTTTGTTTTCTGTCCCTCACGCAACTCCGTACCCACTTTACTATCTGTTCTGCTATCCCAAGGTCTTTCAGCTTTTTATGCTTATCGTGGCTTTAACTTTCTTTCACAAATCATTTATGCACTTATTTATGATTGTCTTCTGAAATGCTTTTTACTCTGCATTGTTTTATGATACTCAGGTTTTGTCTAACCATTGTTTGATGTTTTGTATTGCTGTACCACCTGTAATTGCTGTTCCTTTTTCTCCAACTCTCCTGGGTGTGCCTGAAAATAGGCAATGTTTTTTGTCTAATGCACTTACCTGGTAAAAAAACACTAAATAAATAAATATAGCCCACCAATACCCTCCTTCGCCTTGACGCTTTGTAAAGCCTATGTATACAAAGAGGAAACCCCATTACCTGTTACTTTTGGCCCATTATCACTATATGAGTACTTGTCCTTCGCTGATGGCATGATTTCCTGTACCGTTTACATAACTTGTATTTGGGCATCCTTTTGGAACTAGCACTTTTGTGCTCTGCTGTACTGCACTGCAAAACAGGGTCCGAGCCACAGAAAATGCCAGGATACAGGCGATTTGCACACACCCATGTACAAAGCCCAGCACTCCGATCCTGCTCTGTATCATGCAGAATCCACAGGACCCAGTCAACCCTGTTTGCATGCACAGAACAACATGTAGGAGCAGGGAGCCTTCTGGGTGTCCAGTGGAAAACTGGAGTCATCTACCAAGTTGATCCCCTGCTCTGCATAATAAAGAATTGTGGAATACAGTAGTCTGCTTGGATTGCCATATCCCCTTTACAAGGGAATAGATTATTTTGAAAACTCAAAAAAATTCTACCCCCATCCTGTTCTGCCATCCAAGTGATTACAGAGGGCAGGACACCACTACAAGGGAAGGGTGGGCTTTTTGGAAGGCTTGAACTGTCCTGTACCTGTGACCATTGGGCACATGGAGTAAATTATTTTTTATTGATTTATTTCTTTCATTACTTTTCAGATAATCACCCACTCTTTGGAATGAGACTCCAAGGAACGTTGACATTTTGATTAATTAAGTCTTTTACATAAGGCTGAGGATACATGGGGCAGAGTGACCTTAGGATTACTGCTCAAATGTATCCTGTAGTATTGTTTTCTACAAGGAATGCAAGTTTCCATCAGGTAAATTCTTCTTCTTACAACAGTGAGGTGCAGGGCCCACTTTGATTATGTATATTATACGATCATATTAAAAATACAAATGTAAACATGTTATTAGCTTTTGTAATTAATAAGTATTAATTAATCAGCGCCTTTCCAGCCCCAGTCCATCCCCCTTGATTTTTTCCATGCTTCCCAATATGTACATATTATAGTGGCACGGTAGTGCCACTATAGTTAGGGTTGCATGGCCACTTTTATGTTAAACCCATAATTTTGCACTCTAAGAACTTTGTAGCTGTTCATCTGATTTGCCTGAAATTTTGCATGTACTGTCTGGTCCCATAGATCTCTGGATCTGGTAAGTTTCATTCCAGTTGGATGTGCAGTTGCGGAGTGCCAAAAATTTAGAAAAATCCTCACTTTTTGGCAAATTCTTTGCTCGGGGTTATGGCCCAAAAGGGTTGGGGGCTTGGTCTGAAATGTTCAAGGCAAATGGGGTCTGGGTCACTGATGTGCCTTTTGAAGATCTGGTGAAAAAATATTAATCCGTTCAAAAGTTATTAAAGAGATTCAGTAAGTTACTGCATCTGAATCACGATTTGCAGCACATGCTGTGGTGCCTTACCTCTGCAAAAGGTGGGTTGTATATTTCTGATAAAGACTGCGTGCCTTATTTAGAAGTGGAAGGGATCGTAAAATTGTCCCCAGCCGATCCCTTCCACTTCCTGGTTCTGGGAGCTGCCTAAGATCCGCCCCTGCACACAGGCACGTAATGATGTGTGCCCAGGGAGAGCGTGGGGGTGCTCTCCATTATAGTCTATGAGGGGCAACTTTTTAAATGTTTTTATATATTGTATCAGTCATTTTGTGGTTAACCAAGGGCACCGGGTGACTAAGCAAGGACGCTCCCATACCTCCGTAGATGCGTATATGTATGTAGCTGTGGAAGCACAGGGCCCTTTGGGCACTGCGCTTCCATTTATAGGACAACAGTGACCAAGTTGTCAGCATAGTCACCTTATTACCCCACCTCATGTACCCAAATACAGAACATTTTTGAAACCCCTCCAAAACAAAATTCTTCGCAACTGCAATGCCATTCCATGCCACAGGTGAGAAAACACATTTTAGCCAGAATTTGAAAAATTACAGCAGTGACATACATAAGGTGTGGTAATAAGAAGGCTATGTTGTAAATCTGGGGTAAAAATATTTAACATTTCTGATGTTACGAATGGGCGCAGTGAAATTGCAACAAATGGTCATAACTTCAATTCTCAGAGAATACAAATATTGCCTATAGAAATCATAACATGATAGAAGCTGAGTCACAGCCAGAGGGATGCAGAAAAGCTCCAGTTATCCGCTATGATGATGTAAATGATATTTGAAAGACAACCCCAGAGCCTACACTCCTTTCAAGCCAGAACTGGAGAAAAACTAATCAAAAAAGCTCATTTTGGAAACAGAGGATACATACCGCTGGAAAATAATCAACTCCAGAATCACAGATCCTGGCCCCTGAGGAAGCCCGATGTGGGTGAAACATTGGGCAAGCACAGGGAATTGTTGATTCAAGAAATACTTCAAAAAATAAAAAAAAATCAGCTTTTAAGAACTTATTGAGTGGCTGGCTTTCCTCATTTTCTAAACTATAGAAATCAGGGCATAATTGTAAAAACCAATAAGCCACACTGTAGGACTTTATCAGATTCTAGTGTATTAGCACAATACTAAATAGTTTTTTCAGGTTATACATGAAGTGGGAATCTATTCTTCCCATGGAACAGGAAAGAATAAGTGATTGGTACAATAAATATATGTCTCAGTTGTATTTTTATTAGCTTTTATTTTAATAATTTTTATTACAATTATTTTTTGTATTTTGCAACATGACACTCCTTAGTGTAAGGTTTGATTTTCACACCTCTCCATCTTTATCACTTTTTTCAGTGCTATATAGTTTAGTAGTGAAGCACTGTGTTAAGAGGTGTCTTTATATTTTTTGGCAACTATAAAAAATATATCATTAACATTAAACCCACAAAATGGAGTTCAGTTCAGTTTAATTTATAGCTCTAACTGGCGCACGCCTTTGATCATGTAAGTGGTTTCTTGTATAGAGAAGTAATAGTTACTGTCAAATTAATACGAATATCCTTAATGTTATATAAAATTAGTAGAGCATATATTTACTCCTTCACATCTCACATAGAGATTGTGAAGATAAAAAATATAAAACTATATGTTCCTGCAGTGTATCATGATTAAGAGCCACGGTCTCTTGCATTCAATCTACCATTCTATCTGGCAACTGGGCAATCTATTGA
Organism: Neoceratodus forsteri; assembly: GCA_016271365.2. Classification (NCBI taxonomy): domain Eukaryota; kingdom Metazoa; phylum Chordata; order Ceratodontiformes; family Ceratodontidae; genus Neoceratodus; species Neoceratodus forsteri. Next base: position 1,344,632,197 of record CM028129.1, on the reverse strand, counting down.
GGAAATTATGTGAATGGTAGTAGCTGTTGCTTTTTTTTTTTTTGCTGTCCCTTATTACATTTAATTTTATATTAAATGCCAATTTGGTGTCTTAATCAGGCAATACTATTTATACTAACTTTAGCATTAGGCACTGTTAAATCATGCTAATTATAAAGTTAATACTGTAATAAATTAAAAAAACAGCTGGACAAAGGGGGATTTAAAGGGACACTGTCAGACCTTTACTCAAGTCTGACTTCCCATGGCAAGTACTTTATGTCCCTGTAGTCATTTTCCAGGCTACTGTCATGACTTATAGCCCTGATTTTCACAGTATTGTAATTTCCTATATATTTTTTACTTTATCTCTAATTGGGTGAACTGCTCCTAGCCACATTACCAAAGTGCTCTAAGCGTTTACAACATAACGCTGGAGCTCAGCAAAACTCGTGCGTGGACCAGATTTATATATTATATGCAATAGGAAGTAATCATTGTGTTTACTTCCAGGTTTTGAGCTCAGCACAGGAAAGTACTTGTTGCTGAAAACCGAGCACTGTAACCTGGTTAAATTAACATTTGAACTGTGAAGCCATAATGCACATGCATGGAGTCATTGCTTCACATTTCAAACGTTAATTTAACTGGATTACAGTGCTCAGTTTTCACCAAGTACTTTCCTGTGCTGTGCTCAATACCTGTAAATAAACACAATGATTACTTCCTATTGTGTACAATATGTAAATTCGGTCCATGAATGAGTTTTGCTGAGCTCCGGTGTCATGTTGACAAGTATAGGCACCAGAGCATTAGGTGGCCATGTTAAGAGCGGTTCACCTGAATTAGGAGATAAAGTAAAAAATACATATGAAATTACCATAATATGATAATCGGGGGCCACAATTCACTACAATAGCCTGGAAAATGGCTACAGGGACATATTTATCATGGGAAGTCAGACTTGATTAAACGTCTGACAACCTCCCTTTAAGGGACTAGCAACAATGCAATGGCACCTCCCCCTGACAAAGAGGCTGGTTAAGCCCTGAAGCTCTGGGGTCTTTTCTTTCCTGGTCTTATATGTAATGCCTCAGTATGCTCTAGAACATTGATGCCGGAATAAACAACATACTCTGCAAGTTTGGTCCATGAGTATTTCTTACATCTGTTGAGCTGTGTTCAGTTGAACAAACTACGGAGAAGGCACCAGGGTTTACTGAGAGCACTGCAATCCACCCCCAAGCTACCACATAAGATTAACAGCATGGGTCCCATGGCATAGCCTATGTGCCCTCTCAAACCTCTCTATAGTCAATAAACATTGCTGTGGATAGATGTGGAGTGCAAGCATGCCCTTCTTGCAGACCCTGCCTCATTCACCCACAGTGTTCCACAGCTCAGGTCAAGGCTATCTATTGCACCTGGTACTTCTATCTGTGTAAGTGTCTAGAAGCCTCCACACCTCAGGAGAGGGCCTCCACACATCCAGGCCCTCCCTACGAACTCGCAAAGGTGTGCATAAGGCTTTGTGTATCAGGTCCCAAGCACCTTTTGTTACCTGTTGTACCAAATAACCCCCAGAAAAAAGGTGCCACACTGCCATCCTTTTGATATGAATTTCAAGTAATGAAACAAGAAATCAAGAAATTAATTTTTACTATGGAACCACTGCTGAATGCCTCAGCTGAAATTAGACCTCCTGCCCCATAGAGTTCAAACAATACACAACTGCCCACCATACTTTAAGGGCTTGGGCCTCAGATCTTTTGTCATTTTGATTTAATTCAATAGAAAGATATACGTATGTGTATGTGTATATATATATATATGTTAGAGGCAAAAAAATCAGTTTAATGCATCAGTTAGGGTTGTTCCTCAGCGGCAAAAAGCAAGAAATTCGATGTTAGGGTTGAAACCCCCTTTGCACCCTCCAGCCTACCCCCCAACTGGAATCGGAGTGCGCTTTGGGGTCGCTGCCCAACTCTCACCCCATCACTTGTGGAAAGAAGCTGAGGAGTAGGAGAATGGGGTGAGAGTTAGGACCGATGACCCCAAAGCGCACCCCGATTCCAGGTCTATTATGTCCCTCCTTTCCCTCCTTTCCTCGAGGCTATATCCTCCCATCACTCAGACACTCAAGAACATTCAACCACTCTCTAACACCTCCCTCCAACTGTCCCAGCAAAATATGTCAATTTCAGTAGAGCTCAATGACTTGAACAGCCTTTTCCCTACCCACCTCCCCCTACCCTGCCCTTGTTGTCATGACATACAAGTAGCAATAGCCCCAAGCTACCACCCTCTACCACTCCACCTCGCCCAAAGCCCTATGAAAATAAGGATACTGTGCCAGACCCAGAAATATCTGTAAGCAAGAAAACCATCCTATGCTGTTATGTGTCCTGCTACAGAACAAATGAGCAATGACGTCCCTACCTATAGTTACAAATGATCCAATCAGGGATTACTATAGGTGATGAAGTCACTGTTCATTCTGTAGCAGAATACTGAACAGTTCAGGACAGTTTTCTTCTTTACAGGCATTCCTGGATCCAGCACAGAATCCTTATTTTCATGGGGCTTTGGAGCGGAGGAAGTAGGTTGGGTACTGTAGGGTGGAATGATGGAGGTTATTCCTAGTTATGTCACTGGGACAAGGATGGGGTGGGGGAGGTGGGTGGTGTGGTGTGGTGTGTCAGGCTTGAGTGGTGGAAAGGCCATTCTATTCAGCCCTTAGTGAAAAGGAAGCCACAAGTGGGGTGCCCAAGGGATCAGTTCTAGGACTGGTTCTCTTTAATGTATTTATCTGTGATATAGGGAAGGGGGTTCAGGGACAGATATGCTTATTTGCAGATGACACCAAGGCCTCTGAAAGAGTGGTCACTGAGGAAGGGATAAGGGGCATGAAGAAAGATCTGGAAAATCTGGAGATGTAGTCATGGTTGAGCCAGCTAAATGGGGTGGTAGTAGAGCGCACATCAAAGGAAAATGAACCCGGGGGCATTAATAATGGAGATCATGAAGGTTTCAGCATGACACTAAGCTCTGTGAAAGGGTAGACAATGTGGAGGAGGTGCAGAGGGAATTGCAAAGATTAGAAAGGTTGCCCAAGGTCTGGCTGTTGAAATGTAATGCTAAAAAGTATAAGGTGATGCACATAGGGGACAAGAACCCCAGGAAGGAATACTGGATGAGACAGGATGGGTTAAGCTGGCCACTGCTTAATAAGAAAGGGACCTGGAGGTCATCAAAAGCAACTCCCTAAAACAACCTAGCCTATTTAACAAGGCCTACAGCAAGGCAACCAGGTTGTACTGGTACAGAGTTCGATAGCAGGAAGAAAGAGGTAATGCTGTCTGCATGCAGATCACTGGTGAGACCCCATCTGGAATACTGTGCCCAGTTCTGGAGTACTCACCTGAGGAATGACACAGTCAGGCTGGAGACAGTGCAGTTTAGAGTAATTAAAATGATTAAGGGCCAACAGGCAGATCTGTGAGGATCGGCTCAGTGCACCGAACATGTATTCATTGGAGGCCAGAAGAGACAGGGAGGACGTAACAGAGACATTCACATTCCTGAAAGGAATAAACCAGATAAACTGTGAGGAACAATTTAGCAGGAATGGTGGGTCAAAAACAAGGAGACATGAATGTGACTGTGGTGGGCGATTCAGGAGGGATACCAGAAAGTTTTACTTAACCTAGAGAGTGGCTGAACCATGGAACAGACTATCATCAGAGTTGATGGGCACAAAAATCATTAATAAAGCATGGCTGGGACAGAGTAAAGGACTTAATCATCACTTAGGGGAGAGGGAGTTGCAGTAAGGCAGGAAGCGAGGGGGGCAGGTGAGAGCAAAAACTCCAGCTGCACAATAGGTCACTGGGTAGAGTACGATAAAACTGGACAGACTGGATGGACCAATGGTCTTTTTCTGCTGACACTGTCTATGTTTCTAATTGTCTAGCTGCCTGAAAGCACTATAGATAGTATTATTTCACAGCATTAATTAGGTTCATAAAGTTGTTCACTTACTGATTAGCAATCAGTCAGCTTTGAAGAGCAATTTCTAAAAGAGGTTATTGTTTTATCATTAAAACTTTACTGGTTATTCAAAAATATATCAATAACATATACAAAAAATAATCAATGTTAATATTTAAACTTATCAGTACAGTGGCTAACAGATAACTGGCAAAATGATGAGCCTCTGGGTTGAAAATATTGCACAGTTACATTTTTCTTTAGAAAGAGATACTTTTCAAAATGAAATAATTTGAAAATGTATACTAACAGTAAAATAAGCACAACCGGAATTGCAGTGACCAAAACAAACAGCAAAGAAGAACAGAAGACAAGCTTGTGAAAATTTGTGGGAAAAGGAAGAGAAAATAGGTAAGACAGAAGGAAGAACAAGAAGTACCTGATCTTTTGTGGGCAGATTTTAATCAAGAGCTCGAATTAAGAGGGTGGTTGGAGAAGTCAAGGACAGAGTTCATGACACATGGTTTCACTATTAATGCTGTGATTTGGGAGTGATCATATATTCATAGAGAGAGATTTCCATTTGAAAAACAGGCAAGTCCACGTGCTAATTTCTCTAATAGTTTCTACTCGCTTTGCTCTCCATTGACATAATAACATTGATCTATCCTCAAACCATAATCTTAGAATGTTGTTTTTTGCAGATACGGAAATCAGAATTATAGAATGTTCTACTTCTTTGGCGAGATCAGGGGGTCTCGAAGAAATCAACAATTACATAACAATGCAAACATTAATATTACTCCGAACTCTTGGTAAATCCAACAAAATGATTTATTTTTCCCAAAAATTTTTAAGTTCATACTTCCAGAACATATGCAAAAATGTCCCTACTTCCCTCTTACTTTTGCTAAAGATCAGGTTTTGCAACAAGCCTGTTTTATGTCTCTGCACTGGTGCATAGTATAGGTTTTGTAGAGTTCTGAACTGTATTCATTTATTGTTGATAGACAAGAACGCTGTCTGGAAGAAATCCCATATTCTCTCCCAAGGATACCTCACAATTCATCCCGGTCATTTTACTCCAAGACAACTCGCCACGGACTATTAGCTCCGGTGTTAATTGACTCCCATGTCATTTTGTCCTAGGACAATTTGCTCCCTGCATAACTATTATAAAATAAACTCCTGGTGGGTGCAATACGCCATCAGATGATGCAATGTACTCAAGGATTACAGACGTGGAAGTCATACTATAACTGTTGCTAGAGTACAGTACGATATGTAGTGGAAATTAATTGTCCATGGCTGGTATCAGCATGCAAGGCTTCTGACCACAACCTGCTTTATTCATCTGTCTTACCATTTAAGGATGTATGACAAAGTTGCAGAATACATATATTTTCAATTTAGCTTTAAAAGATCTGAAAAGGACACTGTCAACCCCCTTAGGCCTCAAAGTGTCCCTAGTGTAAAATCATGTGTTATGATTGTTCTGTAGAGACTGCTGATGTAGCTGGGAGTTCAATTCTAATTCCTGTTTTCTTCTAAAAAGTAAAAACAGACTGCCCACCATACTGGTGTTACCACACACATTCCTTAATCAACTCCTTCCTGGATTTGGGAACACCCCAACACAGTCTATGCAGTCATAATGCACTGGGAAGAAAGTAGACTATTGCACCAGGAGTGGATGCACTACTTGCAGTTTAATGTTTAGAAAGTATGCAATAAGACTAGATCAAGCATTGGAAACAAAACAAGACTGTGTACAACTATATGATGTACAGCCATACCATGATAATGCATTTCAGTTCTACTATGAAAGAAGTCAGCTAAAATAACCAGCAACATCAGTGAATTTTAGAGAAGGTAAGAAATCATAAAATGTGGGGTTTTAACTAGGACTAATATGACGCAAAAAAAGATTGACACTGTCCCTTTAAAAAGGACCTTGCGGTTGTATTTAATGGATTCATGGAGACGTGTAGTATGTACATTAGTGAAACAATTGCTTTTCTCAAAAAAAAAATTGTTGTCTTCTTCAGGCACATTCTACTGGTCTTTCATTTCCAACATTGTACTGGTCTTTCATTTCCAAGATGGTTTTACATCTGTTGTCTTGTCTTATATTCTGTGAATACTCAGATGCATCCAATCATATTTAAAGGACACTTGCCCATCATCTTTATGTTTGGTTTATATTATTGTAGTTGTAATGATTTATTTAGATTCATGCCTAGCAATGCAAACCACTGTGCTATCTGCTCAAACGTGTCCAACGTAATTTTGTTCTTAATATGTTTGTGTGATTTAGACAAACAAAGAGCCTTAACATTATTCTTATTTTTTATTGTAACATTGGATTGTTGCAAATGGCTATTTTTTTCTCTTTTCATACAATTGTTTGGCCTTTTGAGCTGTTGCGTACTCCTATTCTGTGGCCTCTGTCAGATCACAGCTTCTGTCTTCCACTGCCCCCTTCCCCCCCCCATCGCACCGGCGTGGATCCACATAGTGTGGAGCCCATGGAACTGATGACTGTCATACAGAATGCTTGAGGTGCATACTTTTTGTGCATTTTCTCCCTTTCCTTTAGCCCTCCCATCTCCCCTGACATCGGACAATGCCTATGGTGGTCTCGGTCACAGCAGTACATGCTTGGCTAACACCACCCCTCACTAGGGTGCAAGCTCCCTGGCATGACACAAGGGGGCTGCTGCTAAACTGGAACCCAGATGTCTCCTTCCCTGGGCTGGCTCATGCTCCCCTTGGGAGCACTCCCTCACCCTGGCTGCATCAATTCTAGCTCCCTGGGCTCACTCCCAAACCTGGTAAGCCAGCATTACAGCTGGGCAAACATTGTGAACTCTGCTTTAGCAGAACTTCCGTCAAATTTCACATCTTTTGCAGAATTTTCCAAACTTCCACCTTTGGCGAAATCAGAAATCTTCTGACTGTCCAGTGACACCCAAATAAATGTTTCCCTAGTGTCCAGTGGTCTTCCTACCCCTGATCACTGGTATAGTAATAAAAATAACATTTCTCTGGTGTCTATCAGACCAGACCCCCCTCCCTATCCCCAAGTGCCCATTATAGTATTTTTTTCCTGGTGTCTAGAGGCCCCCCACCCTGGCAGCTAGCACCACCACCCCATTCCTCCCCATCCCCAAGCCAGTGACCAGCACAGCCCTCCACTCTCCACCATGGCTAGCCACTGACTGAGCTGTCATTGAGCACATACTGTACAAAACAACATTTCTCTGGTGTCAAGCGGACCCCACCCCATCCCCAAGTGCCCGTACAGTAATTTTTCCCCGGTGTCTAGCGGACTCCCACCCCAGCAGGTAGTACTCCACCACCCCATTCCACCATACCCAAGTTGGCAACTGGCACAGCCCTCTACCCTCCACCACAGCTGGCTGCTGACTGAGCTGTCAGTGAGTGTGTACCATACCAAATAACATTTCCCTGGTGTCTAGCACACCCTGCCTTCCTATCCCAAGCACCCGTATAGTAATTTTTCCCTGGTGTCTAGCAGACCCCCCCACCCTAGCAGGTAGTGCCCCACCACCCTGTTCCCCCCTCCCCATCCACAAGCCAGTGCCCAGCACAGGCCTACACTCTCCACCACGGCCAGCCACCGACTGAGCTGTCAGTGAGCATGTACTGTACAAAATAACATTTTCCTGGTGCCTAGCAGACCCCCCTTCCTATCCCTGAGTGCCCGTATAGTAATTTTTCCCTGGTGTCTAGTGGACCCCCTACCCCCTCAGGTAGTGCCCCACCACCCCGTTTCCCAAGCAGGCGAATGGCACAGCCTTCCACTCTCCATCATGGTCAGCTACTGACTGAGCTATCAATAAGTGCATACTGTACAAAAATAACATTTCCCTGGTGTCTAGCAGACCCCCCCAACCCCGAGCATCGTATAATTATTCTTCCCTGGTGTCTAGTGGACCCCCCCACCCTGTCATGTAGCACCCCACCACCCCATTCCCCCTCCCCATCCCTGAGCTGGCACCCAGAACAGCCCTCCGCTCTCCACCATGGCCAGCTGCTGACTGAGCTGTCAATGAGCGCATCATCATCATGTTACTATTTATGGACACCTTGATACTTTTATCTGGTGCAACTGATGGTGTTAAAATCATTTATTGTCTGTTTTGGGGTTTTGTGAAGAGCACTGAGCCCATAGGATAGGGGAGCTATATAAATAAAAATGCCTTTCCTTATACTGGAAGCAGAAGTGGTTCGCACAAATTGTTGAAGCCAAACAGAATTTTTAGCCCCCCCAAGTTGAAACCAAACCGAAGCTGGCTCTGGCCCACTTCTCTCACCCTGAGGCTTCTTTAGATTTGGTAGCTCAGCTGAGTATGAGCCTCAGCCAGTATACTCTGCATTTGAATGTTTCTGATTGTCATGGTAAGGGGCATCTGGGAAGCAGACATAGCTGTGTGTCAATAGAGGGCACCAGGTGCTAAGATTTAAATCTGGCAGCAGAGGATCAATAACTGTTTGTGTTTTTACCTTACTGATTAAGATTCAACAGAGAGTCGGTGTGGCCGGTGAAAAAGGACAACTGGGTTACTGCTGTAGAAACTCAGTGGGAGTGGCTACCCTGTGTGTGTTGCAATAAAAGAGGCCCTGGAAATTTTTAAATCAACCTAGCACGCAGAGGGACCTGCTTATTGGAGAGTTTGTACGCTCTTCACTTTTACCTCTCTGTCCATGTAATTTTATAATTTGTGACTGTGACAGTTTGTTTTGACACTAATCTGTGACCCTACTTAGTGGCAGTAACTTGGATTCTGGAAAAAGAAAAGAAAAAACTTTTCATGCTGGTCTCTGGGTGAGAGCCAGAAGACCATCCTTAAACACCCAGATTGTTTGTTATACTCCTGGGTTGCCCCATAGTGCTGCTGCAACCGCACTCTGGTTTCTCCCTGGTCATTTTTGAGTTGGTGTTTTTGGTTGCCAAGATAAAATATTCGCCCCTATCACATAGAACCAGCATTTCTTTTTTTTTTAACCGCACGATAATGCTGAGGTATGGTGAACACAGAAAGTGAAACCAGGCAGCAGGAGTCAACTTGAGGGAATTGCAGCTATAGTTAGAACATGCACAATAAGGTTTTTAGAATGTGCAGAACAACTTTAGAATGGGCACAATAACTTTAGAAAGTGCACAACAAGGTTTTTGAGCTGCTTAAATTCCATGCACAATAATCCCTAACCATACACCACATTAGATACTGTACTTTTTAGCTGCTCAGTTATCTTGTTTGAGTATGTTACTTGCACCTTAATTAGGTCACTGTTACTCCTGGTTATCAAGCTAAGGCTCATAACTCTTGCTCCTGTGCTAAGCTTTTTAATCATGTGTTTTTTTTTTTATATTGCATCGTCACATTTGCCTTTCTCCACAGATCCTCTGCAAAGTTCCAGCAGAGTGGGGATAAGTCTGTTTTTCCATTCCCACCACCATGGGCTGTTCTGTGGGCCATTTAAGTCATCTCATTCTGAGGTGCATTAAATACTGCTCTCTCTGCACTGTCAGGTGGTTACACTGGACTGAAAAAGGCTTCCAGTATGATGTTTCTGACTATGCTATTGATTTATGTTTTTTTGTGTTTTGTTTTTTGTTTTGTTTTTAACTTCTACTGATGGCAGGTGACATAGAAACTAATTCTGGTACCTTACTTCAAGAAACAGAAATCTGGGTACCCGTAAATTTTCCTTTCTCCGACGGCTGGTCTCCAGGCTTCCTTACTCCTGGACTGTTCTTCCTGATGTCAGTGATAGGCAGGACCAGAACTGCAGCAGGGCAGTATAACAAGCCCTCCACATCATTTTCAATGCAGTTCCCCTGAGGCAATACTATGAGAACTAGGAAACAAAGAACATGAACATGGCATAAGGGCCCGGAGGCCCACCAACTATATACATTCTGGGAGGGCATTCGAAGCCCAGAGACCAGCCATCGGAGAAAGAAAATTTACAGGTACCCAAATTTCTGTTTCTCTCTCCTAGGCTGGTCTCCAGGCTTCCATACTCCAGGGATATCCAAAAGCAGTGCATCCCTAGATATCCCAGGTGGGAAGAATGTTAAGTGTTCTTAGGGCTCCACCACTGCCTGAAGCACTTGGCGGCCAAACGATGCTTCCACCAAGGACGTGACATCCAGTTTGTAGAATTTAGTAAAAGTATGAATGGATGACCACGTGGCTGCTCTGCATAAGTCTGCTGGAGATGCCTCTCTGAAGTTCGCCCACGACGTGGCCATCGCCCTGGTGGAATGGGCTCTCACTGGACCAGGCATGGGTACTTCCACTTTGTCATACGCCATGGTGATTACTGATCTAATCCATCTGGCTATAGAGTCTTTTGATGCTTTTTTACCCATATTTCGGCCTGCAGTCAAAATAAACAAGCTTGAAGTTTTGCGAAAAGTGTCTGTTCTCTTAATATAGATTCTGATTGCTCTCCTTGGATCTAGAGTGTGAAACTCTCTTTCCTTTTTGTTTTTCTGGTGAGGGCAGAAAGAAGGAAGAATGAGCTCTTGGTTACAGTGGAAGAGAGACATGACCTTCAGTAAAAAGCCTGGATCCATCCTAAGTACCACCGAATTCGGATGAAAAACTGTGTAGGGCTCTATGGTTGACAGCACCCCCAGTTCGCTGATTCTCCTGGCTGACGTAATGGCCACCAGAAAAAACACCTTCATAGTAAGATGCATGACAGATGCTTCCTTCAAGGGCTCGAATGGCACTTTTGTGAGGGCCTTGAGGACCAGATTAAGTTTCAGGAGTGGTACAATTGAAGCCCAATTGGTGGCGTTTAACATTGCTGCCCTTAAAACCTCCTGACATGAGGAGTCACGACCCCAAGCGTATCCCTGAGTCGGCGAACAAAAGTGCCCCCAGTGCCGAAACTTGAACTCGCAAGGTGGCTGGCTGCAAGCCCTTCTCGAATCCCTCATGAAGAAATTGTAAAAGCACATGGAAGGTTATTGGATGATCCTGTATGTCTTTGGAGCGGAGCCAGAATAAGAATCTTCTCCATATCCTATAATACACCCTGGAGGATGAGGCGCATCAGGAGCTGACCATCATTTCAATGACTGGAGCAGTGTAACCTAACTCTTTGAAAGTTTCCCGCTCAGTCTCCAAGCCGAGAGGGATAGATTGCTCAGATTGTGGTGCAAGACCGGACCCTGATGAAGAAGGTCTGAGGAGGGCTGGAAAATGAAAGGTCATGCTTTTGACAGCTGAATGAGTAGAGGGAACCAGGGGCGGCACGGCCACCTGGGACAGACTAGGATCATTTCCGCCTTGTCTTTGGCCACTTTGTGCAGGACCCTGGAGAGAAGTGGGATTGGAGAAAAAGTGTACAGGAGGCCGAGGCAACCCCAGTTTACGGAGAAGGCATACTGAGCTAATGCTAGATCATCTCTGTCTAGGGAGCAGAACAGCTGAGCCTTTGAGTTTTGTCGGCATGCAAAGAAATCCACTTGTGGATTGCTCCACCTCTGTACAAGGAGCTGGAGGGCAGCATCCTTCAGTTCCCATTCTCCTGGGAGAATGTCCTTGCGGCTTAGCCAGTCTGCTGTGATATTTTCCTGACCTGGTATGTACACTGCCCTTATGCTTGCCAGGTGCTTCTCTGCCCAGTGAAAGAAGAGAAGAGATTCCCGAAGCATTTTTGAGCTTCTTGTGCCACCCTGATGGTTGATGTAGGCCATTGCTGTTCAATTGTCTATTAGAATCAATACATCCCTGGTGCGCACTTGATGATGGAAATGCATCAGGGCTAGATGAACTGCCCTCATCTCTGGGACATTTATGCTGTACCTCAATTCCATCAGGGACCACTTGCCTTGGGTTGACATCTGTTGTAGGTGAGCCCCCCACCCCCTGAGGCTTGCATCTATTGTGCTCCTTATCTGATGTGGATGGCCTAGGTCTCAACCTCTCATCACATTTTTTCTCTGAGACCACCACGCAAGGGTGCTTTTTATCTGCTGTGACACTGGGATGAGGTGGAGCCGAGTGTGCCTGGACTGGAACCACAGTTTGAGTAGGTGCACCTGAATGGACTGCATGTGCACCAGAGCCCATGGGACTGAGTCTGCCAGTGACACTAGTGTCCCGATTATTTGCAAAAAGGACTGAGCTGGTAGTTGATTGTTCCTTTGGAATTTGCTGATGAGTTTTAACAGGTCCCTGAACTTTGAGTCAGGGGGAAATACCTTGTTGACCTGCGTCCTGAATTCCGCTCCCAGGTGGTTCAGGTTCTGACTCGGAATTAGGGAACTCTTCTTCCAGTTGATTAGAAAACTGTGAGCCGTGAGGCATTACATCCGCCACTGCCTGTACCGCTTGATCGAGCTACGGAGCCTTGATGAGGATGTCGTCCAGATAAGGGAATAGCTGGTTCCCCCGGTTCCATAGGCATAGGAGCCAGGTTTGTAAAATATTTGGTGGGGCCAAAGGGTCAGGGGTCAAAAGCCCGCCTCTAGCACAGGGGTCAAAGGTCAAATCCCCTTTTTTGGTGGTGCCAAAGGGTCAGGGGTCAAAGCCCCACCATGGGCACAGGGGTCAGAGGTCAACCCCCCTGCTGGTGTCCGTGGGAATGGAGCCCCCTGTACGGTAACGAGAAGTCTGGGTGCTCAGTCACTGCCCTTCAATATGAGAAAAAAAACTGAAGATGCTCTTTAAAAGCCTTGTTTTTAAACTTCAATGAGGAACTCACATTTTTGGGGGGAGGGAGGGAGGGAGGCATCGGGAGATTTCCCTAATAAACTTTATATTTTGTTTGCTGCTACAGTGTGTGTGTGTGTGTGTGTGTGTGTGTGTGTGTGTGTGTGTATCCCGGAAGGGGGAGGGGGCGCACTATGGTATGGCCCTACCACTTGTCTGTGTGTTAGTAAACATTGTACTTACAATACTCTGCATATTATTATTTCTTTAAAACACCTCTTTAAATTAGAATATAGAATAGATAGATTTAGGTACAAGTTTTCAAGGTGTGCTTGTAACCAACTGAGGGGACTCAAGAGTGCTGGAAATTCCTGGAATTACATTGTGCTTTCTAGGGCTCAGCACCTATATATCCATCATGAGCTCACAGCATCAGTGCCATTGCCTTAAATGGCATATGGTGGGGAAGGGGGCTAGTTTAAAGCAGGGGCGCGTGATAGCGGTGACAATTTTGACCTATACCTTTTTTATTTGATAGTGCAACTCATCTTCTGACTTGTATGATGCACATTTTTTCATTGCAAATCTGTTTTACCTCTTTTTCACAGTTGAAATAATAAAAGGAGAGCTCCTTTAATGGCTTGGACTGTGCTTTCACCAGTACTCATTTTTGAACACCTAATGCTTAACATCACCTTTTGTGCACCTATCATGAGCTAGCATGCAGCAGACAGCTCCCTTACCTTATGGAACAAAAACAAAATGTGGAGAAACATCTAAAAATACTGGTTAAACCATTTAAGCCATATTAAAATGGAACACTCTTTTAATCCTTTTAATATTTCAAACGTGACAAAAAGTGCTAAATAAGTCAAAATGGAAAAAAGTGCACCATACAAGTGAGAGACAATGAGTAAGCTAAAATAGAAGTGTAGGTCAAGCACTACTGCTTTAAAAGCAAGATGCCCCCACACAAAAAAAACAACCTCATAAAATATAATTCCAACTTTCCAACTTTGGGAGAACACTCCCCCATTGCCTAGTCTCCCAATTTTCTCTATTTTTATTGTTATTAGTCACATTTCCCACTTGAATTCCATGTGCTGCTGAAATCTTTTGTAAGAAACATTCATTCACCATTAAGCCTGCACTGGTGACGCATTAGCAGGAAAGGCAAGTCTCCCAGTTTACCACTCAGATTCCCACCATGATAGGGTTGCAGTTGTTGTTCATCCTGTTATAAGCATGTCAGTTTATAACAAAAAAAGTGGTCTAAATACGTCTCAATAAAATGATTGTATTCAAATAATAACCAGCGAATTGCATCAGTATGTACCAGAGTACAAAAACATCTGCAGCTCAGAATCTTACCTACTGTCCCAGTACCATCACAGGCAACACACTTACACTCTGAGTAGTTGAGATCTGTGCCACTGGAAGCTCAGTTTTTTAGAACAGAAACAAACAAAAAAGCTTTTCATGTTATTACATGAACTGCAGCAGCACATGTGCAAGATTCCAAGAAATTACAACCCTTTCAGATTTCACTACAGGCATTTCTGAGGTGAAAACATAAATTAATATGACAGCCATCTCGATCTCAACCCTAAAATTAATCTCAGTTAACTGCTTAAGTGCTCAAGTGATGAGACTGGCAGTCGGACACACAACACCAGATCCAAAAGGAAGAACAAAACCTATTCAATTTGCTCTGTGTTATCATCTAAGCAAATAAGCAACTGCTCTTAAATACTCTATTAGGTTAACTGTTCTGCATGTCTCAGGCTTTTCACATTACATTCTCAGTTGCAGTGAGAGAAGTACGAGGATGCACACCTTGATCAGGTATTGCTTCGGTGATCTGGTCTATAGGTGTAATATACCCATACACCATCTAAAGCAGGGAATGCCACAGAACTCAGCCTAAGGAAGATGAGATAACAGTGAGAGCCATGGAGGTACTTGTAACCAGGTTCCTTGGCAGCCTCAGCATGCTAAATCATAACCTCATTCAAACCACAACACATGACCATTGGTTATTCTCTTACAGCTACACACCTCATTTTAATTGTAAGGACGTTTCTAAACAAAGCTTATTTCAAAGCATATTTACCCCCCAGAGTGAGTGAGTGATAATATAGAGGATTGTGTATGAGCAAGCATACACAACAAGGCAGTTGTGATTGAGAGGTTTCCGTGGTAACCAGAGACCTCGAGAGCGTAGCTCGAGAGGTCCGTTACCACGGAAACCTCAAGATCTCACAACTGCCTTGTTTGTGTAAGGTTGCTCATACACACTCTTTTATAGTGTATGGGCAACCACAAGCAGTATTCTGTGAACACAAGAACAAGTATATGGCAAAAAAAAGGCTTACTTCTGTGTCTGCCGCCGCATGCTTGCTTCCGCGTTGCCGTGGGCCGCTCAATTGCGCATGCGCGAATGTGTTCGATCTTGTTGTGCTGCACCGGTGACGTACTCGGTGCAGCACAACAATATCGTGACGCACCGAGTGCAGGACAACAACGCTGTTCCAGGCATGGATTTTCCATGCAGAACAGCGTTCCACCATACACTATAAAGTAGTAATGCATGTCTTGGGTTGGAGCATCTGATTATGCCTCATCTCTCACAACTACGCAATGCATGCATTATTCCCTTAAAATCACACACGCACACACACAAAAACACAAACACACACTACTGTGTTTTATCACTGACAGTCACATGGATAATTTATTTGTGTTCTTAATTCCTGCTAAATAAACTAACTACTGGCCCTCGCCCTACTGAAGCTCCAGGATGTGAGAGGACTAAGAGTTGTTAAAAGCAGGCTACAGGGACAAGAGTGCAGAGTTTTGTAAGGGGTATGAAACATTAAAATAAAGAGATGCTTCCTGTAGAGGAGGAGAGAGTGAATGCTTTTATATCTGTTCTTACCCCCACCCCAAAAAAAAAATCAGGTCAAGAGCACAGGATTTTGTAATGGGTACATACCTCTCAACTGTCCCCCAATTGTCAGGCACATCCCTTTTCTATCAAAATTTGTCTCTGTCCCTCTTAAAGTATGTTAACAGGACTGAACAGTAGTGATTGTAAGGACAAGATAATGTCAAACATTTGAGTTACTGACTTGTTCTTCAGAAAATACATTTTACGCTCAGCCCCTCATATGAATGTGCCAGCAGAAACAGACCATCCGGTCTATGTAAATCTGCTCGAGTGTGCAGCCAACACCCCTAGTTTGCAGCTGCCCACCCCCCTTCCTTTGTCATCCACTGCCACCCCACCTCCTCCACCCTCACTCTCCCTGTTCCCTGTCCCATGCCCTTTGAAGCTGTTTACAGATTTACATGATACCACCCATTCTGGTAGGGCATTCCATTTTGCTACCAACCTCTCTGTGAAATAGTGTCTCCTCATTTCCTTCCTAAATCTTCCCCCCTCTATTCTTAGCCCATGCCCCCTGGTGACCCTCCCACTCCTTAACTTAAAGACCCCATCTGCCCCATCCTTACTGATTCCCCTCATATACTTGAATGTCCCTATCATGTTCCCCCTGTCCCTTCTATCCTCCAGGGTGTACATATTCAGGTCTCCCAGCCTGCTGTCATAGTCTCTCCCCTCCATTCCACATATCATCTTTGCTGCCCTTCTCTGCACCCCCTCCAGTAGCCTGATATCACGCTTTAGGTATGGCCTCCAAAACTGCACACAATAATCTAAGTGTGGCCTTACCAGCGACCTGTAGAGGGGCAAGATCACCTCTCTTCACCTGGATGAAAACCCTCTCGCTATGTACCCCAGCATTTAGTTTGCTTTTGCAGCTGCTCTCCTGCACTGGGCAGTGTTGTTCATGGTCCCTGTTATCATTGCCTCTAGGTCCTTCTCCTCCTCAGTGATACCCAGCTTAACCTCCCCCAGCCAGTATTCTCTCCTTGGATTCTTCATCCCAAAGTGCATAACCTTACACTTCTTTGCATTGAACCCCAGCTGCCACCTCTGACCACTCCTCTAGTTTGTGTAAATCCCCCTGCAGCTGCTTCCATCCCTCCTCTCCACCCACCACTGCTCTGATTTTGGTGTCGTCAGTGAACAGACTTACCTTGCTCACCACCCCGTGTGCAATGTCTGATATGAAGAGCCCAAACAATACTGTCCCCAACACAGAGCCCTGTGACACCCCACTCATCACCAGCCTTGGAGTTGAGGGCTCCCCCTCTCACCACCCGTTGCAGCCTGCCACTCAGCCAGCTTGTAATCCTGTTCATCATTTTTGCCCCTACCCCTACACCAGTTAGCTTCTCCCCAAGCTGCCCCTGAGGCACCAAATCGAAGGCCTTGCTGAAGTCCAAGTAAAGAACATCCACCACATGACCCTTATCCAGCTCACCTGTCGCTCAGTCATAATATTCTATCAGGTTGGTTTGACAAGACTTCCCTGAAACAAACCCATGCTGCCTCAAATCCTGGAGGCCATTGTCCTCCAGGTATGACACCAGTCTTTCCTTTAGAAACATAGAAACATAGACTTTGACGGCAGATAAGGACCGCTAGGCCCATCTAGTCTGCCCATTCCCCTACCTACAGGATAGGCCACAGATCCTAGTTAACCAACAGCCTATTTCTTCCTACCCCCCACAAGAATTGCCTTATGTCTCTCCCATGCATTCTTGAATTCTCCCACAGTTTTAGACCCCACAACCTCCTCAGGAAGGCTGTTCCATGCATCCACTACCTTCTCTGTGAAATAATACTTCCTCACATTGCCCCTGAACCGCCCTCCTTCTATCTTTAAATTGTGTCCCCTTGTTCTTGCAAGTCTCTTTTTCTGAAAAATGCTACCCTCTTGGACTTTGTTGATTCCACTGAGGTACTTAAAAGTTTCTATCATGTCCCCCCTCTCCCTTCTTTCCTCAAGGGTATACATATTAAGCTCCTTTAGTCTCTCCTCATACGGCTTCTCTTGCAGACCCTGCACCATTTTAGTTGCCCTCCTCTGGACTGCCTCTATCCTGTCTATGTCCTTGCGGAGATGGGGTCTCAGAACTGGACACAGTATTCCAGATGGGGTCTCACCAACTGTCTGTACAGAGGATAACAACTTCCTGTTTTCTGCTGCTGATGCCTCTCCTATACATCCCAGTATACCCCAGCCCTCCCTACTGCCTTCTCACATTGCTTACTAACCTTAAGGTCATCTGATATGATTACCCCCAGGTCTCTTTCCTTTTTGTTGTTGTTACTACCTCCCCACCCATTGTGTATTCTTCCCTGGGTTCTTGTTTCCCAGGTGCATTATTTGCACTTCTTTGCATTGAATCCTAGCTGCCATACTTCTGACCATTCCTCCAACCTTGCCAAGTCCCTTTTATCCTTTCCGCCTCCTTGTGTATCAACCCTGTTGCAGATTTTGTGTCATCTGCAAAAGGCATACTTTCCTTCAGTCCCTCTGCAATGTCACTGATGAAGACATTAAAAAGGACTGGACCCAATCTGAACCCTGCAGTACCCACTAGTAACCCCTTTCTTCAGAATGGACTCCATTTACAATTACCTTCTGTGTCCTGTTGTCCAGCCAATGTTTTACAGGTTACCACCCTGGGTCCCTCCCAGGCTGGTTAATTTGACTATTAATCTTTTGTGTGGGACTGTGTCAAATGCCTTGCTAAAGTCTAGGTAGGCCATGTCCACAGCCCTCCTGGTCTACTACTTTGGTCACCCAGTCAAAGAAATCTATTAGATTAGTCTGACATGACCTTCCCGCTGTGAACCATGCTGCCTTGGGTCCTGTGCTCCACTGGCCTCTAGGTACTAGACTATTCTTTCCTTCAGAAGTGACTCCATCACTTTCCCTACACAGGTCAGACTGACAGGTCTGTAGTTTCCTACCTCTGTCTTGGACCCACTTTTGTGAAGGGGAATCACATCCGCCTTCCTCCAGTCCTTGGGTACCACACCATCCTCCCATGATTTATTAAAAAGAGTAGCCAGTGGTTTCACTAGTTCCTCCTTAATTCTTTTAGAATTCTGGGTGAATTCCATCAGGACCCATTGCTTTGTCCACCTTCAGTTTTAGGAGTTCTTGCAGAACCCTTTCTTCTGTGAAAGGACTGGGATCGACCCCCATCAAGAGTGCTTCTGTTAATTGGATTAGGCACTTCCCTCCTCTTTTGTGAATACTGAGCAGAAATATTCGTTCAGTATTCCTGCTTTCACTGTCCCCTCTGCCCACCCACTGTTCATTCTATTCAGCCTCACTATCCCTCCCTTTGTCTTTCTACACTCGCTGATGTACCTATAAAGGTTTATCCCCTTCTTAACTGAGTTGGCTATCTTTCCTCAGTTTGGGTCTTTGCTATTCTGACTTCCTCCTGCTTCCTTCTGCCTTAACTGGTACAGTCTCTGTCCTGCTCCTTCTGTGTTTCCTTATACTTCGGAATGCTATTTTTCTTCATGACTTTCACAGCCACCTCTTTTGAGAACCATAGTGGCTTTTCTTTCGTTTGATTTGTTCATTTGCTTCACACAAAGGCTTGTTGCCTCTGTGATGGCAGTTTTGATAATTCCCCATTGTTGCTCCACACCTCCTTCTAGCCTGTTTGCTAGTGCTTTTCTGAGGCACTCTCCCATCTTGCCAAAGTCAGCCCTCCTAAAGTCCAGTACCCTCACTTTTGGATGGCTTGACTCTGTAGCTGAGTTCAACGTGAACCACACTGTTTGATGGTCACTTGTCCCCAGATGGCAACCCACTTCTAGATACTTTAGTATCGTTTCCATGAGTTTGCACACTATGGAGGTGAGACTTACCGGACGATAATTACCCAGTTCATCCCTTGGCCCGCTCTTGTGTAATGGTACTACATGTGCCATCCTCCAGTCCAGTGGCACACATCCCCACTCCAGTGACATGCTGTACAGATCTGCCAGCTGCTCCACCAACACCTCCGCCATCTCCCTCAGTACCTAGGGGTGGATACCATACAGCCCTGGTGCCTTGTCTACCTTCAGTGCCCTCAGTCCCTCTAGGACTCTACTGCCTCAATTCTTCCATCTGTTGCCTCCTCTCCCCCTGTCCCCACCCTCCCAGCCCATGCTGGTGCAGCCTCCCCCACCTTTCTTCTCATTCTGCTAGATTTAGCTTCCTGATAGAATAATATCAATTTTTCAAGATGTGTCCCTGATTTCTTTAAGCCTTGTACTGGATTTATGAGGCTGGTGGTTCAGCAGGATGACATATTAAAATACAGAGATGCTTATGTAGATAAAGGGAAAGAGTGAGTGACTGCATGCCAGCAAAAAACCCCAGCCCCAACCCTAAATACCCCCTTCCCCTCTGGGCTTGCCACCTCACACTGCTGGCCTAAGCTGGTCAGGACTCAGAAGTTCTGGAACACAGCTCACCTCTCTCCTTCTGTCGCTGCTACTGCTCGTCTCCCCACCTCCCTTGCCCCACCACCTTACCTAGCAGCTACTACTTGCTGGCTGTAGTAGGCTCCAGATGGTTTTGTTGTTATTGTGGTCCTACCACCTACAGTGCTGCTCAGTCTGGCTGACCTGCTGGTGGACTGCTCCTCTGCTGCTGGACTGGTGTGGCCCACTGCTGTTGGACTAGTATGGTCACCTCTCCCCTCTGGCTCCTGTCCTCCGACCTCTGCTGATCTGCTCCCATGTTTGTCTTCCCCTTTCGACTGCCATTTGCATCCGCATCGCATGCAACAGCCACACACACATCCTGGACTCCGGAACTCCCACATGGGACTTGCGCTATGACTACTGCCTCTCTGGTCCTGGTGGTCACACTCTCTCCCTCATGCTACCACTCTTGTTGCTATGCCAGATGATGCAGGTGCTTGCCTTACACCATCTGGTGCAGGAGGCCCAGGGGTGATTCTAAGCATTCTTGATCATGCTCAAGTCGCAAGACCCACGGCACTCACTCTACTCCCCGACTCCTCTGCTGCTGCAGCACCGCACGCGCCATTAGTCTGCTGCTCTGCTCAGCCTGCTGGCCTTCCTTGCAACTTGCTGCTACCTGAGGCAGTGTGGGTGTTGTGTCCCATGATGAAAACCATACCAAGGAATTTGCAGGGATCAGTGGCACTGATCACATGGAGAGCAAAATACAAACTACAGCATAATAAGTTTTTAAATGTTGCAGGGTGCAGATGAGGGAGGACTTCAGCAATCAGGACAGTGCTCGCAGTGGAAAGTAAAGGGGGCTATACAACTTTTTGCCATCTTTTCTATCGCTGGACTCCTGTCATAAGGGAGACCTACTTTTCTTGACAGCCCATTGATTCGTGGCTGCTGACCTGACATCGGAAACAACCAAACCCATCTGGTCCTCCTCAGTTACACATCAGTATCCCATCTAGATGGGGCGTCACCAGAAGGATCTGTGCACACTCTGCACTATATAGGCATCACTTCTACTAAAGGGAGATATACGGCCAGTCATGTGTGGGGCTGGAAGGGGCTCCTGGCAGGTATAAAAAGTTTATCCATACTATGGGGTTTGATATTGTGGCAATCTATCAAACCAGTGAGCTGCGAGTTAACGGTGTAGGAACTTGGCTTTTCCAGATACCTTCATCCGTAAGTTGTGGCCATCACTTAAGTGTTGACAGTAGGTGGGTGTGGGTGGTCGTTTAAGGAGGGCTCAGAGCAGGTCATGGCTCAAAAAAAGGCACCCAGTGCAAAGGCAGACATCACTGCCTTACTGGGCAACTGAAACTACAGCTTGAGGCAAGCTGTTATATAAAAGTGGCTGTAATGCCAATCTGCTGTCTAAGGAACAATCTGAAAATGGAAATTTCATAAATAATACAGCTTGATTTTGTGGTAAACAGCCCTCTCTCTATGGGCCAGAAGATTGAAGGTTCATCTCCAGCAAGGTGGGCCTGGACTCCTACCCAACTATGATGAACAGAGCAGTAAGGGATCACACATAATCACCTCCTTCAGGCTTCAGATGAAACAAATGAATTTCTTTTTTACCTGTCTCTTACAGCAATGAAAGATCCTGATGAACATCCCAGACTCCCAGTCCCGACGGGTTGACTCCCCGGTCCCCCGGACTCTGTCTCTCCCTGGATCCCGACTCTTGGATCTGGTCGACTGCTGAGCCGACTCCCAGCTGCCGCACCACCACCGCATGTCTGCACCGGTCTTTACTACTCTAACACTTGTCCATCTGTGAGGGCCTGATGCTCTCCTTCGTGATGCCTGCCACCTCTTCACTCACAAAACTGTCCAGCCCAGACGCACACGTATCGCGCCTATATATGTGTATATATATATATATACACGTATAGCCCCTCCTCCCAGCCAATCACAGTGCAGTAAAACCGGCAAGTTTCTTGCCAGCAGCCAACCAATCACAAATTGATTTTCGGGGGGGGGGGGTTGCCAAACCAACAGATAAAAGGCGCCAATTTTTAAATGCTGCCAGCGCCGTGCCCTCCAGCCAATTAAACGGGAGTGAGAAGGGGGGTGTGTGACACTGGCACAGTCACAGCAGCAGAGGTACGGCACGTGCACATTAAAAAATTAACCAGGGGCAAAAAAAGGCAGCATGCGGCAGGCAAAATATTGCTGGGGCTCAGCCCAGGTCAACAAATATTGCTGGGGGCAATGTCCCACGGGCCCATACAGCCCGGCGCCTATGTCCATAGGTGGGCTATTACTGCTACCAGGACCTTCGAGAAGGTTCCTGGGGCTGAGGACAGTCCGAACGGGAAAATCTTGAATTGGAAGTGACGATTGCCCAGCTTGAACCTCAGATATTGCCTGTGCCTGCCATGAATCGGTATACGTAGATAGGCATCTTGCAGGTCTCTGGATGCTAAAAAGTCTCCTTGCAGCACTTCCTTGGCAGTTGAGGCCAATGTTTCCATCTTGAATGGTCTGCTGCGCTCAAAGCGGTTTAGGAACTTGAGGTCTAGGACTGGTCTGTGACCTCCTGTGCGCTGGGGCACAATGAAAAACAGAGAGTAAACCCCCTGGTTGAGCTCTGTGGGGGGAACCTGTTCGATAGCCCCGGCTTGTAGAAGATCCGTGATGGCCTGCAGTGTGGCTTGTCTTTTGGACGAGTTGTTTGAAATAGGAGAGGGCACAACATGTGGTAATGGGGGCTTGGACTTGAATTCTATTAAGTATCCCATGCAGATAATGTCTAACACGCATCTGTCTGACATTGTTTGGACCCATTCCTCGAGAAAATCTGAAAGTCTGCCCCCTACTCGAGGATGAGCCCGCATTTCCTCATTGTGCTTTCTTGTTGCTGTTTCCTGTGTCTCTGGGATTTCCCCCTCCGTCTGATCTGCCTCCCTTAAAAGTCCGCTGGCGTCGGGAGCACCATGGCCTTTTTCCTGAAGAACTGGGATTCTGTCCCTTGTTGTAACCTCTGTCACGAAAATTATGCCTTGCGCCTGAAGGCCAGGCTTTGCTCCGACTCCTAGACTGGGGCATATGCACCTTTGCTGTTTCACCTGATTCCTTCACCGCCTCCTTCAATGCAGACCCGAACAGGAGGTTGCCTTCGTATGGTGCATTCACCAAATGGCTCTTTGAGGAAGCATCTGAGTGCCATGCTCGGAGCCATAGGTTGAGACGAGCAGAGGTTTGGTAAAACATGGTCCATGCGGCACATGCCGCCTCTTCTGATACATCCGCTGCATAGGCGGAGGCCAATCCCATTAACTGCAGCTGTTGGATAATGGGAGAATTCTTTTCTGGATCCTCTGTGAACTGAAAAGCTAAATCCAATGCCCAAGATAAGGCGGCTCTGGCGGAGAATAGGTTTGCCGTGGTGGCCTTAAGGGAGGTTGCCGAGGCTTGAAAGGCTTTTTTGAGCGATGAGTCCACCTTTCTGTCCACCGGATCTCTTAGCGAAGCCCCTCCCTCAGCTGGGATGACAGTTTTCCTGGTCAGGTTGGAAATCAAGGGGTCGATTCTGGGGCAGTCTAACCACTTTTCTGATTGTTTTTTGTCAAAGCTCAGAAGTTTGGAGATCCGTTTGGGAACCGGATATGCACGCTCCGGACCCTGCCATTCTTCTTTTGGCAAGTCCTCAATGGCGGGAGGGATGGGAAAGGCTGTAGCAGGTCTAGAGGTGGATGCCAGGCGAAAAACCTATTTTGGTTGGGTGGAGACCGGTGGGGGCCAAGGTGAATCTTGGATATGACTTTTTTGATAAAGAAGTCTAGGTCCTCTAGGTCGAAATTTCTGGACTGGGAGTCGTCAGGATCTGACGAGGAATCTACTATCTCTCCCTGTTCGGTGGAAGAGCTGTTGTACTCAGGAGCCCGGGAAGTGTCCCCTGTGATGTCTGCCCTTGTATCCACCCCTTGTTCCGCTCTTGAACGAGACCTTTTTCTTTGCCTGTGGCTAGCATGATGGTGACTGTCCTCCTCTGGAGATCTGTCCTCGTCTCTAAATTTTTTCTTGGGGCGAGAGCGATGGGAGAAAAGCCCCCTTCTTCAGAAGAGGATGAGAAGGGGGTCCTTTTTCTCCTGGCTTTCCTGTGTGGTCTTCCATCTGGTGATCCCGGAGGGTGCCACTCAAAGGGAAGAGGGGTCCAGAGCAAAGGCTCTGTTCAACCTGTCTATGAGCTTGGGGTCTGGGGAGGGCCCCTGGATGTTGCTCCCCACGCCCCGCTCAGCCCTTGAGGCAACAAGCCTGTCGGACCTTTCTGGAATGTTTGATTGTGCCCGCTCGGACCTCTCCTGGCCATTTGCTTGAGATGAGATGGTGCTGTCCCCACTAGCTGCCGCTGCCTTCTCACATGTGAGGCTGAGTGACCCAGCAAAGGTAATCAGGAGAGGGGACTTACAGCGCAGGCATTTTTTCCTCTCGGCTTGATTTTTCTGAGGCCATCTTCTGTAGTTCCCCCTTTGTTGTGGGGTCAGAGCGAAAGGATGAAAAAAAAAACCAGTCCTTTGGGCACTGACTGAATAAAATAGACCTATGAGCCCTTTTAAGTACTGCTGCAGCTAAAGGATATGATGGCCCCTTTAAGTACTGCCATGAAGGCCCCTTAGCGATGGCCCCTTAAGCCTCTAGGCACTGTATGCTTTCTGTGATGGCCCTTTTAAGCCTTGAGGCACTGTATGCCTTCTGTTGCTGGCTTTCAGTACTGGTTGAAGAATACGATGGCCCTTTTGTTGCTGGCTTTCAGTACTGCTGTAGAGGTATGATGGCCTTTAAGTACTGCCCGTGAAGGCCTTAGCGATGGCCCCTTTAACTATATGCCTTCTGCTTCCAGTTGCTTGATTGGATGGGGGGGCGCAATGTCTAAGGTACAGCCTGCCCCCTAATGAAGCCTCTTTACTTAGAAGCAGCCTAGCTCCTGGAAGTGCTATCCCTCTGGCATTTTGGCGCCAGAAACAACCCCCCGGGCATGAGGTAGCGCGAGCAGTCTTTCCGGCTCTTCCGATCGCTCACAACGGCAGGGGAATCGCACCACAGTGCGAAAAAATGCCTCCTTCATGATCGCAATGGATCCTGAGCCAAAAAGCACCTCCAGCTTGTTGTAGGGGTCTTGCGCGATGCCTGTGTCTGTCGGGGCTAAGCGCGGGAAAATCGGAGGCCGTTATGACATGAGACCAGTCTGTGTAGCATGCAAGGCTAAAGCTGGATCTCACCGAGGCTACCTGCATGTTTCAATAAGGAGTGAGCACTTACAGTGTCATCGATCCCCCAAAGGAATCCCAATCTTGCCAATTTCTTAGAAATCTCAGCCGTACCACGTGTGACAGGGCTCTGTTGCAGAGTACCTGCTGCATCAAAGGCAGGAAGTAGACTGACGATCTCCGGATGTGGAGGGCTTGTTATACTCCCCTGCTGCAGTTCTGGTCCTGCCTATCACTGACATCAGGAAGAACAGCCCAGGAGTAAGGAAGCCCGGAGACCAGCCCAGGAGAGAGAACTACTATTTCTTCACTCAAATGTTCACTGCCTTCTCTCTAAAAAAGACCTTTTGGTGATCGGGTCCCTTGCTTTCCATCCTTCCATTCTTGCTTTATCTGAAACATGACTAGATTCCACTATTCCAGATTTAGACATTAACCTCCCAGATTACACAGTTGTCAGATGTGACAGGAACAGACATGGAGGTGGTACAGCTTTGTTGGTTCATGCTTCCATTCCCTGTTCACTCATCCGACCAGACACCAAGTGTGGCCTGATCAATTCTGTTTTTGTTTCTTTAAAGTTATCTGGGAGAGAAAGTTTAGCTGGCTTATATCCCCCACCCCCTAATTAAAAGCAGTCAACGTTTCTCAGCTGTATTCACTGATCCACTCCCTGGATGATTTTCCACATTCAGTTCTATTAGGTGATCTTAATGCAAACTGGCCCTCTTAGCAGGAGCTTAGACTAACGGATTCCTTGCCCCCAGCTTGAAACAGTCATTTAAGGAGCCTGCACAATATGACTTAAATTGTAGGGTCTTCAGGACGTAAGATTTGATTTTTGTTTCTCCTAAACTTCCAATTAGCTCCTCTGGCTGCCAGAGAAACCTATTGATGACCATGCTATTATCTTTGGTACAGTTAATTCCTCTCCCAAATCCATACTTAATACCATTATGTTTCTCTACTTTAGGAATTTCAGCGCTGAAGCGTGTTGTCTTGGTTTGCTAAAGATTAACTGGGGGGAGCAGGTTTCTTTTTCAAATGTGAATGTCAACAGTTATATTTACCTTGTGACCAACATGCCCCTTTTCTTTAAAAAAAAAAAAAAAGGTTAAACCTAAACAAGTTTTATTTATTTATTTATCACTTTAGTAACCGGGTAAGTGCACTGATCCCAGGGACCGTTTTCAGGTACGACCCGGGCCACATACAATGATACAGAGGTAGACTATAAGTACAGTACAATGAGCAGTATGCAAGAAACAACATAGGTGCCTGAACGGGGGGCCACTAGGGCCATGGACCTACCACTTTCATAAGTGGCCCTATCACTTTTTGCTGTCATGGTAATATATTTAATAGAGGAAAATTTACCCCTTACATCCTTAGCCCTGCCACTTTTCAAACCGTTTGGGCACCACTGAAACAATAAGACAAAACAAAAATGCAGTATTGTATAAGACACAAGGCTACAAAATACAATAAATTCAGATTTACAAATACAATAAATTCAGATTTACAGTAAATGGCAGAGATAACAAGCAATACCCTAAAAGGAAATGTGGACCAACAGATAGGCGAGCAGTCGTTCCTGGACGAGGAAGGGGGATCTCCAAAGATGGGGAGTAGGAAGAGGGAGGGGGAGGGGCAGGGGTGGGGATGTAGGGATGTAGGGATAAGGTGCAAGTTCCTTGGGTTACTCCATTTGTTCTTACTCAGTTGAAGTCTCAGTATAAATTATACCAAAAGGCCAAAAACTGGATACTTCAGAGTCATGGCAAACATTACGCTAATTCAGAAATTACTGTGTTTCAGTCATCTGGAAATCTAAATCCTCTTTTATCAAAACAATCTTAGCTAATGCTAGAAATAATCTCAAGAAATTCTGGCACATGGCAGACTCCATTTGGAAGGTGCCTTCAGAGTCCTTCACTACAAATGTATTCTTTGGTGGTTCTACAGCTCACTTCAAGGAGGGTGTCTGCGCTATGCTTAACTCATTTTTTTCTGAGGCTCCTGCTATGTAGTTGAACAATGCTAGCTTATCCTCTGCTGGCTTATTTCACGATTCCCCCTCACAGTGCTTCCTCTCTGAAGACCTACATTTTATTTGAGGTCTATTAAAACTGGCAAAGTATTTAAATTACTATCTTCCTTGAAAGAGGACACTGTCAACGGAACCAACAACTTAGATAATTTTTTACTTAAAGTCACTGCTGACATTTTACCCCCTCCTTTAACCTTCATTTGTAATTTATCATAGTACTCAAACATTTCTTTCAGCGTACACATATTCTTTAGTCATCCCCTTACATAAAGGCGGGGATAAAACTCTGCTAGAGAATTATTGCCCAATTTGTTTGCATCCCATAATTTCTAAATTTATGGAGAAAATGGTTCTATCTCAGATTACAGAATATCTGGCTAATTATCAGGTTCTCTCCAATTTTCAGTTACAGTAGGTTTCAGGTGCAATTTTTCTACCCAGACAGCACTGACTGACTTTTATGATTCTTTCTCTAAGGCTCTGTACAAAGGGTTTTGTTGGTTCTGTTTTCATTGATCTGTCGAAAGTTTTCAATGTGCTCAGTCACTCTTTGCTTCTAACTCATCTATCTTCCCATGGTTTTTCTTCAAATGCTACCACTTAGTTTTCATCCTATCTACATGGGAGAACTCGGTCTGTTTCCTGGAATGGATGTCTTTCCTCTCCTCTTTCAATTTCCACTGGGGTTCCACAGGTATCTATACTTGGTCCTATTTTATTCAGTCTTTTTGTAGACCCACTGCTGCCTGCTGTCATGGATCTGTGTTCCGACAGACTTTATGCTATTGATACGATACTTTTCTATGCTCACAAATCTTCTTCCCTTTCTTCAGCTCTCCAGGGAAACTTTGACAAAAGTGTGAAATGGTTCTCTGATAATCTACTACTCTTAAACAGTAAGAAGACTCAAGCAAAGCTGTTTGGGAGCCAGCATTCTTTGTCACCAGTAAACTCCTCTTTCTCAGTTTGTTTAAACAATCACCTACTCGATCTTGTGAATTAATTTAAATATCTTGGTCTTATTTTTGAGTCCTCTCTGACCTTTAAACGCACATTGACAAAACAATTTCAAAAGTCCATTAGTGTCTGGGATGCTTAAAACGTGCCAGACATTGCTTGTCAAGTTTGGATCATAAACACGTTATTGGGCAAGCCACTCTCTCCATCTTTGATTATGTAAGTAAGTAGTACTTTATAAAAAGCTCAATTCACAAAAGTACCAAACTGCTTGTACAACTAATTAAAAATCTATGTTAAAACAGCAATAAGGCTGGCCCAGTGGCACTGAGGGTTGAGGCGCTGGACTCCACACCCCGCACCATGCTGGTGACCTGGGTTCAGGGACAGACTCAGGGCTGCCGGGGGTCAGAGAGGGGAGGAGGACTGAGCATCCCAACGGATGCTCTCCTCCTCCAGGGGTGGGATCCTGGGGTGTCTCACACACCTGATGCACCAATGACAGTGGAAGCAAGGGCATCAGTGCACAGGTGGTTCCTCAAGAATTGGGGAGGGGAGGACATTGTGGGCATTTGACTGTGGTGTGCACTAGCACGCCGTATGTCTGGACATACATCCTGTGTGCTGATGCCCTCAGGGGAGGAAGGGAGGGGCTAAGGGGAGAAAACAGAAAAAAAAACTCTCATTCCAAGATGATGACCGATGCAAACCTCAGTTTGCCTACCTCCAGGACAGACCTCATTGTGCAGGCACTCCAAGGAGAGAAGGAATAAGGTAGTAGGGATAGTGGAGTAAGCCTGGCACTCTAAGGGCAGATTCTGTGGGAGGGACTTACAGGGATGATCAGAGGTCTGAAGGAGTGGAACAAGGGGGTAGTAAGGCTGGATAAAAATGAAAATAAAAATTAAAAACATGAATAAGAAAAAAAATACTCACCATAGTAATGTTGTTTCTTCTAATGGAGTCTTGCTGTATTCTGACTATATGCAGTCAGCCCCAGCACTTGAACTGCTCCACAGAGGAAAGGGTTAACCCTATGCAGCAGCATAGAACATTGAGCTCGAGCTCGATTTCAGACCTCTGTCTCTGGTACATCTCAGTGTAACTGTCAGATTCTTAGGAGCAATAGTAACTCACTAAAGTGATAGAAATTGTTTTAAAACTTTTAAGCCATAGGCAACAAAACTTGGGTCCAAAAGACTCAAGTCAAGAACCCAAGAAAAAATATATGTAGATAGTGAACAATCTATATAAAACCCCCAACCATTAAGAAAAAAAAACCTGGTAAGGCAGGGAACAAGGTACACCTCTAGGGTGCAACACTGTACCTGCCAACCCACATCCCAAAAGACTAGGTTCTGAGAGGGGAGGCAGGGAAGGAGGTCAGAATACAGCAAGACTCCATTAGTAAAAGCAACATTACTATGGTGAGTCATTTTTTCTTCAAACAACATGAAGTCTTGCTGTATTCTGACTATATGCAGACTATCAAGCAGTACCCCCCTGGAGGAGGGAATAACAGAACCTTACTTTGGAAACAAGCTCTGCAGTACTGCTGTGGCACACCTAGCATCACTCCTAGTCTGGGTATCCAGAGAGTAATGCTTGGTGAATGTATAAACTGTTTTCCAGGTGATTGCTTTGCAAATGTCCACCAATGGAATATCCCTAGCAGCTGTGAAGGAAGCAATTGTACCCCTGGTTGAGTGTGCCCTCAGGCCTGAGGGTGGCTCTTTCCCCAATTTTGAATAGCAGAATTGGATACAGGAGACAATCCACCTGGCAATAGATCTTTTTGTGGCAGGTCTACTTTTTCCTACTTCACCGTAGGTAAGAAACAGCTGCGTGCTATCATTCCTGTGGGCCTTAGTTTGCTCTATGTAATAGCTTAGAGCCCTCTTAACACCCAGACTCAGCAGTCTTCTCTCCCCTGAAGAAGAATGGTCAGTGAAAAAGACAAGCAGAGACACAGACTGGTTCAAATGAAAATCTGAAACCACTTTAGGTAGAAATGTTCTGTTTGTCCTGAGGACCACCTGATCTCTGTGAAAGGAGATACAGTCAGGTTCAACTGACAAGACCTGTAATTCACTGATTCTGCTGGCAGAAGTAATGGCTACCAGGAACACAATCTTCCAAGTCAAGTACTTAAGCTCAGCAGAGGATAAAAGGACCCCTTCTTCTTGGAATAACTTGTCCCTTCAGCTTACAAATTCACCCACCTTTGGTATGTTTTAAACACTGCTGCTTCAGGAACAGTTTCTATGTAATTCTTATTAGCCAATTTATGTGCATTTGTCTTTGTTATTTTGTTATTTTTATAACTTGGTGTGTTCTGTAAATGAGATTTGTTTCTCATAGAACTTACCCTGTATTTTATGCAAATTTCAGCCTCAGGCCAGAGTAAATGTCAGTGGCCAGTACAACTTCGATACCACTTTTCCACCAGTACAAAAACACAAAGTTAAGCAAGAACCCAGAACTACCATTCTGCAAGCAAACCTAATATCCTAGCTTCCTTTACAGAGCCACACACTGACTCATACTGCAGGCAACTCAACCATCAGAATCTCCTGGTACATAGCTGCCTTAAAACTCCTAACTGTTCCATCCTACCAGGTATCAAAGCATGTAGCAGAATCCACAGTTACAGCTGAAAATTCATATATGATGATACTGATGATCAAAGTCCTGAAGACAGTTTTCTCATTATCAGGGAGCTCTCACGCATTTTTAGGAATGTAGAATATTGTGTTCTTTGTAGGCAGTGCCCAGTTATTTATCACACAGCAAAGAAACTGGAAGATGCAGAGAACACTACTAGCAGTCAGAAATGGGGACAATGATAAACCCCTTGTTTCCCATTTTACCTCTAACAACTGTAATGTGAATGATATTTTTGTTTGTGTCATTCAGCAGGGTTTCTGAAACCCCCCCTAAGCCAAGATTATCATCCTCAGACAGACTTATTTTCTACTAATTCACCTTTCTCTCCACGCAATGTTTTATCACTGTACTTATTCCTTTCTTATCACCCCAATATACTGTATGTGCCAACATGCACAATATGCATGTACTACACATGTAGATATATACATGGTTCATGGGGCATACATATATAAACTTTCTGGGCAGACTGGATGAACTTTAGGTCTCTACCTTCATTTTCTATGTTTGTATGGACATGTATGCTGTATGTATGTATCTATATTTGTTTCCTGGTTTTCACTGGACTCCTTCCCCCTACACTTGGAGCTTACAACCTTCTAACTTTATGCATGGATTAGACCCTAACTGATGAATCACCAACCCTTCTTTTATTTGTAATTTTTACCAGGAAAGGCATAACGAGCTGAGACAGCTCCTTTCCCAGTGTTTCCTGGGTGGGTTGGGTGGATGAGTGGGTTATATGAACCTGCTGAATTATAGGCGGAATGTTGGCCATGACACTAGGGGCACCCGTTAGTTGATCCCTGGCTTTGGCTGGTACCAAAGTTTGGGTTAAAATCAGGAAATCAGCTTTTAAAATGACACTCCATAGACTTGCATGCAGCTTGCCCCAACTCTCTCCTATACTTACATCAAAAAATGTCTGAGCCAGGGGCCGAGCCAGAGATCAGGAAGTGGAAGGGATTGAATGGTGAGTCCCTTGTGGAAAATTATGATCCCTTCCCTTCCTTAGCAGGTTGAATTATCTGCAAACAGCAATGGAGGAACTCCCACTCAGGTACTGAAGCCTACTGTTTCCCCTATATGATGTCTGCAAACAGTGAGGAACTGCTTTTTAATATGCTTAATGCTGTTATATTTTTTCACTCTCTGTTTCGTCATGTAGCCATTAGATCAGGTTTAATGAACGTACAGACCTCTTGGCCTGGATGGTTCATGGACAATGGGCATTCTTATATTTCCAAATGGATAGGAGATACTCCCTAGGCTCCTGAATACTATGTCTATACCAAGTTACCTATGCACCACTCTGACAAAAAAATCCATCTTTGGAAGCTCTTAAGACAACAAATTATCTCACCATCTAGAT
Source organism: Neoceratodus forsteri (assembly GCA_016271365.2). Lineage (NCBI taxonomy): Eukaryota > Metazoa > Chordata > Ceratodontiformes > Ceratodontidae > Neoceratodus > Neoceratodus forsteri. The sequence continues at coordinate 1,344,599,847 of CM028129.1, read as the reverse complement.
CCAAATGATACTAGGAAATCCTGTCTTGGAGCTGTGGAACAGAACCAGGCTTTAAATTATGTCATCCTTCAAAAGTACATCTGGTCTGACCAGCCCGGTGGTGCTGAGGGCTGAGGCACTGGGCGCCACACCTCGCTCCTTGCCGGTGACCCACATTCAGAAATGAGCACGGGGTCAGCACGGAGAAGGACTGAGCGTCTGGAGGACAGCTCTCCTTCTCTGGGGAGGGGGAACTCTGGCAGTCGGTGCTTGTCTGGCCCCTATTAGTGGCTGGGGGCAGGTGCACTGACGCCACAACACGAGGGACGGAAGCGGCACAGATGCTTGATGGTGTGGCTAATGGGAATGTGCATGGTGCCGTTGTGGGCATCATTGTGGGTACCGCCCCCAAGGGGAGAGAAAAACAGTGAAAACAGCTCCCGGCGGATGAAGGAGGAGCTTGCAGGCCCGGCACACAGCCAGCCATAGCATGATACTGGATACAGTCTCAGTGAAGGAGGGCCCCCTTTACCGCCCCACCGGGGGGGTAAGCCCTGGAAGCAAACGCACCGGATGGTGGATGCCGGGGTGATGGATCTGGGGCTCCCTCTGAATGCGAGGACTGAAAGAGCAAGGAGTACAAAACAAAAAATAAATAAAGAAAAGTACATCTGGTCACTAGCCAGTTAATGGAACTGAGAGTCCCAAGAAAGATGATAGATGTTCTCCGGTTGCGCTGTCATGGAAGGTGGGTGTAAGACAGAACAACAGGAACAAGAGAGTAGGGGAAAGGCTATACCTGAGAGCTAACTGTATAAATCAAATAAAAAACAATGCAGCATTTTCTTTGAGAGTGTGAGTATATAAAAGGGTTTTGGTCTTATATTCCTATCCACAGGAAAATATCACGGTTGGAGTGACTTATAAAACTGTTGCTTTGGAGGACTTTCTGCCTGGTTTTAAGTGTTATAATAAAGCACACTGCCAGCTGTCTTTGCCTGTCTTAAATTCTTTCTGTGGCAGGCAAAATGCCAGTATGTGCTACAACAGTTACAATCTACTGACAACTGCCAGAACGACTGAAGCTACACTAAAGGATTAAGGAACAGCACAAGCTTTCACAAGCTATTTTTCTTTCATTTTAGAATTCTGTTTCTTGGATTTAAGGACCCAGGCCTCCTTGATCCAACTCTATTTTTTGTTTATTACTACACATTATGAGACAGAATAATTTTTTTTTTCAGTTGTTATTTACTTTTGACATTTACTGTTAATTAACAGTGGTACTTTTTTGTCAGCCCCACTTCCCTTGTTTTTTATCTTGTATCTTCTTTTTCAACTATAGTATGGGGTTCTTTAACCATGGTATTTAATATGTATTTTCTGTGTTTCTATGATCACTGAATTTTTTTCAATAAAACCACCACTACCCTTATTTGGTAAGTGCAATGGGATCCTTTACATCTACCTAGACAGCTTCCAGAGATCAGCAGAAAGGACTTCAGTTCAACTCTTATCCAAAGGATGACACCTCAGTCTTGCAGCACCCCTTTATACTGCACACCAGTGTCAGTTATGAGTGGTTTATGAGCTAGTTAGCCTCCCCATGGCATTATTTCCTTGTACGCTACACTTTTCTAGCATTTGTTTTACATATACACACATTCCTACTTTCTCCCCTACCACTTCACTAACTCCGCATGGGGCCCGAGTAGGCCAAACCAACCTAATCACTTGCTTCGCAAGGGTAACAAGGGATATGGACAGGAGCAGGCCCATAGATGCAGTCTCTCTGGACTTTAGCAAGGCCTCTCACAATGAGAAGTTTGAGAAGCTTCAGCACAAACTACACCAGTGTGGTGTACACAAGGCATAGACAAAGTACACTTCTAACTGGCCTGGAAGTGGGAAGCTGACTGGTAAGGTAGATGCTGGGTGGGCATTACCCCAAGTGGACAGAAGTACTCAGCATTTCCCAGGGGACCATTGCTGGGGCCACTGTGCTTCAACATATTTACCAAAGATCTGGAAGACGCTGAGGACACTAAGCTGCTGAGGCTAGTGGACTCCCTTGAGGATGGGGACACCCTCAAAGAGGACCTGAGCAAACAGCATGACTGGTCAGCCACCTGGGGTAGGATGTAAGCCAAAGTTATGTCCTAAGTGGCAGAGCAAATTCCAGTATATGGATAAGTGCACTCAGAATGAGTTCTGACCATATTCGGAAACACAACTATGTACAAAACATGCTTACTTCCAGATCCATCTGCATCCAAACACAAAATTAAAGATGCCTCAGGTTCATGAATGTTGACGTAAGGATGGTGCTCCATCCATATTTGGAATGCAGTAGTCGCAGTAATGTAATTCCCAAACAGCTGAGGCTGGTGGACTAAACGTGAAATAGACAGAGCCAGTAAACCAGAGACAGACGATCTAAGTACAGTAAATGCCATAACTGACAGAAAAAAGCACAACATAGAAACATAGAAGTTGACAGCAGATAAGGACAGCAAGGCCCATCCAGTCTGCCCATTTTTTCTACCTTATGAATGTGCCGTAGGCCTCTACTCTGTCACTGGCCTATCTATTCATACTCATCTGTATTGCTCCCTTATGCCTATCCCATGCCGGTTCGAAGCCCTGCACTGTATTCATATCCACCACTTCCTGAGGTAGGCAGTTCCATGCATCCACCACCCTTTCCGTGAAAAAGAACTTTCTCACATTACCCCTTAATCGGCCTCCCTCTAATCTCATGCTGTGTCCTCCTGCCCTGCTATTTTTCTTATAATGAAACATGTTAGACTCTTTCACCTTGCTAAAGCTCCTAAGATGTTTGAATGTTTCGATCATATCACCTCTCTCCCACCTTTGCTCTAGGGTATACATGTTGAGCTCTGTTAATCTGCCCTCATATGTTTTCTGATGCAGTCCCTGCACCACTTTGGTTGCCCTTATCTGGACTGCCTCTATTTTGTTAATGTCCTTGTGCAGGTGCGGCCTCCAGTACTGCATGCAGTACTCCAGATGGAGCCTAACCAGTGTCTTGTAAAGAGGAATTATTACCTCCCCTTTATGACTTGTGATACCCCTACTAAAACACCCCAACATCCCTCTAGCCTTACCTACAACTTTAGTGGTCTGCTTGGATGATTTCAGATCATCTGTGATGATGATGCCCAAGTCTCTTTTTTCCTCTGTGATTGCCAGCAACTCCCCTCCCAACCTATAGGTGGCTTCAGGGTTTCTCTTCCCTCTGTGCATGATCTTGCACTTCTTTGCATTAAACTCCAGTAGGCACTCTTCTGACCATTTTGCCAGTTTATCCAGATCTCTTCTCATTCTGCCCACCCCATCTGGATCATCTACTCTGTTGCAGATCTTGGTGTCATCTGCAAACAGACAAACCTTACCCTCCAGTCCATCTGCAATGTCACTGATGAAGATATTGAAGAGGACTGGCCCCGGGACTGATCCCTGAGGTACCCTACTTGTGACTTGCATCTCTTCTGACTGTATACCATTTACCACCACTCTCTGTTTTCTGCCCGCCAACCAGTTTACCACCCAGTTGACCAACTTCTGACTCGCTCTGAGCCTACCCAGCTTATTAATCAATCTTCTATGTGGAACAGTATTGAAAGCTTTGCTGAAGTCAAGGTAGACGACATCAACTGCTCCCCCTTGGTCCACCACTCAGGTTACCCAGTCAAAGAAATCTATGAGATTAGTTTGACAGGACCTTCCTTTTGTAAACCCATGCTGTCTTGGATCCTGTGCTCCTGTGGATTCCAGGTGTTGCACTATCCATTCCTTAAGGAGTGCCTCCATAATCTTGCTCACTACTGAGGTAAGACTGACTGGTTTGGAGTCCCCTGCCTCCTCCCTGCTACCACTCTTGTGGAGTGGGATCACATGAGCCCTTCTCCAGTTTTCTGGGACCTCTCATGTGCTCAGAAACTCACTAAACAGTTCTGATAATGGCTTTGCTAGTTCCACCCTTAGCTCCTTTAGTACCCTGGGATGTATGCCAGCAGGTCCTATTGCCTTGTCCACCCTGAACTTAGCGAGCTCTTGTAGGACCCTTTCTTTTGTGAAGGGACTAGTGCACCCCCCCTCCCGTGTCCATGATGCTGAGCTGTGGGCCCTGCTCTACCTTCTCCTCAGTAAATACTGAGCAGAAGTATCTATTTAGGATAGATGCTTTTCCTTGGTCCTCCTCCACACACTCCTCTCATCCCTTTTGATCTTTAGCATATAGTTTGGCAATGAGAACAGAGCTCAGCATGCAGGAAGAGGATGAGGCTCAACTTCCAAATACCAAAGCCAGGCTTAAGCCTGTACTAGAACTACAACAGGCAAATGTACTTGTTCCATTAATACAGCTCCACCATTTTACCCCTGCTGGATTCATGCTCCAAAGCTCCTGTAGTCCCACACCCTTCTCCCTGGGCTGGGGGGAGGGCTAAGGAATGCAATGCCAGTAAGACACGAATAAATGAGTACTTTAGCACTTGATACATTTCACAGTACTGACAATCTTTATACCTACAACGTGCCAATTTGGACTCAGAGCTCCACAGCAGAGAACTGAAATGGGCTCCTGTAAACAACCAATGACCAAAAGAACTGACAGTGCATGATAAACACTTATTGCCACTGCACCTCTTCCTGCATCCATTTTGGCCTCTTCTGGATGCCGAGGCCTCCTGTTATGTCCAGATTTTTGATGTAATTTGTAAATTAAAAAGTGGACACACTAGTCAGAGACTAAGTCCCATTTTGGATACAGCATTCCTTGCTTGTGTCACTTTTTGTGAATCCAGCCCCTGGAGTCTTAGGGCTCGATATTAGAAGCCGCCTGCGTTGGATGCAACTTGCAGCAAAGTAGGAGGCTGTGCCCAACACAGCTGTGGCATGGAAAAAAAGTGCTATTTTAGAAGGTTTGCTGCAACTTGCCACTTGCAGCAAACCACCTGAAATAGCCGCAAGATGTGGCCCTGTGCAGAGAAGTATGGCACAATGTGAGGCAGTGATGCAGGGTCAAAAGCTGAACACATCCTCAGATGTGTGGGCAGGTGGGTACATCGGGTGCCCCAAGGAGCAGCAAGCTCAGAACAGGGGCACAGACAGGGCAGCTGATGTGGGGCTGTGGCAGAGGGTGGTCTGTGCCCTTGGGTCACTGTCCCAGCACTGCCAGTGCACCCATGTGCTGACAGTGGTGAATGCATGCAGCGGCAAGCAGTGGCCAATCCCCCTCCCCAGCAATCCCCTTATAATGCCTCCCCAGGCACAGTCACCTGATGCAGTGTCCCAGTCCATTCCAGGCTCCCCTGCCCATGCCGTGCCCCATTACAGCTGCCAATAATGTATCCAGTGGTCTAGTGGCCCCCCAACCTCCCGACCCCGGCAGTGGTCACCCACGCCACTCCCCCACCATGTCCCTGATGGGCTTCTGCAGCTGGCAGTACCCTCCACACAACACCATGGCCAGCCGCAGAATGTGATCACACAGACGCATAACTGTACAGTACAGTTACATGGTCTGTGTGATGGCATTCTGTGGCTGGCCGTGGTTTGTGGAGGGTATTGCCAGCTGCAGAAGTCTGTCAGGGACAGGGGGAGTGAGGTGGGTGCCCAGTGTCAGGGTCAGGAAGGTGGGGGCCACTAAACCACCAGGTATGGGGCATCCACTTGTGTCCATGCACGGTGGGAGTGTGGAGGGGGGACAGGGACTTTGGTGTCAGCTACTATCAGGCAGGAGGATCAGGGGGGCTGGCAGACAGTGGGAGAGGGGCATGACACCACCAATGATTGGGGCACCAAACAGGGATTGAGGGACAGTGGCATCAGTGCTGTACTGGCTGGGCATGGGGTGCCCATTGGCTTGGATGGCACCCCATGCCGGTGCCATCATGCTGGGTGCCACATCCTGGTGGTGGGTTGATGGCTCCTAGCTATGCCCCCAACACCATGTTGTGCCACTGGTGTGACCCTACAAGGCCAAGTCCCACCTCGGCCCATTGCCTCAAGCCAGTTAGACCATCTCCTGGCTGGTGTAATTGGCAGCCACCCCTGTGGCCAGGGTGGGGCTTCCAAAATCCAAAAAAGAGATGGTGCTCCTCCTGCTGAAGTGGAGAAGAAACAGCACCCAGATTATAACAGACAAGGGACTAAACCATGACAAACAGTGCATAGCTGCTTTAAAAAAGACTGGAAGAATATGGGGATGCATCAAAAAAGGGGTGGGCCAACAGAGTAGGGGAAGTAAACCTGTGACTTTACAATGCCCTGGTCAGGCCCCACCTGGAAACCGTGTGCAGTTCTGGGCTCCCCAGTACACTAAAGGACAGTGAGACAGTTGAGAGCGTGCAACACATTGCCACCAAAATGATAAATGGTATGGAAGACAAAAGGAATGAGGAGCACCCAGAGGCCATTTTACTCTGGAGAAAAGGAGGCTGAGGAGGAACATGATCCAAGTCTTCTGCATAATCAAGCACAGCAACAAGATCAAACAGAGATGCTAAATATACCGTGCTCCATCAGGATGTGGAAAAAGACCTGAAGTTCCGAGGCGGTAATTTTTTTTTTTAATTTGTAGTTTATCCTTCTCCTCGGGGGAGACTCCCTGACTGACAGCTTCAGCTCTCCTACTGGAGGGACATACTCTCTGAACCTGCCCGCACCTGCCAACCCTGGAGTTTCCCCCCACAAATTGCCCCCCCCCACAGCGAGGCCAGAAAGGAGGCGGCATGCTGCACCTCTCCCTGGAGACCCAATTCAGAAACCGGGGTTGGCTCATGGGTGCAGCAGCCATCACTGAGTGCCAGCCACGACTCTCCTCCTTTTCCATTTTTCTCCCTCCCTCCTCCCCACTGATGCAAGCACATTGGAAATGTGCCTCCCAACTCATACTGCCCTCTGGCTGTCGCCAGGGAGCAGTTTGCGAGTGGAACAACATGCTACCCTCCCCCTGAGAGAGGAGAGCAGTCCTCTGGATGCTCAATCCTCTCTCCCCCTCTGCTGACCCCCAGCGGCCTGAGCTCATACCCAAACCCAGGTTGTTGGTGTGGCCTCCAGCGCCTCAACCCTCAGCACCACCGGGTTGGCCAGAGGTGGTAAATTTACGGGTAACATTACAAAACATTCCTTCTCCCAGAGGGTGGTGAGCCTATGTAACAATGTATCAGTGGAGACCAGGAACATGAAGACAGTACAGAACTTCAAATTAAGACTGGACACATTTCTGCTTACCAACAGGATCACACTGCACCCTGGGCAGCAGAGTGGGTAGTGAATCCCTATAAATTAGTACGTCTGCTGATACTTACTAATTCCTGCTGATGAAACATGATATGGCTACAGCCTCTACTGTTATTACAGACAGACCTGGTTTATCCGTGCCTCATTAGTCCGTATGTCTGACTTTCCGAATAAGACACAAAGCAAATGGATTTTTTTCTCATGTTAATTACCTCTTTAATACATAAAACTGAGAATCCAAATCCATTTGCATTTGTCTTTAACTAGTCTAATTAAGTCCTATTCACTGTGACCTCCTTAATCTGTTTTTTATTGAGCTCAGGTGGAGGTGCTAACAGCTTGTTAATCACAAGTACTCTTAATCCCCTCTGGTGTGTTACCTCGGCGGTACAACAGAAAACAAAGCCGCAGTAAATCCTTGCCTTAAAGTTTTAAACAGCCCCATTATGCTGATTGGTCCAGTTTTAATTTAAATCATTCAGATCCCCATCCTGCTTAAAAAGAAAAAGATTTAAAGATTTAAACATTCTGCTTTAAACAGCCCCATTCCACTGAGCCACAGATTCCAACGTTCAGCTCCCCGGCTAGCTGTCAAGCGACTCCTGGCCCTGGTTTTAAACAGCCCAAGTCTGTCCTGGGTCCTCTCCTGTTTCTGCTGGTTCTTGCTCCCAGTTCGGCTATAAAAAAAAAGATTTAATTTTAGCTTGATTCCCTGGTCGTGCTGTAAAAAAAAAAAAAAAAAAGATTTAGTTTTAGCTTGTCTCCTGTTCTGCTCCCAGTTTTAATTTAAATCCTTCAGCTCCCTGGCTAGCTGTCAAGCGACTCTTGATCCTGGTTTTAAACAGCCCAAGTCTGTCCTGTGTCCTCTCTTGTTTCTGCTCGTTCTTGCCCCTAGTTCTGCTAAAAAAAAAAAAAAAGATTTAATTTTAGCTTTTCTCCTGTTCTGCTCCCAGTTTTAATTTAAATCCTTCAGCTCCCCGGCTAGCTGTCAAGTGACTCCTGGTGCTGGTTTTAAACAGCCCCAAGTCTGTCCTGTGTCCTCTCCTGTTTCTGCTCATTCTTGCCCCTAGTTCTGCTATAAAAAAAAAAAGATTTAATTTTAGCTTGGTTCCCTGGTTGTGCTGTAAAAAAAAAAAAGATTTAGTTTTAGCTTGTCTTCTGTTCTGCTCCCGGTTTCAATTTAAATCCTTCAGTTCCCCGTTCTGCTTGAAACAAGTCTGTCTGTTGGCTGATTGAAACAAGTCTGTCTTGTGACTCCTCTTCCCGTTCCTGCTCCCAGTTCTACTGTAAAAGTAAGAAAGATTTAGTTTTATCTTGTCAGTTCCCCATTCTACTTTTTAAAAAAAAGATTTAAACAATCCCATTCTAATAAGCCACCGACTCCAACGGTCTGCTCTCTGGCTGTCAAGCTGGTCCCGGTCCTTAAAACGGCAGTTCTCCCTGAAAAAAACCCAAGATTTACAGTGCACCAATTGTTCTTATTAAGTCTGCCTGACCCCATGGTTCTGCTACCCGACTTGCTGTCAAGCTGTGAGCCCCTCGTTCTGCTCCCAATAAACACTGCTATTGTGATGAGATTTAAATTTCTTCTGTAATGTGATTATCATTATGCTTTAAACATAATGCTTAGTTTTGCTAAAATATTGGTGCTTTTTTTTCAAATGTACAGTACACATATGTTTTGCACTTTATTTAAAATTAAATTGTTTTACAGTAAGAAATCTTTGAAATCTTAAAAAAGCATTTATCTGGTCAATGTCTGGTTAATACATAGATTTTTATTACGTAGAAAATTGGGCTAACACAAATGCTTACGGATTAACCAAGTCTGACTATACTTGTATGCTTGTATATTTTTCATTTTAGATAATTTCTGAAGAACACCTACAGTCAAAACATTTGTTCTAACTTTATTTACTATTTTCAGTGCACATTTAATCCAACCATTTTGTTTTATTTATCAAAGACTCTTACTTTTTGTTTAGCCATTTTTCCCCCGTTTTTGTCCACCCTCACATCCTTGGCATGAGCATGCGTGTGTGGAGACACATGTGCGTCACACACTGCGGGACATCCCACCCTCCCAGTCACCCATTACCCACCTGCACCACCACTGGGCCCCCATCCATAGGCGGGGGGGACTGCGGGAGGGTATCCCCCCTCCCCGGGAGAGGAGAGCCACCATTACACAGCTCGATCCTGCTCCCACCCTCCCCCTCCATGCTGGCTCCCCAACACCCGAGTCAGTTCCCGAACCCAGGTCGCTGGCATGGAAGGAGATAAGGTGCACAGTGCTTCAACCCTCTGCGCCATTGGGCCAGCCCCTTGCCCTAAGTTCTTAAGGTGTGGGCATCCTGGGACCTGTTTGTGCAGCACCTCCCAGCCAGCCAAGGGGATTGGATTCACATTCTGCCACTGCCACAACCCCAGATGGTGGACCATGGAGTCATCACCTCCACAGAAGACTATGCTGTGTGTACATGCAAGGCTAGTTCTTAGCTGCGAGTGTTGCCTGTGGAGGAGGGAAGGAGCAATGGTCAGGAGTTAACCAGAAGAAGCTGGTGGCTGCCAGTATGATGGCAGCAGTGCTCTCCAGTCCTGCCCCTCCACCACATTCTTCACTCATAATTCTGAGTCATGGGGGGAGAGACACCTTTCTGCAGGGACCACCACAGGGACCACTGGAGTAAGATAATAGTTGGGAGGTCGCTGGTACTGTGAGGCCACCCAAGAGTGGGAGGCTGGAAGGGAAGACTGGGTTGGAGCATACAACTTTGAAAAATGTTTTATTTGAGCAAAAACATTTTAACAATTTTATAGTGTGGTCTTAAAATATGATGAAAAAATAAAACAGCAATAACATGCAGTCTCATCAATATCAAGCAATGTTGTTAAAGGGGACAGGAAATGTGTGTTAATTCTCAGCTGTTTGTAATGTTCCTATTTATAGGATAACATTTAACAGAAACAAATGTGTGGTGATACATCTGGGAGCAAATAATATAAGGAATAACTCCATAATAAACTCTGAATAATCAAAAAGCTGGACAGTGAAGAGACCTTGGGGTTACTATCACATCTTCCTTAATCAGGCACCTGGATCTTCTGGCCCCTAGGTTGCTACAGAGTTGATTTCCACAGCTATTATTTGCATAATCTCTTATCAACTGTTGCTGCACACCCCTGAATTGTGTTCTGGAAGTTAATGTGAGCAAAGTACTTTACTGTACAGAATGAACCTATGACACTGAATCTCGTATGTTCCTCCAGTATTATTTGTTGTTAGCACTTCAGTTTTGTCTGTTAAGTACTGAACCTTGTGTTGTTACTGTATATTTGGTTATACCTCATTCCTTACTGTTCATCTGTCGTACTCTCCCAGGCCATGCCTGAAAAGAGGCAACTGTTATTGTCTAGTGCGCCCACCAGGTAAATAAAAACTAACTAACTAAATAAAGACCTTCCCTGTGGGAACCACTGCAATAAAGCAATTAAAACAGCAAACAGAATCCTGGGCTGTATCAAGAAAGTGTTCACCAACAGAACTGAGCAATGTGACATCCTGCTTCATAGATCTTATATCAGGCTGCATCTGGATTATTGTTCCCAGCTGTGGAGCCCATATTTGTGAAGGGACATAGAGAACACTGAGAAGGTGCAGCATAGGGTGACCAAACTGGTGGCATGTCTAAGTGATGAGCAGTATGAGACTGGATTAAACAACTTGGGGCTGTATACCCTGGAAAAGAAACAAGGCGGGATCTTTTACAAATGTACAAGATTATATGGGATAAAAATCTAATAATAGAAATGGGTATTGAACTACATTAAAAAGGATCATAGCCTAGGATCACATGATATGCAGATAAGACTTTAAAACGGTACAAAAAACAGAAGATGGCCTTATAGACAGAGATATGGGAGATGGTGGAACATACACTATTGCCAAGAGATAGCGCAGGCAAATTCATTTACACTGTTTCAACAAAACTAGATAGCTACCTATTTGAAGGGGCTGGGGTACACCGGACCCGCTAGTGTGGGGGTCAGACTAGATGGGCTCCCAGCCTCCTTCTGACTGACTACCAAATGTAAGACCAAGTGAAATTCATACCTCCACATGATCCATATATGTAACTGCACCTGAGTAAACACTTATGTTAAAACTGTTTTCAGTTGTTTTCTTATGGACAACATTCTGCTCAGTTCTCTTCACGAAACCAGTTATTTGGAGTTTTTACTGTGTCGTGGTCTGTGTACAGAAGACTTAAAGTAAAATTGTAAGATTACATTGTTGGCTTCACAGCCTGGTACCCTGGGGCAGTGATAGCCCCTCAGTGCCAACAGTAGAAATTTTAATATGCTCTGTAAGGTTTGGGAAGGGATCGTAACTGTGGCTAAGCTGCCAGCCAGCAGATTCCTTCCCACTTCCTAGTCTACCTGCTCCACCCCCGCATTCCTCCGTTTCATGACATTTAGCCAGGAAATGCGGGGGACATACCCCATAAGTATATGGGACTAATTTTTCTGAATAATTTTACACACTTTAGACTGCCTACTAGGAAAATTGAAAGCCACCGCTCGACTAATAGGAACCTTATTAGTTAAGCAGCGGCTTTCATTTTTCTTAACAGGCAGTCTAAAGTTTGTAAAATCGTTCAGAAAATTATCCTCACATACTTGTATGGGGTGCATCCCCATGCTCTGCCTGGCTAAACGTCATGATACGGAGAAGCATGGAGGCGGAGCGGGCAGACTAGGAAGTGGGAAGGGATCGGCTGGCTGGCAGCTCAGTCAGAGTTATGATCCCTTCCCAAACCTTACAGAGCATATTAAAATGTTTCCTGTTGGTACAGAGGGGCTATCGCTGCCACTGGGTAGCGGGCTGTGAAGTCCAAAGTCTTAGTAATGGGAACTTACACCTTTACTTTAACATGAGCTGTTGACCTATCAGAACCATGCTCAGAGTTATGTACACAAACTGTGACACGGTTAAAACTCCAGATACCTGGCCGGCCCCGTGGTGCTGGATGTTGAGGCGCTGGTCGCTACACCTCACACCATGCCAGTGACCTGAGATTGGGAATGAGCCCAGGTCACTAGGAGTTGGCAGGGGCGAGAGAGGGTTGAGCATCTGGAGGACTACTCTCCTCTCTCGGAGGGGGGGATTTGCTGTCCTGCTTCTTGATTACCCTCTGGCGATGGCTGGGGGGCAGTACAGGTCGAGAGGCACATACTGAGGCCCTTGCATTGGTAGGGAAGGCAGGGCGGGTAGAAAATGGTAGAAAAAGAGCCTGGCAGACTCTGTGATGGCCCGCCATATCCTAAGGGCCTCCCCCAGTTTCTGGATTGTGTCTCGGGGGGGGGGAGCTGGCACCCTCCTCCCTGGCCCCTCAATAGGAGGTAAGCTGCAGGGGAATTTCTGGAGGTAGGCAGGAGTGGGAGAGTGTGGAACCAAAGAGTGAGTCCCTCAGCCCGGTCTGGTGGTGCTGAGGGTTGAGGTGCTGGATGTCACACCTCTTGCCACACCGGCGACCCAGGTTCAGGAACAAGCCCAAGCCGCCGAGGGTCAGCAGGGAGAGAGAGAGGACTGAGCATCCGATGGACTGCTCTCCTCTCTTGGGGGTGGGATCCAGGGTAGCCTGGTGCAACAGTGGCCCCTGGTGGAGACTGGTGGCACTGCAATGCACTCAGGCATGTACAAGCAGGGACGATGTCGGGCAGCCGCTTCCAGATGTGGGTGGGAGCACCTACATCACGGGCTGATGGCATTGCACACCTTACATCGGGGGGTACCAGAACAAGAAAAAACCTGGCGCCAAGGATCAGGCAATGGCACCAGTCCCCCATGCCCAGCGTTAGGCTCTCCTCAACTGGCCTTCAATTTCTGTAGCCACTCCCCATCTGATGCCAGAGTCTGACTTGATGAGAGGCGCCCAAGTAGGAGAAGGGCAACCCACCCCGGATAGGGTTAGCCAGGGGTGCTGGCATCAGAGGGGAGGGGAGGAAGAGAGGAGGCACAGTTCGGGGACCTCAGATGGGCAGGAAAAAGGACTGGATGCCTGACAGAGGACCTCGGGGCCGTGACCAGAGGGAAAAAGAGTTGACAAAAAAAAAAAGAGTGAGCCCCTCCAGAAGGAGGGCCATAGCCACCTACCAGGTCTCCAGGCGGAAAAACAAATAATGGGGGGGGGGGGGGACCTCCAGATAACTGGTTCTACGAAGAGAACACTAACAGAATGTTGCCCATAAAAAAAAAAAAATGCAAAATACAGTTTTTCACAACACTTTTTAATCAGGTGCAGTTCAATATGGAACAGGTAGGGAATATCAAAACCACATCTGAAAACAGAAACCATTTTAAACAGTTGCCAATTAGGTATCATCGCAATCATTTATAAAATGGGTAGGGAAAATACTGCATCCTGGTTGGCTAGTGCCTGTGCACTGAGAGACAGAGAACAATGTGTGGATAAAAAAAACATGCCGAAAATCAGGACACAGCACACAAAGAATATGAATGCATTTTTTTTCATTCCTGTCTGCCATTACAAACATGGCTACCACCTTTACTCATTTAAAAATAACCTAGGCCCTAAAAATAAAACTATCGCAAAATAAAAAGAACAAACTAGTGTTATTTTCCTTTATATTCCACTCCTTACACACATGCACAAATTAAAGTTTAGATGATTATATGGGTAATAAAAAAGTTGTTTTCCACCATCAGCACAAAATAGTGGCGAGTTCACAAAGGGCCAATGGCTTAATGAACTTGCATTCTCCTATGCAAATGAAGTATTACACACAGCTTAGTGTTTTGGAACTACTTTTTGTTATTTAATTGTCTCTTTATGTGCCTCCTTGTTCTGGCTGCCTCCCTCACACTGATTCCCTTCTGCCCCATCACCCCTGCTTCTGGACTTACCTGACTAGATTCCCCCATGACTTGCCCCCCTGTGGGGGGGGGGTAGCAGGGAGTTCTCCTCAACCTGTCATACATGGATCCAGTCTCACACAGTGCCGGGGTCACCAGTGTGGAGCCTGTGGATAGCCTGTGCTCATCATGCCAGCAGGATGATTTTCCTGTGTTCTATCTCCCCCGAGGAGCATGCGTGCATGCAGTAACAGGTGATGCCATGCACGCTTACACACACAGTGTACCCGACATCCACTACTCCTCTACCCTCACACTGTGGCTTTCCAGTGCCCTGCTCCCAGCCACCACTAGGTGCCAGGCATATGACAAATGCCACACCACCCCCTCCCTGGAGGACAGCAGCCCTTAGGATGCCCGATCCACCCTCCCCCGACAGACCCTCTGATGCCCCGAGTTAACTCCCGAACCTGGATCGTCAGCACCACAAGAGGTAGTGCTACTACTGCACTGGAGGGGCATCCCTAAGCTCCTTTTCTGATCATGGAGTCACCCCACCTTCCACCTACCCTTATCTACCTACCAGTGACACCTTTGCTGTTTGCCCTGCTTCTGATATAACTGAATCCCTGCCTTTACTAAGGCATGTTGTGTGTGTGTGCATTTGTGTGGGGAGAGGTAAACATTCAGCCTGTAGAATTCTGCAGAAGTTTAAATTACTGCATTCCAACCTAAACAAACATTTCATCTGTTGAATGTGTAGACAGACAGATGTTTGACAGCTTGAGAGGGATTACATTTTACTAGTTACAGTACTTATAACAAAAAAAATACCTGGTTTTAATTTAAAATTTTGGCTTTTTGTTAATTTTCTCAGTTTATTCTTTTTATAAGCACAATAAGACCGTGGTGTGCTGGCACAATGTGCTTCAAGGGGCCGAAGGCACTCCATCTGGGATGTCATGCCTCGCTGTGCCCCTTGGCGTGCATTGTGCCAGTCTTATTGTTTACACATCTGCAACTTCAAAGGTCTGTCACTGCAAAGTGAGGCTGGACACAAGAGTCACTGTGTTCCGACGCAATCTCGCTTTGTGTCGTCACAAACCTCTTAACTGTACAGCCCAGGCTGAGATTTGAACTGGTGATAGTCTACGATTTTAAAACACAGAATCACAGTACTCTACGTAGGTTGCCCAGATTTTGTGATGGTAAAAATCACTTATTTACCAGACTGTCCTAAGTTTCCATTTCCATCATTTGATGATGTGTCTCACATTGACCCTTTCCCAACACTTGACATGAGAGTCCAGACTCCTCAGCAAAAACATAAACAAACAGAAATTACTTTCACAAACTTCTAAAACCAAAAAGGAAAAGCAGTATTTATATGAGACATCTCGCACCCCTCCTTTTAATTTTGTCTGAACACGAACCCAAGTATAGATGGACCCATAGGGTACTGGGGAGGGAACTGCAGACTGGAAATTATGGAACATGTGCACCGACTGAAGAAAACGATGTTGAAATAGTAAATCATGGAGAATATCATGTGCAAACAACATACCAAGTCACTAGATCAGCATTTCGTTGGCAGTGCCGCGCCGTGTGTTATAAGCATAAACAGAAGTGACAGTATACCGACTGTATTGTGTTGAAACTCTATACGAACTATTCGGTTAAACCAATACAAGTCAAAATCATACGTGTAACACTAAAGGTCGCAGACTTGTATCCCAGCCTGGAGTTACACCCCCCGGCCTCCCATGAACATGAAACTAGTCTCCACCAGTATTTTATTTCCCTTACCGTGTGTACTTTCTCAGACTCTCCATGTACTTGTTGCCCCACTGAGGGGATACACACTGCGATCATAGCGGAGAAGCGAACGAGGAACCGGGTGGGGGTACACAAGCCCGCGGATGTGCGTTGAGCAAGAAGCTGGGCTGTCCGGAGCACCGGTCCCGTAACAGACGAAGCGAGACGCTGCCTGTGTCCGAGTGGACAGCCGATCTGGTAACCAAAAAAGGACACACTGCACATAGGAATCCACCGATACCTCAGCAGGTCGACGATAGGGCTGGATCCCGGGCTGCGCTGTTTCTGTGTCTCAATTTAGTTATCACTTCCCTCTGAGGTCTCAGAGCAGCTCCGGTTACTGTGGCTGGCCTGGCAGCAGCTGATCCATTCATGAAATCAGTCTCTCCCTCCCCCACACTACTGTCAAACGAGCTGCCGATGCACCTCCTAACTGACTGCCGCTGTAAGCAGCAAAACTGGTAGTAATAAAACTCTCTCAAGTCAACAAGCAACTTTCACTGCCCCACCTACACAGTCAACACAGCTCAGGGTTGCCGTCTCATGGGAACATTCAGTGCACGCTTTCTAACCACACACACACACACACACACACACACACACATACTCGTACCAGAGATACACGCCACTTGGGAAATGACCGAACGCCAGAATCAGGCAAGGCGGTGAGAAATCCTGAACCTGCATAAAGTTAGTGAGGTTTCCGGCAGTTCCGCATTCGGGGTAGGGTTAGCACAGTCTAGGGCCAGAATACCGACTCTGTGTGCCCTTATGCCCACCATAGGGGAGAATAACCCCTCTCTCCCGTGCTAGACTGTCCGGTGGGGAAGGGGGGTGCACATGCACACCCTAGGTCTGCAGTGTATTTATTTTATTTAGAATTTGATAACCGGGAAAGGCACGCTGAGCCGAATCTCCTCTCTAGGTGTGACCCGGGGATGGGGTAGAGCGATTAGGTATACCAGGTTGGTACGAAGATCAGATGAGCAATTAATGTCAAATATAAGTGCAGTATACAACTGGCAACAATACAGAGCATCAGATATGCAGGGAATACAAACTGAGAGGCATACAGTAAATATCTGAGGGTACAAAACCGAGTTGATAAGACTGCAGTGAGAAAGAGGACATAGGAAAGGTTGGGGGGCAGGGTTGGGGTGTACCAGGAACAGGGAGGAGAGAGAGAGCCTGAGTAGGTGTTTTGTCAGATGGGGAGAAAAGTGAAGAGAATAGGGGTGGCAGGTTAGGGTTGGATGAGGTAATATTCACACATGAGGGGGACAGGGCAGGGGTGAGAGGCTCCATTTGTAGGAGCTTATGGACAGAAGGGTGGGGAAGCTGTGGTGAGAAATCAATCAATCAAAATCTTTATTTATTCAGGCGAACATCATTGAGCAATGCTCATTTACAAGATGGACCTGATAGGTCAAGATCAAAATAAAGTACAGTATAATACATAAACAAATACAGAGAAGAGGCAAAGATTTTTATATAAATAAATAGGTACAGTAATAAAGAACGTATATACAAGCAAGGTAGCTAATGGTTTTGTACAACTAAACAATAAATCAGACAGGTTTGACACAAATAACTGTGAGGTATTGGGATTGTGAAAGTGGTTAGGTGTGTTATAATTGGATAGAAACTTAAGGAAGTAGATATGGGGGAATAAAGAAGGGGAATGGCAATGGGTTGCAGGGTATAATGTAGCTAAGTTTAAAAGTAAGGGTAAGAAGGGACTAGGCTTAGTGGAAGCAGTTGCATATCTCAGGAAAGAGATTTGTGAAGAGTTTTTTGAAGGATGCTATAGGGATGAAGGTGTTCAGCTTTAGGGTCTTCTGTAGAGAATTCCAGGTAGATGCTAAAAAATAGCTGATTGCAGACCTCCCATGCCGGGTACAGACATTAGGTAGCTTCAAGGTGATAAGGTTATTGCTTCTTAGGGCATATGATCTCGGTGTAGCCAGAGTAAAGCAACCAGAAATATAGGGTGGAAGTTTGTTTGACAGAGCTTTGTAAATCCATAATGCAGCATTTTTTTTCCTCCTGAGATGTAAGGATGTCCAGCCAACAGCATTGTAGAGGGAAGCAGTGATGAGTGTTGAAAGGAAGATCTGTGATGAATCTACATAGAAACATAGAAACATAGAAACATAGAAGTTGACGGCAGACAAGGACCGCAAGGCCCATCCAGTCTGCCCATTTCTTTTTCTACCTTATAAATGTACCATCGGCCTTTGCTCTGTCAGTGACCTATCTATTCATAGTCATTTGTATTGCTCCCTTATGCCTATCCCATGCCTGTTTGAAGCCCTGCACTGTATTCATAGCCACCACTTCTTGTGGTAAGCCATTCCATGCATCTACCACCCTTTCTGTGAAAAAGAATTTCCTCACATTCCCCTTAATCGGCCTCCCTCTAATCTCATGCTGTGTCCTCTTGTCCTGCTATTTTCTTATATTTAAACATGTTAGACTCTTTCACCTTGTTTATGCCCTTAAGGTGTTTAAATGTCTCGATCATATCACCTCTCTCCCTCCTTTGCTCAAGGGTATACATATTGAGCTCCGTTAATCTGTCCTTATATGTCTTCTGATGCAGTCCCTGCACCATTTGGTGCCCTTCTCTGGACTGCCTCAATTTGGTTAATGTCCTTGTGAAGGTGTGGCCTCCAATACTGCGCAGTACTCCAGATGGGGCCTAACCAATGTCTTGTACAGAGGGATTATTACCTCCCTCTTACGACTTGTGATACCCCTACTAATACACCCTAACACCCCCTAGCCTTACCTACTGCTTTAGAGGTCTGCTTGGATGATTTTAGGTCATCAGTGATGATGATGCCCAAGTCTCTTTCTTCCTTTGTGACTGCTAGCAACTCCCTCCCAGCCTATAAGTGGCTTCAGGGTTTCTCTTCCTATGTGCATGATTTTGCACTTCTTTGCATTAAATCCCAGTTGCCACTCTTCTGACCATTCTGCTAGTTTATCCAGATCTCTTCTCATTCTGCCCACCCCATCTGGATCATCTACTCTGTTGCAGATCTTGGTGTCATCTGCAAACAGACAAGCCTTACCCTCTAGTCCATCTGCGAGGTCACTAATGAAGATGTTGAATAGGACTGGCCCCAGGACTGATCCCTGAGTACCCACTTGTGACTTGCATCTCTTCTGACTGTATACCATTTACCACCACTCTCTGTTTTCTGCCAGTCAACCAGTTTGCCACCCAGTTGACCAACTTCTGACCCACGAGCCTACCTAGCTTATTTATCAATCTTCTATGTGGAACAGTGTCAAAAGCTTTGCTGAAGTCAAGGTAGGCGACATCAACTGCTCCCCTTGGTCCACCACTCTGGTTACCCAGTCAAAGAAATCTATGAGATTAGTTTGACAGGACCTTCCTTTGTAATCCCATGCTGTCTTGGATCCTGTGCCCTATGGATTCCAGGTGTTGCACTATCCTTTCCTTAGGAGTGCCTCCATAATCTTGTCCACTACTGAGGTAAGACTGACGGTCTGTAGTTCCCCGCCTCCTCCCTGCTACCACTCTTGTGGAGTGGGATCACATGAGCCTTTCTCCAGTCTTCTGGGACCTCTCCTGTGCTCAGAGACTCACTAAACAATTCTGCTAATGGCTCTGCCAGTTCCTCCTTAGCTCCTTAAGTACCCTGGGATGTATGCCATCAGGTCCCATTGCCTTATCCACCCTGAGCTTAGCAAGCTCTTGTAGGACCCTTTCTTTTGTGAAGGGAGTAGTGCTCACCTCCCTCCCCTGTGTCCATGATGCTGAGCTGTGGGCCCTGCCCTACCTTCTCTTCAGTAAATACTGAGCAAAGTATCTATTTAGGATAGATGCCTTTACAGGGTCCTCCTCCTCCACATGCTCCTTTTCTCCATTAAGCTTAGCAATACCCCTCTGGACTTTCTCCTTTCACTAATGTATCTATAGAAAGTCTTGTCACCTTCTTTACTGTTCGTGCTAGTGTTTCCTCAGTTTGGGACTTTGCCTGCCTTTGCCTTACCTGCTTCCCTTAGGGCAGTTTGGTATGCCTCCTATCTTCATCCCGCTGTGTTCCCTTATATTTTCTGAAGGCCAGCCTTTTGGCTCTGACCTTTTCTGCTACTATATTTGAGAACCAAAGTGGTTTCCTTCTTCTTTTGCACTTCCTTTTCTGTCTAACACAATGGGATGTTGCTTCAAGTATTGTATCCTTAATGCTTGCCCACTTTGCCTGTACCTCCTCACCTGTGTTTCTTTTGCCAGGGCTAGCTTAACTCTGTTGGCCATCTTATCAAAGTCAGCTCCTCTGAAGTCCCATATTTTGCCTTGGAATGGGATGATTTAGATGTAGTAGCCAAATTGAACCATACCATGTGATGGTCACTGGCCCCAGGTGACCTTCTACCTGGAGATCTGTGATCCCTTCTTTGTTAGTCAGTACTAGATCTAGGATAGCCCTGTCTCTTGTGGGTTGCTGTACCAGTTGTTTGAGGCCCTCCCTGCAGGGAATCCACTATGAGTCTAGTTCTGGCAGATGTTCCTGCTGGTATTGACCAATCTGTATCTGGCATGTTGAAGTCTCCATTATCAGAACCTCCCTTTAGCTGTCATGTTTTGTATATCTTCTAACAGTAATGTGTCTATGTCCTCCCTCTGGTCTGGGGCCTGTAGACAACCCCAGTTCTTATGGCTGTCCCATTACCTGTTTCAGGGTGACCCACAGTTCTTCTGGCTCCTTATGTGTATTCTGAATTTCTGTAGCTTTGATATTTTCATTTACATACAGGGCCACCCCCCCCTTTTTGCACCTCGGTCTCTTCTGAACAATACATATCCAGGTACTGAAGTCTCCCAGTGTGGTTACTGGTAAACCACGTCTCACTAATTGCTACTATGTCCAGTTTAGCCTCTGACATTATTGCCTGCAGGTCTGGGATCTTATTTCCCAGGCTGTGAGCATTTGTGTACATGATTTTCCATTGGCCAGATTTTGGTGTGTTAGTTGTTGGGTGAAGTTTGGCATTACCCCTGTGCATCGTATGGGGAGACAAACCTTTTTTCTTACCTGGTGATGCAAATGAATGGCAAACACGCTGAATTCCTGTTTGACCACTAGCTGAGGGGGGGGGTGTTCTTCCATTCGACGATGGGTGCTGCACCCTCTCCCCATTTGCTAGTTTAAATATTCTGCAAAGACGTCAAACTTCTGCCCCAATGCACTGACTCCTCTTTAGTCAGATGCAGTCCATCAAATTTAAAGAACTTCGCTCCCAGAACTGTTGCCAGTTCCCTACAAATCTGTGTCCTTTTCCTGGCACCAGTCCTTGAGCCACGTGTTTAGCTCCTATCTCCCTTCTCTGACCTTCCGTCCATCTGCTCCCTTCTCCCAGACTGGCAGGATCTCAGAGAAGGAGATGCCGACGAAATAGATGATAGTTTGTCACCCAGCCTAGTCAGGTGTTCCTTGGTCTCCACAACTGACCGGCTGGCGAGATCATTAGTCCCTATGTGTACTAGGACATCAATGTTTTCTCCTGCTTTGTGAACAATTTTAGCAATGCGGTCAGTGTCTCTCCATGCTGATGTACCTGGGAGACATCTGACCATCACCCCTGGCTGGAGATGGGTATCAACTCCCCGAATCATGGAGTCTCCTATGATCAGAAGTTTTTTGGATTTCCTTTCTGCTTGTTTAGTTTTGGTTCCTGATTTGGGTGAGTATTGTTGTGCTAGCTCCTGTGCCGCAGTGTCCTGCTCTGCAGTGTCTTCTGCCTCTTTATTTGATTTCAGAGATAGAGGCAGATACCTGTTTGTAGTGTTTATATGGTTTGAGGTAATGTGTTGGAGAGCAGAGAGTGATGGGGCACCTGATTTGCTCCTCCTAACCACCTGCCAACCTCCTGGACCAACTACCCTCTGCGGTCGAGGTTTTCTCTGTTGGATGCTGGGGAAATGGCGGTGGTTCTTATAATGTATTTCCTCTTCAATATGAAATTTGAGGCGTGCAATCTCTGCCCATGCTGCCCGGAGCTGAGACCTAAGATCTCCAAAGGCCCAGCATGTAGGACAGTGTCCTAAATCCTGTAAGACTGTCCTTCTGAAAATTGTTCCACAGTACCTGCAGTTAATGAAATCCATTCCAAATAAGTTGCTGGGTTTGTAACCTAGTCAGAGTAATTAGAAGGAAAAAAAATGCAAGTAATGGTTTAATTGTCTTTGTTTAACTTGTTATAACAAGTTAAATTACTAGTGCCCTGTAAATGAGATCACCTTGTGGAGCCCCACTGATCCGCCCTTCCTGTTCTGCCACAGGAAATGTTACAACTGTGGTACCCTATAAAGGAGTGTAGTGTGGGTGGTTGGGGATGGGGTGGGTGGCTGGGCCTTCCCTGCCAAAAGAAGAACCACGGACGAAAGAACAAGGAGGTAAGAGCAGAAACAATCAGTCAACAACAAATGCAGTAACCCTGAAGCTTATCCTAATGTTAGATAAAACTGTAAAACCTGTAAAGCACCACCTTAATAATTTCAGAGAAGATATACCCTGTAAGAAACACTTTGCTCCAGAGAAAATAAAGCAGTAACAGAAGATATACCTTGCAAAAGACAATTTGAATCAGAAGATTACAGCAGTAATCTGTTAGCACACACCTGTAGGCACACCTTGTAATAATGCAGAAGAAGGTATACCAGCAACAACAATTTGAATCAGAGAAAAAATAAAGCAATGAAATGTTAGCAACAAACAGTAGCAATCCTGTGAGTAAAAATAAAAACACCACCACACAGTAAATCTGCTTAGCCAAACTAAGTCTTAATCCTTCTCCCTTGCTCTGGTAAGTTTTTCTACTCTGCCTTTCAAGCAGTCTTAGAAGGAAAGAGCTCAGGTGAAGCTAGGTGCCTAGGCCAGCAAACCAAGTCTTCTACCTCCAAGATATCAACTAACCTGACTTTTAACCCTTCTTTCTGTTGTAAATTACTGACAGTTTGCCAGCTCCACCCCACATACACACCTAATCCTTTGGAAGAGCTGTGGGAGGAAAAGCAATTAGCTCCTTCAATGTGAGAAGGAGACTGAAACACCTCTGAGACAACAAACCTTTCAACAAACAAGAATAAAATAAAACACAGTGTCAAACAGTAATTTTGCTTAGCCCAATGATAAAAAAGTCACAAAAATGTAAGCTCCACCTGTAATACAGTAATTTCATAGAAGATATACCCTGTAAGAAACACTTTGCTCCAGAGAAAAATAAAGCAGTAACAGAAGATATACCTTGCAAAAGACAATTTGAATCAGAAGATTACAGCAGTAATCTGTTAGCACACACCTGTAGGCACACCTTGTAATAATGCAGAAGAAGGTATACCAGCAACAACAATTTGAATCAGAGAAAAATAAAAGCAATGAAAATGTGCAACAAACAGTAGCAATCCCTGTGAGTAAAAATAAAAACACCACCACACAGTAAATCTGCTTAGCCAAACTAAGTCTTAATCCTTCTCCCTTGCTCTGGTAAGTTTTCTACTCTGCCTTTCAAGCAGTCTTAGAAGGAAAGAGCTCAGGTGAAGCTAGGTGCCTTGGCCAGCAAACCAAGTCTTCTACCTCAAGATATCAACTAACCTGACTTTTAACCCTTCTTTCTGTTGTAAATTACTGACAGTTTGCCAGCTCCACCCACCATACACACCTAATCCTTTGGAAGAGCTGTGGGAGGAAAAGCAATTAGCTCCTTCAATGTGAGAAGGAGACTGAAACACCTCTGAGACAACAAACCTTTCAACAAACAAGAATAAAATAAAACCAGTGTCAAACAGTAATTTTGCTTAGCCCAATGATAAAAGTCACAAAATATAAGCTCCACCTGTAATACAGTAATTTCAGAGAAGATATACCCTGTAAGAAACACTTTGCTCCAGAGAAAATAAAGCAGTAACAGAAGATATACCTTGCAAAAGACAATTTGAATCAGAAGATTACAGCAGTAATCTGTTAGCACACACCTGTAGGCACACCTTGTAATAATGCAGAAGAAGGTATACCAGCAACAACAATTTGAATCAGAGAAAAATAAAGCAATGAAATGTTAGCAACAAACAGTAGCAATCCCTGTGAGTAAAAAATAAAAACACCACCACACAGTAAATCTGCTTAGCCAAACTAAGTCTTAATCCTTCTCCCTTGCTCTGGTAAGTTTTTCTACTCTGCCTTTCAAGCAGTCTTAGAAGGAAAGAGCTCAGGTGAAGCTAGGTGCCTTGGCCAGCAAACCAAGTCTTCTACTTAGAGCTCTATGGTACAAGGTATCCAATTTACTTAAATAGGACATAGTGCAATGGCCATATAGGAAATCTGCATAATCGATGAGAGATAGAAATGAAGCCTGAATTAGTCTCTGTTTAGACTCTTTGGTTAGGTAATGTTTGATTCTGAAGAATAGGCCGAGCCTCTGTCTGAGTTTTTTCAGGAGCTCATCAACATGATGAGTGTAATCAAGTTTGTTATCAATCCATACCCCTAAATATTTGAATTTAACCACATAATCAAGATTTTCTCCAAGGATGGTGGATAGTTGGGGAAGAGTGTTTGTTGAGAGAGAGGAAGAGTATATATTGGTGGAAAAGAACATAGCCTTTGTCTTCTTGGCATTTAAAAGTAATTTCTTTTCAAGTAGTTGATGTTGCAACAGGGAGAATTCTGATTGTAATAACTCACAGGCCTTTGATGGCGAGGGATTACTGACATACAAGACAGTATCATCAGCAAAAAGATGAACATTGGCAACAGTGAGGTTGGAATCAATGTTATTGATATATATAGCAAAAGAATAGGGCCCAGGATGGATCCTTGTGGTACTCCCCTTAGAAGTGGTTTTGGGGAGGATAGGACACCTTCATTTTTCACTTGCTGTATTCTATCCGTGAGGTAGCATCTGAACCATCCAAGAGAAGTTGGATCCAGGCCTAAGGAATGCAGTGAGGAAATCAGCAGCTCATGATCCACTGTATCAAAGGCTTTACTTAGGTCAAGAAATACAGCACAGATGTTGCTTTTTTTGTCTAACTCAGTTTGCCAATCATTTGTTACTTTTGCTAATGCAGAAATGGTACTGTGTCTGGTCCTAAACCCAGATTGAGCAGAGTTAAGGAGAGTATTTGCATCGAGGTAGTCTCTTAGTTGGATACTTACCAGTTTTTCTAACATTTTAGACAGTACCAGTAGGATGGATATAGGTCTGTAGTTGTTGAGATCCGTGGGGTCCCCTGATTTGAGGAGGGGAAACACTTGTGCTGTTTTCCACAATGTAGGAACAGAGCCAGTGGATAAGGACAGATTAAAAAGATGGGTATGGGGAACTGCAATGGCATGAAGAGCAATTTTAAAAGTAGGGTCCAGGGTCTGCACCAGCACTTTTCTTGGTGTCTAGATATAGCAATAGGTCTTCCACTTGTTTTAATAAAATGGGCTTGAAGGAAAATGAAGAGGCAGTCTTCTGACCATCACCGACTGGAATTTAAGTTGTGACCGTAGTAGATTTGCTGGGGAGGAGTCAAAAGCTAGGCCAGCTGTACTGAAATGATCATTGAATGCATCTAAAATTTCACACTTGTCAGTGATAACAGCATTATTATGGTGTACTTGGGATGGCAAGGAAGTACAGGAGTCCTGCCCTAGGATCCCCTTGATGGTGCCCCAGAATCTGGCAGGGTTAAGGTAGGAGGCACCAAGCACGGCTGTATAGAAGGCAGCCTTGGCCTCTCTCACTTTTTTGGTGCAGCTGTTTCTGGCTTTTCTGAACTGAAGCCAGTCCAACGGATCCTTGGTCTTTCTAGCCCTTTTCCAGAGTTTATCTCTGGCAAGCAGTCAGATTTAAGATCAGCAGAAAACCAGCAGCAGGATTTTTTTTATTCTAACGCTAGTGAAAGGTGCATGAATATTGAGGGCGCCTATGATAATGTCATTTAGCACCTTGAGTGCTATTTCCACAGAAGCTGTATGGTAGAATTCTTGCCAGCATACAGAATGATATAGATCGTGGAGATATCCTTCGATGTTAAGATTTTTTTTATTTCTTCTTGTGAGGAATTTTGCAGGGTTGGATGGCTTGACTGATGATCTTATCCCTGCAATAAGGCAGTGATCACTTATATCACTGAATAACACTCCAGCATGTGAAAACAGGTGCGGTTTGTTTACCAACAAAATGTCAAGTAGGGTGCTGTTACTTTTGTTTTTTGAGTTAATTCTTGTCGGTTCATTTATTAATTGAGTGAATCCACATGTGTCACAAAAAGATACTAGGGGAGCAGATGCATTGGAGAGCCAGTTTAAGTTCAGGTCACCTAAAATAATGGTATCCTCGGGGCCCGATTTAATTATGTTTCCCAATTGGTTAAGGAGTTGAAGGCCGGCAGAGGGGGGCCTATAACAACCAACCAGTTGAAAAGCTGTCATATTGGGGAGAGCTATTTTAAGGGATAAACATTCAAATTCTTTGGGTACTGATGTTACACTAAGACAAGATGCAGAAATATTTGATTTAACATAGATAGCCACTCCACTGCCCCTTGTCAGGCGGTCTGATCTGAATAGCTGGTAGTTGGGTAGATTTATTTCCCTGTCATGTGTAGCAGGTTTGAGCCATGTCTCAGAAATTACCAGAAAGTCTGGCAAAGTGTGGGCGACCCAGGACTGGATTAAAGAGATCTTTTTAGGAGGCTGCATGCGTTGATGTGAAGCTTAAGCCTTTAATGGAGGCTAAATCTGATGGGCGGTAAATCCTTCTGGGGGTCCTGGATTGATTTCAACATTGCCAATGCAGATCAGCAAGAAAAATAATAGTTTAATAAGGGCTTCAAGAGATAGCGTAAGGGACCAAAAAGAGGGTTTTCTCTTCTTGCTTGAGGTCCAATCTTTAGAGGCAGTCCAGGATGGGTTAAGGCTTAGTAACTTTTCATAGAGTACCAGCTTGATGGACAGGTACAAGGGGGCACTATATAGCCAAGGTATGGGCATGGGGTGTAAGAGATACATGAATGGTTGTGAACCTTTTTGAGGGCTACCCCATGGATTACAATGGAGCAACTGTAGTGAATAGTTGAGGAAATGATAGGCATCCACTGGAAGTGAGAGAGGGAGATCACTCTGGCAAGCCGCATTATTCAAAAGGGCATGGACTGGAAAGGTATCATCCTCAAGATATATTATAGGTGAGAGAGAAAGAAGCAGTAGGAGAAGCATCAACATATTCATGGTAACTAAGGGTTAATAATAATGCATGCAATAGGGGATTGTGTCCAAATTATTGGCTAGAATTTGGCTATGGGCGGAGATAAGAATTAAGGCGGGAAGGTGTGTATAAAAAGAAACACCCGAGAGGGGGGAGGGGGGTGGGCAAAAATTTTACGGCTTTCCCGTACCTTGCTGGCTGTCTCTCCCGGCCTCCTGGTTCTCCCTTCGGCCTCGCGGTCGCCGCCCGCCCGCTGGCGGCTCGGAGCCCCTGCGCTTGCTGGGTGCTCGAGGGCAGGGTCGGCTAGAAGTGGAGGAGACAGAGGAGAGGACAGTCAATGCAAATGGAACTGAGGAATCAGGAGGGAGGGTGTCAAGAACAGGGAGAAGGAGGAGAAAGCCTGAGTACGGTTTTTGGGGGGGGGGAGCAAAGAGGATAGGGGAGCAGGTTCCACAGGGGAGGGGAGCTGGTAGAAGACAGCTTGGTCAGAGCCCACATCTGGGCCAGAATGCACCCATCTTGTGCCTGGAATGCCCACCCTGTTGCTGGAATGAACACTATCTGCTAAAATTTCAACCCTGGTGCTGCAATGTCCATACTGGGGCACAATGCCCACCCTAGAACTGGAATGCCCACCCTGGTGACCCTAATGCCAATTCTGAAGCGCACACTCAGTTACACAAGGTGGGTATTTTTGGCATCAGAATGCCCATCTTGTGTGCCAGACTGCACACCCTGACACCAAAAAGCCCACACTGTGAGCCAGAATGGTCACCTTTTGTAGTATATGAGTCACAACCCCCTATAAAGGGATCATTGGTACCACTGGGGGTAAATGCTCATGGTGATTTTTTGAAAGCTTAATATCCCTAGATAACAAATTTATGTGACAGCATTGTGGCATGAGTAGCTTTATGTGTGTTATCACACCAAATGCATACCCACCCCTGGAGAGGTTCACAGAGCACCGTAAGTTTGCATTTAGGCATGTACCAACTAAAAATCATATTTAAAACAACATTTAATCACAGAAACACATTTGTGATTACTTCTCCGTGCTAGACATGGCACATACTATAAAACTGGACTATAAAACTAACCTTTATAATAGTGTAGCTGAGGTGCCATGTGCCAGTGGGCTACTACCCCTGCCTGTTGGCCCTATAACAGGTTAAGGGGCCTGGGTCCTGTTACGGTGGTGTTCGGGGGTTCTATCCCATGGATAATAAAAACAGCACAATGCCTTCACCCAGAGAAAAGTAGAAGTGGGTCAGGTGACTGTCTGGCACAGCCCCCTGGGATGCTGCACCTCCCCACCTCCCCAACCAACCACCCCACACTCTGAATACCCAACTGGGCACTAACACCATAAACCATGAACAGTAATGATCTGACAGACTCAGAGAATTTCTGCACACATAATTTCAAATGATGAATCACAACTTTGTTGGGGGTAAGGACTCGGTAAGGAATACCGGCACAAAGGATGGCTGTGACTAAAAAGATGGTTAGAAAGAACAAGTGACAATAATTATATGGACCTGTAGGGCAAGCCCCTCCCCCCCACCAGAGGCCCACTCCCACTGGTACAAGTGTCTACCCTGATAGTCCCTACGGGTACCCACAACGTGCATGCCTCTTCATTGCTGCGAGCTGACTGGCTGTAGGGGCCCTGATGAAATAGAACAATTATTTGAGGAAGCAATTAAATCCTTTTTACACACCCTAGTCTGATTTCCGGGAGCCAGGTCCAGGGTACTCATGGTTTTGCAGAACTCAACTATGCTTGGGTTGATTGTACCTGATGTCCAGGAACACAGAGCTCCATACTGCAATAGGTGGGTGGAATCTTGTTTGAGGATCTTGCAGCTTGCCCCTTGATGGGAGGTCTGTTCGCTTGCTACTTTCAGCTGCTTCCGGCCCATTGCAGAGCTCTGTGGCAGAACTGCACCAGCCCCAGAAGGCCCAGACCCTGGAGTGGCTCCATAGCCCAGCTTCCCACAATGGATCACAGGTGCCCTAGCACCCCAGCAAGTGCTGGTGACCTCCTGAGACAATGAGTCCCACTTGGAAGGGATTAGTTGATTCCTTCCCTGGCTCTGGGTGAGAACTCCCAAATGGTGATGTTGGGGGGTCCTCCTGCTGTCCCTGCACTGAGTTTGAAAACCGCAGACGTCACAGGCAATAGCTCAAGCAAAGTTCAATGCCAGTTAGCAGTGGGTGCTAGCCCTAGATCAATGAAGCACAGGTGTAATCAACAGGGGGATCTAAACACAACAGATCCCTGCACACCAGTCCTCACTTTCCAATTAGAGAATGTCCACAACCTTTTCTTCAGTTGCAGCTGGGGCACAGCTCTCAGCCACTTCAACCAGTTCACTCAGAAAATGTATAGCACCTGGCTAGCACCCTGATGTCCAGAGATGCTTTGCCACTTCAGAATCACAATCACAGTCCCACACAGGTAAAACAAACTCTCAGCAGCAACTGTGGCACTCAAATACAACAGCTAAGTCCTCTCAGCTCAATTCAGTCCACCAGTGCAGGATCAAGCCATCAGTTCAGTCTCTCACTTTCATTCCCCTGCTGATCCTTTCTTGAACACAGCAATCTCCTCTAAAGGCCTGGGAAAGGCGTCTTCAGTCCAGATCCACTCTCACAGGAGACCTTTCACTGCTACAGAGCCTGGGAGCAGACTGAAGAACAACCAGAAAGTCCATGGGTTTCACCCGAGGATCCAAGGTTCTGATTAGCTGATTGAGCCTATCAGTTGTCCAAAACCATAGAGATCAGTATTTCCAAGTGGCTTATTGGGGCATGATTTAGGCACCTGAATTAGTCCCCTCCTTTTCACAGGAGTCCCTCTTTCACAGTTTTAGACCCCTAATTATATGATTGATTGCAGTTTGGGGGTCATAGTGTCAACAGTATGGCTGCTCCCATTCAGTTCTATGCAGTCTCTTGCAGTTTCCCATTTTCCAAGGACGAGCGCAGCCAAGCAAAATATTTATTTTAAAGGTCAACAGTATTGTAACCCCAACCACCCCCTGTAAAATGAGCCCACTCTCAATTCTAGGCTCCCTGTGCCCCTACTGTCACTGCAGCCAAAACATATGCCACCTAGGTGGCAGGCAACTCCTCATTAATATTCATGAGGGCTCCTGAATTATTCACGAGCCCTTGCTTTGTGCCCAAACTTAAACTGTATTTTACAAAGATCTGAGGCTCTTCTTTTGCCTCATTAAGGTTTCCGGTCTCCACTAAACTCAAAAGGGGCACCAGGACCATGGAAGAGATTTTGCACTGCAACGGCAGTCGGCTCAACAAAGTGCATCCCACGCATGTGCGGTTGCTGCAAGCTCTAAGGAGCATTTCCCATAGCAACACTCGCACACAGCACTCCAGGCTCCAAAATGGCTGAAATCAAGCATGGGCCACTCGGGGGCCCAGGGGCACCAGAGGACTTGCTGGGCAATGGGAAAACCCCACAAAAACGGGAGGAAAATGGGGAAAAACGGGGAGAATGGGGGCAATAAAGGTAAGCCCCCAGTGGGGGGTTACAATAGAAACAATATCGTTTTGGTGACTGGAATGAGGTCATTAAGTACATTAATAATGTTATTATTTTAGAACACTATTACAAACTTGGATTTTATAAACAACTTAAAACATGGGTAAAAGTTTTAAATGGGTCCATTTACACTCAAATAGTATTTTTGGCATTTTATTGTTTCTTATCAGGCCACATGGCCCTGGCTGGGGGATAATAATAGAGACCTAAAATGAACATGTAAATCATTTTTAGAAAACAAATTGCAAAATGATGAGCATAACAGATACTTGTTTCCCAAGAGTTCGCACATTTTCACATGAATCACACGTATATTTAGTAATCATAGTCATCATCATAAGGGTCACCTTCTGCATTTACTTGTGATTCATAGTCCTCATCGCATGCCTGATTGGCACAGTCCCTCAGTCTGCACATGCCCATGCACTTCAAGCCATTCACTAAGCAAATGCAAGAGGGCATCTTGCAGGAGAGGATACATGTGCATGAAAGGAGATCCAATACAGCCTCTGGTGCTGGGGCACCATCCATCCAGTCTATGAGGAGATACCTTTGACCTTCATGCCATTCCAGTTTCCATCCCTTTCCCATTGGATCATGAGTTCTAGGGTCATTTCAAAGACTCCTTTTACAGATCGCAGCTTGGCAATTTGTTCTGATGGAGTGGTTTTGGAGATGGTTTTTGCATGGTGGCAACTGGTGAGATTCAAGTTGCCGCTAGCCTAGTGTAAAAAATAAATAAATAAATATATATATATATATATATATATATATATATATATATATATATATATATACTCTGTTTGACAATTCTCACTGAGCTGCTCCCCCCTCCTTCCTTTCCCTACTAATTCCTCCTCCCCTATCTCCCTCCCTTCTACTCCCACCAGCTCTCCCCCGACCATAAGTTTTGCACCTTTTGTTATCTTTTGCTTCGTTGGAGATTGTATTCTATTGTAACAAAATTGTAATTGAACTGTAACTTTTTTGTTTGTAAGTAATGTGTCCCTTGTACTACTGTTCTGATGTCCTCTTTGTGACGAGGTGTCTTTGTAAATGAGCCTCTGGCTCAAAGGTTTCTAAACTGATGTTTAACTAAATAAATAAATAAATCAAGTTCTCCTTTTCTCGAACAAAACAGATTGTATCTCAGCTCATCAATTTCAGTTCCAGGTTTCGTTGCATATAAGCAGCAAACAGATTTTTCCACCTTGACATGAAGTTGTGAAGTTAGGTTCTAGTCGTACATTACATGGCCATTTGTCTAAATTAATTTTGAACACATTGCAGTCTGGACTTATCCCTTCCATAAAGGTGGGGTTGTAGGTTAATACTTATACATCATGTCCATTACATTTTGGTTAGGATTGGCTCCTGTAGTGCAGGAAGCACAGTAATAGTGTCTTCCACTCCTCACGCAACTGTGCTAAGGGTAAGATAACTGGTCCAAGGATAAGAAACCATAACACCATAATAAACAAGCTGGCCTGGTGGCGCCAAGGGTTGAGGTGCTGAATGCCACACCTTGCGCCATGCTGGCAACCTGGATTCAGGAGTGAGCTCAGGATGCTGGGGGGGAGTGGGGGGGCAGGACTCAGATTGAGCAGCCGGCTGGCAGCTCTCCTTTCCCAGGGAGGGTGTAAGGGTCTGGTGCAGATTTGGTGGCTCCTGGTGGTGACCAGGCTCAGTGGCTCACTAGGCTTGGGTAAGGGAGGGTTGGAGCCGTGGCAAGACTTCTTGCAGGTGGGTATGGGAGCGTGCCCATGCTATGCTGGAAGTCATTGCATGCCGGGCTCCTGGGGAGAAAGGGGAGGTATAAGTAGAAAATCCCACTTCTCGTTGGTAGGCGAAGGCGGATCTAGGGGCAGCAAGCACCACATCCAATTCTGGGTTCCAGGACGTCCTCCAGGTTCTCCTCTCGCCTAGTTCCACCCACCAGATGCTCTAGATAGAGCGTCAGTAAGGTGGCAGCAGTCCTTGCTTTCAGGGGACTTAGATTCTGGGGGATTTTGGGGGGGATATGGCAATAATAGAGAATGCCCCACCTGGGTTGATGTCCGGACTTCAGGAGGACGGGATAAGCTTGCCGCCGAATGACTCAGCTGGAGAGAGAGAGTCTAATGGGTGCGGGTGCAGTAACAAATAGTTAAAAAAAAACATCATAATTAACTGTAAGTTGTAACATCAACACAACTAATATCAAACCGTTAATGGGGGACTGACACTCCAATGTCCCTGGTCATTCTATATTAGCTATTAGCATATGTCTAGGATCTTTTCTATCTGAGAATCATTTACTTTCATGGGAATAGATAGCCCCAGGCACCCACTTGCTAGTTCAGTGGAGGAACCATCTCACCAAGAAGTCCTTCTCTCCCTCCCTCACCTCCT
Source organism: Neoceratodus forsteri (assembly GCA_016271365.2). NCBI lineage: Eukaryota > Metazoa > Chordata > Ceratodontiformes > Ceratodontidae > Neoceratodus > Neoceratodus forsteri. The sequence continues at coordinate 1,344,566,713 of CM028129.1, read as the reverse complement.
ATTCAGTCCACATTCATGCTCCTTAAATCTCTGAATTGGGGTCTTCCAACTGGTCCCAAATGGCCCAGAGCTCCTGATGCTTTTCATTGATAAGATGGAGAGTGGCCATTATTTCTTCCATTCTTCTGATATTTTCCACCCTTACTCTCCAAGAATCTAAGAAGGCAGGGGCTGCCTTTAGCCATTTTGTCGTTATTTCTTTTAGAGCTGCCAAAGTCAATATGTGAAGGAGGGCGAGTCTGTACTTATCTCTGAAGACAGGGTTCTTCATCCCCAGGAACATGATTTTAAAATCAAGCTGAATCTGGTCTCCCCACAGTCTCCTGAGGCATTCATGAATTTCCAACCAAAAAGGTAGAATCTGTGGGCTATATTCTTATATTACAAATAGCATACAACAGTCATAACCAGCTGGCCAAGTGTCACAATCCTCCCCACCTAGGCTGAATTTAGGGGCTCTGTCCCCTGCATGGGATGAGCTTCCCAAATCAGTTCACTCCTCATACTGACACAACAGGCCACTGGCGTTCTGATTGGTCGCTCCAGCCCTATGTAAGATCATCATATCATATCCCTACAAGGCAAGACTCCATCTTAATAGTCTACCATTGTTTTTTCCCATTTGCGTCAGCCAAACTGGGGGTTGTGGTCAGTTTGTACCTCAAAATGCTGCTCATATAAGTATGGCTCTAACTTCTTTAGGGCCCACACTATGGCCAGATATTCTTTTTCCACAGTAGTAAGCTTGCTCCCTGGGAAGTAACTTTTTACTCAGGTACACTATGGGGTGATCTTTCCCTTGGTTGGATGTCTTTTTTTTTTTGTAATTTCTATTTATCTCTCCCATGTCCCTTACCAGAGCCACCCCATCAGGAGTTGCCAATGAAGCCCGTCCCTGCCAGCATCTTACCTGTCAGCCCAGATTCCTTCATCCTTCCGCGAATTGCCCCCCGGGCAGAGTCAGGGCAGGGTGAAACACCCTGAATCTTACAGTTTCGTCAGGCTGCCAGGACTGCAGACAGATGCTGGCACATCAGGACCAGGCTCGGTGCTCCATCTTCCTGGCTCTGGCAGGGATATTTCCTGTTTTTCAGTGAGGATGTTGCTAGCCCTTGATGTCAAGGGACGTGCGCCAACATCTGCAATGTTCTCCCCCCTCAATGATGCAACCCCTAGAGGTGATTGGTCTACAAGCCTCTGCCCATGACCTATCAAGCCCCCAAGGTGCCGACGTGCTTTCGTGCCCCCAGCCTCCGTCAGGGGTCACCACTCGCTGGGTTGGATCCCCCACCCTCCCCCTGGAGTAGGCAAGCTGTCGTTGGATGCTCAGCCTTTCTCCCCCGCCGACCCCCAGTGACCCAAGTCTGCTCCTGAACCCGGGTCACCAGCGTGGTGCAAGGTGTGACATCCAGCGCCTCAACCCTCAGTGCCACAGGGCCGGTGATTTGGTTGGATGTCTGACTCAGTACTGCCCCAATACCCATGTCTGAGGCATCAGTCTGGACTATAAAAGGTCTGTTATAGTCAGGACTTGTCAACACAGGAGTACTGCACAGTGCCTCCTTCAGTCTGGTAAAGACTTTTTCACAGGCTGGTTCCCAGGTAATTTTCTCAGGCACTCTTTTTCTTTACCAGGTCAGATAGGGAAGCAGTCAGGGCACTGTAATTGGGTACAAATTTCCTAAAGTACCCTGCTGTCCCTAGGAAACTCCTGACCTGCTTCTGCATTTCTGGTCTGGGCCATGCCTTGATCACCTCTATTTTTACTTGGTTAGGACGGAGCTGTCCTCGGCCTACAACATGCCCAAGGTATGCCACTTCAGCCATGGCCACCTGGCACTTCTCAGCTTTGACAGTGAGCCCGGCCCTCTGGATCCTGCCCATCACCTCCCTAAGGTGGGACAGGTGTTCCTCCCAGCTGGCACTAAAGATGGCAGTGTCAGCCAGGTATGCCACAACATACTCCTCAGCATCATTTAACACCTGGTTCACCAACCTTTGGAAAGTTGCCGGGGCGTTCTTCATTCCGAAAGGCATTACTTTAAATTCAAGTAAGCCTATCGGAGTGATGAAGGCTGACCTTTCCCTAGCTCTGTCAGTTAACTCTACCTGCCAATACCCCTTTGTCAGGTCAGTAGTCATAATGTATGTTGTCCCTCCCAACTTGTCCAGGAGTTTATCCGTCTGGGGCATCGGGTGGGTGTCTGACTTCATGACTGCATTCAGTCCACGATAGTCCACACAGAAATGAGTAGAGCCATCTGGCTTGGGCACAAGGACTACGGGTGAGGCCCAGGGGCTGTGGGATCTCTGGATTACTCCTAAATTCAGCATTTCCTCCACCTCCCTCCTAATGTCCTGTTGGACAGCCTCTGACATCCAATATGCTGTCCGCCGTATGGGTGTCTGTGTCCCTGTCTGTACATCGTGCATTACTAAGGGGGTTAGTCCAGGCTTGATGCTAAACAGTGAGGCAAAGTCTGCTAAAATCTCCCTTACTTCTGGATCTTGTCCGGGGCCAGCTGGGGAGACAATTTAACTGCCTCCACAGAGGACTCTTACTTGCTTTCTTCCAGCAAGTCCAGAAGGGGGTCTCCTTCGCTGTCCCCTCCCCAGGACTACATACTGCAAACACCATGTCAGCCCTATTAGCATATGGCTTCATCATGTTAACATGGTACATTCTTTCTGTCTGTCTTCTGTCAGGTAATTTTACGACATAGTTCACGTCATTTTCCTTCCTGACTACTTTGTACGGTCCTGCCCTCTCAGCCTGCAGCTTGCCTTTCTGGACTGGAATAAGGACCATTACTTCCTGACTCACCATCTACGAGTGAGCTCTGGCTCTACGGTCCTACCACAGTTTTTGTTTCTGTTGGGCAGCTGCCAGGTTGCTCCGGGCTATCCCCATAAGCTCCTTCAGCCTTTCCCTAAACCTAAGGACATAATCCACTATGGGAGTTTCCTGGGTGGTGTGCTTGCCTATCCAGTCCTCCCAGATCAAGTCTAGGGGTCCATGTACCCAGCATCCATATAAGATTTTGAAGGGGGAAAATCCTGTTGACTCTTTGGGCACCTCCCTGTATGCAAACAACAGGTGGGGAAGGTATTTCTCCCAGTCCCTCCCATGCTGTTCAGCAAATGCTTGGAGCATTGACTTCAGGGTACCGTTAAAACTTTCCACAACCCATTGGCTTGCAGATGATAAGGTGTTGTGTGCCTCTGCACCACCCCACACTTCTTCCACAAACATTTCATCAGGTCCGACATGAAGGAACCCCCCTCGATTGGTGATAACCTCCTGCAGAAACCTAACGCGGGAATAAATACCCAAGTAAGGCATCTGCCACTTTGTCTGTCCTCAGTGAGGATAGGGTGACTGCCTCTGGATACTGGGTGGCATAATCCACCACAGTCAGGATAAACCTCTTCCCAGAGGAGCTGGGGGTATTTAAAGGCCCCACAATATCCATTCCCACCCTCTGGAATGGCTCCTCCACTATGGGCAATGGAATTAGGGTGGCTTGGGTTTTCTTACCTGCCTTCCCTATTTCTTGGCACCAGTGACAAGACCTGCAATACTCCTTCACCTGCTGGGTAAAGTTGGGCCAATAGAAATTCTGGGCCAACCGCTGCATAGTGCGCGTGATTCCCAGATGACCAGACAAGGGAATATTGTGCGCAATCTTGAGCAACTGCTCACGATACCGCTGCGGAATGACAAGCTGCCTGCCTGTCATCCCTCCCTCCCTCTGTCTTCACAGCCTGAGTGTACATCAGTCCATTTTCCCAATATACCTTATGTTTACCGTCACCTCCCTGTGCTCTGTCAGAGTCTGCCCAAGCCCTCAGTTTTTCTAGACTAGGGTCACTTTTCTGAGCAGATGCAAACTCTTTACACATTCCCAAGGCATGGGACAGGTCCCCTTCAGTCTCTAAACTATGGTCCCTAGCACATGCATCAGGGCACTCAGGATCACTGTCATCCCTAACCCTCTGACCATGGGTCACCCCTCCTTCTTTGGAGTAACCATCCGTAGCTGTGTGGTTAACTGCTACTGGGGACATTTCTACCCTCTTTTCATTAGTCTCCATATCAGGACACACAGTCTGGGGAACCAGCATCCCAGTGGTTTCCACAATGGCTTCTGTGGGGTCCAGGGAACTACAATTTCCCCTTCCTGCTTGGCTACAGGTAACTGCACACACCATCCCCAATTTGATATTGTTGCCATTGTTGTCAACTGCTAACATTTTGGCTACAGCCACTTGTTGCACAGTTCCCCCTGTTTCACCCCAGTTGAGGAGAATACTAGTGAGTGGCAATGTGGCCTCCTCACCAGTGAACCCTTGCACAGTTACAAATTCATTGGGTATAAGCTAACCAGGCTCTACCAGATCCCCTTATACCAACTTTAGGGATGCCCCTGTGTCTCTTAACCATTGTGTCTGTACATCATTCACTCTGACTGAGTGCATGTTCACAGGCATGCTTCCAGGGACACACTAACAACCCACTTCTTTCTTAGCCCCATGTTGCGTATTGCTCATCCTTTTGGGACACTGTCTGGCAATATGCCCAGTTCCTTTACAAACCCAACATTCGTTTCTTTTTTCAGAACACTCTTTTCTTTGAAACTTGGTGCTAACTGGTTTCAGTGGAGACAGTGAGAGTTTTAGCTGCCCTGAAGGCACGCTTTTCCCTGACTGCGCTGTCATGCCTGCCCCATTCATTCACAGAGCAGGTCTGTCCTTGGCATAGCGGTGCAAGAGTTCAGCAGCCTCTTGCACTGTTTTGGGATCTTGGTCCTCCAGCCAGGTTTTCAGCTCAGCTGGACATGCCCCAAAAAACTGTTCTAACAAAATAGCATTTTCAATTTTATCTACAGAGTTTGCTTCAATTCCTTCCCACCAACGTTTCAAACACTGACGTTGTTTCATAGATAGCTCCTTGTAGCTCATGTCAGAGCTTCTCCTGAGCTTATGGAATTTAGCTTTGTATGCTTCTGCAGTTAAATCAAACTTTTTTAAAAGTGCAGCTTTAACTTTGCCATAATCATTACTGTCCCCATTGTCCATTTGAACCAATGCATCCCGAGCTTTCCCGGTAAGTAGCAGGGATAGTTGGAAGCTCCAGGACCCACTACGAATTTTTGCCTGAATACAAAGGAATTTAAAAAGGCATCCATATCTTCCCCCTCTGTAAATTCAGCTATCAATTTGGGATTCAATTTGAAACACAGTCCTGTAGTTCCAGTTAAACCCAAGCCACTTACCTGTTCTGGTGCTGGTGGTCGGGGCCGTAGCTTCTCCAGTTCATGTTGCCTCTGGCACTCACGATCCTCATGGTCAGCTTCTCACTCCCTCTTCTCCTCTGTGGCTCATTGGCACTCACATTGTTCACGGTCAGCTTCTTGCTGTTCTCGCTCCCTCTTCTCCTCTGTGGCTCATTTTTCTCTCGCTCAGCATCTCTCTGGAATTCCAGCTCCATTCTGCACAACTCAGTGTGCAGCCTGATTACTTCTGGCTCCAGAATGCTGGTGACCTTCCCCTGCTGCTGTGACCCTTTGCTTGCACTGGCCCTGCTGCCCTCCTCACTGGATCTGGACACTGCACTGGCCGCTAGCCCTTCCCTGCCCAAGGTTTGGTCCTTTACAGTCACAGTCTGTGACTCGATGCTCTGGGCATCTGCTGCCATCAGGGCATTCATGAGGTTCTGCTTGGTGTCTTTCACCTTGTGCAGGACTCCTCTCTCTTTGCACAACTGCTTCAAGTAGTCTGCAGTGTGCCCGCTGTAGTTGAAAGCCATCTTCTTCCCTAATTACGGCTACTCTAACTTGTACTTTAGAAAAAAAAATAAAACAGGTAGGAATTTGACTGTAAGCAACATGATATAGTTCTGTTTCCTTTTTAAAAATAAATCACTGCCTTATTTTGCAAGTGAGCTGTACAGTATTAAGCTGACACACTGAACAGTTAAAGCTTGTGTTACCAAGTTTATCCGCACTGCTGCCAACCAAATCTGTCACAAATGCACTCAGCAAGTTAGGCCCTCTGCTCCCACAGTGCCAACCTCCGAGCGTAGTAATGTGAACAGGTAACAGACAGGGTAACCCTCCTGTCTGCTTGTGGGTCTGAATCACCTTTAGTCTTAAGTTCTGGGGGGATTCAAACTGTGAACCTTATGCTAGTGTACCCAATGTACAGGTGCAGATTTGTACCCTCTTTGGGAATTGCGGTACAATCTTATGCCAGTAGGCACCCAGCTAGGCTTCCAAAATGAACCCTTAAAACTCTATAAAAGACCTTAGGTATGTTCTTATTTTTTCCCAGTTTAGTAACACCATCAAGCTTCTGAACAGTTTTTGTCAGTCTTAACTCTCAATACGTGACATGCAAAAGAGAACTGGCAGATACAGGCAGTCTTTCAAAATAAAGGGTACTTTACTTAAAGATGATAAAAACATGAAAACTGTAAACACAGAACAATATATCAAAGAGCATACAATCACTTAAAAAGGAAATGAGGAAAAGTACAAAAACTCGTACCACAATACAGTTAGACTTTTTCTATCTAATGTATTACCTATATACTGCTTATAGTTAGATCTTGTTTCTTAAGAGCCCAAAAAGATATGTGTCTTTTTTCCCAGTTACAAGGATACATTTCAACTCCATCTCCCCACCCCTTGGTGAGTCATCTAGCTCCTCCTTTTTAGAATAAAAAAAAAAGACAAACAATGATTTTCCTGTCAGGAGATATATTAAATAATGTGACTTCAGCAAAAACTAATTTAACAAATGGTGACAGTCTTTAATCAAGCCTTTCATTTGAACTGGTGGCTAATTCCTGTTTTCCCAAGGAACATCAAAGGTTTTATAACTTTTAGCACCATGGTGGTATAACATGTTCTTCCTATAAGTATCATAAAACTTTACGAGCCCTATATCCTGGCAGCTGGGTCAGTTCTAATTAAGACAGAAAAACTCTTAATTAAGTCTCTCTGGTCTTTTAATTACCTCCTGGTTTCAGGTTAATATATCCTGTAACTTCTCTGAAACCTGGGGGGGGGGCGGCACAAATAAGCACAGGCTATATTTTTATATTACAAATAGCATACAACAAATAAAAACCAGCTGGCCAAGCATCACAGTAATGGGTGCCTAGTTGACCACAGCCCCTCCAGCACAGCAAGGTGTTCCCCACCTTAAAATGTTGAGTAATAAAAGGAGCATGAAAGAATCTAGATAGACACTTCCAGTTAAACTGTTGCCATCCTGGTGAGGCCATGGTTCTCCACCCATATTTCAATGTCTGTTTCCAGAGCTCCTCTGGTATGTGTGTCCCAGCCTCACTTCCCAATGTACCCTAAGTTGCTCAAGTGTTCTGTCTTGTTTTCCCCTGATTTCTTTATATGCCCTTGCAATAAATTTGACTCTGACAGTTAGTTTGATGGCCCAGTACATGAAGGTTTCTAAGGGAGAAAGCTCTCTATTAATTTTGGCCACTAGTTGGTTGGAGATAAGGTAGTGTCTAATCTGGAAGTATCTATGGAAGTCGGCTTTTTGGAGGCAGTATTTTCTCTGTAGGTCAGCGAAGGAGAGGATGGTGTTATTTGCAGTGAGAGATCTATAAAGAGTAAAGGAGAGTTGGTTCCATTTGACAAACCCGGGTCCTTTCTGGTTGGTGGGGAGTTGGGAGTCCCCTATAAAAGCTGTTAGTGGGCTGATCTCCTTTAATGTACGTGTGAGTCTGCAGGCCTTAGTCCACATCCTCAGTGTATGTCTGGACCATGGGTTCACAATCACCTTCCAGATTTGTGGCATTTAAGGTGCATGCGGGATAGCAAATTATGGGATAGTTTTCAGTTCAGCCACTTCTATCTCCTGCCAACCCATTTCCTCCTTTTGCTTTATCCAAGACACAATGGGGGCTGTCTGTGCTGCAAGATAATATGCCTTAAGATCCAGCAATGCCAGCCCTCCTCCTTCCCTCCCTAGGTTGTGTAAGTGTCCTCAGGTGGACTCGCCTCCTCCCTTTGCCCCATATAAATGTCCTGAGGGTTTTGTTGATGTTTTTCCCGAATGCCTCTGGTGATGCTAATGGGGAGGGCCTGGAACAAACACAGTAGGTGGGATAAAACATTCATTTTGATAGGGTCAGTTTTCCCTCCCAGTGATAAGGGTAGCATCTCCCACCTCACCAAGTCCGCCTTAATCTCTGTCCAGAGTTTTTCATAATTTAACAGAAAGAGATTATCTATGGAGGGGAGACCCTCACCCCCAAGTAGTGGACTGTGTTATTAACTATCCATCTAAACAGAAAGTCATCTAAAGCAACTTTCTGGAAGGGATTCCCAAACTTAATGGCTTCGGATTTATCGGGGTTGATCTTGTTTCTGGAAATTTGGCTATAGTTCTGGGAGGGAAGTCTGTGGAGATGTCAAGAAGAACAGGGAGTCATTCACATATAGCGAGACTTTATGTTGGTAGTCGCCTACTCTAATCCTCTTAATCTGGTCATTGTTACGAATCACTATTGTGAATGGTTCGATGCATAGGGCAAACAGTAAGGGGGCAGTGGACACCCCTACTAAGAGGAAATCTATCTGAGGTGATATCATAGCCTGGGGGGAGGTGTATAAGGCAGTGACAGTAGCTCTAAACTTTGGTCCGAAATCTAGGGTCCTGTGTAAGTAGTGCCAGTCCACCCAGTCGAATGCCTTCTCCACATCCATAAAGATGGCCAACAATGGTACTTTTGACGTTTGTTGGTATGTAATCAAGTTTAGAAGGTGCTGAATGTTATCATGGATTAGTCTACTAGTTATAAAGTCGGTCTGAGATGGGTGAACCAGGCCCCTCACCCAACCCTGGAATCATCCAGCCAGGACCGAAGTAAGAATCTTCTGGTCCACATTCAGTGGGGAGATGGGTCTATAAGAGTCGCATAAAAGGGGATCCTTCCTGGGTTTGTGGATCACTGATATCTGGTCAAATCTCCAGAAAGGTGCAGCCCGCTCCACTTCCAGGACCTCTCCAAACACCTGCAGGAGATGGGGCAATAACTCCTCTCTAAATGTTTTATAGAATTAGCTCAACAAGCCATCTGGTTCAGGGGCAGTCCCTGATTTCAAGTTCAGCATCACAGAGCTGATCTCTTCCAGGGGTGAAAGAGGCATCCATAGACTCCATTTCAGCCTGAGAAAGTTTACCGACCTGAATCTTTCTAAAAAAACTAGTCCATTTTACCACTATGGTCTTCCACTGTTTCCTGGTTATATAGTTTACTATAACATTTTTGGAATTCGTTTGTGATTTTCTGGGGTCGGTAATCAAGTGGAGTCGGCCTGTCTGTTTTCTGAGTCTGAGAACCATTCTCCCTGCCACTTCCTTTTACAGCTGCCATGCCAGCAGTCTCCCCACCCTGTTCCCCACCTCATAATATTTCTACCTCGAGTACCATAGTTGTCCCTCTATTCTCTCATTTAGGAGTTTGTTTAACCTGGCTCTACATTCCTCCAGTTTTGTTTTAATCTCTTCATTCATTATTATTTTGTGTTCTGTCTCCAGATCAATCTACCCTCCAGCCTTTCCTTTTCATTTTGCCTATTTTTTTTAAGTCCTGCCACGTAGCTGATGTTTTTTCCCCTGATTATGGCTTTAAACCTGTCCCACCATATTGCCTTGCTGGTGTCCTGAGAGGGATTGAGGACCATGTATTCCTTGAGGCAGTCCTTAACCAGCTCTTTATACTCCTCCCTGTTGAGAATCAAGGTGTTTAGCTGCCACAATGATTTGCCTCCTTGGGGGTGATCCACCAATGCATAATCACAGTGCTGTCTTCTGAAATCATTCTTGGTCTGATATGCACCGCCTCGACATTGTGCAGCCATTTTTTTTTATTTTCTTTTTATTAAAAGAAGCACAGATGTTATACATATATGCACATATCATAAATATTACAACAAGCCACAGTTAACAATTGCTTGACAACTAATTGATAGATAACATATACAGAGAGAAAGCAACTGATTCATATAATGAATAGTAAGTGTCATAGGCATTCCTATATTCTTCTTGATGCAGTTAAATTTTTACTGAAGGAACCCATCCACTAACAAGATGATAATATCTCACTTCAAGCCCTCTCCCCAGACCAGCGGCCTGGTGATCGTGAGAACAGACAGGGGTATACATCACTGCCCTCCTCCACTCCTGAACACCCACAAAGCCCCCCTTCACCCCTAGATCATGCTGTGCCACATAGAATACCCATTTTTGCCATTTTTCCCTGAAGGCTGTTTATCATGTAATCCAGCTGTAAGGCCTTCCAACCTACAGTATATATATATATATATATATATATATATATATATATATATAGCTTGCAGAAGACTCCAGGAGAAAGGACTGCTGTGTGACTGAACTTTCTGCTGGGACTAAAGTAGAAGAACTTTTGTATTTAGACCTTTAATTTAGGTAAAAACTAACATACAAAACAAAACAAAAAAAGTGTGTGTTTGGGTTAACTGAACTGAATGGGTAACTGAAAAGTCATCTAGGTGTAAATCTCAGGTGACTGAAAGGACTTAACTGTTGTGAGGTTTAAATTACTTGTAGAAAGATCTGGTAAGTAGGGGAGGCTTAACTAGAAGGAAGCTACATTTAAAGACTGCCTTAGAAAGATTCTGCTAATAGCTTGGCAGAAGACTCCAGGAGAAAGGACTGCTGTGTGACTGAACTTCTCTACTGGGACTATATTGCTCTCCTTCCCTCCCTCCACCCCCCACCCAAAGCTAGTTTTATTTTTATAGGCACAGGATTTGACTGACAACAGGAACTTCCTGTTTAGGGGCAGGAAGTAAGTGATCACAGAACTACCAAGGACCCACCATCCTAGAAGGGCAAGAGTAGCTCTCCGGCCCCCTCTAGCTGCTGGAGGTCTGCCTCTGAACAAGTAAGCGGTCTACTGAGAAATATAGGATATTCTTGTCTCAGAACAGGACAATCAGGAGCTTAAGGGCACACAGGCAGAAAGTAAGAAGAGAGAGAGAGAAAAAAAAAACAGAGGAAAGAGTAAGGATTGCAAACAGTTAAGGGGCCAGAAATAAGACATGACTGGAGTGGTGCAGTGCAGTGGCTGTGGAGCAGCAGTCTTCCGGGAGATGTTCTGGAGGATGCGGTGTTGTCCCATCTGCAGGCACCTCTCTGGGCTGAGGGAGGAGGTTGCTCATCTCCAGACTGAGTTGGCCAGGTTGTGGGACCTCCTCTTCCATCCAGGGACCACCAGTGCCACTGCCGCTGCCTCAGAGGTTGCCAAGAAAGAGGAGCGGTTGGACCACAGTGGGCTCAGGGAGGAGGGTGGTGGAACAGGGCACATCCCTCCAGTTGTACCTCTCCACAATTCCTATGCCATTCTGGCAAAGTGTGGTTCCTCTATGGAGGCACCTACAGTGGAGACCAAGGAGGATGCTGGGAACCTCCACAAAGGAGACCCACAGGAGGGTGGCAGGGGAGCCTGCAGGGGAAGGAAACAACTCCTGGTGGGGGACTCCATTGTTAGGAAGGTAGAACTGGACAAGGAAGGGGAGAGGGAGGTAAGGTGCCTGCCTGGCGCCATGGCTTGGAGGGACAGGGAGCGAATCCTCAGGATTGCTGGAGCAGCTGCACAGGGGAGGGAGCTGGATGTCATTGTCCACTTAGGGACAAATGACCTGGTTAAGAAAGGGATTAGAGAAGTGCAGGAAGAGTTTGTGGAATTGGGAAGGGGCCTTAGTCAAGTAGCACGCACGGTAACCTTCTCGGAGGTGCTACCCATCTATGACATAGAAGAGGCTAGGGTGTTCCGCACTCATGGGATTCAATCAGTGGTTGAAAACTGGTGTAGAGCTCTAGGATTTGGCTTCATTGGGGACTGGGGTCCACCTGGAGTGATGCAAGCCTATACTGGCATGATGGGCTGCATCTGTCCGGGAGGGGAACCAGGATCCTAGGGGATAGGTTTAAATGCTTCATTGGCAAGCTTTTAAACTAGCCAAGGGGAGGCACTGGAAAGGAGCAGGAAAATCCTAGCCCCCAAACAATCATGGTAGTAAGTGTGACAAACACCAACATGGAGGTGTCGATAGGGAGAAGGGCAGGGTAAATGGAGAAATGACAAAGGCAAGAAGGACAGGGATGGGGCAAAGGGGTAAGGCAATCAGAAATGGAGGATAATGAGTACCAATGCCCGTAGTCTGGGCAACAAGCCCCTGAGCTGGTGGCCTTAATGGAAGAGGGATGCCTGGATATCGTGAGCAGTCACAGAAACATGGTACACAGAGAACCATGACTGGGATGTTAATATACCAGGGTACATAACCTACAGGAGAGACAGGCGGGGAGAAGAGGGGAGGAGTAGCTCTCTATGTAAAGGAAGGATAAAAGCAACTGAACAAAAGAGTAAGCAGGGAGGAGAGGAGGCATTGTGGGTCACCTTGGAGACTGGCAAGGCACCACAATCCGCACAGGGGTTATGTACAGACCCCCATGTCAGGGGAAGGAATGGACAAGGATATGATGGAAGGCATTCTTAGAATGGCAGAGAAAGGGGAGATACTGTTGATGGGAGACCTGAATATGCCAGATGTTAACTGGAGCACATTTGCTGCAGCAACATCCAAGAGCAGGGCCATTCTTGACACCCTACAGGTGGCAGGCATTAGACAGCTAGTTTTGGAACCCACTCGTGAGGGAGCAATCTTAGACCTCGTACTCTCAAACGGGGCAGTGAGAGGATCTCAGATCTAGAAGTGGGTTGCCATCTGGGGACAAGTGACCATCAAACAGTGTGGTTCACGTTAAACTCAGCTACAGAGTCAAGCCATACAAAAGTGAGGGTACTGGACTTTAGGAGGGCTGACTTTGGCAAGATGGGAGAGTGCCTCAGAAAAGCACTAGCAAACAGGCTAGAAGAAGGTGTGGAGCAACAATGGGGAATTATCAAAACTGCCATCACAGAGGCAACAAGCCTTTGTGTGAAGCAAATAAACAAATCAAAATGAAAGAAAAAGCCACTATGGTTCTCAAGAGAGGTGGCTGTGAAAGTCAGGAAGAAAAAGATAGCATTCCAGAAGTATAAGGAAACACAGAAGGAGCAGGACAGAGAGCTGTACCAGTTAAGGCAGAAAGAAGCAGGGAGGGAAGTCAGAATAGCAAAGGCCCAAACTGAGGAAAAGATAGCCAACTCAGTTAAGAAGGGGGATAAAACCTTTTATAGGTACATCAGCGAGCGTAGAAAGACAAAGGGAGGGATAGTGAGGCTGAATAGAATAAACGGTGGGTGGGCAGAGGGGGACAGTGAAAAAGCAGGAATACTGAACGAATATTTCTGCTCAGTATTCACAAAAGAGGAGGGGGAAGTGCCTAATCCAATTAACAGAAGCACTCTTGATAGGGGGGTCGATCCCAGTCCTTTCACAGAAGAAAGGGTTCTGCAAGAACTCCTAAAACTGAAGGTGGACAAATCAATGGGTCCTGATGGAATTCACCCCAGAATTCTAAAAGAATTAAGGAAGGAACTAGTGAAACCACTGGCTACGCTTTTTAATAAATCATGGGAGGATGGTGTGGTACCCGAGGACTGGAGGAAGGCGGATGTGATTCCTTCACAAAAGTGGGACCAAGACAGAGGCAGGAAACTACAGGCCTGTCAGTCTGACCTTTGTGGTAGGGAAAGTGATGGAGTCACTTCTGAAGGAAAGAATAGTTGAGTACCTAGAGGTCAGTGGAGCACAGGATCCAAGGCAGCATGGGTTCACAGGCGGAAGGTCATGTCAGACAGATCTAATAGATTTCTTTGACTGGGTGACCAAAGTAGTAGACCAGGGAGGGGCTGTGGACATGGCCTACCTAGACTTTAGCAAGGCATTTGACACAGTCCCACACAAAAGATTATTAGTCAAATTAACCAGCCTGGCAGTAGGTCCCAGGGTGGTAGCCTGGGTAAAACATTGGCTGGAAAACAGGACACAGAAGGTAATTGTAAATGGAGTCCACTCTGAAGAAAGGGTGGTTACTAGTGGGGTACCACAGGGTTCAGTATTGGGTCCAGTCCTTTTTAATGTCTTCATCAGTGGCATTGCAGAGGGACAGGAAGGAAAAGTATGCCTTTTTGCAGATGACACAAAGATCTGCAACAGGGTTGATACACAAGGAGGTGTGGAAAGGATGAAAAGGGACTTGGCAAGGTTGGAGGAATGGTCTGACGTATGGCAGCTAGGATTCAATGCAAAAAAGTGCAAAATAATGCACCTGGGAAACAAGAACCCAGGGAAGAATACACAATGGGTGGGGAGGTAGTAACAACAACAAAACAGGAAAGGGACCTGGGGTAATCATATCAGTTGACCTTAAGGTTAGCAAGCAATGTGAGAAGGCAGTAGGGAGGGCCGGGGTATACTGGGATGTATAGGAGAGGCATCAGCAGCGAAAACAGGAAGTTGTTATCCCTCTGTACAGACAGTTGGTGAGACCCCATCTGGAATACTGTGTCCAGTTCTGGAGACCCCATCTCCTGCAAGGACATAGACAGGATAGAGGCAGTCCAGAGGAGGGCAACTAAAATGGTGCAGGGTCTGCAAGAGAAGCCATATGAGGAGAGACTAAAGGAGCTTAATATGTATACCCTTGAGGAAAGAAGGAGAGGGGGACATGATAGAAACTTTAAAGTACCTCAAGGGAATCAACAAAGTCCAAGAGGGTAGCATCTTTCAGAAAAAGAGACTTGCAAGAACAAGGGGACACAATTTAAAGATAGAAGGAGGGCGGTTCAGGGGCAATGTGATGAAGTATTATTTCACAGAGAATGTAGTGGATGCATGGAGCAGCCTTCCTGAGGAAGTTGTGGAGTCTAAAACTGTGGGAGAATTCAAGAATGCATGGGACAGACATAAGGCAATTCTTGTGGGGGGCAGGAAGATATAGGCTGTTGGTTAAATAGGATCTGCGGCCTATCCTGTAGGTAGGGAAACAGGCAGACTAGATGGGCCTAGCGGTCCTTATCTGCCGTCAAAGTCTATGTTTCTATGTTTCTATGTTTCATTGGAAAAATGTAACATTCGGCTTTCCCCACCTGGTTAGGTCACTTTGGAGAACAGATAATGGTTCATAATTAACCAGGTCTAAGTGATCCAGGTTTGTGGGGATACACATCCCTAAATATTTAATTTTAGTACAACACCATTGTAAGGTGAAAGAGTGTTTTAAAGTTTGGGCTGAGAGGAAATATAATAGTAGTACCTCAGTTTTGGTGATTTAAGGTTTGCCACTTCTTCAAACTCCTGTAAGATCTCCCATGTTGCCGGTATTGATTGTTCAGGATATAGGACAGTCAGAAGAATGTCGTCCATGAACAAAGAGACCTTATAGGATTTTTGTCCCAGGGGAACCCCCTCAAACTGATTATCTGCCCTCATTGCTACTGCAAGGGGCTCCATATAAAGGGCACATAAAAGGGGGGAAGAGGATAGCCCTGCCATGTCCCCTGTTGTAAATGTGTTGGAGAGGAGAGGGCACCATTTATACAGTTATAGGCCTGGGGATGGGAGTAATTATTTTGGAGCCATTTCATAAATGTTTCAGGGAATGAAAAAGACAACAGGGTGTCCCAGAGGAAGTCCCAAGACACCCTGTCAAACGCCTTTTTGGCATCTAAACTCAACAGGGTGGATGGGATTTGTCTTGAATGAATACGTTCTAATAATAGCATGGTGTGGCATATATTATCAGTGGTACTCCGATGTTTGATAAATCCAGATTGGTCAGGGTGGCTAAGTGCCAGAAGGAGTAATTCTAGTCTTGAGGCCCATATAGCCATGTAGATTTTGTAATCCACATTTAATATGGAAATTGGGCAGTAAGAGGTCGTGTCAGTGATGTCTTTTTCAGGTTTAGGAAGTGGGGATGTAACTGAGTAGTCCCGGTGTGGGGAGTCTCTCCCTTCGCCACTGCCCTAAAGGTAGGCAACAAGATAGGGCGCAAGTGCCCTGAAAATTTTTTAGACTGCTTGGTTGTATAGCCATCAGGGCTGGGACATTTTAAGGGCTTCAATGCCTTAATGTGATTTAGGACTTCATTTGCACTTATAAGGGTTTGTAGGGCTGTTCATTGGGATTCCGAGAGTTTTGGAAGACGGAGGCAAGACAGGAATTCTGCTCTTCTGTCGGTCATGCTGGATGAAGGGGAGGCTGTATATAAGGATTGATAAAAAGAAAAAAAGCACAATGGATTTATTCCTCTTTATGTGAGAGTTGTTTTGAAACTAGATGTTTAATTTTTAAGATTGTTACCATCTGTTTTCATACACGCAGTTTACAGGCCAAGAGATGGGTTCCCCTGGCACCCCCCCTCATAATTGACTTGCTTCAAATATGTTAAAGTCTGAAGAACTCTATGGTCCATTATTTTCTGTATATCTTTTTTCATTTCGCTAATTTTGCTTTGTAATACATTATCCCCTTTCCTGTAAAGAAGTTGATAGGCTTGAAGGTATTGTGCTAAAAAGTTATATGAGGCTTCTAGTTTACGTTTCTTACGGGATATATAGGCAATAGTTTTGTCCCATGTAACTGCCTTTAATGTGTCCCATTGTATAGGTCATAGACATCTACACTGCTGTTGTCACTCAGGACCTGTGGAATACGGTTATGCATATAGTCCACATAGTCTGGATCTCGCAACAGTATAGGGTTAAAGCACAAGAGTTTTAGTTTTTGAGGTTTTCCTAAGTCTATTTTTAAAATCAGTGAGTGGTGGTTGGATGAGAGACAAGGCTCCGGAGTTATATCTTGGACTAGAGTAAGATGTTTGCAAGTTATAAAGAAATAATCTAATGGGAATAAGTCCAATGACATCCCAAACAGAACGTAAAACCGGGGTAGAAGGAAATAACTTCCTCAAAATATCTACTATGCCCAAGTGAGCCAATGTTCCTTTTTAAGTATTTTACTGCATTAGAAGTTCTATACACCTGTGGGTTGGAGGTGTCCAACTGGGCAGAAAGAACTACGTTAAAGTCACCTCCCATTATTAAGGTACCTTGTAACATATCAAGAACCTTATGTATAAAAGAGCGTATTATTGGGAGGGTGGATTGGGGTGGTAGGTAGACACTCACTAGTGTCACATCTTGGGAATATAGAATGCACTTTATTATCACATATCTGCCCTGTGAGTCCAGAATAATTTCCTGGACCTCCAAAGGCTTGGAGACCGGCACCAATATGGCTTTGTCGCTGGAGTGAGAGGACGCATATACTTTATAGTGGTGACTCCATTTCAGTTTCTGATGTTCCACTCCAGACAAGTGAGTTTCCTGTAGGAAGTAGAAATCGGCTGCTTGTTTTCCTAAATATTTCATAAAACGAGTATGTTTTATAGGACTGTGCAGACCATTCACATTTTGCGAAAATATTTTAACAGGATTTACTGCCATCTTGAGCGAGCTTGGGAAGAGGAAGGGGACCACTCAGGGAGCAGGCTGGAACACCACAATGTCCCGAAGAAATGCCAGCCACATTCATCTCAACCCAACCATCCTGAAGGACCCAATGCAGCTGGCCGGGAAGAAGACCAAAGCTGGAGACATCAGGAATCCCCACAGCTTCCAGGCAGGCCCCACTCCACCCCCCCACCATCTAAAATAAAGAATTAATTCCAACTGTACCTTGTCTTATGTGCTTCTCTTTTTTTCCTGAAAGTAACTTAAGAAAGTGTTGACCAAAACAATGGCCAAAACTAGTAAAAAAAAAGGTATTAGAAATCTCCCGTAATACACCCTTCCCCTCCCTCTTCCCCCCAAAAAACATGACAGCTGTGTAATCCCATACAGTGAACCCTCCCTTCCCCCCACTCCCTATTTCCCTCCCCAACAATTCAGGAGGAAGATATCTAGAAACAGACTTATAACTAGAACTATGTACAATTCGACTTACAAAGTAAAAGTGACAAGACTCTATTTAGCCTTTGGTATCCCAAGAGGAAAACTCCAATGGAGGACCCCTCATGGCACTGGGAATCCACCACCCCTAAAGTGGTTTCCACCCCCTGTGAGACTGTTAAAGTCTCAAGTGTGATCATCACCACTAATAATTGGTGATAACCCCAGGTTAGTGATGTCATGATGCTTCCCAATATGCCTTGGGTACTTGTGCAGCCATTCTGATGATACGAGCATCATATCTAACATAGAATATCCACTGTGGGGACTGACCAACAGGTGTAGTCCTGCACCCATGGGTTGTAGTATCTCCGGGCCTCGGTGAGGCCCAGGTCCTGTGTTATTCTGTTTAAACCCCTAGAAGTTTGACTGGGGTGGGCCTGCGAGTTCCCTGATCTGTCTATTGCAGGATTTAGGACTGTATTAAAGTCACCACAAACCACAAATAGCTCTCCCAATTGGGGAGGGCTACTTTAAGCATGACTTCCCTCAAAAATTCCACATTTTCTTTCTCCTGGTTTGGAGCGTAAATGTTTAACAGGGTGCAGGGTGTGGATTTATATGTTCCCCAGCCATGCTGTATCTCCCCTCCTTGTGTAAGTTCCCATGGACAATTCTTATGTATCAAAATGGCTATTCTTTTCTATGAGGGTGTTCCTGATAGGATGCAGAGTATACATGTCCAACCCATGCTCTTAATTTTTTACTCTCCCCGGGGTATGGTGTGTCTCTTGCATAAATGCTATTTCTGCCCCTTGCCCTTTGAGCTCATTCAGAATTCCTGTCCATTTAATGGGGCTGTTAATTCCCCTAACATTATAAGTAATCACTGTGCCTGCATCCATCTTCCCAAACAAATATTATTTTCTTTAAGTTGTGTACTTAGCATCAATCCCCCCACACAGAAACAGATAAAACGTATCAGCAACATAAAACTATATATACACTGTATTAGTACTTCCATGGTTAATTATACACCCCTAATGTTTTGTCGATGGTTGATACCTGTCAGGAAGAGGTTTCTTAAGTAAGCACCTTGCACCAAATGTGTGCTTATGAGCTGCTTCCTGTGCACTCAGCTTCATGGCAGCTCTGAGCAAGGTTGTACCTTTGAGTTTCTGGAAGGATTAGCTCAAGTTCCCGTCCAACCCAGGGATGGTTATGCTGCTCTTGGGGGTGGCAGCACTTTGTTATCTGGTGTTTTCACCCCCTCTTCCACTTGCACCCTTTATCAGTGCATAATACTGTTTCTGTTCCTCCCCCCCTCCCCCCTCCATGGTGTACCTTAGAGATCAACCTCCCTGGCTTGGAGTAGTGTTTATTCTCTTTGTGCACCCTGTAACCAAGTAGCTGTTATGTAGAGCAGTTCCTCTTGTTCATCAATGACCGTTTCCATTAGTGTGAACTATCCCAATAGCTCCTCTAGCCCCTACTCAATCAGTGGGAGAAAGAGGCAATCCCAAACCTCAAGGGCCCCCAACATGGATAAGTCCCCCCTGACTTCCACCCCCCCTCAACTACGATACTCTTTATCTTATTACTGCAGTTTTCAAAAACTGTTTTGGCAGGGTGTACACTGTGGGTCTGGCAGCATCAGCCAGCCATCTTACACCTTGAACCTCTCACTCAATCCAGTCCTCCACAGCCTATCAGTGCACAACAATGTAAGTTCCCTGTTTCCCTTCTGGGCAAGAACCCTAATGGTTTTACCTCCTAAGTTTAGGCTTCCTGTCTGTTCACTCGAGGCTGCAGCTGCCAGACCAGGGAGGGAAGTTCTACATTCCCTGCCACCTCTGGGGAAAAGAGGGAGATCGTCCGAGTCAGCTCACCACCTGTAGGCCCCAGTGTTCCTTCTCGGTACAGTGCGGTGTGCGCGTCATATTGCCACTCAAGCTGATGGCCCTCATGGTCCTCTAACCTTCGGAGATGGGTGAATCCATTCATTAAATGGGGAGGCCTTGAGGAAGGAAAAGAGAACAACAATGTGTTTTAACATGGGTGTAATCAGCACTGTTCAGGTCTCTCCAGAACCATCCACCCCACTGCAATAAACAATCATCCTTGATCCCCTTCCCCCCACCGCCACACCCCAATTGCCCCATAGCATCTGCAGTAAACCTGTGAGTACAGCTTTAAAGCATCGCTTCAAATGATATCGTTTTCCAAGAAAAGTTCTGTTTGGATGCCTCGTGAGCTGCAGTACATCTGTTCTGTCACAGCATCAAGTTCTTCTATTCTGCACCAAAGTCACTGTGTCTGCCAAGGATAGTGTTTGGCCTGGTTCCTCATTTGCCTCCAGACCTTTCACGTGACCTGAATTTTGTCGGGGGGTGATCCCAATGCCTTCACTTGATTGTTGCCATCCCTTCTTCTGGAGGAAGATCCCACTCTACCTCTCTTCCTGGAACCCATTATGTGCTGCCATGGCTCCTTGTGGTAAGATAGTCTGGGGCTGTTGATGCTGGGTGGGAAAGCAGGGCCGCCGGGACTTCTCAGGTTCAATAGTGTGTCTCTAGCTTCTGTGAGGGTCTGAAGAAAGAGTAGGCCATCATTAAGGAATACTTTGATATGAGTAGGGGCTATCAGGTGCATCTTTATCTTTTTTGCAGCCCTGTTTTTTTTTTTAATTTCTAATAGAGTCCTCTACTTTTGTTGAGAAGCCAGTATATAATCATGATCAAAATATAACCGATTGTCACCAAACACCACTTGCTTCTTCGCCCAAGCTGCATGTAATATGGATGTCTTTGTTCTAAAATCCAGCAGTCTGAGCATGATCAACCAGGGAGGAGGTTTTGGGTCCATTGGTTTCTTAGCTAGCGCCTGATGTGCCCAGACTATATTTAGTGGTATGTCCATGGGGAGGCCCAATAGTTCTTTTCAAAAAGACTCAAGAAAGTCCTCCATTTTGCCTGAGTTCGTGTCTTTGGGCAGTCCATAAATTCTTAAGTTTTCTCTATGTGACCTCAGCTCCAGGTCATCTAATTTCTCTGAGAGTTCTCTCTTCCCCCCTCTTGGCCAAGTAACGGATTGTGGAGTCCTCCCGTTCTACTGTGGCAGCAGTCTCTGTTAGCCCCTGCTCCTCGTCTGTGGTGCGCTGAACCACCTCAGTCAACATTTTTCTCCAGTTTGTCCATTGCTGTACTAAATCGGCTCAATTCTTTAAATAGTCTTTTGGAGGTTATTGTAAAATTCTCCTCCCATTCATTTTTGCTGTTGCCACTTATTGAGCCCGTAACTGAGGTGGCACGGCCTTTGCTGTTGGCCTTCATTTCTCTTGAGTCCTTAGCAGCCTGTAGCTTTAACTATTGCAAAAGTGTCTCTTTTGGGTGAATCTTCAGTGGCATCTTTTCTCCAGTTCTTCAATATGTCTGTGTGGGGTCCAGAGCAGGAAAGATCAAAAGACCACTTCAGATTTATAGTGATTTTAAATTTCCCAGGATCGGAGCTCTGGTAGCTAGGACTCCATTAGTCAGAGGCGGAAACAGAAGTCCCTTCAACTCCCTTTTCATTGTGAATATGCTTCAACAATGTCTGTGGTAGAATAACTGGAGAATCTCCTCTTCACCTTGAAGTTCCTCTGCCAGTTGTAGAATAGGAACATGACTCCTCACTTTTACAGTGGTCAATAATGTTAACCAGGGATCACGGTTTTGTGTATTAGTCAATTGTTCTTGTGGATTAAGCTTTGAAGAGTCATAGTGGTCACATGAATGGTCAAATATGTGGCAGCTCAGATTCCATGCAAAGAAGTGCAAGGCAATGCATCTGGGAAACAAAAACCTAGGGGAAGAGTACACAATGGGGAGTGAGTTAATAACAACAACAAAAATCGAAAGAGACCTAGGAGTAATTATATCAGATGACCTAAAGGTGGGCAAGCAATGTGAGAAGGCAGTAAGGAGGGCTGGGGGATACTGGGACGCATAGGGAGAGGCATCAACAGTAGAAAACAGGAAGTTGTTATCCTTCTGTACATACAGTTGGTGAGACCCCATCTGGAGTACTACGTGCACTTCTGGAGACCCCATCTCTGCAAAGACATAGACAGAGTAAAGGCTGTTCAGAGGAGGGCAACCAAAATGGTGCAGGGTCTGCACCAGAAGACATACAAGTAGAGACTAAAACAGCTTAATATGTATACCCTTGTGGAAAGGAGGGAGAGGGGGGACATGATAGAAACTTTCAAGTATCTCAAGGGAATTAACAAAGTACAAGAGGGTAGCATCTTTCAGAAGAACAGATGTGCAAGAACAAGGGGGCACAATTTGAAGATAGAGGGGGGATGGCTCAGAGGTAATGTTATAAAGTATTTTTTCACAGAGAGGGTTGTGGATGCATGGAACAGCCTCCCTGAGGAGGTTGTGGAGTCAGGAACAGTGGGAGAATTCAAGAATGCATGGAACAGGCATAAGGCAATTCTAGTGGGGGGTAGGAGGAAGTAAGCTGTAAATTAACTAGAATCTTAGGGTTAAAGAGCGTAAATATCATATAGCCCTAATAGCTGTTATTGTTAAAAAGTTAGTTTTGAAACATTGGAGGGACCAATTGCTAATATTTTATAAGGAGTGGTTAAAGGATATGTCCTGCTTTTTCAGAGCCGAACTGTTAATAGCAGGTTTCCGGAATAATATGGCAGGTTTCGATAAGAAATGGGGGAAGCTTTATGCGGTTTACTTACAATAAGTGAACCTGATTACGTATCATGTACAGTATCCTATAGTAGCGGACGTCTCTTCTCTTCTTCATATATATGATAAGATTGGCACACTCCAGGGGAGGGGGAGGGAGGATAGTTGGAGGGTCTAGTTAGTTGTTCCATGTATAGATTAGAGTGGTAGGGGTATTTTTGGGTGACTGTATACATTGACGATTGATATGTTTATGGTTGGTTATGTAAAATCAATAAACTTTGAATTAAAAAAAAATAATAACTAGAATCTGCAGCTTATCCATCAGGTAGGGAAATGGGCAGACTAGATGGGCCAAGCAGTCCTTATCTGCCATCAGATTCTATGTTTCTATGGTGAATGATGCACCTCCTAGGTGTACCCCTCTGGCTAGACTGATTTCCTTCTTTTTCCAATCTAGTAGCCACTACTCCAACATCATCTGAAAATAAACAATATTTAGTAGTGATTAACTGGTATACTACATTAAAATATCTAAAACCATTATGCGATGGTTTATAAATGTTATTACCAGCTGCATATCGAAATATCACTAGAACTGTTGTGGCACAAGGCTTAGTATGCACAGTTTGATATTTGGGATAGACCAGCCATACCATCATGAAAAGGGTCATCGATACCACCCGGGGGGAAAATGCTCCTGTTGGTTTTTAGCAAACTTTATATGCCTAGAAAACAAAGGTTTGTACAGAATATGATCACAAACAGATGGACACCTAGAACACTGGTGGATATACATTTGGTGTGAGAACACACATAATGCTACTCAATCCACAATGCTATCACATATATTTGTTTTCTAGGCATATAAAGCTTGCTAAAAAAACAACTTGAGCATTTGACCCCTGAGTGGCACTGATGACCCTAACTGGCTCATACACTACTGGCTTTGCTGCCCACCTGTGTGCCAAAATGATCACCTTGCTCCCAGAATGCCCAGCCCGTAGGCCAGAATGGATGCCCTAGGGGCAAGATGCTGACCCTACAGCCAGAATGCAAGCCTTGGTGAGGCTGCAATGGCCAACATAAGGCCAGAATGGCAACCCACTATGCCAGAATGCTGACCCTGGGTACAGAATGGAGTCACTTGGCACTCTGCACCTTCTTCTAACTTGAGTGCTGGTTATTGGGTGCTGGTTATATACCTGTGCAATATTTATACATGCACTTTTGGGATATGAATAAAACAACCTAATGTGGGGAGGTGCATTAAAGAGCCAAGCAAATGACAGGTCAAATATCTCACACTGTAACAATCGTAGAATACCTGTTTCACAAGTAACACAATTGTATCTCATAGTTGTTAGACCAGGTGTCGATGGCAGTGGGGTGTCACCGGAGAGCTAAATAAATGCCAGTGGTTGTTTAATATAGCAGATATACCCAAAATTCATGATCTGTCTGTTGATCGCATGAATGCTGGGGAAAATTGTAGTTTGCATCAATTTTGTACAAAATTTGTCATAGTGAATGATGCACCTCCTAGGTGTACCCCTCTGGCTAGACTGATTTTCTTCTTCTTCCATTCTAGTAGCCACTACTCCAACATCCTCTGATTCTAGTAGCCACTACTCCAACATCCTCTGATTCTAGTAGCCACTACTACAACATCCTCTGATTCTAGTAGCCACTACTACAACATCCTCTGATTCTAGTAGACACTAGTCCAACATCCTCTGATTCTAGTAGCCACTACTACAACATCCTCTGATTCTAGTAGACACTACTCCAACATCCTTTGATTCTAGTAGCCACTGCTCCAACATCCTCTGATTCTAGTAGACACTACCCCAACATCATCCGAAAATAAACAATTCATGATCTGTCTGTTGATCACATGAATGCTGGGGCAAAATAGTAGTTTGCATCAATTTTGTACTGACACCTTGATAGATTTTGTGATTTTCAGCTCCATGTACTTAATGCAAATTCTTGGGCCATTACTACGGGAGTAAGTGAAATATACATTCAAGTGTGGTCTCAACAAATAGGTGGGAGTTAGAGCTTTAAAATGCATACCCATATGTTACCTCAAAAGATTAAAGTTAAGTGTTTTATTGTTAATATCAACCACAACCCCTTAATTTCTTGTGAAATTTCATAATATTCTTATATTTAATCTTGTCAGACAGGATTTATTGTGCTTTATAATATAATTTTATGTTGTCTAAAACAGTAAACATTCTGCTTTAAAATGCATATGTGGTTTTGAAGTCTTAAGATAATATAAAAAGATAGGGCCAGCCTGCCAGAGCAGCGTATCACTACTGCTCACAATGCTGGTGACCTGGGTTCGGGAATGAGCCGGGAGTTGGATTGCTGGCTGGGGGGAGAAGGCTTGAGCATTCATGGACCTCTCGCCTTCTCCGGGGGTGCAAGGCTTGGTGCTTGGCTGGCCTCTGGTGGAAGCCAGAAGTACTGTCAACACTAACCATGCAGAGCGGGGAGGGGTGTGACGAACGTTGCCGTTCACACCTTGCCATCCAGGCGCGAATAACACTCCGTAGAGAAAATGGGAAAAACAGCCTCCTACGCTCCGGAGAGATGGAGCGCCAGCACAGATCCTTGAACTCTACCTTTATGGTGGCCCAACGAAATACTAAGATGTGGGGTGTGTATGTGCCCCATCTCATCCCCACCTGGGGGAACAACCGTGGCTTGATAGGGGAGCACTGAGAGGTAAGAGGGGACAGATGCCTTGGCAACTCCCAAGGAAGTGGAGTGTGGGGGGGCTAGGGGAGGAGAGTAAAACAGAAATATAAAAAAAAATATATGAGGCTAAATTGATAAAAGTGAAAACACCATTAATAAACAAAATATTAGCAAGTTTATACCTTGTCAAATTTTGCGATTTTCAGCTACGAGTACTTTATGCAGATTCTTGGGCCATTATTTCAAGACTAATTTAAATATGCATTCAAGTGTGATCTCAATGAATAGGTGGGAATTAGCGCTTTAAAATGTATATCCACAAGTTGCCTCAAAGGTTAATTTTAAAAGTTTTTTAAAGAAGGACATTTATCTAAAAGGAAAAAACACCCTTGTTTACACAAAACATTTTTATTTCAAAAAATGTAAAATGTAAAATTTAAAATATGACTGTTGGTAAATTTGTGGAACTTAGTCTTGTCCATCTAGGAAAAATCGTTGTCATTGTCAGATACGCCAATATCATCTTAGTAATCACTCACATCTTGGTCCTCATCTGAGTCCCCATCCTTTGCATTTTAGAGCAGAGACATAACATCATCTGGAAATGGTGTGTCTGTCCACTTTACTTTGAGATCATCAGCCCAACCGTGCAAAGCTGCATTTGGGGCATTGATAACTGCAACAGAAGAAAACCTCCATAATTGGCAGATGTAGTTGGCTCATAGAATATGTAACTTCAGGGTTTCCTGGCAGGGTGGTAGCAGAGACAGATCAATTATTCTGTTGTCTTTATTAGATTTTTCCCAGAAGATCTGCTGCTTTGCTATATTTGCACTAGTAACTTGTTTCCTTCCATACAGTTTACAGACATACTCCTCCAACAGAGCTATAACACCCTTATAGAAACATAGAAACATAAAGGTTGATGACAGATAAGGATCGCAAGGCCCATCCAGTCTGCCCATTTATTTTTCTGTCTTATGAATGTGCCATCGACCTTTGCTCTGTCAATGGCCTATCTATTCATACTCATCTGTATTGCTCCTGTAACCCCTTGTTACCCATGGTTACTAGAATCCCAGTAAGACCTAGTGGTAGGCAGGGAAGGCAGCTTGTGAAACTCCAGTTAAATGGATTTCACACTGTCTCACTCTGTTCTCAGTCTCAGCTGAGACTGAGGGATGACATCACCATAGAACTATCGCAACTGCATGAGCCACATTGGAATCTGCAGAAGGGAGTTAGATTAGAATGTTGGGAGTTTTGAACAGTCAGTGTGTGTAGTCTGCAGTTGGAGATCATTGTGACAGGAGCACAGCAGCTCTGTGCACAGGCTCTTGGAGCCTCAGCTCTGAAATAGAGCTACATTTAGGGAAAGGTGTGTGTTTCCGCCTAAAGAGGGACACAGTAAGCTGTTCTTTTAAGTGGTGGAGACCGCTGATTCTAGTCTCTGTGCCCCATCCCTCAGGGGATGGGGCAGAAAGGTTTGCCTGCTATTTCAGGGGCAACCCCCTGGCTACTGCTAGAGGAGAAGCTGCCTTATTTTGTCCAAGTGTGTTGGGTACCAGAAGATTTCAAGATTCGCTTGTGGGGCACCTGCAACCAAAGGGTGAGTTCTGCTCTTTCTAAAGGGCCCATGTTTCATCCTGAACTGTGTTAAAGTGGGGATTGGACTGCTGAAGTAGTGGGAGGCCTAGAGTAATAGGTTTAGCCAAAAGTAAAAGTATGTTCAAGTCAAGCACAAAGGGAAAGTCAAGACGTGTAGAGGAGATGTGACATACATCTACCCAGTAATCTACATTGCCAAGCTTTCAAAAGAGTTGTTTAGTGTCCAGAAAAATGGCCAGGTATGGATTGTGGGAGCTGGAGGTGGGAACCCCCCCCCATCTTTAGTAACCAGGTCCACCTCTACGGATTTGCTCTGTGGATTTCTACTTTGCCTCATGCACTTGGCCAGTGATGAGGGAAGTACCCAAACATGGGATGGAAGGAAATTTCCCTTTAGGAGTCGAAGGCTGTAAGGTGGTTTGGGGAGCCACCAACAGGAAAACTGGTTCATTCCCATATGGCCCGTAGATCAAGTGGCTGGCGGGGGAGCCGGGCCATGGAAAAAAAACAAGTAGTATACAAGTCGGGCTGTGTACCCAAAGCTGCATGCAAGTCTGGGCTGTGTGCCTGGTGGGTTCAGAGCCTGAGGGCTGGAATAGTGAAGAAGTGTTCTGTGTCTCTAATCTGAATTACCAGGAATGTAGCCCCGTGGGGGTCCATCTATGCTTTGTTTGTTCAGTTTGGATGTGAATAAAAGCCACACTTTAGAATCCCATTCCTGGTTTTGGACATTACAGTTATTGCTTCCTGTGTCTGGATTTACTTGGGTGCCCCTGTGCAGAGTAGCCAAAACTGTGCCCCCTGTGCCGAGTAACCTAGTCCTTCCCGAACCCAGTCCCCACCAGGTACTGCTGTCAGCTTCAACAGCATGCCACCTGTCATTTGCAAAAAGGCAGGGGTGAGGGCCTTACAAAATGGAGGCATTGCTTTGGATTTTTATTTTGGGAGGAAAGGTGCTCGGGCAAGGGGCTAGCATTTTGTTTATCTGGCAGTGGGTAGCCCAAAAAGCTGAAGCAAGGCTAACTAGTGTGTTGCTGTGTGCTGTGGTTCTTATGCTGCTGTTAAAATGCCAACTGTTTACCAAGGAGCAGTAAAGCTAAAAGAGTGTGCCCTTGTCCTGCATCAAATGTTTACAGCGTTTTTGCCTGCTTTTCAAAAGAACTGTGTGTGATAAAGAAAAGTGTGGAAGACTGGGGGTAGCAACAGGAAAATTGTGCCCTGGACGTTGGAAATGCTTTTTAAAAGAACTGTGGTGATAAAGAAAAGTGTGGAAGACTAGGGGTAGCAACAGGAAAATTGTGCCCTGGATGTTGGAAATGCTTTTGAGTGAACTGAGAAACTTGCTGTGTGAATGGCCATGCTAAATGGCTGAAATAGGCTCCCGCCGTGGAGTCAGTTGAAGAAAAAAAAGTGGTTTCTGCAGTTTAAATGTGCCTGCTCGACGATCGCCATGAAGAGAAGAGCACTCGCGAGAAAGAAGAGGCTCATTTGCATGGCGTCGTGTGATTGGTAAGGCTGCAATCAGTCCCACCCCTCAGCCAGCTCTACAGTGACTGCCCAGCATTCGAGAGGGAGTGTGAGTGGAGTGTGTGTACTGGCTTGCTGGAGGAGCGTCGCAGTGATTAAAAAGCACTGTAAAACTGTTAGAAATAGCCTTTGCTGTTTAAAATCGGGCTCAACCCGCATCTCGATCAACTGAATTGTGTGGTGATCGGGGAGACGATCGGCAGGACTGCCCACCCATTTTCTTTCTGAGGCCTGCAAGACTGGCTGCAGGCCATTTTTCCATTGCAGCAAACAGCTACTGATAACAGTGAGTACCAACAGTAAAAGTTGCTCAAAGAGTGATTTTCTGCCAAAAGTCAGCTGAATATTTGTGCAGCAGTGTGGTCGCTTTGCAAATAACGACTGTGTCAAGTTTTTCCAGCAAGTGCAAGTCGGTTAAGCCATTGACTGTGAGCATAGTTATGAATTCAGCATCAGTTTAAAGTTTTAAAGCCAGAGAGAGACTGTGAGTTGTAGCCAAATGTGCAGCACTAATTTACAGGCAATTCTGTGCTTGAAATCCTGAGGCTTTAATTGACTGTGAACCAAAGAAATGTTTTCATCAAGTGAAAAGTCTGTGGCAAATCATGTAAATGTGTTAGAAAAAGAACAGTGCAAGTTTGTGCAGTTTTGAGCAAAAATTATCAGTAGTGTGTGTAAATCGGATGTGCAGTGGCTTGACCCAATTTCTGAATGTTGATGTGCAGCAGTGCTGCCGCCGCCATTACAGGGTGGGGTAGTAAAGTAAACACAGCAGCAGAGGAGCCATTTTAAAAGTAAAGAAAGTGTTCAGTGAAGTGGGATTTTCAGTAACAGTGAGCTTTTGTTTGTTTTCCCTGCAGTTATGGTCTCAGGACCAGCTCGCCACCTGGCTCATGCCCGGGCTGCAGTAACAGCAGCAGTAAATAGGTTAAGGCACACTGAAAGGTGTTATTATGGAGGACAACTGCCTTCTCATGTGGCAATTCCTGGATATCCAGTGCAAGTGTGTCAAATATGCTTAAA
The DNA here is from genome assembly GCA_016271365.2 of Neoceratodus forsteri. NCBI lineage: Eukaryota > Metazoa > Chordata > Ceratodontiformes > Ceratodontidae > Neoceratodus > Neoceratodus forsteri. The sequence goes on along the minus strand of CM028129.1, from coordinate 1,344,537,232 downwards.
TGCTGGAAGGGACGTCTCAATGATACCTCACTGTTCTGGGTGCCTAGAGAAATATGGCTTGTATAAAGTGCCCCAGATTCGTTTGGCTCCCACATGGACAAAGGTTCAGGAATCTGTAGTGGGCAGCACACAGCACCAGGCAGAGCTTGTTGAAGAAGGCCCCTCGGGGGAGTGTGGCACAAAGCTAGAGGGTGCAGATTCAGAGACAGAACCAGATGTTGATGTTTCGGATGCTGGATCTCAGAAGGAAAATTCAGATAAAGCATCAGTAGACCCCGGGAGGGGGGCCTAGCCCAAGTCTCATAGGAGAAGGTGAGATGCGAGAGGCCTTTGAATGGAAGGTGTCAACCTCTGCACCTAGTGATGAGTGGATAGTCTCAGGAGTGAGGACGACTGTTCACTCCTGGGCTCAGATTCTCAGTGAGGAAGAAGATGAGGGGGAACCTATGTGGCCTTGTGAAAAAGGAATGGGTACACAGCCTCAAGCTCTTGCCTCGGAAGAATGCATGGAAGAGAGTGGTGATGCCACTGCCCTGGCTGTGCAAGAAGAAGAAGTCAGGGATCCATTTTTCATCTCGCTGAGGATGCGTAGCTGGCAGAACCAGGACTGGCCACCCCCAAGCCAGGCCAGCGGTCTCAGGTTGACCAAAGCTAGTAAAGAGGAGAGACTGGTTTGTAGGAAGGCGAATGAGATCTCTGGGATGATCTTTCCTACCTTTCCTCAGAGAGTCTGGGAGGAGACTGAGAACAGCAGGAAATCCTGGATCTGGGCCGAAGCAATGAAATGTGTGCATCCTGGTGCAAACAAGCATGTCAGAGACAGACTGTTTCATGAGAAATATACCCAGTGGAAGAGAGGCATGACACTGTTTATGGACAGAGTGCGAATAGTGGATGGAGAGGGACGTGAAACCTTCCACTGTGTGAATTATGTGCACCCAGATGGGGTAATAATTCAAGCTCCTGACCCCCAGTACTATTGACCTCAATGCAAGGACCTCCCGGCAAATGTGCCCGTGCCTACTAGATGGAAAGCCGAGCAGTGGTAGTCAATACTGCCACACCAGCCTTTGTAGTGCCTTTTTTGATCTGCCAGTATGGACATCCAGGACTCAGGTGCCCCACATTCATCAGTTCTACAGTGTACTGGCCTTTCCAGAATCCATCGACTGGCCCACCAGATGACTTCAAATCCAGAGAGGACACCAGCCCAGCTGTATCCTGATCCATCGCCTGGTAATCGGATGACGTCAGACCAGCTGTTTTCCTTTTTTTTTGTTCCTGTTCTAAGGTTCCATCTCCAGAGATGACATCACCCCAGCAGTTCCCAGATGTGCCCTCCTGTAGTTCCCAGAAGATGTCCTCCCAGCTGTATCAGAAGAATGCTGCCAGGGAGAGTCTTCGGCTGAGGATCAGGTCGGTGCCGATTTTTTGTTCTACAAGGGGCTGGTAAGTCTGAACTTTTCTATCCTCTATCTTCCACAAGGGAGACTCACAAAATAGTGGCAAGGGACACCACAGGGGAAAGAAACAGCTTCTGATAGGGGACTCAATTGTTAGGGGTGTAGACCTGGGGAAGGGAGAGGAGAGGGAAGTAAGGTGCCTGCCTTGTGCCATGGCTTGGAGGGACAGGAAGCAAATCCTCAGGATTGCAGAAGCAGCATCACAGGAGAGGAAACTAGATATCATTGTCCACCTCAGGACAAATGACCTAGCCAGGCATGAGATTAGTGCAGTGCAGGATGAATTTGTGGAGTTGGGGAGGGGCCTCAGACAGGTAGCAAGCACAGTAACCTTCTCAGAGGTGCTGCCAGTCTATGGCAGGGGTGAGGCTAGGGTACTGCACACCATGCAGTTTAATGAACAGTTGCAAAACTGGTGCACAGCACAGGGCTTTGGCTTCATTGGGGACTGGGGGTCCACCTGGAGAGATGAAGGTCTATACTGGCATGATGGTCTGCATCTGTCCAGGAAGGGAAACATGCTCCTAGGTGACAGGTTTAAAGGCTTCCTTGGCAAGCTTTTAAACTAGCCAAGGGGGAGTTGCTCTTAGGAAACAGGAAAGTTCAAGCCTCCCCCCACAAAACATGGCAGGTAGTAGGGTAAACACTGAGGCACAGAGCTTGACAGAGGGCAGGACAGGGCTAAATGGAAACATGGACATGGCCAATAAGAGCAGGGATGGGGTAAAAAAGGATAAAGCCAACATTAAATGGAGGGCAATGAGTACCAATGCCCGTAGTCTGGAAACAAAGCTTCCAGACCAGAGCTAGTAGCCCTGATGGAAGAGGAACACTTAGATATTGTGGCAGTCACAGAAACATGGTACACAGAGAACCATGACTGGGATGTCAACATACCAGGTTACACAATCTACAGAAGGGACAGGGAGGGTAAAACAGGAGGTGGAGTAGCTCTCTACATAAGGGAAGGGATCGAAGCTACAGAACTAAAAAGTAAAGGAGGAGGACAAGAGGAACTCTGGGTCACCTTGAAGACAGAGAATGGCATCACAATCCGCACAGGGGTTATATACAGACCCCCGTCTCAAGGGGAGGAAATGGACAAGAAAATGATAGAGGGCATTCTCAAAATGGCTGAAAAAGGGGAGATACTGTTGATGGGGGACCTGAATATGCCAGATGTTAACTGGGCGACATGAACTGCAGGCACATCCAAGAGCAAGGTCATTCTCTATGCCCTACAGGGGGAATGCCTTAGACAGCTAGTGGTGGAATCCACTCAGGAGGGAGCAATATTAAACCTGGTACTCTCAAATGGAGAGAGGATCACAAATTTAGAAGTCAGTAGACATCTGGGAACAAGCGATCACTGCACAGTGTGCTTCACAATAAACACAACCCTTGGAGACAAGCCATACAAAGACAAGGATATTGGACTTTAGAAGGCCTGACTTTGGCATAATGGGTGAATACCTGAGGAATGCATTAGCAAATGGCCAGAAAGGAGGGGTGGAAGAACAATGGAGAAAAATCAAAACTGCCATCATGGAGGCAACAAGCCTTTGTGTGAAACAAATAAAGAAAACAAAGCGGAATAAAAAAACACTAAGGTTCTCAAAAGAGGTGTCAGGGAAGGTTAAGGAGAAAAAGGCTGCATTCAGAAAGTATAAGGAATCACAGATGGAGCATGACAGGGAACTGTATCAATTAAAGCAGAAAGAAGTGGGGAAGGCAGTCAGAAAAGCAAAGGCCCAAACCGAGGAAAAGATAGCCAACTCAGTTAAGAAGGGAGATAAAACCTTTTATAGGTACATTAGGGAGCATAGAAAGGTTAAGGGAGAGATAGTGAAGATTAATAAAGGAGAGGGGAGGTGGGCAGTGGGAGACAGTGAAAAGGCAGAGATACTGAATGAATACTTTTGCTTAGTATTCACAAAAGAAGAAGAGGAGGAGTTACCTAAACCAAACAGTAGAAGCACTCTGGATAGTGGGGGTTGATGCCAGTCCATTTACAGAAGAAAGAGTACTGAAAGAACTCCCAAAACTCAAGGTGGACAAAGCAATGGGGCCTGACGGGATTCACCCTAGAATCCTAAAAGAGCTAAGGGAGGACCTAGTGACACCACTAACCACACTTTTTAACAAATCATGGGAAGATGGGGTGGTACCTGAGGACTGGAGGAGGGCAGATGTGATTCCCCTTCACAAAATTGGGAGCAAGGCAGAAGCAGAAAACTACAGACCTGTTAGTTTGACCTCAGTGGTGGGGAACATGATGGAATCACTTCTGAAAGAAAGAATTGTTGAGTACCTAGAGGCCAGTGGGGCACAGGACCCAAAGCAGCATGGATTCACAGCAGGAAGGTCATGTCAGATGAATCTAATTGATTTCTTTGACTGGGTGACCAAAGTAATAGACCAGGGAGGGGCTGTGGATATGGTCTACCTAGACTTTAGCAAGGCATTTGACACAGTCCCGCACAAAAGATGAATAATCAAGTTAGCCAGCCTGGGAGTGGGTCCCAGGGTGGTAGCCTGGGTTGCAAATGGGCTGCACAACAGGACACAGAAGGTAATAGTGAATGAAACACATTCTGAAGAAAGGGGGGTCACTAGTGGAGTACCTCAGGGCTCAGTACTGGGTCCAGTCCTCTTTAACGTCTTTATAGGTGACATTGCAGAGGGTCTGGAAGGAAAGGTATGCCTCTTTGCAGATGACACAAAAATCTGTAACAGAGTTGATATACAAGGGGGTAGAAAAGGATGAGAAGGACTTGCAAGGTTGGAGGAATGGTCGGACATATGGCAACTTAGATTCAATGCAAAGAAGTGCAAAGTAATGCACCTGGGAAATAAAAAATCCAGGCTAAGAGTACACAATAGCAGGGAGGTACTAATGACAACAGTAATGGAAAGGGATCTGGGTGTAGTCATATCAGATGACCTAAAGGTGGGTAAGCAATGTGAAGTCAGTAAGGAGAGCCAGGGGATACTGGGATGCATGAGGAGGGCATCACAAGTAGAAAAGGAAGTGGTTATCCTCTGTACAGACAGTTGGTGAGATCCCATCTGGAGTACTGCAGTGCAGTTTTGGAGACCTCATCTTCACAAGGACATAGACAGGATGGAAGCAGTCCAGAGGAGGGCAACTAAAATGGTGCAGGGTCTGCATCAGAAACCATATGAAAAGAGACTGAGATAGCTTAATATGTATACCCTGATGAAAGGAGGACGGGGACATGATAGAAACTTTTAAGTACCTCAAGGAATCAACAAAGTCCAGGAGGTAGCATCTTTCAGAAAAGAGATGTGTAAGAACAAGGGTCACAATTTAAAATTAGAGGGGACGGCTCAGGGGTAATGTGGAAATTCTTTCTAGAGAGAGTGGTGGACGATGGAACCACCTTCCTGGAGAGTTGTGGGGTCTAAAACAGTGGGGAATTCAAACATGCATGGGACAGACATAAGGCAATTATAGTGGGGGGTTGCAGGAAGTAGGCTGTTGGTTAACTAGAATCTGCAGCTTATCCAATAGGTAGGGAAATGGGCAGACTGGGTGGGCCAAGTGGTCCTTATCTGCCGTCAAAGTCTATGTTTCTATGTTATGACATTGCAGTACACACCCTACACTAGCAGACTCCAGAATGTGTGAACTGTCCTCAAAGACTCTCCCCTTCGGGACTTTGGCCTGCTAGAACTGTGCTTCACTGGGCTCCGGCCCAGGAGGGACTCTTTAATGGACTAGCCTTCGGGCACTTTGGGCACTAGTTGGGCCTTTTAGGGCACTCCATCCCCCAAATTTGTATTGTAAATAATGTCATTGTTTCTCTACTGTTTTCTAGTGTATATACTGTTTTTCTACTTTTCTAAAAAAAAAAAATATTTTTGGGATTCTCCAGTGTTTTGATGGTAGGGGTTTAGGTAGACTGTGTGTATGCAGATTAGGAGTGTGTGTTGTCTTTCTTTTTTCTTGCAGGTGGTCCTGAAGAAGATAGAAGAGAAGACCGGAAGAGGAGGAGGGGCTCATCGGAGTTCCTCAATAGTACTTTAGTGTGTAGTAATTTAAAGTACTGTGGTTGTTATTGTTGTTGTTACTGTATTAACCCTTTCCCTCCACAGGTGTGGTTGTGGGGGTAGGGAGGCAGTAATGTAATGTAATGGTATGGTATTAGTTTCTTGGTGTGTGGTTGCAGGGTGCCCAAGGTCGGGGAGGTCCCCGAGTTGTTTTTGTTTTGGGGTCTTAAGTTAGAGGCAGATAGGTTTTCCCTAGAGGGCTAGGAGGGATAGACAGGCTGTGGCCCTGACCTGCAGTAGGGGTTGCAGTGCTGATCTATTAGGGCTATGCTCTGGACAGTTCTACCAGAGCCACTAGGCGTCCATAGTAAGTGGGTAGAGTAGAGGCTGATATGTCAACAAAAGGCCTCTAGGCCCTTAGTTTTGCCTGCCTGTGCTCGCACATGGTAGAAGGGGGCCTGATCACCCCCCTCCGCAGGTAGCACGTAGGGTGGGATGGCCTAAGCCGGGTAAACAATGACTGCGGACAGTCATTTTCCTGGTCAAGGGCGAGTGTAACCCTTTGTTACACGGGGTTACTAGAATCCCAGTAAGACCTAGTGGTAGGCAGGGAAGGCAGCTTGTGAAACTCCAGTTAAATGAATTTCACACTGTCTCACTCTGTTCTCAGTCTCAGCTGAGACTGAGGGATGACATCACCATAGAACTATCGGAGCTACATGAGCCACATTGGAATCTGCAGAAGGGAGTTAGATTAGAATGTTGGGAGTTTTGAACAGTCAGTGTGTGTAGTCTGCAGTTGGAGATTGTTGTGAGAGGAGCACAGTGAGTCTGTGCACAGGCTCCTGGAGCCTCAGTTCTGAAATAGAGCTACATTTAGGGAAAGGTGTGTGTTTCCGCCTAAAGAGGGACACAGTAAGCTGTTCTTTTAAGTGGTGGAGACCGCTGATAAGGGTCTCTGTAACCCATCCCTCAGGGGATGGGGCAGGGAGGTTTGCCTGCTATTCCAGGGGCAACCTCCCTGGCTACTGCTAGAGGAGAAGCTGCCTTATTTTGTCCAAGTGTGTTGGGTACCAGAAGATTTCAAGATTCGCCTGTGGGGCACCTGCAACCGAAGGGTGAGTTCTGCTCTTTCTAAAGGATCCATGTTTCATCCTGAACTGTGTTAAAGTGGGGATTGGACTGCTGAAGTAGTGGGAGGCCTAGAGTAATAGGTTTAGCCAAAAGTAAAAGTATGTTCAAGTCCAGCACAAAGGGAAAGTCAAGACATGTAGAGGAGATGTGACATACGTCTACCCAGTAATCTACATTGCCAAGCTTTCCAAAGAGTTGTTTAGTGTCCAGAGAAATGGCCGGGTATGGATTGTGGGAGCTGGAGGTGGAAACCTCCCCATCTTTAGTAACCAGGTCCACCTCTACGGATTTGCTCTGTGGATTTCTACTTTGCCTCATGCACTTGGCCAGTGATGAGGGAGGTACCCAGACATGGGATGGAAGGAAATTTCCCTTTAGGAGTCGAAGGCTGTAAGGTGGTTTGGGGAGCCACCAACAGGAAAACTGGTTCATTCCCATATGGCCCATGGATCAAGTGGCTGGAGGGGGAGCCGGGCCATGGAAAAAACCCAAGTAGGGTACAAGTCGGGCTGTGTACGCAAAGCTGCGTGCAAGTCTGGGCTGTTTGCCTGGTGGGTTCAGAGCCTGAGGGCTGGAATAGTGAAGAAGTGTTCTGTGTCTCTAATCTGAATTACCAGGAATGTAACCCCGTGGGGGTCCGTCTATGCTTTGTTTGTTCAGTTTGAATGTGAATAAAAGCCACACTTTAGAATCACATTCCTGGTTTTGGACATTACAGTTATTGCTTCCTGTGTCCGGATTTACTTGGGTGCCCCTGTGCAGAGTAGCCAAACCTAGGCCCCCTGTGCCAAGTAACCTAGTCCTCCCCGAACCCAATCCCCACCAGGTACTGCTGTCAGCTTCAACAGCATGCCACTTGTCGTTTTGCAAAAAGGCAGGGGTGAGGGCCTTACACTCCCTTATGCCTATCCCATGCCTGTTTGAAGCCCTGCACTATATTCATATTTACCACTGCCTGAGGTAGGCCGTTCCATGCATCTACCACCCTTTCTGTGAAAAAGAACTTCCTCACATTACCCCTTAATTGGCTTCCCTCTAATCTCATGCTGTGTCCCCTTGTCCTATTTTTCTTATATTGAAACATGTTAGACTCTTTCACCTTGTTAATGCCCTTAAGGTGTTTGAATGTTTCGATCAAATCACCTCTTTCCCTCCTTTGCTCTAGGGTATACATATTGAGCTCCGTTAATCTGTCCTCATATGTTTTCTGATGCAGTCCCTGCACCATTTTGGTTACCCTTCACTGGACTGCCTCAATTTGGTTAATGTTCTTGTGAAGGTGTGGCCTCCAGTACTGCATGCAGTACTCCAGATGGGGCCTAACCAGTGTCTTGTGAAGAGGGATTATTACCACCCTCTTCCGACTTGTGATACCTCTACTAATACACCCCAATATCCCTCTAGCCTTACCTACTGCTTTATTGGTCTGAATAGATGATTTCAGGTCATCAGTGATGATGATGCCCAAGTCTCTTTTTTCCCTTGTGAATGCCAGCAACTCCCCTCTCAGCCTATAGGTAGCTTCAGGGTTTCTCTTCCCTCTGTGCATGATCTTGCACTTCTTTGCTTTAAACTCCAGTTGCCACTGTTCTGACCATTTTGCTAGTTTATCCAGATCTCTTCTCATTCTGCCCACCCCATCTGGATCATCTACTCTGTTGCAGATCTTGGTGTCATCTGCAAACAGACAAACCTTACCCTCCAGTCCATTTGCAATGTCACTGATGAAGATATTGAAGAGGACTGGCCCCAGGACTGATCCCTGAGGTTTCCCACTTGTGACTTACTTCTCTTCTGACTGTATACCGTTTACCACCACTCTCTGTTTTCTTCCCATCAACCAGTTTGCCACCCAATTGTCCAACTTCTTACCCACCCCGAGCCTACCCATCTTATTAATCAATCTTCTATGTGGAACAGTATCGAAGCTTTGCTGAAGTCAAGGTAGGTGACATCAACTGCTCCCCCTTGGTCCACCACTCTGGTTACCAAGTCAAAGAAATCTATGAGATTAGTTTGACAGGACCTTCCTGTTGTAAACCCATGCTGTCTTGGATCCTGTACTCCTATGGATTCCAGGTGTTGCACTATCCTTTCCATAATCTTGCCCACTACAGAGGTAAGACTGACTGGTCTGTAGTTCTCTGCCTCCTCCCTGCTACCACTCTTGTGGAGCAGGATCACATGAGCCCTCCTCCAGTCTTCTGGGACCTCTCCTGTGCTCAGAGTCTCACTAATCACTTCTGATAATGGCTCTGCTAGTTCCACCCTTAGCTGCTTTAGTACCCTGGGATGTATGCCATCAGGTCCCATTGCCTTGTCCACCCGGAGCTTATCAAGCTCTTGTAGGACCCTTTCTTTTCTGAAGGGACTAGTGCACACCTCCTTCCCCACTGTGTCCATGGTGCTGAGCTGAGGGCCCTGCCCTACTTTCTCTTCAGTAAACACTGAGCAGAAGTATCTATTTAGGATAGATGCTTTTACATGGTCCTCCTCCTCACATACACCCTTACCCCCTTTGATCTTAGCAATACCCCCTCTGGACTTTCTCCTTTCACTAATATAACTATAGAAAGTCTTGTCGCCTTCTTTTGCTATTTGTGCTACTGTTTCCTCAGTTTGGGCCTTTGCCTGCCTTACTGCCTTCCCTGCTTCCCTTAGGAAACTTTGGTATGCCTCCCTATCTTCATCCTGCTGCGTTCCCTAATATTTCCTGAAGGCCAGCCTTTTGGCTCTGACCTTTTCTGCTACTGTTTTTGAGAACCAAAGTGGTTTCCTTCTTCTTTTGCACTTCCTTTTCTCTCTAACACAATGGGATGTTGCTTCAAGTATTGCATCTTTAATGTTTGCCCACTTTGCTTATACCCCCTCACCTGTATTTCTTTTTGCCAGGGCTAGCTTAACTCTGTTGGCCATCTTATCAAAGTCAGCTCCTCTGAAGTCCCATATTTTTGCCTTGGAATGGGATGATTTAGTTCTAGTGGCCAAATTGAACCATACCATGTGATGGTCACTGGCCCCCAGGTGACCTTCTACCTGAAGATCTGTGATCCTTTCCCTGTTAGTCAGTACTAGATCTAGGATAGCTCTGTCTCTTGTGGGTTGTTGTACCAGTTGTTTGAGTCCCTCCCCCTTCAGGGAATCCACCATGTGTCTAGTTCTGGCCAATGTTCCTGCTGGTATTGACCAATCTGTATCTGGCATGTTGAAGTCTCCCATTATCAGGACCTCCCCTTTAGCTGTCATATTTTGTATATCTTGTAACACTAATGTGTCTTTGTCCTCCCCCTGGTCTGGAGGCCTGTACACAACCCCAATTTGTATGGCTGTCTCATTTCCTGTTTCCAGGGTGACCCACAGTTCTTCTGGCTCCTTATGTGTATTCTGAATTTCTGTAGCTTTGATATTTTCATTGACATAAAGGGCCACTCCAACCCCCCTTTTTGCACCTCGGTCTCTTCTGAACAGTACATAGCCAGGTACTGAAGTCTCCCAAGTGTGGTTACTGGGAAACCATGTCTCGCTAAAGGCTACTATGTCCAGTTTAGCCTCTGTCATTATTGCCTGCAAGTCTGGGATCTTGTTTCCCAGACTGCGAGCATTTATGTACATGATTTTCCATTGGCCAGATTTTGGTGTTTTAGTTGTTGGGTGAGGTCTGGCATTTCACCTGTGTGTCGTATGAGGAGCCAGACCTTTTTCCTTACCTGGTGATGCAAATGAACTACAAACATGCTGAACTCCTGTTTGACCACTAGCTGAGGGGGGGAGGGGTGTTCATCCCATTCGACGTGGGTGTTGCACCCCTCTCCCCATTTGCTAGTTTAAATATTCTGCAAAGACATCAAACTTCTGCCCCAATGCACTGACTCCCTCCTTAGTCAGATGCAGTCCATCAAATTTAAAAACTTCGCTCCCAAAACTGTTGCCAGTTCCTACAAATGTGTGTCCTTTTCCTGGCACCAGCCCTTGAGCCACATGTTTAGCTCCCCTATCTCCTCTCTGACCTTCCATCCATCTGCCCCTCTCTCAGACTGGCAGGATCTCAGAGAAGGAGATGCCAGACAAAATGGATGATAGTTTGTCACCCAGCCTGGTCAGGTGTTCCTTGGTCTCCACAACTGACTGGCTGGCAGAATCGTTAGTCCTATGTGTACCAGGATGTCAATGTTTTCTCCTGCTTCCTGAACAATTTTAGCAATGTGGTCAGTGTCTCTCCATGCTGATGTACCTGGGAGACATCTGACCATTACCCCTAGCTGGAGATACGTATCAACTCCCGAATCATGGAGTCTCCTATGATCAGAAGTTTTTTGGATTTCCTTTTTGCTTTTTTTGTTTTGGTTCCTGTTTTGGGTGAGTTTTGTTGTGCTAGCTCCTGTGCTGCAGTGTCCTGCTCTGCAGTGTCCTCTGCCCCTTTGTTTGATTTTGGAGATAGAGGCAGATATCTGTTTGTAGTTTTTATATGGTTTGTGGAGGTGATATGTTGGAGAGCATCGAGTGATGGGGCACCTGATTTGCTCCTCCTAACCACCTGCCAACCTCCCAGACCAACTACCCTCTGCGGTCGAGGTGCTTCTGTTGGATGTTGGGGAAATGGCGGGCGGTTCTTATAATATATTTCCTCTTGAATATGCAATTTGAGGCACACAATCTCTGCCCATGCTGCGTGGAGCTGAGCCCTTAGATCTCCAATGGCCCAGCATGTAGGACAGTGTCTGAAATCCTGTAAAACTGCCCTTCTGAAAAGTGTTCCACAGTACCTGCAGTTAATGATATCCATTCCAGATTAGTTGCTGGGTTTATAACCTGGTCAGAGTAATTAGAAGGAAGAAAATGAAAGCAAAAGTTCCATTTTGTGTTTTGTTTGTTTGTTTTTGTATAAATTGTCATAACAAGTTAAATTACTAGTGCCTCTGTAAATGAGGTCACTGTGTGGATACCTCTCTGATCTATCCCTTCCTGCTTTGCTATAGGAAATGTCACAGCTGTGCTACCCTATAAAAGGAGAGTAGTGTGGGGTGGTTGAGGATGAGGGTGGGTGGTTGGGCCCTTCCCCTGCCGAAAAAGAAGAACCGTGAATGAAAGAAACAAGGAGGTAAGAGCAGAAACAATCAGCCAGCAACAAATGCAGTAGCCCTGAAAGCTTATCCTAATGATAGCTAAAACTGTAAAACCTGTAAAGCACCACCTGTAATAATTTCACAGAAGATATACCCTGTAAGAAACACTTTGCTACAGAGGAAAATATAGCAGTAACAGAAGATATGCCTTGCAAAAGACAATTTGAATCAGAAGATTACAGCAGTAATCTGTAAGCACACACCTGTAGGCACACCCTGCAATAATGCAGCAGAAGGTATACCCAGCAACAACAATTTGAATCAGAGAAAAATAAAGCAATAAAATGTTAGCAACAAACAATAACAATCCCTGTGAGTACAAAATAAAAATAACAACACACAGTAAATCTGCCTAGCCAAAAGAAGCCTTAATCCTTTTCCTTGCTCTGGTAAGGTTATTTGCACTGTCCTTTCAAGCAACCTAGAAGAAAAGAGCTCAGGTGAAGCTAGGTGTATTGGCCAGCAAACCTAGTCGCCCACCTCCAAGATATCAACTAACCTGACCTTTTAACCCTTCCCTCTGTTGGAAGTTACTGACAGTTTGTCAGCTCCACCCCCCAGATACACAGCTAATCCCCTGGAAGAGCTGTGGGAGGAAAGCAATTAGCTCTTTGAATGTGAGAAGGAGACTGCAACACCTCTGAGACAAACAAAAAAAAAAACTTTCAGCAAAAACAAAATAAAATAGAGGCAAAGAGTAATTTTGCTTAGCCTAATGATAAAACGTCACAAAAATGTAAGCACCACCTGTAATGATTTCACAGAAGATATACCCTGTAAGAAACACTTTGCTACAGAGAAAAATAAAGCAGTAACAGAAGAGATACCTTGCAAAAGACAATTTGAATCAGAAGATTACAGCAGTAATCTGTAAGCACACACCTGTAGTCACACCCTGTAATAATGCAGCAGAAGGTATACCCAGCAACAACAATTTGAATCAGAGAAAAATAAAACAATAAAATGTTAGGAAGAAACAGTAACAATCCCTGTGAGTACAAAATAAGAATAACAACATACAGTAAATCTGCCTAGCCAAGAGAAGCCTTAATCCTTTTCCGTGCTCTGGTAAGGTTATTTGCTCTGTCCTTTCAAGCAACCCAAAAGAAAAGAGCTCAGGTGAAGCTAGGTGCCTTGGCCAGCAAACTTAGTCTTCCACCTCTTATCCACTTGCCAGTCACTCCCATGTTTCTGAAAGGCATCCAGGAATGTGGGGTACTTTTGAAGGACATTCTAACACATCTGCTTACCCTTTTTGAAGAATGCAGAAACATAATCATTGCCTGTGAATGCATGGAAACCGACTAAGGCTTTCTTTGTTGCAGTGGTCATTTCACACTTGCTAATGTAGAAGATGTTCCTACTGTTACCATGGCCATTGTCCAGGTATACACTTTGCTCGCATTCTGAAAATAGTGACAGTAAAATTACTGGTATATCGGTATCCATAGATGGTGAACAGATGATGACAGGGCCTGGATGTATTGTATTGGCATGTTGTACATGAAGGGCAATTTTTGTGTCTGCTTCTTCCTGATCAGAACAGAGATCATCCACAACTACAGTCCCTTTTTTTGGTGATCATGTAGCATTTGTCTTTCTTCAAAAAATAGATCACTTGGCCCTCTGGCAAACTTGCACGATGTTCTCCCCAGACCTGCATGATCAAATCAATCAGGTGCTCCTTGTTAGATCCATTAGAAAAGAAGTAACTGAAATTCTTTGGCACTTTGGTGTTGGGACCTTTGATAATATGCTTTTCATTAAATCCTCATTGAAATCTCTCAACCTCTTTGATTGACTGCTCTCTGTATGTATCTGCAACAACATCCACGCTTGCAAATCCCTTTGGAAGACTATTCAGGAGCTTTATTGCCAGATCACCAAAGGTTTCAGGGATTCCTGTCATAACCCGCACTGTTGCCATTGGATCAACTATGTATGGGGCTGTGGAGTGCATGCCTGCAAGGTCTTGCATAGCCAAAGCCTCTTGTCAATCCCTGCCTAGCTGTGACCCTGGGTGACCTCTGTCATAAGCTGTACCAATAGTCCAGGTGGCACAGTAAGAAATTGGACTGTGCATTCCTGTGTTTGTTAGCTGTGTCATCAGTGGGAGGAGCGGATCGCTGTCGGGCGACCACAGAAAGGAGAGTGGAGAGCTGCATGGAGCTTTGGCTGCAGTCGGCAGCGGGGTTGAGGTTGGTGATCAGAGGAAGGAGAGCTGAGCTGTTTGGAGCTGAACTAGCAAGGGGCACAGGTGGCAGTCTGGTGACTGAAGCAGGGGCGGCCAGCCAACCGCAGACAGCGGTGTAGGATCAGGCCAATCAGGGAGAGAGGCACCAAGGTGGTAGGCTTTAAAAATAGCCAGCCAGACTGACAGAAGGACTAAAAGTGGGAGCAAGGAGTGTCCTGAGCTAAGGAAAGCACTGCGAGGAGCTGGTTTGCAGCAAAGGAACTGGGTCCTGCATTTCTCCACAGGGGACTTGGACTTCAACCTTGGTGGATATGGGAAATTGACACAGACACTAAGAAATCCTTCATAAAAGAGCTGAAATTGAGGATAAATGAAGTGGGTCGAGACTACTGACACTGGAGGTGCTGGGAACTTGATCTTGGACTACTGACGCTGGAGGCACTGGGGATTTTACTTGAACTTGGTGACTTGGACTTGAACGTGGTGGCTGTGGTTATTAATTCTTAATGCCTATGGTTTGCACATGCTTTATTATTTCTAAAAAGTCTTGACTGTGGGTTGGGGCTAAGGAGGGGGTGAGGGTCGGGGGCCCAAAAAATACATAAGGGTGAGTTTAGAACTGTATCTAAGTATCACGGAAGAAATGGTAGGGCAGCACAGAGGAAGGGGCGACCAAGGGAGGGAGATCTTTGGCAGGGTGGAGGGGTGCAGTGGCTGTGGAATGGCTATGATCCTAAATTGGGCTTGGAGGATGGGGGTTGTATGATGTGTAAGCAGCTCACTCAGCTGAGAGAGAAAGTGGCGGGGATAAAGTGGGGGTTAAATGGGGGGGGAGCTGGGGAAAGGGGGTAGAGAGACAGGGATGGTATAAGCCAAGGAAGGAGTGGGAAGGGCTGAGTGAATTCACTGGAGGATCAGATACAGTGTTCCCGAAGTCAAGGGCTTGGGAGGGAGAGGATGGAAGGGGATCCAGAGGGGATAGACCAGAGGTGGTAAGAGACAACAGCAAGTCCAGATTTGGGACATGGACGCCCGAGACAGGAGGAAAGGGGTCAGTGGGAACTGACAGCAGGAAGTCTAGAGGCACAAAAAAGACGCCTGTAGCTAGAGAAAAGGGGTCAGCCGGGGAGCAGGAGGAGTGGAAGACAGTAGGCTCAGGAAAAGGCAGACGGATGCCCAGTATGAAGGACAATGCAGGCATAGGTGAAATGGGTCGGGGTGGAAGTAACAAATAGTTTTGCCATCCTAGGTATTCTAGTCAAGGACATTGAGGAAGGGATCCGGCAGGGATGATCAGAGAAGGGGGGTGCAGAGCAGCTGGGGGACATGGGGGGAAAGATCTCAGGTGCAGTGGAAGGGGGGAGGAGGGTGCAGGCACATCGCATGCAGGAGAAGGTGTGGAGGAGGGGACGGGCGCATTAGGGACACACCAAAAGGTGGCACTAGGGGAACTGTGGCATAAGAAAAGGGTCAAGAAAGAAGCACTGGAAGAGCTGGAGTTGAGCTCTTGGGAGGCTGAAAATGAACTGGAGGAAACCCTGCAGGGGAGGAGCTGCAGTAGGAGGCTGGGGCATGTGCCAGGCAGGGTGCAGGAGAGGGGAAATATGCAGACAGGGCAGGTGGTAAGGAGGAAGACTTCTCCAAGTGGGGTACAGTGCTCAAAACCTTCTGCAAAGATGGGCAGGACAGGAACAGTTGGAGGGGGATCAAGCACAGTTGGCACAATCTCGCACAGTGATGCAGATGAGGGAAGGCCAGGAGCAGTTAGAGTGGGGTCAGGTGAAACTGGATCATGCTTAAGCAGTGATGCAGGAGGGGTCTGCAGGGTTGAAGGAAGCCAGGCGGAAGTACAAGAGATGAAGAGGTACAGGAGGGGGGAGTCTGATGAAAGGCTGAAGGGATTGGGTAAAGAGGTACAGATGCTGGGTGTGGGTAAAAATCAGGATAGGCTAGGTGATGGGGAACAAAAGATGAGCAGGGGCAGAAACCAAGTCAGGATGGAACATGTGGAGGAGTCCAAAGGGAGCCAAACCCCACGACACAAAGCTAGAGGCCAAAAGAACACCCAGGAAGCAGGGGGCAGTAGAGTGGCACTCTTGGGGGACTCAATAATTAAGGGGCTAAAATGGGGAAGGAAGGGCGCAAAAAACAATGCAGTATGGGTACAGTGCATGCCAGGGATGACGGTGCTGGAGGTGAGGCATCATATTCCTTCCTGGGGTAAGAAGCAGGATGAAAGAACACATCTGGTGTTTCACCTGGGCACAAATGACTTGGAAGGGAACAGTCTGATGGAGGTACAGGCAAGGTTCGAGGAACTTGCTAGGTTCTGTAGGAGCAACACTGTTTTTCCTTCCATTTCCTTCTCTGAGGTGTTGCCAGTACCAAGAGTGAGCACACCTAGAAAGGAGAAGATAAGAGCATTCAACAATTGGCTACAAGGTTGGTGCAGTCAGATGGGGTTCGGCTGGATAGGTGACTGGGGCTCTACATGGGAGGAGGAGGGGCTGTATGCCCAATACAAACTGCACCTGAGCTCTTCAGGGGCAGCTGCACTAAAGAGTAAACTGGGGGACTTCATGGCAAGGAAGTTCAATTTAAACTAAATAAGGGGGTGGCTAAGGACAGGGCCAGCCTTACGTGAGGCAGAGCAGAGAGTCTATCAGCCTCCCTTCAAGTCACAACACTCATCAAGGAAAAACTTAGCAGCAGGGAAAGATGGGATGGGGCTACATGTTGGAGGGCTTCAGTTGCAATGCCAGGAGCCTGGGGAACAAAATGGGAGAACTGGAGGCCACCATGATGGAGGAGAACCTAGACATTGTAGCAGTGAGTGAGACTTGACGGAATGAGCACTATGCCTGGGAGACGGTGATCTCAGGGTATCGGTTGTTTAGGAAAGATTGGGAGGGAAAGAGGGGGCGAGGGGTGGCTTTATATATCAGGGAAGGGATTGGGGCCATGGAAGGGCAGGATGAGGAGGGAGAAACAGAGATAATGTGGATCACCCTAGACAGGGGACAGGGGGAAAACCTGTGTGTTGGTGTAGTCTATAGGCCTCCTATGCAGGGGAAGGAAGGGGATAGACACTTTGTAGAATCAGTAGCGAGGATGGCACGGAAAGGGGAAATTGTGCTAGTTGGGGACTTAAATCTTCTGGACATCAACTGGGAGGCCCAGACAGCAATCTCCACAAGGAGCAGGGGCATCTTAGAGGCTCTTCAGGGCATATTCCTGCAACAAAGAGTCAGTGAGCCCACTAGGGTTGTAAACCTGTTGGATGTGGTTCTCACAAATGGGGACAGTATGGAGGAGGTGGAGGTGGGGGAAGAGCTTGGCACCAGTGACCACAGAGCTGTCAGGTTCAGGGTGAGAGTGGGCAGGGAGAGGGTTAGGACAAGAACCAAGGTAATGGACTTCAGAAAGGCTGACTTTCATGGAATGAGGAAGGTAGTTGGGGAAGAAATGTTGAGGATAGGGGATGTGCAGGGGGTGGAGGAATTATGGGTAGCCATCGAGAGAGGGGTATTTAAAGCCATGGACTCATGCATAAGAAGGGTAAGAAAGAATAGAAGACAGAAAAGACCTTTATGGTTCACTAGGGAGGTGGCGTTAGGGGTCAAGAAGAAGATTAGAGCATTCAAGAGGTACAGGAGGACACAAAAGGATGAGGACAGGGAAACCTACAGGAAAAAAGAAAGGAGGCTCGGCAAAAGATAAGGAGTGCTAAGAGGGCCACTGAGGAGAGGATAGTGAAGCAAACAAGGAGGGGGGACAAAACTTTCTTTAGGTACGTTGGAGAAAGGAGGAGGGCACAGCATGGGATTGGAAGGATAAGGGGGGAAAGTGGAACAATACTAGAAGGGGACTTCGAAAAAGCAGAGGCATTAAACAGCTATTTTGCCTCAATCTTCACGGAGGAAAGGGAGAGTAGGGGACCAGGATGGGGTAGGGAGGGTGACAGCCACAGGCAGGTGGCTGTGGCAGAATTCACTGCTGAAGGAGTAAGGGAAGAGCTGGGTAGACTTAGGTTAGACAAGGCAATGGGGCCTGATGGAATACACCCAAGGGTTCTCAAGGAGGTGAAGGATGAACTTACGCCACATCAAGCGAGGCTGTTTAACTTGTCCTTGGTCACAGAGGTGGTGCCAACAGACTGGAAGAGGGCCAAGGTGGTCGCACTACATAAGGGGGAGGGGCGGAAGGACGAGGTAAAAAACTACCGTCCTATTAGTCTTACCTCGGTGGTGGGGAAGGTAATGGAAACACTACTTAAAATCAGGTTGATAGAATACTTGGAGATGAGTGGCATGCAGGATGACAGGCAGCATGGCTTCACCATGGGAAGGTCCTGTCAGACTAACCTGATAGAGTTTTTCGATGGGGTGACACAAATAGTGGATCAGGGAGGAGCAGTGGACGTGGCCTATCTGGATTTCTATAAGGCCTTCAACACCGTTCCGCATGGTGGAATGGTACATAAGCTGGACAGACTAGGGGTGGACAACAGGATCACCAGGTGGGTGGAAAACTGGTTGAAGAGAAGGAGTCAGACGGTGGTGGTAAATGGGACACATTCCAGGGAATGGACGGTGACCAGTGGTGTGCCACAGGGGTCAGTGCTAGGATCAATACTCTTTAACATCTCTGTTAGTGACCTAGCGGAGGGTCTGGAGGGACAGGTGTGTCTGTTCGCAGACGATACAAAGGTCTGCAATAGGGTAGATTCACCTAGTGGGTTGCAAGCCATGAGGCGGGATCTGGAGAGGCTGGAGAGGTGGTCTGACACCTGGAAATTGAAGTTTAATACACAAAAGTGCTTGCTGATGCACCTGGGGAAGAAGAATAGGAGGGAAACTTACTCTCTTGGGGGGTTGGTGATTAAGGAGAAGGAAACAGAAAGGGACCTGGGGATTATGATATCGTGTGACTTCAAGGTGGACAGCCAGTGTAGCAGGGTGGTGGGAAAGGCAAATGGAATGTTGGCCTGCATTGCGAGGGGTTTTAATAGCAGGAAGAGGGAGGTGCTAATGCCATTATACAGAACCATGGTAGGCCACATCTGGAATATGGGGTTCAGTTCTGGAGGCCTCACCTACGTAGAGATATTGAGCTGATGGAGAGGATGCAGAGAAGGGCAACCAAAATGGTACGAGGGATGCAGGATGTAGGATGTACCCTATGAGAGAAGACTGAGAGGGTTGAATTTGTACCCTCTGGAGACTAGGAGGGAGAGGGGAGACATGATTGAGACCTTAAAGTATCTGAAGGGAATAAATAAGGTAGAAGGTAACAGCTTGTTCAAATTGAAGAAGGAAGTGAACATGAGGGGACATAACCTCACACTGGAAGGTAGGCAATATAGAGGTAATGTCAGGAGGCAGTTTTTCACGGAGAGGGTGGTGGAGGCCTGGAACAAGCTGCCGGAGGAGGTAGTGGGAGCCGAAACGGTGGAGGGGTTCAGGAGGGCTTGTGATAGATTTAAGGAGTTGGGAAAAGAGGGTGGAAGCATAACAGAAGAGGGGAGGTAGGATGTTGGGCAGACTAGATGGACCGTGGTGTCTTTCTCTGCCATCACATTTCTGTGTATCTGTGTATGCTGAGACACTTTTCCTGGGGGGAAGCTGCGAAGTGTTTGACACTGGACAGTATTCTGCTAGCACCTCAGGTAACTTGCTCTTTGGTGTTGTCCGTCTAGTTCCATCTGCATTGGCTAGACTCATCGGGACTGGGCCCAAGCAATATGTAAATAAATTGTTTTTATCTACAAGGAAGTTGTGCTTGTTTGAAAGGATCAAACATTTTCCCAATATACCTCTTTCAAATTTAAGTTCTGTAACTTTTCCTTTGGTAGTTACTTGTGCATTTTTTGTTTACATCATTGAAGATTTTCACTGGGGCTTTTGAAATTGGATCAAAATATCTCTTTTTATCACTTTTCAGTCTTTCTTTGCCAAACTGTTCATACTTTTCTGTACCTCATTCAGTTATACTGGTGAGGTTCTCTTCAACATCAGGTGCAACAGATGCTCCCAAGGACAAGTTGTACAATCTTTCAGCATCTACTGTAGCATTGAATGTATTGATAAACTCTTGACTGAGAAGAGTCAATATGGCTTTGACGCGTTGTTCTGACTTGATGATTTAGATGGCCTGCATGCTTTTTGTGGATTACTAGCCGAACTGTGAAGACCAGTCATTTCTAAAAGTGCCTCTCCGAATTTCACTAGATGTGGCCGATTTGACACCCATTTATCATAGGCCATTTGATTTGCAGCAAAGTGTTTGATTCCACCTGGAATTTTGGCACTTCGACTGTATGTCTTCTCACCAACTTGGTCAACTGATTACCTAGAAACTTTGTGATGGCTCCTTTGAACTGAAATCCCTTGCTTTTCAATTAATGTCCTAAACCCTGGATGAGAAGCTTCAAGAGTTTCAAGTGTGTGCACATAGTAAGCCCCATATTGAGCATAATTTTACATGTTGAAGACAAAGAACAGGGATAGTAAATTTTCCCAACATAGTAGTCTAAAATCAAAGTTATTTTCTTTTATTGCCAGGTGGAGCAAATGCTGCTGATCCACTATATTCAGAAATGTCATCCAGAGCTGTGGGGTTTTCCCTAGCTCACCGCGACAAATCTGCTACATGAAGGCATCATACTTAGTCTGGAAAGTGACTTCTCATTTTCCTGAAGCAGTTTATGGAAGTCTATGGGTTAGGTGATGATCTGATCAGATCAAGCAATACTGCCGGGTGGCATTCAAATCAGTTGAATGCTCTAGAAATCTGACCTGAAGCAATCACTCCAAGGCATCTGCAAAATGCTCATGTACAGTACATGCCCAGCTATAATGCTTCCCAGGCAAAAATCCCCTTATGCTGCCAGAGGCACAAAGACCAGCCTGAAATAATATGTCCTCAAAGCCGTTGCCACCAACTAACTGTACGGTAATGCCAAAGTTTTCCAGGAATAGGTGGAAATCTCCCAAATTAATTATGACATTGTGGAACTGATCAGGGAAATTCCACACAATGTGATATGGCTTTGCTGCTGCTCCAACATCAAGTGTCAAGTGAACATAGGGCATATTTACTTGCTGAGCTATTTCTTGTGTTTGTGTGAGGTATTCAACTACAGTGGCATAATCAGTGATGGGTTTGTGGATGGGCGGAAGATATGTGATAACCGTCTTCTTTGGTGAACTTGAATGATTATTAAAAACTAGCATCAGCTAACCAGTAAACCTTGGGACAAGCTGATCCTCCTTGTGTGCTTCCCAACTGAGTTTCCATAGCATTAGCTTTGCTTTGCCAATATTTACCATTGATGTTGGCACAGTAGACTTAGGCATATTAGTAAATGTGGTTGGCTCCTTCTTTGAATTCACTTGTCGATGTTCTAATTCCTTTTTGTTAGATACAATTGTCCTTCTTTTTGAGTGAGGAATTTCAATAGAATCTTCTTGGAGAATGAAGCCTTCAGATTCTTCTTGGTATGCAACACCATGGGCCAGATATTCAAACCTTAGCCTTGGGGCAAAATTAGCACTGCACAGTGTGCAAAATTAGCTCAGAACCATTTACATGCTATATTCAAAGGAATAGTCCCTGGGCTAAATCAGTTGAATAAAGCGTGCAAATGAAGCCATGCAAACAGGGCTGAGAGGGCAGTGCAAAAATAGCCCGGCAATTAAGACAGCTCTGAATACAACAATCAGGAAGGCCAAACTGCAACAGCAGCCCAGTGCACACAGAGGTGGAGTAAGGCAGTGTTGCAGTAGGTGACCATTGTGGGTGATAGTATGAAGTGGTGCACAACAACTGCAAATAACATTGCAGGCCAAACACAGCAGAACTGTGCTATGGTTTTGACACGTTTGCCGAGGGTTAACCTGTTTGCCCAGCACTAACACATTAGCTCAGCACTAACATTTGCTATATTCAAAGCTCCTATGCAAATAAGCCTACTTAGGCAATCTGTGGGCAAACAGCCACATTAGCATCTCATTATGACCTGCGTTGCATGAATTACCATGTAGATTGCCTGGTGCTATTGCATGGTGCACACAGCTCCACCTGTATGTCAGACTGGAACTACAGGTCAGTAGCTGCAGGCTGGCTGCACCTCACAGCTCCACCTGTATGTCAGACATGATAAACAGTTCGGTAGCTGCAGGCTGGGTTTGGACACAGAAGCACAAACTATTGTGGCCCATGGGACTAGCACCACAAGAATGGGTGGTTGTGCTGCAAGCCATACACATATTGTTATTCTTGCTACAGTGTGTATGAGACGGTACAGTACAATACTAGCTGGTATTGTGAGGGACACAACAATGCCTATGGTGTGTCAGGCAAAAATGACTGCTGCTATCCAGTGACATGCACAGCTGGCAGGTGTGTTCTGATAGTGGACACCACAGTCATATTGTCCTGTGACCCACGTACGCTGTGCCAGTGGCATGGGATTCCCACACTAACATGCACATGGCTGGTGGTGTGTGATGAGGAGCCTGGACAGGTGTGTGGTATATGCCCTGGAGTGAGGGAGGGCAGACACATACCATCATACAGGTACACTGATTTGAGGGGCATTCCCGTCACTGGCACATGTGCACTGTGTGGATGGCTCCAGCCGTGTGGCAGCACCTACTATGTGGTGCAGCCTGGCTGCCTGTACACCCTCCCCTTAGTACCCTCCATTCCCCCAGTGCTGCATATGTGTGCTGGATTGTGGTGCTGTACCCCTATGGGGGGACTGGATGTGTGTGCAGCATGTCTCTTCCATGGCATATGGAGTGGCCCAGGGTGGCCGTCTTCCCTCTCTGCCTCCTCACTGGCTGCAGTCATCAGGTGTACCATGAGGCTGCTGTTGCTTATGGTCATGTTGTCTGTTGCTTCTTTGTCCACACCCCCTATCCTTGTTTTGCCCAGAGTTAAGACTACCCTTTTCTTATCGGTAATTTGCACCATGGAAAGTGTCGCACAAAGTCACACAAACACACTAGCATGCTGAATATAGCATAGTGCCTGTATTTATGTACATGCTTCTTCTCTTTTCATGGTGCATACATTATAATTTTGCCCAGTGCTAATGCAATTTGCCCGTGCTATTTGGTCTTTTGAATATAGCTATAGGGGACCCGTGCTAACCTGATGCAAACAGTTTGCGTGCAGCGCAAAGTTTTGAATATGACTCCAAGTGTATGATGTATTGTTCCATGTCCAGTTACTGCTTCAATGTTCTAATCAAAGTTGTCCATCCAGAAACCTGTTAAGACAATAGAAGATTTTGACTTTGACTGAAGTAGCAGTAACAGACCTTGCTCTTGAAAATGCTGAGAAAGTTCCACTAAACCAGTTTTAATTTCACACACTTGGTCATAACTGCAACTATTTCTTAAATGAAACAGGATATTCACGGGCATTTTCTGTCTGGTCATATTGTGCAGCACAACTCCAACAAGTGCATGTTTTGTAGTGAGAAAGTTGTTGCATGTGACACCATGAATTAGGTCTTCTGAGTAGGACATTGACAATTGAAAGTCTTGTTCACTCTCTGTATGTTTGGGAGATTTTAGTACATGCAAGAAAAATGAACTGTCTCTGTGGGCTGTCGTTCTTTACTCAGGAGAGCATCCCCTGTTGGTGGCCATGGTGGTAAAAGTGCTGTCTCTACAAATCTTAAGATATGTTCACACAACAAGGAAGCAGCATGCTTGATTACTTGATTGTCATCCATTCTCAAAAGCTCTGTGACCGATGCCCCACCAATTTATTTATTTATTTAGTTAGTTTTTGTTAACAGGATAGGTACACTAGACAGCATAGCTGCCTATTTTCAGGTACGACCCAGGAGATTGCAACAAAGGGTATGTAGACAATAGCAGATACAAGAAAACATCATGGGAAAAAGTGGAAGTCACACATAGTACACTTATACAAAATTTTCAGCAATGACAGTACATTTGCAGGAATCTATATGTAGTAACAAAACAGGAATATAAGTGCAAATAACTAACAGTCATAAGTCATACAACTAGTGAGTAAGTGCTAGAAGAGAGGAAATAGCAAGATTTCTAGGCAGGTTTGAGAGTAGTAGAGGTTGGAGCCGGTAGGCAGCTAGGAGGAACCAGAATAGGAGTGGGTGGGTAGAGAACAGGAGCAGGGTTCAGAGCTTAGAAGAGCCATATGAAGCTCCTATTTGAAGCTGCGTAGAGAAGGGGAGATTCTTAGATTCAGTGGAAGGGAGTTCCATAGTTTAGGGGCCCAGCTAGAGAATGCATTCTCCCCCATTTAGGTTTTACATCTCTGCTGGACAACAAGGGACTTGTCAGCTGATCTCAGTGGGTAGGCAGAGGTCACAGGTTTGAGCAGTAGAGCCAATTTGTCAGGTATCTGGGAGGAGGTTATATTCTTTATAAAACAGTAGGAAGTAAACTGACTGAAGGCTGAGGGGGTAAACCATCCCAAACTGGAGGATAGTGTGCATCGGTGAGTAAGTTTGGGTAAAGACAGAGCAAAATGTCAAATGCTGTTGTAGCAGACATCCCACCTTTGGAGTAGTCCTCCAGTAGTTGCTGGAAAGGCTATTAACCCATACGCCAATTTGGGTCTCAGGATCCCCTGTACAATGGTCATCCTCGCTGTGGATGTTAGGCTATGTCTCACCTTATATGCCAGTCCAAGTTGAATACTGATGGATTTAATGACTGAGGCTAGGTGCGAGTCAAAATCCAAGGCAGGATCAAGGGTTACTCCTAGGTATTTAAAGGAGGTAACTGTGTTAAGGGGAGAGCCATCAAGTGCTCTGATACTTAGTGGTTGGGTGCAGGACCTAATTTCTGAACCTGAACCGAAGAATATGGTCACTGTTTGATTTTTATTTAAGACAAGCTTGTTTTGCAATTGCCAGCTCTGAAAGGTATTGAAGTTACTTTTGAGATTCAGGTTGATATCTGAGAGGTTTGAGGAGGATGAGTAAAGAACAAAATTGTCAGCATATAGCAGACCTGAGCAAGCACCAGTGAGTGGTGAGATGTCGTTTATCAAGACCGTAAACAGGAGAGGACCAAGAATCGAACCCTGGGGCATTCCAATCTAAGTAGGAGCAAGAGTGGACTTAGCGTCTCTGATCTGGACAAATTGTTGATGCTTCAAAAGATAATTTTGGAACCAGGCAGTGATGGAGGTAAAGAAGCCTAGGGATGACAACTTTGATAGGAGCAGTGAGTGGTCAACTAAATCAAACACTTTTGTAAGATCAACAAAGTAGCCCCAGTGAGAGAGACATTGTCCATAGTGAGTCTGACATCATTTGTAAACTGTATAAGAGCAGTGGATGTACTGTGCCCAAGTCGGAAACCATGTTGGTCAGGGTTGAGGAGTTTGAAGGAATAGAGGTAATCCGAGACCTGGGTAGCAACAATTTTCTCCAGTATTTTAGAGAGGGTGGAGAGGATGGCAATAGGGCGGTAGTTATCCAGGTTAGTGGTAGCCCCCCTTTTTGTGGACTGGCACAACCTGAGCAATCTTCCAGAGGGAAGGGACATGTCCTGTAAGAAGAGACTGGTTGAAAAGTCTAGTCACTGGAGAGACTATAGACGGTGCAACGGTTCTTAGGAATTTTGGTAAGAGTCCATTTGCCCCGGTGATCCAGCAGGAGAGATGGACTTAAGTAATCATAAGATTTCAGTCTCAGAGACTGGGCGAAGGGTGAAAGATGGGTTGGAAGGTTTAAGGTTATCCGGTAGAGTGACAGGTAAAGGCCCAGGAGGTTCAATATATGAGGAGAGGTCAGTGAATCTGGAGTTAAGAGCCTCAGCGATAGTGAGCAGGTTATTGCAACTACAACCATCTTCGACCATATCAGAGATGGTATTGCACTTGTTTTTCCCCATGATGGTGTTAAAATGACTCCAAAAACCACGAGAGTCACTGACAAAGGTACTAAGGAGCTGATGGTAGTAATTGCCCTTAGCAGATCTGATGGAAACCTTACATAGGTTTCGGAGTGTTCTGTACTCTGCCCGATCCGATGGGGACTGGGTTAGCTTAGCTTTGTTCCAGGCTTTATCCCTCTTTTTGAGAGAGGACAGGAGTGAATAATTTAACCAGCGGGTAGCAGATCCCCAGATACGGCGCTTTTTTACTGGGATACATTTGTCTTGAAGGTTCAAAAACGTGGTAAGGAGGTATTGAGCAGCACGCTCCATATTACAAGTATTATATAGAGGTGCCCAGTCCGTGTTCTGTAGCTCCAAGATTAGGGCTCTCTTATCCATTTTTGAAAAATCCCTGAAAATATTTTTTCTGGGGGGTGGTTTAGGGGCCCTAGCCTTCCAAACACAGTACACTGGGGAGTGGTCACTGATTGAGTCTGGTAAAACTCCAACAGCACTGATCCTCTCAGGCCTGTTGGAGATGACCCAGTCTAGAAGAGACTGGAGACTGCTGTTACTAGCCTGTCTGGTCAGGAGAGTGACCAGTTGAGACAGGTGTAACCTGCTAAGTTCAGCAGCATAGAGATTAGAGTTTTTTCCTAGCCAATCCAGGTTGAGGTCCCCCATAACAATGAGCTCTTGTCTACCCTTTAGTGAGGAAAGATGGTCAATTACCTTAGTCAGGCCTGTTAGTCCATTTTTAGGAGGGTTATAGATGCACACTACATTTAGCTTCTTAGTGAGACTTAAGGTAATAACTATATGAATTGTTTCATGTAGACAGGTAGTGTTGACTGGGAGGACCGTAATGTCAAGGTCCTGTCTGGTATAATACAAAACACCACCACCCTTTTGAGCATTTGGACGATCACATCTGTGAAGTTTATATCCATTGATCCTACATAATGAATCTTGTATATGGGGTTTTAACCAGGTCTCAGTTAGACCTAAGACGTCAGGGGAGTTGTGAGCAATCCAGGCTTCAAGCTGCTCAAAATTAGCTGACAGACTTCTAATATTCATATGTGCAAACCTAAGCTCCTTTTCTGTTAACCAATAGGACTGGTTCTTGGGAGCAATGCCATCAGGAGGGCCCGGGTTAGGTTCAATATCACTGGAGAGAGAGAGAAAGAGATGATATAGGGGTACCCAGTTTGCCCTCCAGTGTCATATAAAAAGGGGAATGGCTTAGGTAGTCAGCTATACTAGCAAATCAGCACTGATTGCAATTAGTGGTTTTTGAGGATCAACTGTTAAAAATAAAAGTGAATCCTCATATTTCTTTTTCAGCTGGTTTCTAAGTTCATAACGATATGGTCGATCTCCTACTCCGACACCCTCGATTTCATTCAGCGCCTTCACTGAAACGGCTTGGTGTCTTTGAAGCACATTGCCTTCAATTACACAATAAATGGCCTCAAACCCAGTTTAGTCATCCTCATCATCATTTCTATTCTAATCATCTGGGGTCCTGTCCGTTGTGGTTACATAGAGGATAATGCCTAGGAAGTGGCTGTTAACCACGCTGTAATCACCTAGAGCGGTTGCCAGGACAACTAAGTAAACCTTGATAGTGCAGCTCAAGAGATTTATAGTTGTCTTGGCAACCGTGAGAGGTGATTACCTCCGTGGTTAATAGTCACTTCTTAGGCATTGTTCTTTATAGTGTATGGAGTGTGTGCTTTTTAAAAAATAAACAGAAACAAGTCACAGCGTTCAGATTGCCAAAACGTTAAAACTTACCATCCCATTTATTTAATGGACTCTCAACAATACAATCATGCCAACGGATGAAAGTGCAATATTTGTTTTTATTTAAAAATGCCTAATTACACTGCTAAAGGGTTAATTTAAGTCTGAGCTGCATCCAGCACATTTGCGGTTGGTCCATTTTTGTCATGTGGATGTGCGCGACGTAGTCGTTTGTGACTTCACCTCTTGCTGTGCGTGGTTCAACAGACGTGGAACTTGTGGGAGCAGCACAAAGTTTTGGGTAGGCCTGGGGAGATTAAATAAGAAAAAAACGAAGCGTTTTTACTGGGAACAGCTATTCTTACACGCACATCATGATATATGACAGGGCTGACAAAAAAATGCTACACTTTTGCTTGCCATAGTAGTTGTTATTGACTATTACAGTGATTCCTTCTCCAAAAAGATTGAAGTTAACACCTAGCTCGCTCAGTGGGTTTCTCTGCGGTGTAGGTGCATGTGCACTGCTGGTTGAGGGCTGACAATGGTCATTGTGACTTTGACGTCCAAATATTTCAGAATTTCTCTTCTGCTTTGCATCATTCAGGATAGAATAATTGTTAATAGATTGTATTGAGCGGTGCCCCGACACTTGTTGAATTTCAGTTGGGGACATGTCACTGTCTACAAGGCACTGGATCGACGTTTTTCTTGTGGAGTGATTAGTTATGTGCTTCTGGCTTGGAAGCCTGGCTGAGGTTTTGATTACATGCATTATGTTGCAAATCTTGTTCTCCCCTAGTGGCATACATCTAAACCAGAGGGATAGTACAGGCTTGAAATTTGCGTTTGGCATCAGGTAAAAGGGGGCATCTGGATTTAGTATGTTGGGTAGTCTGTGTGACTTACACAACTTGTAGGCCCTGATGGGGCACTGCTCAGGCATCGCATTTTTGGTGTACATTCTGGGTTTTACTGCCCTAATATCTCTAGGATTCTCGCCAGTACGAGTTTTCGTCTGGTGCTCTACATAATTGAGATATCCATTACCATCACTGTCCTGTAGGAGGCTTAGGTCTGACCACTTCAGGCTATATTGCTCTGCTGTGCGCAGTGCATAATAAAGTCCGTTGTTGAAAAATATCATGTGGATCAAGGCAGTCGGGCTATGCAGGCCGAGTATCTGGGTGTCATACAGTCTGTCGATGTCACTGGGAGACAGTGCCTCAGCCCTGTTCGGCTTGCTTCCCTTATCCTGTTTCTTTAAGAATTTTTGTTTAGCTGCCAATGTTTTTAATGTTTCTTTGAAATCCCCGGTGTTACCATGGAACACAGAATGCCCGTAATTGTGCCTGGCCAAATATCTGTCGACACTGCCAATGATTCCCCTCAAAGTTCCTGGCTCATATTCTGAGCCATCATTTCTCTTTATTTTATACAGGAACTCAGCAAGATGCAGATCAAGTTCAGTGACCAGAATGGAAGCAATGGTGCGAATTTCCTGTATGTCTGCAAGGTAAGATTGTATCATGCCGATGTCAGATGCGGTTTTCTTTACTGTACGTTTATTCTCCTGCTCATCTATGAAAGCCTGTCTGTCTGATTGTGGTGGTGGGGGGGCTGTACTGCTATCCATCGCGATGTGTGCTGCGGCGGTTCAGGGACTAAATGAGTGGGACTGCTGACTTTTTGAACGCTAACTGATTAGCATTCCATGTTTGGAACTATCTCCACTTGTGGTGTTCTATTCTGTAATCCCATCGATGTGACGTCGCAATGCAAGGTTTACAGCATACTGACGTCATATTGATGGGATTATCAAGTTGTAAGACTGCAGAAAACACAGGTTAATTGACTGAATCCATACATTATTGTATAATTTAGGTAGCACTTGTCATGTTTATGAAACTCCCTTGCCATGATGTCCTCTGTCTTAATTTTTGTGAGCATATCTTGGTCATCACGTAGCTCTGTCACCCTTTTCATTGTGGCTTCAGCTGTTTTTGTAACAATAGTTGGATATTGTTTCTTTCCTTCACTTTGATTACGTATTTGTTACAGATTCCACATGTATCACGAAATAACACTCTAGATGATGAGGCACAAGGAACACCACCCCTGACATGATGATGTGAGCTACGTTCACCAGCATCTGCATGTTCTCCAGATTTTCTGACACTCTTGGCTTTTCTGAACTTTTGATAGCATTGTCTTTGGTAGCCATGCTTGGCAGAGTCATAGTTTGGCATTGGAATTGATGCACACTGCTCATCATGATGATTTTCACCACCTAACTGGGTCTGAATATCTTTGCTCTCTATAAGTGTGTAGTAACGTTTGTCACTCAGAGGAGATACTTCAGAGTCTCTTGTTGTCAAGGCATGGTAATGCACTACACACTGCAGGGTCCTAGGATTTTCCTTTCCACATTTCCGCTTGACAGAAAAGTTTAGAGACATCCTTGAAGAGTCTGAAATAAAAAGAAATGTTGTGTTATATATATATTACATATACACACATATACCACATATGCCACACATATATTTCAGTTGTGCTTATGCAACTGGATGAGATGTATGCTTGTGTGTCTTCGATACATTGTGGCTGTTCGCCTTTCTATCCGTGGGATATACCACCCTGTAGGGGTACAACACAAGGAACCCTAGAGGAGGGTTCCCCCCATAGATGCCACAGGAATAATTCCCTTGGCTAAAGGCAGCTTAGGAAGAAGCCCATGGGAAAGAGAGATGAGCCACTGGAGGAGGGGTAGAAGGTGGGACAATGAACTGGAACAGTCCAGGAGGAGTGGGCTTTTAAGGCCTGATGGGGGAGTGATGTTGTTGCTCTGCCCATTGAACCGCAGGCTTAAAGCCTTCCCATTCAATTGTGCTTACACAACTGGATGAGATGTATGCTTGTGTGTCTTTGATACATTGTGGCTGTTCGCCTTTCTATCTGTGGGATATACCACCCTGTAGTCATACAACGCAAGGAACCCTAGAGGAGGGTCCCCCCCATAGGTGCTGCAGGAATAATTCCCTTGGCTAAAGGTAGCTTAAGAAGAAGCCCAAAAAGAATACCCAAAAGGGTGTTGAGCATCGAAGAGGCGAGAAATCAGAATAGACCGTGACCGGAAAGTAAGGAGATAGAGGGAGATGGGAAGGATGGGAGAAGAATGAGATATGATGAGGACAATGAATGAAATGAAAGCTGACAAGATGCAGAAGGGCAGACTTCCTAAGGAGAGAAGGAACAGCTGGGGCCACCATCCGACTCCATCCAACAGCAGAACCTAACTACAGAATCTATGAAAGCACCAAACTTATCTAATATTATGATCATCAGCACAGAGGAGAGGAAAAGCACCCTTTGAGGAGGAAACCTCTGGGGATCCAAGGCCTAGGTCTCTTCCCTCCAGGCTGAAGGAAGTTTTGATTAGTGATGGCTCAGCTACCGCAACTAGACTCGATATTGGGGAAGAGGAAATTATTCCAATTGAGATGAGGCTCTCACTCTATCTGTGAATCAGGAATGCAACTAGATGCTCAAAAGCAAGAGAGGAGAGAGATGACTGCTGAGGCACTCAGCTGGCCTATGTGAACCTACGAAACAGACCAGGTGAACCAGGGAGGTCATATAGAGAATGGCATAGAGGGCACCTCTGAACCCGCTTGGGCAGCTATAGGGGGCCCATTGATGAGAGGCCAATGCAGCCAGCCCCAAGCCAAGGGGCAATGGACATGAAAGGCATGTCTTCAAGTGGACAGCACATCTCATCGAGGTAGTAGGCTCCCGAGAGGGTTATGCTTGAGTAGTTGATATGAAGGAATGGACCCACAGAGAGGTTGGATGAGTGAGGGAGACCCAGATGCGGTCATGATGAGACTGATGGTGATAATAACCATGGGAATGCAGCAGTTTAATGAGGTAGCATAGACCCAATGAGAGGTATGCTTGATTAATCAATGTGAATGAGTAGACCCAGAGGTCAGACTGAGTGAAGGAGAACCAGACTTATGTCATGAGGAAGCCACCTGTGATTGGTAAACATGGGAGTGCATGCCAACTGGGTCCATTGAGCCAAATTAGGAATGCATAGAATTGCATGAAGGTAGGGGCGAGACCAGCCAGGTGAAGCCAGCAGCCAATGGTGACGTAGGCAGTACCAGGAGAACATCTGAATAAGTTTGAATAGAATGAGGGAATAGGGTCAGAGGAGGAGATGAGAAGGCAGGGTAATATGCAGGAGGGAATAATAGGTGATGTGAATGAGTAGGGTATGGTGGTATAGTGGGACAGCAGGATAGGGAGGGCCCCTGCAAAAAAGCAGAGATCAGAGGAGGAGAGGAATGGAAGGTGGGGGGCATGGAAGGAGGAGGGAAAACAGGGCATCAGATTAAAAGAACAACTAGGCAACCGAGATGCCTGAGTCAGAGTGTGCACAGGAGAGCAAGCACCAGAAGAAGGGAAAACAAAATGACGAGCACGGTGGAGGCCAGGTAGAGAGGAAGCCAGCAGGGGCACATAGAAGAACTGACCAACAGCAGAGGTAGAGGGTAGGAAACAGAAAACACAGAAGGCACTCATGTGTGGCGGGTGCAAGGGCACAGCTGAAGGAAGTAGAAGAACACATGCCAAAATTGTAAAGAAAATAAAATCCAAACAAGAAATGTGAAAAAGACATTGTTCAAGGAACAGCAAACTTTGCGAGCATGAAAACATACAGTTCTACAGTGTTCAGGGCTTCCATCTCCAGGATTTGACAAGGCATTCCACACATCGTCCTCTTGAGCAACTATGAGAGGCAGCGTTCCATATACGGGGGATGAAATGTCAAGAGCCACGGGTGAAAGGGGTGCTGAACGAGTGAAGAATGCAGGAAAAATGAGCAGGGGAGGAGAGAGAAGGAGCAAGGAACTAGAATGCAGTGGAGCCAGGAACAAAATGAAAGTGGCAGGCAGAGAAATGGCAAGCAAGAGGGAAGGACTGCAGGGGAACCCTGCACAGAATCATTCTCAGAGGATACGAAATTCGGAGGCAGCAGCTGTGCACTGATAGAGAGAAATGAGCTGAGAAATGGAGACACTCTGGGTGAGACAGCCACTGAAATCGGAGCACAGTCGGTGACGTCATGCCCAGAAGGGCCATGGAGGAATCGGGGTAGCAGCCATGGAGAGAAAAGCTCAGAAGAAGGCACAACAGGAAAAATGAGGTATGGGGACACACAGGATGAAAAGGCGGGGTGGGGGAGCAGATGAGGGAAGAAGCAATGAGGGGAAAAAAAGGAGGCTAGAAACAAATGACAGGAGGGAGGAAATGAGTGGGGAAGGGGAACACTGAGACTGGCAGAGAGGAGCAGGGGCAGTAAAAACAACCAGGAAGTGCAGCTGGGAATGAACGTCAGCAGCGGCTACAAACAAGCCAAACAAAGTGGACAGGGTCGGGAGGAAGGGTCCAAGGCAAAAGAAAAACGCTAGGCAAGGTAAGCAGGAGCAGAGAAGGACAAAACAAATGATGTCCCAGGCTGGTGAAATCGGCAAAAGTGAAGAAGCAGATGAGAGGTCTGAAGAAGAACAGGGAAGGGAAACCAAGAGGCAGAAAAATGAGTAAGGGAGGGGCAGCACAATAAAAAAAGAGCAAGGGAGGGCTGAAAGAAAAGAAACAGGCAGCTGGAGGCAGCTGCCGAGACATACGGAAAAGCAAATACACGCAGAAATCCAGAGAGAGAGGGGCTGGAGAGCAACGTCTCTGGCTGCAACAAAGAACACATCCTGGAACAGTCTAGGAGGAGTGGCCTTTTAAGGCCTGCTGGGGGAGTGACGTTGTTGCTCCGCCCATTGAACCTCAGGCTTAAAGCCTTCCCAAAACACAGAAGATATGGCGTGAAGAATTCTAAGAGTATAAACTTACTAAACTTTCATCTATTAATGGTGTCTTCCCTTTTATCAGTTTATCTTCTTATATTACCTTAAAACTTCACAACCACCTATGCATTTCAAAGCAGAATCCTTACCCTTTTAGATAACAACATTATATTATAAAGAGCAATAAATCCTGACTGGCAAGATTAAATATAAGAATATTTTGAAATTTCACAAGAAATTAAGGGGTGGTGGTAGTTGGTATTTAACCCTATAATTTTTAACTTTAATCTTTTGAGGTAACATGGGTATGCATTTTAAAGCTCTATCTCCTGCCTATTCGTTGAGACCACACTTGAATGCGTATTTCACTTACTGTCAAAGTAATGGCCCAAGAATCTGCATTAAGTACATGGAGCTGAAAATCACAAAATTTGTCAAGGTGTCAGTACAAAATTGATGAAAACTACCATTTTGCCCCAGTGTTTATGCAATCAACAGACAGAACATGAATTTTTGGGTATATCTGCTACATTAAACAGCCATCGGCATTTATCAAACTCTCAGGTGACACCCCACCTCCATCTACACCTGGTCTATGTGGGTGACCTACTGGGAGGTCCGGCAGAGTTGGTGGAATCTTGCCATGCAGGATGTCAAAACTGTGAATAATAAAATAATAGCCATCAGCATATTATTGGAACCCTGAGGTAGCAAACTGGGGGGGGGGGAGTGATTGCCTATACCTCACATACACTGTACATAGCATGTGATTAAATGTAAAGTTTCATGGCACCAGCTCTATATAAATATAATGATATGCACTATTTGATAGCCACAGGCTAGTAGCCTGGTGCCTTGGTTAGCATGCACTCTGTTGATTCTAGTGGTAACTGCAGAGGACCAGCCTGGAGTGTAAAGAGAAAAAGTATTCATGTGCATCAGTAGAAGTGTTGTTTATTCATATGTATTTATTTAAAAAACATGACAACTGGCGTATTTGTTCATAAAGCAGCTGCTCTTATGTAATGCAGAGTGGCAGCTGTGTGGCACCTGTGAAGTGAGAGAAAGCTGGCTCCTTAAAGAAAAACACTACTGTGCTGTGTCTGGAGGGAGGGTCCAGGCTTGGATGCTGACTCAGGGGAGTGCAAACTGCTACTGCAGTCACAGAGCAGGCTGAGGCCTGCAGGCAGCACGAACAGCGAGGTTGCTCTAACTGCCGATTACACATTCAAGCATTCATTTAACTGGCAAGTGGCAAGCACCAAGGAGATTAATATAGGGACTGGCTGCAAGAAAATAAAATATATCCTGAAGGAGGGAAGATACATATGAAGGAGAGAGAGCACCATTCAGGAGCGGGGTGGGCTCATCATTAAGAAAAACGGGTGCTATCTCAAGCAGTAGCATTCTGCTCAGTAGAACTTTGTAGTGTACAACAAACACTGTCGTGGAAAGCACTTCAATAAATAAATAAACAAATGCCACAGAGGGCTAATTAAAAGACTAATGAACACAGACATATGACATAGTTACCACAGATATGCTAGTTTAAAAAATGGAGTTACAAACAGGTAGAATTACAAAGTGGTCATCCTCAATGCCAAGGGCCAAAGTCTAGAGCAAGTTGAAACCTTTAAGTACCTTGGTGTTACCTTTTGCCCCTCATGTGGACAGCATGTTAGTATGGTCAACAGACAACTGGGCGCTCTGTACAGGCATTGTCTTAATCTTACCACTGAAGACAGACATCTTGTTGTGTCCAGTACCGTCCTGTCACTCACTGACTATGGCATCCCTGTATATAGTGCTGCTTATGACACTGTCTTAAACAGAGTCAAGGTGATATGCAGCGAGGCCTGTTGTCCTTCACTGGGGCAGACAAGCTCATCCACAGCTGCACCCTGTATACCCTCACCAACTAGTTACTCCTACGTGGCAGGCTAAAGTACCAAACCTGTCTGCTTACCAAAAAGGTGCTGCTTGCTCTCACCCCTCTGGCCATATGTAAATGTTTCCACCCCATCACCAACCACTATAATACCAGGAGCATGACTAGGAATGCCCTAGAACTGGCCTTCCAAAGAACCAATTCTGGTAAATGCTCCTTTACTTTTAGGGCAGTAGGCTGTCTTAATGAATTGAATGAATTCTTGCTAAGCCTTCCAAATAATGTCCAGTTCAAAAGATCTCTGTGCTTAGCCCTCACCAATTGTACCTGCTTTAGCTAATCTGCATCACTACAGTACCTGACTGATGTCCTGACTAGCTCTGTAATCAAGTGATGTAGCTGCTAGTGTATCAGCTTAAAAGCATCTGTGTATCTATACATCTTGTTTATTATGACCTGACTATGTTCTTCTGGAACTGATGAAGTAGCTGTCTTTGTTTGTCACCTCATTATTCTGTCTTTGACGTGGAACCTTTATAAATAATCATCTGTGCTCAAAGATACTTTCTTAAATTAAATAAATAAAAGAATAAATAAATATATAAATAAACAATAAAATAAGAGAAATACGATAATTTAAACTGCAGAAATGTGTAAATTTTGTTTTGTTTAACAAAAGCAATTTCTCAGTCATTTTCCATCAAAATCACACTAAAGGTGGTACACTTAGGCCCTGTCCACACTACACCATGAAAAACCCTCTGTAATGTTACAGAGGGTGCAAACCATTACTATAACGGTTTGCGTTTACACTGTAACATTACAGAAGGTGTTTTCGCAGCCGTTACAGAAACCTGTCAGGAGGTGGTTTTGACAACGGTTTCTGAAATGGTTACAGGTCTGAAACATTACCAGTGCACATCTAAACACTCCAACATTTAGCCACCAGTCATCCGCTAGACCGGCAGGAAGTGCACAACAGAATGTAAGCTGGGAGGGCAGAGGAACAAGGAAGCAAACAGAGGGGTGCGAGACACTCGTGAGGACCGAACACCCACATAGGGGTGGAAACAGTAGCAGAGCTGTGCCAGCACAACAGCAAAACCCCATGCCCCTGAGCTGCTGGGGGCACACAGTGGAAAGCGGTGCAGAGTGGTTACACTGGATGCCTATTGGGGGGCTGCCTGCAGCAGCACAAGAACTGCTAGGAGGATATGGTGATGATGCCCAGGGCAAACAGACAGCAACAGACAAGCGGCAGGTGGCTGAATGCCAGCACTGTGTGCCAAAGGTGTGAAGGAGTCCCCCAACAGCTGTCACAACACATGCCCAGCCCTCAAAAGACATCAGTGGCAGAACACACCACCCCAGCACCACTGCATAGTGACCCTGTCCCCCAAGCACCACCTGTGACCGTGATGCAATAACAGGCCCGTACCCTGTAGCAGTGACCACAGCAGTACGCCACCAACCACCCTGTGCCAAGTGCTAGCAAGAACCATGACAGATCGTGGCACCACCTGGTCAGATGAAGCCACAAAACTGTTGGTGGAGTTCTGGATACAGGAGAAGGTGCAGGCAGAGCTAGCCAGTGCCAGGCACAACACAAAGGTGTACCAAAAAGTAGCAGACTATCTGTTCGAGAATGGTGTGGAGAGGATGGCAAAGCAATGCCGTGATAAGATCAAGCAACTGAAGGTACGGTACCACAAAACCAAGGACAGCAACAGATGCTTGGGGGGGGGATGCACATGTGGTGTGCCCCTTTTATGACACGTTGGATGCCATACTTGGTAAACGGCCAACCACTGAACCAGTGTTCATCCTTGAGAGCTCACTGGTGGGTAGCCCACAACTGGACATGGAGGATGATGGTGATGCCACCGGGGACCTGTGCCCACACCAGGGGAATGATGGTGATGACGGTGTGCAACAGGAGAACCCTGACACAGGTGCGTGCAATGTGCACTGCGGCGGTGTGTAGGCTGGGAAATGGGGGGCACAGCATGGCATGCTGGCGGAGGCGTTGCCTGGGAATGCAGAAAATGCTGATAGGTGTAGTACAGGAGGTGGCATGGATGTGCTCAGGGGTGAATGCCTGTGGCACCTGTAGTGTGCGTAGGCTCACAGGTGTGTGGGGGACAGGGGTGTGGGGATGGGGTAGGACAGGGGGAGTGATGGTGAGGTATATGCATGTGCAATGGTGATAGGTATGTTCTGCTGTTCCAGAGTAAGACCCAGGTGAAGGGACATCTGTGGACACTGACACAGTCAAGGCCTCCTCAGTGTCCTCGACCATGCAGGCGGAGATGCCAGGATCCTCCAGTGACAGCTCCACTGCTGAAAGGGGCAGACCAGCAAAGCAGCGAGGTGACCAGGAACTTCTGGTGAACCTCCAGAAGAGGAAATCAAAAACAGCATGAATGGCAGACATACTCGGGGCGGTGCTGAAACCAACACGTAAAATGTTGCAGGAGCACCATATGGAGATGTTGGACTTGGAGAGGGAGCGGGCACAGGAAGAGAGGGCATTGGAGGAGCGATTACGGAAACAGGAGGCTGAGCAGACACAACAGTTCTTCACACAGACGTTCCAGTTACTAGCCATGCAATGCCAGCAGTCACCCCCAGCAGCTGCACTGCAATGTTTGGGTGCTACTTCCATGTCACGCACCACCTCAAGCTGCACTGGCACCACGGCCCCAGCCCCCTTTGCCATGTTCCCCGGGGTGCTGGACACCTGTGGGATTCTCACCATGCCTGTAGCCATGGGGAACCCCACTGGTGTGGCCAACCCTGCCATCGTTCACCCTTCCACCACTGATGACAGGCAGGTAGGCTGCATGGCAATGCCAGCTACCATCAGTA
Organism: Neoceratodus forsteri; assembly: GCA_016271365.2. NCBI lineage: Eukaryota > Metazoa > Chordata > Ceratodontiformes > Ceratodontidae > Neoceratodus > Neoceratodus forsteri. Next base: position 1,344,499,044 of record CM028129.1, on the reverse strand, counting down.
TTCAGCTCCCATCCATGACAGCGTTCCACAGGCGTGCAACCCCTCTACAGTGTGGTGTGTACACGGGTGGCACCACCACCCCTGCCACCCTGCCAACCACATCCCAGGCAACACCGTCTGGTGCTGGCATGGTACAGTAGTACTCCACAGGTGGCACATCTGCCGCTGCTGGTCTGCACACTGCTCCTCATCCCCTGAGGCATGGTGCAGCTGACCATCACAGTGTTACCCCAATGGCCCCCACAACAGGAATGCCCAGCCTCACACAGGACCTGTACAGTGAAGAGCTCCAGTGGATCACTCTGTGATGCCACTTCATGCCTGCAGAGGTTGGTTGGCCAGTGTGTCCCGCTGGTTGTCACCTGAGACTCCCACTGTGTTTTCCTTCTTAATTTGGTGATGCCACTGGGGTTTGCCCAGTGACAACAGTGCCTGGTTTGTGTTGGCACAGTGGTATGTGCTCACGTTGGCACTCGTTTCTACTTTGCCATGACTGGGGTGCTCTACATTGTTGTGTGGTTTCTATACATCATGTACTGTCAGGGGTTATGACACATGATGGCCACACGGGTGACTGGGTTTGGGCACATCCTGTGATTGTTACTGTGTTATGTTGTATCGGGTCACAGAACAGTGACCCACAACTTGGGTTTGTTTCTTTATAGTTGTACACTGACGCTCATATGGCAGACTAGCATAGTGTATTGCATAGTTAGGTCACATGACATTGTATGTTTCTTTTGGATTCTTTGGGTAACACAGCAATGCACAAGGTCTACTGCATGGACATGCTGTTGCTGAACGTTGTTTTACATGTGATACTGCCACTAGAGGTGATGGCGGCATTGAAATAAAGACTGTCATGTGAATCCATACTGTATTGTTCTTCTGTTTGGGCTGTGTGCATGCATGCTCACATTGCTATATGGGGGCACTGTGGGGCTTCCAATACCATGGGGCACTGGTGTGGTGGATCTGGGTGTGCTGCCTGGCTGCACTGTGTGTGCTGGGGTCATGCAGTATGCATCTGGAGGGTGGCTGCTGTACATGGCATGCCATGTCCTGGCGGTGCACCACATGCCTGACTGTGGCATGCAGCAGGGTCCCAGTTCCCAGCTCATGCTGGTGCATCACTACACACCTACATGCCATGCGTCAGGACCTCCTCTGTTTTCAGTTCCACAGCTTTGGCTGCATCACACCTTCGGTCCACCACAAGTGCCAATGGGCGCACATTGCTGTTGGACACCGTGCCATGTTCTGCCAAGCTCTGTGTACACTATGTACACTGACAGTCAGATAGGCATTTGGGTGGGTGTCTGTCTTTGCAGCTGTCATCACCAAGTGCACCATGGGATGCACAACACATTTCAGGGGTTGGGCCACACACTGTTCACAGCTCAATGTGGACAGGCTGTGACAGTTTCAAACCGTTTTCACACCTATTCTTTGGCAGTGTGGACACACTGTAACATTTACAGCCTGTAATGGTTTGGAACCATTGCAGCTTTTTTGAGTGTAGTGTGGACAGGGCCTTACTGTTTAAAGTGTGGGCAATCAGGGAAGTAGCCCCACCTGTTTCAGTGATGAGGAAAGGGGGGTCTTTACTCACTTAGGCCCTGTCCACACTACACCAGTAAAACCGTTCGGTAACGTTACAGAGGGCTTAAACCGTTACCGTAATGGTTTGCATTTACACTGGTAATGCTACAGAAGGTGTTTTCAGAACTGTTATAGGCCCTGTCCACACGACACCGCTCTGGCCCGGTAACGGATGCAATCCATTACGGCCGGGGAGCGGTGCAGTGCATCCACACTGCAGCAGTGTCCGTTACGGGACCGGCACCACTGGTCCACACTTCGGGAGCCGGGCGACCATTATGGCAGTGCCCGATCCCACAATGCAGCCATCGAGTGCTTCCAGGCCCTGCAGGAGACCGTTACCACCGTCCACACTACCACCGTAACGCTACTAAGCGGACCGGTTTCATAACTGTTGCTGAAACCACCTCGTATGTGGTTTCAACAATGGTCACGAAAATGCCTTCTGTAATGTTACAGGTGTAAACGCAAACCACTGTGGTAATGGTTTGGGCACTCTGTAACGTTACAGAGGCATAGTGTGGACAGGGCCTTAGAAACCTGTTGTGAGGTGGTTTCAACAATGGTCCCTGTAACAGTTGCAGTTCTGTAACGTTACCGGTGTGTGTCTAAATGCTCCACTGTGTAGCCTCCAGTTCCCCACCATACCTGCATGCATTGCAGCACTGGTGTAATGCATCCGGGGGGGGCAGAGGCTACCAAGGCATACCAACGCCAGTGTGAGGCACAAGCATAGGCTGCAATACTGGGCAGCCTCCATAGCAAGGTAACCCAACCTACAGCGGTATGCCCACCCCTGGAGTTACCCATGTGTCCCCACTTGCCCTACCCCACTGTCCTCACATGCCTCCCTGAGAGCCGCCTCCTGAAGTTTCCATATACTGTCCGTGATGACGCCTCTCACTGTGATGGGCACTGGGAGTACCCCGCCTGCCCATCAGAGCAGTGGCATCAATACTACCTGTGGAACAGTGCCAGTAGTGCACACATACAGTGGTTGAGCTCCTGAGTGCATCGTGTAACACCGCTGTGGTGGCCAATAGATGTGTGGCACTGTGTACAGGGGAGTGGTGGGGTACACCAATGGCAGTAGTGGAGGGGCTGCCATCAGCCATTCGGCAGCAGTACCTGACCGGCTGTCATGCACTGGTGCCCTACCCCTGTTGGACATGTTGCCAAGTCACACACTCTCCCTCCCTCCCTCTCACAGCAGTACCTCTCTGAATCCACCATGCAGACCCCCCCCGCACCTTCTCCCTGTCACCTCCTCACCATAGGTGTGTAACAGATCATTGCCATACTGTATGTTGCACATTATCGCTTGTACAGATGCCTACTACCCCATATGTATTGCGGGTGGGTGCCTCTCATTAAAGCTGTCCTCACCAGGTGCACCATGGGATATGCTCTGCTTCAATGGGGTTGGAACCACACATACTATCACACACAATGTGGACAGGCTGTACTGTTTTCAGTCCTTTATCAAACTGTTCACTGGCAGTGTGGGCACACTGTACCGTTTACGGTCTGTAACGGTTTGGAACCATTACAGATTTAAAGTGGTGTAGTGTGGACGAGGCCTAACTTGCAAAGGTGGACTAGTTATGGAAAAAGAGCCTGTAGTTCTGAAGCCTTGCTGGCAGACAAGGGAGATTGAAGAAGCCAGGAGAGGGAGTGTGCTCTTGGGCAGGAGAATCAGACTGGAGCCCATGGGACAACCCCTGGGAGTAGCTTTAAACCACAGTATTTACATACATACTGTAATTTCCAGCCTCTGACAAGGGAAAGTGATTTATTTAAACTAGAAAGGAATTATTTAAGCAGCATTTTCTCCTCAGTGAAAGTGGCTGAATGTGAACAGCAAGCTGTCCGTTCACATACAGGGGAAACTGCAGTGACTTAAGGTTCAATTTTATTGTAAAAATACTGCAGAAAGCAAAGAAATGCCAGCTTTCCAGTTGGGGAGTGTAAAAGTGGTTAAATTTAATTTTAAGTGCATTTTAATGTGATTTATGGAATGTGTATTGTATAATAGATCCATGTGAACAGAAGGAAGCAGGCTCAGAACTTTCATTGTAGTTGGTTGTAAATTCAGACTGGAGGATTCCATTCACCCCATTTACATGCAGTGTAAACATCGATTACAGAGTAATTAGTTACCTTGTAATCAAATCATACTCTACATGTAAACCGTGACATCAAGGCTGTGAAGATCAATGTCAGGATCGATTCAAATGCACCAAACAAGTGCACCGATTACCTGTACATCAAAGATTCATTTGCATGTAAACAGCATGGGTACCGGATTTTCCTGTAGGTGCTGCCTTAAAGGGGCACTGTCAGCTTTGCCCTTTCGTTTTTGGCCAAAAGTGAATAGTGTGCCTGTTGGCACACAGCTATCACATATATACTGCAGAACATCCCTATATATGCAAAACATAATTTTTTTTTACCTTTTATTCATTTTGCCAAAGTAACTTTCCATTCGGTTCCACGTTAGGTCCTCTGCATACTGAGTCCATCCATGCCAGGGCGCATGTCTGCCCAGTGCCGCCCAGTACAATTTTTCATACTCAACATACAGCTACATATTACGGGTCCTTGCACTGTTAAATGTTCCATCTATGACTGCAAGGCGAGCACTGGGAGTACTGTAATTCATTTTTGTACATCGCAGCCAAAATCCCACACATGCGCACTAACGACATGCTCTTGCGCATGCGTGGGATCTTTGGTCATACCTCTGGTGTGCATGGGCGGGATTTCGGCTGCAATGTACACAAATAAATTACAGTACTCCCAGTGCTTGGTTTGAAGTCGCTCATAGATGGAGCACTTTAGAATAGTGTAAAGGACTCGTGCAATGTGTAGCTGCATGTTGAGTATGAAAAAATTGTACTTCAGGGCCATGCTCATGGCAGATGTGCGGCCCCGGCCTGGATGTGCTTCCAGTTTGCAGAGGACTGAATGTGGACTAGAATAGAAAGCTACCTTGGCAAAATGCATAAAAACGGTAAAAAAAACATTATGTTTTGCATATATAGGGATGTTCTGCAGTATATATGTGATAGCTGTGTGCCAACAGGCACACTATTCACTTTTGGCCAGAAATGAAGGGACAACGCTGACAGTGCCCCTTTAAGAAGAGTCTGCCTGCATTTGCCACAGGAGGGACTAAAATACTTGTGTTTTTAGGCAACAACATAGGTAGTGTAAGTTATGGTGAAATTTATTTGAATTAGTATAATAATTATTATTGCGTGAATGGTAAATCTGAGACCACCCAGAGTAGCCCATGTTTATTTATTTATTAAATTTTGGTGACCAGGTAAGCCCACTGGGCCCCGTTTAGGGGCCATGTTGTTTTTTGGGTTTTTTTAAGCTTATTCTTTCTCTCTGGCTCCGGTTGGCTGGGACATCCCGACCAACCTCCCAGCCCACACACCCAACATCAGGTCACCTCCTCAACTTCCCCATGGTTTACCCCCGTGGCGGGGTGGTGAGAACCCCCGCCAGATCTACTCACCGACACAGATCCGGACAAGGAGGTGCCATTGAGTCATGCCGAAGTCAGATGCTCATGCCCCAGCAGAGCCAATTTTCCACTTTTTCGAGCCCCCTGGAGATGAGGTGTGCAATGACATCGATGGAGGGAGTGTGCACGCGTCTGCACGCTTTCCCTCCAGGAGTCTGCCCCATCTCCGCCCTGATTCTGCAGCATTGGTGCACTGCCCCCCAGCCTCTGCTAGGGGCCAATCATGGACCGACCACAGATGTCCCCCCTCCCCAGAGAAAGAGAGCAGTCCATCAGATGCTCAATCCTTCTCCACCCCGGCCAACCCCCGGTGACCCATGCTCTTTCCTGAACATGGGTCACTGGCGTGGTGCAAGGTAAGGTGACCAGTGCCTCAGCCCTCAGAGCCACCGGGCCGGCTACTAGGGGCCATATTGTAAGAACTGTGTCTTGCCCTGTAGTTTGGGGAAGGGGTGCTAATTGTTTGGCCTTGGGTCTCAGCTAGTTGATAATTGACCTCCCACAGCCCACCAAGAAGAGAGCAGGTTCTGCATAAATGCAGCCACTGCTAACGTGTCCCACACGTTCGTGTCCAGCGAGTGAGCGGAACAGCGAAGGAATGGAACAGCTGACTGGTGTTATAGGCATTGGCAGACATCAGCAGAAGAAAGTGGAGAAGTGGGGCAGTCTGCTGATTGACTAAGGCAAGGCACCTGTTCACAACTGTGTAACAGTCACTGCTACGAAGGGCGGAAGGTCAAAGGAAGGGCAAAACTGGGAATAGGAGCAACACCAATCTAGGATAGGAGTATAAAACGATTTAAACAAGACGTGGGGGAACACGAAGGCAAACACACAAAAAAGGGTAAAACTAGAAATCCTCTATCAGTGGTAAGGGTACAAAAGTATTTCCAGGTAACACAGCGAGAAAAAGCAGTTGAGAATGGTGAGAGTGGTGCAGTACAGTGGGTATGGGGTGTCAATTTTCAGAGAGACCTTCTGGAGAATGCGATGCTGCCCCATCTGCACACACCTCTCTGGGTTGAGGAAGGAAGTAGCTAGACGCCAAGCTGATTTGGCTAGGATTTGGGGGACCTCTTCCCCCATCCAGAGTCTACCAAATCTGACACTGTTACCTCAGAAGATGCCAGGGAGGAGGAAAGGCTGGACTATAAAGGGTTGTGGAAGGGTGGATGGTGGGATAGAGGCACAATCCTCAATTGGTACCACTATTAATTCCTATGCTGCTCTGGCAGTGCAGGACTGCTGAGAGAAGGCACCCACAGTAGTGACCAGGGAGGATGGGGGCCCTCCATAGTGGAGACCCCAAGGAGGGTGGTAAAGGACCCCAGAGGAGGAGGAGGAGCATGCAACTTCTGGTGGGGGACTCGATTGTGAGGAGGATAGATTTAAGAATAGGAAAGTGGGGGAGAGGCATGTTAATTGCCTACCAACACTATGGCCTGGAGGAATGGGAAGTGGATCCCGAGGATCACTAGGACAGCAGGACAGGAGGGAGAGCTGGATGTCATTGTCCAGCTTGGGACCAATGACCTGGCTAGGGATGGGGCTTGGATAGTGCAGGGAGAATTTAGGGAGCTGGGGAGGGTTCTTAGGTAGCTCGTTGAATGGCTTTCACTGAGGTGCTGCCCATGTATGACAGGGGACAGGAGAGGGGTTTCCACACCAGAAGCTTCAACTCATGGTTGAAGAAATGGTTCACAGAGGAAGAGTTTGACTACAGTTTGGACTGGGGACCTACCTGGGAGGATAAGGGCCTATACAGGAGTGATGGCCTGCATCCATCCGGGAGGGGAACTGCAGTCCTGAGTGGATGGTTTAAATGTTACTTTGATGAACATTTAAATTAGCCAAGGAGGGTGGCAGAAGGAATCAGGGAGTCAGAAACTCCCCCCCTCAAAGGTTGAAGTAGAGAGTAATGAGAACCCGAGGGGAGAGGAATCCCCAAGAGTACAGATTAATAAAGGGAGTAGGGTGGTAGTGATAAAGGGGGAAAGGAATAGGAACATTAAAAAAAGAGGGGGCAAAGAGGGAGGACAAAAAGGAAAAAAAAGGGGGGGCAGCAAGCAGAATGGAAACAAAATCTGGAGTGCCATGTGTGTGAGAATGCTAGAAGTCTAGGATATAAGATTCTGGACCTAGAGGCCATCATGGCAAAGGCTGACCTAGATATTGTGTCCATTACCAAGCCATGGTGCAGTGAAAACCATGACTGGCACATGGCCATACCAGGTTATACTCTGTTCAGGAAGGACCGGGTGGGAAGGAAAGGAGGGTGTGTGGCGCTTTATGTGTGGGAACACATCAAAGCAATGGACATACAGGGAATACAGGGGGAGGCAAAGGTACTGTGGTCCTCCTGGAGATAGGGAATGGAGACACTATTCATACTGGAGTGATCCACAGACCTCCAGCACAGGATGAGGCATTAGATAAGGTAGTGGTGGGAGCCATTGGCAAGATGGTAGAAAAGGAGGAGGTGCTGCTGGTGGGGGACTTCAACCTGCCAGATGTAGATTGAAGCCTCCCAGTAGGGGCTTCAGCTAGAACCAGGGACATCCTGGACTCTCTGAAGGGGTGTTCCTCAGGCAAATAGTCAGAGAACGCACTCATGATGGGGCAATACTGGACCAGGTACTCACTAACAGGGACCGTTCAAGTTTTTTGGCAGAAATGCTCCATTGTGCAAGCCCATTTACAAGGAGGTCCTGTAAGGTAAAGGAGTCAACTACAGTGGCATATACAAGAGAAACATGGTACACAATAAAGAGAGTACATTGGGCAAGGAGCAAAACATCGTATTTACAATGAGAACACTGGTGCAGCAGATAACAGGATAATCTGTACATATTTATGACAAGAAGACAGGTGCATTGGGTGCATCGGGAACATTTGGTACATGGGATACAGAGATAGAGGACAAGAAAATGTATACAATATTTACAATAAGTTGAAATAAAGTACACAGGTGCTATAGATAAAGGATACATCAATACAATGCTTAACAATGAGAATGCAGGTCAACAGAGTTTTGAAAGTTGTGCATGGTGCGAGCACTGAGCATTAGGACAGAGCTTTAGAACTGTCAGTATCCACTCAGTCAGTAGTACTACTGCGAGAGATACAAGGGGGGTGCAGGTATGGTCTGGAATTCAGACAAGGAGGAGAAGGGGGAATGAGGTAAAGGGAGGGAGGAGGTGAGTGAGGTGAGGAGGCAGTGCAGGTATGGTCTGGGTTACAGACAAAAGAGGTAGAATGAGATAAACGGAGGGAGGAGGTGAGTGAGGGAGGGGTGCCTAGAGAGGCGGAGGCAAGGAAGCAGGATGGGGTGGAGTTGGGGGGACAGGAAAAGTGGGGTAACAGTGAGGCCGGTGAAGGCAGAGAGAGGAAGATGGTGGAAGGGAGAAGGAGATATGAGTTAGGCCTAAAGGATTGTACACAAGGCATAAAATTAGTGGCAGGCACAGGGTTCACGTAGGTTAGCTCTGGCTAGTCTTCTGAAGCTATTTAGGGGTATCAAGCTTTGAAGCTTGAGTCTTGACTGTGCCTTGTTCCAAGCAGCCGGGAGGGCACGGCTTATAGCCATAGCTCCAAAGAGGGAACAGGGGCATGGAATGTCTAGCATTATATAAGAGCTGCTGCATAGGGGATAAGCACAGGTGGATATAGGGCGGTAGTTGTTTAGGTCCATTGGATCACCAGATTTAAATAGAGGGAGTACCTGAGCTATTTTCCAGACCTCAGGAACGGTGCTAGAAGTGATGGAAAGGTTAAATATGTGCAAAATGAGAGCCATTAAATACTGGAAGCCAGCCTTGAGGAAGTACAGACCTAAACCATCAGCGCCAGCACCCTTGTTGACATTTAGGTGGAGTAGGAGATCTTTAACCTCTTTATATTGGAAGGGGGTGAAGGAGAAGACAGTGCTGGGTGGTGCTGGGGAATTCCTAGGTGGGCTGGAGATAATGGAGGCAGTCTTGGAGGAGTCGAATGCAAGGCCCTCGGTTAAAAAGTGATCATTGAAACTGCCTAGGATATCGGATTTATTGGACAGAGTCTTACCTTTGAAGAAAATCATGCCAGGTAGCAGAGAAGTCTGTTTTTTTCCTTCTGCAGATTTAATGATTTGCCAGAATTTGCCAGAAATCCCTTTAGTGGATTCAAAAGCGGATAGGTAGAAGTTTGCCTTTGAGTCCCTAATCTTTTTGGTACAGACATCACAGCAGGCTCTAAAGGCTGCCCAGTCAGATGGAAGTTTTGTAAGCCTAGTTATAAAATGGCAGGGTAAAATCATGGAATCTGATTGGCTGTTATTTATGTGTAAAATATGGTTTACACATGGCTAAAAAAAAGGACTGTGAAGAGTCTGGAAACCAGATCAATGGGCATTTGGAACACAGGCATTTCAGTTAGCCCCCTACAGCCAGAACTGATCTTCCACCACAAACATGGCTGCTACCTTTACACTGTAAAAAAACTTCATCTGGGCCTAAAATAAAACTACCTTAAATAAAATATAAAACAAATTAATTTACGGTAGTTTCCTTGATTATCACACTCTCCTTACACACATGAACAAATTAGAAACAATAAGTAGTGTTTATAGTTTTCACTACAACTGTTTCTTTGCTTACAGTGTAAAATCCCCCTTCTATCTTTACCTGCTCATCAGGTAACTCTCTTCTTCTTGCCCTGACAGAGAGATAACTGAGGCTCTGGCTGTAACAAAGGCCTTTGTTGTCTATGCATACAGAGTGTTAGCAGAAAAACATTCTGCTAATGGAACTGAGCAGAATTTTGAATCCATGTATTCCATGGTAAACATTCTATGATAAACATTCCATATCTTGATTGTGGGGAAAAACAGAAAAAAACAGGAAGAAGAAGGTAGGCAGCAATACAATGACATCATCAGTGACATCATTTGTTGTGAGTGGAAGGACTATTTGATCATAAATGCACACAAGTAAATCTATTGTTTCTACATATAAACATGCTTTTCCCAAATGTAAAAAGTTTTTAAAACAGGAGCCCATTTTATAAGTGCAATAAGAAACTCCAGGTGAGTGCATGGAACAGATTTTACTGCACGCCAGGGGCTAAAGGCACTCGGCCAAGGCCTCGTGCCTCATTACGCCCCTAGCCATGCAGTAAAATCTGTTCCATGCACACCCTGTCATGTCTTATTGCTTACTTGTAGCCCAGAGGTGGTTTCGCGCTTTTAGCGTAGACTTTAGTTCAGCTGTGAACCAGGGGCAGGAAGTCTTGTGTGCTCTGTGTTTTAACATCGGGGCGTGTCTGCTGATAATGTCCATTAGGGTAGAGCTGAAGAAGGAGGCTACATCATTGATGTTAGTGGACAGGTAAAAGGGACTCCAATTAATATTTCTGAGATCAAACTGGTAGTGGGAAAGATTACATTTGTGAAAGCTTCTTTTTCATGTAAACCTATTGGCTGATTTGGGTGGGGGCTGTCCTCTGACACAGGCTACAGCGCAATGATCGCTGACGTCATTGTGGAAAACTTCTATGTGGGTGATCTTATGGGGTCTAATAGTAATAATCAGATCAATCAGAGACCCGTTTGAGGGTTTTTTGGGATTAGGATGAGTGATGTGCGGGACCAATTGGGTGAAGCCGGCATCGTCACAGAAGTCCTTAAGCTGTGTACTTTTGTTGCATATTTTTTGCCAGTCCAGATTTAAGTCGCTGAGTATAATGATCTCGTGCCTTTTGTCAGCTATATCATGTAAGTAACTTAGTAGCTCAAGGCCCCCAGTGGGTGGCCTTTAGCAACCAATTATTGTTAGGGTTTCTATTGGGGATAGAGATAGGTTTGGCATCGGGGATTCAAATTATTTTGGTGTGCTTGCAGTAACAATGTCAGAGACAGTACACCTGTCTTTGATGTAAATCACTACGCCTCCTTCCCTGGAAGATCTGTCACTAAGAAAGAGGCTGTAGTATGGGAAGGATAACACCAAGTCAGGGATAGATTTCTTCAGCCTGGTTTTGGTTAATACCAAAATATCCAGTTCTGTGTGGGAGATCCAGGCATGGACAAGGTCTAGTTTCTTCAGGAGGCTACACACATTAATATGCAGGCACTTCAGGCCTTTAATAGCTGTGAAGTCAGCAGGTGAGGCTAGTGCCTGTGGTGGGCCAGGATTTAGTTCAACATTATCCGCACAGATCAGTAGCAGGAAAATTAGATGCTTAAACCAACTGTAAAGCAATTTAATTTTAGTGGGAATTGAGCGTTTGCTCAACAAGAAGTTATTGGGTTCGTGTATACTGGTGTAGTGGAGATAGGAGGGACACAGTGCATGGAAGATTAATGATACCCAGAGGGTATGAGGGTAAGAGGCTGTCTTGAGCTTCACCATTAAGGCTGTGGAAATATCCCAGAGATCGTTAGATGCTGTGTGGTAGCCCGAGGTGGAGGGTGAGCAAAGGTGAGATGCAAACGGTGTTGCTAATATGACATTCCCACAGCTGTGGGAGGGGGTATCTGAATTCATGGAGGGGCCTGGAAGGTGAGGGGTATGGGTGGGAGATAATAAGGAGCAAGAGAGAAGCAAATCTGGGATCAAGAACATAGGGAGGTATGGCTTGTGATGTTGCATAATATTACTCATAATGCACCTACAGGGCTTGGTGGTTATGTTTAGTATTCAGCTATGCTAGCCTACTAGGGTTTATAAATGGCCCTATCAGGTCCAGGAATAGTCTTGAGGAGTCTAGGGCAGGTATTTATTGCAGGGCTAGTAACTTGCTGTGTATACAAACAGATGGGTTGTGCTAGTAGCAAATGGCAGGAAAGGGTAGCTTTGCAGAGCAACAGTGAACAAGGGGCCTGTCTGTATGGCTTTTAGCCAATGAGGTCTGAGTGAGAGGGAGATGGGAGGAGCCCAAATGTATTTAATAGAAGCTGGGGTCACGGTGGGTGGGCGGGAAAAATATTATATTATATTACAGTTTAGAAACATAGAAACATAGAATTTGACGGCAGATAAGGACCGCTTGGCCCACCCAGTCTGCCCATTTCCCTGCCTACTGGATAAGCTGCAGATCCTAGTTAACCAGCAGCCTACTTCTTCCTACCCCATCCCCTAGAATTGCCTTATGACTGTCCCATGCATGCTTGAATTCCACCACTGTTTTTGACTCCACAACCTCCTCCGGAAGGCCGTTCCAAAAAATTGCAACTAGCAGTCGCGGTCTCCAGTTGCCAAATGCAGTAGCATTGAACTGCCAATGGGAAGCAAGGCTGCACGTAGCTAGACCAATGAAATCCTGTGGTTTGGATCCCCTGCTTGGGGCGAGCTAGTGAGGCGTACCTACTTGGAGTTCCATTGGGAGGGTGGGTAGCGAGGCATGGCCGGCAGGAGCAAGCCAAGCTGTAGCCTGGAAGGAGGCTTGGGGTGCCCAGTTCAAGGGTGGTACCTGCAGAGGGAAGATGTGTTGCAGATGTCAAAGTGGAGGCCACTTGGAGACCAGTGATCATCGGCATGGTTCAATATAAGGACGGCCGCAGAATTGAACCACATAAGGGCGAGGGTCCTGGACTTCAGGAGGGCATATCTTATATAGATGGGTGAATGTCACAGGGTTGACCAGGCAGGGTGGGATGGCCTAGGCAGCATGGAGAAACAGTGGGTGAAGATAAAAGGGAATTTTTTTAAAGGCAACAAACCTCTGCATCAAATAAGTGAGCAAAAGCTAGAGGAAAAGGAGACTGCTACGGTTCTCGAAAGAGGTGGCTCAAAAGGTAAAAGCTAAAAGGGTAGCATTCAGAAGGTATAAGAAGGTACAGAGGGAGGAGAATAGAGAGGTGTATCATGGGAAACAGAGGGAAGCAGGGAATGCAGTAAGGAGCTCAAAGGTGCAAACTGAAGAGAGAATAGTCCAGGAGGTAATGGAAGGGGTCATGTCATTTTTTAGGTATGCAAGTGAAAAGAGGAAGACCATGTGGGATTGTACGGTTAAAAATGGAAGGTGGGGACTGTTTAGAGGGGGACCAGGAAAAGCAGACATCCTGGAGAAATACTTTTGTTCAGTGTTTACAGAGGAAGGAGAAGGGAAGGGGCCACAAAAAAATAACAGAACATTTGAAGGAAGGGGGTGGACACTAGTCCTTTTTTGGAGGTGAGAGTCCTTTAGGGACTTGCTAATCTGAAGGTGGACAAAGCAATGGGTCCAAATGGAATGCATCCAAGGATACTGAGGGAGCACAGGGAAATACTGGCTGCACCTCTGACAGTTCTATTTACCAGCCCACTGGAAACAGGAGTGGTTCTGGAGAACTGGAGGGGGCAGACGTAATCGCATGTCACAAAAATGGTAGCAGGGAGGTGGCTGGCAATTATAGGCCAGTCAGCCTGACATCAATGGTGGGAATGTTAATGGAATTACTGCTGAAGGAAGGGAATATACTGAATCTAGTGGGTTACAAGACCCAAGGCAGCATGGTTTCACAAAGGGGAGGTCATGTCAGATGAATCTGATAGATTTCTTTGATGGGGTGACAAAGGACTTGGATCAGGGTGGAATGGCAGTCTTGGCCTACCTAGATTTCAATAAGACTACTGACACTGTTCTGCATAGGAGACTAGTAAGCAATCTGGGTAGCTTAGGAGTGGGTCAAAAAGTGATAAACTGGATAAGAAATTGGTCAGGGATAGGCAACAAAGGGTGGCGGTAAACAGAGTTCACTCCAAGGAAGGGACAGTGACTAGCGGGGTGCCTCAGGGATCAGTGCTGGAACTGTTCCTCTTTAAAGTCTTTATAAGTGACGTTGCAGAGGAACTGGAAGGGAAGATATACCTCTTTGTAGATGACACCAAAATCTGCAATAGGGTGAACACTCTGGGGGTGGCAAGGATGAGCAGAGACCTGAGAAAACTAGAGTGGTTAAGGTATGGCATCTGGGTTTCAATGCAAAAAAGTGCAAAATAATGCACTTAGGGCACAGAAACCAGGGGCAGAGTACAAATGGGGTGGGGTGAGAGACCTGTGGTTAATCATATTGATAACCTAAAGGTGACCAGGCAGTGTGACAAGACAGTGGGGGGGAAGGCAAGTGGATGCTGGGGTGCATAGGGAAAGGTATCACCAGCAGAAAGAGGGAAGTGGTATTTCAGTATAGATCACTGGTAAGACATCACCTTGGTACTGTGTCCAGTTCTGGAAAACACATCTCTGGAAGGACATACAGTGGAGGTGGTCCAGAGGAGGGCAGCTAAAATGGTGCAGGATCTGTATCCAAAACCCTATGAGGAGAGACTAAAGAACCTCAATATGTAGACTCTGGAAGAGAGGAGGGAGAGGGGGGATATGATAGAGACTTTTAAATACCTCATGGGAGTAAATAAAGTACAGGAGGAAAGTATTTTTCAGAAGAAAAGGTGCTCAAGAACAAGGGGACATGCTATGAAGCTGGAGGGGGGTAGATTCAGGAGATGTGAGGAAGTACTTCTTCACAGAAAGAGTGGTGGATTCCTGGAACAGCCTTCCAGCAGAGGTGGTGGAGGCCAAAAACAGTGGTGGGGTTGAAGAATGCATTGGATAAGCACACGGGAATCATAGTGAAAGGAAGGGGGGAGGAGGGAGAAAGAGCTGTAGATCAGGCACGGTCTGCGATAATAGTGTAAGTAGGGAGAAATGGGCAGACTGGATGGGACAAGCAGTCCTTATCTACCATCAAATTCTATGTTGCTACATTTCTATTTGATTCCATGCACATGCTTGGTTGACTGTGATACTGTTTGCTTTGCGCGAATGTGTTTTCTGTAACTGATTCAGCAGCATGTAAAACTGTTTGCTGCTGCCGGCCCAGTGGCGCTGAGGACTGAGGCACTGGATGCTACAACTCATGCCACACCAGTGACCCAGGTTTGGTAACGAGCCCAGGTTATCGGGGGGCAGTGGGGGTGGAGGGCGAGGAGCGGAACTGAGCTGCCGCAAGGCAGCTCTCCCCTCCCGGGGAGCAATGAGGGGCTTCCCCAGCCCTTGGCTGTCCCCTTTTGGAGGACGGATGGCAGTTCGGACAACAGGGAGCGCAGCGATAGCCAGGGGTGAGGTGGAAGGGGCCGAGTCAGTACCCAGAGTGCATGTGCACCTCCAGTCTCATGCACTGCCATGTCTACCGGGGTCCCAGGATCCTCGGGGGGGAAAACGAAAAAAGAAAAAAAAAATTTGCTGCTGAAGAAATTGATCACTGAACAACATGGAAGAAAAGGATTCTACTATTGCTCCTCCAGAGGATGCCTATGCAGAGGCAGAGCGGTTGAACGTTGTTGTTGGGTTCCAGGAGGGTGGGGTCGCAGGAAGGGTACATACTCCTCAGTCTGTACCATTGCATTATTCATTTGCCATACTGGCAGGGTGGGACAGTTAGGAGGAGGCAACCACATCAGTGGGAAGGAAGGATGTGGGATCCTCAGAAGGGGAGGCCTCAAGGAGGGAGGAAGAGGGCCCAAGCCAAGGAGGAAACAGCTGCTGGTGGGGCACTCTGTTGTTAGGGGGATAGACTTAGGATAGACTTGGGAGTGGGGGGGGGTGTGGAAGGGAGATGGTGATGAAATGCCTTCCTGGTGCTTTTGTTTGAAGGGATGGAGAGTGGATCCACAGGATTGCTAGGGCTGCAGGAGATGGGAGGGAGCTAGATGTTGCTGTCCACCTAGGGAGGAATGACCTGGCAAGGGATAGGGTAGGTCTAGGAGTAGGAAACTGCAAGAAGGTCTGCACTCACGGGCCAAGGACTGTGTGCTGGAAAACTGTAAATGGACACAACAAGAAACACCAGCACTCCAGCATATCGGTGATAATAATTTTTAATGTGCAGGATCATCACAATAAACAAGACCATGAAATAATTGACAAAAATCAAATGCAAAACTTGGTCGAACCACAACCCAACCAGGCCCAGCGCTTCGAGGTGCTAAACCTCTTCCTTGTGGGGGGGTGGCTACCATATTAATTCCACATACTTAAGTACCATTCCCAACATGTGCAAAAGTTTTCTAATTACTGATTGAATTAATCAGTGAATATGGGAGTAACTGCCAAGACTGTCAATGTGCCCATCGGCCCCTTTAATTCATTATCGGATAAGTATCCACTTGCCATCACTTAACTCGTGACGTGCTAGGACAGACAGACAGAGCCACAGCCAAGTGGCTAAAGTGCTATTACGTGTAAAACACAAATGTGAAACAATATTAAAAACAATTCTTATTCCATTTGTTCTCACTTCATATCTAATTAGGGACTATTACTTTTATTTAATCACATACAACATTTTTAAATATTTTTTTTCCTAATGACGCTCTCTCAAATTCCAATTTTTTGAGTACAGATGGAAAAAGAAACAAAATTCATTTACCGTGATTGCACACTCAAACTGTAGATGCATTTATATACCACACAGGTTGGAAAATTCCCTATGAACGATATGCCTTTCACACTGGATTATTTGGAGTGCTTAAATTAAGCACAACAGTGTCCCACACATTTTTCAAATCAAAATCCAATTATCAAAAGCATCACTTCACATGAAATATTAAAAAATCAAATTATATTTAAATATCACAGTGTGAGAGATGCCTTAAAGGGACAACTCTTCTTTGTTCATTTCATATTTCCAATAAATTATTTACAAAAAAGGTGTCCAAGCCATATGATCGTTAAAGCCCTGTGGTTTCAGTGTTTTAAGTTTAAATATCCACATTGATTCCCTTTGGGCTAACCAGAAAGTCCTATCCCCACCCCCGGGGCTTGAGGGTACCTGCTCTATACCCATGTACTAGACAGTGTGGCTCCCCACATCCTCAACATTCAGGAGGTACCTCCAAATGGGATGGGTTAGATCACCAAACCTAATAGCCCTGTAGTGCTCCTGGACACGCTGTTTAAGAATCCATGTCATTTGCTCTATGTACACTTTCCCGCAGGAGCACCACAGGGCATAAACCACATACCTAGTGCTGTAGCTGATGAACTGCCTAATCTGCACTTCCCTGACCCCAGAGGGAGAGCAGTTAGTGAAACACCTGCCTTGTACAGCACTGGGGCAGGTAATACACTGTTTACAGAGATAAAAATCACTGGGTTTCTCAGGGAGCCAGATTTCTGGTTCAGGCTTAGATTGAAGGGGTAGGGGTAGTGCAGGGTAATTTCAGGGAGCTGGGAGGGGGCCTTAATTGGTAGCATGTATGGTGACATTTGCCGAGAGGTTACCTGTGTACTGCTGGGGAGAGGAAAAAGGCATTATGCACCAGGGCTTTTAACAGTTGGTTCAAGGCATGGTGAATGGAGGAGGCCTTCAGCTACATTGGTGACTGGGGCAAGACTGGGAGGATATGGAGCTTTATAGGGGAGATGGCCTGCATCCTTCTAGGAGGGGGAACATAGTCCTTAGTGGGTGGTTTAAATGCTACTTGGATGAGCATTTAAACTTGTCAGGGGGAAGTTGTAACACCAAAAGAGGCATTCCCCCCCACAGATGATGAAGCAACAAAGAGGGAGCGTCCTAGGGGAGGTGTTTCCCCAGGACAGGGGCACAAGAAGACATGGGTGGTGACAAGGCAGAGGACAAGGGGGTATAAGTCAGGAAAATAAGATGAGAGGAGTAAAGGAGAGGGTAACAAGGTAAGAGGGGGCCATGGTGAGGGAGAGCTTCAGGTAATTACATAGCCAGGAGGAGGGGAGAAAGCAGGGAAGCAGGCAGGGTAGGTGTAAGGTATGGAGAGCCATGTGCGCCTATGCCAGCAGTCTTGGTAATACAATTCCAGACCTAGAAGCTATTATGGAGGAGGCTAGCTGGGATTTGGTGGCCATAATGGAATCATGGTGCACTGACAGCCATGATTGGGATATGGCCATACCAGTCTACTCTCTGTTTAGGAAAGACAGGGAAGGTAGGAGGGAAAGAGGGGTTCTACTATATGTGAGGGAGGGGCAGAGCCATCCTTTACTCCCAACAAGGAGCTTGTCTCAGGCAGCTAGTCAACAAGCTCACTGGGGACAGGACATCACTGGACCCGGTGCTTACAAACAGGGACAGCATTGCAGGCATCACAGTGGGCAGTCCCCTAGGTACCGGTGATCACCGCACAGTGTGGTTTAACATTAAGACAGGAACAGAGGCAAACCACACAGGGATGAGGGTCCTAGACTTTAGAAGTATGGATTTTAAAGAAATGGGAAGACTGCCTTAGAAACTGCCTAGCGGGGAGAGGAGGGGAATTGCCTGGGAGGGGTACAGGAATAGTAGCAAAAAATAAGGGAAGGCTTAATTAAAGCAATCAGCTTCTGCATGAAGGACATGAGTAATAGCAAATGGAAAAAGAGACCGTTATGCTACTTTAGGGAAGTGGCCACTGTGCTAAAGGAAAAAAACGTGGTATTCAGGAGGTATAAGGAAAACAGGAAATGCAGAGGAAGGAAGACAGGGAGGTATGCCAGGTAAAACAAAGGGAAGCAGGTAAGGCAGTGAGGGGGGGCAAAGGCATAGCCGGGGGAAAGGATAGCCAATGGGGTAGCAAGTGAGGATACTTCTTCACGTACATAAATGAGAAGAGGAAAGAAAGGGGAAGGATAATGAGGATAAGGAGGATGGCAGGAGGAGACTGCGCAGAAGGAGACCGAGAAAAAACAGACATGTTGAACAGATACTTCTGCCCTGTCTTCACAGTGTAGGAAGGGGGGGATGGACCACCAGGGAGCAGCAGGAACAAAGACAGATAGGTGAACTCAAGCCATTTTCAGAGGAAAGAGTCCTGAAGAGATTTGATGTTCTTTTTTTTTTCTATTTAGGTTTTTTTACCTCTCCGGAGCCCTGGCAGGTGGCTATGGCCCTCCTGATGGAGGGAATTTCTCTCCGGTCCAGCCGCTCCCACCCTTGCTGGTCCCCAGTAATTTTCCTGTGGCTTGCCCACTGTGGTGGGGCCAGGAAGGAGGTTGCCAGTTTCTCCTCCCCCACCCAGAGACCCAATACAGAAGCAAGCAACAGACCATCACGGAGCCTGCCAGGCTCTTTTTCCACCATTTTTCTCCCATCCCCCTCCCCTACCGATGTAAAGATGTCGGACCGTGCCTCCTGACCCCTACTGCCCTCCAGCCACCACCAGAGGGCAGTCAATAAGCGGGATGACAAGTCTTCCCCAGAGAGGAGAACAGTCCTTCAGATGCTTAATCCTCTCTCCCCCCTGCCAACCCCCAGTGGTCTGGGCTCATTCCTGAACTCAGGTCACCAGCGTGGCACAAGGTGTAGTGACCAGCACCTCAAACTCCAGTGCCACTGGGGTGACCTAGAGATTTGAAGTTCTGAAAGTGGGCAAGCCTATGGGGCTTGATGGGATACAACCAAGGGTACTACAAGAAGTCAGTGAGGTACTGGCTGCCCCACTGATGGCCTTGTTTAATAGCTCACTGAAATCGGACATGGTTCAGGAAGACTGGAGGAGAGTAGACCTGGTCCCTCTACATACAAATGGCAGCAGGGAAGAGACTAGGAACTATAAGCCTTAACTCAGTGATGGAGAAACCAAACATTGATAAAGGAAAGGTTGGTAGCATATCCTGAATCCAATGGCCTGCAAGACCAAGGGCAGCATGGATACATGGGAGCAGGGGTATCAGGAGCCCTAAAAATGCAGGCATGGGCCCCCAAGTCTATGGCAGTGCCCTCCAAGTTTATAATGGACTCCTTATTTTTTATTTCCCCACTTCAGGGCTGGGTTTGTTGGTTGCTTCTGCTACTGGGGATATACGTGAGCAAGGCTCACCAAGTCTGCATGGAGACAGTGTCCAGTGTGATTGACTGAGTGAGTGAAAGTGTCAGGGAGCAATGCTGCGGCTGATGATTCATGCTGCCTCACTCACAGTCAGTCAGTCAATCCAACAAGAGCCTCTCCTCGGCTAAGGTATCAGATCCTCCAACCTAGTCCCACCTCCTACAGCTTACGGCCCCTGCTGCTGAAGTGTTAGCTGCTGCACCTGCTGCTTATTTGTGGGCATGACTCCTCCTCCAGTGACACTCGAGCCTCAACACTTAACCCTGACTGTCGATAGCTGCGGAAGATCTCTTCACAGATCCCCCTGCTGTCTCCTGTCTCCCTCATCACACAGTCTCCTTTGAGACCATATTTGGGCAACCAGGTGCGAACATGCAGCAGACAATGTCAGTCACAGGATGGCGGGGGGAAGGTGACATTGCTGTCTGAAAATAATTGAGACTTAGAGCAGGGACTTGATGGACAGTCTTCAGGAACCTTGTACTAGTGGCTTGCTCCATTCACGTGTGGCCCATATGAAGGGAGTGGGTCATGCAGCAACATGACTGGAGCAAGTCAAGATAAGGAATGGGCAAGACAGACTTGAGTTTGGAGACAACATCCTGCTTATTTGAAAATTGGTGACCGAGAAAGTCACACTAAGCCAAGACTCATTTCCAGGTGTGAGCCAGGGGAAGGGAACAGGGAGGCAAATAATAACATGGATGCGCTACACAGGTAATACAGTTACATAGCACTGACACAGTTCACAGTTACAGTAAAGTGGAACAGAGTACATGATTTAAAACAGGAGTAAGTGCAATAAGAGCAAGCAGCAACAAAATAAATCAGGCATTTCAGCCACACCTACACTGGGGTAGAAGGCACATGTAAGGGGGTAGTCAGGTAGGGGCAAGACAGGAGCGGGGGGAAAGAAGGAGTTTCAGCTGGTACCTAATGGAAATGGGAGGTAGTGAAACGGAGAGAGGATGGTAACAGGTTCCAGAGTAAAGGGATATGATATGAACAGGCTGATTGCCCAGAAGAGGAGTGGGGATGAAGAATGTGAAGGTGTGAGGATCCCTGGAGTTGAGGAAGCAGGAAGAAGAGGGGATGGAGGAGAGGAGTGAGGGGAGATAAGAGAGAAAGGACCCAAGCCAGTATTTGGATATGAATGAGGCACAGTGGTTCTGGTGACAAGAAGGTAGAGGAATAAATAAGGAGGAATAGAGTGAACAGTGGCGAGTATGAGAGGGGGAGTTAGTAGCAGAACAACAGAAGGCATTGCAGAAGGTGTCCTGTCTGGTCAGAGAGGTGGAGGGAGCAGTGCCATAGACCACACCTGCATAGTCAAAGATTGGGAACACCATTTTGGTGACAAGCTTACAGCATACCTGTAGAATCAGTCCCAGACCAGAATGCACTCCACACTTGGGAGAAAAAAAGATCAGACTATCAAAGTCATTAAAATTAGCTTTTTTATTCAAAACTAAACATAAGCAGCCAAAATAACACAGACAAAGTACCCCAATGCTTCGCCTCCAAAACAAGGCTTCATCGGGGGCAAAATCAGACAGCCTGTATTGCAGTACAGGGCACCAAGTTTAAGGTTGTAGCTTGGCATGGATAGCATCAGTGTGGGCAGAGAAGTCGAGCTTGCTGTCTAGCCACACACCGAGGTATTTGAATGAATGAACCACTTCCAGAGATGTGCCATCCAAGGTGGAGAAGATAGGGATAGTTGGGAGTATGGCCAATTTTTGGATGATGCCGAAGGTTATGGACACGGTTCTTTTTATTTGTGTTGACCCAGAGTTGGCTAGATTGAAACCAGTGCAGAACATTGTGGAAGTCTTGCTGGAGGAGAACTACTACAGTTGTAGTGGAGAGACCGCAGGTGTCAGTGACTGTGTCATCTGCATGCATGTGGATATGCGAGTTGGCAGAAGGTACAGGGAAGTCATTAAGGAAGTTGGAGAACAGAATGGGTCCCAGGATGGAGCCCTGTGGAACCTCAGCCTAGATGGGAAGTAGAGGCGACAGCGCATTACCAACCTGTACTGACTGCAGACAGCCAGAGAGGTAAGAACAGAACCAGTCTAAGCAGGAGCTGAGGGGCCAGCAGAACTCAGTTTGCTGTATAGCAGATATATTTCGCATTTCGATTAATTTTGCTATATTCACTGTAGGACTAGTAACAGTGAAATTAATGGGAATGCGATAATTATGGGATGTGCCTATGAGAATGACTGCACTACACCAGAGTAATGGACATAAAGTTTTACTGTATGTAGATGACTAGGCTGAGTGATGGAGGAAGGGGGGCTCTCATTCACATATTCAGTTGGCAGTACTTGGAAATCGCACGTCTAACAAATACGACCATTCACAGGTACTGTAAACTATACTGCAGTCATCAGTAGTTAGGTTGATTAAGCAGGTGTAGGTGTATGAATTCACTATACGCTTGTGGTTTGGTAATGTTAATTTTTCATTTATGTGAACAGAACAGAAATAACTAAATACAAAGAACGGAAAATAAAAACATTCAGACACCAGTCTCTCTCCTCCGTTTTCTGCCAACTCCCAAACTCCTAAACATCCTGTGGCTCGTTCTGAAAAAAAAAAAAAAACAATGTTAGCAAGTCATCCACTGAATACAGTTTTCCTAAAATAAAGAAAAGTAGCGCTTATATTATTCAGGCAAGTACTGTGAGCCTGTTGTAGTCCAGCTTGCTGAAAGCCTCAGACAATACCATCATGCCGTGAAGCTAAAGTATTAAAACTGAACTCCCATCCATTGGGTGGGATGCTCTTTTAAAGTTAGCTGTTTCAAAGCAATGGTCAGCTCAATGCTACCAGCTGCAGTGTTTTCAGACACAAATCCAGCGCACCACTGAGGTATGCTGATTTTCAAAAGATCTTTAAAGATCTTATTTACTGAAACATCAAGGGGTTGTAGTGAGACAGTACAGGATGCAGGGACATAAACTAGAATTATGCAGCAGTCTTCCAGTTCCTGTAGCACACTTTGTGTACTGTGAGCACAGTAAAGGTCCAGTACAAGCAGGCATTTCTGCTCCTCAGACAGCCCCAGTGTGGTTTTCGTGCATTCAAAGTAGGGCACTAGTACATTATTTCAGGGATAATCCAGGGGTGATGGCAATTTTTGACTCTGGATTTTCTAAGCAGGGCATGCTTGTCCCATACAAGGGAGACTTTGGAATGAAACAGGGAGAGGGCAATGTCGATATCCATGGCAGAGCGTATGGCTGTCCAATTTGCAGCAGCAAGGTCACTCAAGAGAGTGGAGGTGTTGAGTGAGCGGAGGTACCTTGTCCAGATGTATATAGGGAAGGAGGGTGGAGGCTGGATCTTCCTGATGCAGAACATCATGTAATGGTCACTGAAAGCATCTGACAGGATTCCTACTGTTACAGTATGGTGAGGGTAGGGGCAGAAAACCCAGTCCAGGAGCAAGTGGTTATGAGAGTGGGGGTTGAGCGAGGTAGGTTCAGTGATAATCTGCGCGAGATTTAGGGACTCAATCTCATGGATGGTCGGCCTGGAGGTCAGGGATAGCCAACTGACACTGAAGTCCGCTAGCAAGATAAATTCATCAGCAGAGATTTGAGAAGTGATGGTAGAGAGGGAATCAACCAGGGAGGGGAATATTCTAGGTGAGGCATAGAAAACCCAAATGAAGATGGGCACAGAGTACGGAAATGACAGTCAGACCAGGAGGAATTCATAGAAGGAAGATGTGACCTCACCGAGAGCCATGGTGCAAGAAAGGCTCTGACAGGCACAGATGGCAACACTGCCCCCTACATCTTCCCCTGTCCTGCCTGAAAAGATGATAGTCAGGAAGGGACAGACTAGAGTCTGTGATCCTGAAGGAGAGCCAGGACTCAGAGATACAGAGGATGTCAGGTGAATGTTATGAAATCCAGACTGACAGAAGGTCAAACTTTGTAAGAAGGTTCCAAGAATTGAGGTGAAATATGCTCAGGCCTTTAGCAGTTGCAGAGGAGAAGGAGGGAGAGGAAGGTCCAGGATTGCACTCCACATTTCAGCTCAGCAACTGAACAGTTAGAAGACTGACAGAAGAAACAAGGGAGACAGAAACAGAAATTTTATTTTTTATACTGCAGCAGCTGGAGCTGTGCAGTGTGCCAGACAAATAATATTTTATTTACAAAACAAATAGAAAAAGTTTTGATTCCATGATAAAAACATTCACACCTCCTGGCTGAAAAGAAAATGAGAAGAGAGGAGAAACACAATGCAACAGCTGCTTGTTTCCTTGATTGACTCTTGTCTGCAAGTTGGGTGACTGTAAGGGTTGTTTTATGCCTAAAGGAGAAGCACTAACTTTTTTGGGGGGTGATAACTAAATTAAAAATTGTTTGACCTACTCGGCTCCTGGTCCTCCCGCCTACTGGTTTGCCAGCTCCACAAGCAATGTCGCTTAGCAACCATAGCAGTGATCTCTCACCCTCAAACAGGCTCCAGACTAACACAGTATCAGGCTATAACCCAAGCCTTTCAGGCCTATTATGAAAAATTATATTCCCCTAAACACACTCCCTCCCAGACAGAAATTGATGACTTTCAGAGCAACTTGACCCTACCTCAACTAAGTGAGGATCAAGGGCAGCATTTAATGCAACCTATTTCCTCAGAAGAATTGGATCTAGCAATTAGCCATTCCAAAACTCTGAAAGCCCCTGGTCCAGATGGATATAGTATCAGATTTAACCAAAGAACATCTACAACCTCTATTTGCAGTATTTGATGAGGTCTCCACAGGGGAAACTACCCCGCCCATGTGGGCATATCCCACCATATCTGTAATCCCAAAACCGGGGACGAATTTGCTTCAGTGCTCCTCATACCGTTCCATCTCGGTATTAAATACCATCTATAAATTATATGTGTCCATACTCACCTGATGAATATAGAAACATAGAAGTTGACGTCAGAAAAGAACCACAAGGCCCATCCAGTCTGCTCATTTTACCAATTTGCTCCTGCTGCCTCTACTAGGTCAGCGGTGTCAGCCATGCCCCCTCCCTCAAATGTATGATTCCCTTGTGCCTATCCCATGCCCTCTTGACTCCCTCCACTGTACATGTACCCACTGCCTCCTGATGCATGGTGTTCCATGCATCCACACCTACTCTGTAAAAAATAACTTTCTCACGTTACCCCTTATGCGACCACCCTCCAATTTCATGTCATGCCCTCTAGTTCTATTGTACTTTTTATACTGGAAGATGTTACCCCTTCCACCTTATTTATGCCCTTAGGACATTTGAAAGTCTCAATTATTTTCCCCCTCTTCCGTCTATGTTCCAATGTGTACATATTGAGGTCCCTAAGTCTGTCCCCATATACCTTGTCATGCAGACCCTGCCTGCACCATCTTAGCTACCCTCCTCTGTACTGTTTCCACTCTGTCAATATCTTTACACAGGTGCAGCCTCCAAAACTGCACACAGTACTCTAGGTGAGGCCCAACTAGCATCTTGTACAGTGGGATCACCACCTCCCTCCCTCCTATGGCTTGTAATACCCCTCCATATACACCCTAACATCCCACTAGCCCTCCTAATTGCTTTTGCAGTCTGTTTGGTGGATTTCAGGTTATCTGCTCTATTGACCCCCAGATCCCTCTCCTCCCTAGTGATCATCAACAGCTCAGCTCCCAACATGTAGCTCCCCCAGGGTTTCTGTTCCCCATGTGCATGATCTTGCACTTCGTCACATTAAACCTTAACTGCCATACCTCAGGCCATTTCTCCAGTTTTTTTCAGGTCTCTTTTCATTCTCTCTACACCCCTGGAATATCTACTGTGTTGCAGATCTTGGTGTCATCTGCAAACAGGCATACTTTTCCCTCTAGCCCTTCTGCTATGTCTGCTATGAAGACATTGAAGATGACTGGTCCCAGGACTGACTCCTTTGGCGCCCCAGTGGTGACTCCCATTTCTTCCAACTGTGTGCCATTTACCACCACGCTCTGCCTTCTGTCCACTAACCAATTTCTGATCCAGTTCACCACCCTGTGTCCCACCCCTAGACTCCTCAGCATGTTTAACAGCCTTCTATGTGGGACTGTGTCGAAGGCCTTGCTGAAATCAAGGTAGGAAATATTCATCACCCCTCCCTGGTCCACCACCTTGGCCACTCAGTCAAAGATATCTATCAGATTTGTTTGACAGGACCTGCCCTCTATGAACCCATGCTGTCTTGGATCCTGCATTCCAGTGGATACCAGGTGATCCATAATTCGTTCCTTATCCAGTGTCTCCATGATCTTCCCCACTATTGAGGTAAGACTCACTGGCCTGTAGTTCCCTGCATTCTCCTTGCTACCACTCTTGTTAAGAGGGACCACATTTGCCCTTCTCCAGTCCTGTGGGACCACTCCCACGTTCAGTGACTCGCTGAACAGGGCTGCCAAAGATGCTGACAGCTCCATCCTTAGTTCCTTTAGGATCCTTGGATGTACTCCGTCTGGTCCCGTTTCTTTGTCCACCTTTAGTTTTGTAAGTTCCTCTAGGACCCTCTGTTCGGTAAATGTTGTGAAGCTGAGTTCTTCCCCCTCTGCACATCTGTTTTCCAGCTGCAGTCCCTGCCCCTCTCCCACTCTAGTAAAGATCAAACAAAAGTACCTGTTAAGGATTGTGGCCTTCTCTAGGTACCCTCTCTTCATTGTCCCCTTTGAGTCTGACTATACTCCCTCTGGACTTTCTCCTCTCACTGATGTACCTAAAGAATGTCTTGTCCCCTTTCCTCACTGATTGTGCTAGTCTTTCTTCTGTCTGTGCTTTAGCACTTTCACTGCCGCCCCTGCCTCTCTCCAACATTTTTGGTACTCTTCCCTGTCCCCATCCTCTTGTGTCCCCTTGTATTTTCAGAAGGCTACCCTCTTGGCCCTGATATTATTTGCCACCACTTTAGAAAACCAGAGTGGTTTTCTCCTTCTCTTGCCTTTATTCTTCTCCCTCTCACATTGATTGGTTACCCTGACAATGGATTCCTTAATGCATGCCCATTGCCCCTCCACGCCCCCTCCTGTCCCCAACTTAGCCAACTCCTCTTTAACATTCCTTCCCATCTCTGAAAAGTCAGATCATTTGAAATCTAGGATTTTAACTTTTGCATGTGTGGCCTGAATTCCTGTGTCCAACTTGAACCAAACCATGTAATGGTCACTAGACCCCAGGTCCTCCTCTACCTGGAGATCTGTAATCCTGTCTCCATTGGTGAGCACTAGATCCAGGATATTTCTGTCGCTGGTGGGCTCCTGTACCAATTGTCTTAGGCCTGAACCCTGTAGGGACTCCACAATGTCCATGGTCCTGTTCAAGGCCCCTGTTGGGATGGACCAGTCTGCATCAGGCATATTGAAATTGCCCATAAGCAGAACATAGAAACATAGAAGTTGACTGCAGATAAGGTCTGCAAGGCCCATCCAGTCTGCCCATTTCTTTTTCTACCTTATAAATGTGCCATCGGCCTTTGCTCTGTCAGTGGCCTATCTATTCATAGTCATTTGTATTGCTCCCTTATGCCTATCCCATGCCTGTTTAAAGCCCTGCACTGTATTCATAGCCACGACTTCTTGTGGTAAGCCATTCCATGCATCCACCACCCTTTCTGTGAAAAAGAATGTCCTCACATTCCCCCTTAATCGGCCCCCCTCTAATCTCATGCTGTGTCCTCTTGTCCTGCTATTTTTCTTATATTTAAACATGTTAGACTCTTTCACCTTGTTAATGCCCTTAAGGTGTTTGAATGCCTTGATCATATCACCTCTCTCCCTCCTTTGCTCAGGGGTATACATATTGAGCTCTGTTAATCTGTCCTCATATGTCTTCTGATGCAGTCCCTGCACCATTTTAGTTGCCCTTCTCTGGACTGCCTCAATTTGGTTAATGTCCTTGTGAAGGTGTGCTCCAATACTGCACGAGTACTCCAGATGGGGCCTAACCAGTGTCTTGTAAAGAGGGATTATTACCTCCCTTACGACTTGTGATACCCTACTAATACACCCTAACACCCCCTAGCCTTACCTACTGCTTTAGAGGTCTGCTTGGATGATTTCAGGTCATCAGTGATGATGATGCCCAAGTCTCTTTCTTCCTTTGTGACTGCTAGCAACTCCCCTCCCAGCCTATAGGTGGCTTCGGGGTTTCTCTTCCCTATGTGCATGATCTTGCACTTCTTTGCATTGTCCAGTTGCCACTCTTCTGACCATCTTGCTAGTTTATCCAGATCTCTTCTCATTCTGCCCACCCCATCTGGATCAACTACTCTGTTGCAGATCTTGGTGTCATCTGCAAACAGACAAGCCTTACCCTCTAGTCCATCTGCAAGGTCACTAATGAAGATGTTGAAGAGGACTGGCCCCAGGACTGATCCCTGAGTACCCCACTTGACTTGCATCTCTTCTGACTGTATACCATTTACCACCACTCTCTGTTTTCTGCCCACAACCAGTTTGCCACCCATTTGACCAACTTCTGACCCACCCCAAGCCTACCCAGCTTATTTATCAATCTTCTATGTGGAACAGTGTCAAAAGCTTTGCTGAAGTCAAGTAAGCGACATCAACTGCTCCCCTTGGTCCACCACTCTGGTTACCCAGTCAAAGAAATCTATGAGATTAGTTTGACAGGACCTTCCTTTTGTAAACCCATGCTGTCTTGGATCCTGTGCCCCTATGGATTCCAGGTGTTGCACTATCCTTTCCTTAAGGAGTGCCTCCATAATCTTGCCCACTACTGAGGTAAGACTGACTGGTCTGTAGTTGCCCGCCTCCTCCCTGCTACCACTCTTGTGGAGCGGGATCACATGAGCCCTTCTCCAGTCTTCTCCAGAACCTCCCCCTTACCTGTCATGTTGTATACTGACTCCAACATTAACTTGTCCGCCCCCTCCCCTGAGCTGGTGGCCTGTAGATCACTGCTATCCTAACATGCATTCCGTTACCTGGCTCAAGGGCGACCCACAACTCCTCTGTCTCCTCATTTTTGGCCTGGATTTCTGTCACCTTGATTGTCTCTTTGATGTAAATTGCCACCCCTCTCCCCTTTCATCCCTCCCTATCTCTCCTGTACAAGGCACAACCTGGTATAGTTGTGTCCCATGAGTGGTTATTATTGTACCATGTCTCTGTTATGGCTGCTATGTCAATGTCAGCCTCCCCCATTAAAGCCTCTAGATCAGGGAGTTTGTTTCCCAGACTTCGGGCATTCGTATGCATTACATTCCAAATCTTGTTCCTGGTCCCTCTGCAATTATTTTTGTTCTTGTCCCATTGTTCCTGACCTGCATCTGTTACTACACCCTCCCTCTGTTTCTCATTGTGTCCCTTTATTCGCTAAACTCTTGTCCTCCCTTTTCACAGTGCTGACTCTACCAACCTGAGGGGCTAGACTGTATTGTTTCCATTCCCTCTGATAGCCCCCCCCTCCGCCTAGTTTAAATGCCAGCAAGGAAGCACCCAAACCTTTCATTGAGGACTGCCGTCCACTCCCAGACAGATGCAGACTGTCCCTATAAAGCCGTGCATCTGCCCAGGTGAATCCCCAGTCCCCAATGTAGCCAAAGCCCTTATCCTTGCACCATCCCTTCAACCATTCTTTGAATTGGCTAATGCGTTGATTCTTTGCATCCCCATTCCCCCTGACTGGTAGGACCTCAGAGAAAATCACCGATTTTGCGACTCCCTCAAGCTGACTACCCAGGATCCTGAAGTCATCCTGTATTGTCTCTACATTAACCTCTTCCTTGTCCAAGTCGTTAGTCCTGAGGTAGACAACAACATGTACTTCCCCTGTCCTTGCCACTGCCTTGACGATCCTGTGGATTCATGTCCCTCTGAGCAGTGGCCATGGCAGACACTTTGCCTCCCTTTCTATATCCCCATCTATTCCCAACACCATCTCCTTAACAATTGAGCCCCCCCACCAGCTTCCTCCTCCTCTGAGGTCCTCTGGCTCCTGCCCCTTTGCCCTCCCTCTGGTGGTCCCGCATCTCTTCCCTGGTCTCAGCCTTGGGCCCCCTCTCGGGGGTATATGGTTCCATGAGAACAGCAAATTTGTTCTCCAGTAGGACCATTTGGTTAATGTACTCATGAGCCACCATCCTTGTTCTCCCTGAGCCCACTGTAGTCCACCCATGCCTGTACCTTGGAATCCGCTGTAGTAATGGCTATGGATACTGTGACCCCTGGGTGCAAACTAAAGTCTCCAGTACTCCTGCCAGTTCAGCCCAGAGTCTGTCCACCTCCCTCACAGCCCAGAGAGGTGCCTACAAATGGAGCAGCACCTTAGCATCCAGAAAGTACTCCTGAACACTGCTGCACCACATACATTGCACTGCACCACTCCCTGCATCATTTCTACTGTTATTCATACTACATCTTAGTACTCCTCTTTATTTGCTAATGGTTTACTTATTTGTAGATAGTTCACCCTCAGCTATCCCTGGTCCTTGATTTCCTGCTTCTGCTTTTATTCTTTTTTTTTTTTGCAAATTGTAGGTTGCAACCCTGCTACCTGTGTCCCAGCAGGACGTGACACAAGGGCCCAGATGAATAAAGATAGGGACTGTCTTGGAGTGGATGGGTGGAACTAAGACCCCCCCCGACTCCTGTAACAATCAGGCAGCCAGCCCAAACAGCACTGATTAAATTCCCCAGCACAGAATTTCACTCAGTAACAGCTCCACCCCAACAGCACTGGATAAATTCCCCAGCACCTTTTACCTTCACAATACTAACTATTACAATATCAAAAATTAAACAGAAGAAACCAGCATTTCCCTGCTGCTGCTGCTCCTACTCATTTGGTTTCCTGCTTCCAAGTGATTGTAGACAGTCTTATGCTTACCTTGATCCACTCTGATCAAACTGACTTTATCCAGGCCTGCACCACAACAGATAACATCCATCGCACCTTACATATAGCACAACATATGCAACAGTCCCCTTGTCCCTCAATGGTATTGAACCTTGATGCGGAAAAGGCTTTTGACCGCATATCTTGGCCTTCTCTTTATGCTGTCCTGTGTCATTTTGGGTTCCCCCCTTCCTTTATCTCACTCTTGCAGAACGTATATCATTCTCCACAGGCCTGTGTTAAAATCAGTGTTCATCACTCTCCCAATTTTTTGTGCTGGCAGGGCACGCGTCAGGGCTGCTCCCCGTTGTCCCCCCCACTTTTTGTGGCCTACATTGAACCGTTGGTCCAGGCAATCAGGGAAACAGATGCTCTTGAGGAGATCACCTTCGGTGGGGAAGAACATCGAATAGCATTATATGCAGATATTATTAGGGGAGCATTTGATATTATTATTCAATTCAATAGAGTAGAAAGACTGAGATTTTCAGTTTTCGCTTTGCACCAAACTTAGATTTTCAGAGCTAAATGCCCTTTTCACTGGGACTTACAAAAAATACAGCATCTGGGAGTCTTCCTCACACTTGCCCCTTTCCAGTCCTTAAAACATAATTCTATCCCTTTCACCAACAATATGATACAAGATTTCAAAACCTGGGAAATGCTACCCCTCTCCCTATCCCGATGAGTTTAGGTGGTCTGAATGGTAACCTTCCCTCATGCCCTATATCTATTCAAAATGTCCCAACAGAAATACCAGCTCCTGCCTGGAGGTTGTGGAACAGGGAAATTTCACACTTTACCTGGGCTGGTCAAAAACCCAGAATAAAACTACAACAAGTAAGTCTGGCCAGGGGAATTGGTGGCCTAGCCCTCCCTTCTCTTAGAATATATTGCTGGGCTGTGCATATTCACTGCATTTAGTTCAGGCATCTAGTTGGGCAACATGGAGCCTGGCTTGATATAGAGCGAGCACTATTCCCCACACAGCAGTTTATGCAAGTAATGTACCATGGAACCTGGCTTGATATAGAGTGAGCTCTATTCAGCACAAAGCAGTTTATGCAAGTAATGTACCATGGAGCCTGGCTTGATATAGAAGCGAAATCTAGTCCACGCTGTGTTTATGCAAGTAATGTACCATGGAGCCTGGCTTGATACAGAGTGAGCTCTAGTCCCCACACAGCAGTTTATGCAAGTAATGTACCATGGAGCCTGGCTTGATACAGAGCGAGCACTATTCCCCACACAGCAGTTTATGCAAGTAATGTACCATGGAGCCTGGCTTGATATAGAGTGAGCTCTATTCCCCACACAGCAGTTTATGCAAGTAATGTACCATGGAGCCTGGCTTGATATAGAGCGAGCTCTAGTCCCCACACAGCAGTTTATGCAAGCAATGTACCATGGAGCCTGGCTTGATATAGAGCGAGCTCTATTCCCCACACAGCAGTTTATGCAAGTAATGTACCATGGAGCCTGGCTTGATACAGAACGAGCTCTAGTCCCCACACAGCAGTTTATGCAAGCAATGTACCATGGAGCCTGGCTTGATATAGAGCGAGCTCTAGCCCCCACACAGCAGTTTATACAAGCAATGTACCATGGAGCCTGGCTTGATATAGAGCGAGCTCTAGTCCCCACACAGCAGTTTATGCAAGTAATGTACCATGGAGCCTGGCTTGATATAGAGCGAGCTCTATTCCCCACACAGCAGTTTATGCAAGTAATGTACCATGGAGCCTGGCTTGATATAGAGCGAGCTCTATTCCCCACACAGCAGTTTATGTAAGCAATGTACCATGGAGCCTGGCTTGATATAGAGCGAGCTCTATTCACCACACAGCAGTTTATGCAAGTAATGTACCATGGAGCCTGGCTTGATATAGAGCGAGCTCTATTCACCACACAGCAGTTTATGCAAGTAATGTACCATGGAGCCTGGCTTGATATAGAGCGAGCTCTAGTCCCCACACAGCAGTTTATGCAAGCAATGTACCATGGAGCCGGAGCCTCCGAGGCTGTGCTGCCTAGTAGCCCCTAGCTGATATTTCAGATTAAGGTATGGCAATCTATTCAACGAGCACTTTGTCTCACTCTGTTCCTCATGCTTCTATGCTTCATAACTCAGTTGGAACATTTTGCACCATCCCAATAAGACAACTGGTTCTACTTACGGGAGAGGCTTTCTCTGAAATATATCTACCAATTTTTCAATGGACCAGTGGTACAGTCCTTTGCTGACTTACAAATGAAACATAATTTGCACCACATAGATTTCTACCGCTACCTCCAAGTCCAGCATTATATTTACATCCATACCCTTGGGTGCCTGCAATCCAGATAGCTACCCTCTGTTTATCTCCTATTATACTGTCTTCTTTCAGTCTGGATTACAACCCCTCATGATGTCTCAGCTATACCAGATCTTACAGGCTACCATGGGAACTTCCTCTATGGATGTTGCCCAGAAGTGGGAAACTGGGATGGATTACCTGGTAGACACGGTGACTTGGAATTGACCCTGTCATTCCTCTGTGAAGGCTACAAGATCACACGAGTGGAGAGAGTACACATGGAAGCAAATTACTAGATTTTTTTACACCCCGGTGATCACTATGCATTTTAATCCTACTTCCACCTCCTCCTGTTGGAGGAATTGCAGAGAAGACCGAGTAATGCACTACAGCCTCAAGTAATGTGGGACTGCCCAAGAATTCGAAGTTACCAGACACAAGATTGCTTCTTTCTCAGAGTTTCTTAATCCCAGTTATAGACTACAGAATTTTATTTTACCATTCTGCATGTGAGGGTCTGTTGAGAAGGGTCAAAACCCTGCTGAGTCAAACAGCTCGCTTTGCCACACAGTTGCCTCTTAGGACACATCATTGTGTTCTTTTAAATAAAGTAGGATGGCTTTCCCTGGATTTAAAATTCCAGTTTCAGCTGGGGATGTTGGCCAAAAAAGTGATTACAAAAAAGGTACCAGATTCCTTTTATTCTATTTTCAGAGGCTATACTGGCAAAGTTGGGAAATGTCTTTCAGAACGTCAAAATTTTAGTATACCTAGAATGAAAACATCCCTGGGGCAGAGAATTATGTTCTATAATCTTCCTGTGTTTTTCAATTCCATCTCAAAGGCTTTTGATTGTATCAGTGTTTCAATATACCAGTTTAGAACTAACTTGAAAAAGTATATTTTTTTTGAGGAATCAATTTACATGTTTTAACTAGTTCATGTGTTTTTGATTGTAATACTTTACATGTGTGTTGATTGTTGTATTTATTTTTTTATACTTGCTTTATTAAATGATTTAGTTTTGTACATCCATTTTTCATATATTAACATTCATTTGAATGTTTTCTTACATATTTTCCTTTTCCCTTTTTTTAAGTTAAAACTGTTACATCTTGTTGTTATCTTAAAATAAATATCTTAACATTTTAAAAGTTGATTTTCAAACTTAATACAACTTTGAGTAGGATATTAACAAAACTTGGAACATAAGGTACTATCAATATTCAACATTTACATTTCATTTGTTGTATTTATTTATGAATAATTGTGACTCAGGTCGACCATGAAAAGGGGCCTTTGGCCCATGGACTTACCAGATTTTAAATAAACAAAATAAACAAATAATATTCAGATTGAGTTGAGGGGAATATTCGACCCATCCCTTCAACTTACCCCACAGTTATATACAGTATCTTGTTATAGTATCCCAGGGGACACAGAGAACCTGCATCTCACTATCTACTGGGAATATTAATAACAGTGGCTAAGAAAGTAATCATCAAATTATGGTTAACCCCAATGTTGCTACCTAGAGGACACTAGTTAATCAAAACTATCAAATGGAGAAACTTACGTTCTCCCTTAATGATCGTACAGAGTTATGCTCCAATCGTTGGCAGAGGTGGCTGCTTTACACCATCATCAGCGATCCTACTCTAATACCCTAAATATTGTTTAACATCTAATAATAAGATTCGGGAACCCATTTTGACTAATTTCAACACTTTCTGAATCTGGATCCCCTGGGACTTCAGCCATGCCTAGGTCTGGGTAATGCATTATGTATAGAGGAATTTTATAGACTAACTCTAAGCGTAAATTTATAACCATCATCAAAGTTAAATACTGTTCTCTCCCTGCTCTGTACCATAGGGAAGAGACTGACATATATGAATGTTGCTCGAGTTGGCTGCTTCACGTGCTTGTATTGGGCCTGTGTGCAAAACCTGTACTTTGTATTATTGCAGAACTTTGAACCATGCTGTACCTTAAAAAGTTAAATAAAAATTATATTAACAAAAAAAAAGATTGTTTGACCTAAAAACAGGAAAGCAACAAAGCAAAGCGGTGTAGCTGCATAACAAAACAAAACAAAAACAGAGAGAGAGAGACAGAGAGGCAGAGAGTGAGACTAGAAGGGGGATGGAATAGAAATATAGAAACATATAAATTGATGGCAAATAAGGACCACTTGGCCCACCTAGTCAGCCCATTTTCCCTACCTACCTACTGTAATACCACAGACCCTACTTGATCTCTGGTTTTATCCCCCCCTTTCCTATCCACTAAGGTTCCCTTATGCCTAGCCCATGCATTTTTTAATTCCATTACCGTTTTTGCCCCCACCACCTCCACTGAGAGGCTGCTCCATGCACCACCACCCTTTCAGTAAAGAAGTTTTTTAGATTCTTCACTTTACCCCTGTACACTTTCATTCTGCTAAAGTTGACCTTCCTGACCTCCCACTTGTGCTCCATAGTGTCAGAGGATGATATCCAAAATAATTATAGAACAAACATACAGACAATAGATACTAAACTGTACTCTGGTTGTGAAACTTAAATTCTTTATAGATTATACAATTACAGCCCCACTGGCAAGACACCTATGTTTAGGTGCTGTTTTTGGCAGGTCGGGCACTCAGCACTCACGCATGCACCATAGCATCTTTTGACGCTTCCCGGTGATGTGCTCAACTCTGCACCCGAGTCTCGTCAGCTCGAGTATAATTTGTTCCCATAGCATGGTTCTCAGGGCAGAGCCGCCCCCAGGGCAGCACCATTTAGCTTCTCCTCCACCTTACTCCTGTTGGTGGATTTTGCCCACTGGTAGCACTGCCCCCAGGGCAACAGCCTTGCGCTCCACCTCTCATCTATCCCTATTGGTGGATTTCTTCCCCTGTCCCCAGGGCAGCAACTTGTAGCTGTTACTTCCCACAAATCTGATTGTTGCAAGTCTGATGAATTGAGGGTTTTAAGTGTAGATAAGAATGTTATGGAAATGCTCCCCCCAGCAATGCGCACTGCTTGTCTCTGAATTTTGGTGGCTCAAGGTGTATGTCTGCATCCAAAAGAGCCAGACTTCAAGGGTTCAAATCTTAACCAGAGACATTTTTTGTGCTTTGTGTCAAACTCAGTTGTGAGCATTTAATCATGTAAGTGCCACAAATCATTATCTTTTATTTATATTGTTAAATTAAGACAGCTGTAAGCCAGAGAATATATTTTATTTATAAATTGTAGTAAATGAGGCAATGCCATGATGATTGGTTACTGGCGCTGCCCTGGGGCAGTGCCATGATGGTTGGTTTCTGTTGGCTACCCCTGGGGCAGTGCTCTTGCTGCCCCTGGGGCAGTGCCTGTGTAATTGGTTCCCATGGGCTGCCCCTGAGTCAGTGCCTGTTTAATTTGTTCCCATGGGCTGCCCCTGTATCACAAGAGAAATGTATATTGATTTTGACCTTGAGTAAAGATCATTTTGAAATATACATATCGGGTGAGTGGGCTTTTTTGACCAATCTGGTTATGTGAATAGAAATATAGAAACACAGAAATCGATGGCAGATAAGGACCACTTGGCCCACCTAGTCTGCCCACTTTCCCTACCTACTGTAATACAACAGACCCTACTTGATCTCTGGTTTTATCCCCCCTTTCCTATCCACTGAGGTTCCTTTATGCCTATCCCGTGCATTTTTTTATTCCATTACCGTTTTTGCCCTCACCACCTCCACTGGGAGGCTGCTCCATGCACCACCACCCTTTCAGTAAAGAAGTACTTTCTCACTTTTCCCTGGAGTCTACTCCCCTCCAGCTTCATAGCATGACCCCTTGCTCTTGAACATTTTTTTCTCTTAAAAATGCTTCCCTCCTGTACCTTATTTATACCCCAGAGGTATTTGAAAGTCTCTGTCATATCCCCCTCTTCCTCCTTTCCTCCAGGGTGTACATATTGATGTCCTTTAGTCTCTCCTCATAGGGCTTTTGTTGCAGACCCTGCACCATTTTAGTTGCCCTCCTTTAGACTGCCCCTACTCTGTCTATGTCCTTCTGGAGATGTGGCCTCCAGAACTGGGCACAGTACTCTAGATGAGGTCTCACCAGTGATTTGTACAACGGTGTCACCACCCCCTTCTTTCTATTGGTGATACCCTTCCCTGTGCACCACAACATCCCACTGGCTTTCCCCACTGCCTTGTCACACTACTTGGCCACTTTTAGGTCATCAGATATGATTACCCCAAGGTCCCTTTCCTCATTGGTGGTTGTCAGTACCACGGCCCCCCATCATCTACTCTGCCCCAGGGTTTCTGTGTCCGAAGTACATGATTTTGCACTTTTTCACATTGAATTTTAGTTACCACACTCTTGACCACTCCTCAAGTTTACTTAGATCTTTCCTCTTCCTCCCCAGAGTGTCAACCTGTTGCAGATCTTTGTGTCATCTGCAAAAAGGCATACCTTCCCTTCTTACCCCTCTGCAATTTTGTTAATAAAGACAGTAAAGAGGACCGGTCCCTGTACTGATCCCTGTGGCATTCCACTGGTCGCCTTCCCCTCCTTGGAGTGAACTCCATTTACCACCACCCTCTGTGGCCTATCCCTCAACCAATTTCTTACCTATTTTATCACCTTAGGACCCACTACCAGGCTGCCCAGCTTGTGTATGAGTATCCTATGTAGAACAGTGTCAAAGGCCTTACTGAAATCTAGGTAGGCCACATCCACTGCTCCACTCTGATCTAATACCCTGGTCACCCAGTCAAAGAAATCTATCAGGTTTGTTTGACATGACCTCCCCTAGTGAATCCATGCTGCCTTGGATCCTGTATGCCATCAGATTCAAGGTATTCCACACCTTTCCTTCAGCAGTGATTCCATTAATTTCCCCACCACCGAAGTCAGGATAACTGGCCTGTAGTTGCCAGCCTCCTCCCTGCTCCCACTTTTGTAACGTTGGGCTACATCTTCACTCCTCCAGTCCTCCGGAACCACTTCGGTCTCCAGTGAGAGGTTGAACAGAACTGTCAGTGGTGCTGCCAGCTGGGATGGGCTTCTAAAATGCACAGTTTCCCAACAAATTTTTCAACATTTCTTCTGGCAGCACATCCTCCCGGACACCCCTTTCTGGAAAAAGTCACTGATGGGAGTATGTGCCCACCATGAGTTTTAGAATCCTGCAGATGCCCAGAGAAGGGGGCCATTGCAGATGAACCAGACTGATTTCTTTGGCAAATTGAGCAGCATAGGAGTAGGATCCAAAGTGGTGAATTGGGTTAGAAACTGGTTAACAGATATGCAACAGCGGGTGGTGGTTAACAGGACTCACTCTACTGATGGAAGAGTGACCAGTGAGTTGCCGTAGGGCTCAGCACTGTAAATGGTTTTCTTCAATGTCTTTGTAAGTGGCATTGCAAATGAACTGGAAGGAAAAGCATGCCTTTTTGCAGAGGATACCAAAGTCTGTAATAGGTTGGACAATTAGGAGGGGTGGAAAGAATGCGTAGGGATCTTGGGAAACTTGAGGAGTTGTCAAGAATATGGCAGTTGGGGTTTATTGCCAAAAGGTGGGCATAGGAATCCAGGAACTGAGTATAGAATGGGGAGGGGCGACTGTCAGCCACTAAGAAGGAAAAAGACCTTGGGGTATCATATCTGATGATCTTAAAGTGTCAGGACAGTGTGACAAAGCTGCAGGTAGGGCCAGTGCGATGCTAGGATGCATTTGGAGGGCTATCTCCAGCAGAAGGAGGGAGGTGGCATTGCCACCGTATCGCTCTCTGTATGTCCAGTTCCATGTTTTATAACATGCTGAGCTAGTGCATTTTCTAAACATCCCATTCTAATGTTTGGTAGATGCTCCTGTATTCTAATCCTAAATTTTCTTAGAGTTTTACCAACATAGAAACAGCCACAATTGCAAGTAGCCACATATACCGCCTCAGTTCAATGAGAAATAAATGAATGAATGCACCTTGTATTTGTCTCCTGTATGTGATGCAACAAATTCTTCTCCCACCTGCATATATTCGCACATTGAGCAGTTCCCACATTTAAAACTGAGAGATGGTAGTTGCTTTTTCCTATGTGGATGTGCTGAAACATGCAAACTGTGGACCAATACATCTGACAGGTTCTTCCCTCTACAATATGTAATCCTTGAACCCTTTGAGAACACATCAGCCAGTGTTGGTTCCACCTCCAGAATATGCCAATTCTTAGCTATGATTTATATACGAACATACAAAATTGCCAGCAGATGCAGGCCTATAGGTCTGTCTAGTCTGCTCGAGTGTGCAGCACTTCAGTCTTTCAGACTACAGCTGCCCCCACTTGCCTCCCCCCAATTGATTTTGCCTATGTACCTTTCCTCCCACTCCCTGCCCCCCCCATGCTTTGAACCTCCCTCTGAATCTGTCTCACCCCTTTTTGAAGCAGCCCACTGTCCGCAGCGATATCACCTCCTTCGGCAGTGTGTTCCACCCTGCCACCGCCCTTTTGGTGAAATAGTGCCTCTTCATTTCCCTCCTGAATCTGCCTCCTTCCAACTTCAGTCTGTGCCCACTGGTTTCACTTCCACCTTCTAATCCCTGGGTATACATCCTGTTTCCAGACAGGTGTTGAACAGGTCCACCATTGGCCCCGCCAGGACTACTGCCAACTCTCTCAGTACTCTAGGATGAATTCCAGCCCACCAAGATGCCTTATCAACTCTCAGGGACTTAAGGCCCTCCAACACCCTTCCCTCTGTGATTTCCCTATCCATGATCTCCTCCCCTCCTACCCCCACCCCCACCCTTCCCCTTAGGTATGAGCCCATCCCTCTCCTTGGTGAATACCGAACAGAAGTACTCGTTGAGTGCCTCTGCCTGCTCTGCCCCCTTTTCTGCCCACCCACTGCCATTCTTGATCCTAACAATCTGATCCTTACTCTTTCTCTTCTCCCTTATATACGTGAAGAAATAATTTCCAACTTCTTTGATCCTCTGGGCCAGCCTCAGTTCTCTCGATGCCTTGGCTGCCCTTACTGTTCTACATACTCACTTCCCTGGATTTCCTTATGTATTCCTCCCTGTCCTCTTCCCTGTTGGATCTTTCATAGGTAAGATTTCTTTTAGTTTAGGAGCCTGTGTACTGAAAGTGGTAACAAAATTAAGACCATTGTACTGATTCACATTGTTTCTTTTTCTAGGTCTCAATAATGTCTGTCTTTCCATACTATCTACTTTTTACTTGGCACTTTTCCACACATGACTCATTGTGCCCCTATCATAAAACCTCTGCATTAACACTTTGGACCCCTCTACATGTCTCTCATTCATTGTTGTTACAATTGTGCTTAGGATGCATTAACTGCCCCACAGGTATATTCATAGCTACATGCCTGGGGTGGCAACTATCAAAGTGCAAAACTGCATTTCTATCTGTGGGCTTCCTAAATAAATCCATTGGTAGTCCACCCATTCCATCTTTAGATATTATCAGATCCAAAAATTCCACCCTACATATACTTGCTGTAGGTGTAAACTTCAAGTTGCCATTTGTTTCCTCCAAATATTGTACAAACTCTTCAAGGTCTAACATTCCCCCCTTCCATATGATTATTATATTATCAGTAAATCTATAATATTATTTTATTTTTTCATTGTATTTATTGAAATCTTGGATTAAATACCTTTGAGCAGGAGCTCTTTACATAGGTTCCATGTCAGACGATTACAGAGACAGGAAACGGTTATAAGTAGTACAAACACTGCAAGTGTAACCAGGCAGTAAACTTAAGGATATTACAGTCAGGTAAGAGGTACAAATGCAAGGACAAGTAACCTTGGGGAAAATGGTACAAATGAAGACATGAATTAACTATGTGGACACATGAATTAACATTCAATATTAGGTAGGCATATCACATGGTATGCCAGCGTCACTTATAACAATTATGCTGCAAGTGGAGGAGTTAATAGCCTATGGAACAAGAATACTGCAAGTGGAGGAGTTAATAGCCTATGGGAGGAGGAGAAAGTCGATCAAGGAGTAGTCAGGAGCAGGTGTAGGGAGAGAGGGAGGGAGTGAGTGGGGAGGCAAGCAGACAAAAGAGGCAGCAGTGGAGGAAAGCAGTCGAGTGCAGGACAGGGGAAGGTCCAAAAGGCCTAGGTAGATAAAGGAGAGAAAGTGGCAAAGGGAGGAGGTGGTGATGGGGTGGCTAAGGAGAAGGGAATGGTGGAAGCAAAGAGGATAGGAGCAGGGGGAAGGAAGGTGGAGAAGAGGAGCAGTGACTATGCAGAGCACGCCATAAGTGCTAAACAGGAGGCGGTGGTGGCAGAGAGTGCCAGAAGTGCTGTGACAATGAAGGGAGGGAGGGCTATTCAAGGATAGCGAAGGTTGGCAGCTAGTCCAAAAGGAACAGAGTAATTAAACCTAGTGATAGCAGTCGCAGGATGCCAAGGAGACTAGATATTGATTGAAGCAAGCACTTAAACGAGCCCAGGGTAGGTGCATTGGAAATGTCAGCTGGAAGAGAGTTGATCCAGTGAGGGGCTCTGTAGGCAAAAGCTCATTGTTCATGGGAGGTGCAACACCAAGGGGTGCGAAACAGTTGGGTGTCAGAGCTTCTGGTGCTTTGTGGTTTTAGTGGTGGAGTGAGTAGTGTTAAAACTTCAGAGGGTAGCCTTCCTAAGCTGGCTTTTTTGGCAAGCAGGCAGGTTTGATAACACAGTCTGTTACTGAGTTGCAGCCAGTTAGCCTGCTTATAGAGATCGTATGTGTGGGTCAAATGCCCTGCACCGGTCAGAAGGCGACAAGCCCTGTTTAAGGCAGTTTTGATGTGACAGAGGGCCGTGTCTGTGGCTGAGCCATAGATAACAAGGCCGTATTCAGCTAGTGAGGTGACAGAGCTGTGAATGGCTAAGTTCAAGATATCCAGGGTCAAATTGTGCTTGTGCCAGTAAAGCATCCCAATGCACAAATTGATTGCCCTAGTGACATTGTCAATGTGTTGGGAGTAGGTCAGTGAGGAGTCAATTGTTATGCCCAGGTATTTGAAGTACTGTACTAGCTCCAGGGGGGAGCCATCACTATTAGTGATGGTGAGGGGGAACGCCTTATGCTTGCTTTGGGGGTTGGAGAACAACATGATTTTTGTCTTTTTGTAGTTCATAATAAGCTTGTGGTCATGAAACCAATTCTTGGCAGTCACAAAACCTTGTTGAAGTTGTTCTTCAAGGAGTTTGGGATGAAGGCTACTAGTAAAGATCACAGCGTCATCAGCATATACAGTAGGAGAAAACGACAATGACAGGAATCCAGGAGTTTATTAAGGAAAATACTAAATAGGAGCGGTCCCAAAATAGAGCCTTGTGGGACATCTGAATGTACTGGACATGTATCAGAGTGGACATTTCCAGTTTTTACCCACTGAGAACAGTTACTGAGGTAGCTCAAGAACCATCTGGCAGTGTCAGCGGAGAGTCTGATGCCGGTTGGTTGCTCGATTAGCAGGGCTTGATTCACAGTATCAAAGTTAAGTCAATGAATGTTGCACCAACCAGGAGACCTTGATCCAGTGAGTTATGAATAAAGCCAGTGAATTCCAAGAGCACCATGATGGTACTGTGTCCATGTCTGAAGCTGTGCTGTTGGGCACATTGCAACTGGTATTTATCCAAGTACTCGACAAGCTAGTCTGCCATGATTCACTCCAGGGCTTTTGAGAGTGGTGGGAGAATGGAAATGGGGCGATAGTTCCCATGCAGTGCCCGGTCTCCACTCTTGTGCACAGGGGTCACCATAGCCGATTTCCATTTCTCCTGGAATTGTGAGAGGTTGAAGATCTTGGTAATAAGAGGCAGGATTTCATCCATTGTACATTGAACAAGGGGAGTGAGGGTGGGGAGGTGGGGGTGGCAGTGGGATGAAAATGGGAGGGGGAGTGGGACAGCTGCAAACTAGGGGTGCTAGCTGCACACTCGAGCAGACTTAGATAGACGGGGTGGTCTGTTTCTGCTGGCACATTCGTATGTTCATATTGTAAGGCTAATGAATTTGAGATCCAGTGAATCCCCACTGTATCTTGATTTTCTAAGAGCCTTCATGAGGTATTGCCTCACTTCATCCTCTGAGACTTTCCTAAAATAGAATGGTGCATGGCTGGAGGGTGAATGGGGGTATACAGGGGCAGCACATGTGGTGGCATTATCAAAGTAGTCGGGGGGAGAATACTGCTAAGATCGGAGAACGCTTTATTAAGAGTGTCAGCAATGACTTTTAGGTCCACTGTTGGGGTACCATCTATATTAAGCATGCTGGGAGCAGATTTGAAACATAGAAACATAGAAACATAGATTTTGACAGCAGATAAGGACCGCTTGGCCCACCCAGTCTGCCCATTTCCCTACCTAATGGATAAGCTGCAGATCCTAGTTAACCAGCAGCCTACTTCTTCCTACCCCAACCCCCTAGAATTGCCTTATGACTATTTGGGGTCCTTCCCAGTGATATCCGCAATATTTTTCCAGAAGGACCTAGAGTTATTCCAAGAGTTAGTGAGGGCATATTTATAGTATCGACTCTTTGCAAAATGAATTGCCCTAGTGCGTTCGTTCCTACTTTTTTATAACACTGGATGTT
Source organism: Neoceratodus forsteri (assembly GCA_016271365.2). NCBI lineage: Eukaryota > Metazoa > Chordata > Ceratodontiformes > Ceratodontidae > Neoceratodus > Neoceratodus forsteri. The sequence continues at coordinate 1,344,455,289 of CM028129.1, read as the reverse complement.
AGTTTGCGTGCCCATGGCCTGTGCCTTATACCAGAGGTGGTTCCTTAACTTCATGAGCTCAGTAGGGTCAGGTGTTATGCATGGATTGTAATGACCTTTGATTTTTTTGTATTTTTCTCAGGGTGTGCTTGTCACAGATTGCGCTGAATTAACTAATGAAGATATTCAGCACTATGTTAATATTACTAGCCACATAAAGATTAGACCAGTCATGTTGCCAGAGGTCAGCTTTCATTTGTTCAAGATGTCCATTGATAAGAACTGGCTTGCAATAGTTCTGGTGGGGGGTTTGCAGAATTTATTAGTCCAACGAGCACTTGATGGGGGAGTGGTCACTTAAGCCATCCAGGAGGACAGTGGTATCAGAGATATGTTCATGGTGGTTAGATAGTACCCAGGCCAGCAGTGTACTCATCCCGATTCGATAGTTCACCCTTGTGGGAGCCTCAACAAGCTGTGAGACGTGAATGGCTGATAGGGTGTCCTTTGGTGAGATGGCACCCAGGGAGAGCCAGTTGATGTTAAAATCACCTAGCAGTACTATTTCCGAGTGGAGACTTAGGTTGCTTATTCCCATCAAAAGAGATTCAAAACCAGGAGTAGTATGCTTTGGGGGGATATAAACCGAGAGCACAGTAAGTGTTTTATTATGAGTCCTAAGAAGCAGTTTGACAGTGAGCATTTGTATGAGGTTGTCCCTGTTAGGTATGGGTATAATGAGAACCTGCAAGGTGTCTTTTATATAGATAGCACAACCTCCACCTTTCTTGGATGATCGGTCCTGTCAGAAGACATTATAGCCAGGCAACAGAATTGCTGCATCAGGTGTTTTTGGTGAAAGACATGTTTCAATAACCGAAATGACATCAGAATTATGCTGGAAGACCTTCACCTGCAGGTTGTCTAGCTTGGGAAGGAGGCTGCAGATGTTTATAGATGCCAGTGTAAACGTCCCCAGCGTTTTCCCAGTGCTGGTCTGGTTTTTGGGGGGACCAGGGTCAGGGTAAACATTGCCTGAGAGCAGGGGTCTACCTTAACTTTTTTTTGCACTAGCCAGCCAGGCTAGTGAATCCGAGATTGCACTAGCCCGCAGAAGTTTGCACTAGCCCACAGTCAGTATGGTTAATAGTGATTTGTTAAACAAAAGGCAACTAAAATCAAAATGTATCACGCACATGTCTGAATTTATTTGAAACCTAAATTACAAATGAACTTTGTGAAATAAAATATATATATATATATATATATATATATATATATATATATATATAGGTCAAACAGTCCACACAGCACAATAGTCAGAGAATGGAACAGCAGCCCTCCACTGCAGGAACTGCACTAGCCCAACCGGGCAAGTGACAGAGATTCTGCACTAGCCCTCAGCAATCTGCACTAGTACCCGGGCTAGTAAATGAACGTTAAGATCGATTCCTGCCTGACAGCAGCAGCAGCAGCAGTAGCATTATCCTTTGGATATAGTCCCTGAGCAGTTTCTTGGTGAGGTTGCACTTCCAACAACAGGAGGGGCGTGATGTGTAAGTCCAGTGCTGGAATGAGAGTTCAATGGAAAAATGCCAGGCTTAGTGGCAGGGAGGCTTGCCAGTTCAAGTGATTTGGGCATGTAAAAGTGTGTGTGTTCACAATGAATGTGTGGGTTCCAGTTGTCCAGCTGAGGTAGGAGGTGGCAGAACCATAAGCATTAATCAATTCAGTTGGAAAGGCCAATAGGACTGGTGTGGCCATGTTACCACGGAGGGATCCTGAGTGGGAGATCAGCACTTGTAGTATGGCACCTCAAGTGAGCAATGAGGCTAGATAGATCATGTTGGAATAGGAATAGGGAGTAGCACTAAATGGGAAGTGAAAGGCACCTCTAGATACTTGTCCTCTCTCAAAGCGACAGCTGTTAGGTAGGGATTCAGGAGGAAAAGAGACTATCCCCTTAAGAGAGGGGCTGCAAGGGGAGTGATATAGCCAATCAAGGGGGAGTGCAAGAGTGAGGCAACTCGCCAGTACCCTCACACCCATCAGGAGGCTGGTTGAAGTGGACTCAGAAATGAAATTACTCCAAAGAAGTACAGTTAAAGGAGACCTGCAGCACTCCGGCACCCACACACTAAGCAGAAAGCAGGTAGGAGTACACTCAGGGAGGAGAGAACACCTAGGAGCAAAGCTGTAAGGGGTGGGAGATTGGCTAATCAAGAGACAGTGCTGGAGAGGAAAGTAACCAATTAGGAGAAATGGGTGGAGGCTCCACTCTGGTTCAAGACCATTTAATAGAGGTCGGGGACGGGGAGGGAGGGTAGATGGAAGAAAATTTAGATGATCAGAATACAGTCCGAGCCACAGTGTTCACCAAACATTGAACAGCACAGGGTTGACTGGAGTCCCAGGAGCCAATCAAAATCACGGCTTTAGAACCGAAAATCTTGAAGCCGTACCTGTAGATTGCTGGGGCGGGCAGGCTAGCAGACGCGGTCGGCTTGCATCACCACCGGGACAGCAGGCACTGGGAATCCCACTCAGGCCTGTTCCTGTAAGGAAAGAATGGGGAAAAGTCCAAAGTTAAGAGGGGTAGCAACAATGGCCAGGTTTAATCGGAAGGGGGGTGAGCAAAGCGAGAGGGAGGGTCCAGGGAAAGAGCAGGTTTTAGGCAGCTTGGGAGGGGAACAATGGAGCCAAGAAGAGGTGTAAAGTGGTGGGCAGGTATGAGTAGTTTAGCAGTAGGGGGTCTAGGGATGAGGCACCAGAGAGAAACGTCAGCTAGAGATGAAGAGAAAAATGGGGGGGAGGGAGGAACGGGTACAGTACACTATACGTGCAGAGGCCACTTGGGTAGGCAGAGAAATGAGAGGCTGATCTCCTGGAATGGAGCACACTCAGGAGAAATTAGGTAGCGAGTCGAGGGAGTAAGTGAGAAAGGAAGCTAAACAGCAGAGGGAGAGTAGAAAAATGTAGAAAGCAAGGCAGAATGGCTGCTAAGATGCGCCTAGCAAGTCTCACTTTAAAACACTTCTACACACAAGCAGCAACTACGCTAGCAATACTGGCAGATTTTTGACTAAAAATGTAGTTTAAACACACAGTCTGCTTTCTGGAGTGCAAAGAGATAGAGATAGTTGAGTCAGGAGAGGGAACAGCACAAAGTGGAATAAAGCAATTGCAATTCAGTCACTTAAATACAAAAGAAATAAGCAATTGTAGTACAATCAGTTAAAATTCCATAGAATTCCGGCTATAATATATGTTATAAAATGACAAGTAAATTAAAATCCATACAAACAAGGGTGAGAAAGAATAAGTGCCAAGTCCCAGCTTAGGCATTTATTCTTTCTCACCCTTGTTTGTATGTGTTCCATGGAATATGCACACCACACTCCTGTGTGATTGTCAAATTAAAACCCAACACACTAGTAGCAGTGAAAAGATATGTTGAAAATTTAGATTATCAGAATAGCACATGAGCGTCAGTCCATTGATTGACTCGAGCCCCGGGAACCAATCAAAATTGCGGCTTTAGAGACGAAAATCTTGAAGCCATACCTGTAGATTGCTGAGGCCGGCGGGCTGGCAGAAGCGGCTGGCTTGGATCACTGCCGGGACCACAGACACTGGAGAGCCTGCTCAGGGGTGTTCCTGTAGATTGTTGGGGTGGGCAGGTGAGCTGGCAGAAGCAGCCGGCTTGGATCACCACCGGGATCACAGGCGCTGGGGAGCCTTCTCAGGGTTGTTCCTGTAGATTGCTGGGGCTGGCAGACTGCCAGAAGCAGCCAGCTTGGATCCCCGCCGGGATCGCAGGCGCTGGGGAGCTCGCTCAGGGAAAAAGTGTTCTGATATAGATTCTAATTATTATAATATTAATTTACTTTTGCATCATATACAAACTGCTTCTCCCACTGTGAAAGATATATGTTTTCGTAATTAGGGCCATTGCTGCCCCTGTATCTTGAATTTGATGATATACATCACTCATGAACAACAAAAAAAGCATTTCTGTAAGTACAATTTCAGTTAAATTTTTAAAATTAAACATTTAAATTAACAAGAAATTTACTGAAAGGGGGAAATATATTCTGTAGACTCACATAAAGTTTTCCTCAGTGCCTCAAGCCCTTCCCCATGTGGGATGTTTGTATACAGTGATTGTATGTCTACAGTAGCTAGGATCCTATATAACTGCCAACGTTTCATGACAAGGGTGAAGCTATTGTGGTGATGGATAAGTACCAGGAAGCAATGTTGAAACAATTATCCAGTGAGTGTTTCTATAAAAAAAAACTGCATTTTGATCCTACCATGGTTTATAAAAAGGAGATTGATGTGATGCTGAATGAAATGATGTATACCCACCTCCCTGGTCTAGGGGTAAAAGGATGGCAACAATTGTTTTCAGGGAGGGGACCTGTATAAAAATACCAGAACACACTTACCTGACCTCTCAAGCCTGAAGCTGACCTCCGGGGTTCCACTGTCACATGGCAGGGCAATCGGAGCTGCAACAGAGGGGTTAGCAGAACTTGGAAAAGAACAAAGTTAAATGTCCAAACCAGGTTTAAAAAACAAACAGGCTCCTTTATTGTCCTCTAGTGTGAGCGGACAGAAACTGGTGGTACAATTCATTCTCCTAAACCATGTACCCCAGTGGGCACAGCCTCTACATGTCTCCATCATGGGGTGAACCTTTGATACTCCTGGGTTGGCTTCAGCCCTGGTGGGGTACATATAGGCATTTTACTTGCCCCGTTGGAAGTAGCTACGTCTCTCTCAGAGTCCACCACCCCAGGCAGCATGGGTGTGGACTCCCTGAGCATACACTAATCCATCCTTTCTATTTTCTCCAAACCTGGCAGATTAAAAAAGTTCAATTGCTTACAGCTCTGCAGCACTGTTTGTATTCTGCCACAGAAATCTTGAATAAACTCTGTCTTCCCAAGAATCTATTTACTTGACACTTTCCCAAAACTCAGGACTTTTAAACTTCCCCCCATGTCACCCATAGGGGTATTTGTCTGGTGCCAGCAGGCGGTCTCCAGACCTTTTGGGCAAACCCTTCTGTGCTCTGCACTCTTCCCTTACCTTGCTTTGTACTCTCCTCCTTCCTGACTGCAACATAGCACTTGCCATCTGTTTGATTGAAACGTTTGTAACTGTGTATTTACCACACTACTGAATCGCTGCTATATCTGGTACTTTACAATAACCTCAATTTATGTATTGTCCTATGTACCATGCTTCTTGTACTTAACCATATTGACTGTGCTACTGCTCATGCTGCCTGTATATGAGGTAAATCCTGATAGGGTGATTGGGGGGGATAAATACGGAGATGGATGCACAACAGAAGTGGGATATCATCAAACTTGGTCTGAAGGAAGCTATTGAGGCTTGCACCAGAACTCTGAGCAAGAAGAGCAGAGCTAGAAAGCCATGTTGGTTGAATAGGAAGGTATTGGAGGGGGTGAGGAACAAGAAAGCGGCGATTCGGAGATTCAAGAGGACTAATGGGGAGAGGACAAGGAGGAGTATGTGAGGAGGACCAGGGAGGTAACCAAACTAGTAAGAGAGGCCAAGGCCTCCAGATAGTTAAGGTTGGCTCAAGGCATCAATGGAGGGGAGAAGGACTTCTTTAGATACATGAGAGAAAAAAGGAGCTGCAGGGACCAAATAGTGTGGATTAGGAAGCGGGGGGGGGTGTGGAAAAGGGAGTGGAACAGGTGGAAGCATTAAATGAATATTTCTGCTCTGTGTTTACCCAGGAGGTGGACGATCCACTACTTCTGTGGACAGGGAGGGTGGGGGAAGGGGTGACAGATGGAGAAACTGTGGAGAGCAGAGTGCTAGAGGGTGTGAGGGTGATACGGGTGGATAAGGCACCAGGTCCCGATGGCATTCACCCCAGGGTGCTGAAAGAAATGGTGGAGGTGTTGGCCAGACCACTGGCAGACCTGTTCAACACCTCCCTGGACATGGGATGAGTGCCACAGGACTGGAGCTTGGCTCATGTGGTACCTATTCTTAAAAGTGGCTCTAGGGATGAGCTAGGAAACTACAGACCTGTTAGTCTGACCTCCATAGTGAGTAAATTTATGGAAGCGATCCTGAAGGAGACAGTGGTGGTTTTTCTAGAGGTTAATGGTCTACAGGATGAGCAGCAGCATGGGTTCGTCTCAGGGAGATCTTGCCAGACCAGTTTAATTGACTACTATGACTGGGTAACAAGAGAGCTGGTTAGGGGCCATGCAGTGGATGTCCTGTATTTGGACTTCAGCAAGGCCTTTGATTCAGTGCCTCCTGGACAGTTGGGGGAGAAACAGATCAGTGGGAGTGGGGGTGAAGATGGTTAATTGGATCGTGAACTGGCTGAAGGGGAGGCAGCAGTGAGTGGTGGTGGTGGGGGGAACTCTCAACCCCTAGGTCTGTAACAAGTGGGGTGCCACAAGGCTCTGTGCTGGATTCAGTTTCGTTTGGGCTGTTCATATCGAATATCTCTCATGGTGTTAGGAGCAGAATAAGTCTGTTTGCAAATGATACCAAGATAGGAGCAGTAGTGAATGATGTTGAGGGGTGGAAAGAGCTACAGGGGGATCTAAATATTCTAGAGAAGTGGTTGGCAAAGTGGCAACTGGGCTTCAATGCGAAGAAGTATAAAGCTATGCACTTCAGGGTGAAGAACCCAAGACGGGAATACTGGTTGGGTGGAGTGAGACTGGAGGTTACTGTGGAAGAAAAGGACTTAAGGGTGATAACTGAGAGTATAAACAGTTCTGCTCAGTGCAGAAAGGCTGCGGTCAAGGCTTATAAGATGTGGGGTATATTGCAGGGGAATCTCATCCAGACATAAGGATGTGATCCTACCCCTCAACAGGTCTTTAGTCAGGCTGCACTTGGAGTACTGCATGCAGTACTGGTGGCCATATCTGAAGAAGGATATCAGGCTGTTCGAGGGGGTGCAGCGTAGGGTGACAAAATTGATACAGGGGATGGAAGGCAAACCCTGCGAGGATAGATTGAGGCACTTGGGTTTTTGTACCCTGGAGGAGAGGAGGGATTGAGAAGATATGATTGAAACGTTCAAGTATCTGAAGGGGTTCAACAAAACGGACACAGATGGGTTATTTAGGTTGAGAAAGGTTAGGGGCACAAGAGGATATGGGCTGAGACTGGGGAAGGGGATTTAGAAGAGAGATGAGGAGGCATTATTTCATGAAAGGGTGGTGTCGAAATGAAATACCCTACCGGAGGAGGTGGTATCATGTAGGATGGTGGGAACTTTCAAAAGGACATGGGACAGGGCATGGGGGGGTCTGGGTAAGTAGTAATGAGAAGTTGTCGGGCGGGAGTGAGGGGAAGGGGGTGGAGCAGCTGCGATATAGGGGCGCTAGCTGCGCAATCAAGCAGACTTGATAGACCATATGGCCTGTTTCTGCTGGCAGATATGTATGTATGTATGTATGTATACGCCTTATTCGATGTGCCACGCTAGTGGCCCGGATCGTGCCTGAAAACGGTCCATAGGATCAGTGTACCTACCCGATCATTAAAGACAGACATAAGAAAATAAATAAAGAAAGAAATAAAGAAATAAATCCCACACCACAGAAAACCCTCTGAGGTACATTCCCAAACTCTAGCAGGAATTTATTGGTAAAATAGTCACTTGTTTTCACTTGGGAAGGGAGGGCACCAATGGATGCCAGACCAATTCACTGTACTTGTCAAAAAGATTAAATATCACCTTAGTCTCTTTGCCCCCAGTTCTCTCTTGGACAGATTTCTTCTCAGACAAACCGCATACTTTCTTGTTTCTTTATTTTTCTCCTGCTGGAGGGGGCACCCCCTTTTTCAAGGGTCTGGTACAATGGCAGCAGCCACAAATAAGAACTTTCCTTGTTGCCAGGCTCTACAGAGAAAACTTCAGAACAGTGGGAGCTGGTACTGTGTGCCAGGCACAGGTCTCCCACCAACTCTTAATAACAAGTCTGTGCCTTCATCTCAGATCACTGGCTCCTCCCCTTTGGAATGCCAAGTCAGACCAAGTCCTCCAAGGGCATAGAGAACTGGCATAACCTAGAGGTCAATAGACACTCTTTTTTTTCCATAGAAGTGTTTATCCATCCAAGCCAGACTTGGGGCAACTGTTCAACACTGTTCCTTGGGGCACCCTAACCATCCCATTCTACACTCCATGCTGGGGGCTGGTTTCCCCTGTGGATTCCCCCATGGCGGTGCTGGGGAGAAGGGCCATTCTCCCCTGCCTGGAACAAGCACATCCAGAAGGCCTGCCAGCTGGAATGAAAGGGTGAGTCAGGGTGTCCCAGCAGGCTTCATGGAGCCCCTGGTCTGTTCTCATTTTTCACAGAGCTTTTTTGTCCCCCTGGAGCCGTGGCGGCAAGGACCATGCATGTGTGTGGGGGAGCACATGTGTTCCAGAACCACGGCTCCTTCCACCCTCCCAGACTTACGTCTTTGTCTCCTATGTGTCAGTGATACCACCAGGCCTTCACCTGGTAGCAGTCAAGAACCAGGAAGGCATGCCATCCTAGTTAGAGAGAGAAGACCTGCCTGGTGGTCGCTTGAACCTCTCTTGGCCCCCCTGCCCCCAGCGACCTGACCTCATTTCCAAACTCGGGTCTCTGGCATGGGAAAAGGTAAGACACTGATAGTGCTTCAGCCCTCTATGCTACCAAGCCGGCCTGTCAATAGATACTCATAAAGGTACATAGCTCCAGAGGGGGGCTGCATTAGCAAAGCTGATGTGCCAGTTACTATAAGATAAAGGATGAATGTAGGGAGGGGCTGGGCGCATTCGCATAAACACACACAAACAGGGCCCACACACGCTGCTGCCACAAGACACACACACACGCTGCCATTAATAACACACACACACACACACACTCACACACACATTCATACAACCTGACTCAATAAGAAATGAAAATGTATCAAAAAAACTTATGTTTAGGAAAAGTGGTTAGATGATCAACTTCATTCATACTACACTACACATAAAATAAAAAAAAAAATCTATTCCCCAGACAAGGATAGTGTAACACCACACCAAAATACAACAGTGTTCAGCAAACCCCTTCTGCCCACCCCATACTTTGGGGGGGGGGGAGAACACACAGACACAACAAACCTCCAAAACAAAACACTCAAGATATGTCATCACTATATCATCTTAAAAAATAGACAAAACTCACTTTGACTGTGAGGAATTAATATCTATTGAACGTGTGCTAGAACTCATTTTCTGTGTAGTCTTCGGGTACATTAACAGAGGCTCAAAAATACCTAACTGCTTAAAAATATCTTTTTTTTTTTTTTAACTCTGTGGACATGCTACAAGGGCACATGAGACACAGACCCAAGCAATGTCAACTCAATTCCTATCAGATTGGAATGCATGATAAGAGACTGCCGCCCGTTACACATTACATGTTGTGCATTTGCACAAAAAACTAATCTTTTAGGTGGTTGCCACCCAAGACTAGGATGTGAGCTTTATCATGCATGTTTGTGAATCAGCCATACGGCTCATTTCAAATATGGGGATCCTGAGGAAAGACTCGTAATCCTGTAGAAAAGAAATACAAGAAAACAGGGAGGGGGGAGGACAGAGAGGAGTACTTGACAGAATCGAAGGAGGTGACAAGGGCTGTAAGGGGAGCCAAAGCATCTACGGAACTCAGGCTGGCACAAGGCATTAAGAAGGGGGAGAAGGACTTCTTTAAGTACATCAGGGAGAAAAGGAGCTGTAAGGACCACATAGTAAGGATTAGGAAGGAGGGGCTATGGAAGCAGGGCACGATAAGGCTGAAGACTAAAATGAGTACTCTGCTCAGTATTTACTAAAGAGAAGAGGGGGTGACACCCAAGGTGGGAGAAATGGCAGAAGCGTGGGGAAGTGGTGACAGATGGGGAAATCATGGAGGGCAGAGTTTGGGAGGTTTGAAGGCACTGAGGGTGGACAAGGCATCAGGCCCAGATGGCATCCACCCCAGGGTACTGAAGGAGCTGGCAGAGGTCCTGCAGACCTTTGGGCAGACTTATTTAATGCCCTCACTACATTCAAAGGGACTTTCAGGACTGGAGGATGGTTCATGCTCTGGCCCTCCACAAGAGTGGGCCCCAAGGATGAACCGGGAAACTACAGACCAGTGAGCCTCACATCCATCGTGTAGCTAATGGAGACTATCCTGAAGGAGAGGCTGGTGGCCCTCCTAGAGGCCAAAGGACTACAGGACAGCAGACAGCATGGTTTCATACGTGGCAGATCCCGCCAAAACAACCTGGTGGAGTTCTATGACTGGGCAACTAGGCAACTGGACAGGGGCCATGCAGTGGATGTCCTGTATCTGGACTTCAGTAAGGCATTCGACCTCGTGCCACATGGAAGGCTGGGAAGGAAGTTAGTAGGCACAGGGGCGGGTGCAAAGCTGGTGAGATGGGTAGGAAACTGGCTACAGGGAAGGCAACAGAGGGTGGTGGTGGGTGGGGAGCTCTCACACCCAAGGGCAGTGACGAGCGGTGTCCCACAGGGCTCTGTGTTGGGACCAGTGTTGTTTGGGATATTCATTGCAGACATATCATGGGACATCAAGAGCAAGATCAGTCTGTTTGCTGATGATACTAAGGTTGGTGCGGTGGTGGATGACCTAGGGGGATGGCAGGGGTTGCAGGATGATCTGGCAAAACTTGAAACCTGGTCAGACACCTGGCAACTGGGGTGTAATGCCAAAAGTGCAAGGTGCTGCATTTTGGGATGAAGAACCCAAGGAGGAATTACCAGCTAGGGGGAGTGCAGCTAGCCCAGACAGAGGAGGAGAAGGATCTGGGTGTACTCATTACAGGGTCAATGAACAACTCGGCACAATGTAGGAAGGCAGCTGCAAAGGCCAACAAAATGCTGGGTTGTATTGCAAGGGTATATCCTCGAGGAGGAGGTGATTCTGCCACTGTATAGGTCATTAGTTAGACCACACCTGGAGTACTACGCAGTACTGGCGTCCAGATTCGAAGAGGGACATTGTTACTGGAGGGTGCAGCGTAGGTGACAAAGATGATCAAGGGGCTGGAGGACTTATATGAGAGGAGGTTGAAGGAGTTGAACGTGTACTCACTGGAGGAGAGGAGACAGGGGTGACATGATTGAAACCTTTAAATACATGAAAGGAATAAACAAGACTGGTACAGAGGGCTGTTCAAAGTAAGAGAGGGAGGGCACAGGGGCCAAGGATATGAGACTGGAGAGAGGAAGGTCGAGGAGGAGATGAGGAGACACTTTTTACAGAGAGGGTGGTGGCTGGGTGGAATCGTTACATGCAGAAGTGGTATGCAGTAGAACAGTGGACTGCTTCAAACGAGGATGGGACAGGACAAGGGGGAGGGTTAATGAAGGGGAAGGGTGGAAGGGAGAGGCAGCTGCAGAATAAGGGGTGCTAGCTGCACATTCGAGCAGACTTGATAGACCTCTAGGCCTTTATCTGCTGGCAAATCTTGTATGTTCGTATGTTCGTAAATGATCGCGACAAATAAGCTACACAACTAGAAGTGAAAAAAAACAAAAAAACTACACTTTACATAGAACTCAACCCCTGATAGAACTGTGAAGAAAACTTAAGCTTACTGTATGATGTATTGCTGCGTTTAGTATCAGGGTGTGGAAAGTCAGATCTTCTTGGGGAGTGAGCACAGGAAGCTACTGTTGTGGAGGGACTGGTTCCTCATAAAGAACAGTGTCTTCATAATCCTCTATTAGGTCTAGAATATATTCATATTCATCATCTAACGAGGTAGAAGATACCAGAGGAACAATCTGTGCCACCAATGGTACAGAGGATAGCACTGAAGACAGCATCAGCACTGGCACAGGCACTATACAAAGAAGCCATTGTTCCATGAGGGTTGTCCACTTGCCAAGCTGGTCCTGCAAAATCTTGCCAGTAGGCAATAGGTGAAATGGAAACAGAGGAGCCAGCCCAAAGAAGTAGAGCGCACTGAGGCTGAACCCGTCCTTATCATGAAAGACAACTAAGGCATCAGTGACAGTGGTGCCCCAACGACACCTAACACCAGCAATCTCAAGACTGAATGATGGGAAGTGGAGGGGTTCCATGTCATAACGGCAATCACCAAACCACGGTCGCTGTTACAGCGAGTCTACATCACCGAAATAAAAAAAGGAGATATACACTCCCAGCAAGCACATGAACGGTGAACAGAAATTAATATATCTATGTGGGGGGCTGCACCCCCCTTAATTTAGATTCTCAACTCCAGGTGGGTGCATGTCGGGGAGGGGGAGAAACTTGAAAAATAAATTAAACTCCCGCAGACACTTCAAACAAAAAAATTTATACCCCTACCCAGCCCCAAACCCTAGACCTTTCCCATTGCAGCCAGCTGCCCTCACCACCACACCACACAGCCAGCTCAGTGACATCATGCTACACAACCTCTCACATACCTTCATCATTATCGCTCCTCTTCCATTCGCCCTACTCTGTATTAGTCTCTTCCGTTCGCCCTCCTCTATATTTGCCATTCTTCCCTTCATCTGTGCTATAACCACACATTGCTACCCTTTCAGGGTAGCTCAGATTACAGGCGCTGAGACTGAGTCGCTCATATGTGAGTCGCTCAATCTCAGTCGCCCACATAACGTGTTACCAAGTGGGACAAGACCTGTGTTACCTTTTACTTTTCATATGTGACGACAAAACTGAACAGCCCCAAAAGCTCACCACAGAGCAAAAGTTGGACCAGGAACATTTCTTTTTATGGTTTCATTCAGAAGATCCCATAAATGTGGGTCTATCCAAGTTTGTCCAGATATTGACTGACAGTCCCTGCAATGCAGGATGCTGTGCTTAGTACTGAGATACTCTAGGCAAGACAAATGGGGGCCTTAACCAAAATCCTGTTGCCATAGCAACACGTTTTTTTTTTTGTAATTCTTTTTATTAAAAGTTTTGAATAAGAACAAACACAGGACAGTACCAGCATAACCATATACTAATGAACACAGCCATGCATATTACCTCTTATCGTGGTATGACAAAGACAAGCCAAAGCATAGCTGCACAAGCATTTATAAGTGGCTGATAAAGTAACAAACACACACAACCAGACACACAAAAAAAATCGTAGCACTCAAAGTACAGTTTTTATGAACATGGTATGCATAATGACAGTGGCAGGGTGATAACCAGGATTGTGTCACACCTGAGGAAGTAGTAGCAAATACAGCATTCCATAGCATCCAGGCACGACAGGATCATTCCATCAATACAGGTCCCCAAGCGGTCTAAACATCAGTGCTAGCTCAATCTTATTGTGGGAGAGTGAATCAAGATAGGCCCCCCACCTCTCAAATCTCTCCATCCAGCCCCTGAGATCATATGGTAAATATTCAAGCTGTAGCATATTTAAAAGCAGATCCCTCCACATCTGGACCATGGGACGTGCATGTGACACCCGTGTATTTTGGATACATCTCCTAGTCATCGCAGCAACCAGTTTTAAACGGGTCATCACCTGACATAGCTGTTGTTGAATAAAGGATTAGGCTGCTACGGCACCAATATACTTAGCATTGAATGATACAAAAACAACAACAAAACATGAGAGAAATGACGCTACAAATTAGACAAGAATGCTATTGGATAAGGAATGACGTTCTGGTCCCCAACAAAATGAGCTGTGGGCTACCATGGTGGGGAAACAGGGAACTGAGGTGATGTGGCCCAGTGCCATTTTATGCACTCCATACAGGGGCATGACGCTGTATAACAGTGTCATTGCTGGCCCCAGGTTCTGCTTCTCACAGGGACCTAGTACCTCTTGCCCTAAAACCAAAGAGTGTGGCTCTATGAAGAAGACAGACTAGAAGGAAACACAGGTAGTATCAAGGCCTGGTTTAGAGGGAATTTAGAAACTATATTGGGCAAGTATTCTGCATGGGGTTTAGGGCAACCTTGTTTTCATGGGAAACAAAATATGGTGGCTACAGAAAAAACACTTGAAGCTCCCTCACCCAGCTGAGTGAGGTGATGGCGACCAGTAAAGGAGGACTTCCATGATAAATGGCTAGGGACACAGTTAGATGGGTAGGAAATTGGTAGAAGGACAGACAGCAGATGTAGGTGGTAAATGGGGTCAAATCAGAAGTGAGGGAGATCATGAGTGGGGTGCTACACTGATCTGTCCTGGGTCCCGTCGTATTCAATATGTTCATCAGTGACATTGGAGATGGCATCTGAGGCAAGCTGTGTCTCTTCACAAATGAAACAAGCTCTGCAGTAGGGTAGATAGCAACAAAGGAATCAGGGACATGCATGGGAAAATACAAAAGCTAGAGAGGTGATCTAGGTTTGGCAGTTGAAATGCAATGCCAAAAAATGCGAGGTTATGCACCTCTGGGAAAAAAAAACAGGACAGAGTACTGGACGGGAGGGATTAAACTGAGCACTACAGCAGAGGAAAGGAACCTAGGAGTCAACATTTCTGACTCCCTCAAACAATCAAGACAGTGTAACAAGGCCTATGGTACGGCTAACAGGATGCTTGGGTGCACTGGAAGGGGCATTGACAGTAGGGGAAAAGGAGGTACAGTCAATTCTGATGTGTGCACAAAGTCGGGAAACAAAGATTTAATGCACACATACAAAATGACATTTAACTGAAAATGTCGTTCTGTGCCATTTGCTATTAACACTGCTGCTATTAATAACGCCCACAGTAATGTACAGAACACAGTATGGCATTCAGGAGGATTTGCAAGTTTGTTACACATTACACAGCACACACATTTAAAAACTGTTAAGGTAAAAGTTTATTTTTATACAGGATTATTTCAAGTCATTAGGGATGAATCCCTGTTTACAAGACTGTCCTGCGTATACACAAATAGTTACAGTAAAAACACTTACTATAATTTTACAAAGAACAAAGACAATACAGAAATCATAAATATAATTTGTCAATTTCTTGATGAACACATAAACAACAAAATACTTCTAACAAATTACATTAATAACAGTTGCTGTAAGATTTACGTTGTGTTTGAAAAATAAATTAACTCGAGCCTCCAGTTCTCTTCCAAGAGTTTATTGCAGTTATTCAGATTTACATGCAAGTTCAATCCTCATCTTTGTTTGGAGCTAGCTTATTTAATTTACATACAGTGTTTATATAAAAATTTGTTATCTTGAAAAATATCCACACCCCATTATAAGCCAATCATATAACAAAATAACATATTAATCTTAGGGTGTGGTGAATTTATGTCAAACCATAGGTATGACTTCATTTCTTACTCAGCATCAAAAGGTGTTTACTATATTTCTTACACAGTCTCATAAGTGTTGACTACACTTGTAGAAGGTTCTTTGTGTGCACACCTTCCTTAAACAGGTAATACCATCCTAATAAGGGTACATAATTCTGTTAAAGGTAATTATAGGACATTTTGATACTAAATGTCGTGAAATGTAACAGTATCACAAGACATTTGGTTATATATTGTGAAAGGCTGTATCACAAGACAGTTGACTAAATATTGTCTGTTGACTAGATATTGTGAAAGGTTATACTTAATTAAAACTACATTTTAAAATGAAAATGTTACATTGCAATCCTACAATCCCCCCTTTGTGACTCTCTATATTTGGAGATCACACAATACGGTGTTGCCACTGTAACATTTGTATTTGTCAAATCATGTGTCTCATCTTATGATACAATAATAATTGTATAAGAACAAGAACACAAATTACTGCAATACCGCCTATTACCACTTTTAGATTTGGACTAGTACCCAAAGCAGCCAAGCCCCAATCCCACCAGGAAATAATAGATATATAAGATGACTGCTTTTTTACCTCTTTAGCAGAGGCCTGTTGTGAAAAAATAAGTCCTTTTGTGTGTTGACGATACAACAAAGCACCAAGTGTTATTTTATCAATTTTGGGTAATTCAAAATGAGGTGGAGTTGCCAAATCAGTGAGTAAATCCAAGGCCAGACTGGAACCATTGATATGGGTAACATTTGTTCGGCTATAGGCAGGATGTTCTCGAAGGGTCCAGTTTGCAACCCACCAGGTCTTGTCACTATACCCCCATACATTCCAAGGTTGACCTGCAATTACACACCATGATTGGTTCCATCTCATAGCTTGGCGGTATTCATGTGCAGACGTTAGGGTAAATTTACATTGATCAGGAAACCATGGGGCAGTAGATGTCTCTTCCCCACATATCAAGGTTTTATGTTCTTGTACACACTGCTACTTAGGTAAGACAACATATTTGTTGTGTACTGAAATAATAGTGTCACCTGGTATTTGGAGTCTCATGATCTGGTCATGTATTAATACTCCCAAATTACTGATTTGCCACGATACTTTCAGTGGTTCAAAACATACAAGCATTATCACTAGTATGGGAATCACATGTCGCAGCACATGTGCATATTGATTTGGTGAATTCCATACTTTTATCATAGCTAAGGGTGGTAGAATTACATTGGGATGATCCAATGATCTAGTCACATTGGTTTCACCTATTTCCAAAGGTAACCTATTTGTTTCAATTCTATTCAATTCATTGACTATATAAGCATGTGCTTCAGCAGCTAATTGAGAGCAAGCCAGTTCTATGTAACTTTCTTTAGACATATTAGAAAGTGAATTGTAAAAACAGACTGCTATTTGAGCAATAACCTTAAAAATCTGTAAGGTTTCTCTAAATGCAAACCAATCAATTTCTTCATTATTAGCTGCTAATCTTACAGCAGTTGATAATGGTCCAGTAGCCATATCCTTTAAAGTTGTTTCTAAAGAATGAATATGACCCTTTAAAACCATGGAATCAATACCACTGACAATTCCCAATCCTGAGCCTAACCAGCCCCACACATCTCTTTCGTGGCGAGATAAACTTGGTGATGCCTCTACAGGACTTTGAAATGACCACAGTTTGTGTCTATCATGGTATTGATTCAAAGTATTATTATAATACTGTTGCCACAATAATACTGAAGCCCGATCTTTACATTGAAGCGGTAATCGTGGAAAAGGAAAATGCAGCAACACATTATAATATTCCAATTTACATGGATAATACAAAGGTTATATATTTTGCATCAAAATAATTCCATCTGACAGGGGCAAGAATTTTTGCCCTGATATACCTTGTTTTTGATACACTGTATTCCATGCAGTGAAATTATGCCATGCTGTTTGATTAACATTACATGCCATACCTGGCCATTGTGCATCTATAAAAAAACACAAATACATTAACAATGAGTATTCACTTGTTAATGGCAATACTGTGGAAAATTGCTTTAACCCTACTGTATAATTTGCTACAATAGATGCATTATATAAAAAATGCCACATATTAAGTCTTGAACCATAAGAATAATTTAACGCAATTGTATCTGATGGATATTGTAATATGTCTCTTAATTTAATGCGTGATAAATCTTGTTCGTTTCTTGTCAAATTTGTAGTATCCTCCAAAGTGGAGTGGATATGGATCCCTTCCTGGGCTGTTGTGTTTACTATACACATCGCCGTGCCAGGCCAGGCTTCTGGTGAGCATCCCCATGTTGCATTTTGACATTATCCATAACAAATAAAGTACCATTTGATAAGAAGATATCCAGTATGTTCATGTTGTTTTTCCAACAATACTGGAATCCCCCATGCAGAACGATTGGCATAGTTCTTTGTGTATAAACTATTCCAGATATGCCCTGGACATCCATTGATGTCAGAAGTTACCAGGGTCAGTAAGGTACTACACAGTACAAGTAAAAGGAACATCACTGTCTTTTACCTATTGGGAAAAACAGAGCAGTATTAGTTGTTATCATTTAAAGGCTGATACAGTTTACATTGGTCCACATGGACCCATTTTGTCTCTGTAGACCATGTCGATTTTGACAGTCCTGAATGACCCATGGCCCCAAAACATCAATGACAGTATAGGGTCCCATCCAATTAGCTTTCCATGGTCCCTTTTGACCAAAATTTTTTACCATGACATGATGACCCCTTTCAATGGGCAGTATCACTTTTTATCACATCTCTGTTTGTTTTTCCAATGAGTCTGTGCCACATTTCTGGCAGCATGGGGTAAATAAACAGCTAACTGTTTTTGTAGCTGTTGCAAGAACACATCAGTTTTGATGCGGTCCAACACAGGTGTAGACAAATCTGGATCCGATGGATAATACAGCCGCATATCCCGTCCAGTCATCAATTGGTACGGGCTATAGCCAGTACTCTTATTTCCCGTACCTCTAATACCCATTAGGATTCCTGGTAAGTGCATCACCCACCCTTTACCAGTATCCAACACTGCCTTTTTCAGTGCATTTTTCAGAGTGTGATTTAACCTTTCTACCATTCCCGAAGATTGTGGATGGTGGGGTAAATGTAAGCGTTGAGTGATACCTAAGATATCACACAAGACAGTCATTATTTTTGCTGTAAAGTGAGTCCCTCTATTACTTTCAAGGACTCTGGGAAAACCCCAACATGAGAACACTTGTTCCCATAATGCTTTTTTAGTAGCTTGTGCACTATCATTACGTACTGGTAGTGCTTCAACCCATTTGGAAAATATATCAACAATGACTAATAAATACCAGAACCCCCCTTTTGCAGTAGGCAAGGGCCCCACATAATCAATTTGTAAGCTGGACCAAGGACCATTCACAGGGTATACACCCTAATGGAACCCTTCTACCAGGCACTGGAGGATTCATCTGTGCACAGATGAGACAAGCCTCCAGGCATTGTTTGACATCTTTTCCCATTTTTGGCCACCAATATTTTTGTGCCAACATTTTACATGTTTTGTGGAGTCCACAATGACCTCAAATTCGATGATTATCCATAATAATATCTTTCCTAAACAAAGTGGGCAGTATCCACTTCCTAAATGCAGGTTGTCGTTCCCATACTACCACATCTTTCCATATGGTAACATGTTTGGTTGCACACTGTCCAGTGTTTTTTCATTGGTTCCGACAACCCACTATCCAAGCATCTGTATCTTGGATACGCCCCAAACTTGGGACTTGTGAGATGGCAGTTATCCATTTAATATGGTGTTTATCAAATTCGTCCATCTCCCACAATTGTGTAGAATCACCTCCTAGAGGGTCTACCCATAAACTTGTTTGTTTCTCAGCTATTTGGCCAAATTATCTACCAGATTATTGTTTAGTTTATGGATATCTTTTGGATTCTTTTGATGAGCTCTTACTTTACAGATTGCTTTTCTTAGCGGTGTCTGAGCTCCTATATCCCATATATGTTGTAATATGGGAGCAAAAGCCATGGATTCACCAGTGACTGTCCGCATTTCTCTTTTCATCCAAATAGAAAGAAAATCTAACAAAGAATTGACAACAAAAGCACAGTCTGAAAATATATTAATGACTTCCTATGGATACGTCATAATAGCTCTGTGGACTGCTTTCAATTCCGCTCGAGGGGCAGAAAACGATGATGGACACCATACTAATATTTCCTGATTTGTTCCAGAGGTCCAAATGGCTTATCCGGTATGGAAGTGGCCATCATCCCAAAAGCGGGAGCCATCCACATATACATCAATACCCATAAAAATAGGTTCAGCAGCAAAAATTGGTTTGTATTTAATACCCATGACTTTTCCAAGTCATGTGCATCTCCCTTCCATGTCATTAGCTTTACTAACATAGGGAGGTACATTTTTCCACAGTGATATTTTTTCCTTGTAGGACCAATTCCCATTTTACCAGTCTCTAAGAGGATACTCCCCTTACATCCCTTTCTAAGAGAAATTTTACAGGTGTATGTGAAGTTTGCAAAACAATATGATTAAACCCCACAATAAGTTCAGTAGCCTGTATTGCCAAATATACAGCTAATAAGTGTTTTACACACTCATCATAAGTTTCCTCTGCTGGAGTTAATACTCGAGAAAAATATCCCACTGGACGTAAAGTCCCTGATCGCTTTTGTAACAGTACTGCATTGATCACTTGATCAGTTGCATGTACTTGTATCACAAAATCTGATGACTCAGAAGGGCTAAATGAGGACAGGCACTGTTATTTTGCTTGTTTAAGAGCCATAAAAGACTGTTGATGCTCTGGTTCCCACTGGAAGATAGCCGTCTCTTTTCCTCCCTTCAACAAGTTGTACAGCGGTTTTGCCATACTAGAAAATGCTTCTATAAAATATCTACAGAAGCCTACCATTCCCAAAAACTGTCGAAGTGCTGTTTTCGTTTTAGGTCTGGGTAGCTGTTGTATGACCTGATTCTTATCTGGGTCTACAGTACGTCCTTCCTGATTAATACAAATCCCTTAAAAGGTGACTTGTGATTGTCCAATTTGAGCTTTGCTCGTGTTCAGTTTTAATCCTCCTTTTTGTAGTACAGTTAACAACTCGCTTAATAAACTGACATGTTCCTGATTTGTGTCAGTCTGTAACAATACGTTATCCACATATTGAATTATTGCCTCAGGGTGAGAAAATCCTAACAATATCTCTACTAGACATTGATGGAATAAAGTTGGTAAGGAATGAAAACCCTGGGGTAAACATTGGAAAGTGTACTGTTTATCTTGAAAAGTAAATGCAAGTTTATACTGACTATCAGGATGGACAGGGATGGACCAAAAGCCATTTGACACATCCAGTACAGTATAAACTGTAGCTGTAGGAGACAGTCGAGATATCAAGTCAGGAAGCCTCGATACTATGGGGGTGACCAAGGGCGTGACCTTATTTAGCACCCTATAATCCACTGTTAAACACCAGGTACCATTGGGTTTACGTACCAGCCAAAGAGGGGAGTTCACTGTTGAACAAATAGGTCTAATAATCTTTTGTGACTGTAACTGTCTCAGTATAACACATATTTCTTCATGAGCTTCTCTAGGAAAAGCATATTGTTTTTGTGGAGGTGGGTCTGGTCTTTCAATTTGGACTTCCATATTAGACACCCTGCCACACTCTGTAGCATTTCTAGCCCAAATTGTTTCATGTTGTTTAACCACAGATACTATCCATTGAAGTATGTGTTTTCACAATTCCACTAAATGGTAGATTTTCAAAGATTTTACAGTATACATACTATGTGAATCATCCACATTTGGTCCTGGGTTAGTAGTACTTCCTTTCCATAAAATTATGTACTAAGATCCACTACCAAACCATGTTGTTCGAAAATGTCCATATCCATGATGGTACCTTCATGTGTATTACATTTCCAAAACATAAATTTTTTAATTGCTATTCTCCAGTCTGGACCATAACTGGTTTTGCTAAGTATGCTGTTAACAGCCCCCCCCCCCCCCGCTGAGAAACCCTGCAAACTTATTTGCTGCTTTCCATAGATTGTTAAGGGCATATCACTATCTGTAATGCTAACTGTAGCTCCAGTATCGACCAATATCACAGTCTGGCAGCCTTTGACCATAGCTGATACAGTAGAACGACCCTCTCAGTGCTCTATTAATTTCCCTAGGACTTGGAAGGTGGGGGCTTCGTCCCGTCATTGATCTAATTGTATCAGTTCTTCCTCATCAGGTTCCCTTTTAATGGCTGCTGCGGCCTTGGTATTGATCAAATTACTGAGCATTTCAATACATTTTTGCAAGTCAACCTTGTCACCTGGTTTACCATCATTACCAAAATTTTGTGCTCATCTTCTCTCTAAGACTTGTTTCTGTTTACCTTCCATATCACCTCCCTTTGCTCAACAGTCTTTTTTAAAATGACCTTCTTTATTACAATTGTGACACGTGTATCTACTCTTACCTTCAGTTTTGACAATAGCAGCTACTCTCCGCTTGTCCTTCCCTTTTTCTGGGCTTTGATCATCTTGTTGCATTCGCCACCAGTCTGTCAACAACTCTTTCTTCTCTGCACATGTATGAGCTCGCATACACAACATGTGTATTGATGCAGGGACTAAGGTAGCCTGCCGATGTATCAAACTAAGAAATAGAAACATAGAAACATAGAAACATAGAATTTGACGGCAGATAAGGACTGCTTGGCCCACCTAGTCTGCCCATTTTCCTACCTAACAGATAAGCTGCAAATCCTAGTTAACCAACAGCTTACTTCCTCCTACCCCCCACTAGGACTGCCTTATGCCTGTCCCATGCATTCTTGAAGTCCCCCACTGTTCTTGACTCCATGACCTCCTCAGGGAGGCTGTTCCATGCATCCACAACCCTCTCAGTGAAAAAATACTTCCTCACATTACCTCTGAGCCGTCCCCTCTATCTTCAAATTGTGCCCCCTTGTTCTTGCACATCTCTTTTTCTGGAAGATGCTGCCCTCTTGGAGTTTGTTAATTCCCTTGAGGTACTTGAAAGTTTCTATCATGTCCCCTCTCTACCTCCTTTCCTCTAGGGTATACATATTAAGCTCCTTTAGTCTTTCTTTGTATGTCTTCTGGTGCAGACTCTGCACCATTTTGGTTGCCCTCCTCTGGACAGCCTCCACTCTGTCTATGTCTTTGCGGAGATGGGGTCTCCAGAACTGCACACAGTACTCCAGATGGGGTCTCACCAACTGTCTGTACAAAGGGATAACCACTTGCTGTTTTCCACTATTGATGCCTCTTCCTATGCATCCCAGTATCCCCCCAGCCTTCATTACTGCCTTCTCACATTGCTTGCCCACCTTTAGGTCATCTGATATAATTACCCCCAGGTCCCTTTCTATTTTTACTGTTGTCAGTATCTCACCCCAAATTGTGTACTACTCCCTGGTTTTTGTTTCCTATGTATTACCTGCACTTTTGCATTGAATCTGAGCTGCTACACATTTGACCATTCCTCCAACCTTGCCAAGTCCTTCTCATCCTTTCCACTCCATCTTGTGTATCAACCTGTTGCAGATCTTTGTGTCATCTGTAAGAGACATATCTTTCCTTCCAGTTCCTCTGCAATGTCACTTATAAAGACATTAAAAGGACCAGTCCCAGTACTGAACCCTCGCGGTACCCACTAGTAACCTCCTTTCTTCACTGTGTATTCCATTTACTACTACCCTCATGCTCTGTTGTCTAGCCAATTTTTATCCAGGCTACCACCTTCGGACCCACTCCAAGGCTGGCTATCTTGTAAATTAATCTTTTGTGTGGGACTGTATCAAATGCCTTGCTAAAATCTATGTAGGCCATGTCCACAGTCCCTCCCTGGTCTACTACTTTGGTCACCCAGTCAAAGAAATCTATTAGAATCGTCTGACACGACCTTCCCATCATGAATCCATGCTGCTTTGGGTCCTATGCCCCACTGGCCTCTAGGTACTCAACAATTCTTTCCTTCAGAAGTGATTCCATCATTTTCCCTACCACTAAGGTCAAACTAACTGGTCTGTAGTTTCCTGCCTCTGTCCTGCTCCCACTTTTGTGAAGAGGAATCACATCTGCCCTCCTCCAGTCCTCAGGTACCACCCCATCCTCCCATGATTTGTTAAAGAGAGTAGTCAGCGGTGTCACTAGTTCTACCCTTAGTTCTTTAAAATTCTTGGTGAATCCATCAGGCTCATTGCTTTGTCCACCTTCAATTTTATTAGTTCTTTCCAGAACCCTTTCTTCTGTAAATGGACTGATATCGACCCTTGCCTTCAGAGTGTTTCTTTGTTTGGTTTAGATAACTCCCTCCTCTTCCTTTGTGAATACTGAGCAGAAATATTCGTTCAGTATCCCTGCTTTTTCACTCTCACCCCCTACCCACATTCCTTCCCCTTTACTAAGCTTCAGTATACCTCCTTTGGTCTTTCTTCGCTCCCTAATGTACCTATAAAGGTCTTATCTCCTTCTTAACAGAATTGGCTATCCTTCCTCGGTTTGAGCTTTGCTATTCTGACTGCCTTCCCAACCTCTTTCTGCTTTAACTGATAAAGTTCTCTGTCCTGCTCCTTCTGTGTTTCCTTATTTTCCAATGCTGTCCTTTTCTTCTTAACCTTCCCTGCCGCCCTCTTTGAGAACCATATGCTTTTTTTTCCTTCGTTGTGTTTATTGATTTGTTTACACAAAGGCTTGTTGCCTCTGTGATGGCTGTTTTGATCATTCCCCATTGTTCCTCCACCCCTCCTTCTTGCCTGTTTGCTAGTGCTTTTCTGAGGCACTCTCTCATTTTCCCAAAGTCGGCCCTCCTAAAGTCCAGTACTCTTGCTTTTGTATAGCTTGAGTGTATGGCTGTGTTTATCGTGAACCACACTGTTTGGTGGTTGCTTGTTCCCAGATGGCTACCCACTTCTAAATCTGAGATTCTTTCTCCATCCCCATTTGAGAGTACCAGGTCTAAGATTGCTCCCTCCCTTCCGAGTGGGTTCTAATACTAGCTGTCTGAGGCATGCCCCCTGTAGGGCATCAAGAATGACCCTGCTCTTGGATGTGCCTGCAGCAAAGGTGCTCCAGTTAACATCTGGCATATTCAGGTCCCCCATCAACAAAATCTCCCCTTTTTCTGCCATTCTAAGAAAGCCTTCTATCATTTCCTTGTCCATTCCTTCCCCCTGAGATGGGGGTCTGTATACAACCCCCATGCGGATTGTGGTGCCATTTCCTCTCTCCAGGGTGACCGAAAGTGCCTCATCTGCTCCCTGTTTACTCTTTAGTTCTGTTGCTTTGATACCTTCCTTTACATAGAGAGTTACTCCTCCTCCTCTTTTACCCTCCCTGTCCCTCCTGTAGATTGTGTATCCTGGTATGTTAACATCCCAGTCATGGTTCTCTGTGTACCATGTTTCAGTGACTGCCACAATATCCAGGCAACCCTCTTCCATCAAGGCTACTAGTTCAGGGAGCTTGTTACACAGACTATGGGCATTGGTACTCATCACCCTCCACTTTTTGATAGCCTTACCCCTTTTAGCCCCATTTCTGTCCTTACTGCCTTTGCCTTTTTTTACATTTAAATCTGTTCTGCTCTGCTCCTGAATAACTTCTGTACCTTGGTGTTTACCTCACTAATCACCATGTTTTGTGGGGGGAGGCTCGGATTTCCCTGCTAATTTTCAGTGCCTCCCCCCTTGGCTAGTTTAAATGCTTGCCAATGAAGCATTTAAACCTCTCACCTAGGATCCTGTTTCCCCACTGGACAGATGCAGAGCATCGCACCAGTATAGGTCTGCATCCCTCCAGGTGGCTCCCCAGTCCCCAATGAAGCCAAAACCCTGAGCTCCACACCAGTTTTTCAACCACTCACTGAATTCCCTGGTGAGAAGTGCCCTAGCATCTCCCTTGCCATAGACAGGCAGCACCTCCGAGAAGGTTACTGTATGCGCTACTTGTCTAAGGCCCCTTCCCAACTCTATAAACTCCTCTTGCACTGCTCTGATCCCATTCCTAGCCAGATCATTTGTCCCTAGGTGGACAATGACATCCAGCTCCCTCTCTCATGCAGCTCCTCCCACGATCCTGAGGATTCGCTTCCTGTCCCTCCAAGCCATGGCGCCAGGAAGGCACCTTATTTCCCTCTCCCCTTCCTCCCCCATTTCTACCCCCCTAATGATTGAGTCCCCCACCAGGAGTTGCTTCCTTCCCCTGTGGGGTCTCATGCCACCCTCCTGTGGGTCTCCTTTGTGAAGGTTCCCAGCATCCTCCTTGGTCTCCACTGCAGGTGCCTCCATAGAGGAACCACTATCCACCAGAAGAGCGAATGAATTGTGGAGAGGTACAGCTGGAGGGATGCAACTCTGTTCCACCACCTTCTCCTCCTTGAGCTCACCCTGGTCCAGCCACCTCTTCTTGGCAACCTCTGAGGTGGTGGCATTGGCCCTGGTGGTCCCTGGTGGGGAGGAGGTTTCACTAATCCTAGCCAGGTCAGCCTGGAGACAGGCAACCTCCTCTCTCAGACCAGAGAGGTGCCTGCAAATAGGGCAGCATCGCAGCCTCCAGAATGTCTCCCGGAACACTGCTGCCCCACAGCCATTGCACTGCACCACTCCTATCATGTCTCCTTATCTTTACTAGGTTCGCCCACGCCTCCATAGGTGGCGTATGCAGCATATAATCAGTTAATATACATAACCAGGGATTCCTCAGGAAGTAATTGTACTTCATACATCTTTCCCCAATCTGTGTGGGACACACCATGCATGGACTGTTAAGCAGCTTGGATCTCATCCACAGTTGCCCAATTGTCATTGATATCAGGATTAGCCTGTGTACCAACCATGTTAGCTGGAAGGCTCTGGAGTAAACGGCAGGTAGGAAAAACGTCACTACTTTACATGCATCTTTGTTGGTCAGATTAAAATGAGCTACTAATGTTTTAGCTTTGCACAATAGGGCACTGGATTTTGTCCAGGCTCCCATTTGCCTAACTGATCTACCAACTGCATAGACTCTTGTATAGTTAAATCTCGTTGGGAGAATTTTTGAACATATTCCACCTTTTCAATAGCCTCTTGTACTTCCTTTTCTAGGGTGTGTGCTTCACTATCCTCCTTTAAACTTTCCAGTTTGGCCTCTTTGTGCCTTTTGCACTCTGCTATTTTGTCCTCTAACCTTTTCTTATGTTGCTCATTGTCCGGTTTTCGAGCTTTGTAATTTTCATTGCTTGCTGTAAGTACCCTTATCTCCGCCTCTAATCCGTCCTGAGCTTTGGGAGTTAACTTTTTCATCCGTTTACTTGGATGGGGCAATTTTGAACTTTCCCCAGTCATTTTTGTAGTAAAGGGGGCCATTTTTCCTTGTCTCTTTCTACGTGGTTCTTCCTCGCTCTCGGAACTACTGGAGCGCGAGGAACTATCAGTAACCATTTTACAGCTACAACAATATTTTGGCTGAAAGGGGTGTTTAACCTGCATAGGTGCCATTTTATATTTTTGGACACCTTCACCCAATGAGGTTATTTGGTGTTTTAATTCTAAGGAGATCTGGCACTGCAGCTGGGCCTCTGCTTGTAATGTATACAAGGACTGTTCTTTATATGAGAGGTCTTGGGCATATTCTTGATTTGCCTGATCTAATCTTTCTACTGCCTGCAGCAATTATCTGGTCAGTGCATTAATTTGAGCCTGACTGTTTATTTATAAATTTAATATTCTCTTCTAACTGATTATTTGTAATCTTTAACCCACAACACTCCCCTTGTGTCACATGTACTTTATACTCCATTTCTTTGGTATCAGTGGCACACTTTTGCATTTACTTCTCTAATTTTTCTTCCATGTCTGTTAGAAACATAGAATTTGATGGCAGATAAGGACCACTTGGCCCACCTAGTCTTCCCATTTTCCTACCTAACAGATAAGCTGCAGATCCTAATTAACCAACAGTTTACTTCCTCCTACCCCCCACTAGGACTGCCTTATGTCTGTCCCATGCATTCTTGAATTCCCCCACTGTTCTTGACTCCACGACCTCCTCAGGGAGGCTGTTCCATGCATCCACAACCCTCTCAGTGAAAAAATACTTCCTCACATTACCTCTGAGCCGTCCCCCTCTATCTTCAAATTGTGCCCCCTTGTTCTTGCACATCTCTTTTTCTGAACGATGCCACCCTCTTGGACTTTGTTGATTCCCTTGAGGTACTTGAAAGTTTCTATCATGTCCCCTCTCTCCCTCCTTTCCTCAAGGTATACATATTAAGCTCATTTAGTCTTTCTTCATATGTCTTCTGGTGCAGACCCTGCACCATTTTTTGTTGCCCTCCTGGACAGCCTCCACTCTGTCTATGTCTTTATGGAGATGGGGTCTCCAGAACTGCACACAGTACTTCAGATGGGGTCTCACCAACTGTCTGTACAGAGGATAACAACTTCCTGTTTTCTACTATTGATGCCTCTCCCATGCATCCCAATATCCCCCCAGCCTTCCTTACTGCCTTCTCACATTGCTTGCCCACCTTTAGGTCATCTGATATAATTACCCCCAGGTCCCTTTCCATTTTTACTGTTGTCAGTATCTCACCCTATTGTGTACTCTTGCCCTGGGTTTTTGTTTCCCAGGTGCATTACCTTGCAATTCTTTGCACTGAATCTGAGCTGCCATACATTTGACCATTCCTCCAACCTTGCCAAGTCCCTTCTCATCCTTTCCACTCCATCTGGTGTATCAACCTGTTGCAGATCTTCGTGTCATCTGCAAAGAGACATATTTTTCTTCCAGTTCCTCTGCAATGTCACTTATAAAGACATTAAAAGGACCGGTCCCAGTACTTGAACCTCGTGTGTACCCCGCTAGTAACCCTCCTTTCTTCACTGTGGACTCCATTTACTACTACCCTTTGCGTCCTGTTGTCTAGCCAATTTTTATCCAGGCTACCACCTTGGGACCCACCTAAGGCTGGCTAACTGTGTATTAATCTTTGTGTGGGACTGTATCAAATGCCTTGCTAAAATCTAGGTAAGCCACGCCCACAACCCTCCCTGGTCTACTACTTTGGTCATCCAGTCAAAGAAATCTATTAGATTCGTCTGACATGACCTTCCCATCATGAATCCATGCTGCCTTGGGTCCCATGCCCCACTGACCTCTAGGTACTCAACAATTTTTCCTTCAGAAGTGACTCCATCATTTTCCTACCACTGAGGTCAAACTAACTGGTCTGTAGTTTCTGCCTCTGTCCTGCTCCCACTTTTGTGAAGAGGAATCACATCCACCCTCCTCCAGTCCTCAGGTACCACCCCATCCTCCCATGATTTGTTAAAGAGTGTAGTCAATGTGTCATTGTTCTACCCTTAGTTCTTTTAGAATTCTTGGGTGAGTCGCATCAGGCCCCATTGCTTTGTCCACCTTCAATTTTATTAGTTCTTTCAGAACCCTTTCTAATGTAAATGGACTGGTATCGACCCTCATCTTCAGAGTGTTTCTCTTGTTTGGTTTAGGTACTTCCCCCTCCTCTTCCTTTGTGAATACTGAGCAGAAATATTCGTTCAGTATCCCTGCTTTTTCATTGTCACCCTCTACCCACATTCCCTCCCCTTTATTAAGCCTCAGTATCCCTCCTTTGGTCTTTCTTCGCTCCCTAATGTACCTATAAAAGGTCTTATCCTCCTTCTTAACAGAGTTGGCTATCCTTTCCTTGGTTTGGGCTTTGCTATTCTGACTGCCTCCCAGTCTCTTTCTGCTTTAACTGATAAAGTTCTCTGTCCTTCTCCTTCTGTGTTTCCTTATATTTCCTGAATGCTATCCTTTTCTCCTTA
The DNA here is from genome assembly GCA_016271365.2 of Neoceratodus forsteri. Taxonomy (NCBI): domain Eukaryota; kingdom Metazoa; phylum Chordata; order Ceratodontiformes; family Ceratodontidae; genus Neoceratodus; species Neoceratodus forsteri. The sequence continues at coordinate 1,344,426,094 of CM028129.1, read as the reverse complement.
ACCTTCCCTGCCACCTCCTTTGAGAACCATAGTGGCTTTTTCCTTCTGTGTGTTTTGTTGATTTGCTTTACACAAAGGCTTGTTGCCTCTGTGATGGCTGTTTTGATTACTCCCATTGTTCCTCCACCCTCCTTCTTGCCTGTTTGCTAGTGCTTTTCTGAGGCACTCTCTCATTTCCCAAAGTCAGCCCTCCTAAAGTCCAATACTCTTGCTTTGTATGGCTTGATTGTATGGCTGTGTTTATCGTGAACCACACTGTTTGGTGGTCGCTTGTTCCCAGATGGCTACCCACTTCTAAATCTGAGATTCTTTCTCCATCCCCATTTGAGAGTACCAGGTTCAAGATTGCTCCTCCAGAGTGGGTTCCAGTACTAGCTGTCTGAGGCATGCCCCTGTAGGGCATCAAGAATGACCCTGCTCTTGGATGTGCCTGCAGCAAGGTGCTCCAGTTAACATCACCATATTCAGGTCCCCATCAACAATATCTCCCTTTTCTGCCATTCTATGGAAGCTTTCTATCATTTCCTTGTCCATTCCCTCCCCCTGAGATGGGGGTCTGTATACAACCCTCGTGCGAATTGTGGTGCCATTTCCTGTCTCCAGGGTGACCCAGAGTGTCTTATCTGCTCCCTGTTTACTCTTTAGTTCTGTTGCTTTGATCCCTTGCTTTACATAAAGAGCTACTCCTCTGCCTCGCTTACCCTCCCTGTCCCTCCTGTAGATTGTGTATCCTGGTATGTTGACATCCCAGTCATGGTTCTCTGTGTTCCATGTTTCTGTGACTGCCACAATATCCAGGCAACCCTCTTCCATCAAGGCCACTAGTTCAGGGAGCATGTTACACAGACTATGGGCATTGGTACTCATCACCCTCCACTTTTTGATGGCCTTACCCCTTTTAGCCCCATTCCTGTCCTTACTTGCCTTTGCTCTTTTTACATTTACTTCTGGCCTGCTCCTAATGACTTCTCTACCTTGGTGTTTACCTCACTAATTACTGTTGTTTGTGGAGGAGGCTGGGATTTCCTGCTCCTTTCAGTGCCTCCCCTTGGCTAGTTTGAATGCTTGCCAATGAAGCATTTAAACCTCTCACCTAGGATCCTGTTTCCCTGGACAGATGCAGACCATCACACCAGTATAGGTCTGCATCCTCCAGTGGCTCCCAGTCCCCAGTGAAGCCAAAACCCTGAGCACCACACCAGTTTTTCAACCATTCATTGAATTCCTGGTGAGAGTACCCTAGCATCACCTTGCCATAGACAGGCAGCACCTCTGAGAGAAGGTTACTGTATGCTATTTGTCTAATGCCCCTCCCCAACTCTACAAACTCCTCTTGCACTGCTCTGATCCCATTCCTAGCCAGGTCATTTGTCCCTAGGTGGGCAATAACATCCAGCTCCCTCCCTCATGCAGCTGCTCCCACGATCCTGAGGATTTGCTTCCTGTCCCTACAAGCCATGGTGCCAGGCAGGCACCTTACCTCCCTCTCCCCTTCCTCCCCCATTTCTACTCCCCAATGATTGAGTCCCCCACCAGGAGTTGTTTCCTTCCCCTGTGGGGTCTCATGCCACCCTCCTGTGGGTCTCCTTTGTGAAGGTTCCCAGCATCCTCCTTGGTCTGCACTGCAGGTGCCTCCATAGAGGAACCACTATCCACCAGAAGAGCGAATGAATTGTGGAGAGGTACAGCTGAAGGGATGCAACTCTGTTCCACCACCTCTCCTCTCTGAGCCCACCCTGGTCCAGTCTCTCCTCTTTCTTGGCAACCTCTGAGGTAGTGGCATTGGCCCTGGTGGTCCCTGGGTGGGGGAGGAGGTTTCACAAATCCTAGCCAGGTCAGCCTGGAGATGGGCAACCTCCTCTCTCAGACCAGAGAGGTGCCTGCAAATAGGGTAGCATCACAGCCTCCAGAATGTCTCCCGGAACACTGCCGCCCCACAGCCATTGCACTGCACCACTCCTATCATGTCTTATTTTGTGTCCCCTCTCCTGTTTCTCTGTATGCTTACTCTCTCCTCTCCTTACAACTCTCACCCTTCCTGTTCTGGGACAGTAACTTCCTATATTCTTCAGTAGCCTCCTTCTTCCTTGCTCAGTGTCAGATCACCAGCAGCTAGGGGGGAGAGTGAGCTACTTTATTACAATAACACATTTTTCTGACTCCTTTTCTTGGAGAGCTAAACCTTCTGTACATTTCTCTTCATTTTTTAACATCTGCTTTTTCATATTACACATTCTAGCTGTTATTTCATACTGATATTGTACATACATTTGACAGATGTTGGCTATCTTTGTTCTACCTAGTTTAACTTTCTCAATCCTGTCCATACATTGCTTAGTAAAACATAAGAACGCATCTTCCTGTTTCTCAAGAGAGTGGTACGGACCTTCTTTTGAATGTGTTTCTAGAAATTTACGTAAAATGGTATCCATACTTACGTCTCTTGTGGCTGGCAAATCACGTATGACTTCATACCAGTCCTCCTGAGTCCCTTGTTCAACTCCCTTCTGTACTTGATTGATCAGATCAGGAGCAGTAAGGCATCCCATGCAGCTTGGCCCCTTCAGTCCGTTTGATGTCATCAGCAACTGTATAGACTGTCTTCGGACATCCAAGCCACAGCACCAATTGTAAGGTTTGCATTGTGTTTGCAAAAGAAATTCACTCGAGCCTTCAGTTTTCTTCCAAGAGTTTATTGCAGTTATTCAAATTTACATGCAAGTTCAATCCTCATCTTTGTTTGGAGCTAGCTTATTTAATTTACATACAGTGTTTATATAAACATTTGTTATCTTGAAAAATACCCACACCCCATTATAAGCCAATCATATAACAAAATAACATATTAATCTTAGGGTGTGGTGAATTTGTGTCAAACCATATGTATCACTTCATTTGTTACTCAGCATCAAAAGGTGTTTACTGTATTTCTTACACAATCTCATAAGTGTTGACTACACTTGTAGAAGGTTCTTTGTGTGCACACCTTCCTTAAACAGGTAATACCATCCTAATAAGGGCACATCATCCTATTAAAGGTAATTATAGGACATTTTGATATTAAATGTTGTGAAATATAACAGTATCACAAGACATTTGGTTATATATTGTGAAAGGCTGTATCACAAGACAGTTGACTAAATATTGTCGGTTGACTAGATATTGTGAAAGGTTATACTTAATTAAAATTACATTTTAAAATGAAAATGTTACACTGCAATCCTACAGTTGCATACTGAGGTAAAACAGTTTTCCAAGGCAGTAACAAACTGTGTGTGTGATGAAATTATATGCACTGGATAAGGTAAGTTATTACATAAAGATGCTGCCTGATTCTGTAAAGTTTTTCCACCATATTTTGTTTTACAGTTAGGAAAACTGGCTTTTTTACATATACAGATTTAGGTAAAGCTTTAAAAACAGTAAAACATTAAAACACATTATAAACTGTTAAAGCACTTACTACAGTGTAGTGTATTAAAGTGCTTACTACAGTGCAGAGCTTTAGTCTTTGAAAAAAACTGCTCTATGTTCACTTGTCTGCTGCTTTTACTAGTAGTCTCTAAACTTTTCTCAGAGGTGTAAGAACACCCAAAGTCGTGTTGCTCCCTTGTGTCCACATATTGCCTGATTCTTGGGACCATGCTCCAAACCTTGGATGTGCCGGGGGTTGTGACCTCTGGTTCTTCCAAATTGTCCTTCTCAGTCAGGGTCTCTCCTACTGTGGCACTATAGGTCTCCTGATCTGTGAGCTCTCCAGATATGGGTTCAAGGCTGTCCACTTCAGTGTACTGTCTGAATTTTTCTGGCATCATTCCAGGTGGATGGGGGAGGTCAGGTAAGGCAACCAATGGAGCATGCATAATTCCGGCCTTCACAAAACAATTTTTTATTCACTCTGGAGTCACATCATCCCAGGCTGCATGGATTAAGCAAATTGCATAAAGGACTGAAATTGACTTGGCGATACTGGCAAAGTCCTGCTTTCTGTCTTCAAGATCACAAATGATTTTGCCCACACTTTTTTTTCTGTAGTGCTGCGTAAGACAATTTATGACCCCTTGGTCCATGGGCTGTGTTAAAGCAGTACAACTAGGGGAGTAGGGAACACCAGTTTAACATTCCTACGTTCAAATTTTTTGTGTGTTGGACGGTTATCAACAAATATCAGTTATCGGAAATCTGCCCTAGATAGCTTTTGGCAGAGAACAGCAAGAGGAAGGAGGTGCTGTTGGAAGTTTACTACTCTACTGGGACTAAAGAACTATAACTCTATTACTGGGACCTTCAACTTAGGGTAAAACCAAAAAAAGAGTTAGTGTGTTTGTCTGAGTTGGGTGAAGTGAATTGTTATCTGTGCAGTTAGCTAGGTGAAGAAGGAAACTGTGAATTAGGGGGAGTGGCTTAGGCAACAAGAAGCCAGGTGTTTGCATTTAAATTTGCCCTAGATAGCTTTTGGCAGAGAACAGCAAGAGAAAGGAGGTGCTGTTGGAACTTTACTACTCTACTGGGACTGTATTCCCCCCTCCACGCATACCCAGTTCTACTTTTATAGGCACAGGATTTGACTGACAACAGGAACTTGCTGTTTGGGAGCAAGAAGGGAGTGATCATAGAGGCACAAAAGACTCACCATCCTAGAAGGAAAAGAGTAGCTCTCCACCCCCCCCAGCTGCTGGAGATCTGACTCTGAGCAAGTAAGAAGGAGACTACTGAGGAATATTGGAACTTCCTGTCCCAGAACAGGAAGAGCAGGAGCTTAAGGGTATGGAGGCAGTAGGAAAGTAGGGAGAAAAAAATATATATATATATATATATATATATAAAACAAAAAGTAAATAAATAAACAGAGAAAGAGAGCAAGCATACAAAAGAACAGTTATGGGGTCACAAAAAAGACATGATGGGAGTGGTGCAGTGCAGTGGCTGTGGAGAGGCAGTCTTCCGGGAGATGTTCTGGAGGATGTGGTGTTGTCCCATTTACAGGCACCCCTCTGGACTAAGAGAAGAGGTTGCTCATCTCCAGGCTGAGTTGGCCAGGATTTGGGGGACCTCCTCTCCTACCCAGGGACCACCAGGACTGCCGCTGCTTCCTCATAGGTTGCCAAGAAAGAGGAGCAGTTGGACCACAGTGGGCTCAGGGAGGGTTAGGGTGGTGAAACAGAGTCACATCCCTCCAATTGTACCTTTCCACAATTCATATGCCATTCTGGCAGAGTGTGGTTCCTCTATGGAGGCACCTGCAGTGGAGACCAAGAAGGATGCTGGGAACCTCCACAAAGGAGACCCACAGGAGGGTGGCATGGGACTCTACAGGGGAAGGAAACAACTCCTGTTGGGGGACTCTATTGTTAGGAGGGTAGAACTGGGGGGGGCAGGTAAGGTGCCTGCCTGGCGTCATGGCTTGGAGGGACAGGGAGTGAATCCTCAGGATTGAGGGAGCAGCTGCATGGGGGAGGGAGCTGGATGTCATTGTTCACCTAGGGACAAATGACCTGATTGGGAAAGGGATCAGAGCAGTTCAGGATGAGTTTGTGGGGTTGGGGAGGGGCATTAGACAAGTAGCATGCATGGTAACCTTCTCGAAGGTGCTGCCTATCTATGGCATGGGTAAGGCTAGGGTGCTCCACACCATGGGATTCAAGCAATGGTTGAAAAACTGGTGCAGAAATCAGGGTTTTGGCTTCATACAGGACTGGGGGTCTACCTGGAGGGATGCAGGCATATACTGGTGCAATGGTCTGCATCTGTCCCGGAGGGAAACCTAGATCCTAGGTGATAGGTTTAAATGCTTCATTGGCAAGCATTTGAACTAGTCAAGGGGGGTAGGCACTGAAAAGGAGCAGGGAAATCCTTGCCCCCCAAAACAAATCAGGGTAGTTAGCGAGATAAACACCAGGATACAGAAGTCAATAAGGAGAAGGGCAGGGGTAAATGGAGAAAAAGGCAAAGGCAGTAAGGACAGGGATGGGGCAAAAAGGGGTAGGGCCATCAAAAAATGGAGGGTAATGAGTACTAATGCCCGTAGTCTAGGTAACAAGCTCCCTGAACTGGTGGCCTTGATGGAAGAGGGACGCCTGGATATCGTGGCAGTCACAGAAACATGGTACACAGAGAACCATGACTAAGATGTAAACATAGCAGGCCACACAATCTACAGGAGAGACAGGGAGGGCAGAAGGGGAGAAGGAGGAGTAGCTCTCTATGTAAGGGAAGGGATCAAAGCAATGGAACTAAAGGGGAAAAAAGGGAGGAAAAGAGGCACTATGGGTCACCCTGGAGACCAGAAATGGCACCACAATCTGCACAGGGGTTGTATACAGACCCCCATCTCAGGGGGAGGAAATGGACAAGGAAACGATAGAAGGCATCCTTAGGATGGCAGAGAAAGGGGAGATATTGTTCATGGGGGACCTGAATATGCCATATGTTAACTGGAGCACCTTTGCTGCAGCCACATCCAAGAGCAGGGTCATTCTCAATGCCCTACAGGGGGCATGCTTCAGTCAGCTAGTGTTGGAGCCCATTCGGAAGGGAGCAATCTTAGACTTGGTACTCTCAAACAGGGATGGAGAGAGGAGCTCAGATCTAGAAGTGGGTAGCCATCTGGGAACAAGTGACCATCAAATAGTGTAGTTCATGATAAACACAGCCACAGAGTCAAGCCATACAAAAGTGAGGATACTGGACTTTAGGAGGGCTGACTTTGTCAAAATTGGGAGAGTGCCTCAGAAAAGCACTAGTAAACAGGCAAGAAGGAGGGGTGGAGGAACAACTGGGAAACATCAAAACTGCCATCACAGAGGCAACACGCCTTTGTGTGAAGCACATAAACAAATGAAAACAAAAGAAAAAAACATTATGGTTCTCAAAAGAGGTGGTGGGGAAGATTATGGAGAAAAAGATAGTATTCAGGAAGTATAAGGAAACACAAAAGGAGCAGGACAGAGAACTGTACCAGTTAAAGCAGAAGGAAGTGGGGAAGGCAGTCAGAAAAGCAACGGCCCAAACCAAGGAAAAGATAACCAACTCAGTTAAGAAGGGGGATAAAACCTTTTATAGGTACAGTAGAGAGCAAAGAAAGACCAGGGGAGGGATAGTGAGGCTTAGTAAAGGGGAGGGTGGCTGGGCAGAGAGGGATAGTGAAAAAGCAGGGATACTGAATGAATACTTCTGCTCAGTATTCACAAAAGAAGAGGAGGGGGAGGTACCTAATCCAATCAATAGAAGTACTCTGGATAGGGAGAATGATACCAGTCCTTTCACAGAAGAAATGGGTCTGAAAGAACTCCTAAAACTGAAGGACAAAGCAATGGGGCCTGATGAGATTCACCCCAGGATTCTAAAAGAACTAAGGGGACAGCTAGTGACACCACTGACTGGGAGGATGGTGTAGTACCTAAGGACTGGAGGAGGGTGGATGTGATTCCACCTTCACAAAAGTAGGAGCAAAGCAGAGGCAGGAAACCATAGACCTGTTAGCTTGACCTCAGTGGTACGGAAAATGATAAAATCACTTCTGAAAGAAAGAAATTATGAGCCCCGGGAGGCCAGCAGGGCACAGGACCCAAGGCAGCACGGATTCACAGTGTGCAGGTCATGTCAGACGTATCTAATAGATTTCTTTGACTGGGTGACCAAAGTAGTAGACCAGGGAGGGGCTGTGGACATGGCCTACCTAGACTTTAGCAAGGCATTTGATACAGTCCCACACAAAAGATTAATAAACAAATTAGCCAGCCTGGGAGTGGGTCCCAGGGTGGTAGTCTGGGTAAAACATTGGCTGGACAACAGGACACAGAGGATAATAGTAAATGGAGTCCACCAAGAAAGGAGGTTACTAGTGGGTACCGCAGGTTCAGTATTGTCCGTCCCTTTAATGTCTTTATAAGTGACATTGGAGAGGGACTGAAGGAAAAGTATGTCTCTTTGTAGACGACACAAAGATCTGCAACAGGGTTGATACACAAGGGGGGGCTGGAAAGGATGAGAAGGGACTTGGCAAGGTTGGAGGACTGGTCAAAAGTATGGCAGCTTAGAGTCAATGAAAAGAAGTGCAAAGTAATGCACCTGGGAAACAAAAACCCAGGGGAAGAGTACACAATGGTGGGGGGGGGGAGGTAGAAACAACTACAACAACAATTTATCAGTGCCGAATGTTTGCTTGCTGGCATTGGCATTGGTAGTGTAGGAGTTACAGAGCTGCATAATAGGAATGGCAGTGAAGTATTGAACTGAAGCCAATGCCACCACCACCCTGCAGATACTGACACACATTGGGGTGTCTTTGGGTCATCAGACATAACGGCCACGTCATTTCAACACACCCTACCCTGCAGACACCGACAAGTGTCACAGTGTGCCTTGGGGTCTTTGGCCCTTATGTTCACCCCATTCCATTAGGAAATACAGTGAGATGGGTGCTGTATAGGAGAATGAGGTGAACCTTGGGGCCGAAGAGTCCAAGGCACACCTCGATGCCTCTCACTGGCTGCAGGGTGTGGGTGGGGGTGGAATGGTATGAGCATTACAGGTGACAATCCCAAGTCACACCCCTGATGCCTGTCATTCTCTACAGGGTGGGGCGTTATGGTCAGAAACTCTAACGCCTCAGGCGTTCGTTGGTATTTTCACTCCAAATTTTCAACATGTTTTTTTTTGTGACCCCCACCTCATGAACAGTGGCAATATCAGTTTGTTAGCCGAAAGCTGCTTTTGCACAGTGACTACACCATTTGGCACCACAGATGCGAAAACACATTTCGAACAGGACGTGAAAAATGACAGCTGTACTATTCATGGGGAGGTTTAAAAAATGGTAATGTTGAAAATCTGCAGTGAAAATATTAAAAAAACTGGTGAAGTCACGAGCGTACGTAGAAACTGTGCAACGCACATCCATAATGTAATTAATTTGTGGATTTTTTACAGCAGATTGTCAACAGAGGCATTTTGGGACCTCTGCTCATAAACAGTGTCACTGTGGTTTTCTTAATCTGTCCTGAACAGTGATTTCCCACAGCGACCACGCATTTCTGCGCTGGAAGTGCGAAAACACATTTCGGCCATGGTGTGAAAAATGACAGCTGTACTGTTCATAAGGAAGGGTGGAAGAATGCCAGTGGTGAAAATCTGGACTGAAAATATTACAAATTCATGAACTTACGAGGGTGCGTGGGAACTGCTCAATGCTTGCTCGTAACAGTCATTTATAGACTTTTGTCACCAAATTTTTAACATAGCCATTTTAAGACCTCTGCTCATGAACAGTGTCACTGTGATTTTCTTAATCTGTCCCGAACATTGATTTAGCACACCGACTGCGCCATTGTGCGCTACATGTGAGGAAACACATTTTGGGAGAGATGTGAAAAATTACAGCTATACTGCTCATAATGAGATGTGGTAAAATGGCAATGTTGAAAATCTGGAGTGAACGTATAAAAAATTTGCGAACTTACGAACGTGCGTAGGAACTGCGCAACACATGACCGTAAATCAGTAATTTTTGCGAATTTTTTCACCAAATTTTCAACATAGGGTTTTTGGGGGCCTACCTCATGAACTGTGACACTGTCGTTTCATAAATCAGTCCCAAAAGGTGGTTCTGTGCAGTGACCATGAAATCACCTTTCGGGGCCGATTAACGCCATGACAGTGCCAAAATTCATGAGAAGGGATCCCCAAAACCAACATGTTGAAAATTTGGTGCCAGAATTCCAAAAAATGCCTGAGATATGCATCAAAGTTGAAAAAACCCTGTTTATTCCATTATACAGCTTACCCGCATTTCTTCAGTTCGCGGTTGGCTTTGAAGAGTGCAGACGTGTTCCCGGTCCACGCAAGATTGTCTCGCCAGCCTCTGGAGGTAAGTATGGGGTGAGGTGGGATGTGGGGAGGTGGACGGCAGAGGGTGGTGCGGGTTGGGGCAAGACAGTCAACGAGACTGTTTTTTCTTTCAGGTGTTCGCTGTTTTTAGAGGACGAAGCAGGGACTTGTGCCACGCTGGGGTGGGCCTCAACATGGCAGCTGGAAGATTTTTGGGGCAGTGGAGCCGATGGGGATTGGGCACCCCTTCAGCCATACAAATGTGTGCCATGCTGGGGTGAGCTCCCAGTGTGGCAACTGGAAGTCTGTTTCTTTTGGGGGGGTTAATTGAGCCAACGTGGGACTGGGCACCCCTGTCACCTCCTCCCGGAAAGATAGTCCTAGGAAAAGTTCACTTCAAACTGAATTTATCTTCCAGGAAGAGAAAGCAGAGACGTATACAAGCAGGACTGCTGGCAATATGCCAGTCAACACTATCTTATCGCTGCTCACTGAAGCGGAGTTCTCCCTTTCAACTGTACAGCACTACATTTTCAACTGCTGTCATAGACAGCTGCAGCATTCATTGGTGAGCTGTGGCCACACCTGCAAACACACTGACTGAATTGGAAGACAGACTGCCACACCTACAAAAACTCGGATGATGGCACTATGTTTCTTGCACATGCGTGCAAGCAAACAAAAAAATGGAAAGGGACCTGGGGGTAGTCATATCAGATGACCTAAGGGTAAGCAAGCAATGTGAGAAGGCAGTAGGGATGGCTGGGTGGGATACTGGGATGTATAGGGAGAGGCATCACCAGTAGAAAACAGGAAGTTGTTCTCTCCCTGTACAGACAGTTGGTGAGACCCCATCTGGAGTACTGTGTGCAGTTCTGAAGACCCCATCTCCACTAGGACATAGACAGGATGGTGGCAATCCTAAGGAGGGCAACTAAAATGGTACAGGGTCTGCAACACAAGCCATACAAAGAGAGAGACTAAAGGAGCATAATATGTATACCCTTGAGGAAAGGAGGGAGAGGGGGAACATGATAGAAACTTTTAAGTACCTCAAATGAATCAACAAAGTCCAAGAGGGTAGCTTCTTTCAGAAAAAGAGGTGTGCAAGAACAAGAGGACACAATTTGAAGATAGAGGGGGGACGGCTCAGGGGCAATGTGAGGGAGTATTTTTTCACAGAGAGGGTGGTGGACACATGGAACGGCCTAGCTGAGGAGGTCATGAGGTCAAAAACAGTAGGGGAATTCAAGAATGCATAGGTCAGGCATAAGGCAATTATTGTGGGGGATAGGAAAATGTAAGCTGTTGGTTAACTAGGATCTGCAGTTTATCCAATAGGTAGGGAAATGGGCAGACTAGGTGGGCCAAGTGGTCCTTATCTGCCGTCAAAGTCTATGTTTCTATGTTTCTATGGCACTCTTCTGATGTTTCAGCCTCACCTTATTTATTGTTTTTCACATAGTATAATGGCGTACAAACATTAAAACTGTGGAAAGACAATAAAAACATAGCAAGTGATATGGATGGATATCTGCTATGCTCTGAACACACCTATGTTACCTGTGTTACTTGTTTGTCAGGGTTTTTAATTTTTTATTTTTTATTTTTGAAATTGTACTTTATCCTCCTCTCTAGCCTCCCCAAGCCCCGCATCATCAGGAGCACCCATGGTGTCTGCCCCTCCTTCTACACCTTACCTGAGTCCTCAGGTTCCCCCATGGAGCCGTGGTTCATTCTCCCCAGGTGGGGACAAGGTGGGGCAGGTACACCCTGAACAATTCAAGTTTCTTTGGGACCCCGGTAAGGCCAGGCAGGTGTGAGCTTAAGGGGTCTGCCTGGGGCACTCCATCTTCCCAGAGCCTGGAGAGGAGTTTCCTTTTTTCATGGATGTGACACACCCTGACTTCAAGGCATGGCTGCCGATGTCCGTCATGTCCTTCCCCCTGTGCTGAGCTTGGTGCTTGCCGTACCCCGGGCCTCCACCTGGGGCCAGCCAAGTGCCAAGCCTTTACCCCCCTCCTTTCCTGGAGAAAATGAGCAGTCCCTGGGATGCTCAGCCTTCTCCCCCCAGGCTGGCCCTTTGACTCCCCGGGCTTGTTCCTGAATCCGGGTCATAGGCGTCACAAGTGGTAGTGCTACCGCTGCACCGGCGGGCCGGCATCAGGGTTTTTTAGCCATTCATGAAAGATGTCAGACATCATCCAGGTATTATTGTTTGCTGTGTATTGGGCTGGGAGGACTTATAGACTTATACCTTTAAAACATCATGGCCATTTTGACTTCCCAATGATCAGAAGGGGCAACTTGTCTGTGCCGGTGGCATTAGAGCACCCCATGATGAACACTCTCTCTCTCTTTTGCCTATTTGTGCACTGAAATGTTGTCAGTTTTGAAACAGAGTGTACCATCAGGTGTAGCCCTCAGATAGAAAGTGCTGTTTCATCCCTGCTGTAGACGTCAGCGGGGGTACTGACTTACAGTGGTTGGTAGCACATTCTGTATCCAGTCATCTGAAGCCAGCTGATTGGACTCGGCTTTTTCCCCATGGCTACATTTGTATCATATACAGTGGCACACCTTCCACCTGGACAGCCACCTGGATGTTGGCTCAAACTCTAACCCCTATGCACTCAGACAAACTCCTGGCTTTTTTGGTCAGCAGCTGGCTAGACAGAGGAACACCATAATTATGGGCTGATGTCAACCACACCAAGAGGGCATCCTCGACTCGGGAATCTTTTCTGTCCCTCTTCCTCTTATGGCCCTTGTTATAACCACCACTCCAACCAGTCAGGATAGCCTCATGGTTGCAGAGAATGCAACTGACACAGGAAACACTGAATTTAAATTCTAGGGCTAGATCTTTAAGTGAAAGCCCCGGAACAGCAGCAGCATGGTCAAGGAGCTTAACTTTCTGCTGTAATGTGAGCACATTTAGCTTGATTGCTGTTTTTGGTTCCATGACTCAGAAGCAGTTGGTCACCTCAGGGCATTTATAATGGGCTGCTAATGAGCTAATGATTTTATTAACCCCTTACATATACTGAGTTACAGCACCTGAGCTGCTAAAACTGTACACATAACCAAAAATACAGGCACTTAACCAAGTTTTTTTTTTTTCATTGATTTGAACAGTTGTGAATTAGGACCATGGGATGTTGTGCATACAAGCGAAATATGCACACATCCCAAAGGTACACAAGTGGAATTGACTGTAATATTACCTCTATATGGGTCACTGGTGAGGCCGTGCCTGGAATACTGTGCTCAGTTCTGGAGTCCTCACCCAAGGAAGGAGAGGGATAGGCTGGAGATGGTGAAATGCAGGGGGACCAAGATGATTCAGCACCAACAGGGCGGATCTTATGAAGATGGTCTGAAGGCACTGAACATGTACTCACTGGAGACCAGGTGAGAGGGGTGGGATACGATAGAGACTGTCAAGTTCCTGAAAGGAATAAACAAGGTGAACTGCGGGGAACTATTTGGCAGGAGTACAAAGTCAAGAACCAGAGGTTATGAGTGGAACTTGGAGCGGGGAAGGTTTAAGAGGGATGAGAGGACATTTCATTTTATAGATAGGGTGGTGGAACTGTGGAAGAGTTTGCCAGCAGAGGTGATGGGCTCCAAGACTATAAATGGCTTCCAGCATGAGTGGGACAGAATGAATGATTTGGTGGTTGTTCATGTTGGTAGCAGTAGGGAGGGAGCAAAGGGGTGGATAGGGAGGGATAAAACTCTGTATGGACTATAGGTCCCAGACAGACAGGGACTGGTCTTTGTCTGCTATCATTGTCTATATTTCTATGTTCCTAAATCTGACAGATGGCACTTATCCATAGGCCTAAACAGCTTGTCCATGAGCCATGATAACACCAGTGGTACCATGGTGGGAGAGGGTTGCACATTGGGGGAGGGGGGGACAGATGCTCTAGAGCATAGAAAATTGGGGAGAACACTTTCTCCTTTCCCATCATTAGTATACTGGCCTTAGCCTGGTATGCCAAGATAGCAGGTAGGTGCACCAAGATGGCCGTCACTTGCAACCCTGACTGAGAAAGGGACCAAAGGTAGTTGAGAATGTGCTTCATCATGTAGGAAAAGTGGAGGCATACCGTACTCAGTGCACCAGCATGAGAACCTCTTCTCACTTACAACCTCACGTCCACTGGCAAGAGTCCTTCTAAGATGCCTCCAGCACTGGAACTCTAGATGTTTAGGAACAAGGCTGTCAGGTGCAGGGACTGGAGGTCCAGGTGCCTGACTACCCCTTGGACCTAGTTAAAAGGTCCAACCAGAGCGGAAGAAGCAGAGGTGACTTGATGCTGAGGAGATCCTGGTACCAATACTGGTGGGGCCAGTCTGGCGCCATCATCAGGTACACTTGGTCCCTCCAATCCTTGAAGATCACATTGTGAACCAGAAGAAATGGAGGGAATGCATTAAGGCTGGCAGAACTCAGTAAAGTTCTGACCCTTATTAATTAAGAACCGGAACATGGGGGAGGGAGGCTTCTGATTAGTCCTGATTAGTTCTGATTATTTATAAATATTTAAATAAATGTGTTAAAAATGCATAATAGGGGACAAAATCTGTAATATTCAACATGGTGGAGCAAAGGGAGTCCTTTAAATCACAATTTATAAGAAATATAAAGAACTGGTAATGTAGAAGAGAGGCAAGCCAGCAGAGACCCGTTAGGAGTGGGAATGACAGCAAGGACACAACTAGCATACAGCAACATACAGCAGTTCCTTGGTGGCATCTCTCTCTCTCTCTCTCTCTCTCTCTCTCTCTCATCAGCATCATTATGCATCCCTTTTTGTTACTAATACTGTTTTGTGCACTACCTGTACAGTGTACCACAGACAGCTAGCACTGCAGCACACTCACTAATCCCTCCCTTTTCTCTCTCTCTCTCTCATCTACTGACTGATTCTTTACTATTTATTTATCCCTCTTTGTGCTTCCAGTACTGTAAAACTTTGTGCATTAGGACTTTAAGCCTTATGTTTTTCTGCAGCCAGCATCTGATCTCTCTGTCTCTCGTCTAGGTCAGTATCTATTCTGTAATGTTCTCTGCTGCCTGGACCGTCTCCTCAACCAGCAGCACTATCACAACAACGAAACAAAAATAAATGCTCTAATTGTTTAACTTGGCCTTTTAAGGAGAACGGTTTTATTTTTGTTCTGTTTTTCTTTCTGTCTTCGACCTTTACCACCAGGAGGTGGTGTTGCCCCTGTATAGATGATCACTGGGAAGACCACACCTTGAGCACTGTGTCCAATTCTGGAGACCACATCTCAGGAAGGACATAGAGTGGAGGCAGTCCAGAGGAGGGCAACTACAGTAGTGTAGGGTCTGCATCAGAAGCCCCACGAGGAGAGGCTAAAGGAGTTCACTATGTACACCCTGAAAGACAGGAGGGGATATGATGGAGACCTTTAAATACCTCACAAGATAAATAAGATACAGGAGCGGAGTATTTTTCAGAAAAAAAGGTGCTTTAGAACAATGGGACATACTAAGAAGCAGGAAGGGGGTAGATTCAGAAGAGATGTGAGGAAGTACTTCTTCACAGAAAGGGTGATGGATTTTTGGAACAGCCTTCCAGAGGAGGTGGCGGGGGTGGAAACAGTGGTGGGTTCAAAATGCCTGGGATAGGTACAAGGAAATCACAGAGGTAAGTGTGGGGAGGGGGGCGGGGGGGACTGTAAATCAAGTAGGGTCTGTAGCAAGAATGAAGGTTGAAAAAATGGACAGACTGGGTGGGCCAAGCAGCCCTTATCTGTTGTCAGAGTCTAAGTATCTATGTTTCTATTCTAGCCCACTTGCCATCTTTCAGTGATCCCCTTGGCTGTCACCCCCACTGGTGTGCCTCAGCTCTTGGTCTGACTGCCCAGGCTGCACACCGAAGCGGAGTTTTTGGTGTCTCTGTACCTGCTTTATTTATTTATTTATTTTATTTTTTGCAGCTTGCAGGCAGGCAAAGGCACCATCTTGCATCTGTGTTTTTTAGGAAGCCTGCAGGCACGGGCAGCCAGCAGAACATCATCTGATTTTTTTTCCTCTCTTACACTCAGTCTCTCGAGTAGGCTTTTTTCTTTAATCCCTTTTGCTGCCAGTATTATTATTTTTGTTGTGCATCTGTAATTTTTGCAGGAGTCACCACACCCACTATCTGATGATTTTTCTGACTCCTTTTTCTCTCTCTCTACACACTAATTCTCTAATCTATTCTGCGACTTTTGAATCCTTCTTGCTGCTTCTGTCTCTCTTCTGTGCAGCACAGCAAACTCGTATAGTAGAAGCACACACACCACACAGGCTGGGTTTGGTTTCTTTTCGGCTTTGATTTCCTTTTCCCCTTGGCCTTTACCACTCTCCCACACAGAAGCTCTTTTTTCTGTCTCTGTGGAAAGCACTTTTACTTTCTCCCGTCTCTCCTCCCTCTCTGTCTGTCACTTTCTGCCACATTTAATGCCTGCCTGCATGCCCTAAGGCCTTGGTCCCCAAGTTCTGAAAAGGGCTTTTTAAATTAGTTTTATTTATTTACTCCAGTCTGCCTTGCTCAGTCCTTAAAAGGACTTTAAGCTGGAAGGGGCAGTTTTTGTTTTTTTTTTTTATTAAGGCTTTTACTGCTCTCACAGCGCGTTTGATAATCACTGCCAGCCTCCTGTCCCACTGACTGGGCTAGCAGTAGGCAGCTCTTAAAAGAAAGAAGAAATGACTTCATACTTACTGTAATTTCCTTTTCTATTGGCTCCTACATTGTATATGGGTAGTCATTATAACTGGTTATTAAGCACCCCTACTAGGGGAAATGGCACAGCCCAAGGCTGTTAACAGAATAGAATGTTGGGCACATGAGGATTCTGGACAGCAGCAACTCTCCTGTCACTGTTGTCCATGCAGTGCCTCTAAATATGAAAATAAATATCATACCGATCGGCTTGAAATGAAAAAACACACATCAGCTGTCTACACTGTTAGGACTCTGGCCAGAATAAAAATAGAATAATGTATAGTTCAGCGGGTATTACTGGTCAGTAATACCATGAGAGGATTCTGGACATGTATGAACCTCGAGACCGAAGCTCGAGAGGACCACCATGTCCAGACCCGCGAGATAGTATGCTGACGGTAATACCCACTGAACCATATATTATTTTTAATATATGGATCAGACTGTGTTTTGGGGCTTCTGAGATGAGCGATTCGCCAGTTCAGTTAAGGACTGTGTGGGTGATGGCGAACCACCGCACTGTCTTGCGCTGTCATTCCCCATCTCAGCAGTTGTGTCACTCGACTCCTCCCCACCTTCCATTAAGCACAAGCACGGCATAATATTTTAGTAGGCATTCCACCTTTTCCTGCTGTTGGGAAACGGGGAAGACAGGATTAGGTAGATAAATCCATTTGGGGCACAGTCTAAAAAAAAAACGGCAAAAAAAGGAGGAATCCCTAGTGTTTCGCTAAGCGAGGGATGGCCGCCATGTTTTGAGATTTTTTCAGACCGCTCAGTAAGGGAAAGTGGCCAATCGAAAGGCACGCTTCAGAAGACGTGGGTAGGGCATTCTAGCACATGCATTGATGTCTTTTGGTGATAATACTATCGTTCATGAGGGAACGATAGTATTATCACTTTGGAACGATGCTATTATCGGTCAGCAACTGTACTATTACCACTTTCTGTGCAATGCTATTACCGGGATTTTTTTGTATGCTTTTGTATGCTATTAAATCGCATATCCATATATTAAAATACAGTAAACAGTGGCCTACCTCTTCAGATGATGAAAAGTGAGTGATCGAGGCTCGTCTTCCAAATGTCTAAGTCTTGGAAGGCCCTGCTGAACTGAATCAACTGAAACAGACTTATTAAAAGGAAAAGGACTGCATGCAGTATAATCACTCACCTGCAACAAAGGAAGCACCCATGGTAAACCTCAAATTCAAACCTGTTAAATTTGTGTGCTAGCAACCAACATTCTAATGTGGAACTGCTCTTTTTTTTTGTGTATATCTATATAAACACAAGCAAAGCAGGTAAACTATAGAGGGAAGTTCAGACAGGCTTACAATCAGAGTTTGTAATAGAACAATGGACGTCCCCATGCTGGCATACTGGACAATATTCTCCCACAGGAGCGAGGCTTAACCCGGATAAGACTGAGGTGCTGGTGGGCATCGGGTGGAAGGGCATGGGCTGGACAACTGACCAGGCTGTGGCTTGGTGGTAACCAGCTAGTGTCTCAGACCAGGTGCATAATCTCGTGTGATCCTTGATGATGGACTGACTCTTAAGTCTCAGGTATCTTCTGTGGTCAAGTCTGCCTTTTTCATCTGAAGAATCTCGCCGGATTAAGCACCTGGTGCCCCCAGTGACCTGCCTACCCTGGTCCACGCCTTGTGACCTCCCCTGATTACTGCAACTCTCTTTACCTAGGGCTTCTGGTGGTTGATATTTGCCGCTTACAGCTAATGCAGAACGTGGCTGCCAGGTTGCTGACTGGCTTGTCTAGATCCTGCCACATCACCACCTGTGCTCTGCAGTCTGCACTGGCTGCCTGTCCAGTGGCATATCACCTTCAAGGTCGGGTTACTGACCTACAAAGCCCTATATGGCCAGGGTCCAGTCTACCTGCAAGATGTCCTGGTCCCCTACCACCCCATCCGTCCTCTCCGCTCCACCGATGAGGGATTGCTGGAGATTCCCAGGGTCTGTCTTAAGACATCTGGGGCTTGTGCTTTTAGTTTTGCAGCCCCGGCCCTGTGGAATTTTCTACCTCGTCGGATAAGAGGGTGCCTGACTGTGGATAGTTTTAAATCTGCCTTAAAGGCCTATGTATTCAATCTAGCCTTCCCAGATTATGATTAATTTTAGACAACGGCCAGTCATTTGGTGTTTTATGAGATTTTATCTATTTATTAATATTTTAATTATTGTAAAGCGCTTGGATACTTGGTCACTTGCACTTTATAATTAAATAAAGTTGAAGCTGAAGTTGGATGGGCCCCACTAACAATGTAGGAGCTAACAGAAAAGGAAATTACAGTAAGTATGAAGAAATTTCTCTATCTGTAGCGCTCCATATTGTCAATGGATTCTAAGAAGCAGCACTCAGACAAGAAACCAGGTGAGGGAGAATATTGTCCCATACAACCACGTGCAGGGAAGGAATTTACCTGCTAACTGCTGCCTGCAAAACTCTGTGACATCCAGTCTGTAGTGTTTGGTGAATGTGTGGACAGAGGACCATGTAGCTGCCTTGCATAACTCTAAAACAGACATCTCACCTGTCTCCACTCAGGAAGAGGTCATAGACCTGGTGGAGTGAGCCTTGATGAGAGTCAGAGGCCTCTTCTTTTCTGCAACATAAGCCTTGGCAATGCAGGCCCATATCCACCTAGCTAGGGTGGCCTTGAGGGATTTTTGTCCTTGCATGGCCACTCCAAAAAGAACAATCTATCTAATTTATGGAACTCAGCAGTCTGTCTAAGGTATGTCTTAATGACCTGACAGAAATCTAACTTATGCAACTCCTTCTCCTGTGGGTGAGTAGGTTGTGGACAGAAGGATGGGAGACAGATTTCCTGGTTCATATGGAAAGTCGTAGGGACCTTCGGAATTAAAGATGGGACTGTTCTGAGCACCACCTTGTCCTTATGCATGACAGGGTATGGTTCTTTGTGGGACAAAGCCTGGAGCTTACCAATCCTCCTGGCTGAGCACATAACAACTAAGAAACACATCTTGTAAGACAGCACATCCAACGGTACCAACAAAAGTGGTTTGAAAGGCTCCTTACAAAGAGCATTCAGAACCAGATTCAGGTCCCATGGGGTAACGGAACAGAACAGATGCTGACTCCTGCTGCAGCCTGTAGAAATTGAATAGCCTCCCTGTTAGTCCCTAGGGACGAATCCAAGGAGGCTCCAAGGGCAACACCTGACGTCTCAGGGTGCTCAAAGCCAACCCTTTTCCACTCCTTCCTACAGGAAATCCAAACTCTGTGGAACTGTGGCATTATAAGGCTGGATATTTTTTTCCTTGTCCCAAGCTAAAAAAGTGGTCCATGTGTGAGCATGAGCTGCCAACGTGGAACTCTTCCTGGCAACCATCAGGGTGTCCACCACCTTCTTAGAGAAACCCTGTTTCAGGAGTCTCCTTTTAGTAGCCAAGCTGTGAACTGCATCACTCACAGATCTGGATGCAGAATGGAGCCCTGTGAGAGAATGTTCCCCCGCACTGGATGGCAAAACGGTGCTCATTGAGCTAGGTTCACTAAATCCAAGAACCACGGTCTTCTGGGCCACTCCAGAGCTATTAGAAGAAAGCTTCCTCTTGAGTGCCTTATTTTGCATATGATATTGGGGAGGAAGTGGCAGAGAAGGGAAGGCATATGCTCTGCTGAAATTCCATGCTTGTGACAGGGCGTCCACTGCTTCTGCCTGTGGACACCGGTAGCGACTGAAGAACTGATGAAGCTGAACATTGTTGCTGGAGGCAAACAGGTCAATCTGAGGACAATTGAACCTTTGACACAGAAGGTCAAACACCTCCAGGTTCAACATCCGCTCCCCTGGATGGACATTTTCACAAATCGACTTGAATGTTCAACTCCCCTGCCAGATGAACTGCTGACAGAGAGAGAGAAGAGTCTCCTCTGCCCACAGCAGGAGATCGGTGGCTTCTTTTAGCATCACCCTGTTCTTTGTGCCCCTTGATTGTTTGTGTATGTCACCGTGATGGTGTTGTCTGACTTTATTTTCATGGCTTTTGACTGCACCTGACTTTGAAAATGAAGGAGAGCGGGGCGCATAGCCCTCATCTCCAGAACGTTTATGTGTAGGTGCTGTTTCTGTGCTGACCAAGTCCCCTGAATGAGAATGTGGTCCAGGACTGCCCCCCAACCTGACAGGCTGGCATCAATTGACAGAATCAACTCTGAAGACCCTTTCCTCAGATTATCCAAATTCACCCACCAACTCTGAGACTGCTGCAGTCATGGTGAAATGGGGATCCTGGCCTGATAATCCTCTGAGATTGTGTCCCAGGCTGACAGCAACTCAATCTGTAAGAGCCATGTGTGAAGGTGAGCCCATGGAACTAGTTATACCACCACCATTATGAGGCCCAGAATTCACAGAAGGTGGTGAGCTGAAACCGACAATTGGCTCCTCAGCCACTGAACCTCTCTCAACAAGATCTCCTTCCTAGCTGGCGAGAGGAAGACCTTCCCCTCATCTGTTCAGAACACTGCTACTAGGTACTCCAGGGTCTGTGATAGCTCAAGAGAGCTCTTCTCCTGGTGCACCACCCAGCTATGGGACTCCAACACCTCCAGAGTCCTGGTCACTAACTTCCTTGCCAACGGTGCAGACGGCGCTCGAATGGGGAGATCGTACAGGTAGGGATAGACATGATGTCCCTTCTGTTGGAGTTGAGCCACCAGAACTATGAGAACCTTCAAGAAAACTCTGGGGGCTGTTACCAGTCCTAATGGGAGTGCCCTGTACTGGAAGTGCTGTCCCAGCACCATGACCCTGAGTAACCTGTGATGAGACTGACAGATGAGGATGTGGAGATACGCATCCCTCAGATCTATGGATGCTAGATAATTCCCCAACTGGACAGCTTGAATGATTGAATGCAGGGACTCCATATTGAAGGTCATGTGTCAAACAACTTATTTAGGTGTTTCAGATCCAGAATAGGTCTGAAACCCCCTGACTTCTTGGGAATGACTAAATAGATTGAGTAGAATCCCTGGCCTTGCTTGCTGGGAGGAACCTGAACAGTTGCCCCAATTTGAGCGAGGTGGTACTGGGTCTGTGACACTGCTTGCCTCTTTACTGGGTCCTTTGGAACTGGGGATGGCAGAAAACACCCCTTTGAGGGAACTGTTAAAAATTCTACTGCATAATCTTAAGCCAGAATTTCCAAAATCCAAGCATCTGATGTAATCTGGGCCCATCTTGTGTAAACATTGTGCAGTCTTCCACCAAGGGAAGGGAGGCAGAGATGGTCCCGTGTACCCTCATTGTGAGGTGCCCACTTTTTGACCTGTGCCTTCACTGCAAGTTCGGGCATGGGCTCCTCTGCTACTATTGCTCTTGAAACCAGAATAGGCTTCTTTGCTCCTCTGGTTCCTGAAGTTCTGAAAGGGACAAAACAAAAAACTTCAATACTGCCTCTTTCGGTTGCCTCCTTGACCTTTTGGAGTTGAACCAGCCTTTTGCTGTTGCTTTGACACTGGAAGGTGGCTGATTTTATCCTGGATATTGGGGCCAGAACTAAACAACAAATCTTCCTTTTAAGGCTAAGTTAAACAGCTTAGTCTTCGAAGCCTGATCACGACCCAGTGTTGGCGCCACAGTCCTCGCATAGCGGACACAATGTGGTAAGCAGAGTGAGATGACGTTTAAATTCTCCACCGTGGCATCCCCTAAGAAGGTGGAGGCCATGACTACCAACTGTAAAATGCTCACTCTCTTTGAAACTGGAGGGAACAAAGCTGCCCAGGGTTATAACCCATAAGTTTAAAACTCGGGCAAAAATTGCTCTGCATGCAACCCCCCTCTGCAGACCCCACCAGGTATGCCTATATCACCAGGTCCACCTGCTCCATTTAATCTACTCTTTCCACTGAACAGGCCCAATCCATTACAGGACCTGCCACCTCAGGCTTGTCCATTGCCAGGTTGGGCTAGACCCACACTGTTGCCAACACCTACTGCCCTGTTGCCAACACCTCCTGCCTTGTTGCCAACACCTCCTGCCCTGTTGCCAACACCTCAAACTCATCAATTTTTGGGTCCAGCTCTACCTGCCCTGTTGCCAAGATGGGCCCTGCCTGGCCCATTGAATTTACCTGTTCCATTATGCCTACCTAGGTCACCAAACCTTCATGCCCCATGATTGGGAGATTACCTGAAGACTACTTACCCCATTGCCCCCAGTCAATGAACACATGCCTCCAGAAGAAGAGAGCATGATGGACAGGAGGATTGCTGCAAACATTCCATCCCTAGACTTTAAGAACATGACCATAACCAGGCAAATATGTTTAAGTTTTAGCTTGTTATTTTCCGGACTAATGATCATAATTGTAAAAGTTTAATGTTGTTTTAATTGATTAACAATTTGTATTCTATAAATTGACTTAAATGAGTTTGACCTTGTATTAAATGATTAACAATCTGTGACCTGATACTTATCAATGGTCTTGAGTATATTTTATCTAGTATTAATTAACAACTTATAGCCCGTTCAGATTGGTTCTGCAAGGTTAAAACCTGAGCATTTATTTTTTCTGTAACTTCTTATGAGAGCAGATTAGTAAACCTCCAGACTTCCTATGTCTTCATGGGACCTGAGCATGATCTTCTTAATTTGTAATGAATCTCTCAAACACCTGTTAGGTACTTTCCAATGGTGACCATAAACAGCATAATTATATCTACTTAGCCTAGCCATAATGGGTTAGCAAGTGATCAATCCTGTCCTATAGTATAAAAGACTAACCACATGAGTAGTCACAGGCAGTCAACTCTGTCCTCTAAGCACTATAACCGATCGCATGAGCAGTCAACTATGCCCTGCCGAGTAAACAGCTGACCACATGAGTGGCCAGATGTTCATACTCTCGGGCTGGGTGCCTTGCTTAAAGAGCACTAATGTTACTTTTTAATATTGTTTAATATTTTTATACATTGTAATATATTGGCCATGTTTAAGTCAAATTTAACGACGTCAGGCCCAGGAGCCCCAAACAAACCCACTATATTAGATAGATGCTTTTTGGATTAGTAGCAGATTTCCACAATTGACTGTTTTTTCACAAGACTGCTAAAAATCCAAAAAGAACTATCAAAGTATCCAAGACCTCCTATTTGTGTGCCGTGACAAAGATATTTAAGAGCCCAAGAATCCAAGGCAAGGTAGGAGTCTCAGAGGGAGAATCAAGAATCACTTCAACTCTTAGGACCTCATAGGAACATCTGGTACTGGTTCAGTGAGTTATGTACCTTCACCTTAGGCATAGGACCTAAGGCTGACAAGCCTGGCATTAGTTTTTATTTCTTTTATTGCGACGAAGAAATTATTTTCTGCTTGCACTGCTGTTCAGAAAAATTATGAAAGTATTTTAAGATTTTTTAAATTTAAAAACTGTATTTACCTACTTGCATTTAATGCCAAAAACTGCCCTATAGACGTTGTCCTTGTAGACAGTTCAGAACTGTAACTGCAATTTTAAAATTGTGTCAGTATATTCATTTTACTGCCAAAACTACCTTGTAAACTTTTAACAACTATATATCAAGTAAACATTTTTTTATCATGAACCCTGACTTTAGTTTTCATTCTCAACATAATATTCTAAGACTTAGAGCAATAAGTTTGGAACAGGATAATCTTAAAAAGTAAATTAGGTTTAGATTTCTGTTTCCTGGTTCATGCTGGCACACTTAAAGTAACAGTTCCAGGTTACAGCCATATGTTAAATTGTACAGATTTTACATGTAATGAACCATTACATAAATATTTGGGACAGTGTCTCCTTGATCCTAAAAGGAGACATTGGTGTAAAATATATGATTGTCCCAGACACCAGGCAACAGATGGTTTTAAAGTGCACGTGAAAATATTCGAGGAATTAGGAAGTTCCACTGTCCCCTAGTAAGTAATCATGGCCACAAGGCAAATTTACACTTTAATGAATACACAGTTTTATAGACTGAGACAGTATTGTCTTGGTCAGTCAAGTGTCAGATAAGATAATTGTGGCAGGTGGTCTAGACCATAACACAGGGGTCACCCTTCCAACCCTCTGTGTTGTCATTCCTAATGTAGCCCAATGAGTGGACAACCTGAAAAGACTGCCAGTCTCCGAAGATCTCGGTGAAAGCCGTGTACATGAGACTGAGCAAAGAAGTTATTATGGAGAGCCGGAAGGCACTCTGTATAACTCCGACTTTTCACAATAAAGGAGGCATACACAGACACATGAACAATGTGCTGAGGCTAGAGAAGCCACTTGGAGAAGGAGCGCATGCCCAATGGTCAGAGAATGGTGGAAAAATGGCAGGAAGCTGCGTGGTTCAATGGAGCTTAGAAAAACTGCCAAACCACCTGAAGGGTGGAAAAAATGGACTATTCTATTCACCCGCCAAAAAGACTCAGAGTACCTAGAGCCAAAAGGCTCTCACTCCAGAAACCTGTTTTGTTTTTTCTTTGACTGAGGAAAATTGAATGGGAAATGTCCATGTAAGGCAGATAGCCAAATTAAAAGAGGGAATGTCCCTTTAAAGAGTAGCAAAAAACACCCGACAGGCAAACACAACCAAGAGAGACCCTAAAAACTTGAGGGGGGGACTAATGCCTAGACCTGGAGGGGAGTTCCCAGGAGTGTCCTAGACTAAACCTACAAATAAAAAATAGGTACTTACCTGAGGCGCCTTTTTTTAAATAAAGAAATCAGAGACCTGTTGAAAATCCACACCCCTAAAGTATGTGGCAGATGTGGCCCCCAATCGAAGCACAGACAGTGAAATGGGAAAAGCAGTTTAGCCAATTTGAAAACTGCAGCTTAACAGGCATAATTTTAATTTAGGGTACTCCCTGTCACCAGGTAGCCCCAACCTGCTATGCAGAATTGCAGTCCCACAGCCTAGAAGTCAAAATCTTCTCCAAAGAAGCTTTTAGTTGTTTCCCTTCGATGGCACAGCAAAGACTGTAGAGTTGCTGCTGTCCAGAATCCTCATGTGCTAAACATTCTGTTCTGTTAACAGACTTGGGCTATGCCATTGCTGGTAGTGGGGGTTCACAATATCCAGTTGTAGTGACTACCCATTGACAATGTGGAGTGCTGCAGAACTTTTTGATTTAGATGTTTTTATTAGCTAGCTAGATCCCCCTGTATGTTGGCTGAGTCCCTCCTCTCTCACTTGAGTTTAATCTCAGTCAGGCAGCACATATTTTTTTAAAGAAGAGACTGTTAAATTAGCTTTTAAATTTGTCATAGCTCCCTCCACCTCCTCTTACACGGGACTGGCATCTTTCACTCACTCCTGCTTCCAGACTGGCAGAGTTTATATTTTTTTTAGTGAACAAATAGCTCTTAAAAGAGCTTTTGATTTTATTTAAAATATAAATGTTCAGGTCTGCTCCTGCGAACTACATGGTTGGAGGATTACTCTGTATGGGGGCTTCTACATGAATGTGCGCTGGGTATGCTTGATTTACACGTACCCCACCTGCACAGCTCTGCACACTGTGGACAGGCATGAGGCAGCCAGCATTCACGATCCCTGGGTGCCAGTCCATGGTCCCACCCCCGCATGCGAATCACGGGGGTGTATTGAGGATATGGTGGCATCGAATTGGATGCGATGCCAACTCTGAAGTCCTGCAATCCCTGTTCCACATGGAGCAGGGGATCATGGAATTTGGCAGGTCCTGGATTTGTGCAATGTTGGGAGAGTGCCCAATGGCTGCCCCAGCCATCTCTGCCTGACTGGAGTCTCTGCAGCATGGTGGGGGGGCTATGGGTTCTCGTGGCCAGCAGGGGTACACTCATGGAAGGTGCCCAAGAGTTATGGTAGGGTCCCTGCTGCTGTATCATGTGCCCCCTCACCTGGCACTCCACAACTTCATGAATGGTGTGGCATGTGGGCATGCCCCCAACAATTCCCTGGGCCATCCATGCACATAGCCGCATGCCTGGCCAGGGGATCCAATGTAGAAGGGATGTGCAGCCCTCTGTGCATGTGTGCAAGGGTCTGTGGGACCCCAGTGTGTAAAACTGACAGGACACGCTGCGGAGTGAATAGTGCCCTATGAGCATGCCACAACATCTCTCCTGAAGTGAACAGGCAATTGTTATGTGCTGAACAGTGAACACTCAGAAGAGAGGGAGGGGATGGTATGACAAGTTAACAAGAACACTTCCATTGGTGTCCTCCTGCCAGGAACCTTACTCCTGCTGCTTTTTTCTGTCACCTCTGACTGATATGGGCTGTCAATCATATTGCAGCATGGGAGGAGGGGCCGGTGACTCTTCTGTAGCAGCCCATTCAGCTGAACATTGCAATTGGTCTTGGTCAGCAGCACTCCTCCAGTGGCTCTCCCACACGCACCTCTGGATATCCAATGGGACATGAGCCAGAGATGGCAAACTACGAGGTATGAAAAAAAGCACTAGTCTGTTTGGTAGTTGCACATACTGCTCTTCGCTAATGAAAACTGGTGCATGCACAGACTACACTAGTTCAGGGAAAAGCAGGAAGTACCCTGCCTGTCATCCTAGTGGCACCAAGGATTGAGGTGCTCGATGTCACACCTCACACCACACTGGCGACCCATGTTTGGAAATGAGAACGGGTTGCTGAGGTTTGAACAGGGTTGGGTGGGGAAGAACTGAGCATCCGAAGGACTGCTCTCCTCTCTCGAGGGGATGACTGCATGCTCTGCCAATTGACTGCCACCAGGTGGAGACCTAGTAGTAGTGCAGAACAGGAGCAGCAGAAGTAGGGAGGTGATGCAAGACTCTGCATCGTGCGTGTGACTCCACAGGCGTACATTTACAAGTGTAACCCATTGTGGTTAAGGGAGTAAACAGAGGAAAATTGGTGGCAGGACAGGTGTGTATGAAGCCTGCCCACAGATCCCTCACCCACGGCATCACCAGGACCAGAGGCCAGAAGACTGGATTTGTGCCTTTGGGAGAAGGATGGCCTTCCCCTTCCTGACCCCACCACTGGGGGGGGTGGAGGAATCCGTGGAGGTGCTCTGGTCCTTAGGTAAGTCCTGGGGAGATGCAGGATGATGGGGGTTGACAGGCAGAGCTGAATGGAGCCCAACCTGTCCTGGCCACAAGGAGATAAACAACTTTTTTTTTTCAGTTATTACTTTTTATTGAGTTTTTGGTTTTTTGATATATCATCAGACATAACCAGGTACACACACTGCATTTAGAGCGATATAAGTGTACAGCAAATTAAAGCATGCAGCACTTCCATGAGCAAAAGAGATAAACAACTTTAACAAAAAAAAAAAAGAAATGTATCCTGCCTACAGACTTGGAACTGGACCCAATCAGCCGAGTCTATATTTCTCCAAGTCTGTGGGTAAGCACTGGATCCTGGGATGTTCTGATTCATTACAGAACAGTCTGCCTAGCTCTAGAATGCATATAAGAGGCTTTCTGTCTAGAATCAGGCAAATATGTCCCTTGGCAGTGTACCCTGAGAGGGACGGGTTGCATAACAGCCACAGCTCTTGTCTTCAAAAGAAGAAAATGTTCCACTGACAGTGTTCCCCATGCTCAGAATGCCACTAGAAGCTACAACGACTATTCGTGGGCACATATATAACTGTGGGTGTCTGCAATTATGTCATCTGTACTGATGTTTATTTGGACAACCTGGACCTTGAGCAGATGAGCAAAGTTTGACAGGGCCATGCACACTTCTCAGAGCTTCAGCAGGTTGATGTGCAGCCTGGACCAGTGTAGCAATTAGATGCCATGTGCCCTGTGGTTCTGTTGGCGCACTCCAGCCCACTATGGAGGTATCCATCATTAAAGCAACCAAGGGCTCTGGCTGGACAAATGGGATTCCATCCTGAAAGGCCTGGAGGGAACAACCCCCAAAGAATGGTTCCCAGAATGGGTTGAGTCACCCAAACTAGCAGCTGCTGGTCTGAACACTTCCCACAGACTGGCCCTCATATGCCAGTGGGCCCAACTCATGAAGCCCAGGAGCTTGAGAAAATCCCAGGCTGGGTGCAGTTATAGACTCAATATCATCCTGCTTTTCTCTCTCTCTCTCTCTCTCTCTTTTGAACTTGAAGTTTATCTGAGTTTTCACAAATACAAGGAAAACATATATACAAGAAAGGGCATGCAGCTGAAAACTCTACAAGGTGAATGATGATTATATATTTGAATTCTAGCCTTTTTAAAAAATATATATTTTATTAGGGTTTGACAGGAATGATACAAAACATATGGGAAAATATATGTTAAAAATATATATAAGCCGGCCCGGTGGTGCTGAGTGCTGAGGTGTTGAACACCACATCTCATGCTACCCCAGTGATCCGAGTTCATTAGCGAGCTCAGGCCGCCAGGGGTTGGCCGGAGAGGGGGAGGGTGCAGAGCTGGATTGAGTGGCTGCAAAGCAGCTCTCCTCTCTGGGGAGGGACGCATGGGTTTCCCGGCTCTTGGCTGCCTCCTGGTGGAGGCTAGGTAGCAGCGCCAAGCCACAGGAACCCAGGCACTAGACCAGGAGTGGAAGGAGGGGACCATTACTGAGATTGTGGAGTGCACGTGCGCCTCCACGTGCATGCGCTGCTGCAATTCAGGGTACTGGCACAGCGTGGAGTAAACAAGAAACAAATGTCACTCCCATTGCCAAGTAAGGCGAAGGTGGTAACGGGGGAGCAAAAATCTATATAGAAAAAAAAAATATCTGTAAAAGGATATCTAAGTATTAAATACAATAATTTAGGAGACATAAGAAACCATGTAATACAATGACCGTTATATTTCTCAATTAAATGAATATTAAACAATGGAAGTAAGATATACATAGATGAAATATAATTTGTAAAGCAATATTAACCATGCATAGTAATTACGGATCTAAGTCAGTAGAAGCTATTTGTAAAATCCTGTCATCCCATAAGTTTAATTGTAGATTATACATATACCAACATTTGGAATCATCTTCAAAATACTCTTTATTATAAAGATGAGTAATAAAAGGTTGCTTCCATTCCATTTTAGAAAAACCAAGGGTAGTGTTCTGTTTCCAGTTTTTTTAATATTAGCCTCTTTATAGACATATTATTGGCTTTTATTATAATATTACACTTGGTTCTGTTTTTCATGTGATGTAAGCTTTGTTCAAGCACAGAATTAGTGAAACCTGGATTATTTATCATAATACTAATTTTTTCCAGAATGTTAGAAACCAAAGGGGGATGGGTTGCAGCAGTCACACTAAACCCTGGTGCTTCCTCCATATTAGTTCCACAGATTGACTCCACCATAAAAGACGCTGTCTCGGATCAACAATGCTATTATTAGTTCATTGTAAGCGGTCTACATGCTATGCTTCATTAAGCTGCAGGATGTTGTTACAATAAACTGATAACAGCATTGTTGGTCGAAAAGGGTTTCTTTTTTGGTGGAGCTTTTCCAGAATGTTAAAGGACAACGTCCACCAATTGTGTAAATTTACACACGTCCAGAATGTATGGATAGTGTTTGCATTTAGTTGATTATATTTCCAACAGTTATCGAGTCCATTTTCATTTTCATTCAGTGCAGTCATACCAGAGTATAATATGCATTGTAGTTTTGATTTAGATAGACCTGTCTCTGGATGCTATATTGTCTGAACTTCATGCGCTGTATGTTTTCCATTGTGTGTCTATGTATGTAAAACCTATGTCTTTCTCCCTCTGTCGAACTTTTTTTTTGTGTATACTGACCCAAGAACCACTGATATTTTTCTGTAAAAAGGCTATTAGGCATTGCTTTTTAAGAACCACGGTGCCCCATATTCAAAGTTAGTCAGCTGTGCAGTGCAAACAGGTGTGCCATGCAAAAAATAAGGCTGGCAGACTCTGGTACAATATTGAAATAGATAGCATGATCCAAACAGACCACACTATCTGTCTAAATATTAAGCCATGGTAGCGTGGCACAAAGCAATCAGTCGCCATGCTGTGCGCCGCGCTTCTGGAGTGCAGGCTGAAGACTGCCCATAGGAGTAAAGTGCAGCACACACCTGTTAGCGCAGTGGCCCCTATGGGAAATATTCAGCTCAGGCATGCAGATGAGCCCATGGGCATGCATGTTCATTATGGGCTCAGCTGCATGCTGCACAATGGCCCAATTACACTGGGCCATAGTCCCTCCCCAGCCCTTGTCCCCTGTATATTAAAAGTTATCATGTCCCTGGTGTCTAGTGAATCCCCTCCCTATCCCCAAGCACCCTTGTCTGCAGAACACACCTTCCTGGTGTCCAGTGGCCCCCTGCCCTATCCAGAATTGCCTGTACATTAAACATAATTCCATTCCCTGGTGTCTAGCAGTCCTCCCTCATCCCCAATCCTCCTATTGTTTGATTTCTACAATTCCCTGGTGTTCAGTAATCCCCCCGATCCCCATAGTTCTGCATTTACACCAACCTGGTGGTCTAGTGGACCCCCCTCCCTATCCCCACTCTCCCCAGGAAATAAACATGTATCTTTCCTTGGTTGTCTAGAGGACCCCTCTCCCTATCCTCGATTTGCCATTTAATGTAACATGTTACTTTCCCTGGTGATCTAGCAGACCCCCCACCCCTGCAGGCAGTGCCCCAGCACCCTGCTTGCATCGCCCCATCCCTGTTGGAGACTGGCACAGCCTTCCACTATCCACCACAGTCAGCTGTCGATTGAGCTGTCAATGAGCACATACTGTACAATCAGCTGTTGCAGTAAGAGCTCATTGACAGCTCAGTCGGTGGCCGCCATGGTGGAGATTGAGGGCTGTGCCATCACAGACCTCGCAGATGGGGTGGTGGGTGGATTGGGAGTGGGCACCGCTTGTTTGGGTGGGGGGTCAGCTAGACCACCAGGGAAAGTTATATGCTATAGTATACGGGCAGATCGGGGATAGGAAGGGGGGGTCCACTAGGCCACCAGGGAAAGATACATGTTTATTTCCATGGGAGATCAGGAATAGGGAGGGGTCCACTAGACCACCAGGGATGTGATTACTTTTAATAAACAGGGGATCGGGGATGGTGGGGACCATTACCCACCAGGGAAGTTTACATTTTATATCAAGGTGAGATCAGGGATTGGGAGGGGACCCCCTAGACACCAGGGAATGGTGCTGTCACATGATGCATGGATGGGGTGGGCCTCACTAACTCCATCTGTGCACCATTAAGGGCTGGGTTTCAGAAATGTTAAACTACACCATGCAGTTGTCCATTTAGCACTTGAAATCTTTGAATTTTCTGCAGTGCCACATATACATGAGGGACCCCTCATTTGCATGGGCACAGTGCACAATTGTCTTGGCCTGCGGCACTGTTGGGGTTTTGCCATGCAAAGTGCCCTTTGAATATGGGCAATGCCCCGACAGCCGGCACTAATTCACGGTTTGCGTGGTGCAAAACTGGTTTGCACCATGCTATCCTTTGAAAATGGGGCCCATGGCTTCATATTTAAAGTCTATTTTTTCTGTTTTTGGGAGCTCTTTCCACCTCTTGAAGTCTTCCTTGTAAATACTCTGTAACTGCCTATATTTATAATATTGTACTGCATTAAAGCCAAGGCTGCTCTTTATCTCACACATAGTAGCAGTCTCCTAATCTCTAAAATATCCCTCCACCTTTTTATTATTCTTCTGTCCCAACTAGAAAACTTACATGGTCTCACTTTAATTTTATTATTTTGATTTTCCCACAAATGATGAAGGTGTATGTTTTGGCATTATGCTTTATTTTGCTTTGATATATTTTAGTCAAAGTACTTACATTTCTTGTTACAATCCTATTGAATATTATATAATCTGTGGGGAGTACCAAATACTACAAGAGCATAAATCTCATTTATTGATATTCTGAAACCCAATTTTCTATGTAACAATCTCCCTCTTCATTATAAGTTATGTTTAATACAAATTTTGGTTCCATGTCAACTGAGCTAAATATAACCCAACACAGTAACATACAGCATGGTCAAAATGCCGCAAGACAAAACCACGCATCTGAAAAGCAGCTATGGCAATAACAATGCACAATTCCCTCAAGAGCAGATTTACTATGACAACACAATGCCACCATGGATCACCACTTCAGTGCAATTCGAGGGAAGTGCGCATTTACTGTTACAACACCACACGCCATGGATCACTACTAGAGTGAAGTTTGAGGTTGCGGTTAAGGCACTCGCCATTTTGTACACTGCTCTCTGCTGACTTTCATGATTTTGACCACATGCCATTGACCACACCTTTTGTCTGCGAGGACTTGACGTGTTGTTCAGATTTTATATAGGATGCTGGATAAACCCTAAAGTGATAAAGACAGGCCATTCCTCCCTCTTCTTTTGTCAAACACTTTGTCCCATAAAATCCTGTTCCAAATAATTTAATAATTGTGGTTATTTTTTTAAACTATGCTTTATGAACTGGAACTATGATTGTTTGAAAAGTGAATGATATGAGTGGTATTAATATCGTGTTAAGAATATTTATTTTACCCCAAGTAGATAATGATTTTTTTTTTGCCATGCTTGTCTTTCATTTGATTTCGTTAAGTAAATATTCAGAATTGGTCTGATACAGTGTATGTATGCGGTTTGTAAGTTTTATGCCTAAATAATCCATGGAATCAAGTTTAACCTGCACATTCAAAATATTGGTTAGTTCTTGAATGTAGATATGGTTGAATGGCAGCAACTGTGACTTCTGTTAATTGATTCCATAGCCTGAGTATGTTGAATATCTCTATAACCTTTTGACTTCCTGTTAACTATTGGTGGATTCTCCAGCAAAGCATGATGCTGTCTGCATATACTTTTACTGTAACTGTCTGTTTCTCTGATTTGAATCTCTTTGATATTTTTTCCATCTGATTTCATTTAAGAGAGAACGTCTATTGTTAATACAAAGGTGGTTGATGAAAGGGGCACCCTTGCTGTACACGCCTATGTAATGATAGTGAGTTAGAAAAATAGTTATTCATTTTTAACTCTGCTTTAGGTTGTTTGTATGAGACTTTTATGAGATCAACTATTTCTGCTGGAAGGCCCCATTGCTCAAGAACAAAACATGTAATAGGTCATTCAGCCACATCAAACACTTAAGTCGCATCTAGAGATATGAATATTGCATCAGTCTTGTATTGTTTGAGATGTTTTATTATGTATTGAATCTTAGGCACTGCATGAAAAATTTACAAGGGCACATCCTCCTTGATCTCGTGTAATACTTCATTTCAATACACTAGGATTCTATTAATAATAATTTTGCCATAAACATATATTCATAATTAAGCACAGATACCGACCTATAGTTTTGGACCTTTTGATGGTTTCATCTTAATTCAATATAAGTGAGATGTGAGCATTTTCAAACGAGGGAGGAATGGTCTGATTCTTTTGTAGCTGTTAGATTTTCAAGTGGGGGGAAATTATATCTAGGAAATAAAGGTAACAGTCCAAAAAGAACCCAGCTTTTCCTGGGCTTTTACCTTTCTTCATTTGCTTTATAACTTGTTTTATTTTGGGTTCATGGACAGGAGCCTTTACGGCATATCTTTCATCTTCTGTAAATGGATATTGATTGATATATTTTACATAGCACTGTAAATCCTGTTTGCAGTCAGATTGATATAACTGTTTATAATACATGTAAAAGAGATTCATTACTTGTGATTTATCTAAACAAACTTTTCAATTTTCATCTAGTATTGATATAATCTCTCTTTTTTCCTCTTCTGCCTTTATTCTTTTTGCCAACATTTTCCCCTGAATCACACTCTGCAATTTCACCTTTTTTTGTAATGCCTCTAGTTCAATTTTAGTTAAAATATTTGAGTCTTTATTGTTATTTTTTTCAGATTTATATATTCCTCGTTTTGCTTGTGTCACCCATTATACCTTGCTGCCCTAGTAATTTCAATTTATTTTCTGCTTCTCTAATCTGTTGTGTTTCCTTTCTTTATTTTTCCAGGAGGCAAAATTAATAATTTTGCCTCTTAACATAGCCTTAAATGCATTCCAATACTGAATTATATGGTTATAATCCAGGTCATTATTTAGACAGAAGACTGATATAGCATTGCTTATTTTATCTGAAAAAACTTTATCACTTTATTTTATTTTAGTTACACACATTCAGAATTACACATTTGAGTCACAGATTCCTTTAAAAGGCTCCACGTCAGCAATACAGAGGTTCTACTAGGTGATACAGAGGTTTTAACAAATTCATAGAGATACACAGGAGTGAGGAAATACAGGATACAATAGGTGAGTAAGGGTGCAACAATCAAGTAATCTTTGGTCGTACAGACCAGGCATCAAGGCTTAAAAATGAGCAGAGAACATTAACTAGGGTGGTCAAATTACCCATCACAAAAAGACAAATAGGAGTTCCAGTTTTCATAACTGTAAAAATTTTTCTAGCACTCTTCAGTTTTTAAATATTTAAAATTTATTTCCATTGTTGTACATCCACAGCAAATATGGCTGGTGCTAATTTGCAGCCGAGCTCCCCTCACATCGCATCACATCTTTTGTTTACTTTTGTGGGACCCTGTGCTGCACATTCCTGCTGTCCCTGTAGTAGTAGGAGTCATGTGCATGCATGGTGGCGGTAGAGGGTTCCAGTTCAACATGACGTGGGTGAAATGTAAACAAAACAAAGAAAATGGAGCAAATTATGGGTGATATTACAGCAAACAAAACAAAAAAAGAAAGATGACCAGGTACTATAAGTGCTCAACAGAGCACACGGAACAAACTGTTACAAAAGGTCTGATTTTTTTTATCTAGTACTGCTGCTTTAAACTTCCATATATTCTGCTTAGTTATATTAGTATTAATTAACAGTTGAAATTGTACATGGTTATGATCGGATAACATACATGCTTCTGTTGAAGAGGAAACAGGAGATCTTATTGCTAAAAGGGATTTTGAAAAAAGTACGTAATCAAGTCTCGCAGAAGACTTGTACCTTTTGTATTGCTGGGTAAACTGTAGAATATCTCTGTGTTGTGTTCCCCATTAAACAACCAGCATATTGGAGTCTAGCAAGCTATGGAATAGCCTGGACATATATTTGTCCCACCCTTGTACTTTTACTTTTTATCTACTGTATTTCAGCAGCCTGTAGGCAATTCATATCATCCCCAATATGAAGTTTTCTGTATTCCAATCCAGCAAAAGCTTATTTATGATACCATAGAATTTAGACAGATTCTTAAATGGGGCATAGAGTGAACCCAATATTAATGAAGTATCTCTCACATTCAACATTAAAAGAAAAATTCTGCCCTCCGTGTCACTTTATATTTCCTCTAGTTTCCCATAAAAATTTTGATTTACCAATGTGACTACTCCTCGGCTGTTCTTCTTGTCAGTAGGTGAATAGAAAATATGTTTTATCCATTTTTTTTTATTGTTATGCTTCAGCAACATTTAAATAAGTCTCATGTAAGAGAGTTATTTGGGTGTTGTTTCTTTATGTATTAAAAAATTCCAACTCTTTTAATAGAAGAGGAAATTCCATTAATATTCAAGGTTGTATACTTTATCAGTGTCCCCATTTATCATTTGTGTACATATGGTACACCTCACAACCATATATAATAGTGCTTGTGTCAAACTTTTTATGCTCCTGGCTAGACCCTTTGATAAAAAACAGTTTTTCATTTTGCTCACCCTCATACCCATATACCCATAACCCATCCCCTATACCGCTCTCTCGCATAGCAATGCACTGTGGCAAAACTCATGTGTTACCCCATTTTTCACTTGGCACACCTTGCATCTTGTGCTATTCTGCATCTCACAATTATCATGCAGCACTGTAGCCTGCTTTTTTAGTTACTTATTTTCTCTTATTCCTTCACGGTTGGGAGGTGTTACCGATGGTTCCCTCCCCAATCCATTCTGGCCACACAGGCCCTTGCTCCACTCAGACCCCAAGCTCTACCCTTTGGCACCTACACAGTGATCTTTACCATGGCAGGCACACCAGAGCCACCACCGCAGGATCCGGGGGGGTGTCCTGATCCAAGGAGCATCCAGGGAAGGAGTCGGGCAGCACCACACAGCCGGCCATCATGGAGCCCGTCGAGGTATTTTTTCTTTTTTCTACCCCTATGCATGATCATGCAATGACATAAACTGAATGTAGACATCCATCGCTCGCATCCTCATCATGCTCCCTGCATTCGTCGGTACCTCTGGTCACTGCCAGAGGCCATCACCGCACCAGGATGCCCCAGATCCCACCTCTGGGAGAGGAGAACTGTCCTCCAGATGCTCAATCCTACTCCCTCCCTGCCGACCCCCAGCATCTGGGCTCATTCCCGAACCTGTGTCGCTGGCACGATGCAAGGTGTGGCATCCAGCACCTCAACCCTCAATGCCACCGGGCCTGCTTTCAGAGTTAAGGAACCTTATTAGAACACTTTGTCACAGTGGAAAAAAAGGTTATTATCATGTTTCTTATCTAAGGTCCCTAACCCTGCATAGAGCCTCTGGTAGCAATTTTCCCATATCCTAAACATTAAAATAAAAGCACAGAACATGTTCCCATCAGTTCTGTAAAGCTGTAAAGGAATATCAGAAGTTAAATCAAAGCATATAATGCACTGCTAATATTTATTAAAATGGAAAGAATACTTTTTATGTACAGTTATCATCTTTATGCAAATACAGTTCAGTCCCAATATCATGCTGAGAGGAAAAACAAAGTTTAGGACTGTGGCTGTATTACAGCATGTAATAAGTAATAACCAACAATAATTTCATTAGCTGCATCCAAAATCCATGGGAAGTTGTAACTTAAGATCTTTTAAGGCATCTTTTATTTCATACAGAACTTTATTATTTAAAAAAAATCGGTTTAGCAGGACAAACTAGATTGGATTACATGTTTCATTTGTCAGTGTTTGTTGGATACTTGAAAAAGCTTTCCATTTTTCAGACAGTTATAAAGAGAAGTCTTGTTTTATTGAAATAGTATGGTCTTTGAATTAGAACCCCCTTTGTAAGATAATGGTCGAGATTAACCTGTTCCTGTCCTTGGATATTAGAAAATTGATTATGATGGGATGGGGACCCATCCATCATTTGTTCTGCCTGTCCAATGGAGTGTGTCCATTTCTAACTCAAAGGAATCTGTTTTTTAGCATTTGTTTGAACATTTCTGTAGCTATGTGCTTTAAGTTTGATCCCTTTTTCCACTGTTGAAGCATACCAAACACCTGCCTGTTTTCTTGATCCTACTGATGCCTTATTACATGCTCCTGTTTTTTAATCTGCAATTTTTGCTCTGCTATAATGGGATTGTGTGAATCTTCTACATCGAACTGTCTATTTTCTAACTCTGATGTCCTGGATGTTTGTTTTTTGACAGTTTTCTCAAGAATGTCCATTTTGTTTTTTTTCTTATTTCTTTTATGTTTTCTGGTATTGATTTTAGTTGACTAAGATTCTGCTGTATATTTCCAGTTGTTTCCATCATTTTTAGGACCCAACTAGATGTTTTTTTTCTTGGCCGTTATCTCCCTTGACTAACTCTGGCTTACTAGTTTTAGGCTCTGTATGTAAGAGTACCTGTGCAACTTGCTATGTTTGTGAGTTTATAACTACATGTAACCTCATCCTGGTTTGAACTCTCAGCAACTAATTTGTTCATCTTTGAATTCTGTTTCTTTTGTTTCTCCTTAGGTTTTCTGTAACATGTACCTCTTAGGTCCATTCCTCCCAGAATGTTGCTGGGTTGACCTGCAGATGTGTTTCCCTAGGGTTGTCTGATTTTGCTGCCATGTTATGCCAAGTAGTACTACTACCCAAAATATTACATTTTATTTATTTATTTAGCTTTTGTTTACTGGGTAAGTACACTAGACAAGTATTATGCCTATTTTCAGGAACAATCCGGGAGAATACAACATGAGGAACAACAGTCAAGGAGACATGGCAAACAGAGTACAGCTTTTTGTCACAGTAAACAAAATGTGGGAAATACATCATTTGACGCTAGGGGAAACATATAGTAGTAAGCACATTTCAGATTATACACTCTAGACTAGCTAGTTCAACTGACAGATATATACAGGTCATCATACATAGGAGTGGAGCATAGCTCAAGGACTGGATTGGTCATAACATAACTTATAACATTGTCATATACACCTCCTAGGTTAGTTGGATCGCGGACAGGTATATACAGCTCATCACATTTTTCTAAATATGTACATGTTAGACAGAAACAGAAACACTTGGTAGTACAAGTTTCTACCAAGTGACCAAGGTGCAATATGTCATGGTTAGCCTATGACCGTGGACCAATAATGGGTGTAAAAATGCCCAAGGCTTTTTAGGCAGGAGTAGTCAGAAGTCATTGATACAGTGGGGGAAATATCTCCAGCAATTCAATGGAGACACCCTGGGGAGGTTCAGACAAAACAATTTGACACTTTACTCTAGGGAGGTTTGGGGCACTAGGGATCCCTTCAGCGTAGCTTTTTCAGTTCTTTCCTGCTTTCCTCTCTTATCAGGGTTTTGCACTCTTTACTTTGCTTCAGCGCTAACATTTTCTCTGATGACCTTAATATTTATTTAGCTGTTTATTCTTGTCTTGCTTTGGTTCAGCATTAGTATTTACAGATTTCCTTCTGGCCCCCAGCTTACTCTCACACTTTGTATTCTGCATTTGTTTTCAGTCTTGAGATAATAAATCTGTTGTATTAATTTCTTCTTGAATGTGAAAGTGCTGGATTTTATTTTTCTTTTTTTGCTTTTATCTCTAGAGGTTAACAAAAGAACTCACAGACTCATGAATGCAGTGGTTCTGTTAGCAGAATGTTAATGAAATGTGGCTTGCAAGAATAATTGACAGGCACTGTTTTACCTTCAACTTATAATTAGTGAACTAGGTGTCTGTATTGGTATCAAAAGGAGTTGAGCTACAACCTTTCCTTCCTTTATGGCATAAATTTCAGTTTAAAGAAGCTAACTAAGGTACACAGCAGTATGACTGATTCTAGTAAAGCATATGTGGTAACAGTTCAAAGAGAATGTATTCACTGGGTGAAACCTGGACTTATCTGCAGATTAGTTTTCTGTGTAGATTGGTGCTGTGTGTGGATCTTGGCATACCACAAACAAAGAGATCTCTTTTCCAGATGCTGTAGATGACTTTAAACTTTTTCTCAGTGTGTCCAGTCACAGACAGCACCTTTATTGCTTTTTGTTTTTAAGGACTAGGTCAATCTTTATTATTTTCAAAGTTGTTTTCCAGCTTTTCTCCTTCATGTTGGTGTGCTGCTTGAAAACTCGTTGTTAGGGGAGTACTATCTGGTTTAAAGAAAGAGTAACTATTGAGTAGAAATGTTGCCAGCTAAAACAGCAGAAACCAGTTTGTATACTTTCAAGGATGCTTGCCATACGAAATAATAATTTTAACTTAAAATGGGTTGGAGTTACTGCCACTTGGAAGGCTTTTCTAACTTACTGAAAGCAGTCTCAAAAAACAGCACATTGAGCTTCATAGGTCAGTCAATAAGCAAGAAGAAAAAATTCAAATGCCGAATTTAAAAGCCATTATTCCTGTAAGATGCAGAGCAGTGGCTACAATACTGCCTAACACTTGGGCATGTTTATTCAACCAACTCCACTCCTACAACTGCCATCATTGTCTGCAGTGGTCTATGGCCACTGCAGGGTGCTGGGGATAGTGGGTAGAAGGTGGAGGGAAGGGGGCCCTCGATCTGAGGGGAGAGCAGGGTGGCCTGATTGAGGTAATGAGAACCAGGAGACACCCTGGGGCAAAATGGAATCCTGAATGAGGTTTGCCTTGTCTGGTGCCCATACCCAAGGGCCCCACACTAAGTGGGCCAGTCACTCGGTCGGCCCCAGTATCTCATCCGACTCACATGGTGTTGTGCAATGCCAGATCTATTAAAAACAAGACGGCTATTATATCCGATCTTGTTGGGTCAACAGATCCGGCTTGCATCACTGAGACCTGGCTGGATGAGAATGCTGGCCCTATTTTGGTGGCAGTGATTCTGAATGGTTTGTCTATGATACACCGTGTGAGATTGGATCACAGGGTTGGGGGTGTAGCAATCTGTTTTAAATCAGAATTGAACCTTGTAGATGTGCCAGTTGAGGGAGTCAGATCCTTTGAGTGTGCCATGGTCACAGGTGTGGGGTGCAGGATCATTCTTGTTTACCGTCCACCCAGAGCTGAGAAATTGTTCCTGCAGGAAATTACGGACTTCGTTGTCGACATGGTATTGGAGTCCCCCAGACTGATGGTTCTGGTCAACTTCAA
Organism: Neoceratodus forsteri; assembly: GCA_016271365.2. Taxonomy (NCBI): domain Eukaryota; kingdom Metazoa; phylum Chordata; order Ceratodontiformes; family Ceratodontidae; genus Neoceratodus; species Neoceratodus forsteri. The sequence goes on along the minus strand of CM028129.1, from coordinate 1,344,385,168 downwards.
TGCCTGGGTCGATGACAAACTCTCACCATTTGGTCAGGACTTCCTCTGACTTATGTCTTTGTTGGGCTTCACACAGGCGGTTGCCTCTGCAACTCACAGTAAAGGTCACTCATTGAACCTGATTTTCCTCCTGGGATGGAGACCCTGACTTGGTGGTGGAACTGGTCGGTAGTCCAAGCACCACACTATAAGGTTCAGTCTCCTTGCTCCCTATAGACCTGCCCTGTGGAGATGGTCTGATGCCACTTTGTGGGGAGGACCCTAGGAGGTCTCTTGGTGGAATTAGACTCATTGGGATTACTGGTGCAAGTGAGGGTCCTGAGAACCTTCTACAGGCCTATAATCAGGCTGTGGCAGGGGTTTTGGACACCTTGGCTCCTGTCCACATTCACCCCTCACCCTTCACCCTTGGTCCCCTGGTTTGATGGGGTCTTGAGGAGCTGAGGTGACAGGGGCAAAGATTAGAATGTAGCTGGTGGAGATCCATCTGGGATGCCAACAAACTTAGACTGATGGAACATTATAGAGACTATCGGTCAGCAATCCCCATAAGAAGGCAAAATTCTGTCCAGGGAGATTGCTGCAGCTCAGAATTGACCAGCTCAGCTTTTCAAACTGTGGACAGTCTGTCAGTCCAGCCTGTCTGTAAGTTCAGAGAGCATTTTCTCATGAAAAGTGTAAGGGGCTTGCTTTACTTTTGCTGATAAGGTTGCCACATCAGTCTGAGACCCTAGCTCATTTACGGGGGGTCACTACACCCCTCGGTTTTGTTGGATGGAGTTTGAACGGCCAGAGAGCATGGATGTCATGTGGTTTCACAGGGGTATGTGGCTGACTTGCAATAGTTTGGACCCAGGCCCTACTCACCTTTTATTAGGCTGTATTGACGTCATCTGCCCAGTCCTTGTGGAGATAGCCTGGTGTTCACTGGAGATGGGTGAGTTTCCTTGCTCCCTGAAGGAAGTGGTGGTAACTCCCTTTCTCAAGAAATCTTTGCTTGACCCAAACTGCCTCATAACTACAATAACCTTTGTGGGAAGGTTATTGAGAAAGTCATGGCACTACAGTTGAGAGAACCATCTTACCATCCATGATATTTACGATTCTCCAGTCCGTTTTCATAAAAGGCATAGCACCGAGACAGCTCTGGTTCGGGTACTCAGTGATCTCCTGATTGCGACATATCAGAAATGATGCATCATCTTGGTATTTCTAGATCTCTCCTCAGTCTTTGACACTGTGGACCATGGGGTCCTGCTGGAATGCCTGCATGTCATCTGTGGCCTGTCTGGTATGGTCCTCAGATGGTTCCATTCTTTCTTCACTGTCAGATCACAGAGAGTGGTCTCAGGGATTTATTCCTCTGAGGCATTCTCTGTCTTGTGGGGTGCCACAGGTTCCATGCTGTCCCCATGTTGTTTGCGTGTGTATGCTGCCATTAGGAGACATTGTGAGGTGGTATGAGCTGGGGTTTCACTGTTATGCAGATGATACACAGCTCTACCTGTCCTTTGTGCCCTACCAGGATAGTGCGCTCTGTGTTTAACAACTGCCTTGCAGAAATCCAGGATTGGATGAATATCAGCTGGCTAAAACTGAATTCCAACAAGACTGAGGTGTTGGTGGTGGATTCTGGTTGCTGGATAGAGGGTCAGCGATGGATGTCACTCAGGGCTTTGGTTGAGGTACCCAGTTACTGACCTCTGAATGGGTGTGAAATCTGGGAGTAATACTTGATGACAGTCTGACACTTCATTCTCAGGTGTCGGCTGTGGTTAAGTCCTCTTTTTACCATCTGAGAAATATCACCCGTATCAAACACCTAGTTCCATCTGGCGACCTTCCAACTTTGATCCACGCCTTTGAGACCACATGCCTGGTCTACTGTAACTCCCTTTGCCTAGGGCTTCTTGGGGGAGGGTTGATATCCGCCGCTTGCAGTTGGTACAGAACACTGTGGTCAGGCTGCTGTCTGGATCATCTTGATCCAGTCATATTACGCCTGTGCTGACAAACTGCACTGGCTACACTTCAATGGCAGATCACCTTCAAGGTCGGTTTGCTGACCTATAAAGCCCTACATGGACAGGGACTGAGCTACCTGCAAGATCTCTTGTATCCTTACTGCCCTCCAACCACTCCACTTGACCAATGAGGGATTGCTGAGATTCCCAGGGTATAATTAAAAGTTCTGGATTGTGGCATTTTCATTTGTAGTCCCAACCCTGTGGAATTCTCTGCCCCATCGGATACAGAGTGCCTGACAGCAGAGAACTATAAGACTGCTTTGAAAACTTACTTATTCGAACTTGCTTTTTGAGGTGTGCTTTAAACTTATTTCCACTATAGAAGTTGTGTTTTATATACTGATGGATGTATTTTAGAACTTTATGGTTGTAATTGCTGTTTTATTGATGCACAGTGCTCTGGTACTTTGTGAAGAGTGCTTAATAAAGGTTATTATTATTATTTTCTGTATTCATTAGCCTTAGACATTTTGTTAGCAAACTTGTGTGCCCTCTGTTATCTAGTCCTTTCACCCCCAGTGAAGTATAGCCTCCCTTTCTTTCAAGCTCGTACACTGCTCTTATGCATTCCTACTATGTGTTGTAAGTGCTTTCTTCTGGTCCTCTGTACCTGTGTTTTGTGCATTCATGTAATTTGGGGTAGGAAATGGAGGGAGGCTATCTGGCAATACTTAGTTGATGGGCACCAGAGATTGTATTTTATTGGTTGCTTATCCTGATTTTGTACGAGTGTACAGTGTACAGTGGTGTTGGCCAGGATGCATCCTGCAGTAGAGTTATTGCAGTGCAGAAGGCAATTTCAGTGGCAGTCAATCACTTGTGTCATGCAGTAACTGAAAGACATTGTGCATATCCTGGTCAGCTGCACTGTGCATTGCTTTTGGCAGATGGGGAGAGGGGTTTCAAAGGTTGATCCTGGACTTGGTCTCCTATTCTATCTTCAGGGCATTTTATTATACCCTGATTTTTAAATGGATACTTTGGGACCATTGTATGCTTTTCATTAATGACTTCCTCTAAATCATTGGCGCTGAATGGGACAACATGCAGGTCACTTATTTTAAGATTTTCCTGTTATATTCCTCAATATAGTCTAATGGTTTTTGGTTTGTAGCCTAGGAGTATATTTTGGATGCCTGTTACTTTATACTCATTTGACTTTGTCTTTTTGCATTGATTGAGGTGGGGGGATAGAAGGGTTAACAGCTGTTTGGAAGTGCTCTATTGGGCACTTAGCAAATACTTCGTACATCAGGTATTCTTACAGTAGTGAACTACAGACTTTCTCCAGTAGCTGGACTGTTTGTTCATTACAGCTGACAGCACTCTCTCTCTCTCTCTCTCTCTTCTTTCCCTATTTTCCCTGTTGATGATGTTACTCTGTTTGGAGGGTCTGTGGTGGGAAAGTTCTTGATCTGGGTAAAAACAAAACCATGAAATGATGCACATTATACAATGGCAAGAAAGAATCCTGGGCTCTGATTGGTCAGTTGGCCATCACAGCAGGGATGTTATCCTGGCATAACATCCCTGCTGTTCACAGGTCTACTGTCATCATTATGGCTGCTATGGATGATCCTGATAAGCCCTTTTTTCCATCTCCTCTTAAGAAACAAAAATATTTTTCCACACTAATAAAAACATTCTTTAAAATTATTTTTTTATTTTATATATAACAACAAGCCATTGTATAATAGGAATAATGCCCTCCAGGGTGGGTGTTATGCTGGGATAACATCCCTTCTCGGGTGTTGGATGCCCGAGGCCACTGAGGTGGGATGTTATCCCAGCATAACACCCACCCTGTCAGGCATTATTCCTTTAATGTCTGGTATGGTTGGGCAAGGCTACCTGGTCTGGCACAACGGTTGCACTGATGTTCGCTTTGATTGGCATGACTTCCAATTACTCAGGTTCTTTCTGACAATTTCTGTGTAGTACTAGTAAACTTCTATTTACAATGTGAAGCATCTCAACTTTTGGTTAAACATGCAAATGACAAAGGCCCCTGGCCTCAACAGTCATGTGTGCATCATCCAGGAACTGCACCCTACTCAATACGGACAACAAAAATGGCATGGGTGGTCAGCCAAGTCTGCTTATCTGCTCATGCAAATCATAAGAAGGCTGGAGCCACCATTCTCCTGCAAAATCATTTTTTTGAATATCATTCTCATTCCAAAACCTGGAAGGATGCTTCATCAAAGAAAATTTATTAGGCTAACATTTTATACATTTCTTGATAAGCCCCAGGTGATTATTGTCATTGATGGAGATTTCAGTTGTGTCTGGAACATAGCCTGAGACTGCACAGCATCAAATACATTTTCACATGACACACTGAATCACTTAGGCCAAATATTTAAAGGTTTGTACATGTGCAAGTTTATGTTGTGCATCAGATAGCGCTTGTGCAAAGCCCATAGTGTGCACATTTAAAAGCATAGCACCGGTGTTAAAACCATTGAATATAGGGCACTAAGGCAGGTGTGCAAGGCACAGGCCAGAGCGCAGTGCAAGCACTGCCCAGCACTGAATATAGCATATGGGCAGTGCAGACTGCCAAGGCAGCCCGCGCCTAAGGAAGGGACAAAGGGAACCCAGACGTGAGCATGTGACTGCATACAAAATGGCTGACAGCAAGAGGACACGGGAATGGAAGACAGTTCCAACACAAAGACACAACAGACATGACTGTTACAGAGGAAGCCATGGCTAGCAACATGGGAGGTAAGTAGCCTGAATGACATGTACTGTCTGATGGCAATGGACAGAAACAGCCAGGATGTGGGCTGTCCTGAGCAAGTGGTGTGCAGGATGACACCTTTTGGATGGAACGTGACAGCGAGGAAGGCAGTATGCATGCCAGATGTGGAACCCTGCACAGGCTTGAGTGCCTCCACAGACACCCGCAGGACCACAAGTGTAGAGCCCGTGGTAGAGGACGGGGATGGATGTATCCCCTGGGTTGGTTGCAGGTGGACAGCGAGGGCACCTCAGTGAACAAAAGTACACTAGTAACACAGGAAAACAATAGACACAGGGAGCATCAGAATGAATACTGTACTTAATAACATAGTCAATAAAACCAGCAATGCAAACAACAATATGAACAACAACACCTGAATCAAAAAAAGAACAGGAGGTGGCAACAGGCCAACAGCAATGGAGGAGACAGGAAGGTGGGTGTGGGTTGGGCAAACTGGGGATGGGGGGATGGCTAGGCTGCAGGTGGGGGAGCAGATGGGTGTTGCTGGCATTTTTGGTGAGGATTTCCAGCACCTGGGATGAGTATTCCTCAAGCCCTTCCAGCCTCCTGAGTAAGAGATGTTGCTGCCATATTATGCATCGGAAGAGGTCATCCTCCCTTGTGGGCCTCTGGCTGATGTGGCTCTGCCAGTGTGACGGGTCACCTTTGAGGAGAAAGAAGAGGTCGTAAGTGAGCTGTGCAGATATAGTGGAACATGTAGGCTATGCTTGCACACATAGTCATGGGGCCTAGCAACACCACCACCACCGGCATGGAACAAGGGGACCATGGGTGACACTGCCACCCCATTGAGTGGAGACACCCCATGCCACCCAGTCAGCTGGACATGTGTGGCTGCTACTCATGAACTGGAATGCCACACAGGGAGTACAAGCCAGCCTGGTGGGTGTTATAATGGAGCAAGGGCTGAGGACGCTGTGCTCGGCAGTAGACAGGACAGCTGTGATGTGTACTGGGTCACATTCTGTGGCATAGGATGAGCACTGCGGCACCCTGGCACCACACAGAGCTGTGGGGCCAGGAGGCATGGGCAGGCCTGCCCAAAGCCCCTCATGTCCACAATGTAGTGGTGTTGTTACAGCAGGCCAAAATCAGCCTGGGAGAAGTGCACGTAGGGGCACACAGGCATGGAGGTCAACAAGGATTGGCACATCTGCACAGGTCAGGCATGTCTGCACTGGAGCAGTGGGATGGTGCTGACACATTTGTGAGACAGGTGGATGCAATGGTACCAATACAGTGGCTACAGGAAGGTTGCCACAGGACAGCCAGCTGGCAAACTGCATGGAAAGCCCTTGGCTGCGGAGAGGCTGCAATGTGCAGGGTACCCATGGTGCCCTGCTGAGGCTAGCCAAAGGCACTATGATGTGGTGTGGGAGGTGACACACTCACACACTGGGTGACACAGCAGTGGATGACAGGGTGGGGAGCACATGGCAGCAAGCCATAGTCAAGCATGGTGCACACTGCTGTAGGGGACTAGGCTGTAGAAGGGTACTGAACGTATGCCGCAGAACTGCTAAAGTGGCAGATCAAACTGAGCCACAGGCAGGGTGGGATGCTGCCCCTGGGCTGCCACCATAGCTGTCAACTGCCCTCCCTCTTTACAAGACACTGGTTAGGCCCCATCTGGAGTACTGCATGCAGTATTGGAGGCCACACCTTCACAGGACATTAACCAAATTGAGGCAGTCCAGAGAAGGCAACCAAAATGGTGCAGGGACTGTATCAGAAGACATATGAGGACAGATTAACAGAGCTCAATATGTATACCCTTGAGCAAAGGAGGGAGAGGTGATATGATCGAGGCATTCAAACACCTTAAGGCATTAACAAGGTGGAAGAGTCTAACATGTTTAAATATAAGAAAAATAGCAGGACAAGAGGACACAGCATGAGATTAGAGGGGGGCTGATATGGGGAATGTGAGGACATTCTTTTTACAGAAAGGGTGGTGGATGCATGGAATGGCTACCTCAAGAAGTGGTGGCTATGAATACAGTGCAGGGCTTCAAACAGGCATGGGATAGGCATAAGGAGCAATGCAAATGAGTATGAATAGATAGGCCACTGACAGAGCAAAGCCATGGCACATTTATAAGGTAGAAAAGAAATGGGCAGACTGGATGGGCCTTACGTCCTTATCTGCCGTCAACTTCTATGTTTCTATGATGAGAAGCAATGCTGCCCATCACCCTGGAAAAGCCCTCCATGTCACATGAACTGGGCACTGTCCCACAGGTACACCATCAGTGTAAGGCTCAAAGCCACAAAATGGAATTACAAATGTGTTAACACAAGAAACAGACAATCCTGTGAATATGGAATAAACATTTGCACAGTATCCAAAGCGTATCTTTGTGATTTAGGTGATGTCCCACAAGTTAGGCAGCGTAACCACAGTGACGCACATGATACACATTCAGGGGTTGACAGGAGGTGTGGCTGCCAGCAACTGGTTGGGCCACGAGCAGGGTGTGTGGCTGGTAGCATACCTGCCAGCAGCCTGGGAGGACCCAATGGTGATGAGGCCAGCACCTGCACAACCAGGCCACACAGGGTATGGTGCAGGCATTCCCCCTGCTGGGGATATAGAGCCAACACCCATCACTGAGGAGACCATGGGGCCACATGTGCACCATACTGGCTGTGCCCATGCAGGCCAGCAAACCCACTGGAGGGCTGGCCCCAGGGCAAGGGTGGCCAGCCCTGTGGAGCATCAGGTGGCAGTGCTAGTGCCCTATGTGGGACGGGAACTGTGCCTGACAGCAGGGCCTTGCAGCTCGCAGGGAACACAGCCCTCTGTTAGATGCCTGTGTGGTCATCAGATGGTGGACACACTGGGGTTTGTGGCCTGAGGACACTGTGCCATCACACAGTGTGCATCGATGCCCGCAGTGCCAATGTGCACCCACAAGGCCCTGCACACACCACCCCAAACTAGTCATGTACAACCAGGGTGCTCCACAGCACCCACAATATGGGCCCTGAGCTGGTGTGCACAGGCATGCAATGCAGTGCCGCAGCAAGTGGTAGACCCTGTAAGACCCATGCACTGTGACAGTGCCACACATTTAACACAGTGTCCTGGGAGAACCACAGAAACATATGCAAGCAGCCCAGTGGCTACATCACTCACATACACGGGGGATAGGAAGCAGGGAACTGTGCATGTGGGACACACCCCAGGTCAGGAGTGCACAATGACCATGGCCCATGTGTGATAATGGGCGGCACACATGCTGTGTGCCAGCCCGGGGTGTGGGTTGCGGAACTGTAGGGGACTGACAGGGTGGCATGTGGTCTCTGAGCAGACATGGGCCTGTGTGGATAGCACACGCTGTGCCATGGGTCATGACCAGTATGGGGGTAAAAGATTCCCTGTGCATCCCTGGTGTGTGCAACCAGGTGCCCAGGGGTGCGTGCACAGAGGGTGCCTGTACAATGGCGGATCACACACCCAGTGTTAAAGAAATGCAGAGGCAGTGCCAGGATCACAAGAGGCAGTGGTGTCTGGTACAGGCTATCTGTAATGGGGAGGGCAACAGAGTGGCACACTCTGACCCTGGCTCAGGGGAACAACGGGACACACAATATGGGAGCAACCCGGCATCAGTACACCTCACACTAGTGCTATTGACATTGTGCACCAAGAATATGCAGAGCACCTGGAGACCCTACCCCATGCCCCTGGCTGGCCAAGGTACCATGGTGCAGTGCAGGGGCATGCCAGCTGACAACCAGGGGGACCCAGGGCCCTTCTGGCACCAACGCTGCCACCAAATGATACAGCATCAGGACTGGGCATGCAGACAGGTGAACCATGGCAGCAAGTGCGAGGGTGGCAGGGAATAGCTCCCCATGCCATGGTCACTGCCTTGTGCACCAAGGATGGTGACACAGTGCATCATGGGGACATGTGGTGCAAGCTGGGTGGAGCAATGCAACAGGGGTGTGGGCTGCACCTACAGTGTGGCTATGGGACTAAACTACAGATTTGGAGAGGGCCCCATCATGGCCCTGGGAGTGCACCAGTGATGTCCTGGCCTATGTCTGCTGGCTCATTTTGCTGTCTCTGGAAGCTCAATCTGTAGAGAAGAAAAAAGAGGTGAAGTGAGAACCACACTGTGCAGCCTTGCACCCTGGGCCTGTTAACTCCCCCATGCAGAGTCTGTGCCAACAAGACAGTGAGACACCAATCCATGGAGGACATGGACAGCCTGCCTGGGTGGGGCCTCATATGACACAGGTGCTGCAAACGCAGCATGTGGATGCAACAGCAGTGGTGGCAGGGCCCCTAGTGGTCCCTGTTGACCCTGGTATAGCACTCTGGCTAGCACCCATGGTGGCCATGGATCACTGCCATGGCGGTTTGATGGTGGTATCAGGGCACATCCCATGACATGCATCACTTGTGCCACATCAAAGCAGTGCAGGTGCACAGTATGCCACTGGGTCACGGTTGTACTCGGTGCATGGAGCTCCAACAGGTGTCATGCAGGGAAAAGGGCACCTCCACAAGCCACAGACACAGACCTCCACTGTAACAACTGTGGATCTAGTATGTCTATGACTGTAACTTGTACTATGTATCAATTTGCAACTTAAATGTATCTTTATGTTCTATGTATCTGTACCTGTACTGTTGTAACCTGCACTATGTAACACTGTCTGCCCTCCCTGTGACGAGGTACCTTTGTAAATGAGTCCCTGACTCAAAGGCTGTAAATCCGACTTGTACAAATAAATAAATAAATAAATGCCTGGTGCAGCAGTGGTATGTCATCCAGGCAGCTGTCCTGCAAGGACACAGCTGTACATGTAACACTACAGTGGACACTGGGTGGAACTGTGACATATCATTTACTGGAGCACAGCAGTCGGCATGATGGACACAGCACTGTCCACACAGTTCAGTGCGGGGATGCTAGCCACACCACAAATCCTAATGGGTGCACCATGTTTCCACAATGCATGGGGTGCTGACCCAGGCCTTGCACGTCCCATGCACAGACACACATGTACCACACACCACACATGGCTGTGGGACAGTTCCAGCTGCAACCATGCCCCTGTACCTCTGGAGGCATGCCTGCTCCTCCTCACCAAGTCACTATACTGGTGGTGGCACTGGTCCCTGTGTGGGTCACTCTGTTTGCTTAGTGAGGTGCTGGCCCACCAACTCCTTGATCACATGGCGTGGCCTCTAGCCCTCTCTTGGTCACCCAGGAGCTGGTTCTACAAGTTCCACCAGAGTGGGTAATTCCAACTCAGTCTAGTGGTGGTCACGCTGCAGGACAGGTGTGTTCTACTAGATGCCAGGCAGCAGCTTCCAACTTCAGTGACTGTGAAGCACATTGTTTCCTGGTTCAGGAGGGCACACTGTTTGTGCAGTGTTATACATTGCCAGCGCAATAACCCGCTTGCACAGTGCTACCGCGCGTGGCTCAGCATGCACATGGCGATGTCGTGCATGCGTGAGCCTGCACAACATCACGACAGTGACAGCACTGTGCAGCATGTATAGCATCACAGGGTCCTGGTATACATCAGCAAGTGTCATGACCACTCCGGAGCAGCACTACTGGTTTACACAGGTCAGATCCATTCTGCAGGCACAAAACTGCATACCGCGACGTGCTAAAGCACAATGTTCAAACACTGTGTGCTAATCACCTACTTGGGAAGTTAGTAGGCAATGGGGCCACTTTGCACATCATTCTGGAACCATCTACATACATCTGCATGGCTCCTTGCACCTGGGCTCCTGAAGGGAACATGCGCACCACCTACACAGCACAGTGGAACTGCAATCCACAGACCTGGAACTGCACACTGACTGGGCAAGCCAGGAGGATATATTTGCAGCCACAAGAAGGTGTACTGCATGCCATGTTACCCATATAAATGTTGGCTACTTTGTGATGCACCCTGTATCAGGACACAGTTAGGAAACTGAGCACACCAACTGCTACCACGATAGAGACGTAGTGTATGTGGTGGTGTCCAGCCTAGCACAGGTATGCACATGTAAAGTGTGACAGTTCATTGTGCATCTGCTTCACATGGTTCTGTCACAGCAGCATGGGTTGCTGGGGGACATAGGATGACCTGGGCCTATTACCAGGCCATCCCTGGACAGCCAGGTCCCTGAACACCAGCTATTCTGTATGGGGTTATGCATGGAGTTGGGAGGCCACTGCAGTATGCAGGGTGCCACTGTAGTACCTGCCTTAGTCCTACCAATGTGCTGCCTCACAACACAACACTGCATGTTTGGACACAGAAACAGAGGCAGGGCCTGGCTTCAATTATACCTGTCACATGCCACACAGGATGGGGTCCGACAGCCATGTTCCTGGCATGCCACCATCCACACACTTAGGGACACTTCAGTGACAGTTGTTCTGGGGGAAGGGGCCAGTGGTAGGCTGACAAACTGTGTCCACTGCATGTATGACACAAGAATGGGCCCATCCCATACAGGCCATCATGGGGCAGTGCTTCCACACAGCCAGGTGTGTTACAGTGTTCCAAGCAGTGCTCCTGTGTTACATAACATGTCACAGTATATGCAGCATCCAGCCCAGGGGGTTGGTCAGGTAACCACACTTGCAAATCTCTCACAGCTACTCCCCACCTGACAGGGGCAGCCCCCCTCCAGACTGTGGACCCCTACAGGCCATACACACAGCAGGGCTGTCATCCACACTTGTCTGGCCTCCATGTGTGCAGTGCTGGTGGCTATGTACCAGGTCCATACCATCCTGGACACTGCAGGCAGCCACTCTAGGGGTATGTGTGGCCTAAACACCTGTAATGTTTGGTGGATGTAAGTCCTCAGCCATGTGTGTTCCAAGGGTGAGAGCCCGTGATGGGCCAGCACCACACACAAGACATCCAGGTGACCACCGGCACCTGTACAGGGCATCAGTGCTGCACCCAGACACATGCATCTCACTCCGACATACCCCACTGACCTCTGCTGCAACATTTACTCTGGCAAGTCCCAAGGGAGATGGTGAAAGACTGTGTACACACTGCTTCAGTGAAGATAAACTTTATGCCTTGGCATAGGCCTACAAAGTGAGGGAGAAGATTCTATCCCACAGCCGCAGCACAGATGCCTGCGTCTGGATGACCTGGGAGGAGATAACAGAGGAGGCCATTGGTGGCCAGGACTGGACTATGACCAGACTACGAAGGCTGTGTGGAAATGATTCCAGGACCTGCAGCACTGCACTAAGGACAACCCTGCCACCCAGCACCAGGAGCAATGTGTCACGGGTGGAGGCCTACGGCCATCGGGGCCATCAGGTCCATGGATCCAGCAGATGCAGTCATGGCATCCCCACTACAGTCTGTGGAGGTGCCAGGGGTGCCAGGAGGCAGGTATGAGATCTAGGTAGCGGCTAGCCAGCCATGTAAGTACATGCCTGGTTCCACCCCTCAGGTATATGGGTACAGGTACAGTTTCCACTACTGTTGGAGCACACTACAGACAAGCAGCAGGTGCACATTGTGTGGCCCATCAGCTCCCGAGCACAATGCAGTGGCACGCTGTGGCTTTACCATGTGGCTTCCACTGTAGCGTGTCACCCGAACACCCCAACGAGTAGTAACCCTCCACGCAGGACCACTGGGGTGTGCCCATGCACTTAGGGTGAATGCGCACTTATGTTCTGTCTGGTATCCACAGGTGCTGGGGCATGGTGTCACATATACTGGGTGTGTGGGTCTTGGGTTGGGTGCAGTCTGGACTGTGTGTGTTGTGCACATGTGGGTCATGTGTGTGCACCATGGTCGGGGATCACTGTCATGCTACCATATTCCACCCCTCCACCACGGTAACTGTGTGACTGGTGTGGTTCCAGGGTAGGTTTTCCTGCTGCCAAAGTTGCCTGCAGACACTGTGTTAGTACATAGCTCCATCCGCCAGTACATGCATACACTGCCACCTTGCAGTGCATACTGTGTCATGTGTGCAACACTGATGGTCCTCCTCTCTCTGCATAGTGCGGCCATGGTATCAGAGTTGGAGGAGGACATTGCTGGGCCTTTCAGATGTAAGCAGCAGTCACTATCCGCCAGTCATACCACCTGGAGGACTACTGCAGAAGGCCCTGAGGACAGCAACAATGAGATCTTCATCAACAGTGGAGCTAGCAGCATTATTTGCTGACCATGACAGCCAGTCCCCACAGCCAGTCCTCCCAAAAGGGTCCAGCCACAGGTGCCAGTCAGCCCACATAACACACATGACATGCACACTGAGGAGCTTGGTACTGCCACGCCTGGGACACCTGTGACCATCACCACCAGCAACACCGCAGCTGCCACCACCAGCAGTGCTACCCATGCCACCTATGTGCCTCCCCAGAATGAGTTGGGTGGCCTGTGGGCACCCCTGTCACCTCACACCTACCCCAGTTCTGCTGTGGCTGCAGGCCCACAATTCCCATGGGTGTAGCCAGACTGTCACCACAGACAATGTCCACCAGCAGTGGGATGCACTGAACAGCAGGCAGCTGCTGCACTCTGCTGTGGAGTACCAGGCCGCCACACAGCAGGAACTGATACACTTCAGGCATGTCATTCAAAATTACCTGACCCGCCTCTGCCATCTGCTGCATTAGGACCTGTAGAGGGCTGAGCAGTGGGTGGAGGTTTCATGAGGCTCAGTGCCTCTAAGCCTTACGGAACCTGTTTGGAGACCTCACTGGGTCAGAGCAGGAGGTCGCGGCTGCAGTGACTGATGCTGTAAGGCCAGTCATAGCCCTGGCCTCTCCAGTATGTGCAGCCCCGGTGTCCCTCAGACACCTTGGCATATGCCAATGCCACGGGGTGATGGGTTCAGCACTAGCAGCATGCCCAGGACTTCCACTTCCAGTAGCACTCCCATGCACAGGCAACAACCTGAACCTCCTGGTGTCCAGCACCGCGAGGGCCACACCTGGGCCAGGGTGACACCATCACCATGGTCATCCCCTACTGTCATCATGATACACAACCCCACGACAGGGGCTGTGTGCATGGTCTGCACATGTGGTAAGTACAGAGAAACATGGGTGGCACAGCCCCTTCCCTACCCCAGCACATGCTCAACATGTTAAGCAACCCACAACCAGTACAGGGGGCACATGTGTCATCCAGAGGCCCTGGTGCCAGGGCTTTCCTAGCAGGCTGTGTATCCTGTGGTCCACCTAGGGGCGACTGTGCCAGGTGACCTCATGCAGCACATCCCACGCTATGGCACAGGCAACACCATGCACTGTGGCTTATCACTGTTTATAGTACCTTGCACTCCCACCACCCCTCCCCATGTCTATTTCTGTGTGCATCATAGCAGCACCAGCCCACCACCTTCCGCTGCCCTGCTTGACTTTTATGTCCCCTCTGGACCTGTGGCATGGCCATGTGTGTTATGCACCCATGCTCATCCATGTTGATGCCCATGCCGCACCACATACATTGTTACCACCTGTATTGCACCCTTGGTTATGTGTACGTTTAGCTACTGCTTTTGTTCTGCATCCATGTGCTCTGTGTACCAACAACACAGTAGTGAAGCATGCAGCAGTGTCCTGTGTGGTTGATACTCAGCTGCTAGTATCTGCAAGGTTCTGTATGATGCAGGCTCTGTATTCCTGAGCCCTCCTGGCCATGTGGGGTCACTCCCTCCACTGCTGTACTATCCCCTGCTCTGATGGCTCCATGTGAGATGCATTGTGCTTCTTTTGGACTGACAGGCACATTCCATGGGAGAGCATCATGTTTTGTAGCACATAACAGGCTAGGAATATAGCACAGGCCTTCTGAGGGGTATATTGTAGGGCACCACCTGATCGGTCCAGGCACTGAAACCACATCTTCAGCATGACAAAGACGCACTCAATGATGCTGTGTGTGGTTTGTACAATATAACCTGTCCTCTGCCACAGGTGAGGAGCAAAGGACAAGTGTAAGGAGAGAGGGGAGCAAGGCAGTCATTGTCCCCTGTAAGGAATATACGTATGTTAGCATCTGTTGACAGTTCCGGTCCCTGTGGTATGACGACAAGCCACATGCTGTGGCCTGTCTCATGCATCTGTCCACCCTCCCCTCCCCAGAGCATGGCATGTCTGTGATTTGCTACAGCTGTACACTTCCAATGAGGGGGGGAGGGGTTGTGTGGGAGGCCTGCTGTGTATTCACCAACTAGTTCTCCACTGGATATGTCCCCACCTTCAAATAACTGGCACAGAGTGGAATTATGCCATATGAAGGCCTCACGGGTGCTACTGGGGTACCCTGTCATGACAATGGTGATGTACCCTGTTGCATTGTATACCACCTGGTGATTGACAGAGTGGTAACATTTCCTACTGAAGTAGGCATCCACCCCATCATCAGTGGGTGCCCGGATGGCAACATGGGTGCAGTCAGTGACACTGAGTACAGCTGGTAGGTGCTCAACCTGATGGAATTGCTGCATTGTTGCTGTACACTCTGCTGATGTGCTAGGGCATACAATGAACTCACCAGCATGTGCCAGCAGTTCGTCTAGGAATTGGGCCAGCAGGTGCAGGTGGCAGACTGCAAGGCCCCGGTGGTATCCCCACAGGATCTGGAATGACCCTTGGCTATAAAGCACATGGCAGCTGTCACCTTGAGCTTAACTGACATGGTGTGGCTACACTAGTTGTCATTACAGCAGCTGGTCATGTAGGAGCTTACAGAGCTGCCTGAACATGGCCCTGTTGAGCCAGTACCGGCCAACTAGATGGTCATCTGGGAGGCCTTCAAAAGTCTCCTGTGGCTGGTACTGCCTGTGTGCAGCATAGCACCTCTGGGGCCTATGGATGGGCCCAGGGTGGGCATCTGCCCTATCCTCCTCCTGCAGGCCTTATGTGCATATAGAGCACATATGCTAACTTTGTTTTTTTTCTTTAGATATTTCTGAAGAAGACCTAAGGTCAAAACATAGATTTTTAACTTTGTTGTCTATTTTCAGCGCATATTTAACATTACCATTTTGTTTTCCTTGAGACCACATGCTGATGCAGCACCTTGTTTTTGTTTATATATAGAGCACATGTGCCATAATGGCCATTTTGTTTGCTGGCTGCAGTGTCTCCACCCACCTCTAGGGTTTGCCTTGAGTAAATCGCCCTTTTATAGGCAGTAATTGTGCTGTGCAAAATGGTCTCATGCAAGTTCTTTGTACAGTGTGATAACATGGTGAATATTGCGCTGCACCCTGTCTCACGCCCCCCACCCTTTGTGCACTGACTATATTATCTTGCTCCACACGCTACAACCTGTTTACACACACTTCTTCAGCCTTTTGAATTTTGTGCTCTGGCACAATCCCTTGAGCTAACGGTGTATAAACACTTTGCACACTGAGCAAACCTTTGAATACTGGGACCCTATGTCCAAGAATGGACTTACTTATATTTGATGAGTCTATAAAGAAGGGGAACTTGATTTTAACATTTTATTCTAACCCTCGTAAAGTTTACTCTCACATTGACATGCTTTTCATTCATGTGCAACACACACATCTGTTCTCTGATCCTCAAATCCATCCAGTGACACTCTCTGATCATGCCCCAGTATCAGTATGGTTCCTTACTTCAGCACCCAAGGAAGACTCAGTACGGTGGTAAGAACAGCTTCAGTCTGAAATTAAATAGTACTTCAAGATCCATGCCAACGTAGCTACATCTCCAAAATTCATCTGGGATGGCCTGAAAGTGGTTCTTAGGGGCATTATTATCTTAAATGCCTCTAGGGGAAAAAGCAAACAGAATTAAGGAGTAAATTGACGAACGATCAGTACAATTGGTTTGGCACAAGATCTCCCTGGATGACAATATTCTAGAGCAGTTCCAAGCTATTAATCAAGGGTTGTTAGACATTTGCCACAGACAGGCTGATAAACAATTTCAACTTTGTAGTCAATGCTATTATTAGCATGGTCACTAGGCTAGTCATTTATCAGGCCTCCAACTGCTAAAACGTGCTGCAGACCGACAAATAGCAAAACTCCATGACTTTCCATCTTCTGGAGGATATAAAACAGATCTACCCTGTAGCTCTCACCTTTTCTTTTTACTCAAATTTATACTGCTCTGGTGCATCTTCTCAGCATGGAGATACAATTTCTGTATATCTTTCTGGCCTACATTTGCCCAAATTGCCTGTGCAAGATAATGAAATACTTGATGCGTCCATCTCTCTCACAGACATAGAAAATGCTAAATCTTTGAAAATTGGTTAAGCCCCTTGGCCAGATAAATATGCTGGGGATTTTTCAGAAGGAATTTAGGACAGATCTACTCCCCATCATCTGTTCTCTTCTTAATTGATGTATTTATGAGTGGTTTCTTCTAGCTACCTAGTCTGAAGTCACAATTGTTCTCTTTCTGAAGCCTGGTAAAGATGTCATTCTTTGTGAATCTTGTCACCCTGTTTCTTTCTACATCTTGATGCTAAGTTGTACTTGTGCATGAAGGTCCTTTCCACTTCACTGAAGAACACTACTGGAAAAGTTATACACCCTGACCAAACTGGATTTATTCAAGGGCATCAGTTAAAAGGCCCCATGCACAGATTTCTTAGTATTATTTCAGTTGTTGGCCCTCTCCAAACTCAGTGATAGCTACTCATAGATCCTGAGAAGGCTTTTGATCATTTGCATTGGCCTTGTTTCCACCCTACATCATTTGAATTTTCATCCTACATTTTGTGAAGCTTTCAGTCACGGTACATTCAAGCTGAAGTTCCTATCCATTCTAATGGGTTGCTTTCTCACTGGTGTCCGATTTGCAGAGGCACCTGCCACAGGTGTCCATTGTTTCCCTCCTATTTGCCATCTCCTTTGAAACCCTGGCTGAATTTTTGCATTGTTCCACAGACCTGGAGGGCATTGTTGCTTTAGGTTGTGAACCCAGAATCACCTGATATACAGATGATGACTTACTATTTATACAGAAACATTACATATATTTCCTCAACTTTAAGATTGTGTCTCGCTATACGGCACTTACTCAGGATTCAAGATCAGCAATAAAAAAACCTGAAGTTCTACACCTAAGTGGGACTGAGTCTGTTGAGGAGTGTTAACATATTCCATGCCACTGGACCATTCGATATATTAAAGCAGCAGCATTTATTAATCATATCGGTTATTTTCCCAGCAATTATTTCTTTTCAGCAAAATATCAAGATACCGTTTTTCTTTTGGTGTTGTTTTGTTCCTGAACAAAAGTATAGGATTTTGAAGTTGTTAAAACTTTCTACTCCTGTGCCATGCTGCCATAGAAAACTTAGGTATCTAGGTACAGTGCTGTGCTGTTTACTATCAGAAACAAATGGTAACATCATCCTAATACATCCACAGTATGAATCTGGCATGTACATTCAACAGTAACTCAACATTAAAAGTTTAGCAAGCTCAATCCTGGCCAATACATAAAGATTTTATTATATTTATAATGCAGCTTAAATTTTTTGAATGTTTACGGAGGTGCACCTGGTGTGTGGCCAAGCAAAAGCAAACAGTTATAATACCTGTGCCGTGCTCCCCTCCCAAAAAAAGAGCTGCTTTGAAGCCTGCAGTTCATTTAACTCAATTAAATGTCCCTACTTTTTTTTCTCATCATTTTAACATGTTAGAGGGGTTCTTGGTCTCATCATGTGGCTGAATAATTATCAGCCTGACTACCAATGACAAGGTGATCTACTCATCGGTCAGGAAAAAGCTTCATATTTTAAATGTTACCATGCCCTTATGAGCGGAGGTCCCCCTGCTTTCTTTCTATCTTGTGGGGAAACCACTCTCTGGCTTCATTTCTTATATAGTGTGCTGTAGTCAATAAGAGACCTCAGCTCATAACTGCATGTATTTTTTATTAGGTAAATGAAAGTTTCCTTTTTCAAAACATTTTTTGCAGCTACTAGGAATAAAAAAAATATATATTGGTGTATGGCGGATTCACTATGGAAAGTTGCCTTGGACTATTATCTTCCAACATATCATATTCGGAACCACTGCTCATTCAAATAATGGCATTTGTAACCTCTTGAGTTTTTTTTTGTTTGTTTTTTTACTGTTGCCCCCTTAGCTTTAATATCAAAAGCTGGTCTAGCTACACAATTGTCATCCAATATTTTTTCTAACTGATTTTCCTGACAGGCTCAATTTTTGTTTAAAATAATCAAGGCATATGAGATTTTCAAATGACTTCATTGTTTGAACATCAACAGAGCCTAGAGGTTTGGATAATATAGATAATTTTTTACTAGAACCCGGCGTTGACTATCTTACCACTCCTTTAACATTTTTATTTAACCTCTCTCAGATCAATCTTTTCCCTCAGCACAGAAGCATTTGGTCATGATACCTTTACATAAAAGTGGCTCCAAGACTTTAATGGATATTTACCACTCAATGTCCCTTTTACCTGCTGTTTATAAGTCTATGGAAAAGACGGTCTTATCTCAGATGATGGACTGCATAAAAACCCCACTGGGTCAGATTTTCAGAAGTGGGAAAATTGCGTATGTGTGGAAAACAAAAGTTATGCAAGTGAGTATTTCCTTGCACAACCACAACTTTTTCTGCATACAATCAGTTTTTAAAAAGGTTGCATTTTTGCAACCTTTTCTATGGCAGCTTGCACATATTGTTTGGAGCAGCTACGGAAAAATGCTATGTCTGGTATTACCAGGTGTAGCATTTTTTTCTGCAGCTGTGGGAAAAAAAAGGAAATGCCGTCTGTGCACATAAAATACTGACAATAGTATTTTGGCAGGTGTGGGGATTTTTCCTGCACCAAGGAGTTCAGCACAGTGACTTAGTCCCTAGGCCTTTCTACAGTTTGACTTCTGTCTTCAAACTTCCACTAATAGGGGGTTTGTTGCTCATCTTTATTATTACAGGGTTCCACACCACATCTTTTGGCAAGAGACATCGGTCTTTGATGCACTACTTAAAAGGCTAGTGGATCCAAAGCAGGCAGACAGCAAAATAATACAAATTTTAAGCAGACGTCAGTTGCAACATTTTATTTTTGGAGATATTTTTATTTATCCTTTTGCTCATCAGAAAGTTTTCTATGTGATAATATTGTACTGAATGTGTGGAACAGCTCTTAGCCTGGCAGCTGACACTGCCCCACATTACATCATCAACATTATGATCTCACTGACAGTGACATCACAAGTGAATGACCTGGCAATCACTCACTTGCTGTTCCCAAGTAGCAGTGATGTCACAATCAGGTGAGGCCACAGTCCTGATGATGTAGCGTGGGGCAGCAGAGCAAGATGTGTCAGCTGCTAGGCTAAGAGCTGTTCCACACATCACACCTACTAACATCAAGTAAACAGCCTTCTAATTAAACAAAGGGAAAAGAAAAAGTACTTCAGATATAAAAAGTAATGGTTGACTGCTTTAAAATCTAATATTAGTTTTAGGCAGTACACTAGCTCTTTAAACCCCCATAAAGCAGCCGAACTAGATGGGATAGCTACAGTACTTTTGAAATATGCTGCTCCAGTCCTGGCAGGCCCCTTGGCATATGTTTTTCAATTTATCTCTCCAAACAAGTTGATTCCCTACAGAATGGAAAATGGCCAAAGTTGTTCCTATAAATAATTCTGGAAAAAATTTGATAATAATTACAGGCCTATATCTCTTCTTCCAATAGTATCTAAAGTTTTTGAGAAATTGATTAGTAAGCAGTTAAATTTGTATATGGAGATTAATCTGTTAAGTACACAACAATCAGGATTTAGAGGAGGACACAGCACTACAACCGCACTCTTTTTAGTAGTAGGTAATATCCAGAAATTTATAGACAGGAGGTTGATGATGGGTGCTGTGTTCATAGATTTAACAAAAGCATTTGATACGTTTGATCATGAAATTCTATTGGAGAAATTGACTGCCCTGGGTTGTTCTAAGCCCCACGGTATGCTGACTCAGAAATTATTTGATGGATAGAATCCAAATAGTCTCTTTGTGTACCCATATTTCTGATTAGAAACATAGAAACATAGAATTTGACGGCAGATAAGGACCGCTTGGCCCACCTAGTCTGCCCATTTTCCTACCTAACAGATAAGCTGCAGATCCTAGTTAACCAACAGCTTACTTCCTCCTACCCCCCACTAGGACTGCCTTATGCCTGTCCCATGCATTCTTGAAGTCCCCCACTGTTCTTGACTCCACGACCTCCTCAGGGAGGCTGTTCCATGCATCCACAACCCTCTCAGTGAAAATATACTTCCTCACATTACCTCTGAGCCGTCCCCCCTCTATCTTCAAATTGTGCCCTCTTGTTCTTGCACATCTCTTTTTCTGGAAGATGCTACCCTCTTGGACTTTGTTAATTCCCTTGAGGTACTTGAAAGTTTCTATCATGTCCCCTCTCTCCCTTCTTTCCTCAGGGGTATACATATTAAGCTCCTTTTGTCTTTCTTCGTATGTCTTCTGGTGCAGATCCTGCACCATTTTGGTTGCCCTGCTCTGGACAGCCTCCACTCTGTCTATGTCTTTGCGGAGATGGGGTCTCCAGAACTGCACACAGTACTCCAGATGGGGTCTCACCAACTGTCTATACAGAGGGATAACAACTTCCTGTTTTCTACTATTGATGCCTCTTCCTGTGCATCCCAGTATCCCCCCAGCCTTCCTTACTGCCTTCTCACATTGCTTGCCCACCTTTAGATCATCTGATATAATTACCCCCAGGTCCCTTTCTATTTTTACTGTTGTCAGTATCTCACCTATCAGTACGCTTTCCTGGGTTTTTGTTTCCTATATGCATTACCTTGCACTTCTTTGCATTGAAACTGAGCTGCCATACATTTGACCATTCCTCCAACCTTGCCAAGTCCCTTCTCATCCTTTCCACTCCATCTTGTGTATCAACCCTGTTGCAGATCTTTGTGTCATCTGCAAAGAGACATACTTTTCTTTCCAGTTCCTCTGCAATGTCACTTATAAAGACATTAAAAAGGACCGGTCCCAGTACCGAACACTGTGGTACCCCACTAGTAACCCTCCTTTCTTCACTGTGTACTCCATTTACTACTACCCTTTGCATCCTGTTGTCTAGCCAATTTTTTATCCAGACTACCACCTGAGGACCCACTCCAAGGCTGGCTATCTTGTGAATTAATCTTTGTGTGGGACTGTATCAAACGCCTTGCTAAATTCTAGGTAGGCCATGTCCACAGCCCCTCCCTGGTCTACTACTTTGGTCACCCAGTCAAAGAAATCTATTAGATCTGGTCTGACATGACCTTCCCATCGTGAATCCATGCTGCCTTGGGTCCTGTGCCCCACTGGCCTCTAGATACTCAACAATTCTTTCCTTCAGAAGTGATTCCATCATTTTCCTAACACTGAGGTCAAACTAACTGGTCTGTAGTTTCCTGCTTCTGTCCTGCTCCCACTTTTGTGAAGAGGAATCACATCTGCCCTCCTCCAGTCCTCTGGTACCACCCCATCCTCCCATGATTTGTTAAAGAGAGTAGTCAGCGTGTCACTAGTTCTACCTTAGTTCTTTTAGAATTCTTGGTGAATCCCATCAGGCCCCATTGCTTTGTCCACCTTCAATTTTATTAGTTCTTTCAGAACCCTTTCTTCTGTAAATGGACTGATATCGACCCCGCCTTCAGAGTGTTTCTCTTGTTTGGTTTAGGTAACTCCCCTCCTTCCTTTGTGAATACTGAGCAGAAATATTTGTTCAGTATCCCTGCTTTTTCACTGTCACCCTCTACCCACATTCCTCCCTTTATTAAGCTTCAGTATCCCTCCTTTGGTCTTTCTTCGCCTCCCTAATGTACCTATATAAGGTCTTATCCCCTTCTTAACAGAATTGGCTATTCTTTCCTCGGTTTGGGCTTTGCTATTCTGACTGCCTTCCCAGCCTCTTTCTGCTTTAACTGATAAAGTTCTCTGTCCTGCTCCTTCTATGTTTCCTTATATTTCCTGAATGCTGTCCTTGTTTACCATCTACAATTGAGTCCCTCAGGGATCTATTTTAGGTCCTTTATTGTTCAATATTTATGTGAATTCATTGCAAATCACAAGTCATCTTGCAAATTATCATCTCTACACAGATGATACTATTCTTTATACTACAGGAAGTTCTTTACCTCAGCAACAGGAGACCAGGCAGAGATTATTTAACATACTGCAGAATTTCCTGTACCATCACAAACTGGTCCTAAATCCCAAAAAATCAAAAGTAATGTATTTGGAAATTACGAAAATGACACTGTACCCCCTGGGAATTTAAATATTGTTACTTATCCAGGGGACAGAGGTCTCAGTGCATGATCTTCCCCTGTCATCTGGTCAGCAGTTCCATATGAAAAGGCAACCACCACAGAGGCCTGCTGCTGAGGCTGAGGAGATCTGGTATCAGAATTGGCACGGCCAGTCTGGAGCCATCAGGAACATACGTGCCTCGTCCTTCCTGGTCTTGACCACCACCGAGTGGATCAGGGGAAAGGAGGAAAGGCATAGAGGAGGCCTAAGATCCAGGGCCTCACAAAGGCATCCCCCCATCAGTGTCCTGGATTGTGGGGGGTGGGCACAAAACAGCCTTAGTTTGGCATTCTCCCAGGAGGCAAACAGGTTCACTAGAGGTGTGCCCATAGGGAGAAAGTATAGTTTTGTATTTACCAAAATGGTAGATCTTCGAGAGGATCTCTTGCAGCAGGTACTACCTTTGGGAGGTCACCAGAGGGTGCTCTAGCAGACAATCACTCTCTTCCAGTAGTGCCTAATGAGAGACGACATCACATCCTGCAGGTATAAAGGACGTGGGCGACCCTCAGTATCCTCAGTTCTCTGCCGGCTACCAGCTCACTGGCACCGGGCTCTGAGGGAGAACCAAGGAGACCAGTATTGCCCCTTTATGTAAGCAATGCCCCTTCATGTAAAGAATAGAAACTGCTCTGCCAGAGAAGGAGGGGAAGGAGGCAGGAGACTGCTGCAAGAGATCCTTTCAAAGATCTACCATTATGGTAAGTACAAAACTGTACTATCTTCTTCAGGGTATCTCTTGCAGCAGGTACTACCTTTGGGATGATTCCCAAGCTTTCAAAAGGAAGGAGGACTCATGACAGAAATCCTTATAGGACAGCATGACCAAAGAGGTCCTGCACTTGGATATGAAGTCTAATATGAATAGTATACCAGGCAGCTGCATCACATATTTTTGAGGTGCAAAATCCCTCAGAAGCATGCAGCTGAGGTAGCTATTGCCCTGGTTGAATGTGCATGAGCATTCCCTGGCAAAGTTGCTATTGTGTATTAGCATAATAATAACATACTAACATACTAACATACTAAAATGCCAGCAGAATAGGCCTAATGGTCTTTCGTGTCTGCTCGTTTAGTCAGCCCCACCCTGGGTGCTGACCTTGCTGTCCCTCCGCTCTCTGGCTTCTCCCTTCCCAGTTCAGGATATTCTTGCTGCATTGGATTTTGCTTCCTGAACCCTTCCCTGTACCTGTCCCACCCCTTTGAACCCTCCACTGTCTCTGCCTCCACCAGCCCCCAGGTAGTGCATCCATGGCTCTACCACCCTCTCAGCTAAGTAGCACCTCCTTTCTCCCTGAATCTTCCCTCCAGCTTCCACCCATGCCCTCTAGTGGCCCCTTCCTCCTTCCTTCAAGCACCCTCACTGTTCCTCCCTATTTACCCTCTTCATGTACCTGAAGACCTCTATCATGTCCCCGGTCCTTCTCTCTTCCAAAGTGTACATATTTAGCTCTTCGAGCCTCTCCTCATAGGTCCTGTCCCCAAGCCCCAAATCATTTGGTTGCCCTCCTCTGGACCCTCTCCAGGAGGTTAATGTCCCTCTTAAGTGTAGCCTCCAAAACTGCACGCAGTACTCCAGGTGCGCCTCACCAAGCAGTTATACAGAGGGAGTATCACTTCCCTCCTTCTGGAGGTGATCCCCCTAGTGATGCATCCCAGCATCCTGTTGGCCTTGGCTGCTGCCCTCCTACAAGTCTCAGAGTTGTTCATCTTGACATCCACCACCACCCCCAGGTCCCTCTCAGCCATTGAGACTTGTAGTATTTCCCCAGGGTACACACTTGGCCTGGGTTTCTGGCCTGGGTGGAGTACCTTGCATTTCCCTGCATTAAACCTCAGCTTCCACTTTCTAGACCATCTTTCCAGAGCCTCCAGGTCCCCTGCAGGGCCACCCATCCCTCTTCCCCATCCACCACTGCCCCAGTTTCGAGTCATCTGCAAAGAGACTCATCTCACTCCTGATTCCTGTCCTATGTCAGATACATAGGTGTTGAACAGAAGGGGCCAAGGACTGATCCCTGTGGACCCCACTAATGACCCTCCTTGGGAAGAGATTATCCACCAACTACGCACCTCTGGGTCCGGGTCCTGGAGCCAATTGCCTATCCATCGGATCATCTGGTTTCCCACACCCATTTCTCCTAGTTTATCCAACAGGCCCCTGTGAGGAACAGAGTCAAATGCCTTGCTGAAGTCCAGAAAGAGGACATCCACTGGTCTACCCAGGTCCAAGGCACTTGTCACCCAGTCATAGAACTCCACCAGGTTTGTCTGACACGATTTCCCTGGGATGAATCCATGCTGTCTATCATCCAGACACCCTGACTTATCCAGGGCCCCCTAGCCACTCTTGTGACAATGCCTCCATCACCTTGCCCACCACTGATGTCAGGCTGACAGGCCTGTAGTTCCCAAGATGTTTGGTTTGTTACTGGAAGACCTGTGGTGTGGAGGGAAAGCCACAAAGCTGGTCTAATCAGTTCGGATCTGGAGATGTATAGTGTCAGGATATGAAGAACCACCAATGTATGGAGTAATGCTTCTCCAGGATTGGTCTGGTCCGGAAAACATATTGGTAGATTTATAGATTGGTTGGAACTAGAGACCACTAATGGTAGGAGTATGGTATTGGTGTGCACAGACACTCTGTCTTTAGGACAGATCAAGTAAGGTTCCTTGCACCCAAGGGCTTGTAACTTTGAGATATGACTGGCTGAGGTAATGGCTACTGGGAATACTGTTTTCCAGGATAGGTAGTGCATGTTAGCTTTTTGGCTGATTTGAACTGTTCTGTAGTGAGCAGTTCGAGTTGGGGTCTCATTGTGTTATTGGGCACCTGATAAGTGGTTTTATATGTGATATCCCTTCAGGGACATCTGTATATGGTCCATTTGGCTATTGTCTCATTTTCAATAGGGTCATGTAAATCCAGTATGGCAGCTACATGAACAGTAATGGAAGAGTGTCCTCTGGATTTTTTTTTTTTTTTTTTTTGCAGATAGATCCATCAGGTATGCTAAGATCTCTGGAAGAGGACAAGTAAAAGGGGTACAGAATGGCGCTGTGCTGTTGAGTCAGAAGGTCCTCTTGCTAATGGGAGCAAAACAGGTTCCATGATTGCTAGGTGTGGTAGCAATGGAGATCAGCTCCAACTGGGCCACAGAGGTGTGATTAGGATCATCTTTGCTGATTCGCTCTGTAGTTTTAGTAGGATTCTTTGGAGAAGAGGAGGTGGGGGAAAAAGGCAGGTAAGAATTTTCCCCGTTCAGAGCATCTGTAATATATGTCTGTCTGTCCTGTTCGATAGAACAGTGATGAGGTATGTAGGGGCTCCGGAGAGGCAAATGTGGCTATCACTGGATTCCCCCATATTCTGAATATGCTCTGCAGTGTTGAGGTTTTGATTGTCCACCTGTGGCCTCAAAGTACCTGCTTAGCTGGTCTGCTGAGGGAATTTGTTACCAGGTACATGGATTGATATCAGTGTCAAGTCCTTATTGATGGCAGTGTGTCATACTCTATAGGCTCTGTGCCATAAGAAGCGAGATTTGGCACCGCCTTGTTAGTTGATGTAGTGTATTCTGCTATGTTGTCTGATTGTATCAGTAGGGGCTTGGCACTAAGTAAGGCTGAAAAGTTCAAAGGGAAAGCCGCACTGCCCTCATCTCTGATGTGTTGATATGCAGTGTGGACATGTGTTTGTCCCATGTGTTTCTTGTTCAATATTTGTGATCTAAGCAGATGCCGCAACTCATTGTTGAGGTGGCTGTGGTTAGACCTGCATAGAGAAAGGGTATGCCTGTCTCTAAATTAGCTTGGACTTCCCACCAGTGTGAGAGTGATTGTGATGAGATCTTTTAAATCTCTTGTTCTATTGTGCCATAGGTTTCTGAAGGCCCACTGAATTGGTCTTATACGAAGATGGGTATATGGGACAGTAGTGATAGCCATGGGTATGTGTCCTAATAATGTTAGGAGTAACCTGGCTGTGACAACTGGTAGTGTACTGTAAGGTTTGTTGCCAGTATTGTCAGGATTTGACTTTTTGGTCTCTAGCCTCCTAACAAGGGCCATATTTATCAGCCTCACAAAAGCTTTTGATCTGGTTGACCACTCCCTTCTACTGACCAATCTTATGTCCCTTGGCTTCTCACAAAGCTCTGTTACCTGGATAAATAGCTATATAGCCAATCAATATCAAGTTGTTAAATTTAACTCTGCAATGTCTGGCGAATCCCCTGTTAAAGTCAGCGTCCCCCGGGGATCAATACTGGGGCCCCTCCTCTTTTCTATTTTCATAAGCCAGATTGCATTCAATATCCCCTCTTGCTTGACCATCCTCTATGCAGATGATCTTGTCCTGTATTATAGTTCCAGCTCTATACAGGACATAAACCTGAAACTATCCTCTGCTTTTCTTCATGTCCAATCCTGGCTCACTAACAACAAACTTCTTCTCAATGTCTCCAACATACAGGCCATGCTCTTTGGCTCTGCGGCCAAATTGAAAACTTGTCATGGTCATCTTAAGATTCCTGGTCCTGATTGCTCCCTCTTAGACAATGTGAGTGCATTTAAATACCTTTGGGAACTACTCAACAAAACACTAGACTTGGACCAACACATCCAGGCCACCTGCAAGGCAGTAAACAGCAAAATTGGGGTTGCTCTACAAAACAAGTCATGCATTCACTCCTCCACTAGACTGGCCATTGCATGTGGTATTCTATTACCATCACTTGCCTATGGTTCTGTCACCTACATCAATACCTCAAAAGCCTCGCTTCACAAATGGGACACCACCTACAACAACACTGCTGATATGTCTCTGCTTCCCTCAGCTAAAACACCACTGTCAACTCTATGCTGACCTCAACTGGCCTTCCCCTCCGTCCATCGGCTCCTCTCTCTGCTCCCTGGTCAACAACATAATCAGGTCTAACACCTCAATGTCACTAAACACTCTTCTAATGCCTCACTCCTCAACCCATGGCCTACATTCTGCTGACCTAGCCCTGCTACATGTGCCCAGGTGCAAAACTAAAGGTGGCACTGCTTTCTTTCATGCGGCCCTAAGCACTGGAACTCCATACCCATGGAAGCACGTATTGCACCCACACATACCATCTTCAAACACAAACTATGCAACTTCCTTGTCAATCCTGAATCCTGCACCTGCTTTAAACCTCCCTAATTTTCTGAACCTGTAATCCTATCACTCACATCCTCCTCTAAACACCCGCCTCCCTTTCCACCTGGATTATAGCCTCCCTTCCCTACTTATGCCTATCTCCTTCCCTTTCCACTGTTACTACCACTGGGTTTACTCACAGTACTTATGATGCTATCTGAAAACTGATTCTTATGCCATTTAATTCTGTTTTTGCCCAGTTGGTGCTGAGTCAGTGGTGACACATGGCCCTCTGCTGACAACTGTTATAGCACTTGCCTTAATTACTATGTCTGCCTATTGCTTTGTGTTACCATTTGTTTTTTAAGTCCTGCTGCACAATTTTTGTGATGTCAATTTTTGTCTATGACCAAATGTAATTGTTAATTTGTATACCTTATCTTGCTATACCATCATATGTATTGTGCTGATGCTCCTAATCTGAAACTGTATTACTTAGATGTAACACTTGTTGCACCTGGGTTATGCCCCTATTATCCTCACATACACCTTACACTGTATTCCTGGTCTACTGTACTCTGATACTGCTATTTGGCACTAACATGTACAGTGGATTCAGGCACCCATCATATAGGCACAAGTGCCAGGAATGTGCTTTGCTGCTAATATTTGTTAATGTTTACATCCTTTTATAGGATTAGATGATGCATGATTATTATACTTCACTATAATGCATTATGTTTGTCTTTTATATATAATCCACCTAATTACTGATATGATGACTCTGAGGGATCATCAGTGATCACAACTACAGTGCATAAAGTAGCCGGTCAGCACTTTTCTTTGTCTAAGCAAGCTGACAGACAGAAAACCTTTGTTATATCTTAGACACAGGCAAGAAATGCCATGTGTAGTTTGAACCCATCAGCATTTCTTTCGTCCAAGCTTCTTGCAAACATAAGCATATTCTTTGTCTCACATTATACTTATTAGTAATTCTGTCTCCTAAGTCATTATCCAATGGAGACTGTCTTATACAATCTTGTTGATAGTATAAGACCAATATCTAATGTTTCTCATATCCGTAACTACGAGGTAATCTCTGTTGCTATACTGTTATTTGTAGTATATAAGTTTGCGTATTCTAGCTCCACGGAGAGAATGAGATCTTGGAGAACCTGAGATCCTAGAAATTCTGGAGATTATTTACATTCTTTAAGAGAGTGGTGAGAAACCCATCTCCCTTGTGATTTTCTCTGTCACATGCTTGGTGTAAGTAGTATAATACCTTATTAGTACTCCTGCTTGTTTATGAATGTTTTTTGGCAGACTCCGAAGACATAAGAATCTGTATTATTAGTATTATTATTATTATTTACTCTACTATCTGAGATTGTGTACATAACATAAATGGTGACTGTGAAAGGTGTCTGGGTGTTTGCCAAAGTTACATTTTAATTCCCTCTGTAAATTAAAACACTGGGTGAAAAATCCCCAGTAACAAACAGCTGAGAGCATCTCCTGTTTAACATTTTGGTCAGCTGTGTACCACAGTACAGACAAAACAATCTTTTGCCAGATATTCAATCTCTGTGTAATGAGTTGTTTTGTTTTTGTTTTATTTTTTCCTCTTCTTTCTCTGTGGAAACACACAGCTGTAAAGGGATCCGAACAGACAGAGAGACTGCTTTCATTTGTGGTTTCAAATCCTAATGGGTCTTTACTCATCTAGGAGTCCACATATGCCAAATACTGTTTTTGCCCTGTCATGAACTTTGGTTGCAAACAAAGTTTTTGATCCACAGACAGCTAAGGGTTCCTCATTTTAAATGACATGTCTAAAAATATTAGTACTGAGTTGAGGCTGGATGCCTCAACATACCAAACTGCCAATGGTGGTTGGTGTGGTTTAGCTGAAGTACCAAAATCCAATGGTAGCCCTTTCAGGGATATCATTGCCCAGTATAGGAACTGAAACATGGTACCAAAAGAGTTGATAGTGAAGAACTAATTGCAGTGTTATTTAAATGCTTTGATGCTGCTCTAAATAAACTATCTGTTTTGTAATCTGAGTATTTTGCTTGCAAATGGAGAATGCTGCTTGCAAGCAGGAAATTAGTCTGAAAAAGGCTTCTCATAAAGAAAGGATAGATGGACTTCAGTCTCAACTGCAGTCTCTCCTTCAAGAAAATGAGTTTTCTTTAATGACAGAAGCAGCCAAGATCTGCATGCCTTAAGAGATAATGCTGAAAAGCAAAACTTATTAGAAAAAAGTTTTTCAGATGAATGGTGTTCTGGCTAATAACACTGATTCCTTATGTTTTGAAAACAAGGAACTTATACAGGATAAGTCTGAAGTAATTACTGAAAGAGTTAACATGCTGGTATTTAAACACCAGACCTTGACTGAACAGTGTGAATTATTATGTTTTGATTACAGTAGACTTGAAATGAATATTTTGAATCTAAACTGTGATAGAGCTTTTCTTGATAACAGGCAAGTTTTACTGAGTTTTAATGAGAATGTCTTGCATTCTGAAAATAAAGCACTTTACAGCATGCTAACTCCTGTATCTGAGCAGTTAGAATGTAGGAGTAAAAGTCAAATATGGCAAACATGCGCCATCAGCCAGAGGTATTGGCAGGGCATATTACCTTAATGCCCATAGACCTTGCCTCTCCTCATGTTAAAGAGTTTGATTTTGAACACTGACAAAGTGCTGTGGGGTGGACTAGAACAACGACTAGCAACATGTTTTTCTGTGATTCACAAAAGGGAGAATAGTTATAGTCTCAAAATGGTGGACACATATCTCATCAGGTTGCATCCCCATACCATCCTCAAGATGGCCACTCATGGTCATGTGATGATGGTCATAACACATTATCCCAAGATGCCCATGAGGTCATCCAAAATGGCCGACCACCACATCACGGAGGTTGGGTCATGCAGACACAGGGACCTGTGATTGCTTCCATAACCAAACAAACCATACCAGAGGTATTTGGCATGATTAATAATGTTATCAGTAAGATCAGTGTTTTGAGGGACAGAAGATTCTCATTATAAATGATGCTGACGTACTTTTGAATGAAGCTGGTATGCAACCTGTCATTAAGTCAGTGTCTGACGCTGCAGAAGCAGCTGCTGCTAGCAATGTTTACTATGCTAGAACATCCTTGGTTAAGGAACACATTGCTGTTAATTATGCTAAATGTAGAATAACATCAACTTTCCTTGAGAAGACTGAACGTACTGCTTTTCCTATGCAGTGCATTAATACTTTAAGCTGTAACCTTAAAAACAATGTTGCTACCATCCAGCAACTTTCTGGTGGGGAAACCCACTTTACATTTGATAGGGATGACTCTGATTCTGAAAGCCCGTGGCTGTGATATTTTCAGTATCACAGGCCACGTTGGGGGCTACAGGTTTGATTTCTGAACCTGTGCTGACAGCTGTTTCAGTACTACTTTCTCCACCCCTGAAGGCTATTGAACCTCAATCCATAGCTGGAGAACTACGTGCAGCTTGCACACCACTTTTCTCCACTATGCAGGCACCCTTGATAGTGCCAGCACATAATGCAAAACCCCCTCCACCAGTGACACCTGGATCATCGCATACTGTGGCTGCAATAGCAGGCACAAGCCCAAAACAGTCTTGAGTATATCCAGCACAGACAACAGCAGGCACTTCTGGCAAGAAGGTGCAAGGTACTATGATTTTGATATTGTCTTTTTTATCAGTTTTAGCCCATACATACAATGGACACATCAGACCCATTGTTTATGCATCCCAGATGCTTGCCCCAGTGGAGCTGAAATACAACCTTTGTGAAGGAATCTTTTGGCTACATACTGGGCAATGAGATACTTTATGTACATCACTGCATATGCACCCATTGTGCTGCATTCCAATCATTTGCCAACTAACTTTCTTTTGTCAGACAGAGTAAAAGCCAGACTTACACACTGGTCTCTCATTTTACAGGATCATGACATCACTGTCCTTCCTATCAGAACTCCATCATTGTTGGCCCATGGTCTACAATTTGCAGGTGAGGCCCATGATTGTTCACTCCAACCCCCCAACCTACCTGTCCCGGGGCCCTTTCTGACAGAGCCCCAGAAAATGTTAAAAGACACCACTGTGTGTTATGTTTTGACTGATGACTCAGCTACATATACCAACGAGGGTCAGAAAGCAGGGTTTGGAATTCTTAGTGTGCACCATCATATATGTACGATTCACAGGCATTGTTAAAACACGCCTGGCAAGAAAAAATGTAAAGCAAGGAGGTGAGGAGTCTCCTTATCACCACAAATGTTTGTGGATGGTTTAGAGAGCTGGAAGGTCCTTGAGAAAGACACAGCTTGTGTTGAGATTTTTCTTTACGTAAATGATACCTGCATTCTATGAGAGGTTAAGTGGTGCAGTTTGACAAAATGGCCTTGATCTAAAAGTACTGCAGACACTGTTTTTTTTTTTATTATAGATTCTAATTGGGTCTGTTCCTCTCTGAATTTCTTTGGAAGAAAACAAACTTCCAATACTCTATGGTACCGCTGTGAAATACAGAGACTTGTTTGTGTACATCATAACACTAACGCCAAACAGTTTAAATACAAATTGTATATTCATAAGGTTTGAGCATACTGTAACGTGAACCTCATGTCTAAAAGAAGGACCCTCATTTGAGGGCAGTGTATAGGTTCCTTAATAAAGGAACTGAGGAATAACTTCCAAAGATAAGCTCTTATAAGAAATTGAAAATGACCTTCACTTATTCAGTGATGGCCTACTCATTTGGTATCACTGCCATAACACTCATGAAAAGCTATGGGTAGTTCTTGAACACCTGAGGGTAGATTTTATCTACTGTACCAAGTACATGATGTGACACGTGGACAGCCAGTTCTGAGTACACTATGATTTTTATAATATAAAATGTGTTATGGACTGTCTCTCATGAGAAATACTGAGACAGCATGTGAGATGATACACACACACACCCAGGTTTTAGATACAAGGTGTTACCTGGAAGGCCAGGAGCTAATTATAGACTAGAACAGGCCTTAATCAAGGATCTCCTGTTTATCAAAGTTAAATATAGCTTGAACTGCTAAGAGGGAAATCGATATCCATTTTATGACGTTTAGAGGAGGAAACCAGGTTATGGCACACTGGTGCAAAATCATAAATGCTTTGATGTCTGTGTGAGAGAGGATACTGCTCATAGATGAAAGGAAATTTACAGACTTGATTGGGGAAGTCACATGGGGAAAGGAGTTTCTGCTGATGCAACCTTAATTAACTTACCTTCTAAAATGATAAAACATCCTGGGTGTATGATTTTTAATAAACAGAGGAGGAGCTAGGTGACCTCACACAAAGGGGTTGGCAAAGACAGTTTTAAAACAGTATTCTGTTTTCCATTTTGGACACAAATGTTTGGACTCTGAAAAAGAAACATAGACAGCACTGTGAGATAAGAATACCTTAGAAAATACAATTCTAAGAGTACTGTGGTAGGAGATTTTGTCTGCACTTTTAAACCTGTTTTGTTTAAGTGATTTGTATGTTTTGTGATACATGGTTCTGTATTTACATTTTACATTTTTTTATCTATTTTAGTAAAACTCTATTTTTAGAGCCTACTTGGTCTTTGAATTTCTTTCTTTAACAAGTGAAGTATATATGGTTAAAGCTGACACTATGCATAAGCTTGAATGGTGATACCAAACTGGAAAAAGGTGAGAGTTTAATCTGAGATCTTTTATTAGAGTTTTTAGGGTTCATTTATGTACATGTGGTTAGGTGCCCATAGGCAAAGATATCTTGCCCCCCAAAGACAGAATTATCTGAGCCTACGTATTGGGTACGCTAGCAAGAGGTTCGCAGTTTGAATCCCTCCAAGACTTGAGACCAAAGGTTGATTCAAACCCACAAAACAGACAAGAAGGTTACCCTGTTTCTGTTAACTGTTTACAAGACTGCACTCGGAGGTTGGCACTTTGGGAGTAGAGGGCTGACCTGCTGAGTGGGTTTGTGACACATGATACTCCAACTGGTGGACACCAGGGAGTCAATAAAACCCTAGACAGACTGAAATCCTTTGTCTACTGACCACACATCAGAAATGATGTAGAATACTATTAATAACTGTTTGATCTGTGAACAGAACAATCCTACACCAGCTAGAAAAATGCATTGTTACCACAGAGGCAATCAGGCCCTGGAACAATATCCAGATTGACTACATTGGCCATATGCCAACCACTAAGAACAACTAGTTTGCACTAGTGATCACCAACCTATTTTCCAAATGGGTTAAAGCTACCTCAAAAGTAAATTCTGATTATTGGAAGCTGGCTTTATAGCCAAAGTAATGCAGGAAATTCTGGATTTGTTATGGGTAAAACAAAGTTTCATATCCCTTACCACCCACAGTCATCAGGGCAGGTGGAAAGGGCTAACAGGCAGATCAAAGTTATGTTACCCAAACTTGTTCAGAAACCCCCCAAAGGACTGGGATTCATTATTGCCTTTACTCCTTATGGCAATAAGAGGGACCCTCTGCAGGTACACAGTGTACCCTATTTTTGAAATTGTGACTGGATGGTCCATGAGACTCCCAGAACATTTACTTCTGACCTGTGTACTGCCACTGCTGATGAAGCATCAGTAGATAACTATAATAATAACTCAAACAAGACATCCAAAAGGTACACTTGTTTGCTGCACAATGTATGGGCAAGGCCCAACAACAGGCCCTATCCTACTGTAAACAAACTCAGTCCAGCAGTCTACCAAGTTAGACTGCCTCACAATACGAGTCATTGATAAATGGCTACATGCCAATCAAATGAACCTGTTTAAAGGAGATTAAATTACTTTTCCTTACCCCAATGGGTGGAATAGTACTAAACTATGTTTTTCTTTTCTTTTTCCTTTCAGGTTTCAGAGAGAGAGAGAGATGCTTGCTTTTATGCTTATTATTCTTTTAAAAGTATGGGTCTTCTTACAAGTTCAAACTGCACATTGCATTGCAGATAAGAACCAGTGACCTAAACCTAACAGATTGTTGAGACAAAGTACATCACAAGCCCACATGATCTAACTGTATCCTGTGGAATTCACACTAAAGTCCTAAAAAAAACATGTTCATCGTCCAGAAGGGTAGTGAGGCCCTACTGAATGTTATGATGATTTCTTTGGATTAATCCTAGCAACTAGACTTGATCTGGACCCCTGTTTATATTTTATTGATAATCGGGAATTTTGCATCCAAAATTATATGGCAATAAAAGTCATTAGACCTTAAGGTTTCACCCTGTGATGCCCCATAATTTTTTTTTTTAGTTGTTTAACCAGGAGTTGCACACTAAGCTGAAAGCTTTTTTACAGATTTGTGACACCTAATACTGAGTGCCCAAAACAGAACCCTGGCCCACCCAGTGGTCTAATAGCCACTTCCAGCCAGGTACCCTAGTTAATAATGTGCAGCTCATGCACATCCCAGTGATTTTAAATCTCACCCTTTAGAACTTGGAATGATTTGTTTTATGTTTCACAAACATTTCCTATTTTTATTTAAAGTAATGATGTTATTGGATACCCTGGCAGCATACCAGGTACTCATTAATGACCCCCCTACACAGGGACTGATAGCACCACACACACACACACACACACACACACACACACACAGGATTTTCACATCCTGACTGCCAGTGGTACTGTACATCTTATGACAGTAAACCTATCCAAATGCACTAGGTGTTTTGTTTTTTATTTAAACAAATAAAAAACACAGGTTTAGCATCAGGCCTATTTGGCTCTGACATATCTATTTGAAATAGGCTGATATAGCCATTATTCAAGCATATATGTTAAAGGTTCATGACAGTATGAATGTAATATCATGCCCCCATTGCATGGTATACACGATTTTGCTCATGAAAAGCAATTTACAATATTGAGGATATCGTGAAGGGGTTTGACCTGACAAATGTTCATGTTAATGAATTAATTTCTGCTCACATTAGGAAGCAGATGAGCATCACATAGCTAGAAAAGTCCTTTGCACTGCCTACAGCTATTATTTTCTTACAACCCTTTGGTTATCTCTTCCAGGATCTGGAATTAGTATATCCTTGATCCATACATGACAGATGTATGGATCAGTGGCATTGCCACATTTTGCACTTCTATTGCATGTGTTAAATGTTTATTTGAATCTAGCACTATTCCCTTGCAATGGCAAGGAACCTTGAGTGTGTCACACACACACCAGCATTGCTCCATGTTTTGAAACTTATTTCTGCACAATCCAGGAAGCCATGTTTGTGACTCTCACAATGTCACTGCCACATTTTCATCCGACAACATCCATCTTTGATCATCTGGCAACTGTCCATTCTATTGGTCATCTTGATGGGAACTTTTATTGTGGAAAGGTTAAAACTACTTCCTTTACTTGTTTACCATGAGGTCTTGGAATCATGACTGACTCCGAACTTTGATTGTCGTACTTGAAAGGATCAACAACTTTTATGCAGATGTGACATCTTCCAACTTGTCTTATCAACTTGTGAATATTGGCCTAATAACTGAAATTAGGTTTCCTCTTGTGAACTCTCAAATAAACTGTATTCGGTCCAGCCAATTCAGATTCTATAATCAAGCTCATTGGTATGCATACTATGAAGCAAGCCTGGGGTAGGGGCAATCCCCTAACTTCAGCAAGAAGACTCTTCTTTATTTGATCTACAATCAAGAAATCCATTTTCTTCACTGCTTGTTTTCCAAGCCTGGCTGGCACCTCATACAAACTGAGTACGGTCATAAACTTTTACACTTTGTGCAGCCGTGTGATCATCTTCCCCTGAACACTGTTGCTATTCCATTATAAATCTCAATGTGCAATCTAATGCACCCCCTGCTGAGGCCTCTGTAAATACTGCTGCCTCCTGAACATTTGGATCTACCATTGTAAAATCTGAATGCATCTGATCTGAACTATGAATCTTCATCTGACACTTGAAGAAACCAGGGATTAATCCCTGGAACTATTCGGAGTTTATGGCTTGTGGACAATGACATTTTGTGTCCCGTCTGACTTATCAACTGAAAAATACCATCCTACAAGGTGGTATATTCTGCTGATGTGGAACATTGGTGGTGACCAACTATACATTCTTCTGATAATGGACTAAAAGTTATGCAAGTGAACTTTTCTAACTTCAATTTTACTCCTTAAACAGGTAATAGGTTATCACGGTAATCACACCTGTTCCCATCCTGGAACCAGATACCATTAAGTCTAGTCTTAACTATCTTTTTTTTTTACTTTCTGTTTTATCCCCTGCTTCCTACCCTCAGTGTCCACTCCTTCTTGCCATTCATTCAACCCATCTCACCTGAATTCAGGATCTTCCCCTAGAGTGCCTCTTACCTCCTCCCTTCCTTCCACATAGTGGGGTCTATCCCAGAGATGGTGGACTGGGTGTCTTAGAACGGCCGTCATCAAGGACCGCCGAGGAGGTTTTTCTGTGTCCCCATTCCCAGCCCCCTGAGACGCTGGTGCAAGGACATGCATCCAGAGAGGCGACATGCTGATGCATGTCTCTCTCAAATGCCTGACAGTGCCTCCCCTCCCTGACTTCGTTGAACGGTGCTAAGCCCCTTGAGAGCCTGTGTTCCCACCGGCCCTCTCAGGACATCAGGTGCTTGTCGCACCCCTGGTAACCCACCTCAGAGGGAGGAGAGCATCCATTGGGATGCTCAATCCTCCCTCTCCCAGCTGACCCCCACCAACCCGAGTCCATTCCCGAACCCGGGTCGCTGGCATAGCATGAGGTGTGGTGCACAGTGCCTCAGCCCTCAGTGCCACCGGGCCAGCTAGTCTTAACTATCTTGATGCTCTAGCTCAATGGTTCTTAGACTTTGTCACAGTGAGCCTCCCCAAATCCATGGAAAAGATTCTGAGCCTCCCCCAAATACTGAAATAATCTTGGGCCTCCCCAAGGAAAAATAACATGCTGTACTTTGCGCAGTACACCATGAATACATTGAAACCCCTTTGAGTACTTGGCTCACATTCAGTTCTTTGTCTTATACTGATGTGGAACCTTTGAAAAAGAGCTCTTGTGCTCAAAGGTGTTATCTGAATAACAAATAAATAAAATGAACAAATATTATTATTCATTTTTTTGTAACCTCACCCCCCCCACCCCCCGGCCAGCCTACTTGCTCCACTATTTTCATTCTTGAACCATTGTTACCCCTTGGTTGCAGTACCTTCATGGGTCAGACTACTTTCTCGGTTTCCTCTCTCTGTATGAAATAACCTTCCTACATACTTTGCCTCTCCCCCTGCTTCCCTGCTGCTAAGCAACTTCTCTGGGATTACTTTTCTCCTTTCTGCTATTGCTCTTAGCACTTCTATGCTCAACCCTTGTATTTGGGCTGTTCTGCCATCAGTCTACAAATTGATCAGTTACCACCACTCATTATTAGTTCATTGTTCATATTTGTTTGCACTATTGTTCATTGTATATTTCTTGATTGTTTTGCAGTTACCTTTTTGAAATATATTCACTACCTACCCTTACCCGGGTACACCTGAAATGATCCTTGGCTCATTCACCTTCCCTTGTCACCTATTAGTAAATAAATACATAAAATTCACCTACTATTATCCTCTTTCAGTTTGCTTCAACTCTTCACACAAAATACATAAAACTCAAAATTTAAATACAGTACTTTTTCAGACTCGCTTGAGCCTCCCCTGGAACAGGTTGGGGCCTCCCAAGGGAGGCTGGCCTCACCATTTGAGAACCCCTGCTCTAGCTCAATTTTTACTTATTTTTAATATCCATACAGGCAACTTAAGTTTGCCTCTCCAATCTATTTCCAATAGGACAGATACACACCTGATACATATCAGTATTTACTGATTGTTTTGATATTAGAAAACCCACTGTGAAGTTTTATTCCAAATGTTTATAGTAATACGAGGTTTACTAACATTTTCCCTTATAATTACATTTTGTTGTTTAAGGAAAACCCTGAAACACCACCATGACCAGTTAAACGTCCTCTATCAGGCTCATGCCTTGGGCCTGTAGATGAATGGTGCCTAACCGTCATCTTTTTGTTGTGTTATTATCACTTTTGCAATTAGGGCAACAAAGAGGGGACTGTTCACCTGGGTTATGCCCCTATTATCCTACATACACCTTACACTGTATTCCTGGTCTACTGTACTGTGATACTATTTTGCACTAACATGTAGATTCAGGCACCCATAATATAAGCATGAGTGCCAGGAATGTGCTTTGCTGCTAATATTTGCTAATGTTTACATCCTTTTATAGGATTAGATCATGCATGATTATTATACCTCACTATAATGCATTATGTTTGTCTTTTACATATATTCCATATATAATCTACCTCATTACTGATATGATGACTGAGGGATCATCAGTGATTACTTTATACATATATATATATATATATATATATAGTCTCATATAATCATATGTAGTTGTGGCCAGTCCACACTTTTCTTTGTCTAAGCAAGCTGACAAGACAGAAAACCTTTGTTATGTCTTATACACAGGCAATGTAGTGAAAAAAGTTTCTGGAGACCAGCCACTCAGTTCATCTTGACAAGACACACCTGAACTGAAACTGCACCACATGCTATTTAGCTTAGGCAAGAAATGAGCATTGTAATGCTAGAAATCTGAGTGAAGGGCATTTGGAATGATACCCCTGGGCGGTCTGAAATGAAACTAAGCACAGACTCCAAGTGGCTGTAGCTTGTTTCAGATAAAAAGTTATAATCTGAAGCTAGAAACAAACAGGAAACTGAATCCTAGTTGTTCTAAAGCCAATAATGAAAGAATTTATTTAGGAACATAAGATCCTAAGCCCTGAGTAAGGCCAGTGTTGGGTGAAACATTGGGCGTACTTAGGGATCATGGTGTTCTAAGAAAATATCAAAATAAACTACATTTCTTATGATGAACTGAGTGGCTGGTCTCCAGAAACATTTTTCACTACATTGAAGCTAACCATTCAACCAGCCCTCAATAGGAACATTTGGACTACTTTACACAAATAGCACCCACCACGTTCTCTTCCTTGGCAGCTTATACAGGCAAGAAATGCCACGTGTAGTTTGAACCCATCAGCATTTCTTTTGTCCAAGCTTCATGCAAACATAAGCATATTCTTTGTCTCACATTATGCTCATTAGTAATTCTGTCTCATAAGTCATTATCCAATGGAGAATGTCTTATACAATCTTGTTGATAGTATAAGACCAATACATAATGTTTCTCATATCCATAACTAAGAGGTAATCTCTGTTGCTATACTGTTATCTGTAGTATATAAGTTTGTGTATCCTAGCTCCATGGAGAGAACAAGATCTTGGAGAACCTGAGATCCTAGAAATTCTGGAGATTATGTACATTCTTCAGGACAGTGGTGAGAAACCCATCTTCCTTGTGATTTTCTCTGTCACATGCTTGCGTAAGTAGTATAATAAACCTTATTAGTACTCCTGCTTGTTTATGAATGTTTCTTGGCAGACTCGAAGACATAAGAATCTGCATTATTAGTATTATTATTATTATTTACTCCACTATCTGAGATTGTTTACGTAGCACACTGTAACTTTGTAACCTCCCAGGTCGTGTCTGAAAATAGTCATAGCTTGTGTCTAGCACACCACCTGGTTATCAAAAACTAAATAAATAAATAAAAATAAGCTTTGCCTGCTGTGAGTTCCAGAACAGCTCCTATATAGTGTAGTCTTTGTGATGGATTTATTAGAGACTTGGACAAGTTTACTATGATGCCCAATTGTTGGAAGAGTTGCAAGATTGCTTGCAGGGAGTGGATAAGTCCTTCCCTCATGGATGCTTTTATCAGCCAGTCATCTGAATAGGGGACCACAAAGTGACGTCATCCGAGGGCAGCTACTATTATTGCTAGGCATTTGGTGAGAACTCTGGGTTCATTGATGAGAGGCCAAATGGAAGTGCTCTGAATTGATAGTGTTCTAGCATTTTGAAGCAAAGGTACTGGTTATGCACCAGGTGAAGGAAGGCCACCTTCCTATCCAGGTTACAGAGTCGGTCTCCTAATAGGGGAAGCATGATAATCAAAGTGACCATATAAAGTTAGGAATATTACCAAAAATGTGTTAGAAAGAATTAGGACTTATCCAGAATGTTCCCAAATAGATATCACATTTAGATCCCCAAAACTTGCTGACCTTGTTTTAAAAAAATGCACTATTACCAGATGTCTATGGTATTTATATAATTGATTATAGGACAGTGGGCAATGAACATGTAAATGGATATACCAAAGAGAATGATGTTACAATACAGGATGGTGTAAACCCATATACAGTGCTGGTGACTTTAGAAAAGAATTGACAAGCACTGAAAACTGGAAACCTGAACAAGGAGATAAGGGATATAATATCTATGTTCTCATGGAATATGGAAGGATTGTGTACTAAACTGGCAGATTTAGAGTGTCAGAAATTTCTGTCATCAATGGACATTATATGTCTACAAGAAACATGGGTTACAGAAGATAAATCTCCAGTGTTACCTGATTTTACAGGTTATAGTGTACCAGCTTCTAAATTAAAAAAAAATGGTAGACTTAGTGCTGGTTTGATAACATATATTAGTACTACACTAAATGTCTCACTTAATCAGATGGAAACCAATGTGAAAGAAATACAGATGCTTAAATTAAATAAGAAAGGCAAAGATAGTATCCTGAGAAATGTATACATACCTCCCACTAATAAATCCCTGAGCAACAATATATGGGAGCTGTTTAAAGAAAAAATCCATAACCTCATGGAAGGTTATGAGCATCTTCCTATTATTCTGATGGGGGACTGTAATGCTCGGATAGCAAATAGGCCAACAGTAAGCACCCAGGGGATGAATACTGTAAATCAAAATCTATGTTACGATAGGAAATCTAAGGATAAAATTACCAACAAAAGGGGGAAAATAATTCATCAGATAATGGAGGAGTTCAACTTTAATCTGTTGAATGGCAGAACGAAAAGTGATCCAGAAAGAGAGTTTACCTATATAGGCTCGAATGGTTCATCAGTAATAGATTTAGTTTGGGTAAACTTGGAAGCTGCTAGAACATGTGAGGACTTAACTGTATTACCCATCCAGAATCGTCACACTTGTTATCTATACACTATGGCAAATGGAGAATTTAACAGATGGATACTCGATAACATAGAACAATCACAAATAATAATTGTAAATTATCATCGATTATGGAATGGCCTGTTAAATACATTTGAAAGTATTTAGTTCAGATTATTTAACCAAATTGAGATTAAAAATAATAGATGCTGCAGATATTGCAGGTATAATTGAAACATGGAAAGACGGTCATGTGACTGCTTCATGGTGTGAGGATGTGCCTTTATCAAGCTCTGTTCTCCGGTGAATAAAATAAGAAATCCACCGGAATCTCTCGCTCAAGGAAAGATTGAAGGAGATTAAAAGTTAAATGCTGCATCATGAACGAATATGTGGTACTGATGGGGGGGGGGTAAATCGCAACGGGCGGGCACAAAAAACAACAAAAAGCCGCCAGCCATGGGACAGCCGAATACTGCGGGCCCCATCTCTATCTCGGTCACCGAAATGGCGACGATAGGCTGAGAATTGAAGGATCAACTATTGAACGCTCTGTCCCCACAATTAGAAAGACTGGAAAGCAAAATCGAAGGCAGGCTGGCCACCATGGATGCCCAACTACAGCAGCAACAAGAGTGGTTGGAGGAGGCGGAGGGCCATATTTTGGCAGTGGAGGACATGCTTCATCCAATGACGAGATGGGTGCAGGACCTGGAGAATCAGGTACAAGACCTAAGGGAGGCCCTGGACTACCAGGAATATTATCACCGGAGGTCCAATCCGTGGTTCCGGGGCCTTCTGAAGGTAAAGAAGGATCAAATATGCTTGGATTATGCGGGAAGATATTGCCAGCATTACTGGGTCTGAAGCCAAAGGAGGGGCTGCTATAAATTGGAGTGAGCGCATCAGGTAGTGCAGCCGTGACCTCAGAATGGACACCCACCGAGGCAAGTAATATTTCGCTTCCATAACTTCCAGGATAGACAGGAGATGTGGAAGGCATATAAAAGTATGCCTGATCTTAAGTTTGAGGGAATATGCCTGTTCATATCCCAGGATCATTCTGTGAGGGTCGGAAAAAAGAGGTGGGAATTCAATGAAGTGATTGCTGACTGTCAGCGCTCAAAACTTGAATGGTACATGATTTTCCCAGCCACCATGAAAATTAGACATGAAGGAGCTACGTATAGCTTCTGGGAAGCGGATA
This sequence comes from Neoceratodus forsteri, assembly GCA_016271365.2. Lineage (NCBI taxonomy): Eukaryota > Metazoa > Chordata > Ceratodontiformes > Ceratodontidae > Neoceratodus > Neoceratodus forsteri. The sequence goes on along the minus strand of CM028129.1, from coordinate 1,344,341,485 downwards.
AGGCAGCTAATTTTGTGACGGAGCTGAAGAAAAAGATAGGCTGACTGCCCTGGAAAGAAAGAAGAGAGATTATGCTGGTTGGGAGGAGAAGATGCTTAGTATTCCCTGTAAATAGTTGAGGAAAATGTTTAAATGGCGAGTTGAAACCTGCTGCAGCAGTTAGATGTGATTATTGGAGGATGCCTGTTCTGACCGTCACTCCGGATGACTGTGGGATGTAATTGGTGGTGGTTCCCCTTTAAGAGTGACTGTCCTGATTGTAAATTTCCCTGAGCTCTCCACGAGTAACTCTGGACTGTGACTGGAAGGAATGAAGAGAGGCTGGGAGAATGCTCTGTCCACGAGATGGATGAACTTGACCTCAGGGGATGATTGCTAGTTGTGACACATGCACTAATAGCCCCTGCACCATTGAACTGGAGGATCATGGAGGCCCGATCCATGAGGGGGCCTGTGTGCTGAAAATGGATTTGTGCGGCCTAGCCTTGTGGAGTGGAAAAGGTATGTAGTCTTTTAAGTGAAGGGAGTGGAGGAATCTCTATATCTGCATCTGATGGGAAGGAGGGGTAGAAGGGATTAAGGAGGGGTCTCAATGCTGAGATGTGAACTAAAGTTTGATGGTATCTGAAGGAGGTTGGAGAGGAATGACCGCTTCGGTCAAACATTTTTTGAGGGGTCACTGAGTAAGATCCTGAGGGAGGATTTTAAATGTGGCCTGCAAACCTCATATCCCTCATGCTGTCAAATGAGCAGAATGATGAGACCCAACTCGCGAGGAGGGCCTGCACGTTGAGAATGATTCGCGAGGCCCTAGCCTTGTGAGGTGGGGAAGAAGAAGAAACGAGAGCTGTAGCTCAACTAAGGAAAGTGGGGTCAGATGAATATATATGCTGATATACACAGGAGCGACTGCAAGAGGAAAGGAGACACAAGTGATATGGCAAGAGGATGCTAAGCTGAAAGGGCAGGTGATTTAGCATAATATCTTGACTGCAGAGAAAGAGGATCTCCTTTGGCTAAGATTAAGTATGCACCTAAATGAGATGGAGGAATAAGAGATAGGTGGAAAAAGAATACAATAAGCTGGTGGGGGAGAAAAGGTTGATCAAAATTGTTTTTGTATCAAGCCCTTTAGAATATCCATAACATATTAGTTGTAGCAATATTGTATGTTTCTAAAGGAGGAAGGGGACATTGTAATGTATATAGTTCGGGGGCATAGTTCAAATGTTACATGTTATGTGTTTAGACTTAGAATTATTTGTTAGGTCCACATTACAATATAGAACAAGAAATGAAATGCTATACATTATGCTGGCTGCAGATCCGAACCATGGTTTAAAGATGGGAGAGCTGCATGTCTTAATATTAGGATGGATCATAAGGAGAGGGTGAATATTGTCTCGTGGAATGTGCGAGGCCTCTCCGCCCAGGTTAAACGTGCATCAGTCTTCTGACGGTTCTTAGAGGGTGCGTGCTCAGGTTGCCTTACCACAAGAAACACATTTGACTCTACAGAGCACCAGAAGCTGGTGAGGAACTGGGTTGGGTCATGCCATGCCACCTTCTCCTCGTGACAAGAGGTGGCGATATTGATACATAAGCACCTTCCCTTTAAGGTTATAGAAGAGTGGCGCAAGACAAAATGAGGGGAGATACATGTTTGTTCAGGGAATGCTGCATGGGACACAGGTCACTTTTGGGAGTATCTATGCACCTGCTGTGTTTGAGCCATCATATTATTGGTCCATTCTAGATCTGCTTATAAGAGAACAATTTCAGGGGCTGATAATGGGTGGAGACTTCAATTGTAGTACGGACCCAACGATGGATCATTCGGGAGGTAGGGGCAGGGGGGTAAGCTGCATGAAACAATGGAGGGAAGGCTTAGTGGATTTAGATACACTGGATGCATGGAGAACAGCCAATTCCACACTTAAGGAATATACCTTTTACTCCAATCCCCATAAGACGTGGTCCAGGCTGGACCACATCTACATTGAAGGAGGGTGGTATCACAAGATGGCAGAAGTTAGGCACGGGCCTATACATTTCAGACCATGCCATGGTGATTATGGCACTAGAATTAGAGACCAATAGGCTGAAACCTGCCTCATGGAGATTCCCACTGTACCTGTTGGGAAAGGAGTTTCGGACCTTTTTGAAAGAGCAGCTGGGGAGATATGCAGAGCATGATAAAGAAACTGCACCATCTAGACAGGTGTTTTGGGATGCAGGGAAGGCCTATTTAAGAGGAGCTATTATAGGCTATGTGGCAGGGATATAAGAAGGAGCAGCTTAAGCGTCAAGAGGAGTTGCACCTGCAGGTTAGGAATTTGGAGCGTAAAGCAGCTGGGGGGGGAGAGGAGGTTATACAGATGCAGACAACGGCAAGGGGGACCCTTCATAATATGCTAGCTGAGCAGGCAAGAAATCAGATGTGGTTTGTGAAACATAAGTTTTATGAGTGGGGCAATAAACCAGGGCCCATGCTGGTGAACCTCATTAGAGGCAGAAGGGGGACTGTGAGAATCCAGGAGATTCAAGGGGAAGGAGGAGTCCTGATTAGAGAGCCCCAAGCTATCAGGGATAGGTTTAAGAAGTTCTACCAGGCCGAGTGTGAAGGTGCAATAGATAGAGCAAGAGAATTTCTAGATAAGGTCAAAATCCAAGGAATCACTGAGAAGCAGTGAGAAGAGTTGGACAGGGAAATTTCCAAGGAAGAGATCAGAGTGGCCATACAGCGCATGAAGTCAGGCAAGGCATCTGGGCCAGACGGCCTCCCAGCCGAGTTCTATAATGGACTGGGACAGGAAGTGGTGAACTTGCTTTGGGAATTATTCCAGGAGCCTAGGGAGGGAAATCCACTGCCGCCTACTATGGAGGTAGCGACGATATGTGTCATTCCAAAACCCGGAAGAAGCCCCAAGGAATGTGCCGCATATCGGCCTATATCCCTGTTGAATGTAGATGCTAAGATCTATGCTAAGGTTCTAGCCGCCTGTCTGGATGTGTTGCTACCACAGATAGTACACCCAGATCAAACAGGTTTCATACAGGGCAGGCATTCCTACCATAATGTGAGGAAGGTCTTAAACGTGGTGCATTGCTCTTCTCGGCGTCCAGGGATGACAGCGGTTTTGTCCCTGGACGCCAAGAAGGCTTTTGACCGAATTGAATGGGGATACCTCTTTGAGGTGTTGAGTAGATTTGGACTAGGTGAAAGATTTATTGGTATGATTAGGGCTCTGTAAGGATCTCCACAGGCCGCGGTGCTGGCCAATGGGGTGCTATCGGAGTAGTTCTCCCTGTTTAGGGGGACGAGACAGGGGTGTCCGCTTTCCCCACCACTATTTGATTTGGCAATTGAGCCTTTGGCCATAGCCATAAGACAGAATCCACATATCAAAGGAATTGAGAGTATGGGAGACAAACAGCACAAAATGTCGCTTTATGCGGATGACGTGATTTTGTATCTAAGTGATCCAGAGCACTCCATGCCCCCACCATTAGAACCTATAGAGGGGTTCGCTACCTTCTCAGGATATAAGATAAACCTAGACAAGTCAGAAGTAATGTATCTAGGGAAGGGGATGGTAAGGGGGTAGGAGTTGTGGGGTTTAAGAGAAGTCAGCTCATACTTTAAATACGTGGGGTAAATATTGGAAAGACTATTCCAGAACTTTATGGCTTGAACTACACTCCACTGATTGAGGGCATTGTAGCAGAAATGAGGAGGTGGAGAGCATTGCCACTGTCTTGGATAGGGTGAAAGAATTTAATCAAAATGAATATTTTACCAAGGATCCTCTACCTGCTACAGATGCTACCAATGGGCCTTAACAAGAGGGAAAATAAGAAACTGGAAAGGGGCTTCTCTGAATTTTTATGGCAGGGGAAAAGAGCCAGAATCAGCTTGGGCAGACTAAAGGCAAGTTCGGGGGGGGGGGGTTAAATTTTCCTGACATGAAGAGCTATTATCTGGCTGCGCAAATGAGAATTGTCAAAGATTGGGTTGCTAAACCTGAAGCAGCTATCTGGATAGACCTGGAAGCCCAGGGTAGGCTTTCGGCATATCTAGCCAGAGGAGGGAAGAAGGCATACGTATCTCAGGCTCGGATTAACTCCCTGGTGCTAATGGTACTGGAGAGCTGGACACAGAGCAAGAAAGCTCTGGGAAGTCAGGAGGCAGAGACAATACTCCTGCCGTTATGTGGGAACCCCTTCTTTCATCCAGGACTGGAGGACCCAGGATTTGAGGAGAACACTAGAGGGGTGCAATGTATAGGTGACCTCTTCAGGGGGAAGGACATATGCTCTTTTCAGGAGCTTAAGGAGAACAGACAGGTATCAAATAACCACTTGTTTTGATTCTTCCAGGCCAGGGATTACTGTAAACAGATGAGGAAGCAGGGGCTGCAGACATCTTCATTGGAAGAGGTAGAGGCCCTGATTTGCAGGGCTAGGAGGGTATGGTGGGGGCTATGGTCCATATAATTCGGGACAATCTTCGAGATATGACAAACAACACTAGGAGTCTGTGGGAAAAGGATCTGGGACTTTCAATTTCTGACTACAATTGGGGAATCATTTTAGAAATGCATATGGGCCTACTCTTGTCAAATAAATATATGGAATCAGCTTATAAATTTATAAATAGGCTCTACTGCCCCCTGGTGGTCCTACACAGACACCAGCTGGAAGTGTCTGACATCTGTAACAGGTGCAAAGAACAGAGGGGTACATATATCCACTGTTTCTGGGCATGCCCCAGGTTACAAACATTCTGGAAAAGGATAGCACAGACCACGAGTGGTAATCTGGGGTCAGACATACCTCTCACCCCAATTGACCTACTGTTTGGCATAGAGATAGGAGGGGGAGAGGAGTGGTCCCCACATAGAAAATGGGTCAGAGTGCTGCTTTCACAGGCCAGACAGACTATCTTGAACACTTGGGTGTCAGCAAGGGATCCTTCCATTGAACAGTGGCGCTCTCTGACTATAGGGGCTTTGGTAAAGGAAAAGAGGTCCTATCAGATTAGAGGCAGAATAGAGACCTTTATGTCCATATGGAGCCCCTTTTTGACAACACTAACCATGGAGGAAGCATTGGTCTCACAGACGGGGACTTAGGACCTAAACAGAGGGACTAATAGCGAAAGAGAAAAAAGGTATTTGTGGCATATAAATTTAAACTCAAGTTTATGAATTGGCAAAAAGCTATAGAGTAATTGCAATAGACTAGAGAACATGATTTATCTGGTATATGTGGACCTTTGTAAATAGTTGTTAGAGTTTTAATTGTACATAGTATGTGTGTTTTAATAATGTCTGTAACTGTTTTTACATGCATAAAATCTTAATAAAAGATTTAAGCAAAAAAAAAAAAAGAAACATGGAAGGACATTGTATTTTATTTGGCCTCCCTTTTTTCCAGAACATCTGCAGGGCAAAAGGTTAAAATGACATGGTTTAATAATATTTGTAGGAAAGCAAAGAAAAAATTAAATGGTTTGGTATACATTTATAGGAAAACACCTAATGTAGGTAACAAAAAGGCATTAAATAAGGGAAGGGCCAATTATAAACTAATATTGGAAAAGGAAAAGAGAAAACATCATCAGAAGATGTGGGAAAATCTAAGGAAAACCTTAATTAAGAAATATATCAAACAATTTTGGTTATTGGTGAGCCAAGGTTTTAGACACTGTGCCAATAAAGTTATAGCTACAATCACTCTGAGCAGATGGGAAGAACATTTTAGTAAATTGCACTTCTCTGGATATGAACAAGATAAAGAAAGATCAGTTTACCATCAGTCAATGACTCTACCCCGCCCTTATTTTATAACTAAAGATGAGATCATTGACGCCATCGAGAAAACCTCTTCAAATAAGGCTCCAGGCCCAGACAAAGTCCTATCAGAAATACATAAAACATTTAACGATTGGTGGGTGCCAGTATTGCATCAATTATATAACTTTGGCTGTAAATATAATACATTTCCAGAATCTTGGTCCAGAAGTATTATTTGCCCGATTTTTAAAAAGGGTAATGTAAATGAGCCAGCGATGTATAGACCAATAAGTCTACTAGATTCATCGCAGAAAATATTCACAAGAATAAATTTAAAACATCTACAGCATTGGGCAGAGGTTGATAACCTCCTGACAGAAACACAAAATGGATTTTGATCAAGGCACTCTACAGTCCAACATTATTACGTTTTGAACCATCTTTTATGGAAATATATCACCATCACAAATGCAAAATGATATTGTTGTTTTGTAGATTTAAAAACAGCATTTGATTCAATAAGCAGAGTTCTTTTGTGGGAAAAATTACAGTCATACAATATAGATCCAATTTTATGGAGCATTATTGTCACGTTACACCAAAATACATGGTTAAAGGTGAGGTACGATCAGACAGGGAATTTAACTTCAAAAATAAAAACAAATTTAGGAGTTAGGCAAGGTTGTTTACTTGCCCCTTTATTGTTTAACTTATATATTAATTCAATATTATCAGCAGTGGATAACCCTGAGTTTCACTCATCAGCAATCTTAAATAACAAAAGTTCTTGTCTGGCTTATGCTGATGATGCAGTGTTAATATCCACATCTAAACTTCGGTTACAATGCAAACTAACGTATTTCTCAGCACTTTGTAAAATTAATAAGTTGCAAATTAACAGAGACAAAACAAATATACAGTGATTTTTGGTGCTACAAATAAATCATTGCCTTCCATTTTTCTGGAGGGGGAAAAAATAGACATAGTCAATAGTTATGAGTATTTAGGTGTCATATATTCACAGAATGTGCAGAGGAACCAACATATAACTAAGCTAACAAAAATACTTAATGTAACAACAAAGGCCTTTAAAAGGTTTAATATTAATTATGGCCAAGGATCAGTCGAAGGTCTATTGAGAACTCTGAATGCTAAAGTTAAAACAAGTGCATTATATGCCTCTGAAATATGGTCCGTAGCAAATATAAAATCTCTGGAAGTAACCATAAATCAGATGTATAGATACCTATTCAGGATCCCACAATCAGTATCAGTAGAGGGCTTAAGACATGCGCTTGAACAGAAATCTTTTAAAATTCAGGCTCTGAAAAGAAGACTGTCATTTATATTAAAACTATTTCCTCTCCCTTCAAAATGCCTCCCAAGGATATGTTTGGAAGAAGAACTAGATTATAATCAAAGAGGTTCTGTATCCCCAACTATTCTAATGATTAAAAAAGACCTATTTTCCTTGGGATTAAGTCATTTATTATACAAGATCTATATTAGACCATTTGAAGAGATAATACTGCAAATGAAAACCCGGTTAACAGACACAGAATGGTCAGATGTTCACAATAAAATAGTGCAGTTAGTAAATTACCGATGGTATAAGATCATAAAAACCTCTAGGGGACTGGAAGAATATTTGACAATGCTGACAGATTGGAATGAATGAAGAGTTCTATCAAGGTTCAGAATAGAATTGTTTCCTGTGAACTATATTATGTTAAAACACCATACTGTAATTGTAACAATCAGGGCGAAGATGACCGCGGGGGGCAAGGTACATGCCATAGACCCATCATAGTGCGTGGCCACAAGCTTGTAGGGCAGCTAAGATGGACATAATGGCAGAGCCAATTGTTTCTCGTAAAAGGGATGCATTCATAAGCTCTTGTTGAACATCTGATGTGAAGCCTGAAAGCTGAAGCCCTGCATGACTACTCAGGTCGACCCCAATGGCAGATGATCGGGCAGAAGTATCCCCTGCCATATAAGCTGTTCTAAGCAGGTGACTTGAGAGGTTACAGCCAGCAGTAAGAGTGGCTAGAATAGTTTTCTTACCTCAGACTGAGAAAATGTATCAGCTACTTCAGTGGCAGCTGCCCAAAGGGTCTTTGACATAATGGCGCATATAATTGATGGCCCTAATGTTTAAAGTGGCTCCTTGATATATATATATATATATTCTTCCCCCTATAAGTTACTCTTTTTGGACTCCTTATCTGGGTGAATGGTTCCCCGGAACACCAGATAATCTGCCACATCTGTCATGGTGCTTGTATGGTATCTGAGTCACCATTTCTAGGAAAGTGTGGTCAACAGGTGGTGACACAAGAGTGGACCAGTCCTAATCCCCATCCAAAGAAGATACAGTGGAGCTTAAGTGAAGAAGGCTGAAGGTCATCCTCTTCCTCAAAGTCTGCCTCCTATTCTCCTACTTTCTCTTGTACAGAGGTCTCTTCCAAGGAAGGATAGGACTGGGTGTTGTTGGAGCATGTATGTAGCTTCCTTCCAAAAGCGTCACCATGGAGGAGGAGGGAAGCCAGTCTGGCTACTCTCAGTAGTGAGGGGAGAAGACCCTGCATAACTTGCAGACAGTTTGCACCACTGTAGCCACTTCCACTGAATAGATCCTGTGGGGTCTCCTGTCTTGACCCTTTGTTATCCATATGTGGGTAATTTTGGCATAATAATATGATAAAATCCCTTTTATGGTATCAGAATTCCTGCTCCAGTGATGGACCCCTCGATGTAGACGGAAAGGGAGATGATTCGTAATGCCTAAAAGGAGCTGTCAACGGGGGAAAAGAGTGGTCCTGTGTGGAGCAGCACTGGCCCATCGACGGGTGTTTGGCATGTAGCAGCAGTGGTTGTTGGTGGGGCCACCACCAAAAGCACTGCAATGAGTGTCAACGATAGGGCTGGGGGAGCCACCGTCGATGAGGACTGTGATCCATTGAGGAATTTTTGCTACCACCGTTGACGAGAGCCAATCGGTCGAAGTATTTGAGTACCATTGTTGATGGGATGACGTGGAGAGCCATCATCGACAAGAGCCTCGCCGCACTGGCCGAGGTGTTCCATGCCATCATCAACGGGATGACTGCGAGAGCCATCAGACGAGAACCTCATCTCCTCGGTCAAGGTGTTTGATGCCATAGACGGGATGACCATTGTCAATGAGAACCTCACCTCATCGGTCAAGGTGTGTGATATCGCCATCGACGGGATGACTGGGAAAGCCATCATAGATGAGAACCTTGCCTCACTGGTCAAGGTGTTTGATGTCGTCAACGGGATGACTGTGAAAGCCATCAACAAGAACCTCGCCTCATCGTATGAGGTGTTTGACACAGTCGACGGTATGACTGTGAAAGCCATAGTTGAGAACCTCGCCTCATCGGTTGAGGTAATTGATGCTTGCTTCAGTCGATGGGATGACTGGGAGAGCCACTGTCAACTAGTTTTTCATCAAAGTTGTAGACAGCACCGTCGACAGGGAATAGAGGATGCCATTGATGGATGGGTATGTTCGTCTTCTGTAGAAGGAGCTTCCATAAAAACGACTCATGTCTGAAGACGTCGACGACCAGTCTTCCTGTAGATGTTGAAGATATAGATAGGAGGAGAATGGCAAGCTGGGTCAAGGATTCCTGATATCGTCGTTGACGGCGAGGCACTTTCAGCCTGGAAAGTGTCACTGCTGCGAGCTGGTAGATGGTGAGAATAGAACTGAAGATACTAGGTGGGTGGCCCCCATTAGGCATTGCTGGAAGAAAGCGACCGTCTGCTAGAGTGCTCTATGGTAACTTCCCAAAGGTAGTACCTGCTACAAGAGATACCCTTGAAGAGCAGGTGGTACACCACCTCCTGATGTGGAGACCACTTGTGTGCTCATGTGACATCTTGCCCACCCGGCTCGGAAAGTCCACCAGCTGGGGCGCTGCAGAAAAGTAGTAATTTTCCCGAGCTACCGGGAGAACCTTCATAAATCTTAAAAGTTGTTTTTTCCCCAAGTTTCCTTTTTTTAAAATACCTATCGGTGATCAGTGCCTCAGAGACTTCCACTATGGGTAAAACTAGAGGAACCTCTACCCCTTTGACAGATTTTTTTGCACCTAAGAAGGAACAACAGGAGGAGCAACCTCCATGGGGCGGTGGCGCCTCAGGCTCTAGTGGTTTGCCATCAGAAGTCTCTCACAGTTCCATCCACGCCACTTTGAGCCAACTGGTAAAGACTGTTCAGGATTTGGAAAAAAAATTCGGCTATCACACCAAGAGTATCTATGCTTGAAACTAGGATGGACCACTGTGAGACCACGGTCCACGGTCCAGTGCTCGGAGGCTTCGGTACTCAAGTCTGTCGATTCCATGGCTAAACTCATTAAGGAGAACTTTCTACTGCAGCAGCACTTGGAAACAGTTGAAAACCAAGCCAGAGAAAGAAATATTCGTTTGGTGGAGTTGGCTGAGGAAACTGAAGGAGACGATTGCCTGGCCTTTATTCGAACATTCTTACATTTTTTGTTGGAGCTTACGAATGTTGACCCTCCATTGTCGGTGGAAAAGACATATCGTGTTACCCCTCGCCGTGCGGCCATGGATGTTACTGTTCCTCTGACACTTATGATTATTTTTACCAGTGTTGGGGATCAGGATCGAGTGCTGGTAATTGCTAGGAAACTCAGAACCCTGAAATATGGAGATAACAACCGTATGCTTTTCCTGATCTTTCTTACAGTACCCGACAGAGAAGGAAGGCCTTTGATGGGATAAGGGGTTGTCTGTGCCAGCTCAAAGTGCAGCATGAGTTCTTGCTACCTGCTAAACTTTGGATGATGTGGAATGGACATTAGTATAAATTTAATGATCTTAAGGAGGCTGAAAAACTTGTGAACCATATTGACAAGGAGATGACTGAAGGGGAGGAAGCAGGAAATTCATCTGATGAGGACTGCAAGTACTGTTTATTTATGTTAAGGACATTGGGAGGTAGACCCTATTGAACTGTTCGTTTTTGTTATGTATGTTTTACTGCTTCCATTTACAATATTTGGGGTGGTGATTATGACCATTTCATTTACTAATTGCAGTAAAATAGTTGAGGGGGGTCTGCCCACTCACGCTGCATTGAGCTACCAACTCTCTCCTCATTGTCATGTTTCAATTAAGCTGTCCATGTTCTGGAAGATTCTCTGAAGACTGGATGTTCATCACAATGGACAATTTTCTTTTATATTAAGTCATTTTTAAGTTTTTTTGGGGAGAGGTTTCTGTTGTAGAATTCTCCTGGGATGGGGAATTTCCTTGATTGTTTAATATTATGCATGCTTTGGGGGACTCCTTCTTGACATTAGTGTCATTTTGGTAAATGTTTGTCCTTCCTTTTGTTTGGTCCCCTTTGGTCTTTCTGGGCTGTATGTGTTTGGGGTATATATTATTGTATAATTTAATGGTATTCCCCCCATATTGTACCTAAAGAGGGAGTGTCTTGCATGGATCTTTAGTAAGAGAATATATGAAGTTAAGAGCTATTGCTATCCCTCTGTGTTTTTATGTATTGTAAGTGTTTTTTCTTGCAAAATGCATAAATAGAAAATAAAAAAAAAAGTCCACCAGCTGACTGTTCACTCCAGTGACTTGAATTTCCAGGAGATCTGCATGCAGGCTGTGCACGAGTGTCCAGGTGCAGAGGGCCTCCAGACAAAAGGAAAGGAAGTACATGATGCGCTGCCTGTTCAGGTGGAACATAGTCGTAGTGTTGTCTGTCTGGACCTGCACGACCTGACCCTGGAGTAGAGGAGCAAGTTCCATCAGAGCTAGCTGCATTGTACAGAGCTCCAGCAGGCTGATGTGGTGATAGGACTCCCTGGATGACCAGAACCCATGGATCCTGTGGTCTTCCAGGTGAGCTCCCCAACCCAGAGACAAGTCTGTCGTGAGAGAGACAGTTCTGGGCGGACAAACTGGACTCCTTCCTCCAGATGTTCTGGGATTAGCCACCACTGGATGGCGTCACATGTCGGCTGGGTCACTGTGACCAACTGGTCCAAGTGTCCTAGGCATCAGAACCACTGATGTCCCAACTCCCACTGCAGGTGCCGCATCCACCAGCAGGACCACTAGACCATGCTGGTGCAGGATGCCATGTACCACAGCAGCCGCAGGAAGTCTCGGGCAGGATCAGAGGGCCTACCCTGAAATGATTGGGCAAAGGAGGTAAGGTACAGTGCCAAGTCCTTAGGGAGTCTAGCTCTGCCCCAATGAAGTGCATCACCTGTGAGAGGATCATTCTGACCTGGTTGGGTTGACCAACAGACCCAAGTCTCTGCAGGTCTGGAGGGCCAGATCACTGGACTGCTCCATGGCCTCCTTGGATGGCCTGGTTATCAGCCAGTCATCAAGGTAAAGCTAAATCCTGACACCCTTGCACTGCAGGAAGGCTGCCAACACTGCCATGCACTTGATGTAGACCCTGGGCACGTACAAGATGCCCAAGGGCATGACCTGGAACTGATAAAGCATCCCTTCTGCATGAAACCAGAGGTACTGCCAGTGGGATAGATGGACTGGGATATGGAAGAATGTGTCCCGGAGGTCTTGAGAGCAGAACCATATGCCCTGCTCCAGGGATGGCATAAACTGGTTCAGAGTGACCATCTGGAACTTGCACTTCCATATGAACTGGTTTAGATTGTGTAGATCCATCAGAAACAAGTGGTAACATCATCCTAATACATCCACAGTATCAATCTGGCACGTACATTCAACAGTAACTCAACATTAAAAGTTTAGCAAGCTCAACCCTGGCCAATACATAAAGATTTTATCACATTTATAATGCATCTTAAATTTTTCAATGTTTACGGGGGTGCACCTGGTGTGCGGTGAAGCAAAAGCAAACAGATATAATACCTGTATCCCCCCCTCAAAAAAAGCTGCGTTGAAGCCTGCAATTCATTTAACTCAATTACATTTCCTTACTTTTTTTCTCATTTTAACATGTTAGAGGGGTTCTTGGTCTCATCATGTGGTTGAATAATTTTCGTCCTGACCACCATCGACAAGGTGACCCACTCATCGGTCAGGAAAAAGCTTCATATACAGGGTGTCTGGGACACATGCTATGGCTCCTTTTCCAAGGAGCTGAGCAAGGACCTCCCTGAGGGCAGACAACTCATCCTACAACACTGAGGACTCCCTTGGAGTGTGGGATCAGCAAGGCAGGAGAGTCTCGAAGCTGAGAGACAGCCCTCTGCCTACCACCTCAAGAACCCACGTGTCCACAGTAATGACAAGCCAATGGGGCCAGAAGTGGCGAGATCGAACTCCCACAGGGAGCTGGGTCAGGGAATGGACAGGCAAGAGGTAGACATCCCCCGACCCATCACTGGGCAGCTTTGGAGGGGGCACCAGCTGCTGTAGCCGAGGTGCATCACTTTTCCTACCTCCTCCCTCTTTTTGGCCCCTAGACAGAAAACTTGGCCTTGTGGCATCAGGTTTGGAATTGCCCCTGCTGGGGCTACTGGTGCTGAGCCTCCTGTAGCTGAAAGGACTGAAACTGAAAAGCCTTCTTTTTATGGCTGTGTAGGTGGAGCCTGCAGTCGTTTTGTGTGAGCTCAGAAAAATAAGCTACCGGATCAGGCCCTGGAACGCTTCCGTTTTGGACTTTCGGAATGATCCTTCCAAAAGTGCAAAATGGTCGGTACCAGTCCGCCACTGCCGCACTATTTTGTCACTGCTCTAGCACTTCCATATTCGGCAAAGTACTGCACGTGCGCAGTTTTGCAGGGAACGCCATCTTGGGAATGGCATATGCCATTCACAAGAACTATGCATGCACGAACTTTCGGTTGGGCTTCCAAGCAGCATGGCGGTGTAAAAGCAGAGCTCTACTACACCCCTCGCTAATGTCCCCGATTTGACGCCTTTAACGACAAACAACTTAAAACAAAACAAGATCTAGATATCGGGGACATACGTAAGAAGTATTGTAAAGAAAAATAAAAGAAATTGAACAACTACGGGCAGCAGTGATCAGAATAAAATCGAGCAGCAATGTCGGCCCAGGAGCCCTCCGATTTGGAAAACTCTCAAGCGCCAGCAGAACGGCAGGACCAGACGACCATACCAAATAAGAAAGCGAGAAACAAACGCATAAAGTTAGATACTATATACAAGGAGCTATTATCGTTTCGTGCAGAAATTAAAGATCTTTACGGAGAGCTTCGCAGAGACGTAGTGAGCCTGGAGCAACGAGCTGATGCATTGGAGAGACAGATAACAGCAGTAGAGAACAGAGTAGACGACATGGAGAATACAATTCAACTCTTGCAAGATCAATGTATACAATTACAAGAAAAACAAGAAGAAATGGAAAATAGAGCATGCAGAAAGAACCTAAGATTATATTGCACTCCTGAAGGCTCAGAAGGTCAGGACATTACTGAGTTTACTATTGCTTTGCTCAAAACAGCTCTTGAATTGCCCTCAGATATTCAATTATCATTAGAGAGAGTTCACCGTGCACTGGGCCCACAGCCTACAGATCTGAATGCTAGGTCTCGATCTATTATTATGCACTTTCTTAGCTACGCAGTCAAGGAGACAGTATTAACAGCAGCATGGCGAAAGGGCAAGGTCTTTTACTGACAAACTCGCTTCTATGTTGATAACGATTATGCTCCACAAACTATGCGTGATCGCAAAGCATATGCAGACATCTTACCAGCTTTAAAGGAGGCAGCCATTAGATTCACAACACCGTATCCAGCCAGACTTGTGGTGCAACTTCCATAGGGAAGGAAGGAATTTCATACTGCGGAGGAAGCCAGAGAGCAGCTCCTTAAAGTGGGAATTCAAATAAAAACAAAATCCATGTTAGGATTACAGAAAACTGACCCACCGTGCTGGCATATGGTGAATTTGGGCAGAACACGGAATGGCAGAGAAGTAACAAAGAGGGAGAGCATTTCTAATCGTCTGGCAACTTTTTGCCGATCGGCAAGGGGAAGAACCTGACTGATAGAAGCTGAAGCTTGGCTTGTGATTCCTCGATGATCCTCTGGTTAGAGGTCTTTGAAAGCTTATGTCTGATGAGAGGGACTGGGAATTCAGTGTCTGAACTGGGATCTTTATTAGATGACAACTCTCTCACAGGAGGTTGGACAGGGAAAAGAAACGCTTAATAAATGTACCTGCAGAGAACTTTGCCATAACAAAGAAAGAAGTAAAACATTTATCTAGCTGTTTGAACTGGCCCTGATGATCGCTTTGAAGGAGGCAACGGATGTAACTTTAAAGAGCAGATTATTGTGCTCTGCTTGATTTGTTTTCAAGGTTAACCTGACATAAGGGCCTGAGAAAAGTTGCCCTAGTTGAATAATACAGAATTTAGTTAATCATAAAATAAACAATTTACTTTGCCGGGGGGAGAGGAGAAAGGAGGAAGCATCTCCAGACGTTACAGGGAAGCCCATTTCAAATCAAAGACAGACAGGCAGAATATTTTGAGTTAACATTTGGATTTTTATTTAGCTTGTCTGCATATTTCTTTTAATTTTTTATTAGGGAAGCAGTATATCCCCAGGAGGCCTGGGCATTTGATGTTACCAGATATCCTCCGGTGATCCCAGACTATCATGAGGCACACTTAGGGAGTAGGTTTTTAAACTCCCCTGCCTTGGAAGTCAATTTTATTTGGAATACAGTGTATGTACATAGTTATCAAGACAAAGGTCAGACATATACTGACAATTTGCTTCAGATTTCAAAAGGTTTGATAAGATCGCAGCAGGAGATGTTTAAGAATAATCTAGATGGGAAAGGCATAAAATGTTTCAAAAAAAGTGATGTTCAGAAAGATGGCTCGGGGGGGGGAATCAGTATGGTGATCCCTCAGGAATGGGATTATTAAGATTGGGACAACAGGAGAGAATATGTTTCCAAAAGGGAATGAGATGGCTACTCAGATAGTAAAAGCACTCTCACTTAATATAAATGGGCTTAACAACCCCATTAAAAGGGCCAGACTGTACCAATATATCAAGAAACACCCCAGTGATTTTTATTACCTCCAGGGTGGCACTTGAATACATCTTTTTTAAAGGATAAAGCTTTTAGGGATAGCTTTAACTCAAAAATAGCTCAGGTTATTGCAGAAAATTCGTCCCAGGAGACATCCAATACAATAGTTTGGGATACTGTGAAGGTTGTAATCAGGGGGGAGATAATTGCGTATTCAGCATAGAAGAAGAGATATTAGGAAACAAGATATGGTGAATTACATGAGAAATTAAGGGAAATATAAACAAAGTTTACTCCTATTACCATGGAGGCCCAAGCCCAGATTAATCAGACAAAGGCTGAGCTCCAGAAACTTTTAGAAGAAAAAACACAACAGGCAATATTTTACTTAAAAACATATAGGTATGAGGGAGGGCCAAAAGGGGCGAGAAATTTAGCCTGGAGGCTTAGGGGACATAGGACAGCCACAATCGTAACACATTTAGTGGATCTGGAGAGAAAAACAAGAGCTCTTAACTCACAGCAGATATTGCAACTGTTCCAGAAATATTATAGGCAGCTATATGAGAAACCGCACGGTCCAGAATTTAACAAAATCGAGGAATTGTTTTCCCCCCTTACATTAAGAAAGTTAACTAAGGAAATGGAAATCAGATTAAAAGCCCCTATCAGATCAGAGGAAGTCAGACATGCCATAAAAGAAAGTAAATCATTAAAAACCCCTGGCCCAGACGGATTTCCGTCCGAGTGGTACAAGACTTTTAGTACACAACTGACTCCTTTACTGCTAAATACCTTTTTAGAAATTCAACAGGAGAGTCCCCCTCCTCCATCATGGGATTACACTAATATTTCACCTATCTTAAAAGTAGGCAAACCAGCAGAATTAACTACTTCATATAGGCCAATATCCATATTAAACATGGACTACAAGTTATTTATGTCCATATGGGCACATAGACTAGAGGAACTGTTACCCTATCTGATAAATTCAGATCAATCTGGGTTCATTCGAGCCAGAGAAACCACAGATAATATACGTAGAATGATCCATTTGTTGGATCACTTAAATCAGAGACAGATACAGGCAGTGTTGCTCAGCCTCGACACAGACAAAGCTTTTGATCGCGTCAATTGGCCTTTTTTATGGGAAACTTTGCGTAAGTTTGGATTTCCTGGAGAATTCTCTAGCATGATACAGAGAATTTATACCTCTCCGAAGGCATATGTTAAAATGAATGGACAGCTTTCTTCAATGATACAGCTGGGAAGGGGAACTAGGCAGGGTTGCCCACTTTCCCCCTTACTGTTTGCCATATACATTGAGCCATTGGCTGAAGCCGTAAGGCAACATCCTAATATTCAGGGGGTCCCTTTAGGAGGGAGAGATTTTACTATATCACTATGTGCAGATGACGTATTATTAACACTCCTAGAACCTGAAAAGTCCATTCCTGCTTCTTTACAAGTAATAGATAAGTTTTCAGAAACAGCCGGATACAAAATAAATATACAAAAAACAGAGTTATCTTTAAATTTCACCCCCTCTCAGTCTCTGAAGAACCAGATCCCTCTGAAATGGAGAAATAATAAGATTAAATATTTGAGTGTAAATATTCCCGAGAAACTGGAACATTTGGAACTGTTTAATTTAGAGCCTCTATCGATAGAGATAGAGAATTTAGTCGGGAACTGGACACATCAGGTATTATCTTTTTCAGCTCGAATACAAGCTATTCAGATGACCTTATTTCCTAAGATATTATATGATTTCCAGACTTTACTGATTATTCCATCACAATTCTACTTTGCATCCTGGGCTAGAATTTTTTCGAGGTTTGTATGGGCTGGGTAACAGCCAAGGGTCAGATGGTCTCTGTTGCAGTTACCAGTGGCAAAGGGGGGGCTGTAATCTTCCAAACCTTAGCGATTACCATAAGGCAGTAACATGTAAAATAGTGATGACATGGCTGAATCCTCAGGTAGAGAAACCATGGAAATTTATTGAATTTATACCAAGTGATCTAGTAAATATTATCCCTATTATATTTGCCCCCCAAAATTCTTATCCACAGTTACAAAACTTTACATTTGGAACCCGTTATATGTTAAAGGCTTGGTATGAGATAAGGGCGTCTACTACATTAACTGAAGTTTTCGGTTATTTTAAACTAATAGGTACAGAAAGTGCATCTTTGGAGATGGGTGCTGTTCGGGTCCATCAAGATTGGTAGAAAAAAGGTCTGCTTTTGTTATATCAATACCTGGATGTGAATGGAGTACTGCCTTTTGCCACACTACAGGCAAAATATCAATTCCCCCATACACATCATTATAGATATTTACAGATTTGGACATTTATACAGAAAGAATTAGCATTAAATACTCTGCCCTCTCTCATACCTATGTTGATGTCCCTTTTTAGGGACGCTATAGAAGGCAGGGAACAAATTCATTTAATTGGACAGACATATAAAGCAATAAGAGATTTTTGGAAGGAATCCACTGAAGGGAGATGGAACAGAGAATTAGGGACTCGGATAACTTATGATAAATGGTTGGAACCTATTCCACACTCGATGACAGTATCACAGTCATCATACTGGTCAGAATATATATGGAAATGTCGTAGTAGATATTTTTATACCCCTGACAAAACTGCTAAATTTGTATCTATGGGGCATGGCCTTTGTTGGAGAGAATGTGGAGAAAAAATGGCAAATATAACACATAATTTTTGTGCTTGTCCAAAAGTTACCCAATACTGATTAGATATAGAAAAGAGCATACAAAATATTGTGGGACCAGAAATTAAATTATCCAATCAGATGATTCTGCTTTATATTGGGGAAGACGGAAAAATTCCACCAAGTAGAAATAAGTTATACATGTACCCGGCAGCAGCTAAAAAGGTTATAACTCACCTATGGCAAACGGCTAAAGTACCCACCCTCTCTGACTGGCATTCATTGATGACTGATATATACTATCTAGAGAGAATAGTAGCTTCTAGAGCTGGAAGGAGGTCACAATTTGAGCTCCAATGGAGGCCATGGGTTTTCTATATCTCGCCTCTGGACGAAACATTTGTTCCCTGATAGAGCTATTTAAAAGTGAGCAATTTTTGTAAGATATAAATTTTGATCTAGTGTCATTTGATATATAACAGAATGATGTTGTAGAAACATGAATTGCCAACCTGCAGAACATTCTATGTATTGTAAGACAAAAGAGCAATACTGTATAGATGTACTCCTGTTGTCATATATATATATATATATATATATATATAACTATATAAAAACAATAAAAATAAAGAATATTTAAAAAGAACTATGCATGCACACTTCGGCACATGCATAGTTCTGTCATTTCCTACATCTTTTGTGTAGCATTCACACGCTTCGCTGTCAGTTGTTCCCCGGCGGCAGCGCTCCTACAAGCTAGCCGCAGCCATATCGTCTCTGGCTAGAACTTGTTTTGTTTCTGAGATGAAGCCACAGAGTCCAAAGTGGCACTGGACTTCTCACTCTAGAAACATAGAAACATAGACTTTGACAGCAGATAAGGACCGCTAGGCCCATCTAGTCTGCCCATTTCCCTACCTACAGGATAGGCCGCAGATCCTAGTTAACCAACAGCCTATATCTTCCTGCCCCCCACAAGAATTGCCTTATGTCTGTCCCATGCATTCTTGAATTCTCCCACAGTTTTAGACCCCACAACTTCCTCAGGAAGACTGTTCCATGCATCCACTACCCTCTCTGTGAAATAATACTTCCTCACATTGCCCTGAACCCCTCTCCTTCTATCTTTAAATTGTGTCCCTTGTTCTTGCAAGTCTCTTTTTCTGAAAGATGCTACCCTCTCGGACTTTGTTGATTCCTTGAGGTACTTGAAAGTTTCTATCATGTCCCCCTCCTTCTTTCCTCAAGGGTATACATATTAAGCTCCTTTAGTCTCTCCTCATACGGCTTCTCTTGCAGACTCTGCACCATTTTAGTTGCCCTCCTCTGGACTGCCTCTATCCTGTCTATGTCCTTGCGGAGATGGGGTCTCCAGAACTGGACACAGTATTCCAGATGGGGTCTCACCAACTGTCTGTACAGAGGATAACAACTTTCTGTTTTCTGCTGCTGATGCCTCTCCTATACATCCCAGTATACCCCGCCCTCCCTACTGCCTTCTCACATTGCTTGCTAACCTTAAGGTCATCTGATATGATTACCCCAGGTCCCTTTCCTGTTTTGTTGTTGTTACTACCTCCCCACCCATTGTGTATTCTTCCCTGGGTTTTGTTTCCCAGGTGCATTATTTTGCACTTTTTGCATTGAATCCTAGCTGCCATATCGTCTGACCATTCCTCCAATCTTGCCAAGTCCCTTTTCATCCTTTCCACGCCTCCTTGTGTATCAACCCTGTTGCAGATCTTTGTGTCATCTGCAAAAGGCACTTTTCCTTCAGTCCCTCTGCAATGTCACTGATGAAGACATTAAAAGGACTGGACCCAATCTGAACCCTCTGGTACCCGCTAGTAACCCTTTCTTCAGAGTGGACTCCATTTACAATTACCTTCTGTGTCCTGTTGTCCAGCCAATGTTTTACCAGGCTACCACCCTGGGACCCACTCCCAGGCTGGTTAATTTGACTATCAATCTTTGTGTGGGACTGTGTCAAATGCCTTGCTAAAGTCTAGGTAGGCCATGTCCACAGCCCCTCCCTGGTCTACTACTTTGGTCACCCAGTCAAAGAAATCTATTAGATTCATCTGACATGACCTTCCCGCTGTGAACCCATGCTGCCTTGGATCCTGTGCTCCACTGACCTCTAGGTACTCAACTATTCTTTCCTTCAGAAGTGACTCCATCACATCCACTCTGACTGAGATGACCATCCACCCACTGGCCAAAGAAGTCGGTGTCCAAGAAAGGGACATCAGTCAACTGATGCTGAGTATCTGCCATAAAAGTGAAGCGCCTCAGCCAGGCCCTGCAATGCATCACAACATCCGCTGCCATGGCACAGGCATAGGAGTTGCCCATATCCAAGGCTATCTGGAGCTGGTGTTTAGCCAGCGCTTGACCCTGGTCTCTAACCTCTTGTATTGGCAACTGCTTGTCAGTAGGAAGGTAAAGGAAGACAGAATCCAGAACTCCCAGCTGGCAGTGACCAACGTGAGCCATCATCAAGGTGTAGTTCACCTGACAGAAACCAAGAGAGGAAGTGGCACATACCTTTTTGGCCGCACGGTCAAACTTCAACTTCTTGTCAGGGGGGCTTGTCCACATCCCCAGTGTTTCCAGATTTCCAGAAGACTGCATCTGAAATGAGACCCTCATCCGAGAGGTGGTCTGAGAACCTGGACAGAGAGGTGGTAAGGGGCACATATTTTTGGACCATATGGGCTGAGGGTGCCGTGCAGGATGCTGCAAAAGCTCCAGGACTGGTTCCATAATGGCCTCAGCTATGGGAAAGGCAATCCCTAGGGATTTGTCCCTATACAGGATGTCAATAAAGGGGTATTTAGCCCTTTTTTGGAGAACAAGCTTCAGAGGGACATTCATGGACTCAGACATAAGTTGGAGAAAAGCCCCAAATAACACTGGCCCGTGGGTCTCGGTAGAAAGTATGCATCCTTGACAACTGCATGGAGGACCCATCAGAGTTGTCTGAGGACCCATCAAAGATGGTCTTCAGCTTTTTATGACTGTGGACCACCCTAGTCTTATCTGATTGGGTGATTTCCACTGATAGCTGGCCTGGCAAGCCGGTTGCAACACGGGAGTCCTTGGTTGGGGCTCCTTGCAAAGGCTGCAATGGGGTGGTTCCACCCACAAGTATGGAGAGACAGGTGTTGGTTATGGCTGTCTCAGTAGGACTAGCATGAGGTTGACTGGTACTGACCAGTCAGCCACGGGGGTTGGGGTTGAGCCCTACCCTGCCCCCCCCAAGGCCCATTCTTGCCATAGGAGCTCCTTGTAGCTTCACCGCATATGCTGGCAGAGCTTCTCATCATCCAATGATGAGGAGGATGAGGAGTGTCAATGGTGATGCCTCCAAGTTGAGTGGGATTGAGAACTCAGAGTGCCTCAACCTCGACCGTTGACTCAGGGACCAATGTTGAGGAAAAGCTGCCGGAGATGCCGTATAGATAACATACACTGACTTCGGCTTTACGACCTCCTGAGTGGAAGTGGCTGGGGGCACCAACTGCTCAATGTCCTCCTAGGGGCAGAGGCTGTTCCAGAGTGGCAGTGACTGGGGGCACTGACCGCTCCACATTCTCGTAGGTGAGGACCAGGAAGACCAGGGTCTTGGAGATCGACTTCTTGTCGACGCCCCCCCCCCCGACAACTGGTAGACTGGGTCAAGGAAAATCTCAGCTTCCTGATTGACTGGTGTCAAGGTCATCAAGCCCAACAGGGGTACTGTGGAGCAAGCAACCTGCCCCTTGACCAGTTTAGGCTTGGCCAAAGCCATGTGCTCAGCAAGTTTCTAGTGGTCAGGGGGAGTCGAGGGACTGGTCCCATGACAAACAGTGGGTGCTTTTTGTGCTTCTTACTGTGACGGGTAGGGCTTTCCCCAAAAGTCTGGAGGGCCCGATACATCTCAGGAAATTCTCCTGTGAAGGACGCTCTGACTCTGGCTCCAGCCAGAAGCAGTGGCGAGGCCAACAAGGTGCCTGCCGTGGTCTTTGCTGCTGCTTCTTTCATAGCCATGAGTTGAGCTGCAGACCCCGCCGCAGCAGAGGCTGCCGTGTGACCACCTTTCGGCTGCAGTTTAGGACCTTGGTTGGCTAGCTAGCAGACCTAAAGATGAGCCTTGTGATCCTCTAAGGATGTGAGGAGCATCATCTGACACAGGCCACAACCCATGACATCATGTGCCATCCCTAGGCAGTAAAGGCACGACATGTATGGGCCCACCCACGACATTTTCTGTTAGCATATGATGCACCTCCTGAAGCTGGGAGCTTGTTTCACTTCTTCCGGTTCCAACTTCGCTGAGGAAAAACGATCGAAGTTTGCCAATGGTGCATTTTAGGCCCTACAATGCACAGAGCTCCAAAGGAGGAGACCCAACTCTTCCAGCAGAAAGAAAGATTTGACGTTAAACGGCACAGCTGGAGGATATACTGCCCAGGTGGTGGGAGGAGCTTAGCTTAAAGATGTTCTGACGAATCACCACTTCTGGTGGAACTGCCATCATGTGGTAAGTGAACCATATCCACTGCCCTAGAATCAGTCATTACAGCACTCGCTAATTTACAAAAAAAGAAACATCCAACTACCGGTTTCTTAAGGTGCATGAAGATATTTCATATAAGTTCAATTCTGCTTTGCACAATAAAAGCCACAATGCATACAATTAAGGCGGAGAAACAATGAATGAAAAAGTGGATAAAAATGAAAATTATGTATCTACCGTAATTCTTGATCTTCTCTTGTATCTTCACCATTCATTACTGCCGAGTGACAGCCGGATGCACGCACCCGCCATGGGAGTTTTTTTTTTTTTGAGAGGTATCGATGGCTTGCGCCCCTGGAGTGGACGCCTGCGTGGAGCGAGGGGCGGTTGTTAGGTGTCGAGACTCCTCCTCCACCCCAGTTCTGTTCACTGGAGAGGCGAAAAAGGGTTAGAAAAGAGAGTGAGGCAAGGAGCCGAGGGATAGAAAAAAGGAAAGGATATAAACTGAAAAGGAATAAGCCGATAGAGGACAGAAAGGAGAGAAGGAAAACTGCCTACCCTAAGGGACCGAAGGGCCTCACTTCTGGGGCGGCTCTAAGGGAGGAACAGATAGGGAGGAGAAAGAAAAAGAAGGAGAAAAAGATAAAAAAGGAGGGGATGCTAGGAGGGGAGAATTCTGCCATTGGTAAACTGGCTTAGGGTTATAAGCTTGGAACCATAAACAAGGGAGCAAGGATCCCATTTTGAAATTTCGGGGAGAGGCTCAATCGAACCTCTCGTGCAGGTTGGACACCAAGGGCAGATTCCCTAAACCTCCCACCTTCCCCAATTTTCTAGACTCCAGCTGGAAGCTCTCCAACTACTAAGGGGGAAAAACGGTTCCGAAAGAGAGCTGCCACTAGGAAGGGAAAGAAGCCCTCTAGCACCTTTTTAAGTGATAACACAGTACCATGTGCGGGGGTGGGGGTCCCTACAGGGAGCACCCTTATATGAGACAGAGAGTGGGAACTCAATCGGACTCCCTAGAGGCAAGGCAGAAAAACACTCCTTTTGGAATTTGAAGTGCCGGACAGCACTGATCAGTAGAGGCTGGTATAAAAGACTAGGGCCTGCCAGAAGGGGCCTGGGAAGAGAAGTCGAGCCACTTAAAGGACCGTCTCTTTAATCATGAATTGAAAACATGGCTAGGGAAAAGTCAAGAACTGCCCAGTAAGGGTAGTCAGAAAGAGTTCCCTCAGGACAGATAAATCTTAGCTTGTTCCTCCTATTCCCAGAGGGAGGGATCCATTTAGCAGAACGGAAGAAAGCATGAAAAAATTATTTTAATTTTTTTTTGGCTTAACAGCCAAAGGAGAAGGGGAGAGGAATGAGCAGGGAGCGGGAGACGCCGAAGAAGGAGGCCTTTG
Organism: Neoceratodus forsteri; assembly: GCA_016271365.2. NCBI lineage: Eukaryota > Metazoa > Chordata > Ceratodontiformes > Ceratodontidae > Neoceratodus > Neoceratodus forsteri. Next base: position 1,344,317,061 of record CM028129.1, on the reverse strand, counting down.
AGGGGATGGTGGGTGGGATTCAGTAATGAATGGTGAAGATACAAGAGAAGATCAAGAATTACGGTAGGTCCGTAATTTTCATATCTTCCCTTGTCAATCTTCACCATTCATTACTGTTGAGTGAGTACCAAGCCCCCCCCCAAGAGGGGGGGGTAGAGTAAACCCTGAGAGAACAGATCCCTCAACCTCCTACTGGTGACGAGTAGAGAGGGGAAAACCCAAACCAGTAGACTAGGAGTCTAAGGTGGGTGAGGTGCCCCCGAGGGGCTGTGGGAGGGGGGTTGCCCCTGAAGACGCCTCCTCGCCCTACGGGAAAAAAGGCGGGTCCCTCGGAAGGCAGAGCCAGTCACCCTACGCCGGGCTATGGGTGACAGTCGAGAGAGACGAAGCCATGCCGTCCGCCTAATGCAGATCGCTGTCCCCACTAGTCTGGATGCCACCTCGTTGGCATCGTAGGATGCCCTCGCTTGGTGCCTTGCAAGCTCCAGATCCTGCGCAGAGAGGGCAATGGCTTGTCTAGACTGCTCTGAGTCAGGAAGCAAAGCTAAGACCTGAGCCAGCATCGACCACAGATGCCTGTTGTAAGCAGCGTGGTGAGCTTGATGGGAAGAAATGCACAACAATGCACGACCAGAAGAGAAGACTCTTCGGCTCCACTGGTCGAACTCAGCAGAATCCAAATCCGGAGGCCTGTCGTGCGCCAGGCGGCGAAGCCCGGAAGGAGTATCCAGGGACATCAAACCCGAAGGTGGGTGAGGTAGAGAACCTAGAGACTTGTGGGGTCACAATACCTTCTCCTGGGGCTGGAGAAGGAGTGGCTGGAGACTGCCAGGTGCGGATAGACGTTTCCTGGAAGGGGATTGGCCAGGAAGGCACCACCAAATGGTGGGCGCTGAATTCACTAAGGAAAGCATACGTCTGCCGCTCGGTATTGTCCCTATGGACGTAGGAAATATGAAGCTCCGACACCATCCTTGAGAGGAAACGCTGATAGTCGGTGAAGTCAATGTCACAGGAAAGGTGGACAGAAGGTTCCTCTTCCTCAGTTGAGGAAGACGTGGAGGAAGTGGAGCTCGAATGCCCAGAAGACTCCTGCGGCGGGGGGGACAGGCGAAAGACCTGCTCGTCCATGGCCCTAATATAGAAGGGGAAGGCCACCGCAGTAGCTCTGAACGTCTCCCAAAATAATGGCCCAGTGGGCCCCACATGGCCCGGGAGAGAGGGAGGTGGTTGCAGAGGGATGGGTGAAGAGCACCTAATAGCACGTGCCTGACCTCTGCCAGGGCTCTGGGATCCAGGTAGCGATGCCGCCAAAACTGGCCTGGGATCGTGCCAGGTTGCGTAGTAGAGCGGGAAAGAGACAACTCCGAAAAGAGCCCTGAAGGGGAATCTCCCCTGTGGCGCGCCTGGGATTGCATGAGTCCAGAAGGGCAACCCTCAGAACTACCACCAGAAGGCGCTTTAGAGACCTTCAGAGAGTGAGAGAGAGAGAGAGGCGAGGATCAGCGCTACGACTCCTTCCCGCACGGTGGTGGGGGGGCTCGTCGCTGCTCTTGACCCCTACCCCATAATCCTTCAGACTCCAAAGCAGCCCTCTTCCTCATAACCAGTGGTGGAGGTCCCTGCTAAGCAAGACCCCAAAGGGCACCCACTGAAGCAGGGTCCTCTTCCCTCTGCTGAAGGACTCGAGCAGCACCAGGAACAGCAGCTGCCTGTGACCTGCGAGAAGAGGAAATCCTCTCTCGGACATCTGAAGGGTCCACCACGGAAGACTCCAGGCCACCCCTAACCTTGGAGCGATCCGGGCTAACCAGCTCCGGGGAGTCTGGGAGAGGAACACTGGACCATCTAGCCCTATGGCCTACAGGAGGTTCAGAGCCAGAAGACTCTAGCTGCTGGTCTGGATCCTCACCTGAATCGTCTCCTTCTGAGGAGGGGTCGACAAGGGAAGACTCCATTCCAACCGCTGCAGGAACCGGTGCCACCCAAGTCCTCGGTGCCGTGAATGGCGCCGAGACCCAGAACAGTGCCGCCGATGGCCCCGTCCGAGCCGCCGGTGCCGCGAGCTGCGCCAGACTCCACGACGAGGACAGACAGGAACGAGGGTCCACCAGAGCCAGGCCCCGCAACCGGAGGCCGAGACACTGGGGGAGCCTGCACCTACGAGGAGGTGACTGCTGGGATGGCGCCAACGGCACGACCCTGGGAGGGATCACACCGTTCCTCCAGCGCCGAAGAAGAAACCTCCTCCTCGGCAAGGCTGGAAGTGGAGGAGGCTTCCTCCTTGCCAGGCCGTATAGACCCGGGAGGGGACCTGGAGGAAGGGTCCAGAGATCTGGCCTGGGAAGCCCTAGGGCGACGTCGTCCTCCGAAAGTCGGCGGAGCTCGTCCGACTCGAAACGCGTGGACTTCTAAAACATGGCGATCCACGGAGAAGCAGGCATCGCAATGATCCATATCATGGTAGGGTCCCAGGCAACAGAGACAAACATCATGATGGTCCATGATGGAAAACTGCCGGCCACAGGGGCACCGACACATAGGGGCACGGCCCGTCTTAGATTTACACTTTGCCCCCAAACCAGACATGATGCTAAAAAATTAAGGAAAACACAGAAAAGGCTCAGCGTCATCGAAAAATATAGAAAGGAACGGTCTTACCGGTCGACAACGTTGAGAATCACCGGGATGAAGGAGCTTCGAAAACTTTGACAATGCGGCCTATGACGCAGTACTACAAGGAACTCTGTGCAGCAGGTGCAGCCTCGATGGCGGGAGAAACAGAACTGGGATGGAGGAGGAGTCTGCGATGCCTAACGGCGGCCCCTCGCGCTCCATGCAGAGCGTCACTCCAGGGGGTGGCGCCGTACTCCTCTCAAAAAAAACAACCTCCCGGCGTGGCGCGTAAGCCCGCCGTCACCCAACAGTAACGAATGGTGAAGATTGACAAGGGAAGATCAAACCTTTTACAAATCTGTAGCAATGAAAGTTATGTGAACTTGTAAATGGTTTGTTTTAGGAAGTGTCATGAAGCTTATTTGGCTAATTGTTGCTTATTTTGCACTTTTTGGTCTGCACTAAGATAGCTGCATGAATCTGCTGCTGGTTTATAAATTATGGTTGGTGTGGCTTTTTATAAAAGTACTTTATGTGCTAAACAGACTTGAACTTATATTAAATATCTTCATGCACCTTAAATCAGCAGTTCAATGCTTCTTTCTGCAAATTTGCAGGTGCTCTGGCAGCTGTTTTGTGTGTGTGTAACATTTGTGTGGCATAAGCCACTGTGGCCTTGCTTGCACATATTGAACACCTGTGGGAGAGCAAGCTCCCTGGCCCTCCACAGGGAACTTTGGGGGCGGACTCTGGCATTGACCCTCCCTGGCTGGGAGCGCGGCTCAGTGGTAGTGTAGGCCCAGTCTACCAGAGCCACCTGGCAGGCTCCCATATCCACTCTTGAAACCGTGTCGTTAGCACGGCAGCATGCAGGGCCATAGAGTGGCCTTGAGTCTACTCTCTTTATTTTGAACACTGCCTCCTTTCTTTAGAGTGGCCCCCTCTACCTAGCTGCCTCCCAGACCCATCCTTCCCTTCCCTGTCATTTACTTGGACGCTCCAGGGTGTTCACAGTGCAGCTCCTGTACTTGTTGTTGGTTCCTTCTGGGAGTTCAACCCTGTCTGAGTGATCAGTCAGTTTGACAGGGCATAAAGAGGGGCAGTATGAGGTTGTGCGCTCCTGGGCTTTTCCAGCTTATGTTACACCTCTAGGACACTGGCATGGAAGGCATTATGGAGCATGCGCGCATGCGAGTGCCCACATTCCGATGCAATGTCATGCCATCCATCCGTCACTTTTTTTTTTTTATACTTGTTCACCCATCTGTCACTCTTGACTGCACTGCCACATGTGGTCATCCAAGTGGCTGCATTGTAGTGGAGCCTGCAACCTTTCCTCTCAGAAGGGTGCTTCCTGTGGGAACACTGGATCCTTCTTCCCCAGCTTGCACCAGACATTAGGTCACTGGCATTTTGAGTAGTAACCAACTCTCCACCTTGTAAGGTGTGAACTATATGCCTGACTTCCATCCATATTGTTTTGAGGTTTGCATGTTCTCCACCAATACAAATCAAGTTAGGGGACAGTTAGTGCATGGATCTGGCGCAGGAACGGCTTTGGCTGTATTTAGTATAATTCTGGTTCTCAAGTCGTCAGTTTAGAGAGGTTTTGCTTCTTGGCAGGTTCGGAATCCTGCTTGACAGCTGATAGCGCTCTTAATTTTTCCCAGCTTATGTGGTCAGATGGCACTGGATTTTACTTTGGTGGTGCAGGAGTTCTCTAACTTAGCTGTTAACATGAAGAGATGGAAACGGAAGTGCTCACTTTATATTCCATTATATTATTTATCTTCCTTCATTCTTTAGTACTAAGGACATTTGCAAGATTGCACACAGTGCACTTTGTGTTTTTATTTTATTGCTTAGTAACAGGTGCACAGAAACAGAGAAGGTGGATGCTCGAAGGTGACAGTCTTGTCAACTCAAATGCAAGCAGGTGAACTGTTTACGGTCTCTGTCTCTGCACCTGTGGGTAATCAGAAGTACACAGTGACAGGAAATGCTAGATGAGAAATACGACCTAGGGTCCATTGTGTTCATGTCCTCCCATCCAGTCTGCTGCAGCATTCAATATGCAAAACAGTTGTAGTCAGCAGCTTGCCTACTCATCATTATAATTATCTATATATGACAACACAATCTGTTATTGTATAAATGATAATGCTTAAAGAATGAAGGGAAGATTAGACAAAGCATGAACTATAAGCTGAAGCACGGCCTGGTGGCGCCATCTGATCATACATTGCATCGGGATCTCTGACTGAAATTATTTACCACAAGTGACAAAGTGATTGTTAAGGCAGTTGCCATGTATCTAACAAATATTGTTAAAATTTGTTTAAGGTATAAAAAAATTAGAGAAATAGAAACAAGTATTGTGTAACAGGGTACTGTAATTGGAGGATGTTAAATATTTCGTGGAACCTACTTATTTTCAATAATGTGATGGATATGTGCAATTTTTCCATATACTGGTCTACTTAAGCACCTTATGTATTAAGATGTTTTTATGTATTTATATGTATTCACATGAGTTAGAATCCTTATGAATGTTGTTTTGTAATGGTCTGTGATCGATCAATAAAAACTACTACTACTACATTACATCGCTACGTGGGAACGTGGGTTTAAGAACCAAGCCCAACTCACCTGCCCGGGATGGTGGGGTCTGGTGTGGGATGTGGACGCATCATGAGCCCACCCCAGTGGGGATGATTAGAGCATCCTGCTGTATGCACACCACCTGCAGGCAAGAAGTGGGGTTTTGTTTGACACTGTAGGTGACCATGAAGTGTCAGAAGCTACCCACCTCCAGGACACGAGCACCAAAGCGCCATGAGTTCTTCCTGCAGAGGGCTTAATGGGGAGAAAACAAGCCTGGAGCAGACAACATGACAGCCCACTACTCTCCCACTCTCTACTACTGGCAACGATGAGACCAGCAGAGGCTTCTCCCACTGACAGCTTGAGTGTTGGGGGATATGAGGGGCAAGCCGAGGGGTCAGAGTGTTCGGAGGTAAGCTCTGGAGATGTGGAGGTCTGGGGCTTGGTCTGACAGGTAGGAGTTAAGCTACATCATTGTTAGGCTCCTGCTACCCAATGGACTCAACTGGCACTGCTGATCACCGATCTCTGGACTCACTGGGTCGTTGCTGTGCCATCCATGGGTCCGGTATAACCCTGCTGGGTGGGGGCTACATGGGAGGTGGTGAGGGAGAAACTGGATCTGTTGCATTGGCAATGCGGGAGTGGGGAGGAAAAGTTGGTGCATGCAAGGGTCAGAGGTGTGGGAGGGGCCCTGAATGTCATTATCTGTCGAGTCCGATAGGTTATTTTTCCTTGTTTCTCTGACCTGCTCCTCCCCTCGTTACCATGGGCAAAGCCTGCATTCTGGGGGTGGGTGTTGAATGCCTGATGGTTCAAGCAGGCCTACATCTCCAAGGGCGCCATATCACACCACTGCATGGAATGCCTATACAGGTAATGTGGTACAACCCACCCCACCTAGAAGGACAGTATCCACAGGATGCTCTGAAATCCTTTCTGCAAGCCTCTGTCCCCGACATCCTTGCCCCCGGGTGCGAACCCAGGTCACTAGCACACCAAGAGGATTCCCCACCACTCGGCGCTACTGGCGCCCACAAAACCTGTCTGAATTCAGATTATTTGCCACAGATGGGGAGTATGCAGAGAGGCTAGACCTCCAAGTTGGCTGGACTTCTAAAATGACCAATGTGGGCTGGCCCAGTGGCTCAAGGTTAGCATTCAAGCTCAGGCACTCACACTGGGGATAGCTAGGGGCTCGCAGCATGATGTGGAGATTAATGTAGCAGCAGCACTGGCACAGACTGTAAAAGCAGCCGCTCATCCAACCTCCCACATGGAAGAAGGGTACAGTCATCGCAACCTTGACTGTTGGGAAGGGTATGGCAATGGGATGACAAAATAAAAAACAAATTATTAACATGCTGGCCTTTGTAGGAGAGGCAGTATAGTGTACTGAATAAGAGCACTGAGCTACAAACATAGAGAACTGGGTTGGAATCCCACAGCTACTACCTGCATACTATTGTGACAATGAGCAAGTCACAACTTCGCTGCACTCTCAGGACACACCTGGAAATAAGCTTTGACTCAGCGCATCTTTCCTGGCCAAAAATGGTAAAATAAAATAAAAATGCACATAGAAGCACCTCATACATCAGGATGGACAGTCAGGTTCAAAAAGGCAAGACTGACAAGATCAAATTTGGTTTTAAATAGCATTTATTACACAAAAAGTTTGATGGCACTACTCAGAGTGGCAGAAATGCCCTGCCATTTACTCACAGTACAGACGTAGCCCCTGGCTGTTAAAACCCCAATACCCTACCACCTGGCATTTTCAAGTAAAGCAGATAAACACGTTTATTTAAATTTTTTTTAAGAAAATATATATTGAAGGTAAATGAAAAATATACATTGTTAATACAAGAGCTATTTGATGAAATGCAATTAAGTACTATTTAATTTTTTTTCTTTTGCCACTTAAAATCTCTTCACTTTTCCTTGTGTTGTGTGTGGCTGTCCATGCGCGTTAATGGCAAGAGGTACAGTGTATTAAAAGGCATAAGTAGCAGGTTTTCAGTGGGTTTTGCTTGGTTCAGGGTCAGGCGATGGCCTTAGCTTCAGGGAGGAAGGCTTCCCAGTACTTTACAAGCTGTAAGGACAGAAAAAAAAGAATTTATTCGTAGATAATACAGTCATGAGCAACACTGTATCTGTATGGTCTTACAAAACTATAATTTTGCACTGTTATGAACAAAAATGAAATCGGCCACATGAGGGATTGATTTTCCATATAACCATGTACACGTAGCACACTCTGTTCCATCTGTGGACTGAGAGACAGAACCTAAGTACCACAAGCTTAGCTCAGACTGAAAGCCTTGACGATTGACTACCTGCCCTCCTGCCAGGGTTAGCCAGTGCTGGAGGAGAGGGCCTTATTGAAGGTGTTTTTTACTCATGGTAATTTCAGAGGTGAAGGAGCTCTTGCTGCTCACCTGGATGAAAGTAAGGAAGGAGAGTGCAAAAGTAAAACGAAGCAAAAAAAAAAAAATAAACATGCTGGAGGAGCCCCCTCTAACACCCAACGTTTGGCATGGGCACTCCAGTGCTTTGTTAAGGGTGACAAATGCCCTCTCGGACCAAAAGCCTCCCTATCTTATTCATCTCCTCACCCAGTTTTCAGACTGTGAAGGCCAGGCTCAAGGAACACTTCAAGGCCCCTCCGACTTGTCACACTTTCCCTAGAGGTGTCACATAATATTCTTATCGGTGGTTCATTAGTGCATTGGGTCTTATCCTGGATGTTATCATGTACTGATCTCGACACAGGTTATAGTCAAGGCCCCTACTTTTCTGCGGCACAGTGGGACTAAGTTCTGCGGCAAGACTACCTTTTGCCACAGAACTTCTGTGTCGATGGTTTACATTTTCTGCGGAAGTTCTGCGGCACTAACAAACTACCACATCACAGCTTAAGCTTGTCATCCTGACTTCACTTTCATGGCAATGGTTATAGCAATCAGGATGGTGGAAAGCACAGTAACACTAGTTCAAAAAATAACAGACTTATAGAAATAATTTTATGCCTAAAAAAGCAAAACAAATGTCTCTCCCTTAAGGTCCTAGCCTATTGCATTAAAGGCATATGCAGAGGGGACCTTATGTGATAAATAAGGTATTTCTATATGCATGCTATCTATCCCACTAATGAGGTCTCCACTGTCTATCACTTATATCTTTGTATGTGCTTTCTACACCACTCATGAGGTTCCCACTGTGTATCACTTATATTTATATGCAATCTGTAACATACATACAAATATGTGTGTGTGTGTATAGTGAGAGAGATAGAGAGACAGAGATACTGTATGTGTGTGTATATATATATTTTTTTTAATTTCCATGAAATTGTATCCTTATTCATACAGGTCCCATTGGAAATGGAACAAATGGAATAGAGGAGTTATTGCAAAACTAATTTTTCATTTCAGCCTGCTTCCCCCGACACACTACGTAACACCATCAGGCCATGACATGCATGTGAACCGATTGTGAGATAGAGCTTTCTAGCACATCACAATGTGTCCACCGTGAGACAGAACACTGCACCATACCTTCCCAGGCTACAAGCAGTGATGTGTTCCACCAGTCCTTGTGCTGCCCCGCCAGCTCCCATAGCTAATCTCTGAACCTGAGTTGCCGGCACAGAAACACAGCATGCTACCCTCTGGCCCAACAGCTGTCCCTGCACACAACATTTCTCCATAACTTTTTGGTGATTCTATCAACCAATGACAATATGTAATCAATAACCCTGGCAAAAATGTGTACAGTGCAATTATTTATTTAACAGGTCTATTCTTTCAACAGGTCTACACATTATTATATTCCACTTTTCTGGGCATAATTATTTTTCTTAAAAATGGCAGTTAAATTAATTTTACATGTTATTCATTTCAGATGGCATTCCTATACCTTAAAGGCACAAATAAGTTTGTACAAAGTGAGGTATGGACTTAACAGACCTGTACTATTGACAAGGTTTTGTTTAAGTTGGTCCTAGTGTAATATTGTAAGACTGAAAATTGTATTAGGCTGTAGTGCAGGTTGAGCAAATATCACCATGCCTGATGTGCTGTGCCACAGTCTCTGGCAATGGGAGCTGTGGTAGATAAGTGACTGTTCATTTCTGTTGCAGAATGCAGCCATTTCATTAGCTAATGTATGATGTTATAGCAATGATAACATCACATTCTGAGCATATGGGGGATTTTGGATATAAAAAGAGGGGAAGGGAACCAGATTCTATGGATAAACATAAATATTAATAAAAAATCATCATGAAGAGTAAATTCTGCGGTAGATTGCAAGTTCTGTGCAAATTTCTGCGGCTGCAGAATTCTAGGGGCCTTGGTTATAGTTAAGGAACCTATTAAAGTGTTATTACATGTGTTTTTTTGATTCATCTTGCTATGTTTGGATTTCCCAGGCTGTGTCACTGTACTTCTGCCCTCCCAGGCAGTGTATTTAGACCCCAGTATCATTCCTGGGTATTCATTATTTTCAACTGTATACTGTGAAGGCCACATGAAGTTTCGTGACTTGCCCGTTGTTTGTTGTAAAGCAAGTGCTGAATTACCAGAAGCCCCTGGTCCTTGTATGTAATCCCCTTTGCCTTTCCACAGCTTCTGTCTTCATCCCTTTGTATATTACAATTCTGTATATTTATTAAATGTCTGTATTTTGTATTACCTTGTTGTTCCCCATTCCCTCCACCCGCTCGCAGCTGGAAAGAAGCCCATCTTGGACTCTGCCTGCTTACCTGGTAAAATATGTTACAAATAAACAATTTATATTACACTACTTAAAATGAGAGAAGTTGGGGGACATGGCCAATCCAGGATCTAAGATTGCAGCTTAATCTTAGAGCTCTGCAGCAATCCAAAATATAACTTAGCCATCCTGTTCTCTGACTGCTTGAACACTGCTCATCCTTCACTAGCATACTGTTTTGGGGCTACACTGCACGCTATGTCGAAAAAACAGGATCAAATTAATTTTAAAACAGTGGGAGGGGGACAGAAAGGGTTGGTCCCTGATGCACCTACCACACAAGCGGCCGCTAAGCCAGTGCCTGAAGAGCAAAGTTCAGCCAGTATGCCGACAACGCTGGGTCCAGGCACTATCTCCACAGCTTTGGAGAACATGATCACGGACCTTAAATACGAACTAACCACCTGCATGGTATCGGGTTTTGGAAATATCACAGCTCAGTTGAATCACTTATAGCAGTCGTTTAATTCCATGGGGGAGACAGTGGAGCAACATACCAACAGAATAGGTGAACTGGAAGAATGGTTGAGCACGCAGGACGATACGGTTCGCCGTCTGGAGTCATCCTTGAGTAATGCCTTAAAAGAAAAAACTAGGCTAAAAATGGGGCTGGATGACCACGAGAACAGAGAGAGATGATGTAACATACGAGTGGTTGGCATGTCGAAGGGAGCTGAGGGCTCAAACTGTTCAACCTTTATGCAAAAATGGCTTCTCAAAAAGCTTCAACTCGCCGAAACCACCCAGCTGGAAATCCAGCGTACCCACCTCTCCCCAGCCGCAAGCCCAGTGCAGAAGAATGACCAAGACATATCATCATAACATTTTTCTGGTACCAAGACAGGTAACTGGTACTGGAAGCTGCAAGAAAAAAAGATACACTAACTGAGCAGAAAAACCGGGTCAGCATTTTTCCTGACTTCTCAAGACAGTTACAGAACAAGAGACAAGCCTATCAGGAGGTGAAGAAGCAGCTCTGCGCTAGCTGTTTGCCTTGATATACCCATCTTGGCTGCAAATCCGGAGGCAGGATAAGGGCACCAAATCTTTCACCAGTCCTGAGGTGGTGATGAGCTACATTCGCATGGGGAAGGATCGCTCAAATTACCAGGAGGAATCCTGAGAGAACTCCTGGGATACTTGAACATTTAAAAACAAGGTACTCTGAGCTTGATTTTAATTTAAGTTAGGGGGTCTCAGGGAACGGTGGGGCTGGGGCCTTTCGGTTGCTGCGGCCTGCAAATTGTAAGAGGCCTATAAGGCTGGGCTGCGCAAACCCCCCCCCGTCTTGTGCTCCAGACAACTTCACCTAACTCAAGGCCTACAAATGGGAGGCCATTACAACTGTAAGGGACCTGACCTTTATACCCGGCACTGGAAGGTTTTATCTACCATCGTTATACACCCGCAGGACCGGAATGTATAACTGTGAGAACTTAACTATGTTTGGCAAGTCCCTCTGCATCACCATGTCTAGTTAAGACACTTGAACAATCAAAAAACTTCGGACTTCTGTGTACCCAATGCAAGAACTTCCCTACCAATCAGGAAATTGAGTGGTGGACCATACAGACTTTTAATATGGACATACAGAGAGTGGGTCTGCTATATTGTTCTTTTTTTTTTTTTTTTGAGTCATGAGCTTATTTCGGGAAAGGGGGAGGGCATGGGAGGAGGATATGCATTTCTTATAATTTCTTATTAATACTTTAATATATACTGCAAAGTGTGATCTTAAGCATGAGTGAAGCTATTTGAGACAACTTCCTGGGGAAAGCAAGTGTGCTCTACTGGCTATGGGAACGTGTCTTAAGGGTTGAGCATGGAACATTTTTTAATACGGACGTATGAGCTATGGAAGGTAAATCTGCATCAGGCCTGAGTGGGGGGAGAGGCTGGGAGGAGGAAGAGACCCTATCTGAGGGGACACCAACCTGATCCTCACCTTTTCCCAGTACTGTGCCCACCAAAGACCATTTCAAGGGATGTGCCTAATGCAGTTTGACAACCAGGGTTTAAAAAAAAAAAAAAAAAATCACCCTATCCTTTGTCCATCGCAATCCAGAGAAATGTACAGGGAACTACTTTTGGGGGGGGCCTCCATAATTTTTATAAGCCTGCTATACAGCAGAGTTAGAATGAAGCAAGAGAACAAGCTGGGCTCACTAGTTATTCACAGGATGGATTGCTCAGCTGGCCATAACCATGCAAAGAAGTGGGTAAGTTGGTCCCATCCATTATTTTTGGGGAGGGGGCTGGCTGGGAGTTTTAGATGTTAACTAACGCCTGTTGCATCTTTAATGTTTATGTTGTTGTTTTCGGGGGGTGGGGGAAGAGTGTTGAGAGGGATAACTTCAGAAGAAGGGAACTACAGGGGACACCGGCTGAAAATCAATTGGAGGGGGAGGTGGGAGATAGCAGAGGGATTGAATATCGAGTTCTGGTGGGAAGGGAGAGGAGAGGTTCATGTTTGGGTTGAGGGGTTCATGTTAAAAGTTAAAAAGTCAGCAAGGAAACCTAAAGCTGTATGCACCTTTTGGTTCTCAAGCCAAATCAGTTACAGTTTAGTCATTTAACTAATGATCTGTTATGGCTCACCTGAATTTTAGGTCTTGGAACGTCAATGTATTTTTTATTTATTTTATTTTAATTTATGACAGTTTCGGGATAACACCTTTGAGCAAACAGTGCTCTTTTACAAAGGTTCCACATCTTGGACAATGGACAAGAATAGACAAGAACAGGCACGTAGATAACAGTTAATACAATTACAGTACATGAGCTGCCAGTGGCTTTGTCAAGATAAGACAAGACAATAGAATTAACAACAGGTAAAACATTACAGAATGCATGAGCTGCCAAAGGCTTTGTCGGGTGATCTAACAAGTGCATGAGAGGGCCAGAGGTAGCTGGTGAGAGGATAAGTTAGTAGGGGACAGGCAAGAACCGAGGGGGTGGGGTATTGGAGGGAAAAGGTAGGTGGTGAAGGAGAGGAGTAGGTGGTGATGGGGGTGGAAGGGATGGGAGATGTAAGTGGGGGTAACAGGATGGGTGGGGGAAGGAGAGAAGAGTTAGTATGGGCAAGGAGGAGAAAGGAGAGAGAAATGAGAACTAGAAGGGAGTTGAGGGCTAGGGGAGAAAGGAGAGAGACAGAGAGAGAATATAAAAGCTAGGAGGTGCAGGGGGTAATAGGCGAGGAGAGGGACAAAGATGTGAGAGGGAATGGAGAGAGGGAGGAGTGAAATCTGGGGGGGGGCAAGGGAGAAGGGTGAGGTGACTGAGGTGAGATACTGGAAGGAGTTAATAAGTAGGGAGTGTGGTGTGGTGAGATTGCATAAGTAATGGAGAGGGGGAAAGTACAGACTGAACCCCTGGTGGGAAGGAGGCCTAGCACTGTCTTCTTAGCAAGTAAGCAGATCTGATACTTAACTCAATGGCCTCAAAACTGCGGCAAAACGAAAGAGGGTTTGGTCTTGTATCATAAAAATGAAATTCGATTTTTTGTACAAGAATTACATGTGACACAGGAAGAAGCAAATAAACTGGCCTCTTCGTGGGGGTGCAAACTGAAGGTGGCTCCTCTTACATCTAAGGCATGGGGAGTAGCCATTTGGTTTAGACCTTCCATACGAATACACATGCACTCCACCTCAGTGGATGTCCAAGAGAGACATATTATTGTGGACGCCACTGTGGAGGAAAACAGGTACACCCTGGTCTCACTATATGGTCTGAACTTCCGACTGCCCAGATTTTTTCCACAAATTGGCTATAACCTTGGCCCCCTTCTCGAACAATATAATTTTGGGAGGGGACTTCAGTACTTATTGGGATCAGAGTACGGATAACTTGAGCGGACGTATTCGGCCCCCACCAAAGAGCACAGATGCGCTTAAGGCCTTAGCCAGGGAGAGAGCTTTGACAGAAGCATGGAGACACAAAAATCCTGAAAGACCGGAATTTTCTTTCTACTCTCATACCCATCAAGTACACACAAGATTGGACTATATTTTTGTGTCCTCTGAGCTGATCAGAGGGGGGTCTTGAGACCTCTTATGGCCCTATCATGATTTCAGATCATGCCCCACTGTTAATCACTATTATGGGTAGGCCAGTTGCACCAAGGACATGACAATGGCAGCCGGACCCTACACTTGTTACAGACCCCCAATACACCTCACAAATGTCCCAGAAATTGGCCTATTTTTTTAGATCACAACAAAGAGGGTGACACCTCGCTGGCCACACTCTGGGATGCTTTAAAAGCTTATATACAAGGAGAAACTATTTCACATGCAGCCTTTTCAGGGGAAAATGGAGTTAGAGAAGAACTAGAGTTGGAGGAAAAGGTGGTAGCTTTAGGAAAAAAAAAAGTAATTGGAGGGGGAAAACGACCTGACCTGCAAACACAAACAACTAAAGAGTAAACTCAACCAAATGGTATCTAGATGCATACAGAGAGGAATTATGGTAACCAGGGCCAGTACTTACTTTGATGGAGACAAGCCGGGCAAATAGCTGGCCTGACATACTAAAAAGAAGCAAGCAGACTAGAAACTGAAACACCACCAGGTGATGCATCTTCAGACCTCCAGAAGATCAATGGCACTTTCTGCACCTTTTATCAAACCTTATACACATCTCAAACTCCCCAGAACACTACCCCGGGGCTATTCCTAAACGGACTTGCCATCCCTGAACTAAACCCACAATCCAGGGATAGGATGGATAAGCCCCTAACAGAGAAGGAACTAAAGTAAGCCATTTGATCATCTAACACAGGACGAGCCCCAGGATCAGATGGGATCCCTGTCAATTTTTATAAAATCTTTTGGGCAGACCTGCACAACTTAATGTTCCAGGTGATAGCTGAGGATCTGGACACCGGGTGCCTCCCCTCTTCACAGAACTTGGCCACCATTATGATGCTTCCCAAGCTGGGTAAGGACCTGAAGAAATGCAGCTCTTACAGGCCCATCTCTTTATTAAATGCGGATTACAAAATCATTCCTAAAATACTAGCTGGGTGGCTGGAAGAAGTTCTGCCCGGCCTGATAGACCAAGATCAGAGGGGTTTTATAGGAGGAAGATAGGCTAGGCACAACATTTGCCATACCCTCAACATCATTTATAAATGGAGGACGGGAGGTGGTGGTTAAGGCAAACTTGCACTAGTTGCTGAAAAAGCATTTGACCGTGTGGAATGGTCCTTTATGTTCACAGTCTTAGAAAAACTTAAGTTTGGTCAACACTTTTGTTCTTGGATATCTGCATTGTACCACTCTCTACAGGCGCAGATCTTAACAAATGAAACTATTTCGACTCCCTTTCTGCTCTCCTGGGGCATGAGACAGGGCTGCCCCATGTCATCATTGTTATTATTTACTATTGAGGCCCTGGCTGTAGCCATATCGGCTAACCCTGACATAGAGGGCTTCAAATGTGGGACAAGAGAACACACCATCTCCTTGTTCGCAGACAATGTCCTGCTCTTTTTGGCCAATCCAGACAGAGCCTTCCTGGCATTGATACAACTGTTCGATGTCTATGGCCCCTTGTCCGGTCACAAAATTAACTGGAGTAAATGTAAGTGACTCCTTCTAGGCCCCCTAAGGGTAAGAGTATTCACATAGCTGACATGACGATCAGTCCCTCCTCTGAAATGAAGTACCTAGGAATTCGGCTGACACGCACATTATCACAACTAGGTGAATTAAACTATAAACCCGTCATTAATAAAATTAAAGAAGACTGTCAAAGATGGCAGTCACTACCTCGATCTCTCACAGGCCGAGTAAACCTGATGAAAATGAATATTCTGCCCCAATGTCTATATATTTCAAACTATTCCAGTCTGAATCCCCAACATCTACATTAAGAAAATGAAGGGAGCTATAACCTCCCTAATTTGGCAAAGCCATAGACTACGAATTAAAAAGAAGACCCTGTGGAGGCCAATGAACAGGGGAAGCCTGGGACTGCCCAACCTGAAATTATATTATATATCGGCCCAGCTGGCGTTTATTGGGGACCTAGTATTTAAGGAAGGAGAGAGAAAAGCATGTTCAGAAATTGAGAATTTAGACTGAGACTGCCCTCTGTATGAACACCTTTTTGCCCCAACCCTTTTTCATACAGGGCCCCAGACCCCCAGAAACCCCTACACCAGAGCCACCCTTAAGGCTTAGAACCAGGCTTTTAAAACTCTAAACTGTTCAATCGCAATCTCTCCAGAAGTCTCCATAGAACATACCTTGTGGAGGCCTGGCCAGGTCCAGATTCCCCTAATGCAGATCCTGGCTACCTGGAGGCAAAAAGGACTAACCCGTGTTTCCCAACTATACAGTGAGGGTAACCTCCTAGACTAACAAACAATAGCAGGTAAATATAACCTAACCATATCTCATTTCTTTTACTATATTAAGTGTAAAGCCAAACTGGAAATTATGGGGAAGGGGGACAGCACCCTTTCCACTTCCAGTGTTCTCCACTGGAAGAAATCTTCATCAATACCTCAACCGTGCAGAAACCTAGACCAATGAGACAGTGCTACCAATTACTGTTGGGAGCCCTCCCAGACCCACTGCCCAAATTAAAGAGTAGATGGGAAGAAGACTTATACCCAGAAAAACTAACAGTGGAGGGACTGCGACATGGCCCTGAAAAAGGGACTACAGTGCTCAGTAAATAGCAGACTTGGGAGTGGTTCACTATAAGTTTCTCAACAAAACTTACTTCACCCCTGCCTTAGCACACAGGATTGATCCCCAGAAGTCAAAGTATTGTCCCAAGTGTAACACTTTTGTAGGCACTTTTTTCCACATGATATGGACATGCCCAAGAGTATATTCTTTTTGGCAGGAAAAAAAACTCTATATTAAATAAAGTGCTGACCAAAAAATGCCCTCTAATCATGACTGATATACTCCTAAGTGTTCCACAGTGGGGTCAGGGTAAGAATGTGATGGACCTCCCCCACTGCACCACTTGGGCATAGTGATAGGCAAACAGCTGCTGGCGCAGCACTGGAAATCAGAGCTGATGCCATCGGTGGCAAAAACTTTACTACAATATATGAAACTGGAACACACACAATATCTGGCCTTGAATCAAGTTACTAAATACCATCAAATTTGGCGTCCCCTTGAGGAGGCAACTAGACACAACTGGTTACCGGTCTTCTAAATAGTCCCGGGGAATAGAGGCTTTGGAGGCTGAACTCGGGTGATGTGGGGAACCAATGACATTCCAAGAAGGGGCCCTATGACAGTTCAAGAAATAGAGCCCTAAGGAATAACAGATCTCTAGACTTGTGAAATTGCAGCTCATATTATCAGATAAAAGGAGGCGACAGGACGTTGTCCACTGTCGCACCAAAATTGTGATATAGTATTAAGGGGGTCCTTTATAAAATAATGTATATTAAACTGTATAATGGTGCTTACTCTGAACTGTACTCTAATTGAATGATACATAACTCAGCTTTATTAACTCTGTTGTAGTGTTGCTGACTTTTAAATAAAGTTTACAAAAAAAAAAAAAAAGAAAGCAGCTACAAAAGCAGTGGTCCCGGAGAGACACACGTCAGGGCAAATACATGAAAGTTCATTTGATAAAAATAAAACCAAACAGCAAAAGAAAATACACTTACAGATTTAATGATTTGATTCTAGTGGCTTGTAAAAATATAAAGACAAAGAGGAAATTTAAGGAAAGGGTAGGCCAGCACATAGGGGCTCCTCTGTATGGGAACTGAGATGCTGGCCAGGAGAGAGGACTTTTGGATTTCTTACCTGGAAGCCCTCTCATGGCCTGGACTTGCTGATATATTTGAGTTGACACCTTTCCTGTAACCCAGTCAGCGCTGTTCATCACCAATAGAACTGTCTCCTCACCTGTGTTGTTATTGCTGAAAGAAATCACAATTTTTGTTTACCTAAAGTTTGCCTAAGTTGCCCAATTCGGAGGCCAGCACATATCTCCAAACTGGGGATCCTCCTCAGTGGATCTATATTGAAAATTAGTCTCCTTGACATAACTTTTTTTGGGTGTCTGGCAAAACGCGTCTTTTTTTCTTTTTTTATACTGTATAACCCACTAGAATGAAACAATGTCCAAAAAGCAAACAATTACTCTCCGTAGCAATGTTTCTTCTAAGGGATCCCTCACTGAACAACTGCAACCATTCCCCTGGAATGAGCTACCCTAGAGTCTACAATGTTATACTAATTATGGAATATTAGAATGAAATTCAAAACTCTGCTGTGTGGTCACGTTCACCTCTGTTCTCTAATAGCAGATTTATTTCTGAAGCTAGGGCGAGCAGTGACCACTAAACTAGCTAAATGACTACCAAAGATGAATCAAAGGAATTTAGAGTCTTAAAAGACTCTTAAATGTGGCAGAACAGATTTTAATATATTAGATCACTGAGTATCAACTATAAGATATTGTAACAAGTAATGCTCAAGCAAACAAAGGAAATGATGCTTGTGTGAACCTTTTACAGCTTCTGGAAGGTGAGGTAGGGGTGGGACTGTTAAGCATAGTGAGGGATCCCTTGGAAGAAGCAACATTACTACAGAGAGGAATTTGTTCTTCAAGCCCCAGGAATCCCCCACTTATGCTTAACTGCAGACTGCGTAGTAGTACCTTGGGAGGCTGGGTACAAAACCTACTTGGGGAAAAGATTCTGCAAGACAGCAGTGCCAAACTGGAATCCCTTCTGGACTGTATATCCAGATAGTAGTGCTTTGTGAACGTATGCACTATTTTCCAGGTAGCTGCTTTATAGATTTCCTGCAAGGAGACACCTCTTGATGCTGCCACAGAGGCAGAGGTGCCCTTTGTGGAGTAAGCCCCAAGGTCTCCAGGTGGCAGCTTGCTAGCTCTGCTGTAACTGTATGCAGGAGGCCATCCAATGAGAAATGGTTCTCTTGGACACTAGTCTACCTTTTCCCACTTCACCACAGGTGACAAATAACTGAGTACTAGTGGACCTTACCTCCTTTGTATGGTCCAAGTAGTTGCTCAACTCTCTCTTAACATCCAGACTGTGGAGCTTTTGCTCTCCTGAGCCAGATTTTGCTGTAAAGAACACTGTACGTTTAATTGAACAATTCAGATGAAATTCAGACAACAGGGTGCAGGGCTGAGGCAGCTTTTGGAAACTCCTACCAGAGGTGAAGCTGTCCTGGACTTGGTTTTAAGTAACAGCGACAGGGTAAAGGAGGCAGAGGTGGGATGCCACTTAGGAAATGGTGACCACCGCATGGTGGGATTTAAAGTAAACACTAGTGAAAACAACAGTCATTCCAAGATCGGGTTTTAGATTTCAGAAAAGCAGACTTTCAGAAGATGAGAGATGGCCTGGCAGAGAGTCTTAGATACAGGGAAGAGAAAGGAGTAGACAAAATGTGGGAGTATGTCAAAGGAGCTATCACAGAAGTAACTGAACAGTGCGTCAGAAGGGTGAGCAAGGCAAATAAGAAAAGGAAACCTCTCTGGTTCTCCAGGGAGGTGGCTGCAATAGTAAGGGAGAAAGAAGGCGTACACAAAGTTTAGGGTGTCAATGAAAGATGAGGATAAGGAAACCTGTAAGGTCGCACAGAGGGAAGCTTGTAAGACAGTAAGGAAGGCTAGAGCCCTGACTGAACTGAGTATTGCACAGAGGGTAAAAGAGGGAGAGAAAACCTTCTTTAAGGACATAAGGAAAAGAGGAAAACCAAGGGGGGGGAGAGATAGTTAGACTAGCAGATACTGGAGGGAAACTGGTAGAAAAAGACTGCAAGAAAGCAGAGGTCTTAAACCAGTACTTCTGTTCTGTGTTCACCAAAGAGAACGAAGGGGATGGGCCAAGCCTGAATAGCAGCAACACCCAGGGGCCGGGGGTTGACACAAACCCCTTCACAGAGGCTCAAGTCTTAGAAGCTTTAAATAAACTAAAAGTGGACAAGGCCATGGGACCGGTTGGGATTCACCCTAGAGTTCTCGGGGAGCTGGGGAGCATACTAGAAGCACTCCTATCAGAACTATTCACCAAATCACTAGAGAGTGGGACCGTACTGGAGGACTGGAAATGGGCAACAGTGGTATCGCTCCACAAAGCAGGGAGGAGGCTGGCAGTTACTGTTCAGTTAGCCTCACGTTGGTGGTAGGGAAGCTGACGGAGACACTACTCAAACAGAGAATCATAATGCATCTGGAATCCAGTGAGCAGCAAGACCCAAAACAGCACGGGTTCACAGCAGGTAGGTCTTGTCAAACTAACCTGGTTGACTTCTTTGACTGGGTTACAAGGATAGTAGATCATGGAGCGGCGGTAGATGTCATCTATCTGGACTTTAGCAGAAGACTGATAAGAAACCTGGACCACATGGGGGTGAACAGGGAGGTGGTTGAGTGGGTGAGTAGCTGGCTGAAAGGAAGAACACAGAGGGTTCAGGTAAATGGAGCATTTTCAGCTGAAAGGGAGGTGAGCAGCAGGGTACCACAGGGTTCTATACTGGGTTCTCTACTCTTCAATGTGTTCATAACAGACATTACAAATGGTCTGGAAGGTAAAGTGTGTCTATCTGCTGACGAAACCGAGATTTGCAACAGAGTGGACTCCCCTGAGGGTGTGAGGAGTAGGAATTCAGACTTGAAGAGACTGGAGGAGTGGTCGGAAACATGGCAGCTGAAATTCAATGCCAAAAAGTGTAAAGTCATGCACTTCGGCAGAAACAATCCCAAAGAGGATTACTACCTGGAAGGAGAGAAGCTGTCCTCCACCAGCCAGGAGAGGAGGGACCTAGGGGTCATTAAAGCAGAAGACTTGAAAGCGGGTAAATAGTGTGAAAAGGCAGCACTAAAGGCAAGTGGCATGCTGGGCTACATCGGGAAGGGGAATCACGAGTCGTAGGAGGGAAGTGGTGTTACCACTCTACTTGGAGTACTGTGTACAGTACTGGAGACCGCACCTCAAAAGGGACATGGACAGAATCAAGATGGTGCAGAGGAGAGCCACAAAAATGATTCAGGGACTGCACCATATGGCATACCAGGACAGGCTGAGGGAACTCAACACGTGCTCCCTGGAACAGAGGAGGGAGCAGGGCAACATGATTGACACTTTTAAATATATGAGGGGTATAAATAAGGTAAATGTTCAGAGGCTTTTCCACTTGAAAGAGCAGAAGAATGAGAGGGCATGACATGAGGCTGAAGGGAGGGAGGTTCAGGAGCAATATAAGGAAGTTCTTCTTTACAGAGAAGGTGGTGGACCCATGGAATAGCCTACCCAAGGAGGTAGTGGGGGGCCAAAATGGTGAGCAAGTTCAAGAACGCATGGGATAGTCATAAAGAGAGCATACAGAAAGGCAAAGGAGGGAAGGGGGAATAGCACCAGGTAGGTTCTTGGGCAGGCTAGATGGACCTTGTGGTCCCCTTCTGCCATCACTTTCTATGTTTCTTTAGGGAGGAATTTTCTGTTAGTTCTTAGGACTACCTTGTCCCTGTGGAAAATTATATATATAGGATCTGTGCAGAGGGCTTACAGCTCACTCTTCTGGCAGATGTCACCACCACCAAGAAAACTGCTTTCCCAGTGACATTCTTCAAGAAGCAGTTGCCATAGGCTCGAAAGGAGCCTCCATCAGCTGGACAATGCAGAGATGCAGGTCTCATGGTGGAACAGGATCCCTTACTGGAGGGTACAGGTGATTAAGGCCTTTAAAGAACTTTCTGAAAATGGGCTGTGAGGCCACTGACCTGTCTGCCAGCTGAAGCATATGCTGACAGCTGCCAAACGCACCTTCAAGGTTGAAGGCCTGAGGCCCAGGGACTGTAGGTAGACCAGGTAGTCCAAGATTGTAGGGAGGCCTGCCTGAAATGGGGCTGAGCTGCTAGAGGAGCACCATGGGGAAAATCTTTTCCACTTTGAGGTGTAGGTTTTCCTCCTTGCTGATTTTCTGGCAACGTTAAGCATATTCAAAACCTTCTCAGACAGGATTAGCGTACAGAACTCTAGCTCTTCAAGCACCATGCTCTGAGATGCAGAGTTTTCAAATCTGGGAACATTATCCTGCCCTGAAGCAAGGTCAGCAGATTATATCTCACGGGAAGGGGAATGGGATGTTCAATGGAGAGGGCAGGAGAAGTGAGCACCAAGTTTGCCTGGCCCAATCTGGAGCTATTAGGACTACTGCTGCAGACTCCCATCAGTTTCAGGAGTACTCTGAGCAAGAGTGGGAATGGAGGGAAGGCATAAAGAAATGTCCGTATCCGATCAAGGACTAGGGCATCCTCTGGGATTGTATTCACTGACGGGAGTCTACAACAGAACAGAGGGTGCGAGCTGTTTTCCCAGGATATGAACATATCTATCTCTGGTGTTCCCCACCTTCTGAACACTGTAGCCAGCATCTGCTCATTCAGAGAGTCCATTCATGGTTTTCCTGGCTGATGCTGCTTAGGGAATCTGCCAAGACATTGTCTTTCCCTGGCAAATGTACTGCCAATAGCTGTACATCCAGGGACTATGCCAAATTCCAGATCTTCACTACTTCTGTGCATAGATCTGAAGATCTTGTTCCTCTCTACTTGTTTATATGGTACACGGTAGTGGAGTTGTCTGTCCTGAGCTGGACAAGCTGACCCCCGATGTGAGAAGAAAAGGCTTGTATCACCAGGTACATTGTCTCGAGTTCCAGGAGGTTTATGTGCTCCTGAGACTCCTGTGGGCTCCACACACTGCTTACAGTGAGGTCCTCAAGATGGGCACCCAAATTTAGGAGGGAGGCATCTGTGGTGAGTATGACTGTGGATGACTGCTGGAGAAAGAGAACTCCCTCTCGGAGGTTGTCTTCTTCCTTCCACCATTCTAATGCTCTTAGCAGACACCTTGTGACAGGTACTAGTTTTGCTAATGGGTCCCACCTTTGGGACCAGTGTCTTCCCAGGTGGTAGTGGATATCCCTCAACTGGAATCTGGCACCTGGTACTACTGGAGTGGAAGAGGCCATGTGCCCCAGCAACTGGAGTAAATCTCTTGCATGCCTCAGTTGATCTGCTTTGAAGGATTTTGCAAGTACTATCAGGTTTCCCACCCTTTCCCCAAGGAAAGAATGCCTTTCCTTGGTGGGCATCCAATTCTGCACCTATGAAGTCCAGCACCTGAACTGGTTCTGTTTGGGTCTTTTGAGCATTTATCAGGAAGCCTATGTCCTCCAGAATGTGCTGAGTAAGAAGCAGGGAGGACATGGCCTCCTGATGTGACTTTCTTGATGCTAATCAGCTGTCTAGGTAGGGAAAGACCACCACCCCTCGTCTCCTCAAATGTGCTGTCATTATGGCTAGGCACTTTGTGAACACTCTGGGTGCTGAGGACAGGCCATGGGGGAAAGCTGTGAATTGACAGTAACAGTTACCTACCCTGAATTTGCGGTACTTTCTGTGAGTGGCCCTGATTGGAATGTGAAAGTAGGCAGGCATCTTTCAGATCCAGTGACCCTAGCAAGTCTCCTTATTGCAATGATGGAATTACTGAGCCCAGTGTTACCATCTTGAAATTTACCTTTTCTATGTGTTCCGGTATCTCAGGTGTAGAATGGGTCACCACTACCCATTTCTCTTGTGGGTCAGGACCAGTGTTGGGTACGTTACTTTTTCTATTACTTTTGGAAACTTGTTCCAGGAAGCTCTGTGCAGTCAATGTCAAATTTATTGAATGGTCAAAGACCATGACAATATACAATACAGTACATAAATTAACAATATGTAAACAAACAAGCCTATATATTAATATTGTATACACTCTATAAATATCCTATCAGTCAGTTTCATAAATAATGATAGATATAAAATATACTAAAAATATAAAATACTAGTACATCCATAAATGTGCACTAAACTACAAGGTGCATAGACAGGATTAGACATTCAAATACAATATTTAATAAATAATTGTAAACCAGATCCATATCACTCAGGCAGGTCATGTTTACTCCAGTCAGAATACAATTTTTAAAAGACCATTAATGATTAATCATCCTTTTCCATTTGAGTCGTATTCTGGATATATTTACCAAATAGCTGGCCACAGCTCTAATTAGTTTTGTCATTAGATGTGAAAAGGACGTCCAGTAAAATATTCTGGTCTGCTGTTTGTATGGTTTAGCACAGGGGTTCTCAAATGGTGAGGCCAGCCTCCCTGGGGAGGCCCCAACCTGTTCCAGGGGAGGCTCAAGCAAGTCTGAAAAAGTACAGTATTTAAATTTTGAGTTTTATGTATTTTGTGTGACGAGATTAAGCAAACTGAAAAAGGATAATAGTAGATGAATTTTATGCATTTATTTACTAATAGGTGGCAAGGAAAGGTGAATGAGCCAAAGCTCATTTCAGGTGTACCCGGGAAGGGTAGGTAGTGAATGCATTTCAAAAGGTAATTGCAAAACAATCAAGAAATACACATGAACAATAGTGCAAACAAATATGAACAATAAACTAATAATGAGTGGTGGTAATTGATCAATTTGTAGACTGATGGCAGAACAGCCCAGATACAATGGCTGGAGCATAGAAGTGCTAATAGCAATAGCAGAAAGGATCAAAGTAATCCCAGAGAAGTTGCTTAGGAGCAGGGAAGGATGGGGAGAGGCAAAGTATGCAGGAAGGTTATTTCCTATAGAGAGGAAACAGAGAAAGTAGTCTGACCCGATGAAGGTGCTGCAACAAGTGGTAACAATGGTTCAAGAATGAAAATAATGCGAACAAGTAGGCTGTAGCGGCGGGGTTACAATAATGAAAAATAATATTTGTTTATTTTATTTTTTATTCCGATAACACCTTTAAGCACAAGAGCTCTTTTTTTCAAAGGTTCCGCATCAGTATAAGACAAAGAACTGAATGTGAGCCAAGTACTCAAAGGGGTTTCAATTTTTTCATGGTGTACTGCGCAAAGTACAGCATGTTATTTTTCCTTGGGGAGTCCAAGGATTATTTCAGTTTTTTGGGGAGGCTCAAAATCTTTTCCATGGATTTGGGGAGGCTCACTGTGACAAAGTCTAAGAACCATTGGTTTAGCATAATGGCCAAATCCATTTTGCCCTTGGTACATCATACCACTTGCAAATAAATACGACGTGCTCTAAATTTTCTAAAGTGGAACAGGTACAAGAACAGTATCTGGAGCTAACAGAACTATTCTTCCTGTAGACGGCTTCAAGAATACTGTTTGGAAATACTTTCAGCCTATACCTAGTACATTGCTTTCTATACTCATCATCTGTACGAACATCAAGATAGTATCTATAAAAGGGCCCAAGATAGTTTGCCCTATACCAAGGAAACATTTTCAGCCTTTTAATATAATTTAGGTCTAATACCATATAATATTCTCTAAATTCATTTGTAATGCAGCTAATATTTTTCAAGTCAAACTACCTCTGGCTGGAAGCTGCAATACTGAACATAGGATTTGCAAGAAAGCGAGCTGTGCTCACAACAGAGGGAGGTGAACCTTACAATTGTCTTTGGTTTGTAGCAGATATTCTGCAGGTGGAAACTACTTCTAACTGAAAGGTGAAATAAGGAACTTAGAATTATCAGGAAAAGACAGTCTTTGTTACAATTCTTAAGATTTTCAGTGCAGGAAGAGTTTAAACCTTGGGCTAAGAATCTGTCATAAATCCTGAAATAAGTGCAGGTACAGGTTGTGTATTTGACCCAGACAAGCGCCCTAGGGGTGGAAACTGTTTTTTGTGTTTATCTGTGTGTGCCTTAAAAGGAAATTCCTGACTTTAGCGGGAAGTGCTTACATCATAGCTACTTATCAGCCAATAGCTTTGGTAACAGACCTGAGAACAATAGTATTATAAGCAAGTGTTTTATAGCAAACTCATCAGAACAGATAATATTTTTCAAGTCAACCTACTTCTGGCTGGAAGCTGCAATACTGAACATAGGATTTGCAAGAAAGCGAGTTGTGCTCACAACAGAGGGAGGTGAACCTTACAATTGTCTTTGGTTTGTAGCAGATATTCTGCAGGTGGAAGCTACTTCTAACTGAAAGGTGAAATAAGGAACTTAGAATTATCAGGAAAAGACAATCTTTGCTACAATTCTTAAGATTTTCAGTGCAGGAAGAGTTTAAAGCACAGCTGACTTATTTTGGGGCTGACTGTTTTCAGAGCACAAACCACCAGGCTGTTTTGGGGCTGGGGAAGTTTTACCTGTGTCTGACTTGGATGTCTGGATTTTTCTCTGTTTGATTAACAGGGTATTTTCTCTGTCAAATTGCTGTGTAGGGTATCTTGCTGACAGGAAGGCACTTATTGCAGCGGTGGGTCAGAGCTCTTAGCTGATTGTTTTGTGAGGGCACAGTTAAGGCCCAACCCTTCCCACCCTCACCCCACCCACCCCTGGAAATAGTTCCTTTATACCTGGGGTTCTGACATCATTTCCTCAAGAGTGCAAGGTGCATATCACTGTCATACTCTCTAGCACACTGTACTGACAATATAAGCATACACATTGTATAATATATATATATTTCTATATAACAAACCAATCACACACACAAACACACACACACAAAAAGTAGATAAACATGTGGGGAGTAGTGCAATGTAATGGCTGTGGGGCAGCAATCTTCCGGAGTCCTTCTGGAGGCTGAGATGCTGCCCCATTTGCAGACAACTCTCTGCCCTGAGGGAGGAAGCTGCCCGTCTTCAGGCCACACTGGAGTAGTAAGGAACCTTCCCCAGGCCACACTGGATGGTAGAAAGGAACCTCCCCATCCAGGGAGCACCACAGCCACCACCACTACCTCAGAGGTTGCGAAGAAAGCACAGCAGTTGGACCACAGTGGGCTCAGGGAGGGTGAGGATGGTGGAACAGAGGCACACCCAGTCAGTTGTTCCACCCCACAATCCATACATCATTCTGGGGGAGCAGAGCTCCCCTATGGATGCACCCGCAGAGGAGACTAAGGAGGCTGAGGACAACTGTCACAAGGGAGGCCCACAGGAAGGAGGCAGAGGACACAAGGAAAGGAAGCAGCTCCTGGTGGGGGACTCAATTATTAGGGGGATAGAACTGGGAGGGAGCAGGGAAAACTGAAGTAAGGTGCCTGCCTGGTGCCATGGCATGGAGGGAGAGGAAGCGCATCCTCAGGATCACGAGAACAGCTGTACGGGAGTCTGAGCTGGATGTCATTGTCCACCTAGGGACAAATGACTTGACTCAACATGAGATTAGAGCAGTGCAGAAGGACTTTGTACAATTGGGGAGGGGTCTAAGACAAGTAGCACACACAGTATCCTTCTCAGAGGTGCTGCCTGTCAATGGCATGAGTGAGGCGAGGGTACTTTGCACCATGCAGTTTTATGAATGGTTGAAAAAATGGTGTGGAGAACAGGAGTTTGGCTTCACTGGGGACTGGGGTTCCACCTGGAGGGACACCAGCCTATACTGGCAGGATGGTCTGCATCTGTCCAGGAAGGGAACAAGTCTTTTGAGCAATCGGTTTAAATGCTTCATTGGCAAGCTTTTAAACTAGTCAAGGGGGGAGGCACTGATAAGCAGCAGGAAAATCCCAGCCTCTCCCTACAAAACAGGGTACTAAATGAGAAAAAGACCGAGGTAGAAAGGTCAGCGGGGGATGCTGCAACAGAAGGTAAAGCCATCAAAAAATGGAGAGCAATGACTACCAATGCTCACAATCTAAGTAACAAGCTTCCTGAATTAGTGGCCTTGATGGAGGAGGAACATCTGGATATCATGGCAGTCACAGAAACATGGTACACACAAAACCATGATTGGGACGTAAACATACCAGGATACACCATCTACAGGAGGGACAGGGAGGGTAAAAGAGGAGGAGGAGTAGCTCTTTACATAAGGGAAGGAATCAAAGCAACAGAACAAAAGGGAAAACAGGGAGGAGAAGAAGCACCGTGGGTAAATTTGGAGACTGGCAATGGAACCACAATCCGCACAGGGTTGTATACAGACCCCTTCTAGGGTAGGAAATGGACAAGGAAATGATAGAAAGTATACTTGAACGGCAGAAAAGGGGAGATATTGCTGATGGGTGATCTGAATATGCCAGATGTTAACTGGAGTGCAGTTGCAGCAGCCACTTCAAGAGTGGGGTTATTCTAGATGCCCTACAGGGGGCATGCCTTAGACAACTAATATTGGAGCCCACTTGAGAGGGAGCAATCTTAGACCTGGTTCTCTCAAATGGAGATGAAGAGAGGATCACAGATGTAGAAGTGGGTAGCCATCTGGGAACTAGCGACAATCGAACAGTATGGTTCACAATAAACACAGCAATAGAGTCAAGTCATACAAAGGCAAAAGTACTGGACTTTAGGAGGGCTGACTTTGCCAAAATGGGTGAGTGCCTAAGGAATGCACTAGCAAATGGGCAGGAAGGAGGGGTAGAAGAACAATGAGGAATAATAAAAACTGCCATCACAGAGGTAACAAGCCTTTGTGTGAAGCAAATAAACAAAACGATGTAAGAAACCACTATAGTTCTCAAAGGAAGTGGCAGTGAAGGTTCAAGAGAAAAAGAAAGCATTCAGGAAGTACAAGGAATCTCAGAAGGAGCAGGACAGAGAACTGTATCAGTTAAAGCAAAAGGAAGCTGGGAAGGCAGTCAGAACAGCAAAGGCCCAAACCGAGGAAAAGATCGCCAAACTTGTTAAGAAGGGGATAAAACCTTTATAGGTACATCAGGGAGCAAAGGAAGACCAAGGGAGGGATAGTGAGGCTTAATAAAGGGAAGGGAGGGTGGCAGAGGGTGACTGTGAAAGGCAGAGATACTAAACAAATATTTTGCTCAGTATTTACAAAGGAAGAGGGAGGTACCTAAACAAACAGTAGAAACACTCTGGATACAGAAGTTGATACCAGCCCATTTACAGAAGAAAGGGTTCTGAAAGAACTCTTAAAACTGAAGGTGGACAAAGCAATGGGGCCTGATGGGATTCATCCCAGAATTCTAAAAGAACTAAGGGTAGAACTAGTGACACCACTGACTACCCTCTTTAACAAATCATGGGAGGATGGGGTGGTACCGGAGGACTGGAGGAGGGCAGATGTGATTCCCCTTCACAAAAGTGGGAGCAAGGCAGAAGCAGGAAACTACAGACCTGTTAGTTTAACCTCAGTGGTAGGGAAAATGATGGAATCACTTCTGAAGGAAAGAACTGTCGAGTATCTAGAGGCCAGAGGGCACAGGACCCAAGGCAGCATGGATTCACGATGGGAAGGTCGTGTCAGACTAATCTAATAGATTTCTTTGACTGGGTGACCAAAGTAGTAGACCAGGAGGGTGTGGACATGGCTTGCCTAGATTTTAGCAAGGCATTTGATATAGTCCCACACAAAAGATTAATACACAAGTTAGCCTGCCTTTGGAGTGGGCCCCAAGGTGGTAGCCTGATAAAAATTGGCTAGACAACAGGACTTAAAGAGTAGTAGTAAATGGAGTCCACAGGAAGAAAGGAGGGTTACTAGCGGGTACCGCAGGGTTCAGTACTGGGACCGGTCCTTTTAATGTCTTTATAAGTGACATTGCAGAGGAACTGGAAGGAAAAGTATGTCTTTGCAGATGACACAAAGGTCTGCAACAGGGTTGATACACCAGATGGAGTGGAAAGGATGAGAAGGGACTTGGCAAGGTTGGAGGAATGGTCAAATGTATGGCAGCTCAGATTCAATGCAAAGAAGTACAAGGTAATGCACCTGGGAAACAAAAACCCAGGGGAAGAGTACACAATGGGGGGTGAGATACTGACAACAGTAAAAATGGAAAGAGACCTGGGGGTAATTATATCAGATGACCTAAAGGTGGGCAAGCAATGTGAGAAGGCAGTAAGGAAGGCTGGGGGGATACTGGGATGCATAGGGAGAGGCATCAATAGTAGAAAACAGGAAGCTGTTATCCCTCTGTACAGACAGTTGGTGAGACTCCATCTGGAGTACTGTGTTCAGTTCTGGAGACCCCATCTCCGCAAAGACATAGAGTGGAGGCTGTCCACAGGAGGGCAACCAAAATGGTGCAGGGTCTGCACCAGAAGACATATGAAGAAAGACTAAAGGAGCTTAATATGTATACCCTTGAGGAAAGGAGGGAGAGAGGGGACATGATAGAAACTTTCAAGTACCTCAAGGGAATCAACAAAGTCCAAGAGGGTGGCATCTTTCAGAAAAAGAGATGTGCAAGAACAAGGGGGCACAATTTGAAGATAGAGGGGACGGCTCTGAGAGGTAATGTGAGGAAGTATTTTT
Source organism: Neoceratodus forsteri (assembly GCA_016271365.2). Classification (NCBI taxonomy): domain Eukaryota; kingdom Metazoa; phylum Chordata; order Ceratodontiformes; family Ceratodontidae; genus Neoceratodus; species Neoceratodus forsteri. The sequence continues at coordinate 1,344,286,779 of CM028129.1, read as the reverse complement.
TCACAGAGAGGGTTGTGGATGCATGGAACAGCCTCCTGAGGCGGTCGGGAGTCAAGAACAGTGGGGGAATTCAAGAATGCATGGGACAGACATAAGGCAGTCCTAGTGGGTTGGGGGGTAGGAGGAAGTAAGCTGTTGGTTAATTAGGATCTGCAGCTTATCTGTTAGGTAGGAAAATGGGCAGACTAGGTGGGCCAAGCGGTCCTTATCTGCTGTCAAATTCTATGTTTCTAAGTTGTGCAAATTCAGAAGAAACATCAGTGAAGCACTCTATATTCTTTGCTTGTAATACAAGAGGGAAATGATCACTCTCACCCCTAACTGGGATCTTGAAATTTTCCCAGTATGTCATATTCCCATTCCAGAAAAAATTATCTACAATTGAGGGGCCTTTAACAGAAAAATGGGCAAAGTTACCCTCCCTATCTCCATGAATCCTACCATTAATAGGTGGCAGACTAAATAAGGGTAAAACTCTATTAACTTCTGTCCCATTTTATTCAATCTATCTTTTGTTCTCCTAGGAAACCTGGATGCTGCTGAGTGACACCAGTTATGAAAGTTGCTATCAAAGTATCCATCAAAATGCTCAATCCTTGCATTAAAATCACCACAGAGAAGTACTTCTTCACAAGTGGTTACTGCCCAGCTCTTGTGTACAAGATCCTCCAATTGATCCCATAATAAAGGAGTGTAAGATTTAGAGTTGTGTGGGGAGAAAACACAGGTTACTCACCTGTAACAGGAGTTCTAGGAGTGGTATATGTTGTTCATCCACACTGTCTGGCAGGTTCCTTGCTGCTTTAAGTTGGGCCAGAAGGTCTTCAAGCTGGCTCCTCCCACCCACCCGGGTGGTAAAACCCTAGGCTCCGCCCCATGACACCAGATATAGCCTGCTGGAAGCCAGGTTGCACGTCGAAGCTGGGGAGGTCGGTTGGGTCGTGTGGATGAACAACATTTACCACTCCTAGAACTTCTGTTACAGGTGAGTGACCTGTATTTCTAGGGACGTGGATATGTTGTTCAATCCACACTTTGTGGCAGACTCCTAGTAGTTCTCCGGGAGAAGGGAGGCAAGGCGCGCACCCCCGATACTTACTTGGGGAATAAGGACTGGAGAACCAAGGTCCCAAAACCAGCATCGCGGCATGACTCTAGGTCAAGTGTGGTAATGGGAAATAAAGGTGTGTGCTGACTTCCAGGTAGCAGCCCTGCAGATTTCCTTGATAGGGGCGTCCCTAGAAGCAGCCACCGAAGCAGCAGTACGGAGGGTAGAATGAGCTCTTACCCCTTTGGGTGGCTTCATGCCCGCCAATCTACAGCAGAGATCTATGCAGGAGGTGACCCACCTGCTTATTGTCCGCTTGGCTGCAGGTCTGCCAGGTGCGGCTTCAGCGTAGGTGACAAACAGCTGGAAAACCTCTCCCTGAACTTCAGCCGTCCGCTCCTTATAATAAGCTAGAGCTCTTCTAGGCTCCAAAGTATGGAGCTTATATTCAGCCTCTGAGGTGTGACTGGGGTAGAACACCGTCAGAGTCAACACCTGGTTCAGGTGTTGGACTTCTCGAGCCTCTGGAGAGGGCCCTCCACCCCAGGCCGAACAAGTCGGTGCCCAAGAAGGGGATGTCTGCCAGCTTGTGCTGAGTATCCGCCATGAAGGTGGAGATCCGTAGCCAAGCTCTTCAATGCATGGCTACTGTGGCCGCTACTGACCGGGCCACAAGAGTCTCCAATGTTCAAGGCAGTTTGGAGCTCTTGCTTGGCCACTGCCCTTCCCTGTTCCCGCACCTGCATGACTGTCGTTTGAAGGTCAGGCAGGAGATGAGGAAGCACCTCATCCAGGGAACCCATAAGGGTGTGTGAAAAGTGTGCCATCAGTAAACGAGCCAGCCTGTCAAAGGCCTAAGGAGGAGGCAGCGAAACTTTAGCCTGGAGTAGTCCAGCTTTTGGACCTCTTGTTCGGGGCTTTTCTACATCCCTAGCATTTCCAGAGCTGGAAGATGCTATCGTTACCAGCCTCAGCCAAGGGTGCCCTAAAACCGAGAGGGAACTGGTGGGACCATGCATTTATGGGCTGCAACCTGGTCAAGGCACAGGACAGGGATGCAGGCTGCTGCCACAACTCCAGGGCTGGACCAACAATGGCTTTGGCCACTGGGAAGGCCTCGTGGGGGAATCCCTTCGGTCCAAAATCTCCAAGAGGGGATATCTGGCCCATTTCTGCACAGGTTCGAGCTGCATCCCAGTACACTCTGAGATGAGCTGAAGAATTCCCAGGAACGAGGATGGGCTCTCGGCCACCGACAGACTCCCGGAGGATTCCAGGTTGAGGGGCCTGGAGTACAGGGAGGAGTCGGACTCTGAGGAGTCCGCAAACAGCTGCCGAGCATCTGAGCCACCCTCTGAGGCCTATTGGGGGTGAGAGTGACCGGCAACCTGTGGGGCAAGCCCTGACCCGACCGAGAATCCTTGGTTGGGGCCCTAGTCTTCGGTTGCGGGGTTGGTGGTTCCACCACAATGGGTGGAGCAGCCGGTTTCAGTCGAGCAATCGGTTCCGGAGTCGGCTCCTCAACTAAGGAGCCAACGGCAAGAGGATGCTTCGGCCGTTCGGGTGACAGCCACTTAATGGCCAGGGAAGGCAACAGAGTCAGCTTGTTGCCGGCCAATAAGAGCTGCTGCCACATCATGTCCTCATAGCGCTGACGCAACTTGCGTCAGAGCCAATCCTCCGAAGAGGATGAGTAGCGATGCCACTTTCCGTGATGTCGGGACAGAGACCGCCGATGTCGGCGGGACCTACCCAACACAGAGGAGGACCGAGACAGTCGGGGTCGCCGATGGTGGGTCGAGGAGGGGGTAGGGAAACCTGCTAATCCTCTCCCGTTCAGGGTTCCTGACTGGGGACTTGGCACAGGAGGCCGAGGCAAGTCCGGTCATCCACCGGGCGCATTGGTGAAAAAAGGGTTATCGCTTCTTCAGTCGACAACCCGTCCAATGGGATGAGAAAAATCTCGACCGCATCGACGAGTGTCTCAGCTGGCTGACCTGACAGGGACATTGAAAAGCCAGCGGCCTTAGCTGCAACCTCGACTGACGCTGAATGCAGACGCTCCGGGGAGCGAGATCTCTCCCACTCCCACGACCGTCCATGGTGGGACTTACCTTTCGGTTCCTTTTTCTTTGACCTACTCATGTGAGTCCCTAAGGGCCCTTCTCCCTTGGTAGAGAGGGACTGACAAAGCTCCTTAAAGGAGGCAGTGTAGGAGGAGCCCAAGGAAAGTGGGATAAATGCCGATGCCGAGGAAGTAGGAGAAGCAGCCTGGGCCGCCTCCTCCCTTGAGGGCGATTAACTGTTCCAGCTGCTCTGCGGAGCCCACAGCCACGGACACCACCCAACAGGCCTCCTTCGACTTCACCAACGGAAACCGTTTCTCGGGGCGCCCCAGTTGGAGTCGTTCAATGCAGTCTTCCTGAACCGAAGCTGAAAAAGACTTGCAGAGATTGCAGGCCTGCGGATCATGGGCAAGCCCGAAGCAGTAAACGCACATGGCGTGCGGGTCGGTCAGAGACATCTTCTGCCCACAAGGGCACAGACGAAAGCTGGGAGTAGATTTTGAATCCATCGCAGCCGCGAGGGAGGTAGAAGACTTAAGTCTTGTAAATTTTAAGACGATTTTTGGAAAAACGAAGGATTAGGATCCAGGCCTAAAGTTGCAAGAGCGCAAGGAGGGAACCTGAGCTTCCAAGTGGTAAGGAAGATCTGCGTCATGGGGCAGAGCCAAGGGTTTTACCACCTGGGTGGGTGGGAGGAGCCAGCTTGAAGACTTTCCGTCCCAACTTAAAGTGGCAAGGAACCTGCCAGACAGTGTTGATTGAACAACATATCCACGTCCCTAGAATAAACATTTGCCAGAGAAAAGTTTTTACCTTTTTTAAATTTAATACAAAGAAACATCATGTTCTTGTTAGAATATAAAAGAACTACAATAATATTCGTGTCTATTTTAACCATAATGATTAGGCCACCTACTACTCTCTCTTTCTTTGCAACTTTCTCTCCTGGTGATTGAAAAATTTGGTATCCATTCACTGAAATTTCCTGATCTTTATTATGCCAGATTTCTGTGTAGTCACTAGCAAGGACGGAGATGTACTAGAAAAAGGTAATACACCTTACAGTTACTTATTTCTTTTTATACAAAAGTAATTCATAACTGTAACTGATTACATTTATTTGAAAGTAACTAACCTATTACTCAAATAAATGTAATCTGATATAGTTTCGTATTACTTTTGTATAAAAAGAAATAAGTAACTGTAACTCTAAGTGTATTACTTTTTCTAATACTTCTCCATCCTTGCTAGTGACTGCATAGAACTTCCTGGAACAAGTTTCTAAAAGTAATAGAAAGTAATAGAAAAAGTAACTTACCCAACACTGGTCAGGACATATCTTGAGTAAAAGTCCCTTCCCCCACTGTGAGGGGGGGTGGGGGACTGTCTCTGCTAAGTTTGCTTACAACAGCTTTTTTTACCTCCAACTCCAGTAGGAGTTTCTCTGTTGCAGTATGAGGGGTGAAGGTTTAGTGACCCTGCAGTCTTGGGAAATTTTTGAACTGCAAGGTCAGGCCTTGACTCACTATTTCCAGGACCCCCTGTCTGTGGTAATTTGTTCCCATGTCTGGAAATAGTAAGTCAGCCTTCCTCCCACTGGCAATGGCTGGGTGACCAGTGCACATCTGTCAGGAGTTCTGTTTTGCCTGGGCTTTGGGGGCTGGTGTTGCATCCATGTACCTAGGACCCCTTCTGCCTCCATCTCTGAAGAAACCTTTCTGAGGGACGAATTCATAAGTAACCTAAGCAAGGTGGTAGTAACCCCTGCCCCTACCTCCCCTTCTATCAGGCCTCTGTGAAGTGGCGTACTCTTACTTCTCAGTATTACTCCTGTAGGTGGTCTTGCACTCATCCACCTTTGTATATAAGCCTCTGTCTTGTCACTAAAAAATAATTTTCCTCACAAGGGAAATATATTGTTTTTGTTTGAGTGTCCCTCGAAAGGTTTGTAGTCCTCAGCCAAGAAAACCTTCTTAGGGACACTGCTTGGTGCCACGACCCTAGATGCAGTGTCACTGGCGTCTGCTGCCATATGGAACTGGTAACTGGTGGCAACCATGGTGACCTGTGCTGTATCCGCCAGATCCTATGCCAAGTCACCAGCAGCTTTCTTGCTCATTGCCAAAATGAAGATTCACAGGGCTTTTTGGTATTGAGCTGTGTAGGCTATGTATGCTGCCTGCCTTAAAAGCAGCAAAGTTAAGGTATAGACTTTTTTGCCCATACTATCCAGCTTCCTGGAATCCTTTTCTGGAGGCTGGGCAAAAAGGGGTACCTTGGCCTCATCACAGACGGCAGTCTGGATCACTCCCTCATGATCAGGGTGTGAGTACAGGTACTCAGCAACTTGCTTGTCTGACCGATTTCTATTTTCTTTTCAATGCCAGCAGCTCAAGTGGAAGGTGACCGTACTTTGGAAGTGGCCTTTTTGAGGGATTTGTGGATGGGCAAAAGCAGCCTTTGTGTGTGTGTGTGTGTGTGTGTGTGTGTGTTAAGCCCTTCATACCCCAAAATCTCCACCTAATCCTCATCTTCAGCAGTCTCTGTGATGAGAAATTGAGTGTTGACCATTTGCCTCACAAAGGTGTAGTGTGAGGTGTAGTCATCTGAGAGACGAGGAGGGCAACCAAACTCTTGCCCAGGAGAACCATCAGGCTCTGAGGGTTCTCCTTTCTTCTCCTTGTAGTAAAATCCAGCCTCCTCCTCCTCTGCAGGCACTAGAATCGGTACTGGAGCCTTGGGGCAGGCATACTCATGAAGTTCCCATAACCTGGAAAGCGTGGAGAAGCTGCCATGCCTTAGTCATGTCCTCTACTGGGGGGGCATTGGGGGCATCTCCTTTCTTTCTTCAGGAGGAGGGACAGCGACATGGTTTTCTTTTTGCTTTTTCTTAGCAGGCACGGAATCCGATGCCTGCTCAGAGACTCTTATTTTTGTTTGGCTCAGGGTTCTCCCATTCAGATACCATGATCTCTGAACCACCTTTATCAGTCTTATTCTTCTTCTTACTTTGAGAGGCTGGACCCTCTTCTGAGCCCTTAAGTGACATGGAGGCAGACTTAGAAACCATAAGGTTTTCCAATTTTTAAGCTTTTTTCTTTTTCGTTTTAGGGCAAAACCTAATACAGTTCACAACTAACAAAGTTGTGATCTACACCCAGGCACCTCAAACACAACTCGTGGCAGTCTGCTTTAGTCAGGAGTTAAAAACAGATTTTGCTAACTTTAAAGCCTGTAGGTTCTGTCCTCTTTTTTGGGTCTGTTAGTCATGCCAAACATGGATGACTGTAGAGGATCGTGGTTCCCAACACACACCAAAAAAAATTATAAATAAATAAAATGCAATTCAGTTCCCTTCTGAAAGAAATGCTGCAGAGTAAAATTAAATGGGAAAATATGCCAAAATAACATCTCGGTTCCACTAAAAAGGGAACCGGGACCAAGAAACAAGAACCGCTAAGCAGTTTCTATTTGGTGAAGTACAGCGGTTCTCAAAAAGTGGGAACCGTGCCACGAGAGGCCTTTCTCCAATTCCTAGGAACTGATTTAGGACTACAGAAAACAGTAAATATGTCAGATTTAACAAAATACAGCCTCAGTGCAGAGTTATCAAAAACTGAACTACAACTTAAAGTAAGTATTAGAAAAAAACAAAACAGTAAATGGCTCTGAAGTAGAAGAGTCAATTTGGAGCAACTGCTTCCTTCAGGTGGAGAAATAAATCTGCCGTTGTAGGGCGCAGGTGAGCGTGACCACAGAGTTTTGAATTTCATTCTAAGATTCCATAATTAGTATAAAATTTGAGGTTCCAGGGCAGCTCATTCCAGGGGAATGACCGCAGCTGTTAAGCACAGTGAGGGATTCCTGGGGTTTGAAGGACTACACGCCTCAGACTGCAGACAGAGTAGATATGGTAATGTGTCCACAGTGTGGAAAAGATGAGCCACTTGGCTCTTACTTAAAGCATTCGCCCATGACAGGAATTCTAACCTTTTCAGAGCCGGACAAGCTGCTGATCCTGACAGTTTCCAAGAATCTTCCAACCTCTGCCCTGTTGCCTTCAACCACTTGCAGTTTGTTGTTATACCATACCAAGCTGCATCAAGAGGTCAATAGGAGGACACGGACTAGTGTGAGAGAACCCAGGGCCACAGAAATGGCATGACTGTATCCATCTAGAGCAAAAGAAACTGAACTCTGTGCACTCGCAAGAAATTTGGGACTGTGTACCAGTTTATTTATTTATTTGTAATTTCTGACCAGGAAAGACACATGAAGCTATTACAGCTTGTTCCTGGGTGCATCCGGAGGGATGAGTTGCATGGACCCGTTTTATTGAGCCTTTGTAAAGGAGTCCCTGACTCAAAGGGTTGTAATTCTGATTTTACTAATAAATAAATACATTACTGACAGGGAATATATAAATATATTTATAAAATGGGTAGGGAAATTGCTTGGAATTTATTGGAGAATAAGCATTACATGACCGTGTGTATATCAGAGTGCGACCGTGCACCTGCACTTTTACCCCGCTCCAAAACAATTTTTCCATTTTATAAGACAGATAACCTACTCTGAGATGTGCGGTCATGCTCTGATATACACACGTCTTGGGTGGTTGACGCACGAGGCCGCGCAACACACACCAAGGCGTGCATATATCAGAGCGCAACCGCACACCTCAGAGTGGGTTATGTATTACATATAGGATAGGAGCTAAGGGAAAGGAGGTGGGGTGCGATTTACATAAGGGAGGGGATAAGGTGTGTAAGGGAAGAGGGGGAGGAGGGTAGGACTGAGGCATTATGGATGCAGTTCCAGGATTCAAAAAGTAGGACACTTACGATGGGAGTTGTGTACAGACCACCAGTTCAGGCTGAGGACTTGGACAGGGAATTAGTGGAGCAGATCAGGAGGGTCAGTGGGAAGGGGAACACAGTCATCGGAGGGGACCTCAATCTACCAGGAGTGGATTGGAGCACCCCAGCCACCTCGAGTGCAAGGGAACAGGTCCTACTGGATGCATTCCAGGACAGCTTCCTGGCACAGATGATCAACGAGCAGACTTGGCTGGGAAAAACTCTAGACCTAGTACTGTCTAATGGGAAGTTAGGGAACTGGGGGTGGAAGTCCCGCTGGCTGTGAGTGACCTTAACTCAATGCAGTTCACGCTCAACATGGGCAAGGATGCTGTAGGTACAGGAACCAGGGTGGCTGACTTCAGAAAGGCTGACTTTGTTAAGATGGGGGGAAATTTTGGAGCGGCACCTGGCAGGAATTCATCCACACTTGGATGCATGCCAAAAATGGGAACTCGTCAAGCTGGGGATGGTGGAGGCTACTGGGTCATGTACCAAGACACAGAGCAAGAAGGGTAGGAGCCAAGAAACCAAGCTGGTTGAATCAGGAGGTCTTGGAAGGTGTGAGGACAAAAAGCAACATTTAGGAGGTTCAGGAAATCTGTGTGTGTGTGTGGGGGGGGCAGGAAAATGATGTGTGAATAAGTCCAAAGAGGTAACCAGACTAGTCAGGGCAGCCAAGGCTTCCAGAGAGCTGAGGCTGGCAAAGGGCATCATGGACCGGGAAAAGGATTTCTCCAGGTTCATCAGGGAGAGAAGGAGCTGCAAGGACCAGATAGCGAGGATTAAGAAGAACGGGGGTAGGTGGAGAAAGGGGTGGAGCAGGCAGAAGCATTAAATGAGTACTTCTATTCTGTATTCATGAAAGAGAAGGGCAGGCGACTACCTCAGGGGATGGGGAAGGTGGGCATTCAGTTAGGTACCACCAAGGAAGAAAAAGATCTAGGGGTGGTTATAATGGGGAATATGAACAACTCAGCTCAGTGCAGGAAGGTGGCAGCTAAAGGCAACAGGATGCTGGGGTGTGTTTTTCGAGAGGAATCTCCTCCAGAAGGAGGAAGGTGATCCTGCCTCTGTACAGGTCGCTGGTCAGACCACGCCGGGAGTTCTGCGTGCAGTTCTGGCACCCACTTCTGAAGAAGGATGTCAAATTACTGGAGGGGGTACAGCGCAGGGCAACAAAGATGATCCAGGGTTTGGAGGACAGATCCTATGAGGACAGGCTGAGGGAGCTGAATATGTACTCACTGGAAGAGAGAAGGGATCAGGGGAATATGATTGAGACCTTTAAATACATGACGGGGATAAACAAGACAGGTGCAGAAGGGGTATTTAAGTTGAGGAGAGGAGGGACATGAGAAGGCATGGTCTCCAGATTGGGGGAGATAGATACAGGAGAGAGATGAGGAGACATTTTGCCACAGAGAGGGTGGTGGCTAAATTCAACGCTCTGCCCGAGGAGGTGGTATCCTGTAGGACGGTGGGCAGTTTTAAAAGGGATGGGACAGGGTGGGGGGTAAGTGCAAGGGGGAGAGGGAGGGTGGGCAGCTGCAATGTAGGGGGCTAGCTGCTTATTCGAGCAGACCTGATAGACCATGAGGTCTGTTTCTGCTGGCAGATTCGTATGTTCATGTATATATTTTGCCTTATATTGTATTTTTTCTCGTAATCTTTAGTTATTCTTGGCCACAGTGTGGAATTTACCTTGGCTTCAAAACCTTACTTATGAGGCATTCACTCTGGAGGATTATGCCAATAGATTGCATAAGTATAATGCTAGTACCCCATTCCGTGTTCTTTGCAGTGTTAAAAGTTTTATTTATGGAATGCCAGAGTTCAGTGGGTGCTCAGTCAACAACGCATGCCCTTTACAGTCTTTAGGGTATTATGTGAGATTGCATTACAGACTATTTGGGAAAAGGAAGTAAAATATACGGTTCGCAGGTAACCAAATCATGATGGAGAGGCCTTTCCTTTTTTTATAAAATTGAAATGTATTCCTTGCCTTTGAAACAGGGACTTCTTGTGTAAACAATGAATACCAAGGTCCTATAGTAGCTATCTACAGTATGAATGGATGGTTATCATCTACAGTGATGTCATTCTTTTTTTCATAATTTAGGTTTAATTTCTCATTTCTTTTGTTGTGTGTGTGTGTGTGTGTGTGTGTGTATATATATATATTTTTTTTTTTTTGTGTTTGGTTTGCTATATTTTTTTCTGTATATGGTATTGTATCCTTCAATAAAAACACCCCTGCTCTTCTTTGGTAAGTGCCATGGGATCTTTTACTGCCATGTGGACAGTGACTAAAAAGGGGCAGAAGGGACCTTGGTTTAACGTCTCATCTGAAGGAGGGCACCTCACCAGTGTAGCACCCCCCACACCTTGTATTGCACTACAGTGTTAGTTATGGGTATTACCACAAATACCTGGTGTGGGGCTGGAACTCACAACTTTCTCATTTTCCTGCCCCAGAGGTGAGCATGCTACTTAAACAGTCACTAACACTTTATATTTAGCTTTTCTTTTTTTGTTTGTTTTATCTCCCCCGACTTGCTGCCACGTTAGCCACTACTTTGGGCATGCCAAGGTCTCTATCGACCCATCCTATCCCCCGAGCCTCCACTTTCAAATGGCAGCCACCCCAGGGTAACCCAGCGTAACCCTCTGCCGGGAGGGTCCCCCTCCTCCGAGGAGGAAGGCACCAGCCAGGGAGGCGCAGACCAGTGCAACATCTTGGCCCCGAGGTGCTGCTGAGGCAGATGGCTCCAGTGGCATTGATGCCCTCAGTGAGCCGGGTAGCTGTCATCTGGCGTAACGTGAAGCACTTTATCAGTTTTCCTGCTATGCGTCTCTCCTACGCTGTTCATGCAGTGCTCCTGGTCTCTACCAGAGGCCGCTGCCAATGGACATTAGCCCACAACCAATTCCAGGACAGGAGAGCAGTCCTAAGGACGCTCAATCCTCTCCTTTCGCTGCCAGTCCCCGGCATCCTGAGTCCGTTCCTGAACCCGGCTCGCCAGCATGGGTCGAGGTCAGGTGCCAGGGCCTCAGCCCTGTACGCCACCGGGGCAGCCATATTTAGCTTTTCTAATTAACAAATGTTATTGGGTGTTTGTGTTATTAAATGGTATACACGTGCACTTTGGTGTAAAAAGTAATTCTTGAGTACCACCAGTGTCTCCTGAGGAAGATCTGCATTAAGGCTGGAGTGTAGGACAACAGCTCATGTGGGGAGCAATTTGTTCCACAGCCCAGGCTTTCTGCAAGTGCACAGAGTTCTTCAGTTTTTTTTTTTGGTTTTTTTTAATGCCTTTTGGGGCTGGTCCTCTTTCAGTTCACCAGCTTGAAGTAAGCACAATTTATTATTATCCATCCAGAGCAGCCTCTGCTCCCCCCATGCTGTTTCCATACCAAATACATCCAATACTGCCTTGAACTTTTTAGGCTCAAGACTGCCTTCGATAAACTCTATGGCATGCTGGTCTGATCACCTGACTGTATCAGTCTCAAATCTAAAATGTCCAGACCCAGGCAGAAGACTAGGTCAAAGGTGGGGCCTGGCTTGTGGTAGCAGAGGTAAATTCCCGTGTGAGGCCCAGTGATGTCATCAGCTGGAGGAACTGTTGAGCAAATTGTGAGGTCTCATCATCAATCCAAGCACTGAATCCCACAGGACAATTAAGCTGGAGGAGTCCAAGGCAAGAGAGAGGGAACTAAATCCGCCAATTCTTGGAGGAAAGAAGTTACATACCAGTAACAGAAGAGTCTTGAGAGAATTTCCTCCATTGAGATGCACCTTTGGAACTGTAAGCCAATGGCCATCAGGACCACTTGGAAAATGTTGCTAGTTTTTTTTCTTTCTTCACTCTCTTTTTCCCTCCAGTCGCAGTCTGGGGGGCCTCTCTCTGGCATCCTGCCTGCTCCTGCCCTGCCTGAAGTCCTCCTACCTGTGCCTCCTCGCTCCCTCCTCCTCCGTCCACGATTGGCACCCCCGGCTTAACCGGTCTGGGGTGCGGCCGCCCCTCCTCTTTGGGTGCACTTAGAGACAGACTCCAACATGGAAGAGGACCTGGGTGGAGGAACCTGGAAGGCCAGGCAGGATGGAAACGGCCATGGGCATGGGGGCAGGTGCCTTCGCCTACCGCTGCAGACCGGATTTTTTTTCCTTATTCTGGAGAGATCTCTTCCCCCCCCTCCCCGTGCATGTGCACATCCCAGACACTAGGCGCATGGCAACTCTTGCCTGCATCAGGGCACGCTGAATATGTGCAGCTGCGCGTGCTGCAGCGCCCCCAGTCTCCACCAGGAGCCGCTGGCATGCCAGGTGATCCCCGACCACCCCCCTGGGAAGGAGAGCAGCCTATCAGGCGCTCAATACTCACCTGCCCCTGCCATCCCCGGTGGCTTCAGCTCGCTCCTGGATCCAGGTTGCCAGGGTGGCTTGAAGTGTGGCATCCAGAGCCTCAACCCTCAGCGCCACCGGGCCGGCTAAAATGTTGCTAGTTGATAGGCAATGTATGAACACCTCATAAAAGTCAGCAAGCAGCACTGCAGGCAACTGTGTCACCCAAAAATGGGACAATGGGGAAGGGGGGTTGGTGCACGTGGCTCACTGGAGGAGATTCTCTCAAAGAGCTACTGCTACTGGTAAGTAAGTGTTCTATTTTCATTGAGGACATCTCCTCCACTCGGATACACCTCTGGAATGATTTCCAAGCTGCATGAAAGATACCTTGGGAGGAGGTCAGTGTTGATCACAACATCATGACAAGAGGCCTTGGAGCACAGTAAGACCACAGCCTGCATGTCTGCAAGAGACGATGTCCAGACTGTAATGTTTTGTGAAAGCATGAAAAGTACTTCACGTAGCAGCAACACACACAGTATGTCAGCTGCAGACACTTTACGGAAGCAAGCCATAGAAGTCTCCATACCATGGTGAAGTGGCCATGCCAAGGGTGGAGTGACACCGAACAGAACCAGGAAGTTCCTTACCGTGCTTCCTTTGACAGAAGGTAACAATTTACCAACCATTTAGAAAGGTTGTGCTTAGACACAAGGGAGCCCTCCTTACCGGGAACCAATGAAATAAAGAGCTGAAAGGACTTTCTACGGTCCTTGGTATTATCAAGATAGAAACAGAAGGTTCTATGCACATCTAAAGTATACTGGAAACAATGAAGAGCAGGCATACTTTGCTGGTAAATGAGCACTGCTTTACTGGAGGAAGAAGTTCTGTTCACTTCGTACTTCATTCCATCACAGTGCTCAAATGCTCTTAAACAGCTATTAGGCAGGCTAGTAACAGAGACACAATCATTTCACCTTCCTCTGAAGGCTTTGTTAGGAGTGTGGACCCCCTCTGTTGGTGGCTTTTTATACTGAAGAACCTTAAAGATGTATCAGTATTCATTTAAAACAGATTTTAACATGAGGGGTCACCACAGCATAAGAATGCCAAACCAGATAAGTACAAGTGCTCTTAAAGGGGCACAGTCGGCACAAAGGGCCTCACACTTAAAGTGTGTGTCTGGTCCCAATGTGCACTTTGTGTGCAAAAACATTTTGCATGTTAGAGCTTTTATAATCTCCAATCAGATGTTTCCCAGTTTGCTTTTCTTCAGGGGCTAAGTAGAGTCCTTTGTGACTGTACTTTTCCCAGGGAGGACAGTGGGACCAGCACAAACAAAAGATACATTCTAACATGCACTGCAGGCTACTGAATCTCCCACTGCTGCCTACTGCTGTGATGTCAGCTGCAGGGGGATTCTGGGATTTGCAGTAACAGAAGATGTCCAACTAGAAAGAACGAAGCAAAATTAGTCTAATACAATACTACAGTAAATAGTAAGCAGAACAATATGTTTTTTCACACAAAATGCACACTGGAACCAGACCCACACTTGAGTGAGGGGCCCTTGGTGCTGACTGCTCCCAAACAATCCAAAATTTTAAATGTGGAACTGAGTGCATCTTCCACAGACTACCCAAATGATCTCATATATCTCTGTTATCCAAAAATGTAGGATATCGTGAAGACATAAGATAAATATTATTAATCACAGTTAATATACATGTATTTTTAAGATAACATATAGTATATATATTTTTAAAATTGTGAACACGGAAAACCAGCACACTATTGAATGTCACAAAAAATATGAAAATAGAGGAAAAAACTATCTCATCATATATAAACTTGAAGGGTGCACTAGGATATGAATCCCATATGCTGAAATAGTACTGCGTATATGTCTGTTTTCACTGTTTTGGTTATATGCCTTAATGCTGTAGTTTCTGTTGGTAGTATTAAGGCACATGAATGAATGAATGCATTGACATCGTTAGCCTTACATATTGAAAGGTGGATGTTAAAAAAAACGTATTCAATAAACTATATTTAAAAAAAAGAAGATGCCCATTTACCAGTACAGTGTGCGTATTCTTCATTGTTTCCACATTTGAAACAGGTGGCAGCACATCCAGAAAGTGTGGTGGTGCAGGTTACGGGTGGCTTGCCCAGGACATGGAAGCAAGAAATGAAGAACTGTAATCTAGAAAAAGTGGTCAGGTTACCAGTATCTGCTTAACAAATGTTATTAAGTCTTTGGTCGAAGTGCCGGGGCATGGGTGTCCTCCACTCTGGGAGCCTAACAAAATTTGTTAAGCAGATACTGGTATCCTAGTCACTTTTTTCCAGACAGCAGTTCTTTGTTCCTTTCCTCACTGCTTCCAGTCTGCTCAACTCTAAGCAGAGCACCTCAGGTTAGATGGTGCTGCCAGTCCACCTGTTTAAGCTCATCTGAAGTACACAGCCATGCTTCATCTTTGTTAGCATGGTCAGCATAGTACACAGGAAGGTGTATACAGTAGTCTAATTCAACATGAAATCAGAGACCACCTTAGGAAGAAAATGAGGATCGGTTCATAAAGAAAACCCCATCCTGGTTAAAAATTAAATATAGAGACCAGAAATCAGAGCCTGCAGCCCAGAAATACTATGAGCAACAAGAAAAAGTTTTCCAGGATAGAAAATGCATGTCACAAGTAGCAGTGGCTCAAAACAAAACTAAGGTTCCAAGGCAGAACTGGTTTACAGATCAGGGGACACAGTGCAGTATGCTTTTAATGAATCTATGGGACACTTCTAAATATGCCACTGTTTTTCTGTTAGTAAGGGCATGAAATGCCAAGACGGCCACCAAATGCATCTTAACAGAGGAATACTGGAGACCAGAGTCAGTTAAGGACAATAGGTAAACCAGTACTGAATTCACAGGAAACATATAAAAGTCCACAGAAAGTGAAGCACATCATATAAAAAAAGCTTCAATTTTAAGGAATATGTATGTCTGCTGGATGACTTTCGAGCCGAAAGCAGGACATCAGCCACCTTAGGGGACACCCCAAGCAGACTTTCAGATCCAGATGGACCAGAGACTATTGGTGGTGTGACAGAAGTCCTGGATGCAGTGGAATGTTGCAGAAGTGAAAACCAAATCTGACAGGGCAAATAAGGTGCCACTAGTATTAGAGTGGCACGTTCCATTGCTGGCCTGGTGGCGCTGAGGGCTGAGGCGCTGGACGTCTTACCTCGTGCCACGTCAGGGAGGGGGGGTCCACAACAGTCGGCGCCTGCTTGCCCCCCTGGCAGAGGCTGGGGGACAAGGCACTGCACGTCAGGGAGGAGTCTGGGGCAGACACCAGGAAGGAGCGCGTGAGGACGCGTGCGCGTTCCCTTCCGCCAGCATCATTGCACACCCTCTAGCTCTGGGGAATAAACGTCTGAAAAAAAAAAAATACGATGACTGTGCATCTGTGCAGAGCAGCTTGATGGCCGTCCATGAAGGCTAGCTCTGGGGGCACCTAATAGTCTGGATCCGTTGGGGCGGGTGAGATGGGGGCACCCTGCCACCCCGCTGTGGGGGGGGGTGCAAGCCACAGGGGAATATGAGCAAGACTTCAAGGAGTGCGGATACTCGGATGGTGGCTGGAATCCCAGGGAGGTGGCCAGAACACGAGAGCAGCCCAGGTATGCACAGAGAGGAGGCAAAAAGTACAAAGCAAAAAAAAAAAAAAAAAAAAGAGTGCCATGTTCCACCTTCAGCTTGAACAAAACCTGCTAAATGAGATGTGATGGAGAAAAAGAATAGAGGAACCTCCTTTTCCAGTAGATTGACAACATGGCTTGCCCAAAATCTTCATGCCCTGAAACTGTCCTGTTGGAGCAATACTACTGCTCGAGAGACAGACGACTCGGATTCAGGAATGAGCTTGGGTCCTTGGGGCGGGGGGACTGAGCAGCCCAGAAGATGCTCTCCTTCCCTTGGGAGGCAGGGTCCCATCTGCAGCTACTGCATTGCTCCTTGAATGCAGGGAACAGTAGGGTGTGGTGAGACTAGGGGTGGGAGAGCGGCTGTGGATGTCACACTTTTTGTGTGCATGCATTCTTGCAACCCCAGCACATGTGGAGTAAGACAGAAAACATGGAAAACATTGAAGGGACTCCGGTGCTGCTACATTCCCCTTGTCTTGCCAGAGGTTGCCTGCTGACTAAATTATAAGTTTGGGGCTATATCCCCTCAATCCGTCCCCATCTGAGGGGTAAAGCCATGGCTCTGTGGAGGATGGCACTTCAAGATCAAAGTAGGATTAGGATGGGCAGTTGGCCTTGGGAGTCTGGAGGGAGCCCAGGGGCAGAGACAGAGGGGGCATAAACAGAAATTAATAAAAAAAAAAACTTCATGCCTGGAGCGAACAAGCAGAAATGCAGCAATTTGGCACTGAGTGGGGACACAAAAGGTCCAACTCTGGACAAATGCATCTTGTGAAGAGCTAATCCCCTCCCTATCACCACCGGTGTCCCCCAAGGCTCAGTTCTTGGCCCCATCCTTTTCTCCATCCTTCTAAATGATCTGCCTAACTCTTGCTCCTCTACCGCAGTCCACATGTACGCAGACGACACGATCCTCTTTACTTCCGTCCGGACCCACGAAAAAGTCTCCTCTAAACTTCAAACCGATTTCAACAAAATCCAACGCTGGTTCAATACCAACCAGCTCTCCCTAAACGTCAAAAAAACTGTCTCTATGACTTTCTGCACTAGACAGCGTCTATCCAAACTCACCTGCCCCCTGATCTTCCATACCCTAAATAACTCCATCCTCGAGGAAGTGCCTTCCTTCAGGTATCTAGGGGTTTGGCTCGATCGACACCTCTCCTTTTCCACACACGTGGATGCCATCATTTCAAAACTGCGCCCAAAACTTGATGCCCTCTATCGAAACCTCCAGTCTCCACTACCGGTCAGGCGGGGAACTAGTCCAGAAAATGATTCTACCCTCCTTTGACTACTGCGACGTCATTTACAGCTCTGCCGCCAAGACTACCATAACCAGACTTGATCCCCTCTTTAATGCTTTCTGCCGCTTCGCCCTCGATGCTCCCCCCCTGCTCACATCACTGCGAGCTCTACCGCTCACTGGCCCTGCCATCCCTGAGCAACCGGCACCTAATTCATAGCATCAAATTCACTTCCAATTTCTGGCTCGGCTCCCTCCCTCCCTACCTCGCTTCCTCCTTATCTTCCCCTCCCACCCCCGCCCACTCCCTCAGGTCATCCCTCACCGTAGGACCACTGCCGGCCAATCAGCCTTCTCTTACCTCTTCCCTAAACTCTGGAACTGCCTGCCGGCTCAGATCTGCCATTCGTCATCCAAACACTCCCTATCCTTTGCCCTCACTAACTTCCTTGCACCAAATTGCAACTGCTAGCCCCCCGATAGCTCTCTTCCCTTCCCCTTGTGCCTGACCAGCGGCTCGGCCTTCGCCTAATTGCTGGTTTATACACTACCCTACGCACTTCACTCACTCCCACTCTTTAATTCCCTCCTAATCTCTCCCTTCCCCCCCTCTCTCCCTTCCCTCCTAATTAACCTTTGCTTCTCAACCACACAGTCTGCTACTGCTCTCCTCTCCCTCCTCCCTATCCCCACTCTTATTCACCCCTCATCCTCTCCTCCAGCTCCTACTGTCAACTGGTGTAGCCCGCCTCAACTCAATTCCTGCTACTGGCACTCAAGTATTGTTACTGGCACTTAATCATGTATTAACCTTGAAGAGTTCCTTGATATGTATTCCTTGTTCATGATGTTTGATTCCTGTACTGCTCCACCTATTGTAAAAATGTGCTAATGTAATCCTGTACTGCTCCACCTATTGTAAAAATGTGCTAATGTAATCCTGTACTGCTCCACCTATTGTAAAAATGTGCTAATGTAATCCTGTACTGCTCCACCTATTGTAAAAATGTGCTAATGTAATCCCACCCAACTGTACATTTCTGTACTACGCTATTCAATACTCAATGTTTGTATGTTGATCTGCCTCCACTTGTAACCCTTCCCCCCAGGTCGCACCATGAGACGAGCATCTTTTTGTTCAGTGTGCCTTTTCTGGTGAAACATTTTCAATAAATAAATAAAAAATCTGCCATGGAGATCAGGAGTTCCCATTCCTGAGTCAGGGACTGAGATCTGCTTAGCCTGTCTGCCAAGGCAGTTTGGGCATCTTTGAAAAACACAACTGACAGCTGGATGCTGTTAGACATGGCACAGTTCCAGACGCTCACTGCTTCTTTGCACAGTGGATTAAAATGTGCACCCCTCTGTTTATGCAGTGCCTCATACTGACATTGTCCATGTGAATTAGCAAGGGTTCTACACTGATGTGAGCCTGAAAGGCCTGTATGCCAGTTAGAATAGCCTTCATCTTCAGAATGTTGAAATGGAGAGAGCAGCTCAGCTGGGACTAAAGACCTCAAGCCTGTAGGAAGCCCAGACAAGCAACCCAACCGGACCTGGACACATCCATGGTTAGTATCTGTAAGGGAGGGGACAGATGAAAGAAAGGAACAGCCCGCATTAGAGTGGGGTGATCCATCCACCACTGCAGGGCATATCTAAGGGGTGCCGTGACCAAGGCCATCTGTTCCATGTCATTTGTCAACTAATCACATTGTACTCAAAGCATCCAGTGCGATATACACAAGGGAGACGGTTATAAAGGATGGTGATGATGACTAGGCCTAGAAGTCTCGGCATTAATTTTGCAGGTACATAATGGTTGTCATATGCTAGACAAGTCTGGGTTATTAAGGCATTCACCCTATCCTCTGGCAGGAAAGTGCTGCCCACAGCTGTGTCCAGAACTGCTCCTACATACTAGAGATGTTGACATGGGATCAAAACCGATTTCGGTTCACTGACCGTGACATTTGGGTCCAACAACCATCTTGTCCTTGTCAGAGTGTGAACAATGGCTTCTTTGGACAGAGCTTTGCAGAGCTGCTTGTCCAGATAAAGAAAGAAATAAAGATCTTCCTTTGCAGAGCTGCTACTACCACTAAGCACTTCATGACTGCCTGTGGCACTGAGGACAAGCCAAAGTGCAAGACATGAAACTGATAATGCTTGCCCTCCAGCATGAACTGGGGACTTGTCTACAGCACTTGCAACAGGCATCCCTAGCAGCTGGCCTACAAAAGGCACATTTGCCACGACCCTGAGAAGGCTGTGGAGTCAGCTCCTTCATGGATATCAGTCATCATTTTTTTTTTTTTAAATGTTTCTTCCACTTCAGCTGCCCAGCCGCCCCCATCAGACCAAGCCCCCCCTCAGCCCCATCACCAGGCATCCCTAAATCTTATCTCACTCCTGCTCACCTTAGCCAGAGGGTCTCTTTGGAGGTGACCGGTGGCCGATGCGGGGTCTGTGGAGGGGTCAGGAGTCATACTGATACTGGGAATGTTTCCTCATTTTCTCCCTGAGGGACTGCTGTGTGTGTGATGGATGTGATGTGTGAGCTCCATCTCTGCGGTGATGCTGCTGGTGTCTGGCCAGCAGTCCTTCACTATGGCGTGACCCTGCTGCGCTGCTGTTCAGGTTGTTCTAGGCATCAGATGAGCAGTGAGACACTGTAACCCCCTCCCTCCCCATGGGTTAAGAGCTGTCCTGGGGACTCTCAGTCCTCCCTCCCCAGCCAGCCCCCCCGAGAGATCGGCGTCAGTTTCCGAATCCAGGTCACCAGTGTAGGAGGAGGTGAGGCGCTCACCACCTTAGCCCTCCATGCCACTGGGTTTTTATCAGAGTCATCTTAAAGGACTCAAGCTCCATCAGGGCCATTCCCACATCACTGCCAAACAGCTTCTGACCTCTAAAGGGGGTACGGAGGACAGACTGTTGAGTATCAGTAGCAAAACCTGCTATCCTAAGCCAGGAATTGTGACATAGGCAAATTCCTGAAGCTGCAGCCCTAACAGAAGTACCACAGGCATCATGTGCAGACCTTAAGAAATGCTTACCAGGGCCTGCTGTGCCAAACTTGACAAGGTCAGATCTAATGAAACTATTGGGTAGTGCAGTAATGCTGGGCATGACGGACATCCACAAGGTATTCTGATGTTTGATCATGAAAGTTTGATAAAGTACAGTTACGTAACAATTTACAGTAACAGTAGCTCTTCGAGAGGAGCTCTTGCAGCAGGTTACACCATAAGGACTGAAGCCAGCAGGCGCCAGAACCCCATGGAAAACTTCTAGCTTGCAGTATACAGCGGGGGAGTGCTCCCTGATGTCGGCTCGCCCCCCCGCTGTCCGCCTATGGTATGAGAGGAGTGGTCCGCCAGCATCACCTCAGCTGTCCCGCTGGACACCCCGGCAAGCACAGTGAATGGAGAACCGAGACATTCCTTTGAAACCGAGGAAACTGAAAAATGATGGAGAAGCAGTCACCAGGGAGATGGAGGGAGGGAAAGCAGCACCTGCTGCAAGAGCTCCTCTCGAAGATCTACTGTTATGGTAAGTTCTTACATAACTGTACTATCTCACTTAGAGGGGGCTCTTGCAGCATGTTACACCATAATGACCGAGTCCAATGCAGTGAAAGGGCTGACACCAGTCAGCTGGGAGGAGGCAGAGGTCAGCGTAAGGCTCTCAAAAGAGCAGACCATGTAGGACAGCTAGTCCGAAACCTGCCCTGCGTCTAGATGCAATGTCCAGACTGAAGTGTCGGACGAAAGTGTGGACAGGACTCCAAGTCGCCGCTGCACAGATGTCAGCATTGGACACATTTCTGAAAGATGTGAATGAAGCAGCTACACCCCTGGTAGAATGGCCCTTAACCGGACCCGGTAAAGGCTTGTCGTATTTGCAGTAGCAATAAACAATGCAATTAACCAACCATTTGGACAAATACTGTTTAGAAACTGAAGCCCCTTTTATTCTCGGGGTGAAGGAAACAAACTGATCAGTTTTTCTGCTGGATCGGGTGCGTTCCAAATACTAATGAAGCACCCAGTGGACATCCAGAGCATGTAGTAAGGCCTCCTCTGGCATCGAATACTCTAAGACACAGGAAGGTGGATGTCTTGATTCTGGGTAAACTCAGACACCACCTTAGGAAGAAACTTAGGATTGGTTCTCAGGGACACCATGTCCTTGTGAAAAACTAAATAAGGCTCTTTACACATCAGAGCCTGGAGCTCAGAAATCCTTTGAGCAGAAGTAATGGCAACTAAAAATAATGCTTTCTATGACAAAGCGTAGCTTGTGGCAGACTCAAAGGAAGGCAATGTAAGCTTTTCTAAAATAAGCAACAAATCCCAAGGGGGAACAGGATCCCTTATGGGAGGTTTCAGATGCAGAATGCCCGCAAGAAAGTGTAGGATAGATCAAGCTGGGCAAAAGTTTTGCCTTCATTAGGTGCATGGTACGCAGAGATGGCTGAAAGGTGCACCTCGATCGACGAGTAACTCAGGCCTGAGTCAGATAAGGAAAGGAGATACTCTAGAATGAGATTCTCTGGACAAGTAAAGGGATCCAGTTGACGAGTGGTGGCCCATAAGCAGACCCGCTTCCATTTCATAGCATAAGTAGATCTAGTGGAGGGTTTTCTGACTGCCACCCGGGGAAAACCCCCAAAGTGGGCAACTGCTAAGTCTGCAAGAGCCATGCATGAAGGTGCAATGACTTTATGTCCGGATGGACCAGGGTGCCCTGCTCCTGTGACAGCATCTCGGAGCACAGAGGAAGGGGAATCAGGGGTTCCACTGCAAGCTGCTGGAGAAGTGGAAACCAAATCTGGAGTGGCCAGTAAGGGGCTATCAGGATCATCTTTGCCCCTTCGGACTGCAATTCGAGCAGAATCCTCTGCAGCAATGGAAAGGAAGGGAAGGTGTACAGAAACCTCCCTGTCCAAGAGAGGGACAATGCATCTCACCAAAAAACCCCAGTCCCTGGATCTAGTGAGCAGAAAATACAGGTTACTCACCTGTAACAGGAGTTCTAGGAATGGTATATGTTGTTCATCCACACTTATTGGCAGGTATCCTTGCCGCTTTAAATCTTGCCGGAAGGTCTTCAAGCTAGCTCCTCCCACCCACCCGGGTGGTATAACTCAGCTCCGCCCATGGCCTAGATCTGGCCCGCTGGAAAGCTCAGGTTGTGCTTGGGCTGAGGAGTCGGGTGGAGTCATGTGGATGAACAACATATACCATTCCTAGAACTCCTGTTACAGGTGAGTAACCTGTATTTCTAGGGACATGGATATGTTGTTCATCCACACTTATAGGCAGACTCCTAGCAGTTCTCCGGGAGGAGGGAGGCAAGACGCACACCCCAATACTTACTTGGGAGAGAGACTGAGAACCGAGGCCCCAAAACCAGCATCCCAAGTGACTCCAAGGTCGATGTGGTAATGGGTAATGAAGGTGTTTGCTGACTTCCAGGTAGCAGCCCTGCAGATATCCTGGATAGGGGCGTCCCTGGAAGCAGCCACCGATGCAGCAGTATGGCAGGTAGAATGAGCTCTTATCCCTCTGGGAGGCTCCATGCCCGTCAACTTAGCAGAGATCTATGCAGGAGGTGACCCACCTGCTTATCGTCCGCTTGGCTGCAGGTCTGCCAGATGCGGCTTCAGCGTAGGTGACAAACAGCTGGCGAACCTCTCCCGAATTTCAGCCGTGCGCTCTTTATAATAGGCGAGCGCCCTTCTAGGGTCCAAAGTATGGAGCCTATATTCGGCCTCCGAGGTGTGACTGGGGTAGAACACCGGCAGAGTCAACACCTGGTTAAGGTGAAACTCCGACACTACCTTCGGAAGGAATTTCGGGTGGGGGCGCAGGACAACCTTGTCCCTGTGGAAGACCAGGTAAGGAGACTTGATGGAAAGCGCCTGGAGCTCTCCCATCCTTCTGGCTGACGTGATAGCCACCAAGAAGGCGGTCTTCCACGACAGGTGAGAGAGCACACCTGTGCATAGGTTCGAATGGCTTGCCCATGAGCTTTGCCAGTACCAGCAGTAGATACCACGAGGTGGAGGTTCGTACCGAGGAAATGTGATCAAGGCCTTGAAAAGCGCCAGACCACCTCTCTCCTGGTGCCATCGCACTGCTTCCCGCCCACGCCTGCAAGCGAGAGATGGCTGCCAGGTGCACCCTTAGGCCGACCTAAGCCCTTGATTAGAAAGGACCATAAATAGTCCAAGATGCTTGCCAAGGAACAGGAGGAAGGGTCCAAGCCCTTGCCTGACACCAAATGGAAAACCTTTCCATTTGAAGGCATAGCATTTTCTGGTCGACTCTACGGCGCCTCAACTACATTGAGGACCTCGCCGGAAAGACCCAAGGCCTGGAACTCTGGCCGCTCAGGAACCAGGCCGTCAGGTGCAGGGATTGAAGGTCCGGATGGAACACCTTCCCTGATTGAGTGAGAGCAGGTCCGGGCGAGCTGGAAGCTGCCCGGGAGTCCTGGAGCTGAGACTGAGGAGATCTGGGTACCAGAACTGGCGAGGCCAGTCTGGGGCTATCAGAATCACCTGCGCCTTGTCCCTCCTCGCCTTGAGAAGCACCTTGTGGATCAAGGGAAATGGGGGAAAGGCGTAGAAGAGGCCCGGGGTCCACTGCCTCGAGAAGGCATCCCCCTGCAGCGAGCCCTGCTGAGGGGGGCGGGCATGGAACAGTCTCAGCTTCGCGTTCTCCCTGGAAGCAAACAGGTCCACCTGAGGTGTGCCCCAATGGGAGAACAGATGCTGTACTACCTCCGGCAGGAGAGACCACTCGTGGGATGCAGCCCCTATCCGGCTCAGGGCATCGGCCAGGGTGTTGGAGGCTCCTGCCACATGAATGGCTAGGAGATCCGCCTCCAGGCTGCGCACGAGTGACCAAATGCGGAGAGCTTCCTTGCATAGAAGCATGGAGCGCGTCCCGCCCTGGCGGTTTAGACAGTACATGGTCGTGGTATTGTCCGTCTGGACTCGGACCACTTGACCCCGGAGGAACGGAGCAAAGACTGTGAGAGCTAGGCGGACCGCTCGGAGCTCCAGCAGGTTGATGTGGCATCGAGACTCCCGCGGTGACCAGAGGCCGTGAGCCCGGTGTTCCCCCAGATGGGCACCCCAACCCATCAGAGAGGCATCGGTCGATAGAGAGACCGTCGGCTCGGGGCGGACGAACGGGATGCCCTCCTGCAAATGACCTGGAGCGATCCACCACTGGAGGCGTTCCACATCACCTCGTCACCGACACAAGCTGGTCCAAAGGATCGCAGCGTTGTGACCACTGGCTGGCCAGTCCCCATTGAAGGGGACGCATGTTCCAGCGGGCCCAACGGACCACGCTGGTGCAGGCCGCCATGAGACCCAGGAGGCGCAGGAAGTCCCGGGCAGGTCGCAATTGCCCAACCAGAAATGATTGGGCAAAGGAGGAAAGAACCTCGGCCCTGTCCGCCGGGAGCCGCGCTCTGGCTCGAAGAGAGTCGGGCTGCACCCCGATGAACAGAATCACCTGCTTCGGCTCGAGTTCCGACTTGGCCTCGTTGATAAGGAGGCCTAGTTGAGAGCAGACCTGGAGGGCCAGATCTCTGGACCACTCCACCTCCTGCCTGGAGGGAGCTGCTATCAGCCAGTCGTCCAGGTAAGGGTAGACCCGGACCCCTCGGCGCCGCAGGAATGCTGTCACCACTGCCATGCATTTGGTGAAGACCCTGGGAG
Organism: Neoceratodus forsteri; assembly: GCA_016271365.2. Classification (NCBI taxonomy): domain Eukaryota; kingdom Metazoa; phylum Chordata; order Ceratodontiformes; family Ceratodontidae; genus Neoceratodus; species Neoceratodus forsteri. The sequence continues at coordinate 1,344,261,754 of CM028129.1, read as the reverse complement.
CTGGAGACAAGCCGAAGGGCATGGCTTGGAACTCGAAAAGGGATCCTTCCACTCAAAAGCGAAGGAATCTCTGGTGAGACGGACGGATAGGGACGTGAAAAAACGCGTCCTGCAAGTCCAGAGAGCAGAACCACACGCCGCGTTCCAAGGATGGTATTATCTGAGCCAGAGTGACCATCCTGAAGGTTCGAGACCTTAGGAACTTGTTTAGGTCGTAGGGTCGAGAATGGGGCGCCAGCCCCGTCCGTTCGAACCAGGAAGTACCTGGACACAAACCCTGGGTCTGAAGGAGGGTCCTCCACCTCTCTTATCACCTCCTTCTGGAGGAGGAGAGCGATGTCGGCTCAGCGAGCCGCCAGTGAGGCTGGGGACCCCGAAGCCCCCCGAGGGGCGACGGCTCTGAAGGGCGGTGCCTGCTCGAATTCTAGAGGCAGGCCTCTTCCAACCACCTCCAAAACTCACCTGTCTGTGGTAACAGCGGACCAGGCGGAACAGAAGTGCCGGAGCCGTCCCCCCACGGGGGGAACCAGGGGTAAGGTGACGGGGATGGGGGCCACACCCCTCAGCCCGTCACTGGGCAGGCTTGGAGGAGGGACCGGCCGAGGGACCTCCTGGGCCTTTTCCTCCCTGTCTCCTGTTAGAGGAAGCCGGCGGCTTGGGTTTGGGATGCCAAGGCCGAGCCTGCTGGCCCTGACGTGCTGGGCAGGCGCGCCGGGCGCAGAACCCGAAGAGGCTTAGGCTGTGGTTTGCGGCCTTTGTCCTTCTGAGCGGAAGAGACCGAGTCCAAGGTAGCATTGGACTTCTCGATCCTCTGCAGGTGACCTTCCACCCCAGGGCCGAAGAGGTCAGTCCCCAAAAAGGGAACATCCGCTAACTTGTGCTGGGTATCCGAAGTAAAGGTGGATATCCTCAGCCAAGCCAGCGGACGCATAGCCACTGCGGCCACCACCGACCTGGCACACGAGTCCCCAATATCCAAAGCAGTCTGGAGCTGCTGTTTGGCCACTGCCCTGCCCTGGTCCCGCACCTGCTTGACCGTAGTCTGCAGATCCGCGGGGAGATGAGGATGACTCATCCAGGAGCCCAACAGGGCATGAGAAAATGTGCCATGAGGACGGCCGAACTGGCCTGTGCGAAGGCCGAGAGGAGGACGCAGCATAGACTTTTCGCCCGACATAATCAATTTCTTGGATTCCTTGTTGGGAGGTTTGTCCACATCCCTGGCGTTGCGGCGCGCGAGCACGCTGTCGGTAACCAACCCCTCAGCAGAGGGTGCCGAAAACCGGACAGGGAACCGGTAGGGACCGAGATACTTCCTGGCCATCCTGGCCGGGCGAGGGCAGGAAGCAGGGCGCTGCCAAAGCTCCAGGGCCGGACCCACTATGGCCTCGGCCACCGGAAAGGCCTCCGCTTGAGAATCCTCGGTCCAGAATCTCCGTGAGGGATACCCGGCCTGCTTGAAGCGGGTTCGAGCTCCATCCCGTGGACTCGAGATGAGCCGAAGCAGTCCTAGGAAGAGACGATGGGCTATCGCCATTGACTGTCCTCCTGAGGACTCCAAGTCCAGTCGCTTGGAGAAAAGGAGAATTATCCTCGGACGAGTCCTCGAAGAGCTGCCTCTGGCCTGAGCCACCCTCTACCTGCCGAGGCCGGTCGGGAGTGAGGTAACCCGACAGCCGATGGGGTAGACCCTTAGCCGACCGAGAATCCCTGGTCAGAGCCCCAAATAGTGGCTGTGGAGCGGAGGTTCCACGGAGAACGGTGGAGCAGCTGGTTTTGGCGAAGACAACCGGCCTGGGTACAGGCTCCTCGGGTAAGTCGAGGGGTTGTGTCGGCCGCTCCGGTGACAGCCACTTAATGGCCGGGGAAGGCGACTGCGTCGGCTTATTCCCGGTCAGGAGAAGCTGTTGCCACATGAGGTCCTCGTACCGTCGACGTAACTTACGCCGAAGCCTCCCCTCGTCCGAGGAGGAGGACGAGGATGAGCGGCGATGCCGCTTACAGCGGTGCCGAGACCGAGACCGCCTATGACGGCGGGATCGGCTGGACCGCGAAGAGGTCCGAGACCGAGACCGAGAGCCTCGGCTTTTCCGAGGTCGGTGCGGGGAAGTGTCGGCCGGAACCGGCACTCCCTTCGGCTCGGAGGGTTCATCCGAGGGCTCCGGAACCGGAGGCACAGGCAAGCCCACGGGATCCTCAACTCCCCCCGGGGGAACCGGGGAGAGGGGAGTCTCGGCCTCTATAGGCGACAGCCCGTCCAACGGATCGAGAAAAATCTCGACTTCGTCGACAGGAGTCTCAGTCAACTGACCTGACGGGGACACCGTGAGGCCAGTGGCCGAAGCCGAGCGGTCGACCGAAGTCGACGGTCGACGACTCGGGGAGAGGGACCTTTCCCGCTCCCAAGAGCGCCGACGGAGGATTTACTCTTCCTCTTTTGGACCGAGAAAAGGTCCAGCAGACGTTAGGCCCTTCTCCCTTAGTAGAGGGACAGACAAAGCTCCTAAAGGAAGCTGTGTAGGAAGAACCAGAGAGAGCGGGATAAATGCGGCGGCCGAGGAATCTGACCCCGCACCGCCTCCTCTTGAGGGCGATCATCTGCTCGAGCTGATCCGCCGAGCCTGCCGCCGCGACACCGACCGGGCCTCCTTAGACTTCACCGAGGAAACGCTTCGGGACGGCCCAGTTGCAATCGGGCAGCACGGTCTTCGAGGACGAGGTCGAAAAAGAAGAGCACAGGTCGAGTCCCGCGGGTCGTAGCTGAAGGCCTAAACAGTAGACACACGTGGAGTGTGGATCCGCCCGAGACATCTCTGATTCGCAGGGCATCTCCGAAACCGAGTCGACGGTCCATCGTAGTCATGAGGGATCAAGACTGAAGTCTTTTAGCAAAACTTTCAAATTCGCAAAACGGAAGAAAATAGGAACCAGTCTCAAACGCAGAGTGTTAAGGAGGGAACCTGAGCTTCCAAGCGGTAAGGAAGATCTGGCGTCATGGGGCGGAGCCGAGAGTTATACCACCCGGGTGGGTGGGAGGAGCTAGCTTGAAGACCTTCCGGCAAGATTTAAAGCGGCAAGGATACCTGCCAATAAGTGTGGATGAAGAACATATCCATGTCCCTAGAACTGGGCAGTTTTGTGTTGGATGGGGATGCAAATAGGTCCAGCTCTGGGCGCCCCACCTGTCGAAGAGATCTTCGATCACTTCAGGAAGAAGTTCCCATTCATGAGCCTTGGACTGGGAACAGCTTAGACGGTCGGCCAAGGTGTTTTGGACCCCTGGAACATTTACAGCAGTCCGGTTCAGTTGATGCTCTATGGTCCCAATACCGAACTCTCACTGCCTCTCTGCAGAGGGGATAAGAATGCGTTCCCCCCGCTTGTGGACTACATACATATTGTCCATCTGAATCAAGAGAGGACCTGGGAGTAGGTTCATCTGGAAGGCTTGAAGAGCAAACAGGTTTGCACGCATCTCCAAAACATTGTTGTGGAGATGCAACTCCACTGGGGGCCAAGTCCCCCCCGCCCCCGAGTCTGCCAGATGGGCGCCACAGCCCTGGCCCGATGCGCCTGTGGTCAGGATCTGTCGAGGGGACTCTGACTGAAAGTGGATCCCTTCGAAGAGGTTGGAGGAGTCCAGCCACCACTTCATGGTCTGTCACACTGAAGTGGATATTGACATTGGAAGATTCAAGTCGTCTACACGCTGATCCCATTGGACTCGAAGATTCCACTGGGTGACCCTTATGTGCAAGCAAGCCAGAAGCACTGTCACAAAAGCTGCTGCCATATGACCCAGGAGTCTGAGAATTGTTCTGGCTGGGACTTGATGAGGCGACGAGACCAGTTGAGCCTGAAACTGAAGGTGTTCTGCCCTGTGTGAAGGAAGAAAGGCTTTGCCTTGTTCAGTGTCCAGGATCGCCCCTATGTATCTGAGTCTTTGGCTTGGCCAAGGGGAGAATTTGGGGAGATTGAGGGTTATCCCCTGATCCTGAAACAGGGAGATAATGGCCTCTATGGTTCTGAGCAACTGCTCCTTGGTGGGAGCTGTCAGAAGCCAGTCTTCTAGGTAAGGGAAGATATAATGGCCTCCCCTCCTTGCGGCTGCTGCCACTACTATGTGGCACTTTGTAAAGACTTGAGGGGCGAGGACAGACAAATGGTAGGGCCTGAACTGGTAGTGGCTTCCTTTGGAAGCAGAAGCGAAGAAACCTTCTTCGGGGTGGGAACACCAGAATGTGAAAGTAAGTGTCTTGCATGTCCAGGGCGCAGAGTCAATCCCCTTGATCAAGGGGAGAAGGCCAGGAAGAGTGACCATCCTGAACCTTCTGTACTCTATAAACTTGTTCAGGTGGTTGAGGTCCAGAATGGGATGTAGATCTCCAGTTTTCTTTGGAACCCGGAAGAAATGTGAGTAGAATCCAGTCCCTCGCTGCGCTGGTGGAATGGGTCTGATGGCCTGTATTCACAGGAGCCCTTGACCTCTTCTTGAATCAAGGAAAGATGGGCCTGAGCGTAATGGGAGGAGGCCGGAGGGTTGTCTGGGGGAATCTCCACAAATTCTAGGGTATGTCCCTGTTCCACTAACTGCAGGACCCACTAATCCAAAGTTATTCTGCACCAATCCTCTCCGTAGAGGGAGAACCAACCCCCTGCTACCTCCACCAGGGATTCTGCTGGGGAAGAGGAGTTGGGTAAGGAGTCAGGCAGAGAAGCCAGGGACAGGCAACGCTGTCTGGGAGGTTCTAGGAGCTCCGGGTGCTGAACCTTCTGTGGCCTGGGAAGTACTCTTTCTTTTAAAGGCACCCATGGGCTGCTGACCTCTGGGCTGATGCTTGGAGGTGCGACAAAAAGTCTATCACTAGGATGATTTAGGCAGAGACTGGTACATCGTATGAACCAACTGGACAGTCTTGCCCGACTCTTGGAGGTGAGTGATTATATTTTGAGAATCCTCGCCAAACAGGACAGGGCCTCTGAAGGGGGTTTCAAAGATCTTGGATTGGACGCTCGGTGCAAATCTGGAGACCCTAAGCCAGGAGTAGCATCGGAGGCAAACTCCCGTAGCCGTGGCTCTACCTGCTGAGTCCGCAGAATCATAAGAGGCTTGGAGGACGTGGATCCCCACATCTGAGCCCGACTTGAGAAGGTGCAACAGCTCAGCCTTCCTGGGAATGTCAGGCTGAGGCTGTGCCACCTTAAATGCCTTCTCCCACAGGGCATTCTGATACTGAACCATGTGGGCAAGGAAGTTTAGGGAGTGGATAGCGCAAGTGGCTGAAGAATAGAGCTTTATGCCAAAATAGTTTATCTGCCTGGAGTCCTTATCAGGAGGCTGAATGCTGAGGTGTCAGTGTCATTTTGAACAGTCATGAGCCGCATTTATAACAAACGAATCAGCCTCCGGGTGCTCCCCATAAAAGGATTTGTCCCTTGGAGCCTTGTACAGGCGATCCATCTTTTTGGACATTGCTGGAGTAGTGGATGGATGTTTCCAAGCAGCCCTATTGACATCCTTGAAGGAATCGATCAATGGGGAACCACTAGGGGTAAGGATTCCTCCTTGCGGAGGAAAGTGGCTAGTCGACGTTGCTCTGGATCCACTTCCTCAATATCCCAGCCAATAAGGGCCTAGGTGTGCCTCATTACATCCATGAAAGATGGATCATCTGGAGGAGACCACGGGGTGTCTTTGGGCTCCTCTGGCTCAGACTGCAGATCCTAATCTCCAGAATCGTCATAAGAGGACTATCCCCCTGACTCACTGGAATCAGGGAAGGGGGAGGGGGAATGCCGAGGCTTATGCTGATGGGTCTTAGAACGAACGGTGCCAGCCCCTGCTTGTTGTGGTGTAAATTCCCTAGGAGTTGGCGGCAGTGTCTTCCTAGGAGGAACCTGGTCCTTAGAAGGATTGAGAGGACGGCCCTCAGAGCTGGAACTTGGGATTCCTTCAGGGCCTCCTTATCCTTGAAATATAGCCACCAGGCCACAAACAGTGCACTAAGGTCCGCAGGTGGGTTCTGAGGCAAGACTGGGTGAACTGGTGTCTATGGGGTAGGTCTGGAGGGCCCCGGCATCGGTTGGTCAGGTTTTGGTAAACCTGGCATCAGATTAACTGGTGTTGGATCCTGACGTAAGGAACCATCTGGCATTGGTCTGACAAGGGTCAAAAGACCGGGCGTCAGTCCCCCTGGGGTCGGCTGTGTGACGATGGGTCCAGCCGGAGACTGTGGAGGATTTGGGGATGACGGTTGAGGCATCGTCCAGGAGGCTGGTGTCAACCGCATGAGTGTAGACTGACGCTGGTCTGGTGAAGCAGCCAGCAGAGGCCTGGAGGGAGAAGACTGTACAGGGGAGTGGACTCCTGAGCAGGGCAGAGGTGTCACACTCACGGGGGAGAAGACTGCATGTCCCAGTCATTGCGAGGTGGTGTTGGTCCCTGATGTCAGGAAATTACTTTGCAGTAGCCTTGACTGGGAGGGCGACAGGCAAGGACTCGCAGCCCAAAGAGGACCCTTTTGTTGGATGAGCCGGAGCCTCAGAGGCTGGGGACAAAGTCCTGAGCCCCAAAGAACCACCACCGGATACAGTGGTTTGACCACTGGCAGCCCGGAGGGAGAAAGGGCTGATGGAATGGAAGGGGTCAACCTCCCGCGAGAGGAAGACCCATGATCGGAGCCCGACTTGCGCAGGGATCTGGAGCAGGAATCTGACTGGGGTTTCTCGCCATGCTTTTCCCAGTGTTTGTGCTTTCCTGAAGACTTCTTCTTGTCCTTGGCTGATGAAGAAGTAGAGACCCTGGAGGCTGGGGAAAGAGCAGGTACTCTGGTGAAGCTCCTTCTCCATCGCTGAGTTTTTGCTGCAGCAGGAAGGCTTCCAAGGTCTTCTGGAGGTGAAACCAGGTATGCTGGTTAAAATCATGGCAGTGCTGGCAGGCCTCAGTGTCGTGATCCAGGCCGAGGCAAAGCAGGCACAGAGACTGGCCGTCCTTGTGGGGAAAGCTGCTTTCCACAAGCGCACTTTGTTCACCGCCACTCAACAGATGAAGGAGGAGAAGAAGACATGCACAAACTGCTGTTGAACTGAAGAAAAATAAGAAAAAAATAAAGCGTGAGTAGCGCAAAGAAAATGGCGATTGACTAAAGCTAAAGGCGTCCGTGAAGGTCCCACTTGTGTGGGTCGATGGCATGAAAAGAACTGAGGTGGTGCTGGAGGATCGCCTCTTTTACATCATAGGTGGACGTCGGGGGTGGGCCGAAATCAGGGGGCGGTCCCCAGTTATATACGCCTAGCCAGAAGTTTTCCGTGGGGTCCTGGCACCTGCAGGCTTCAGTCCTTTAGCCCTTATGGTGTAACTTGCTGCCAGAGCCTCATCGAAGTAAGATCTGGCAATTATAAGACCCAGGGAGGTACAGGCACACATCCTCTTCCCATGACGTCCAACCTTCTGTATTCCTTATTAAGGACTCATGTGTCTTGGGACCCTGGACCCATGATGTGCAGCCATACTGACTACAGAGTCTGTTTCCAGCTGAAAAGCATACTATGCCTTGGAAGAAGGGACAGGATATTGCTTATTCACCTTCTTTGGCACTGCAGGCAAGGTTATTGTCTTTGCCAAGCAGCAATAGTAGCATCCTCTAATGCAGGAAAAATGGGAGCAGTGGGAACTTCATAACATTTAAATAGAATGTGCTAAGTGGAGCTCTCCTCTCAGCTGCAAAACCCATGCCATCCTGCATGTGTCTCAACAGAGACTGGAAAGAAGCATCTTCAAGAGGGGACCTTGGAGTATAAGCAACTGTGTCCTCACTTCAAGAAGACAATGTGGAGCTGGATCCAAAACCTTCCTGGAAAGGATCCGCGTCCCCTTCCTCTTCGACTGAATCCAACTCCACATTCAGGAGGTCAGGACTATACTCCTCCTTGTCTGGTAAGACAATGGGAGTCTCCGTAGGAGCCAGTGTCGATGCAGGGGGCTAAGAGGGCAGAATAAAGAACAGTTGTTCACCTTAACAGTAGACCCTTAAGAGAATCTACTCCTTAGGGCCACACCTTTGGAACTGTAAGCCGTCAGCATCAGGACTACTCGGAAACATTTGCTAGCCAGGGGCCACCCATGATGACTTGCAACGTTAGTGCCAATATATTCGTGGGTGGCCCCATTGCTCTTCAGTTCCCCCCAGAGATAAGCTGCGAGGGCCTCTTACCGTGAGGAACCAGGAGACCAAACCAGTACCAGACACAAAAAGAGAGGTCTGGGACTGGACATATAGTATACATAAGGCACTTATGGACACCTCCAAGTAAGGCAATGGGCAAACCTGCCACATCATACCTCCGAAAGGGGTATGGAGGGTTGGCATGCTGCGGTCCAATGAAGGATATACTTCTGAAGAGCTACTGTTAAGGTGAGTAACTATTTTAGCTACATCGAGGCTCTCTCCTCCACTGGGACACACCTCTGGAATGATTCCCAAGCAGTATAAAGTACCCAGGCAGGATGGCAAAGCTGTGATATGCAATCAGATCAGAAGACCTTGCAACACTACAAGACCAAAGCCAGCACATCTGTGAGACAATATCTAGACTGTAGCACTCAGTAAAAGTATGTACCATGCTCCATGCGGCAGCAGCACATACATCAACTACAGAAACATTCTAAAAGCAAGCAACAGAAGAGGCCATACCACATGTAGAGTGGCCATGCACAGCACCATGAAGTTCCTTACAATATTCCATGTAACAGAACACAATACAGTTAGTCCATTTGGAAAGGCACTAGGGGCAAACAAAACAAATAGCTGAGAGGACTTTCTGCAGTCCTTAGTGCAATCAAGATAGAAATGTAGTGTTCTGAGTATATCAAGCGTATGGAGCAAATAATACAGGAAGATGTATGGTCTAATTCAACATAAAATCAGACAACACCTTAGGCAGAAAACACGGACTGGTCCACAAAGACACCCAGTCCATGTGGAAAATCAGATGAGGCTCATGCATCAGAGCCTGAAGCTTAGAAAGCCTATGAGCAGAAGTCATGTCGACCAAAAACAGCGTTTTCCATGAAAGGAAACGCAGCTAACAGGTCACACCAGGCTCAAATGGAGCCAAGGTCAATTTTTCCAAACTGAAACTGAGGTTCCAAGGCAGAATTAATTTACGAATTGGGGGACACAGGTGTAGAATACTATTCAAAAATGCACGGGACGCTTCCAGTTGTGCCACTGTACACCCATCAACAGGGTATGGAAGTTGAAATGGCAGCCAAGTGCACCTTAATGGACAAGCACTGGAGAGTAGAGTCACATAGGGACAGACAGTAATCCAGCATAGTATTCAGAGGACATGTAAATGGGTCCACTTAACAGGAAGCACACAATATGGAGAAGCACTTCCAATTAAAATAATAGGTGTGTCTTGTAGAAGGCTTGTCTAGCTGCAAGCAAGACCTCAGTTACGTGCGTGTGTGTGTGTGTGTTGGGGGGAGGACACCAAAACAGGCAAAGGCTAATGTTTCCAGGAGCCATGCATGCAGATACAGGGACAGCAGATCTAGATGGAGCAGGGACACCTAAGCCTGTGACAGCAGACCCCGTCAAAGAGGGAGCTGAATAGGAGGCTCCATTAACAGATGCTGCAGAAGTGGAAACCAAATCTGGCGAGGCTAGAATGGAGCCACCAGTATTAGTGCGGTATGCTCCACTCACAGCTAGAGCAGAGCCCTCAGTATGAAAGGATCAAAAGAAAGGTGTAAAGGAACTTTCTTTTCCAGAGCAAAAATGCATCTTGCCAAAAGAACTCCATGCCCAAGAACGAGCGAGCAGAAATGTGGCAATTTTGCATTGTGTGGGGATGCAAAAACATCCAACTCTGGACAACCCCATCTTGCGAAGAGGTTATTTGCCATGGAGGTCAGCAATTCCCATTCTTGCACTAACATCTGAGAACTGCTTAGCCTGGTCTGACAAGACGTGTTGGACATTTGGGTGAAACATAGCTGATAGCTGAAGGCTGTGAGATGTCGCCCAGTACCATACTTTCATTGCTTCCCTGAATAGAGTGAGTGCCCACTTGATTGTTTATGTAGTGCATGACACTGACAATGTCTGTTCAAATCAGCAAGGGTCCAGGGCTGAGGGGCTCCTGGAAAGCCTGGAGACCAAGCAGAATAGCCCGCATCTACAGTACATAGATCTGGAGAGCTGATTCTAGAGTGATCCAAGACTTCGGGTCTGATAGGATTTGAGATGGGCATCCTAGCCAGACACCGAGGCATACACTATGAGGATCTGCACACGAGTCATGGAAAAGCATGGAACACCCTGTAACTTTAAAAAAAATACAGTGCCGTCTAACTAAAAAAAAAAAAAAAAAAAAAAAGAAAAATAAAGAAAAAATGGCATTGTTTCTCTGCAGGTCTGAGGAGTGATCAATGGCGAGAGGAAGAACTGAGGAGCAATGGGACCGCTCATGTTTATACAAGTGGCAACTTGCATGCCATCATGGATGGTCCCTGGCTAGCAAAAGTTTCCAGGTGGTCCTGACGCTGACGGCTTACAGTTTCAAAGATGTGGCCCAATGGAGAAGATCAAGTGTGCCTTAAGATCTGGATGCGGGCTGGGAGCAGTCGAAGACGAAGCCATGATTGCCAGCAGTAACCCACGCAGCACGTGAAATAATTTAGACACCATAGTAAGCACCACTTGTGAGTTGATGATGTCCTATAATGGAGCTACAGTGACTGCTGACATGGTAGTACCCAATGATGGGGTTGTGAACCACCATTTTGATTAGCAGACATGCCTGAGTCAAGCCCCAACCCTGGTGTCAGTGGGATGGTCAAAGGAGTTACTGAAGTCAAGGCTCTGGAGTTTAAGTAGGTAGGGAAAAGGGCAGACTAGGTGGGCCAGGCGGTCCTTGTCTGCCATCAAATTCTATGTTTCCATGAACTAGAATGCACATGTTGTGATAGCTGCTCAGAGATATTATGGGAACATTTTTGGCAATGACCTATTTCTGGACCCTGGTGCAGGCAGCACCTTGATCTGAAGGAGACTGTGGTGATGCTGCAACACAGCAGAGCTCAAAGGGAGGGCTGGAGCGGAGTTCCACAGCCACATCAACCCATGCGGTGCACCAGGGAGCTCGATCTCCCATAGGAGTTCCCTGTGTTAAGCTTGGGTGTACTGGGTGTCAGAAGGGGAGAAAACGGGACAAAAACCTCAGAACCACCAGGATGATCATCAGATTCACTCCCAGGCCCCACTCTGCTTCGCCTCTTCACACCGAAGGTGATCCATAGCAATAGCAGCAGGCAGGGAGGCTGCCTGGGAGGAATCTTAGGATGACTAGGCAGGTGGTGTGTAGGCAAAAAACACGATAAAAAACAACAAAAAACCCAACTACTGTAAACATAACTAATTTAAGTGTTTTTTCCCCCTTTCTAGTAACTATCAGGCCATTAAGAAGACCAATAAACTGAAGTGATGTCTTGGAGTAGCAGCCTGCACTTCTGGATTACTCACCTGCTGTTGCACATGAAGAAGTGTCTCTAAGTATTTGACAATCTGATTTTTAAAATCCTTGATTTTCTCTTTCTGCAAAAAAAACATACATGAGGTTAAACAAGAGCTGTAAGATTTATTTAATCAGGACAGCCAAGTAAGATTTAATATCTTCCTTACAGCAGGGTCCTGCTTCTATTTCAAGGCCGTAGCCTGAGGTTCAGTGAGCAAAGAGTGACACATGCATCACCCCCCACCAAAGCTTTTTAACCGAGCATACTCAAGCTTCAGCAGGAAGAAAAAATTACTCACCATAGTATTGTTGTTTCCTCTTAGGGATTCATCAGTGAGCCTTACAACTGGCATCAATTTGCAGGAGTGTGTTGCCTGGAGATTGAACTTCATGCTAATTATAGAATTTAGAGAATACAAGTTCAGCCTCTGCAGTGTGGTCACAGTCCCCTGCTGTTCCAACATCAGATTTGTTTCTATATCTAGGGGAGCAGTGATCACTAAAACTAACTAAATGGCTACCCCAAATTTTCAAATACTTTTCTTTTAAATTTTGAAAAATCCAACCAAATTAAAGCAGATATACGGTAAAATTTGAACAATCACATTTTAAAGAGCCACTGACGCCAAAAGTGCTACATTACACAATCCGAATAAGCATACCACCAGTAAATCTCATACCAAAAACTAGATTTTTACATTACTTCATTCTAAAGTTATTAGCCATTTTATAATCCTGATTGCACTACCTGTGCAATAAAAGCAGGTGTTGGTGAAGAGCTGCTGCTGATGTCATCTTGGGACCTCACAGTCTAGTATTCTCTGTCAGCAAGCTTATAGGACCTGTTTCTCCAAAGTTTTAAAGATCGTGAGCAATAGTTGTCAAAAATAAACCAGGCAGCACTATTCAAAAACAATGCTATAAAACTATATGTGTTTCAGGTTTTGTAACAAAGTTGACAAGTAAGGATTAAGCCATGAGAAAGCATGGGTCTACTGTGGTATTAATCCATGGTTGGCGGGGTTGGACCACGAGGCCGAAGGCCGAGTGCGTCCAACCAACCAACCATGGATTAACTCCACAGTAGACCCATCCTTTCGAGTGGCTTAATCCGCTTGTAACATGGCAATGACTGTATGACTAATAGTTTTGAATAAATGAGTACAATCACACTGATTTACTTTCAGAATACTATAAATTGAGCTATTAAACATGATGTACATATACTTGAAAACAATTCGAACACACCTATTGGAAATATCGTGGCTACTACTTCACTTTTGTTACAATAACTTTCATTACAAGCTTTAAGCTTTCTAACATCAAAACATGTTTTACAACTTTTCAAAACCTTGCAATTCACTTTGTATTCTGGGTGCTTTGATTTTCCTCTCTATGTATTAGAAGATATGGGCTGCGCTGCATGATGGGAGTGTGCTATGGTACATTTTAGTTTTCTTTCTCCAGTTCCTTTGCAGACCAATAGGTGGCTGTCACACAATCCTAGTAGCACAAATACAGGTTACTCACCTGTAACAGGAGTTCTAGGAATGGTATATGTTGTTCATCCACACTCATTGGCAGTATCCTTGCCGCTTTAAATCTTGCGGAAGGTCTTCAAGCTTGCTCCTCCACCCACCGGTGGTATAACTCGGCTCCGCCCATGGCGCAGATCTGGCCGCTGGAAGCTCAGGTTGTGCGTCAAGCCGAGAGAACAGAGGTCAGATGAACAATATATACCATTCCTAGAACTCCTGTTACAGGTGAGTAACCTGTATTTAGGGACATGGATATGTTGTTCATCCACACTCATTGGCAGACTCCTAGCAGTTCTCCGGGAGGAGGGAGGCAAGACGCACACCCCATATACTTACTTGGGAAAGAGAGACTGAGAACCGAGGCCCCAAAACCAGCATCCAGCGTGACTCAAGGTCGATGTGGTAATGGGTAATGAAGGTGTTTGCTGACTTCAGGTAGCAGCCCTGCAGATTTCCTGGATAGGGGCGTCCCTGGAAGCAGCCACCGTTGCAGCAGTATGGCGGGTAGAATGAGCTCTTATCCTCTGGGAGGCTCCATGCCCGCCAACTTATAGCAGAGATCTATGCAGGAGGTTACCCACCTGCTTATCGTCCGCTTGGCTGCAGGTCTGCCAGATGCGGCTTCAGCGTAGGTGACAAACAGCTGGCGAACCTCTCCCAATTTCGCCCGTGCGCTCCTTATAATAGCGCCCTTCTAGGGTCCAAGTATGGAGCCTATATTCGCCTCGAGTGTGATTGGGGTAGAACACCGCAGAGTCAACACCTGGTTAAGGTGAAACTCCGACACCACCTTCGGAAGGAATTTCGGTGGGGCAGGACAACCTTGTCCCTGTGGAAGACCAGGAGGAGACTCGATGGAAAGCGCCTGGAGCTCTCCCATCCTTCTGGCTGACGGATAGCCACCAAGAAGGTCTCCACGACAGGTGAGAGAGAGCACACCTGTGCATAGGTTCGAATGGCTTGCCCATGAGCTTTGCCAGTACCAGCAGTAGATCCCACGGAGGTGGGGGTTCCCACACTGGAGGAAATGTGATCAAGGCCTTTGAAAAGCGCCAGACCACCTCTCCTCGCGCCTGACTGCTTCCCCCGCCCAGCTCGTAAGCAGAGATGGCTGCCAGGTGCACCTTAGGGTCGCCGACCTAAGCCCTTGACTAGAAAGGGACCATAAATAGTCCAAGATGCTGCCAAGGAACAGGAGGAAGGGTCCAAGCCCTTGTTCCTGACACCAAATGGAAAACCTTTCCATTTGAAGGCATAGCATTTTCTGGTCGACTCACGGGATTCTCAACTACATTGAGGACCTCGCCGGAAAGACCCAAGGCCTGGAACTCTAGCCGCCAGGAACCAGGCCGTCAGGTGCAGGGATTGAAGGTCCGGATGGAACACCTTCCCTGATTGACTGAGAGCAGGTCCGGGCGAGCTGGAAGCTGCCAGCGAGTCCTGGAGCTGAGACTGAGGAGATCTGGGTACTAGAACTGGCGGGCCAGTCTGGGGCTATCAGAATCACCTGCGCCTTGTCCCTCCTCGCTTGAGAAGCACCTTGTGGATCAAGGGAAATGGGGAAAGGCGTAAGAGGCCCGGGGTCCATTGCCTCGAGAAGGCATCCCCTGCAGCGAGCCCTGCTGAGGGGGCGGCATGGAACAGACTCAGCCCGCTTCTCCATGGAGGCAAACAGGTCCACCTGAGGTGTGCCCCAAAGGGAGAACAGATGCTGTACTACCTCCGCAGGAGAGACCACTCGTGGGATGCAGCCCCTATCCGCCCAGGGCATCGGCCAGGGTGTTGGAGGCTCCTGCCACGTGAATGGCTAGGAGATCCCTCCAGGCTGCGCGCAGTGACCAAATGCGGAGAGCTTCTTGCATAGAAGCATGGAGCTGGCGCCCGCCTGGCGGTTTAGATAGTACATGGTCGTGTGTATTGTCCGCCTGGACTCGGACCACTTGACCCCGGAGGAACGGAGCAAAGGCGGAGAGCGAAGTAGGACCGCCGGAGCTCCAGCAGGTTGATGTGGCATCGACTCACTGGGGACCAGAGGCCATGAGCCCGTGTTCCCCAGATGGGCACCCAACCCATCAGAGAGGCATCGGTCGACAGAGAGACCGCTGCCCGGGCGGACGAACAGGATGCCCTCCTGCAAATGATCTGGAACGGTCCACCACTGGAGAGTCGTTCCACATCCCCTGTGTCACCGACACAAGCTGGTCAAGGGATCGCAGCCCAGGACCACTGGCTGGCCAGTCCCCATGAAGGGACGATGTTCCAGCGGGCCCAACGGACCACGCTGGTACAGGCCGCCATGAGACCCAGGAGGCGAGGAAGTCCCGGCAGGGCGCAATTGCCCAACCAGAAATGATCGGGCAAAGGAGGAAAGAACTCTCGCCCTGTCCGCTGGAGCGCGCTCTGGCTCAAGAGATCGAGCTGCGCCCGATGAATAGAATCACCTGCTTGCTCGAGTTCCACTTGGCCTCGCTGATAAGGAGGCCCAGTTGAGAGCAGACCTGGAGGCCAGATCTCGGACCACTCCGCCTCCTTCCTGGAGGAGCTGCTATCAGCCAGTCGTCCAGGTAAGGGTACACCCGACCCTCGGCGCGCAGGGAATGCTGTCACCACTGCCATGCATTTGGTGAAGACCCTGGGAGCTGGAGACAAGCCGAAGGGCATGGCTTGAATCAAGAGATCCTTCCGCCGAAGCGAAGGAATCTCTGGTGAGACGACGGATAGGGACGCGGAAAACGCTGCCCTGCAAGTCCAGAGAGCAGAACCACACGCTGCCTCCAAGGATGGTATTATCTAGCAGAGACCATCCTGAAGGTTCGAGACCTTAGGGAACTTGTTTAGGTCGTGTAGGTCGAGAATGGGGCGCCAGCCCCCCGTCCGTTTCGGAACCAGGAAGTACCTGGACACAAACCCTGGGTCTGAAGGAGGGTCCACCACCTCTCTTACCACCTCCTTCTGGAGGAGGAGAGTGATGTCGGCTCGACGAGCCGCCAGTGAGGCTGGGGATCCCGAAGCCCCCCGAGGGGCGACGGCTCTGAAGGGTGGTGCCTGCTCGAATTCCAGAGGCAGGCCTCTTCCCACCACCTCCAAGACCCACCTGTCCGTGGTAACAGCGGACCAGGTGGAACGGAAGTGCCGGAGCCGTCCCCCCACGGGGGGACCCAGGGGTAAGGTGACGGGGATGGGGGCGACACCCCTCAGCCCGTCACTGGGCAGGCTTGGAGGAGGGACCGGCCGAGGGACCTCCTGGGCCCTTTCCTCCCTGCCTCCTGTTAGAGGAAGCCGGCGGCTTGGGTTTGGGATGCCAAGGCCGAGCCTGCTGCCCTGACGTTGCTGGGCGGCAGGGCCGGGGCACAGAAGGACGAAAGGGCTTAGGCTGTGGTTTGCGGCCTTGTCCTCTGCTGGAAGAGACCGAGTCCAAGGTGGCATTGGACTTCTCGATCCTCTGCAGGTGACCTTCCACCCCAGGGCCGAAGAGGTCAGTCCCCAAAAAGGGAACATCCGCCAACTTGTGCTGGGTATCCGAAGTAAAGGTGGATATCCTCAGCCAAGCCACCGACAGATAGCCACCACGGCCGCCACCGATCTGGCACATGAGTCCCCTATATCCAAAGCAGTCTGAGCTGCTGTTTGGCCACTGCCCTGCCCTGGTCCCGCACCTGCTTAACCGTAGTCTGCAGATCGGTAGGGAAGATGAGGGATGACCTCATCCAGGGAGCCCAACAGGGCATGAGAAAAATGTGCCATGAGGACGGCCGAACTGGCCTGACGAAGGCGAGAGGGACGAGCGTGAGACTTTTTACCGGACGTAGTCCAATTTCTTGGACTCCTTGTCAGGAGGTTTGTCCACATCCTGGCGCTGCGCGCGCCGAAAACGCTGTCGGCAACCAACCCTCAGCAGAGGGTGTTCCGAAAAAACGGACAAGGAACGGTAGGGGACCGATACTTCCTGGCCATCCTGGCGAAGGCGAGGGCAGGAAGCAGGCGCTGCCAAAGTTCCAGTGCCGGACCCACTATGGCCTCGCCACCGGAAAGGCCTCCGCCGGAGAATCCCTCGGTCCAGAATCTCCGTGAGGGATACCTGGCCTGCTTGGAAACTGGAGTTGAGCTTCATCCCGGAGACTCGAGATGAGCCGAAGCAGTCCTAGGAAGGACGACGGGCTATCGCCCATTGACTGATCCTCCTGAAGACTCCAAGTCCAGTCGCTTGGAGAAGAAGGAGGAATCATCTTCGGACTCGGAAGAGTCCTCGAAGAGCTGCCTCTGGCCTGAGCCACCCTTCACCCGCCGAGGTCGGTCGGGAGTGAGGGTAACTGACAGCCGATGGGGTAAACCCTTAGTCGACCGAGAATCCTTGGTCGGAGCCCAATTGGTGGCTGTGGAGGCGGAGGTTCCACCGGAATCGGTGGAGCAACTGGTTTTGGCCGAACAACCGCCTGGGTATAGCTCCTCGGACAAGTCGAGGGTTGTGCCGGCCGCCGGTGACAGCTACTTAATGGCCGGGAAGGCGCCGAGTCGGCTTATTCGGCCAGGAGGAGCTGTTGCAACATAAGGTCCTCAATGCCGTCGTAATTTACGCCGAAGCCTCCCCTCATCCGAGGAGGAGGACGAGGACGAGCGGCGACGCCGCTTACCGCGGTGCCGAGACCGAGACCGCCTATGACGGTGGGAACGGCTGGACCGCGAAGAGGTCCGAGACCGAGACCGAGAGTCCCGGAATTTCCGGGGTCGGTGCGGGGAGGTGTCGGCCGGAACCGGCACTCCCTTCGGCTCGGAAGGTCCATCCGAGGGCTCCGGAACCGGAGGCACAGACGAGCCCACGGGATCCTCAACTCCTCCCGGGGGAACCGGGGAGAGGGGAATCTCGGCTGCTAAAGGCGACAGCCCGTCCAATGGGTCGAGAAAAATCTCGACTTCATCAGTGGGAGTCTCGGTCAACTGACCTGACGGGGACACCGTGAGGCCAGTGGCCGAAGCCGAGCGGTCGACCGAAGCCGACGGTCGACGGCCCGGGGAGAGGGACTTTTCCCGCTCCCAAGAGCGTCGACGGAGGGACTTACCTTGTCCCTCTTTTTGGACCGAGAATAAGGTCCAGCAGACGCAGGCCCTTCTCCTTTAGTGGAGAGGGACAGACAAAGCTCCTTAAAAGAAGCCGTGTAGGAAGAACCCAGAGAGCGGGATAAATGCGCGGCCGAGGAAGATACGACCCGCGCCTGCCTCTTCGAGGAGCGACCATCCGCCGAGCTGATCCGCCGAAGCCCGGGCCGCTGACACCGCCAACCGGCCTCCTGGACTTCACCGAGGGAAACGCTCGGACGGCCCAGTTGCAATCGGGCAGCACGGTCTTCGAGGACGTAGGCCGAGAAAGATGAGCACAGGTCGCAAGCCTGCGGGTCGTGCTCAAGGCCTAAGCAGTAGACACACGTGGAGTGTGGATCCGTCCGAGACATCTTCTGCCCGCATGGGCATCTCCGAAATCCGGGAGTCGATTTGTCCATCGCAGCCGCGAGGGATCGAAGACTGAAGTCTTTTTGCAAATTTTTATTTTTAAATCCGCAAACGGAGAAATAGGAACCAGTCGCAAACGCAGAGCGTTAAGGAGGGAACCTGAGCTTCCAAGCGGTAAGGAAGATCTGGCGTCATGGGGCGGAGCCGAGAGTTATACCACCCGGGTGGGTGGGAGGAGCAAGCTTGAAGACCTTCCGGCAAGATTTAAAGCGGCAAGGATACTGCCAATGAGTGTGGATGAACAACATATCCATGTCCCTAGAAGCACCTTTTCTCCAAATGTACTGAACTAAGCCAATCTGAAAAACACTTTATTGAACAACTACTATTTTGCGGAATATTACTTTCACTTTTCCCCCCTCTAAACTACCTAACTCAGCAGGACATAGAACAACATAACGTTTACTGCTTTCATCTTTCAAACACTTGTTTTGACTACTATTGTTAGTCTGTTTCTTTGATTTCTTTTTGTTTCTCTCAATTTGTTTTTCTTTTCACCCACAGAAGTATCCTCTCTCTTTGATTTTGCTTTGTTTATCTCTGTGTCTGTTATTTTTGCTTTCGGTTATAGAAGCTGCATGCTTATCTTTAAAAGGCCAGGCCAGATAATGTTATTCAGTCATCCACAATGCATTGCACCCACTGTTGCTTAGACAGCAGTAGATCAGAAGGGATGGTAACAGTATGTAACTGTTCACTTCTACAGAAATATTGCTGCAGCATAATTAACAGTATATGTGGAGTTTAAATGTACAATCTTTAGTAACTCATGAACTTCTGTTGTAATTACAATATAGAACAGCCTTGAAAAAGTCAAAAATCCTGTGCCAGGAAAATTCTTAGTAAATACAACTTAGGACAACTACACACTGCAAGCTATTTGCATATTTCTTTCACTTGCATACTGCTTCTTACCTGTAGTGGATTGCCAAGGTATTACAATACAAACCATGATCTACTATGGTATTAGACCATGGTTTCTACTGTACCACATGGTGTGTTTGCACCCGAGTGCTTCATTTCGTTTTCCTTTTTTGTGCCATGTTACAAAATTGTATTATTAAATGCTGTTTTGGTGTGGTCATTTTCTCCAGGGTTGCAGGATGCTGAATCAGCATGCCCCCAGGCTGCTGAAGCCATTTGGAGTGCTACTTTACTGTGTCTGTTAGGAAGTTGTATTGCTGCTAGTAAAGCAAGGTTGGTAACTTCACTGCTGTTTGTCAGTGTCCGCTTTACAAATATGTTTTAATAGGGGCCTCATTATGTGTTAATTCCTACTAGGGGTGGTAGTGTTGACTCTGGTAAAATGATCATATTAATTCAGAGTAGAACACAGATGAGCCTGAATGTAGGTAAAAACAGCCGGACAGGGAGAACACATTGTGCTGGCTAAATTAGAATTAAATCAAATCAAACTTTATTTAAAAAAAAGCACAATTCCAAAATTGTTAAAGGCACTTGTACAACTTAGCCATTAAAACAGAAACAGGTAAAATTAAAACTATACCATTTTAAAACCAGTATCATCAAATCTAAAACGTTTTCAAAACTTACTTATTTATTTAAATTTTGATGACTGGGTGGGCCCTCTGAGACAGTCAAGTCCCTTTTTCAGGGCAACCCACAGAACCAAATGTTCCAAACATTAAGAAATCAGTACAGATACAGATAATTATGTACAAATATCATTGGACAGTTACATACTGTACATTCATGGACTAGACTAGCCATCCCATTCTTTGGGAGACCGTACAAATTACAGATGTCAATTGCAACATAGGTGAACAAACAGTAAGGTTTATACGAGAATTTTAGTAGTCATCATATATATAAACTAATCACAGTTACTTAAAAGTCATCTCAGAAGACCTAAAAATAATCAGGGAAGGCCAAACTGAATATATACATTTTAAGAGGAGTCTTAAAACTCTGGACTCCTAGTAAGTTTTCAAAACAGAATTACCTCTCCCATCCCCACTGACAAGGAGATGGAATAATTGTTTTAAAGTGCTAGTCTTAGAAATCGCCTCAGCTGAATGATAGGTGTGAATGATCTCAGCCTTTCATCACATCAGAAACTTATTCAGCGTGCAAACCTCACAACAGTGTGCTATGATCCAGCATCCTGCAACCCTGGAAAAAAAGGACCACAAAAAAAAGGTACCCAAACAAAATATCAGCTTTGTTACAAAACCTGAAACACACACACAGTTTTAAAGCAATGTTTACTGACTGGTGCTGCCCGTTTTACTTGTGAAAACCACTGCACATGATCTTTACACTTTGGAGAAACAGGTCCTATAAGCTTGCTCACAAGGAGTACTAGACTGAAACCCTGTGCACACTACACCGAAACCGCTCCTCTGTAACGTTACAGGAGACGTTTCCGTAACCGTTGTCGAAATCAATTGTGAGGTGGTTTCAACAATGGTTACGGAACCGGTTCTGCCGCTGCACCGTTACCGGCTATAGTGTGGACGCGTGAGCGTGCTCCCCAGCAGTGCCCGTAGTGCAGTGCGAGCTGCATTGTGGGATAGGGTGCTGACCATAGTAACGGTCCCGAACCTTCATCACGACAGTGCACCGGCAGTGTGGACACACTGTACTGTTTATCGGCTGTAACTGTTACAGAGTTGTAGTGTGGACAGGACCTGTGAGGTCCTGAGATGACATCATCAGCAGCTCTACACTGAAACAGGCTTTTCTGAACATGTAGTGAAATCAGGGTTACAAATAGCTCACAACTTTAAAATGAAGTAACACAGAAATCTAGGTTCTGGTATGGGATTTACTGGTGGTATGTTTATTCTAATTCTGCAGTGTAGCACTTTTGGCCAGATGGTGTCAGTTGTTCTTTAACAAACTGATGCTGAACTGCAATAAGTAATGCTCAAGCAACCTGAAGATAAGAACAGAGTCTTGTGTGAACCTATTTTCAGGTTCTGGAAGGGGAAGCAGGGTCAGAGGGGTCGGTGTTTGTAATGCTCACTGATAGATCCCTGAGAAGAATAGGTTACTCACCTGTAACCGTAGTTCTAGCAGTGGTATATGGTTCTCCACACTCTGACAGTTCCACTGGAATGAGATGTTTGGCCAGAATGTCTTTAAGCAAAGCTCCTCCCATCACCCGGGGGGACATATCCCATGACTCTGCCCCACGACATCTGACCCTGCATGCTGGAAGCAGGATCCGGTGCCACTTGTCATGGGAGGTCGGGTGGGCTGTGTGGTCGTAACCCATATTCCACTCCTAGAAAGTACAGTTATGTAAGCTCTTACTGTAACAGTTGATCTTCAAGGAGTGTCTCTTGCAGCAGGTAATACACTTGGGTCGTTGCCAGAGGTTGCTGTGGCGCATGGCAGCTCTTCTAGCAGTCTTTTCCAGGGGCCGCCCACTCATGACATCACCTTCCTCTCTCTTATATAAATGTCGGCGGTCCCTGGTATCCTCAGTTTCCCCCACTGAATTCAGCTCGCTAAGTGAGGACCAAGAGGAAACTGAGGTACCATAGGTATCCCAACCCAAAAGCCACTGGACCAGAATTTGTTCTCTTAGAGAAGGAGGGCGACGGAGGGTGGGACCAGACCTGCTGCAAGAGACACTCCTCAAAGATCTACTGTTATGGTACGGTCTTATGTAATTGTACTATCTTCCATGGAGTGGTCTCTTGAAGCAGGTAATACACTTGGGATGAATCCCAAACAGTAAACCCAAGAAGGATGGAATCATGATAGGAGGCCTTGTAGGACAACTCAGCCAAAGGCCGTCCTACGGCGTGAAGCAACATCTAAGTTGTAATGCTTTGTGAAAGTATGAATCGTGGACCAGGTAGCTGTGTTGCAGATATCTGTGGTAGAGGCCCCTTTAATTAAAGCAGGCCGTTGTGGTGGGCATAGCTCTGGTAGAATGGGCTTGGACAGGTTCTGGTAATGGCTTGTTGTATTTTGTGTAACAAAATGTTATACAATATGCTGGCCAATTGGAGAGGGTCCGTTTAGTGACAGGGAGACATTCCCTGCTTGAGGTGAAGGTAACAAAGA
Source organism: Neoceratodus forsteri (assembly GCA_016271365.2). NCBI lineage: Eukaryota > Metazoa > Chordata > Ceratodontiformes > Ceratodontidae > Neoceratodus > Neoceratodus forsteri. Next base: position 1,344,239,147 of record CM028129.1, on the reverse strand, counting down.
GTTGAGAGGTCTTCCTAATAGTTTAGTTCGATTAGTATAATATACGCTGGACACTAGAGTATGTAGGAGGTATTCACCTCGATTGGAATGTTCAGGATAATATACTGGTAACTCCAGGGACTGATTTAAGGTGTGTTCAGACACTACCTTAGGTAGAAAGGAAGGGTTGGTACGGAGTGCCACTCTGTCTTTGTGAAAAATTAAGTAAGGTTCTCTACACATGAGGGCATGAAGCTCGGAAACATGCCAAGTTGAAGTGACAGCCACTAAGAATAGTGTTTTCCAAGAAAGAAAATGGAGGTCACAAGTGGCCACCAGTTCAAAGGGCTCAAGAGTTAATTTCTCTATTAGAAAACTGAAATCCCACGGAGGAAGGAGTCTTCTGATAGGTGGCTTAATATGTAACATTCCTCTTAGAAACATTTTGGCTAAATGATGTTAATAAAATAATCTGCCATCAAGAGGTTCATGAAAGGCTGAAATAGAGGCCAAATGGACTTTTTTTTGTACATAATGTTTTTATTAAAGTTTCTGTGAAAAACAAGACAACAATACATTGTCATTGTGGCCCAACAGGGTATACAGTTAATGCAGCATACCAATACAAACAAAACAAACATGCAAAGAAAACAAAATTAAACTAACCCAACCCGTGCCCATCTTTCTCTTATCCTTATTTCATGTATTGCTGCATTCCATTACTTATACCTTAAACTAAAAGTTCACAAAATTAACGCCCCTTCCCTTTCCATGTATTTAAAAACAAGAAAGTCCTCAATTCTGGAGGCTTCTCATTTCCCCTTGGGTGCACCTTTCCCTCTTAACTCTCTTATTATTATGGTCGTAGCACATCCCTTCTCTCAGGACAACAGCCTCCCCCGGGTGTGAGGGTTGCTAGCAAGGGTTCCCAAACACTCAGGAACCCCGCCTCTCTGTTTTTAATAATATATGTGAGGCGTTCCAATGCCAGTACTTGAATGACTCCCCACTGCTGAACAGAAGAGGTGAGGACAGACACCCACGTATTTAATATATAGTGTCTCGCTAAAATCAACAACACCCTTATCCATCTGGGATACATGATCTATTCTTCAGGATTCGCGTCATCAACTCCAAATAGTATGCTAAGGGGGCTTCTTTTCAATTGCCTACCCCACGTTCTCTCAGTCTCTTGTGCTATGTCTTCCCAAAACTTCTGTAGAACCTGACTTGTCCAGAAGCAGTGCACAGTATGTACGTTCCCACCCCCGTTACACATCTTTGACAGGTGGGGGGAGACCCCGGAGATAAATATATGTACTCTGACTGGTGGGCATTACAGACGATGAATGAACTTGTAGAAGGATTCCTGATATTTGTTGCACAGAAGAATCCCTCTGTGCAGATTCAAACAACAAAGCCAGTTCTCTTCAGTAATTTCCATGTTAAAATCCTGCTCCCATTGCCTCCTAGTTGGCTGCGTATAATCTGGTGCAAACTGCCTACCCAATCAATCCCTTAAGGTCACGCCTGATGCTTAGTACTATATGCTCAACCTGATCTAAAGGAGAGTCTCTTCCTATCCCCCCTTCCCAAAGTCCCAATATAGGTTCTGCTTGTAAGAAGCGGAACATATGTCCTGCGGGTAAACTTAGCCCCTTCTGTAGATCTTCAAAGTTACATAATCTACCCTTTATCCATAGATCTTTACATTTCACCCCACCTATTTCCTAAATTTTGAACTCCCTATCCTCTAATCCAGCCAAAAAGCCTGGACTACCTGCCACCCGGAGTAGTAACATTTCCTTCTGGCTAACCGCCCCCCCCCCCCCGATCTTATAACTTGTCGCCAGCCAACAAGCACTGCTGCTACTAAAAGGCTGCCTGACCTCTCCCTCTGATAGGCCCCAAGACCCCCTTTTGCCAAGTATGCTGAGAGCCTAACAGGGCCCTCTCCCTCTTCTAGTTCTAGCCATCCCGCTGCCTCGGGTCTCAGCGCCCAATCCCCTACATACCTGTATTGGACAGCTAAATAATAATTTCTGAATTTCCAAGGTCTGGGAAATTAACGCCTCCCTTATCACTATCCGCCTGTTATCTCCTTAACCTTGTCCTAGGGCGTTTCCCCCTCCATATAAACTCAGAGAAAAACAGGTTACTCACCTCTGACAGTAGTTCTAGGAGTGGTATATGTTGTTCATCCACACATATTGGCATGTTCCGTTCCCCTTTAAATCTTGCCGGAAGTCTTCAAGCTGGTTCCTCCCACCCACCTGGGTGGTATATACCTCGGCTCCGCCCCATGACGCCAGATCTTAGCCCGCTGGAAGCCAGGTTGTGTGTGTCCGCAGCCGGGAAGGTCGGGTGGGTCCATGTGGATGAACAACATATAGCACTCCTAGAACTACTGTTACAGGTGAGTAACCTGTTTTTTTAGGGTCGTGGATATGCTGTTCATCCACACTTATTGGCAGACTCCTAACAGTTCTCTGGGAGGAGGGAGGCAAGGTGCACACCCCCTATTTAGGGAATAGAGATTGGAGAACTGAGGCCCCAAAACCAGCATCCTGTCGTGACTCAAGGTCGATGTGGTAGTGGGTGATGAAGGTGTTTGCTGACTTCCAGGTAGCAGCCCGACAGATTTCCTGGATAGGGATGTCCCTGAAAGCAGCCATCGATGCAGCAGTATGGCGGGTAGAATGAGCTCTTATCCCTCTGGGAGGCTCCATGCCTGCCAACTCATAACATAGACCTATGCATGATGTAATCCATCTTGCTATGGTCCGTTTAGCTGTAGGTCTGCCAAAAGCGGCTTCAGCGTAGGTGACAAACAGCTGGTGAACCTCTTCCATGAATTTTAGCTGTCCTCTCCTTGTAATAGGAGAGAGAGCACGTCTCGGATCCAAAGTATGGAGCCTGTACTTGGCCTCCGAGATGTAATTAGGGTAGTATACCGGCAGAGTCAACACCTGGTTAAGGTGGAACTCTGACACCACCTTCGGAAGGAATTTCAGTTGGGGGCGCAGAACAACTTTGTCCCTGTGGAAGACCAGATAAGGGGAGTCCACCGAAAGCGCCTGGAGCTCCCCTGTCCTTCTGGCAAACGTGATAGCCACCAGGAAGGCTGTCTTCCACAAGTGTGACAGCTCATACTTGTGCATTGCTTCGAATGGCTTGCCCATGAGCTTTGCCAGTATCAGCAGTAGATCCCACAGAGGTGGAGGTTCACGTACTGGAGGGGATATGTGATTCAGGTCTTTGAAAAAGCACCCGACCACTGTCTCCTGTGCCAATGTCGGCTGACCAGCCCGCGCCCGGTAAGCAGAAATGGCTGCCAGGTGCACCCTATGGGTTGACTGACTAAAGAGGGAGTCAGTGCATTGGGGCAGAAGTTTGACGTCTTTGCAGAATATTTAAACTAGCAAATGGGGAGAGGGGTGCAGCACCCCATACGTCGAATGGGAAGAACACCCTTCCCCCCTCAGCTAGTGGTCAAACAGGAATTCAGCGTGTTTGCCATTCATTTGCATCACCAGGTAAGAAAAAGGTTTGTCTCCCCATACTACGTACAGGGTAATGCCAAACTTCACCCAACAACTAACACACCAAAAATCTGGGCCAATGGAAAATCATGTACACAAATGCTCACAGCCTGGGAAATAAGATCCCAGACCTGCAGGCAATAATGTCAGAGGCTAAACTGGACATAGTAGCAATTAGTGAGACGTGGTTTACCAGTAACCACACTTGGGAGACTTCAGTACCTGGCTATGTATTGTCTCAGAAGAGACCGAGGTGCAAAAGGGGGAGGAGTGGCCCTGTATGTTAATGAAAATATCAAAGCTACAGAAATTCAGAATACACATAAGGAGCCAGAAGAACTGTGGGTCACCCTGGAAACAGGAAATGGGACAGCCATAAGAACTGGGGTTGTCTACAGGCCCCTCAGACCAGAGGGAGGACATAGACACATTACTGTTAGAAGATATACAAAACATGACAGCTAAAGGGAGGTTCTGATAATGGGAGACTTCAACATGCCAGATATAGATTGGTCAATACCAGCAGGAACATCTGCCAGAACTAGACTCATAGTGGATTCCTGCAGGGGAGGGCCTCAAACAACTGGTACAGCAACCCACAAGAGACAGGGCTATCCTAGATCTAGTACTGACTAACAAAGAAGGGATCACAGATCTCCAGGTAGAAGGTCACCTGGGGTCCAGTGACCATCATGGTATGGTTCAATTTGGCTACTACATCTAAATCATCCCATTCCAAGGCAAAAATATGGGACTTCAGAGGAGCTGACTTTGATAAGATGGCCAACAGAGTTAAGCTAGCCCTGGCAAAAGAAACACAGGTGAGGAGGTACAGGCAAAGTGGGCAAGCATTAAGGATACAATACTTGAAGCAACATCCCATTGTGTTAGACAGAAAAGGAAGTGCAAAAGAAGAAGGAAACCACTTTGGTTCTCAAATACAGTAGCAGAAAAGGTCAGAGCCAAAAAGGCTGGCCTTCAGAAAATATAAGGGAACACAGCGGGATGAAGATAGGGAGGCATACCAAACTGCCCTAAGGGAAGCAGGTAAGGCAGTAAGGCAGGCAAAGTCCCAAACTGAGGAAACACTAGCACGAACAGTAAAGAAGGTGACAAGACTTTCTATAGATACATTAGTGAAAGAGAAAGTCCAGAGGGGTATTGCTAGCTTAATGGAGAAAAGGGAGCATGTGGAGGAGGAGGACCCTGTAAAGGCATCTATCCTAAATAGATACTTTGCTCAGTATTTACTGAAGAGAAGGTAGGGCAGGGCCACAGCTCAGCATCATGGACACAGGGGGAGGGAGGTGAGCATCACTCCCTTCACAAAAGAAAGGGTCCTACAAGAGCTTGTAAGCTCAGGGTGGATAAGGCAATGGGACCTGATGGCATACATCCCAGGGTACTTAAGGAGCTAAAGGAGGAACTAGCAGAGCCATTAGCAGAATTGTTTAGTGAGTCTCTGAGCACAGGAGAGGTCCCAGAAGACTGGAGAAGGGTTTATGTGATCCCGCCTCCACAAGAGTGGTAGCAGGGAGGAGGCGGGAACTACAGACCAGTCAGTCTTACTCAGTAGTGGGCAAGATTATGGAGGCACTCCTTAAGGAAAGGATAGTGCAACACCTGGAATCCTATAGGGCACAGGATCCAAGACAGCATGGGTTTACAAAAGGAAGGTCCTGTCAAACTAATCTCATAGATTTCTTTGACTGGGTAACCAGAGTGGTGGACCAAGGGAGCAGTTGATGTCGCCTACCTTGACTTCAGCAAAGCTTTGGACACTGTTCCACATAGAAGATTGATAAATAAGCTAGGTAGGCTCGGGTGGTCAGAAGTTGGTCAACTGGGTGGCAAACTGGTTGACTGGCAGAAAACAGAGAGTGGTGGTAAATGGTATACAGTCAGAAGAGATGCAAGTCACAAGTGGGTACTTAGGATCAGTCCTGGGGCCAGTCCTATTCAACATCTTCATTAGTGACCTGCAGATGGACTAGAGGGTAAGGCTTGTCTGTTTGCAGATGACACCAAGATCTGCAACAGAGTAGATGATCCAGATGGGGTGGGCAGAATGAGAAGAGATCTGGATAAACTAGCAAAATGGTCAGAAGAGTGGCAACTGGGATTTAATGCAAAGAAGTGCAAAATCATGCACATAGGGAAGAGAAACCCTGAAGCCACTTATAGGCTGGGAGGAGTTGCTAGCAGTCACAAAGGAAGAAAGAGACTTGGGCATCATCATCACTGATGACCTAAAATCATCCAAGCAGACCCTAAAGCAGTAGGTAAGGCTAGGGGTGTTAGGGTGTATTAGTAGGGTATCACAAGTCGTAAGAGGGAGGTAATAATCCCTCTGTACAAGACATTGGTTAGGCCCCATCTGGAGTACTGCGGCAGTATTGGAGGCCACACCTTCACAAGGACATTAACCAAATTGAGGCAGTCCAGAGAAGGGCAACCAAAATGGTGCAGGACTGATCAGAAGACATATGAGGACAGATTACTTGGAGCTCAATATGCTATACCCTTGAGCAAAGGAGGGAGAGAGGGTGATATGATAGAGACATTTTAAACACCTTAAGGGCATAAACAAGGTGAAAGAGTCTAACATGTTTAAATATAAGAAAATTGCAGGACAAGAGGACACAGCATGAGATTAGAGGGAGGCCGATTAAGGGGAATGTGAGGAAATTCTTTTTTCACAGAAAGGGTGGTAGATGCATGGAATAGCTTACCACAAGAAGTGGTGGCTATGAATACAGTGCAGGGCTTCAAACAGGCATGGATAGGCATAGGAGCAATACAAATGACTATGAATAGATAGGTCACTGACAGAGCAAAAGGTCATGGCACATTTATAAGGTAGAAAAGAAATGGGCAGACTGGATGGGCCTTATGTCCTTATCTGCCGTCAACTTCTATGTTTCTATGTTTGATGACCATAGACCCCCTTTGGAGAGAGACCAAAGGTAGTCGAGAATGTCAGCCACAGAACAGGATAAGGGGTCCAGACCCTTACCCTGACTCCAAATGGAAAATCTTTTCCATTTGAAGGCATAACATTTCCTGGTCGATTCCTTTCTAGATGCCTCCACCACAATGTAGACCTCTTCAGAAAGACCCAAGGCCTGGAACTCTAGCTGCTCAGGTACCAGGCTGTGAGGTGCAGGGATTGAAGGTCTGGATGGAAGACCTTCCCCTGGTTCAGAGATATCAGGTCCAGGCATGTACAAAGTCGCTCCGGGGGTCTGCAGCTGAGGCTGAGGAGATCTGGATATCAGAACCGGTGCAGCCAGTCTGGGGCTACCAGAATCACCTTCGCCTTGTCCCTCCTCACCTTGAGTAACACCTTGTGGATCAAGGGAAATGGAGGGAAGGCATAGAGGAGGCCTGGGGTCCACGGCCTCGAGAAGGCATCCCCATGCAGCGAGCCCTGCTGAGACGGGCAGGCATGATACAACCTCAGCTTGGTGTTTTCCCTGGAGGCAAACAGGTCCGCCATCGGTTTGCGCCAACAGGAGAACAGGCTGTAAGTTACCTCTGGATGGAGAGACCACTTGAGGGATGTCTGTCCTATGCGGCTGAGAGCATCCGCCAGCTGGTTCCAGACTCCTGCCACATGGATGGCTAGGAGATCTGCCTCCAACCGGCTCACGAGGGTCCAGATGCGGAACGCCTCCTTGCACAGCAGATGGGAGTGCATGCCGCCCTGTTTGTTGAGGTAGTACATGGTCATGGTATTGTCCGTTTGGACTTGAACCACTTAACCCCAGAGCTGAGGAGAGAGAGCTGACAGTGCCAGTCTTGACTGCTCTGAGCTCCAACAGGTTGATGTGGCATCGGGACTCCCCGGGTGTCTAGAGTCCATGGGCCCTGTTGTTCCCCATGTGGGCTCCCCAGCCCATGAGAGAGGCATCGGTTGTTAGGATGACCGTCGGCTCGGGGCCGGTCTGGGGCGGTCCACCATTGCAGAACGTCCCACATCTTCTGGGTTACAGTGATCAGCTGGTCGAAATGACCATGGTGCTGAGTCCACTGGGCGGCCAGCTCCCATTGGAGGGGATGCATGTGCAACTGGGCCCAACGGACCACTGAGGTGCACGCCACCATGTAACCCAGAAGGTGCAGAAAGTCCCGGGCAGGGCACAAGTGCCCAACCAGAAATAACTTGGCAAAGGAGGAGAGAACCTCCGCCCTGTCCGCCGGGAGCTGAGCTCTGGCTTGACAAGAGTCGAGCTCTGCCCCAATGAAGCCCATCACCTGAGAAAGCACGAGTTCCGACTTGGCCTCGTTGATCAGGAGGCCGAGCTGGGAACAGGTTAGAAGGGCCAGATCCCTGGACCTCTCCTCCTCCTGTTGGGTGGAACCTGCAAGGAGCCAGTTGTCGAGGTAGGGGTAAATTCTGACCCCCCCCCCCCAGAGATGGGCTGCCACCACTGCAATGCATTTGGTGAAGACCCGTGGGGATGACGACAGGCTGAACGGCATGGCTCGGAACTCATACAGGGTCCCCTCTACCCTGAAGCGGAGGGACGGACTGGGATGTGAAAGAATGCGTTCTGCAGATCCAGTGAACAGAATCACATGTTTTGCTCCAAGGATGGTATGATCTGGGACTAAGTGACCATCCGAAAGGTGCATGACCTGAGATATTGAGTCAGGTCGTGGAGATCTAGTATGGGGTGCCAGCCCCCTGTCCGCTTGGGCACCAGGAAGTACCTGGAGACAAAGCCTGAGTCTGCAGGCTGATTCGCCACGAGAGTTACTGCCTCCTTGAGGAGGAGCTGAGCAATGTCGTCTCGAAGAGCCGACTGGGTGCATGCGTAAATCCATTCTTCCCGAGGGGCACGGACTCGGCTGGGAGGGTACTGCTTGAATTCTAGAGGCAGTCCCTGACCGACCACTTCAAGAACCCACCTGTTCACAGTGATAGCGGACCAGGCGGAAAGGAAGTAGCAGGTTTAGCGAGGCAGAGGGTTGTTCTGTAGTAGTCGAGGCAGTCATTCCCTCCACATGGTCAGGTTGCTTAGATGGTGGGACACACGGCTGGAAGAAGTCCTGCTTCATTGGTTTTGTACGGCCCATGGTAGCATAAATTGTATATCCAGAGGTAGCCAAGACTGTGCTGATGAATCTGAAGTAGATCTTGTTATAATTCCAACAAGAAAATTCATGTTTTAAGCGTATTTTCAGGCTTCTCGCAGGAGCTCCAGAAATTAGCTGTTTCTGGCTGGGCTGCTAGCTCGGCCCCCCCCCTCCCCGGCCGTTTTAATGGCAGTCCTGGTTTTCTGAGTGGCCTCCAACGCTTGTTCCACTTGAGGGCCGAACAAATAAATCCCGTCATAGGGGACATTCATCACCTGTCACTGAGCCTCTTGTAAGAAGCCTGACATTCTGAGCCAGGAGTGCCACCTGATGCAGATACCCACAGCTGTTGCCTGTGCTGCTACATCATAGGTGTTCATAGCAGCCTTCAACTGATGGTTGTTGGATTCTACGCCCCTGGTAATCGTTTGGAGAAGCCCCAAATTGACCTCCGATTCTGGCAGGCTCTCGACAACCTCCTTAAGAGAGTTCCACAGAGTGTACTCTTAGTGAGAGAAATGACCCTGACACCTAGCAACATGCATCCCTAAGGTTGTGGCTGCGAAAACACACTTCCCTAAGGTGTCAACCTTGTGAGACTCTACTAGGTCTTGCCAAGGTCTCCTGAGGGAGGACAACCATATCATTCTCTGCAAGCACTACCAAGGCATCCGCAAAGGGCTGCGATGCCAGGAAGAGTCTGTCCTTAGGTGGAGCATATTTCCTGTTCGCGGCTTTAGCCACAGACGGGATAAGCCCTGATTTGGCCCACACCATCTCTGACAGGGTTTCAAAGGATGGGGGGGGACAGGGGACGTGAAGTCCATAGGAATGGTAGCAACGTGAAGATACTGGAGACATGAAAGGTTCCCAGGGTTCACCTCGGAGGTCTGAAGAGCATGGGCTGATCCTACATTCTTGAGGAAAAACTGGAAAGACAGATCCTCCACAATGGACTCAACTGAGACAGAAGGTTTGTTTTCCAGGTTGTTGCCCGAGTCACTTCCAGCGTCGTCCAACAGAACTAGATCAAGATCACACTCATTGTCGTCGTCCTCTAGCCCTGAGACGTCAGGGGCAAATCCTGCTAGACCAAGACCTGGACCAGGTGAGGGGTATGTGGTAGTTATCGGGAACCATGCCAGCATCGCCGAAGTCGTCAATGCACGTGGCACTGAAGTACCTGGCACCGAGACCAATGTTGCACCGAGGCCGGTTCTGGACGTGGCGGAGCATACAGCACCGAAGCTGGGACCGCAAGCAGTGCCAACGAACCACTTGACACCACAACTGGCACTGAAGAAGTCGACGCCACACGTAGTGCTGAAGGACACAACACCGCACGCTGTGCCGACAATCCTGGACCCCTGTCAGACCTAGAGGAAAACGGGTAGGAACAAGGAACCTGTGCCGGGCCCCTGTGTAGAATTTTGGTGAGGGTGGCAGGCACGTGGAACTGGAGCTGGTAGTGTCGGTACTGGAGAGGGAGAAATCTCCGTCACCAGCACCAAATGCACACCCTGTCCCAACCGCCTCGGCCTGTGGCCCTGAGACCTTACGGCCCCGGAACCGGGTCCACAAGCAAGGGCAGACGAGGCAGATGCCGTACCCACTGCTCCGTAAGAGTGGCCCAGTAGTGAAACTGCCCACCGGAAACCCCATCAGGGGACAGAGAGGGGCTCTGGTGTTGAGACTCCCGGCCACCAAAAACGGAGACCTTCGGGGACCCAGGAGGGGTTGGGGTGGTTCCGTCCTTCACAACCGAAGACCTCTTAGCAGACATACCAGACGGCGACCTCAAGTGGTACCATCTCTTCTTCCTCCGACGGGAAGAAGAAGAACTCTAGGTCGAATGGCGCCGGGTCCCTGACCGAGATCGGGAACGGGCCCACTTCTTTTTGTGCTTTTGGGAGGACTGTCCTCCCTACCGAGCACTGGACTGCCCGTGGTTGGACCCCCCCCAAGGGTGGCAGACCAGACATCCCCACTTTTATTTAATTTTGTTGACTGGGTAGGCCCACGGAGCCCAGTGAAGGTCCCGTGAAGGTCCCTTTTTCAGGGGCGACCCGGTGTTAATTACAAATCATACAAAATTACAGACATAAGAAATAACAGATACAGCAGCATCTATATACATAACAGCAGCATATATAGGCATGACCAGTACATAGAATAGGCAGGAATTTACAGTCTCATACCGAGGTTCACTCAGCGTTATACAACTTTTGTTAATAACAGGTAAATACATACAGTTCAGCCACTTGAAGGATACAGTTGATAAATTGTGGTCCATTTCAGTAGAGACCTCACCAATTACAAGTGCACTGGCTGAGCTCAGACAGGTAGGTCTTAAGCCCCCTTCCGAATCCCCCTAATGAATTGCAGTCCTGAAGATTAGATGGGAGGACACTCCAGAGAGGGGGAATGAGAGCTGAAAAAGCCCTAGACCCATGTGCAGTTTTAGCTTTGGGTATCATTAGAAGGTTTCTATCAGAAGACCTAAGTGTTCTACCATTTGTTTTAGCTAACAGCATATCAGCTAAGCTTGGGTGGGGGTGGGAGGGCACTGGGTAGTCTGAGCTTGTAGGCCAAGCAAAGAGAGGGGTATTTTAATTTACCTTCCACAGTGTGCCAGTTCAATGCTTGAAGGGTCAGACAGTGGTGTTCTCTGGAGTGGGTACCTGCCGCGAATCTACCTATTCTGTGGTAAAGGGTTTTTATCCTATGTTTCTCAGTATTTCTCACCGAGAGAAGTATGGGAGAGCCACAGAACAGGGTGGGCAGAAGGATGCCTTCTGCCACCTTTCGCCGGTGTCAAATGTTAGGTACTGATTTAGACGATATAGAAGGTCTAGCTTCTGGTTCATGGTCCTCGTAAGAACATCAATGTGGGCCTTGAATGAGAGGTCCTGGTCAACGGTGATACCTAGGCGCTTTAATACCTCTACTACCTCCTTCTTTGCTCCAGTGAAGAGGGAGAGTGACAGTAAATGGGATCTATCCAGTCCCAAGCTTTTAGGGCCAAATACCATGGCCTTCGTTTTCTTATCATGGACAACAAGCATATTATGAGACAGACAACTTTCAAGTGACAGCAGATCCTTTGAAAGTAGTTTGTTCAAGGTTTCGGGATCTTCAGTGGACCTGTATAATACCACGTCATCAGCATACAGGGTGAGCCTGGCATCTCCACAGTATGAGGGCATGTCACTTATAAATACAGAGAAGAGCAGGGTCCCAGGATAGATCCCTGGGGGACCTTCTAGTATCTGACGATTACTAGAGGTGGCATTCTGCCATCTGACTAGCTGGGACCTTCCCTGGAGATAGCTGGTGAACCATTTTACTGCCAGGTTGTCCAGCCCAACCTGCTTCAACTTAGCAAGGAGCAGCTGATGATCAACCAGGTCAAATGCCTTGGTGAGATCGATGCACCGCACTAGTGCACATGCCCCCTATCCAATGCAGACAGTATATCCATGGTAAGGCTTACTATGGCTGTTATCTGTTCCATGGTTCTTTCAGAACCCATGTTGTTGGGCAGTGAACAGATTGTGACGCTTTAAGTAATCCACCACCTGGTTGTACACTACCCTCTCCAGAACTTTACTTAGTGTGGACAGGAGGGATATTGGCCGATAGTTCTCTACCAGATCTTGTGCCCCCACCTTTGTGGATGGGTGAGACCAGGGCCACTTTCCAGATCTCTGGGACCTTCCCTTCAAGGAGGGAACGGTTGAATAACCTTGTGACAGGGGTGGTGATGACTGAGGCTGCTATGTTTAACAGCTTGGGTTCTAGTTTCTCATACCCAGCTGTACCCTGCATTTTGATCCCTTTGAGTAAGTTAAGGACCTCTGATCTTGAGACAAGTTTGAGATGAAAGTTGGGGATGTTAGGGTTGGTTCTGCTAGGGACTTGGGGTAGATGGGGTGGTCCCGGGGAGTGAGACTTGACTTTATCTAGAAATGTAAAAAAACTTGTTTAATTCCTTAGAGGCATCTTTGGGGCCAATATGACACACTCCATTTGCTACTATATCCCTTCCTCTTTGCTTGTTGCTCCCCTTTATGATAGCATTGATTTATCCCCAGAATGTTTTTGGATCAGATAGGTTCTTCCTCTGGTTGTCAGTCAAATACTTTTTTTTTTTTTTTTTTTGCTTTCTTTAACTCCGCTTTACATTTATTTCTGAGTTCTCGAAATTTCTGCCAGTCCACCGTTTGACCTGAGGATTTGAAAGTGCCCCATGCTCTATCTCTATCCCTCATGAGTTTTCTTAGGTTCCGTGAGAGCCATCTGGCTTCTTGTCCTTTAACCCTGAGCTGCTTATGTGGGGTATGTCTAGTGACCACTGACAAGAAATTATCTGTGAAATATTCTAGGGCTGCATCTATGTTAGGAGCTATTTTTACTTGCAGCCAGTCAACTTCCTTCAGGGAGGCTAGGAAGGAACCCAGATCAAATTTCAAGTAATCACGGGCCCAGAATATCTTTGGGGCGTAATTTTTCCATACACAGTATGTTGAGAGTGATCACTTAAAGAGTCAGCTAAAGTGCCAGCCAGCTTGTTCTGCTTGGATTAGTGACTAGGACCCAGTCCAGTGTGGTATGGTTGTTGGTTTTCATATTAAGGCTGGTTGGCTCTTGTATAATTTGGGTCAAATCTGCCTCTTGTAGGGAGGTCTTGAGGTCACCATTGGTTTTGGGGCTCCTGTGTATATTGAAGTCCCCCAGGATGACCATTTCTCCTTGGGGGAGTGAGGGTAGTATGCCTAATAGGGCCTTTAGGGATTCTGATGCTGTTTTGGGGGGGTTGTACACAGACCCAATAATTAGTGGCTTAGTCCCCCCAAGAAGGGAGTCTTAAAAATACAGCTTCACAATCACAGTGGCTAATGTCGAGCATTGGGATAGGTGAAGCATTAAGAGTTGATTTTGCATAGATTAGCACCCTGCCCCCTTTTTTCTTTAGCCTGTTCTTTCTAAAGAACACATAACCATTAAGGTTAACCTCGTGGTCCTGTATGTGAGGTTTGAGCCATGTTTCGTTAATAGCAATAATATCTGGTGCGTACAGACTCACCCAGGCTTCCAGCTCATGGATTATAGGCCTTAAGACTATTAATATGGGTAATTCTTTGACCTTTTGCTGTATCCCATGCAGATTTGTTAGAGGCAGTGATGCGAGTGTTATTATAAGGGGGCCTGGGTTTGTCTCAATATCTCCTCCAAACAGTATTTTTTTGCACATGGTGAACTGGACTAGGGACCAGGGCATTGGGAGGGGGGGACCAATATTTGTGGGCTATGATGCAGGCCAACCTTGCATATAAATGATAGAGTACTCAATTATGTAGACGGGAAGGTCAGACAAGCTCTGATGACGCAGCAGGTCTCCACTCATCTCAAAATCCCGGATTAATTGAGCCAGAACATGGTCAGAGCTGAGCACAACCAAAATGTATAGTGCAGCTACTATTTGTCCCTGTGCCATGCTTAAATTGTGCAATATACAATATTTATCAGGTTTTTTGTCCTGGGTTACAGGTAGTAGGCTGTTTTTGAAGATAATTAGAGTTCAGAGTAGTCTCTTTTGTTACCCTTTGACTTACTGTCTATAATAAGCACCCAGCCCTCAGCAGAGGAGCTAGTTTGACTCTATACGATTGAGAAACAGAATAAACTTACTGGCTAGACATAAGGGTATTTTCAAATACTGTTGCACTTAAATATAATCTTCCCCAGGGGTACCCTTTCTTAGTGACAAGGTACTTTTACATGCTTAGCATTAGGGGAGAATTACTGATGGGGTGGATCACCAAATCCTATAAAAGAGCAACAGGAGTTTCTGCAATAGTGTTGAACAATTATGCACTACAACTGAGACAGTAGAGCTTCAGTATGAACTGAAGGGCAGTATACCAAGTCACAATTGAGTAACTACACAACAAACACAGCAGGCTGTGTGGAATAAGGCTGTACACAATACTGGACATGCTAACCTGTATAGGGCATGGTTGTGGTGTTTTGTCTTTCAATGCCACCAAGTCCACTAGTTACTGATTGTTAATGATTTGCTCCAGCTCTGTACAGTTCCATTGTTGAATATAGGCAGGTCCTGCGCTCACACACAGTTGGGGCCTACAGTCACCAGGTTTCTCTATGGGCAGCATGGCTGGCAGATGTCTGATGCTCACATCTGTGACACCCACAGGGATGACACCCTTTTCTCTGGCCCTTATCGCTCTGGACCGCTCACACATGTGCCCACCAAGGAGGCAGAGGAAGCCAGTGATTGGCTGCCGTGTTTGCCCTCCGGTTCTCCGGTTTCCCCGACTGCGCTTGTACAGTGCAGGGACTGGTGAGGCGACCAGGAATGCTGCCACGTAGATCCATGGGAAGAGGAGGGGAACAAACCCTCCTCAGCCTTCCTCTGAAGTCCTCCGTTTCTCCTCGGCGCCTATAGCAAAAAGCACCATGATGCAGCTCTCTTTATCTGGAGCTGGAACGAAGGCTCTGATTTGAAAATGGGGCCAAAGCCAGTTTCCTCCTGGGATTGGCTGCCTTGTTCACCCTCCATTTTCCCTGACTGCACTTGTACAGTGCAGGGACCGGTGAGGTGACCAGGAATGCTGCCACGCAGATCCGTGGGGAGGGGGATCCTGATGGACAAATCCTCCTCAGCCCTCCTCTGAAGTCCTCCGTTTCTCCTTGGTGCACTGCCAGAAGAAGTTTCCAGCAAAGTCTCCCTACTGTTACTGATACCATCCATGGTCGACTCCATCAATGACAGGCTGAGAGAGAGGTTTCTTTAGAAGATTTTTTTTTTACTAAAATAAAAATAATACTAAGATATAGTAATAATAGTAAATTAACTGAACGACTATATGCTGCTGTCATATAGACATGAAATTTGACTCCCGGTGGGTGAGCAACCTTGTCACTGAAGCACAGTCGATGGCGGGGAAAAAAGGACCTGAGGCGGCTGGAGGTTTGACACCGTGATAGCCTATACAGACGTGAGGCAGTCTTGTGGTGCCACGCATGAGCGGTCCTATCTTAGTGCCAACCCTCCTGAAGATTTTTGGCTCCTGCTGGGTCCTAGTGCCTCCAGCATAGTCCCATTAGTGTGAATGAGTGGTAGAGACTTTTAGTCCAGGAAGAGCCACGAAACTACAAGCAAGGTACTTCTGATGCAGAAACATCCTCAGCAGAACACGAAAGAGGTGACCTATTCTTCAAACAGAAAAAAAGATCCGACGCCATGGGGCAGAGTCTGGGGTTATACTGCCAGAGTGGTGGGAGGAGCTTAAAGACATTCCGGCCAATAACACTGTTTCAGTGGAACTGCCAGAGTGTGGATAAGTGAACCATATACATGCCTCTAAAAAAGACAGATTCTTTTAACAGTTGGGTGGCCATTGCCGAAACAAAACTTGAGGTTGTCACCTCAGATTCCTCAAGCTAAACCAGAAGAAAAATCTATGGCAGCTTCAGCAGAGGTAATCCAGGAAATTAAGATTCTGTGTATGCATCTTGAAAAATTGGGAGACTGGCACGAAGCAGGCCCACGTCACACTCTTGAGTGTTCTAGAGGACAGAGAGGGGGACAGTTGAATTACATTTGTGGTCGACTTACTTGAAACTGACTTACTTGAAATCCCTGTTAGATGTTGACTTGCAGGGATTAATCAACAAAGTGTACAGAACTACACACAGAAGGCAATCCTCTGACACAGATACCGCTTGTACACTTCTAATTCTTACAGCTGGGGTACATGGTTCTTGACTCAGTTCTACAGCAGCTAAAGGAAAAGGATCACTCACAATGAAAGATGGAGCCAGAGGTTTCTTCTTCCCAGATGCATCTTACTCAACCCACCAAAGGGGTAAACCTTCTAACTCCACTGGGAGCGATCAACAACTTGTAATCATTCATGCTTTACTTCTCCTGGCAAAACTGAGACTGGTTTACTCCGGGAGAACTTTTCTCTTTAATGATCCCACTGTAGCAGGGAAGCAGGTCTCACAAATCAAGAGAACTCTGAGAAGCCTCGAGAACTCTCAGACTTGGAAGCAGAGTCATGAGCTGTGAAATGAAAAGTTGTTTAATCTGCATCAGAATCCCTGATACCAGTAAGAGTGTTTGTAATTATTAAAATACACTTCTGGGTAATGGCTTGGCAAGTGGGGTGAGCACACTGATTTTAAATGAAGCGTGTCTTAGGAACATGGGAGGCCATGATTTTCTTTAAAATCTTCCAGGTCACCTCGTGTTGAGCGGAGGCTCGGTTCCACAAAATGGCTGTGACTGCAGGGTTGATCTCGGATACAAGCAATATGCTTGCAGCCACAGTTTCCTGCACGGTGCTGACACCCCAGTGTGACAGGGTTGAATAAGGCCCTGCCCCATTTGTTATGCAGAAAGAGTTTAAATGCAAGGGTCTGTTCTACCCTCTCCTTTTCTGTCTCTTGTCTGTCTGGTTGCACAACCAAATTTTCTTGTGAGACCTAAGAACTGATCACTCCGACGGTTTCACAATTCTCCACCTCTTGCTATCTCTCTGCCTTCCCTTATTGTTCTGTCTTTTCTTCCCCCTTGCATATCTGCGGGTATAAAAATATATGTGAATCTTTATGTGGAAATGTCACTGATACTGGGATCCCTTTGTTTAAAACTGTATATAGTTTCACTGTTGAAATGGTTGCAAAAAGCCATTGGGAAGGGGTTAACCTGAGATGCAGTTTTTTAAGCCTTTTGCAAAACTGTAAACAAGAGGTCAGTTCTGTGTCACTATATTCTTTTTGTTGCACCTGCAAGGAATACAACTTAAAAGAACATTCTGTAAACTTACAAGAACATTCTGTGAGAAGCACGCTCTCTTAATGGGTTCCCAAACAAAGACTTGCTATAAAAAGAGCAGCAATGCTTTTGCTAGAGAGACAAGGAGAGTGAGAGACTGAAACTTGGAATTAAGAGATACCCTCAGAAGAAGGACTTAGTTTTATCTGTTTGCACTGCCTTTGTAAATAGTTATGCTGAACAAATTTTTATTTTTTATTTTGCTGTTAGAGAAAAATAAAATGCTATTTGCAAATTTTGAAACTGCTCCTGGTTTTCCTATGCTTCCTGACCTGTGCCTTGACATCCAGCTTGCAATGGATGCCTGTTCTAAACTTGAAAACTCTGGGACTAGGTGGCAAAAAAATTAATTACATCCGTTTTTGAAATAGCCCTTAGCTGTTTGGGTTTCAGTGTTCCGTACTGGACTGCAGACTATTAAACTGTTTTTTCTTATCCATACCTCTACAAGAGGCAAGTCTTATCTTCTGTGCTATACTAAAAGTACTGTTCTGTTTCTATAATGTGGACTTGTCTGGTAAGATGGATTCAAAATTTATTAACATGAGGTCAGGGGGAGTTTGCTCATGCATATTCTCCATTATTGGGCATATTATCGTATTTTGGTTACCAATGGGCTACTGAAAGTCTGATTAGACATTTCAAAAGAGACTGCACTCGTGACAATCTGTTGGAACACTTCTGTTCAAGATTATGTACATGGCCTTGCTGCAAGGGCCACTGGCTGAATGTTATTGGGATGTTAATTCTTGTAATTTCTGGGAATACTCTTACATGTTGTGACTCGACGACACAATCAGCTATCCTGTGAAAAAATCTATTGTCTCTATTATTTACTGTGCCTTGGAACCAAGAAAATGCTTGTACGTTTTCTAGAAATCAAAATTTGTGCACAGTCTGATGGGAACAGGGGGCACATGAGTACAATTAGGAACACAGCCCAACACCAACACTTGGCAGAAGCTTATGACCCGATCCCCAGGCCTGATCCCCAATCCCAGCTTGTGCTGCTGTCTTTTCTGACAACTGGTCTTGACCCGCAGACCACCAAGGACTCTGGTAAGGACTAGACCCTGTCCGTGACTTTGGAATAAACCAGGACTGAAGGGCCCCCCGCTCCTGCCATTGCTCAGATGCAACTGGTTTACTGTGACAGACACAAGGGGAACACTGTAGAGGTCCCAGTTTATCAAGATAATGTTTGGACTCTGGTGTTAGCCATTCCTGGTGGCAGTGGCTACAGGGAAAATTATCAGGTGGTGGGTTGGTGTGACGCAGCAAAAAGGTTCTTCTTGTTGTGATGGTTCCAGTCATGTTTAAAAGTTTGACTCCCCCAACAGACCAATATCCCTTGAGAAAGCCAATTTCGGGTGAAACCTGGTCAGGAGCTTTTATCTATGCGTATGTTTGCACAGTCATAATGTACTTTTGCTACGAATAAAAATAACTTTTTATAGCCGATTACCTGGTGCCGGTTCATTTGTGCTTGTGCCTAATTGAATGGAACCAGGCACAGGTATACATGAGGTTTGGGGTGGATGTTTTGGAATAAGATCCCAGTTTATCAAGATAATGTTTGGACTCTGGTGTTAGCCATTCCTGGTGGCAGTGGCTACTAGGAAAATTATCAGGTGGTGGGTTGGTGTGACGCAGCAAGGGACATTGCCTACAAAGAACTGTTCAGCAGCAGGTGGGCAAGTGGGTGTGACCATGGCCTAGTCAGTGGAAGGGACACTTGTTGCCACGTTCTCTAATGGAAACTCTACTCCAGCCCACCCTCACCCAGTCCCCAGGTTGCCACTTTACAGTAGAAAGGATCAGGAGACCAAAAAGCAGGCCACAAAATACACTATATTTAAAACACCCTGAGGAACTACTCTGTGATCTGCATACTATTAAGCACGCCTAATCCTTAATTTTGCAGACACAGATGCATACCTCTTGGGGTCCCAAAAGTGCCACCATTGGGGGTACAATACTGGCAGGATGATAAAGCAAGGCAAAGCAGTCCAAACTAGACTAAACACTTCGCCACTATCTTACATCCTAGATTTAAACTCAAGGCCAACCCCCCCCCTTCTCAATTTACTGCCCCCCCTGTACTCTTCTCCAAAACAATGTGCTCACCAGGAGTCTGTAGCAGACATGTGCTCCCCACCACCTTCTGTAAATAATTTTGTAGAAGAACTGTGACCCACCTCAAAGCAGGTTACTTCTTTCCGAAGCGTGGCTGAAATCCGCTCGAAGTCCCTCTCACACTGTGTAACCTTCGACTCCCACTAAACAAAGAGGGGAAAAAAAAGTTCATGTCAGAGTGGGGAAAATGTTTTCAGTGGTTCCTGAGAATAGCAAAACAAAACCATGGATACTGTCCAGCCTGCAGATTGCAGGCTATGTGAATAAGTTTACAGAATGAAAAGAAAAGGGTTACTTGAATAAAGGCATCAGCCAGTGGAGTTGGTAACAGCGTACTGCACTACCTCACGAGACCTGGGTGTGCATCCCGGGCCAAGAACTTACGCCACAGCCGCCAAGGACTGAGAAAGTGTTGTGAGCTAATCCTCAGTCTTTTTGGGAATGACTATATATTCACTCCAGCGCATACCACCCCTCTATGACCGAGACCAATAATAATGCATTAGTGCAGACACTGGTGAGCGGAACCTATTAAGAAGGAGGTATGCAGTGCCTTAATGAAGAGATAGACCTCAATACTCCAGCCTAAATATGGAAATTACATACCTACCATAATTCTTGATCTTCTTGGACGAAGTCTCCACCACTCATTCACACAGATGGGAGTACGCCGGAGGCGCTAGGACCAAGTGGGAGCAAACTTTTTCAGGAGGTCTGGTGCAGAGACGAAGTTGCAAGGAAGCGGCACCACAAGCCAGACGTGTGCGGTATAGACCACCTCGGCGTCGGCCCTCCAACCGCCTCAGTACCTTTTTTTCCGAGGAGGAGCAGCGTAACTAACCTAGAGAGGACTAACCTAAAAACCAGACATAAGATAGTCCGAATGACCCATGTAAGAAGGGTCAACAACAAAGTCTTCCCAGCCCAGCCACTGAGGGAGTGAAGACCAGAAACAGAGAAGTGAGCTCGGGGGATAGTGGGTGAGTGTGTGAATGAGTGGTGGAGACTTCGTCCAAGAAGATCAAGAATTAAGGTAGGTACGTAATTTCCATATCTTCCTCGACAAAGTCTCCACCACTCATTTACACTGATGATGGGAGAGTACCAAGCTAAATAATCCCCCGAGACGGGCGGCAGGGAGAGAAAGGAGCTCACTTTTCAGGACAGAAGTGCATTAATAATTGTCCTGCCAAACGACTGATGTCGTCTGACATGGACATCCAAGGCATAGTGCTTAACAAACATATGCACGGAGCTCCAGGTAGCCGCATTGCAAATATCTGCAATGGGGACATTACGGATTTCTACCAGAGATGCCTCGACTGCTCTGGCAGAGTGAGCGTACACTCTGCCTTCCAGCTTGACCTGTGCCATGGAATAGCAGTGGCGAAGGCATGCCACCAGCCACACTGAAATGCATCCGATCGCAACAGGTTGACCCAGCTAGGTCGTACTGAAGGAAACAAACAGTTGAGCTTTGCGAATTTCCTTCATTTTATCCAGATAAAACTGCAAGGCTCCTTTCACATCTAGGGAATGAAGGGTACGCTCTCCTTTATTCTGAAAGTCTGAAAAGTAGGTAGGAAGGACTAAGGGTTGATTCAGATGGAATTCTGAGACAACCTTAGGAAGGAACTTAGGATGAGTCCTAAGAACTACTTTGTCCTTGTGAAATACAGTATACAGGGGGTCTGTGACCAAGGCGTGTATTTCAGATACCCTACACGCAGAAGTAATGGCCACCAGGAAGGCCGTCTTCCAAGTGAGGAATTTCAACTCTCAAGTAGTTAGAGGCTCGAAAGGTTTACGAGTGAGCATGTCTAGCACAAGGTTAATGTTCCAGGCTGCAACTGGACGTCTAATAGGAGGCCAGGTATGCAGAATGCTCTTAAGAAACCTCTTAACCACAGAAAGTTGAGCCAGCGACAGAGAGTACTGGCTCATGAGATGCCGAGATTGCACAAAGATGAACTTTGTCGGTGGAGTATTTCAGACTGTGTTTGAGAGGTCTAAGAGATACTCCAAGACCTTATTCAGTGGGCAGGAAGAACAGGTTACTCACCTGTAACAGTACTTCTAGGAGTGGTATATGTTGTTCATCCACACTTCTTGGCATGTCCCTTTCCCTTTTAAATCTTGCTGGAAGTCTTCAAGCTGGCTCCTCCCACCCACCCGGATGGTAAATA
The DNA here is from genome assembly GCA_016271365.2 of Neoceratodus forsteri. Taxonomy (NCBI): domain Eukaryota; kingdom Metazoa; phylum Chordata; order Ceratodontiformes; family Ceratodontidae; genus Neoceratodus; species Neoceratodus forsteri. The sequence goes on along the minus strand of CM028129.1, from coordinate 1,344,217,356 downwards.
CCTCGGCTCCACCCCATGACGCTAGATCTTAGCACGCTGGAAGCAAGGTTGTGTGCCCGAACCCAGGGAGGTCGGGTGGGTGTGTGTGGATGAACAACATATACCACTCCTAGAACTACTATTACAGGTGAGTAACCTGTTCTTCTAGGAGGGTGGATATGTTGTTCATCCACAATTCTTGACAGACTCCAAGCAGTTCTCCAGGAGGAGGGAGGCAAGGTGCACACACCCTACTTAGGGAATAGAGATTGGAGAACTGAGGCCGCAAAACCAGCATCCCGGCGTGACTCAAGGTCGATGTGGTAGTGGGTGATGAAGGTGTCTGCTGGCTTCCAGGTAGCAGCCTGACAGATTTCCTGGATAGGGATGTCCCTGGAAGCAGCCATTGATGTAGCAGTATGGCGGGTGGAATGAGCTCTTATCCCTCTGGGAGGCTCCTTGCCCGCCAACTCATAGATCAGACCTATGCATGATGTAATCCACCTTGCAATGGTCCATTTGGCTGCAGGTCTGCCAGAAGCAGCTTCAGCGTAGGTGACAAACAGCTGGTGAACCTCTCCATGAATTTCCGCCATTCTCTCATTATAAAAGGAGAGAGCACGTCTCAGGTCCAAAGTATGGAGCCTGTACTCAGCGTCCGAGGTGTAGTTAGGGTAGTATACTGGCAGAGTCAACACCTGGTTAAGGTGGAATTCTTGACACCACCTTTGGAACGAATTTCGGGTGGGGGCGCAGGACAACTTTGTCCCTGTGAAAGACCAGATAAGGGGAGTCTACCGAAAGTGCCTGGAGCTCCCCTGTCCTTCTGGCTGATGTGATAGCCACCAGGAAGGCCATTTTTCACGACAAGTATGAAAGCTCACACTTGTGTATGGGTTCGAATGGCTTGCCCATGAGCTCTGCCAAAACCAGCAGCAGATCCCATGGAAGTGGAGGTTCATGCACCGCAGGGGACATGTGATCCAGGCCTTTGAAGAAGCACCTGACCACTGTCTCCTGTGCCAATTTTGGCTGACTGGTCCATGCCTAGTAAGCAGAAATGGCTGCCAGGTGCACCCTAAGGGTCGATGACCGCAGACCCCCTTTGGAGAGAGACCAAAGGTAGTTGAGAATGTCAGCCACAGAGCAGGATAAGGGGTCCAGACTCTTACCCTGACTCCAAATGGAAAATCTCTTCCATTTGAAGGCATAACATTTCCTGGTCGATTCCTTTTGAGAGGCCTCCACCACGGTGTAGACATCCTTGGAAAGACCCAGAGCCTGGAACTCTAGCTGCTTAGGTACCAGGCTGTGAGGTGCAGGAACTGAAGGTCCAGATGGAATACCTTCCCCTGGTTCAGTGATATCAGGTCCGGGCATGTGCAAAGCCGTTTCGGGGGCCTGCAGCTGAGGCTGAGGAGATCTGGATACCAGAACTGGCGTGGCCAATCTGGGGCTACCAGGATCACCTTCGCCTTGTCCCTCCTCACCTTGAGTAACACCTTGTGGATCAAGAGAAATGGAGGGAAGGTGTAGAGGAGGCCTGGGGTCCATGGCCTCGAGAAGGCATCCCCCTGCAGTGAACCCTGCTGAGGGGGATAGGCATGGAACAGCCTCAGCTTGGTGTTTTCCCTGGAGGCAAACAGGTCCACCAACGGTTTGCCCCAATGGGAGAACAGACTGTCAGCTACCTCTGGATGGAAAGACCACTCGTGGGAGGTCTGGCCTATGTGGCTGAGAGCATCCGCCAGCTGGTTCGAGGCTCCTGCCACATGAATGGCTAGGAGATCTGCCTCCCACCGGCTTACGAGGGTCCAGATGTGGCGCACCTCCTTGCACAGCAGATGGGAGTGCGTGCTGCCCTGTTTGTTGAGGTAGTACATGGTCGTGGTATTGTCCATCTGGACTTGAACCACTTGACCCTGGAGCTGAGGAGCAAAAGCTAACAGCGCCAGTCTGACTGCTCTGAGCTCCAACAGGTTTATGTGGCATCGGGATCTCCTCAGGGGTCCAGAACCCATGGGCCCTGCTGTCCCCCATGTGGGCTCCCCAGCCCATGAGAGAGGCATCGGTCGTAAAGACGACCGTCGGCTCAGGGCAGACAAACTGGATCCCTTCCTGCAACTGGTCTAGGGCAGTCCACCATTGGAGAGTGTCCCACATCTTCTGGGTTACAGTGATCAGCTGGTCAAAATGACCATGGCGCTGAGTCCACTGGGTGGCCAGCTCCCATTGGAGGGGGCGCATGTGCCATCTGGCCCAATGGACCACTGAAGTGCACGCTGCCATGTAACCCAGAAGGCACAGAAAATCCCGGGCAGGGCGCAAGTCCCCAACCAGAAATGATCAGGCAAAGGAGGAGAGAACCTGTCCACCAGGAGCCGAGCTCTGGCTTGACAAGAGTCGAGCTCTGCCCCGATGAAGCCCACCACCTGAGAGGGCACAAGTTTCGACTTGGCCTCGTTGATCAGGAGGCCGAGTTGGGAGCAGGTTTGGAGAGCCAGATCCCTGGACCTCTCCACCTCCTGAAGGGAGGAACCTGCCAAGAGCCAGTCATCGAGGTAAAGGTAAATTCGGACTCTTCGATGCCGAAGGTGGGCTGCCACCACTCCAATGCACTTGGGGAAGACCCGTGGGGTCGATGACAGGCCGAACGGCATGGCTCGGAACTTGTACAGGGTCCTTTCGACCCTGAAGCGGAGGAACCGCTGATGGGACGGATAGATTGGGACGTGAAAGAATGTGTCCTGTAGATCCAGTGAACAGAACCACATGTTTCGCTCCAGGGATGGTATGATCTGGTTCAGAGTTACCATCCAGAAGGTGCAGGATCTGAGATATTGATTCAGGTCATGGAGTTCTAGGATGGAGTGCCAGCCCCCCGTCCGCTTTGGCACCAGGAAGTACCTGGACACGAAGCCTGGGTCTGTAGGAGGATCTGGCACTGGAGCTACTGCCTCCTTGCGGAGGAGCTGAGCTACGTTGTCTCGAAGAGCCGACTGAGTGCAAGCTGAGATCCCTTCCTCCCGAGGGGCATGGGTTCGGCTGGGAGGGTACTGCTTGAACTCTAAGGGCAGTTCCTGACCGACCACTTCGAGAACCCACCTGTCCGAGGTGATATCGGACCAGGCGGAAAGAAAGTGGTGGAGCCGGCCCCCTACGGGAGGACCCAGAACTGGCGTGACGGGTGTAGGGATGGTAACCCCCAACCTGTCACTGAGCAGGCTTAGAGGAGGAGGAGGCTCTCGGACCTGCGCCTCGGCCTCCTTTTCGGGACTGTTGAGGACCCTGCTTGGGCCGTGGGCGCCAAGCTTGAGCCTGCTTCTCCTGCTGCTGACCTCCTTGATAAGAGGGCTGCCCAACCACAGGGGAAGAGTGCCGAAATGGCTTCTTCTTTCTCTTCTGCTGGTTCTTGCCTGAAGAACTTTTTGCAGAAGTGGCATCAAAGGTGGCACTGGACTGCTCTATGCGCTGAAGGTGACCAGCCACTCCTGGACCGAACAAGTCAGTGCCTAGGAAGGGCACGTCCGCTAACTTATGCCGAGTATCCGCCGGGAAGGAGGAAAGCCTCAGCCAAGCCCTGCGGCGAGTGGCCACTGCGGCTGCTAAAGAGCGGACACAGGAATCACCTATGTCCAGGGCCGTGTGGAGCTGCTGTTTTGCAACAGCACAGCCCTGATCATGGAGCTGCTTGACCATGGTCTGCATGTCCACGGGAAGGTGAGGGAGGACCTCATCTAATGACCCCAGGAGGGCATGAGAGAAGTGTGCCATGATAACAGCCGAACTGGTCTGACGAAGACCTAAGGAAGAGGCCGCATAGACCTTACGGGCAGAGTGGTCCATATTCTTGGACTCCTTGTTGAGAGTCCGGTCAGTGTCGGCCCGAGCTTCCAATGCCGCCTGAACACAGGCGGTCACCGGGCTCGGCGAGAAGGTGCTCCTGTGAACCCGCCAGGAACCCCATGGGCACTGCGTACTTGCGGGCCATGCGGGCAGACGGTGCTGGACAGGAAGCCGGAAGCTGCCAAAGCTCAAGGGCCGGGCCAACAATGGCCTCGGCCACTGGAAAGGCCTCCGTCGGGGTATCCCCCCTTTTGAGGATATCCGTAAGGGGGTACTCCGCCTTTTTCTGGATGGACTCAAGGGGCATTCCGGTGGATTTGGAGATCAGGCGGAGAATGCCCTGAGAGGAGGAAGGGCCTTCCTCCAATCCTGCCACAGACTCATCATCATCCACGGGATGGGAGTGTAATCCGGTGATGTCAGAGTCTGAAGAATCGGGATATAACAACCTGGCCTAGGTCTCCCTCGATACGCCGAGGGTGATCGGGGGCGATGGCGGAGCCGGCTTCTGCCCAGACAAAACCAGATGTTGCCACATGAGGTCTTCAAAGTGTCGACGGAGTTTCCGCCGAAGCCTCTCCTCGTTCGAGGAGGATGAAGACCTGTGGTGCCTTTTTTTTTTTAATGTTTGTGTTTCCTCGGCCGATGGGAGTTCTGGACCTCGACCGAGATTGGGCGGGCCGAGCTGGTTGATCAGGAGACACCGGGGTCGGTGAAAACCGAGGGTCTGGAACCAGGTCCTGAATGGGGACGCCAGCAGGCTGGGTCACCTCATCAGGAAAAACAAGGACTGGAGTCCTTTCCAAAGAGTCGTTGACCGGGGTCGGCAACAGAGGGTCAATTGGGTCGAGAATAATCTCCGCCTCATCGGCCACTTCCTCGGTCCCCTGGCCAGAAGGAAGATCCGTGAAGCCAGTGGCTGAGGATGCGATCTTGACCGAAGTAGACACCGCGTGTTCTTGGGACTCTGACCTTTCTTGGTCCCAAGAACGTCTTCGCTTGGACGAAGACCCAGGGTCCTTATCCCTCTTCTGAGGGCAGGAGGAGTGCGAGCCCGAGGACACCTCACCCCTGGTGGGGAGAGACTGGCACAACTCTCTGAAGGAGCCAAAAAAGGTGGAGCCAAGGTTAAGTGGAACAAAAAAAGCTTGGCTGGCCAAAGCTTGAGCTGCTTCCTCCTCAAATGCCTTCATTTGTTCCAGCTGCTCGGCGGATCCTGCAGCCGTGGAAACCGCCCACCTCGCCTCTTTTGATTTCACCGGCGGGTTCCTTTTCTCCGGTCTCCCCAGCTTTAAGCACGCCAAGTGGTCATCCAGGACGTTGGGGTGGAAGGCCAGGCAAAAAGTGCATGACGAGGTGTCATGTCCGACACCTAGGCAATAAATGCAGGTTAGGTGGGGATCGGTGCGTGACATCTTTTGGCCCCAGAGGCACCGGCGAAATCCGGGGGAAGATTTTTTCCTCCATGTCCGATGCGGTAAAATCGGAATCGCCAACTCGAATGAGTTTTAAAGTAAGTTTTGGCAAAAAACGATGCTTTGAATCCAGGGCCTACGAACTGCTGCAAGAGCAAGAGGGGACCTGCATCTTCCAGCGGAAAGGAAGATCTGGCGTCATGGGGCAGAGCCAAGGTATTTACCACCCGGGTGGGTGGGTGGAGCCAGCTTGAAGACTTCCGGCAAGATTTAAAGGGGAAAGGGACACGTCAAGAAGTGTGGATGAATAACATATCCACGTTCCTAGAAAAGGGATTCCAAGAGGATTTTGCACACCAGATAGAGAAACGCATCCATTTAGCTGTGTAGGTTTTTCTGGTGGCCAGCTTGCATGCAGCCAAAAGCATATCTGAAACTCTACAAGAAACATTAAGCCTATTCACCTCTACCTCCTCAGGAGCCAAGTGTGAAGGTGAAGTGACCTCAGGTTAGGATGGACTACAGGGCTCTGGGTCAGAAGGTTTGTCTGAAGGGGAAGCGGTTTCGGGGAGGTTTCCGACTGTCTGTTGATTAGAGGAAACCAGATCTGATGAGGCCAGAATGGGACAATGAGAATCATTCTGCCCCCCTGTGCCTTCAGTTTGAGAAGTACCATCTGAATTAGGGGAAGAGGAGGAAATGTGTATAGAAAGCGTTTTGTCCACTGCAGCCTGAATGTATCCTGACAAAAAGTGCCAAAAAAATGGATTTCTGGAGTGGAAGAGAGGCAGTTTTGCGTTCAGTGAGGTCCAGGTTTGGAGTTCCCCACTCTACGTAGAGTGACCGAACGACGGTTATGTCGAGAGACCACTCATGAGGATCTGTCTCCGTTCTGCTGAGACGGTCGGCAAGCTCGTTTTGTACTCCTGGCAGGTAAACTGCCTGAATCAGAGCCCTGTGCTCTAGGCACCATTCCCACACTCTCATTGCTTCCCTGCATAATGGGTAAGAGTGAGCACCGCTCTGTTTGTTGATGTAATACATCACTGCCTTGTTGTCCACTTGAAGGAGAATGTTCTTGTGATAGAGTATGTCCTTCAAAGCCCGGACTGCATAGAGGACGGCTCTCATCTCCAGGACGTTTACTTGAAGTTGAGACTTGTCCTGAGTCCATGGACCCTGGGTGTGGAGATCCCGACAGTGAGCTCCCCAACCCATCAGGGACACATCCGTGGTAATGGTGATCTGTTGATCCAGAGGTGTTAAGGAATATCCTTCTAGAAGATTGTTCTCTTGCGACCACCAAGTGAGTGATCTCTTCAGAGGTTCTGTCACCTTGATGAGAAAGGACTGAGGGCGAGTGGTCGGGGACCACAGCGTACTGAGCATCCATTGAGAGGTTCTCATGTGAAGGCATGCTAGGGGTACAGTGAACACCGAGGATGCCATGAGACCTAGCATCCATTGCATTGAGAGAGCTGAAACCGAGCTGCTCTCTCCGATGTATCGGGCCATCTGAAGGATATCGCTCCTCCTGTCCTCTGGAAGAAATGCTTTCACACAGGAGGTGTCCAGAAGAGTTCCTATGAAAAGGAGCCTCTGGGAGGGCTGCAGCTGTGATTCTTTGAGGTTTAGCACGACTCCCATGGACGTGAGAAAGTGTGAAGCCGTGGCTACGGCGTCTAGAGTTCCCTGCCTGGAAGGACTTGCTAGAAGCCAATCGTCCAGATATGGGAACACCTGTATTCCGATTTTTCTGAGATGTGCTGCAGGATGCACAACACTTTGTAAAAACTTGAGCGCCAAGGATAGCTCAAGGGCAGGACTCTGAACTGATAATGCTGTCCCAAAGCCATGAACCTTAGGTATTTGTGATGCTTTGGGTGAATAGGAATGTGCTGGTAAGCATCCTGCATGTCCAGGGAAGCTAACCAGTCGTGTTGATGAAGCAAAGGTAACAGGGTTCCTAGTGATATAATTTTGAATTTCTCTTTGGGAAGGAATTTGTTTAGTTTTCTGAGGTCCAAAATGGGGCGCATGCCCCCGGTTTTCTTTGGAACCAGAAAGTAATGGGAGTAGAACCCTGTGTTCCATTGATCCAGCGGAACTACTTCCACTGCCCTGTTGTTCAGAAGGCCCTGTATCTCGGAGGCGAGAAGGTCTGACTGAAGAGCTGACAGCCTGGGCTGTCGTCTGGGAGGACGATCCGGAGGGGTCTCCAAAAGATTGAGGGAATACCCTTCGCGGATTATCCGGAGGACCAATTTGTCTGAGGTTATGGACTTCCATTGACTGTAGAAGTGAGTCAGATGACCTCCCACCGCTGAGGAAGAATCCACCTCAGGCAGCTGAGGTGGGACTTGGGCCAACAACTCAGAAGGCGGCACTAGGCGCTTTGGGTCCTTGCGCCTTCTGCTGCATTTTCTTTTGAGGCTGGGGGCTTGGTTTTTATTAAAACTTCCCTTGCCTTTGCCTTGAAAGGACTGATGGTTATGAAACTGGCGTTTATTAACACCCCCTCAAGAGGGAACAGGAGGAGGTCAAGCCAATTTAATGGCTGACCTAGTCTTTTGTGTAGCCTCTAGAGCCTGTTCTACTTGAGGGCCGAAGAGATACACAATATCGACAGGAAACGCCATTACCTGTTGCTGTGCATCATTCGTGAAACCTGAAGTGCGCAGCCAGGAATGACGGTGGGTACAAATGCCCGCCGCTGCCGCTCTGGAGGCAGTATTGAAGGCGTCCATAGCTGCTTTAACCTGCTGATTGTTGGACTCAATACCCCTAGTTATGGTTTGAAGAAGCTCTGAATTAGTGTCCGACTCCAGTAGAGCTTCAACCATTTGTTTGAGCGAATGCCAAAGGATATACTTATATTGAGAGAAATAGCCTTGGTAGCTGGCAATACGCATACCTAGGGTGGAAGCAGCAAAGACTCCCTTACCTAAAGTGTCTATCTTATGAGATTCTTTGTTAATAGGTTGAGCTGTAGTAGTCTGGGGAAGGACGACCTTATCATTCTCTGCCAAGACTACAATAGGATCCCCAAAGGCTTGGGATGCCAAAATGGGTCGATCCTTGGAGCAGCATATTTCCTATCTATGGACTTAGCCACCGAAGGAATGAGAGCAGGATTATTCCATACCATTTGAGACAGCGTCTCAAAGGAGGGCTGTACCGGAGGAGTCAAATCCATAGGGATCTCCGGAACATGGAGGTATTGGAGTCTTAACAGTTTCCCAGGATCGATATCTGTAGTTTGGAGAGAAAGAGTGGAATTCAAGTTTTTCAGCAGAGACTTAAAAGACAGGTCCTCGACCACAGGCTCTGCAGCAGGAATAGATCCTGTTCCTTCTACATCATCACCCAGCCTAAGGTCTGGGTCAGGCTCAATGTCATCTCCTGACAGTCTAGGAGGGACTGTATGAACAGGAAAGGAGTGGAAATGAGGAAGGAAAAGGATTAGAAGAGGAGGAGCCCTGAAGACTGGATGATGTCCTAACAGATCTTGGCGCCGAAGAGGAGTATGGCGCTGAGAGGCCGGATGATGCCGATAGGCCACATGGTGCCAAGAGGCCGGACAGTGCCAAGGACAGCGCCGACGACGCGCATGGCACAGAGAAACTCAATGGCACCGATAGACGCATCGGCGCCCAAGACGGCGCCGAGCATGCCATCGATGCCAAGGGTATCGAAAACATCCCAAAACTCCGAAAAACAGGATTTGAGGAGAAAGAAGGATGAATACCAGGAGATAGAGGCATCGGTGTGGCCCCCTGCGCTGCAGCCGTGTGAGTGGGGGAAAACACATAAGCGTGGAGTCGACGGCACCGCGCGACTAGGGAGGCTCAACCGCCCTACCTGATCTCCCAAAAAGCCCGAAGGCTCCTGAGTGACCGGGGCAGGCAGCTGGACCAACCTCCGAGCCCATTGCTCCATAAGAGCAGCCCACTGATGAAACTACTCATCTGAAGACCTACCTGAAGGCGGGGTAGGGCTCCGATGTCGAAGACGTCGGCTATCAGAAACAGAAACCGGCAACTAGCCCCAATAACTGACCGTCTACGCGCAGACATATCAGAGGTGACCTCAAGTGATGCCTTCTCTTTTGACCTGTCGTGCCAAAGAGCTCGAGGCTGAACGGCAGAGTGCTGACATAGTTTACTTTTATGCTTTCGAGGGGACTGCCCACCCCCTCGGGCATTGGACTGTCCGTTGTCAGACCCCCCCTCCGAAGAAGGCGGCAGACCGGACTCAGCCCGGCTGACTGAACAGCTTTCATACGAAGTCTCCCTAACGTCACCTGACCCGCTCATGGTCGACTCTGTCAATGTAGGCTGATACTTCTTCTCAAATAAGAGTAAATAAACTAAGCGATACTTATCCAAGATATTACTACAAAACAATAAAACTGAAAAACTATGATGCTAGTTTGAAGTTTGACTCACGGCGGGTGAGGGACGTCGTCACTGAAGTGCACTTGACAGCGGGAAAAAAGGAACTCAGGCGGTTGGAGGGTCGATGCCGAGATAGTCATTACTGCACGAACTGAGGCTCGCGGTGCCACTCCTCGTGGCTCCATCTCTGGTGCCGACCCTCTAGCAAAAAAGTTTGCTCCCGCTGGGTCCTAGTGCCTCTGGCGCAGATCCCATTAGTGTGAATGAGTGGTGGAGACTTTATGTCGAGGAAGATTAACGCTTTCCGAGAAAGAAAGTGTAAGCCACAAGTCACAGCTGGCTCAAAAGGAGCCAAAGTAAGCTTTTCTAACACAAAATTCAAGGCCCAAGTCGGGACTGGATTACAGATAGGACTCTGAGGCTTCAAGTGCAGAATGCCTCTAAAGAACGTACGGGTCACCTCCAGCTGTGCAACCATACGACCCTCAATAGGCACGTGGAAAGCTGAAATGTCAGTCTAGTGCACTATGATAGAGAAATACTGCAGGCCTGCATCTAACAAGGACAGCAGATACCCTATAACCTGATTTACAGGACAGCTAAATGAATCTAAGTGACAAGAAGCAGCCCACAAAGCAAACTGCTTCCACTTCATGGAATAAGCGACCCTGGTGGAAGACTTCCTGGCAACCACCAGGACATCAGACACCTTTTGGGAAACCCCAAATCTAGCAACGGCTATGTTTTCAGGAGCCATGCATGGAGATGAAGTGATTTGAGGTCCAGATGGACCAGGGTTCCCAGTTCCTGTGACAGAAGTCCCTGGCACTAGGGCAGGGGTACTGGTGGTTCCACTGCCAGCTGCTTCAGTGGAGAGAACCAGAACTGTCGAGGCCACAGGGGAGCAATGAGGATTAGAACTGCCCTCTCCATCCGGAGCTCGCGTAGCACCCTCTGAATGAGAGGGGGAAGGTGGTACAGGAGCCTCCCCTTGCAAGAGAGGGACATTGCATCTTGCCAGAAAATTCCAGGCTCTGGAGTGAGCGAGCAGAAAAGCAGCAGTTTTGTGTTGTGTGGGGATGCAAAAAGGTTCAACTCAGGATGACCCCATCTGTCGAACAGATCTTGTACCACTGAGGTCAGCAGTTACCATTCATGCATTCTGGACTGTGACCTGTGTAGCCTGTCTGCTAAGACATGTTGGGTGCCTGGAACACGTACTGCTGACAATTCTAGACTGTGTTCCAGAGCCCAGTACCAGGCTCTCATTGTTTCCCCACACAGGGGTAAGAGTGAGATCCCCTTGCTTGTCGATGTAATACACAACACTGATGTTGTCCATCTCTATTAACAGAGGACCTGGGGACAAGCGAGCCTGGAAGGCCTGTAGCCCATATAGGACAGCTTATATTTCTAGAACATTTATATGCAGGGTGCTCTCCACTGTGGTCCATGTACCCTGCGTCTGATGGGGTGATCAATGTGCCCCCTTCCCCATCCCCGAGACATTGACAATAACCCTTAGAGCACTGAATATCTGCCTTATTTGAGCTAGGCTGTGCTTGAGGCGTATACCGTCGCCACAGTGACGGAAAAACGGGAAAGACCATCGCAGCGACAGAATCGGTTGTTCGCTGCGATGGTCCGCATGTTTCCCCAACGCTGCTGTCTCTGAGGAGATCACCCCTTCCCTGAACCAACTCCAACTTGGAGTTGGTAATCTATAGTGCAGGGGAGTGGGCGAAAAAAAACTTTTATACAGTGATAGCACAATGCCAATTGTTGGCATTGTGCCATTGCTGTAATGACGGTTGCCAAATTTCCTGTCGCTGCAAGGACATGGAATCTGCTTGAGGTGCTCCCTGGAGTGAGCCTTCAGTAACCAACTGTCTAGGTATGGAAACACAGAGAGGCCTTCTCTGCGAAGGGCTGCTGGTACCACTGCCAAGCATTTGGAAAAGACCCATGGCGCAGATGATAAGCCATAGGACAATACTTTGAACTGGTAGTGTTCCCCTTGAAACAGGAACCTCAAATATTTCCTGTGAGGTTTGCAAATTTTTGTATGAAGGTAGGCATCCTTCATCTCGAGAGAGCAGATCCAATCCCCTACCTGTAGTAGTGGGAGCAGGCCCTCTAGGGTGACCATCATGAACTTTTTGTACTCTATAAAAAAGTTCAGGTCCCTGAGTTCCAGAATAGGCCTCAGGTGTCCTGTTCATTTTAGGACTAGGAACTACCGAGAGTAAAACTGCGTTTCTCTGTTCCATGGGTACAGGTTCTATGGCCCTCTTTTGAAGTAAAGTATGGATTTCCTCCAGGAGCAGAGGAATATGATCTGGAGGATAGTGTGTAGGCACTGGTGGATAGTTTGGAGGTAGTTCTAGCTACTATTTCCAGGACCCAAGCATCTGAAGTCACCTCCTTCCTCTGGTTTAGGTGGAGGGAGAGATGACCCCTGATAACCAACTGTGACAGGGTGCCCCTGTCATGAGATTGACCCTAGTAAGAAAACAAAGGTCTGCCTTGTAAATTTCCAACCCCCTCCCTTCATGGTACTGAAGGCTTAGAAGCCTGAACAAAGGTGCTAAGATACAAAGAATGTGCATTTTAAGAGTAATAAAGGAAGTGTTGAGAACTTTTTATAAGGCACTTCTTGCAGTAAGAAATGGCTCATTCATTTTATAGCTAATACAAGAAACTCATAATGAATGCTTTTTACACAGAAAAGGGGCTGTGTCTGACCTTGAAAGGAAATTGGGCATATAGAATAAATAAAAGAAATAAAATTACCTGGCTTTATCCATTAGTCTATGTCCTACCCGAGTCCCTGTGCCAGGCGTACTTCCATCGGGGATTAAGGAATTTCTAAGACAGTATAGGGAAAACAGCCTCCTCTCATGGCTGTTTATATATTAGGTGGAGCTGCCACTCAAAGGAAAATGGGAGGAGCTTTAAGATCATTATAGCCCAGTTAGCCATGCAAAGCCCTATGTGGGCTTCCAAATAAGTTATGTTGTTGTTTTAGTCTAGGTATATGATTAGAATGTTTTGGTAGAAGGGTCATTCTGCCTGATTTACTAAATGTAGAGTTAGTTACATGAATGCATAGCTTAAGGGCCAGGTCAGGTGACCCATGTTTTCACTATAAATACTCCCCCTAGAGGGGAGTTCCTCAGTTGAGCCTTGACTGTTGTAAGGTAAAGAGCTACCTGAGCGAAGCAGCTAGAAATTGATCACAGAGGTAAAAGATTTGTATTGACAGATCAGGACTGTGAAGGCTACCAACTGTAGCTGGACATTTGCTTTCTTGCATTTTTTTGTTTTGCTTTCTTATTTTGGTTAAAAATAAATATCACACAGAGGTGTGTTTTAAAGCCTTATCTTGAGTCTGTGTTATCTATCCCACACAGTTTACACCAACCCTGGAGGCACTGGAGGCTGGAGGGTTTAGGAGGAGTCAGGCAGAACCAATTGTGGCTGCTCCTGCCACACCAGCACTTCTAGGGGCTTCTGAGTGGGCATCTGGAGTGGCTCCTGGAGTTGGCAAGGCTCCTGCTCCCATGCCCTTACCTTATTGTCTGGCAGTGGTACAGCGTGTCTAGTACCGGCTGGACGAAAAGGTGTCCTCTTTCTACCCCTTGGTTGGGTATGATAGCGGGAATGTACTGACTTTAAGGTCCTACCTGGTGCCTGGAGATTGGAGAGGATATCCTGAACATCTTAGCCCAACAAAATGCATCCTCTAAAGGAGGCACTGAGAATGGACTGTTGTACATCACCCTGAGCCAGGAGTTTACCTCCTTAGGCATATTTCTGAGGCAGCTACTCTGGCTGAAGCATCAGGTATGTCACTGGCCATACGTAATAGGAGTTTTCCTACATCAGACCCAACTGTTAGAGCTTTGAGAAGCTCCTGTTTAGGTATACCTTTTGGCAAGGCCTGAGCAGCTGCTTTAGCCTTTCTTCAGACTGTATTCTGATATTTGACCATATGGGCCTGATAGTTTGCAATTCTGAGTCCCAGACAGGCTGAAGAGTAGGTTCTCTTACCCAGCACATCTAGCCTCCTGGATTCCTTATCAGGAGGAAGTGAGCTAAGGTGTTCTGATGGCTTGGATCTATCATGGGCAGCGTTAATTACGACAGAGTCTGCCTCAGGTTGACCAGCCAAAAAAGGATTCCCTGAGGGGGACATATACATCTTATCTGTGTTTTTAGATATGGCAGGAATCACATTTGGCCTATGCAAGGAAGCAACAGTGGCATCCTCCAGGGCAAGGAGGAGGGATGGTATTACTATAGGATGGGCATCAGGTAGTTCTAAGAAATCAATAAGGTTTTTCTTGGTTGTATCCTGTTCCTCCAAATCAAACCCCATGGCAGCCTGTAATTGCTGCATCATGGTGATAAAAGAAAGGTCCTCCGAGGGGACCTTGGGGTTTAAACCACAGAGTCCTCACTGCAATTAGACATAGTGGATCTAGTCCTTTCATAAGGACTTTCCACAAAGTGTTCAGTCTCCTACTCCTCCATCCTGCATCATGAGATCAGTATTGTACTCTACGTTGTTGTTGGTCTGGTGAACAGGTCAGAAGGAGCATGCTGGGGAAGCCATCGGTGTTTGAGGAGAAAGCTAAAACATGGCCCTAGGACGCGTTGGCACAGGGTTTGAATTACAGGCTTCGTCAACGGACCTCCTGGTACAGGAGGAGGAGATAATAGGTGTTAAAGCATGTCCACAAAAGACAACAGTGCTGCCTAAATGTTAGTGCCCGTGTAATCGACAGGAACCCACGTAGAGGTCAGAGGAGGAGGAGGCAAGGCCCCTGGCGTCGATGGCAACGCACCAGCCATACTAGGCCTGGTGGCGCTTAATGCCCCCCCGACTTGGAAGTGAGGTTGATGGTCTGGGCTTCGTCACTGCTGGAGTGGTCGACGACACTGAAGTGGTCATACCAGTGTGAAGGGGCAACCTGGAGCATACAAAGGAGGTTTTCTCCTTTCCTCGTTCCCTCTCCCAGTGCTTATGCTTATGGGAACCAGACGATTTCTCCTGGGATTTTGAAGATTTGTATCTAGAGGAGTGAGCCAGCGACATGGCGGAGCTCTTTTGCTGGAGCTCCTTCTCCATTTGGGCTACCTGCTCTTTAAGAGGTGCTTCTCCAAAGCACCCTTTCGATGTCGCTGGGTGGCTGTGCTGAATCCTTCTTTTGCAAATTTGCGAACACCTGCACGTTATGGTCCAGGCTGAGGCAACGCATGCAGATGTTGTGTGAATTGTGACAGGGCTGAATCGCTGTTCCATTTATTATGCAGAAAGAGTTAAATAGCAAGGATGTGTTCTATCCTCTCTCTTGTCTGTCTGACTACGCAATCAGATTTTCTTGCGAGACCTAGGCACTGCTTACTCTGACAGTCTCACGATTCTCCCCCTCCCACAATCTACCCGCCTTCATTTACTGTTTCTTGCTGTTTCTGTCTTTTCTTTCCCCTTGCTGATCTGTGGTTATAAAAATATATGTGGATCTTTATATGAAAAGCCCAGTTATGCAAGAACTTACCATTAACAGCAGATCTTCGAGAGAAACTCTTGCAGCAAGCCACACCTTTGGAACTACAGCCATCAGGCACTAGGACCACACAGAAATGTTTTTGCTAGCAGTCTACTGGGGCTCCCCATGACGATGACGTCAGCTGACATCCGCTGAAGAAACCGAGGCAAGGCAGAGGTTCCCACCATTGAAAGATGAAAGACAGCAAGCAACCCCAGGGTGCTGAAGGAGCTGGCAGAACCCTTGGCAGACCTGTTCAATGCCTCCCTGGACTTGAGGAGCATATCTCAGGTCTGGAGGATGGTGCACATAGTACCTCTCCAGAAGAGCAACCCCAAGGATAAGCCAGGAAACTACAGACCAGCAAACCTCACATCCATTGTGGGAAAGCTGATGGAGACAATCCAGAAGGAGAGGCTGGTTTCCCTCCTAGAGGCTAATGGGCTGCAAGACAGCAGGGGTTTGTTTCAGGCAGATCCTGTCAGACCAACCTGGTGGAGTACTATGACTGGGTAACCAGGCAGTTAGGGGCCATGCAGTGGCTGTCCTGTACCTGAACTTCAGTAAGGCATTCGATTTGGTGCCACATGGGAGGCTAGGAGGTAAGTTGGAAGGCACAGGGCGGGGGCAAAGATGGTGGGATGGGTAGTGAACTGGCTGCAAGGGAGACAGCAGAGGGTGGTGGTAGGAGGGGAGTTCTTATCTCCCAGGGCGGTGACAAGCGGGGTGCCACAGGGCTCTGTACTGGGGCCGATGTTTGGGATCTTCATAGCAGACATCTCAATAGGCAGCAAGATCAGTCTGTTTGCAGATGATACCAAGATGAGAGCAGTAGTGGATGACCTAGAAGGGTGGCAGGGGTTGCAAGATGATCTGGCAAAATTGGAGGCCTGGTTGGACACTTGGCAGCTGGGGTTCAATGCCAAGAAATGCAAGGTGCCACATTTCGGCGCAAAAAATCCAAGGAGAAGCTACCGGCTAGGGGAGATTCAACTGGTCAAGACAGAAGAGGAGAAGGATCTGGGGGTGATCATAAAGGGAGCAATGAACAACTCAGCACAGTGTAGAAAGGCGAACAGGATGCTGGGTTGTATTGCCAGAGGCATATCCTCAAGGAGGGGGGAGGTGATCCTGCTGCTATACAGGTCATTGGTTAGACCACACCTGTACTGCGTGCAGTTCTGGCGATCGTACCTGAAGAAGGACATTAGGTTACTGGAGGGGGTGCAGCGCAGGGCAACAAAAATTATCCTGGGGCTAAGAGACTTACCAAACGAGAGCAGATTGAGGGAGTTGAACATGTACTCCCTGAAGGAGAGGAGGGATGAGGGGGACATGACAAACCTTCAAGTACATGAAGGGAATAAATAAGACGGGCACGGAGGGGCTTTTCAAATTAAGGAGGGGGAGGGACACTCGAGGGCATGATCAGAGATTGGAAAGGGGACGGTTCAGGAGGGAAATGAGGAGACACTTTTTTACGGAGAGGGTGGTGTCTGGGTAGAACGCATTGCCAGAGGAAGTGGCATCTTGTTGAAGTGAAGGTACTGGACTTCAGGAGGGCTGATTTTGTCAAAATGGTAGAGTGCCTCAGAAAAGCACTAGCAACCAGGCAAGAAGGAGGGGTGGAGCAACAATGGGGACACATCAAAACTGCCATCACAGAGGCAACAAGATTTTGTATGAAGCAAATAAATCAAAAAGAAAGAAAAAACATTATGGTTCCCAAAAGAGGTGGCGGGGAAGGTTAGGGAGAAAAAGACAGCATTCAGGAAGTATAAGGATACACAGAAGGAGCAGGACAGAGAATTGTACCAGTTAAAGCAGAAGGAAGCGGGGAAGGCAGTCAAAATAGCAAAGGCCCAAACTGAGGAAAAGACAGCCAACTTGGTTAAGAAGGGGGATAAAACCTTTTATAGGTACATTAGGGAGCAAAGAATGACAAAGGGAGGGATACTGAGGCTGAATAAAGAGGAGGGTGGGTGGGAAGAGAGGGACAGTGAAAAAGCAGGGATACTGAACGAATACTTCTGCTCAGTATTCACAAAGGAAGAGGAAGGGGAGGTACCTAGTCCAGTCAATGGAAGCACTCTGGATAGGGGGATCAATATCAGTCCTTTCACAGAAGAAAGGGTTCTGAAAGAACTCCTAAAACTGAAGGTGGACAAAGCAATGGGGCCTGATGGGATTCACCCCCGAGTTCTAAAAGAACTAAGGGGAGAACTAGTAACACCATTGACTACCCTTTTTAACAAATCATGGGATGTTGGTGTGGTACCTGAGGATTGGAGGAAGGGGGATGAGATTCCCCTTCACAAAAGTGGGAGCAAGACAGAGGCAGGAAACTACAGACCTGTCAGTTTGATCTCAGTGGTAGGGAAAACGATGGGATCACTTCTGAAGGAAAGAATTGTTGAGTACCTAGAGGCCAGTGGGACACAGGACCCAAGGCAGCATGGATTCACAGCAGGAAGGTCATGTCAGATGAATCTAATCGATTTCTTTGATTGGGTGACCAAAGTAATAGACCAGAGAAGGGCTGTCGACATGGCCTACCTAGACTTTAGCAAGGCATCTGACACAGTTCCGCACAAAAGATTAATAAACAAATTAGCCAGCCTGGGAGTAGGTCCCAGGGTGGTAGCCTGGGTAAAACATTGGCTGGACAACAGGACGCAGAGGGTAATAGTAAACGGAGTCCACAGTGAAGAAAGGGGGGTTACTAGTGGGGTACTGCAGGGTTAAGTACTGGGTCCGGTCCTTTTTAATGTCTTTATAAGTGACACTGCAGAGGGACTGGAAGGAAAAAGTACAGTTACGTAAGAACTTACCGTAACGGTAGATCTTCGAGAGAGGCTCTTGCAGTAGGTAATTACATATAGGACTGATGCCGGCAGGTGTCAGGTCCCCACGGAAAATTTTCAAGCTAGCAGTCTCTGGTTTGGGACTGCCCCCACATCAGATCACCAACGTCAGGTGACGTCAGTATAAAGGGGCGGTCCCCCATGCCCGCCTTCCAGTTCTTTCCCACCAAAGGGCAAAAAGGCGAGACGAGAGAGAAGCAGATATTTCCCATCCTGGAAAAGGAGCTGAAAAAGCTTAGGGGGATGGAGGGCGGGAAGGTATTACCTACTGCAAGAGCATCTCTCGAAGAGCTACTGTTACGGTAAGTTCTTATGTAACTGTACTATCTTACTTCGAGAGGGCTCTTGCAGTAGGTAATTACATATAGGACTGAGTCCCACGCAGTCTGGAACAAGAAGAAACAAACGGGAGGAGTAGAACCTCTGGCTGTGAAGGTCTTAGGAAAGGAGGCCTTGCAGAACAGCCAACCCGAAGCCTGCTCTACGGCGAGAGGCAATGTCCAAACTATAATGTTTCGTAAAGGTATGGACAGAAGTCCAAGGAGCGGCTGCACAAATGTTGGTCGCTGACACATTCTTGAAACAAGCCGCAGAGGCAGCGACCCCTCTGGTGGAGTGGCCTCTGCCTTGACCCGGCAAGGTCTTGTTGTACTTGTCGTAACAGAAAGTGATACAATGAGCCAATCATTTAGATAGGCATTGCCTGGAAACAGCATTGCCTTCTCTTTTATGAGCAAAAGAGACAAACAGTTGATCAGTCTTTCTGAGATCCTTCATCCTGGTGGTGTAGTATCTCAGAATCTAGTGAACATCCAGAGTATGTAAGAGGTACTCCCCTTGATTGGAGTGTTGCGTAAAGAAAGCAGGTAACTCTATGGATTGATTCAGCGTATATTCCGCTACCACCTTGGGGAGAAACTTAGGGTTGGTACGTAGAGCCACACGTTCCTTGTGAAAAATCAAATACGGGATTTTACACATCAGGGCCTGGAGCTCAGAAATCCTTCGAGCAGAAGTAATGGCCACGAGGAAGAGAGTCTTCCACGACACGAACTTCAGGTCTGCTGAGGCTGCCGGCTCGAAAGGAGGCAGAGTAAGCTTCTCAAGGATAAAATTCAGATCCCAAGGAGGGGCAGGAACTTGGATAGGGGGTCTCAAGTGGAGGACCCCTCTAAGGAAGGTCTTAGAGACCTCCAGCTAAGCAAACGTCCTGTCTGCAAAAGGGACATGGTAGGCCGAAATGGCCACCATGTGAACCTTCAAAGATGAATGACTGAGACCCAGATCAAAGAGGTGTCACAAGTAATCCAGAAGCCGCCCAACAGAGCACGAGAAAGGCTCGAAATCTTTGGAAGCGGCCCAGATAGTGAACCGTTTTCATTTCATGGCATAGGCAGACCTAGTGGAGGGTCTCCTGGCCTCCACCAGAATCTCAGGCACTCGGGGGAGGGACCCTGAATCGGGCTTGCGCTACGTCTGCAGAAGCCACGCGTGCAACTGAAGAGACTTGAGGCCTGGATGGACCAGAGTCCCCTGATCCTGGGTCAGCAAAAGTTGCGACAGAGGAAGAGAAGGTTCCTCTGAATACTGTTGCAGAAGAGAGAACCAAACTTGCCTGGGCCAGAAAGGAGCGATCAGTATCATTCGAGCTCCTTCTGAGCTGAGTTTTTGTAAGACCCTCGGAATCAAGGGGATCGGGAGGAAAGCATAGACGAATATGCCCTTCCAGTCGAGAGACAGAGTGTCTCTCAAAAAAATGCCGCGCCCTGGAAGAAGCGAGCAGAAGACGGGAAGTTTTGCGTTGAGAGGGGATGCGAACAGGTCTACCTGTGGTGTTTCCCAACGTAGGAAGATATCGTCTGCTACCCCCGATCCAGTTCCCACTCGTGAACGTGAGCAGATGACCAACTGAATCGGTCTGCCAACGTGTTCTCGACCCCCAGGACGTGAACTGCCGTGAGGTGAAGGTTGTGCTGCACTGCCCAATCCCAAACTTGCATTGCTTCCCTGCACAGAGGGTAAGAACGAGTTCCTCCCTGTTTGCTGATGTACCATACCACGCACATGTTGTCCATCTGGACAGCTAGGTGCCTGGGAAGCAGATACAGATGCAGAGCCTGGAGAGCGTTCAGCATAGCCCGAAGCTCAAGCACATTGATGTGGAGAGATTTCTCGAGCTTGGACCAGGAGCCTTGGGTCCTGTGAGGCCCGAGATGGGCTCCCCAACCCTCGCCGGAGGTGTCTGTAGTCAACATCTGGGACGGGGGAGAAAGACAGAAGGAAAGGGAAGGAAACTCCCCAGCAAAGGTTCTCGTGAACCATCCACCACTGCAAGTCCCGAGCCATAGGGGTGGAGACCAAAACGAGCTTATCTAGGTTGTCCACCAGCTGATCCCACTGAGACCGAAGCATCCACTGAGAAATTCTCATGTGCAGCCGAGTGCGAGGGACTGTCAGAATCACAGCCGCCATGAGCCTGAGGAGGCGAAGGACCAACCTTGCGCTGACCTGCCTGTGGCTGGACAACAGGCTGACCTGAGCCTGGAGTGAGGCCGCCCTGTTCAGTGGCAAGAAGGCCATGCCGGAGGTCGTGTCCAGGATCGCCCCAGTAAACTGGAACCTCTGGGACGGGATCAAGTGGGACTTTATCTGGTTGACGGTAATACCCAGGCAGGCAAAAATCTGCAGGGTAAAGGAAAGGAAGCGCAGGAGTTCCTCCCTGGACGAGGCCGCCAGGAGCCAATCGTCCAGGTACGGGAAAATCTACCCCCTCGGGTACGCAGGTAGACCGCTACCACCGAAAGACATTTGGTGAACACTCGGGGCGCCGAGGAGAGGCCAAATGGTAGGGCCTTGAACTGGTAGTGGTCCCCCTGGAACACAAAACATAGGTATTTGCAGTGGGAAGGGTGAATAGGGATATGCAGGTAAGCATCCTGCATATCCAGAGCGCACAGCCACTGTCCCGGCCGAAGAAGGGGTGGAAGGCTCTGCAAGGAGAACATTCTGAACCTTTTGTACTCCATGAACAAGTTCAGGGAGTGGAGGTGGAGAATTGGCCTCCCATTTCCTGACTTCTTTGGGACTGGGAAGAAATGGGAATAGTACCCCGTCCCCCGAAAGTGGGGAGGGATGGGCTGTATCGCCTCCTTCAAGAGAAGAGTGGATATTTCTTCCCGAACCAGAAGATGATGTTCTGGGGAGTAAGACAATCTGGGAGGAGGTTTTCGAGGAGGTTTCCGGAGAAACTCTATTGAGTGTCCTTCTGCAATCAGCTGTAGCACCCAAGTGTCTGAAGTGATCCTCTTCCAGCCTGGTAGGTGGAGGGAAACTCTCCCTCCTACCGGTTCCTCTGGAAATCCCAGAGGCTGTGGGAGAGGGAAGGAGTCAGGTGGTGTGAGACAGCATCACCTAAGCCCCGCTGCTTTTTGGGTGGGGTGGGGCTTGGCAGCGGAGGGCTCGGCGTTTATTGGCCCACTTTCCCTGAGGTTTCGCTTTTGCGATTATGTCTGCGAAGACGACGCTGGGTGGGAGGGGGTTTGTACAAGGAGTCAACGGACTTCAGTGCAGTACCCTTCTCCTGCAGATCGGTGATGATGTCCTTGACATCGCCACTGAACAGCACTGAACCCCGGAAGGGCACGTCCTGGATAGCAGACTGCACCTCCAGGACCAACCCTGACACACGGAGCCAGGCATGACGCCGCAAACAGACGGCGAAAGCAGAGCTCCTACCAGCAGCGTCCACTACATCGTACGTGGCACGAAGCATGTGCTGGCTGGCCAAATGTGCAAACCGGACTAGATCAGCCACTTTCTGCTTCGTCTGAGACTCAGAAAGGGAGTCCAACGTAGATTCCATCTCATGCCTTTGTAACGTTACAGAGGGCTCAAACCGTTACCAAAATGGTTTGCGTTTACATCTGTAACGTTACAGAAGGCGTTTTCGTAACCGTTGTTCAAACCACCTCATAAGTGGTTTGAACAGTAATTCAACAGTAGTGCCTATAACGTTACCAGCCATAGTGTGGACGCGTGAGTGTGTAGCTCCAGTATTCCCCCAATGCAGCACGAACTGCATTGTGGGATAGGGTGCAGCTGTAACGTTACAGGGCACCCACAAATGTGGACGGGCTGTAATGGTTCCAAACCGTTATCAAGACTGTTTGCCGGCAGTGCGGACACACTGTAACGGTTCTGGTCTGTAACAGTTTGGAACCGTTACAGACTGTAAGTGGTGTAGTGTGGACAGGGCCTGAGGATTGCCTTCTGGTAATCCCCCATATGACCAACATAATTCAGGGCCCTTATACCCACAGTGGAAGAAGCGTAGACCTTCTTTCCATACTGGTCCAGGAGGCGAGATTCCTTTTCAGGTGGCGACAAGCTCAAGTGCTTTGGATTAGCCGTCCGGCCATGAGCGGCGCTAATCACGACCGAATCAGCTCGAGGGTGAGATCTGAGAGAGTCAACACCCTCGGAAGCCTGATAAAGCCTATCCGACTTCCTAGGAAGAGGGGCTATGGCCGATGGTTGCTTCCAGATATTGGAGACAAGGTCGGCACGAGGCTCAATCCAGGGTGGCACCAGGGTCGGAGCAGTCTTGGGCAGATCCAGGTGTGCAGCGAGTTTTTATGCTGTGGATCCGGCTCCAAGGAATGCCACTTATGAACCTCCTGGATTTTACGCGCAACTCCGTAAAAGAAAGATCCTCTGGAGGTGACTTCGGAGGGGTCCACGGCCTGGGCTTATCTGGAGAGCAGGACTCGTCGTCTTGGTTGGAATGACCGTCGGAGTTGTCCGAGGAGGAAGAAGAAGAAGACTCCTCCTCCTGAGGCACGGGAGGAACGGACCCCTTGGGGAGCCCCCGATGAAGCGTATCCTGCCCTGCCCTGGAACCAGAAGGCTCGCCTCTGGTATCCGGAGGTGGGAAGGGAGTCTCATCTCCGATGTAGGGGTTCCGGAACCGGGACCGGCGTCGGAAGACTGCTCTCTACCTCCCTGGTGAGCTGAGCCTTGGCCTCAGCCACCAGGAGGCTAGGGTCTCCTTCAAATCCACCGGCGGCTGAGGGGGCGGTGGAGGAGGAGGGGGATACGGATATTGAGGATATCCGTACTGCACGTATCCATACCTCGATGGCGGGAAGCCCGGCGTCGGGTAATGAGGCACCGTGTACTGCGGCGTCGGATAGGCTGGCGTCGGGTACTGGGGTGCCGGATACTGCGGCCCCGGGTATGACGGCGTTGGATGGGACAGGGTCGGATACCCAGGGACCGGGAGGATGCCCAGCAGGCGGGCCTGGAACAGGAGGCCCGGCGGGCGGCAGGCCTGGTGTAGGGACGGCATCTGGGAGAGGAACAGGGATGTCGCCCGGCGATGGCAGGACCGGCGTCGGCACTGGCGTCCGAGGAACCGACGTCAGGTTGTCCAGCCCGGTGGGAGGGAGACCTGGCGGAAGCATACACATATCCCCTGCATTGCCCAGGGAAGGAGGGGAAAAATCCCTGGGGTCAAGCTGAGGAGACGCTGGGGCCTTGGAGGGCAGCGAATGCTGTGGGAAGCCAGGTACGGCGGATGGAATAGGGTCTGGCTTCTGCTCCGATGCCGTGCGACCGTCGGAGGGAACGACGTTCGACTTACCGGCGGAGTCCAGGCGGACGTCAGAGGAACCATCGTCTGACTTAGCGGAAGCATCACCTGAGGCAGGCCGCGATGGGGGTGCGGTCTGGTCGGGCAGCTTAGGGGCCGTGCGCTTAGTGGCCTTCTCCGGGCGGGAGTCAGAGGCCCGGACGTCCGGCCACTGGAATTTTCACCAGCAGTCCAGGGCGGCCTTGCTGGAGTGGATGCCTCCCTTTAGCCTGGAGGCACCGAAGAGCCCGGTATGAGCCATCGGGTGGGCTGATGTAGTCTTGAAGCCTCAAGATGGCCGTCATGAGTGGTCCCGGTGGGATGTTACCTTAAGCACGGTGACTCCAGCCAAAGTCGCGGTAGCCGAGGAAGGGAGTCGGTCCTTCTCCTTGTCTTTCTTTTTTTACGGTGACCCTCGAGGGAAGTAAGAGGCCTGACGAAGTTTCTTCAGCTCCTTCTCTGTGGAGGTCATTTTTTTTTTTTTTAATGATGTGGGCCTCCAGGGACTGCTTCCTCCGTCTGCAGGTGGCGGCGCTGAATTTCAGGCAATGCTGGCACTTCTCCACGGGGTGATCCGGGCCCAGACAGAAGAGGCACTGGGAGTGACCGTCCTTGTGCGGGAGTTGGTGCACATACAGTGGCACTATTCTTGTGCTCGGAGGTGTGGGGGACGACATACACCCCCGAAAAAGATAACGAATTTCGAATAAATCAAAGAAAAAACCAACGGTAGAACTACTGACAGACTGACGAGCAGTTGAACTTAACCTCGAGGTGCTTACATGAGCTAACGGCAGGAAAGAACTGGAAGGCGGGCGTGGGGGACCGCCCCATTATACTGACGTCGGTCACCTGATGTGGGGGCGGTCGCCCGTCAGAGACTGCTAGCTAGAAATCTTTCCTTGGGGACCTGACACCTACCGGCATCAGTCCTATATGTAATTACCTACTGCAAGAGCCCTCTCGAAGTAAGATGTATGTTTCTTTGCAGACGACACAAAGATCTGCATCAGGGTTGATACACAAGGTGGGGTGGAAAGGACGAGAAGGGACTTGGCAAGGTTGGAGTAATGGTCAAATGTATGGCAGCTTAGATTCAACGCAAAGAAGTTCACAGTAATGCACCTGGGAAACAAAAACCCAGGGGAAGAGTACACAATGGGGGGGTGAGATACTGACAACAAAAAAAATGGAAAGGGACCTGGGGGTAGTTATATCAGATGGCCTAAAGGTGGGCAAGCGATGTGAGAAGGCCGTAAGGAGGGCTGGAGGGATGCTGGATGCATAGGAAGAGGCATCACCAGTAGAAAACAGGAAGTTGTTATCCCTCTGTACAGACAGTTGGTGAGACCCCATCTGGAGTACTGCGTGCAGTTCTGGAGACCTCATCTCCACAAAAACAGACAGGGTGGAGGCTGTCCAGAGGACGGCAACCAAAATGGTGCAGGCTCTGTACCAGAAGACATACAAAGAGAGACTGAAGGAGCTTAATATGTATACCCTCGAGGAAAGGAGGGAGACGGGGGACATGATAGAAACTTTCAAGTACCTCAAGGGAATCAACAAAGTCCAAGAAGGTAGCACCTTTCAGAAAGAGAGATATGCAAGAACAAGGGGGCACAATTTGAAGATAGAGGGGGGATGGCTCAGAGGTAATTTGAGGAACTGTTTTTTCACAGAGAGGGTTGTGGGTGCATGGAACAGCCTTCCTGAGGAGGTCGTGGAGTCAAGAACAGTGGGGGAATTCAAGAATGCATGGGACAGACATAAGACAATTCCAGTGGGGGTAGGAGGAAGTAGGCTGTTGGTTAACTAGGATCTGCAGCTTATCCATTAGGTAGGGAAATGGGCAGACTAGGTGGGCCAAGTGGTCCTTATCTGCCATCAAATTCTATGTTTCTGTAGAACAGTGGGCTGTTTCAAAAGGGGATGGGACAGGGTAAGGGTAAGGTCACTGGAGGGAAGGGAGGGGCAGCTGCAGTATAAGGGCTGCTAGCTGCACAATCGAGCAGACTTGATAGACCATAAGGCCTTTACCTGCTGGAAATTTTGTATGTTTGTAAGCAAAGTACTCTGGAGGAGACAGACACAGAGGCTCAAGGAGGATGGAGGAAGGGAGGGACAGCATAGCTTTCTGCAAGAGATTCTCTCAAAGATCTGTTACGGTAAGTTCTTGCGTAACTGCACCATCTTCATCAAGGATATTGCTTGCAGCAAGCCACTTCTTTGGAATGAGTCCCAAGCAATACTGACAGAGGGACAGTCAGAGTGTTTGGAAACAACAGGCCTAAGAAAGGCCCTGTAGCACAGCTAGGCCAAAACCTGCCCTTCCTCTGGAAGCAATGTCCAGACTGCAATGTCTAGTGAAAGTGTGGGCTGTACTGCAGGTAGCAGCTGTGCAAAGCTCAGCAGCTGAAACACTCCTAAAACAAGTAGTAGAAGTAGCCTCCCTTAAGTTAAGTGGCCACGCACAGTGCCAGGAAGTTCTTTACCGTACTTCCTATAACAAAAAGTAATGAAGTCGGCCAACGATTTGGACAACCACTGCTTCGAAACAGGAACACCCTCTTTCCCAGGGGTGAAAGAAACAAACAGCTGCGAGGACTTTCTAAGGTTCTTCATACGGTGAACATATTACCCGAGTATTTTATGTACATCTAAGGTGCGGAAAGTACAGTTACGTAACAACTTACCATAACAGTAGAGCTTCGAGAGGAGCTCTTGCAGCAGGCAATAACTGTAAGGACTAAGCCACCAGACACCAGGACCCCATGAAAAATGTCTAGCTAGCAGTCTTCAGCAGGGACCACCCCAGATGTCAGCCCGCCCCCGAAGTCGGCTAATGGTATAAAAGGGGCGGTCCCCAGCTCCACCTCAGTTCTGCTGCCGGAGATCCAGAGCTTAGGAGGAAAGGAGAACCGAGGAGGTTAGAGTTATAATAAAGGAGAGCAGAAGGAATACCAGGGGGAAGGAGGAAGGGAAAGCAGCACCTACTGCAAGAGCTCCTCTCGAAGATCTACTGTTACGGTACGTTTTTACGTAACTGCACTATCTTACTTCAAGGTGAAGCTCTTGCAGCAGGCAATAACCATAAGGACCAAGTCTGAAGCAGTCAAGGAGAAGAGACTGACAGGCACAGGTGGTGGCTATAGGAGGCCAGAAGCTTTCAGGCTAGCAGGCCTTGGAGGACAACCAGGCCAGAACCAGTCCTGCATCTGGAAGCAATGTCCAAACTGTAGTGCTTAACGAAGCTGTGAACAGAACTCCAGGTGGCAGCTGTGCAGATGTCTGCAGCAGAAAGATTCTTTAAGGAGGCAACGGAAGTAGCCATACCACTGGTAGAGCGACCTTTAACTGGACCCAGTAAAGGCTCGTCATACCTATGGTAACAGAAAATGATGCAGTTAACTAACCACTTAGACAGTGTCTGTTTAGAAACAGGTGCCCCTTCAGATCTGGGGGCGAAATAAACAAACAACTGATTGGTCTTTTTGATAGGACCAGTGCGTTGGCGGTAGTAACGAAGCATCCTGGAGTATGGAGTAAAGCCTCCCCTTTGTTTGAATACTCTGGATAATAAACTGGAAACTGGATGCCCTGATGCAGGGTGAACTCGGATACTATCTTCGGCAGAAACTTGGGATTAGTTCGTCAGGACACCCTGTCCTTGTGAAAAACCAAATAAGGCTCCTTACAAATCAGGGCCTGGAGCTCAGAAATCCTTCAAGCAGCACTGGATGCCACACCTCACGCTGCACCAGCAACCTGGGTGGGGGGCGAGGAGCGAGATCGAGCCGCCGCAAGGCAGCTCTCTCTCTTCCTGGGAGGGACTGGAGGCTCCCTGGTCACTAGCCGCCACCCGGTGGAGGACAGATGGCGGCGCCGACCTAGGGAGCTCCAGCGTTAGCCATGGGGAGGGGCAGAGCTGGCATCACAGGGTGTGCATGCGCCTCCACGCACGTCGCCTGTGTGCTGGGGCCCCGGGACCAGGGGAGAAAACAGGCAAAAAAATAAAAAAACAAAAAATACAAATAAAAAAAAATTCCTTCGAGCAGAGTTAACTACAACTAAAAATAACGCTTTCCATGACAGAAAGCATAGCTCGCATTCCGCGGCTGGTTCAAAGGGAAGCAAGGTAAGTTTTTCCAACATAAACAACAGATCCTAAGGAGGGACAGGGTCCCGAATGGGAGGTTTCAGGTGAAGGATGCCCCGCAAAAAGGTGCAGGACAAATCCAACTGGGCAAGGGTCTTGCCCTCTACCAGTGCATGGTACGCAGAGATGGCAGAAAGGTGCACCTTGATAGAGGAGTAGCTCAGACCAGAGTCAGATAGAGAGAGGAAATACTCTAAAATGGAGTTCATTGGACAGGAGAAAGGAGCAAGGCAGTGAGCAGAGGGCCCAGAAGCAGAACCGCTTCCACTTCATGGCGTAAGTGGACCTAGTGGAAGGTTTTCTAGCCACCACTGGGACATCAGCTATCCTATGAGAGACCACAAATCTGGCGACTGCTAGGTCTGCAGGAGCCATGCAAGCAGGTGCAGGGACTTGAGGTCCAGATGGACTAGAGAGGCCTGGTCCTGGGAGAGCAGGTTCGAGCTCAGAGGCAGGAGAACTGGAGGTTCCATTGCTAACTGGTGTAGCAGCGGGACTCAAATCTGACGAGGCCAGTAGGGAGCAATGTGAATCATCTCCTCTCCCTCCGTCTGCAGCTTGAGAAGGACCCTCTGAAGTAGAGGGAAGGAAGGGAAGGTATAGAGAAACTTCCCTCTGCAACAAAGGGACAACACATCTCTCTCTAGAATAGACGAGGCCCTGGATCTAGCAAGCAGAAACCGGGCAGTTTGGCATTGAGTAGGGATGCAGAAAGGTCCAACTCTCGTTGTCCTCATCTGAAAAAACAGCTGCTCTGCGACTGACTGGAGTAGTTCCCATTCGCGGGCTTTGGACAGAGACCTGATTAGGTTGTCGGCCAAGACATTTTGGGTGCCTGGAACATGCACAGAATTGAGCTCTAGGTGACATTCCCGGGCCCAGTACCAGACTCTCATGGCCTCCCTGTAGAGGGGATATGCCCCTGCTTGTTGATGTAAAAGACCACTGACATATTTTCTGTCTGGACTAGAAGACTGCCCGGATGAAGGTCCATCTGGAACGCCCAAAGGGCGTAGAGGACCGCTAGCATCTCTAGAACGTTGATATGTAGGGTCTGCTCTATAGAGGACCAGGTCCCCCGGGTTTGCCGATCTTCTAAATGGGTGACCCAGCCCTGCCCCAAGGCATCCGTTGTTAGGGTCTGCTGCGGGGACTCCTGTCTGAAGGGGACCCTTATGGAGAGGTTGATAGGATCCAATCACCAGTTCAGAACCCGGCGAACTGGGTCAGAAACCGAGACCAGTTGTTCCAGGTCATCTGAACGTTGATCCCACTGCAACCTGAGTATCCACTGGGGGGCCCTCATGTGCAAGCAAGCCAGGGGAACGGTTGGTATGGCAGCCACCATGTGACCTGCCATTCGTAAGAATGCCTTGGCTGAGGTTTGCTTGGACGTGGACACCTTCCGAGCCTGAGACAGAAGATGGTCTGTTCTGTCCGGTGGTAAAAAAAAAAAAAAAGCCTTGCCCTGTGCTGTGTCCAGAATCGCTCCGATGTATTGGGAGTCCTTGGCTGGGCCATGGGGATGACTTCGGCAGGTTCAGAGTGATCCCCAGTTCTCTGAAGAGAGTAAAGGTGTCTGCGAGCGTTCCTAGCAGCTGAGCCCTCGTAGGTGCTGTCAGGAGCCAGTCATCTAGGTAGAGAAAGACACAATGGCCTTTCCCCCTGAGGGCCGCAGCCACCACCGCTAGGCACTTGATGAAAACTCTGGGAGCCGAGAACAGGCCGAATGGCAAGACTTGGAACTGGTAATGGTGTTCCTGGAAGAGGACGCGCAGGTACTTTCTGTGTTGCTGGGACACCAGGATGTGAAGGTACACAACCTGCATGTCCAGGGAGTACAGCCAGTCCCCTTGGTGAAGAAAGGGAAGTAAGCCTGGCAGAGTGACTATTCTGAACATCTTGTACTCGACATTTTTGTTCAGATGACTGAGGTATAGAACATGGCAAAGATCCCCCATCTTTTTGGGTACAAGGAAGAAATGGGAATAAAATCTCTTCCCCCTCTGACATGGGGGAACTGGCTCTATGGCCTGCTTTCGAAGATGCACCTGAATTCCCTCTTTGATGTGTGACCAGGGGTAGTGGGAGGGCACTGGTGGGTTTTCCGGTGGCCTCTCCAGCAATTCCAATGTATGTCCTCTCTCTGTAATTTGAAGGGTCCATTGGTCGGTACTTATTTTGCTCCATCCCTCCAGACAAAGGGAGAAGTGACCTCCCACCGCCTCTCCCAGAGTCTCTGCTGGGGGAGGGGGGGGTCTGGCAAGGAGTCAGGCTGAGGCTCCCGGGGTGGATAGAGCAGCCTGGGAGGACATGGTGTCTCAGAAGAGGAACCTCCAAGAATCTGGGAGGTGGCCTTACATTTATAACCACCTTGCTGCTGCTGCTGGTTCTGAGGTTGCTGTCCAGAGGATCTCCGAAAGGACTGCTTCTTAAATGGCTTCTGGTTGGCCTTGTACATTTTCTGGGCTGACCAGATAGCCTTGCCAGAGTCTTGGAGGCGAGTGATGAGCTTCTCAGCCTCATCCCCGAAGAGGACAGAGCCCTTGAAAGGGAAATCCATGATTCCGGCCTGAAGGTCCTGGGTGAATCCTGAGATCTGAAGCCACGAGTGGCGTCGGACATAGATGCCGGTGGTGGCCACCCTAGCAGCTGTATCATAGGAGGCCTGCAAAATACGGGTGCCCAAGTCCGAGCCAGATTTTAGTAAGTCCAGGAGTTCTGCATTCCAAGGTGCATCTGGCAGGGCTTGTACTAACTCCACGCTCTTTTCACACAGGGTGTTTTGATATTGCACCACGTGGGTGAGAAAATTTAGGGATCTGATACAGCAAGTAGCTGAAGTGTACACCTTGTTGCCCAGCTGATCCAGATGCCTGGACTCTTGGTCAGGAGGCTGATTACTGAGGTGTTTGGGCCTCTCTGACCTGTCATGGGCCGTGGTTATGACCATGGGGTCGGCTACTGGATGCTCCCCAAGAAAAGGCTCATCTCTGGGTGCCCTATAGAGCCTGTCTGACTTCTTTGATACTGCTGATGAAGATGAGGGATGCTCCCAAGTTAACCTAGTAAGGTCTTGGTAGGTATCCACCAGCAGGGGTACCACTAAGGGTTTTGGTTCCTTCTGGCGCAGGTACTTGGCCAGTCTATGCCTTTCTGGATCCAGGTCCTCAGTCTCCCAGCCGTTGATGCTCTGGATGCGCCTCATGATTTCCATGAATGATGGATCATCAGGAATGGATCTAGTGGTCGGTTGCTGGCACTGGTCCAGGGATGCGGCCAACGCAGGCTTAGCTGGAGCCCTCAAAGATGTCAGTGTAGAGCGGGGCAGAGGTGCCACTGAGGCAGGCACGTGCTTCTGGCATCAGTGGCCTTGTCTGAAGATACAGAGGTTGGGGCCGGGAGGACGATGGGCGCCAACCAGCCTCCTGAAGGGGTACCGGCCCTGCCACCAGAGGAAGAGCCCATGGACTCAGGGAGGGCCTTTACCTTCAGGGTCTGCGGGCCAAGACCGGAGTCCCGGACCCTGACTGACCTCCGCCTGATGTCAGGATTAAGGCGGGAGGTTTGTCCGCCGGCTGTCCAGAGGAGGTGAGGGCAGGCTGGGTAGGACGATCCGATCCTCCATGGCAGGAGGAACTGGAGGTGATCTTCTTCTGATAGGGAGACCAAGAGCGGAAGCATGTCCGGGTCTTCTCCTTGTCCCAGGATTTGTGCTTCCCTGAAGCCACCTTCTTCTCCCAGTGAGTCATGGATGACGTTGAGGCTCCCGAAATGGAAGATGAGGAAGAAGAAGAAGAAGAACTTTTCTCCAAAGATTGCTTCTGCATGGAGTCAAGTTGCTTCTCTAGAAGGTGGTCTTTAAGGGCCTTCTGGTGGCGAAGCCTAGTCCTTTGGTTAAGGCTCTGGGAGTGCTGGCAACCCTCTGTGTTATGGTTTGGGCCCAGGCAGAAAAGACAGGCCGTGTGGCCGTCTTTCGATGGCAGCTGCTTAACGCATGCGCACTTAGAATTGCGCTGCTAAACTAAGGAGGTTGGTGATGAAGACATGCAGAGTAAAAAGGGAAAATAATCACAATTTTGAGAAAAGGTAAAATGAACGTGGGTAAATGCACAATGGCAGCTGACTTTAGCAGGAGGTGTCCGTGGAGCCAATGCGAATGAGTCAATGGTGAGAATAGAACTGAGGTGGGGCTGGGAACCACCCCTTTTATACTACTGCCAGACATCAGGGGTGGGCCGACGTCAGGGGCGGTCCCCGCTGAAGACGGCTAGCTAGGAGTTTTCCGTGGGGTCCTAGCACCTTGTAGCTTAGTCCTTATGGCTGCCTGCTGCAAGAGCTCCACCTTGAAGTAAGTTCAATGCTTCCCATGCATTGGCATTCTCCGGATAATACACCAGCAGGTGAATGGATTGATTTACAGTAAACTCAGACACCATCTTAGGCAGAAAATACAGGTTACTCACCTGTAACAGGAGTTCTAGGAGTGGTATATGTTGTTCATCCACACTGTCTGGCAGGTTCTTTGCCGCTTTAAATCTTGCCGGAATTTCTTCAAGCTAGCTCCTCCCACCCACCTAGGTGGTAAAACCCTCGGCTCTGCCCCATGACGCCAGATCTACCCGCTGGAAGCCAGGTTGCGCGTCGAAGCCGGGGAGGTCGGGTGGGTCGTGTGGATGAATAACATATACCACTCTTAGAACTCCTGTTACAGGTGAGTAACCTGTATTTCTAGGGACGTGGATATGTTGTTCAATCCACACTGTCTGGCAGACTCCTAGCAGTTCTCTGGGAGGAGGGAGGCAAGGCGCGCACCCCCTACTTAGGGAATGAGGACTGGAGAACCGAAGTCCTAAAACCAGCATCCTGGCGTGACTCAAGGCCAATGTGGTAATGGGAAATAAAGGTGTGTGCTGACTTCCAGGTAGCAGCCCTGCAGATTTCCTGGATAGGGACGTCCCTAGAAGCAGCCACCAAAGCAGCGGTATGGCGGGTAGAATGAGCTCTTATCCCTTTGGGAGGCTTCATGCCCGTCAACCTATAGCACAGATCTATGCAGGAGGTGACCCACCTGCTTATCGTCCACTTGGCTGCAGGTCTGCCAGGTGCGGCTTCAGCATAGGTGACAAACAGCTGGTGAACCTCTCTCCGAACTTCAGCCGTCCGCTCCTTATAATAAGAGCGCGCTCTTCTAGGGTCCAAAGTATGGAGCCTATATTCGGCCTCCGATGTGTGATTGGGGTAAAACACTGGCAGAGTCAACACCTGGTTAAGGTGAAACTCCGACACCACCTTCGGAAGGAATTTTGGGTGGGGGCGCAGGACAACCTTGTCCCTGTGGAAGACTAGATAAGGAGACTCGATGGAAAGCACCTGGAGCTCTCCCATCCTTCTGGCTGACGTGATAGCCACCAAGAAGGCGGTCTTCCACGACAGGTGAGAGATGTCACACCTGTGCATCGGTTCGAATGGCTTGCCCATGAGCTTAGCCAATACCAGCAGTAGATCCCACGGAGGTGGAGGTTCTCGCACCGGAGGGAATATGTGGTCAAGGCCTTTGAAAAAGCGCCCGACCACCTACTCCTGCGCCACCGACTGCTTGCCGGCCCATGCCCGGTAAGCAGAGATGGCTGCCAGGTGCACCTTAAGGGTCGTCGACCGAAGTCCTAGCTGAGAAAGGGACCACAGGTAGTCCAGGATGCTAGCCAAGGAACAGGAAGAAGGGTCCAACCACTTGTCCTGACTCCAAATGGAGAATCTCTTCCATTTGAAGGCATAGCATTTTCTGGTCGACTCCTTACGGGACGCCTCAATGACGCTGAGGACCTCGTCAGAAAGACCCAAGGCCTGGAACTCTAGCCACTCAGGAACCAGGCCGTTAGGTGCAGGGATTGAAGGTCCGGATGAAGAACCTTCACCTTCTTGACTGAGATCAGGTCCGGGCAGGCTGGAAGCTGCCTCGGGAGCCTGGAGCTGAGTCTGAGGAGATCTGGGTACCAGAACTGGCGGGGCCAGTCTGGGTCTACCAGAATCACCTGCGCCTTGTCCCTCTTCGCCTTGAGAAGCACCTTGTGGATCAAGAGAAATGGAGGGAAGGTGTAGAAGAGGCCCGGGGTCCACGGCCTCAAGAAGGCATCCCCCTGCAGCGAGCCCTGCTGAGGGGCGGGCATGAAACAGCCTCAGCTTCGCATTCTCCCTGGAGGCAACAGATCCACCTGAGGGGTGCCCCAATAGGAGAACAGATCTTGTACTACCTCTGGCAGGAGAGACCACTCGTGAGATGCAGCGCCTATCCAGCTGAGGGCATCGGCCAGACTGTTGGAGGCTCCTGCCACATGGATGGCTAGGAGATCCGCCTCCAGGCTGATCACGAGAGACCAAGTGCGGAGAGCCTCCTTGCACAGAGCCAAGGAGTGCGTCCGACCCTGTCAGTTGAGGTAGTACATGGTCGGGGTGTTGTCCATCTGGACCTGGACCACTTGACCCCGTACAAACGGAGTCGAAGGCGGTGAGGGCTAGACGCACCACTCGGAGCTCCAGCAGGCTGATGTGGCATCGAGACTCCTGAGGGGACCAGAGGCCGTGGGCCCTGAGCTCCCCCAGATGGGCACCCCAACCCATCAGGGAGGCGTCGGTCGTCAGAGTGACCGTCGGCTCGGGGCGGACAAACGGGATACCATCCTGCAGATGAACTGGAACAAGCCACCACTGTAGGCCGTCCCACATCTCCTGGGTCACCGTCACTGGCTGGTTCAGAGGACCGGAGTACTGTGATCATTGACGGGCTAGCCCCCACTGCAGGGGACGGATATGCCAGCGGGCCCGACGGACCACACTGGTGCAGGAAGCCATGAGGCCCAGAAGGCGCAGGAAGTCCCGGGCAGGGCGCAACTGCCCAAGCAGAAATGACTGGGCAAAGGAGGAAAGGACCTCAGCTCTGTCTGCCGGGAGCTGGCTCGAAGAGAGTCGAGCTCTGTCCTGATGAACTGAATCACCTGCGATGGCAAGAGTTCCGACTTGGCCTCGTTGATGAGGAGGCCAATCTGAGAGCAGACCTGGAGGGCCAGATCTCTGGACCGCTCCACCTCCAACCTGGAGGGGGCTGCAATCAGCCAGTCGTCCAGGTAAGGGTACACCTGGACCCCTCGGCGCCGCAAGAATGCCGTCACCACTGCCATGCATTTGGTGAAGACCCTGGGAGCTGGGGAGAGGCCGATGGGCATAGCCCGAAACTCGTAAAGAGATCCCTCTGCTTGGAAGCGGAGGAATCGCTGATGAGACGGACGGATTGGGACATGAAAGAACGCGTCCTGAAGGTCCAGAGAACAAAACCACATGCCTAGTTCCAAGGATGGAATGATCTGAGCCAGAGTGACCATCCTGAAGGTGCGCTGCCTTAGGAACTTGTTCAGGTTGTGTAAGTCGAGAATGGGGAGCCAGCTCCATATCCGTTTTGGGATCAGGAAGTACCTGGACACAAACCCTGGGTCTGGAGAAGGGTCCGCCACCTCGCTGATCACCTCCTTCTGGAGGAGCAGGGCAATGTTGGCTCGACAAGCCGACAGAGAGGCTGCGGAACCCGTTGCCCCCCGTGGGGTGACGGCTCGATAAGGAGGGAACTGCTCGAATTCCAGAGGCAGACCCCTGCCTACCACTTCTAGCACCCAGCGGTCCATGGTGATAGCGGACCAGGCGGAAAGGAAGTGGTGGAGCCGTCCCCCCACAGAGGGAACCTAGGGAGGAGTGACGAAGTTGGGGGCGACACCCCTCAACCCATCACTGGGCAGTCTTGGAGGAAGGGCCCGCTGAGGGACCTCCTGGACCCTTGCCTCCAGGCTTCCTACTGGAAGAAGTGGCAGACTTGGCCTCAGGGCACCAAGTGTGTGCTTGCTGGCCCTGGTGCTGGTGCTGCTGGGCCGGATGTGCCGCAGGGGCGGAAGGGCTTAAGCTGCTGCTGGAGGCCTTTGTCCTTCTGGGCAGACGTGACCGAGTCCAAGGTGGCATTGGACTTCTCGATCCTCTGGAGATGGCCTTCCACACCCGGCCTGAACAAGTCAGTGCCCAGGAAGGGAACGTCTGCCAGCTTATGCTGGGTGTCCGCCGTGAAGGTGGAGATCCGCAGCCAAGCTCTGCGGCGCATGGCCGCAACTCATCGGGCACAAGAATCACCTATGTCCAACGAAGTTTGGAGCTGCTGTTTTGCCACCGCCACCGCCCTTGCCTGATCCCGCACCTGCTTGACCGTCATCTGAAGGTCAGCTGGGAGATGAGGAATCACCTCATCCAGGGAACCCATAAGGGCGTGAGAGAAATGTGCCATCAGAATGGCTGAGCTAGCCTGACGAAGACCTAGGGAGGAAGCAGTACAAACCTTCCGCCCCGCGTAATCTAGCTTTTTGGATTCCTTATCGGGTGGTCTGTCCACGTCCCGAGCGTTCCCGGAGCGCCGGAAAACACCATCGGTCACTAACCCCTACGCAGAGGGGTGCTCCGAGAAACTGGAGAGTGAGCCAGTGGGGACTGCATACTTTCGGGCCATCCTGGCGGAAGGCGCGGGACAAGACGTTGGCTGCTGCCACAACTCCAGGGCCGGCTCAACAATGGCTTTAGCCACAGGAAAGGCCTCCGTAGGGGAATCCCCTCGGTCCAGTATCTCTGTGAGGGGATACTTGGTCTGTTTTGAAACGGGTTCAAGCTGCATCCCGGTGGACTCTGAGATGAGCCAAAGCAAACCTAAAAACGAGGAAGGGCTCTCGTCTACAGACTGGCCCCCCGCAGACTCCAGGTCACGCGGCCTGGAGAACAGGGAGGAGTGTCGTCGTCAGACTCCAAGGAATCTGCAAACAGCTGCCGGGTGCCTGAGCCACCCTTCACCTGCCGAGGACGATCGGGAGTGAGGGTGACTGACAACATGTGGGGCCAAGCCCTGACCCGACCGAGAATCCTTGGTCGGGGCTACAGTCTTCGGTTGTGGAGGTGGAGGTTCCACCACAATGGGTGGAGCAACCGGCTTTGGCCGAACAACCGGTGCCGGGGTCAGCTCCTCGACCACTACAAGGGGTTGTTTCGGTCTCTCCAGTGACAGCCACTTAATGGCCGGAGAAGGCGACGGAGTCGGCTTATTCCCGGACAATAAGAGCTGCAGCCACATTAACTCCTCGTAGCGCCGACGCAACTTGTGTCGGAGCCTATCCTCCAAAGAGGACGACGAGGATGAGCGGCGACGCCGCTTTCCATGGTGCCGAGACCGCCGACATCAGAGGGACTGGCTGGACCTGGAAGAGGACCGAGAACCAAGACCTTCGGGGTTTCCGAGGGTGGGTCAGAGAGGGGATGGGGGAAACCCGCTCCTCCCTCAGTACAGGGACCTTAACCGGGGACTCCAGCACAGGAGGCACAGGCAAGTCCTTGGTTTCCACTGGGGGAACCGGTGAAGTAGGGTTGTCGGCTTCTCCAGTCGACAAACCGTCCGATGGGTCGAGAAAAATCTCGACCGCGTCGACGGATGTCTCAGCCGGCTGACCTGATGGGGGCACTGTGAAGCCAGCGGCCACAGCCGCAACCTTGACCGGAGTTGAGAGTTGATGG
Organism: Neoceratodus forsteri; assembly: GCA_016271365.2. Classification (NCBI taxonomy): domain Eukaryota; kingdom Metazoa; phylum Chordata; order Ceratodontiformes; family Ceratodontidae; genus Neoceratodus; species Neoceratodus forsteri. The sequence continues at coordinate 1,344,179,927 of CM028129.1, read as the reverse complement.
TCCAGTGAAGGGGATCTCTCCTGCTCCCGCGAACGTCGACGGTGGGACTTACCCTTGGAGTCCTTCTTCTTTGATTGATTGGAATGTCCCGATGGCCCTTCTCCCTTGGTGGAGAGGGACTGGCAAAGCTCCTTAAACTAAGCCATGTAGGAGGAGCCCAAGGACAGCAGGATAAATGCTGCGGCCGAGAAGGAAGACGAAGCAGCCTGGGCCGCCTCCTCCTCGAGGGTGATCAAGTGCTCCAACTGCTTCGCGGAGCCCGCCGCCACGGACACCGCCCAATGGGCCTCCTTGGACCTGACCGGCGGATACCGTTTTTCCGGTCGCCCGAGAAGAAGTATGGCAACACGGTCCTCCAAGACCGAAGCCGAAAAGGACTTGCACACTTCGCAAGCCTGCAAGTCGTGACCAAGCCCCAGGCAGTAAACACACATGGAGTGCAGATCGGTCTGGGACATCATATGCCCACACGGGGACCGACGGAAGCAGTCTATTGTCCACTGCAGCCGAGGAAGCAGAAGACAGAAGTCTTGTAAATTTAAAATACGTTCGAAATTCAAGAGTGTGATCCAGGCCTAAACGAGAGCGCTAAGGAGGGAACCTGAGCTTCCAAGCGGTAAGGAAGATCTGGTGTCATGAGGCGGAGCCGAAGGTTTTACCACCTGGGTGGGAGGGAGGAGCCAGCCTGAAGACCTTCCGGCAAGATTTAAAGCGGCAAGGAACCTGCCAGACAGTGTGGATTGAACATATCCACGTCCTTAGAACTTAGAATTGGTACGCAAAGACACCTGTCTTAGTAGAAATTCAAATACGGAAGCTTACACATGAGTGCCTGAAGCTCGGAAATCTGACAGAAAGCATAGCTCACAAGATGCGGCTAGCTCAAACGGAGCCAAAGTAAGCTTCTCCAACATAAAATTCAGATCCCACAGTGGGGCTGGATTGCGGATGGAAGGCTTCAAGTGCAGGATGCCTCTCAACAGCATACAGGACACATCCAACTGGGCCACTGTATGGCCATCAACAGGCACATGGAAGGCCAAAACGTCTGACAAGTGAACCTTAATTTGTATTTGTATTTATTCATTCGGAAACAACCTTTGAGCAGAAGCTCTTTTACAAAGGTTCCACGTCAAACAATATAAGACAGGATACAAACTTCAAAATCATAGAAACACTTACATACTGTATTTATTTAAAAGTTGATAACCGGGAAAAGCACACTGAGCCGAGGCTCGTTTCCAGGTGTGACCCGGGGCAGGGGGTAAGGGACAAGTAACATACACAATAAACTTTTAAATAATACACATATGTAGAACAGCTTATGTTACACATGCAACCAAGAACAATCAGCAGATACAGGATATACATGGAATAGAGCCTAGCAGTTGACATAATAATATACAAGTAATAGTACATTAGCTATATATCGCCATGAAGTAATTTCAAAGGAGGAGAGTGCGCAAGTAGTAGCGAGCAAGTAGGAGAGTAGATATGGTTACATACACTTGGCTACGGTTACATCAAAACTTTTGCAAAAGGAACAATGTAGGCCGCTAAACCGAAGGGAGAAGCCTGTCGAGGAGGGAGGGGAGAAGCGAGAAGATATCCACCTCAGGGTGAGGACTTGTCATCAGATTAGGAAGGTTGGATGGGGGTGAATAGGACGACAGAAGAGAGGGGGGAAATCAGCCCTAAAGCGGGACCTTGTTGCCGGGTTAGGAAGGTAGGATGGGGGTGTAAAAGGGGCAACAGGGCAAGGGGCTAGAAGAGGGGGCCTGTAGAAAAGGAGGGGTGAGGGAAGTGGAGGGGAGTTCAGGGAGGGGTGGTGGAGGAGTCAAGTTGGTGGGGAGTGTGGGTAGAGCAGTCCGGGAAGGTGAAAGTGGCCAAGGGAGGCAGTGAGACTAAGGAGTAATTAAGTAAGATCAAGTCAAGTAAGGGGGAAGGGTTGAAAGGATGGGGGGGTGCAGTGGGGGAACTTTATGTGCCCACCCAACATTCACAGGTGTTTCTGGTGAGCAGGAGCTGTTTGAGTTCAGATTTGAAGGCTGGTAGACTTGGTGTACTGCACGAGACCCCCATGATCTCACTGAGCCAGAGGGGGGCCCTGTAGGAGAAGGATCTTTGTCCAAGAGCTGTTCTCCGGAATGGTACAGAGAGCACTTCTTGAGTACTGCATCTAGTCTCGTACTTAGAGCTGGTCATGGAGAAAAGATCAGAGATGCAGTGGGGGGTCCTGCCCAGCGGTGCCTTCTTGCCGAGGAGACAAGCTTGGATTTTCATCCTGTTTCCAAGGGATAGCAGAAGAGTACTGCAGCCCAGCATCAAACAGGGAGCGTAAGTACTCCAGAATCTAATTCGCTGGACAAGTGAAAAGGATCTAGGTGAAGGGAGGCAGCCCACACAGCAAAGCACTTACATTTCCTGGAATAAGGGGCCCTGGTGGAGGGTTTTCTGGCAGACACCAGGACATTGGTCACCTTCTGGGAAACCCCAAACCTAGCAATTTCTAGGTCTTCAGGAGCCATGCATGAAGGCTAAGAGAGAGACTTGAGGTTCAGATGAACTAGCATGCACTGCTCCTGTGACAGCAAGCTGGGGCACTGAGGCAGAGGTACAGGGGGTTCCACTGCCAGCTGCTGTAGTAAGGGGAACCAGACCTGTTGAGGCCAGAAGAGAGCCACTAGGATCTGAGTGGCCCCTTCCACCTGAAGCTTGATCAGAACCCTCTGAATTAGGGGGAAGGGAGGGAAGGTGCAGAGGAACCTCTCTTTCCACGAGAGGAACAATGAGTCTTACCAGAAAACTCCAGGCCCTGAAGCGAGTGAGCAGAAAAGCGGCAGTTTTCAGTTGAGTGGGGATGAAAAAGGGCCAGACTCTGGATGGTCCCACCTGCCAAACAGGTCTTCTACGACGGAGGTCATCAGCTCCCACTCATGCACCCTGGATTGTGAGCAGCTAAGACTGTCTGCCAGGGCATTTTGCATGCATGGAACATGGATGGCTGAATGTTCTAGACCATATTCTAGAGCCCAGTACCAGACCCTCATTGCTTCCTGGCACAGGGGGTATGAGTGGGTCCCCCCTTGCTTGTTGATGTAATGGACTATGCTGGTGTTGTACGTCTGCACTAGCAGATGTCCCTGGAACAAATGGGTCTGGAAGGCCTGAAGGGCATACAGAACTGCCCTCCCCCCCCCATGGGACCCCAGATAAGCCCTACAGCCATTCCCCGAAGCGTCCGTTGTGAGGATCTGCTAAGGGGAAGGAAGGAGGAAAGGAACCCCTTTCAATAGGTTGCTGGGTTTCATTCACCATAGCAGAACCTTTTTGACCAGGGAGAAGACTAAGAGCTGGCTGTTCGACCTCGTCAGTGTGCTGATCCCACTGGACCCTTAACATCCACCGGGGAATCCTCACGTGCAACCTTGCTAGAGGCACAGTAACAACAGCTGCAGCCAGAGACAGTCGGAGGGGGGAGGGGAGCAGAACCCGAGGTTTCTGAGGTCTAGGCTCTGTCTCTGGACATGCCTTGGTCCTTCTAAAGGAGACCACGATTGGACTGCAGAAGTCTCTAACCAGGAGTCTTTATGCTTCCCTGAATGATGGTGCTTCTCCCTCAATGATTTGGAAGAGTTGTCTTTTTTTTTTGTCAGAGTCAGAGCAAGCTGTGATGTCGAAGTTCTCAGGGAGCACTTAGACGAGGACAATTTTGGATTCTTATCATCTGACAATTGGCACTTCTCTGTGGAAGGTGACAGCATAAATTAGTAGCAAGGAGACATGCTAGGCATCACCAGGTCCGAAGACTGAGCAGGAGATCCCAGCTCAGTAGCGGAAGCTGCACACTTGGTGTGCTTCATCTTCCGAAAACAGTCTAATGACTTGATAGCATCTCATGCCCTGCTTGAAGCCTTGGCAGATAGGACAGGGTTTAAGATCATGCAAAAGACCCAGGCAGTGAACATGATATTTGTGAATGTCCTCACAAAAGATTTTCTCACTGCACTGGCAAAGATGAAAAAGTGGCTTCCTCTTCGATGACAGAGGCGACACCAAAATAAAATAATAAAGGAGAAAAAAGCTTCAGGGATGTAGAACTGATGAAGATGTTTCCTAAGTCCATCAAGTTTGGTTGATAGCGAGAGACTAGAACCGGAGCAAGTATGGGGCTGCCCACATTATATAGGCACCACGGACATGCACACAGGCAGCACTGGCTAGGCAAGGACTGGATTGGTCCTGATGCTGACAGCTTACGGTTCACCATGTGTGGGCTCTATGGAAGAAGATGTTCCTAAAGAAAACTGGAACAAAATGCTGCAAAATGAAGTTACTAACTGGCTATTATTGAACAGTAAACAGCATTTCATGTTTGCTGCTTTCTGTAGTACGAGTCCTTTAGCCCTTTAATTTATTCTTTTATGCCACCATGACCCTTTTCCATCCTGACTCACCTCAGAGATCTCATCTTTGGCCTGCTGCAGTTTGTCAGGTTTGTTAGCCCACAAAAGTCTGGCCTCATTCTCGCGTTTCTTCTGCAGAGTGATCTGGGCATCCTGCCATCGCTGCCAGCTCTTCATTCGCTGGTCAAATGCCTCCTGCCAATGACAGAACATTACAGGTGTGTAAACGAAAGGGGAAATTACTAGAAATTAAGCAAGGCGAACCTAACGTATAGCAGCAAAGCTGGCCTTCTCAGAGTAGTGAAACACCAGACAATTTCACTTAGACAGCACATGAAGTATATTTTTTCATTAGTAAAACTAGTTCTGGAAGTAGTCTTATCACTACAGGTGAACTGATAAAATATGAGGATAACAGCTGAGATCTGTGAATGCTGACAATCTCTATTACCTTGGAGCTCTAGGGTTGTATCTGTTTGTTAATTTTTCTTTACTGACTCATAGTTGAAAAATTATCATATTTTTCCTTAGTATTCCATGTTATATATTTGTAAAATGGTTAGAATGCTTATTACTTTTCTTAAATGCATGCCTCTATTCATTGTATAGGCAGCTTTTGTGCATTTATTGTGGATGGTAAACTAATAAAATATACTTTGGGGAACCTCAACAGGTTAAATTCATAAACCAATATTTTGCAACACTGTTTTCTTCATCGGGGTGTCGAGACTGTTGAATTCTGATAAAGTAAAAGATAAAAATGCAGTGAATTCAAAGTAAACAACACTGACTACTGAAATGAAAGATACCTACTGTAACTCTTGATCTTCTACAATATCTTCTCCATAAGGTCACACTCTTTGTTCTTAGGGCCGGAAGCACTAGGACCCCACAGGACCACAACCTTTGGGGTTAATGATGCCTGAGCATGCGCGAACATCCTTAAGGGCACTGTCACCTTTGTTCCCTTTTCACTAAAAAAACTAAGGAAAATATTTTTCTGTCATCACCTTATGACATAAAACAAAGAGTAATCCTTCTCGAATAGGATCAAAGGAGAGAAAGAGCTATTTGGATTGTCTGAAGTCCTTAGTTCTGTACAGATCAAACTTAAGGACCGTCTTAATATTCAGTGAGTGGAGAGTGTGCTCTCCCTCACTGTGGAAGCTGGCAAAGTAGGCAGGCAAGACAAGTGGCTGGTCAAGATGGAAGTTCAACACCACTTTCGGTAGAAACTTGGGAAGTGTATGGAGAACTACCTTGTCTGTATGGTAAACATACAGAGGATCTGTGACCACAGTATAGATTTCAGACATTGCGAGCAGAGGTAATGGCTACTAGAAAAGCTGCTTTTCAAGTTAAAAACTTCAAGTCACATGTCACAAGGGGTTCAAAAGGCTTGTGAGTGAGCATATCTAGCACACAGTTGATATCCCATACAACTACTGGCTTTCTAACAGCCTTCTGTGTAAAATGCCCTTGAGGAACCTCTTAAACAGTGGCAGCTGTACCAGGTAGAGTACCGATGGGCTTGTGGTATGCAGATACAGAACACAGATGGACCGTTACTGTTGAATACTGTAGGCCAGCATCAGAAAGTTCTAGTGATACTCCAGAACCTTGTCAAGCAGGCACCCAAAGGGGTCACAGGAAAAAAAAACGTTTAAGCACCAGGACAAACTTCTGCGGTGCTTATCAGAACAAATACAAGACAAAAGAAAGAGTCTATAGCACCCGCAGTACCGGACAAAAACAGGCAAACCCACAAAATTCTGAAGAAGCCTAGCAGCACGCTAGGAGAAACGTCAGTTCGTTATGCTTGCTATTAGCTACTTGGGCCAGTAATTGCACTTTTTGCATTATATAAAAAAAGACCTTGCCAGCAAAACATTTTGTGGGACTGCCTGTTTTGTCCGGTACTGCGGGTGCTATAGACTCTTCCTTTTGTCACCCAAAGGGGCCCACGTGGGTTTTGGAGCACCAGATGGAAAATCTTTTCCACTTGGCTGTGTATGTCTTCCCGGAGGAATGCTTGCACGCAGCCAACAATACTTCAGAGACCCGCTGAGATACCTTTTACCTGTTCACTTCCATCTCTTCAAGAGTCAGGCCTGAAGGAGAAGAGAGCGCAGGCTGGGATAGACCAGGTGACCATGAGTCAATTGGTCTGTCCTGAGTGGCAGAGTCCTTGGTTTGTTGACTTAAAGTCTGTTCAACAGAGGAAACAAACTGTTGAGAAAAGCAGGGAGCCACTAGAATCATCTTGCCCCCTTGTGCCTCCAACTTGAGCAGTATTCAGCATGAGAGGAACTGGAGGGAATGCGTACAGAAATCCCTTTTGCCATTGCAGGCCGAATACATCTTGACAGAAAGCACCATGTCCTGGAATTCTGGAGCAGAATCGAGTCAGTCTGGCATTGAGTGGGGATGCAAAATGTCCACACCTGGAGTATGCCATTCGTTGAAGAGTGATCTCTCAACGTCTGGAGCTACTGACCACTCATGAGGATTGGCTTCTGTTCAACTGAATTCATCTGCCAGAGTGTTCTGGACTCCTGGCAAATAGGATCCCTGCTGCAGGCACCATTGCCACACTCTCATTGCCTCCTTGCTGAGAGGGTAAGAGTGTACTCCTCCTTGTCTGATGTTGTACATGACAGATTTGTTGGCTGGAGGAGGACTGTTTTGTGGCTGGCCAAGTCCACTAGGGCTTTCAGGTCATACAAAACACCTCGCATCTCTTAACACACTGATGTGGAGATGAGTCTCACAGCCCAGACACCTTGTGTCTGTAGGTCCTGACAGTAGTCCCCCCACACCAACAAGGAGGCATCCATGGTGAGAGTCACCTGGGTCTCCGGTTGGGAGAAGGGGCAGCCCTAGGAGAGGTTGTCCTCCACTGATAAATCATGCGAAAGACTGAACCAGAGGCTTGGTCATCTGAACGGGGTAAGTCTAAGGGTGTGATACTTGTGATCACTGTTCATTGAGCTTCCATGGAGTTGTCCTTATGTGCAAACGTGCCAGTGGCACTGTGAACTTGTCCTCATGTGCAAACGTGTCAGAGACACTGCAAACGCACTGAAAAGGCTATCAGACCCAGCATGTGCTGCATCAAGTGGTCCTGCACAGTCTTATGCTCCATGACGTAGCATGCCATCTGCAAGGTTGCTTGCAGCCTGTTCTCTGGAAGAAAGGTTTGGGCCTTGGTCATATCCAAGAGAGCTCCTATGAACTGGATCTGCTATGATAGTTGGAGCTGAGACTTCTCTAGATTCAGCAGGACCCCGTAGGAGGTAAGGAACTGAGAGGCAGTGCCCATTATCTGTTCCAGCTCATGCCTGGATGAACTGGCGATTAGACAGACTTGGAGTGTTAACTTTCTCAGGTGCACTGCAAGTACTGCATAGCACTCTGCAAAGACTCAAGGCACTGAGGAAAGCTGAAAGGGCAGGACTCTGAACTGGTAATGCTGCCCCAGCACTACAAAGTGGAAATATCTGTGGTGGCTGGGGTGTTTCAATATGTGCCGGTATACATCCTGCACATCCTGGGATGCTAACCAATCCTGAAGTTTGGGGAAGGGAAGCAGAGAGCCCAGACAAATCATTCTGAAATTTTCTTGATCCATGAATTTGTTCAGATTTCTGAGGTTGAGAATGGGGAGCATGACCCCGATTTCTTTGGGACCAGGAAGTGGTGGGGAGTAGAAATCTGTGTTTTGTTCAGACTTTGGCATTTTTTCCACTGCCCTGTTACTCAGAAGGCCTGCAGTCTCCTGTGACAGAAGCTCTGACTTATGAGCTGACAAAAAGGGTTGACTTCTGGTTGGATAGTCCAGAGGGGTTTCTGTAAACACCAGAGAATATCCCTCTTGGATGATCCTGAGGATCCATTTGTTCATTATGGATTCCCATTGATGGTAAAACTAGGGCAGGTGCCCCCCACTCCCAACCAGGGAGGAGAGGTCCACCTCTTGCAGCTGAGGCAAGACTGGGGCCGGAGCTTCAGACAGTGGTAGTAGATGCTTTCAGTGTCTGTGCCTTCTTCTGAGGCTGGGGAGGCTGACTTCTGTTCTGGGCTCCCCTGCCTTTGCCATGAAACGACTGCTTGTTATGAGAAGAACCCCATCTCTAGTCCATCTGTGGATTAAATGGAGCTGGTCTGGAACTCTAAAAAAGTCATTCTAGTTTCATCAGATGCCTTAAGAGATTGCTCCACCTGCTGTCCAAACAGGTAAGTTCCATCAAATGAACATTTATACTCTGTTGTGAACCTCTTGGGTGAAGCCAGAAGTCCACAGCCAGGAATGCTGCCCGATGCAAATGTCTACAGCAGCAGAGTGAGATGCAGCATCAAAGGCACCCATGGAGGCTCTAAACTGCTGACTGTTAGACTTGATGCCTTGGCTGACAGCAGAATATCCTGTTTAACCTTGGACTCTGGCAGAGACTGAGACTTAGCTCTGCTCCCAAGGGAATACCCATACTTAGAAAAATGCCCTTGGTAGCTGGCAAGCCACGTGCCTAAGGTAGCCGACGCATAAGCTCGCCTACCCATAGTGTCAACCTTGCATGACTCTTGGTTAATGGGGTGCTCAGAGACTTCTTTAGGGATACTGGCCTTGTCATTCTTGGCGAGAATGACAACAGCATTCTCTGTGGGTTGAGTGACATACACTATCTTTAGGGGAGGTGCATTTCTTGTTGGCCTGCTTGGGGACAGCTGTCAATGAAGCAGATCTGTGCCAAATTGCATCAGACAGGGTCTTGACTGTGGGTGGAATAAGAGGAAAGTACTGTTATGCAAGAACTTACTGTAACAGTAGATCTTCGAGAGGATCTCTTGCAGCAGGCCATCACCAGTAGGACTCAGCTGTCAGACGCAAGGACCACATGGAAACCTTTCTAGCTAGCAGTGTACCAGAGAGGGCTGCCCACCTCTGATGTCAGCGACTGATGTCAGCCTATCCTATATAAGGCAGGTGACCCCATGCCCACCCCAGTTCTCATGCCGGAGACCATTATAAGGATACCGGAAGAGGGGAACCAAGGGGGACGCCGAGGTATCCCTCTAGCAGAGACAACGGTAAAGTAAAAGAGGAAGACTCACCCCGATGGAAGGGGAGACAGACACAGGGATAGTAAAAAAAAGGGGAGAGGAGGGAGGGAAAGAAGGGCCTGCTGTAAGAGATCCTCTTGAAGATCTACTGTTATGGTAAGTTCTTACATAACTGTACTATCTTACTGCGAGGGTATCTCTTGCTGCAGGCTGTTACCGGTAGGACTGAGTCCCAAGCACTTCTGGTACTACAGACAGGCAGGTGAAAAAATAACAGCCTAAGAAAGGAGGCCTTGGAGGACAGCAAGGCCAAAGTTGGCCCACCGCCTTGAGGCAATGTCCAGACTGTAATGCTTGGTAAAGGTGTGGACAGTACTTCAGGTGGTAGCACCGCAGATGTCAGCAGCTGATACATTTCATAAGCAAGCCACTGGTGCAACCATAACTCTTGTGGAATGGCCCTTAATCCCTCCAGGAAGTTCCTTGTCGTACTTCTGATAACAATAAACAATACAATTCAATAACTACTTAGAAAAACACTGTTTGGACACCGGGGCGCCTTCTTTCCCGGGGCAAACGAAACAAACAACTGACTGGACTTCTGAGAGTCCTTAGTCCAGTGTGTACAGTACCTCAGGATTCTACGCACATCTAAGGTATGGAGCAAGGCCTCCCCTTGATTGGAATCCTCCAGAAAATAAACAGGCAGGTGGATGGATTGATTCAAAGTAAACTCTGACACCACTTTATGAAGAAATTTAGGGTTTGTGTGCAAAGACACCCCATTTCTGTGAAAAACTAAATAAGGCTCCTTTCATGTGAAGGCCTGAAACTCTGAAATCTTTCGAGCACAAGTAATAGCAACTAAAAATAATGCTTTCCACGACAGAAAGCCCAACTCACAAGATGTGGCCAGTTCAAATAGCGTAAGCTTTTCTAACACAAACTTAGGGTCCCTGATTGGGGGCTTCAAGTGCAGAATGCCCCGTAAGAAAGTGCGGGACACATCGAGTTGGACCACTGTGCACCCATCCACAGGTACATGATATGCAGAGATGGCGGAGAGATGTACCTTAATGGAGGAGTACCTTAAACCTGAGTCTGAGAAGGACAGAAGGTACTCCAAGACCTGATCCACTGGACAGGTGAAGGGATCCAACTGGAGCGAGGCGCTTATATTTCATGGAGCAGGTACAGTAGTCCTAGTGGAGGGTTTCCTGTCTGCCATCAGAACATTAGCCACTCTGGGGGAGACCCCAAACCTAGCTATGGCTATGTCCTCAGGAGCCATGTATGGAGATAGGACGACCAGAGATCTGGATGGACCAGGGTGACCTGTTCCTGGGACAGCAAGCCTGTGCACAGGGGCAGGGACAATGGAGGTTCTACTGCTAGTTGTTGCAGCAAGGGGAACCAGATCTGATGAGGCTAGAAGGGGGTGATGAGAATCATAGTAGCCCCCTCCATGTGGAGTTCGATCAGAAGTCACTGTAAGAGCGGGACGGCATACAGGAACCTCCCTCTCCAGGAGAGGGACAATGTGTCTTGCCAGAAAACTCCACCCTGGATACAGTGAACAGAAAAGCGGCAGTTTTGCGTTGTATGGGGATACAAAAAGGTCCAGCTCAGGCCGACCCATCTGTCGAAGAGATCGTTTACCAATGTGGTCAGACGTTCCCACTCGAGACATCAGGGGCAAAGCCCAATATTAAACCAGGCATGGCACCTCATGCTAATGCCCATGGGAGCTGCCAGGCCCAAGGCATCCACGGCATCATAAGCCACCCAGAGGACGTGGGTGCCGCCGTCTTACCCGGTCTTCAGGGCCTGAAGAGTTTGCTGTTTGAAGGGGTCTTCCGGCATCGCCGTGACCGCCTCCCTAGCCTGGTCCCACAGTAAGTTTTGATACTGCACCATGTGGGCCAGGTAGTTAAGAGCCCAGACGGCAAGGGTGACTGAGGCAAAGGCACGCTTGCCCACCTGGTCCAGTTGCCTCAACTCTCTGTCAGGAGGGAGGGCACTGAGGTGCTTTGGTCGCTTGGTGTGGTCGTGAGCCGCATTAATGACCACAGAGTCAGCTTTGGGATGCTTCCCAAAAAAGGACCTACCAGATGGAACATGGTAGAGCCAGTGAGCTTTCTTAGAGACCACAGGGACAGTATGGGGATGAAGCCGTGCAACTTTGGTAACATCCTCATTTGAGTCAATGAATGGAGGGACTAACAAAGGAGGAGCATCGCGCTGACAGAGATAGATCACCAGGTGGCGGGTATTGTTCCTCAGTCTCCCACCCCATCATTATCTGGATATGCCTCATGATATCCATGAAGGTGGGATCATCAGGAGGCGATCTGGGGATGTTAGAGGGCTCCCCTTCATCTCCCAAGGAGACTCCCTCAAAAGAACATGACTCCGAACTGACACAGTTGGTGGCAGAATCCTCGTCTCCACTGTTGCTGGGCTGGAGATTGACCAGGTGAACAGGAGTACCTGCATTGGTAGGGCTCCTAGGGGTAGGAGGAGGAGCACTTGGTACTGGGCAGGTCGGGGTTGGAGGGGTGGAACACCGAGAAGGCCCTGAAGGCTGTGGCTGCGCACCGGGATGTGGGGTCTGTGAATGCATGAAGGCCCATAGCGTAGTAATAATGCCATGGTAGTTTTACGAGCACCGGCACCAGACCCCTGGCGTGGGATAGGTGTAGAGCGGCTGGCGTTCTCCAGGCGCAGCACAGTGGTAAGCTGGTGTTGACCGCACACCCCCCCCCCGGCACTGGGTAGGGATTGGCAGGTGCTGGACCTCTCGGCGTCTGATACCTTGGCTGAGGTCCAACAGGTGCGGGAAACTGAACTGGCACTGGTGCTGGAGGTGGCAGGCCAGGGGAAGGGCAGGCCCTGCAGGTATAGGCAGGGGAAGGGCCAGTGAAAGGCACGCAGGCTGTGGGCAAACAGGAGCCTGCCTGGCAGGTGTTGGTCTAGGCGATGCCAGGGAGGGATCCGCAGGCACCGGGTTAGAAGAGGGCAGTGTTAGGAAGGAGGATCCCACCGGCAAACGCTGGGGGGGGAGACCAGTGTCTGAGGAGCACTGGTGCCCAGCTGCGTCTGCCCCGTGAAAGAGGACAGAACCGATGGAAGTCCTGGAGTTCAAGATCGGCATCGGGGTCGCAGGTGATGAGGTGGCAGAAAAAGAATTGGCGCCAGCAGCACTTGCGCTAGCTGGAGAAGCTCCAGACAAGCTACCTGCTGAAGAGCCCTCTGAAAACAAGTGCTGAAAGGGCAGGGGCTGAGGAGCAGGTTAAGAGACCCTGCACCCTGAAGGGCCGCCGCTGGTCACTGAGATCTGGGCAAGTGGCGGGGTTACTGGCAGCCCTGAGGGAGTAAGGGCATGTGGGGCTGAGGAGGTCAACCCCCTGAGGGAGGAAGGCCCAGATGCAGTTACTTTAGGTGCCTTATGCGGAGACCACGAGAGGGAGGAAGATTGGAGTCGGTCTTGGTCCTTGTCCCAGTGTTTGTGCTTCCCTGAGTATCTCTACTTGGACTTGGATGAGTAGCAGGCTGAGGATTTGGCCGGGAAAGTGGAAGAGCTCCAGGCCTGCAGCTCCTGTTCTACCTTGGCAACCTCCTGCTAGAGGAGATGGCTTTCGAAGGTCCTCTGACAGTGTCTCCTGGTGGCTGGGTTAAACTTCTGGCAAACCTCACAGGCCTGAACGTCGTGGTCTGGGCCTAGGCAGAGGAGGCAAGCAGAGTGGCCGTCCTTGTCCGGGCTCTGTTTGCCACAGGCACAATTAGTGAACCGACTGGAAGAAGAGGAAAGTTGTGAAGACAGAAACGTGATGAAGAAACACCAAAATTGTCAATGTTTAACAAAAAAAAAAAAGGAAAAGAAAAAAGTGCGGGAAGCGCGAGAAAATGGTGATCGACCGTGGCTTCAACAGAGTCCATGACCTGATGTGTGCTGGTCTACGGCGGGAAGGAACTGAGGAGGCTATGGGGGCCACCCGACTTATATAGGATAGGCTGATGTTGGAGGTGGGTGGCCCCCTCTGGTACACCGCTAGCTAGAAAGGTTTCCGTGTGGTCCTCGTGCCTGATGGTAGAGTCCTACTGGTGATGGCTTGCTGCAAGAGATACCCTCGAAGTAAGCTCTGAACTGACCGGCATATTAAGGAAGTCCAGCTGGAGGCAATTAGCTTGGTCAATGGCCACTGGCTCGAAATTCAATGAGGAATGCATATTTCTGAGCAGAGCCTAAAAGGAGAGAGCCCTCCTGAGGTGTAGACAGAGGCACTGGGTCAGTGGTCTCTAGACCATCACTGCCTTCAGAAATAATGAGGTCAGGGTAAAAGAGGGGTTGGGGTTGCAGGCCCGATAATTCAGAGCGCAGCTGCGGCAGAGCCGGTGAAACCACCCAGGACAGGTGCCAGAGGCAGCACTGGAACTGGATCTAGCACTGAAGGGGGCAGAAATGGCAATGGACCAGGCCCCAAAGGGCCCAAACCCAGCGGCACAGACGACCCAGCTGGCACTGGACTGACCAGCAAAGGCACTGTGGCTGGCCCCATCCCTACACGGGACAGGAGGGTGGCCAGTAGAACAGATATTGGTGGAACCGGCTCCAGCAAGGACTCTTAAGACCATTGCTGGATGCAAACACATTACCTAGCCTGATGGTACTGCCTGTGGTACTGGTTCCATAGGCCTCAAACGACCAGGGATCAATCCACTAGCGGTGCAGCTCAGGCCAGACACTGCAACCACTGCTCCATAAGAGCTACCTAGCAGTGGAATTGCCCACCAGAGTCACCACTTACAGACAGAAGGGTGGGGGATCCTGACCTGAGATACCAATCTCTCAGAACCAGAGGTCCTTGGTGACACCGAAGGTGACAGTAAAGGCCTCCGATTCTGAGAAGCTGAGTATCCCGCAGCAGATCTCACAAACAGCAACCTCGACTGGTGCTGTTTCTTCTGCTTCTGACAGGAAGAATTCAAGGCTGAGCAGTGCCTGGACCCTGATAGACAGCATGTGCGGGATTGGTACCACTTATTTTTGTACTTGCTGGAGGACTATCCTTTCTCTTGCGCACTGGACCGCCCATAGTTAGAACACTTCACTGAAGGGGAAAGTGGATCGGACATGGCTCCACTGCCGAAGCATCTGCCTCTTCAGGCCCCCTACCGTCTTCCATGGCCTTCGACTGTAGAAGCTCGGTAGAGCTAAGAAGAAACTAATATAATTCTGTGAGAAAATAAAACTGACACATAAGTAAACTCTAGCTTTAAACATTAAATCTGAGAGAATAGAATGCTGCTGTCATATAGACATGAAGTTCTGACTCCCGGCAGACAAGTGACAAAAGTCTGATGTGCACTTGACGGTGGGAAAAAAAGGAACTGAAGTGGTTAGGGGCTGGCACCGACGTAACCAAGTGGCCGCGTGCGCTCACTCATGGAGTCATGCAAGTATGCTGCTTACCTTGGCGCCAGCCTTCTGAAAAGTTTTGGATCCCGCTGGGTCCTAACGCTTCCAGCTCAGACCTACTAAAGGGAATCAATGGTGAAGATTGATTCCTGGAAGATCTGTACACAGTACTCTGTATGGTGGCCTCACCAGGGATCTATACAAATGCAGCAAAAACTGACAACTCCCTGCTCTTACAATTTCTCTTTACTTTAGTAAGTGATGTCACTTGTTTAGTTACAGTCTAACACAGAGATGCTTGTTTGAAGTCACTACTGACGGTGATGCTTAAATTTCTCCGTTGTGATACCACCTCCAGTTATCACTTCTTGACTAGTAAGACATATATACAAGACATCTCTTATTCTACTCAAAATACTTACCTAGGCTTTCTTTTGTTTATTTCACATTTCAAAAAAGCTGAGAAAATTAAGCAATAAGGCAAGACAGAGCAGGTGTTATGCTGGGTTAATGTCTGGCCTCTGCTGCATTGTGAAGCATGAGGCAAAGCCAAGTGCTTTCAACCACCCAAAAAGGGACGTTAATCAGCAAAACATGCGCCTTGGAGTACTCTATTGCAATTATTAAATAGACTGTCTAGAATTAAATAAGGCTTTCTTATGTATGTTATTTTACCACCAATAGCTTGTTTTTTTTCATATAACTGTTTGGCCATCCTGGTTGCCAGCATGCTTCTTCATCAGGTAGCCCCCGATACCCCTAACTGCTACTCCACCTGCTGTCACATCAGTGGGGATCCATATGGGGAGGGATTACAGGGCTCCTGGGGTGCCATCTTACTCAGTGGGCGGGGAACATTCCTTTTCCCTGTTTTCTTTTCTCTTCCCAGGTTGGCCAATATGCCATGGCGCAGACGTGTGTGTAAGACGCCGCATGCACTCAACCCTTGCCTCCAGCCAATTAGGAGGCTGCCAGGTCGCACCACCCAACCTCTGCTAGGTGGCAACCGAGTAGCTGCTCGTACTGTCGCCCTTCCCTGAAGGAGGAGAGACATCAATAGATGCTCAATCCTCCTTCCCCCAGCTGGCTCTTGAGGGACCCTGGTCCGTTCCTGAACCCAGGTCACTGGTGCAGTGGCAGGTGAGGCGCCCAGCATCTCAGACCTCCATGCCACTGGGCTGGCCCTCAATAACTTTTTACCCTACAGGGCCCTGAGTGGGTGGCTCTTGGCTGTGTCTCCACCTCCCCCAACTGGCAACCACGTCCCCAGGACTTACCAGGCCCATGGGCCCCACCCATGGATTACCCCCAGCTGGGCCAAAGGCAATGCTCATCTAGATCTGGGGCCTGGAGTACCCAGGCAATGGTGTGGGCCGGGGAAAGCCAGACAGGGTTTCATTCTTGCCCGCCCCTACATTTTTTTCACTGTTCTCCCCAGTCCTCCACTGCTGGGTTTCAACATCAGCGCATGCTGTGTGGAGGAACACATGTGTTGCGTCAGTGAGCATTTTGTCCAGGAGTGCCTGGAGTGATGGAGTATTAGTGCCTGGAGGTATGTATAAATTGGCCAGTGTGACTTTCTGTTCATTCAAACATCCCTGCACAATAATAAGGCGACCCTCCCGTGTCTGTTGCACCTGAAATTGGGTATGACAAGGGATGGCAACCCCTCTCTTTTTACCACCTTGATAAGAGGAATAGAAGATGGATAAGTATTCAAGTTAATTTGCTATGCTTTGCAGTTGTAAGGCGTAACTCCTGCAAACAGACGAGGTCTGGCTTAGTTTTCTTGATAAAGGACATATCCTGATATCTCTTTATAGGGTTGTTAAAGAGCAGGTTTTGACTCTTAATAGTTCTCCCCCCTCAAACATATATGGAACTTTACCCTCTGGTTAAGAGAGGCATCCCAAAAGATCAGGTTACTCACCTGTAACAGTAGTTCTAGGTGTGGTATATGTTGTTTATCCACACTCATCGGCATGTCCTTTTCCACTTTAAGTTGGACCGGAAGTCTTCAAGCTGGCTCCTCCCACCAACCCGGGTGGTATATACCTCGGCTCCGCCCCATGGCATGATCTTAGCCCGCTGGAAGACAGGTGTTGTCGTCCGAGTCGGAGGTTGGTGGTCCGTGTGGATGAACAACATGTATCACTCCTAGAACTACTGTTACAGGTGAGTAACCTGTTCTTCTAGGAGCGTGGATATGTTTTTCATCCACACTCACTGGCAGACCCCTAGCAGTTCTCCGGGAGATGGGAGGCAAGGCACACACCCCTACTTAGGAAACAGAGATTGGAGAACTGAGGCCCCAAAACCAGCAGACTCAAGGTTGATGTGGTAATGGGTGATGAAGGTGTTTGCTGACTTTCAGATAGCAGCCCGGCAGATCTCCTGGATAGGGATATCCCTGGAAGCAGCCATTGATGCAGCAGTATGGCTGGTAGAATGAGCTCTTATTCCTCTGGGAGGATCCTTGCCCGCCAACTCGTAGCACAGATCTATGTATGATGTAATCCACCTTGCAATGGTCCGTTTTGCTGCAGGTCTGCCAGAAGCGGCTTCAGCGTAGGTGACAAACAGCTGGCGAACCTCTCCCCAAATTTCCGCCGTCCTCTCCTTATAGTAGGAGAGAGCACATCTCAGGACCAAATTATGGAGCCTGTACTCGGCCTCTGAGGTGTAATTAGGGTAGTATACCGGCAGAGTCAACACCTGGGTAAGGTGAAACTCTGACACCACCTTCGGAAGGAATTTCGGTTGGGGGTGCAGGACAGCCTTGTCCCTGTGGAAGACCAGATAAAGGGAGTCCACCAAAAGCGCCTAAAGCTCCCCTGACGTCCTGGCAGACGTGATAGCCACCAGGAAGGCCATCTTCCATGACAAGTGTGACAAGGCACACTTGTGCATTGGTTCGAATGGCTTGCCCATGAGCTTTGCCAATACCTGCAGTAGATCCCACGGAGGTGGAGGTTCACGCACCAGAGGGGATATGTGATCCAGACCTTTGAAAAAGCGCCCAACCACTGTCTCCTGCGCCAACGTCAGCTGACTGGCCCGTGCCCGGTAAGCAGAGATGGCTGCCAGGTGCACCCCAAGGGTCGATGACCGTAGACCCCCTTTGGAGAGAGACCAAAGTTAGTCAAGAATGTTAGCCACAGGACAGGACAAAGGGTTCAGGCCCTTGCTCTGACACCAAATGGAAAACCTTTTCCATTTGAAAGCATAACATTTCCTGGTCGATTCCTTTCTGGATGCCTCCACCATGGTGTAGACATCTTCGGAAAGACCCAAAGCCTGGAACTCTAGCCGCTCAGGTACCAGGCTGTGAGGTGGAGGGACTGAAGGTCCAGATGGAATACCTTCCCCTGACTGAGAGAGATCAGGTCTGGGCGTGTGCAAAGCCGCTCCGGGGGCCTCCAGCTGAGGCTGAGGAGATCTGGATACCAGAACTGGTGCGGCCAGTCTGGGGCTACCAGGATCACCTTCGCCTTGTACCTCCTCGCCTTGAGGAGCACCTTGTGGATCAAGGGAAATAAAGGGAAGGCGTAGAGGAGGCCTGGGGTCCAGGGCCTCGAGAAGGCATCCCCCCGCAGCGAGCCCTGCTGAGGGGGGCGAGCATGAAACAGCCTCAGCTTGGTGTTTTCCCTGGAGGCAAACAGGTCCATCATCGGTCTACCCCAACTGGAGAAGAGTGTAAGTTACCTCTGGATGGAGAGACCACTCGTGGGATGTCTGGCCTAAGTGGCTGAGAGCATACGCCAGATGGTTTGAGGCTCCTGCCACATGGATGGCTAGGAGATCTGTCTCCAATCAGCTCACGAGGGTCCAGATGCGGACTGCCTCCTTGCACAGCAGACGGGAGTGCATGCCGCCCTGTTTGTTGAGGTAGTACATGGTCGTGGTATTGTCCGTCTGGACTTGAACCATTTGACCCCAGAGCTGAGGAGCGAAAGCGGACAGTGCCAGTCTGACTGCTCTGAGCTCCAACAGGTTGTTGTGGCATTGGGACTCCTCGGGGGTCCAGAGCCAATGGGCCCTTTTGTCCCCATGTGGGATTCCCAGCCCATGAGAGAGGCATCGGTTGTAAGGATGACCATCGGCTCAGGCTGGACAAATGGAATCCCTTCCTGCAACTGGTCTGGGGCGGTCCACTATTGGAGAGCATCCCACATCTTCTGGGTCACAGTGCTCAGCTGGTCAAAATGACCGTGGCACTGAGTCCACTGGGAAGCCAGCTCCCATTGGAGGGGGCACATGTGCAAACGTGCCCAACGGACCACCGATGTGCACGCCGCCATGTAACTCAGAAGGCGCAGAAAGTCCTGGGCAGGGTGCAACTGCCCAGCCAGAAATGGTTGGGCAAAGGAGGAAAGAACCTCTGCCCTGTCTGCTGGGAGCGGAGCTCTGGTTTGACAAGAGTCAAGCTCTGCCTCGATGAAGGCCATCACCTTAGAAGGCACGAGTTCCGACTTGGCTTCGTTGATCAGGAGGCCAAGTTCGGAGCAGGTCTGGAGGGCCAGGTCCCTGGATCTCTCCACCTCCTGTTGGGAGGAACCTGCTAGGAGCCAATCGTCGAGGTAAGGATAAATTTGGTGAAGGAATTTGGTGAAGACTCGTGGGGCCAATGACAGGCCAAACGGCATGGCTTGGAACTCGTACAGGGTCCCTTCGACCCTGAAGTGGAGGAACCACTGATGGGACGGACGGATTGGGACATGAAAGAACGTGTCCTGCAGATCCAGTGAACAGAACCACATGTTTCGCTCCAAGGATGGTATGATCTGGGACAGAGTGACCATCCGAAAGGTGCATGACCTGAGATATTGATTCAGGTTGTGTAGATCTAGAGTTGGGAGCCAGCTCCCCGTCCGCTTGGGCACCAGGAAGTACTTGGAGACAAAGCCTGGGTCTGCTGAAGGATCCGCCTCATTGACGAGGAGCTGAGCGATGTCGTCTTGGAGAGCCAACTGGGTCTGAGCGGATACTCTTTCCTCCTGAGGGGCGCGCGCTCGGCTTGGGGGGTACTGCTCGAATTCCAGAGGCAGTCCCTGACTGACCACTTCCATGACCCACCTGTCCAAAGTGACAACAGACTAGGCGGAAAGGAAGTGGTGGAGCTGGCCCCCTACGGGAGGACCCAGAGCTGAGGTGACGGGAGACGGGATGACAGCCCCTGCCCAGTCACTGAGCAGGCTTGGAGGAAGAGGCTCCAGGACCTGAACCTCGGCCTCCTTTATGGGCCTGTTGGGGTCCAGGCTTGGGCCGGGGGCTCCAAGCCTGAGCCTGCTGCTGTTGCTGGTGCTGTTGTCCACCTTGAAAGGAGGACTGCTGAGCCGCAGGGGAAGAATGCCAAAAGGGCTTCTTTTTCTTCTGATGTTTCTTGCCTGAAAAACCCTTGGCAGAAGTGGCGTCCAAAGTGGCATTGGACTGCTCAATGCGCTGAAGGTGACCGGCCACTCCTGGCCTGAACACGTCAGTCCAGAGGAATGGCACGTCAGTTAGTTTATGCTGGGTATCCACCGGAAAGGAGGAAAGCCCATCAAGCCCTGCGACGAGAGGCAACTGCAGCGGCCATCAAGCGGGCACAAGAATCCCCACTGTCCAGGGCCATCTGAAGCTGCTGTTTGGCAACAGCTTGGCCCTGGTCCCGGACCTGCTGGACTGTGGTCTGCATGTCCGCAGGGAGATGTGGGAGGACTTCATCCAGCGACCCTAAAGGGCGTGAGAGAAGTATGCCATGACGACATCCGAACTTGCCTGATGAAGGCCCAAGGAGGAAGCCGCACAGACCTTCCGGGCTGAATGGTCCAAAAGCTTGGACCCTTTATCAGGTCGGTCGGTCAGTGTCGGCAGAACTGCCAGTACGCCTGAACACAGAAGCGGTCACCAGGCTCTTGGCTGAAGGGTGCTCTATGAACCCCGCAAGGGACCCCATAGGCACCACATACTTGCAGGCCATGCGGGCAGACAGAGCTGGACAAGAGACAGGACGCTGCCAAAGTTCTAGGGCCGAGCCAACGATGGCTTCAGCCACAGGAAAGGCCTCCGTTGGGGTATCCCCTCTCTTAAGGATGTCCGTAAGAGGGTACTCCGCCTCTTTCTGGATGGGCTCCAGGGACATCCCTGTAGATTCGGAGATGAGGGGAAGAATTCCTTGGAAAGACGAGGGGCCTTCTCTCTAAACCAATGATTGATTCATCATCTCCTGGATGAGAATGCAAGCCAGTGACGTCCGAATCCGGGTATAACGGCCGACCGCCCAGGTCACTTTCGACCCGCCGAGGGCGGTCCGGAGTGACCGTGACCGAAAACTGCCAGGGAAGCCCGGTGTCTGGTCTATCTTCCTTGGAAGGAGCCCCTCCCACAGGCTGTTTAGGCAGAGGTTCTACCACAATCTGTGGAGAGACTGTTTTTGGCCAAACTGGTGGTTTTGCTGGCTCTGCGGGCGAGGGAACAGATTTGATCGGCTCCGAAGGAGTTGGCTTTGGCCTAGGAGGCGAAAGCCAGGTAATGACCAGTGTAGAAGCCAGAGTGGGCTTGTGCCCCGTCAAAATGAACTGGTGCCACATGAGGTCCTTGTAACGCCGAAGTTTCCGCTGGAGCCTCTCCTCAGCCGAGGAGGACGAGGACGACCGATGGCGTCACCTCATTTTAGAGCGCTTATGGCTCTTCTTCGGTCTGTTGGCCGAGGGGGTCCGAGACCTTGATCGAGATCGGGCGGGCCGACTCAGTCGCTCGGGAGAACCGACGGGACCGGTGATTTCCTGGGATCAGGGACCACATCTTCGATTGGAGTCCCAGCAGGCTGGGTCTCATCTGGAAAGACCAGATTAGGGGTTCGATCGAGGGAATCGTCGACCGGAGTCAGCGATATCGGATCAATAGGATCGATCACGATTTTGACCTCATCGACAGATAATTCGGTCAACTGACCAGACGGCAAGGCCGAGAAGCCAGAGGCCAAAGAAGTGATCTCGACCGAAGTCGAGACCGCATGCTCCTGGGACCGAGATCACTCCCGCTGCCAAGAACATCTCCGTTGAGATGAAGATGCTCCCGGATCCCTCTCCCGCTTATGGGATCGAGAGGAGCGCAAGCCCGCAGGTGCCTCTCCCTTGGTCGGGAGAGACTGGCACAACTCTTGGAAGGAACCCGAGAAGGTGGAGCCTCAGTTGAGCAGAACGAAGAAGCTCCAAGAGGAATCCGCACCACGAGACGCTTCTTCCTCGAATGCTCGCATGCGTTCCAACTGCTCGGCGGATCCCGCAGCTGCGGTAACCACCCACCGAGCCTCCTTGGATTTCACTGGAAGGTTCCTCTTCTCTGGCCTCCCCAGCTTCAGGCATGCGACACAGTCGTCGAGGACGTTGGGATGAAAAGCAAGACACAGACTGCATTTCGCGGTGTCATGGTCGACACAGAGGCAATAGACGCACGCGGTGTGGGGATTGGTGCGTGACATCTTCCCGCAAGAGCACTGACGAAATCAGGGGGAAGACTTGTCTTCCATGATCAAAGCAGCAAACTTGCGATCACTAACGCGAACAATGTGAATTTTTGGTAAAACCGAAGGTTTGAAAGCCAGGGCCTACGAAATGCGTGCGCACGAGGGAGGCAACCTGAATCTTCCAGTGGAAAGGAAGATCTGGCGTCATGGGGTGGAGCCGAGGTATATACAACCTGGGTGGGTGGGAGAAGCCAGCTTGAAGACTTCCGGTCCAACTTAAAGTGGAAGGGGACATGCCAATGAGTGTGGATGAACAACATATCCATGCTCCTAGAAAGGCAATTTAATTATGTGTTTTTTATATTGTTACATGCTGAATTTGAGAAATGAAGGCTACTGCTCGACTAACAAAATCCTTGTTTTTGTTAGTTGAGCGGTGGCCTTTCTTTCTCAAATTCGGCATGTAACACAGTATAAAAAACACTTTAAAAAATGTCCCCCATTATGGTCAATGGATCGTGCCCCCGCACCGTTCTTGTACGGACATCACAGAACATGCTAGCGTGGGGGCGCGGCTCCAAGTCAGGGGATGTTTCCATTTTAGATATCAGCTCCATGGAGCTGTTTTACGAGTGATTTATTAAAATATATAGCCGGAATAAAATTGCCATTTTGGGATACCTCTCTTAACCGGAGGGTAATATTCCATATATGCTGGGGGGGGGGGAACTATTGAGAGTTGAAACCTGCTCTTTAAGCCCATTAACATTTAAGGAAATGGGCTATTGGCTTGGTTGACTCAACGCATCAGGGAGAGAGAGTGACTAGCCCACCTCCCAACCCCTAGGGGACCCGCTCGATCCCCACCCCACCACACTTCACTCCAATATAAAAGACAGTTACAGACATCTCATAACCAGGGAATTAAAAGTACACCATACTTCACCACCTAGGAAATATAACTAACATAAAAAACTCTAACTCAACAGGCAGAACGGTCTGTGATTAACAAAACTAATAGGAGTGCAAGCAGGCGTCTCCTGAGTTAACCTTACAGACAGTGAGCTTCGAAGTGCCTGGGCCCAATTGGACCACCGTGAAAGGCGCGTACCTTGTTGGAGGAAATCTCTCTCAGGAAGGGGCCTCCAGAAGAAAATACCTCTAGATAAGAGGATATGGGGAGGACGCCATGACTGCACCACAACTGGGAAACTAGCAACTGATAGGAGAGAAATATGCCAGAAGAGGTATGGGAAGGGTAGCAATAGGTAATTCAATCACAGGAAGTAAAGGTGAAGACACCCAGTTAGTCACCATCCAACCAGGAGGGGGCGACAATGTGATCCCTCAACTGGTGAGGGAACAGAAGCCAATACGAAAGTAGGGTATGCCTAAGCTGAGGTAATGATTGGTAGGAAGGGCGTTAAATGGCCAAGGAACACCTTGGCTTGTAACATACATTAAACATCCCTACAATTTTTATGGAGTCTCGCCTATTACCCCCTGCCAACAGACAGTAGTCATGCTATAATAACTGGGGAGCATTTTCCCCCATAGGGAAACCTGGTTATAATTTGTTTTTTATCCTATATTAACTGCTCACCCTTGCTCATTCACAAACTATGAATGGGATTCTAAATGAGGGTGCTACAGTATATGGCATACATCAACAAAAACAAGTCAGAGCACACACTCCCGAGTAAATATAACAATAACCATATTTTTCAGCCTGGATTGGTAACTTACTATTTTGAGTTCAAGAATTCTGGTGGGGGGTAACAAATCTGCACCCAAAAGACGTTATCTGCATTAACTGTAATAAACCAGGCCATTTTGCAAGAAACTGCTGTAGTAAGGAGAGTGGCATTGGAGCAGATTTGTCCTTGGCAAATTGGGGCAAGTACTTAACAGATGTGAAGGTGGGGGATAAGACTGTGAAGGAACTCATTGATTCGGTAAGCAGACAGACCCTAGTGCATGTTAAGGTGCTGGGAAAACACATTGCAAAGGAACCAGGTACTGGTGTCATCTGCATCCACGGGGACACTTGATACTATCCCATCACCCAAGTGACTGTGACTGTTAAGGATGTGTCACACCAAATGAAAGTGGGGGTAGTACCTAAGTTACCTGTTCCTGTGATTATTGCAAATGACTTTCCAGGATTTACTGAGTTGATCAAAGAGGGAGTAAATCCTGATATTTCAACAGCTGTGGTGACAAGAGCTCAGGCACATGAAATTTCAGACAGTGGCGACACTTTTCCTTTCAAAGATTTTGACTCGGACTTGTTGAGCACAGCTCCAAGATCCAGAAATCCAAGAAAGAAAGAAAGAAGAAGCCTGAAGAAACTGTGGCAACAAATGACCGATGGACATGAAGGGCTAAAATATGAAAATGCTGAAACTAAATTAATAACTGATTGTGATTTTCTTTCAGAACAAGCTAACAATATTTCTCTCCAGGGTTATTTTAAGCATCTGGGGGTGAAACCAAAACAGAGTGGACCAATATTTAAAAACTGTAATGGGTTACTGTATAGAGTTTGGGTTAAACCTCAGACAGGAACAGATAGAACAACTGGTTATACTACAGAAGTATAGAACAGAGTTGTTACAGATAGCACACGATAGTCCTATGGCTGGTCACTCATGCAGGGACTGCACCCTTGCCAGATTGCTATACAGATTTTACTGGCCGGGAATTTATGAAGCTGTTGCTACCTATAGTAATTCCTGTGCTGAGTGTCAGAAAGTAGCCCCAGTCACTAGAAAAGACAAGGTGCCCCTGGTGCCCCTACCCTTGATAGATGTGCCTTTTGAGAGAATTGTAATGGATGTGGTTGGTCCTCTAGACAAAAGTAAAAAGGGTAATAGATTTATCCTGGTAGTATGCGGCTATGCTACTCGATAACCAGAGGCAGTTCCAATGCGTACTGTACAGCCCCAAGAGTTGCAGCAGAGCTTGCCAACATTTCCAGCAGAGTGGGCATACCTAAAGAAATTATTACTGATCAGGGTAGTAATTTTGGTGCTGCACTGCTTAAGGAGCTGTACAGACCACTAGGTATCACTGCAATAAGAATCTCCCCCTATCACCCTCAGACAGACAGTCTTATTGAGCGTTTTAACCAAACCTTAAAATGCACGTTAAAAAGGTTTGTAAAAGGGGAAGGGAAAGATTGGGACCAATACTTGCCTTACCTACTTTTATGCTTACAGAGAAGTACCACAGGCATCAACAGGGTTTTCACCACTTGAAATGCTGTATGGTAGGCAGCCAAGAGGGCCAGTGGATATGATAAAAGAAATGTGGGAAGATAACCCCACTCAGAAACAATCTATACATAGATACATAGACACTGTCGGCAGATAAGGGCCTATGGCCAGCCCAGTCTGCCCATTTGAGCTTGTAAGTTCAGTTTGTTTTCCTAGAAGTCTGTTGCCCCTTACCCTTATAACTTCCTATATTACCTATTACCTATAACTTCTTATATGTGTGCCCTAAGAAAGAAGCTGGCAAAATATGTTGAAATTGCCTACAATAATCAGGAAGAGGCCCCAAACCAGCAGAAGGTACTGTATATTATGACCATGGAGTAAAAGAAAAGGCTTTCGAGCCAGGTGAAAAGGTTTTGCTGCTGTTGCACACAACAGAAAATAAACTGTTAATGAAGTGGCAAGGGCTATACAAGGTTCTTATACGTACTGGCACAGTTAACTACGAGATTGAGACCCGTGATAGGAAAAATCCTACTAAGATACACAATGCTAACCTCCTCAAGAAATGGGTTGTAAAAATGCCAAAAGCTGCTTTGTTGGTTTTACCAGAAACTGATAAGGAAAATACTAATGTAGCGTATGATAGCCTGGAACAAACTGTAACTGCTGATGTTGTGAAGGTGAATGTTTCCTTAACCTCAGAACAAACTGCAGACATTCGTAATGTGTTAGACATTTAACAGTACTTTTACCATGGTACCAAGCCAAGCAAAAGGGGTTGAGCACATAATAGTGACAAAGAATGCTCGTCCTATTAGGCAAGAGACATACAGGTTACCAGAGTGGTTAACAGCTGACGTGGTTAAGGAAATAAGAAAAATGAAAGAACTGAGTATCATAGAGGTGTCAAGGAGTGCTTGGTCATCTCCCATGGTAA
The DNA here is from genome assembly GCA_016271365.2 of Neoceratodus forsteri. Taxonomy (NCBI): domain Eukaryota; kingdom Metazoa; phylum Chordata; order Ceratodontiformes; family Ceratodontidae; genus Neoceratodus; species Neoceratodus forsteri. The sequence goes on along the minus strand of CM028129.1, from coordinate 1,344,153,433 downwards.
TTGTAAATAAAAAAGAAGGGGGTGTTAGAATCTACCTTGATTTTAGGAAACTATCAAGTGTCAGAATTTGAGAGTTATCCTATGACCAGAATAGATGATTTGGTGGATATATTGGGGAGTGCAAAGTATAGCAGTATCCTCAATCTCACCAAGGGTTACTGGCAAATACCTTTGGCTAAAGAATTCAAAGATAAAACTGCATTTGCCACCCCTATAGGATTCTATCAGTTCACCATCATGCCATTTGGTTTACATGGTGCGCAAGCTACATTCCAAAGGTACATGGATGTCATTTTATCCCCTCACACTGGTTATTGTGCTGCTTACCTGGATGATGATGTGGTGTACAGTCCAGACTGGAAAAGCCACCTGGAACACCTACGAGCAGTTATCCAAGCTATCAAAAATGCAGGTCTGACTATTAATCCTACCAGATATGCACTGGGAATGCAGGAAACCAGACATTTGGGTTGTGTGTTGGGACATGGAGAAGTTAAGCCAGAGGTTTATAAGACAGAAGCTGTAGCTAGCAGCTCTGTACCTAAAACAAAGAAACATGTCAGATCATTTTTAGGGTTGGCAGGTTATTATCAGAGATTTGTTCCCAACTTTGCAGTTAGCTACTCCCCTCACTGAACTCATAAAGAAACGGTACCCAAATAATTTGAAATGGACCCCAGAGTGTGATGAAGCTTTTCATGCCATAAAGGTTGCATTATGTTCAGCACCTGTTTTAAGAAGCCCAGACTTTGATAAACCAATTTTGCTACAAACGGATGCATCTGAGGTAGACCTAGGTGCAGTACTGAGTCAAAATATAGATGGGACAGAACATCCTATTCTGTACATAAGTAGGAAGTTGCATGACAGAGAGAAAAGGTACTCCACCATCGAAAAGGAATGTTTAGCAGCAAAGTGGGCCATGGAGTCCCTTAAATTTTATTTGCTAGGAAATGAATTTGTGCTTGTAACAGATCACAATCCTCTCTGTTGGCTTAACCAAATGAAATATAAAAATTCCAGAATCACAAGGTGGTACCTGGCACTACAGCCATTTAAATTCAAGGTGATACACAAATCTGAAAAAGAGAATAGCAATGCTGATTTTCTGTCATGATATGGATCAGAAATTGAGGGTTCTGAAGGTTGAAGAAACACATGTATGGGTTTGAACTTTTCTGTTTGCAGTACTGTTATATAAAAACTTATAATGCAAATGTGCTTGATGTCTGAAAGCAGCAAATATTATTAGAGAATAAAAAGTTCTGGAAACCTGTTTAATAAAACAGGTTCCTTCTTAAGGAGGGGGTGTCTGTGGCAGAGTAGAATAGGACCCTGTCCCATTTGTTACGGAGAAAGTGTTTAAATGCAAGGATCTCCTTTTCTGTCTCTTCTTTGTCTGGTTGCACAACCCAATTTTCCTGTGAGATTTCTGATTTGATCACCCCTACAATCTCGCAATTCTTTGCCTCTCACTGTCTCTTGGTTTTCTCTTGCTGTCTGTTTTCCTCCCTTGCATATCTAGATCTGCTGATATAAAAATATGTGCAAATCACTGTATGGAAATGTAACTGATTGGGGTCTTTTTTTTATTAGAAAATATATAGTGTTAGTGTTCAAATATATATAATTATATTTTGAGATGGCTGCAAAAAGCTGTTGGAAACTAGAGTTCACCTTAGTGCAAATCTTTGAGCTTTTTGCAAAAGCTATGGAAATGGGGCCTCTCAGCTCAGGCACAATGTGTTCTAGCAGCTCCTGAATGATACTTACAAAACAGGATGCTTGCCAAGGATGGCTGTTGAAAGGATTTACAAGAGCTAAGCTGCAACTGCAAGAGAGATTTGGAGAACAGGGGAGACAGAGACAAAGAAGACTGTTTTTACTTTGCCTTTGTAAATAGTTATACTGAACAAGTTTATTTTATGATAGTGCTAGTGTAAATAATTTTTGATGAATTCTACAACTGTTCATGGTTTTCTTACACTTCCTGACCTGTGCCTTGACGACATTTGGACCTATCTGTCAGGCTTTAAGCGAGTGTCTGCTCAAGCATCCCATCCTCCTGATGGACCCAGCGGCACACTGGTTGTTGCAGTTCTGTTTTTTAGTTCTGCCACAATCTTTTGAAGAGCAGCTGCCCCTTGTTCCCTGTGTTAATCCCACTGGGTGGATGATGTCCAAAGCTTATCCACCAGTTTCTCTGCTAGTGATGGGGTGAATGTGGGGCATTGAGGAATGGGGACCTCGATCTTGAGTTCACCAGCTCCTTTATAACAGCATCCTCAGATTCAAATGTTTGGGCCTATCAGAAGAAAACCACAATCATTTTGGCAGGGTATGAAAGCAGAGCTGCTGAGCCCAAAGAACTTTCATAACTGGGTCTAAAAATCTGCGCTGGGCTGCTAGCGAGGGCAGCTAATCATTGCCAAACTACAGCCTGTGGTCTTGAAACAGTCACCTTTTTTTGCCAGACTGCATGTACCATCAGTCCTTTTCCCCCAAATTGGAGCAGCTGCGCAAATACAGAGCACAGCCTGGCACCCAGGGCTGTAGGTTTAGGTCAGACAGCCCGATATGCTCAAAACATTTCTATTGTACAGGTTGCAGGGAGGAAGATCTCAGAGTGCAGGAACTCCTGCAAGGAGATCATACTGGTTCATTCCACACCTTCCAGGAGGCCATAAATCTTGAGGCTGTTTTGGCAGTTGTGACATTTAGCGTCCATCGCCTGCTCCTGCAGGGCCTGCACTGAGAGATGAAGTTGTACCAGGGTCTGCTCCAAGGTTTCTAGGTGGGAATCAGAAGTTGTCAGCTGCTCCTCAGCTGAATCTAGTCACTTCTGCAGTTTGCCCAGGTCAGTATGAAGCGCTGCGGTAGTTATGCGCATTTCTTTGCAGAAATCTGATTTCATTTAACATCAGGGTCATCTGTTTATGGACGGTCTTAACCTCCCAGGCATTGTTACTGGGAAGACCGCAGTGGCTAGAGGCCTGGGAGCCCTCATTGTCAGATCCGCTATTGGGGAATCCATCCACATCTTTGGAATCAGGTGGGGGATTGAGCTTGATGTTCTCTTCCTCACGGCATGCTAGAACCTCCTCTCACTCAATCTTGGAGCAGTTTGGGGATTAAATATTTTTTTAGAAGATTTGTACCCAGGTTGTAAGAGAGCTGGTACTTCAACCTTCTGGCTGGTTTATGCCACAATTAGGGATGCACGGATATCCAACCTGGTTTTTGCATCCGACTGGATACAGGCTGTTAGCCAAAGTCCGGTCTGATCGGAGAGCTTTTCAAAAACCGGGTCGGTTTAGAGACATGTCAGTGACGTTTCTCCATGTTGTACATTGTGATTTGCTTCAGGATCATTAGCTTGACCTTATTTCCACTACACTGGCTTTGAACTTGTAACTGACACTCTACCTTCACAATGTCTCTATAGTGAATTAAATTCCCTTGAACTTATATTAAGCCAATCTGTATCATGCAATTGGTACCCTAGGATTTACTGTACTTCACTGTAATCCTTTTAAAGTTATAAGCAGCATCCCAGACAAACTAGGGTGCTGCAATGCTTTCTGCAGATTTTCACAGTATTAAACCTGAATAAGCAAGCAGCGTAAATTGGTCTCTCTGATATAAATTTGTTATATCTTGGGGCTGCTGACTTTCTGTTTCCCTTGTTCATACCTCCCCATTTCGGCCCTGAGCTCCTTATTAGTCCTTTGGATATGTTTGTATAATTGGAGATCCCTCACATAAATTACTTCCCTGTTTACCATGCTGTTATTCCTTACTCTTGCTGGGGGATGTCACCTTCAAGCAGTAAGCTTACATTTATTTATTGGGAAACCCTTGTGTTTCCCCTCTATATGCAACCATTCATCTTATTCTCACCTATTTGTACAGCTTGCACCGTGTTCAATGGGATGTTCTTAATACTCCTACTCTCAGTCCTTCATTGATCACCTACTGATTTTAATTTATACTCCTGACACTTGATTGCCAGTGCACAAACATCACTTGCTGTTCTGATATTCTTTATGCTGCCTACTGCTCTATATTTTCAAGGCAAGGTGGTTATAATAAAGTCAGCACATATACTTGGGCTATCAAATTTGACATGTAAGCACTGTGCACGCTGTTTAGATTGTGATGGTCAATATTAGCTTTGCAGCATACTCAGTTTGTTCGTGTAATTTCACTTTAATATGCTATATCAAAATCTTTTTTTTTTTTTTAAATACTCATAATACCACACAATGTCTTGCACAATCATGCTTCAGCTGTTTTACTTTGTTAGGGTTTCTGTCACTGGAAGCGTGCACGTTGCAGAGCCCACAGCGAGTAATGTTGTGTGCACCACTTTCTGACACATTACAACTTTGCTGTACATATCGACATCACATAATTATGAGAGCTGCAAAGCAGGGAGTTTTACTCGGCTATTTTTGTGCTATCCACTTGTTTGTATGTCGGCTTTATGCCGTGCTGAATTATGGGGAGAATCTGCTCCGAGCACTGCTTTCTATTCCCAAGACCTATCACCACTTTTCTGCCATCGTTCTACAGCGTGCCTGGAACTATTGCCAGCAATAGGTGGCGCTTTCAGATGAGCCGTGCAGATCTCTTTCTGATTCATCTGGGTTGCTACTGCCGTGCTTCTCCAAAAAAAATGTGCTTACACTACAACTATGTGAGTCGCGTAGCTCAGCACCACAGACCGCATTTTCACCTCACATACCTTTTTTATGTGCTACCCATTAGTCTCTGGAGTCCTTCACACTTCAAACCAGTGGAGAATCCATCGCCTTTTGTCTCAGGCATTCCTGCTGATTTTGCCCACTAGGTGCCACTTTCATACACTGACACACGTTTTTGTGTTTCACCCTTATATGTTTTTGACTTCTACTTTGTGCTGCTGTCTTACATTGCGGAGTCACTTCTACAGTATGAGGTGGGTGGCTGAGAAACTGGAGATGTGCCGTGTCTTTCTTCCATAGTTGCACTACCAGGTGACAGACTTGCTTCTCTATCTATGTCGGGGCTGCGGCATCCCTTTGCTGCTGTCTTGACTGCACCATCTATTGGTCAACCTACCGCTGTACCTACTGCTGAGGACTTCAGTCAGGGAGGTTTCTAGGTACGTTCACGACCTCAACATGGCATTATCGTTTCATAATGCCGTGCTGCTCTTCTACCAGCTGACCCCATTGTACCAATCATCTTTCTTCCCTGCAGTCCTTACATTTTTGCCATATTACAAGCTGCATTAATGTGGTGTTCAAAGTCTACAGAGTGACAACCCCAGGTGAACTCAAGCTCAGGCCTGGCTGGACTGCATGTTGCTGCCTGTTTTCTGGCACACACAGATTCTGGCTGTGGAAACAGTTGCTCCTTTCAGTTTGCCAAAAATTAGTTGCTGGATGATGGCCAGTAGTGGACAGAGGATTCATATTATCCATAAACAAGAACATATTAAGTTATAAAGGGATTCTTCCTGGGACCTGGAACACCCCCCACATACTCCTGCTGGTTGCTAAGCCAGTAGGGACTCTCAATGGCCCAACTTCAACTCTTTAGAAGATTCTTTAGAGATATCCTACACTTGAGACCCCCTAGAGTGAAGCCAGACATCAACTGGGAGCTTAATCTAGTGTTAGATATGCCAATCAGCAAGCCCTTTGCACCAGTGGCTACTTTTGACAAAGTACCTGACCTGTAAAAAGTACAGTTACGAAAGAACTTACTGTACCAGTAGATCTTCAAGAGAGGCTCTTGCAGTAGGTAATTACATATAGGACTGATGCCGGCTGGCGGCAGGACCCCACGGAAAAATTTCTAGCTAGCAGTCCCTAGCGAGGGACCACCCCTATGTCAGGTGACTGGCGTCATACGACGTCGGTATAAAGGGGCGGTCCCGGACGCCCGCCTTCCAGTTCTTTCCGGCCACAGGCCAGGAAGGTCCGGACGAGAGAGAAGCGGATGTTTCCATTCCTAGAAAACGCCTAGGGGATGGAGGGTGGGAAGGTATTACCTACTGCAAGAGCCTCTCTCGAAGATCTACTATTCACGGTAGTTCTTATGTAACTGTACTATCTTACGAGGGCTCTTGCAGTAGGTAATGCATATAGGATCGAATCCTGCACAGTCTGGAACAAGGAAAAAAGGCACCGGGAGGAGGGAACTACTCTAAAAAGTAACCCTAGCTGTGCAAGCCTCAAGACAGGAGGCCTTGCAAAACAGCCAGCCCGAAGCCTGCTCTATGGCGAGAGACAATGTCCAAACTGTAATGTTTTGTAAAGGTATGGACGGAAGTCCACGTGGCGGCAGCACAGATGTCTGCCGCAGATACATTCTTGAAACAAGCCACAGAATCAGCTACTCCTCTTGTGGAGTGGCCTCTGACTTGACCCGGGAGGGTCTTGTTGTACTTGTCATAACAGAAAGTGATGCAATGAGCCAACCATTTAGACAGGCATTGCTTGGAAACAGCATTGCCTTCCCTTTTGTGAACAAAAAAGACGAACTGCTGATCAGTCTTTCTGAGATCCTTCGTCCTCTTGGTGTAGTATCTCAGAATCCGGTGAACATCCATAGTATGGAGTAAATATTCCCCTTGGTTAGAGTACTTCGTAAAAAAGGCAGGTAGCTCTATGGACTGATTTAAAGTAGACTCTGCTACCATTTTAGGTATAAACTTAGGATTCGTGCGAAGAGCAACTCGTTCTTTGTGAAAAATCAAGTAGGGAATTTTGCACATCAGGGCCTGAAGCTCGGAGATTCTTCGAGCCGAAGTAATGGCCACCAAGAAGAGCATCTTCCATGAAAGAAATTTTTAATCTGCAGAAGCTGCAGGTTCGAAGGGAGGAAGAGTAAGCTTCTCAAGAACAAAATTCAAGTCCCAAGGGGGGCAGGAGTACGGATGGGAGGCCTCAGATGGAGGACCCCTCTGAGAAAGGTCTTAGAGACCTCCAGTTGAGCGAAAGCTTTATCTGCTTAAGGAACATGGTAGGCTGAGATAGCTGCCATGTGAACCTTCAAGGAGGAATGGCTGAGACCCAGGTCGAACAGATGACGCAAGTACTCCAGCAGGACAGCCACTGAACAGGAGAAAGGCTCCACGTTCTTGGAGGCTGCCCATATAGAGAATCTCTTCCACTTCATGGCATAAGTGGACCTGGTGGATGGCTTTCTAGCCTCCACTAAAATCTCCGCCACTTTTGGAGACACTCCAAAACAGGATTGGGCTAGGTCTGCAGGAGTCAAGCATGTAGTTGAAGGGATTTGAGGCCTGGTTGAACCAGGGTCCCCTGATCCTGGGTCAGCAAACCTCGAGATAGAGGAAGAGGAAGAGGAAGAGGAGGATCCAATGAATATTGTTGTAGAAGAGAGAACCAGATTTGTCTGTGCCAGAAAGGAGCGATCAGAATCATTCTCGCTCCTTCTGAGGCTAGTTTCTGCAATACTCGTGGGATCAGAGGAATTGGGGGGAAAAGCATAGACGAATCTGTCCTTCCAGTCTAGAGACAGAGTGTTGCTCCAGAAAGTGCCTCGCTCTGGAACGAGCGAGGCAAAAGTGGGAAGTTTTGCGTTTTGGGGAGAGGTGAACAGGTCTACCTGCGGAGTCCCCCAAAGCTGAAAGATATCGTCTAGTATCCCTTGGTCCAGTTCCCACTCGTGTGCCAGAGCAGAAGAGTGGCTTAGCTTGTCTGCCAGAGTGTTGTCGACTCCTGGAACATGAATCGCTGTTAGGTGAAGGTCGTGTTGTGTTGCCCAATCCCAAACCCTCACTGCCTTCCTGCATAGAGGGTAGGACAGAGTTCCTCCCTGTTTGTTGATGTACCACACTACGCACATGTTGTCCGTCTGGACGGCTAGGTGGCCTGGAAGGATGTATTGGTGAAGGGCTTGGAGAGCGTACAACACGGCTCGAAACTCGAGCACACTGATGTGGAGAACTTGTTCCAGCCTGGACCATGAGCCCTGGGTCCGATGAGGACCAAGATGGGCTCCCCAACCTTCGCCTGACACGTCTGCAGTCAGAGTCTGGGAGGAGGGAGGATGAAAGAAAGGGACCCCCCAAAACAGGTTCTCTCGAACCATCCACCATTGCAAGTCTCGTACCATCGGTGATGAGATCAGAACTAACTGATCTAGGTCGTCCACAAGTTGATCCCACTGAGAGCGAAGAGCCCACTGAGAGATCCTCATGTGGAGTCGAGCTCGGGGGACCGTTGGAATAGCGGCCACCATGAGCCCCAGAAGACGGAGGACCGACCTCACCGAGACCTTCCTGTGTTCAGATAGCAGGGAAATCTGGGTTTGAAGAGAGGCCACCCTGTCCAGAGGCAGGAAGGCCTTGCTCACGGTCATATCTAGGATAGCCCCGATGAACTGTAGTCTCTGGGAAGGATCCATAAGAGACTTGGAATGGTTGATGGTAATACCCAGGCAAGTGAAAACCTGCTGGGTGAAGGAGAGAAAACGCAGGAGTTCCTCCCTGGACGAGGTCACCAGGAGCCAGTCATCCAGGTAAGGGAACACCTGTACTCCCATTGTACGCAGGTGGGCTGCTACCACAGCCAGGCATTTGGTACATACTCGGGGGGCCGAGGATAGACCAAAGGGGAGCGCCTTGAATTGGCAGTGGTCCCCCTGAAGCGCAAAACAAAGATACTTGCGGTGAGAAAGGCGAATGGGAATGTGCAGATAGGCATCCTGCATATCCAGTGCACAAAGCCACTGACCCGGCCGGAGGAGGGGCAGAAGGCTCTGCAGAGAGAGAGCATCCTGGATCTTTTGTATTCCACATAAAGATTCAGGGAACTGAGATCTAGAATAGGTCTGAGATCTCCAGTCTTCTTTGGGACCAGGAAGAAATGGGAATAGTAACCCGTCCCTTGAAGATGAAGGGGGACGGGTTCTATTGCCTGCTTCGTGAGAAGAGCAGAGATTTCTTCCCGGACCAAAGGAAGATGTTCCCTTGAATAGGACGACTTCATGGGTGGGTGGTGGGGTGGTTTCTGAAGAAACTCTATGGAATGCCCTTCCGCTATGAGCTGGAGCACCCAAGAATCCGTGGTTATCCTCTCCCATCCCGGAAGGTGGAGGGAAAACCTCCCTCCTACCGGTTCCTCTGGGAAGTCCAGAGGCAGTGGGAGAGGAAAGGAGTCAGGTGGTGTGGGGCAGCGCCGCTGCTGAAGCACCCGCTGCTTTTTTGGGTGGGGAGGGCCTAACAGCTGCGGGGGCCCGACATTTGGTGGCCTGCCTTCCCTGTGGTTTAGCCTTTGGCTGAATCCGTCTGCGAAAGGGACGGCGCTGCTGTTGTTTGGGACGGTACGTGGAATCCACTGATTTCAGAGCCGTCCCCTTCTCCTGCAAATCGGTGATGATGTCCTTGACATCACCCCCAAAAAGCACCGACCCCCGGAAAGGTGCCTCTTGAATAGTGGATTGCACTTCCAGGACCAACTCTGACACGTGGAGCCAGGCATGACACCGTAGACCCACAGCGAAAGCGGAGATCCGCCCGGCAGTGTCCACTGCATCGTATGTCACCCACAAAATGTGGCGACTGGCCGAACGAGCAGAATGGATGAGGTCGGCTAACTCCTGTTTGACTTGGGAGTCAGGCAAGGAGTCCAGCTTGGATTCCACCCGAGTAAGGACAGCCTTCTGGTAATCCCCCATGTGGCCGACGTAGTTCAGGGCCCGACTTCCCAGTGTGGAGGAGGCATAAATCTTTCTCCCATACTGGTCCAGAAGTCGAGATTCCTTATCAGGAGTGGATGAGCTAAGATGCTTTGGGTGTGCCGACCGGCCATGAGCAGCGCTAATCACGACCGAGTCGGCCTGAGGGTGAGAGTCCAGGTAGTCAATACCCTAGGGAGCCTGGGATAGCCTGTTTGACTTCCTTGGAAGTGGGGCTAACGCAGACGGCTGTTTCCATATCGTGGTGACAAGGTCGGCGTGAGGCTCGATCCAGGGTAGCACTAATGTAGGAGCTGTCACGGCAGATCCATATGTTCAGCAAGTTTCAGTCGCTGAGGATCTGGTTCCAAAGAGTGCCACTGATGCACCTCTTGGATTTTTCTAAGCAACTCCGTAAAAGATGGATCTTCCAGAGGAGACTTCGGAGGAGTCCTCGGCCGGGGCTTCGACGGAGAGCGGGGCTCGTCGTCTCTCTTGAAGCATCCTTCAGAAGAGTCTGAGGAATCCGAGAGTGAAGAGGAAGAAGAATAAGACTCCCTGACCCGACTCGGGGGAGGAACGGGTTCCTTGGGTAGTATCCGTAAACGCGTATCCTGCCCCTCTCTGGACCCAGATGGGAGAACCCTGGAGTCTGGAGGTGGACAGGGAGTGTGCCGCCTCGGACGTATGGGAACCTGGGGCGGCACTGTCGTTGTAAGGCTGCTCTTGACCTCCTTGGTGAGCTGAGCCTTGGCCTCGGACCACCAGGAGGCTAGAGTGTCCTGCAGATCCACCGACGGCTGTGGGGGCAGTGGAGGTGGGGGAGGAGGGGGGAAAAGTGTACGGGTTATACCCTTAAGGACAGTATCCAAAACCCGGCTGTGGGAAACCCAGCTTCAGGTATTGTGGCGTTGGGTACTGCGGCGACAGAAAGGCCGTCGTTAGGTACTAGATACATAGACAGTGTCGGCAGATAAGGGCCTATGGCCCACCCAGTCTGCCCATTTAAGTTTGTTACTTTTATTATTTGTTACTGCGGCGCTTGATACTGCGGTCCCGGCTACGACGGCGTCAGATAAGACGGTGGGTACCCGGAAGCCGGGGCTGCCGGAGCAGACGGCCCGGCCGGCGGCCTCATGGGCGGGTCCACATTGGAGGGCCTGGAAGGCCGAGGGTCCATCGGAGGGGACATCCGGACATGGGATGTCTTCTTTGGGCCGTAGAACCGCATCAGAGGTAATGGGATCAGGGCCAGCGTGAGGTACGGCGTGGGCCGCTCACCCGAGGGCGGCGTCAGATCCGGTTCCAACAGAGGGGGGTCTGACTGAGGAGGAAGATCCCCCACATCACCCAGGGATGGAAGAGAGAAATCCCTGGGGTCAGGCTGGGGTGACTCTGGGTCCCCGGACAGCAGCGAAGGCTGCAGGGAACCGGGTATGACGGACGTGGAGGGGTCCGTCGTCAGTTCCGACCACCGAGCGTCGGAGGAGTCGACGTGCGGTTTGAGGGCGAGCTCCCGGCGGGCACCAGAGGAGCTGGCGTCCAGCTTACGGGAGCCATCACCAGAGGCGGGCTGAGGGGAAGGGTCGGCCTGGTCCAGTGGGGTAGAGGCTGCGCGCCACCCCGAAGGGTCGGGCGTCTTACCGACCCTCCCATGCGGACATTGGAGGAGCAGGCGCCCAGCTTAGAGGAGTCGCCCGCCCAGTAGGCTTTCGAAGCCTGCGGCCAGACTGGGGCGGAGGCCTCCATTAGCCCGGCGCCTGCAAGGCCCGAGCGCTGAAGTCAGACAGGCGGGGCTGACGCCTCCAAGCCTTTGAGGTGCTGGCTGAGAGCGGCCCCCGGGGAATTATCTGAGTCTCTGCATCTCCCGAGGAGAGATGTAGAGGAGGTTTTTTTGGGGGAGACACTGACTTCAGTTGTTTGTTTGATATTGGGCACAACCAGGAGCCCCATAAAAAATAATTAAATACATTTACAAAGCCAGGGTTGAGCAGGTCACACATTGAATTGGTTTATGATTAGGGGAAAGCTGTGATCACTTTCTTAGTGATTTGCTCCCAGCCACACCTAGCAGACTGCACTTTATAAATGTGAGACAAGGAAGCTGGAGTATTGTCTTTGCAAACAGAGAATGAAACAGCTGGACTCTAACTCAGATCAGCAAGGTACTTTTTACATTATTTAAAGTGTAGGACCAAACCGATTGGGGCCACTTTGATGTAGTGGTTTGGCATGTTCACGTTTTTGCCAAAGTTTGATAACTAAGAGCCCCTATTTGGGACATGAAAGATGGAAAAATCCTCCATTACAGGCCTATTTGGGCAGTCTGGGGGAAGGGGGGCACACTGGACTTCAGTTGTTTGTTTGATATTGGTCACAACCAGGAGCCCCTCTAAAAATAATAAAAAAATTTATAAAGCCAAGGTGGAGCAGATCACACATTGAATTGGTCACAGCAGCAGAAGAAGCATGTTGGCATTGAAAGTTCAGTGGCGTGGATGTAGAGGCACCAGTATTTAAGCAGAACTTTGGTAGAGGATTAATTGTGACTGGGGAGTGAGGGAGGGAATGAGTCTTGATATTTTTAGCATAATGGTTTTCTGAAACTTCAACCTTCAATGGCTTAGACTTTGTAGCCATCTATACAGTATACCACTAAGCCACATGCAGTGGGGTATGGGTAAAACCCATATCACCAAACCCAGGCCAGAGCTCTAAAATCTGGACTGGGCACAGCTTGTGCAAATATTGCTGATCCGGTGGAGCAGCAATAAAAGATAAACTGTGCAATACCCTCAATAACACACCTACCCCAATTTACATGTACCCGATGCCCATTTTTAGGCCTTATATAGTAATATCTTCCTTCAACATGAACAGCTTGTAATGAAATGTGTAGAATTTACATTGACGTTTGGGCATATGCACTTTTATATTATATGAACCAAGGATGAACCGGGAAACTACAGACCAGTGAGCCTCACATCCATCGTGGGTAAGCTAATGGAGACTATCCTGAAGGAGAGGCTGGTGGCCCTCCTAGAGGCCAAAGGACTACAGGACAGCAGACAGCATGGCTTCATACGTGGCAGATCCTGCCAAACCAACCTGGTCGAGTTCTATGACTGGGTAACTAGGCAACTGGACAGGGACCATGCAGTGGATGTCCTGTATCTGGACTTCAGTAACGCATTCAACTCAGTGCCACGTGGAAGGCTGGGAAGGAAGGACGTTAGTAGGCACAGGGGCAGGTGCAAAGCTGGTGAGATGGGTAGGAAACTGGCTGTAGGGAAGGCAACAGAGGTGGTGGTGGGTGGGAGCTCTCACACCCAAGGGCAGTGACAAGCGGTGTTCCACAGGGCTCGTGTTGGGACCAGTGTTGTTTGGGATATTCATTGCAGACATATCATGGGACATCAAGAGCAAGATCAGTCTGTTTGCTGATGATACCAAGGTAGCGGGTGGTGATGACCTAGGGGGATGGCAGGGGTTGCAGGATGATCTGGCAAAGCTTGAAACCTGGTCAGACACCTGGCAACTGGGGTTTAATGCCAAAAAGTGCAAGGTGCTGCATTTTGGGATGAAGAACCCAAGGAGGAGTTACCAGCTAGGGGGAGTGCAGCTAGCCCAGACAGAGGAGGAGAAGGATCTGGGTGCTCATTACAGGGTCAATGAACAACTCGGCACAATGTAGGAAGGCAGCTGCAAAGGCCAACAAAATGCTGGGTTATATTGCAAGGGGTATATCCTCGAGGAAGGAGGAGGTGATTTTGCCACTGTATAGGTCATTAGTTAGACCACACCTGGAGTACTGCGTGCAGTACTGGCGTCCGTATCTGAAGAGGGACATTAAGTTACTGAAGGGGGTACAGCGCAGAGCGACAAAAGATGATCAAGGGCTGGGGGACTTATCATACGAGAGGAGGTTGAAGGAGTTGAACATGTACTCACTGGAGGAGAGGAGAGGAGAGACAGGGGTGACATGATCGAGACCTTTAAATACATGAAAGGAATAAACAAGACAGGTACAGAGGGGCTGTTCAAAGTAAGGGAGGGGAGGGACACCAGGGGCCATGATATGAGACTGGAGCGAGGAAGTTTCAGGAGGGAGATGAGAACACTTTTTACAGAGAGGGTGGTGGCTGGGTGGAATGCGTTACCTGCTGAAGTGGTATGCAGTAGAACAGTGGACTGCTTCAAACGAGGATGGGACAGGACAAGGGGGAGGGTTAATGAAGGGGAAGGGAGGGGCAGCTGCAGAATAAGGGGTGCTAGCTGCACATTCGAGCAGACTTGATAGACCGCTAGGCCTTTATCTGCTGGCAAATTTCGTATGTTCGCATGAATTGTGTGTATGAACTGTACATCAGTTTCTAAAAAACAAACAATGAAACACATCAAATTTCTTCAAAAAGTTGTCTCAACATTGTGTTTATCTTATACCTTGTCACAACATACAGTTGTCTCAGCACTGTTTTCAATTAGGGTACAACACCTTCATGTATATGATGGCCTAGTTCTGTTGAGTTGATTGCTATAACAGTGCACAGAATAAAATGCAAAACATACAGGTAACTGTAATACAGATGGTGGCATTATTTTTAATTATACAATGGCAAGGAAAAATGTAAGAAACTGGCTGCTGATCCACTGAAACAGTGATGTTATTACACAATAACATCACCGTAGCTTTGGATTTGTATCATTCCTTGCATTTTCTCTTAAGAAACATTTTTCCACACTAACAAAAACATCCTTTAAAATGTATTTTTTATTCTGTATAGAACAACAAGCCATTGTATAATTGCAATAAGGCACTCCAGGGTGTATGTTATCTTGTAATACTGTCACTCCTGGGGTGGTGGAAGCACTCATCTTTACCTCATGCTTCAACCCACCCCAGGAGTGACATTATTACATGACACACACCATGTTGTGCTTTATTGCTTAAATATGCCCTTTCTCACTGTACTGTACTTTGATTCAGTTAGTATATACTGTATGCAACAGCCTTCATGTGAACTCTCTGGGCTTCTCTTTGACTCCTGATTCTATTTGCTTTAGCTATAGTATATCATTTGAACTGCTTTGGTCTTCTTGATGTGGTGCCTGTGTACCTAAACTATGTAATCTGTTTATCTACTGCTACCCATGCATCTCCAGTGAATGACTGTTATAACAGTCTGTTCTCCGAGTCATTGTTTTTTGACTTAACTGTGCTGTCATTGTATTAGTTTCAACGAGGTGCCTTTGCAACTGAGTCTCTGACACAAAGGTTTGTAAATCTGATATTTTTTAAATAAATAAATGTTTATGTTTAAGCCCATTAAACATCCTTATCTAGTTAATGCATTCACAGTTGTAGTGGCTCTGCCAGATCTTGTTTTTGGAGGACAGAGTCCTGAAGGTACTCGCTAATCTAAAGGTGGACAAAGCAATGGGACCAGATGGAGTGCATCCAAGGGTATTGAGGGAACTGAGGGAACTCAGGAAAATACTAGGCGCACCTCTGACAGCCCTGTTTAACAGCTCATTGGAAAAAGGAGTGGTTCCGAATGAATGGAAGAGGGAGAACATAGTCCCACTACACAAAAGTGGCAGCAGGGAGAAGGCTGGCAATTATAAGCCAGTCAGCCTGACATTGGTGGTGGGAAAATAAATGGAATTACTGCTGAAGGAAAGGATTGTGGAATATCTTGAATTCAGTGGGTTATAAGACCCAAGGCAGCATGGTTTCATGGGGATGGGGGGTGTTATGTCAAAAAAATCTGATAGATTTCTTTGATTGGGTAACAAAAGAGTTAGAATAGGGTGGTGTGGTGGACATGGCTACTTAGATTTCAGTAAGGCTTTTGACACCATTCCACATAGGAGACTAGTAAGTAAACTGGGTAGCTTGGGAGTGGGTCCTAAAGTGGTAAACTGGGTAAAAAATTGGTTAGGTGATAGGCAACAGAAGGTGATGGTAAATGGAATTCACTCCGAGGAAGCAGAGTGACCAGAGGGGTGCCACTGGGATAAGTGCTAGGACCGGTTCTCTTTAATGTCTTTATAAGTGACATTGTAGAGGAGCTTGAAGGGCAGGTCTGCCTCTTTGTGGATGACACCAAAATCTGCAGTAGGGTGGACATTCCAGGGGGAATGGAAAGGATAAGCAGACACCTGAGAAAACTAGAGGAGTGGTCAAGGGTATGGCAGTTGAGTTTCAATGCGAAAAAGTGCAAAATAATGCACTTAGGGCACATAAAACCAGGGCAGAGTACAAAATGGGTGGAGTGGTGTTGACAACCACTAAACAAGAAAAAGACCTGGGGGTAATCATATCGGATGATCTAAAGGTGGCCAGGTAGTGTGAAAAGGCAGTTGGGAGAGCTTGTGGGATGCTGGGGTGCAAAGGGAGGATTATCACCAGCAGAATGAGGGAGGTGGTGTTACCTCTTTATATATCTATGGTAAGATCCCACCCAGAGTACTGTGTGCAGTTCTGGAGACCACATCTCCAGAAGCACATAGAGTGGAGGCTGTCCAGAGAAGGGCAACTAAAATGGTGCAGGGTCTGCATCAAAACCCAACGAGGAAAGACTAATGGACTTTAATAGGTACACTCTGGAACAGAGAAAGGTGAAGGGGGATATAATGGAGACTTTTAAATTCCTCATGGGGTAAATAAGGTACAGGAGGGAAGTATTTTTCAGAAGAAAAGGTGCTCAAGAACATAGGGACATGCTATGAAGCTGGAGGGGGGTAGATTCAGGAGCGATGTTAGGAAGTACTTCTTCACCGAAAGAATGGTGCATTACTGGAACAATCTTTCAGCAGAGGTGATGGGGGTGAAGACAGTTACGGGGTTCAAGAATGCAGGGGTAGGCACAAGGAATCACAGTGGAAATGAAGAGGGGAGGGAGAAAGAGCGGTAGATCAAGTACGGTCTACGGTAACAATGTAGGTAGGGAAAAAAGGGCAGACTGGTTGGGCCAAATGATCATTATCTGCCATCAAATTCTATGTTTCTGTGGGTTGTTGGCTGCATTCAGAACTGCTACAAGTTAGCAGGGCAACAAATGTGGAGAGCTCCAACAGAGCTCACTCAACCCGTGCAATGGCTACCTTGGTGGTTTTGCTTCATTAGGCCCCTATTTTAGACAAATGTTAGGCCACAACCTTGATTAGTGTTCACATTTTTACAGAAGGCTATGCTTTGGACATAAACACACATGTTTTGGGCTGCCTGCACTGCAAGCCCTGGTTTCCAGAGTCATGGGAATCCAGCCTCCCTAGTATTTTTTATTTATTCATTGTTTTTGTTAAACAGCTTGATACGTGACCAAGGAGTGAGATTCTGTGGAGAACAGGAAAGTTACTCTAGATTTTCATGAATATCTACAAAATAGAGGACCACTCATCCACACTCCATCCTTGGACTTACTTCAGTACAATTATCTGCACCGCCCCCCATCTCAACAGATAAGGCCTGTGAAGGCACTTGTCCCATCTTACAGGGACTGGTGACCTATCTAATGCCCCATTTGCTTTCACCAACTGCATTTTCAGATAGGCAACTGTTCCCTTTCCTTCTCGGTAAAAGGGGTACTGTGGTGTTTGGGGCTGGTGTCACTTCATACCCTTCGGGTGCACAGCAACAATGCTAGGCACCAGTCCAAAAGTTCAGGTTCCCATAGGGACCTGTTGCTTTTGGCTCTCAGGCAAAAGAGTGGTACTCTGTGGAGAAGATACTCCTGAAAAGCTAGAGTTAAGGTGAGTAACTTTCCTTTTTATCACTTCTCTTTAATTTGTAATACCTTCTCAGTGTTGTTCCTTTAGCAGATCTTAGTGTCATCTGTAAAGAGCTGCACCTTATTCTAAATTTCCTCTCCTGTATTTGAGATGAAGATACTGAAGAGCACAGGTCCTAGAACCGATCCCTGCAGTATCCCACTTGTGACTCTATGACCACCCCCGTGTCCTGCCCCCTAGCCACTTCCTTTACCCGGTCAGTTTGTCCCGTATTCCCAGGTCCCCCTTGCTTTTCTAGTACCATTCTTTGGGGTACAGGGTTGAAGGTCTTGCTAAGATCTAGGTAAAACATATCCACGGCTTGTCTCCATCCACCACCTTTGTGATCCGATTAAAAAAGTCGATTTGACCTGATCCCCATCCCCCTGCTACAAACCCATGCCGCCTCCTGCTCTGCAACCCATTTATGGTTAAGTAATCCACTACCTGCTCCTTGACAATGGTTTCCAGCAGCATACATATGATCAAGGTCAGACTAGTGGTCTTTAATTTCTAGAATCATCCCCGTTCTCACTCTTGTGGCACTGAACCACATTACATATCATCCAGTCGACTGGAACCAGCCCCATCTCCACAGAGCAATTAAACAGATTTGTCAACAGTGCTGCCAGTATCTGCTCAACCTCCTTTAGCATCCCCCCACCTCCCCGGACCAGCCCCCATCAGCCCAATTATTCAACCAGCCCTAGTCTTCCCCGGGGCTTACCTCTCCCTGGTTGCTCCTCCCTGGCTTACCCCCACAGGGCAGGACCTTTGGAAGGACCCCAGTCCTCTGTCGGTTGGCTTTGCTCGGTTAGTCAAGGGAGCGCCGTGGGTGACAGTGTGGGGTCTATGGAGCATGGCAGATGGCATCCTGCAGCAGTCCAACGTTATCCTTCTTTGTTCTCTCCGGGGGGAGGGGCGTGGTGTGAAATGATGTAAGTGGTGCATATGCTGTATATCTAGCATGCCCAACTACAGCCAGCCTGGCAGTCGGACCCTTTGCTGCTTCAAGGGGTCAGTACTGCACCGGTGGCTTATCTCCCCCCCCCCCCGAGGAGAGCACGCCATGGGATGTTCAATCCTCCTCCTCCCCCCGCTGGCCCTCCAACTCCTGAGACTGCTTCCGATTTAGCACTGTGTGATGCAACCTGTTAGGACCAAGCACCCTGTCCTAAGTTTTGAGACTTCCTAGCACTCTCTTGGAGACTGGCCCAGTCCTTTCACACCCCCTGATCTGCACCCTGCATTCCAGCAGTGCCCCTCCTCCTCCACTATAAATATGGAACTGAACTCACCACCATCGAGGAGAACGTGGGCAAAGCTAGATGGATTGCTCTCAACTAGATCACACTGATAAGCAGTTATGACACCCAAGCTCAAGGACCTTTAAAAGAGTTCAAAATAGAGCACACCGTCCCCCTTGAAGCTGCACAAGCCACCAATACCAGCACAAATTCCAGAAAATAAAAAAGGCTGTGCACACATTAAGTGAATATTAAATCACAGCACCCTTATGTATCGCCTCCAAAATTAGGCTTCTTCAAGGGGGCAGAGTTAGTCATGATTTACACACATTTATACTCCAGACCTCAATGAACATTTAAAGTGACCAAGTACAAATTGACAAGAAACATGTGCAAAACATACAAAAATGCAGTTGTATTGCAGTATCCCTTTCTACTACAATGTGCAAAACACAAAAATTGAAGAAAAGAGTCCTAGCAATATATCTTTACTTATTGCATAAGAACACAATAAACCACTTTACAGGCTTAATGTAAGGTACCGGTCAACTAAAACACCATGCTTAATTAAGTGTAACCCCCCTACAAATGGGGGTTCCCAAAAAGTCTTCCTTGAGCTTGCCTAAATGCTCACTTCCAGGCTGGTGTTTTGTGTTTTAGCAGTTTAAATATGATTACCAGAACCTGTATAGCCTCTGTGTACTGTCTCTTTAAGAGCTGCCTGATTGCAGCACAAGTAATCTGAGAGGGAGCTCTGTTGAAGGATGCAACTATTTGTTGAAAATCATTTAGAGTGATAATGATAATGTAGTTTGTCTAACATGCTTTCTTTGGAGCAAGGACTGTTTTGTTTGTCTCCACTATCTTGGTCCTGGACTGCAAATTGGACCAATCAGTTCTGGTGGGACCTAAAATGTAGCTGGACTACAGGAGCTGTCTGAAGTCAAACTCTGTAGGAACTGCAGTTTTGAACTTTTTATGCATTTTTGCAACTGAAGGGGGAGCTCTTGCCTTGACTGACAGCAAAATCAGCCAACCAAACCTTTTGGATCTTGGGGAAGTCCCGGGCTACTTGCAGTTTTCAGTTAAATCGAAGCTGGAAGCTAAAGAAGAAAGAGCTCAAGTGTATTTTGGGCAGCAGTCCTAAGTGGATTCACATGGGAAAACTGTGAAAGGACTGAGTTTTTGGCTTGCATGGCTGCCTGCTGCTCCTGAGAGGGAGAGAAAAGAATTATTTTGGACTAAATCCAAGTTTGTGTGACTAAAGTAAGCTACTGAACTGGGCCAGGCTCAACCTGAAGAAGATCAAAGATTTTGCTGAATGCGATCGGCCTGTCAGGAGTTCCAGCTACTCCTAAGCTCCCGGTGCATGCAGAGATTTTTCGATTGTGTCCGGGGAGCACTCTGCCTAGTACAGTAGAATTCCGGTACGTGTAAATGTGCTATGAGCTGCTAGTGGGTTGCGAGTTAGTTCCCCACTGTGTGAACTGTGTTCTGCTTGCTGGAAGCTGTATCCAGCCCAAAATGGACTGCATCCAAATTAGTCTCCATGCAGTCTGGGCCTTGCCAGACTGGCCCAGCCAGACTACCCACTGCACAGAGAAGCCATTGACGAGAGACCTGCCTGGGGATCAGTCCCTTGCTCCACGCTTAAACAGGAACAATGCCTCTGCGACTTGTGTGGGCCCTACTTCTCCTGGCATTCCAGATCAACCACCTGTGTCCAGTCTTGGGTATCGTGAGTAAATACCAAGGTAGCTCCCTGCAACAACAGCTTAATCTGAGTGTGTCATCTGATTGTCTTGTTGTTTCGTTTCCTTTACGAACTGAGCCCTCTGGCTCCGGATTACAAATATTGTGTACTGTGCATGTTGTGTTTTCCATCACAGGGCCCCAACCAGCTGTGGTGCCGGCCAACCTAGGCAACAGTCCTGGCTAGCCCATCTCTTCTCCACCTGGGTACCCAGAGGTGCGACTGTGTGGGGGAACTCAAAGCGCATGCATAACTGCTTGATTCAGGGTTCCCCACTGTCTGAAAATATAGGGTGGTGGCAGTGATGATCGAGTCCAAAGGTGCATTATTTTTCTAGACCTCCTACATGCACTGTACATATGCATAAGTGGATTTTAAGTAAAATATAGTGGACTGGTATCAGAACAGGGGTAGTAGTGCAATAAAGGATGATAATAAAAGACAATTTTGGAGGATTTTATAACAAACAATCAGTAATGGATAAAAACATAGGGTAGTGGCAAAAAAATATAGAGGAGTGGTGGTAAAAAATATAGAGTGGTGGTAAAAAAATATAGGGTGGTGGCCCACCGCAGAAAAATAATGAATGGGGAACACTGCTGATAGATACAACCTTTAAACTACTTAACCTGATTTTGCCCCTCCCTTGTTCAAGTCCCCTGAATAAATCAGATCCAATTTTTTCTGCATGTAATCTGTATGTAATCTGACTGCGGTTCCAGTTTTTGCTCAAAGTATTGTACTATTGCTATTTGCTGTGCATATCCTTGTTTTACAGGGGGTCCCCAGGGTCGAGCCAGAGGAACTAGCCCTGGTGCTAAGTATAAGCAGTGTGGGTACTTGTGTGGTGTACTAGGGGTATTGTGAAA
The DNA here is from genome assembly GCA_016271365.2 of Neoceratodus forsteri. NCBI lineage: Eukaryota > Metazoa > Chordata > Ceratodontiformes > Ceratodontidae > Neoceratodus > Neoceratodus forsteri. Next base: position 1,344,132,095 of record CM028129.1, on the reverse strand, counting down.
CTGTTTATTGTTCAGTGTTCAGGCCACTAGAGGGGAAAGAGTAGGGTTACAGTGTCCCGGAGGGCTGTGCCCAGGTTAGCTTGACCACTGCCAAACCAACCCTGATCTCTGGGTGAAGGCACCCGTTTCAGAACTCAGGACCCTTAACCTGCTACTAGCCAAGCAGGCAGGGGTAGTAGCCCTTGGGATAGCGCCACCTAGGGGTTACATTAAGTATGAGAATTTACACACAATATATGTTGGCAAATAAAGCTAAAAGAATAAGGTTTGCACAGTCAGAGCACACCTGTAGTGCAAGAATTAATAAATTAAATGATAGTTCATAGCAATATTAATGCCCAGTGAACTGTTGCAAATAAAAAGGGAAAAAAGGAAATGCAATAAATAAAGATTAATAAGAAAATACTGACTGGGACATCCAAACAACGATATCATATGTATGGAAGGTGCATGGACTCAGTGAATGACGAATTACTTGATTGAATAATAATTATTTAAAAATGTCATATACATAGAATGCACATAGTGCAACTATAAAATTCTTGGATGTAAAATTGCGCATTGTTGCAGATGTGTGTGGAAAGCAGCCCCTACAGGAAACCAGACAATAGCCTGCTCTGAGCAGACAGCTGTCACCCTCACTCCTAATGGACAGTGTACCATTTGGGCAGTTTTTGAGGCTCTAAAGAAACTGTACCTGTAATTACGTCTTTCTTAGGGAAGCCGATTCATTATGCGACAGATTTAAAGACAGGGCCTTTTTCACCTGATGTTGTGAAAAAGGCACTGAACAAGGTGATTACCATTGACAGCTCCACACTCCTACAGCCGAAATCTAAATCTGCATTTGAAAATAATGTGGATGCCCCAAAAGTGACTTTTGTAACTACTTGTAACAACTAGGCAGCAGCAGTGAAAAACATGAAGAAAGGTGGTCTGTTTTGGCCACTGATTAGAAGCTTGTGCCAATAATGGGCAAACACTCCAGAACATCTTTCAAACGGGGTACTAGCCTGCGTGATACAGGACCCTAACACTATGAATAATGTATAACAAAGCAGAAAAGGGTTTTATTGTTGCAGGAAATGCAATAGTAGTTGTTTTGCACAGACAGGTAAGAAAAAATTACTCACCTTAGTAATGTTGTTTCTTCTAATGGAATCTTGCTGTATTCTGACAATAGCAGTGAGTCCCAACCTTCGAACTGCCCCAGAGATGAAAGAGTTAACTTTCCATGTCAGGCATGGAACGCTGAGCTTGAGCTCAGTTGAGACTCTGTCTGTTGCTGTTTGAACTCAAACCGTCAGATCTTTATGAGCTAAACTCACTGAGGTCCTGTGTGAATGCTGTAAACCTATACTAGCCAACTGGCTACTAACATAACAACAAATGTTTTGGTCCCAAAACAAAGACTCAAGTCAGGAGACCCAAAAAATGAAATAACACAACACCCAGACCCCCAAAGAAAGGGTGATAACAAAAAAGGTGGGGCACCTCCCGAGTGCCAACACTGCCACTGCCCCCCCACATCCCAAAACAGAGGTTCTGAGAGGGAAGGTGGGGAGTCAGAATACAGCAAGACTCCATTAGAAGAAACAACATTACTAAGGTGAGTAATTTTTCTTCAAACAACATGAAGTCTTGCTGTATTCTGACAATAGCAGACTACCAAGCAGTACCTCCATGGAGGAGGGACAGAACCTACTTAGGAAATAGGCTCTGAAGCAAGCTATAGAAACCGAGCATCACTCCTAGCCTGGATATCCAGGGAGTAATGCTTGGTAAAAGTGTGAACTGTTTTCCAGTTAGCTGCTTGACATATCTCTAAGATAGGAATATCCCTGGCAGCAGCCAGGGAAGCAGCTGTACCTCTGGTAGAGTGAGCCCTCAGGCCTGAGGGTGGAACCTTACCTAATTTTTCATAGCAAAATTGGATGCAAGAGACAATCCACCTGGCAATGGATCTTTTAGTGGCAGGTCTTCCTTTACCAACCTCACCATAAGTGAGGAACAGTTGGAGGGAGTCAAACCTATGACCCTTGGTACGTTCTATATAGTAGCTAAGGGCTCTTTTCACATCTAGACTGTGTAGCCTCCTCTCACCAGAGGAGGAATGGTCAGTGAAGTACACAGGAAGAGACACAGACTGGTTAAGGTGGAAGTCTGAAACCATCTTAGGCAAAAACTTCCTGTTAGTCCTGAGGACCACCTTATCCCTATGGAAGGAAATAAAGTCAGGCTCCACTGACAGGGCTTGTAGCTCACTTATGCGTCTGGCAGAAGTGATGGCCACCAGAAATACAGTTTTCCAAGTCAAGTACTTAAGCTCTGCTGAGGACAAAGGCTCAAAAGGGGGTTGCATAAGCTGAGCAATGCAAACGTTAAAATCCCAAGCAGGGTCAGGATCCCTGAAAGGAGGATTGGTATGAAGCAATCCCTTGAAAAACTTGGAGAAAACAGGGTGAGCTGAAAGAGAAGAGGGCTTATCTGCTGAAATGAAAGCAGAAACAGCTGCCAGATGCAATCTTAGTGTAGCTAGTCTGAGTCTCAAGCTATTCAGATGGACCATATTGTCAAGGACTGTGGGCAGATCAGCAGACTCTGGGGAAATATGCTACCCAGAGCACCATATGGAAAATCTTTTCCACTTGGAATTATAAGCAGTTCTGGTGGAAGGCTTCCTAGAAGCCTTTAGAATATCCATAACACCTTGGGAGAGGTGTGAATCAGCAAACTAACTCTTCAAGAGCCAGGCCTTGAGATTCAGAGATTTGAGATTCGAGTACCAAACCCTCCCCTGAGCACAGGTTAACAGGTTGTAATTCCTGGGAAGAGCCAGGGGAAGATGGACTATTAAGGACAATAGGAGAGGATACCAGGGCTGTCTGGCCCAGTCTGGAGCAATCAGGATCACTTTGCAGGGTTGAGACCTGATTTTAACTAGCACTTTGAACAGGAGAGGAAAGGGGGGGGAAGCATACAGGAACTTCCCTTCCCAACTGAGAACTAAGGCATCCAGGGGGACTGAGCCCAACACTGGGGGCCTGCAGCAAAAAAGTGGAAGTTGGTGACTGTCTGGGGCTGCAAAAAGATCTATTTGTGGGGTGCCCCATCTGGAGAATATCACCTCCAAGACCAGGGGATCCAGTGACCATTCGTGATGGCCCTGAGATATCCTGCTGAAAGCTTCTGCCAGGACATTGTCCTTGCCTGGGAGGTGTACTGCTGTGAGGGAGGTGTTCAGGGAATAAGCCATAGACCACAACTTCATTGCTTCTGTGCACAAGGCCGTAGACAGAGTGCCTCCTTGCTTGTTGATGTACCACATTGTGGTGGTATTGTCTGTTCTGATCTCAATAACTTTGTTCTGAACAGACTTGGAAAAAACTTGAAGTGCTAGAAATACTGCTCCGAGTTCCAACAGATTGATGTGAAGCAGAGATTCCTGAGGGGACCACAACCCCTGGGTGGTCAGGTCGCCCAAGTGAGCCCCCCACCCCAAGAGGGAGGCATGTGTAGTAAGGATTAAAGAGCGAGACTGAGTGACAAAGGGAACTCCTTGTCTCGGATTGTTCTGATCCTGCCACCACTGCAAGGCCTGGATCAGGGTTCGAGTCACTGGGATCAGTTTGGTCAGAGGGTCCTTTTTCTGAGACCAAAAGGTTCTCAAATGGAACTGAATGTCCCTCATCTGAAATCTTGCTCCTTGCACCACTGCTGTAGAAGCAGCCATGTGCCCCAGGAGCTGCAGAAAATGCCTTGCTGGTCAAGACACCTCTAGGGTGAATGAGGAGGCCAGAGCGATAAGGGTCCTTGCCCTGTCCAGGGGAAGGAAGGCTCTGGCCCTTTCTGTATCTTGCTCTGCACCTATGAAGGTGAGGAGCTAAACAGGCTCTAGAACTGACTTTGAAAGATTCAGAAGGAAACCCAGAGAGGTGAGCAGTTGCTGAGTTATCTGTAGGTGTAACTTGACTTGGTCTGGGGACTGGCCTACTATGAGCCAGTTGTCCAGGTATGGGAAGATGGCAATCCTTTGCCTTCTTAGAGAAGCAACTGCTACTACTGCCAGGCATTTTGTGAACACCCTTGGAGCAGAGGTTAGACCGAAGGGCATTGCTCTGAATTGGTAATGGCCTGAGGGTAGCTTGAACCTGAAGTACTTTCGATGGGAGCTTCTGATGAGAATATGGAAATAGGCATCTTTGAGGTCCAGGGAAACTAGCCAGTCCCCTGGCCTTAGAGAGGGTAGAATTATTCCCAGAGTCACCATTTTGAATTTTGGCTTTAAAAGGTGCTTGTTTAAATATCTGAGATCCAGGATGGGCTGCCATTCTCCTGTCTTTTCTGGGGTAAGGAAGTACCTGGAGTACAATCCTTTGCGCTGGTGTAGGGGTGGAACCAGTTCCACAGCTCTGAGAGCCAGGAAGGAAGAGACCTCTGCCTCTAGGGCAAGTGCCTCTGAGGGACTTGCAGGTGGAAAAGATCTGGTTCTCAGCTTTGGAAATTTTTTGAAGCCGAGAACCAGTCCCTGGCTTACTACTTCCAGGACCCACTTGTCTGATGTTAGAGACTTCCAGTCCTGGACAAAGTAAGCCAGCCTGCCCCCTACAGGTGGTGGAGAATCGGCCCTGGCAAACCCATCAGGGTGCCTGTTTGGCAGGGGGTTTTGGCTGAGGGGTGGAAGCAGGTCTGCTTGTACCCCTTCTGCCTCTCCCTCTAAAGAACCCCCCTCTGAGCATAGGCAGAAGAGGAGGCCTGGTCTTGGTAGAAAGGTCTATGAAAAGGCCTGCCCCTGCCCCTGGGATGCAGCCCTTGAGGAGTAGCCCACCTTTCCTTGGCCTGGGCACTCCTATAGGTGGTCCTATATTTATCCATTTTCTTCATGTAATTCTCTGTTTGCTCCCCAAACAGAGAATTACCCTCAACAGGAAAATCCATGGCCTTAGTCTGGGTATCCTGTGATAGGCTAGTACATCTGAGCCAAGCCATTCTACAAAGTGCCACAGATGTAGCCATGACTCTAGATGACACACCATTGGAGTCCACTGCAGCATGGAATTGCACCTTGGATGCCTCAATACCATCAGCAGCCACCTGCTCCAGCTCTTGGCAAGCTGGCCAGGGACCTGTTTTGCTAAAGCCATGACAGTGTCCCATCTGGATTTCTGATACCTAGCAGTATAGGCCATATAGTTGGCCTGTCTGAGTCCCAAGGATGCTGCCATGTACTGTTTCTTTGCCATGGCATCAATCCTCCTGGAGTCCTTGTCTGGGGGTGTGAAGCCAAGGAATATTGCCTTATCACAGGCTGCAGCCTGCACTACTAACATGGCTGCATTGTTCGTAGAACTCCGTATCTGGAAACCTGACAATGTATACCTCTTGTCCATTCTTTTATCCACAGGAGGTATGGTGTTAGGAGTCTTTAACATCTTAAATGTCTATTTCCCAAAAGATTTGTGTAAGGGAATAGACAGCCTCCTAGACTCTGGGATATCCATCATTTCCACATAGTCAGGCTCCTCCTGGTCATCCACAGCTTCTTCCATAGGAAGCTGGAGGGTTTTAGCCACTTTTTTATAAAACATGAAATGGGAGGGGGACTCAGAAAGCCTAGGAGGAGACACTCCTGAAGGTCTGTCTGGGGAGATGTCCGGGTCAATGGGCACATCCAGACTTTCAAAACCACATTCACTTTCCTCATACTTCTCTTCCTCCTCCTCCAGTTCATAATATTCCTCTAAATCATAATCTTGAACAGGTGGAACCGGCCAAACCGAGCGCCTCCTTGATGGTGCCGGTTCAGTCAGAACCGGGGAAAGCGACTGCACAATTTTTATTGCTTTGGCTATTTCTTCAACGGTTGGAGAAGAAAGTTTCAGATCCACACCAGCTGATTTTTCCTTTCTTGTTCTCTTAGCTGGAACCAATTCCTCAGAATCGGATCTCCTTTTGCCCGAAGAAGTCTCGCCCTGGTCAGAGGGCACTCCTTCTGGTTCGGTTTGAACCGAACCGGGCTAGTCATCCGGTTCAGCGGACTTTTTGGCCTCCCTTTCCCTGAGCCTACCAACTCTTTTTTCTAGGGTAGCTGCAGGAAAATTTTTACAAATCTGGCAGTCTGCATTGAGGTGGTCAAACCCCAGACAATAAACACAGGTGGTGTGGGGATCAGCCTTAGCAAAGACTTCCGCACACACACTGCAGTGTTGAAACCCAGTGGGCCCGTTTTTTCTTTTGGGTTTCTCAGACATTGTGCCAGTCCTAACCAAACTTACCCTTTTAATGGCAATCCGCCAGGCAAGACCCTCTTATCGGTTCCTGACAGTGTTACGGGTCGTGGAAAAAAACGTAATAAAATCCGTTTTTTTTAGAACCGATAAGAACCCGTAACCACACTCTAAAAGTACAGATAAAGATTTTTTAGCAACTTGATCGGTTCAAACCGAACTGATGAACCATTTACAAGTTCCACACAGAATAGAAAATAATATAAACCTATCTAGTACTCACAAATACCACAGACAGAGACCGAATCGACAGGTTGTGGTTTAAATTCAGTTGAAAACCGAGAAAAACAGTACTTTAACTGACAAACTGAACCGAGCAGAAGGAGAAATCTCCGGAGCGACTGTTCAGTGAGGTGGAGTAAAGAATCTGGTGGTTTGAGTTCAAACAGCAACAGACAGAGTCTCAACCGAGCTCGAGCTCAGCGTTCCATGCCTGGCATGGAAAGTTAACTCTCATCTCCGGGGCAGTTCGAAGGTTGGGACTCACTGCTATTGTCAGAATACAGCAAGACTTTATGTTTGAACAAATTGGTGCATCCTATTTTAGCTTTGGAATATGTTCTGAATGATTACATTGACTGGCGGGACACAATTCATGTGCTACATGGCATGGTGCCATTATGGCCTGGTCTACCTTGGACGTACAATCTGCTCCCTGAAGTGCTGCATCTAGGTGTGTATTAGGGCAATCCAGAACAAAAAAATGGAAATACCCTGGGTGTGCACTTCAAGGGAGTAATGGATCAAATACATGGGGTTCACGTTTCAGGCCCTTGAACAGGTATGACCATTACCTGATGATGGTGGTGATGGTGAGGAAGGTATTATGTTTGTTGCTCTAAAATGAGAGCAAATGGATTGTTCTACCGAATGCACTCATAAATCACAGTCTGAACAATCAATTAGAACTTCATCGAGGATATCTCCCCCATTAGGCCACACCTTGTGACGCACTGACATGGCTGCCGCTATGGCATGGGCGCAGGAGTTGCCATGACCTTGGTCTCAGATGACCTTTACTGGAAGCAGCTTGTCAGCAGGTAGATAAAGGAGGATATTATCAAGCACACCCAGCAGGGAGTGATCGAAGTGGGCCATCATCATCAAGGCAGAGCTCGCATGACAGAAACCAAGTGGGGATGCAGCACAAACTTTCTTAGCTGTGTGATCAAGCTTCTTTGATTCCTTGTTGGGGTACTTGTCCACATCCCTAGTATTGCCAGATTTACAGAAAATGAATCTGAGACCAGACTCTCGGCTGAGGGGGTGATCAGAAAATCTGGACAAAGAGCCAATAGGGACTACATACTTCCAGACCATATGGGTTGAGGGTGCCGGGTAGGAGGCTGGATGCTGCCAAACCCCTAAAGCCAGTCCCAGAATGGTGTCTGCCATGGAAAAGGCAACCCCTGGGGATTCGTCCTTATCCACGATGGTCAGTGAAGGGTATTTAGCTCTTTTCTGAACTGGCTCCAAAAGAACATTCATGGACTCTGACAAGCTAGAGAACTGCCCCAAAAGATACTGGCCTCTGGTTGGTGGTCAGTTCCTTGACCAATTCCTGGTAGAATGTACGCATCCTCGAAGATTACATGCAGGCTGCACTAAAGTCGTCTGGGGACTCTTAAAAGACAGCATGAAGCCTCTTATTGCCATGGACCACCCAGGAATCATTAGAATGGGTAATTTTCCTAGAGAAGCAGCCTGGCAAGCCAGTGCCCAAACGGGAGACCTTCGTAGAAGCCTCCCACATGGACTGCTGTGCAGGTGGTTCCACCAGCAATGATAGACGCCTGTCCAACTGTCTCAGGTGAACTGGCATGGGCTTGACTGGCACCGGCCAGTTGACCATAGGGGTCAGGGTAGAGCCCTACCTGGCCTCGCCAAGGCCTAACGTAATGCAGTCACATCCACTGGCTAAGCCTCTCCTCATATGAAGAGGAGCATCAATGGTGATGCCTCCCGGCTGAGCGGGATTGAGAACTTGAAAAGCCCCTTGACCCCAGGTCCAATGTTGAGGAGACACAATGGGGGTGCAGTGTAAATCACTAGCACCAGTCTCAGATGTATGACCTCCGGTGGTGGCTGATCACGAGCAGGGACGGCTGGGGATACTGACCACCCTACATCCTCCTGGGTAAGGACTGGGATGACCAGAGTCTTGGAGATAGACTATTCGTCAGCTTCCTTTGACAACGGATCAATGAGGTCCAGAAAACTCTCGACTGCCTGATCGACCAGTGTTATGGTCAGCAAGCCCGATGGAGGTACCATGGAGCTTGTGACCCATCTTGGCCAAAAGGGGCACGGACGAAGCCGTACACTTGACAATTGTTGAGCAGTTGGAGGAGTAGAGGGAACAGAAGGAGCATAATCTCTCCTGGTACCAACTGCGTTCTTACTCTTGTGCTTCTTAACGTGGCAGGCAAGTTTCTCCCCAAAGTTCTTGAGCACCCGACACTTATTATGGAACTTGCCCGTAAAGGATACTCCGATGCTGGCACCAGTTAGAAACGGCGCCAAGGCTGACAAGGTTCCTGCTGCAGCCTTAGCTGCTGCCTCTTGCATTGCTATGAGCTGCACTGTGGATCCCGCTGCAGCCGAGGCCACCCTGAGACCACCTGTGGCCCGCAATTTCAGAGTCTCGATCAGCCAGCCAAGTGAGGAGAAGGCAAACCTTCCTTTAAGCGATGACAGAAGCATCATTTGGCAGAGACTGCAAACAGCAGTGCAGTGCATCATTCCCAGGCAGTACAGGCATGACACGTGTGGGTCTGTCTGTGATATAATCTGCTGGCACGTGATGCACTGCTTAAAGCCAGTTGCAGGCTTCACTTCCTCGTGTTTGATTCTGATGCTCTGAGGTTAAGAGCAGGATCAAGGAATATACAGAAAATGATTTAGAAAAGTATAAAAGTCAAAGTTTGCCAATGGCACACTTACTAGATCCTACAATGTGTGGGTCTGCAAAGGAGGAGACTAAACTTTTCCTGAGGAAAGAAAGATCTGACATCATGAGGCAGAGTGGAGGGATATACCACCTGGGTGTTGGGAGGAGATTTGCTTAAAGGGACATTCCAGTGAATCAGCTCTTAAGGAAGAACTGCAATCATGTGGATAAGTAATCATATCCACATCCCTAGAATCTGACATCGGTTTTGCACAAATGTCCACACTGATGGCGAGTTCATTTGTGGACTGTATGAGTGCCCAGCTACTGATGTTACCTTATTTGAAGTCAGGCCCATTGGACAACAAAGGTTGACATCAGGCCAAGAAGAGAGGAAAAAGTGGGTGCGGGGGACAGAGTCAACGGCCAATGGGGACGGACAGTTTTTTCACAGAGTTCCCGACAAGTTGCTCTCTTTAAACAAAGTTCTAGCTCCAAAACTTTGACAGCAACCAGTAGAAACACAGAATTTGTCGGCAGATAAGGACTATACCGTCCACCTTGTCTGCCCATTTTCCTACTTGGTTTGGCAAGCCCTACTCTTATCTGGACTGCCTTTTCCCCGCTCTGCTGTACAGCAGGGTGCATTTATGATTTCATGCACTTCTGAAACCCGTTACTGTTTTCACTTCCACCACCTCCGCTGGTAGGCTGTTCCACGGATCCACCACCCTCTGTGTGAAAACATACTTCCTAGTATTCCCCCTAAGCCTCTCCCCTCCAGCCTCATGTTATGTCCCCTTGTCCTTGTGCACTTTCTCTCTGAAATATGCTCCCCTCCTGTACCCTGTTTATTCCTCTAAGGTATTTGAAAGTCTCTATCATATCCCCTCTCTCCCAGTGAATAGATGTTTAGTTCCTTGAGTCTTTCCTCATAAGGCTTATGGTGCAGTCCATGCATCATTTTTGTTGCTCTTCTCTGGACTGTTTCCATTCTATGTCCTTCCTGAGATGCAGTCTCCAGAATTGGACACAGTATTCCAGATGAGGCCTCACCAGTGATCTATACAGTGGCATCACCACTTCATTCCTCCTACTGGTTATGCCCCTTCCTATGCACCCCAGCATTCTGTTTGCCTTTCTCACAGCTTTTTCACATTGTTTGGCTGACTTCAGGTCATCAGACGCGATAACCCCCAGGTCTCTCTCCCCACCTGTGGTGGCTAGAACCTGCCCCCCATCCTGTATTCCTCTCTTGGGTTTCTGTGTCTCAGGTGCATTATCTTGCACTTCTTAGCATTGAAACCAAACTGCCAAACCCTTGACCATTCCTCAAGCAGTCTTAGGTCATTTCTCATTTTATCTAGCCCCTCCTGTGTGTCGACTCTGTTACAGATCTTGGTGTAATCTGTGAACAGGCATACTTTCCCCTCCAGTCCCTCTGTAATGTAGCTTATGAAGACACTGAACAGGACTGGACCCAGCACTGATCCCTGTGGAACCCCGCTGGTCACTTTCCTCTCTTCTGATTTTATGCCATTTACTACCACTCTCTGGGTCCTGCCTTTTAGCCAGTTACCAACCCATTTTACCACTTTAGAACCCACACCCAGATTCCCCAATCTGTTAAGCAACCTTCTATGAGGAATGATGTTGAAGGCCTTATTGAAATCCAGGTAGACCACATCCACCGCCCCTCCATGATCCACCACCCTGGTCACCCAGTCAAAGAAATTGATAAGATTAGTCTGACAGGACCTACTCTCAGTGAATCCATGCTGCCTTGGGTCTTTTGCACCACTTGACTCCAGGAATTTCACTACCCTCTTCTTAAGCAGTGACTCCGTCAGCTTCCCCACCACTGAGGTCAGGCTTACAGATCTAGAATTGCCTGCCTCCTCCCTACTTCCAGCCTTGTGCGGGGGGACCACCTCTGACATCCTCCAGTCCCCATATACCTCCCTCGTCTTGTGACTGGCTGAAGAGGATTGTTAATGGAAGTGCTAGGACCTCCTGGAGTTCCTTCAACACTCTAGGGTGAATCCCATCTGGCCCCATTGCCTTGTCTGTCTTTACTTTTCCTAGTTCCTCCAAGACTCTATCCAACGTAAATGGGCTGGTGTCCAACTCCCCCCCCCCCACATCTTTCCTTGCGAGTCTTGGCCCCTTCCCCTGCCTCTTTCTTGGTAAATACTGAGCTTTTTCCAAGGATGTCCTCCACCCACCCACCCTCTCCCTTCTTTAGCCTAACACTACCATTTCTGGACTTCTTTCTCTTGCTAATATAATGGAAGAAGGTCTTGTCCCCCTTCTTAATAGCCTGTGCTCTTCCTTCCGCTGTTCTTGCCTTAGCCCCTCTGACAGCTTTCCCAGCTTCTCTCTACTTCTCCAGATATTTCAGTCTGTTTTCTTCTTTCTTTATCTCTTTGTATTTCCTGAATACCTTACTTTTTTTCTCGGCTACTGACTTAGAGAACCACAGTGGCCGCTTCCTTCTTTTGCTAAGCAATTTGACACATTGACTTGTCACTCCTGCTATAGCTCTCTTGAGCCTAAGCCACTGTTCTACTACCCCTCCTCCCTCCCCATATCTTCTGCTGCCAGGGCAATTTTGAGCTGTTCCTCCATCTCCATGACACAGGCCTTCCAGAAATCTAGGATCTTAGTCTTTGAATGGTTTTCTTCTGCCAGCGTGTTGACTCTAAACCATACAGTTCTGTGGTCACTGGTACCAAGGGGACTGCCCACTTTAACATCCATGATTCTATTCCTGTTGGTAGCACTAAGTCCAGTACAGCCCCCTCCTTGCTGGGCTCAACCACCAGCTACTTAGGTTTACCCCCTACATGGCAGACATGAGGTCCCTGCTCCTTGATGTACTTGCAGTCTGGGTATTCCAATCTGCATCTGGCATGTTGAAGTCAGCCATTAGTAGTACTTCCCCTTTGGCTGCCATATTATGGATGGCTTCCACTAATACTGGATCTGTATCTTCCCCCTGCGCGGGAGGCCTGTAAACTACTCCAGCACGGATGGTTGTTTTGTTCCCTCACTCCAGAGTGACCCACAGTGCCTCTGCTTCTTCCCTGGGTCCCTGAGCGTATGCAGCTTTAATCCTTCCTTTACATACACAGCAACCCCTCCTCCCCACCCTATCATTTCTAAAAAAATGTATACCCTGGTATGGCTGCACCCCAGTCATGGTTCCCTGCATACCACGTCTCCGTAATAGCCACAATGTCCAGGTTTGTGTTTGCTATCAGGGCCGTTAGGTCTGGGGTTTTTGTTTCCCAGACTGTGGGCATTTGTGCACATGACCTTCTACTCTGTGTACCCCCTTAATGTTCCTTGTTTATTGGTCTTTGCCCTGTGCCGCATTAGTGATGTACCTTCTGTTCGCTCCCCCATTGTAACTATGGTAGTTTTACGGTTAGATATTGTGTTAGTTATTCGGTCCTCACTGCTTTCAGTTATGTGCTGTGGGGAGGGGCTATGATAATCCCCTTGACTGTCTATGCCTTCCCCCTTGGCAAGTTTAAATGATCACTAAGGATGCACTTAAACTTCTCAGACAGGATACCTTTGCCTCCCCTGGATAGATGCAGACCATCTGAAGAATACAGTCCTTCATCCCTCCAGCTGAGGTTCCAGTCCCCAATGAAGCCATACCCCACCTCTCTGCACCATTTCTTCAGCCATTTGTTGAATTCAATGATGCGGATATCCCTCCCCTTCCGTGGACAGGTAGCACCTCTGAGATGACAGAGTCTGCTACTTGCCCAAGACTCCTCCCCAGCTCCCTGAAATCTTTCTGTACTCTTTCTACATCTACCCCCTCTACAGTCAGGTCATTAGTCCCAAAGTGAATAATGATGTCCAGCTCTCCCCTCCTTGCTATTGCCCTTGCAATCCTAAAGATTTGCTTGCCCTCCTTCCGAACTGTGCCTCCAGGTAGGAACATTACCTCCCTCTCACCAATGCTACCTGACCCCAACCCCAGCTCAATCCCCTGGACAATGGAGTCCCCAACCAGGATTTGCTTCCTCCTCCTGTGTGTTCTCCTTGCATATGCCCATGGGGTTCCATCCTGAATAATTCTCTCAGCCCCATGGTGTTCACCTCTGGAGATGCTGCACAACCTCTGTGCTCTGCCAGGATGGCATACGAGTTGTGAAGTACCACCAGCTGGGGGATGTGCCTCCGTGCTGCCTCCCACACCCTCCCTGAGCCAACCATAGTCCATCCTTCCTTCCTTGGCAATCTCTGAGGAAGCGGTGGTGGACATGGTGGTCTCTGTATGGGGGGGGTGGAGGTCGTCTGTATCCTCACCAACTCTGCTCGGAGTCCGGCTCCCTCTCCCTCAATAGAGAGAGGTGTCTGCAGATAGGGCAGCACCGCAGTGTCCAGAATGTCTTTCTGAACACTGCTGCCCCACATCAGCTGCAATTCGACAGTTAATCTGCCTGAGCAACTGGTGAAGTTTGAAGATTTAACTCCATGCTGAAACCTCACCAGCAACAGCCGCAGGACAAGGTGAAAGACAAGGGATGAGAAGCCTGTTGAAGTACAGCTAGTGGCGGGACTTCTGCAGAGACAAGCTTAGAGCTTGAAATTCAAATTACATACTTACCGTAATTATGATCTTTCTGTGCATCTTCACCATTCATCACAGATGGGGTACTGGCCGGAGATCAGGACCACGCGGGAGCCTTTTTTTAAAAGGATAGGCGTGAGCCGACGAGCATCGGCGCCCGCCTTGGAGGCCGACGAGCCACGTGGCGCCGAGGATTAGCCGTTAGGTTGGGTCGACTCCGCCTGCCTACCAGTTCGAGTCGGCCGGAGAGGTAAGAGGAAGGGATGGAGGGTGGGACAAGAGAGTCCAAGGGACAGAAAAAGGAAGAGAAAACTGAACTAAAAGGAGAAATAACGACTGAGAGGACAGCATAGAAGAAGTAAGACTAAGGGGATTGGGTAGGGGCCCCAATCTCTGGAAACGGAAGAAGGGAGGGAAGGGAGAGAGAGAGAATTTAGGAGAGAGTGAGAGGTAACAAGGATCCAGGACCCTTGTCCGTCACCAGACTGTATAGGAACTGCAAGGAGTTAGCAAAGCTCTTTGCCAGAATTCAAGGCACAGAATAACTGGCAATACCCCAAAAGCAGAGTCGGCTATTCTGGAGAAGGACAGGGTACAGGGACCCAGCACTCTCTCTTTAAGGAAATATTTGGTGAAAAAAGGGACATTTTTTTTTTTTTTTAATAAGATGGATAACAGAAGGAGGGCAACTACCAGCTCCCACCCTGTAGGGGTGAAGATATGTAGAAGAGAAGGAGTGCCACTCGAACTGTACCCCTTAGGGAACACTGTCCCCCCTGTGTGTCCCAACTAATCTCACTCAAGCAAGGGTGCCGGAAGATGGCAAAAACTGAGGGGCTGAGAGAATGAGAGGAACTTTTCCTATACTGGTTTTACCATACAGGAATAGAAAGTGGAGGGGCTACTGCCCCGTTCACACCAATGTTTCAGCACCTATGCAGTGAAGCGAGGAAGGCACAGAGGAGGAGGATTCAGAGACTGGAGCCCCAAGGGGATGGTGATTGTGATGAATGATGAAGATACACAGAAGATTGGCACCACGGTAAGTACGTAATTTGAATATCTTATCTGTGTCAATTCACCATTCATCACAGATAGGCGAGTACCAAGCCCCAAGGGGTTGATTAATTGCACCCTAAGGACAGTGTCCCTTAGCCCTCAGTGGGTGACACACTAAGGGGGGGAACCTTCTGGGCCTGAGGAGGCCCAAGAGTGGGGAGAGCGAGACGGGGTTCCCCCGGAGGGGGAAGGGATTTGCCCCAAGTGTTGTCTCGCCCTACGGGAAAAGAGATAGGTTCCCTGGTGAGCAGAGCAAATCACCCTACGCCGGGCCAAGGGTGACAACTGGGAGAGGCGAAGCCATGCCGATCTTCTGGTGCAGATCGCTGTCCCTACGACCCTGGTAGCTACCTTATTGGCGTCGTAAGATGCCCTTGCTTGGTGCCTTGCTAGCTCCAGGCCACGTGCAGAGAGAGCAATGGCTTGCCTGGTTTGCTCCGAGTCAGGCAGAGCGGCTAGGAACTGACCTAGCGCTGACCACAAGTACCTGTTATAGGCAGCGTAGTGGGCCTGATGCGCAGAAATGGAGAGAAGCAGCCGTGCGGTAGAAGTCCTCCTCCCCAGAAATCAAAACCGAGGAGTCCTGATCTGGGGGCCAGGTCACGGTGGAGGGCGCCAAGCCCGTCAGGAGTGTCAAGCGCGCAATCCGGATCATGGATGAGGCAAAGGCCGGAGACTCGGGGGCGCAATACCTCTGGCAGAGGGTCCCTAGGGGCAGGGACTTGAGAAGGGCCTCTGCCAGAAACGCATGGACCTCCCGAAGGGAAGGCCAAGGCAGCACCACAAGGGTGGCTGACCCAAAATCGCCTAGAAAGGCGTGCGCCACATGCTCCGGATTGCTAACAGAAGAGGGGGAAAGGTGAAGGTCCTCCATTATCCTCATGAGGAAACGCTGATACTCAGAGAGATCAGCAGCAGGAGAGATGTGGACACAAGGTTCCTCTCTCCAGAAGAGGGGGGATGAGGAGCTGGAGGTCACCATAGGTTCGGAGGATGGCTGCTCGGGGGGAGGTTGAAAAACCTGGCTGTCCAAGGCCCTAAGGTAAGCAGGGAATCGAGCAGCCACCGCTCTGAACTGTTCCCAGGTGAGAGGCCCGCTAGGACCAAGGATACCTGGGAACGCAGGAGAAGGCGGCAGAGGGGAGTGGACAGAGCTGAGAGAAGAAGTCGGCTGACCTCTGCCAGGGCTAAGGAGCAGACCATGGACTCCCACGGGAGGAGTCCTGGAAGACTCCGCAGTCGACAGCTGCACAACCACTTCGGTACTGCCTAGACTGCGCCCAGAAGAATCCCCCAAGTGAGGCGACCGGGCCCGTGAGGGTCCAGAAGGACGGTCCCCTGCCTCAAAGAATGGGACCCTCCAGGAACCCGAAGGAAGGGCGGAAGTCCGTGACCGCCCGGCCCAGGGCCCGGTGGGTCCTAGAGAAGGGTCGCGCATCAACTCACACCCCTTGACCCTGGAGTCCGGAAGGATCCTAGCCCTGGGAGTGGCCAGCCAGGCAGCTCAGTACCCAGGGCTGCCTCAAGGCAATCCCGGAAGGAGTACCTCCTCCTCGTGGGCCCTCTTGATAGGCCCAGTGCTGGGCGACCGAGAGACGTCACAGTAGGGGGTACCACCGCAGAGGAGTCAAGGAACCCCACAAGGCCAGGCTGCAAGTCGATGGTGGCATGCACCACAGCCTGCTGGTCAATACCACTGACCCTAGCCCTAGAGGGAACCGGACTCACCTCGGAGGGGGGCTGGCTGAGACCCGAAGAGGAAACCAACAGCTCGTCCTCCCTTGCAGACAACCCTGAAGGGTGTGACTGCCCATTCGACTCCGAGCTGGACTCCGACTCCGAAGAGGAAGAGTCCGAGGCCCTAAGCCAAATAGTAGGGGGTCGAGGAAGGGACACCTTCCCGAGGGGCCCAGGGGCCAAAGCAATCCCCGCCCATTCCACAGCACCGCGA
Source organism: Neoceratodus forsteri (assembly GCA_016271365.2). NCBI lineage: Eukaryota > Metazoa > Chordata > Ceratodontiformes > Ceratodontidae > Neoceratodus > Neoceratodus forsteri. The sequence continues at coordinate 1,344,115,314 of CM028129.1, read as the reverse complement.
GCGGTGCCAGCAGAAGGTGGCAGGGCAGCTTGGGCCAGAAGTCCTAGGCCAGGGCTAGCTGCGGCACCATCAGGTCCACTGGTGCCAGGGAAGGCACCCAGGACAGGGACGGCGCTGGCAGAAACCCCAGCCTCGGAGCCGACGACGCTGCGAGGCCGCTCAACGCCGCGAGTGGCACCGAGGACCAAGGCGCGCCGATGACTCAAGGACTCGCCCACCACGGCGCTATCAGCACCGCGAAGCGGCACCGAGAGTCCCAACGGCGCCACACACGGGCGCCGATGCGGACGACAATGGCCCCATGGCGCCAAGGTGAGACATAGCAAAGGACGCATGCTGGGCGCGGTTTCATGGCGCTGCAAGCAGCGCCGCACCGCGAACGGCGCCGGCTGCCCAATGGCGCCGACAGTCAGGTTAGCGCCTACCGCCGACACCGACAGGTCCCGCTGCACGCTGAACGGCACCGAAGGCCCCGATAGCACCGAACGACGCATCAACTCCGGCCCAGCGGATCGCTGAGCGACACCGGGAGCCTTCACCCCAAGGGGTGATTGCCGGAGCAGCGCCGCTCGCACTAAGGCTAGGCTAGAAGAGGCGAGGCTCCCTCCTCCGGGTCCGTAGAACCGGAGGGACCCGGAGGAGGGGCGAGAGAACGTGGTTTGCCCGACGAGTGCGCAGCTTACCCCCAAAGTCGGGCGGAGTCGCTCGACCTTAAAACGCCGCCGCTGTTCCAAAACTCGGGGTCCATCGAGAAGCAGGCGCCGCATTTAATCCATGTCGTAGCGGGCTGGCGCACGGAAGGCACCGGTCATGTTGGTCGGTGACTGAGTACTTCTGCGGTCGCACGGGCACCGACGCATAGGGGGCTGCCCGCCTTCTGCGCGATTTTTTGCCCCGACCGCGATACGACCCATGGAGAAAACACCAAAAACAGACTCGACGCTTTTAAATGTAATAAAAGGAAAGACCTTACCGCGACGCCGAGTGGAGGCAAACACAGAACTAGTAGACCGACGACTAAAGATGCAGGCTTCAAGGCCTAAAATTTTGAATAAGGCTTCTTCAGGCTTCCTACGAGGTGACCTCGATGGCGGAGGCGAAGAACTGGTAGGGCAGGCGGGTCGCCAGCCTAGCAGCGGCTAATCCTCGGCGCCCGCGTGATGCGTGCGGCCTCGGTGACGCCAATGCTGCGTCGGGCTCCGCCTATCCTTTTAAAAAAAAAAAAAAAGGCTCCTCATGGGTCCTGATCTCCGGCCAGTACCCCATCTGTGATGAATGGTGAAGATTGACACAGATAAGATCTCTCGTTGAAGGCCATCCTTCATGACGTGGAAGACCTGGCTAATCAAGCTGATGCATTTAAGAACTGCGTTAAAACTCTGGAAACCAAGGTGGCCTCTGGTAGCAGAAGACAATACTGCCACAGACAACTCAAAGAGCAACTAAAAAATACAGTGTGGGCAATAACGTTATTATTGGTATCTAGGAGGGAAATAACTAAATTTTGCCAGAGACTTACCCCCCCCCCCCAGCAGGGAGAGAAGAATTCTTGGTTGCCCCCAGGGCAGACGTGGGGACAAAGGATGTGAGCTCTGGGGATTGCAGAATGGAGGGATGAGTGGCAGTCATCTGGCGTGACAGGACAGCCCATTTTCATCTTTTTCGGTCCCACCCTCCCGCATTTGCACGTGCCTCAATGTGCACCGTGGGTGGAGACAACAGGCAGTGCGTGGTCACCCACACTGCCGAGGACGCTATCTCAAGCCGCTTCTAGGAGCCAGTATGGACGCAGCACAGTGCCACCCACTCCCTTGGAAGGGAAGCGTCCAAAGGATGCTCTGAACTCCCTTCCTGTTGGCATCCACTCCTGATGTCTCAGGTCTGGGGCACGAAACCGAGTCGCCAGCATGCCAAGTGAACTCCCATTGCTCAGCGCCATGGAGCTGACCTAGATGGAGGGAGGATTTATTGCTTTCCTGATCCAACTTGTTCTACCAGACAGAGGCGCCAGAAAACTGACACAGGAGGGCTCAGGAGATCGGGATGGCACACTCCTTACAACTCCAAGGCTAAATTCAAAATAATTTATTCTAGTAAAACATTCTTTTTTGGAGATCCTGCAGAGGCTGGCATGTGCTTGGAAGACAGAAAGTCTAAAGTCATGCACTTGTTCCAAAGATGGAAGAGCAGGAGCACTCCATCAGATCCAGGCTCACTGAGGCAGCAGCAAAGCTTGGACCTCTCTGGAGTGCAACTGTACTGTAAACATTCAGATGAGGACAACTACGACTCCTTCAGGTTCAAGTTGAATCCTAGACTGGAGAAGGTCTCCACAGGAACTTGTAGAGCTGTCGGAGTCTGCAAGGGCAAATCAGCCAATCATGTGGATTCCCTTTCAACAAAGGTAGGATGCTACCACTGCATTGGTAAAGGCCCGTGGTGCTGCAGGGAGGCAAAACTGCATCACTCTATACTGGTAAAGGATGTTCCCCAGTTAGAACCACACAAACAAACAATGGGAAGCCCAAAAATGATATGAAAACATGCCTCCCTTGAGGTTCAGGGTGCAAAATCAATCTCCCATTTCCAAGGAGGGGATCACCTGAACCAAATAACCATCCTGAATTTTTGGAATCTGATATGGCATTTCACACCTCTCAGATGTTGGACTGGGGACCAGGCACCCATTTCCAGTCCGTGGTCATGAAGCGTCTAGACAAGTACCCTCCCTGTTGACTTTGGTGGGCATGAAGCACTTGGATCATGTGTGGTTGCAAGAGAGCAGACATCTCCTGAGTACCTGAATGTGGTCTGGAGGGTGTGCTCAGCATGGAGGTCTGGTCAAGTGAGGTGGCCATGGCAAAAAGTCTAGTGCCAACACCCACATGTCCGTCATGTTCTTTGACCACTGGGACAGAAAATGTATCAGTTGCCCACAACTGGGAGGTTAGGAGAATGACCAGGGGGTGGGGTGGGGGAAGCCAAGCTTGTTGATATATTTTGTGCTGGAGCCCCCCCCTATCTCTATCCTTGCATCATCTGTAGCAGTAATCGTATGTCTGTATTGTTTGCAGAGCTGCTCTGATGAGACTTGGTGCCAAGGGGTAGTGTACTTAGTCAAGCAGAAAAAAGTCATGGCACTCACCCTCCCAGTATTGTAAACAAAGGTCCATTCACAAAGAAGTGCAAAACTCGTTTTTTATTCATGAATAAGCAGAATGCCACAGCTTGAGTGAAGCAGAAAAGAATGGATGTTTCACCTGTTGCAGGCTTTATCAAAGTTAGTGCCCCCTAGAGTTACAACCCTTTTATAGCAAGTAAAAAAAAAATCACGTGAGCATAGAATTAATAGTGACTTAAAGAACACACTTTTTGAATTTCACATTAACTTGCCAACATCATAACACAGACACATTTAAAAACATTAACACATAGCACAGGTTCCAATGCTTTCCCCTTATCACACTTCAAATTATTTTTGGACAACAAATTCCAATAAACTTTTTCCCTTTCTTGTGTGGGGAAGCCCCTGTCCTATGGCTAGGAGAGCTTGCTTGTAATCTACACTTTTTGACAAAAATCTAGAGCAACACAGAGGTGAGGAATTGACTCCCAGATTTTGTATTCTGAACAAAAATGATAAGCTGGCTATTGAAAGTTTGAAAAAAATGACAAAATAATAATCAAGGCAGCTGATACAAGCAGGAGGGTGAGTGCCATGACATTAATCGTTTTGTTTCACTTCAGATGTCCTCCATTTCTGTTCTGAAAGGACAGAGGAAGAAGGAAGAGGTCTTTCTTTGCTGCTGTTCAGGGAAGTCACAGGCAAGACCCTCTTCATGATCTTTTTGGAGTAAGGAATCTTTTTCAGGATACCCTCCACTTGGGGGCTGAAGAGTTGCTAAGCCATACTCGAGTTAAGAGGTTGCCTGATGCTCAAAAAGGGATTCTCCTAATTTTGTAGCTGCTGTCCGCAGTGTATGATTGTAGTGGGCACAATAACCAGTGAATCTGGTGTGCCACACATCCAGTGCATACATTCTACAGCTCAGCTGGTCGAGACTCTTGGACTCTGTTGTGGGGTGGGGAGAGAGAGCAGTAGTAGCACCAGCCATTGCGCACTTGCGCTGTACAGTGTCAACAAACAGACATGAAGCTTCTGTTTGTGCAGTGAAGGCCTTATAAACTTGAGGGGGGGGGGAACGACTGGGAACCACATACTGGTGATTCTCACGTTGCGGGACTAATCCAGTTGTGGCATGGCCAAACCATCCTACCATCACTGAATCAAGCATGCCATCATTGATCAGCACAGCTAGGAATAAAGGAAATTCTTTTAAAAGGGTCTGCAAGTGTTCATACTTCCCTGTGGCTACAATCTCCTTGGGGTGGGGGTCGGAGAAAGATGATGAGGTACTCCTTAGAAAGTGGGAGGACTCCAGGTCCCCAGTTGTTCCAACCTTCATCCTCAGACTTGGAGTTATCGTCATGTCTAGACATATTATGTGAACTAGCTGGAATTGCTAAGTCAGAATGGCCCCGTACCAGTCTATTTGGGCTTTAAGCTGCTCACCCTAAATCTGGTGCTGAATTGCTCGTAGGAGGCATTGGGCCCCTGGACACAGTGACCTTGCAGTGGGTGGTAGCAAGGACACCACTGGTATCCCATGGGGAGATGGGGTGATAGGAACAGTTCCACTGGGCTCAGCCGGGGTTCTGTGCACTGATGGAAATAGTGACAGAACTCAAATCACTGTGGCTCCTATGTGTCCTTTTCGCAATCAGGGTCTTGCACTCGACCACTTCACGACCTTTGGAGGGCAATTATTTCTACCGTTTTGTTCTGCTCACATTTCAAGTAGACGTATCAGCGATGTGCATGGTGTTCGGCAGACTGAGATAGAGTCAGAGGTTTGTGCTTGTTCTTGCGACCCCTGTGTCCATCTCTCCCTCCACTATGCCCATTGTTGGGTATCAGGGCACAGACAGAATAGGGAGGATAGTGGAGAGGGAAGGGGCAGCTGGGGGTGCTGTACACTTGGGTACAAACTATCTGCCAAAGCAGCTTGTGAAGCAAGTAAAGTTGAACCTCCAGAGGCTGGGGGAGACTACAGGCTCTCTCAGCCTCCCTGGCCTTTTCAGAGGTCCTCCCAGTGTGGAGTAGGAGAAGGAGTGAAAGAGTAATAGAGAGAGATAGAGGAATTAAATGGGTGCTGTCAGGAAAAAAGACACCACTTTGTGGGGACTGGGGGTGGACTTCTGGACAGGAGGCCCTACAAAGGTGACTGCCTTCACCTGACAAGACAGAACCAGCACGCTGGGGCAGAAGGTTAATGTCTACAGTAGTTAAACTGACTGCGAGGGACACTGAAGCTAGGAGAGCCATGGTAAAGGGAGTGAGGGATGGGAACCTAGCTAGTGTTCCTCCTGTGCTGGGGACTGGTAGCAGTAAGGTGGGTATAATAAGGTTGAGGTTCAAAAAGGAGTAGTGGAAGAAGCAAAGGAGGGAAGGCTCTCAGGGTCTGAAAGCAATAGGAAAAATATGATGGTAAGGAAGATGAGAAGGAATACAGGGTAGGATCACAAAACAGCAAAAGAGGTTCCGGAGTTAGCTGGAAGGTGGTGTGCCTTAATGCCCGGAGTCTGGGCAATAAAATTAGTGAGCTCCAGGGATTAGCGACAGACAAAGAGGCAGACTTCGTAGTCATCACAGAAACCTGGGCTACAGAGGACAATGACTGGGATTTGTCAGTCCCAGGTTACACAATGTTTAGACAGGACAAAGGGCAGGCCGGGGGTGGGGGGGGGAGGCGCATAGCCCTATTTGTGAGGGAGGACACAGAGGCTGTGGAGGATGCACACATCAGGGGACGCAAAGGGGAGACAGCCACTGTGGGTTCATCTCACGACACCCTCAGGCAAGAGAATATGGATGGAGGTAATCTATAGACTATGAGGACAATGAGAAGAGAGAGGCAGAGAGCTTGGGGAAGAACTGGCAAAGGTAATGAAGAAGAGGGAGGTGGTGGTTGATCTGAACCTGCTGAATACTGACTGGGACATTCCAGTGGCCCAGTGCACAAGATGTCAGGCCCTACTACATACTGTATACTGCATGACTGTCTGCTGGTGCAGCTGGTTGAGGAACCCACTAGAAAGCGGGCCATTCTCAATTTGGCGCTCACAAACTCAGAGACAGTGGGTGGAGTGAGGGTACGGCAGCCACTGAGGTCCAGTGACCACAACTCTATTTGGTTCAGACTGGCCTTAGGGACCAGAATGCCCTATCAAAAACTGAAATCCTAGACACCATTAGAGGTGTAGAGGAAAGTTTGGAGACAATCAAGGGGACCATTCAAGATGCAATAAAGTCATACACAAGAACTGTTACAAAATAAAACAAGTCTTGAGCCTGCTGGTGCAGCGGTATTGTAGCTTGCAAGCGCCAGCACTAGGAGTTCAGGCTTGATTTCAGTCTCTGGAGGGCCGGCCGGGGAGGAGGATTGAACGCGCTACAGGTTGCTCTCCTCCTCCGAGGTGACCACGGCTGGCAGTGCAGTTAGGGTGCCTTGTGGGAGGGGAGGAAGTCAGCTGGAGTCCGGCGTGGTGGCATGTTCTTTCATGTACTTGTCTCCATGGACTCCCTTGCATGCCGACACCCTCAGGGGTGTGGGTCTCTACTGGGATTTCAGTGAAAAATCCCCTGAGTGTTAAGGATCCTGGGGTCATTGGTCCCTTGGTGCCCGCAGCTGATGAGGGCACGCCGTGGCATCAAAACTGTTCCTTGGGGTGGTCCCACCACGAAGGGATGAATCTGCAGTGTTGATGTCCCCTGGTTGGCCGCTGGGGGGTGCACGGCGGCGTTAGAACTCCGCTCCTTAGGATGGCTCCACGGTAGAGGGGTGAATCTTTGGGGGGTTCATGTTCCCTGGTCATCGTCGGAGGGTGCCGGGGCGAACTGGGGGGGCCATGGATGGGTGTACACAATAAATTTAGAAAACAAAACAGGTACAGCAGATCCAGCCATGATGCAATGCAACAACCTGCAGTAAGTGACGTGTCGCAAAATACGGCATGACAAAAGGTCTTGGCTTTATTTATTTATTTCACTTTGGTAACCAGTTAAGTGCACTGGCACCAAGTGCCTTTTTCAGTCATGACCCTGGTGCAATTGCACAGACATTTGAGGACATACATACAATTGTTTGGGTGCTTGTTGCACAAAATGAAACATACACACATTGATTGAAATACACTGAATACACTGCAGTACAAATGCATTGCAGCACTTTCAGTGCAGCTTCCTCTCGAATGGCGGGGTAGATCTCAAGCTCCGCACTCACTCCCAGACTTTACTGTAAAACTGCCACATTACTCTCTTTCAGCACTTGCTATTTTGACACATCTACATGGCCACCAACAAAAGTAAATGAGGGTCTAATAGATTTGTGGCAATTTGGCCCGAGACTGAGATTTCGGAAGCGGACCTCTCAGAAAGGCCTCTGACCATTCCGCTCAGACTACTCAATCCACTTCGAGTAAGGCAGGTAAACCTAAATCTAAAAGAAGCTGCAAAATGAAATCAAAAGTTAGATAGAATATTGTTGGATCTGCAAGAATTTAAATCGGACTTCCATACGTTTAAGCAAATACAGGAATCCTTCCAGGCCGAGCTCGGGGAACTTCATACAAAAGTCACTACCCTGGATCAGCAAGCTCAGGAACAGGCCACTGCTACTATCCAGCTACAATCATCACTAGATCAAGTCATACAACTGTGTCACTTAACAGGTGAACGGCAAGAAGATGCCAAAAATCGAAATCAACGCAATAATCTCCGCCTTTATGGAGTTCCAGAGGACAGTGAGGGCACAGATCTTCAGGCCTTTATTGAACCTCTCCTTTGGGATCTCCTTAAACTGGCCCCTGACTACAATTTTGAAATTGAACGAATCCACAGGGCACTGGACCAAAGCCTACTCAACCTAATACTCACCCTAGATCCATAATGATCCAATTTCTACATTTTCAAACCAAGGAACACTTCTTGAAGCAAGCCTGATCCCAGAGTAAACTGTTCTATAGGACCTTCCGCATTTTTGTCGAAAATGACTATGTCCCAGCCATGATGCAACAGAGGAGATCCTATATCCCTTTGTTCCCCTGGCTCAGACAACAAAACTTCAAATTTCGAACCTCAAATCCCAGCAGACTAATGGTTCAGTTCCCCACGGGGCAACAAATTTATGAATCCATGGAGGAGGCCTGTGCTGACTTAAAGAAGAGAGGCTTTGCTATTCCTACCTCCAGGAGCTCTCCATCTCGATCCTCAGGCCTCCGCAGCCCATCCAGATCTCGGGCGCCTCATGACAGCCTGGTCAACAAGCCACAATAGACTCAATCAAGCGGGTGTTGGCACAATTCTCCAGACAATCCACCTAATTTCAATCATCATTTTCTGAGGAGGTCATAGTGAATCTGGAGCTGGGCTTGGGGGGCGGGGGATGGGATGCTCTGTCTCTCTCTCCTCCCAGAGGGAGGCTAGGGATGGAGGGTGGCGGGGGGTTGGGCAGGAGAGATTTGGGGCCCCAGTGCAAGCTCAGGGGTGGTCTGTGCGGGGGGCTGCGGACGGCCAGGGGTGAGCACACTTGACCTGGGGCGAAACTGGTGGACAGTGCTGCTGAGAGATATAGGAACATTTGTCATGATTAGCCACAGTGTGGGCAAATGTGCTGCTTGGACTAGTTGCTGGCCCCAGAGCAGGAGAATACTGGCTATCAAAACGGAGTGGTCCGGGAAATAAGGAAGCAAAGGACATGTCTCTACGGGTTTAACTTTTGCCAGTCAGAGACCGGAGATATGACCTTAAGACACTCCCGGTGCACGTAAGGGGTAGGTGGGCTTCTGGCGAACGTATCCTGCCCGCCGGTGCCCAGGAGCCCATGCATACATCCGGGCATAAGTAGCCTGATTATCCTGGCCCGACTCCGTGATATTGCCTGTTAAATAGGGTGTTCTTTATCATCCCTTATACTTGGCCTCTCACAGGGTGGCACTGTCTGGCTGATGTCCTGGGTGGAAGCCGGGGGCGCCCCCCAGGGCTGGTTTCGCGGGTCCCCCGAGGCATAAAGAGACCCTCTGCTTTAGAATCCCATTGAAATGGGGGTGTGCAGTGGTCCGGTGGTTACCACTCCACACAGTTCTGCTTGCCCTCCTCCCTTGCCCTTCGGCTCTCCCTGGGGGGGGGGGTCAGCAGCGGGGGCCTGGATCCTCCCAGGCCGCCTGGCCTGCACCCTGAAGCTCTACTGCATGCCCTCTTCAGCGGAACATGGCTATTCTTTTTCTGTTGAGGCATCTACTCTGGGTTGTCCCCCTCTCTGTTAACCAGGCGGACACTGGAAAGTTCTTTCGACCATAAGGGGCCCCCCCCCCGAGACTCCACTACTGCCTACAATATCTGATCTGTCTTTAGCTCTGATTTGTCGTCGATGTCCCTCCAGGTTTGTTCTGGAGGACTAGAATACCCTTTGCTCTATCTGGACTTTCAGTCGTGACCCTGGTTGTATTTATTTATACTTAGGTGGTTGGGGCCTCAAGTTGGAGGCCCATAATTTTCTTTCTGTACACATAGTTTAAAGAAACTATCATAGACGTGAGAGTGACTGGACTTTTGCTTCTCCTACAATGGGGATTGAGTTATGCTTCTCTGTTGTACCAAGGGTCTGTTTTTACATAACAGACTACACTGTTTTATCTCTGTATTAGACCTAGGGCATTAGACCCCCCCCCAAAAGAATTTCAGTCACCCTCCCTATAGAGCTCTAGGGTGGAGAATGAGCCCAGAACCAACAGCTGGCGGCTCCTACCCGGCATACTGGAAATGCAACTTTTTTACCTTCCTCGAACCATTCCCCATGTATTCCCATTATCATTTTTTAAGTTTTCCCTTTTCTTGGTTCTCCTTACATTGGATTTTCTCTTCCCAGATTTTAAGGGCAAGAGTTTCCCCAAGGAATACCCCGCCTTGGCGAGAGGAGCCCTTCATATGGACAGCCGACAGAGCCATCTGCTCCACCGCTACTGGTGGTATTGGAAGTCGCTATGTGTTTCCCTTACAGGGTATTGTGCATAGTTCACAGACCTGTAGTTGAGCCCAGTTGGCCGACTTTCTTTCTTATAGTTCTACCCCAGTGCCCCTTTCCTTAGCCACAATGGACACAGAACAACAAGATTTTGACATTTCTTTACCAGAAAAATTTATTTTATCGCAGGAGTTTGATGTATTTTCTGAATGTAGGTTAATGCACAGGGGAGGGGGCCCGGGAGGACATAATATAGATATTATCAGGACTAGCCATGACACATCACTTTAAAATTATCTCTCATAATGTAAATGGGCTGTCCGGCACCATTAAAAGATACTGAACGATTCACGCCCTCAAGAAACTAAAACCAGATATTCTTTTGCTGCAGGAAACCTCTCTCCTCAGCAGAACACCAGGAGCTGCTCAAATTTGGTTTCTCCCAGCTGGTGTCGCCATCTTATCAGTAGGGTAGGAGCAGGCGGACAGTGGTTTTGATCCCAAAGCACTCTCAGTTACAGATGGTTGATCAATATTCAAAACAGGGAGGGTAGATTGGCCCTGGTTGTGGCTACATTAAACCACCAGGTATTGACTATATGTAGTACATATATTCCACTGGGCTCAGATGCCTCCTCAATTTAATGTCAGATAGATGCTATTTTAACAAGGCAACAAGGTACTTTGATAATAGGAGGCGATCTTAATTGCCAATTTAACCCCTCACTTGACTTGTCTGCAATACGTCCCTCCCCAGAGTCCTCGGGCCAAAAGCACCTGCGTCGCTTAGTTAGAGATGTTGGGATGGTAGATACATGGAGGCAACTCCACCCAGCCCAACGGAAATTCACATATTACTCCAGTGCTTTTAAGCACTATTCTAGACTTGACTACATATGCATTGGGAAAGAACATATAGACCTGATCTGGTATATATATAAATATCGGTGGATATTTTAAACATCTGAGACCCGGAAGGGTCACCATGCGAAACCTTTTGTGAGCGACCGACAGGTTGAGGTCGCTTAAGTCCAGAATTGGACGGAGGTCCCCTGTCTTTTTGGGAACCAGGAAGAAGTGAGAATAATACCCTAGTCCTCTCTGGTTTCCTGGGACAGGTTGAATTGCTCCCTTGTCCAAGAGAGCGATTACCTCTTGCCAAATCAAGTCACGGTGCTGACCCGAGTACCGGGAGAGCAGAGGAGGCCTCAAGGGTGGCTGTTCTGCGAACTCTAGAAAGTGGCCTATGCTGACCAGCTGAAGAACCCACCTGTCGGTGGTTACTGCCTGCCAACCCGACAGGAAGTTCGCAATACGACCCCCGACCAAAAAGTCCCGTTGATCCTGAGGGGCGGGGGCCGGAAAGGAGTCATGTTGTCGCGGCTGAGGGGCCCGCCCGGCTGGGCAGCCTTGGAAGGGCGTTGACCTCTGCCAGCGGGCTGCTTCCCTGGGATCTCGGAAGCCAGAGCCCCTATGCTGTGTGGGCGGGCAGGGCTGTTGCCTCTAGTCCGCCCACGAGCGACCTTGGCTCCTACGAAAGGAGCCAGGCCTCGGCCGATACATCGCCTGGACTGTCCGGACCGCTTTTCCAGCCTCTTGCAGTTTGGTAATTCTCGTTCTGCCGGATTACCAAACAACACCTCACCTTCAAAAGTGGCGTCCAAATGTTCTTCTGGGCGTCTGGGGTGAAACCGAGACACGGCCATGAGTGTCTCCGCCAAGGCACACGCCTGAAGCAGTCGCCTCTGGCTGACGAGTCCGCAGAATCATACGCTGGCTCTGAGCACCTGGGTTCCACGTCTGAACCCGTCCGGAAGAGCTGAAGCATCTCCTCCTTCTGCTCACCTTCCGGCGGCTTCTCAACCGCCTCTAGCCCTGTTCCCACAGGGCGCTCTGGAACTGAACCATGTGGGCGAGATAGTTCAGGACCTGATAAGCATATGAAGTCGCCGGCGTAAGTCACGCCTCCCAAGCGTCCAGCTGTTTGGATTCTGGGTCCGGTGGCAGAGCACTCCAAATGCTGCGGTCTCTGGGACCCGATCATGAAAGGCAGTAATGACCAGGAGTCAGCCACAGGTTGTTGAGATAGGTACTGGTCCCCCCTTGGGGCCCTGTACAGTCTATCCGCCTTCTTCGGCGGCACCGCCCGGAAGCGAATAAGGCGCTTCCACATCCGCCTTGGTGACGCCCACAAAAGTGTCCACCAAGGGTGGCACCACCACAGGCCTAGGGTCCTTCTGCCAAGATACTTTGCCAGGCGTAGTCTTTCAGGGTCAAGTTCCTCTGCTTCCCAACCCATATTCTCCTGGATATGTCTAAGGATATCCATGAAGGATGGATCGTCGGAGGAGACCTTGGAGTCTCACGTGGGTCCGGCGAGGAGGACGGATGGAGATCTAGAAGAAAATAAGAAGATCCCGTAGCCTCCGACGGCGGCGAGCCGGCGTCGCCTCCTGGATCTCTGGGACTGGGCGACCCGGAGGGCGGCGATCTGGGCGGAGGTCTCCTTCTACCTGCCCCTGGGAGGAGTCACAGGTTCCCTGGGGACGGAATGGCCAGCCCGACCTCACAGTGAAGGTGGGGCAGGGCAGGAACCACAGGAGTAGGAGGAGGTGGAGGAGGAAGGACTGGGGGTACCCATCCTTCCTGACAGTAGCCCACCAGTAAGTGAACAGGTCCTTCACCTCGGCCAAGGACAGTCCGGCGTCTGCTCCGAGGATGAGGCCGGACGTCGGGTCAGCGGCGGCAACCACGAGGGACCTCGGGGTGGCCGAGGACCCGGGGAGACTCCTTGTGGCGGGAACACCCACCTGGACATCGGGCAGGCGAATCCTCCTCGATGGGGACTCCTGTCCGACCGGCGTCGGGCGCAGGAGCCCCCGCTCAGGCGTCGCGGAGCGTCTGTCCCCCACCGTCGTCCGATGCGATGAAGAGGCCCGGCGATGGCCTACCGACGGCGTCGGCTCAGAGGAGCAGCTGGCGGCCTTGAATCCACCGGCTCCTCAGGCGGTGTGAGCTCACGGTCTTCGGGGGAAGAGAGGAGCCGGACGCAGACCCGGGCGAGGCGGAGCCCGACTTGTGGTGAATGGCGGTGGCGTTCCCCGACTTCGCCAAGGCCTTCTGGGCTGAAGAGGAAGAGCGGCGGCCTGGCCGGTAGAGGCCTGAGCAGGGTGTGCAGCGGGGGCGCGGCCGGAGGCGACGAAGGCCTGGCGGGCGGCGGTCTGAGGCGAGACCGAGAGCCTCCGGGATTCGGAGGCCAGAACGGCGACGGGCAGGAGTCCCTGGACCTCTTCTTCTCTTCCGCATGCCGGTGCGTCGAATCTTCCTTGAGGCCATCGCTCGAAGTTTTCCTCTAGTAGAAAAGCTTGAAGGGCCTTCTGCGGTGGATTCTGGTGCGGTTATTGACAGCCCTGGCAGAGGGCAGGCCTTGGTAGTAAATGGTCCCGGCCTAGACACCGATGCACGCATGAATCACGGGTCCTTAAAGGGTATCTCTGCTTGCCCTTTTGCCAGAAAGAATGCCGGTCAGGGAGGACATCAGACACTTGGCTGATTGAAGGAAATCTTCCACAGAAGAACCCGAAATTTGGAAAACCCATGAGCGTAGCAAAAGAACTTACCGAGGGTGAAGCATGCACTGTCGGCGGCGGGAAGAACTCAGGAGATTCTGGCGGGACCGCCCCTCACTGCTCTGCATACAGAAGTCGGAGGCGGGCCGACGTCGGGGGTGGTCCCCGCTGAAGATAGCTAGCTAGAAAAGTCTCCGGGGTCCTGGCGCCTGCCGGCTTCAGTCCTAATGGTGTAACCTGCTGCAAGAGCTGTATCTCGAAGTAAGATCATATAGACCTGATCTGGGCGGTGGATATTTTAAACATCTGCCTCTCGGACCACGCACCCACCATCTTAGAACTTAACATTCAGAGGGAAGGGAAAGGAAAACAACCCAGTGGAGATTTAATCATTCTCTACTTAGACATAGGGAATTTAGAGACCTTTTGGAGAAGCAAATCCCAGAAATTATCCAAGATAACATGTCCCCCCAGATGTCCCCTCAAATACTCTGGGGCACTATTAAACTGGTGCTCCGAGGCCATATTATAGCATATGCTGCCCATAAGAAAAGACAAACTGAGTCTCGACTTAAAGCACTTCAGGGAATACTTAGTTTTCTTCAAGAGGCTCATATGCAGGGCGACTCTGAAGTGCTCCCCCTGGTGTCTTGGACACAGGCAGTGGATCCAGAGTCTCTTGACAGCTAAGACCGAGTAAGCTCTGGCGTGGCTGAGACAACACTATTATGAGGGTGGGGCACGAGCCTTCAAACTTTTGGCTTACTGACTCAGAACCCAGATCCAACAATGTTTGATCGCTAAGATAAAGGACCCATTGTCTGGACAGACCCGTTACTCAACACCTCATATACTAGACGCCTTCAAGAAATACTACCAGTCCCTTTACTCAAACTTGACAGAACTGGACCCCCACAAAATTTCGGCTTTTCTTTCACAAATTAACCTCCCTGCCCTCTCTAAATCACAACAAACTCAGTTAACAGCTCCAATATCTGAAGTAGAACTTCATAGTGCCATTAAAGGCCTTAAGAATGGGAACAGCCTGGGCCCAGATGATTCTGGAGCGGAGTTTTATAATGGAACATGGGACCTGATTTGGACCCCCTACTATAAACTATGAAAAAGAGTCATAATACCGCCATCTTCCCTATCTCTTGGCGACAAGCAGTAATATCGGTGATTTTAAAGCCGTAGAAACCCCCACATCTCTGTGATTCATACCGCCCAATCTCAGTACTCAACCAGGACTATAACATCTATACCAGTATTCCAGCCCATAGATTAGACTATATTCTCCCTACTTCAATCCACCCTGACCAATCAAGATTTATAAAGGGCAGGTAGACAACTGACAACATCAAACATACCCTATACCTAATTGAACATGCACAATCCACAAAATCCCCCCTTATCTTACCAAGTCTAGATGCACAAGAAGCTTCTGACATGGTATCCTGGGGATTTCTCCAAGCAGCCATACAAAAATGTTAATTCCCTGGACCCGGAGGCAGCAGTGAAATTAAATGGGTTGCACTCTGACCGATTTAAACCGTTTCGTGGCATGCACCAGGGCTGCCCCCTCTCCCCGTATCTATTTGGCATCTTTGTTGAACCCATAGCCCAACTTCTCCGACAGACCCCTACCTTCCACGGCTACCGAATTTCGGAATCCCACCACAACACAGCTTATTATGCCGACAACCTTCTACTGTATATCACCCACCCTGAAGAATCATTACAAACCCTGGCCTCACTTCTAAAAGAAATAGAATTATCAACAGGATATACCATCAACCAGAGCAAATCAGAAGCCTTACTCATACATCCTTACCTCCAGATCTAGTGACATGATACAATTATAAATGGAAAAAGCCATATATAACATACCTGGGAATTAAAATACCACAGAAGACTAATAATCTATATGCACTGAATTATACCTCAGTGTTCTCACAAATAAATTTAGACTTGGTGAGGTGGACTCCTCTCCCACTCTCCCTGATGTCTAGAGTACAATCTATTCAGATGAATTCTCTCCCGAAGATACTCTACTTAATGCAAAATATACAGATTCCCCTCTTATTGAGGGATATATGGAGCTGGGACTGCTCCATTAGATGGCTTTTGTGGGCGGGTAAGAGACCCAGATTAGCACTTGGTAAGCTTCAGCTCCCAAAGGAGAGGAGGAGGAGGACTGGCACTACTCAATATTTATAATTACTGGGTAGTGGGTTTTACTCACACATTTGACCACCTGGTTCCTGCCCCAGACCCGGGCCCCACCCTGGCTATTGGTGGAGGGGCCATGGCAGTTAGCCCGTTGGATTACCCCATAATTTTTCAGCCTCATAACATAACTCGACCCAGAGGAGGGTCCAGATTTACCAAGGCGTTAATGGAAAGCTGGAGGAAATTCCTTTCCTTCCCTGAAGAAGTGAGTGTATATTATAAGGCTCTGGGGGAGTACTAGAAAAAATTAAAAACAGCCATGCTTAACAATTACTTCTGCTCTGTCTTCACAAGGAAGACAGTGGGCCTGCCTGAAAGTTGCATCAAGGTAGCTGCCTGGGGCATTCCTGAAATAAGGCAGCCAGTATTCACCAAAGAAAGGATCCAGAAAGGGCTCGAAGCCCTAAAGGTAGATAAAGCCCCAGGGCCGGATCAAATTCACCCAAGGGTATGAAATTGGCTGCAGAACTGGCTGAATCCCTAGTAGTGCTGTTCAATAGTTCAGTTCAGACAGGGGCTGTTCCGAAAAACTGGAGGGTAGCAGGAATTACAGACCTGTTAGGCTTACCTCTGTAGTGGGTAGACTGACGGAGTCATTGATCAAAGAGGACCTTGTGGACCACCTAGAGAGCTACTGTTTACAGTATAGTAAAGAGTATGGGTTTGTGGTAGGGAGGACTTGCCAGGCCAACCTGGATAGCCTTCTGTGACTGGGTAACAAAGGTAGTAGAGAAGGGCCATGCTGTGGATGTTCCTCTACTTGATTTGTAGCAAGCTCTCTACATTGGCCACAGAAGACTGCTGAAGAAGATGGAGGACCTGAGTGCAGCCAGGGACATAGTTAGATGGATAGGAAACTGGCTGAAGGAGAGACAGCAAAGAGTGGTGGTAAACGGTGTCAACTGGAAGAGAGAGAGGTCATGAGTGAGATGCTGCACGGATCTGTCCTGGGTCCTGTCATCTTCAATATGTTCATCAGTGACACTGAAGAAGGCATCCGGGGCAAGCTGTCTCTCTTCGTCAATAACATGAAGCTCTGTGGTGGGTTAGATAAAGAGGAGGGGATAAGAGAGATGCAGAAGGATTTATAAAGGCTAGCGAGGTGGTCTACGGTTTGGCAGGTGAAATTCCATGCCAAAAAATGCAAGATTATGCACCTAGAGAAAAAAAACAGGACACAGCACTGATTGGAAGGGGTTAAACTGAGCACTACAGCAGAGGAAAGAGACATGGGAGTCTTCATAAGTGCTTCCTCAAACAATCAAGCCAGTGGAACAAGGCCTACAGTAAGGCTAATAGGATGTTGGGGAGTATTGGAAGGGGTACAGACAGTAGGGAAAAGAAGGTACTACTACCTCTATATAGGTTATTGGTAAGACTGCACACTTGGAATACCATGCTCAGTTCTGAAGTACTCACCTACGAATGGACAGGGAAAGGCTGGAGTCAGTGTAGCACAAAATGACCAATATGATTCAGGGCCAACAGAGCAGATCTTAAGACAATCATCTGAAGGCACTGAACGTGTACTTGCTGGAGACGGGCGAGAGCAGGAGGGTAAGATAGAGACCTTCAAGTTCCTGAAGGGTATATATAAATAAGGTGAACTGTGGAGAAATATTTAGCATTAACACAGGGTCAAGAAATATAAATTACGTATCTACCATAATTCTTGATCTTCCCTTTTATCTCACCAGTCATTACTGATGAGTGCAAGCCGGAAGCGCGCACCTGCTCGGGAGCTTTTTTTTGGTGAAGAGGGAGGAGTCTGTGCTGACGGGGCCGCCCACAAGGCTGACGTACTGTGAGGTGCTTGAGGGTTGGCTGTTAGGTGCCACTGACTCCTCCTTCACACCAGTTCTGTTCTGCTGGAGAGAGGGAAAAAAGGGGGCTAGAGAAATTTAAAGATGAGGCAAGAGAGCCGAGGGATAGGGAAGTGGAAAGGATATAAACTGAAAAAGGAATAAGCTGGCGGGAAAACTAGGAGTTTGCTAACTGGCATTAGGGCCACAGCCCCTGGGCAGCAGCACATGAAAGAGAGAGAAAAAGTGGGAAAATGAATGAGAAGAGAAAGATAGAAATATAGGGGAAGGAGGAGAGAGAGAGAGAGAGAGACAGAGAGAGACCTCCGCCATGCTCACCCAGAAGAATACTGGCTTATCCTTATTCTCAAAAACCTGGGAGGTATGGAGCTTCAGGGACCACTGGACATTGGTCCAGAACAGGAGAATTTGAGATGGCCTTGGAGAATATAAAGCATGGCAGAGTCTGACCTTCCCCACCCCATAACTCACATTCGGGATGAAAGTCCTGGAGCACGGCCCTCTCAAGCTTAGCACCTGAGGGCCTAGTCAAGGAGGGGGAACCCCTAAACAGGAGAGAACTCTGTCCAGAAAACACCTCAATAATATAGGGGACAGCAAGAAAGGAAAGGAAGGGGGTGGGAATCCCTATGGACCCTCCCACGGGATGCACTGACGAAGTCCCCACCCTTTAACTTAGACGGCAACGTATCTGAAAGGTCCATGCCGAGACATGAAAGGGACCCCACAGTGTGTCCCATTGAGAACCCCTAGAGAGTTCCTTCCAAGGTTAGGACGAAGACCCTACCCGTCGCCCTCCTAGGCTGGGCACTCTGTGACTTTAGAGAAGGAAACAGAGGGTCCTGAGGTACCAGCGGGACTCTGCCCCAATTGTCCTCGAAGAGGGGAAGGGCAAGCAGGGTGGAGGTGACGCCCAGAAGCTGAGATCCAAGGGGGGAAGGTGGGAGGGAATCAATAATGAATGGTGAAGATACAGGGAAGATCAAGAATTACGGTAGGTACATAATTTACATATCTTACCCTTGTCAATCTTCACCATTCATTACTGCTGGGTGAGTACCAAGCCCCCCCAAGGGTACCTGGCACTGCCCTTAAGGAACAGTTTCCCTCAGCCTCCTGCGGGGGAGATGCAGAAGGGGGAGACCCTTTTTGCCATACTAGGCTATACAAGGTCTAAGGCTGTTCAGACTGAGGAGGTGTCACCTGTGGTCGGGGGGGGGGACAGAAGACGCCCCTGCAAATTCCTCCTAGCCCTGCGGGAAAAAAGATGGGTCCCCCAGAAGATGGAGGAAATAACACTACGCCGGGCAATGGGTGACAATCTTGATAGGCGAAGCCATGCCATCCGCCTAATGCAGATCACTGATCCTACCAGTCTGGAAGCCACCTCACTGGCGTCAAACAATGGCCTTGCCTGGTGCCTTGCAAGCTTCAGGCCCTGTGCAGAGAGGGCAATGGCTTGCCTAGATTCCTCCGAATCCAGCAACGAAGCTAACACCTGTGCCAGCATTGACCACACATGCCTGTTGTAGGTGGCATGGTGAGCCTGATGTGCTGTGATGCACAGCAGCACAAGAGATGAAGAGAAAACTCCTTTTCTCCACCGGTCAAACTCAGTGGAGACTGGATCCAGTGGTCGGTCGTGCACCAGGTGTTGTAGCCCGGAAGGAATGTGTAGAGCCATCAGCCCCAAGGGTGGGTGAGGCAGAGAACCAAGTGACTCCTGAAACATAGAAACATAAAAGTTGATGGCAGAAGGAGACTGCTAGGTCCATCTAGTCTGTCCATTTGTTTTAGACCTATTTTGACACTCTAGTTGCCCTTTATAGTCAGGGTTCCCTTGTGTCTATCCCATGCCTTCTTGAATCCCCCTGCCCCCCAGTGTTGACCCCCGAAACCTCTTGGGGCAGGCTGTTCCAGGCGTCCACCACTCTTTCTGCGAAGAAAAACTTCCTGGTGTTGGTAGAGAACCTCCCTCCTTGCAGCCTGAGGTCATGTCCCCTGGTCCTGGAGCCCTTCCTGAAGTGAAAAAATTCCTGTGCCTGTACCTTGTTAATGCCTTTTATGTACTTGAATATTTCAATTATGCCCCCTCTTCTCTGCTTCAGGGAGTACATATTCAGTTCCCTAAGTCTTTCCTCGTAGGACATGTACTGCAGATCCGGAATCATTCTTGTTGCCTTTCTCTGTGCTGTTTCCACACCTGAGGTGCACAATACCTCCTCCTGCAGTCCGCTGGGGCTGGGGATAAGGCAGCTGGTGACTGCCAGGTGCGGATCGACACTTCCTGGAAAGGAATAGGCCAGGAAGAGACCATAAGGTGGTTCGCACAGAATTCACTCAAGGAAGAGTTCTTCTCCTGCTCGGTATTGCACCTTACCACATAGGAAATATAGAGCGCCTGAACCAACCTCGACAGGAACTGCTGATATTCCGTGAAATCAGTGTCGGAGGAGAGGTGGATGGAATGTTCCTCTTCCTCAGAGGAGGAAGTAGAGGAGCTCGGATGTTCAGAGTCCTCCCGCGGTGGTGGGGACAGGCTGAAGACCTGCTCGTCCATAGCCCTGACGTACCTAGGGAAGGACGCCATAGTAGCTATGAATGTCTCCCAGGTCAAGGGCCCCATAGGACCCACATGGCCATGGAGAGGAGGTGGTATCTGCAGAGGGAATGGGGAAAGGCACCTGACAGAAAGTGCCCAGCCTCTGCCAGAGCTCTGAGACCTTGCAGTAGATCCTCCTGCACGGGGGATCTGGTGGTCGACCCAACCAGCGGACGCTGCAAATCTGAGAACAAATCCTGGCTGAGCCCTGAGGGAGATTCTCCCCTGTGGTGTGACAGGGGTTGCATGGTGCCAGAAAGGCAAACCCCAGCGCCGCCCACTAAGGGCACCTCTGCAGTCTCAGAGGAGGAGAACCAGGGTTCAGCACTGTGGCTTCTCCCCACCCCCCCGTAGGGTAATGGAGGAGGGCCCCAGTGCTTCACCCCAGCCTCTCAATCCCTTGGACTCCAAGGCCGCCCTCTTCCTCAAACCCAGTGCAAAGGGGTCCCCCAATCCCATCGGCCCCCTGAGGGAGGCCGCAGAAGAGGAAGTCCCCATTCCAACCACAGTAGCCAGGGCAGCACCAGGAATGGCAGCTGCTCCTGCCCCCCCCAGGTCGGGACCATCACCCCAGCAACCCCAGAACTACTATCCGCCGCTGGGCCACCGACACCGGCGTTGATGTGGGGACCCGTGGAAACTACAGCATCTGGGGTCACCGAGGGATGAGCACTGTAGCGCCTGGTGTCACGTCAAGGGCTCTCCGGCCGCCTAGGAACTGGAACACCAACCCGGATCAGCCAGCGAGTTGTCCCCCCTCGAAGAGACCACGCACACTGCCAGACTAGCGACCAGGCCCCCTAGGAATGGCGCCGCAGTGGACTACTCTGTAGCACTGCA
Organism: Neoceratodus forsteri; assembly: GCA_016271365.2. Taxonomy (NCBI): domain Eukaryota; kingdom Metazoa; phylum Chordata; order Ceratodontiformes; family Ceratodontidae; genus Neoceratodus; species Neoceratodus forsteri. The sequence continues at coordinate 1,344,094,166 of CM028129.1, read as the reverse complement.
TCACCGGCGCCTGCAATGGTGCTGTGATCTGAGACAGCACCAGCAGGCAGCACTGAGGGTCCGCCGATACCGGGCCCAATAGCCATGGGCCGCAACACCGGGGGAGCCTGCATCTCCGAGGAGGTGACTGCCATAGCGGTGCTCCCGACCCAGCTCCAGAGGTAACAGAGTTGTTCCTTTGGCACCATGGAAGAAACCTCCTCTACAGCAAGGCCTGAATCAGAAGAGGAGGTTTTCTCCTCACCGGGCCATATAGACCTGGGAGGGGACCCGGAGGCAGGGTCAAGAGTTCTAGCCATGGCATCCCTAGAACAATGCTGCCCTCCGAAAGTCGGCAAGGCCATGCTAACTTTAAACATATGGAACTCAAGAATGCGGTGGTCCATGGCGCAGGCGTCAATTATCCATATTCATGGTTGTGACCCAGGCAACGAAGGCAGACGTCATGCCAGTCCTTAACGGAATAATGCCAGCCACAGGGGCACTGACGCATGGGGGCATGGCCCGCTTTGGATTTCTTCCTAGCCCCCGAACCAGACATGACGCCGAAACAAACTCACAAATACTACAGCAACAGACCTGGCACAGTCAGTAAGAATTTTAAGAAATAAAAGGAATGGGCTTACCGGGATACAACAGCATCATGTAAGCACTTCAGAACTGGGATGGAGGAAATGACAACAACAGTAAAAAATCTGCATCAAAAAATGAAGGCAGCCTTCTGACACAGGAAACTTTTCTGGTCACTCGCGCAGTAGGTGCTACCTCAATGACAGGAGAAAACAGAAGTGGGGTGGAGGAAGAGTCAGCGGCACCCAATGGCCAACTCTCACGCCATGCAGTGCGTCCTTGTAAGGTGTCTCCAAAACAAAACCTCCCGAGAGGTACGGACTCCGGCTTACACCAGCAGTAATGAATGGTGAAGATTGACAAAGCTAAGATCCCGAGGTCACGAGTGGAAACTGACGGGGACCGTTTATCAGGGATGTGAGGAAATTCTATTTTACAGAAAGGGTGGTGAAGCAGTGAAACAATCAACCAGAGAAGGTGGGTGCCAAGACCATAAATGGTTTCAAGCATGGCTGAGACAGAGTGAATAGTTTGGTCACTGCTCAGGTCGGTAACAGCAGGGAAGACAGCAAAAGGGTGGACCAGGAGGGATAAAACCCTGAATGGACAATAGGTCCTGGGGCAGGTAGGGAACTCCAGGAACACTAGATGGACCTGTGGCCTTTTTCTGCCCTTATTGTCTATTTTTCTGTTTCTATCTTGGGCTGCCAATGAGAAGAGCAGAAGGAGCTTGAACTTTATAAGTGCAAAGACATCCATGATCAAGGCTTGGATGGAGGCCTCCAGACTGGGCCCTCAATTTCCATAAACATTCAGGCTCACCCTCAGAGTCAATCCTGTTATGAGATTCCTCACCCAACCTGGACCCCAAATGGGTCTGCTTAGGGGACTGCCCAGGGTTAAGGTCCTGCTGAGAGTGATTTTGAGTCACCACCACCCGCAGGGGTAAGAATGAGGAAGAGACAACTGATCGATCAACATCCTGGGTCTCCATCTACGGGCCAAGCAGGCCTGACAGGGTTGGGATTCAGAGGACTGACCAATTGTCCTATGTATTTCACCCTTATATGCCATCTGCATCATGAAGGTACATCTCCTCCTCAAACCCAGTAGAGCAAGGATCGAGCTTAATCATGACTGATTGGTCCATAGCTTGGGCCAGACAGTCTGCATGGGTGCAGAGAAGGCCACAGAAGAGGAGATCTGGGGCCCCTGGCCCTTACTTTTCTTCTCATCCGATCTGGCCTTCTGATCTAAGGGCTCACATAGCCGGTGCCATAATGTGTCAAGTACTCAGGCAGTATGTATTAACACAGAGGGAAGGTCATCCTGAGGATCCGTTAAAGAGATCCACCAAGTTAAGTAGAATGAGAGTTGCACCTGCTGGATCAGTGTCTTACCCATTTCTGGTGATACTGCTGCAGAGATTATCTAAAATAATCCCTTTGGTTAAAAATGCTGGCCCTCGTAAAATTATCCCCACCGGGTCCCACGGACTTCCTGGTTTCTGGGGCCATCCACGCTCTGCCCCAGGGCTCACAAACCTGATGAGATGCTAGGGAGAACGCAGGGACGCACTCTATTATAGTAGACGGGTGGTGGCTTTCCAATTGTTTTTTTTACATTATAATGGCAACCTGGTGATGAAACGTGGACACTGGTTGACTAACAAGGACCTTGTTAGTCAACCATCACCAGGTGCCCATTATAACAAAAAAACAATTAGAAAGCCACTGCCCATATACTATAGTGGAGCACGTCCCCACGCTCTCCCTAGCATCTCTGTCATCAGGTCAGTGAGCCCAGGGGCAGAGCGTGATGGCCCCAGAAACCGGAAATCTAGGGATCCGTGAGCTAATTTACAGGGCCAGTCATTTTTAACCATGGATTATTTAAGATAATCTCATCAGCAGTATTACTAAAACGGGTAAGGCATTGATCCAGCAGGTGCCAATGCTGAGACTGGTAAGTGTCTCTAACATCCTCTGGTTGCAGGGATTACTTATCTTGAAGCCAGATGTCCAATCCACCATGTCTTCAGAGTCTGAAACCTCGCTATACAGTCACAAGAGAAACTTCCATGGAACTTTTGCAGCGGTGACAAGAGACAAAGATTTATTTGAAGGAGGCAGTACAAGGAAAAAACTAAAATCTCCATAAAAACATTTCAAGAAATTTCTAAAATATCAAACCTTGAGTCACAGCTACCAAGCAGAGAACTCAGGTTTCCAATGAAATGATCGATCTAAGGCATGGAGGTGCAAGATGTAGGGAAGGAGGTGAAGCTATAGCCAATGGGCCTTCTGAGGATTTTGTACTCAATTAACTACACAAGTGAGAGTACACAGAAGAAATCCAGGTAGTTATAAATAAGGTTACAGCCACGCAGGGCGAGGATGTAATCCCACAGGTAAGGTGGCAGTGTTCTGGCAACAAACATTAGGTACAATGAACATGTTGAATGAGATATTCTTACTTGGATGGCAGATACCATGCGTATGTTATTCCCTAGATATGCATTCCTGGGCGCCAGTAACGAACACTAGATACAATAAACATGTACAATAAGATACTCTTACCCTGACAGCAGACAGCAGGCGGATGTAATCCGCTAGGTGCTCAGCCAGCAAGAAGAAGTCATTATTAGCTTGTTCCTGGTTTAGCTGCTCAATCTTCTCTTCCAACTCGGCCAACTGTGACAGCGCCCGTGATAAGGCGGTATTGTCCTCTGCACTCCCCAGCATAGCTACACTCTTGGCAAACAGTGCAGTATTGGTGGCCAACTCTAATGAGGAAAAACAAAGACAAGCTGTTGAATCTCCAGTGGCCAGGTGGCAAATGGCCATTAAAACTGATCCTTGAGTGAACATTTGTTGACATCTACACAGTATAATTTCACAATATGATCATCATTACAAGAAATTTTATCCCTGAAACTTTGGGTCTAGTGGCCAAATGGCCACCTAACTTTAAGGTTTTTTTTTTTTTATTTTAATTTCCAGGACTTCCTGATCAAGAGAAATCCCTAGATACTATGTTTGCCTTTACTATAGGCATTTATCTTGCTTGTTAATCAGTGTGCTTACCAGAAGAAAATTCACAGAATAGTACTGTAGGTTCACTGGATACACATCCCAACCCTGATCCAGAAACTACCTAAACCTGCTGGCTCATTAGTCACCTCAGGTACTTTTGACCATGGGGCCCGAAAGGGGTGGAGCACTTTTACGAGGCTCATAGGGAAGATAAGTGTGTCAGATCACACAAATTCTGAAATTCCATCTGAACATTCTTTTACACAAGGAACTGGACTTACACAGTAGGTGTCAACAGTCATGAGCTATAACCAACTAATTTTCATGTTTCATTTGCCAGGAAGGTCTGTGGGCAACAAGTGTCTATTTACATATAGGAACTGTGCCATATGTTACGGTACAAGCAGATATGAAAAAAAGCACAAATGCACAGCGTCATCATTACAGATTGTGTGAGATGCTAATTGGCACCCTACACTCCTGCTTAAAGCCAAACCACTCTAAATTCGTTCATAGTGATTTGCATATACTTCCTGCGATGCTTTGCATTAAATATGTATGATTTTGTATTTCTAAATATAATAATTACACGATTTAAAAGTCAACAAACTGGTAATTTTGTAGAAGTCATACTGACAAAATTTCCTGCATTGGTAACCATTTTCTAGCCCTATACCTATAAGAAAAAATTACTCACCTTAGTAATGTTGTTTCTTCTAATGGAGTCTTGCTATATTATGACATATGCAGTGAGTCCCAACCTTCGAACTGCTCCGGAGGTGAAAGAGTTAACTTTCCATGCCAGGCATGGAACTTTGAACGCGAGCTCGGTTGAAAACCCTGTCTGTTGTTAATCAAACTCAAACTGTCAGATCTTTACGAGCAAAACTCACTAAGGTTCTGTGTGGAAGCCGTAAACCTACACTAGCCAACTGGCTACTAAATATAAGAACACATTTTTCTTGGCCCCAAAACAAAGACTCAAGTCAGGGGATCCAAAAAATTAAAAACATAACACCCAAACACCCCAAAAAGGAGGGCTGAAAAATAAGGTGGGCATCTACTAAGTGCCAACACTGCACTGCCCACTCACATCCCAAAAGTAGAGGTTCTGAGAGGGGCAGGCCGGGGGGGGAGGTCATAATATAGCAAGACTCCATTAGAAGAAACAACATTACTAAGGTGAGTAATTTTTTCTTCAAACAACATGAGGTCTTTCTATATTATGACATATGCAGACTACACAGCAGTACCTCCATGGAGGAGGGACAGAACCTACTTCGGAAATAGGCTCTGAAGCACAGCTGTGGCAAACTGAGCATCACTCCTAGCCTGGATGTCCAGGAGTAATGCTTGGTAAAAGTGTGAACTGTTTTCCAGGTAGCTGCTTGACATATCTCTAGGATAGGGATGTCCCTGGCAGCAGCCAGAGACGCAGCTGTACCTCTGGTAGAATGAGCCCTCAGGCCTGAGGGAGGAACCTTACCCAGTTTTTCATAGCAACATTGGATACAAGAGACAATCCACCTGGCAATGGATCTTTTAGTGGCAGGTTTCCCTTTACCAACCTCACCATAAGTGAGGAATAGTTGGAGGGAGTCAAACCTGTGACCCTTGGTATGTTCTATGTAGTAACTAAGGGCTCTCTTGACATCTAAACTGTGCAGTCTCCTCTCGCCAGAGGAGGAATGCTCAGTGAAGTACAAAGGGAGAGACATAGATTGATTAAGGTGGAAGTCTGAAACCACCTTAGGCAAGAACTTTCTGTTAGTCCTGAGGACCACCTTATCTCTATGAAAGGAGATAAAATCAGGTTCCACTGACAATGCTTGTAATTCACTTATGCGCCTGGCAGAAGTGATGGCTACCAAAAACACAGTTTTCCAAGTCAAGTACTTAAGCTCTGCTGAAGACAAGGGCTCAAAAGGGGGTTGCATAAGCTGAGCAATGCAAATATTAAGATCCCAGGCAGGGGCAGGGTCCCTGAATGGAGGGTTTGTGTGAAGCAACCCCTTGAAAAACTTGGAGAATACAGGATGAGCCGAAAGAGAAGAGGGTTTACCTGCTGATAAGAAAGCAGACACGGCTGCCAGGTGCACTTTTAGGGTAGCTGGCCTCAGCCCCAAAGTATTCAAATGCACCATGTAATCCAGGACTGTGGGTATGTCAGCAGATTCTGGGGAAATACGCTTGCCAGAGAACCAAATGGAAAATCTCTTCCATTTGGAATTATAAGTAGCTCTGGTGGATGGCTTCCTAGAAGCCTTCAATATATCCAATACACCTTGGGAGAGGTGTAGGTCAGCAAACTCTAACTCATCAAGAGCCAGGCCTTGAGATTGAGAGATTTGAGATTCGGGTACCAAACCCTCCCCTGAGCACAGGTTAACAGGTTGTGATTCCTGGGAAGACACAGGGGAAGATGGACTGCTAAGGACATGAGTGGGTACCAGGGCTGTCTGGCCCAATCTGGAGCAATCAGGATCATCTTGCAGGGTTGAGATCTGATTTTGACTAGCACCTTGAACAGAAGAGAGGGGGGAAGCATAGAGAAACTTCCCTTCCCAACTGAAAGAAGGCATCCAGAGGACTGAGCCCAACACTGGGGGCCTGCAGCAAAAGGGAAGTTGGTGATTGTCTGGGGCTGCAAAAGATCTATCTATGGGTGCCCCATCTGGCAAATACTACCTCCAATACTAGGGGATCCAGTGACCATTCGTGATGGCCCTGGGAAATCCTGCTGAGAGCATCTGCCAGGACATTGTCCTTGCCTGGGAGGTGAACTGCCGTAAGGGAGGTGTTCAGGGAGTACGCCAGAGACCACAACTTCATTGCTTCGGTGCACAAGGCCTTAGACAGAGTGCCTCCTTGCTTGTTGATGTACCACATTGTAGTGGTGTTGTCTGTTCTGATCTGTACAACTTTGTTCTGAACAGAGGTGGAAAAAGCTTGAAGTGCTAGAAAACTGCTCTGAGTTCCAACAGATTGATGTGGAGCAGAGATTCCTGAGGGGACCACAATCCCTGGGTAGTGAGATCGCCCATGAGCTCCCACCCCAAGAGGGATGCATCTGTGTAAGGATTAAGGAGTGAGGACTGAGGGGTGAAGGGGACCCCTGTCTCAGATTGCTCTGGTCCTGCCACCACTGAAGGGCTTGGATCAGGGTTCGAGTCACTGGGATCAATTTGGTCAAAGGCTCTCCTTTGAGACCAAAAGGCTCTCAAATGGAACTGGATGTCCCTCATCTGAAATCTTGCTCCCTGCACAACTGCTGTAGAAGCAGCCATGTGCCCCAGGAGCTGCAGAAAATGCCATGCTGGTCGCGAGAGACCTGCAGGGTGAAAGAGGAGGCCAGAGAGACCAAGGTCTTTGCTCTTTCCAGAGGAAGGAAGGCTCTGGCCTCTTTTGTGTTCAGTTCTGCACCTATGAAGGTGAGAAGCTGGACAGGCTATAGAACTGACTTTGGGAGACTGAGAAGGAAACCTAGAGATGTGAGCAGTTGCTGAGTTACCTGAAGGTGTAGTTTAACTTGGTCTGGAGACTGGCCTACTATGAGCCAGTCGTCCAGGTAAGGAAAGATGGCAATCTTTTGCCTTCTTAAGTGGGCCACTGCTACTTCCAGGCACTTTGTGAATACCCTCGGGGGCAGAGGTGAGGCCGAAGGGCATTGCTCTGAACTGGTAATGGCCTGAGGGCAGTTCGAATCTGAGGTACTTTCGATGGGAGCTTCTGATAAGAACATGGAAGTAGGCATCCTTGAGGTCCAGGGATGCTAGCCAGTCCCCTGGCCTTAGAGAGGGTAAAATAATTCCCAGAGTCACCATTTTGAATTTTAGTTTTAAAAGGTGCTTGTTTAGTTATCTGAGATCCAGGATGGGCCGCCATTCTCCTGCCTTTTTTGGGGTAAGGAAGAACCTGGAGTACAACCCTTTGCCTTGGTGTAGGGGTGGAACCTTTTCCACAGCTCTGAGAGCCAGGAGGGTAGAAACTTCTGTTTCTAGGGCAAGTGCCTCTGATGGATTTGCAGGTGGAAAGGACCTGGCTCTCATCTTTGGAAATTTTTTGAAGCTGAGAACCAGTCCCTGGCTTATTACTTCCAGGACCCACTTGTCTGATGTAAAAGACTTCCAGTCCTGGACAAAGTAAGCCAGCCTGCCCCCTACAGGTAGTGAAGAATCAGCCCTGGCCGCCCCATCAGGGTGCCTGCTTGGCAGGGGCTTTGGGCTTGCTTGTACCCAGTCTGCCTCTCCCTCTAAAGAACCCCCTCTGGGCATAAGCAGAAGAGGAGGCCTGGACTTGGTAAAAAGGCCTATGAAAAGGCCTGCCCCTGCCCCTGGGATGCTGCCTTTGAGGAGTGGCCTGCCTTTCCTTGGCCTGTGCACTCCTATAGGTGGCCCTATATTCATCCATTTTCTTCATGTAATTCTCTGTCTGCTCCCCAAACACAGAATTGCTCACAACAGGAAAATCCATGGCCTTAGACTAGGTATCCTGTGACAGGGTAGTACATCTGAGCCAAGCCATTCTGCGAAGTGCCACAGATGTAGCCATGACCCTTGATGACACATCATTAGAGTCTACTGCAGCATGAAATTGCACCTTGGATGCCTCAATACCATCCGCAGCCACCTGTTCCAGCTCCCTGGCAAGCTGGTCAGGGACCTGTTTTGCCAGGGCCAGCACAGTATCCCATCTGGATTTCTGGTACCTAGCAGCATAAGCCATATAATTTGCCTGTCTAGAGTCCCAAAGATGCTGCCATGTACTGTTTCTTTGTCATGGCATCAATCCTCCTGGAGTCCTTTTCAGTGGGGTGCGAAGCTAGAGGAATATCTGCCTTGTCACAAGCTGCAGCCTGCACTACCCCCACATGGCTGCATTGCTGTGTGAGGAACTCCGTATCAGAGCCTGATAATGTATACCTCTTGTCCATCCTTTTACCAACAGGAGGTATAGTGTGAGGAGTTTTTAGAATTTTTACTGTCTGTTTCCTCAAGGATTTATGCAAAGGAATAGACAGTCTCCTAGACTCTGGAATATCCATCATTTCTACATAATCCGGCTCCTCTTGGTCATCAACAGCTTCCTCAACAGGGAGCTGGAGAGGTTTAGCAACTTTCTTATAGAACATAAAATGAGAAGGAGACTCAGATAGCCTGGGGGGAGAAACCCCTGACGGTCTGTCTGGAGAGATGTCCGGTTCAATGGGCACATCCAGACCTTCAAAACCACATTCACTCTCCTCATACTCCTCTTCCCCCTCCTCCGGTTCATAAAAATCCTCAAAATCATAATCTTGAACCGGTGGAACCGGCCGAACCGAGCACTTCCCTGATGGTGTCGGTTCGGTCGGAACCGGGGAAAGTGACTGGACAATTTGAATTGCTTTAGCTATTTCCTCAGCGGTTGGAGAAAGAACTTTTGGCTCCACACTAGCTGACTTTCTAGTCCTTTTAGTTGGAACCGGCTCCTCAGAGCTGGCTCTTGGTTTGCCGGAGGAAGTATCGCCCTGGTCAGAGGGCACTCCCTCCGGTTCGTTTGGAACCGAACCGGGCTGGCCATCCGGGTCAGCGGACTTTCTGGCCTCCCTTTCTCTGAGCCTACCAACTCTCTCTTCTATGGTGGCGGCAGGAAAATTCTTACAAATCTGGCAGTCTGCATTGAGGTGGTCAAACCCCAGACAATACACACAGGTGGTGTGTGGGTCAGCCTTAGCAAAGGCTTCCCCACAAACACTACAGTGCTGAAACCCAGTGGGCCCGGTTTTTCTTTTGGGTTTCTCAGACATAGTGCCAGCCTAACCAAACTTGCCCGTTTATGGCAATCCGCCAAGCAAGGCTCTCTTATCGGTTCCCAACCGTGTCACGGGTCGTGGAAAAAAACGTAATAAAATCCGTTTTTTTTAGAACTGATAAGAACCGGGAACCGTACTCTAAATAAGGACTAGTAAACTTTGTGAATAACCTGATCGGTTCAAACCGAACCGAAAAGCGTTTACAAGTTCCACACAGAATAAAATAAATGTAAGCCTATCTATTACTTACAATACCACAGACAGAGCTTGAACCGACCAGTTGCGGTTTAATTTCGGTCAAAAAAACCCGAAAAATAGTACTTTTTAACCGACAAACGAACCGAGCAGAAGGAGAAATCTCCGGAGCGACTGTTCAGTGAGGCGGAGTAAAGAATCTGATAGTTTGAGTTTGATTAACAACAGACAGAGTTTTCAATCGAGCTCGCGCTCAAAGTTCCATGCCTGGCATGGAAAGTTAACTCTTTCACCTCCGGAGCAGTTCGAAGGTTGGGACTCACTGCATATGTCATAATATAGCAAGACTTCATGTTGTTTGAAGCCATACGTAGTTGCTAATCACCAATGTCCATGTCTTCTGGATAAATTAATTTTTCATTCTGTACAGTAACTGATCCTAATATGTACTGTTTTCACAAGCTGACATACAGAATGTGATCTGAGAATGACAGTATACTGTCCAAGTGGAGGCCTAAATACTTAAAAACTTTTACATGCTCAATTGATCATCACGGAGAGTTACAATATTTAATTTTTGATCATTTCCAGACCTTTTCTCAGTACTGAATACCACTGGTTTTGCATTTCAGTTTGGTTTTAATTTGTTTCAAAAACAATGACTACACTCATCAAACATTTACTGGAGGTGAGAAAAAGGTGCACAGACGTTTGTCTCATTGGTGTATACCACAACATCATCAGCATACAAAATAATCTTATAGCCATAACAATTTGAGGACAACGCATTTAGAAATAAACAGTAATAATGGGCCTAAAATGGACCAGTGAAGAACACATAAGACAACTGGCAAATATGATGACATCATTACAAACAGCCATAAAGTAAATCAAGACAACAGATAATTTATGGAATCTTTCTTGAGAGATAACAGAATGGACCCCACTAGAAAGAAGAGAACCAGGAGAGCTGGAAAAGTGAGAGCCTTAACAGCCACACAAAAGTAAAAAAAAAAAAAAACATGAAAGGCAGAGGACGCCACTACAATTAGTGTAGCGATACGAATTAAATAAATTGATTTGATATATACTGTAGTTTCATTAATTACAGAGATGTTAAATGCGAGGCAGACACTGGTTCTTTAGACATATCCATTTTCCTGAGGAAGTGGTTGTAATATTAACCACCAAACCCTGAATTAATATGTTCACAGAAGGATTTTGTCTATAGTGAAAAATTAAAACAAGATTTGTCTCTGGCCAACGAGGATGGTCTTCCTTTCTTTATGTTATCTTTGTTTATTTTGTAGTTATAGGAGGATCACATTCAACATCAGTTTTAGATTTTTTTTATACAGTGCCCAAAGAGGGCTTTGATGCAGCGGCACTGGTTTTCAGTAAAGCTTCCTACTATACACACTGGTTCAAGTCCACCAAGCAAACTGGCAATTAGTTTCATCCCTCCAGCACCAAACTCACTTACAGCCCCCCTCCATATCACTGTTTTTCTTATCCTCTGATGGTTCAGGAAGGACACCCGACCCATCAGGTGACTGGGGAAGGGGGAGAAGGCCACATGATTTATTTTGTTTCATTCCCTGATAGGCCAGGTTGGGCAATGAACCTATCAGACAGTTGGAGGGAGAGGGCCACATTATTTTACATAGAAACATACAATTTGACGGCAGATAAGGGCCGCTTGGCCCACCCAGTCTGCCCATTTCCCTGCCTACTGGATAAGCTGCAGATCCTAGTTAACCAGCAGCCTACTTCTTTCTACCCCCACCCCCTAGAATTGCCTTATGACTGTCCCATGCATGCTTGAATTCCACCACTGTTTTGACTCCACGACCTCCTCCGGAAGGCCATTCCATGCATCCACAACCTCTGTGAAAAAATACTTCCTAAATTACCTCTGAGCTGCCCCCATCTTCAAATTGTGCCCCTTGTTCTTGCACACCTCTTTTTGAAAGATGCTACCTCTTCGACTTTGTTGATTCCCTTGAGGTACTTGAAAGTTTCCATCATGTCCCCCTCTCCCTCCTTTCCTCGAGGCTATACATATTAAGCTCCTTAAGTCTCTCTTCATATGTCTTCTGGTGCAGACCCTGCACCATTTTAGATGCCCTCCTCTGGACAGCTTCCATCCTGTCTATGTCTTTGCGAAGACTGGGTCTCAGAACTGCACACAGTACTCCAGATGGGGTCTGACCAGCTGTCTGTACAGAGGGATAACAACTTTCTGTTTCTACTGGTGATGCCTCTCCCTATGCATCCCAGTATCCCCCCAGCCCTCCTTGCTGCCCTCTCACATTGCTTGCCCACCTTTAGGTCATCTGATATGACTACCCCCAGGTCCCTTTCCATTTTTGTTGTTGTTAGTATCTCACCCCCCATTGTGTACTCTTCCCTGGGTTTTTGTTTCTCAGGTGCATTACCTTGCACTTCTTAGCATTGAATCTAAGCTGCCATACATTTGACCATTCCTCTAACCTTGCCAAGTCCCTTTTCATCCTTTCCACCCACCTTGTGCATCAACTCTGTTGCAGATCTGTGTGTCATCTGCAAAGAGACATACTTTTCCTTCCAGTCCCTCTGCAATGTCGCTTATAAAGACATTGAAGAGGACCGGTCCTAATACTGAACCCTGTGGTACCCCACTAGTAACCCCTTCTTTCAGAGTTGACTCCATTTACTATTACTCTCTGTGTCCTATTCTCCAGCCAATTTTTACCCAGGCTGTCATCTTGGGACCAGCTCCCAGGCTAGCTAACTTGTATATTAATCTTTTGTGTGGGACTGTGTCAAATGCCTTGCTAAAGTCTAGGTAGGCCATGTCCACAGCCCCTCCCTGATCTACTACTTTGGTCACCCAGTCAAAGAAATCTATCAGATTTGTCTGGCATGACCTTCCCGCTGTGAATCCATGCTGCCTTGGGTCCTGTGCCCCTCTGGCCTCTAGATACTCGACAATTCTTTCCTTCAGAAGTGATTCCATCATTTTCTCTACCACTGAGGTTAAACTAACAGGTCTGTAGTTTCCTGCTTCTGCCTTGCTCCCACTTTTGTGAAGGAGAATCACATCTACCCTCCTCCAGTCCTCGGGTACCACCCCATCCTCCCATGATCTGTTAAACAGGGTAGTCAGTGGTGTCACTAATTCTACCCTTAGTTCTTTTAGAATTCTGGGATGAATCCCATCAGGCCCCATTGCTTTGTCCACCTGGGCTTGGGCATCAGACCCATGAGGTAGTTTGAGGAGGGAGCCACATTTTTTTTATTCCCATAGACCAGTATGGGCTTGGGATTCGTCAAGTTGTTGAGGGAGGGGGAACAGATTTTTCCCTGACAGTCCTGGTTTGACCATGGACTCATCAGGCAGTTGGGTAAAGGAGGAGGAAGAGATGGATTTTTTTCTTTCTTCTTCTCTTACAGATCGTGTTGGCACAGGACCCATTAAGTAGTTTAGAGCAGAGGCCAGAGTTTTTTTTATCCCCTTAAGGATTGGGCAGTGAAGCCATCAGGTAGATTGCAAGAAGGGAACAGATTTTTTTTGTATTCCCTGATGGGCCAGGCTGGGCAGTGGACCATTCTGCTGAGAAGCAGGTTGGGTTGGAGCACATATGGCAGTGTGATTCCCTAGGCTCATATCGGAAAGAATGCAGAGCCGGGATTGAGGTCTGAGAGAAGAAAGTGCGAGAGAGAGAGAATGTGTGTGTGTGGCAGTCGAGCCGGGATCACTGGCACTTGAGTTCACACCCTCGGAAGTGTGAGCCATCAGTCCCCCTCAATCCTGTCTCCCATGCTAGTGTGTTGCGGGCTGGTGGAGCTGGAGATGCCAGAACAGGCTGGTAGTGGCATTAGTGTGGCAGCAGCTCCAAGCCTCCCATACTGTGTTTGAGCCCTCATTGTGAACTGAGTGGATGGGCATGGAGAAAGCATGTTTTACTACCCTACCTATTCCACCTTCCGCTCACTGTGTTGCATGCTACTCCTTATCTTCATTTGGCTTAATACATGTGCCAGGCTGGGCATGGGACCCATCAGATAGTTGGAGAGAGGGGGACAGTTTTATTTTTCACTTTTATTACCTGATGGGTCAGGTTGAGCACTGGACTGGTAAGATGTTAGAAGGAAGATGGCCACATTTTTTTTTAATTCCCTGCCAGGCAGGGTTGAGCACAGACCCTATCAGGTTGTTGGGTGGAGGTCAGATTGTTTTTTTATTCTCTGACAGACCAAGTTGAACACCAGACCCATCAGGTTGTTGGGGAAGGGGGGCAGTTTTTATTTATTCCCTGATGGGCCAGGTTGGGCAATAGACTGATCAGGCAGTCTTTGGGAGAAGGACAGATGTTTTTATTCCATGATGGGCACACTGGGCACAGGATCTGTCAGACTGTTTGTGGGAGGAGTACATGTGTTTTTATTCCCTAAAAGGCTGGGTTACAAAACAGGCCCATCAGGTAGTTTGGGAGAGAGGGAATTTTTGTATTCCCTGATGGGCTGGATTAGGGACTGGACCAGTAAGACAGCTGGAGAGGGCAGAGGGCCAGATCTGTTTTGTATTCCCTATTGGGTCACGTTGGACACTGGATCTCTCACATTGTTGGGGAAAGAGGGGGCAGATTTGTTTTATTCCTTGATGGGTTGAGTTTGGCACTGGACCTGTGAGGTAGTTGGGAGAGGGGAGCCAAATATATTTTTTTTTTTTTTAATTCCCTGTTGGGCCACACTAGACATTGGAAATTCTATTCTATATTCCCTGTGCTACCAGTACGGAAATCCTGTGCCTTCTGAAACCCTTTGGGATACTGTATATATGAAGGCTATGCTGGTTAAGTGTTGGTCTCCGTTTTGCCCCAGCAACTGTTCCCCCCAGTTTTCTTAATCCATGGACAGGCTACTTAGACTGATTGGAAACTCATCTTTTTTTTTTTTCCCATTATACAGAGACTGTGAGAGATACTCAGCGCCTAGAATTAGGGCCTTTCCCTCCCTCTTAACAGTCTTCTGTACAAATGGCTCCCCACTAGAAGTAGTTGACTCTTTTAAGTACCTTGGAGTCACCTTAAACCCAGCACTTCATTTCGCACTGCACTAGCAACTACGTGTAACGCCGTACACAGGAAGCATGGCCTTGCCTACAAAATATGGTATGCTCTTCCTGCAGCTGCTAGGCTGGCCATTGCCCAGGGCATTCTTTGGCCTAGCCTTACCTACAGTCTGATTTCCTACATGAAGTCAAACAAAGGGGGCTTAAATAAATGGAACAATTGCTACAATAACATTTGTCGCTTTGCTCTCTGTGTGCCAAAGCTTACCCATCGCTATGCCCTCTACTCGAGCTTGGGTTGGTTCTCCCCTTCCGCATATTGACTATACACAGCTGGCTGCATCATTGACAATATTATTAGATCTGGTACTCCAGTTACACTGGCCAGTTTGGCAACTCCTGCCTCACAGGCTTATCCTTTTAGGTCCACTAATAGATCACTACCGCCTGTCTCAAAATACTCTGCTAAGATGGGTGAGCAGGCCTTCTCTGTATTTGCCCCCAAGCTATGGAACTCTCTTCCAATGCTACTAAGATGCTCGCTGTCGCACCGGGTTTTTAAGAAAGAACTTCAGAAGTTCCTCATGTCAAATGATAAGTGCACATGTAATTGCTTTCCGTCACAGTCTTACCTAATCTGGAGTACTTATCTACTTCATGACTTTTGGAACTTACCTAGTTGCACTCCTAAATCTCTCTGAGCTGCTCTTTTGTTTTTCTTGACTCTACTGTTTGTTTGTTTTTCAGACCATGCTGATGCTGCTGTATTTTGTAATCCAGTGTTGTACTACTGGCATTTTGCTGTTTCATCTTGTGTCTGTAAGTCTCAGTTTTGTGAAATTGAATCTGGCTGCATCTTTTCATGTCTGTAACCCACCCAGGTCGTGCTTGAAAATAGGTAATGCTTTGTCTGGTGCACCTACCCGATCAACAAAAACTAACTAAATACTTTTTAGTTTGTGTAAGCATCAACTGGTGCCACAGCTATACTATTCTTTGTCCTTTTGCACTGCAGAATTTTAGTAGAATGAAAAGGTTAGTTTTCCATTTATGAATCTATGCAGAGTTTATTATTTTCCTCTCTGAGCTCATTCACTGTCAATCTTGTCATCACAGTGTGGGGGGACTAGGCTAAACAGTCCAAGAACTTCTTCAGTTTATCAGTCACCTAGGTCAGCTGCATGTTCACAAGAGTAGCACCACTTGCTCGACAGGTTCTCATGCACTCTCCTCCTTGCAGCCAACAGAATGTTAGCAAAACATTACATACAGCTGCAAGGAGCAATAGGAGGCACACCGCTCACTCATGGACAGCCATAAAAAGGTGCATCCTAGTCTCCCAATGCATTTCAATGGGACAGCTGTAAAACACTTCCTGACTTTGATCCCAGTAGGAACTGGTCTACTGTGCAGATAAACAAGCTAAATCGAAAAGAACAGTTATGTAGTTACCGTAAAGTACAGTTACGTAAGAACTTACCGTAACAGTAGATCTTCGAGAGGAGCTCTTGCAGCAGGCTATAACCATTAGGACTAATGCTGCAGGCCTTAGGACCAACCAGAAAAATCTTAGCTAGCAGTACCCAGCAGAGACCGCCCCCTGATGTCGGCTCCACCCCGACGTCAGTCACGGTACAAAAGGGGGGGACGGGCCCCGGCTCCACCCCAGTTCTTTTCCTGCTTTTCCGTTCACGTTGGGGAAGTTTTGGCTATCCAGCAGTTCCAGCTAAAATTTGGATTCTCTTCGTAAAAAACAATTGTTTTTTCCTCCTTTTCTTGACTTCAGTCCGGCGTATGTCGTCTCCATTGTTGGTCTCCTCCTCCGGGCCGAAGAGGAACAAGTGCGATTGTGGCCACCAGATACCATCGAAAGACAGCCACAAAAAGTGCATCTTCTGTCTGGGTCCAGACCACTACAGCGCTGCCTGCAAGATCTGCAGAGGCTTTACCAGCAAGACACGTATTCAACGCCTGAAGGCCCTCAAAGCCCCTCTATTAGAGCAGCAGATGATGTCCTGCACACCTCAGGGGATAAGGGAAAACACCGGGACAAGTCTGCTGCAAGAGCTCCCACTCAAAGTAAGATCAGTAGATCTTCAAGAGAATCTCTCA
The DNA here is from genome assembly GCA_016271365.2 of Neoceratodus forsteri. Lineage (NCBI taxonomy): Eukaryota > Metazoa > Chordata > Ceratodontiformes > Ceratodontidae > Neoceratodus > Neoceratodus forsteri. The sequence continues at coordinate 1,344,077,404 of CM028129.1, read as the reverse complement.
TCAGGCCACATCTATGGAACTATAATTCTCCAGGCTCTAGGACTACATGGAAACCTTTATAAGCAGTCCACCAGGGGCCACCCAGGACAATGTCAGACATTGGCTGCTACTTAAAAGTGGGAGGCCCCTCCTCTCCTCAGTTCCCCGCCACAGATCAAGCTCAAAGGACCTTTCTATAGGGAACCAGGAGAGAACCTAGGGCTCTGCCAACCAGGCGAAGCAGACAGCTATAGGTAGACCATCATGAAGAAGGAGACAGCACTAATCAGAGTCTCAGGACCCAATAGGGGGAAGAAGGGTGGGACAGCATGGCCTGATGAAAGAGTTTCTCTTGAAGATCTACTGTTAGGGTAAGTTTGACTGGGGTTTAATGCAAAGAAGTGCAAGATTATGCACACAGGGAAGAGAAACCCTGAAACCACCTATAGGCTGGGAGGAGAGTTGCTGGCAGTCACAAGGGAAGAAGGAGACTTGGGCAACACCATCACCGATGACCTGAAATCATCCAAGCAGACCTCTAAAGCAGTAGGTAAGGCTAGAGGGATATTGGGGTGTATTAGTAGGGGTATCACAAGTTGGAAGAGGGAGGTAATAATCCCTCTTTACAAGACACTGGTTAGGCCCCATCTGGAGTACTGCGTGCAGTACTGGAGGCCACACCTTCACAAGGACATTAACCAGATTGAGGCAGTCCAGAGAAGGGCAACCAAAATGGTGCAGGGACTGCATCAGAAAACATATGAGGACAGATTAACTGAGCTCAATATGTATACCCTAGAGCAAAGGAGGGAGAGAGGCGATATGATTGAAATATTCAAACACCTTAAGGGCATTAACAAGGTGAAAGAGTCTAACATGTTTCAATATAAGAAAAATAGCAGGACAAGAGGACACAGCATGAGATTAGAGGGAGGCCTATTAAAGGGTAATGTGAGGAAGTTCTTTTTCACAGAAAGGGTGGTGGATGCACGGAACGGCCTACCTCAGGAAGTGGTGGATATGAATACAGTGCAGGGCTTCAAACAGGCATAGGATAGGCATAAGGGAGCAATACAGATGAGTATGAATAGATAGGCAATTGATAGAGCAAAGGCCTATGGCACATTTACAAGGTAGAAAAAGAAATGGGCAGACTGGATGGGCCTTGCTGTCCTTATCTGCCGTCAACTTCTATGTTTCTATGTTTCCAAGTACGTAACTGTTTTATCTTCTTCAAGGATATCTCTTTCAGCAGGTTACATCTATGGAATGAGTACCAATCAGAAATGACCATAAACAGTCTGGGCGACTGGAGCCTACAAGTCTAAGAAAGAAGGCCCTGAAGCACAGCTGGGCCAAAGCCAGCCCTTTCTCGCAAGAAAATGTCCACACTGTAGTGTTTAGTGAAAGGGTGGACAGTACTAAAGGTGTCAGCTGCACAGATGTCTGTAGCAGACACTTTTTTGAAACAAGCAACATAGGTGGCCATGCCTCTGGTGGAATGACCACAGACAACTCCAGGAAGTTCCTTACCATACTTCTTGTAACAGAAAGTAATACAGTTTGCTAACAATTTGGTCAGGCACTGCTTAGAAACTGGGGCACCCTCTTTCCCAGGGGTGAACGAAACAGAAAGCTGCGAGGACTTTTTGCAGTCCTTCGTGCGGTGTATACAATACCCAAGTACTCTATGTACATCTAAAGTATGGAGCAATGCTTCCCATGGATTGACATGCTCAGAAAAACCAAACTGGCAGGTGGATGGCTTGATTTAAAGTAAACGCAGATACCACCTTTTGTAGAAACTTAGGATTAGTACGCAAAGATGCCCTGTCCTTGTGAAAAAATCAAATAAGAAGGCTCAAATAGTAGAGCTTGTAGCTCTGTAAAAAGAGATTCTAGCCATATTGGTCCTTGGAAAACAGGAGACGCTGGAAGGTTTGATACCTTTTATTGGACCAACAGGTGTCTTGTACAAAGATGGAATTCTACACAAGCTTTCGGGGCCTCACAGGTCCCTTCTTCAAGTGAATAACAAAACTGAGCAACATAAGCAGTATTTACATATGCTGTGAAACAATGTATAAAAAATAATTGAAGAGAATTACAGGAAGGGTAGAATGGTAGGCAGTGTGAAGCGCAGAAGTAAAGAAAGGAATAGAGTAACTTGTAGTGCTGAAATCCTTTGAGCAGAAGGGATTGCAACTAATAACACTTTCCAAGAAAGAAAGCGTTATGTCACAAGTCACAAATGGCTCAAAAGGAGCCAAAGCAAACTTTTAGATAACAAAATTCAGATCCCAAGCTGGGACTGGATTATGGATGGGAGGCTTCAGATGTAGTATGTCTCTCAAGAAGGTACAGGCCACCTCCAGCTGGGCAACCGTATAACCCTCAGTAGACACATGGAAAGCTGAAATGGCAGCCAAGTGCACTTTGATGGAGGAATACTGGACACCTGCATCCGATGAGGACATGAGATACTCCAGAACCTGGTTAACTGGACAGGTAAACAGGTCCAAGTGATAGAAGCGGACAATAGAGCAAATCGCTTCCACTTCAGAGAATAAGTCTGGAAGACTTTCAGGCAGCCATCAGAACATCAATCACTTTTTGGGAGACCCCAAACCAGGCAATGGCTATGTTTTCAGGAGCCATGCATGAAGATAAAGGGACTTTTGGTTCGGATGGACCAGGGTTCCCAGATCCTGTGACAGTAGGTCCTTGCACAGAGGCAGAGGTGCTGATGGTTCCACAATGAGGTGCAGCAGCAGGGGGAACTAGATCTGTCGAGCCCATAAGGGAGCAATGAGAATCAGAGTTGCCCCCTCCATCTAGAGCTTCAGTAGCACACTCTGAATTAGGGGAAAGGGAAGGAAGGCATACAGAAACCTCCCTTTCCAAGAGAGGGGCAATGTGTCTTGCCAGAAAGCTCCAGGCCTTGGATTGAGTGAGCAGAAAAGCTGCAGTCTGGCACTGTGTCGGGACGCAAAAAGGTCCAACTCAGGATGATCCCATCTGTCGAACAGATCTTCGACAACTGAGGTGAGCAATTCCCACTTATGCATTCTGGACTGTAACCTACTTAGCCTGTCTGCTAAGATGTTTTGGAGGCCTGGAACATGTAGTGCTGACAGTTCTAGACAATGTTCCAGAGCCCAATACCAAATTCTCATTGCCTCCCTGCATAGGGTGGTAAAAGCTAGTCACCTCCTTGCTTGTGGATGTAGTGCATCACACTGACACTGTCCATCTGTATTAGCAGAAGACCTGGGGACAGATGAGTCTGGAAGGCCTGTAGTCTATACAGAACAGCTCACATTTCTAGAACATTTATGTGCAAGGTGCTCTCCACTGGGGTCCATGTACCCTGTGTCTGATGAGGGCCCGAGTGTGCACCCCAGCCTATCCCAGAGGCATCTCTTGTTAGAATCTGATGAGAGGAGAGGAGCAGGAAGGGAACCCCCTTTAACAGATTACTGGGTTCCATCCACCACTTGAGCACTCTGTATACAAACGTGACTAGAACCATTTGTCCTAGATCATCTGTGAGCTGGTCCCATTGGATTCTTAGGGTCCACTGGGGGAATCCTCATGTGCAGTCTGGCCAAAGGTCCCATGACAACAGCCACTGCGATAAGGCCCAGGAGCTGAAGGAATACCCCGACAGAGACATACCGGCTGTCATAAATCAGCTGTGCCTGGGCAATCAGGCGTTGGGTCCTGTCCAGGGGCAGGAAGGCTAAGCCCTGAGCTGTGTCTAAGACTGCTCCTAAGTACTGCAGGCGTTGACAAGGCGTCAACACAAATTTGGGTATGCTAACAGTAACCCCCAGAGTATCAAACATCTGCCTGGTTTCAGCTAATGTGTGCAGAAGCTGATCCTTGGAGTGGGCTTTCAACAGCCAGTCATCCAGGTAGGGAAAGACACAGAGACCTTCCCATGCGAAGGGTTGCAGCCACCACTGCCAAGAATTTGGTAAAGACCCGTGGCACAGAGGACAAGTCAAAGGGCAATACTCTGAATTGGTAATGCTCCTCCTGGAACAGGAACCTCAAGTATTTTCTGTGAAGTTTGCAAATTTTGATATGAAGGTAGGCTTCCTTCATGCTGACGGAACAGATACAACTCCCTGCCTGCAGCAGTGGGAGCAGGCCTTGCAGAGTGACCATTCTGAACTTTTTGTACTCCATGAAGAAGTTCAGGTACCTGAGATCAAGAACAGGCCACACATCTGCTGTCCACTTTGGGACTAAGAAGTATCCAGAGCAGAATCCTGTGTTGCTTTGTTTGAAAGGGCACAGGTTCTATGGCCTTCTTTTGAAGCAAAGATTGAATTTCCTTTAGAAGCAGAGGAAGGTGGTCTGGAGGATAGTGAGTTGGTACTGGCGGATGATCGGGAGGTGTGTCCAAAAGTTCTAAGACATGTCCTTGTTCTATGATTTCTAGAACCCAGGCATCTGTTGTCACCTCCTTTCACTGGGCTAAGTGAAGAGAGAGGGAGAGAGATGACCCTCTACAACCACCCTTGGAGGTAATGCTGGCTGGGTGGGGGGGTACAAGGAGTCAGGCCGAGCTGGTTGTGGTGGCTCTGCCTACGCCACCACCTCTAGGGGCTTCTGAATGTGCACTTGGGGCGGTGCCTGAAGTCAGCAAGGCTCCTGCTCCCTTGCCCCTACCTTGCTGTCTGGTGGCTGCACAGTGTCTGGCACTAGTTGGATGAAAAAGTCCCATTTGCTTACCTCTTAGTTGGGTATGGTAGAGGGAGTGCACTGACTTCAGGGTCCTGCCTGAGGCCTGAAGGTTACAAAGAATGTCTTGGACATCAGAACCAAAAAGTTTATGTCCTCTAAAAGGGGCACCAAGAATGGACTGTTGCATGTCATTCACAAATCCTGCCACCCTGATCCATCAGTACCTCTATAGACAGAGGACCAAGGCAGCTGCCCTGGCAGAAGCATCTGAAACATCATAGATTGTGAGAAATAAATGTTTGCCCACTTCAGCCCCAGCAGTGAGAGCCTTAAGGAGCTCTTGTTTGGGAGTGCCCTCTGATAAGGCTTGTGCAGCTACCTTGGTCTTTCTCCAGAGAGTATTCTGATACTTTAGCATGTGGGCCTGATAGTTAGCAATCCGAAGGCCCAGTGAAGCTGAGGAAGTCATTTTGCCTAATATATCCAATCTGCTGGACTCTTTATCAGGAGGGAGGGAGGGAGCTCAGATGCTTAGGTGCCCTTGACCTATCATGGGCAGCACGGACGATCAGAGTCTGCCTCAGTCTGGGTGACAAAACAGGGCTTCGCAGAGGGGGCCATGTACATTTTGTCTGCCTTCCTTGGTATGACATTTGGCCTGTACCAGGCAGCAAAGGTGGCCTCCTCCAGAGCAGAGAGGAGAGGTGGTAGCACAATAGAGGAGAATCGGGCAACTCCAAGAAGTCTATTACATTTTTCCTGGTGGTGTCCTGCTCCTCTAGATCAAAGCCCATGGCAACCTGTAACTGCTACATCATGGTGAAGAAAGCTGGATCCTCTGGTGGGGATCTTGCAGTTTGGACCACTGAGTCCTCACTGCATGTGGACACAGTAGAGCTGGTGCCCCATTCATAAGGGCTCTCAGCGCAGTCCTCCATCTCCTCCTCATCATCCTGCATGATTAAGTCAGGATTACATTCAAAATCATCGTTGACTGGATCAATGGGCATTAGAGATTGCACTGGCGATGTCGCCGAAATCTAGGAGGTGGATGACGCAAGGCTCTACTTTGCGTTGTCATGGGGGGATTAGTAATGTCCCCATCGAAGGGCCCCCTAGAACAGGGAGAGGAGGTAGCAGGCATCTGAGCATATTTGTTAATGAAGACAGAACCACCTGAACGTTGGCACCTGTGTGGTTGATGGGTGCACTGGTAAGAGTCAATGGGGAAGGCTGGGTCACCGATGGCGACGTACCAGCTGTATTAGTTCTGGTAGCACCAGCACCATGCCCGGACCTTGAAGTTGTGGCGGCCGGGGGTGGCACTGCTGCTGTAGAGGTTGATGGCATAGGGGAGGTCACAGCTGCTGTGCAGAGGGGTGGCCTGGGGCACACCGTGGAGGTTTTCTCCCTGTCCTGGTGCTTATGTTTATGGCTCCCAGACAGTCTGTACCAGGATTTCGAGGCCATGGACCCAGGAGAGTGGGCCGGCAACACGGTTGTGCTCATTTGCTGGAGTTCCTTTTCCATGTGGGCTACCTACTGCTTCAGGAGATGTTTCTATAGGGCCCCTTTTTGGCATCGCTGGGTGGCAGAATTGAAACCCTTGAGAGATCAGGTAGGCTTTCACATTGTGGTGCAGGCCTAGGCAACAGACACAGAGGTTGTGGGAGTCACTGGTGTAGACCTTCTCACTGCAATCACAGTACTAGAATAATTTTGACGGTTACTTGGACGACATACAAGTCATCGAAAATCACTTGTAAAAGTGATTACTTTTCTATAGAGAAAAAATAAATAAATAAAATTGTTGCTATTGCAGTGGCGTTTCTGTCAGCAGTTCGACAAGTATGGTCAATAGACGGAAAATAACCAAGGAGAGGAGGGGCTGCCCACGTTTATGTAGCAGCCAATGTCTGACATCATTGTGGGCAACCCCTGGTGGACTGCTTGCGAAGGTTTCTGTGTGGTCCTAGTGACTGGTGGCTTATAGTTCCACAGGTATGGACTGATGAATGAGACAGCTTCAAAGAAGATCACAACTGACACTTCAGCCACTAGTGTGTCAGAAACGGATAGTTGCTCTGTATCCTTGGTCTTTTTTTTTTTTATTTAGATGAGTATCCAGGACTCCAGAGGTGGTGGAGGAGGAAGAAGCAACAGATGCTATACAGGCAGCCAAGCAGGAGTCCCCGTTTCAGGAACCATACCATGTCAGGAAGAGGTGGAGATGAACCAGAAGAGTAAGATGCAGAAGGAGGAGGACCAGAGAGAAAGAAATGGGGCCCGATACCACAGACAAAGGCTTAGAAGTGGAAGAACTATCAACCAAAATACAACAGACAGAATAATTAGACACCAGGGATATGGACTTGCCAAGTTTTGGATAAGAGACAGTATCCTACAGAAAATCAGGCAAGTGTAAATGTTACAAATATTTCAAAATATACCCTGAATGATACAAAAATGGCAGTGTTCATTTTGTTCCCACAAGAGGCATTAATGACTTTGATTTGCTCATAGACCTTAAGAGATATACAAGGCTGTTAAACCCTAAAAGCATTTAATGCAGATAAAACCAAATAAAGAAAAATGGATGTTGATATATTCAAGAGAAAATCCACATGTATTCCTCCCTTGAATAATTTGGTACCACACATAAAAACATGGTAGAGTAAGATCTGATTTAACTATGCCAGCAGGCACCAACAAGAAACTTTTCTAATTTGACTGGGGCTGAATTTAAAGCATTAGAACAACTGGGTAACAACAGAAGTATAATGATAAAATAGGCAGATGAAAGAAGCTTACTAGTAGTAATGGACACCGACTACTGTGAAACAGAACTCCGATCACAGCTTGAGAATAAAGATTTCTATGTTAAACTTACTTCAGACCCCACGGTGACATAAAAAAGTCACTGACCTATGTATTGACACTGCCTTTAAAAAAACATGTTATAAATAAAAGCCTGTGTGAATATTTGAAGGTGGACTATCTAGTGCGTGCCACTATACACACTACCAAAGAGTCACAAATGTTTGAATCAGCAACCAGGACGTCCCATTGTTTCAAGCCTGGGTCGCTGATAGAACCACTTGCAAAGTTTGTGGATGATATAAATTAAAGGGATTCTAACAAGGTATCCCTCTTACATAAGAGACATATGTGATTTCCTGACTTTCTTGAAAAATGCACAAGTTGAAAAAGAATGGCTCCTCATGTCACTGGATATAGCATCCTTGTACACTAATATCCCCTCACGATGAGGGCCTAAGAACACTGAAAGAGGGCTTAAGCAGTGATGCCATGACGATTGAAGCCTAGGCAGAATTAGTCACATTAATAGCAGAAATGGTTTTAAAAATATGTTTTTTTTCCTTCTTGAGCGACTACTAACTACAGGTTACAGGTACAGGAAGGGGGGGGGGGGCAGCATTCACTCCCATAACTGAATAACTTCCTGGGCATCTCGGAAAATCAGTGATATATGACCCAAGCAAAAATGTATATCTGGGGTATACAGATATGTACCGCAGATATACTGATGATATCTTTATGATCGGGAGGGGTTCGGAGGTACAGCTACAAGAACTTAGCAAGTACCTGGATGACAGTAATGAAAACCTTAGATTCTCAGTATAATGGGATTGGGGAAAAGTTACGATGTTAAAAATCAGTAAAAAGGAAGATGGCAGTTTAAGTACAGACCTCTTCAGAAAAGTTACTGGTAGGACCAGCTTACTCCAGCTCAACAGTTGCCACCCCTTCTACATTAGAGCAAATGTGCCAGTTAGCCAATTCCTAAGAGTAAAGAGAGCATGTGACACATGAGAAAACTACCAACTTAGGTCAACAGAAATGGTTGACAGGTTTAAACAAAGTGGGTCTCCCGAAGATGTAACTATGAAAGGCAAGAAGGTGCTTGATGGACAGAGAAGACAGGCTATATTGGGAAATAATATAACACAAGAACAGAACCCCAACAGTTCACGAAGGTTGACTGCATTTAATGTTGGTTCCGATAGATAATCCCCACTACACATGCACCACCTAATAACCTTATCACAACCTTTTCTACTGAAGCAGGAAAACTCAAAAGCATCTTGGAGAAACAATGGGGCATCATCTATGCCGATCCTGTTTTGGGGCACTTTGTACCAGGAAGATCAAGTATGGTATACAAGATGGGACCTAACATACAAGATAAGGCAGATAAGGTAGTATACAGTCTTCATCTGACACAAAGACATGCTAGAGATACCTGGCTCCCATTCCTTTATAAGGGGTGCAGGCCATGCGGTCGATACAAAGTGTGCCCCTCTATCCTGAATCAAAAATGGTTTACAATAGCCAGAACACACAGTTTGAAATAAGAGTTTATTAACTGAGACTCTAGTGATGTTATTTATCTGGCCACTTGCACTTGTCAGGCTGTGTGTGCTAGAAAAACTACAAGACAGATTAAAAAAAGGGTGGGGCAGTACCTTAGAAATTTTGAAAAAGGCACAGAAACTATAGGCCGGCGCCGGATACTGCGGACCCTGGTATGACTATGTTGGATACGACGGGGTTGGAGACCCAGGAACCGGGGGTCTGGCAGACGGCCCGGCAGGGGGCCCAGCAGGCGGGCCTGGAACCGGAGGCCCGGCGTGGGGGCGGCATCCGGGAGGGGGATGTCACCCGGTGTAGGCAGGACCAGCATTGGGGCTGGCGTCCGGGGGACCGATGTCAGGTCATCCGGCCCCGCAGGAGGGAGACCTGATGGGGGTGCAGAAACATCCTTGGCATCACCCGGGGAAGGAGGGGAAAAATCCCCGGGGTCAGACTGAGGCGACCCAAGGCCCCCGGAAGGCAGCAAAGGCTGCGGGGAGCCGGGAACGGCGGATGAAATAGGTTCCGGCGTCGGCTCGGCCGCCATGCGGTCGTCGGGCAGCCAGACGTCCAACTTATCGGTGGAGTCCGGGCAGACGTTGGAAGAGCAGACGTCTGACTTAGCGGACCCTTCGCCCACAGCAGGCTGCGAAGGAAGGGTGGTCTGGTCGGCAGAACAGGGCCATACGCCGCCCGAAGGTCGGGCAACTTTCGCGGCCGCTTTCCGATGGGCATCAGAGGAGCTGACGTCTGACTTACAGGAGCCACTCAACCAGTAGGCGCGACGGCGGCGGCCTTACTGGGGGAGGGGAGCCTCAATAGCCCAGAGGCGCCTCAAGGGCTCACTGAGCCAGACAGGTGGGCCAACGCTGACTTGGAAGCCTGCCGTCGCAGAGCGGTCAGTTACCTGTAACACAGCGACTCCAGCTGAAGTAGCGGTGGACGAGGAGCCCTGGTCCCGATGCTTCTCCTTATCCTTCTTCTGACGATGTCCTTCGGGGGAAGTAGAAGCCTGACGGACCTTTTTCAACTCCTTCTCCATGGAGGCCATTTTCTTTTTAAAGATGTGGGCCTCCAGGGACTGCTGCCTCTATCTGCGGGTGGCAGCGCTGAATTTCAGGCAATGCTGGCACTACTTCACCCGATGATCCAGGCCCAGACAGAAGAGACACTGGGAATGGCCATCCTTGTGCGGGAGTTGGGCACCGTACGAGTCACACTTATTCTTGTGCTCAAATAGTGTAGGGGACGACATACACCCTCGAAAAAGTAAACTATTAATCGAATTAAATGAGAAAAAATGGTAGAACTACCGACTATAGGCTAACGAGCACTGAACTTTACTACGAGTCGCTGACATGAGCTAACGGCGGGAAAGAACTGGAAGGCGGGCGTGGGGGACCGCCCCTTTATACTGATGTCGCTTCACGTCGGTCACCTGATGTGGGAGCGGTCCCCCGCCAGAGACTGCTAGCTAGAAATTTTTCCGTGGGGTCCTGACACCTGCCGGCATCAGTCCTATATGTAATTACCTACTGCAAGAGCCCTCTTGAAGTACGATCTAGGGTTACCACCTTTTAAGAAGCCCAAAGTGGGACATTTCTTACTGAAACATGATTTTTCACAGGAAAGTACGTAACCTCGACCAATGCAACAGACTTGTTTTCTCTATATAATCAGAATTAAGGCCAAGTATTGTAGTTTCCTAGTAGCTTCTATTGTTTCTTCTTATTTTAAGGTATTATAGTTATTTGCAACATTTAGTGGAAAGTTAGAAAATATTTTTTCTACTATAAAGTCAGGACGTAGTATTTTTCATGTTTTTTTGCAGGACACAGCTGTCCAAATCAGGACTGTCCTGCGAAAATCAGGACAGGTGGTAACCCTAACACAAACAAAAGCACTTGCTATGCGCATTAAAATAAGACAGGGTCGTGTATTTACAGTTTGGGGAATAGACAGGATCAGAGGACACCCAAGGGGGGATGATCTGGAAAACAACACTCTCAAAAAAGACAGATTTGATATTTAACATGGGAGAAAAAACAAGAGATTAAATGAAAAGGTGGATTTGTATCCATTCTTGCAGTAATGAAATGTCCTTAAATCCCTCAGTTTGCTTGTTATGCTGGTCCTGGGAGATCTGTTAATACGTGCAACATCAGCTCTGAAAACAGACCTGACCTTACATACAGATGCATGGGTACAGCTCAAGTTATCCTTGATGTTACAGAATACAAATCAAGACACAGCTGAACAAGCTTTGGCCAGAGCCGAAACTTCTGCAGCTGCACTCACTGATCTCACGGTGGAACAGTCTGCTGTGCCCAAGATGGCTGTCAGAGCTCAGTATGCATACGCGAGCGGTTGCACATGCGTGACTTCACTTCCGCAGTTGCAGCAAAGTCACACATGCGCACTGAGCTCCAGCGGCCATCTTGGCCAGGGTGGACTGTTCCACTGTGAGCTCAGTTCCCATGCACAGTGGCCATCTTGGCCAGGGCGGACTGTTCCACCGTGAGCTCTGTGCGCATGCACGACTTCACCAGCAGCCATCTTGAGCACGGTGAGTGACGGCAAGAAAAGTCGTGCACCCTCGGAGGGGTGGGGGTGAGCAGAGTGTTTTAGAGTTGTGGAATGATCATGCTGCAACTCCAAATTTATTGTTCAGGTGGATGTGGTGGGTCATTTTTAAGGCCCTTGCAAGATGGCTGCAGGCTCCGCCCCTGCAGCCGTATAGGTCCTTGTGCTGGATATAGCAGTAATTATTTGTGCAATAATACAGCAGTTCAATAAAGCTTAATCCATTTCATTACACAGCTTGTATACTGTTTGCTTACAATTTCAACCATTAGCAAAATAATTCACCACATTTTAATTCCAATTTTATTTCTACTGTATATTTATTATACAGGTGCTGTAGCACCAGTATATTAGAGTTGAGTAGGCAGTTCAGTGTTAAACCTCAGTTTCTGCAGTTTAATAATGTGGCCTTTGTTGAACTGGAGAAACCAGTATATCAGGCCACAGGATGGGTAGGGGCATTTTGAACAAATGTGTCTTCCATTACTTTATTATACGGAGACAGCCCTAGTCAGTATAGTTGCAGGTGTGATGGATCACATTAATGGGAAATCTATGTTTGATTGCTTGAGGTTGTGCATGCCTAGTACTGTACATGGTCCACAAAGTTCTACTATGGTTATAAGAATATCTGCATATACATGTTTTTCTGGTAGACTTTTCTGTACTGTGCTAAGTGACTTGATATCTATACTATTTATCTAACTGCAGATTAGATGCTCTGTATATTACCATTTATGAAATGGCCAGTATATTTCCAGCAATCTGACTGGTCAGTAGTTGTGCGCTTAACGTGTCTAACGCACTGCTACAGCTAGTTCAGCAAGGGCTACCTCAGGAAACAATTTCAGGTATCACTACCTCCCCACAGCTGTCCACCCCAGAACAGCAACCATATTGAATCTGCTAGCCACAGAAGCCACAAACATAACATACCTAGTTACTAGCCAAACAACAACATGACAGCTGTGCCAGAGACCAATTTCAATCTCTCTCTGAAAGAGGACGACCTGATAAACTTCCATGAACGTGAAAACGAGCCCACAGAAGCACAACAAGATGATGTAGAAACTCCCGGTGAAGCTGCAGCTACTGTACCTTAGCCAACAGTAAGTACCCGATTTGAGCACTACACAACAGACCACCTCGATAACATAAAAAGCCAACGTAATGAAAAAATACCTTAAGAGCCACCTCCTGGGCTTTGGGAGTCTTTACTGAGTGGGCAACAGCTACCAAAACAGCTGACAACTGCCAAACTGCCACTAAAGCAGAGCTGAATGAAAATTTCTGGTGGTTCTGCGTGGAGGCCCGCACAAGCATTGGGCAGGAGTACTGCACACCTGGATGTTTGCGCGATTCTGACAGGATGCAGTCTGTCAGCCTTCATTAGTGACGCTCCTGCGCGCCAAACATGACATGACATCATGAGAAATGCTCTTGGTGCACAGACACTGACAGCTCAAATGCACATCGGCTGCCATGACGGTAACATATAGTGTCACACTACTGGAGCATGCATCACAGGTCAATGGTGACCTACCAGGTTCTGAGTGTGATTACTTTTACGGGCTATATATCACTAATTCTAGTAGTCATTGTTAACAGTCACTCACACTTCCTGTCCCCTTTAATTCTGACAACTTTGATCGAGACCTGAAGATAAAGTGAGTGATCACTGCCTGTGTTGGACCAAAGACTTGCTTCAGAAATGATCGGCCTGTCAGGTACCGAAGAGAGCCTCAGAACGAAAGGCTTGCGAAGAAACACTGTTAAATTGCAAACGGACTTTATCCGATCTGTGGCTGATAGCTGTGTTGCCTGTAAGTGTGCTGAATGTGCAGTGTGGTTCGCGATTTGGTTTCCCACTATTGTTTGTGTTATGCTAGCTGGAAGCTACTCCAGCACTTACTACGGACTAAATCTGAACTGCTTGCTCTGTCTGGGCCCTGCCATTTTCGGCCTATGACTGCCGCTCCCACCGCAGAGACTTTTCCGATGAAAGACCCACTTGGGGATTTGGCTCCCTGCTCAACACCATCAAACAGGTAGCGACCACCATGGTGAGTCGTGCGGGCTCTGCTTCCCCTGGCAATCCAGTACAACATCCAGAGGTCTTCATCTCATCAGTCCTGCTTCCTGGTCTGGGTAGCATGAGTACTAAACAGGGTAACTCCCTGCAACAAAGCTGCAATCATTGTGTGTCATCTGATTTACTTGTTTGGGTTTATTGCAATGTACTGAGCCATCTGGCTCCGGATTACAAATTTGGGGTTGATGTGCATGCTAACTGTTTTCTTTCCTAAGGGCCCCAACAACAGCTGCAATGCCAGCCTACCCCAGGCAACGCTTCAGGCTAGCCTGCTTAACAACTTGGTACCCAGGGTGTGTGACTGTGACAAAGGGACTCCTTGTGCATGCACGTTCAGCCTGAACCAATCGGATCTAATAATCACCGGCTACACTGCTGCCCCACCCTTGTTCAAATCCCCCTGAATAAATCAGATTTTGTTCTTTCTAGTGTGTACCTGCTTGGAGGGGATATTGTACTGCCACTGAACTGTTGTATTACAGGTCTTATTTTACAGGGGTTCTCCATGGCATTCGCAGCTGATCCAGCTCTGGTGGTAAGTGCAGAGTGTGAGTTCAGTATTGCTATCATATGGTATATGTGATTGTTTATCTGTTGATCTGTTTAGGCCACTAGAAGGGCTGGTGGGTGGTTATAGCATCCTGGAGGGCTATACCAACAGCAGTTACGCTACCGCAAAACCATTCCTCCGGGTGGAGGCATCCGTTTACTGAGCTCAAGCCCCTCAACCTGTGCCTAGTCACGCAGGCAGGGGTAGTAGCCCATAGGACAGCACCACCTAGGCGTTACACAAGCAACTACACAGACGGTACTTATATGCTCAACCAGGTGACCCTCTGTGCCGTGTCCAGCTTAACAATGTACCTCGCTAAGCTGCCCCTGGATGCAAAAGCCCTATACACAGTGTCAGTTGCAGACACCCTAAACAAGTACTTTTATCTTATGTGCACTTCCCGATCCCCCACAAAGGCCCTCCCTGATCCCACCGCTCCACATTCCCCTAATGGCTACCATTTCCCCCATATCTGAACACGAGGTTTATAGTACTCTATTATCACTTAATCCAGCAAAGAGCAGCTCAGATGGTACTGACCCCATGATACTTCATATCTTCACCCCTGCTACTGTCCTCCCCCTCACACACCTGCTAAAATCTTTCCCCTCTCCTCAGGTATTATACTTCTGGCCTGGAAAACAGCCAAGGTCCCACCGCTCCACAAAGGTGGTGACCCCTCCATCCCAGGGAATCACCAGCCCATCTTCCTCCTCCCTTCCCTTGCAAAGCTCCAAGAGACACTAGTCTGCTCAAGGGTCTCCGATTTCTTCACCACCACCAATACTCTATCCCCATTTCAAGCTAGTTTCAGGAAGAACCACTCTACTGCGTCCTCCTTACTGCGGGTCACAGATGCCATTCACTCAGGAATGGATCTCGGTCACATCACAGCCGCTATCTTTATAGATTTGGCAAAAGCATTCAACTCAGAGTCCCACTCAGTCCTACTTGGCAAGCACCACTCTGTTGGTTTAGCACCACCAGTCATGAACTGGTTCAGTTCCTGCCCCACGAACAGGAGCCTGCTGGTTCAGGTGGGCTCCGCCCAGTCATCTCCCCTCTATATCCTTGCTGGTGTACCCCAAGGTTCAATATTAGGCCCAATTTTATTTTCCCTTTTCATCAACGGCCTCCCCTCAGCTTGTGCGCATGCTCAAATCCACATGTATGCTGATGATATGATCATCTATACCTCTGGTCCCTCAACCCTCAAAGCTGAGGGCCCCACTCCAGCGTGATTTTAACAGCATGCTAAACTGGTTCTAGGTCAACAACTTGAGGGTAAACATGAAGAAAACAGTGTCAATGACCTTTGGATCAAGACAAAAGCTTTCTACACTCCAGTTCCCCCCAGTTTGCTCCGCCCCTGATGGTTCCCCCTTGAATCTCTCTCTGCCTTCAAGTACCTTGGGGTATGGCTGGACAACAGCCTAGACTTCTCAGTCCATACGGACTCCCTGTACTCAAAGCTCTGCCCTAAACTAGGAGTACTGCACCAGAACAAAGATTGTCTCTCCTTCTCTGTGTGTCATGAATTGGTCACCAAAACCATCCTCCCTATACTTGATTACATGGACATCATCTACAGCACTGCCCCTGCCTCCTCCCTCTCCAAACTTAACACCCTCTTAAATGACTTTTGCCACAAACTCTCCTTTCCGCACTCACCATTGCTCCCTCTCTTTCTATCCCTCCAGTCTCCCACTGTCACCAGACCCACTCCGTATCTTTTATTGCCAAATTCTGGTTTGGACTTCCCACCTATCTTTCCTCCCTCTTATCTCCTGCCTGTCCTACCCCCTACCCACTCTGCTTCAGAGCGTACCGATGTTTCTCCTTCCCCCACCCTCACTCTATGGCAGGAGTCTGCTTTCTCTTTCTGTCTGCCTTCTCTCTGGAACCAACTATCACCTTCCTTCCATCAAGCCACCACACTCCCAGCAATCAAGCACCTACTCAGACACACTCCTACTCCTCCTTGCTGATACCCCTAATCCTTCTCCACTAGCTTAACTCTGCCCTCTCTATGCTGCGCCTTTCTATTTTAAGCTTATTCTAATGGTAACTTACCCAGATGTGTTTGTACTGTCGAGACATTGAATCTGGTTGTACTGCACTGTGTTGTTATCTCTAAAATGTGTGTTGTATAACCTTACCGTTCAGCTCTGTATCTGACTGTATTGCTTTGTATTTTTTTATGTGCACGGTCACTTTCTTTTGTATATGCTTTTACAATTACCCCATTCCTCAGGTCGTACCTGGAAACAAGCCCTGGCTCAGTATGCCTTTTTCAGTTACCAAAGTTTAAATAAATAAATACATACACCCGTGACGCCTCCCCAAACACAGCTTGACAGCATGGACATATGGTACAGCACGGAAGCCATGGGTATCAATTACCTTTCGAACATGATGCCGAGACTCAGGAAGGAGGCAGGGTTATCCAGGTGCTACACAAACCACTGCTTAAGGGCTACATTGGTGCAGCTTTTATTGGAAGCAGGGCTCCAGAGTAGGGAAATTATGTGCATTACAGGGCACAGGAACTAATCTACCTTGCGGAGCTATTGGAGACAGACACCAGAAGACCGCAGAAAATTATGCAACATCCTGTGTGCAAGACAGGAAGGGCAGCCAAGCACCAGCAAAGAAGCTCAATCTAACCAAACAGTGACACCTTCTGGAGCTCCTGAACAACACTTTCAAAGAGCATAAATGAACTACTGCACTATGAACTGCAATGCCACAGTGTACTTTGTTTTCACCCCACAAACCTAAAAAAGGGTAACTTGGGGTACAATCCATTTAATTATTTTGCCCCCCCCCAAAAAATGGGGAACTACTTTCCTTGAAGTACGAATATTTTAATCAATAAATTAATATTTATCATAAATAAAACACTGTCTCCACTTACTCTTTTCAGAACAACATACAGCCATTCATAAGCGCAATAAGCCACAATGGGGTGTGTGTGTTAGTGCTAACGCATGGCTAGGAGGCTGGATGCACTCGGCCTGAGGCCTTGTGCATCACTACGCCCACTAGCCATGCGTTAGAACTATCTAATGCACACACTGTTGTGGCTTATTACTTAGTAATAAGGAGTTCTTTTGGATACCTCAGATGATTTTTTGTGTCTGTAACAGTTGCAGTCATTTACAGTTTTCTGTCATGTTTGTTATGCTCTATGTTGGTGCAGAAAAATCAATAAAATATTCTTGAAGAAAAAAATATTCTTTTTTTTGTCAACTTTCTTTCTTCACTGGCGACCTGGGAACTCTCTCAGGCTAACCCCACACACCGCTGCTGCCCTACCACCCACCTGAAGCATGCCCTGGAAATCGGGGACAGACACCCCCACCTACCTCAGACTGACGGACCCCAGGCTCTGAGCTCCCCGAGGCAGGGCCGCCTTCCACTCCTGGCACTCTATCTAGAATCCAGTGCGTCAGCCCACGGCAAGGTGGAGGGTTGGGAGAGCCGGTGAGACAAGCCCGGTACTGGGTGTGTGGCAGCAGGGCACTGGAGGCAGCCATCATCTATCCCAGGGCCAAGGCTTTTTGGCTTAAGTTTCCTCTGGAGCGCAGACATGCAATGATGTCTGCGCAGGCACGCTGCTGACATCCGCTGCTGCATCATCCCTGTACAGCGTCAGCACCTGTAGTGCCCCCGATTCCCATCGGAGGTTACTAAGGCATCGAGCAAGCCCCAAAGTCCTCCCCAGGAGTGGAAAGCAGTCCTACAGATGCTCAATCCTCTCCTTCCCCTGCCAACCCCGGTGCCCGAATCCATTCCCGAACCCTGGTCGCCGGCATGGCACGAGGTGTGGTGACCAGCGCTTCAACCCTCAGCGCCACCGGGCTAGCTTGAAAAAAAAAAAAAGAACATTCTTGAAGAAAAAAAAAAAAAAAAAAAAAAAAAAAAGGCCAACCTTGGACAGAATTGTCCAACACTTGTCATATACGGAGTTGGTACCAAATCTCTGGATCCTGTTAATTTGCTAACAGTCTGTTCAGTGGTTTAAAAGTTCTGGAAGGTTGAAAACCCCCTAAGAATATGGAAATTAGGAATTTTTTCACAAAAACAGCTGGGAGTTGAAACCTGAAAATTTCAAGTAACTTAAGAGTTTGGCCCAAGGATGATTCTTTGATAGATGCTTTTACTGAAAAATACACAGTTTTTAAAGCAGCAGTGCAACGGAAAATGTTTTTCCAAAAAAAAGCTAGTTTCAGCTACATTTACTAAAAATATTAGCATACTTGTCAAGTCTACTTTCCTAGGTACCTCCTATGCTGAGCATCCTCAGTTTATCTATTTTCTCAATCTTACCGTTACCTGGTTTACAATGGTATTTCTAAGTCAAATGTGGTGGCCATTTTTTTTCTTGAGGGAAAAAAAATAAATCAAAACATTTATAAAGTACTAAAATTTTAGTGGGACTATAAAATGTTACCATCAAATAAAACTGAAAGATGTCTGGAATCTTTTATAGTGAAAAATTGGTAGGTCAAATGTTTTACCCAATTTTATTGCACTGCTGCTTTAAATTATTTGGAACATAAAGTGCTGTTTTGCAACAATTCATAACTGCATTTTTACAAAGTTGATGAACATCAGTTTTATGAAGGGGGGCCAATTTCGTGACTCAAAACTGCTGTTTTTGTGTAATTCTGAGTTTCAAAAAATGGCCTTCATATACATTTACACTACTGGCAGCTGGAGGCTCAACTCTGCAATTGGCACCCCCCCACCAAATGCTTCTCTGGCAATCGGGTGCTCAACCCCGCCACTGGTATCCCCCTCCCACCGAACTCTGAATGACCTGGCATTCACTAATTCACTCCATTCACTAAAGATGCAACCAGCAACTTAATGTGGTTCAATTTCAGTTGGTTTCCATCTGTATTCCCTCCCCGGGACAAGGCTGAAAATAGGTAGAATTGTCTAACCCTCCTTTCCTAGTCAACACAAACTGTATAAAGTGCCCAACCTTGCCTCCAGTATCCCTCTTCTCACGTAGTCTCTGAAACAACTGGTCGTGGCTGCAGGGTGCGCAACCCCACCACTTGTATTCTCCCTCCTAGCCACCCAATCTCCGAAACAACCAGCAACGGGTACCCAAACTCCCTGCTGGTATCCCCCTTCCCAATCTTGGACCAGCTAGCAGTGGGAGCCACCCCCACCACTGGTCTCCCTCTCTCACGCCATCTCTGGGGAATAAAAAAATGAACAAACAAAAAAACACAAACCTCTCCCACCCTCTAAGCTCCCACATCAAAACAACAACAACAAAAAAAAACCTAAGTCGACATGTAATGGCAATGTGCACATTTTCAGACTTTTTTGTTCAGGACTTGACAATTTATTGTCCATTTTGGGCACATATTTTCAAGAGGCCCAACTTTCCACACTCCCTCAAAGCAAATTACTGTAAGTGGCACCTTGTTAATCTGAAACAAAACGTCTTTTTAGGGATCAACCCCCAAAACACATTTCGGGTCACATTTACAAAGTGCAACTTACTGTATGTGGTCCTGAGTTGGTATGTCAACTTCAGCATAAAAGAAAAAAAAAAAACTAATTCCATACTTATACATGATTAGAATTTTGCAAGGTGTTTTTTTTTTTTTTTTTAACTGTAATGGACAGCGCCTTGCCAAGGTGCAGGGAGGGTTGCACTGGCTGCCCAACCCTGAAATTTACTTAAAAGATGGGTGCAGGACACCTGATGCAGTTGACATGACTGGATGCAGCGCAACTGAGCTCCTCTGCACCGACCACCTTCTAAGCTTAAAATAAGCATCTTTAACCTGGAAGAAAGAAAAAACTAATCAGCAGTCAATGTAATTTATGGATTCTACAGAAATAGAAGTAGATGACTACTGCAATCCAGAATAAACCATACAAGCCCCCCAAAAAGCTTACCCCAGCAGCCACACAGCAATGGTGCCTTAAACATGAAAATTGCACACTTGCTGCTAGTGTAGATCTTCCGGAATAGCTTCACCATTGATTACGACTTAACGGGTCTGGGGACAGAGGCACTAGGACACCATGGGAGCAAATGTTTTGCAGGGAGGAAGCCGATGTTGGTTACAGACCGTGCCTGTGCACCTTATGTGGTGCCATGTTCGCTAGCCAATTAACTGTCGCCAGCTCCCTCAGCACCTCAGTTCTGTGCACCATGAGAGAAACAAAGTAAAGAGAAAAAACAAACAGAAGGCTAGATCCTGACTAGTACAAAAGGATGGGAAAAGGATGCAGGAATAAAATAAACACAATAAAAATTAGACTACCAACCTTAGACTAGAAAGGACAGGGCACACTAGGCGGCACAAAGGTATAACAGTCACTAGAGCCAGAGCCTCACAACACTTGCCAGACAGGAGGTGGTAGTGGCCTAAGAAGAGGGCAGCAGCCCACAGTATGTGGTTTTGGCAAAAAGACACACGGATGATGCCTAGAAATGGGACCCCCTTGTAAATGAGATGGCACAAAGTGTCCAAGGAAAAAATACACCAACTCCTGGAAAAAAACAGCAACTCCATGCTACTAGAAAAGATAATTAACTTGTGAGTTTGTCAAGCCCCTCTTCCTTACATCACAGATGAAGAAAGGGGGGGAAGCTAGATGCATCTGGAATTGCGAGGCTGGAAAACTTAAGAATTAAAGATGTGCTATGCTCCCCAGACATCCCTAAGAGTAGTGTGCAAGTGCCCAATTACAGAAGAGGAACTGGGATACCATCCAAATTGCCCACATGCAGTGAACTGCCAAGTGGTGTTAGAGTGGATTGTGCTTAGGAGCACAGGTTGCATTTACCAACCAATAGGGATAGTTATCGGATTTTGTTGACCGGGTGGGCCCGCTGAGACCAAAACTTCCTTTTTCAGGGGCAACACGGGATTAGTTATATGTATGGTAGAGACACACTGACACTTACAATACAAAGAACAAAGTTCAGTAATAACAGACACAATTAGGAACATAAGGATCATTACAGAGGTGGAAATAAATCATGTAAGCATTTCAGAGATTGATCACACAATGCAGGACACGCCTGTTAGTTAACAACAAAGTGCAGTAGTAGGTAGACAACATTCGAAAATGGTAAGAGTGAAAGAAATAATCCTAGGAGGTACAGGGAGGCACGTGGCAAGGTACCAGTAGCGTACGGATGTAGGCCAGAGGGTGGGAGAGAACTAGAGCAGAGGAGCATTAGTCAGACTCCCTAGATATCTGATGCAAGTGCTGTTTAGCGTGTGCAGATGCAGGTGGTGTTAATGAAGAGGTGTGCTCTTAGCGAGTGCTTGAATGCAGAGAATGAGGGGCTGTTCTGCAGGGAAGAGGAGAGATTATTCCACTACTGCGTTATTCTAAATGCAAATGCCCTTTCTTTGGTTGTCATATGCACCCTTGGTACTTCCAGAGTAGGCTGTGATGTTGCCCGGAGAGTCAGTATGTACTGTCTGTGCACCACAAGGTAATGAACATGTGGTAGGTGATTATTCAGGAATCTGAACATGAGGCAGAACAAGGAATGCTTAAGCCTGCTGTTGAAATGGGGTCAGCTTAATGAGGAGAGAGCTTTGCAATGGTGCTGTTTGCTGTCAGCCTGGGTTGTGAATCTGCTGACCTTGTGGATATACCCACAGGGGATATGGTCCGGCCAGGGAGGAGGAGGAGGAGGAGAAATAAAATGGAAGAAGGAGCTACCTTCCAAAATAAAAAAAATTAAACAAATAACTTTTTTTTGGCGATATGTGCAATGCCTGTGAGTATATTTTCAGGGACCTATTAGTGATATTTTTGCTTCCTGGAGACCTAGAGTGAAAATATTGAAATATTCTCACTTAAGGTTCAAAATATACCTACAATAGATCCTGAGGGCAGGGTCTCCTCATGGATCTGGCAGGACCCAAGACTGGTCAGGCGGGTGTTCCTGTTGCACAGGAGCAAGAGAGCACCTTGACAACTCTCTTCTGACCCTGCAGGAGAAGAAGTGACCCCTTGGAAATGCAAATTCAGCATTCTATCCCAGGCCAAAGGCGCCAGCCTGGAAAGGCAAAGCCATGCGATCCACCTGAGGCAGACTGCAGTTCCCAGAAGCCTGGAGGCAGTCTTGCTAGCATCGTACAATGCCACTGGCTGATGCCTTGCTGCCTCCAGGCCTTGAGCAGAAAGGCAAACAGCTCACCCGAATAATGTGCTCTTAAGCACTGCAGCTAGGAGCTGACCTGTCTGCAATTGCAGGGGTTGGCTGAAGGCCGCCTGATGTGCCTAGTGTGCTGCAATGCACATAATAACATGTACCCAAGTAAAAACCTTTCTACCCAAGGCATCTGTCCCAGCAGAGTCAGCCTCAGGAGGCTGGTCACGTAGGAGCAGTCTTGGCCAGAATGGGGTTTGCAACACCTCAAGCCCTGAAGAGGGGTGAGGTACTGCATCTGCACATCCCAAGGGTGTGCAATACTGGATCATGAAGTCCCTTGGGGCTAGAAGACAAGAGAAGGGACATCTCCATGATATCCTTGATGTGTCCTCAAAGGCTCTAGACCAGAAAGGGATGACTGCACAGCCATCGACGAGAACTCTTAAGTAGTCTCAATGGCAAGGATACCAGATCATGGCTTGCAAAAGAGTCAATAAAAGGCCCCTCAAGCATGTCTGCCAAGAATCTCTGGTACAGAGTGTACTCAAAAACTGAGGACAAACGGACTGAGGAATCACTGTCCTCTGACCAGGATGCTGATGGAGAGAAGGCACTGAACCCAGAGTATGCTGGTGCTGGGGGTATGTGTGTGTGCGCAAAAATGGGTCCTGTTAAGAGTCCCTATGGAGTTGCTCTAAGGCACCAATGATCTTTCAGTGCTGTCCCCCAAGTAACTGGCCACTGAAGGCTTGTGTACTCGGGCAACTGCTGCAAGAGTGGGAGATGCCGGGGGACAGAGACACAAGGTCTCTAGGTCCTCTAACTGGGCTGCAAGGCTGCACAAGACACTGTGCTTGGGGGAAGGGCCTGGCAGGATCTCCTGAACAGGTTTGTCCAACAACAGAGAACGACCAGTCAGTGCCCATGGGGGGAATCCCCCCAGGTGGGGAGAGCGGAGCTATACAGTCCCCGTAGGGCAGTCCCAGTTCCCACCGGTGACTGTGTCAGCCAGCAGTTCTGGGGAGAACACCACCTCCCAGCTGTCATTAGACTCCAAACCAGTGTCACCTTTGGCACCAGGCTCAGGGTCGACAACTGGCCTGCAGATGGGTTCACCCCCATCATCACAGCAGGTGCCATTCTTAGTATCAGGCCTGATGTTGACCCTGGAGCCATCCTCTACTCTGGCCCTGGAAGCGGCACTAAGGCCCGTACCATAGGCAGTGCTGTGTCTGTCACCATAGGTGTCATCGTCCTCCCTCTCAGGGTTGGTAGTGACACCAGAAGAAAGAACCACCTCTGCAAAAGAATATAGCACAGCATCGGTGTTGGTCCCTCTTCTGACGCAGAGAATGGTGCCAGGAGGGGACCAGACATTGCGGCTGGTGAAGCTCTTCTCACCAACACTGTGAATGGTGTCAGGATCGGGGGGCAGCACCAGGCCGCAACATAGAGGTGTCCACTGAGAGAGACTGAGCATTCTGTATAGCTTTGGCCTCACCACCGTAAACATCTGCTGCTCAGGGCAGATCAACTGTAGGAGGTTTGCAGCTGGCCACCAGACCCCCTACCAGGGCCTACGACACCTTGGCAGGGTGAGTTTGAGGGGGGCCCAGTGTTTCCATGGAACCAGAGGTCCTCAGAAGGGGCCCAAAGAACGGCCCAATGTCCTTACCTTGGCCTCACAAGTTCCTTCTTGTTACCCATGGTCCCGCATTTACCATCCCCTAACTTTTCATCTCTCCCCTGTGTTTGTCTGCTTATATTTGTTAATGCTTTTTAAAGCGGTTTATAAGTTGTTTTTTTTTAACTTTCACTGTTGCACGTTCACATTTTTTCACAGACATTGAGCTGAGCAAGTTTTTGCTGTGACCACACCTCTCTCATGCATATGCATAGTTAAATGAGTTAGTGGATGGTCACCAATCAGCTCTGAGGAAGGTGGGAAACCGAAACATCAGCAGATCTGTGCATGCTGTTGTCCTGTCAGGTAGAAATCGATGGTTCAGGAAGCACCTATGGGGTGCCAGTATGGTTTGTTATTTTGAACACAATTGTCCCAGCCGCACCGCAATGTTTTTGCACTCTGCCCTTTGTGACAATGTACACAGAGCACACTGCACTTTGAATAAAGCCTTTGGTCACCAGTAAGGTAAGCCGTTTTGGTGATTTATTTCTTGGAGCTACTGTACAAGCTCTTGGTTTGTGCTGGAGAGTAAGGAAAGGAAAATTACGTACCTACCGTAATTCTTGATCTTCTCTTGTATCTTCACCATTCATTACTTCCTGGGTGTAAGCCGGAGGCGCACCCGCTCACGGGAGCTTTTTTTTTTTTTTTTTTAAAGTTGCCTAACGGCCCCGCCTCGAGAGCGTACTGCCATGCGCCATAAGCAAGGGGGCCGTTAGTAGCGATCACCTCCTCCAACTCAGTTCTGTGAGCCGGAGAGGAAAAGTGAAAGCAGAAAACATAGATAGCGAGGCAAGATAGCCGAGGATAGCAAAGCAAGGAAGAATGAACTGAAAAGGAATAAGCCGATGGAGGAAGGACAGAGGAGATAAGAACATCCCTAGCCTAGGGAGTGCAGAGCCCCTTACCTGGGCGACTCTAGGAGGAGAGATGAGTAAGGAAATGAGAAAATAGAAGAAGAAGAAGAAAGAGAAGAGAGAGATGGGATGTTGAAGGGACCAGAAGGCCCAACGAGCATAGTTAGCTTGTAGCTGAAGGCTCGACTAAAGGGGAAGCAAGAATCCCCGGAGATAGAGCTGAAGAGAAGGTTCACCGAACCCGCTAGACAGACTCAGGAGGGCATAGTCCTCATCTTCAACATGCCATTGTTCTTGACACCCACCTCGCCCTGGCCGCGGGAGGGCCTTTAAGGGAGGACAGCTGAGGAGGGAAGAATAAAACCCTCGCAGCATGAGAGCGCTGCTCAGGGGTTTAGAAATAGAAAATGTAAGCCTTTCAGGCTTCAAGATAGAAATGGGACTCAGACTGACTGGCTAAGGCCGGCCAAGGCTTAGGCTGGCTAAGATTGGATATGGTCAGCAGAGGTCTACTGTAAAAATTGTCCAGGAGGACACTTAAAGGGAGAAACCACTAGCAAAACAGCGAGAAGGATAGCCTACCTTCTCATTTGCCTTCTTGTTTGATTTCTCCATTTTTTTTTTTTTTTACAGATAAAAAATATTTTTTTTTTTTTTTTTTTTAGTAGATGCATGACCCAGATACCAAGATGCCTATAGCAGTCGGAGAGAGTTCCCTCAGCACTTTTTTTTTTTTTTTTTTTTAAAAGAGAAAGGAACAGACGTACTCGTTCCTCTGCTCTGCAAGGTAAGAATAGAGGGGGGAATCAGATTTCAGGGCAACTATCTGAACACGGGATTGCAGGATCAAAACTGAATAGCCTGAGCCAGGCCAAAAAACCCCAGAGGTATCTTGCCATAAGAATAGCAAGAGATAGTTGTGCAGTCTGATCGCCAATGCAATCCGCGAAATGGCCCATGAATCTTAGAGTAAGTAATTTTTCTGGATTTTAGAACCCCCTCAAGAAAGATTTTTTTTTTTTTACTTTTGTCTTTTTTTTTTTTGAAAATTTAAGGAATTTTCCCTATATTTTATATAAATGCAGAGAGAGGAAGGAGACGGGAGGTGGAGAAGCCACAGGAAGAGGCACTGAGGGGATGGTGGGCGGGTGTAAGTAATGAATGGTGAAGATACAAGAGAAGATCAAGAATTACGGTAGGTACGTAATTTTCCTATCTTCCCTTGTCAATCTTCACCATTCATTACTTCCTGGGTGAGTACCAAGCTCCTCTTCCCCTGGAGGGGGAAGAGGCCATACCCTGAGGGAACAAGACCCCCAGCCTTCTGCTGGTGAGAAACAGAAGGAGAAGACCCTGGCTTATTCAGAAAGCCTAAGAGGGAGAAGAGCTAGGAGGTGCCTCCCGAGGACGAGGAGACGGAGGGAGCCCTGTAAAAGTCTCCTAGCTCTGAAGAGAAAAGACGGGTCCCCGGAAGGCGGAGCGAATCACCCCACGCCGGCCAGGGTGACAACCTGGAAAGACGGCCATGCCGTCTGCCTGATGCAGATCGCTGTCCCCGCAAGCCTGGAAGCCACCTCATTGGCATCATAAGATGCCCTTGCTTGGTGTCTTGCCAGCTCCAGGCCTACCGCGGAGAGGGCAACGGCTTGTCTGGTTTGCTCCGTATCAGGCATAGATGCCAGCAGCTGGGACATCATCGACCACAGATGCCGGTTGTAGGCAGCGTGGTGAGCCTGATGTGATGCAATACATGCACTCGCACGAGCAGAAGAGAACACTCTTCGCCCCCAACGGTCGAACTGGAGAGAGTCCGAACTGTGGTGGTCGTGCGCAGGCAACGCGCCCAGAAGGAGTATCCAGGTATACCAAACCTGAGGACGGGTTGGGAAGGGAACCTAGAGACTCAGAGGGGGCACAATACCTACGCTGGCAGTCCGCCGGGGCTGGGGAAGAAGCGGCAGGGGACTGCCATAACCGGATAGACGCCTCCTGGAAGGGGATAGGCCAGGAAGGTACCACCAGATGCTGGGCACTGAATTCACCAAGGAATTCACGCGTCTCCCGTTCGGTATTGTCTCTTCGAACGTAGGAAATCCGGAGATCCCTCACCATCCTCGAGAGGAAACGCTGATATTCTGTGAAATCAGCATCGGAGGACAGATGAGTAGGGTTCCTCTCCCCTGAGGAGGGAGACGAGGATGATGGGGAACTGAATGCCCAGAGGATTCCTGCGGCGGTGGGGAGAGTCGAAAGACCCGCTCATGCATGTACCTAACGTATGAGGGGAAGGCCGCGGCAGAACCCCTGAACTGCTCCCAGGATAACGGACCCGTAGGGCCGACATGGCCTGGGAGTGGGGGTGGTGAAGGCAGAGAGATGGGAGAGGGGCACCTCCGCGGAGGCAACTGCTCTCTGCAAGGGCTCTGGAATCCGGGGAAAGGAGCCCTGGAAAGGGGGATCCCGGATATCAGACCAGGCCGCAGAACGGAACTCTGGGGAACGGAGCCTGGAAGAGCCCTGGGGAGAACTCTCCTGTGACGACGCCTGACTGCATGGATCCAGAAGGGCAGTCTGCACAAACGCCAGCCGGCACACCTTAGAACCCTGGAGGAGGGGCGAGGCTCTGCACTTTGGCTCCTGGCCACCCCCTGGTGGCCAGGAAGACCGAGCAGCAGACCCCCGGCCCCTCGACCCCTCGGACTCTGAGAGGGCCCTCCTCCTCGACCACAGCGTCCCCCTGTCCCTAGAGAGAGTGACAGCACCCCGTAAGGTAGCTGTCACCGGGCCTCCAGAGAGGGGAGCCTCCCCCTGCGTCACCCCCGCGCCTGCCCCCAGGGGCTCCCGGCCACCCCCAGCCGGGGAACCCTCAGGAGGCGACGAAAGGGGGGACAGAGGGAGGGGCCCGCTGCGCCGCCTGGCACCTCTAGCCACCGGGGACCCAGACTCCGAAGAGTGGGGGTGCCAGGATGGGTCCATCGCTTTGAATCATCGCCTCCGAGGAGGACGAGACCAGCAGGACTCAATGCTGGCCACCCCAGGGGTCCTCGAGGCTACGGGGCCGCAAACGCCTCGGTACCAGCGGAGGCGCCGCCTCCCTCACGCCGTAGCCGCCAGGCCTAGCTCACACTTTCTAACGGCGCCTGGGCGAGGCCGGGCACCGCCTGGAGGAAGGATCAGGCCCACGGCGCCGGCGCTGCCGGAAGGCAGGCGGCACTAGCCGACGGCGCCGCCTTCGTCCATCGACGCCACGAACGGCGCCAAGGCCCAAAGCGGCACCGCCAACAGCGCCGCCTCGATCACCGGCGCCGCGAACGGCGCCGGGACCCAAAACGGCGCCAGAAACGGCACCGTCTCGATCACCGGCACCGCGAACGGCGCCAGGATCCGAAACGGCGCCGAAAGGCGGCGTCGAGGGTCCACCCGAGCTAGGCCCAAAAGACGAGGGCCTCGCCACGGGGGGAGCCTGCACCTCCGAAGAGGTGACTGCCGAGGCGGTGTCGGCGCTGCGGCCCCGGGAGGGACTACGACGCTCCCCCGACACCGCAGAAGGGGCCTCCTCCTCGGCAAGAAAAGACGAGGAGACCCCCTCCTCCTCAGACCGTATAGGCCCGGGAGGGGACCCGGGGGAAGGGCCTAGAGACCTTACCTGAGAATCCCTTGAGGGACGTCGTCCCCAAGGTCGGCGGGCTTTGCCGAGCTTGAACGCCTGGATTCTCGGGAGACACGGCGGTCCATGGAGAAACAGGCGCCGCACTAATCCATGTCATGGTTGGGTCCCAGGCAACGAAGACAAACGCCATGCCGGTCCGAGACGGAGAAATGCCGCCACAGTAACACCGACGATAGGGCGCGCGCCTTCAAACACATTTAGCTCGGACCCGACATAACGCGAAATCAACAAGAAAACATGGAAAACACACCCGGCTACCGCTTAGAAAGAAAAAGAACGGTCTTCACCGATCGCGCCGAGTGTGTGGAAAGAGGAGTCGCTGACGAGTGGAGAATGGACGCTCGAAAACAGGTGCTGCCTCTCGACGCGGGAGAAACAGAACTGAGTTGGAGGAGGAGTCGTCACATTAACGCCGCCTCGCACATGACGCCGCTCTCGAGGGTGGGGCCGTTAGGCAACTTTAAAAAAAAAAAAAAAAGCTCCCGTGACGGGTGCGCGCCTCCGGCTTACACCCAGGAAGTAATGAATGGTGAAGATTGACAAGGGAAGATACACAGTTTCTGCATGTACTGTGGCTTCAGTAGTCTGTTCCTCTGGGCACCAGGCTTGGTTACACCACTGTGATTAGAGCCCCTTATTTACCACTCCCCTTACTTCTGGTAGTGTGGTTAATCAGAGGACCACTTCGAGGGTTGCTACTTGCCTGTTTAGACCATTAATTCAGCAGTTCAGCTGAGGCTTAAATTGCGAATATATTAGTACATGGCAGCAGGTTGTGCAGATGCCACTAATGGGACAATCATGGATTTGCTCTCCTTTACAGATGAGGATGGGTTTGAAACAATTTTCAACCAAGTGGCCTGCAAAACAATCCTTGCTCCCACAGTTAGCACCAGTACACATACACCTAAGCCAGAGAGGGCATCACTAGAAAATTTAAAGAAAAAAGCAACTAGATGTCAACTTCATGGTCTATCACTGTCCCAATATTGGTGGGACAAACGAATCCGCAGGGGTACAGAAACCTCTACTTATGGTTTAGAAGTCAAGACTTTTATGAAAGAATGGGAGCAGATTTAAAACAACCTTTGAATGATCTCATTCTGTCCCTTATTAAGAAAGCGAGAAGGGACCATGCAAGTGTACTTGCTGAAAGAGAAAAGATGGAAGCAGAAATAAAGGCAAATGTACCTGTCAGTGATGTAGAGCAGCTACTGGCCAGGATTTCAACCAACATTACAAAGTATCAGGAAAAACTGAAACGGTGCAAGTTAATGAAGCATATGAGAAATGCTAAAAACTACGCCGAGGGCAAGGTATATAACTGGCAGTCACAGACCAGACAGGAGCCCTTTAGATGCAGAGATAGGTATCGGAGGTCCAGGGTGCCCAACTCAAATTATAACCTGACAGTGAAATGGATACATCTGGGCACAGAACTCAGCAAGATTTTTTTTAGGTGATCAGGAAGGCCAGTTGGACCACAATCCTCATTCTCACTACCAACACCAGCAGGGCAGAGAAGAAAGAAGACCAGGAGGGGGTACAGGAAGAGAAAAGGGGTAAAGACAAGGCAAAAAATACTGGTAGCCATCTTAGCCACCAAGACATTCCAGCTGTCAGAACAAGTGGCGGTTGTGTCTGATAAAGTAATCATGAATGAGGAAATGGCAGTGCTACAAAAAGGACTTTCCTTTGTCCCAACTGTCTCTCAACACTTTCCAGCTAAGAGCTGATCTGTATTACAGGCAGCTGCATCTTGCCGCGCAGTCTATATAGTTCTGACACCCCTCCCCATACTGAAGATAGACATCCAGATAATGATAATCCAAGAGGATGTTTAGATCCATCCAAAACACAGCCTAAAACGGAAGCACCAAGATATCTCATCAGCAAGAATGTCGACCTCCCCCACAGCAACAGCACAATACCGACGCAGGTATTGTGCCGCCTCTTGCATCGTTGCTTTCTGAGGGGAGCTCTACCCCCTGCACCCCCCAGACTCTAGGATTTCAACTCCAGGTTGGAGTTGGTCCGGGGAAGCGGCGGAACACTGGGGGAAGGTGAAACACAGAAAAAGGACCATTACCGTGAATGTCGCCATAATGGTCTTTTTCTGTGTTTTGCCGTCGGGGTGTCGATCACAAGGGGTGATACAGCCTAAAACAACATATCTGGGGCTAGATATTCAAAAATACACAAAAGCGGAGCACAAACGTTTGTGCAGTACCTGTGCCCCACAAAGATATTGCTGTGTTCAGTCGAATAACGGACTGGTGCTATCTGATTATCGTCCTGTGTCGGTGCAGCGCAATGTCAAGATATGCTGCCCAGATATGAATCTGGGCTGTATGTGGCCCACAGGTAATTGCACCCCGACCAGACAGCGCCAGCAGCTACAGTGCGATCATCAGCCACAAAATGCAAATGACCCCATTGGGCATGCAAGGCACTAAGGGGTCATTAGCATGCCCATTATGGGCTCATTTGCACTGGAAGTAGCAACTCGTTTGTGCCTATCCTGTGGGCACCTGCCACATTCGCCGTGGTAGCTAGCAGCACTCCCCCCCAACTCCGCACACCCATCCCATCTTTGTCAATTTATTCCCTGATGTCCAGTGGCTTCCCCTGCACACCCGTTCCAAAGACAGTATGATGTCCCTGGTGTATTGTGGCATCACTGACCCTTGATCCTCTGTCCCAGTAATACCACACAATGTATTCCCTGGTGTCTAGAGGCACCCCCAACCCCCAGTCCCAGTAACACATAGTATTCCTCAGTGTCTAGAGGAACTTGCCCCTGCACACCCGTGCCGATGATTGCCCAGTGGCACCCCTGCCCTCCAATCACCTGTTCCGGAGCTTGATATGGTTTCCGTGGAGTCTAGTGGCATCCCTCAACATACCGATCACCCGGCCCATATCCTCACATTATCCCTGGTGTCCAGCAGTACTCCAGTCTCCGACTGCCAGTTGACATAGGGGCTGGTGAACAGTGGTGGTCCAGTAGCCCTCCAACTGCACCCTGAACACCTTCCATCCACATCCCCTTTCCCAGTGTTGCCAGGGACGTGTGGTACATCCAGAGATGGCAACAAGCACAGTCCTCCTCTCACCTCCTCGACCGGCTGCCATATGAGCCAAAGGGAACATGTGTGTCCCCTGTGACTCATACAGTGGCTGGCCAAGGAGATGAGAGGAGGGCTGCACCGGTCACCATCTCAGGATGTACTACACATCCCCTGCCACATCGGTTGGGGGTGGGTGTGGTGTGGATGGGTGGTGTTCAGGGTATGGGCTGCTGAGCCACCACTGTTCCTCAGTCCATGTGTCGACTGGCAGTTGGGGGTACCAGTGGAGACTAGGGATAATGTAGAGGAGATGGGCTGGGTGATCAGTGGTTGGGTGGGTGCCACTAGACACCAGGGAAACCATATCAAGCTCTGGGATGAGTGACTGGAGGGCAGGGGTGCCACTAGGCACATAATATCAAGCTCCAGGATGGGTGATCGGAGGTTGGGGGATGCCACTACACAATAGGTATACTACATATTACCGGGACAGGGAATCAGAGGGTGGAAGTGCCACCACCAGGGCATATTTTATTTATTTATTGATACATATCGGAATTTACAACCTTTGAGTCAGAGACTCCTTTACAAAGGCTCCACGTCAGGAAATTAGAGTGTAATTACATAAGACAATTTACATAGAGTAGAAAAAAATAGCAAGTGATTACAATTTATTTATTTATTTTATTTAGTTTTTGTTGACCGGGTAAGTGCACTAGACAAATCCTGCCTATTTTCAGGCACGACCCGGGGGAGGGGGATACAGATGAATTCTAACTGACCTTGAACCAGATTAAGCTGTTGGTGGTATTTTTAGTGAATGAGGGAAATTTGGCCAGGACACCGGGGAAATTCCCCTACTCTTGGCCAGTAGGGGGACCGCTGGTTGGTGAGTTTGTCATTCTGACTCAGGATGGAGAAGGAGGTGGATGTCTCGCTGGGTGTGGGACCGACTGCTGTTATGCGGTCTGAAGTTCTAGATTCAGAAGTTTTCTTTGACGCTCCTACGGTGCCTGAATCTATTGCAACAACCTCTGAAAATAAAGCCGTTTTGCATGCCTTGCCTTTGGATATCGCGGATGTTACTCCCTTTTCAACTTCACAACTTGAATCTACCTACGATTTGCCTACTTTACAGCAACAGCTGCACGATGAAGAAGCTCGTTTTCGATCTCGCCAAACGGCATTGAGAGCTGCTATTGCGGCTGCGGATTTACGCCCTGAGTGTGAGCAACCTGTGGCGAGAGCTGTGCAAGGTTCTACCTTAGCGGCTGATTTGATGATTACGTCACAAAGTTCTATGCAGCAGACAGCAGATGGTCTAGATCAGAAGCAATCAACAAGTTCAGACACAGCTACGGAGGCTTGCTCCTTCGTTTCAGGTACTGGGCAAACACCCTTGTTTGTTTTCCAAGGGAATCTATTTCCAGGCTCTGTTGGTACATTGACTAGTCCTTCAACTTCAAGTTCTGTTTCTCACAGTAATGCGGAGGTTCCCTCAGTTTTGCAACGAGACGGTCCAACGAACTCGACTGAATGGTCAGTAAATACTGCGTTGCAAGCAGCTGGGTGGGAAAAATCTAGCACTGGTGTATGGGTCTCAGGCCCCTCTCAAAACTATTGAACTCTCTCAAGACTGTTCCCCTATGGTTTCTGATCACTCTAAGGATTGGGGTTCTGTGATGGATGCGGTTTCGCCTTTACAGGTACCTGAAGGCTTAGAACTTACCCACAACCCGGTTTTGCCTCTTTTCCAAGATAGTGCCGTGAAACAGTGTGGGCCTGCTCCTTTGGTAGCACCTACTGAACACCTCTCTTCTGGACATACTGAAACTGTAAAAACGTTTGCATTTTTGTTTAGAGCTCCCGTTTTTTCTGCGAAACGGCATAACGCTATCAGGCTTCTTTATAAAGGGGGGTTAGATGTATTTCCTGACCGAAAGCATGTAGCTAGGAATTTGTTAATGGGTTCTGTTTTTTTCACCGCCTGAAATATATTCATTGATACATGTTTCTGGAGAGCCTGTGTTTGATATTAGCTTTAAACAAGGTAGTGGGTTACAAAAATTTTGGTCCCAATATCTGCTTTTAAAAACTTCTGCATTATGGGTTCCCTTTGAAGTTGTGCCTCTGACCAAACTGGCATCTCGCATGATTACTGTTTTGTTTAGTAATGAAGGGATGTGTGTTACAGATCTTTTATTTTGGTTAAAACAGAGGTGTACAGTTCAGGGTAATCCTGAGCCCATTTTTGATGAAAACCACATTTGGAATGGGGGTTGGAAAGTATAGGTTGTTTTAAATACATCTGATTCAGGTTTAATCCATTTACTGAACAGTTTTTCTTAGGTAGAGATAGAAGGGTTTTATTTTACGTGGGTCAGCCCAAGGCCTGTTACCGTTGTGGAACCACAGGCCACCTTAGTAGTATGTGTGACCGCCGCCGTCTCAACCTGCACTGAATTGACCATCGCTGCTACTTGTCGGAATGATCAAGTGTGTAATTTATGTGATGTAAAAGGTCATACCTATCATGCTTGTCCCTCTGCTGCATGCTCTCAGGGTGAACAAGCTGATTGGGACGAACAACAAGTGTCTATTGCCCTAGCTCAACGGGCTCAGACTCAGCGTTTGGCCCCAAAACCTAGTGATGAATTTCTGAAACCTCCTGTGACTGTTTCTACTGCTGTTGAGGGTTCTTCGCACCCTTCTGATATGCCCCCTCCAAGGCCTAGTGCTATACTGGCCACCCCTATGGTTACTCAGCAGGCGGTTTCCATTTCTGGTTTAACTGACCCCATTATGGCTGAGGTTGAATTACCTCCCCCTGTGCCTTCTACGGCAGTTTCCCACACTCCCTTGACACCTCTACCTAAGGCTTCAAGACGAAGACAGCATTGGGTCCAACCGATGGCTAAAATGCCTAAGACATCTGATGTCTCTGTCAAAAATAGATTTGCGGCCCTACCCGGTTGAAGGGGACATTTCGGGGAACGACTCTGAAGGGTCCTCTGTAATTTCATCAGTTTTGGATTTAGGATCTGAAATGGAAGATCCCTCTTCTGATGTGGTCCCTCCTCTTTCTGGGAAACGCACTGGAAAAACCAAACATACTCGGACCACCAGAGCTTCTTCTAAAAAGCCTCCTTGAAATTGAGCTCTGCCTATGGTTGTTTTTCCCCTTCTTATATGACTCTGATGCCCTCTTTATCTATCTACTCCATTAATGTGAATAGTATTAAGAGTATTCGGAAAAAAACAGGCTGTATTTTCCTGTTTAAGATCTTTTTCTGATGGTATATTTTTCTTACAGGATACCAGGTTACATGTCATCTCTGAATTAAAACATGCCATTTCTTTTTGGAATTCAGGCCCCTCTTTTTGGTCTCTTGGAGAAGAAACTCGCTCTGGGCTAGCTATCGTGTTTCATAATTTAGATGTACATTTAATTAAATTAATTGACCTTATTCCTGGTCGTGCTTTAATTTTAGATGTCAGGATATCTAGCACATTGTTCCGTTTTATTAATATATATGCGGGTCAAACAAAGGTGGCACATATTGAACTTTTTCAAGCTATTCAGCCTTTTTTGCATTCTGCCCACCATATTGTCTTGGGGGGGATTTCAATTGTGGCCTTAAGCAAAGATTCGTGATAGAGGGAAACAGACTACAACCAAAAAAATATTTCGTGATATGACCTACTTATCTACCATAATTCGAAATGCGAATTTAAGGGATGCCTATTTTGAGAAGGTGGGTAAAGCAGATCCCACTTTTTTTAGATCTACCTCTGCTACTAGGATAGATTATTTTTTTTTTGTTTCCCGTTTTACAAATTGCATTGGCAAAAACTCTCCCGGTGGAATTTTCCGATCATAAAATTCTTTTTTTGTTATTAGGGAATTCCTGTGCATTTTCTTTTGGTCCGGGTTATTGGAAAATTATTAATGGGTTTTGCTTTTTTACACTGACAAAACCGTGTATTAAATACTTACGGCATTCACGCGCCCGCTTCCAATCGAAATCGAAAGTACACTGCGTCTCGAGACGTTCAAAAACATTCTGCCTCTCAAAAAATACACTTAACGATAAACACTCACCTCATCAGCCACTATAAACCGAAAGCACATTTTCTTCTTTCCACCGACTACCTAGATTTCTCCCAAATCTTTCACCTCTCCCCCTCCCTCTGAAGATCACAAGACTCCACTGCCAGGCAACACTTAGCAACAGTCGTAGAGCAGCGAAAAAAAAAAACAGCCAGGTGGAAGATTCAAACAGACGTTTTTTTCTTTCTATTTGAAGTTAAAGCAAATGAAATTCCAGTTCTAACAGTTAATTTAATATTGCTACTCATTACAAAGTACTCACCTACCAAATAAAGAAAATCTATGAGCAAAATCACTGTCTGCATTTTATTTATATTCAGATCTCTTAATGAGAAGAAAAAGCAAAACCCTTGAATTATATAAAACAAAATATGAGGGTGCAGTGTGTTTAACTGGAATTTAACACACACCCTTGTTGTTGGATGGCTATCATAAACCCTATGTGCCATCCAACAACTCGGGTGTGTGTTAAATTCTCGTAACACACTGCACCCCATACTTTATCCTATATTTAAATTCTCTTTTATTGGCTAAAAAGATTGTTCAACAGGACTTGAAGTACTTTATTCAAGCCAGAAAATCAGTTTTTGTTATGTATATAGACCCCTGCAATTGGTGGGAAGACACGGTAAGGGATTTAATGGCTTTTCTGAAATCCTATGGTAAATTGATTCGGGATGACGAATATAGGATTTACCTTAACAATAGGTTGCACCTTCAAAAACTTCTGTCTCTAGCCTCTACGGTAAAACATGATTTTTCAGCTCAAATTCAAGCAATTAAACATCAAATGGTTCAATTTCATTTGTTACAGGAACAACATTTAAAATACCAGCAATTATACTGCACACAAGGAAAAAAGGTTATGTTTGCCCATATGAGGGATACACTGCCCGAAATGTAAACCGAACTATGGACGGTTTATTTGATACTCAGGGTAATTTTTGTACTGATACTAGACAACTGCTTAATATTGTTTCATATTTTACATCTCAGACTTTCATTACACCTTCAATTAATCCTGATACTTTAGCAATTTTTTTGGACTCCGTCCCTATTACTCCACTTCCAGACCAATTATTATCCCCTTTAATAGTTAACATTTTGCCCTCTGAAGTTGAACGAGCTGTTGTGGCTTTGAAGATTAATAAGGCCCCCGGTGGTGATGGCTTAACTAGTGAATTGTATAAATTCATTGGTCCATATATTTGGATGGAGTTGGCGGCCGTTTTTACGGCGATTCTTATGTCTGGGGCCCCCTCCTTGCGCATGACTGGTGGTATTCTGATTCATCTTTTTAAACAAAAAGGTGACAAAAGATGCATACAGAATTGGAGACCAATTTCTCTTCTCAACACGGATTTTAAGATCTTAGATAAAATTCTCCATGCTCGTCTCCTATTAGTTGCAACCCACCTTTTATCCCCAGTCCAAACATGTTCTTTACCTGGCAGAAATATTTCGGACTATCTAATTTTATTACGGGAGCTCTTTGAGCATAGTTTTAGGTCTAGAGCAGCTGGTTTGGTGCTCTCTCTGGATCAAAAACAAGCTTTTGATTCCGTCAGTCATACCTTTTTGTGGGCTGTTTTACGAAGATATGGTTTGCCTCTGCAATTTGTACAATGGGTTAAATGTCTCTATAATACAGCAATGGTTACTCCTATCATTAGGGGTTGGAAGGGACCTATGTTGTCTGTTAAGCGGGGGGTTCGTCAGGGATGTCCTCTTAGTCCTCTATTATATGCTTTTTGTATAGATCCCTTACTTAAACTTCTTAATACTTCAGCTCTTTTAAAACCTATCACTATAGTTTCTACCCCTTTACCATATACTGTTTTAGCTTATGCTGATGATTTGTGCATTTTAGTAAAGGACAAAGTTTCTGTTCAGTATGCCCTTGACATTTGTTTCACATATAATTCCTATTCAGGTACTGGTTTAAATGTCGATAAATGTATGGGTTTACAGCTTGGTTCTATTGTTTCACCTAATCTGACAATTTCTGGTATTGATTTTTCAGCTACCCATTTGACTATTTTAGGGATCATTTTTGGTCCAGGGGATATGTGTTTCCTGAACTGGGACCCCTGTATTTCTTGGGGAAAACTATTGGTTGCGAATTGGAATAGGTGGAAATTTAGTAAACGAAAACGTGTTTATTTGATTAACACCTTTCTTATTCCAATATTCCTTTATGCGAGTTATATTTTCCTCCCCCTAGTCAATTATTAGTTACTATTTATAGTCTTTTTTTTCAAGCTGTTTGGGGTAGCCGGCTGAATCCGATAAAAAGGAATATTCTATATTTACCGACTAATCGGGGGGGGTTTAGGGATGGTTAATCCAATCTTATTTTTTTATTCTATTTTTCTTTATGCTAATTTTCGTCCTTTTTTAATTTTTTCTGATAAACCTTGGGTATCCGTGTTAGATTCAAACTGTGGTCAATGGCTCAGGCAATGGGGACAGGGGAATTTAAGGGTACTGTACAGATTCTTGAATATCCCATCTTATATTACAGACACCTTTATATATATTAAACGCTGGAAATTGACTAGCCCTCTTTTATTATCAAAACAACGTAAAGGGCTTTATAATTGGGTTATACAGACTCAATTCACTGAAGCAGAAACTTTCCCCTGCTGTCCTTCCCCTTACAGAACTGCACTTTTAAGTTTGTTAAACACCCCTAGGATTCCAGAGAAATTTCAAGACTTTCACTGGCTAAGCTGCCACGATAGGATAAATATTAAGGCAAACCAAAAACAAACAACTGGCTGAACGGGTGTGTGTTAGGCCAGGATGCTTGCAACAGTTAGAAACTACAGACCACCTTTTTTTGACCTGTGGGTATATTATGCCCGTCTGGTCTTTTTTAGCTTCTATGTGGAATGCTCCATTAATGCTATTTCTATGGAGGCTTTGATGTGGGGTGACTATATAGGGGCTGAGGATTGGCATATGGACACTTTGACTAAAATTCTGTTGGTTGTTAAATGGCATATCTGGAATAGCAGATGTTTATTTTCTTTACAACAGAAATTTGTTTCTCATGCTGACCTCCTTGGTAAAATTATTAAGGATTTGAAATTACAATATGGGGAAGATTCAAAAATTTTACATTATAAAACATTACGGGCTGTGTGGAGAAACATGCCTTGGATAACGAATTTGGATGTTCCTATTACTTGAATGTGAGGGCTGTGGGCTTGTGATTTTGTTTCATATTGTTTTATATGGCAAATAGAGGCCTTTTTCTTTTCTTTTTTATTTCATGATTATGTTTTTCTTTTCCCACTTATGTTTTTTTTTCTGTTGAATGTATATATATGCTTTGAGTTTGTGTATATTGTATTCTTTATTTTGTTCTTATATTGCTATTTCATTGTCATTTTGTATGATCTTTTTCTTCAATAAACTCCCCTACTCTTTTTCGATAAGTGCCATGGGATCTTTAACATCCACCTGATCTACCATCAATCCAGGCAGATGGGACCTCGGTTTAAAGTCTCATCCGAAAGACGACACCTCAGAAGTACAGCACCCCTCTCATGCTGCACTACAGTGTCAGTACTGGGATATTAACCCAAGTGCCAGATGTGGGAACTGAACCCACAGCCCTCTGATTTCCCGGCCTCAGAGGCAAGCGTGCTACTTACTGAGCTACTGACACTGACAATGAATGTTTTGGAAAACAAAATACAGAGACATCAAATTCTTAGGCCACCGGGGCAACCAGCGGAGCTTAGGCGAGAGCTTCTTACTAACAGAGTGTCATTTTCAGCAGGATAAACAGAGAATGGTCCTTTGTCCAAGGACATGGCATATTTTAGTGTACTGGGCCGGGGGAATGGGAAGGTGGGGAAGGGGGTGGACGGCTGCAATACAGCTGTCCTGCCATGGTGGGATGGGGGCACAGGCTTTACAGCCAGATAAGACTAGGTTTTTGGAGGCGGTAAATAGCACCGCAGTGGGTGCCATTTACCACCACGCAAACCTCTGAAACTGCTGGTTCGCCCATATGCAGGCAGGGGTCCCCTCATCTGCATGGGGGCAGTGTTAGTTTAGAACTTGGGTGCTAATGAGTTTAGCCTGCTCTACGCGGGGTCTCTGAATATAGGCCCCACTCCAAAAATGGGCACAAAACCCTGACAGCGTGAGCAAACACTAGTTAGTGCCTGTGTTAACTATTGAAAATCTGGCCCCTGAAGCTTAAATCTACCTTCTGTCATTCAATGATGCAAAACTATGCTGTAAATACATTTGCAGAGCTGGCTGGTCAGGATATTGCTAGACTTGCACAGTCTTGTAAAAAGGAGACTGGCACGTGTAATGTTTTCATTAGTGAATGAGCAACTGTTAAACAGCTACAAGATGATCCTGACCTTGTAATCAAGCCCGCTGACAAGGAGGGTGACATTGCGATCTGGGGAAAAGATGAATATAAAAAGGAAATGGAAAGTCAACTCTGAAAAATTATGTACTACTGCAAACTCTCACAGGACCCCAGTGAGTCTGTACAAGCCAGTGACTCTGCCTTTATTGCTTCTGGGGAGCTAGAGGGACAACTGAAACCACAGGAAACTAAATATCTCAAGGTCCCCATCCTGTAAGACCATGCATTGTCATGGAGGCACAGGTCAGGAAGCACAGAAAGACCAGGAGCAGCAGTAAAATTAACAGGTAACCTTTTATTATTACCAAGAACAGTGAAATAAAAATTAAAAATTGCTTTGTATAACTACAGTATTTGCAAAGGCACTACAAACAGAGAAAACAAAGTCCTTCATCTAAGAGTATCTCTTATTCCAAGTTTCAGTCTCTCCTTCTCTAGTAAAAGTATTGCTGCTCTTTTTAGAAGTCTTTGCCTGGGAACTCGTTAAGGAGACCCCCCTTTTTTTTTAACAAAATGTCATCAGTTTCTCTGCACAGCAGGCTTGCAAACAGAACAGTGCCCCAAGCCGGCCTCCTGCGGACAGCTCTGCAAAGGAGTTTGCAAACAAGCCTGAGAGGAGCTCAAACTGCATCTCAAGTTAACCTCCTAAATTCCAAATAGCTTTCTGCAATCATTTCAACATTACAACTATACACATTTCAAATGAAGGGATCCCAGTATCAGTTACAGTTTCACACAAAGATTCACATATACTTTTATAACTGCAGATATGCAAGGGGGAAGAAAAGACAGAAACTGTAAGTGAAGGCAGAGAGAAAGCGAGAGGTGGAGAATCGCAAGACCCTCAGAGTGATCAGTTCCTAGGTCTCACAAGAACATTTGATTGCGCAACCAGACAGACAGACTGTAAAGGAGAGGATATAACAGATCCTTGCGTTTAACTCTTTCTGCATAACAAATAGGACACAGGGCCTTAATTCAACCCTGTCACATGCATCTGTCTCCTCCTGCAACTACTCCAAAATGCAGCTAACTCATCAGGCTGCCCCACAGTGTCCATCACTGCTTCCTCCATGGAACCACTCTCACTATTCGTCCACTGCTTTTTAAGACCTTTGGTGAGAGACCCGTCATAATACCTTGCAGATACGAGTGATATATCAGGGCAGTTTCAGATATCACAGTGTCAGCAACAACCATACTCATACCCTTGGACATTGAAAGTTTATATTCAAATATATCTCACCAAGGAGGGTTGGAGGCCATATCACACTAT
The DNA here is from genome assembly GCA_016271365.2 of Neoceratodus forsteri. NCBI lineage: Eukaryota > Metazoa > Chordata > Ceratodontiformes > Ceratodontidae > Neoceratodus > Neoceratodus forsteri. The sequence goes on along the minus strand of CM028129.1, from coordinate 1,344,035,902 downwards.
CTTGATTTCAGGGAAGAAACGGCAGAACTAAGAACATATTTTATTGTCAACAAGGCTGACATGGTCCTGAACTCTAATTATTTTATGTACATGGACAAGTTCTATATTCAGTGCAAGGGGAGGGTAATGGAGACCACATTTACCCCCAGCCTAGCCACTCTGTATGTGGGTTGGTGAGAGGAGTGATGTGTGTACACGAATGAGACCTTTTAGAAATATGCCCCTTTATGGAAGCGTTATACAGATGACTGCTTGTTACTATGGGATGGCAGCCTGGAACAACTAGATGAGATCATCTCATACATCAACAGTGTGGATCAGAATGTGAAATTTGTTAGCATGGGCGGTACATCTCCTGTTGATTTTTTTTTTTTTTTTAATCTATTTACTTTAAAAGTCAGGAACTACATTAGCCATCACAATATTCAGAAAACAAATGGAGCAGAGCAACCTTTTCCACTGTTCTAGTAACCATTAGAGATCACTAGTCAACAGCATCCCAGTTGGACAGATGCAGTGAGCTAGAAGGATTTGCAGCACAGAGACAGAATTTGTCAGTTGAAAACTATGGCACACAAGTTTTTAAGGTTATACCCCTGAAAGTATTATGCATGGCATTCAGAGGGCTACCGACACTGAATATAATAGCTTACTGACTTCCAAGACTCGACTTCAGAGAGAATACTCTGTGACATCTGTAATGACATAGTGCAACCAGGCCAACCAGGTGACCGGTACTGTAAGAAAACATTGGTCTGTACACAGAAGTGATCTAGCTTTTGCAGGACACAGGTTTGTTCAACCTAGCATCACTTATCATTGTGGCAAGAACATTAAAGACATAGTTGTACACAATTTTTATAGGAGCAACCTACAACCAAGGAGCTGGCTTCCACCGATATCCAATGGAGATTTTAGGTGTGTACACTGTAACAATACATGCGACACACCCACATTCCAACACCCCAGAACAGGCAACAAATGTAGAAGTAATTTTATAAACTAATCAACACAAGGTGAGACTTACATGCTCACATGCCCGTGTGGCCTGGGGTACATTGGGCAGATGAAACGCCTCCTCCCTGACAGATCACTGAGCACCAGTCTGCCATCAGGAACAATGTGGCATCAAATGCCATGGTGAGAAACTTAAGAAATGAGCCATGGATCCCCTGCAAATCAAAGATTCACAGGTACTAAAAGAGTCATAGTGGGACCTCATGGCAGAGATGCACAAAAGAAACCTGCCTAGTGTGAATGTTTTTGGATTCATACAATGTAGACCCTCTTGCCCAGATGACTGAATGAAAAGCTCCCTCTGCAATGCTTCTTATGGAATGCATCTACTGAATTTAACTTTGTGATTTTTTCCTCGCCTGACTTTAGTTTTGGAGTGTTTTTATCATCTTCCCCCTAGCCTACCCTTGGTCCTGCATGTATCCTTTCCTACCTTTTCATCCTTTCCGTGTTTGTCTGCTCATATTTCTAATGCTGTTATAAGTTTTTTAACTTTCACTATTCTTCACAGGCACTGAGCTGAGTGCGTTTTCGCTGTGACCACACCTCCCTTATGCATATGCACAATTATGTCTATTGAATTAGTGGATGGTCACCCAATCAGCTCTGAGGAAGGTGGGAAGCCAAAACGTCAGCTGATCTGTGCATACACGCTGTCTATTGGCCTGCCAGGTTGAAATCACAACTTCAGGAAGCACCCACAGGGTGCCAGCGTGATTTGGTATTTTGAATACAGTTGTCCCAGTTCAGCCGCCGCTGTTTTTGCATTCTGCATTTTGTGATGATGTACACAGAACACTTTGGCACACTGTACTTTGAATAAAGCCTTTGGTCACCAGCAAGGTAAGCCATTTTGGTGATTTATGTCTTGGGGATGTATGCTCTTGGTCTGTGCTGCAGGGTGTGGAATCATAGTTTTGTGACTCATGAGTGTGAAGCCTGCATGCGAAGATGGGGGTCAGGCGACCCCACCTCACTGTGCAGATGTCCAATGTGTGGCGGTCCACGGAGAAGCAGGCGTCACACTCATCCATGTTGTGAAAAGGGCCAAGGTAGGCCATGCAGGTCTGATGACAGTCCATTGACGCAGTCGGTTTCCCACAGAGGCACTGACGCATGATGTTGCAGACCGACTTTGACACTTCTCTGCCCCCCTTCTTATCTGATTTCAGCATCAGTTTCTGTAAAAAAAAAAATAAAAAAAAAGTCAAAGGCACTGCTGCTCCCACATTGTTGCCTTGACGCCAGGAAGAATGGAACTGAGGTGCTGAGGGAGTCAGCAATGATTACTGGCTAGCACACGGCACCATGCGAGGTACACCAGTGCCATCAGTAACTGACATTTGCTCCTTCCCTGCAAAACATTTGCTCCCATGGGGTTCCAGTGCCTCTAGCCCCAGACGCACAAGTAGGAATCAACGGCGACAATTGATTTGTGGAATGTCAATCCATAAAGTGATGAAATGGCAAGCTTGTGGTCTACAATAATGGATACAGTGGCTGATTTTATACAGATAAAGAGGTGGTCAGCTCTAACAATACAGTGCCAGAATCTCTGACACTGAATCCAGAATATCTAGCATTAAGGATGCCTTGGAAAAACAGAAATGTGAATGGCTGAAAGACATGAGGCAGCTATGGAAGCTAGAGGGGGGTAAAAAAAAAAAAAAAAAAAAAAGAAAAATCAGGAAAATTACATCTGCCACAATAATCTGTTGTTGATCAGCCTCCAGGAAGGTATACCCCCATTTGACTGACTAGGATATCATTTGGAGCGTGCCCAGAGAAACTAGGAACCCAAACCAGCCCAGACAAGAGACTCAGGGTAATGATAGTACAATGTTTTAAACTAAAATGTTTAGGAGAAGACAGACCTGCAAAAACAAGCCCGGAATATCCCAAACATCTCCTACCAGGGTTAACAATTAAATATTTCCAGTGATCTATGCCTGGGGTCAGAGAGAATAGAGAGCAATTCAACGTCATCAAAACGGGTTTGCACAGAGCAAATGTCAGGATTCAAATGATGTAACCACGGATGTTCAATCTGGTTAAAGACAGGAACCCACATCTACTACACAGTAGTGATGGCAAAAAAATCCTTTACCCGAGAACCCCAACATCTTCCTGTAGAGGAGACCTACCTGGACTACCAAAGACTTTTTAGTATGTCATTTGTTCCCCACCACAACTCTAACAGCTTCAACAATCACAACTGCTCCTCACAGCAAATGGTAACTAAAGTTTCAAGTCCTTCACCCCACTTTCTATACCTGTACCTCACAATGGTTGGAGGTGAAGGATTAATACCACCTGGCTGACCTGGGGAATCAGATGTGGAGGCAGCGATGTAAAGCAAGGGGCTGCACCTGTCGAGAGTGATCTAATTTCCTATAATCCCCAACTTGATCACACTGAGAAATCTGGAAGACTTATCCAATACAGTAATCTCCCAACTGTAAGTTACAGGGACGGGGGCACCTCCAAGAGGATGATTTCCATCTGCTGGGGCTGAACCACAGTCCACATTTGCATAGCTTCCAGGATCAGTGGATGAATACAGCATTCCCCTTGACAGGAGAACAACCACTCCACTTCCTCATTACACTTGTGTCCTGTGTGTTCAGTGAATCTTTCCTCAATGGACCCCATTCTATGCTGTCGAGCAGCTGTGGTGAGACATCCCCTACCTCCTTCCACCATCCCCAGTTACACTCGCTCCTTAAATTACAGTACTGGGAGATGGAAAATCGGGCTGAAGCTGCTTGCAGTACAGAGTGGCACAAGACAAAAAGATCATCAATCCTACTGCTTCCCTGATTATTTATTTATTTACTGAAAGATATCGGAATTACAATCCTTTGAGTCATCGACTCCTTTGCAAAAGGCTCCATGTCAATGAGAACTTACACTAAAGGATAACAAAACTTAAACATTGGGTACAGCTGTTATACATTGGGCAACAATACAAACTTAAAACATATGTCACTATTGAAATTGACAACATTGACAGAGGATTTAAAACAAGTGGCGCACTGTAAAGTGAAGGGTTACATCATCTGTGATTTTTAAAAGATTTCTGCATTACGGGTCACGGGTCTACACCTTGATTCATATAACAGTACTACGGTTTTGGACGGTCTTACAAAATAGGCCCAGAGTCAGGATATGATTAAAGTGAGATTGAGGATACTAGCTAAGGGGGCTAGACGAGAGCACGGGGGGGGGTCCCATCTAAGTGGCATTGGAACCTGGTTTTTAACGTTATCTGCAGTCACAGGGTGCCAATTTGAGGAGAGTCCTAAGCCCGGCTTTAAACTGACCGAAACTGGTTGTAAGGGAGATAGTGGATGGTAGGTTGTTTAGCCACAGTGGGGCATGATAATGGAAGGACCGTTGCCCAAGGGAGGTTCTACAGTATGGTACTAATAAGGGGGCATTTGCAGAGTGTCTTTGTGCCCTCCTGAGCGAGGTTGTTTGGATAAGGGGGTGGAGGCCTGTCAGAGCTTGTTTATTTAGTGTATTTCTTGCTAGAAGGCAGGTGTGATACTTTACCCTATCTTGGAAGTTGAGCCAGCCAGTGAGTTTGTAAAGCTCACACGTATGGGTTAGCCTGCTACAATCTGTGACCAGCGGCAGGCTTTGTTGAGGGCGAGGTTGATGCTATGCAGGGCAGTATGATCAGCAGACCCATAAATTACTACTCCGTAGTCAACCAAGGGTAGTATTGAGAAGGACACTGCTAGATGCATCGCCTGCGGGGGAATGCAATGCCTATGTCTGTGTAGGATCCCTAGCCTGGCATTGACTGAGGAGGATACTTGTTGGATGTGAGCATGATGGGTAAGGGAGGAGTCTAACCAGACACCCAGGTATTTGAAAATGTTAACCTGTTCCAGAGCGATGCCATGGAAGTTTGTGATGATTAGAGGCATATTACAGAGCAGGTTTTGGCCATGTGTTAAGATCATGGCTTTTGTTTTCTTATAGTTAAGTATTAGGCGGTGTTCAGAGAACCAGGTTTCGAGCTCACCAAAAAAGGTCTGCAGGGCAGATTGTAGGGTGCTGAGATGATGATGTTTCCAGAAGAGTACAGCATCATCAGCATAAAGAAGAAGCTTCCTGCTACAGGATTTGGGGAGATAGTTCAGAAAGAGGGTGAAAAGCAATGGGCCTAATATGGACCCTTGTGGGACCCCTGAGTGGACAGTTTTCCTGGAGGATGTGGTCCCATTAGTTTTAACCTGCTGTGTCCTGTCTTTGAGATAGTCAGTGAGCCAGGCGGTGGCTTCTGGGGCAATATTTAGGGAAGAAAGAGTGTGGAGAAGAAGCTTATGACTGGCGGTATCAAAAGCTTTGGTCAGATTGATATAGAGAGCCCCCACTACTGCACCATGATTCAGGGCCTCGTGTGTATAGGAAGTAAATTCGACAAGGGCCACGGAGGTGCTGTGGCCCCTTCTGAACCCATGTTGTCCTTGACAGAGCAGATTGTGTTTGGTCAGGTAGTCTGTGAGCCGGTTCACCACTATTTTCTCGAGGGCCTTTGAGAGAGGAGGCAGTATAGATATAGGCCTAAAGTTGTTGGCGGACATTGGGTCACCACTCTTTAATATGGGAGTTATAAATGCTCTTTTCCAGGAAGTGGTGAACTGGCTGTGGCATAAGGATAAGTTAAATATTTTGGTGAGATGGGGCAATGTCACATCCAATGTCAGCCGAACTAGCTTAAGGTCCAGACCGTCACTCCTATAGCGAGCGTTTGCCAGAGCAGTGCCAGGTATATGTATGAAGTAGCCAGATAAATGGAAGGTGGCCATTGTCATTCCACTGCAGAAAGGTGGAGCTTATGCAGTCGATAACTTAAGACCTACATCGAGCCTCTGCTCCCTAGCTAAGATTCAGAAATGTCTCATCTTCAATCCTATCTGAAGTGTTATCACCTTTTAACCGACTGTCAGTATGGTTTTAGAAAGAATTATAGTATCCTCACAGCTCTATATCCTCAACTCTCTCGATAATGGCCTTTACATCGGAGCCATATTTGTAGATCTAACAAAAGTGTTCGATTTGGTTACTCACTTCCTATGTCTTCATAAGCTACACTCTGTGGGCATGGACCAACACTCACTCTCCTGGTTCCAAAACTACCTATCTGGTCACTCCCAGGGTGTAAAATGGTCAGGGTCTCTCTCCTCATTCAAACCTATAACTCATGGTGTACCCCAGGGCTCCAACCTGGGACCCCTTTTGTTCTCACTTTTTATAAATCTTCCTTTGCACAGCAGCGGATCCTCGGCACAACTCTATACTGATGACGCTGTTTTACACCAGTCCTCCTGCGATACCAAACAGCTAAATCAGAACTTAGAAGCAGACTTCCACATACCTGAGGATGGGTTTCTTAAGAATCACCTAGTCCTTAATACCAAGAAAACTAAAGCAATGTTGTTTTTCAATCCCTCCGCAAAAGTGGTCTCTGATCGCATGCTTCTTATTGAGTCCTCCACAGGGAAGATCCTTGAATCTGTACTAACATTCAAATGCCTGGGTATTCTGCTGGATCCCTGCCTCTCCTTTGAGCAACATGTAGCACTGAACACAAAGATGCTTAATCAGAAACTCGGTTTGCTGTATCGCATTCGCCTCCTCCTCTCTCATGCCTCCTGTCATAAGACTGCCACCTCCTCCTCCCTCTACTTTTCCATGGCGCCCCTTTACTGCTATCAGCCAAGACTTCCATTCTCTCCTGTCTGAGGCTGCTCTACCATAGGGTGGGTTGATTTGTTCTTGGAGTCAACTCAAGTCACCATCACTGCGAAGTCTTAGAATCACTAGGATGGCCGAGCTATGACCAAGACTGCAATTTTCCTCCCTCTGCTTTACCTACAAACTTACCTTCCTCTTCTCTCCCCCTTGCCTGAGCAATTTACTAATACGTAAACCCTCCCCATGTTTTCTCAGATCCTCACTCTCCTGTTCACCCCTTTCCCCTGCCTGGTGATCAGCAGATGATCATTTGCCTACTCCTACCACTTGGAATTCACTCCCCTTTTCCACTCTCTCTCTCCCTCAGCTCTCTTGCTTCATTCAAGCACTCCCTTTGCAACTACCTTCTTCAACCTAAGGTTTGCACCTGCTTTGGCTAGATGTTGTAACTTATCAGCATATTTGAGGTATCTGAAAGTGTTTATATTATGCACCTAAGTGCCTTGCTGTATATATTCTACATCACTGTACTACTGTGTTGATAAGCTGATTATTTTCCTCCTTTATACTTACTGTATTATTATATTTTGTTGTATTGTGTTGTGCCCTGACCGGGTATTGTCTCAGCTGGCTCACCATGTTATCAAACTTCAAATAAGTAAATATTACCACAGTCTGGAGCTGTATTTGGGGAGTCTATTACGGGTACTAACTTCTGGCCAGTTAACAATGGAAGTAAGTTATTTGTTATATGTTAGCATGTAGCTGCACTCTGTATTCTGTCGGTTTTCTAACGAATCTGGAAGGTTGTTTTTTGGGGTGGTGGCTTTAGAGGCACCGCAGCCCTCACTGTATCAATTAGCTTGGCCTAGAACATGGTTTCTCAGACCAAGCTAGGTCGATCACATGAAATGATCTAGGGAACGCAGGGTGTATGGATAGATATACATCTTTTGTAGAATATTTAAGTCAGACGCTGGGGGGCTTCAAAATGATGCTCTTTTTATGAAATGGTGGATAACACAGTTATGTACATTACATGGAATGACAAAGGGATGCAACAGTGACCAAAGAGGTAGCCGGTCTTACATCACCTTAAACGAAATAGGGCTCAAATCGTGTTTCTGCAGTAGACTCCCACGGAATCTTTGGATGCAAACATGATGCACCAAGACTACGTCAGCACTGTTACTGGTACAGGAATCCGCAAAAAATGGGAGGAGTCAAAATTCTACTACATCAGAGACTCCACTTCCAAATGGTGAACTTCTTGGGACACCCAGAAGGGATTGCCCTATCTGTAGTAGGCATGCTACACAGCAAAAAGATGGTGCTTATCAACGCCTAACAAGGACTCTCCTGAGTTCTACACCGAGCTCCATGGTTAGTTACTGCAATACCTGGAATGTATGGTCTTACTATAAATATCATTAGGCCAGAAACATTTATATTAAAAAAAATAGAAAAGCAAAAGCAGACTACTTCCTGTCTAATTTTGAGTCGGAGAAAATCAATCATCCAAGAGAGTTTTGGAAGATGGTTAAAAAACTACAGGGCAACAAATCAACCGAGCTGCCCAGCTCCTTTCTGGTGGCTGGAATCCCACAGGCTATTTCAGACAAAGTGGCAGATGTGTTCAACGAAATGTATGTCAACATCGCTGGCTGACAGCCTGCCTCCCTCCTCACAGACAGGAAGCAACTTAATAGGTCAAATAAAGGGCCGGCCCTGTGGCGCTGAGGGTTGAGGCACTGGAAGCCACATCTCACGTCATGCAGGTGACCCGGGTTCGGGAACGAGCCCAGACCGCCGGGGGTCGGCAGGGGTGAGAGAGGATTGAGCATCCGCAGGACTGCTCTCCTCTCACAGGGAGAGATCCAGGAGTGGCCTGGTGCAGCAGCGGCCCCTGGTGGAGACCTGTGGCACTGCTATGCACTTGGGCTCATACAGTAAGGGGACGACGTCAGACAGCTGCCTCCGGATGTAGGTGGGAGCACCTACGCTATGGGCTGTGCGGCATTGCACGTCTCACGTCGAGGGAGTAACCAGGAATACAGAAAAACCCGGAGCGGAGGATCAGGCGACGGCACCTATCCACCATGCCCAACGCCGGGCTCTCCATGAGCGGCCTTCGATTTCCAGGATCCACTCCTCATCCGATGACAGAGTCTGACTCGTAAGTGCGCCCAGGTAGGAGGGGACGACCCACCCCGGATAGGGTTAGCTGGGGGTGCTGCCATCGGAGAGGAGGAAGAGAGAAGGCTTAGCTCGGGATCCTCAGGCGGGAGGACAAGGCTAGGATACCTGAGAGAGGACCTCGGGACCGCGACCGGAGGGAAAAAGAATTAGAAAAAAAATAAAAAAAGGTCAAATAAAAGCAGAGACAAACAACCCCTGCTACTCTAGTTTTTCTTTTACACCCATTTATGTAAGTCAAGTCTTAAAAGAACTATTGAAACTAGACACAAGAAAGGCTCAAGGTGAGGACGGTATTCCATCCCACATTTGAAAACTGGCTGCCCCAGTGATAACCCCTTATTTAACTGATATCTTTAATCTTTCTTTGCAAACTGGAGATTTTCCCCAAGCCTGGAAACAGGCAAATGTAGTCCCCATCTGCAAAAGTGGCCAGAATAACATTATGAGTAACTACTGGCCTATACCATTATTTTCTGTTGTCTCAAAAATTATTGAAAATTAGTTCATCAAATAAATCAGCATTTAGAGGACCACAAACTGTACAATACCTGCCAATCAGGTTTTAGAGCACTCCACAGTACCTCTACTGCATTATTAAAAGTAGTGTCGGACATACAGGTGGCCATGGATCGTGGGTCTCATGATTGGGGCCATATTTATAGATTTATCAAAAGTGCTTGACTCTCTGAAACATGATGTCTTAACTCATTTGCTCCCGGTGGCCATTTTGAGTTGGATCTAGCAATGGATGGTTCCGATGCCATATGGCGTCTATGGGAACAAATGTGTTAATTGATGAGTTGCAATCTATTGACCTCAGCCATGGGACCCTGAAATGGTTCCATGGCTACCTGTCTAAAAGACAGCAACGAGTAACATTGAATAATATCTTTAGATCTGGGAATTTAACTATTAAAACAGAGGTACCCCAGGGATTGGTCATGGGGTCTTTATTGTTTAACCTGTATACAAATTATGTTGGACACTTATTAGGCGGTGTCCGGGCATCATCTGTATGCAGACAATACTATTCTTTATGTCGAGGGTTGCGCTAATCATCAAATACAGGAAAAACTTCAAAGCGACTTTGACAAGCTACAAGGTTTTTTTTGTGAATATGGCCTGGTGTTAAGTTCTATGAAATCCCAGTTAATGTTATTCTGCAACAAATCAGAGGCTATTAAAAAGTTCTGAAAATAAATATCTTAGATAATTGTGCACTTGATACAGTTGATTCCTATAAATATTTTGGGGTCTGGGTTGACTTCCAATGTGAATGGAATACCCATATAGATTTCTTAACTGGTAAATTTATACATAAGGTATATCTCACAGGATACAAGATCAAAAATAGTCAACTAAATGGTTATTCTTCTATTCGATTATGGAGACATCTTGTTCAGGGGGCATCTGGGCTATTGCTCATAGATTGGATGCAGGGGTCGACTTTAAGGGAAAAAAAACTACTGGCCATCGGGCCAGAGACTTCCAATAATTTGGTGGCCCGCAACTTATATTGAAATTTAAAGCAGGACACAAGAGGACGGCGTCACGCAAGTGGTGAATTTTAATATTGCTCATTTATTCAAAATGAACCTATCTACATAATAACAAAGACACCGTTAGATGGGCGAGAAACTGGTTGGAGGGACACTGCAGAGGGCTGTGGTTAAGCATAAAATCAAATAAAAGCAGAGTGGGTCAGGGTGACACACTTCTGGTCAGTCATTATCAGAATCAGTGTCTTGGCACACTTCAACATCCCCAAGGGCTGTCACACTAGTACTGTCATCGGAGTCCATGCTGGAATCAGAGCCGTCTACAGTTTCAGTAGCAGCTGCATCTGTTCTCCTCCTGTGAGATCCACTGCATGGTCTTCTAACTCGCTGCCCAGAGGCTAACCACAGATTGACAACACCTGTTGCATCAAAATCCTCAATGGCCGGTGAGTGAAGTTTAATTCGTAACAGATCAGTGAGTGTATCACTTTTCAGTTTACTCCTCCAATCTGACTTCACAGATTTCATATGTGAAAATCCACATTCACACTCCACTGAAGTGCTTGGCAAAGATAAGAGGAAATCGACAAGGGACAGAATATTCTGGTGTCCATCTGAAAAGAATATTCTGGTGTCCATCTGAAAACCTTTTATTTATCTCTTCCCATGTAGTGACACTAGAGGTACAAGAACTCAGGGAATTTTTTTTAAAGAGGCCCATTCAATCTCCACTTCTTCCACTTTTACACCATTTTTTTGAAGTACATCTCGATATTCAGTAGTAAGTTCTTCAATTTCACTATCACCAAAATCAGTGCTGTTTGTCAAATTGGGCCACATTTTGGGGTTTAAAAGTGTTACACCAGCTTTTCATACAACAGACAGGCCATTGTCTGGAAACCTGCTGTTAACCTCTGTTAAAAGAGTTTCTATAAATCTTGTAAAGGAGTTGGTATCCTCTTTTTTCTCATTTCTTTTAAGGGAATACCCTTAAATGTCTCCTTTGTGAACATTCGGCCATCGGTCCTGATTTAGTTTTCAACTTTTCAAGAGCATTACGAACAGCTGTCAATCCCTCCATCGCTTTGGTAATATTGACCTGTCCTTCCTGCAACAACAGGGAAAGTCTTGCTATTACAACAATAACGTTATTTAGCTCCAAGGCACTCTGCACAAAGTATTCTGATGTGAGCTTTTTCAAAAATCCCTGAGCTCTAGCACTGGCCACTGAGTTTCGTGATGCAACAGTATTTTCAAGATGTGAAATAACTGCAGGATAAATCCCCCCAAAATTTTCAAAGGCACGTTTTAGATGCGGGACCCATCTGGTGCCTCCTACCCTAGCTGGGACTAAACATCGGACCCCTGTTGCCTGGCAAGAATGCCTCAGTTCTGTTCTGTTCAAACGGCTGTTGTGGTAGAATAAGTAAATCTGCAGCATCTCATCATCTGCCTTACCGTAACGGGGCATTGATTTTACAGCTTTTTTAAAGGCCAGTTCCAGCCGATGAAGCATACAGTGAGTAACAACTATCATAGGCTGTACTTCATGAAGACGTGCTGCAATTCCTGTTCTGCTGCCCTGCAGAACCGCTGCCCCATCTGCTGTAAAGCCAACTAGTTGTGTTAGAAACTCTTCACGAGTTATTTCAAGTACTGCAGAGCACTCACTTACAAGACTTTCATATATATTTTCAGCATTTGGCTTCTCAAGTCGAACCATATTTAGAAATGCTGTTTTTATAACACCTTTGTATGCATGACGGATATAAATTATAAGTTGTTCTGCAATGGAGGTATCAGTTGCTTCATCACATAGAACAGAACAGAATGAAGAGTTCTTGGCTTCATTCATAATTTTAGGTCGTTCATATTCTGCAACGGCAGCACAAAATCTCCTGCAGTACTTGTCATTGACATAGGTACTTCCCGTCTCCAGACCATTCATTTGGTCCAGTTTACTCATCCAAACAAAATCTGTGAATGAACGAGACTGCTTGGCAATTGCATGACTGTTCCTCATTAGAATAGTAAGCCTGTTAATCTGAGCATTGTTTAAACTCTGTAGAGCTCTACCAGCCTCACTACAGGAGGGATCACTAGTTGCAGCTTTAAGTTTGCTTGCAACTCTCTCATGACCCCTGCTTGTATGGTGCGATTTTAAAGAGTACACTTTAAAGTTTGCTTGCAACTCTCTCATGACCCCTGCTTGTATGGTGCGATTTTAAAGAGTACACTTTAAATGTTCCACAACCGTGTACAAAAGGGGAAACTTTATCTGCAGCATCATACCCTTGACACATGGTACAGAACATAAGGTTTTTGTCTGCATCATACCTAACCCATGGAAAGTTAGTTTGCCAAGCCGTCTTAAATGTCCTGCACCTGACATTTTTTTCATAAGCTTGATCACTTTCCAACTTTTCTTCATTTGTTTAATTTTTTTTTTTGCAGGAGGGGGCTCAATATTTGAAAGAAAATGCCACATGATGTATTCCGTGTGCAATAAAACCTTTTTCAAGCAAACTGCCTCTGTGTTTTTTATTGGTCGATTGTTTTTATTATTTTTTTCCACAAAGGTTCGATAGATGAACAGAGAGTAGGACAGTAGAAATTAGGATTTGTTTTTCACAGACTGGATAGCTGCAAGGCCCCTAAATGTGTGTGCCAGCCCCTGACTTTGACCACAGACTGCTACACTGGTGACCGGACAGTAGAAATCTGAGAAATAAGGACTTAGTTTTATTTATTTATTTTTTTTAAAGGTTAGACTGCCCCCGACTTTTCACACAGACTGCTGACACTGTCAAGGCAGTACGGCAGTAGAAATCGGAAAGGACTTTAAAAAATGGGAAGGGTCTTGTTAATAAATTGCTTTTATTTCACCAGGTCCAACAATAGCTGCAAAAGTTATTAGATCCCGTTCCCACAAGCACCACAGAATGAGACTGTAAGCTACTATTGACAGAAAACACACTCACACGCAGGAAAGAGCACAGATTGGTCTTGAAATTATATAGAAGAGTAAAGGTGTTTCTTTTAAACAGCAAAAGCAGTTATGTGCCCCTGCCACATTTACAGACTTTCTTACTTTAAAGACTTGTATAAGTTCTGATTTTTATAACACGCTTGATGCTTCTCTAGACTCAATTATTTTCTAGCAAGTCTGTAAAAGCTGCAGCAAAATGCAAGCCCCTGATTGCAAGAAAGAATTATAGGCTGCAGCAGCAATTCAGTAAGGGTTTTATTTATTTTAAGCACAGTAATCAGAGCTTCAGCTCTCCCCTCCCCCCAAATGAGGTCTGCCCAAACTGCTAATAAATACTTAAACAGAATGGGAATGCAGACCAAAACTTTAACTCATTCACATATGCCCAACAGGCTGCGACTTTCGACAATCCCCTCCTCACAAGTACTATGCCACAAATGAAGGAGATGGCAAAGGGGGACTGTACTTACAGTTCTCTGATGGTTCCGATTTGCTGTCCCAGGATGCCCATCCAAAATGTGCCCGCCGATTGGCTTTTGCCGTTCACGCCACAACTGCTGCCACCTTTCCAGACTGACACCATGTGATCATGCAAGTGGGAGCCCTTGAGCAATCACATGGTATAGTAAGTCCTGCAGGGCTCCCACTTGCAGCTGCTACCGTGCCGCCGCCATGCTCTCTTCCCCCATACGGTGTGCACGAGCAGATGCACGCGCGTCACTCTTAAAGGCACACACCTTTAAATGGGGAAACAGTCTGCTGGCCAATCGAGCCAGCAGCTACTGGTAAGACAACGGCCCAAGGTGATTTTTGGTGGCCTCGGGCCACTGCTAAAGTCGACCCCTGTGGATGTGACCTATAACAGATTTGCCCGGTACATCCTAGACACTCCGTGAAACACCCATCACTGTTCCCTTTATAGAGCCCTAAACTGGACAAGTCTGTTCGAATGTTGCAATATCCACATAATCCTTTTGTTTTTCAGATGTCACCTCCATAAAGTACCTATCTATATGACACTGTAAAACTCAGAACGGCAAAGAGTGGTCTACGCTCAGCTGAATTGACTGAAATCAATGTGCCAGTTATGAAAACAGTGAAAGGGGACTCTAGTTTTATTCACCTAGCTCCTAAGTTATGGAATAACTTACCACACCATTTATGGCTACAGAAAAATGTCCTTCATTGGAATCCTATGAAGATTTGGCTGATGAAAATTGCTGCCCTGCCCAAGGTTTGCTGTGATTAATTTGTTTAAACTTCTTTTAAGTCTGTATTTGGCTTCAATATGCACTGTTTGTATATTCTGTAATATTATATATGTAACTTGTTTTTGTTTTATTTTACGCTTATGGGACCCCATTGTAAATGAGTATAGGCTCAACTGGGTTATCCTTTTCTGAATAATAAACTTTTACTACTACTTCCACCACTACTTACTGGTAGGAGACACAAATCTTGTACTAGATCAATGGTACCAACCCATATAAAATACTATCTTGCAGTGCATGAATGCTCAATGGCATCATAGGGGAACAACTCCTCGTAGATACCTAGGGCTGCTGCATCCAACAGAGAAAGACTATACCTTTAGATCACCAGTGCATAAATCAGCCTCAAGAATTAACTACTGACTCATTTTCAGAGAGATAAAACTAGGGCAAAAAGAGGTCAAAATACTGCCAGTCACAATATCCAACCACAGCCTGCTCAAAATAAACCTAACCAAGGAACCAGTCTCGTACAGAACCATTCACTGACTGTTCAATAACTATCCTATAAGACGAAACCGACTGACGAAAATTTTAAGAATATATACAAGAATTTCTGCTCCTGAACAAACCTGAAGAAGTATCTTGGGCAACAACGTAGGAAGCTCTATAATATGCCCTGAGAGGGAAGATTATAGCCATCTGCTCCAAGCAGAAGAATAATTCCAAGCACAAGCTGACAATGTGGATGAGAAAAACTGAAGCCTGTGAAGAGGCGTTATGTAAATAACTCAGAGAATGCCTGGGTAGTGTGGAGCAAGTCATAGAAAGCATATAATGACAACTTAAGGGAGCTGGCAGAATTCGCCTACGGATGGACCAGAATGAATTATATTGGGAGTAGCCCCAAGGCAGTTAAAATCCTAGCCTTATGTTTGCGTCAAGAACACACAAAAACACCAAATTCTGTCCATTATGTCAGTGGAATCCCATGAACTGACAAGTGATCCTAAACTCAGCAATGCCGCCTTCCTGGATTTTTTATAAAGAATTATATATCTCTAATGCATGCCAGGGCGAAACTGACTCTGACACCTTCATAAGTGTCATAAATCGTTCTCGTATCAGAAAAGAATAAGGAGAGGCGGTAGCAAAACAGTAAGCAGAGAATCACAGAAACACAGAAGTTGACAGCAGATAAGGACTGCAAGGCCCATCCAGTCTGCCCATTTTTTCTACTTATGAATGTGCCATAGGCCTTTACTCTGTCAATGGCCTATTTATTCATACTCATCTGTATTGTTCATTTATGCCTATCCCATGCCTGTTTGAAGCTCTGCACTGTATAATTTCCACCACTTCCTGAGGTAGGCCATTCCATGCATCCGCCACGATCAGGTGGATGCATGGTCTGGTGGATCTACCCAAAGGGAAAGCACCTGGAAGTAACTGTTGCTCCTCAGATTCTATGCCACATTCTCAAGCACACAGGCACCTATCCTGACAGAAATCTTCCCAGAAGCTCAAAAGGAAGGCAAGCTACCCAGTAAGGCTCGATCACACTGATCCCCAAAGTCAGACAAGGACCACACCATCTTTGATAACCACTAACCAATAACCTTGCTATACACAGTATCAAAGGTATATGCCAATCCAATGCAAACTGGGTTCATGAAATGGCAACATGTTTCCGACACCAGGAAAAGTGACATACAGTACTTGCAGAGAGCTGCCACAAACCTCAAATACTCTGCCACCCTCATCAAGCTCGATGCAGAGAAAGCCTTCAACCATGTGGAATAGCCATACTTCTTCTCAGTCCTAGGAAGCTGCAGCATTCCTACAGTCTTTTCCCAGGTGATCCACCTACTCTACTCCAAACCTAAAGTGGCAGTGTGCAAACTGTCTTATTACAGAGGCATTTCTGTTCAGTAAGGGGGAAAACTGTTTAATCAAGAAAGGCTCACTAAGCCGAAGCTTGGTTACAGGTGTGACCTGGGAGCACAAGGAAGTTAAGTGACTCGCTCAGGGTCACACAGTATGCAAGTGGGGGCTGTGGGATTCAAACCCAGGTCTCAAGGTTCACAGCTCAATGCCCTAAACCACAGTGCTATACTGCCTCCAGCAAGGGCATCAGGCAGGGCTATCCCCAGCCCGTTTAACTTGGATCTGGAGCCATTACTGTTAAAGATCCAAGCAGGAGATTGAATCAGAGGTACCCTGTGGAAGGCAAAGCATAAAAAGTATTGATGTATGCCAATAACATAATGCTATTCAACTAAGTAATCTCTTAGGCTTTAAACTCAATACATCAGAAAATCAGAAATACTTCTAGCCAATAGCCTGTTCCATGTCCTCTGGGATACAATGGCCACCTACCTCAATCGAATACATGGGAATCTCCCTATACCCCTCAGCTGCCTCCACAGTGACAAACAACCTTAATGTTCTAATCACAGCCCTGAAGACAAATCTGGAATGATGGCACACAGTGCCCAAATCCATGGGTCAGACTGTATGATCTCTGCAGTAAAAATGAATATACTCCCAAGAATATTGTTCCAAAGTATGCTCAAGACACTGCTCCAGCTCCATGGCTGAAATCAACACATGGCTTAATACTGGATTTTAGCTGGTTGTAAAAAAAATAAATAAATAAAAAAGGCCAAGGTGCTCAACGAAATGTTTGGCACAACTTCCTATGAACGGGGGCCTCAAAGCCCCAAACCTTACCATTTATTACTGGGCAGCACAACTAACCCATGCAACGCACTGGTACACCTTCGCTGATTAGGACGCTTTTGCACAAATATTGGCCACAATGGATAAGACACCAAAAGGAGGCTCTGTTCAGGTGTTGCAGTACAGCTAGCTACAGTCTCATACAGCCTAAAACCACCTTCTCTAAAAGACACCTCCTATGGGCTCCAAGCATGCTGCCCTCACAAAGATGCTAAGATCGATGGCGCATCCCTCAAATTCTCAACTGCTCAATCTATCTGGTGCAACAGCAATATTCTGATAAGTGGGGAAAAAGCATCCTTCCCTCACAGGAGAACAAGTAGGATCCTCCGAATATAAGATGCTTTGCAGGGGAATGCCTATAAATCCTTTCGTCAGCTTCAACAGTAGTAGTAGATATTTATGATATTTATACAAAGGCGCCCTTCCAATGCATGATGCACTTGTGCAACTTAAAGCAATAAAAAAGATCAAGAAACAAAAACAGAACAAACAAGGATAAAAAAAGACAAGTAAGAAGAAGCACTGGCCAACATCAACCATGTCTGCTTGCTTGAATTTACTGTGTAGTTGTTGGGCACAGATTACACAGCAGTTAAAAGGGAACAGTCACAACCAAGGGCTCTCACACTCAGGTGTGGGGCTGGTCCCACTGTGCACTTTGTTTGCAAAAACATTTTGGTTTACTTACTGTTTACTGCAGTATAGCAGATTATGTCAGACTAATTTTGCTGAATTGTAGGCTGTCATCTTCTTTTACCACAAATCCCAGAATCCCGTGCAGATGACATCAGAGTACTAAGCAGCAGTGAAAAGATTCTATAGCTTGCAGTTCATGTTGGTTTATATAAGCTCTGATCTTTTGTTTGCTGGTCCTGCTATCTTTCATGGGCTTTGTACACTCACAGAGGACTATACTTAGCCCTTGAAGAAAAGCAGTCCCGGAAAACATCTGACTGGAGATTATAAAAGCCCTAACATGCACTGCAGGCTACTGAACCTTCTACTGCTCTGATGTCAGCTGTATGGGATTCTGGGATTTGCAGTAAAAGAAGATGATAGCCTACAACTAAGCAAAATTAGTCTAATATAACCTACTATACTACAGTAAAAAATAAGTAAACCAAAATGTTTTTGCCCACAAAGTACACACTGGGACCAGCCCCACACTTGAGCGTAGGGTCCTTTGTGCTGATTGTTCCACTTTAAATGAATGTAACCCCCCTGCAAATGGGGGTTCCCAAAAGACTTCCAGGAGCTTGCTTGAATGCTCCAAGCCTGAATGGTGTTTGGCATTTAAGCCATTTATCAGTGAGTGTTTTTAGAACCTCTGGTACTGTCTCTTTAAGAGCTGTCTGCTTGCAGACATAATTAGTTTGTATGGGGGACTGTGTGTTTCTTTGATTGAGTACCACTCAAGCTGCTGCCAATTCACTTCATTTTTGCAGTCACTAGGAGTGCAAAGGGAACCTATCTGAAAGATGTAACTGTTTGCCAGAAAGTATTTAGAGTAATAATGAAATTACAGTTTGTCTAACCTGCTTTCTTTGCAGTCAGAACTGTGTCTGCTAGTTCCCCATTCTGGTTTTGAACTGCTGAACTGGACCAATCAGTGTGGGGTAGCTAGCTCTAAAATGGTGCCTTGGACGAATCAGAACTTGGACTCATAATCTGAGCCAGCCACAAGAGGATTTTATGGGCAGTGACTCTGGGAGATGTAGTTTAGACTTCAGTGCCTTTTGGACCAACAGCAGCAGTCTATTGTGAGTGACAGCCAATCCAGTCAAGAACTGGGAGGAACTCAAAGGAAGTGCCGGTTTTGTCGGTTGGAGTTTCAGTTGAGCTTTGGCAGTGAAGAAGGAAGGAGCCCTGTGCTTTTTCAGTGTGCAGTTTTAGTCAAAACACGTGTGTAAGGCCCAAGTTCCGGTCTGCAGCTTGTAACAGCTTGTTGGGACTGAATCATCCTGTGAAAAGAATCAAAGGATCTCTGAAGAGTAGAAACCAGGCTCACCCTGTAGAAGACTGGAGGAATAGCTGAAAATTGCACTCTGTCTGTCAGGAACTGAATCTGCTGTGTGTTCTCCGGGTATTGTGCAGTAATTGCGATCGGGATACAGATGCAGCCTGCCTGGTATAGTGCTTTCTTTATATGGATGTGTGAAGAGGTTTGTGTACCTCAAGTGAGCCCTGCTGACATTGAAGGACCCTATCTTATTTGGAGGTCGTGAGTACTAATTCAGGGTCGCCTCCCTGTTGAATTGCCACATTAAATCCAAATGGAATTACTGTACTGCTGACTGTTTAATTCTCCTTTTCTCTGTGTGAAAGGGCCCCTACCAGCTGCCACGGTTTGGACTAGCCACTAGGGCTTGGGTACCCAGGGACAGTAACTGATAGGGATAGGCCTGTGCACAGAGCCATAGATAGATTATTAGAGTGATAAGCTAATTAACCTGATTTCCCCTGTCCTTGTTATATCCCCTAAATAAATCAGAGCTGCTTGTTTCAGCAAAGTTATACTGCCTGAGGTATTTGTCTATGTTAAAGTACTGTACTGTGATTGTTGCACTGTATCTCATTTCACAGGAGGTCCCAGTGCCAGAACCAGACCTGGGGGTAAGTGTATACTGTGAAGGTAATTCTGATATATTGAGTGGGCCACTAGTGGGAAGAAGGGGTTGCAGTGTCCCAGAGGCTGTGACCAAGTTAGTTTAACTATTGCAAACCCTGACCTCTGGGTGGAGGCACCCGCCATTGGATCCAGGCCCCTCAACCTGTTAGTGGCAAATCAGGCAGGGGTAGTAGCCCTGGTATAGCGCCATCTAGGGGTTACATCTTGGAGGCTCACCGCTGGGATTGTGTGTCCTCTAGTGGCCATATTCACGAACCACTGTTAAAAAAAAAATGGGTACCCGACAGAAGTGGCTGTGCACGGCTGGTGGAGTGGTGTACTGGGAGGAGATCGACCCCAAAATGCTATGCTTATCCTGGACATCCCCTGGGTATCAATACGGACACTGTGCAGGAGTACTTTCCAAGGTGGAAGGTTTACAAAACCCTGTGGTGGTGGGTCGGCATGCTAATCTGCTCACCCACACTTTCCTGGCCCTAGTAGAGTTTAAGGATCCCATAGATAGCTCCAAAGTGCCACAGACCATTACCCCAGAGGGAGCCCTCACTGCTTGGAGAGTGATAACTAAGGACAGTAAAGACCCGGGGGGGAATCAGCTCCCACCACTATCTGAAACTTTTGAGGAGAAATTTGCTGAATGGTTGCTGGGAGAGGGGAAAACTGTGGAGGACTTGAAGAAACTATTCTTGCCACCTGGGGGTGTTCCTCCCCCAACACCCTCTCCTGCTCCAGTGCCCGTAATGGTGGCTGAACCAATGCAGACTCCTATTTCTGCACCTGCCATTAGTCACGACTCTTACGAAGGTGGAGGATCTTCTCTGGCACCCTCCCACCCCCAAGGGAGGATGACTGGGAGACCTGGATGAACTATACCCCCAAGTGCTAGAATGGCAATACTCGAGCCCAGCGAAGAGGTTAGTGAGAGCCTCCGAGGTCCTGCCCTGGCTACCATCCGTGCTAAGCGGCCAGTAACCCTGAAGCGACTGCACAGGCCTATCTTGAGGCCTTGGAGAATGTGATGGGAGCCCAGATTCTGATGAGGACCTATGGTGGAGAGTAAGAAATGCACAACAGTACCAAGGGTTGGTTGTCTGTGTATGTCTCTCGGCTGGAAAATTGTTGCAAGAATGCCTCAGAAAGGGTAGTTTGCCAGCGACTGAACTGGACCGAACCAGACTGGACAGAATCCTTAAGTCTGCCCCTTCTCAGAACTGCTGTTGCTTCAGTTACGCCTGGCAAATCGACTGGAATCCCACCCTCCTATGATGAGTTAATGAGAGAAATTCGAGGAGTTGAGAAAAAGGCGACCTCGGGAGGTACCTGCACCAACAGCTGTGGCTACGACCGAGTGACTGAGGTGACCCATCAAGTGAAGTTCAGGGGCAGAGGTTGACAGTCAATGAGTGCTCTGACAAGGAAAAGATATGCCACAATGGGCGAACTGTTGAGAGAGATCCGGGAATTAAAAACAGTCCCTTTATGAAGGCCACGCCTGCAATGCGGGCCCTGACCTATATCCGACTGCATCTGCTATGGGGGTGGGGTACCCACCATGTATCTCCTGCTGATAACAGCTCCAAACTCAATTCCTTGACCATGGAAGTGGAGAAACTGGCAGATGTCTCAAATGCTTATATACGCGCAGACAGAGATGACTAGGTTTCCAGTTAGTAATACCCCGCCCTGGCTCCCAGTGTGGCGCCTCGGCCAGCTCAAACTCCAGAAAGTATGTTTTGCTATAATTGTGGGAAAGATGGGCACATGAAAAGGGAATGCCAGTCCCCAAAAGACACTGACAAAGTTGCATATAGGCTACAAGGAGAGCTTCGGAGAACAAATCAGTGGTTAAGAGGTGCACGACATGATCCCAGTGAGGGCACCAAAAATGCTAATTCACGTCCTTTTGTGGCAAGGTCAGTTGCCCAGGCCCCCACTACCTCTCTCCAGACTGGTCCAGAATAGTGGGTCCCTCCATGGAGACCACTGTAAAGGTGAATGGAGTGTCTACAAGAGCTGTATTAGACAGTGGCTCCCAAGTGACAATTATGTTCCAGGATTGGTATCAGAAGCATTTGTCAGGCGTGCCCTTACAACCATTAGAAGGACTGCATGTATGGGGGTTAAGTGAAGGCCTACCCTATTCCGGGTATATCAATTTGGCTGTCTTTCCCCACCTCCGTGGCTGGAGTGGCGAACAAGTAGAGACCCTAGCCTTAGTGTGTCCCCCACTGGACTGTATGATGGTGTCCCTTTGTTGATTGGAACAAATGCTCATATGTTGGAAGGCTGGCACAGTTGTGTTATGAAAGACAGGGTCAAAGACTAGTAGAGCTTTAGAGTTCCGGCTTTAATTAAGAAGGCCTATGAGGCACAGAGAGATGCTGAAAAAACAGAACCAGAGGAACCGGTCGGAATTGTATGGAAGAAGGATCCTGAGTCTCTGATCCTGGCGGCAAATGCCCAGTGTACCTTACAGGAGGTCCGTATCAGAAAGGATGTTAGAATAAAATATTAATGTTGGATGCACCAGGCGATGAAAATTGCCAGAGGACTGCTGGTCAAGCCTAGTATTTTGCCCGCTAGAGCCCATGCTTATGCCAGAAGGGTAATGGTCCAAGTTCATAATGTGTCTGAAAGAGACATTCGAGTAAACAGAGTTGCATCCTGGCTAATGTGCATTGTGCAGACACTGCAGTGCTACCCAGCAGCAAGAGTTCAAGGAAGAATGACAGAGTAACGCCTGACTTGTTTGATTTGCGACTCCCGCTGCCAGCTGAATGGAAAGTGAGGATCAGTGAGAAGCTTGCCCAGAGAGACCAGGTGTTTTCTTTAAAGGAATGGGATGTAGGATGCGTGCAAGGAGCTGAGCACAATATCCGGCTGCATGACGAAAGACCATTTCGTGAGAGGTCTCGACGCCTGGCACCTGCTGACATAGATGATGTGAGACGGCATCTGCAAGAGATGTTAGCTGCTGGTGTAATACAAGAATCCAGAAGCCCTTATGCTTCCCCATTGTGGTAGTGAGGAAAAGAATGGAACAGTAAGGATGTGTGTGGATTATCTGCACCTTAAACCGTGGACTATCCTGATCAGTACACAATGCCCGCATTCAGAATGCTTTGGACTGCCTAAGCGGGAGCAAGTGGTTCTCTGTGCTGGATCTCCATGATGGGTACTACCAGATCCCGATGGCCCCAGAGGACCGTGAGAAGACGGCCTTTATCTGTCCGCTTGGCTTCTATGAATTCATGAGGATGCTCAAGGGATTTCAGGTGCCCCAGCCACTTTTCAACGATTGATGGAGCGTGCAGTGGGGACATGAACTTACTAGAGTGCCTGGTATACCTAGATGATGTTATTGTGTTGGCAGCTCACTGGAGGAACATGAGAGCAGATTATTTAAGGTATTGGACCGACTGGAGGACTTTGGCCTTAAACTGTCCATTGATAAGTGTCAATTCTTTCAAACATCAGTAAAGTATGTAGGACACATAGTATCCACCGAGGAATAGAGACCGACCAAGTAAAGTTGAGGCCTTGACCACCTGGCCAGACCAAAATCTAAAAGAACTGCAAAGATTCCTGGGATTCTGTGGTTATTATCGGTAGCTTCATCAAGGACTATTCAAGAGTGATCCGCCCTTTACTTAACCTTACTCAAGGGTATCCCCAACCCACAAAAATACCAAAAGTCAGCGTCCCTCAAGACTGAAAGAGTGTATTTTCATCCAGTGAAGTATTTGGGGCCCGCTGGACTCCTGATTGTGAGACTGCTTTTCATGAGATCATATATCAACTTACCCATGCTCCAGTGCTGGCCTATGCCGATCCAAGAAAACCTACGTCCTGCACACTGATGCTAGCTTGCAAGGGTTGGGGGCTGTGTTGTACCAAGAGCACGAGAATGGCCTGAGACCAGTGGCCTTTGCCAGTAGAAGCCTGACCCCATCCGAAAGAACTATCCTGTACATAAGTTAGAGTTCCTAGCTTTGAAGTGGGCTATTGTTGACCAATTCCATGAGTACTTGTATGGGGCTAAAATACTAGTAAAACTGACAATAATCCTTTGACCTATGTGCAGACCTCAGCTAAGTTGGATGCCACTGGCCATAGGTGGCTTTCTGCATTATCTACATATGACTATGCTCTCGAATACCGAGCAGGTCTGAACCACATAGATGCTGATGCTCTCTCCGGAGGCCTGTTCCCCAGAATGATTGGGTCCGATTGGCAGAACCTGACATTGGGCACTCTGCGGAAGTTTGACAGGGAGGAACAAATGTCCACGACGCAGTGGACTGCATAGTGGATTGCTTGGGAGCCTCTGAGAATGCATACCTGCTGCTTATTGCCAACTTTTCTGCATAGACATTGGTGCACTGCCTCAGCTGGACAATGACAGTATTCGCGGGCTCAATCCTCGCTGATCCCATGATCAAAGCAGCTTTAGAAGCCCTTATGCAGGAAAAGATATGTCCAAATTCGCTCCACTGATTTGAGAACTGCACTGTTATACAAAGAAGGTCCTAAGTTGAAACTGATCAATAAACTGTTATACAGAAACAGTAGACAGAGGGGACAAGTAGACAAACAACAACTAGTGCTGCCCACTGCCTTTCGAGACTCAGTACTGAGGTCCTTGCACAACCACATGGGGCACCTTGGTATAGACAGAACACTTGACTTGGTGAGATCCAGATTCTATTGGCTAAGATGGGGGCTGATGTGGAGCAACACATTGAACTTGTAGTCGCTGCTTACAGAGCGTGTTTCCCCAGAGGCTGCCCCTTGTTAACATCACCACCAGTGCACCCATGGAGCTGGTCTGTATTGATTTTCTGAGTTTGGAGTCAGATCAAAGAAATATCAGTAATGTGCTGGTGGTCACTGACCATTTCACGAGATATGCCCAAGCTTTCCCACCAAAGACCAGAAAGCATCCACTGTGGCCAAAGTACTTGTAGAAAACTTTTGTTCACTATGGGCTCCACAAAGAATCCATTCTGATCAAGGGAGAGACTTTGAGGTCGTCTGATCAAAGAGATGCTTTCTCTGTGGGAGTGCGAAAGTCCAGAACCCTCCTTACCACCCCA
This sequence comes from Neoceratodus forsteri, assembly GCA_016271365.2. Lineage (NCBI taxonomy): Eukaryota > Metazoa > Chordata > Ceratodontiformes > Ceratodontidae > Neoceratodus > Neoceratodus forsteri. The sequence continues at coordinate 1,344,010,808 of CM028129.1, read as the reverse complement.
GGGGACCCACAGCCTGAACGCTTCAACCGCACTTTGCTAGATATGCTAGGCACCCTGCACCCAAAGGACAAGCCTAGATGGAGCCAACAAATTAGCACCCTGGTACATGCTTATAACTGCACAAAGTGATGCCACTGGATTCTCCCCTACCGCCTGATGTTTGGAAGAAAGCTCGACTACCAGTAGATGTGTGTTTTGGGGTCTCTCCTGATGGGGTTCAAGCTGACAACTATTTACAGTATGTGCAAAAGTTAAAGGCCCAGCTAACTCATGCGTACCAACTGGCTCAAACCAATGGCTGCCAAAAGAAATCTGGCCAACAAAGAAAGGTATGATAAAAGGTGAAAGCACAGGAACTCCAGGAGGGAGATCGGTATTGCTAAGAAATCTGGGACTGCATGGCAAGCACAAGATTGCTGACAGATGGCACCATCTCCCTCACATTGTAGTGGGCAAACTAGATGATCTGCCAGTGTACAAAGTAAGGCCTGAGAATAATTCAAAAGATGTAAAAACAATGCATAGAAATCATTTACTGCCCATTGGACAAATCTTAATTGAGTCTGAGCCCTAGAAGATGCCCCTCTGGACCAGTGACTAGAGCTGCTGCTAAGAAAAGATCAAGAAAGTCTGCACCTACAGAAGCAAAGTTAAAGTGTTCCCTCCACAAGTCCCAGTTGAGCATGACTGTCAGTCCATATCGGAAGAAAGTGAGAGTGACTTTGAATACTATCCTTCTTACGAACTGAGTCAATTGTTTGGGGCAATCCCTAGTCAATACTGGAGATGAAGCTGGGCCTTCTGGACTGTCTAAGCCCCAGCTTCATCCCTGGAGCCAATCTCCCAGAAAGTGAAGTGCAAAGCATCAGATCAGATGAAATGGAATCATTGTGCATGGTTGAACTGTTTGAGGCTTTCAGGGAGGAAAATGATAGATTGGGGCAGACTGGTGATACACCAACAAGAAGAGTATTTTGAGTGCCCTGACAGTCCACTGCCAGTGTCCGAAAGCTTCCATGCGAGCCAAATGTTGTGGACTCAGAAACTGTAACTCCTGGAGCTGAAAGTGCCCCAAGTTCTAGCCTCTCTACCCCCATGGAGACCCCTGACAAGTGAGGACAATGCTGAAAATGAGGCTCAGAGTGCAGAGACTATAACATTTCCCCCTAGAAAGACTGGTCGAGCTGTAAAGCCTGTGGTGCACCTCAGTTATGATTCCCTTGGGAGGCCTGTGGATTTGCCTCTCAATGTTGTCCATAAAGGAGTGTATGTGTCCCCGAGCTCATTGCCCAAACTGAGCGTCAGTGCTAACTCCAAGTTACTTGTGTTGCCCTCTAAGTATGGTGCCCTTGTCCCGTCCAGCCCCAAGGTAACTGATAGGGAAGGGCCCCCTCTCTTCAGGTTTCATGTACAAGAGGTAATAACTTGAGTTATGGTACAATGTGTGTGTAATACTGTGTAAAGAGTGACGTACTGCAATGTTTCAGAAATGTGTTCTTGGTAAAATGATATACTGACTGATGATTACATGTGTGAGCCTAATGCAAATGTATATGGTTGCAGTTAAAGCTTATGGGTACTTGCTTGGCCGGACGTCAAGCTTTCCCAAACCAGGAAGGTGTAACCCCTGCAAATGGGGGTTCCCAAAGACTTCCAGGAGCTTGCTTGAATGCTCCAAGCCTGAATGGTGTTTGGCATTTAAGCCATTTATCAGTGAGTGTTTTAGAACCTCTGGTACTGTCTCTTTAAGAGCTGTCTGCTTGCAGACATAATTAGTTTGTATGGGGGACTGTGTGTTTCTTTGATTGAGTACCACTCAAGCTGCTGCCAATTCACTTCATTTTTGCAGTCACTAGGAGTGCAAAGGGAACCTATCTGAAAGATGTAACTGTTTGCCAGAAAGTATTTAGAGTAATAATGAAATTACAGTTTGTCTAACCTGCTTTCTTTGCAGTCAGAACTGTATCTGCTAGTTCCCCATTCTGGTTTTGAACTGCTGAACTGGACCAATCAGTGTGGGGTAAGCTAGCTCTAAAATGGTGCCTTGGACGAATCAGAACTTGGACTCATAATCTGAGCCAGCCACAAGAGGATTGTATGGGCAGTGACTCTGGGAGATGTAGTTTAGACTTCAGTGCCTTTTTGGATAACAGCAGCAGTCTATTGTGGTGACAGCCAATCCAGTCAAGAACAGGAGGAACTCAAAGGAAGTGCCGGTTTTGTCGGTTGGAGTTTCAGTTGAGCTTTGGCAGTGAAGAGGAAGGAGCCCTGTGCTTTTTCAGTGTGCAGTTTTAGTCAAAACACGTGTGTAAGGCCCAGAGTTCTGGTCTGCAGCTTTGTAACAGCTTGTTAGGACTGAATCCGTCCTGTGAAAAGAATCAAAGGATCTCTGAAGAGTAGAAACCAGGCTCACCCTGTAGAAGACTGGAGGAATTGCTGAAAATTGCACTCTGTCTGTCAGGAACTGAATCTGCTGTGTGTTCTCCCGGTATTGTGCAGTAATTGCGATCGGGATACAGATGCAGCCTGCCTGGTATAGTGCTTTCTTTTATATGGATGTGTGAAGAGGTTTGTGTACCTCAAGTGAGCCCTGCTGACATTGAAGGACCCTATCTTATTTGGAGGTCGTGAGTACTAATTCAGGTCGCTCCTGTTGAATTGCCACATAAATCCAAATGGAATTACTGTACTGCTGACTGTTTAATTCTCCTTTTCTCTGTGTGAAAGGGCCCCTACCAGCTGCCACGGTTTGGACTAGCCACTAGGGTTGGGTACCCAGGGACAGTAACTGATAGGGATAGGCCTGTGCACAGAGCCATAAGTAGATTATTAGAGTGATAAGCTAATTAACCTGATTTCCCCTGTCCTTGTTATATCCCTAAATAAATCAGAGCTGCTTGTTTCAGCAAAGTTATACTGCCTGAGGTATTTGTCTATGTTAAAGTACTGTACTGTGATTGTTGCTGTATCTCATTTCACAGGAGGTCCCAGTGCGGAACCAGACCTGGGGGTAAGTGTATACTGTGAAGGTAATTCTGATATATTGAGTGGGCCACTAGTGGGAAGAAAGGGGGGTTGCAGTGTCCCAGAGGGCTGTGACCAAGTTAGTTTAACTATTGCAAACCCTGACCTCTGGGTGGAGGCACCCGCCATTGGATCCAGGCCCCTCAACCTGTTAGTGGCAAATCAGGCAGGGGTAGTAGCCCCTGGGATAGCGCCATCTAGGGGTTACATGAATAAATTATTAAGAGGAGATACAACAGTGAAATTGTCATGAATGGGGAATGAAGAGTTTCACTTATACCATTATGATTGTGCGAGGACTTCAAAGAGAAGAGTAGAAGAAAAGTAGAGTGGGCAAAACTGGGAAGGAAATTCAGTATTCTGTTGCTGTGATATGTGAAGAAGGGGCACATCCCCAAAAGCCCTCTCACATTCATATTGGTATCAATTTATTTACATGCGTTGCAAGCTAACATAATTCACGTTTTTAAGGACAGGGGTATATGAGCTTAGCCTTGTTTATTTTTGTTGTAATGGCAAAAATGCTTTCATTTTAGCGTTCAAAACAACAGGTAAACACAGTAACACAACTCCTTACGTAAACTGACCAATGCTTGTAGGACCATGTTAGAACATCTCTTTTACTTGCTTTTTAGTGCAGTATGAGAATACATTAATTCTGTGAGTTGCAAGCACTGTATCATGGGTATGCAAATTATATGGTCGTGAAACATCTCTGCTATTTCCTGAGAAACAAAACACTAAACAGCAGCACATATGAAAGAAGTAAACAGTAGCACATATGTGGAACAAAAGCATGAGTAAGGTTTCAAGCAAGATTTAGAAGTTGCACAAGAAACCCATCTACCCTGCATCTTCTAGCCTTGTGATTGGGCAAGAACTTCAAAAGGAAAAGACAAAGGCGGAGAGTGGGCAAAATCAGGGATGAGAGTCAGTATTCTGAAGCTCTGATAGGTGGAGGGGGTGCACCTCCAAAAGCCCTTTCACAGTTCAGACTAATACCAATATGTTTGCATGCTTTGAAAACTAACAAAAAAAAGGATAAGAAAGATAATTTTCCATATTACAACCAGCTGTCTTAAAATTCAGAAAACAACAGAAAAACAAAGGAAAAAAAAAACAACAACTTACTGTTACATAATTTTACCCGGACCCAAACAGCACGAGGTGCTTCTCCAATTTATTTTTAAAAATATGAACAGTATTTGCAGTGTGGATGTCCTCTGGGAGAGCACTCCAAAAGACTTGAGCTGCCACTGCAAAATCTCTCTCCTGCTGACTTAAACTTGGCTGGTGGTGTTTTAAGAAACTCCTGTCCTCTGGACCTCAAAGCCCTGGTGGTGACTTAGGGAGTCAGAAGCTTTCTGAGATGTTGTGGGCCCAGAGAGTTCAGGGCTTTATATGACAGTAAAAGAGCCAGGATGTCAATGTGCCATCTAATAGGCCACCAGCCCAGGACCCGTAGCGATGATGCAATATGATCTGACCTCCAAACAAAAGTCAGAAGTCCCACTGATGCATTCTGAACTAGCTGCATGCAGCAGAACTGCGCCCCCCCCCCCCAAAGTAAACCCTTATACAGTTCACAACAGTAGCTAAGACATGAGGAAACAAGGGTATTTACCAGAGTGGTTAAGAACTGCAATATCAAGCAGAGGACGCAATCTGACAACAGTTTTTAAATGACAAAAGCAGTTCTGGACAATGGAAGACGCCTGTGAAACAAATGTTAAATGACTGTCCAGAACCACTCCCACATGGTGAACCTAGTCTGCCGTCTTGAGCCTTACTCCCCCCCCACCCCAAGGGTGGGGAGATGCAGGTCCTTACACATAGCTGATAACTGCTATGCCTTACCCACTGCCAGTAATTCAGTTTTGGATGGGTTAAGTGCTAACCACTTGGAGGCCATCCGAACCGGATTTTCTCCAAACACTGCTCTAACCTCAGCAGGGAAGATGCCCCACAGAAGCAAAGGAAACATACAGCTGGGTATCATCTGTATAGCACTGAAATTTCATGCTGTAGCACCTAATGATCTTTCATAGCGGAAGCATGTACTCTGTAAACAAGACTGGTGATGGGACAGATCCTTGAGGGAAACAGCAGTCGAGGGCAGTTGGCTGTGACCAGCAAGAAACGAGCACCACTGACTGGTCTCTTTCACTTACGAATTACATCCATCATAAAACAGTGCAGGACACTCCCATCTGTTCAAGTCTGTGCAGCAATCCTGAATGGTCTACAAGGCAAAATGCTGAAAAAGGATCCAGAAGAAATCATGAGAGAGAGAGATCTCTCTGTAATCCCTCCCTACAAAAAGATCATTGCATACCATGATCAATTATCTCCATGCTGTGCTTACTGTAGAAGCCAGATTGTAATGGCTCAAGGAGGCTATTTTAATTCAGGTGTGCTCCACACTAAACAGCAACCACTTTCTTAATCTTAACAAAAAAACAGAAGGCCGGAGACAGGTCAATAATTGAGCAGGTTGTCAGGATCTAAAGATGCCTTCTTAAGACTGGGTCTCACCACTGCCTTTTTTGAGGGTGTTGGCAACAACTCTTCTCCAAGAAAGGCCTTGACAACTGTGGTCAATACTGTCACTAGTACCTCCCACCCTGCGTCTTGTATAACTTGGTGGGGGCTGGATCAGTACACCAGCAGTGCATCGTAAGCTCCTGACCACACCAAGACTCTCTTACTCATCCAATATGTTGAACTTCTGTCATCCAATCACCACATCATCTGTGTTCACTCCACTCTCTCTCTCTCTACTACCCTTTCCTATGAGAATGGAGGAGATCTAGTCCCGGATGCCTACAATCTTGGTTTTGAAGATCTCACTGAGCTGCTAATACCTTTCCAAGGAACCTATTCCTTGTGTTGCTGACAGAGTGTAAAAGACTATCTACTATACGGAAAAGTGCTGCTGGCTGGTTCCTCTCAGCCACTATCACTGAAGTGAAGCAGCTGTTCCTCGAGGGAAAGTCTGTCTACACGTACTCAACACCTCCTCCAGCTGCGCTATAATTTACAACCAGTTACCTTCAGCTGCTGAAGCTGTGATAAAAACCAAGGTGCGCTCTAGTGCAAGGTCATTGGATGAGAACAAACTGATGCAAGAGAGTCCAGTGCCCAAAACAGGGCCCTGTAAAAGGTCTCCACCACAGCACTGCACCCCCTGGTGGAGACCTTAAACAGGCTTGAAGTGTCCAATAAACCCAGAAACCTTACTGGATCCAGGTCCCGCTCAGAAGGGTACTGGATAACTTCCACAGTCAGAGGTAGTATTATGAGCATCCTGGCACTAAACGATATGGTGCAGTAGTCTGACCACACAACTGGCTCCACTGAGATATTGTTCATTTCCAAATATGCTATGAAGACAAGGTCGAGGGTGTGGCCTCTCGTGTGTGGCTACAGTAATTATTATCCTGTTTGAGACCCAACTTACTGGTGAACTTAGATGCCAATAAATCCAAGGGGACATTGCACCTGGCACTGAAATCCCAGAGGACAAGAGTCCTCCTAGAATCCAACACCCAATCAGACAGCCTCTCAACAGACTACTGTAAGAAATCCTTACCACTGCTGAGTGGCAGAGGAGGACAATCCTACATCTCAAACCAGATGCACACTCTAAAGTCACACCCTCAAATGATTCTACCTCCAGAGCAATAGACACCACATAAGACCATGCCCTCAAGCTCACAGATGCCTACAGGGTATTATAGATACAACACACACTGACAACACATAAGGTGCATCCCAAAGCATACCCACTCGACATGGGAGGAAGAGATCCATAACCTCAAAAGCTCAATCATGGTATCTCAACGGTGCAAAATAACAGTATTGCAAATAAATGGATCAGCCTCAGAAGTGATAAAAGTGGTGGAGTAGAGAACTTGACATGGAGACTAAAGCTTGGGACTGGAACATCCTCTGGAGTCTCTTACATATGCACCTGGACAATGATGGCAGAAAACACTCCATACTCCCATCCAGTTTGCCCACACTAAGGCCGATGGTCTTTATGGCAAGATGTATTATTAACTGATCTGAAAACACAACTGAAAACATTTAGCAATCGTTATTACACTAACAAAAGCTCCATAAAATGGGCTCCATCTCCACAGCACAATGTTATAAATGCACCCATCCCAAAGGGTCCTTTCTACACCTGTTTTGGGATAGCCCTCTTGTAGCGGCCTTTTGGCAGGTGTGCAGTGTTGTTTGGGATATTCATTGCAGACATATCATTGGACATCAAGAGCAAGATCAGTCTGTTTGCTGATGATACCAAGGTAGGAGCAGTGGTGGACGACCTAAGGGGATGGCAGGGGCTGCAGGATGATCTGGAAAAGCTTGAAACCTGGTCAGACACCTGGCAACTGGGGTTTAATGCCAAAAAGTGCAAGGTGCTGCATTTTGGGATGAAGAACCCAAAGAAGAGTTACTAGCTGGGGGGAGTGCAGCTAGCCCAGACAGAGGAGGAGAAGGATCTGGGGGTGCTCATTACAGGGTCAATGAACAATTCGGCACAGTGTAGTAAGGCAGCTGCAAAGGCCAACAAAATGCTGGGTTGCACTGCAAGGGGTATATCCTCGAGGAGGGAGGAGGTGATTCTGTCACTGTATAGGTCATTGGTTAGACTGCACCTGGAGTACTGCGTGCAGTACTGGTGCCCGTATCTGAAGAGGGACATTAAGTTACTGGAGGGGGTGCAGCGCAGGGCGACAAAGATGATCAAGGGGCTGGGGGACTTATATGAGAGGAGGCTGAGGGAATTGAACATGTACTCGCTGGAGGAGAGGAGGGACAGGGGGGACATGACTGAAACCTTTAAGTACATGAAAGGAATACACAAGATGGGTACAGAGGTGCTGTTCAAAGTAAGGAAGGGGAGGGACATCAGGGGCCATGATATGAGACTGGAGGGAGGAATGTTCAGGAGGGAGATGAGGAGACACTTTTTTACTGAGAGGGTAGTAGCTGGGTAGAATGCGTTACCTGCAGAAGTGGTATCCAGTAGAACAGTGGACTGCTTCAAAAGGGGATGGGACAGGACAAGGGGGAGGGTCAATGTAGGGGAAGGGTGGAAGGGAGGGGCAGCTGCAGAATAAGGGGTGCTAGCTGCACATTCAAGCAAACTTGATAGACCTCTAGGCCTTTATCTGCTGGCAAATTTCGTATGTTCGTAAATCAAACTGAACCCTCTCCTTAGCTTGGAAGTGCTACTTACGCCTGAAATGGGTGTGGCTGTCATGAACCAGCCATTGAAAGCAACAAATGGCACATGATGTACCAGCAGCCAATGCTGCAAAGAAACCAGTGTTACGGTTATGGCAAAACAAGCATGCTGCCACACTCAAGGAGTGGCTCTCTGGTGTCTTTAAATATCTCACGCTGAAACTGTCAAAATGGACTACAACACGCGAACAAAGCATATATAAGGAAGTCTGGCCCCTTGGATACCCTGATCAGCATTCCTGAATAAAGGATACCACCAGACCATACTGCATATAATCTAAAAGACCACAATACAAACAATATAACCCACCACATTACCCACATCCACTATGACTTAGCTAGGCAACTTGCTCGCTTAGGAATTTTTATCTTAAAAAGTACACTGCAGCCAGTTTATCAGATTTCTTCTAAGTAACCAAGGGTTTGCAAGGGATAAGGTTTATATGAGAGAATATTTTTTTTCTCCAATGCATTACTCTCCTTACAAAGTTCTAAAGATGTGTAGGGACAGTAAGTAAATGTTGCAGTCACCTGGTTATGCTGGAATAGGTAATATGCTAGGAAACCTGAAGGCTTACACCCATGATAAATTCATCTACTAATGGAACACAGACCTGGTCTTATGAGCCGCTGACATCACCTTATAGCACTAACTGAATTAGCCCATCACCATACCTCTGATTGTGGGTTGTCCAACCAAGTGACTATAAGTGTAACCAACAATTTACCAAGGTTCCAGACACTGTGAACGCTATAATGTTATTTCTCTACTTTGTGCACATTGTTTCAACCCATATAAATGCATTACATAGTTTTTTTTTACTATTAATAAAATATATTCATATATCTATTATTCTAATAGTCTGTTTATTGTACGGATTCCTTTGGACATGTCAATTACTTACACTAGCTTTTACCCAGTCCCCTTGTTGAGCTATCTACAGGCCTGTGAAAAACAGAATTCGGTTTAGCTTTCTTCGCTACCTCATGGTATCACCGGATTTCAAAATGTATTACATTGGCCAGCCCGGTGGTGCAGAAGGCTGAGGTAGTCTGCCTTATCTTGCGTCACACCAGTGACCTGGGTTCAGGGGGAGCAGGATCGAGCCGCCTAACGGCCGTTCTCCTGTCCCGGGGAGGTTGTTGCGCCCCCCCCTCCTGTAGTTCTGCTGCCACCGGGTGGATGTCCGGTAGTGGCGTAGGCGGGAGGGGGTGGCATAAAGGGAGGGCATCTCAAAGCGTGGTGTGCATGTGCCTCCACATGTACACATGTGCACCCAAGACAGGGGCAGGCAAAAACAGGGGTAAAAACCTATAAACTATAAATTAAAAAAAAAAAGTATTACGTTATCTTTTCTTGCTCACTTTCTATACTATACTATCCAGTTGTGAAATGAACTACTTTTGTTACCCAGCTTAATCAATCCCCTTATTTTTAGGAACTTGCACTATGAAATAAATATAAAGGATGCCTTAGTAATATTATTGTTTTTAATCCAACGAACTTAAATTCAAATTCTCATGTAGCCTGTTTACCTCTTCTGGACATGTGGTTCTGATGCCGCTAGGCTTTTTTTTGTTTGTTTTTTGCTACTTTATTTACTGTGGCTACATTTCAAGTTGCATCATCTTGTGGCTGCAGATAAAATTATATAAATTAATATATGGTTACCCTTTGTTATGTATAAAAATCAGCCTGCTCAAAATCCTTGTTAAGCACATTCTAACTTGTTATGCACATTCTCAAGTGTTATGTGCATTCTGAACAGTTGTTTTGCACAGTTCAAAGGTCATACAATTTTAAATTTCTCATATATGCTACACCTAGCTACTTACTAACCACCCAGTGCCCAAAGTCATACCTTTTGCCTTTCAAGAGTCTGGAAATTTGATTTTGATATGGGAGTAGAACAAAGAAATGGCAAGATTTTTTGTTTTCACTTCAGTGAGGGTCTGTTACTCTAGTGTAAAAAACCATATACTATAAAAAATAAAATATGGTCAACCACACACAACACGGCATGTGTTTCCATCTCGGGGTTGAGATGACAGCACGGACCTCTAGAGCTTCGCTCTCGAGGTTCATATGCTGTCATCTCAACCCCTTGATGGAAACACAGCCTTGTTGTGTATGGTTGCCCATACATTATTCTCTATATTATACCCCACTTTCCAAGACTGGTGGCTAAAATCACACACTTGTACCCAGTCTAATTCTTTATTTAGTTCATGTTTAGTTGTTCATAATCTCAGTCCAAAATGCTTCACGATGAAGCATAAGCCTGCTCTAGTCTCCTCCTGTATGTGGGTTACTGACTTTTTCAATACCAAAAAAAAAATCACAATTGTGGAATGTTATGTCACCTTTCTAGAAAATGCCTGGCAAGAGGCAAATTGAAGTCTATTCTCCTCACTGAACTTTTATTTTCAGACACTCTAGTTTAATGAACTGTTGGTTTTGTCGACAGTACTGTATGTAAGCATGGAACAGGAAGATGATTCTCAGAGAAAAGGAGGGGGGTGGAGGGAGGGACAAGGAGCTGCTGCAAGAGATCCTCTCGAAGATAGTAGTTACATAAGAACCTACTGTAACAACAGATCTTTGAGAGAGGCTCTTGCAGTAGGTACTAACGTGTAGGACTAAGCCGCCAGGCACTAGGACCACACGGAAAACTTTAGCTAGCAGTGTCTGGCGGGGGACCACCCATCCAATGTCACGTGACCTACATCAGCGTGGCACTATATAGTGAGTGGTCCCCATGCCTGCCCTCCAGTTCTCCTGCCGGAGACCCAGAAAGGTGTGACAGGAGGTAGGAGTGAGCTCCTTGAGCTATAAAGCTATGAAAGGAGAAGTAATTGAAGAAACCCAGGGGGAAGGTGGGAGGGAAAGCAGTACCTACTGCAAGAGCCTCTCTCGAAGATCTACTGTTATGGTAAGTTCTTACGTAACTATACTATTTTACTTCAAGAGGGCTCTTGCAGTAGATACTAACATGTAGGACTGAGTCCCCAGCAGTCACAATCAGACAAGTCTGAGACATGGGAGATAGGAACAAGTCTGCCAAACAGGGATCTTAGGACAAGAGTCCCTGAAGAACAGCTAGGCCAAAGCCTGCTCTGCGCCTAGAAGCAATGTCCAGACTGTAATGCTTAGTGAAGGTATGGACAGAACTCCCAAGTGGCAGCCGCACAAATCTCTGCAGCAGACACGTTCATGAAACAAGCAGTAGAGGCAGCCATGCCCCTGGTTCAGTGTCTTTTGACTTCCCCGGAAGTGGATTGTTATACTTCTGATAACAAAAGGTAATGCAATTTGCCAACCATTTGGACAAACACTGTTTTGAAACCACAGTGCCCTCTCTCTTGGGCGCAAAGGAAACAAATAACTAATCAGTTTTATGGCCTCACTTCGTCTTGTTAGTGTAATAATGAAGAATTCTATGTACATCAAGGGTATGTAGAATTGCTGCACCCCGATTGGAATGCTCAAGGTAGTACACTGGCAACTGAATCATATGATTTAAGGTGGACTCTGAAACTACCTGAGGTAAGAACTTAGGATCTGTACGCAGAGCCACCTGGTCTCTGTGAAAAATCAAATAAGGCTTCTTACACATTAGGGCCTGAAGCTCGGAAATCCTTCGAGCCAAAGTAATGGCAACTAAAAAGAGCGCTTTCCACGAAAGGTAGCGCATGTCACAACTCGCAGCTGGTGCAAATGGAGACAGCGCAAGTTTTTCCAAAATGAAGTTCAGATCCCACGGAGGAGCAGGGCTCCTGACTGGGGGTTCCAAGTGAAGAATCCCTTTTAAGAATATTTTGGATACGTCTAACTGAGCCAAGGGTTTTGCCATCCACTGGAATGTGATAGGCAGAAATAGCAGGTAAATGGACCTTCAGGATTGAGTAACTAAGTCTGAGGTCAGAGAGGTGCAGCAGATATTCTACGACCTGCGGAACGGGGCAGGAGAAGGGGTCCCACTCCTTGGACATGGCCCATATGGAAAATCTCATCCATTTCATTGCGTAAGTGGATGGTTTTCTGGCCTCCACTAATACCTATACCACTCTAGAGGATACTCCAAAGTGAGCGGCGGCTATGTCAGTAGGTGCCACGCATGCAGGTGAAGGGACTGAAGGCCTGGATGAACCAGGGTGCCCTGCTCCAGAGTTAGAAGGTCTTGGCAGATGGGCAGGGGAACTGGGGATTCCACTGCCAGTTGTTGAAGCAGAAAGAACCAAATCTGATACTGCCAGTAGGGAGCAATCAGTATCATAAGTGCTCCCTCTGCCTGTAGTTTCAGTAATACCCTCTGTAGTAATGGAAAGGGAGGGAAGGTGTACATGATTCTCCCTGTCCAGCATAGAGACAGCGCATCTCAACAGAAAACACCATGTCCTGAAACGAGCGAGCAGAAAGTTGGTAGTTTTGCGTTGGATAGGGATGCGAACAGATCGAGGTCTGGCCGCCACCAACGGTCAAATATTTAATCTAACACCAACTGTCTCAGCTCCCACTCGTGGGCTCTGGCTTGAGTGTGGCTGAGTGTGTCTGCCAAAGACGTTTTGAATGCTGGGGATATGTACTGCCCTGAGGTGGAGATTGTGTTGAACTGCCCAGTACCATACCTGCATTGCTTCGTGACAGAGACGGTATGAGCAAGTGCCCCCATTTGTTTATGTACCAGATGACACATGTCTGTCTGGACCATCAGGGATCCTGGCTGTAGGAGGTGCTGGAATGCCTGGCGGCATACAGCACAGCTCTCATCTCCAGTACACTGATATGGAGTGTAAGTTCCCTCTGAGCCCAAGAATCTTGGGTCTTATGGGTTCCCAAGTGGGTTCCCCATCCCAGTCCCGAAGAGTCAGTCGTCAGGGTTTGGGAGGGAGGCGGGGGCTGAAAAGGGACACCTCTTCGAAGGTTGCTTGGGTTCTGCCACCACAAAAGGTCCCGAACCATCAGGTTGGAGACCAGGATCATGTGATCCAGGTCATCTGACCTCTGATCCCACAGTACTCAGAGTCCATTGTGTGACCCGCATATGGAGCCTGGCCAGATGCACTGTAGGAATGGCAGCTGCCATGAGGCCCATCAGGCGAAGGATCGACCTAGCGGAGGTCCGCCTCTGGGAAGCTACCAGATGTGCTTGTTGATGGAGAGTTTCCACTCTGTCTGCAGGGAGGAAGGCTCTCCCCTGGACTGTATCCAACACTGCCCCAATAAATTGTAGGTGCTGTGAAGGGATGAGGTGGGATTTTGGATAACTGACTGAAATGCCCACTCGCTGGAAGAGGTCCAGGATACTGGAAAGGGATCTGATTAGACTGTCCCTCGACGGAGCTGAAAGGAGCCAGTCGTTGACGTAGGGGAACATATGAATGCCCTGTCTGCGTAAAGCCACAGCAACCACCACTAGGCACTTCGTGAACACTCTGGGTGCCAACGACAGGCCAAAAGGGAGCGCTTTGAATTGGAAATGTTCTTCCTGAAAAGAGAATCTGAGAAAGCAGCGGTGGGACGGGAAAATGGGGATATGCAGGTATGCATCTTGCATATCCAGAGCACAGAGCCAATGTCCCTGATGTAACAAGGGGAGAAGTCCCGGCAGTGATAGCATGCAGAACAGTTCCACAACAATAGATGGTGCTGCGCTCCTCAGACCCCAGGCAGGATGCTGGTTCAGGGCTGCCTCTTGTACTCTACAAAGAGGTTCAGACTGCTGAGGCCGCCTGTCTTCTTGGGGACTAGAAAGAAGTGGTAGTAGTATCCCCTGCCCATCTGACTTTGGGGAATGGGTTCTATCACTGCTTTTAGCAGTACAAACAATTTCCTCTGACTAAATGTATGTGACCTGGGGGATAATAAGAGGGACCTGGAGGGTGTTCCAGTGGTCTCTCTATAAACTTGATTGTGTGCCCTTTGGCTACGAGTTGAAGTACCCACGAGTCTGCTGTGATTTCCTCCCAACCCGTAGGTGGTTTGCAAACCTGCCCCATATTGGTTCCCCTTGATCTGGGTTTGGGGGGTGGGAGGGGTCAGAGTGAGTCAGGAGGCAGTGGGAAAGGCGAGGTTTCTGAGGCTCTATGAGATATAGCCGGGGCAGCTGTGCCTCCCGAGGGAACCAGACGTTTGTTCTGACGTCGGTTCTACTGCTACCTTTGCTGTCATCGCTGCTGTTGACAAAAGGGCTGCTTAGGCTTCTGAGGGAGTTTGTACATAAACTGGACAGAATGCAAGGCTTTGCCCTTGTCCTGTAGGTTCGTAATAATATCTTTGGTATCCCTCCAAACAAGACAGGACCCCAGAAAGGGGCATCCTGGATGGCTGATTGTACCTTGGGTGCCAGTCCAGAGATCCTCAGCTATGAGTGCCGATGTAGGCTGATGGTTGTGACCGTACCCCTTGCAGAGGCATCCACCGCGTCATAAGTGGCCCTCAGCGAGTGTCGGCTAGCGGAACTAGCTGACCTCACCATACCTGCCATGTCTTCTTTAAGCCTGGAGTCAGAAAGTTTCTCCAGTTTGGCTTCTAGCTAACCCAGGATAGATTTCTGGTAGACTACCATATGAGCCACATAATTCAGTGCTCTAATGGTTAAGGTGGATGAAGAGTAGAGCCTTTTCCCAAACTGATTCAGTACCTTTGACTCTATCTGGAGAAGAAGTACGGAGGTGTTTTGGTTTGGTTGACCAGTCTTGGGCAGCACTAATGACCACTGAATCAGCCTTAGAATGCACACTAAGGTGGTCCTTCTCCTCTGGCGCCTGGTACATCCTAGCTGCCTTCCTCACTACTGGTGCCAGGGAAGCAGGTTGTTCCCATATCGTGGAGGCCAAATACTCATGAGGGCCTATCCACAGAGGGATGAGGGTCGGAGATTTATCCAATAATTCCAGATGCTCCGCAAGCCTCTGGCATTGGGCATCTTGTTCCTCCGTGCACCAGTCATAGGCTGCCTGGATCTTCCTGAGGAGTTCCATGTAGGAGGGTCCTCGGGAGGTGAACTTTGGGGATTCCCTAGGTTTCGGCTTGTCCAGGGAAGGGGACTCATAGTCCAATCCTGAACGGTATGAGTCTGGCTCAGAGTCTGACATCGGGCTGTCAGGAGAGTTCAGCCTCGGTAATACTGTGTCCACCAGTCTCGAGAGGTCCACAGGCCTCGAGAACTCCGTAGGCTGCTGTGGTTGAGGTTCAGTAGGTTTGCCTAATGTTGACGGCCTGTGGTCAGTCGGTGGAGGTTGTCTGTGCGTCAGATCCCTGTCGACCAGCAAAGGGTTGACCAGGGGCTGACGCTTCTCGAGCTCCGATGTGAGCTGGGATTTTGCTTCATCCCACCATGAGTGAAACATCACCTGTAGTTCCACCTGAGGCTGGGGAGGAGGCAGTGGGGCAGATGCCTATACCCTAGTGTCTGATAACCTGTTCCCTGATAAAAAGGTGACAATATCCCGTCGGTGTATAGCCCGGTGATGGGTAGGGTTGAAACCCTGGAGTCAGGTATCCCGGGGTCGGATACCACGGAGGGTATTGTGGCGCCAGGTAGCCGGATGTCTAGTAGCTTGGTGGAGCATCCAAGGGGCTCAGCATCTGCCCCGATGGAGGGGTTGTTGGGCCTGGTGAGGGACCCGGGGGAGGAGCAGAAGGCCCCGGGGGAGGGCCTGACGGTGGGTCCCGAGGTCCTGACAGAGGAAGACCCGGTGTCTGTCCTGACGGTGGCCTGGTGGGACCCGCAGGACCGGAATCATTGTCGTCTGGTCCCACAGTGAGCCAGGCATTGGGTGATCCAGCATCAGCAGTGGTATAGTGCCCGACGGTGGTCGCTCTCCCTTCTCCTGATCCCGCAGTAGTTGGGAAACTGGAGGAACCATCTCTAGAGGGGGAGAATCCCGAGGGGGTGTACCCTCTGGGCTCAGCTGTGGCTCAAGTGGCAGCGGGTCCGGTTCCTCGATGTCAGGCCTATTATCGGGACCTGCTGGAGAAACTGGGGCTTGGCACACGTCAGAGGGGTTGACGTGCAACTTATCAGCCATGGCCATGCTCTAACGGTCGACTTATCAGCCATACTACTCATAGTAAACCCCAAAATCTTGAGAGGTCTAAGGGTAGTAGGTGTCTCCTTTACCCTGGAGACTCCCGTCGGAACTGAAATTGGTCCCGACGGGGGTGCCAATGGCTGCTCTGCAGTGGCAGAGGCGGCCTTGGCTGGAGGAGCATTCCCCTGGGGGGCCCCTCCATGTCTGTCGCTCCAGGAGGGGACAGTGGACGTGATGGAGACCGTTCCCAGTCCCAATGTCTCTCCTTGTCCTGCTTCTTCTTTTGATAGACCTCTGCGGAACAGTATGAGCTCCTGAGTTTCTTCAGCTCCTTCTCCGTGGATACCATTTTTAATCTTACCAAATGGGCTTCCAAGGCCTGTTGACGGCATTTCCAGGTGACCGGATTAAAGCTTCGGC
The DNA here is from genome assembly GCA_016271365.2 of Neoceratodus forsteri. Taxonomy (NCBI): domain Eukaryota; kingdom Metazoa; phylum Chordata; order Ceratodontiformes; family Ceratodontidae; genus Neoceratodus; species Neoceratodus forsteri. The sequence goes on along the minus strand of CM028129.1, from coordinate 1,343,994,068 downwards.
AGGACTCACAGTCCTAGGTCTTATACTCTGGGCCAAGGCAGAGAGAATGGCCGTCTTTATGAGGGACCAGAGTCCCACAGGAGTTGTACTTGTTTTTATGCAAACTGGAAGGTGTCAGAGATGACATGCACGATGCGAAATACACAAATACTTTTATGAGAAAAAAGGTAAGAATAAATGAGTAGAAATACTCATCCAGAATGGTGTCGACAGAAGCAACGTTCTCCGTGAGGTCCGATGTGTGCAGGTCGACAATGGGAAAGAACTGGAGGGCGGGTGTGGGGACTGCTCACTATATAGTGCCATGCTGACGGTCACGTGATGTCCCGTGGGCGGTCCCCCATCAGACACTGCTGGCTAAAGTTTTCCATGTGGTCCTAGTGCCTGGCGGCTTAGTCCTACATGTTAGTACCTACTGTAAGAGCCCTCTCGAAGTAAGATCTACTGTTACGGTAAGTACGTAACTGTACTATCTTCGACGAGGGTATCTCTTGCAGCAGGTCATACACTTGGGATGATTCCCAAGCAGTTAATGGTCATTGTGGGTGGCCAAGAGAGGAGGCCTTGTAGATGTCCCTACCGAAATTAGCCCTCTTTTTGGAGGCTATGTCGAGGCTGTAGTGTCTGGTGAATGTGTGAACCTTGGACAGTGTGGCAGTGTCATAGATGTCAGATATGTCTGAAGCAAGCCATGGACGTGGCCATGGCACTAGTGGAATGGGCCTTCATGGTCCCAGGCAGAGGTTTTAACAGTAGGTGATACAGTTGGCCAGCCATTTCGACAAGGTCTGTTTTGAGACTGGGCTGCCCTCCTTTCTGGGGGCGAAAGATAAAAAAAGCTGCTTCCTTTTGCAGCACTCCTTGGTGTGATCAATATATCGTAAAATTCTACGAACATCTAAGGTATGGTGCAACGCTTCCACTGGATTGGCAGAATCTGGGTACAAGACTGGAAGATTAATGGCTTGATTCAAAGTAAATTCCGGTACTACCTTGGGTAGAAACTTAGGATTCATTCTTAGCAAGACCCTATCCTTGTGGAAAATTAAGTAAGGCTCGTGACACTTGAGAGCCTGGAGTTCTGAAATTCTTCGTGCAGACGTTACTGCGACCAAGAATAATGCTTTCCATGGTGGGAGGAAAAGAACGGAAACTGACTGCGAGTATAAGCAAAGTTGTTTAAATATGAAAATAAATGATACACTTTACACAAAGCACTAGAGATGATAAACACTACAAACCCCTAGTTCAAAATGAGAACTCAGTTCCTGTGAACTGCAAGGGAACTGCCCCATCAGTGGAGGCATTTAAGAGGGGTCTGAAAATATATTCGTTTAAGTAAGCATATCCCAAAAGCTGATGATTTTAATTATGACATTATTATTGTAGCTATGAATTTATTAACTTATTGTATTTTATACCCTGCTTACTCAATGCACTTTCGGTAAGATGCCCAGAGCCCTTGGGATTGGGCACCATACAAATAAATGCTTACTTACACTAGTCTAAACTTTTAGTAAAAAACTGCTAGAGGCAGAGTATGAAGAAACTAGTGAAAAAATACCACTTTTTAAATAACATAAACTGTCTTGCAGTGAAGTTGCTGTGGAGCTCTTGTGGGAAAGTCTTGCTGTCTGAATGGAAAAATTTAATCTGGCAGTTAGATGCCACTTAGAGGCAGAAGTTTTGAATGATGCATTCCAATTTCTCTAATTTGCATACATTCTACCTCAAGTTCCGGGGGCAGTCAGCAGCTCTGGACTGACTGCTAATTGTCTAATACTACTAGGAGATTCCTGGGGTCTGAATAACGCTTTCCATGACAGGAAGTGAAATTCACAGGTTGCCGCAGGTTCAAATGGGGATAGGGTCAGGTTTTTGAACATGAAATTCAGGTTTCTCAGGGGAACCTGATTATGCACCGATGGTTTTAAGTGTAGCAAACCGTGGAGAAACATTTTTGATATGTCTAACTGGGCATCCGGACAGTCGCCTATTGGGTCATGGAAGGCCAATATGGCCACCACATGAACCTCAATTAAGGAATATCCAAGGCTGTGTTCAGATAGGGAGCAGAGGTATTCCAGGATGTGTGTCACATCACAATAAGGGTTATAAATAAAGAATAAGGGTTTATACCTTGCACTGTGGCCCTGTGGGCAAATTGTTTCCTTTTGGAGATATAGGTCTTCCTTGTGGACAGTTTTCTGGAGGCAAGTAAGATGCTGGAGACAGATGAGGATACTTTATGTTTGGCTATTAGGATGTCCTCAGCAGTCCAGCGTGAAGGTGAAGGGACCTGAGGTGTGGGTGAAGAAGGGTGCCGTTCAGCTGTGTCAGAAGGTCGGGGCAAACAGGAAGAGGAATGGGGTCTATGACTGAGAATTGTTGAAGAAGCAGAAACCAGATTTGATGGGGCCAGTAGGGGGTGATCAGAATCATGGTTGTTCACTCCAACTGTAGCTTTATCAGTACTTTCTGGATGCATGGAAAGGGTGGAAAAGCATAGAGAAAGTGCCCATTCCAAGAGAGAAACAAGGCGTCATGGCAGATACCCTCATGATCTGGATGTATGGAGCAGCAGTCGGGGAGTTTGGCGTAGTCGGGAGTGGTGAAGAGGTCGATCTCTGGTGCTTCCCAGAGGTCAAAAATGTCAGGAAGCACCTCCGATGCCAGTTCCCATGCATGGGATAGGGCATGGCGGCTGAGGTGATCCTCTACAATGTTGTGGGTTCCCAGGACATGGACCGCCACAAGGTGGATGTTGAGTAATAGTGCTTTCTGCCATACCCTTGGGGTCTCCCGACATAGAGCCTGTGATTTGGTTCCTCCCTGCTTGTTTATGTAGTAAACCACAGAGGCGTTGTCAGACTGGAGAAGCAGTGGCCCAGGTGATGGGAAGATTTGAAATGCTTGTAGAGCAAGACAGACTGCTCACATCTCCAGTATATTGATATGTAATGCAGATTCAAGCTGCGTCCAGCGACCCTGGGTCTGATGGTTGCCAAGAAGAGCACCCCATCAAGATTTGGAGGCATTGGTGGTGAGAATCTGCATCGGTGGTGCAGACTGGAAGGGGGCCCCACTAGGAGGCTAAGTGGATTGAGACCCCAAGTTAAGGCTTTCCTCAAGGAAGGTGTGATGCGGACTAGATCCTGTAGGTTGTCTGTTTTTTGCCGACACTGAGCTCTCAGCACCCACTGGATTGGTTGCATGTGCAGTTGGGCGTATGGGACTGTGGAGATGGTCACTGCCATGTGACCCAATAACTGGAGATACTGCCGAGCTGTCACATGGGAGGTCTTCGGGCACTGGTGAATGAGAGACGAGTCTCTACGCTCTATCCCCTAGTAGGAAGACCTTGCCCAGGGATGTGTCTAGGACTGCTCCTATGTACTGGAGGTGCTGAAAGGGTGTCATATGTGACTTGGCAGTGTAGATGATTATTCAGAGTTGTGAGAAGAGGTGGAGGGTTTGATCCAGAGATCATACCAGATCGTCTCAGGATGAGGCCTTAAGGAGCCAGTCATCCAACTAAGGGAAGAGATACAGACCCTAAGGGCAGAGTGCTGCACTACCATGGCTAGGCATTTGATGAATACTTGTGGTGTGGACAGAGTGACTGAATGGTAAGGCTCGAAACTTGTAGTGATTGCCCAGTAGTTCGAAGCATAGGTACTGGTGGTGGGCTTTGTGGATCTTTATATGAAGGTAGGCATCCTTCATGTCCAGGGAGCAGATCCAATCCACTTGGTGTAACAATGGAAGGAGGCTCAGTAAAGTCACCATGCGGAACCTTTTGTGCTGTATGTATGAAGTGAGACCTCTGAAGCCCAGAATTGGTCGCAGGTCCCCGATGTGCTTGGGAACAAGGAAGAAGTGCGAAAAGAAACCTGTTCCCATGGAATCTAGGGGTACTGGTTGCATCCCTTTCTTTTGGATGAGGGACAGCAACTCTGTTCAGAAGGCAAGGTATGCATTCAGGCAGATAGTGCGTTGACCTCGGAGGATTTTGAAGGTGATATGTGAGCAATTCTAGAGTATGCCCCGTACTGATTAACTGGAGCACCCACTCATCTGTCATGACATCTTCCATGCCTCCAAATATAGGGAAAAACATTCTCCCACGGCCTCCGGTGCAGAAGGAGGCACTGGGAGGGAGCCAATGGAGTCAGACGGAAGGGGGTCTGGCAGGGGTGCCGGAAGCAGCAACCCTAACAAGCCTTGGTGATGGGGATGGAGGTACCTGGCACAGGAGGGGTGAACTTTCTCTTGGCGGATTGTCTGGCACCCCCTTTCTGCCTATGAGAAGCCTGTCGAAACGGACGGCATTGAGGACCCTGGAGTTGGGAGTGGTACATGGTATGTACTGTACGTAGGGTCCTGCCAGAGGCTTGTAACTGACTGAGTATGTCTTGAGCATCTCCGCCAAATAACTTGTGCCCACAGAAAAGGGCATTCAGTAACGATTGTTGTACATCAAGCGTGAACCCGGACACCCGAAGCCAGGCGTGTCGCCGAAGAGAGACATTGGTGGCAGAGAAGCAGGCAGAGGCATCCACTGCCTCATAGCCTGCTCGGAGGTGGCGGCTCATGCTGGCTCCCACTCGAAGGGTAACCAGGAGCTGATCGTTATCTGGGCACTGAGGCAATTTCCTGGCTGTTTTTATGGCAGCGGCCCACAACGGTTTCTGATATTTTAACATGTGTCCCATGTAGTTTAAAATTCTTAGAGCCAAGGTTGAGGATGTATAGACCCTCTTTCCCATGAGGTCCAGCTTCCCTGAGTCCTTATCTGGAGGAAGGGTGCTGAGGTGTTTGGGACATTTTGTTCAGTCATGGGCCACATTGATTACAACCAAATCTGCCTGAGGAGCAGCGGAGAAGTAAGGTTGGTCCGGAGGAGCCTGGCACAATCTATCAGCCTTCTTAGACACTAGAGGAATGGTGTGTGGCCTGTGCGAAGCCGCAGTGATGGCATCCTTGTAGGCTTGAATCAGAGGATGCACCACTGTGGCAGGACCCTCTAGGAGGTCCAGGTAATCTGCCAAGTTTCTCCTCTGTTGGTCTTGCTCAGTAGTGGCGAAGCCCATGTCCTGTTGGAGCTGTGTAATGACCTCCAGAAATGTGGGCTCATCAGGAGACGACATGGGGTATAAATGGCGGGATCCTTTCCCACCGAGGAAACAGTGGAGGTGCTGGAGGATGCAGGGACACCATCATCTTCCTCCTGTTCCTCATCCTCATCCTCCACAGTCAAAGTCGTCAGCCTCACCCTCTAAGGGAGGGGGAGGAATAGGGGTAATAGTAGTATGATGTGGTCTCTTGGTAGGCCCAGTCGATGGAGCAGGTTATGGTGCCAGAGGTGAATGTTGAATAGATTGCATCACCTCCATCACTGTCTTAGCAACAGCAGGCATGTCGACGGATGGAACCATCAATGGAGCCGGACATGGTGTATGAGCCTCGGCGGGTATCACCATAAGCGAAGGTGAAAAAACAGAAGGAATCGGTTTCAGCTGTGAGCAGGGTATTGGAGGGCTGACCGAGCCGAAGGTTGATGGAGCCTGCATCAATGGGCCATGACAAGTCAGTGGCCTTGTCGGGGGAGGTAGCAACGGGAAATCCATCGACGACAAACCTGGTACCATGCTGGAGGTTGTGGATATAGCAAAGGCCATGTCCATCTTGAGTATGTGGACAGACAATGGTACCAGTGCCATCTGCGAAGGGACAGTGGATGTCGATGGGAGGTGTGTAGATGGAGCCAGTGCTGACAAAGCCATGGAAAGTTCCGGTGTCTACAGAACAGGAAGACTGCTCATCGATGGTAGTCCCAGAGTCTCTTGCTGGGCTAACTGCCATCCTTGTGACAAAGCAGTTAACACTCACTGAGTTTTTTCTAATGGAGTGGCACAGGCCAGAGTTGTCAACAGCAGGCCAGGGGCCAAGGTCGCCGACGAATGAGACCACCTGTTTTTGTCTCTGGAGGCCTTGTCCCTGTGTCTATGTTTACCTGAGTGGTGCTTGTCTTTAGCTTTTGGTGGCTGGGAGCTCGTCAATGGTATTGGTGACAAGGAAGTCCTGGTTTGAAGCTCCTTTTCTAAGACAGCCACCTTCTGCTCCATGATGTGAGACTCCAGCTCCTTGAGTCTTCGTTGATGAGTGGCTTTAAGTCCTGGCAATGAGCACAAGAGCCGACGTCGTGCACAGCCCCCAGGGACTGAATGTAAAGAGAGTGCAGATTGTAGTGGTAGAGCTTTTGACCACTGTGGCAACTGCGAAAGAGTGAATCGGGATTAGACACAGAGGGAAGCAGCACAGGGTACCGAATTCGGTATTATCAGAGTGATTGCCAAAACACTGTTGCAAAAAGAACCACACGGTTGGAGCGAACTGGTCGACGGTGGTGTGACAGAAATGGGAACAGAGTAGTTAATTGTTTGGTTTTACCTAAACTATTTTTCTGTTTCTCTTAGGCTCACCAGAGGTATATGCCTGTCATGCTAACAGAAAGGGGAAAAACACTGGGATTTTAAGTCACTAGAAGGCAAGGCCTCTGTGCAGAGTAATAAATCTCAGAGTGTGTCCAGGGAATGTGTGGAGACAGACAGACACAGATTTTAAAAGGACTGGAGCATTTAAATGAAAAGCAGTGCAGGACTAACCTAATTGGACACATATAGGTTTTAAGCTGACTGGAGCAAGTGAACTCAAACTTGAACAAATTTAAAATGTTTGGTTGATCTGAAAATAACCTACCGCTCTGATGATGACCTGAAGGGGTCGTTACGTAAGCATGCAGCATCTCAACCAGTCATCGGTTAGTTTGGTAGCAGCGTGCCTCAAGTAGCTTCGATGCTAAAAATGTGTAAAAAGTGGTTAAAAATTAGAAGCTTTACGTTTTAAAGTTTTTCCCGATTTTGTAGGCCGCATTTTAATTTTTGCTTCCGCAAAGAAATGCTGCAAAGGAAACAAGGGGTACTCGGAATCTACATGGACCCAGTGCATCATCCGTTACTACTCAGAAGTGGCAAGTAACAAGCCTTAATTTGAAATGCTACCTTTTTCTGAGACTGTTTGTGGTTTCTCTTTTTCGCTGCTCAAGTGTGTTTAGGGACTGTAAAGGGTTTTGTGCAATATGACAGCTGCTTTTCTCCATTTTGCACAGGACTAAATGGCTATTTTGAAACTGCACTTTAGTTAAAAGCGTGTTACACCATTTGGCGTGTGCCTTGGTATGCTGCAGAGTGTGTGTTTTTTTGGTGCTGTTCTCATGACTAGTGGTATCCCCACTTGGTCCTATAATTACTTAATTTTAACGCTCTGAGGAATTGTGCACATACTGTTGGTGGAGCCCCAGCTTGGGAGGTTCCTTTTGTCTTTTAACCTACCAGAGGGTTTCAGCTGTAGGCTATAAATTCAGACAGTTAATCAGAATGACAGCTTTTTGCCTGGGAACATCCGTGAGTAAAGATCAGAGCCTCCATTCCTGCTTGAGGGGGAGCTGTGAAGATAGATTAGGTGTCTCAATTTCTCCTGTCCCAGTTTTTCCTCTCTACTCTCTGTCCATTACTCAGCTCCCCTTTCTTCCTTCTGCTTTCCTTCCTGTCTCCCTTGTGCTATTTCTCTCAACTGTTCCAATCCAATGGTCTCCCCTAGAGTCTCCCTGTATCCCATACTGGTCTGCCTCACCTCTGTTTTCTCCTTCACTACTGCCTTCCACCGCTATCCCAACTCTGTTTTGCACTTATTCTTGTTTTGTCTTTCCCTCTCGTTGTTTTCAGATGTGTTCACCAAGCCCCAAGTAGCTCAAATCACTTGTCTCCTGCCCCATCCATCCTCATCTCCTTTGCGCAAGCACTTATTCACTGTTCTGAACTTGTTTCAGTATCTACCTTGTACCTTTGCGGTTAGATCCTCAGTGTTTGTAACAAATTATTATTCTACTGAGAAAGTTGTTCCACAACATTGTTTCAGCTAGTTTCCATACTGTATGCAATGAATCCATTTGCCACTGATGTATTGCTGTTCTATTGCATTATTTTTCTGTTATCCACCGTTACTTTTTGTACCCATGTCTATATATCCTGTATTTCCGTTTTATCATCACCTACTTTGTAACCTCCCGGGTCGTGCCTGAAAATAGTCATTTTTTTGGCTAGTGCACCTACCCGTTCAATAAAAACTAAATAAATAAAATAAATCCGATTATGTATCAGTTCTCTCGGAGTGCAGCTGGAAGGGAAGTATTTCTGTAGACTAACGTAGTCTGTAGTATTTTTCTTTCTGGCTCCTGTTATTCAAAACCATTTGGTTATTTCCTTGTAAAACTGAGTTTTCTCTCTTTTGTACTGTATATATATATATATCTAGTTAATACAGGGTTTTATTTAACTCTCAAAATTGATTACCGTTTTGCTCATAAAAGTTCTAAAACAATGTGAAAATGCAAAGCACTTGCCTCACTGTGTTTAACAAACATAACACTTCCAGAAAACCTATATAAATGCTTTCTGTACAGGTAGTATTGCCCCAAGAAAAAACTGCTAATCAATTATTTAAAACCCTGTACTAATCTACTTGCATAGAACGGTGACTGACATATTTTGGCAAAGGTAACTGTACTATTTTCACTGGCAAAGAGGGATCTCTGTCTGGCATCCGTCAGCCGAGAAGCACACTATCAGATTTGAACTGTGAACTTGTTGACCTCCCTAGCCTTGTGCATGGAAAAGCAAAAACCCTGGGAATCCAGGTTGGTGGCAGCAGAAGAAAACAGAAACAGACAACTCGCTAAAAAGCTGTTATAGCCCAGAAGTGAGAATTCGTCACAGGTGGGAAAAGAACTGAGGAGTCCTCAGGACCGCCCATGTATTTATACAAGTACCTACCCTGACGTCACAGTGGGTGGCCCCGGACACACTGCTCAACAAAGCTGCCGTGCAAGGAGCACTCTCCAGTGGATATCCCAAGTGTAAGACCTGCTGCAAAAGATATCCTCGACGAAGATCCAAGGTTATCAGTTCTGGATAGTGAATTAAGACCAGTCTCTATGAATGGAAAAAATACAGCTACACAAGAACTTACCTTAACTGATCTTCGAGAGAGGCTCTTGCAGTAAGCAATGCCATAAGGAATGAGCCAGCAGGCGCTAGGACCACATGGAACAATTAGCTAGCAGTGCCTGGCGGGGGAGCGGCCAACTGGCGTCACGTGGCCGTTGGCCCGATGCTATATAATGGGTGGTCCCCCATGCCCGCCTCCAGTTCTCCCGCTGGAGACCTGTGAAAAGGTACGACAGGAGGAGAAGTGAGCTCCTGGAGCCCCAAGAAAAGGCTTAATAGAAAGCAGCAGCAGCAGGGGGAAGGAGGGAGGGGAAATCTTTGCCTACTGCAAGAGCCTCTCTCAAAGATCTACTGTTACGGTAAGTTCTTACGTGACTGTACTACCTTACTCCGAAAGGGCTCTTGCAGTAGAGCAACACCATAAGTACAGAGTCCCCAAGAAGTTTAACTCAAGCAAAGACTAAATGAGGGAGGCAGGAAAAGATCTGCAGTAGACAGGGAGCTAAGAGAGAAGGCCCTGAAGGACAGCCAGTCCAAAGCCTGCCCTGCATCTAGGGGCAATGTCCAGACTGTAGTGTTTAGTGAAGGTGTGGACAGAGCTCCAAGTGGCTGCCACACAGATGTCTGCAACAGAAACATTTCTGAAACAAGCAGTAGATTCAGCCATGCCCTTGGCCGAATGCCCTTTGACTTCCCCCAGTAGGGGTTTGCTGTACTTCTGATAACAGTACAGAATGCAGTTTGCTAACCATTTGGATAAACACTGTTTTGAAACTGCAGCACCCTCTTTTTTGGGCGCAAAAGAAATAAAAAGCTGACTTGTCCGATTAATGTAATAACACAAAATTCTGTGTACATCCAGAGTGTGCAGAATTGCCTCCCCCTTGACTGGAGTGCTCAGGATAATATACTGGCAAGTGGATGGTCCGATTCAAAGTAAACTCAGAAACAATCTTAGGGCTCTTTACACATAAGGACCTGAAGCTCAGAAATCCTGTGAGCAAAAGTAACAGCAACTTAAAACAAAGCTTTTTGGCTGGAATGACCTCGGGTCATTATGCCGAGGAAGTGAGGATCTAGCACCTAACGGTAGCTCTCCCTCTCCTGGGGTGGTTGTCCCGTGACAGCGCAGGTGGATAGGAGCAAAAGTCGGGAGGGTGTCTCGAAAAGTGACAGGCTCTGCATGTGTGCACGATGACCTGGGACTGGGGGTGTGGTGGATGAAACGGAAAAAAACATAAAATACATAATGAAAAAAAACAGTGCGTTCCAAGACAGATAGCACAGGTCACAACTCGTGGCCGGTTCAAAGGGAGGTCACAAATCGAGCTTGCCTCTGCAGCATTTCCACATTGTTCAAGGTGATGAAGGCTTGACCCTAGGTAGTATCCAGTACCGCCCCAATAAAATGGAGGTGCTGGAAAGGGGAAAGGTGAGACTTGGGGTAATTCACCGTGACCCCCACCCTGCAGAATAGGTCCAGGGTGGCTGCCAGAGAAGTTTCTAGGACGTCCTTCAACAGGGCTAACAGGAGCCAGTTGTCGAGGTACGGAAACACATAGTGACCCTGATGCCGTAAAGCTGCTGCCACCACCATTAGGCACTTGGTGAACACCCTGGGTGCCGACGAAAGGCCAAAGCGGAGGGCCTTGAATTGGAAATGCGCCCCCTGCAGTGTAAACCCGAGGAAGCGTTGATGGGCTAGGAAGATAGGAATATGTAAGTATGCATCCTGCATATCCAGGGCACAGAGCCAGTGTCCCTGATGGAGCAGTGGCAACAATCCTGGGAGGGTCAGCATCCGAAACTTCTTGTATTCTATGAAGAGGTTAAGCATGCTGCGGTCCAGTATTGGCCAGAGGTCTCCCATCTTTTTTTTGGGACCAGGAAGAAGTGGGAATAATACCCTCTTCCTACTTGGCTCTGAGAAATGGGGTCTATGGCAGCTTTTAGCAACAGAGCCCGAATTTCCTCTCTGATGAGTGGAATGAGACCTTGCAGGTAATGAGAGTGACCTGGAGGACTTTCATGGTGGTCTCTCTATGAACTATATCGTGTGACCTTGAGCTATTAGCTGAAGAACCCAAGAGTCTGTTGTGATTGCCTCCCACCCGGACAGGTGGCAGATGAATCTGCCCCCGACTGGCTCCTCTGGAACTATGGATGGGGGAGACAGCGAGTCAAGATGCGGAGGGAGAGTTGGAGACTGCTGCCCTGGAAGATCTGTGTGACTTGGCGAGGACGTGGGCGGAGGCAGACGAGGTAGCCCGACACTTGCCCCAACGTGTGGCGAGCTGCTGCCTTGTCTGGAGCCTTCACTGATGGTTTAAAGGCTGCCGAGACTTGGGGTTGGTGTGCTAGAGGAACTGCACCACACAAAGTGCCTTCCCTCGCTCCTGCAGGTCAGTCACGATGTCCTGAATGTCCCCTCCAAAGAGCACCGAGCTCCCTGAAGGGGTGTCCAGGATGGATGCTTGAACATCCTGGTGAAACCAGATACCCGCAGCCAGGAGTGCTCGCATGAGACAGACCACCGTCGCCGTGCTTCTGGTTGCACTGCATAGGCAAATCGTGATGGCAGGTAATCTCTGCTGTCTTAACCATCTGTTCAATTCTGGTCTTGGCTTCAGAGTCAGGCAAGGCCGCAAATTCAGTTTTCAGCTGACCCAGAATGACCTTCTGATAGCAAACCATGTGAGCTACATAATTCAGAGTTCGCAGGGCCAGAGTAGAGGATGAATAAACCCTGCGACCAAACTGGTCAAGTTGCCTCGACTCCTTGTCGAGAGGGGAGGTACTCACATGCTTAGGCTTAGTTGAGTGGTCGTGAGCCGCATTGATAACCACCGAATCAGCTTTAGGGTGATTGACCAAATGGTCTTTTCCCTCAGGGGCATGATACAATCTGTCTGCGTTCTTAGAGATGGCCACGACAGACGGTTGCTGCCATATCGTGCTGGCCAAATCGTGGTGGGGCCCCATCCAGGGGTTGGGGGGATAAGAAGGGGGGGCAGCTCTGGGAGGTCAAGGTGCTCTGCCAACCTCAGACGCCGAGGATCCTGCTCCTCTGTCTTCCAGCTGTTAGCCTCCTGAATTTTTTTGAGGATATCCATGAAGGAGGGGTCCTCTGGTGGAGACTTAAGGGTCTCCTTAGGCTTGGAATCCTCCGGTGGAGGGGACTCAGAGCCTGAGGAAGGAGAGGCAGAGTCCGAATCAGAGTCTCGCGAAGGGCTCCTGTCCAGGGACAAGTACCTTTGCAGAGGGTCTTCCTTCTGAGCATCGGACCACTCACAACCCTGGTCTTCTCCCACGGAGGCACCCAACATGCATCCAGAAGTGGAAGGACGTGTCTTGATAGGTGAGAGGGAATGTGGAGAAGAGTCCGGCCGGACTGGCATGGGAGGCGCGGCTGGCTGACGTTGGTCCAGCTCAGACATGAGCTGGTGCTTGGCTCTGTTCCACCATGAAGCAAAGAGAGCACTGTAATCTACCGGTGGCTGTGGAGAATGGTGGTGGGGTTGGGGGATGCTGACAGACAGGAGTCGATACCCCGACAGTGGATACTCTGGTATCAGGTACTCGGGTGTTGGATTCCCTGACATCGGATACCCTGACGTCTGGTAGCTCAGCGTCAGGAACCCTGGCATAGGATGACCTGCAGCAGGGTAGCCTGGCATCAGGTAACCTGGAGAAGGACTCAACGGCGGGGCCGAGGGACCTGGCTGGGGCCTGGAAGGGATGCCAGAAGGCCCAGGCTGAGCTGTGGACCCGTGGGGGGGAGTTGGCGTCAGACCAATGGGGGGGAAGGGGGACCGGCGGAGCCAGTGTCAGCCCAGGCGGATCGATGGGCATCTCTGGAGTCTGGGATGAGACAGTGGCCCAAGATGGAAAGATCACAGGTAAAGTGACCGGAAAGCCCCCGGAAGGGTCCGGCGCAGGGGGCCCCAGCACTGGCTGGGTGATTGGGCGGTAGTTCCTCCGGCTCCGGGTGGGGCAGGGAGAAGAGTGTGCAGGCCTCAGTGGAGAAGACAAAGGCTTGTCCCAAGGGGGAATTCCTCTTGGGATGGCTGCAGCTGGAGCAGCAGTGGGCGCTGGTCCGGAGGACTGTCAGACCTCGAATCGGGGTCCAATGTGAGTGACAGGGCTGTGCAGACATCGGTGGCGCCGACGTCTGACTTACCAGCCGACCCACCTGACTTATGCCCTGGTTGAGATCTGAAAGGCCTAAGGGTGGGAGTAGCCTCCGAATCCCCGTAGGTCCCCCCCGGAACAGATACCAGCTCGGGTTTGGGGGCCAAAGGCCTCCAAAGCAGAGGAGCAGGTTTGGCTGAGCGCATCTCCCTTACCGGTAGAGGGACGCACATCGGCTGTGGCTTCCAAAGAGGTCCACAGCTTGGAGGGAGACTGATCCCAGTCCTGGTGCTTGTCTTTGTCCTGCTTGTGCTTCTTCTGCTTGGAGGAGTGGGAGCCAGAAGAGCCCCCAAGAGACGAAACAGTGCTCCACACCTGCTGTAGCTCCTTTTCCATCGAAGCCAGTTTTTGTTTCGAAAGATGGGCGTCCAGGACTTTTTCACGGTGCTTTCGTGTGGCCTGGTTGAAGCTCTGGCAGGCCTCACAGTCCTCGGAGTTGTGGTCAGGCCACAGGCAGAGGAGACACAAGTCTTTCTTTGGGATCTGCTTTCTGCAGGTGCACTTGTTCTTGGGGGGATAAGTAGAAGAAGACACGCACTCGGATGACAAAAATATTAATTATTTTTAGAAAATAAAAAATTTTGAAAGGTATACTTCTCAAAAAATGGCAGTCAACTGCAGCAGCGTTTCACAAGGTCTAATGTGCACAGGTCGGTGGCAGGAAAGAACTGGAGGTGGGCGTGTGGGACCGGCCATTATATAGTGTTGGGCCGACGTCAGCCACGTGATGCCGGGTGGGCAGTCCCCCACCAGACACTGCTAGCTAATTTTTCTGTGTGGTCCTAGCGTCTGGCGGCTCAGTTCTTATGGTGTTGCCTACTGCAAGAGCCCTCTCGAAGTAAGATCTCTTGAAGTACAGCAAAGCACTCATTTCCAGATGTTTTCCTTGGTTGCTAATATTTTTTCAGCTTCTCCGCTTTCTTCTTCTCCATATCTTGGGAGATAGAAAGTTAGGAGGCATGGACCTAGATACCATTGAACAAAAGCAAGCCCATCCCCTCCTCTCACCTCTCCTGTGATTGACTAAGGTTTCTACAGCAACGTGTAACTTCCGCAGCTGCTGCTCCTCACATTCCACCTCCTGAAGCTTTTCTTCAAACCACTGGAAAAGAGGGGAACCCCAGACAATTAGAACACAATGCAACCCAGTGACAGAACCAGAGAGCTATTCAGTGCTATTGACCTATATGAGCTTGGTAAATTATATTTTTAATCTTCTAATAGAAAATGCTCCAATCTGAATCGTCTTTTTTGTGTGTCTGTTTGTTCTTCCATCAGTGTACGGACTCTAGAAGTTGAGACTATGAAACTGCAGATCAGAAGCAAACAGAAAGCACTTCAAATCTTTGTTCAAGATGGCTTTTAACTGAACTGCAATTATTTAGAGGATTACTAAAAAAACGTAGTCAGGTTTGCTAGTTTTTTCTTTTTACTTTTTATTTTATGGATTTGTACATGTACCCAAGTGAAAGAAATTCATTACATTACCACTTTGTGATCAACATTAAGGCAACTTACACCAACAGACTAAAAAATAAACTAGCTGATCATCATTTTAACGATTTTATAGAAAGCCATGCACAAATGCTAAACTAAAACATTTGTAATAATAGTTGTGGTGGCAAGAATATACAAGCAGAATCCATTTAATTAAAAAAGCAGTCAACAGCAAAGCATCGTGCAAGTTCTAGTTCCGTAAAGGGTAGCCGTGCTCTCACTTTTACCATCTACCACCTAGACCAGACACACAAAAAAAAAATTGAGACAGAAAACCTTTCAAGTAATGAGAAGTGCACCCACCAGTTGGTACCACCACCTAGATTTTCCCCCTAATTCCAAAGTACTTGCACCGCTCTGTCTTTCAGGGTGAAGGTCACAGACTGCGTTTCCCTAGTTATTATCACCTAAAGAGCAACTCTGCAGTTCAGCATGTGCTTTTACAAATAAGATGTTTCAGCTGTTACAATTTACTAGAGAATACTTTTTTTTTTTATTTATTTTTTTTTTACTTTATTTATTTATCCCCTGGTCAGCTGCCCCCATCCACCCGTCCCTTCAGCCCAGCATCCACCGAGACTCACCTCTCCTTTCTCCTCAGAGTTGCTCAGCTAGCCAGGTGTGGAGCCTGCAGGGGTCCGGTGTCATCCTGCTGGTCGGCTGCCGTTTTTCTCTCCTTTTCTCCCCTGAGTGCGGGAGTGTGCAATGATGCCAATGGCATGGCCGAGCTGCGGGCTGCACGCCGTGCGTGTGCTCCGCGTCCGCCCCCTCTGTCTGTGGGTCCACTGTGCCAACCCCCAGCTGCCGCTATGGGCCAGGCAAGCAGTGGACCCATCCCCAACACCCCTTGGGAGAGGAGAGCTGTCCTCTGGATGCTTGATCCTCTCCTTCCCCGGAGACCCACTCGCACCACGAACATGGGTCACTGGCATGGCATAAGAGAAGGCACCAACGCCTCAACCCTCCACACCACCGGGCTGACCTCTTTTTTTTTTTCAATGTTCCTTTCCATGATTTACAGCACATCCTGGCAGTCCATCTAAAAAGTCTGTACAGAAAACATTTGCCTCTCCCCTGTTAACCTCACAGCGCCTTTGTTTATGACATCATTGTGCTCACCATGACAACAGACTGATGTCACAAACAGCAATTGCGTGGTTAGCAGGGGACAGTCAGATAACATTTTAAAAGGCTCAGTGAAAAAATTGCTGCATTACCTACACTAATAGCAGACCAACATCAGAGGAAGTAAAACAAAACAAAAAACAACGAACCTGGTAAATAATAAAGACATAACTGATGTAAATCTAGTATTTTTAAACTTTTTATTATACTAGAGTTGCTCTTTAAACACATGAAACGTGTTCGCTTTCTAACTATGTCACACAAGAGCTAATGAAACCTTTTACGTGAGGGTTGGAATTTATTTGTATTCGGTTTTTGACTTAAATGATTTGACACACATACTGCAAATCCCTGTACCTGTGACCTTTATACTGAAAGTTTGCTCATCATATGTCTTTCCTGCTTTTTACCAATTCTTAGGGAACTTGGTAACTGAATACCATTTCCTTGTCAGAGTGGCTTAACTGGTAGCACATCCAACTCTGGGCCAAAAGGTCACAGGTTCCAGTCCTGCACTGGGATTGGGCTGGCTTATACCAGAAAACACTGGCACCAGAGTGCAGTATTAGGGGGATGCTGTACTGTTGGGGGTGTGCTATCCTTCAGCAAAATCATTAAACTGAAATGCCAAATGTCTTTTCTGGTGGTTATTTAGGTGGACATCAAAGACTCCATGGCACTTCAAGAATAACAGGAGAATTTCCTGGTGTCCTGATCAAATTTCCCCCATTCACTAACAATACCAGCAACAGCTTAATCTGGTTCAGATTCAGTTGGTTTGCATTTGTATCCCCCCCCACCCCCTGGGATGAGGCTGAAAATAAGGATTATTGTCTAGCCCTCGTTTTCCCGTCAACAAAAACTAAATAAAGATAAGATATCCAAAACACCATTTGATCAGCTGTGTAGGGCCAAAATCGTAATACTTTCCCCTTAATAGTTATATTATCCCTTGATGACAAACAGAAACTAGCAAAAATCATTTTTAAATTCAATAAGATAAATATCTTGAGCAGAACAAGAAAGATTAATCCAGCGTGGTGTCACAAAGCTGCAATTAATAAGAACACTATGAATACACAGTAATTTGAACCTTTTTTAGTCAGATTTATAATTTTTTTCTTTCTATTTCTCCCCCCAAAAAACATCTCCTTGTCAGCTGCCACATTCTCCATCCTACTGCCTAAGCACTTCTGCTCACGATGAATGGTCCATCTCACCACAAGCCTCTGCTTGACATCCTCTTTGTATTCCCGACCATAACACACAGCTTGCGCTCTGTGGGTAGGACACCTGGTTTCCAAAAACCGGGAGGAGCTGGGGTATTTTTTCCCCACTAAGCTCTCCTTATCCCTTCTCAGGACATTGCCTTACATAGCAACCTGGCAGAATGACTATCAGAGCCATTGTAAGGAGGAGGGCATGAGCCCCACTCTTCTTTTAGAACCCCCCCCCCCGCTGGCCCCACTCTGGACGTGAGATGCCTCTGAGGAATTAGCCAAGTGAGTGGGTTTGTGCCAGAGGGAGCACTTATTCCTTCCTGCACAACATACCCTCTCCCTGAGCCATCAGAGGGTAGTCATGCAATGAAAAGAGGTGTCTGAGATGGAAACCAGAATCCCTCCTCACTGGTCAGCACTAGATGTTCTGTGTTTAGGTGCGAACCCTGGTCCTCTGTATGGCAAACAGTAGTGCTATCACTGTGTTAGTCATCTCTCTCCGATTTACAATTTTGTACGATAATTGCTACAGGGTAACAAGTGCTCTAAAGGTGGCATTTCCAAACTGGACACAGGGCTAATGATAAGTTGATCATCAGGGGAAACTTCAGTCTGAATAAACAATGTCTGAAGTTGTCAAAGTTCCCTCAGTTCGCTGCTGAGACAAAAAAAAAACAGTTGATCCACAATAAAAATAAAACAAAACATACTTTGCCATCTAATTTCTGTTCAAAATGCAAGAAAAAGAATGGTATGCAAACGTTAACTAGATCTTTGAGAGGATCCAAATAGAGCCATAACATATTGGAGAGTGTGCTGTCGGCATCAGGCTCTCACAGGAAACTTTTGAAAGCTGGGGCTGTCCATGTCAATGTGTCTATGCGCACATCAGTGGCAGACAGGGTTGCCCATATAATGTGGGCAGGCCCCAACTACCTCCGTTTTCCACCTGTCAGTAAACAGAGTTTTGACATACACCAACAGCAGTACTGGAGCCACCCCTACCAGTCACGCACAAAGAAATAGGGGGAGTAAAGTGGATAGTGCCTTAAGGCATGGAGATTTGAAGGACTCACTATGCAGTGCCATGCCAACTGCTGAGGCAAAAAATGTTCCACCATGACAGGGGGGGCAGTTGTTGGTAAACCATGACTATATGGAGATTCTTTTGAATATCTACTGTTACTGGTATGCAACCTTCCTGTCTTCTTCGAGGGAATCTATATAGAGGCATAATGTATTGGATGAATACCATGCAGTACCACCCCAAACCCAACCCTAACTTTGGATGGATGGTAAGAACAGTGGACTGCTCCCTAAGGACAGTAGGCCTTGCAATACAGCTAGGCTAAAAATAAAAGTAACGTTGGGCCAGCCTGTTGGCCTAGCTGCAGCACTACCACTCACAGCGCCAGTGACCTGCATTCAGGAATGAGCTAGAGTCATCGAGGGCTGGCCACGAGGAGGAGGATCGAACATTCCAGAGGACAATCTCCTCCGGGGAGGGATGGATGAAGCTGCCACCTCACAACTGCCACCTGGGTGTCCACAGGTGGTGGTGGTGCAGGTAGGGGGCTCAAATCAGGAAGGGGAGATGCCGACATCATGCACCTCCAGTGTCTGCTTGCATCACACAGCTCATGACCAGTCGGCATCTTGAGGGCAGGGAGGAAAACAAGGAAAGACCCTCCAACCAGCAGAATGACACTGCTCCCACTCTGCAGGCCATGCAGCACCACCCTTGGCACTTTGACTCCAGATCAAGCATGACCTTCAGCGGAGGCAGGGTCCACCCCCCCATTGGCCCTGCCCTGGGGGTAAGCCAGGGAGGAACAAGGAGTTGAGAGGTAAGTCCGGGAGAAGGTGGGTGACAGGGCTGGGAGTGGGAGGTGGCCGAAAAGGGCAGGCTTGGGAGCTGGGAGCAAAAAAAATAAATAAATAAAATAAAAACAATAAAGTAACACACCTACCACAACTGGTGATCTTCCAGAATATCTCCTCTATCGAGTACCACTTGTGGGTCTGAGCCACAGGCACTAGGACCCTGAGGGAGCAAACGTTTTGGCCAGGGGGCTGGCAACGGCTACTGGTTACAGTACCTGCATGACACCTCGTGGTGCCACGTGGCTACTAATGACTACTGCGGGTTCCCTCACCTACCTCAGTTCTGTTCTTCCCACCATCAAGTTCTTGTTGCCCACAGTTTCTCCCTCTTCTTTTATTTTTGTTGCCTTTTGCAATGCCAAGTCAAAAATTGAAGGAGCTTCACAGAAGAAGCCACCCATTATGGGTTTATGCCCCTGTGGAAACAGAATAGCTTCCAAAGACCAGCATCATGTATGTTTCTCCGGCATCAGACCTTCGCACGACATGGATTCCTTCGATGCCTGCATTTTTGGGGAAGGCTGCACGCTGGAAAATGGAAATACCTAAAAAACAAGTTCTAATCATAATATTTCTCAGAATCTAGTCCTAAATTGAAAGGATGCTCAATAAAAAAAGCACAGTCAGGTATGGTGAGAATCAAGTTATGTATACGGAGGAAGGAGCTGAAACCCTTGGGTCATTTGTTTTGCACGTGGTGACTGTGGAGTGCTGAGGTGTGCAGCACACTTATGAACACAGGTACTGCTAATATGAGTTTTGTTAGACCAACTGTAATACAGATTTGAACACTAATATATTTTGGATTGGACTATTACAGGTTTGAAAATTGTTAGACTGAGAAGAAAACCTTGGGCGAATCAGCCTGTCAGAATCTGTAAGTTTTGAACAGTCACTATCATTTTGGACATTTTTTTATTTAATTGCCAGCAAGTGGCGGTTTTGATGTTAGTGTTGTGTATATATAGTTTATCAGAATCAAAGACAGATTACTGAAGAAGCCCAGATAGTGAGGGTGAAACAGAGTGCGACCCACTGGTTTGAGGAAAAAAAAAAAAAAAGAATAAGATTCTTTTCCTTAGTCCTCCTGAAAACGATTGTCTCATCTCTTCCTCTAGGGCTACAGCAAGTGGCTGAATTCATTTCACTGTATTTTTATGTCAATTTATTTATGGTGGCAGCACTGTTATAGTTTTCTATATTGATTAGTTTTGTACTAGATTAAACAGTTTTTTTTCCAATAACTTGTTTTCTTTTTTCATCTGATGTTGAATTATTTACAAAATGTGAGACTGCATCTATTGTTATCGTTATACATCTTTCAGAGAGACTGTAATTTTTAAAAAAAGTTATAGAATGTTACTTATATGTTTTCAGATTCTATATGTTATTTACATGCATTTGGAATTATCAGAGAATATTCCAATAAAGCACAGTATAAAAAAAATAAAGCACTCTGAATTTAAGTTGTTGTGGCAAGGCAGGATTATAGTCTGATTAAGATGGAACTTCAAACACTATCTTAAGCAGAAACTTTGGGTATTTACTGAGAAAGTACAGTTGCATAAGAACTTACCGTAACAGTAGTGCTTCAAGAGAATCTATTGCAGCAGGTCATTACATACAGGAATACTCCTGCTGCAGGCACGAGTCCATCAGGATGATTCGTCAGCAGTCGACCTGGGACTGCCCCCAGTGTACCACATGCTGTGTCCCGAAAGGCATAAAATGGGGCAGTCCCAGAAGCTCCTCAGTTCTTTTCCCCTCAGTGACCGCAATGAAATCACAGAGAGAGGCATCCGACGGGGAACCAAGGAGGAACAGGGAGCTCCCATAAGTAATAAAGGAACTCATCATCCTCCTAGAGCAGGAAACAAGGGGGATGGCGGGAGGGGTTGCATGACCTGCTGCAAGAGATTCTCTCAAAGATCTACTGTTACGGTAAGTTCTTATGCAACTGTACTATCTTCAGAGAAAATCTCTTGCAGCAGGTCATTCCATACAGGAAGAGTTCTCAGCAGTTGGGAGACAAAGGGAGGAGGCATAGACCTATAGAAATTTAGGACAATAGGCCTTGCAGAGCAGCCCTGCCAAAAGCCATATGTTTTTGGAGGCACTATCGATGCAGTAATGCTTTGTGAAGGTAAGGACTGTAGACCATCCATGTAGCACGGCCTCACAGATATCAATGGCGGAGTCGCCTTTGAAGCACGCCGTCAAGGCTGCCAATCCTCTTGCGCAGTGGGGTTTTACCACTCCCGGAAGAGGCTTGTGGTATTTGTTGTAACAAAAAGTGATGCAGTTGGCCAACCAAGTGGACAAGCACTGCTTAGAAACAGGAATGCCCTCTTTTCCAGGGGTGAAAGAAACAAACATTTGTTCAGAGCTGCACACTTGTTTTGTACGAGCAGTATAGTATCTCATTCTATGCACATCCGAAGTGTGAAGCAGGGATTCTCCTGGATTAGGCAGCTCACAAAGTAAACAGGTAAATGTACAGCCTGGTTTATAGTAAATTCAGAAACCACTCTGGGGAGACATTTAGGATTAGTGTGGAGGGAGACCCTATCCTTGTGAAAAATCAGGTAGGGTTCCTTGCACGTAACTCCGAAATACGCCTTCCACACATAATTGCAACTAAAAATAGTTTTCCAAGTGAGAAAACGCAGCACACATGAAGCCGCGAGTTCAAAAGGGCTCAGTGTAAGCTTTTCAAGTACAAAATTCAGACCCCAAGGAGGGACAGGGTCTCTAATAGGGGGTGTGAAATGAAGGAAAACGTTCTCACAACAGGCAGCTGGGAAAGGGTTTTTTCCTCCAGGAAAACATGGAAAGCTGAAATGGCTGACAAACGTACTTTGATGGAGGAGTACTTAAGACCACCCTCTGAAAGGGAGAGCAAATAGTCCAGCGCAGTTTGCAGGGGACAAGAATAACAGTCTATAATCCTTGTCAGCAGCCCAAAGGGAAAAACGCCTCCATTTCACTGAGTATGAAGAACGGGTAGAAGGTTTTCGGGCTGCCCGAAGCACCTCTGCCACAGCAGGGGAGACCTGGAATCTGGCAAGGACAAAGTCTTCAGGAACCATGTGTGAAGATGCAAGGATCGCAGGTTTGGATGTAGAAGAGTGCCCCCCGCCTGGGACAGTGGGGCAGGACAAATGGGAAGAGGATGAGGTTCCCAGACGGACAACTGATGGAGCAACAGGAACCAAAAACCTGTCTTGGCCAAAAAGACGCAATGGGTATCAATGGCGCCCTGTCCCTGAACAGTTTGAGTCGAACTCTCTGCATGAGAGAGAAAGGGTGAGAAAGCGTAAAGAAACCTCCCCGTCCAGGAATGAGACAATGCGTTGAACCATAAAGTTCCAGGACCTGGCTCTAGTGAGCAACAAAGAGGCAGTTCTGTGTTGCGTGGAGAGGCAAACAGATCCACCTCTGGTCTGCCCCAGAGGAGGAAGACATTCTCCAGAATATCCGGGAGACGCTCCCATTCATGATTTTGACTTTTGGCCCTGCTCAGTGCATCCACCAGGGTATTCCGAATACACATGTACTGCAATGAGATGTATCCTGTGCTGGATTGCCCAATATCACACACGCATTCCTTCTCTGCAAAGAGGATAAGAATGAATACCTCCCGGTATGTTCAGATAATGAACCACCATGGAACTGTCGGACTGTATGTTCAGACAGTCTGGGTGGAGGAGGGACTCGTAAGCTTGTAGGGTGCAGGGGACTGCCCTCACTTCCAAAAGGTTGATATGCAGTCATGTCTTGAGAGGGCTCCAAGAGCCTCTGGACTGAATGTGCAGTAGATGTTCTCCCCAGCATGAGGGGGAGGCATCAGTTGTCAAAATGAGGCTTGGAACGGAAATTTGGAAAGGGGCACCACAGAGAAGATTGTCCAGGGAGAGCCACCACTGGAGGTCCCGGACCACTGGGGTGGAGATCAGAACTGGGGCCTCAAAATAGTTTGTGAGCTAATCCCCCTGGACCCACAGGGTGCACTGAAGAATCCTCATGTGTAATCTTGCATGAGGAATGGTAGGTATGGCAGCTGCCATATGACCGAGAAGGCGGAGGCATGTGTGAGCCTTGGCAAACAGACTTGCACAACCCGGATGCCAGAAGAATGAGCATTTTGGCCCTGTCTTTGAGAAGGAAAGCCATCCCTAGGGAGGTGTTTAGAACCGCACCTGTATACTGGAGACTCTGAGGGTCCCATGTGGGATTTTGGTATGTTCACCGTGATCCCTAGTGTGGAAAAGAGGTGAAGAGTCTGGGACAGGGTAGACTCCAAGAGCATCCTGGAGGAGGCCTTGAGAAGCCAGTTGTCTAGGTATGGAAAGATGTAAAGGTCTCTGTGGCAAAGGGCAGCGGCTACTACTACTAGGCATTTGGTGAATACCTGAGGTGCCGAGGACAGCCCAAAAGGTGGAGCTCTGAACCTATAATGATGACCCTGAAAACAGAAGCAGAGAAATCGCCTGTGAGGAGGGTGCATCAGAATGTGAAGGTAAGCATCCTTCATGTCCAGAGAGCAAAGCCAGTCCTCTGTAGTCAGGAGGGGGAGGAGTGACTGCAGGGTAATCATTTAAAATCATTTGTACTCTATATAGAGATTAAGGTTTCTGAAGTCGAGGATGGGGCGCAAGTCCCCCGTCCATTTTGTGACCAGAAAAAAATGGGAGTAAAAACGTCTTCCCCTTTGTGGTAACGGGACAGGTTCTGTAGTTCGTTTGGTCAGTAAAGATTGGATTTCTGCCTGTAGGGCAGACCTCCTGGTTTCCGGGAGACCCTTGGAGGTAAAGGAGGTGGACAGCTCATGAGATCTAGAGTGTGGCTGAACTGCACCAACTGAAGGATCCACGCATCCGAGGTGATTGTTTGCCAGCCTGTCAGATGCAGGGAAAACTTGCCCTCTAAAGCCATGGGATGGGTCTCAGGTACCATGGACAAGGGGGAGGCCTCAGGCAGAAGGCTGCCCCTGTTGGGGGGCAGCCAGGGTAAAGCGGGTAGCTTTTTGAGTGGCTCTGGGTCCAGGCAGGGAGACCTGAGCCTTACATTTAGTCCCCTGCTGCTGTCTTAGGGCCGATCTTTGACGAGCAGCCAGCCTAAGGAAATTACCTTTAGGCTTTGCCTGGTTATGGTAGAGGGAATATACATATTGCAGAGTATGGCCAGAGGCCTGCAAGAATGTCAGAATATTCTGAGTCTGAGTACTGAATAGCTTATCCCCCTTAAAAAGAGCATTAAGGATGGAATGCTATATATCTGGGGCAAAGCAAGAAATCCTGAGTCAAGCACAGTGGTGAAGACAAATGCCAGCAGCTGAGGCTCTGGCAGCAGAGTCCACGGCATCATAAGGCGCTCTCAGTAAGTGTCAACCAACCGTCGAGGCAGTGGGAAGTTTGACATTCAGATCCTCTTTAGAGACCAAGTCCTTGAGAGACTGAACAGAGGCTTGAGTATCGTCAAGAATCTCCTGATATTTAAGGCGGCGACCCATGTAGTTCAGAATTCTGATAGTGAGAGTACAGGAAGAATAGACTCTCCTTCCCAGGACATCCAACAGTTTGGACTCCTTTATCAGGAGGCTGGGCACTAAGATGCTTTGGCTGAGCCGTTCTATCGTGCGCCGCATTAATAATCACAGAGTTTGCCAACGGCAGGTTGGCAAAATATGGATGTTCCAAAGGGACCAAATAAGTCCTATCAGCCTTTCGAGGGGCTGAAGGGACGGAAGAGGCTGTTGCCAGGCAGCCAAAATCGCATCCTCATAAGCTTCCATCAAAGGAGGGACTACTAAGGATGGGCGGAAGGGAAGGTCCAAATAATCCGCCAACTTCCTCCTGGAGGCGTTCTGCTTGGTTTTCTTAAACCCAAAAGTTTTCTACAAATGCAGCATAATGTCAGAAAAGCTAGGGTCATCCAGGGGAGAGCAGGGAAGAGTGGCATTGGGTTCCTCCACAAGGGAGGAAGACAAGAAAACAGACAAGGGAGATATGGGTTCATGACCCAAAACATCCTCCTGAAGGTCCATGGTCGAGGTTGGGGGTCCTAGTCATCTCCCTCAATGTCCTGTAGAACAGGGCCTTGAGAAGCCGGGGAAGAACTAGCCGTCCTAGACGCTGAAGAATGTCTGGAGGGCATAGAAACAGGAGCTGAAGGGACAGTCCCCAGAGAAGTGGGGATGGGTTTAGTGAGACCCAGAATGGTCTGAACTAAAGCTCGGACATCAACCATGGCCAATTGTGGAGAGGCCTGACTGAAAGTAGTGTGTATGGACTGGATCGGCACAACTGAAGATATAGGCTCAGGCTGAGGAACCAGACGAGCCATCGACGTGGGGTTAACATAAGTCCCCAGAACGTTCGACGGAGCCGTGGAAAAGTTTGAGGAACCCATCAAGTTTAGACCCAGCCTAGCAGGCAAGGACATCGATGGAGCAGTCGACGAATGATGCTGAGAAACTTTAGAAGGGGCAGCGGCATGGGAAACTGCAATTAAGAAACTCCCCAGCCGCCACGACATAGGAGTCGCCAAGCCGGAAGTCGAAACGCCAGAGGTCATCAATAGTGTAAAAGATGACATGGCTAGGCTGGGCGTCAATAGGGAGGAGGCGGAAACTACGTTTACTCTTGGAACAGTGTTTCTTGGGTTTATCCGCCGTCCCTGTTGACGCAGAATGCTTACCAGACCTCTGGAAACCAGAAGAAGAGGGTGAGGACTCCTTCATCGACGAGCACTGTGCCTGCTCTAGGAGGACGAGTTTTTGCTCCATGAGGTGTTCTTGAACAGTCTGGAGTCGTCGTTGTTTGGTGGTCTTGTTCAACCTGTGACAAAGGACACAAGCACGGGTATCGTGGGTTGGATCCAGGCACCAAACACAAACTTTGTGCAGGTCTTCCATCACAAGTTTCTGGCCACAGGAACGCTTTCAAAAAATGGGTCTGAGGACATGAATCGTTGACGAGGGTCTGAAGAAGAAAGTAGCAAGAACTTTCCGTCATCGGCGACGAAGCTGAACTCTGGGAGGGAGAACATACAACATGCAGGTTGCAATAGGAAAGGAACTGAGGAGCTTCTGGGACCACTCCCTTTTATACCTGTCAGGACACAGTACGTGGTACAGTCTGGGCAGTCCCAGGTCGACTGCTGATGAATCATCCCGATGGACTCATGCCTGCAGAAGGAGTATTTTTGTATGCAATAACCTGCAAGAGATTTCCCAGATGAAGATCTACCTTATCTTTATGGAAAACAGTACACGGAAGATTTGTGACTCAAGCATGGATTTCAGATACTCTGCATGCAGTGGCGATAGCCACCAGAAATACTGCCTTCCAAGTGAGAAACATCAAGTTAAAAGTTGCAATAGGCTCAGTGGGCTTGTGAGTAAGCATATCCGGCAGAAGGCTGATATCCCAGGGAGCCACCAGCTTCCTGACAGGAGGCCTCGTGTGCAGAATACCCCTAAGGAACCTCCTGAACCATGGCAGCTGTGCCACATAGAAGGTACCTACGGGTTTGTGGTATGCTGAGACAGCACATAGGTGGACCTTAACTATGGAATATTACAGGTTAACATCAAAAAGGTCCAGTACGTACTCAGAACCTTCTCAGACGGACACCAGAAGGGGTCCACTGGTGTTCTGGACAACCAGACAGAAAATCTTTTACACTTGGCTGTATATGGCTTCCTGGTGGAAGGCTTACATGCAGCCAAAAGTATTTCAGAGATCCTCTGAGTCACCCTGATCCTGCTCACTTCTATCTCTTCAGGAGCCAGGCTTGGAGGTGAAGGGAGCACCGGTTGGGATGGACTAGCTGACCCTGGGTCATTAAGTCTGTCCAGAGTGGCAGAACCCTCAGTTTTCTGACTGAAAGTCGATTCAACAGAGGAAACCACATCTGCCAAGGCCAGCAGGGGCCACTAGAATCATCTTGCCCCCATGTTTCTCCAGTTTGAACAACACCCACTGGATAAGAGGGACTGGAGGGAATGAATACAGAAACAGATTTTGTCATGGCAGTTTGTATGCGTCCTGCCAGAAAATCCCATGTCCTGCACTTCTGGAGCAGAAGGCAGTTTGATGTTGAGTGGGGAAGCAAAAAGGTCCACATCTAAGGTGCCCCACTCCTCTAATACCATTCTCATGACATCTGGTGCTAGTGACCAATCGTGAGGATCTGCCTCTGTTTGATTTAACTCATCTGCCAGAGTTCTGTACTTCTGGCAGGTAGACTTTCTGTTCCAGGTACCATACCCATACTATTATTGCCCTTCTCTGCAGGTCGATATAATACATGATAGACTTGTCTGTCTGAAGGAGAACTGTCTCATCTGACCAAGTCCACTATGGCTTTCAGACTGTACAGAACTGCTCACAGCTCCAGCGCTTTGATGTTGAGATGTGTTTCTCACGGGTCCCAGACACCTTATGTCTGAAATCTCTGGCAGTGGGCTCACCACTCCAGCATGGAGGCATCTGTGGTGAAGGTCACCTCTGGCTTTGATACAGAAAAGGGGATGCACTGAAGGAGGTTGTCCCACCACTGACCACCACATCAAGGAATTCACCAAGGGTTTGGTAACATGAATGGGGTGGTTTTGAGCGTACGATGCTTGTGACCAGTGAGTACTGAGCATCCGCTAAATTGTTCTCCTGTGAAGCCTTGCCAGAGACACTGTGAACACTGAGGAGGCTACTAGGTCCAGCATGCACTGCATGGAATGGGCTGGCAGAGTCTTGCATTTCATGATGTAGCATGCCATCTGTAAGACTGTGCGTAGCCTGCTGTCTGGGAGGAAGGCCTGAGCCAGTGTTGTGTCCTGAACAGCGCCATTGAACAGCAGTTCTTGGAAAGGCTTCAGCTGAGCCTTTGAAGAGTGCAGCATGACTCCCATGGATGATAGGAAGTGAGAGGAGGTGGACACTGTCTGCTCTGTCTCCTGTCTGGATGGCCTGAGATTAGCCAATTGTCCAGATATGGGAAGACTTGGGAGTCGTAGCTCTCTAAGGTGCACTGTGAGTACTACAGAGCACTTCGTAAAGATTTGCAGCACCAAGGAAAGCCCAGATAGTATGAACATCCGAAAAGTGCCAGCAGAAGAGGACCACTCGGTCTATCATGTCTGCTTGGTTAGTGATGCAGGGTCTGGTCTTACAATTTATGCCAATGACCCTGCCCCCCCCCATATCTCCCCATTCCTTGGTCCCAAGGGTTCCCCTTTGTGCTTGTCCCAGGTTCTCTTGAATGCTCCCACCATCCTTGCTGATACCACCTCCTCTGGCAGCTCATTCCAGGTGGACACCACCCTCTCTGTATAGAAATGCTTCCTTACATCCCTTCTGAATCCCCCCCATCAATTTTAGGCTGTGCCCCCTAGTGGTGCTGTTGTCACTCATTTTAAAGAGACCCTCCCTTTTCACTCTGTCAATTCCCTTCATGTACTTGAAGGTTTCTATTATATCACCCCTCTGCCGCCTCTCTTCCAGGGAGTACATCCCCAGGGCTCCCAGCCTCTCCTCATAGGACCTATCATGTAACCCCTCGATCATCTTGGTTGCTCTCCTCTGAACCCCCTGCAGCATGCTGATGTCCTTCTTAAGGTAAGGATGCCAGTACCTCACCCCATATTCTAAATGTGGTCTCACAAATGAGCTGTACAATGGTAAAATAACCTTGCTCTGCCCAGTACTGAATCCCTGTGCAATACACCCCAGCACCCCGTTAGCCTTCGTCACCACCTTTTTACACTGAGAGGTGTGTTTCAGGTCACTCGTAGTCACTACCCCTAGATCCTTTTCCTCTTTGGAAGCAGTTACCTGAGCCCCTCCTATGTAATACTCTGTCCTAGGGTTCTTGGCCTCTGTGTGCATCACTCTGCACTTTTTGGCATTGAAACCAAGTTACCAGATTCCTCAACATCTCTCTAGTCTGGCAAGGTCCTCCCTTAGGTCCTGTATCGCCACCTTGTTGGCCACTCTCCCATAGAGTTTGGTGTCATCTGCAAATAGTAGTATTCTGAACTATTATATTGCTGCCCCTCCATGCAGAACCAGAGGTACTTGTGGTGGCTAGGGTGCATCAGTAGGTGCTGGTATGCATCCTTCATATCCAGTGATGCTAGCCAATCTTGATGTTTCAGGTAAGATAGCAAAGATCCCAGAAAAATCATCTTGATTTTTTTCCTGATCCATGTGTTTGCTTAGATTTCTGAGGTCGCCAAATGGTCGCATGTCCCCCGATTTCCTTGGTACCAAGAAGTAGTGGGAGTAGAACCCTGTGTTCCATTCTTACTCTGGCAATATTTCCACTGCCCTGTTTCTCAGAAGGCCTGCAATCTCCTATGTCAGAAGCTCTGACATGTGAGCTGATAAGGGACATTGCCTTCTGGGTGGATTGCCCAGAGGAGCGCCCAACAATTCTAGGGAGTATCCTTCTCAGATGATCCTGTGAACTCACATGCCCACTGAGATGTACTCCCACTAATGGTAAAACTGGGTCAGGTGCCCCCTACTGGGGAGGAGAGGTCTGCCTTGGGCAGCTGAAGCAGATCCATGGCTGGAGCTTCACATGGTGGCACTGAGCTTTTGGCACCTGTGCCTACAGCTGCACGTTCTTCTGGGGTAGGGGAGGCTGGTCTTTATTGTTTCATGCCCCCTTGCACCTGTCACGGAAGGACTGCTTGTTGTGAAAACAGCCATGTTCTCTACCCCTTTGTGGGTTACAGAGTTCTTGCCTGGAAGTCTTGAGAGTCGTTCTAGTCTTGCTAGACTCTAATAGACCTCTCCACCTGCTGTTCAAACAGGTAAGCGCCATGGAAGGACACATTCACGATCTGTTGTTGGAGATCTGAAGTGAAGCCTAACTGATGCAAAGACCTGAAGCTGCGGAGTGAGCTATTGCATCAAACGCATCCACAGAAGCTTTAAGCTGGTGCCTTCTGTGTCTGGCAGGGCCTCTGCCAGAGACTTCAGCTTGCTCCAGAGGCCACATTCATACTTCAAGAAATCAAGAAGTGACCCTGGTAGCTAGTTATCCTCATGCTAAAGGTAGGCAAGGCATAGACCCGCTTGCCATGGTGTCTACCGTGCACGATTCCTTGTTAGTGCAGTATGCAGGGATCTCCTTGGGCAGTATGACTTTGTCATTCTCAATCACAATGGCATCCATTATTGACTGAGTGAAATACACAGGCTTAGATTTAGGCACCGCATATTTCTTGCCCGCCTGTTTGAGGACAGCTGAAACAGTAGCATATCTCCTCCTAACTGCCTTAGAGAGTGACTCCAGGGTGGGCTGGACAGAAGGAACTAAAGAGAGTGGGATATTTGAAACTCCAGTTGGAGGCGCTTGGCCTGGTCTATGGCTGCTGGCTCGAAACTCAATGCAGAATGCATATTTTTGAGCGCAGCCTGGAAGGCGAGATCTTCCTGAGGAACCATCACAGGAACTGGTTTTGAGTTCTCTGAACTGTGATACGAGTCATCAACCTTATCATCAGAGATGAGGTCGGGCCTGACTTGTCTTCTACTCCCTCTTTGCTCAGAGAATAGTTGGGGCCGGGGGGCGGCGTTTGAAGAGCAGACAGCTCAAGCCATGCCTCAGCAACACTAGCCCTGGCCCGGGATGGGGCTTGGGAAACGCTGCTCACGGCGGTGCTGAGGACATCCCATGTGACTGTCTCCGGAAGCAGCGATACCGACACTGAAGGCTCATGCAGCAATGGCAGTGGCACCAGGGCAGGCCCTGAAGAGCCTGACCCTGGTGCTGGTGCTGCACTGAGAATAGTATCAATGACCCCGCCGGCCCCAGAGGGGATAGAGGCAACACCATAAGTGGGACGGATGTCCACAGCACCAACAGGGGCACCAGCCCAGAGGCTGGAACTGCAGTCAGCCATTCACCTAAGTCAAACAACATCACAGACAGCGCTAGCCCAGCCATTCTTGAGGCGTCAGGGTCCGTTATCAGGAACAACACTTGCATGCTGCAGCCACTGCTCCATAAGAATTACCCAATGGCCAAACTGCCCATCAGAGTCCACTCTAATTTACAAAGAGAGGCTCCGGGATGGAGACACTGACCTCACAGGTCCAGATATCCCCTGTGTCACCTGTGACAATGGTGGGAAACCCAGGGCTGTGGAAGGCAAGTTTCTCACAGCAGAATGACCAGAGGACCACCTCGACCGGTGTGATTTCTCCCCGTTTTGCAGGAAGAGGTAGAGGCCAAATAGTGCAAATATCCCGCTGCCAAGTGTGAGGGATCTGGAACGTTTCGTTTTGTGACTCCTGGAGGACTGTCTATTGCCAGAACACCCACCCAAAGAGAGGTGGTATCCAAACACGGCCCTGTGGATAATACTGAACGAGCCATTGTGCAACTACATCACAACATAAAACAGCTTCAAGACAGGGCAGAAGATGTGGAGAGCAGGAATTGCCGCAATAACATCTGGATTGCTGGCATACCTGAAGGAGCCGAGGGCTCGGATATCATTCAAATCCTCCAGAACACCCTCCGTGAATTGCTCTCCCTCCCACCTCACTGCACCCTGGAGTTCGAGCGTGTCCACCACACCCTATGCCCAAAACCAGCCCCTGGAGCTCGGCCGAGAGTGATTTTAGCCAAATTCCTTCGATTTCAGGAAAAGGAAACTGTGCTGCATGCTGTGTGGAAGAAAGCGGTGGTACTCCTCAACAATCAGAGGTTATTTTTTGAAAATGATTTCGCCCTGGAGGTTATGTCGAGACGGAGGGCCTATATCCCCATCATGAAAGTGCTCAAAAATGCAGGCATTCGATTTAGGATGCCATACCCAGCAAAGATGACAATTTACTTCAAAGATGGCACTCTCACCTTCGACTCGGCGACTGCAGCAACTGTGGCACTAAAAACGAGAAAGATAGACATCCCCCAGCAGAGACCTAGAGCCAATGCAGCTGGTCCCTCCATTGCGGCAAGACTCTCACAGAAGATGTGGAGTGGCGGCCAATGTGATGGAAGTCGCCGTCAGGGGGCAGAGGCAATACTAGCCATTATGAACACCTTGAAGGCACGACAGCCCGTCCCTGCCCCGACCATTTAGATTCCTTGGATGTCCCCCCATGAGACTAGAACCGGCTGTCTCGAACAGCAAGTATTCTCTCTGTAACAGACACTTCTAATATAAAAATACCACTGTCTGATTGATCTGCTAGGACTGGGGTCGGGGGGAGTGGGGGAGGTCTGGGGGTGCAACCTGCACTGGTACAACTGTATAACTATAGTTCTGGGGTCCGTGGGATCTGTTGCTTCCTCCCGGCTGGGAATGGCGGCTGCCTGACCCTCACCCTCTCCTTGCTTTCCCGAAACTGCCCTAAGACCGGGGGTGTGCACCACCGAATGCCTTATTTACCTACCCCGATGTTCCCTGTCTCTCCCTTTCTCCTTCTGGGTCTTTGTTCCCACCGGGATGTCCAGACCCAGAACTGTAGATGGGACTTGCTCTTCCCGGGAGGAGTGGGGTGCAGGATACAACGTCAATACTGCTTGATTGCCTGGCTTGCGTCTCGGAGGTGGGCTTGGCGCTGCACGTTGCAACCAGCGTGCCCACTAGGCCTATGGAGAGGCTACCGTGGAGAATGGCACTGTTTAGTGAAAGGGCCCTGCCCTAGTGAGATGTGTGGGATCCGCACTGTTGCGCATATTCCAGTGTCTTGGGATCGGGGTGAGCACGGCCCACCGCAGCCTGGTCTCTGCTGTTTCATTACACTGGTTTTGCCTGGGAATTGGGAGGTGGACCTTTCACTCCAAAGCGAAAGAGTCTGGGACAGTGAGACACCTCTGTTTCTCAGATTCCCTCCTTTATTCTTCTCCTTCTCTAGGTTGCTCTGGGTTCTGACTGTGGGGGGGTGATGAATTCAGTCACAGGCATGCTGTTGCGCACACAATACTACCCCCCATAGGCTGAACTACATCTGCACATCCCAATTTGAACAAGAACAGTAAATGTGCTGCTCATGATTAAGTATTTCTTCTGTGGAGAGCCGGCGTTCGCACCACTGAGTGCCTCAATCTACCTACTCCGATGTCCCCTGTTTCTCTCTCCCTTCTTCTGGGCCTTTGCTTCCACGGAGATGTCCGGGCTGGGAGACTGCGGATGGGGCTGGTCCTCCCCGGGGGGAGGGGGGTGCGAGACAGCGTTGGTACTGCTTGCTAGCCTGGCTTACGCCTTGGAGGTGGGATTGATGCTGCGCGTTACAACCCGTGCACTCGCTAGACCTAAGGAGAGGCTAACATGGAGAACGGCAGTAAGCGGGGAGAGGGCCTCTTCTTGTGAGATGGGGTGGGATCCGCATCGATGGGTATATTCCCGTGTCTTGAAATTGGGGTGTGCGAGGCCTACCGTGCCCTGACCCCTAAGGTTTTCGTAACATTGGTTTTGTGAGGGAATCGGAAGGTGGGTTTTCTACTCCAGAGCGAGAGTGTTGGTGACAGCAAAGCATCTCCCGCTCTCATGGTCTCCCCCTTGCACTTCTCTCTCTCGGGATCGCTTTGGGTCCGGCTGGGGATTGGGGGGGGCGAGTGATGAATCTAGTCACGGGCATGATGCTGCACACACAGTCCTACTTCCCACTGGCTAAACTACACATTTACATCCCAATATCAGCATGAGCAATCAATGTGCTGCACATGGTTAGGTATTCCTTTGTAGCCATCTACTGAGATCTGGGTTGGGTGGCCGGGTCGTGGGGGAGGGGATCTAGACGATTGATCCACTGCTAGCCAACAATCGACCTAGCCACTTGACTGGGTGCATTGCTGCGTGTTTTGTAAACCCGTGCTGATACTGGATAACTACAAGCTATGGAAACAGGATTGGACCGATGAATGTGGTCTGCTCACCGCTGGGCCCCCCCTGCCTCGCCTATGCTGATGGGGAGCCACTTAATTGTATAGGTTGATTACACCTCACTCCCTGCTGAAGTGGAATTATTAGACCAGACTGTGCAGGATAGCGATAGTGCAGGGCCTTGCTCTCCTCCTACTCTCTGCATTAGACTGGGATTTTGGAGACATGGGTGGCTCCAGCCTCATTCCTCCTAGCTGGTAGCCCTTGTGAGGACCCTTGCTTAAAGCTAACCTTTTCCTATTACATCCCCTCAGAGGTTGATCACCACCTCTTTTTATGGCGTCTTGTATATTTTTTTCTCCCTTCTCATTTTTTTTCTTCTCCCTATACCCTATTTAGACACCATAGGTGTCCGGAGGACCCCCATCACAGGAAGATTCCTCCTTGGAAGAAGATTTCTCTCTTCAGGGTCTAGAAATGACCCTGCCCCATGGAAGCACTAGTTACTGTTACCAGACGATGTGGCCCAGTTAGCCGCTTGTTGGAACCTGTTATTTGTTAGGTTTTTAATGCTAGTAAATGTTGATTCTCTGTTACAAGTTAACTTCTTTCAAGAAGTACCTGTTGTGAATGGATTGTATGAATGTCAGATTTGTTATTGTTCTAATAATCTAGTCGACTGTCACTGTGTAATTGGATCTAGAAAACCTCTGACGGAGGACCCCCAAGATGCCCTGATTGCTCTGGGGGAGGGTTGGGGACCCCTTGGCAGCGTCTTACCCCAGCTCAGCTCATGACCACTCTGCATTTGAAACTTTTATCCCATAACATAAATGGCTTAACCTCCCCAGTCAAGAGATCCAGAGTCCTAGCACATCTGAGGAAAAGTAGATCTGATTTGATCTACCTGCAAGAAACTCACCTAAGTTCTACAGAACATGCCAAGTTGTCACGGCTAAGTCGTGGTGAAGTTTTTTACTCCTCTAGCAGTAATGACAGACGTAAAGGAGTGGCAATTATAATACCCTCACATACCCCCTTTAGTCTGGGACCTCAACGGGCTGACCCTCAGGGTAGACTTGTTATTGTGCAGGGCATGATTGGTGCTAGGCAGATAACCCTGGCGAATGCGTATACCCCCCGGGTCTTCCTGCTCCCCAACTAAAAACACTCCTGGATAAAATAGTCCAAATGACCAGAGAGACTCTCCTGTTGGCAGGAGATTTTAATCTCCTTCCGGATGCCGTTCTGGACTCTTCCAACCCACGCCCCCCAAGGCAAACAGCTAACCAAAAGCTCTTCAAGAGATTTGTACAGGAAGTGGGCTGGTGCGATGTTTGGCGCCAAGCACACCCTCAAACATGGAGTTATTCCCACTACTCTTCAGTGCATCGTACCTACTCCTGCATAGACCAAACCTATACCCAAATTGAGAACCTAAGAATATTACAGGATGCACGGATGAGTGACATAGTCCTTTCCGATCACGCCCCCTTGGTTACCACTTGGGACATGGGACTACAACCCAAAAACACCCGATGGAAACTTAACCCTTATTATCTCCGCTCCAAACAATTTCAAGAATACCTTCTAGACAAAATCAAGGAAATCGTGGGGAACAACCCCCCAGAAGAATCAACCCCTGCAATACACTGGAACACAGTGAAATCTGTCCTTCGTGGACATGTAATTCAGTACACAACAGAACTAAACGAACAAAGAAGGGAGCAGAAGACTAAATTAGAGGACACACTACACTTTTTGCAAATGGCTCACAAACAAGGGGATACTTCAGTCTTCCCCCAACTACAACAAACCAAGTCAGACCTTGATCGCTTAGCCCTACAACAAACAGAGACTGCTCTAACTTTTCTGAGACAAAGATACTATGAGGTATGACCTAGAGCAACAAGGTTATTAGCCTACCAAATCCGAAAACAGAAGAAGTCCTCAGTTATATCCACTATCAGACACCCTTCCCACGGCCAGCTGCTAACTAAGTTGCATGATGTTACGGGGGCATACACTTCCTACTACTCCTCTTTAAACACTCCAGAACAATCTCCTACTGCCCAGCAAATAAATCACTATCTCTACCCTATTACCATGCCTACACTCTCAGACCTGCAGAGGGAAACCCTAACCGATCCGATTACAGAAATAAGAGTTGTCCGCTGCCTTACCTAAAAAGAAAACTTTAAAGGCCCCGGGACCAGACAAGTATGGAATAGAGTTCTACAGGGCAGTTAAATCCCAAGTCCACCATAAACTTTTGAGACTATTCAATTCAATCCTGGAAGGAGACTTGCCCCCACCCTCATGGTCATATGCGACCATTTCAGTTATCCCTAAACCAGGAAAAAAAAAAAAACAACTCTGTAGCTCCTACACACCAATTCTGGTTTTAAATGCTGATTACAAACTATTTATGTCTATCCTGGCCCATCGCCTAGATTCTTTTCTTCCCCAGCTCATAGACAGAGATCAAACTGGTTTTGTGAGTACCCGAACCACCACTGATAATATTAAGCGCACCCTTCATTTAACCCATAAGATGCGTTCTTCTAATACCCCCTCAGTCTTAATCAGCCTTGATGCCGAAAAGGCATTCGATAGGGTGGCTTGGCCATTCCTATATCAGGTCCTCCACAAAACTGGGATCCCTCCAACCCTGGTTAAGGTCACACAACACATATACGCTACCCCCCAGGCCTGTGTAAAAATAGATGGGCATCACTCTGGGTATTTCCGGCTGGGTAGAGGAACCAGACAAGGCTATTCCCTCTCCCCGCTCTTATTTGCTTTATTCATAGAACCCCTTGCACAGTATATTCGGGAATCACAGAATCTCACCGGAGTCGCTTTGGGAGGCACGGAGCACCGTGTTGCACTGCATGCTGATGACGTGCTACTTTACCTCCAGAACCCGGAAAAATCACTCCCAGCAATAAGGCAGCTTTTGGACGAGTTTGGACAAGTGTCTGGATACAAGCTTAACCTTTCCAAAACTGAGATCCTCACATTCCACTACTCCCCGTCCTCCAACATACAAAACCTACTTCCCTGCAACTGGACCCTGACTAAACTGAAATACCTAGGTATTCAACTATGCCAATCTCCAACAGACTACTATAAAAACAACTATGCCCCCTTCTCCTCTCAACTTAAAACTGATCTGGCCACCTGGAACACACTGCCACTAAGCCTCTCCAGAAGAATAGAGCTAATTAGAATGGTAGTACTCCCTAGGGCCCTTTGCCTATTCCAGATCATTCCCATCCCTCTTACGGACAAAACATTCCAGTTATGGAACCGCTCCATTTCCAGATTCATTTGGGCAGGGTAGCAACCCAGAGTCCACCTTAAGGTGCTCACTCTCCCAAGATTGGAAGGGGGACTTGCACTTCCCAACCTCCAGCTTTACCATAATGCTGCACTGCTTTCACATCTGATGGCGAGGCAAAATGGCATAACTACCCCGCACTGAGCAGAAACTGAAATGTCTCTTATTAGTAATAGGGACTACTTTAGGATAATATATGGGCAACACAATCTCCTTCTCCCAACCTTACGAATCCATGGAGAATTAATTATCTAAACGCTTGGAGAACCATAAGGAGCTCACAACATCTAAAGCCTTTCTTGCCCCTTACATGTCCCATAGCAAACATAGACCAGTTCATTCCTAACAGAATGGACCACGGGTTCTCAATGTGGGAAAGATTGGGCCTGCTATACCTCTCGCAGGTCACAGCTCTGGGGAGTGTGCGACCCTTTACCGAAATTCAAACCCAATACAATCTACCACGCAGGGATTTTTATAGATTTCTACAACTCCGCCACTACTAGGACTCCCTGCTGGCCTCTGCTCGAACGCCTGCTCAGATACCCCCACTCCCCCCCCGATTAACCTTCAAATCCGACTGAACAATTCCCATGGACAAAGACACTTACTCTCAGCTTACTACCACTCCCAAAAAACTCACCGACTAACCATTACTGATAATGTTAGACTCCAGTGGCAAGCAGAGTTACAGCACCCCATTACCCCTGAGGAATGGCAGAAAGCATGCCAATATTTTGCTAAGGTAACCAGCTCCCATCAGTGGCGTGAATACGCTTGGAAAAACCTTGTTAGATATTTCAGGACCCCTATAATTACCAATCACTATGCCCAATCTGGATCTGCAGCCTGCTGGCGTCAATGCGGAGAGGTCAGAGTGACCCATTCACATATTATGTGGACCTGCCCTAAACTTCAACCCTTTACATTAGCTCTCCAGGCTAACCTGCGAGAACTCTTTGGCCCACAATTTCAATTAACTGGGAAAGTATATCTTTTACTATTAATCCCTAGAGAACTAAGAAAACCGTCTATTAGATACCTCCTCCTTCTCCTCACAGTGGCCAAGAAGGCCATTACAAAAGTATGGTTAACCACAAAAATATTAACCATACAAGACTGGTGGCAGATCACTAAGCAGATATACTATATGGAGCAGATAACTCATAACCTAAATGACCAAGGAGACCAATTTAATTCCAGATGGTCTCGATGGCAGCTATATTACATGCTACAGGACGACTCCTTTGTCCCCTGAATCGCACTACTGAGTGAAAGAATCTCTTAAAACAGTTAGAGTCACTCGGAGTTCTTCTAGATCCTCACGATTGACTATCCACCTGCTACCCCCTTCCTAAACCTTTCCTCCAGTACAAATTCCCCCTTCCCCCACTCCCCCCCGGTAAAGCAGGGTTGGGACGCTTGAGGCACCCTACTAGTTGTCTCCTCTCCCTACACCACCTCCCTTCCTCAAGTGGGGTGGTCCGTGGGGACAAGATATTCGTCCACATGTAAATATATAAAACAGGTCACTAACTAACAGGAATTTTCAGCTTAAGCTGTGGACCAGTTATTTTCTCTACTTAATATTAAGTGGCATAGACAGACCTCTTATAATGAACATGGAGTGTTCTGGTCTTCAACTCTTCCTTTTTATTTAATTTATTAAAGTTAATATAATAGTGACCTCTGTCATAAGCTATAAGCCTACTGTATTAATGCTTTTTAGACTTGATTCCATAATCATATGTAAAATCTGAATGCTGTAAACAGTCTGATATGTCGACTATGTATGCTAAAAGCACAATAAAAGTGAAATTATAAAAAAAAAAAAAAGTTGGACGAGGAGGACAATAAGAAAGAAAGGAAGGGTGCTACCTCTCATTCTCTTTTTGTAGGTGGCATGAGAGCCCTGAAAGGACCCTCACCCCAGTTTTTACTTTTTTTTTTTGGTGAAGGTGGGGACCCAGCAATGAGCCTCCAATCCCCTTTTTATGTTGTCTTGCGTGCACAGTGCAGACAACATGTTGTGGTTGCATGAGTGGAGAAGCAGGTTTTGGAGGTGCGTTCCTGCTGCAGCCAATGGTGCCACTGCTTTTTCTGGCGGGGATCTGTGGCATCAATAGCACAGCACGCTGTCTATGGCAGCAGTTGAGAAGCATGCCACCAACTTAAAATAAATTATCCGCTGCAATTAGGAAGCGCCCCGGGGCGGTCCCTGATTGCAGCCGTGAATTACTGCTTACCTTGTCTGGTTATCCCTTACAAGAAACATGGCGGTGGCTTCCCCGTCGCTTGTCACAGTCCTCACAGAAGCCAACAGACAGCCACTGCCTCTCCCAATGCCCTAAGCTGGCCGGGGTGCCCAATCCCCTGTCGGCATGCCCCTTCAATCGGTATAATGCCCTCCGCAATTTCTTGTGTGCAGGGGGTTCCCAATTCCCCCCCGACTCAGGACCCCCCAAAAAAAAACACTCAGGTGGCATGCTGGGGCCCACCCCAGCATGCAAAAGTACTAAAAAATAGAAAACCTTCCGGTTTTTTTTTTTTGAGAAACCTGTAAAATTAAAGCGGTCCCTCGTTGAGTTTGGTGCCTCCCCCCAACCCGCAGCCACTCACTGTGCACCATCTCCCTACACCCCATACCTCACCTCTGGAGCCAGCGCGGCAGTCTTGATGGAGGCGGGAACACGTCTGCACTCTTCAAAGCTGACCACAAACTGAAGAAATGCCGTAAGCTGTATAATGGCATAAATTTTTTTTTTTTTTTTTAACTTATGTGGATATCTCGGCCATTTCAAGAATTTTCACCAGATTTTCAACAGGGGTTCTTGGGACACCACCTCATGAACTTCAGTCACTGTCGTTTAGATTGTCGGTCACAAAAAGGTGATTTTACGGTCACTGCATGGAATCACCTTCCGGGACGATTCATAACGACAATATCTTCTAATCATGGTAGGCTCCTAAAAAGGCTATGTTGCAAATTTGGTGAAAAAATTACCAAAAATGACTGCGTTACGGGCGTGCGTAGCGCAGTTCCCACTCACGCTCATAACTTCAAGAATTTTTAATATTTTCACTCCAGATTTTCAGCATTGCCATTTTTCCACACCTCCTTATGAACAGTATAGCTGTAATTTTTCACATCTGGCCCAAAATGTGTTTTCGCACATGTGGCGCACAATGGCATGGTCGCTGTGTGAAATCAATGTTCACGACAGATTAATAAAATCACAGTGACAGTGTTCATAAGAGAAGATCCCAAAAAGTGCATGTTGCAAATTTCGTGAAAAAATTCTCCAAAAGGACTGTTACCGCACGCTCGTAACTTCACCAATTTCTTGTATTTTTACTCCAGATTCTCAAAATTGTCATTTTTGCACACCGCCTGATGAAACATAGAATTTGATGGCAGATAAGGACCACTTGGCCCACCCAGTCTGCCCATTTCCCTACCTGATGGATAAGCTGCAGATCCTAGTTAACCAGCAGCCTACTTCTTCCTACCCCACCCCTAGAATTGCCTTTATGTGTCCCATGCATGCTTGAATTCCACCACTGTTTTGACTCCACAACCTCCTCTGGAAGGCCGTTCCATACATCCACAACCCTCTCTGTGAAAAAATACTTCCTTAAATTACCTCTGAGCCGCCCCTTCTATCTTCAAATTGTGCCCCTTGTTCTTGCACACCTCTTTTTTTGAAAGATGCTACCCTCTTGGACTTTGTTGATTCCCTTGAGGTACTTGAAAGTTTCTATCATGTCCCCCCTCTCCCTCCTTTCCTCGAGGCTATACATATTAAGCTCTTTAAGTCTCTCTCTTCATATGTCTTCCGGTGCAGACCCTGCACCATTTTAGTTGCCCTCCTCTGGACAGCTTCCATCCTGTCTATGTCTTTGCGGAGATTGGGTCTCCAGAACTGCACGCAGTACTCCAGATGTGGTCTCACCAGCTGTCTTTACAGAGGGATAATAACTTCTTGTTTTCTACTGGTGATGCCTCTTCCTATGCAGTATCCCCCCAGCCCTCCTTACTGCCCTCTCACATTGCTTGCCCACCTTTAGGTCATCTGATATAACTACTCCCAGGTCCCTTTCCATTTTTGTTGTTGTTAGTATCTCACCCCCATTGTGACTCTTCCCTGGGTTTTTGTTTCCCAGGTGCATTACTTCACTTCTTAGCATTGAATCTAAGCTGCCATACATTTGACCATTCCTCTAACCTTGCCAGTCCCTTCTCATCCTTTCCACCCACCTTGTGCATCAACTCTGTTGCAGATCTTTGTGTCATCTGCAAAGAGACATACTTTTCCTTCAGTCCCTCTGCAATGTAACTTATAAAGACATTGAAGAGGACCTGTCCCATCACTGAACCCTCGCGGTACCCCACTACTAACCCCCTTTTTCCAGAGTGGACTCCATTTACTATTACTCTCTGTGTCCTATTCTCCAGCCAATTCTTTACCCAGGCTGTCATCTTGGGACCCACTCCCAGGCTGGCTAACTTGTATATTAATCTTTGTGTGGGACTGTGTCAAATGCCTTGCTAAAGTCTAGGTAGGCCATGTCCACAGCCCCTCCTGATCAACTACTTTGGTCACCCAGTCAAAGAAATCTATCAGATTTGTCTGGCATGACCTTCCGCTGTGAATCCATGCTGCCTTGGGTCCTGTGCCCTCTGGCCTCTAGATGCAACAATTCTTTCCTTCAAGTGATTCCATCATTTTCCTACCACTGAGGTTAAACTAACAGGTCTGTAGTTTCCTGCTTCTGCCTTGCTCCCACTTTTGTGAAGGGGGAATCACATCTGCCCTCCTCCAGTCCTCAGGTACCACCCCATCCTCCCATGATTTGTTAAAGAGGGTAGTCAGTGGTGTCACTAATTCTACCCTTAGTTCTTTTAGAATTCTGGGATGAATCCCATCAGGCCCCATTGCTTTGTCCACCTTCAGTTTTAAGAGCTCTTTCAGAACCCTTTCTTCTGTAAATGGGCTGGTATCAACTTCTGTATCCAGAGTGTTTCTACTGTTTGTTTTAGGTACCTCCCCCTCTTCCTTTGTAAATACTGAGCAAAAATATTTGTTTAGTATCTCTGCCTTTTCACAGTCACCCTCTGCCCACCCTCCCTCCCTTTATTAAGCCTCACTATCCCTCCCTTGGTCTTCCTTCGCTCCCTGATGTACCTATAAAAGGTTTTATCCCCCTTCTTAACTGAGTTGGCTATCTTTTCCTCGGTTTGGGCCTTTGCTGTTCTGACTGCCTTTCCAGCTTCCTTTTGCTTTAACTGATACAGTTCTCCGTCCTGTTCCTTCTGTGATTCCTTGTACTTCCTGAATGCTTTCTTTTTCTCTTGAACCTTCACTGCCACTTCCTTTGAGAACCATAGTAGTTTCTTACCTCGTTTCGTTTTGTTTATTTGCTTTACACAAAGGCTTGTTACCTCTGTGATGGCAGTTTTTATTATTCCCCATTGTTCTTCCACCCCTCCTTCCTGCCCATTTGCTAGTGCATTCCTAGGCACTCACCCATTTTAGCAAAGTCAGCCCTCCTAAAATCCAGTACCTTTGTCTTTGTATGGCTTGACTCTATTGCTGTGTTTATTGTGAACCATACTGTAAACGGCACAGCTGTCATTTTTCACATGCTGCCCAAAACATGTTTTCGCACCTGTGGCACACAATGGGTGCGGTCGCTGTGTGAAATCAACATTTGGGACAGTTTAAGAAAATCACAGTGCCACTGTTCATAAGCGGAGGTCCCAAAATTCCTATGTTAGAAATCTGGTGTAAGAAATCCCCCAAATAACTGCATTACGGGTGTACGTTGCACAGTTTCTATGCATGCTCATGATTTCACCGATTTTGTTATATTTTCACTCCACATTTTTAACATTGCCATTGTTTTACACCTCCTCATGAACAGTGCAGCTGTCATTTTTCACATACTGTTCGAAATGTGCTTTCGCACCTTTGATGCCTAATGGCATAGTCGTCGTGCAAAATCACCTTTCAGCTAACGAACCGATAGTGTCATTGTTCAAGTGCTGGGGTCACAAAAAGCCCATGTTGAAAACTTGGGAGTGAAAATACCAAGAAACGCCCAGGGCATTAGGCTTTCCCAGCATAACGCCCTACCCTGTAGGGACTGAAAGGTGTCAGGGATGGGACTTGGGACGGTCAACAGTAATGCTCACACCATTCCACCCCAACCCTGCAGCCATTGACAGGCATTGAGGTGTGCCTTGGACACTTCAGCCCCAAAATTCACCCCATTCTGCTATACTGCACCCATTTCAGCATATTTCCTTATGGAATGGAGTGAGTGTAAAGCCCGAATGCCCCAAGGCACACCTCGACACTTGTCGGTGTCTGCAGGGTATGGTGAGGTAAAATGGAGTGATCGTTACTGCCGACAACCCAAAGGCACACCCCAATGCCTGTCAAGTCTCTGCCAGGTGGGGTGGGATGGGGTTGAGGTCGGTTCCATACTTCACCGCCATTCTTATTATGCATCTCTCCAACTCCTGCACTACCAATGTTAACACCAGCAAGACAACATTCGGCATTGACAAATGCTTGCTTATATTTGAAAGCCACTCCAACGAAGTGCAACTGGGGAGATGCCCTAGCACTAGTGGTGCCAGCCAGCAGTGACAGGATGAGCTGATCAGTCGCCTTGGTGGGGGATGGTGGGTGGGTGCAGTAATCAATGGTGAAGATATTTTGGGAGATAAGCAATTACAGTAAGTACATAATCTTCATACAGTATCTTCCAAGAATCAATCTTCACCACTGATTCCCACTTATGGGTCCAAGTACCAA
Source organism: Neoceratodus forsteri (assembly GCA_016271365.2). NCBI lineage: Eukaryota > Metazoa > Chordata > Ceratodontiformes > Ceratodontidae > Neoceratodus > Neoceratodus forsteri. The sequence continues at coordinate 1,343,950,065 of CM028129.1, read as the reverse complement.
GCTTTCGCTTCTTCTGAGGGGAGTCGACGCACTCTAAGGGTAACAGATGCCCTCAGCCCTCTGTGTGGGGGAGAGAGGAGTCAGCTCAAAGGGTAACTGATACCCTTAGCCCTCTGTGTTGGGGAAAACAACTGAAGACAGGGGCGATTTACAAGTCTGGAGACCCCCGAGACTGGGACTCCTGTGGCAGAGGAACAAGAAGGTTCCCTGACAGTTGCCGTCTGACCCTAGGGGAGAAGAAATGAGCCCCATGGAAGTGAGAGCTGAGCACCTTATGCTGGGCAAAGGTGCTAGTCTGGAGAGGTGAAGCCACATCATCTGCCTGATGCAGACTGCAGTTCCTGTTAGCCTAAAGGCCACCTCGCTGGCACCGTACGATGCCCTCGGCTGGCATCAATACACCTCAAGGCCCCTAAGAGAAAGGTCAATGACCTGCCTGACTGACTCGCACTGAGGCAGTGTAGCCAAGAGCTGACTTAGCTGCAACCATAGGGGGACGGATGAAGGTTGCCATATGTGCCTTGTGTGCAAAGATGCACATGACGAAGTGAAAACTTCCTGCTAAGGGCATCCATCTGAACAGAGTCTGGCTTTGGTGCTCGATCACGTGTGAGGCATTAGGACCCCAATGGGATCTACAATACCTCAAGCCAAAAAGAGGGGTGAAGTACCTGACCTGCAGACCCTGTGGGTGCACGATACCGAAAAGGTCCCTGGGGATGACTGGACATGAGAAGGGACACCGCCACACTGCCCTTGATGTGTCCTTGAAGGCTCTAAGCCATGCAGGACTGACAACTGAGTCAACAAGGGGAACCCCAGGGAGTCCCAACAGTAGGGCTGGTGGATTGGGACTGGTGTATGCAGTCAGGTACAGTGCCTGGAGCATCTCCACCAAGAATCTTTGGGACAGTGCATATTCAGCAGCCGAAGGCAGGTGGATTCATGACTCACTGTTCTCTTCTGAGGATGTTGATGGAGATGACGCACTAACCCCAGGGCCTGCTGGTGCTGGGGAGAAGTGCCAGAACTGGAACTATGAGGCAGTATAGCGCAACAGGTTAAGGCTCTGAGCTGTAGAACTGGAGACCTGGGTTTGAATCCCACAGCCGCCTAGGTGCATACTGTGTGATCCTGAGCAAGTCACAACTTCCTTGTGCTCCCAGGTTGCATCTAGAAACAAGCTTCAGCTTAGTGTGCTACTCCTGGTTAAACAGTGTTCCCTTTCCCTTATCATACTCCCCATGAAAAAAGATAAGGCTCCAAAAAATTCCCAGTGCTGATCCCATATAAGTGGCCCTTCAGGGACTATGAGCACAGACAACCTTTCAATGAATCGGGAAGGCCCTGCTAAAGGGGGATGAGACTCCTGGTCTCGAGGTCCTCAACCTGAGCTGTGGAACTGTGCAGGGGGCTTCGTCTAAGGGGAGGGCCTGGTTCAGTCACCCAAAGGGTGTCTTCCCACATCTGAGGAGTGACCTGATTGGTGCCCTTGGGGAGAAATCCCCAGGTGAGGGGGGAGACAGAGCTGTAGAGTACCCACAGGGTAGCCCCGGTCCTCATCAGTGACAGTGTCGATCAGTAGCTCCGGTGCGAACTCCACCTCTAGGCTGCCATCCAACCCAGAGTCTGTGCCATCTCCAACATGGGGCTTAGGGTAAGCAACAACTGCATCCCTGTCACAGAGATCAGCACCGTCCTCAGTACCATGCTCAGCTTTGGCATCGACCCCAGAGTCATTTCCTGTCCTGTGAACAGCACCAACATTAGCGAAAACCCAGAGGACAACATAGTCATTAGCACCGTACCTGGATTCAGGCCCAGGACCAACACCATGGCATTTGTCATGGCCATCACCATCGTCCTCACCCTCGTTGGCATTGCAAGTGACATTGTGAACAACAAATTCTGGCTCAGCAGCAATATGACAGCCCTGGTACCTTTCCAGACACCATGAATGGTGTCAGAAGAGGGCTTGGTGCTGTCCCTGGTGTCACCTGCCGCATCATCACTGCATGACAATAGGACACACGATGCCAGAAGACACCAAGCTGTCCACTGGTGTAGACTGAGTATATAGCTACAGCCTCACCTGCAGGGATGTCTGGTGCTCAGGGCAGACAGACTCTAGAGGGTTCTCAGTCGGCCACCCAGGAGGAGACGGCTGTCCCATACATCCAACCACCAGGGCCCTCTGATGCCTCAGTATGGCGAAGTTGAGGCGGATCCAGTGCTTCAGTGGAACAAGAGGTCCCAAGAAGAGACTCAGGGGAAGGGACCAAAGACCTAGACTTGGCCACACATGTGAGACACCTGCCTCCAAAGGCGGGGGATTGGGCAACACCACTTCAATGCATGGTTCTCTGAGGTGTGGCAGTGCACTTAGAAGCAGGCGTCGCACACATCCATACTGTGCTCTACGCCAAGGCAGGCCACACAGCACTGATGCCAGTCATGAACAGCCAACAGCCACTGGTTTCCCAAAAGGGCATCAACACATTATAAGAGGCTATTGGACTGACGATTTAGCCCTATTCTTTTTTAACTTTGGCATCACTGAAAATAATAAACACAAGCAGCACTGTAAAAGACAGAATACTAGTGGTGGCGCACTAGAAAAAGATGGCGATGAGTAGAACTAAGGCATTGTTGCTCCCATGGTGTGCACTGGATGGCAGGAAGAACAAAACTGAGGTTAGAGAGGGAGACAGCCATGGTTATTAGCTAGCACGCAACACCACATGGGGTGCACAGGCATCGAGCTCAGTAGCTGGGATGGTTCCCTTTGTGGGAAAAAAAAAAATCTGGTTCTGCTGGGTCCTAGAGCCGCTGGCCCCAGATCCATAAGTGGGAATCAGTGGTGAAGATTGAGTCTTGGAAGATATGCCCTCTTTTCCAGCACATTTTTGTGAAGGCTCTGCTCCAATGGAGACCAGAATCTCTAGGTCTGGTAAGGACGAGATGGGCAACCCACACTACTGGAGGTATCCGAGGTGAGAATTACCTGTGGGTGGGGTTGCAGAAAGGGGGAACCCCACCACCCCAGCAAGTGATCCTTGTTTCATCTCCAGTGCAGGGCTTCCAGTAAGGGTTGCAAACTGCAGTTAGGTAGTCCAGGGGTTGTAGGTTCTAAGACCCCTGTGTGTGTATGAGACAATGTAGTACCTTATATGCAGATGGGCTAATGGAAGCATAAATATGAAGGCTGCCATGAACCCCAGGAGGCAGAGCATGATGTGGGTGGACAAATGGTTACTGTGAGGCAGTAGGACCACCTGTGCCACAACTGTTGAAGCGTTGTCCACTCTGGGAGGAAGGCTCGGGCCAGAGTCGAGTACAGAACTAAATCACTATATTGGAGTCTCTGGGAAGGAATCAAAACAGATTTCTCTACAATGACTAATACTCTCAAGCTGTCTAACAGAAGCCTGGTGCAGTGCAGAGTTTACTCCACGCTGGTATTTGAAGCTCCCTTCAGAAGCCAGTCAGGCAGGTATTGAAAAACACAGTTTCTCTCTGCTGAGTGCCACGGCTATCACTGTGAAGCATTTGGTAAAGACACGCGGCGCTGAAAATAAAGCAAAAGGTTATACCCTGAACTATTAAGGATGCCCTTCAGACAGAAGCAGAAGAACTGCAGGACCTTTGGCAGACCTAATTAATGTCTCACTACATTCGGGGTGTGTACCTCAGGACTGGAGGATGGCTCATGTGGTGCCCCTCCACAAGAGTGGCCCCAAGGATGAACCGGGAAACTACAGACCAGTGAGCCTCACATCCATCGTGGGTAAGCTAATGGAGACTATCCTGAAGGAGAGGCTGGTGGCCCTCCTAGAGTCCTAGAGGCCAAAGGACTACAGGACAGCAGACAGCATGGCTTCATACGTGGCAGATCCTGCCAAACCAACCTGGTCGAGTTCTATCACTGGGTAACTAGGCAACTGGACAGGGGCCATGCAGTGGATGTCCTGTATCTGGACTTCAGTAAGGCATTAGACTCAGTGCCACATGGAAGGCTGGGAAGGAAGTTAGTAGGCACAGGGGCGAGTGCAAAGCTGGTGAGATGGGTAGGAAACTGGCTGCAGGGAAGGCAACAGAGGGTGGTGGTGGGTGGAAAGCTCTCACACCCAAGGGCAGTGATGAGTGGTGTTCCACAGGGCTCGGTGTTGGGACCAGTGTTGTTTGGGATATTCATTGCAGACATATCATGGGACATCAAGAGCAAGATCAGTCTGTTTGCTGATGATACCAAGGTAGGCGCGGTGGTGGATAACCTAGGGGGATGGCAGGGGCTGCAGGATGATCTGGCAAAGCTTGAACCTGGTCAGACACCTGGCAACTGGGCTTTAATGCCAAAAAGTGCAAGGTGCTGCATTTTGGGATGAAGAACCCAAGGAGGAGTTACCAGCTGGGGGAGTGCAGCTAGCCCAGACAGAGGAGGAGAAGGATCTGGGTGTGCTCATTACAGGGTCAATGAACAACTTGGCACAATGTAGGAAGAGCAGCTGCAAAGGCCAACAAAATGCTGGGTTGTATTGCAAGGGGTATATTCTCGAGGAGGGAGGAGGTGATTCTGCCACTGTATAGGTCGTGATGAGCCACACCTGAAGTACTGCGTGCAGTACTGGCGTCCGTATCTGAAGAGGACATTCGTTACTGGAGGGTGCAGCGCAGAGTGACAAAAGATGATCAAGGGGCTGGGGGACTTATCATACGAGAGGAGGTTGAAGGAATTGAACATGTACTCACTGGAGGAGAGGAGAGATGGAGTGACATGATTGAAACCTTTAAATACATGAAAGGAATAAACAAGACAAGTACAGAGGGGCTGTTCAAAGTAAGGGAGGGAAGGGGAGGGACACCAGAGGCCATGATATGAGACTGGAGCGAGGAAGGTTCAGGAGGGAGATGAGGAGACACTTTTTAACAGAGAGGGTGGCGGCTGGGTGGAATGCGTTACCTCCTGAAGTGGTATGCAGTAGAACAGTGGACTGCTTCAAATGAGGATGGGACAGGACAAGAGGGAGGGTTAATGAAGGGGAAGGGTGGAAGGGAGGGGCAGCTGCAGAATAAGGGTTAGGAGCTGCACATTCGAGCAGACTTGATAGACCTCTAGGCCTTTATCTGCTGGCAAATTTCGTATGTTCGTAACTGCATGTGGTAGCATTTGATATTTACGTACAGGTACGCATTCTGCATTTCCATATTTATAGACCCATCCAAGGCATTTGATACCTTGGACCATACTATACTATTAAGTAAATTGGAGAAGATTGGCCTCGACCAGGTGGCCCTAAACCGGTTCAAGAAATACCTGTAGGGCAGGACACAAATAGTCTCATTAGGAAAAGTACAGTTGCATAGTTACCGTAACAGTAGATCTTCCACAGAATCTCTTGCAGCAGGTAATACTCTTGGGTCCTCGCCAGAGGGCGCTTATCTGCATGGCAGCTTCTTCCACCAGTCTTTGCCTAGGGGCCACCCACACTGTGACCTCATCATTGTGTGACTGTACAAGTGTGGGCGGCCCCAGGCATCCTCAATTCCCCGCCGGCTTCAGCTTGCTGATGACACAAACCTAGAAACCTCCCTCTTATACATGTATACATTTTGTGTGGATGGAAAATAATTTGTGCTCTTAGAGAAGGATGGGGGAAGGAGGGAGGAGCACCTGCTACAATAGATTCTCTAGAAGATCTACTGTTACGGTAAGTACACAACTGTACTATCTTCTTCGAGGAAATCTCTTGCAGCAGGTAAATTTTAAACTGTTAACCAAGGGTCACTGGTCCTGCCACTGGCTCCTGCTGCCTCCACAGGGGTGGGCTCTGGCGTGCCACAAGGCTCAATCATAGGGTCACTCCTATTCAGTATCTTCCTTAATAACCTACCTCGTTTCTGCCATCAAAGGATCCTTCTCTATATAGATGATGCGGTCATCTACTCCTGCAGCCACGACCCCAAGCAACTGGAACTTCACCTTCAAAGTGGGTTTGCAGAACTGGAGGACTGGTTCTCTAAACATAAACTGATCCTCAACTACAAGAAAACCAAAGTAATGATGTTCAGCAGCACCCGAAACAAGCACAAATCCCATACACTTGCCATCAGAAACTGTCTTGGAGTCCCTCTTGAACAAATACCACATTTCAAATACCTGGGGGTCACCTTAGACAGCTGTCTATTCTATGCTAAACATACAGATAATGTAGCCAGGTCTGTCAATGTCAAGATTGGTCTCCTACATAGACATAAACGCCGCCTTATTCCAGAAGCCCTCTGACTTGCTATATATATATATATATATATATATATATAGTTCCATCATAGCCATTGTAGACTATGGTCTTGTAATCTATGGAGCAGTCCCCATATCTTCGTTGTGCAGGATATCCATTCCTCTGAACAAGGTATGCAGACTGCTCACGGAGTCCACACGTTTCGCCCACACCAGTGATCTTTATGCTGAGACTGGTTAGCTATAACTCTCCGGGGGATCCAATACCAAACCTGTCTTTTAGCCAAAAAAGCACTTTTCGCCCTCCTGCCACCAGGCACCTCAAATCTGCTAAGCTCCACTGTAGTTCACATCATATGCAAAGCTCGAACAGCCATCATCTCCATGTTCCTAGATGCTGGACAGCCCAGGAGCAACGCTCCTTTGCTTACAGAGCACCTCACTGGTTTAATACTCTTCAAAGTGATATAGCTACCCTACCTAAATTGGGATAATTCAAACTGAAGTTATGCCAACATCTCATAGCAAACAGTTCTTGTGACTGCTTCACCTGACACTCCCATCTACTAGCATTCAATCTTTTCCTCACAACTGGATAACCCTGTGTCTCTGTTGTTACCTCTATAATTCCGAGGCTACCTCCCTTTTCACACTTTGACAAGGGGCCATGGCTGCCCTGTCCACCTCCCCCCACCCCTACCCCTCCCACACCAGCTTGACAAGGCCTATGGCTGCCACCTACTCTTTCTTACTCCCTGCCCATCTCACACCAGCTTAAAAGGCCTATGGCTGCCACTTCCTATCTTTCTTTCTCCCATCTTTATCCTTCCCCCTCTCATCCACGATTTCCTCCTATTAGAATGATAAAACTGCACATAGATACATATATATTTGCTCACTTTATTTAACTGTTTAAGAAACATTGTACTTGTACCCCTTTGTATGTTCTGTCTCCCCTCCCCACAGACGTGGAAACTTTGTAAATGAGCTGTCTGTGCTCAGAATATTGTAATCCAAGAATTAATAAATAAAAAAAATTAATGACCACAGAATCTGCATCTGGGGTGCTTGCAAAGTAAGGACGGTCTACCGGAGCTTGGTATTGGCGATCTGCCTTCCTCGGTATGGCAGGACTGTTGAAGGTTGGTTCCAGGCAGCCAATACTGCACTGTGGCATGTCTGAATCAGTGGGGGTACCACAACTAAAGACTCCTCCAGGAGCTCTAGATAACCTGCAATGTGTCTACGTTGCTTGTCTTGTTCTGTGGTTGAAAATCCCATCACTTTTTGGATCTGGGCCATCAGAGCATGAAAAGATGGGACATCCAGTGGAGAGGCTGCTGTGTGGTGAGCAGCGTCCCAGGAATATAAGTCAAGAATGAGGCCTCGGAGGGAGGCAGAGGATTGGCATCATCAGGAAAATATTCTCCTAATTCTTTCTTCATAGTCATCCTTCGGCAAGTAGTCCTCCTCCATAAAATAAGGAGATGTATTAGGAGGAAGGTCCCAATCCGTACAGAAACGTTTGGGAGGGGGAGTAGGTGAGCATGACCGATAGGAAGATTCCCTGGGAGTAGAGGTCTGAGTATCTCTCATGACCTGTAAAAACTGTCTGGATGACAACAGCCACGACTATAGTGGATGACATGGTGATGGGTTGCCTGTCTATGAGAAATCACAGGAATCAAAGACGGTGCATGTCTCTGCATATGCAGAGGTCTGGAGCCTGGGGTGTACAAACCAGAATCCTGAAAGCGGTTAGCTGGGCCCCTATGGGTGGCCGGTTGAAAAGGAGGAGGAATGACTGTAAGGGTAAAGCCCTTATCCTTCACCACAGAACCCAAAGCCGTTGTTGACGGCAAAGTAAATGCAGAAGATGGTGAATGTTGATAAGGAGGTACTGTTGACGAGGCCAACAATGGCAGTGTAATCATCGATGGAAAATCCAGTGGATTGACCTCCAAATCAGCAGAAACTGCTGAAAGGGGGCTAGACATCATCATCGACGATAAGGTGGGTAAAGTCGTCGACGACGGCAGTGTCTTGCATGGCTTCCTCGACGGTGTGTCACCCGAAGTGGTGGCTGTTGATAAGCGTTTTGTAGAAGAGGGCGAGGAGGATTCTTCCTGCTTCCTGTTATGTTTGGATGAGTGCCTGTGGGCTGTCGTCAACAGAGACTCTCTGGATTTAGTCCTCTTCTCTAGAAGAGCAATTTTCTGCTATTTCAAGCATGGTCGACGACAGGATAGACAGATGAATTGATGAAGAAGATATCCTGAGGCGCATCATCGATGGTGTGCCATAGGTAGAAGTGGCAGTCATCGAGTGTGCAATCGTCTTCGACAATGAAGTCATCTTTGTGGGGCACTGTCGATGGTGTACACTTGTAGCAGTGGCCGTCGATGGGTGCAACTCCCAGGAGGATGAAGAGTATTGCTCCATGTCCTGGTGATGCCGAAATGAGCGTCAGTGCAAGCATTGTCAATGATAGTGCAAATGGCATCGACAATGAAGGCATCTTGTGATGCACTGTTGATGGTGTACACTGGTAGCAGTGGCTGTCGATGAGTGCAACCTGGAGGAGGAGGAGTATTGCTCCACGTCCTGTTGATGTGTAAAATGAGAGCCATTGCAAGCAACACCGATGATAGTGCAAACATCGTTGACGATGAAGTCATGTTGTGGTTCACCATTGACAGTGTTGTGGAGGGGTTGTGGGATAACAGATGGACCAGACACCGAACTGCTGGTTCAACACACAGTCTGCGTGTGATGTTTATTCAAAATGCAAGAAATAAGCTTCTGCAATGCCATATTTCTTCTTCAGTACATCAGTTTGCAGGTCCTTTCTCTGCACTTAGCCAGCACCTACTGACAATGATCTCTAATCTAACCACGTTTTAGTGAAAACCCTTCATCCCTATGAAGGCCCCGTTTGCTTGGGTAGTGGGGGCTCAAAAAGAAAAGAAAAAAAAGAGCTAAAAACAAAGAACCTCAGTGCAGAAACACTGAAAAAAGGGTTACCCCAAAGGGCATTGGCAACACATCAAGTTTCAAAGAAGTACAACATCACATATACTTCCCTAATGCAACGCATTATGTGATACATGTAATTCACCATGACATTTCAGACTTGTTCAGTTTACAGCAATTTACATGCATTTTAAATAGCACAACTAACACTTTCTATAATAGTCACCTAGTACTTTTTACCATTATCAAAAACACCTAGTGCCATGGTATTTTCAACATTTATAGGTTTCATAAACATAAGGTATAGTATGACATAGTGCAATTACATACTAAATCCAACAATGATAAACACAACCTGTTTTACATACGCTTGGAGGTCACGGCAATAACCTCCCTGTACGAGGACCAGAGAGCGAAAAGGAAAATTAAAGAGGACACTATAGCATAGTCAAGAAAGGGAAGGGGGGTGCCCACAGGTGGCCAACCTTATGGACTAGAAATTGTAAAGGATAAATTAGGCTGAGAAACAGAAGAACTGTTGCAATAGATTTAAGAAAAGGTCAGTCCTCAAGAGTGACAGGAGCTCCCTGTCACAGGTGTGTACTGGTAACAGTGGCCGTCGACGAGGGCAACCTTGAGGAGAACAAGGAGTATTGCTCCACGTCTTGCTGATGTGTGAAGGATCATTATTCACAAACATCATGGATGACAGGGTAGGTAGCATCATCGATGAAGAAGAAATCCTTTGGTGCACCGTCGTTTGTAAATCTAAGGATGTTCACATTGTCGATGATGGTGGGGACGGTGAGAAAAAACACTGTTCCTAGTTTGATGTCTTGTTGATGAAGAACTGCATACACTGGGAAGAGGAACCTGCTTTGTGTGAGCTGAAGACGGCGGAAAAAAGAACTGAGGATACCTGGGGCCACCCACACTTATATAGTCACACAATGATGAGGTCACAGTGTGAGCGGCCCATAGGCAAAGACTGCTGGAAGAAGTTGCCGTGCAGAAAAGCACCCTCTGATGAGGACTCAAGAGTATTACCTGCTGCAAGAGATTTCTTCAAAGAAGATCGTAAGATCTTATCCTGATTACATCAAATCAGGAGTTCCCCAGGGGTCAGATGCTGGGACCAATCTTGTTCAGCCTGTATACGAATAGAATTGGGCCTCTTACAATGGAGGCCACGCACCACTTGTACGCAGATGATATAGTTTTATATTTAGAAGGTACATCAGTAGCAGAAATCCAGATTAATTTATAAAAGGACTTTGACAGATTGCAAGACTATTTCAAAGCATGTAAACAAGGGTTGGATAAAAAAAATCAGAATGATTTTTGGAAATAAAATAATAAAAATCAAATATGACACGTCAAAATGAAAACAGATTCAACCTTAAAGCAAGTAAACTCCTATAAATATCTTGGAGTATGGCTAGATTCACAGTTATATGGGATGTGCACATAGATGGCTTAATCAAAAAACTGAATGCTGGGTTGGGGGCCCTCAATAGGGTCAAGAGATATATTCCTATGGAAGCTAGAAAACAAATGGGAGTATTATGGCATACCGAAATGCTGACGTCCGACACCCAGGAGCCTGAAAAGTATATCCTGACAGTCGGTATCCCAACAGTTGGGAATAGCCCGTGGCAGAGTTGGCAATAAATAAATAGGGGGGACTGCGGAGGCAAAGCTCCCGAAACACAGAAAAACCTCCTGACTGGGCAATTCCCAACTGTCGAGATATAATTTTCGGGCTCATTTCGTATGCCATAGTAAATCCAAACAAACTCTTAATACTGTAGTAATACCACTCTTTGATTACAGGGATGTTGTTTACGGCGGGGGGGGGGGGGTGTCTGGTAGAGAACTGGACAGCCTGGATGTAGTTTTTAACCAGTTTGCCCGTTTCATCCTGAATGTCCCTCGGTTGACACACCACTGTCTCCTGCATTGATCTCTGGGATGGATAAGCTTGACTGAACACAGGCATTTGTATATTCTGTATTTAATGTATCAAAACATATCGTAAAAAAATCCACCCTACCCAAGGAACTTATTTCAAGTCTGCACATCACGAAATGGTCGGACAGCTCAGAACTTATAATTCAAAGTCCCAGTATTAAGAACAGCAAAAGGGAATTCTGCCACTGTCAGTTTTGGACCCAGAGCTTGGAATGGTCTGCCACAAATCTTAAAATAACCAAAAAAGTCTCATGGAGTTTGATAAAAACTTGGGTTATAAGTGAATTTACACAGCCTAAAAGCTGTTAGGTAGGACATTCATATCCTGTTACTTGCCTAGAACTGGCATTGTAGTAATCAGCATTTTTTAAATAATGAAAGCTGATGATAATGTTCTCCTTTTTAATGATGTTTTGGAACTTTTTTTGATACTGTTGTGTATGCTGTATGAATGATGGACCCCGTTGTAAATGAGCTTCTGCTCAGTTGGGTTATTCTTTTCTTCATTTCAAGAATAAACAATTACTACTTCTACTACTACTATATCCAGGATGCACTCTCAGTCTCCCTGTGACAGCAGAAGTAGCAGAGCACCTAGGGACAACATGCACAATTTTTTGCATACAACAGGTTAGTCAAACCTCTTGAGGTCCAAAATGGGTCAGAAACCACTTGTCCTCTTGAGTACCAGAAAATACCAAGAGTAGAAACCCCAGCTGTGTTAGCCAGAGAGACCTGAACTTCCAGTCTTAGTAATGCAAGGTGATCAAAGGAATAGTGGCAGGGCCTGGAAGGTGTCACATGAGGCTGTAATATTATTTCAAGAGTGTGGCTATGCTGGATGATGTCCAGAACCCACCTGTCTGTAGTTAATGCCTGCCACTGGGAAATAAACAGGGAGATCCTTCCTCTGGCCTGAGAGGAATCCACTGGAGGGAGAAACAAGTCACGGGGAGATGGTTGATGACCACCTTTTCTCAACCCTTAGGAGCTTTAAAGGGGCCTTCATAAAGTGTTGCTGATGCTGTTGCTAGGAATTGGTACCACAGGAAGGGGTTCATACAAACACTTCTGCAAAAGGAATGCCGATTATCGCTGGGAGTATTAGAAGCCATAGAGTATGGCCAGTTCTGACTGACTTTTGAGATGTTTCTAGTATGTTGAGAATGACCTCAAAATTAGGTCTGAAAGGCCTGCTGGCCTTAAAGGGAGCACCAAGGACTGACTGCTGCACATCCCGGACAAAATCTTTAACATGGAGCCAGGTGTGCCTTCTAAGGCAAATGCCAGAGGCAGAAGACCTAGCAGCGGCCTCTGAAGCATTAGAAGACTGAGCAATATCAGATGTTTTCCAGCATCAGAGCCCAGAGTCACACAGGCAAGGGCTACAGTTATGAGGGTTCCGTCAGACATACGGTTGACACTCTGGGTAAGATCTCTCTCCACATGTGCAGTGTAAGGGAAGTGGAGGTGAGTGTGCACTTGCCGAAAATAACCAGTTTTCTGGATTCTTTGTCAGGTGCTCATCCTTTGGGAGGCCTACAGACCTATCATGTGCAGGCATGATAAATACTGAAACAATGTCAGCCTGTGGGAAGAAAAACTTCTTGTGCCCAGGGGTCAGACATTGCTTATCTGCTGCCCTGGGAATGGCTGGCAAGGTGCTAGGCCTATGCAGGGCGGCCATTGTGGCTTTCTTCAGAGCCAGTTATTTAAGAGAAAACCCATGAGAAGGCATTTTTATACTTTAAGAAATCCCAGATTCCTTTTGGAGGAGTCATCATTTCGAGGGAGAAATTCTGGGTCTCCTGGATTCGCCTTAATAAGGTTCAGAATGTGGAAGTTTTAGGAGAATGGCCTGTAAAAGACTGTGTCCTCACTGCAGGAAGATATGGCACAACCAGCAGAGTCCTCCAGATCCCAAGGGCGAAGGTCAGCTTCATCTTCCTCCCAATCCTCTTCATCTTCAAGGAAGTCAGGGCTGTGCTGAGGAGTAATCGGCCCTGGGAAAGGGGAGCAGGGGGCCCAGCTGGGATATGATCTGAGTCAGGAAAGGCAACAATCTCTTGATCAAATGGGATAATTCTTCTATCATGGCATCAGTGATGGTGACCTCAGGCAGCAAAAGAATCCCAATCGAGGAGACAGAGCTCAACAACATGATCCTCGTGGTGTCAGTATGCCTTTCCTGGTGAAACTTTTCAATAAATAAAGTACAAGGCTGAGGTAGTACTATTACAACCGGACCAGAGACATTGACTGGAGGAGGTTCTTGCCTAGAAGAAGCCTGAACCCACCCATTTTGCAGGCACAGCTAACTGAATTAGAAGACTTAACCCTCCCATTCAGAGAGCAGGGACTTGGATCGCTGATACTCAGGGGAGCACCACTGACTCACTAATGACGAGCATCGAGACTGCTGCTGTCCCCGTCAGCTCTCTGTTGAAGACGGGGCTTCGTTTGGGCAGCTGATTTTGTCCACGACTGTGGCATTAAGCTTTGTAGTGATTTTGACCATTTATCCATTGTTGGTGTTTTTGAATTGGTCAGTGTTGGAGATTTGGGACTTGACAGGCACTGCAGCAGCATAATTCATTTTTTTCAAGGAAATGTTCCAAAGCCATATACCTGCGTCTTCACATTGTTTAGTTGAAACCCTCAGAGATGTGGCTGCAGTATTTTACATCATGGGTTAGGCCCAAACAGTAAATACACAGTCTGTTATCTTCATGATAAATTCGCTTTTCACACAGACATAGGCGAAAAAGTGTTTTATTCACACATGAAATACACCAACGAGTTCATGAAGGAGTAGCTACTAGATTAAAGGGTAACAGTCATCATCAGGGTTTCTTAATGTCTGAAAGATCATAAACAGCTAATTGGAGTGAGCCATTGTGTTTATCTGTGAGTCTTTGCAGTCCAGAGTTATTCATATATAAATCAGCCTGTAATTAAGGGCTGGGGGCAGCCATATGTTTTAGGCTCCTGACAGGAAATGATGTCACCAAGGATCTTGGCCTTATATTGACTAGGTTAAATAGGAAAGTGTCTTGTTTTATTAAGTATGTTTTAGGGTGTTATTACCACACTTTTTAAATTAATAATACTTGTTTTGTATGTGCATTGAAACTAGTAAGTTATCACCTTTACATTTCAAACTGTTAGTAAAAATAATCCATCCTTAGGGTTGCTTAAACCTCTAGGCTATACTGCCAGCTGATCATCAAAAACTACACATCTCTAGGTTGGCTCTGTGGTGCCAACAGGTATTGGGGCCCCATAACAGGATTTCTAAACCTTGCCTGTGTTCATGTCAGTACAGATATCTGGGGCTGTCAAGAGCACCAACTTCTGCCTTTTTCCATTCCCTCTCTTACAGCCTTTTCTCTTTCAATTTCGGATGTGAACTGAGGTCTACAAGGTGTAAATGTGGCTAAATACCTACTGGCCTGGCATCATGGCGCCAGCCTTGAAATGTGAAGTTTTTGATTATCAGTTGGCAGTACAGCTAGAGGTTAAAGCAAAGAGCTGTGAACAAGCTTCGTTCATCCAGCAGAATGGGTTTTGATTCCATAATGCTCTACTTGAATACTGTGTGACCAGAGCAAGTCACAACCTCACTGTGCTCCCAAAACACACCTAGGAACAAGGTGTAGCTGTGTGCCTTTCCTGGACAAAGATGGTAAAAACAATCTGCGCATGTGTTATGATTCTGAAAATATTACGTTCTTTCTATCCAGATTTGACTTGAAAAGAAAAAATAGGACACCATTACAGTAGATCTTTGAGGAACTGTCTCTTGCAGTAGGTTATTACACTTGGGAGTTCCACCAGGTAGCGCTATCACATGGCAGCTTCTTCCAGGAGTCCTCTTCAGGGGCCGCCCACATGACATCACTTCCTCAGGCTGAGTTGAGTGTGGGTCCTGAACATCCTCCCCGCTGGCTGCAGCACGAAGGCCAGGACCGAGGGAAACAGAGGGACCAAGGAGCCCCACCCAGCGTCCTGAGATCCTGGGACTCTGAGCAAAAGGCAGTGGGGCGGAGGGCGGGATAGTACTTACTGCAAAAGACAGTTCCTCAAAGATCTACTGTTACGGTAAGTTGTTATGTAATAATACTATCGTCTATGGACTGGTCTCTTGTAGTAGGTTATTAAACTTTGGAGAGTGTCAAGCAGTTACGACCAAAAGGGAGGTCAGCCAGGGCAGAAAGCCGGGCAAGAGGGCACGACCAGAGGGTGGGCCACAGTACAAAACAGTGTCCAACCTGGAAGGCCTGGAAAGGCAAGGAGTGGAGAAGAAACAGTGGCCAGTCCCGGGTGACATGGACAGGACAGGCAAAAGCAGACAGGAACGTCCATGAGAACGGACAGGAGAGAGGCCAGATGGCAACCGTAGTGGAGTGCTGCAAGCAATCTCAAAGACGGCCGTGAGAGCCCCGGACAGGGACGGCAGCAGAGACAGTTGTACATGTGTCGACTCAAACCACACCCGGTAGGGCAGAGACACCAAGGGTGGGTGAGGACAACATGCTCCAAGTAGGCTGCAGAAGAGAGAGAAGTAGGAGGCCATGCACAGTGATTCAACCTGACGAAACAGGGGTTGAAAGACCATGGCAATAAGTCAAATCCAGGAGGGCTCGCCAAGCATGGAGCGCGCAGGCAGGTAGTGGAGTTTGCCACGGCAAGAAGCACCAGGCAGGCCACATCAAAGAACTGAAGGGGCTCCAGAAGGGAGGGCAGCAGGAGTTCCAAAAGAACTGTAGAGAGGAGGGAAGCGACCAGGATGAGGAAGCAGGCCTCCAAAGAAAGGGCAAAGGGACTCCCGGGTGCCTCCGAGGCATGTGGAAGGAGGCAGGGAGCAAGCCCAGTAGAGTGGTCCAGGAGGAGAGGTGAGCCCGGCACCCCCAGAAGGACAGGCATGGGACGGAGGGGCAGATGTGGCAGCCCCTTGAGAGGTCCCCATCAGCACCCCGGGAAGGGGGCCAGAAACGGGATGTCCTGGCAGCCAAGGACGCCGGGAACTGGGGGGGGCACGGGAGAGGTCCTATACAGACTGCCGGAGCACAGAACCCAGAAAGATCTGGGGACCAGGACCAAACAATGTGGCACCACAGAGCGGGCGGTGTTAACCAACAGTGACGCTCGAGCCGAACCAGACACCCGAAGCTAGGCTTGGCGCCGCAAGGCGATGGCAGCAGCAGACAGGCGGGCAGATGCAGCAATGGCATCAGAACCTGTAGAAAGCTGGTGTGGGGAAAGCGAGGAAAGGCAGACGGGGCAGTGCCAACAGTGCCGGCCCCAGGGAGGGAGGCAGCGGCAGACAGAAGGTGCCAAAGTGGAGGTACACAAGGCTTGGAGGCACCGGACTACATAGCTCACAAAGTGGAGACTTTGAAGCAGCAAGGCATGACATAGCAAACCAGCATACCAAGGAAATCAAGGCGCCAGGAAACCACATCCGGTGGACAAGAAGGCAGTATAGCGCAGTGGTTTAAGGCTCTGAGCTGCAAATCTGGTGACATCTAGCAGACCAGACCTGGGTTTGAATCCCACAGTTTCCACTTACATACTGTGTGACCCTGAGTAAGTCACTTAACTTCCCTGTGCTCCCAGGATGCACCTGTAAAAAAGCTGTCAGCTTAGTGTGCTACTCCTGGTTAAATAACTAAATAAAAATTAAAAAAAAAAAAGAACAGGCATGACCGGGCCAAGTGGTCCAGGCAGGAGCCCCGTGATGCTACGGAGGCAGCGCAGGAGCATCGGAGAAATAGGGAAGGCCGACAGGGCACCGCACAGTCAGAAAGCCCACCGGGCGGACGTGGGGGACAGAAAGCACCAGGCGCGATTGTCACGCCCGTGGGATCCCCAGCTGGACCCCAGACATGGGTCGAGGGGCATCCGACCCTGCAGGGTGGCTGGGAGGAGGAAGAGGCGAGACCCAGGAACCCGACTGAGGCACATAAGATGGGGTAAGCGGTAGGAATAGCACAGAGGAGGACCTCACGTCGGCGCGGGAATGGCGTGCCTGTGTCAGGATGGGCGAAGGGGGACATGGAAGGGACCCCGAACCGGGGACATCCCGGTGGGAGCCCTGCTGTCAACAGAGGAACCACCCGTTGAAAAGGTATGAGAGGAACAGTTCGTCAACGGGAGCTGCCCCATCGAAAGGAATGAAACAGGAGACTTCCGCTGATGGAGGAAGCAGCCCCTCAACGAAGAGTACTTCTGAATGGGGAACAGTCCTATCAATAAGAAAAGAAATAAAGCTCCTTCAATGGGAAGCGCTCCGGCCAACAAGGGAAAAGAAAACATGCTCCGCTCGACGGGGGGAGCTGCCGCGTCAACGAGGAACGTTCTGTCGAAGGGGGAACAGTGCCCCTCGATGGGAAACGTGGCAGAGAGTGCTCCATCGACAGGGTATGGCCAGTCGATGAGAAACATGAGGCAGAGGGCTCAGTCGACAGGGTATGGCCAGTCAACAAGGATGTGAGCAATGAAGGCTCCGTCGATGGGGAGAGCTGCCCCATCGACGAACATTCAGTCAATGGTGGAGGAGCAGGAGAAGCCACCGTCAACAGAGAGAGTATGAGGAGTATAAGTCAGTCTCCCCCATCAGCCAGGAATGTAAGCCCTGAGCCAGGGACCCTTAGAGCGGGATCCCGAGGTCCGTTCTGGCAGGGCTGCCAGGCAGTCAGAAAGCCAAGGGTCCAGCAGGAGTGCTGGGCCAAGAAGTAGTGGGGTTGCTGTGAGTGAAGCATAGGCCTGCATCAAAAGAAGGGGAACCGGGGTAGCTGTGAGTGGTTCACAGGCCCTGGACCAGAGGCAGGAACTGGGGTTGTTGTGAGTGGTTCACAGGCCTGGTACCAGAAGCAGAAGAGCCGGGGTATCTGTGAGTGGTTCACATGCCCGGAATAGTGAAGAAGAATCGGGTTCAAGATCACGTCGAAGATTGCAACACAGAAGATTGCGCTAGCTGCTGTGTGGGCTGAGGTCGGCGGGAAAACGAATAGAGTGTACTTGGGGCTGCTCACACTTATACTTAGCCTGAGGAAGTGATGTCACGTGGGCGGCCCCTGAAGAGGACTGCTGGAAGAAGGTGCTGTGTGATACCGTCACCTGGTGGAACTCCCAAGTGTAATAACCTACCGCAAGAGACCAGTCCATAGAAGATCAACAGTTACACGTGAGTAAAGTACAGTTATACAAGAACTTACCGTAAAAGTAGATCTTTGAGAGAATCTCTTGCCTCAGGCCACATCTATGGAACTAGAGCAACCAGGCAATAGGACCACATGGAAAACTTTCTAGCTAGCAGTCTACTAGGGCGGCCCATGATGACATCAGTCGATGACGTCCTTCCCATATTTATTTATTTCATTTTTGTTTATCGGGTAAGTACGCTAGACAAGAGTATTGCCTATTATCTGGCACAACCCAGGAGAAACAAAGTGCAAACAGGAGTGATATTGTTCATGGCACAGCATGAGATGAGAACAAAAACATAGCAATGTTTACAGACAAAGAGCAAGCCAATTCTACACAGCCAAAAAATAACGGATAAAATAAATTAATTACTTGCACTAGATGAACTAAAGTACTGACTGAAATCAGGCAACAGGATTTTGAAATCAGTAACAGTTACAGTGGCGTGAAAAAGTATTTGCCCCCTTCCTGATTTTCTCTATTATTGCATATTTGTCACACTGGATGTTTTCAGGTCTTTAGAGAAAATGTAATATTAGATAAAGGGAACCTGAGTGAACAAATAACACTTGTTTTTTTTTTTAATTTCACTTATTTAATGAAAAAAAGTTAACCAACACCAACTGGCACTGTGTGAAAAAGTAATTGCCCCCTTACACTTAATAACTGGTTATGCCACATTTAGCTGCAATGACTGCAACCAAACACTTCCTATAATTCAATATCAGTCTTTCACATCGCTGTGGAGGAATTTTAACCCACTCTTCCTGCAAGAACTGCTTTAATTCAGTAACATTTGGTAGGTTTTAGAGCATGAACTGCTCGCTTCAGGTCCTGCCACAGCATCTCTATTAGGTTTCAGTCTGGACTTTGACTAGGCCACTCCAAAACTTTAATTTTACTTCTTTTAGCCATTCTGATGTGGACTTGCTTTTGTGTTTTGGATCATTGTCTTGCTGCATGACCCAACTATGCTTCAGCTTCAGCTGACGGAAGGATGACTGGACATTCTCCTTAAGAATTTTCTGGTACAGAGCAGAATTCATGGTTCCTTTAATTATGGCAAGTCATCCAGGTCCTTAGGTAGCAAAGCATCCCCACCATCACACTACCACCACCATGTTTGACTGTTGGTATGGTGTTCTTACTGTGGAATGCTGTGCTTGCTTTGCGAGACATTATGGGATCCATGTTGTCCAAAAAGTTCCACTTTGGACTCATCTGTCCATAGAACATTTTCCCAAAAGGCTTGTGGATCATCCAGGTGCTTCTTGGCAAATGAGAGACGAAAGCATTTATGTTCTTCTTGGTTAGCAGTGGTTTCGCCTACTCTCTCACATGAAGCCCATTTTGCCCAGTCTCTTTCTGATTGTGGAGTCATGAACACTGACCTTAGCTGAGGCAAGAGTAGCCTGCAGTTCTTTGGATGTTGTTTTAGGATCCTTTGAGACTTCTTGGATGATTTTACACTGTGCCCTTGGAGTAATTTTGGCAGGCCGCCACTCCTGGGAAGGTTCACTACTGTTCCAAGTGTTCTCCATTTGAGATTATGGCTCTCACTGTGGTTCGATGGAGTCCCAGAGCCTTAGAAATAGCTTTGTAACCCTTTCCAGACTGACAGAGGGCAACAAATTTTTCTGATCTTTTCAGGAACTTCCTTTGATCATGGCATAATGTGCTTGTTGAATCTTTGTGCTGGCAACGTGACTCTGATGGTAAGGGCCAAAATAAGTGAGGTTTATATTGAGCAGGGCTGGCTGTAATCAAGCCTGGCTGTGTTCAATCAGCTGACTCTAATTTTCCCTTTAATTGGGTTGATTTAACTAGGGGCAATTACTTTTTCACACAGTGCCAGTTGGTGTTGGTTAACTTTTTTCATTAAATAAATGAAATAAGTGAAAAAAAAAAGTGTTATTTGTTCACTCAGGTTCCCTTTATCTAATATTATATTTTGTCTAAAGACCTGAAAACATCCAGTGTGACAAATATGCAATAATAGAGAAAATCAGGAAGGGGGCAAATACTTTTTCACGCCACTGTATAACAATATAGTGAGACAAGTCTGAGCAAGCAGATACCAGAAAATGCAGAGGAACAGTAAGTGCCATAATTGGGGAGGAAAAGTACTAGGAGTGAGGGTCAAGTTTCAGAAAAGGAGCAGATGTTAGAGTCTATTAGGTAGGAGCGAAGACTGTGTTTGAAGGCCTGGTGGAATTTGGTGAGTTTGACCTGTAGGGGGAGGGAGTTCCAAATGTAAGGCGCAGATGTTGAAAAGGAGAGTTCACCTTTTTAGTTAAATGTCTAGGAATTTCAAGAGGAGTTTGTACAGACGACCTAAGGGAATAAGCTTGGGTGGGGTGGGTTAGCAGCCTTGAGAGGTGCTTGGGATCCCCGTTCTGGTTATATTATCAATCAGGCAGCCAGCAGAACAAGAGTCTCTACGATGATGGGGAGAGCCAGCCCAGTCTGAAGTAGAGTTGACAATGATAAGTTAGCCTGTGAGCAGAGAGGGCAAATCTGCATATGCTGTTACAGCAGGTGATCCATTTCTGGAGGGCTCCTTTGCCAGCATCAAGGTATGCCTGGGCACAATATGTAAGACAGGGCAGGAGGCAACCAAGCCAAGCAGCATCATTGAGGGAGGACCTGATTTTATAAGCAAGTCCCAGTTTGGTGTTTACCACCTTACTGGTAGCAGCAATGTGCAGATTAAAATCCAGAGATGGGTAGAATGTAACTCCTAGATACAAAAGAGTTAACAGATTCCAAGGGAGCCATCAAGGACGCATAACAAAGGGTAGGAGTACAGGATTTAATTGGGGGGCAAAAGCATGGCCACGGTTTTCTTGGAGTTTAATATGAGCTTGTTTTGTGAAGCTAACCTTGTAAGAAGTCAAAATCAGCTTTAAGATTTGCCTTTATTGATGTGAAGTCTTTACCACTTGAGAGAAGCACCATATCATCAGCGTACAGGATCATAGAGGAGGAGGAACAGGGCAGTGAGGGCAGGTTGTTAATAAACAGAGTGAAGAGGAGAGGGCCAAGTACAGATCCCTGGGAACTCCAACACAGGTGAGGGCAAGGTCAGAGACAGCAGTTTCAATCTGAACAAACTGCATCCTCCCGGTGAGGTAGCTATCAAACCAGGAGATGGCAGTCTGGGAGAAACACAGGGAGGACAGTTTGGAGAGTAGTAGAGAGTGATCCACAAGGTTAAAGGCCTTTGTGAGATCGATAAATATGGCCCCTGTGAGCAAGCCCTTATCCATAGCCATTAAAACTTCATTCGATAGTTGAAGTAGCACAGTTATGGTGCTGTGCCCTGTTTGGAAACCATGCTGAGCAGGAGACAGGAGGTTGTGAAGATGCAGATAATCTGAGACCTAGGGGGCAACAGCTTTCTCAAGTATTTTATTAAGAGTAGAGAGAATGGCAATCGGTTGGCGGTTTGCCATGTTTTTGGTGTCCCCTTTTTTGAGTACTGGGACAACTTGAGCAGTTTTCCATAAAGTCAGCACTGTTTGGCTTAAAATGGATAGGCTGAAAATTCTAGCAAGTGGGACAGCAAGAGCAAGAGCTGCTAGTTTGATGAAATTGGGCAGTAACCCGTCTGACCCATCAGATCCATAGGGAGGGATGGTTCTAAGGAGACGCAGTACCTCAGCAGTGGAGACCGATCTAAGGTGAAAAGAAGATCCAGGAGGCAAGTGCATATCAATAGCAGGTGCAGGGGACTGATTAAATTTTACTAGGTACTCAGAGATCAGAGAAATGGACATTCAGAGCATTTGCAATTGTAGGTAGCTTGTTATAGTTAGCATCATTTATCGTCATTTCGGTTATAGACGGCTTGGGCCTTTGGCCTATGAAATTTTTGATGAGGTTCCAAAAACCCCAGGTATCCCCAGCAGAAGCTTGGAGTAGTTTATGGCAGTAGTCCCTTTTTGCCCTCTGTATGTCTTTTTTGCACACATTCCTCGTATTTCTATTCCTAATCCAGTCTTCAGTCTGTTGGGACTTCTTTGTGGAGGCCCAGGCCTTGTCCCTACTTCTCATAGAACGAAGGAGATCTTTGCGTAACCATCTGTTTGCGGAGCCCCTAATTCGCCTTCTTTTCAGTGGGACATGCAGATCCTGGAGGAAGAGTAGCTTTGAAATCAGGTAGTCAAGGGCAGTATTTACATCCTCTGTGATATAGATAGGAGACCAGTTGATATTTATATCATCATGAAGTGCTCTTGGATTAAATTTAGTGAAGTCACGAAACTGTATTATCTTGGGTGGAGGGTTTGGGCAGTGACCATTCCAAATGCAGAAAGTAGGCAGGTGGTCACTAATAGAATCAGAAAAGGTGCCTGCAGCCTGAATTTTATTTGCTCTGTTTGTAGCAATCCAGTCCAGAAACGATTGATGTGTTCCATTTGCTGAGATTCAAGTAGGGCTAGAAATCAGTTGGGACAGGTGAAGTCATGCAAGAGTTTCAGTGTACGCACCAGAGTGGCTACCAGATAAGTCAAGGTTGAAATCACCCACAAGAGTGACTTCCGATTTACCCTTTAGAGTAGAACGCTAGTCCATGAGCCCATTTAGACCAGGGAGAGCCCCCTTTGAAGGATTGTAGGTACATACCAAGTTTAGTCTTTTTGCACCACCTAAGAGCAAGACAACATGCAAGGTTTCACAGAAACTAGATAACCTGGAATGTAGAACAGCGATATTAAGATGTTCTTTATAACATAAAGCAATCCCACCACCCCTTTGTTTTGAAGGGTGGTCGAATTTAATAAGGTTGCAGCCATTTATGTTATACATTAGGGTTTTAAATAATTGATTAGCAGTTTTTTCCTTGGGTTAATGCTATCTGTACACAAAGCATTTATATAGGTTTCCAGAAGTGTTTATGGTTATTAAACACAGTGAGGCAAGTGCTATGCATTTTCACAAGGTTTTGAACTTTTATGAGCAAAATGCTAATCAATTTTTAGAGTTAAATAAAACCCTGTACATAGTATCAGCTATGTCTGGCCTAAGTCACGTTTCGGTCAGTCCAAGAATGTCCAGACTGTAGAGGGAGATCCAGGCTTCCAGTTCAGGGAAATTTGCCGGTACAGTTCTGATATTTATGTGTGCAATTTTCATACCCTTGGAGGAGAATCAGGAGGAGTCGTTGATAGGCCTAGCATTGGAGGAGGGGCCAGGATTTAACTCAATGTCCCTAGATTAGGATAAACCCAGGAGAGGCACCCATGTTTCTCTGGTGTGTCGACAGAAGAGCCTTAGGCATTTTGGCACCATAGGAGGGCGACTGAACAGGAAATATCCTAGTTTGGCGGGGTGAGTGATATAAAGGGATATGTTGTATGCTGGATGAAATTTTCTATTCAGCAGAAGATTAGACAAAAGAGGATTCATCTTGTGCATGATACCCTCTGTCACAAGCTGTTATACTAAGCGTGAGGTATGAGAGGGTAATACGGGAAGGAAGCAACCCTGCTGTAACCAGAAATGAAATGTCCCTGGCTGAGTAAGAGAAAATCTCATGGCAGGAAAAAAAAAAAGGTGCAGCAAAAGAGACAGGCAGCGGGAAATAGTGGGAGATTTACATGAACATTATATATATATATATATATATACACACACACACACACACACATACATATACACATACATACATATATATATATATATATATATATATATATATATATATATACACACACACACATACACACACACACACACATCCATATCTCTATTAATTTGTCAGTGCCATTTATTAATGTAGTAGCTGCAACAGAAGTATCCAGGGATTAATATCAAAACAGAAATAATGACAGAGAGGATAAACTAGGTTGTCTGTTATTAGCTCAAAGGTACAGTAAATAGAAACCTGTACTTAAAAAGAATAAGGAGATAGAAAGGTCAAAAAACACCCTTATTCGAATTGAAATCGTTATGAGAAGGGCAAAGATCAGAAGAGCATAGGCTAGGCGGGGTAGAGAGACTGCCTTTTACATTAATATTCAGACTGAA
Source organism: Neoceratodus forsteri (assembly GCA_016271365.2). NCBI lineage: Eukaryota > Metazoa > Chordata > Ceratodontiformes > Ceratodontidae > Neoceratodus > Neoceratodus forsteri. Next base: position 1,343,925,641 of record CM028129.1, on the reverse strand, counting down.
AGGAGAAAAGGGTGGCGCAAGAGGCACATTTAATAGAGAGAGGGGGCAGGCTGAAAAACTAGCCTGCAGACAGCAGCTCCAAGCAGTAGCTCCATGAAAAGCTACAGAGAGAGCTGGCAGGCACAGGATTAAATTTAAAATGTTTCCAAAGTCCAAAATTCTGGCCAGCCCAGTGGCGCTGAGGGTCGAGGCGCTGGATGCCACAACTCCGTCACGCCGGTGACCTGGGTTTGGGAGCGGACTCGGTCACCGAGGGTTGGCAGGGGAGGAAAGGATCGAGGGGGAGGAAAAGGATCGAGCATCCGGAGGACAGCTCTCCTTTCCTGGGAGGTAGAGGGGATGTAGGTCTTGATGTCTGGCGACCCCCTAGTGGTGACTGGGGGTCATAGCAGCAGTTGGGTCCTGGCAAGTGCAGGGGAATGGCCACGGTGGCGCTTCTGCGGGCATGAGCAGTGAGCATTCATGCGCCGCTGGAGCCGCATTGCACTGCCAGGCCAATGGGGGCTCGGTAATAAGAGTCACCTCCTTCCCATTGGTAGGCGCAGGTGGGTTCAGGCCTGGCACCACGTCCACCCCTCGGCTTAGAAGCTCTCCTGGCTCTCCTCCCATCCGCTCGCCAGACACTACAGAAAGAGCACCGGGTGGAGTGGCGGTCCTTGCTCCGGGACACTTGGATCCGGGGGGTTGGGAGACGTGACGAGGAGGAGGTACAGACCAGGAGTGGTTGAAGGCTTCAGGAGGACAGGATAAGCCGGCATAGCGAACAACCACACTGGAAAGAGTCCAATGAGGTAGGGTGCAGAAATAGTCAACAAAAAAAGAAAATCCAAAATTCTGCACCCCAGAAAAAAAGGCACCAAGATTTGAATCGGGGCTTGACCCTTCCCACACCTTCCTTCGGCCAGCTGGGAACTTCAGTCGGGTGAGCAGCGAGGGGAACTGGGGAGGGCTTCACAGCACAACTTAGCCCTCATATAAATGTGGGCAGCCCCGTGCCCTCCTCAGCCACCCCCCCCCCCACCAGAGACCATATACAGAGGATCTGCTCCCGGGGAACCAAGGGAGAGCCAGAGGTTCCCACCATTAAGCAATGTGAAACAGAAGGTGAACCGTCCTGGAGAGGGAGAGAAAGGAGCAAGAGAAGCCCAAAGGCCAAGGGGGACGGAGGGTGGGACAGCATGGCCTGATGCAAGAGATTCTCTCGAAGATCTACTGTTATGGTAAGTTCTTATGTAACTGTAATATCTTCACTGAGGATATCTCTTGCATCATGCCACATCCAAAGAACAAGTCCCAAGCAGTACTGACAGACTGACAGTCTGGGAGGCTATAGGCCTAAGACAGGGGGCTTAGAAGCACAACCAGGCCAAAGCATGCCCTTGTCCTAGAGGCATTGTCCAGACTGCAGTGTTTAGTGAAAGGGTGGACAGAACTCCAAGTGGCAGCTGCACACATTTCAGCAGCTGACACATTCTTGAAACAGGCAACAGATGTGGCCATGCCTCTTGTGGAGTGACCATGCAGAACCCCAGGAAGTTCCTTGCCGTACTTCCTATAACAGAAGATAATACAGGAAGCCAACCATTTGGACAGGCATTGTTTAGAAACTGATACGCCCTCTTTCCTAGGGGCCAAAGAAACAAACAGCTGATAGGACTTCCTGCAGTCTCTTGTACAATGAACAGAATATCTGAGTATTTTATGTACATCTAAAGTATGGAGCAATGCTTCCCCTGGACTGGCATGCTCCTGGAAATAAACCAGCAGATGGATGGTTTGATTCAGGGTAAACTCAGACACCACCTTTGGTAAAAACAGTGTTGGTACACAAAGACACCTGTTCTTTGTGGACAACTAAATAAGGAGGCTCACACATCAGAGCCTGAAGCTAAGAGATCCTCCGAGCAGAAGTAACAGCAACTAAAAACAGCACTTTCCAAGACAGAAAGCATAGCTCGCATGTCATGGCTGGCTGAAAGAGAGCCAAAGTAAGTTTCTCCAACACAAAATTCAAGTCCCAAGGTGGGACTGGATTACGGATGGGAGAGTTCAGATGGAGGATACCTCTAAAAAATGTACAGGACACCTTCAGTTGCGCCACCATATGGCCATCGATGGGCACATGGAAGGCTGAAATAGCAGCAAGGTGTACTTTTTTTTTTTTTTGTATTATCTATTTTTCCGCTCCAGTGCTCGCTGGTCCTCCACTCCTTCAGGCTCTGACAAGTTCCCCCTGACCTCTTCTGTCCTTACCCGGCCCTCCTCTAGTCCCCAGATTGCAGCCGACCCCCGGGATATCCCGGCGTATCCCTTCACCAGGCAGGTCCCTCTCCTCCAAGGGGAAGGATAGCCCCAGCACATCCTTCTAGGGCCCGGGGGTGCTGCTGGGGAACAGGAGGCACCGGGAAGGCACTGGAGGCCCTTAGGAACAGACAGCCGTCATCCGAGGGCCAGAGAGCGATTTTCCTGGCTTTCTGTTGGGGCAGCGTAGTGACGTCATGGCATACGCAGACGTCCGCTCCTCCCCCAGTTGGTATTGGGCCGTGCATCCTGTGATACTCCCAGCCTCTGCCAGGAGCCAGCAGGCGCCCGGGCCAGTGCCCTCCCTCCTCCCCGGAGAAGGAGAGCTGTCCTTGGGACGCTCAATCCTTCTCCCCACGGCCGGCCCTCCAGTGATCCAGGCTCGTTCCCGAACCCGGGTCGCTGACATCGCAAGTGGAAATCCAACCACTGCACCGGCGGGCCGGCTAGCAAGGTGTACTTTAATGGAGAAGTATTGCAGGCCAGAATCTGAGAGGGACAGCAAGTACTCCAGAATCTGATTCACTGGACAAATGAAAGGTTCCAAATGATGGGAAGTCGCCCACAGAACAAAGCGCTTCCACTTCATAGAATAAATGGCCCTGGTGGACGGCTTCCTAGCAGCCACCAGGACATCAGCCACCTTTTGGGACACCCCCAAATCTAGTCATATCTATGTCTTCAGGAGCCAGGCATGGAGGTGTAGTAACTTGAGGTCTGGATGGACCAGGGTGCCCTGTTCCTGTGAGAGCAAGCCCTTGCACAGAGGCAGGGGTACTGGAGGTTCCACTGAAAACTGCTGCAGTAAGGGTAATCAGATCTGACGAGACCTGATGGGACCAATGAGGATCATAGTCATTCCTTCCATCTGAAGCTTGAGCAGCACTCTCTGAATTAGCAGGAAGGGAGGAAAGGTGTAGAGGAACCTCCCTTTCCAAGAAAATGACAATGCGTCTCGCCAGAAAACTCCATGCCCTGGAGCGAGCGAGCAAAAAAGCTGCAGTTTTTTGTTGAGTGGGAATACAAAAAGGTCCAACTTTGGATGACCCCACCTGCTGAACAGGTCTTTCATGACCGAGGTCAGCAGCTCCCACTCATGCATCCAGGACTGCGACCTGCTTAGTCTGTCTGCCAAGACATTTTGGATGCCCTGAACATGGACGACCGACAGTTCTAGACCGTGGTCTACAGCCCAGTACCAAGCACTCATTGCTTCTCTGCACAGGGAGTATGAATGGGTCTCCCATTCCTTGTTTATGTAGTGTACCACACTGATGTTGTCTGTCTGCACCACCCGAGGTCCTGGGGACAGGTGGTTCTGGAAGGCTTACAGAGCATACAGAACGACTCTCATCTCGAGGACATTAATGTGCAGGGAACTCTCCGATGCAGTCCAGGAACCCTGGGTCTGATGAGGGCCCAAGAGTGCCTCCAGTCCATTCCCGAAGCATCTGTGTTGAGGATCTGATGAGGGAAAGGAATAAAAGGAACCTCTTTAAGCAAAATTGCCGGGGTCCATCCACCACTAAAGCACCTTCTTTACTGGTGACGTGACCAGAACCAGTTGCTCTAGATTGCCTGTGCGTTGATCACACTGGACCCACAAGTCTAGCTGTGCCAGGGGGACTGTGACAATAGCTGGCGCCATCAGGCCCAGAAGTCTGAGGAATGTCCTGGCTGTTACATACATGCTGCTATAAAGAACCTGGGCCTGAGCTATCGGGTGCTCTGTCTTGTCCTGGAGCAGGAAGGCTGATCCCTGAGCAGTGTCTAGTATCGCTCCTACGTACTGGAGATGCTGGCAAGAGACCAAGATTGACCGCAATCCCTAGGGCAAGAAACAGCTGTCTGGTACACACTAGGGTGCGAGACAGGTGCTTCTTGGACTGAGCTTTGAGCAGCCAGTTATCCCGGTAAGGAAAGACGTACAAGCACCTCTCTCCTGAGGACTGCTGCCACCACTGCTAAGCATTTGTTAAAGACCTGTGGTGCAGAAGATAAGCCAAAGGGCAATGCCCTGATCCAATAGTGCCACCCCAAAACAGGAATCTGAGACACCTCCTGTGGGGAGCACAAATCTCTATGTGCAGGTATGCATACTGCATGTCTGGGGAGCATAATCAGTCTCCCTGGTGCAGTAGAGGCAGCAGGCCTTATGGGGTTACCATCCTGAACTTCTTGTACTGGATGCACTGTAGAAGTTCGGGTTTCTCAGGTCCAGGATGGGTCGCAAATCTACTGTGGATCTGGTAACTACAAAGAAGTGGGAATAGAACCATCTGTTCCTCTAATCTTTGAGAATTGGCTCTATGGCCCTTTTCTGCCGCAGCGTGCAAATTTCCTCCAGCAGCACTGGAATGTGATCGGGGGGGGGGGGGTAGCTGGAAGGATCTGGAGACCACTCCAGAAGTTCTAAAGTGTGGCTTTTTCTCTATGAGCTGCAGGACCCAAGCATCTGTTGTGATCTACATCCACCTGTCCAGGTGAAGGGAGAAGCGACCCCCTACCACCACCTCCTGTAGTATGTGTGTGTGTGTGTGTCTGGCAAGGAGTCATGCTGAGACAGAACCAGCACCCCCACCCTTAGGGGCCTTTCCCGTGGTGGAGGTAGGGGCAGGCAGGGCTGTTTCTGCTCTGTGCTTGCCTGGCAGTCGGGTACTCAACTTGGGTCTGTGGGGCCCAACGAAAAGGCACCTTCTGCCCACTGCTTGGTATGGTAAAGAGAGTGGACCGACTGCAGGGTCCTCCTTGAGGCCTGTAGGTCAGAAAGGGTGTCCTGCACATCTGCCCTAAAGACCTTGTTGTCTCTGAAGGGGCATTCAGGATGGACTGCTGTACATTAGTAGCAAAGCCGGACACCCTGAGCCAAGAATGCCTTCTCAGGCAGATGCCAACCGCAGCTGCTCTGGCGGAGACATCTGAGAAGAGACCTCAAAGGTGCTTACCCACATCTGCCCCGGACTGGAGGGCTTTAAGCAGCTCCTGCTTCTGGGGCTCCTCTGGAAGGGCCTGAGCTGCAGTTTTGGCCTTTTTCCAGAGAGCATTCTGGAATTTGACCATATGGACAATGTAACTGATAATTCTGATGGTCAGTTTGGCAGATGCATAGGCCTTCTTCCCCATAAGATCCAGTTTTCTGGACTCCTTATCTGGGGAAGAGAGCTGAGGTGCTGAGGTGTCTTGGATCGATTATGGGCAGCATTTATCAACACTGAACCTGCCTGTGGTTGCCCTGGGAAAAGGCTTCCTAGAGGGAGTCTGGTACAATCTGTCTGCCTTTCTGGGCATAGCAGGGATCATATTCAGCCTGTACAAGGCAGCCATGGTGGCATCCTCTAATGCAGCCAGAAGAGGAGAAATAATTAGAGGGGAAGAATCTGGCAATTCCAAATATTCAGCCAGATTTCTCCTGGTAATATCCTGCTCCCCAGCTTCAAACCCCATAGCTGTTTGCAGCTGCTTCATCACTGAGATGAAGGAGAGGTCATTTGTTTTTTTTGGGGGGAGGGGCGCGCCTCAGGGTATATTTGGAGGAATCCTCTCCCCTTGAGGATACAGTGAAGGTAGAGTGGGAGGGGCTCCTAGCCACCTCTTCCTCCTCTCCTCATGTGGGAGGACGTGAGGATTGTACTCCTCCTCATCAACTGGTTCTGAATAGGACACAGAAAGATGCCAATGACTGACAGTGTGCAGGTTGCGTCGACAGAGAAAGGCGTCGGCACGGGTGCTGGCGTGGTAGGCCCTGGTGTTGACGGGCCCGGAGGAAAGGCAATCCGTTGTATGAACTCCCAAAAGAAGGTAAGCATATCCTGGACATCAATGGTGATCGTCACTGCCAGAGCACCTTACGGTACCAAAGGGGGGAGGGGCTGGAACTCCATCATAAGCAGTACAGTCTGAAGCGTCAACACAAAAGGTTGAGGCATCGGCGTCAACATGACAGCCTGAGGCATTGATGGGGAAGGTTGAATCCGTGTCAACTAAATGGCCAAAGGCATGGACAGGAGGCAGAAGTCCACCATCAACAGGACCACTACCCGGCTGGAAGCAGGCCCAGTGGAACGCCTGTCTGTTGCCCCTTAGCAAGAACGGGTCTGAGCGGCAGGGGCTGAAAACCGGAGGGAGCTTCGAGGTCCGGCGTTGATGAGCCATCGCTGGTCAAATAAGGATCAGCGGGCTGCACTGCCAGAGCCGACCTTGTGGAGGAGAGGGTGTGGGCGGCAGCGGGAGTCGCGACTGAGGTGGCGGACAACCCAACAGCAGCCGGTGCTCAGGGAGGATTTCTCCTTAGACCTCTTCCTCTCCTGGTGCTTGTGTTTACCAGCCAATTTGTCCCAGGCCTTGGAGAAGTGGAACCTGTGGATGGAGCTGGTAATGTGGAGGAGCTTCTTGCCTGGAGCTTCTTCTCCATTCTTTCAACCTTCTGTTGCAGGAGGAAGGACTCTATGGCCTTCTGACAGCGCCGCTGGGTAACCTGGTTGAATCCGTGGCAGACTTTGCAGGCCTTAATGTCGTGGTCAGTGCCAAAACAATGGATGCAGGCAACGTGGCTGTCTTTATCGTAGATCTTCTAACCACATCTGCAGTATCTGAAGACTTTTTCAGGGTCGGTCAGCAAAGACAAAGGCAAAAATCACTTTTAAAAAAGTGATTAATGAACTAGGGTAAGGAAAGAAAATAAAGGTAGAAATCAAAGATTTGGTGGTCGACTGAAGTGGCATTGTCTCCGTGGAGTCCCACATGCGATGGTCGACAGCGAGAAAAGAACTGAGGAAGGCATGGGGCCAACCACATTTATATGGGAAGGACATCATCAGCTGACATCGTTGCGGTGGCCCCTAGCAGACTGCTAGCTAGAAAGTTTTCCATGTGGTCCTAGTGCCTGGCAGCTATAGTTCCATAAGAGTGGCTTGATGCAAGAGATATCCTCAATGAAGATCCTATCTTTCTAGGGGCATGGATACAGTTCACTATCCACACTCTGGCAAACTCCTAGCAGTTCTCTGGGAGGAAGGGGAAAGGTGTGCACTCCTATTTTGCAAACAGAAACTGGAGAACCAAAGATCAATGCTGTAGTGGGAAAAGTTGTGTGCCGACTTCCAGGTAGCAACCCCACGGATCTCTTATATTAGGATATCTCTGGAAGCAGCCACTGAGGCAGCAGTATGTCTTGTGAAATGAGCCTTAAGCCCTATGGGAGACTCCCTACCAGCCACTTTATAGCAGAGGTTGATGCAGGATCTTATCCACCTTCCATCTCCGCTTTGCTACCGGTCTGCCAGGCACGGCTTCAGTGTATGTTACAAACAGCTGAAGAGCCTCACCCTAAGCTCCAGTTGTGCGTTCTTTATAATAAAAGAGTGCCCTTCACAGGTCCAGAGTGTGGAGCCTACGGTCAGCCTCTGAAACTAGATTTGTAAAGTATACCAGAAGGTTAATCACCTGGTTAAGTAGAAACTCTGATATTACCTTTGGGAGGAACTTCAGGTAGGGGTGATGGACGACCTTGTACTTGTGGAAAACACTCCACTGAGAGTGTCTGGAGCTCACTAATCCTTCTGATGTAATGGCCTCCAAGAAAGCCATCTTCGGTGACAGGTGTGATGTCTCACACCCCTGCACAGGCTCTAATGGCTTACCCATAAGCACAGCCATCACCAGAAGTAGGTTCTGTAGTGGTGATCGTTCACGCACTGGAGGGGACAGGTGGTTAAGACCCTGGAAAAAGCATCCAAACACCTTCTCCTATGCCACCATTGGCATACCAACTCACGTTCAGTATGCAGCGATGGCTGCCAGGTGCACCTTTAGGGTCATCGCTTGCAGTCCCAACTGAGAGAGGGACCAGAGGTCCTCCAGGCTGCTTCCCACAGGGCAGGAAAGGGGATCAAGCTCCTTGCTCTGACACCAAATGGAAACTCTGTTCCATTTAAAAGGCATAGCACCTGCGAGTTGACTCCTTTCAGGAGGCCTCCACAATGTGGTGCACTGCTTTTGAAAGGTCCAAAGCCTGGAACTCTAGCCACTTAGGAACCAGGCTGTGAGGTGCAGATGCAGGACATTCCCTTGTTATCTGGTCAGCAAGTCTGGGTGGAGAGGAAACCACCATGGAGGCCTGTTGCCGAGGCTAAGATGATCTGGATACCAGAACTTTCTGGGCCAGACTGGAGCTATCAGAATCATCCACACATTGTCATTCAGGGCCTTAATCACCATACCGTAGATCAAGGGGAAGGGAGGGAAGGTGTACACAAGGTCTGGGGTCCAGGGCCTCATGAAGGCATCCGCCAGCAGTGTCCCAGATTGTGGGGGTTGGGGAGGGCATAAAACAGCCACAGTCTTCTGTTCTCCCAAAGGCAAACAGATCCACCAGAGAGTTGCCCCACTAGGAGAACAGGTGGCATACCACTCCTGATGCAGGGACCACTCATGCAACGTTTCTTCCACCCGGATGAGAGCATTTGCCAGCGGTCTGTTCATTCCTGTGAAATGTATCGCCAGATCTGTGCCCAGACTGAGCACAAGGGTCCAGGTGCAGAGGACTTCCTGACACAAGGGAAGGGAGCGAGTTCTGTCCTGCCTCTTCAGGTAGAACATGGTTGTGGTGTTGTCCATCTGGACCTGCATGACCTGACCCGACCAGGGGAGCAAATCCGTAATGGCCAGCCATACCAGACGGAGCTCCAGCAGGTTGATATGGTGACAGGACTCCCTGGGTGACTAGAACCCATGAACTCTATGGTTCCCCAGGTGCGCTCCCAACCCCACCAGAGATGCATCAGTCATGAGAGTGAAGGTCGGTTCTGGGTGGACAAACAAGATTCCTTCCTCCAGATGTTGAGGGACCAGCCACCACTGGATGGCATCCCATATCAGCTGGGTCATAAAACTGGCTGAGCCAGGTGGCCTAGGCGCTGGGAGCAATGGTGACCAGCAGCCACAGGAAATCCCAGGCAGGGCATAAGGGTCCAATATAAAATGACCAGGCAAAGGAGGTAATGTCCGGAGCACAGTCTGCAGGGAGATGGGGTTGGCCCGTAGGGAGTCTAGCTCTGCCCTGATGAAATTGATAACCTGTGATGGGATCAGCTCGGACTCATCTTGAGTTGACCAACAGGCCCAATTCTCTGCAGGTCTGAAGGGCCAGATCATGGTACTACATTATGGCCTCACTGGATGGCCTGGCTATCAGACACTCATCAAGGTAGGGATACACCCAGACACGCTTGTGCTGCAGGAAGGCTACCACCACTGCCATGCACTTGAAGACTCTGGGTATGGACGAGAAGCAGAAGGCCATGACTTTGAACTGATGGAGAACCCCTTCTGTATGGAATCGAAGGCACCGCCAGTGAGACAGATGGACTGGGATGTGGAAGTGGGAATCTTGAAGATCCACGTAGCAGAACCACATGCCCTACTCCACGGATCGTATGATCAGAGTCAGAGTAACCATCCAGAACTAACACTTCCACACAAACTGGTTCTGCCTGTGCAGATCCAGTATAACCCCCCCGTCCCCCCTTTTTTCCATTTTGGGACCAGGAAGTACCTGGACATGTACCCCTGACTTTCCAGGATATCTGGGACATGGGCTATGGCTCCTTTCGCAAAGAGGTGAGCGATGTCCTACCTCCTCCGATCTGTCACTAGGCAGCTTTGGAGGGAGCACAGGCCACTGGGGCTGGAGAGGCACCACTTCCCCTACCAAATCAAATAGACAAACTGTTGCGCTGAGGAGTTGAGCATGGTGCGGGTGAGGGCTATGAGCCCAACAGTCATAGAAAAACAACAAAATCACCTCGCACTCCAGTGAAGAGGGCACAAATTCCCAGGTAATCCAAATTGATGAAAAAAATTCCACTTTATTTAAAGCAAGTTGCTGTTGTTACAGAGAGCAAAATAAATGGCTAGGCACACCAAAGTCTGCATGCAGGTGCCCCATCGCTTTGCCAGTTAAGGCTTCGTCAGAACAAGGTGATTTTGTTGTTTTGCACCACTTCCCCTACCCCTACATCTTTCTGGCCCTTGGCCAGAGAATACAGCCTTGGGACACCAGGCTTGACGTTGCATCTGTTGCTGAGGATGAAAGGACTGGTATTGAAAGGTCTTCTGCTAAGGCTTCCAAGCCATGGGGTCCTTTTGGGATGAAGACAAAGAATCCAGGGTGGGGTTGGACTTCAAGCCTGGAAAGATGTCCTTCTACCCCCAGATCAAAGAGGTCAGTGTCCAAGAAGGGGACATCAGCCAGTTTGTGCCAAGCGTCCACCATGAAGATGGATAACCTCAATCAAGCTGTTCAATGCACTGCAGTGACTGCTGCTATGGCACAGGAGTAATCACTCATGTCCAAGGCTGTCTGGAGCTGGTGTTTAGCTACCACTTGACCTCTGCCCTTGACCAACTTCTCTGGCAATTGCTTGGCAAAGTTAGCCATCAGGACAGCATAGCTGGCTCACAAAAACCCAATGAGGAAGCGGCATAGACCTTCTTGGCCACATAGTCAAGCTTTTCAACTCCTTGTCGGGTGGGGGCTTGTCCACATCCTCTCAGTCTCTGGACTTCATGTAAGGCCAAGTCTGAGACAAGCCCCGTGGCTGAAGGGTGGTCCGAGAACCCGAGAGGGACCCAGTAGGGACCATGTACTTGCTGACCATATGGGTGGAGGGTGCCAGACAGGATGCTGGATACTACCACAGCTCCAGGGCCAGTCCCAAGAAAGACAACCCCTGGGGAGTCATCCTTGTCCAAAATGTCTGTGAGGGAGTACTTAGCCCTCTTCTGAACTGGCTCCAAAGACAATTCATGGACTCCAAAATCAGGTGGACGATAGCCCCAAATGACATCAGCCTGTGGTCAGTTCCTCGACCAAGGGTCGGGTCAAAGGTGTATGTCCTCAAAGACAACATGGATGACCTATTTGAGTTTTCGGAGGACTCTTCGAAATGGCCCATGACCATTTGCTGTCATGGACCACCATAGTGTTCTCCCACTGAGTGATTACCACTGACAGCCGACGTGGCAAGTCAGCTGCAACACAGGAGTCCCTGGGTGCGGCTCCCACCAAAGGCTGCAGTGGAAGCAGCTCCACCCGCAGGGGTGGAGAGGCAGATGCTGGGGACATCTGTCAAGAGTGGATCGACGAGGTCATCACTGGTTCCTGCCAGCTGACTGCAGGTCCAGGAGGTAGAGCCCTACCCTGCCCAGCAATGATCCACTGCTGCCAGAGAAAGTTCCTCATAGTGCCGCTGAATCCTGCGGCACTGCCTCTGCTCACTAGAGGACGAGGTCATCAAGGAAAGTCGATGGTGGTGCTCCCGAAGGCCAACATCAAGGAGAAGCTACTGGAGAGTCGGTGTAGACCACGTGCCAAGCCACATTTACCAGCATCAGGTTTGGTGGCAAGACCACTGGTGGAGGTTGATCCTGAGTGGAACCGGTCAGGGACGTTCACCGGCCCATGTCCTCCTGGGAGAGGACTGGAAGATTTGTGATCTGGGAGAGTGACTCCTCATCAATTTCCTCCTTTAACTGGTTGACAGGGTTGAGAAAAATCTGAACAGCCTGCTCGACTAGTGCTGAGGTCGACAACCTTGACAGGGGCATCATGGAGCTGTAGAGTATCACTTCATCAGAGGGTAGCTCGACCAGAGTCAAGTGGTTGGAGCAGCTGAGGGAGCGGGAGGACCGCAATCCCAAGACCAACACCGACAGTGTTTGTGCTTCTTACCATGGTGGACAGGACTCTCTCCAAAGGTCTGGAGGACCTGACACATATCTCAGAATCCATTCGAGAAGGACCCTCCAACACTAGCCGGGAGCAGCATTCAGGCAAGTGAGGTATCCACCATGACAGTCACTGACTCTTCTTCCACGGGCCACCAGCTCAACAGCTGGCTCTGCTGTAGCCAAGGCTGTCTTGTGACCCTTAGGTCAGACATTCAGATTCCTAACGGTTGGCATACAGAGAAGAAGCCAGGCCACATGATCTTCTAAGGACAATGGAAGCATTGCCTGGCAACAGCCAGTAACATCGTGATGATCAGTAAAGCAGTAAAGGAAAGACAAGTGTGGATCTGTGTTTGACATTTTCTGTCGGCATGTAAAGCAGAACTTGAAGCCACAAGACGGCTTTGCTTCCTTCGTGTCCATCTTCTGTCAATGAGGCACAGCCAGGATGAAGAAGCGTAGTAAAGAGTTGAACTCAAACTCAAAGTAGTTGTTTTGGAAAGGAAATCGTCAAGGCACTAATTGGAAACCTCCAACACTGCAGACCTGCGAAGGAGGAGACCGGTTCCTTCCAGCGGAAAGAAAGATATCTGATGTCACAGGGCGGAGCCAGAGGATATAGCACCCAGTGGGGGAGAAGCTTAGCTTAGCCTGAAGATGCCTGATGAATCAGCACATCTAGTGGAATTGCCGGTGTGTGGCTAGTGAATTGTATCCACACCCCTGGAACCTATATTTCTACCATCATGGATGCAGTTCACTATCCACACTCTGGCAGACTTCTAGCAGTCCTCCAGGAAGAGGGAGCAAGATGCACCCCTAACTAGCTAACAGAAACTGGAGGACTAAGGCCTCAGAAGCAACCTCACGATAATTCAGCACGTCGATGCTGTAGTGGGAGCTGAATGTGTGTGCTTTTGCCGGGGCTGCAGCCCTGCATACATCCACAAGAGGATATCCCTGGAAGTAGCCAAAGAGGCATGGTATGTCTGGTTAAATGAGCCCTCAGCCAATTTGGTGACTCCTTACCAGCCAGCCTATGGCACAAGTTGATACAGGATGCAATCCACCTGGTAATCATCTGTTTTGATGCTGCTGGTCTGCCAGGTGCCACTTCAGCATATGTAACAAACAGTTAGCAGGCCTCTTCACAAATTCCCACCATGTCCTCCTTATAATAGGGTAGCTCTTTCTGCAGGTCCATGGTGTGAACCCTGTGATCAGCATCAGAGACTGGGTTATAACATAAACTGGGAGGTTAGTCACCTGGTTAATGTGGAACTTCGACACAACCTTCCGCAGGAGATTTGGCATGGTGGCAAAGGACAACCTAGTCTGTGTGGAAGACCAGCTAAGGAGGCTTCACTGAGAGCACCTGGAGCTCATTCACCCTTCTGGCTGATATAACTGCCACCAAGAAGCTAGTCTTTCACAACAGTGACATTTAACATCTGTGCATAGGCTCAAAAAGGCTTGCTCATGAACATACCCAGCACCAGCAGCAGGTCCCACAGAGGTGCTGATTCACACACTGGAGGGGATAAGTGATCAAGGCCTTTGAAAAGTGCCTGACCACCTTCTCCTGCACCACTGTCAGTGTACCAGCCTGTGCTCAGTATTCAGAGGTGGCTACAATGCACTTTGGCGGTTCTCAATCCCAACTGAGACAGAGTCCAAAGGTAGTTAAGGATTGTTGCCACTGGGCAGGTGAAAAGATCAAGATCCTTCTTCTCTTGTCACCAAAGTGAGAACCTCTTTTCCACTAGAATGCATACATTCTACAAGTCAGCTCCTTTCAGGATGCCTTCGCCACATGGAAAACGCCTTCAGAGAAGCCCAAGGCCTGGAACTCTAGCGGCTCCGGAACCAGGCCGAGAGGTGCAGGGACTGAAGGTCTGGGTATAGGACTGTCCTCTGTTTTCTCATCAGCAGGTTGTGGCAGGTAGGCAACTTCCATGGGGGTATCCTGCTGAGCCGGAGAAGATTCTGGTACCAGAACTGTTTGGGCCAGTCTAGAGCAAGCAGGGTCATCCGTGCCTTGCCTTTCCAGGCCTTGATCACCGCCTTATGAATCAAGGGGAAAGGGAGGAAAGGCATACGGATGGCCAGTGTCTGAGACAAGGCATCCCTCTGCAACGTTCCAGTCTGAGGAAGGCGGGCACAGACCAGCCTCACTTTTCTGTTCTCCCAAGAGGAAGAAAGGTCCACCAGAGGGGTACCCCAATGAAATAAGAGTTGGTCTATCATGTCCTGGTGCAAGGATGGTTCAAGCGACGTCTCTCTGATACGGCTGAGAGCATCCACCAGCTGGTTGTTTTCTCCTGTGATATGGATCCCTGGAGATCAGCCTGCAGGCTGTGCACTAGTGACCCAGTGCACAGAGCATCCTGGCACAAGGGAAATGAGTGCATCCCATCCTGCCTGTTGTAGTATTCCATGGTGGTCATGTCTGTCTGGACGTGAACGACCTGACCTCAAATCAATGGATAAATTCCATCAGAGCCAGGTGCACTAAATGGAGCTCCAGCAGGTTCATGTGGCATCAGCACTCCTGGAGTGATCAGAACCTATAGGTACCGTGGTCTATCATGTGAGCCCCCCCCCCCATTGAAAGCATTCATCGTCAGAGTAACAGATGGCTCCAGGTGGACAAAGGGAATTTCTTCCCCCCAGGTTCTGAGGACACAGCCACCATTTGATGGAATTCCACATCGGCCAGTTCACCCAGACTGACTGGCCCAGATCCCAACTAAAGGGGGACATACTCACCAGTGTGCCCAAGAGACTACATTGTTCAAAGCTGCCATGTACCCCAACAGATGCAAGAGTTCCCAGGCTGGGCGCAGCTGCCCAACCTGAAATGACTGGGCAAAGGAGGTAAGATCCAGTGTCAGTGGCTTAGCAGGATGCACACTTACCTCTCAGGCAAGAAGATCGGAAGGTTGTGTGTTTCAGCCCAACTCCAGAAACCTGGGGTAAATCCCAGTACTGACACTGTAGTGCAGCTCCTGGGGGGGGGGGGCTGCACTCCTGAAGTGCTAGCTTTCAGATGAGACGTTAAACTAAGGTCCCCTATATTAAAAATACCACCATCAGCTTAACTAGATTCAGTATGTCGGTTTCCATCTGTATCTCAGCTCCCTGATTCCCCCCCAAGGGATGAGGCTGAAAATGGGCAGAATTGCCTAGTCCTCACTTTCTGGTCAACAAGATCTAAATAAAATAAAATATATAAGATCTGATGCCCTGTCCGCAGAAAGGTGGGCCCAGGTCAGTTCCACCGCAATGAACTTGATCACCTGCATGGGGGGCCAATTCCGGCCTGACCAGAAGGCCCAAGTCTTGAAAGATTTGAAGCCAGATCCCTGAACCTCTGCACCACCTCCTTGGAAACACCTGCTATGAGCCAGGTCATCCAAATACTGGTAAACCCAGACTCCCCAACTCTGGAAAATGGCAGCCATCACTCCACGACACTTGGTGAAGACTTGCAGCGCAGGTGTCAGGCTGAAAGGCATGACCCTGAACTGGCACAATACCCCTTCTGCCAGCAGAAGCACTCCCCTTACTCTCAGGATGGTATGATTTGTGTCAGCGTGACCATACAGAACTTCTATCTTCACATAAATGTCTTCAAATCATGCAACTCCAGTACGGGGCACCAGCCAGCCCCCTTACTCATCCATTTTGGTACCAAAATGTATTGGAAGACATATCCTTGCATAGCCTGGGCTGCTGGGACCACTCTATGGCCCTGTGTGCCATGGGCTGAGCAGTTTAATTCCTGAGTGCAGGCAGTGTTCCCTAGGACACCCTGAATTCCCGAGGATCCCAAAGTCAGTACAGCGGGATAGCCTCAAAGTCCAGAAGCAACACTCTTTGCTCATCACTTTGAAAATCCATCTATCTGTAGCAACCACTGTGGCAAGATGTGAAAGAGCCTAACCTGGGACAGGAATGTACCGGAGGGAGAATGGCACCTTGCAACCCATTACTTAGCAGCCTTGCAGTTGGCTCCACCCTGCTGGGCCCTGCATTGACTACCACCCCTTCCCTTTTCTTGCCCCGATGGACAAACATCTGTTTTGGGTTCCATTGCCAACACTGCCCCTGCTGTGGCTGCTGCTGAGCCTGATGTTGCTGGAACCTTTGTGGCCAAAATGACTTTCTTGGCCTTGGCCAGCTTAGGGTTCTTCTGGGACAAAACTACATTGTCAGAAGTGGGGCTGAACTTCTCAATATGGTGAGATGTCCCTCCACCCCAAGGCTGAAAAGCTACATGTCCAGAAAGGGAACATCAGCCAACTTGTGCTGGGTGTCTACCATGAAGGTGAACGACCTCAGTCCGGCTCTATTGCATATGGACATGGACACGGCCACAGCCGCTAAGTATGCACAGGAGTCACCCAGGTTCAAAACTGTCTGGAGCTGGTGTTTAGCCAGCATGCAGCAATGGTCCTGAGAAGGTATAGTGGCCATATTCATAGAAGATTTTTCAGCTGAACTCAATTAACCACATTAAAATGTAAAAGTGACAGGGGGCTCTAATGAGCCAGCTAGAGCGAGGATGCGTTCCAGCTCTGCTCCGCAAACCATTGCACATTTAATAATTACAAACTACCTGAATTTAACTTGCAACCTGATCAAACTGCGTTACTTTGGTGTCCGAAACAATGGATGACTTCTTAATTCAACACCCTGCAAAGAATTTGCGAGTGGCATCAAAGAATCAAAAGAAACAGCTGCCTACTTCGCAAGTTGAAAGCGCAGGGCCTATCTCTCTGTCTGTAGCTGAAGTGAGCGCCTTAGGCCACAAGGTCACCCAGCAAGTTTTGGCCATGCTCGAACCATGCTTCACCAGCCTGGCGACAAATTTCGACCGCAAGCTACAGGAGCTTGTGGACTTACATGCATCCCATGCGACTCGCTTGACTTAAATACAGCAAAGAGTCTCCGATATTGAGGATGCCACAGCCCCTGTTCTGGACCAAACTGCTGCATTACAGAAGGAACTAGAGGAGTTTAAAGACCAGTATGACTACCAGGAAAACTATCATCGGAGGCTGAATTTAAGGCTTCGTGGGCTACCGGAAGGAATGGAAGGCCCTGATGCGCTTGAATTTTGTGCGTGAACCCTGCCAGAAATACTGAGGCTAACCTTTAAAAATGGGCGAGTGAAATTGGAGAGGGCTCAGAGGGCTGTAATGCCCAAGCCCCCACCGGATCAACCACCTCGGCAAATCGTAATGCGCTTCCATAACTTTCAAGATAGAGAAGCAGTGTTAAGAGCATACAGAGCTACAACTAATTTCCAGTATGAAGGCCACAAACTGTACCTCTCGCAGGATTATTCAGCACGCTTGTTGAAGAGGCGCCATGCCTTTAACTCAGTAATGGCTCAACTGCGTGAAGCCCAGGTTGAATGATTTATGCTCTACCCGGCCACATTAAAAATAAAGCAAGGAGGAGCTGTCTACTCATTCTGGGAGGTACAGAAAGCGGAAAATGTGTGAGAACTCAGGAAAAAGCTGGGATGAACTCTGCAAGGGGGTAAGTTGAAGCCGTTCAACTTTTTTGGAGGCTACTTGTGCTACTAGTGAGTTTCTGAATCTACTCCATGGTGTCTTTATTGCTCAGCGGGGAAATTGTGCACTTGTAAAGAGCAGAGTACTCAACTTAAAGATACAGTTCCAAATCAGTGTCTGGATTGTGTTAGACTGTTGGGACCTGGAATGGCATCTTTCCCCCAACCCTACCTGCCTGTTGCTGGGCCCTGTTGGAACATAACCGCCTGCTGAAGAGCCAGTGGAACTATTCTGGGGACACGTGTTTTTTTGTGGAAAGCAGCCAGTGACTTCTTATCCCTCCTATGATGTCCTGGGGAATGCCTCTTTAGTGTTCCTCCTACTCTGTATATTTTTTTTAATCTCGCCACTGGCAGATTCGAGGGAAGAGGATGGCAGAGACAGAGCATGCGGAGTCCTAGAAGAGAGCATGGTGCTCTGACTCATAGTACCTGGAAAGGAAGGCCAGTCGGGGGGAGGGGAGGGGCAGCGCATGTGTTTGCAGTCAGGCTGCACACCCTCCACTCGGCAGGGGCTGGCCTCGGTGGGGATGGTTGAACAAGTGATTAAAAAGAGGGTCAGCATTTGACGAACTTGCTTACAATGCTTTTTAGGAATCTGGTGACTTTTCTATCTCTTTCTTTATCCTGGCCCTGTCTGGGGAGGGGGACTGGGAACGTGTGCAGGGACTATATAGAGCAGATGGGATGCTGCATACTTGGGATTTAATGGCTGGAGAGAATTCAATAATGTGGGGAGATGAGCATGCATATGGGAACACTAATGGTAAAATTCAGACGATGTATGCGATGGGGTGGGGAAGCGTACCTATAAATCAAGGGGTTAAGTGTAAAATCTTTGCCTTGTGCAATTCTGGTTACTTACATGTTTTTGATCAACCAGTGTTACTATTACAGAAATTGTATGCAGGTGGGGGAAGGGGAAGGGGTTGTACATAGTTGATGTTTGTTGTTTGATGTTTGATGTTTCACTGTGTTTCTTATATAAGATCCATGAATGTTTTATATTCTCATAATAAGATCCATATACTTGGTGCGAAGGAGCTGACCTGGGAGTATACTTTTCAGGGAGGGGTATGTATTACTGACCATGGCTAACTTACAGGAACTAGTGGTAATTTAATGGAACGTTGGGGGATATCTAGTCCAGTTAAACATGCGATACTATTGACAGCCCTGAAATGACAAAATGCTTGGGTTGCGCTTCTCCAGGAGACTCACCTTACAGCTAAAGAGCATGCCAAGCTTGCCAGGGGGTGGGCTGGGGAATGCTATACAGCATCTTATAACTCCCACAAAAGAGGGGT
This sequence comes from Neoceratodus forsteri, assembly GCA_016271365.2. NCBI lineage: Eukaryota > Metazoa > Chordata > Ceratodontiformes > Ceratodontidae > Neoceratodus > Neoceratodus forsteri. The sequence goes on along the minus strand of CM028129.1, from coordinate 1,343,906,720 downwards.
GGCCATCCCTCCTTCATAAAAAACTGCCATTTAAAACGGAGCGGATAGTCACAGACCCTGAAGAGGGCCTCTATGTCTTTGTGGTGGGTGAGTTTTATGGGGAAGCTATCACGATTGCGAGCATCTATGCCCTGCGGTGCATGACCCGCACTTTTACAATACCATTATGTCCATCTTAATAGAGGAGCAATTTCCAGGACTAGTGCTGGGTGGTGATTTGAACTGTCTCATGGATCCGGCGTTAGACCACTTGGATGGTAAGGGCAGCCCTAAAGGAGCTATTCGTAGTTGGCAGGCAGGCATGGCTAAGCTAGATTTAATTGATAGGTGGCACACAGCTAACCCAACTCTCCGTGAGTACACTTTTTTCTTACACCCACATCAGACCTGGTTGACATTAGATTATCTTTATCCTCCTAGAGACTGGTATTTTTAGATGATCTTATGTTAAACATAGCCCAATTCATATTTCAGATCACACTATGGTTATTATGTCCCTGACATCGAATGTGGAGAAGGATGGCCCCCCAAACCTGGAAGTTCCCTAACTATTTATTGGCTAACAAGGATTTTAAGGAATACCTCCAGGCCCAGTGGAAACAACACGAGCAAGCTAACCTAGATACAACCCGACTAAAGCTACCTTTTGAGATATGGGAAAGCGTACATGAGGGGGGCCCATTATAAGTTTTGTGGCGCACCACAAAACGAAGGTTAAGAAAAGGAGGACCAACCTCGAACTACGACTAAGGGTACTGGAGAGGAAGGTGGCACAGGGGGCTGGGGGGGAGATGACGCGTCCCAGATGTTAACAGTGACTAGGGAAGCCCTGAATAGTCTCTTATTGGGGGAAGCCAGGAAGACATGTCTGTTTGTTAGGAAACACTATTATGAGTGGGGCAATAAACCTGGAACCATGTTAGTTAACTTGATCCATGGGAAAAGGGGAGCACATACGATATGTGCTGTTAGGGGAGAGGATGGCACCCTTCAGAAAGATATAAAGTCTATTAGGGATAGATTTCGGCGGTTCTACCAAGAACTATACCAGGCTCAGGGTCGTGCCTGAAAATAGTCTTTTGGCTAGTGCACCTTACCCAGTAAACAAAAACTAAATAAAATAATTATGGGGTCACGCATATGAGAATTCTTGAATGGCCTGGATTTACCACAACTCTCGAGATCGCAGAGGGAATGGTTAAATTCTAAGATATCCAAAGAAGAAATAGCTAGAGCCATGACAGGCCTGAAGAGTGGTAAAGCAAGTGGCCCAGACAGCTTTTTGGACGAGTATTATAAAATCATGACAGCCTAGTTAATAGACCATCTTCGGTCGGTGTTTAATGAAGCCAGTGAGTAGTAGGGAGAACTCCCAAGATCCTGGAGAGAGGCGGTCATCTGCCTTATTCCCAAGGAGGGGAAAGACCTGCTGGAGTGTGCCTCGTATAGGCCAATCTCTCTCTTAAATTGTGACTCTAAAATCCTAGTGAATAGGCTAGGTAAACTTTTGCCAGAGCTAATTCACCCAGACCAGACCGGGTTTATCCAGAACAAATACCCCTACCACAACATGAGAACCCTCCTGAATGTGACCTGGGGTGCATCAAACGAACATGAGCCGGTGCACATCTTGTCAATGGATGCTTAAAAAGCATTTGGCCGGCTTGAGTGGCACTATTTGATGGAAGTTCTGACCCGGTTTGGTCTGGGTGATGACTTTATTGGTTTGGTGCAGTTAATGTATAAAGACCCCATGGCCCAGGTACTAATAAATGGTACTCTGACAGTTTTAATTTGGGCAAGGATACAAGACAGGGATGCCCCCGTCACCCCTCCGCTTTGCTCTGGTTTTGGAACCTTTGGCGGTGGCGATCAGGGCACATCCTGATACTGTGGGAGTGCTAGGTAAATCAGGTTTAGAGCATAAACTCACGCTGTAGGCGGATGACATGCTATTGTATGTTGTCAAACCAAGAAGAGTCTCTGCCCCCAAATTACAACTGGTTGACCAGTTTTCTGACTTTTCAGGTTATAAATTAAACCTGGGGAAGTCTGAAGAGCTAAGAGTTGGAGAGACTAAGGGTGCAGCTAATGTAGTGGGACAGGACTGGGGCTTTAAGAAGGTGTCTAATTCTTTTGTGTACCTTGGAATTAAAGTTATGTCAGTTTGTCTGTTATAATGCTTGAAAATTTCAATAAATATATGCTGCAAAAAAAAAAAAATAATTAAAAGTGACAAAGTGCATACTTATAGAAAAATGTATAAAAAATCTTCTCACCATGCCCATTTACATAGCACAGAACATTTACCTTCACAATACAGCACAATGTAATGTGAAGTTAAATGCTGTGTGTTAATGGAGTTCAGCTGAAAAACCTGCTATAAATATGGTTGTGCCCTAGGTAGCACTAATCCTCTGAGAAAGCTGAAACGTTGCGGTTTTTATCTGCTCCCTGCTGGGCTGGTTTTGTTGTGTATGTTCTGCATGTTTGAATACAATAAGGCAAAATCAATCACCTTACATACGAATTACCTTATTTACGAACTTGAGTGGTGAGTGCCGTGACTTTAGCTGACTGTGTGCTCCGTACTGTCACTGGCACTCAGTCCTCTGAGTGACTCTTATTGGAAGAAGGTTCTCATAGTGTTGACCCTCATCCAAGGATGAAAAATCAGACTGTTGCATCAACCTGTAACTGGTTGAGCAGGATCGGGATCATGAGTGGCACCTCAACTGCCAACCCTTAGGCCAACAACAGGTGTCCACAGGCAGAACAGAGTAGACCACCATCTTTAGCAAACAGATCACTGTTAGGACCGGATCCTGAGAAGGTAACTGCCACGGTAGGCACAACCCAGGTCAACTCAACTATGGCCACCAACTGAGCTGGCTCCCTCTGAGTGAGGACCGGAAGAACTAGGGTCTGCAAGACTGATGAACCCTCACTGATCTCTGGCAACTGGTTGACTGGCTCAAGAAAACTCTCAAATGGCTGCTCCACTGGAGTTGAGGACTGAGGTGTAAGCTCTGACAAGGCTACTTGGAAGCCTCTACCTGCTCCTTGATAGGTGGAAGTTCATCCAAGGTCGACTGGTTGGGGGGGTTAGAATTGAGGGAGTGGACACAGCAAGATCGTTCCCAGTCCCACGGTCAAAGTTGACTGCAACTTGTGCTCTCCCCAAAGGTCTAAAGGGCCAAATACATTTATTAAAATTAGTCTGTGAAAGGAGTTTAATGGTGGGCCTGGCCAGGACCAATGCCAAGATTGAGGAAGAGTCCATTAATCTTGCCTCATTTTCCAAGCCTGCATGTTGAGCCACTGACCCATCAACCATCAAGAGTAGTCTGCAGTCCTTGGGGCTACTGAGGTATAAACAAGCTTTCCATGTCACCAATGACGTCGGATGTATAGACAAGAAGGCATCATTTCACGTTATGATGTTTTGTCAGGCAACACAGTCATGTAACATTTTAGAAAAGTCGAAGTATGCCGAAGAATACAGTGCTTGAAAATTAGAATTCTCTAATGAATGCAGGGCTGGAAAGGAAGAGGCAGAACAATTACGTAAGAACTTCCCATAACAGTAGATCTTAAAGAGAATCTCCTCCATTAGACCACATGTTTGGAATTCTATGCCATCAGCGTCAGGACTTTTTGCAAGCTGGGGGCCGTCCATAATGATGAGTAGCAGCGAAGCATATATAATGTGGGCAGCCCCAACACTCCTCAGTTCCTGCTGGAGATTAACCTCAGAGGGCCACCAACCATGAGGATTTGGATTGAGCCGCCAGCAGGCAGCTCTCCTTTCCCAGGGAAGGGTCAGATGCACTGTGCAGCTTCTGCGGCTCCCAGTGGTGACTGGGAGCATCGTGGCTGATACAGTGCATGCTACAAGGGTATGGGGTGGTGGTGGATGTCCTGCGGGCAGGTGCAGGAACTTGCCCACACCGCACTGGACGTCACGGCATGTCCACGCCCTCGGGACCACAGAAAATGGGAAAATGGACCCTGGCACTCGGAGAGGTGAAGGTGGGTCCTGAGGACGACCCCCACACCCCTTGCCGGATCCATCCTGGCTGGGCTTTCCGTATCTCCTCCTCTCCTGACCACTCCTCTAGATTCTAGATAGCGCGCCAGAGGAGTTAAGATGGTCCCACCCTGGGGGGCTCAGAGCCAGGGGGCAGGGTGGTCAGTAGAGCTGGGGAAGCAACCCTGGGAATGCAAGTCCAGACCATGGAGAATCTCAGGCTGGGTGGGACAAGGTCAGACTGTGTGACCTCAACGGAGAGAGGTCTAAGGGGCCAGTGAAGTAGAAGCATAAACAGAGTTGAAAAAAACAAAATAAACAGGAAGGTTATCATCTTCATCTGGTTCAGTGTAAATTCTGAATACCACCTTCGGTAGAAACTTAGGATTTGTATGCAAAGATTCTCTTTCTTTATAAAAAAAATAAAATCAGGAGACTCACACATTAATGTCTGAAGCTCGGAAATTAACCAAGCAGAGGTCATAGTAACTAACAATAATGTTTTTCATGACAGAAAATGTAAGCCATAACTCATGGCAGGCTCGAAAGTAGCTAATGTAATTTTCTCATGTATGATATTCAAGCCCCAAAGCAGGACTGGATTAGAGATAGGAGGTTTCATACAAGTATACCTCTCCGAAAAGTACAGGACACTTTTAATTCAGCAACCATATGACTGTCAATAGGGGCGTGGAAAGCTGATATAGTGACCAGATACACCTTAATAAAGGAATACTACAAGCTTGAATCAGATGGGGACAGTGAGTATTCCAGCACAGAATTCAGAGGACATGTAAAAGGGTCCACATTGCAGGAAGCAGACCACCACAGAGTGATGCGCTTCCATGCCTGGGAATGAGCTTGTCTGGTAGAAGGCTTCCTAGCAGGTCATCAGCAATCTTAGGAGAGACCCCAAAATGTGCAATGACTGTTTTCAGGAACCATGCATGCAGATGTAGGGACTTCAGGGCCAGATGGACCAGGGACCCCTTGTCCTGTGACAAAAGACACTGACACAGAGGAAGAGGGACAGGAGGCTCCACCACCAGAAGCTGAAGGAGTGGAAACAATATCTGGTAAAGCCAGAATGGAGCAAAGAGGATGAGAATGGCACTCTCCACCCGTAACTTAGGCAGAACCCTCTGTATTAGGGGAACTGGGAACTGGGTATAGAAATTTCCCTTTCCAAGTGAGGGATAATGCGTCTTGCCCAAAAGTACAGGCCCTGGAGCGAGCAAAAATGCAGCAATTTTGTGTTATGTGAGGACACAAAAGATCCAACTCTAGATGACCCCATGTCACGCAGCGGTCGCTTAACCACTGAGGTTAGGAGTTCCCACTCATGAACCATGGACAGGGACCTGCTTAATTTGTTTGCCAAGACATTTTGGAGACCTGGTAGAAAACACAGCCGACAGCGGAAAGCTGTTAGACTGAGCCCAGTTAATTATTCTCATCGTTTCCCTGCACAGGGGATAGGAGTGAGTGCCCCTTTGTTGCTGTAATACATCACATAGACATTGTCCGTCTGGATTAACAGGGCACCTGGTCAGAGAGGATTCTGAACTAGCCTGGGGGCTGTACAGGATAGCCTGTATATATCTCTAAGACACTGATGTGCAGTTTGGTCTCACCTTGGTCCACGACCCTTGTGTCTGGTAAGGGCAGAGATGAGCACCCCAGCTGGAGCCAGAGTCATCTGTGGTGAGCATCTGTACAGGAGCTGGTACAAGGAATAAAATGCCCTCGAATACGTTGTCGTGGTTCACACACCATAGCAACGCTCTATGAAGTGGAGACGTAATGAGGACTATTGCTCCAGCTCATCCGTCAACTGATCTTACTGGACCCCCCCCCCGCCACAAGTGTCCACTATGGTATCTGCATATGCAGGCAGGCTAGCAGCACTATCACTATGGCAGTAGCCACAAGGCCCAGAAGATATAACACTGTTTGTGTAGAGATGTAATGGTTACTCTACACCAAATGTGCTTGAGTAATTAGTGTGTCCGCTCTGTCCTGGGGCAGGAAGGCACATTTTTTTTGGTGTCCAAGACTGCCCCTATGTACAGCAGACTTTGGCATGGAGTCAACACATATTTTGGTACATTCACTGTGACCCCAAATCATCGAACAACTCAAGTGCTCAGTACAGAGCATGTTGAAGAGTTTCCCTGGAACTGGCCTTCAGGAGCCAGTCATCCGGGTAAGGGAAGATGTACAGGCCCTCCCTGTGAAAGGCCACTGCAACTACTTTCCAGCATTTTGCAAAAACCTGCGGTGCAGAGGACAAGCCAAAGGGTAATACTTTGAATTGATAGTGTTTGCCCTCCAACATGAACTGGAGGTACTGTCTGTGAGACTTCCTGATCTTTATATGCAGGTATGCATCCACCATGTCCAGTGAACAAAGCCAGTCCCCTGCTTGTAAGAGGGGAATCAGTGCTCGCAGAGATACAATGAGAAACTTTTTGAATTCGATGTAAAAGTTGAAATTTCTGAGATCTAGTACAGGACATAGCTCCCCTGTCCATTTTAGGACTAGGAGTCATCTGGAATAGAACCCTTTGTTCCTATTTTGTGGAGGAACCGGTTCTACAGCACTTTTCTGAAATAGGGTCTGAATCTCCTCCTTTAGAAAGGACAAGTTGCCCAGAGAATAACAAGGAAGGAGGCGGGGCATGATCTGGAGGTATTTCTATCAGGTTCAGACCATGATCCCTTGCAATTATCTCCAGCACCCACTTATCTGTGGTGATCTCCTGTCACTGTTGTAAATGCAGTGAGATCCTTCCCCCCACATTCACCCCTAGAGGCAATAGCTGAGGAGGATGGGATGGAATGGAAGAGAGTCAGGCAGAACCAGGGGCAGCGGGGCCACTGGAACCAATTCCTTCGGGTGCTTTGGCGTGGGCAACCGGGGACGGGAGCCGGGGGACATCACTACTTCTGCCACAGCCCTGCTGATGTTATAGATAATTACCTCTGGCAGCAGGCCTATGAAAAGAGGCTCTACCATGTCCTCTAGCAGCAGCTGGGTAGAGGGACTTAACAGATTTTAATGTCATCTTAGAAGACAAAGTCAATTAGGGCTTCTTCAACATCATAACCAGTTTGGAGCCTTTAAAAGGAGGATTCAAAACAGCCTGTTGCATATCAGTAGCAAAGCCAGTCACTCTGAGCAAAGAATAGCATCTTGTGCAAATGCCAGAGGTTACAGTCCTAAAAGAAGCATCAGAGACATCATAAGTAGAGCAAAGCAAATGTTTGCCAACTACAGCTCCAGCAGATAAAGTTTTAAGCAAATCAGTCTTGGCAGAGTCATCAGGCAAAGCCTGAGCAGTAGTATGAGCAGCCTTTACAGGCTGTTGTGGTATTTAATCATATGGTCCTCTTAATTTGTTATCATAAGCCCCAAGGATACGGAGGCATAAGTACATTTGCTCATAACACCCAGTCTCCTAGATTATTTATCAGGAGGCAAAGTGCTCATGTGTCTAGGTGCTTTAGATTGCTCATGAGAAGCCATGATGACCACAGAGTCAGTTCCAGGCTGGTTGGCATAATAAGGCTTGTAATATGGGTTCCTAAAATACTGTCTTCTGATTCATCCAAACAGGTCACCTGACTGTGGATTAATGTCCGATATACCCACAGCTGCATGGTCACATGGCTTTATTTCACTGTTTTTTTAGGCAAAACTCTAACAAAACATTGCCCATGTTACAAGAGGATTAACCCACTCCAGGGTATGGGTTTACTGAGCATTAATTCACGCCTGGGTGGCTGAAATCACGCGACTTCACCTCGTGATTCCAACTCCCCCCCCCCAGGCATGGACTAATGCTCAGTAAACCCACACCCTGTCGTGGGTTAATCCCTCCTTAGCAGACGGAGCAGGGTACTGCTTATCAGCCTTCTTTGGGATTGCAGGCAAGGAATGAGGTCTGTGCAAGGCAGGAAAAGTAACATCCTCTAAGGCAGATATACAGGAGGAAATATAATGGAGGGAGTACAGTGCACCTCCAAAAATTCCACTAGATTCCTATTTGTGGAATCTTCCTCTTCAATAGTGAAATCCATGGCAGACTGCATTTGCTACATTATGGTCTGAAAAGAGGGGTCCTCCAGGAGGAGAGCTTGGGGTATAAACCACGGAGTCCTCACTGCAGGATGTGAGGTTGGAGCTGAGGTGCAGATTCCCTTCTTCAAACTGCCCTTCACCCTCATATTCCTCCTCTAAATCCCCCTAAAGATCCATGCAGTCTCGATTATACCCCATTTCGTCACCATCATGAATGACGACAGGAACTGCAGAGGGAGCCAGCGATGCCAGCAGCAGCTGAAAGGCAGAAATCTGCAGTGTACTTGCTGAAGTAGTTGACTAAGGCCCTGGACCAGAAGGCCCCATCGGTGGTAAAGCTACCTGCTGTGGCAACCCTGGTAGCAGGCGATGTATCATATCTGAAAACAACAACAGCACAGCCTGGGAGCTGACAGTGTCTTGAAAAGGGTCCGAGAGTCTTGAGACTACCTACACTGAGGGGCTGTAGCATGATAATGGCAACATAACATCTACAGTAGGGACGGCAGTGCCCAAGTCAGACCCAGACCACAGTGTCTCAATGGTGGTCAGGGTGGGGGCTTTTGTCAATGCTGCAAAAGCAGATGTTGACAAGGACATACTGGTTTTCAATGACAACAGGGACCTCACTGGCGAAGCAGCTTTGTCTTCATTTCTATGTTTGTGATTATGGCCAGATGACAAGGACGTCTAGGATGACGCCCATTCCTTGTTCTTTTCTTTCAGTTTCGATTTCTGTTTGTTGGACAGCAGTGAGGGAGAGGCGGGAGAGGCAGGCCCGAAGCCCTTTTCCTTCTCCATGGCTTTTAGTGCTTTATTGAGCAAGTAAGGTTTCTAGAGCCTTTCAATGGTGTTGCCTTGTAGCCTGGTTTAAACTCTGGCAAATCTCAAGTTCTCATGTTGTGAGAACGGCCCAAACAACACGTGCAAATGGAGTGCATGTTGCCTTTGTAAATCCTATAGCTGCAGACACAACATCTGAACAAAGGGTCTTTAGACTTCAGCAACATGCAGAGATGACAATAGTAATACTTAAGAAAATAAACAACAAAAAACAGCAATGCTTTGTTGACACCGTTTCCTTCAGCAGATCTGACGAGGATGATCAATGGTGGGAGAAAGAACTGAGGAGTATGTGTGCCGCCGATGTTAAATACGTGTCAACGGTGCATGTTATTGTGGGTGGCCTCCAGCTAGCAAAAAGTTTTCATGTTGTCCTGACGTTGACGGCTTACATTTCCAAAGGTGTGGCCTAATAGAGGAGATATCCTCTATAAAGATCTGTCCCTTCCAGCAGAAAAGAAGATCTGACGTTGATGGTGCGGATCAAGAGGATGCCACCATAGATGTTAGGAGGAGCTTAGCTTAAAGATGTCCAGTGACTCTGTCTCCAACTAACTTCCAGAGTGTGAACAGTGAATTGTATCAATGATGGTAGAATTCTTCCAATCTTTTTCCAACATAACCCCTTTCCTATCGGTTTTTAGTTACCTGGGCACTCCCGAGTTTAATTGCTTTATTTGTGCCATTTGGCTCTCATGTTAAGGTTTCCAGATCACTCACTATTTTGTTTCTTTTGCCTGACTGCTCTGTTTGAGGGAGTATCTGTTCTCAATGCTAATATACAAGCAACAGAGATACGGGCGCGGAGGTACTGGGGGTCACTATGGGAAGGGGGAACAGAGCCACTATTCACACTGGTGTGGTCTACAAACCTCCAGCACAGGGGGAGGAGACAGATGGGGTACCAGTAGAAGCCACTGACAAGATTGCAGAAATGGGGAGGTGCTGTTGGTGGGGGAGTTCAATTTGATGGCTGTAGATTGGAGCCTCCAAGCTGTAGCTTCAGCTAGAAGCAGGGACATCCAACTCGCTGCAGGGGGGCATTGTTCAGGCAACTAGTCAGCAAACCCACTCGTGATGGGGTAATTTTGAACCTGGTACTAACAGAGACAGTGTTGCAGGCATCAAGGTGGGAGATCACTTGAGGACCAGTGATCACCAAACAGTGTGGTTCAATATAAGGATGGCTGTGGAATCAAACCACACAAGGGTTCTGGACTTCAGGAGGGCAGATTTTATAAAGATGGGTGAATGTCTCAGAGACGATCTGTCAGAGTGGGATGACCTGGGTGGGATGGAGGAACAGTGGGTGAATCTAAAAGGGCACAATAAAGGCACACACCTCTGCATCAAGCAAGTGAGCAAAACCAAAAGGAAAAAGATACAGTTATGGTTTTCCAAAGAGGTGGCAGAAAAGGCAAAGGCTAAAAGAGCAGCATTCAAAAGGTATTCAGAGATGCAGAGGGAGAAGGACAGGGAGGTGTATCTGGGAGAAACAGAGAAAGCAGTAAGGTGAGAAAAGGTACAAACTGAGGACAGAACAGATCACACAGTAATGAAAGGGAGAAGATATTTTTAGTTATGTAAGTGGATAGAGGACCAGGGAGGGATTGTAATGTTAAATGGGGGCTGTGCAAAAGGGGTCCAGGAAAAGGAGACATCCTGAACAAATATCTTTATTCACTGTTCACAGTGGAAAGAGAAGGGGAGGGGCCACAAAAAAGTAATAAGAGCTTTGGAGGGAAGCGAGAGTCCTGAAAGGACTCACTAATCTAATACTGGACAAAGAAATGGGTCCAGATAGACTGCTCCCAAGGATATTGTGAGAGCTCAGGAAGGTACTGGCTGCACCTCTGATAGTCCTATTAACAGCTTACTGGAAAAAGGAGTGGTTACAGAGGACTGGAGGAGGGCAGATGTAGTTCCGCTTCACAAAAGCAACAGCAGGGTGAAGACTGGCAATTTTAGGCTGATCAGCCCAACACTGGTGGAGGGAAAATTAATGGAATCACTGCTGAAGGAAAGGATTGTGGAATATCTCAGTCCAATGGGTTACATGATCTGAGGCAGCATGGATTCAAAAGGGGGGGGGGTGAGGTTATTTCAAACAAATCTGATAGATTTGACTGGGTGACCAAGGAATTAGATCAGGGTGGAGTGGAAGACATGGTCTACCTAGATTTTAGTAAGACTTTCAACATCATTCCACATGGGAGACTAGTACGGAAGTTGGGTAGCTTATGAGTGGGTCCAAAGGTGCTGAACTGAGCGAGAAATTCGTTAGGGGATAGGCAACAAAGGGTGGTGGTAAATGGAGTTCACTCTGAGGAGGGGAGGGTGACCAGGAGAGTACCTCAGGGATCACTGCTGGGACCGGTCCTCTTTAATGTTTTATAAGTGAGATCGCAGAGGGACTGGAAGAAAAAATTACTCACCTTAGTAATGTTGTTTCTTCTAATGGAGTCTTGCTATATTATGACAGGTGCAGTTTGTCCCACCATTAGAACTGCTCCGGAGGTGAAAGAGTTAACTTCCATGCAGAGCATGGAGCTTAGAACGCGAGCTCAGTTAAAGAAGCTCTGTTAGGGTGGTTTCAAACCGAAACCGTCAGATCTTTACGAGCAAAACTCACTAAGGCTCTGTGTGGAAGCTGTAACCTACACTAGCCAACTGGCTACTAACATATTCACACATTTTCCTGGTCCCAACACCAAGACTCAAGTCAGTGGACCAGAAAAATAAGATAAAATAACTAAATAAACACAACACCCAAACATGAAAGAGGGCATCAATAAATGCCAACAGTGGACTGCCCACCCCATACCCAAAGTAGAAGTTCTGAGAGGGGCAGGCTGGGGGGGAGGTCATAATATAGCAAGACTCCATTAGAAGAAACAACATTACTAAGGTGAGTAATTTTTTCTTCAAACAACATGAAGTCTTCCTATATTATGACAGGTGCAGACTACACAGCAGTACCTCCATGGAGGAGGGACAGAACCTACTTAGGGAATAGGCTCTGAAGCATGGCTGTGCCAAACCGAGCATCCCTCCTGGCCCGGATATCCAGGGAGTAATGCTTGGTGAAAGTGTGTACTGTTTTCCAAGTAGCTGCTTGACATATCTCCAAGATAGGAATGTCTCTAGCAGCAGCTAGAGATGCAGCTGTACCTCTGGTAGAGTGATCCCTCAGGCCTGAGGGGGGAACCTTACCCAGCTTTTGATAGCAAAATTGGATACAAGAGACGATCCACCTGGCAATGGATCTCTTAGCGGCAGGTCTCCCTTTCCCAACCTCACCATAAGTGAGAAATAGTTGGAGGGAGTCAAACCTGCGACCCTTGGTACGCTCTATGTAGTAGCTTAGGGCCTCTTAACATCTGTTGTGCAGCCTCCTCTCACCAGAGGAGGAATGGTCAGTGAAGAACACTGGAAGTGAAATAGATTGGTTAAGGTGGAACCAAACCACCTTAGGCAAAAACTTCCTGTTAGTCCTGAGGGCTACTTTATCCCTGTGAAAGGAAATAGAGTCAGTCTCCACTGATAAAGCCTGTAACTCACTTATACGCCTGGCAGAAGTGATGGCTACTAGAAATACAGTTTTCCAAGTCAAATACTTAAGCTCTGCCGAAGACAGAGGCTCAAAGGGGGGTTGCATCAGCTGAGCAATGCAAACATTAAGATCCCAAGCAGGGGCAGGGTCCCTGAATGGAGGATTGGTATGAAGCAATCCCTTAAAAAACTTGGAAAATACAGGGTGAGCAGAAAGAGAAGAGGGCTTCCCTGTTGAAATGAAGGCAGAAACAGCTGCCAAGTGCACTTTCAGGGTAGCTGGTCTCAGTCCCAAAGAATTAAGATGGACCATGTAGTCCAATACAGTGGGTAGATCAGCAGATTCCGGGGAAATATGCTTCCCAGAACACCATGTGGAAAACCTTTTCCACATGGAGTTATAGGTAGCCCTGGTGGAAGGCTTCCTAGCAGCCTTCAGGATTTCAAGAACACTTTGAGAAAGTTGTAGATCAGCAAACTCAAACTGCTCAAGAGCCAAGCCTTGAGGTTGAGGGATTTGAGATTCGGATACCAAACTCTCCCCTGAGCACAGGTTAACAGATTGTGGTTCCTGGGGAGACACAGGGGAAGATGGACTGCTAAGGACAGAAGGAGTGGGTACCAGGGCTGCCTGGCCCAGTCTGGAGCAATCAGGATCATCTTGCAGGGCTGAGACCTGATTTTGACTAGTACTTTGAACAGGAGAGGGAAGGGGGGAAGGCATAAAGGAACTTCCCTTCCCAATCGAGGAGAAAGGCATCCAGGGGGACTGAGCCCAACACTGGGGGCCTGCAACAAAAAAGTGGAAGTTGATGATTGTCTGGGGCTGCAAAAAGATCTATCTGAGGAGTGCCCCATCTGGCAAACACTATCCCCAGTACTAGGGGATCCAGTGACCATTCGTGATGGCCCTGGGAAATCCTGCTGAGAGCATCTGCCATGACATTGTCCTTGCCTGGGAGGTGAACTGCTATGAGGGAAGTGTTCAGGGAATAAGCCAGAGACCACAACTTCATCGCCTCGTGCACAAGGCTGAAGACCGAGTGCCCTTTGTTTGTTGATGTACCACATTGTAGTGGTGTTGTCTGTTCTGACCTGTACCACCTTGTTCTGAACAGATGCAGAAAAAACCTGAAGTGCTAGAAAAACAGCTCTGAGTTCCAACAGATTGATGTGGAGCAGAGATTCCTGAGGGACCATAACCCCTGGGTGGAGAGGTCGCCAATGTGAGCTCCCCATCCCAAGAGGGATGCATCTGTAGTAAGGGTCAAGGAGGGACAGAGGGATAAAAGGCACCCTTGTCTCAGATTGCTCTGATCCTGCCACCACTGAAGGGCCTGGATCAGGGTTCGAGTCACTGGGATTAGCTTGGATAGGGATCTCTTCTTTGAGACCAGAAAGCTCTCAAATGGAACTGAATGTCCTCATCTGAAATCTTGCTCCTGCACTACAGCTGTGGAAGCAGCCATGCGGCCCTAGGAGCTGCAGGAAATTCCTTGCTGGTCGAGAGACCTGCAGAGTGAAGGACGAGGCCAGGGCCACTAAGGTCCTTACCTTTCCAGGGAGGAGGTTTGGTTTGCTTTTGTGTCCAGTTCCTGCGCCTATAAAGGTGAGTACCTGGACAGGTTCCAAAACTGACTTTGGAAGATTGAGAAGAAAGTCCAGAGAGGCAAGCAGCTGCTGGGTAACTAGCAGGTGTGATTTGACCTGGTCTGGAGACTGACTCACAATGAGCCAGTCGTCCAGGTAGGGAAAAATGGCAATCTTTTGCCTTCTTAGATGAGCAACTGCTACTGTCAGACATTTTGTGAACACCCTTGGGGCAGAAGTGAGGCCGAAGGGCATTGCTCTGAACTGAAAATGGCCTGAGGGCAGTTCGAATCTGAGGTACTTTCGATGGGAGCTTCTGATAAGAACATGGAAGTAGGCATCCTTGAGGTCCAGGGAAGCTAGCCAGTCCCCTGGCCTTAGGGAGGGTAAAATCATTCCCAGAGTCACCATTTTGAACTTTGGTTTTAAAAGGTGCTTGTTTAGATATCTTAGATCCAGGATAGGCCGCCACTCTCCTGTCTTTTTTGGGGTTAGGAAGTACCTGGAGTACAGACCCTTGCCCTGGTGTGGGGAGAAACCCTTTCTACAGCTCTGAGAGCCAGGAGGGTTGAGACTTCTGTTTCCAAAGCAAGAGACTCTAAAGGGTTTGCAGGTGGAAAAGATCTGGCTCTCATCTTTGGAAATTTTTTGAAGCTGAGAACCAGACCCTGGCTCACTACTTCCAGGACCCACCTGTCTGATGTTAAAGACTTCCAGTCCTGGACGAAGTAAGCCAGCCTGCCCCCTACAGGTAATGGAGAGCCGACCCTGGGCATCCCATCAGGGTGCCTGTTTGGCAGGGGCTTTTGGCTGGGGGGTGGGAGCAGGCCTGCTCGTACCCCGTCTGCTTCTCCCTCTGAAGAACCCCCTCTGAGCATAGGCTGAAGAGGAGGAGGCCTGGGTCTGGTAAAAAGGCCTGCCCCTACCCTTGGGGGGCTGCCTCTGAGGAGTGGCTTGCCGTTCCTTGGCTTGTGCATTCCTATAAGTGGTTCTATATTCATCCATTTTCTTCATATAATTCTCTGTCTGTTCCCCAAACAGAGAATTTCCCACCACAGGAAAATCCATAGCCTTAGACTGGGTATCCTGTGACAAAGTAGTACACCTGAGCCAGGCCAATCTACAAAAAGCCACAGATGTAGCCATGACTCTAGAGGATACATCATTAGAATCCACTGCAGCATGGAACTGCACCTTAGATGCCTCAATACCATCAAGAGCCACCTGCTCCAGCTCCTTTGCAAGCTGGCCAGGGACCTGTTTGCTAAGGCCATGACAGTATCCCATCTAGATTTCTGGTATCTCGCAACATAAGCCATATAGTTTGCTTGTCTGAGTCCCAAAGATGCTGCCATGTATTGTTTTTTGGCCATGGTATCAATCTTCCTGTAGTCCTTGTCAGGAGGATGTGAAGCAAGGGGAATATTAGCTTTATCAAAGGCTGCAGCCTGAACTACCCCAACATGACTGCATTGCTGTGAAAGAAAATCTGTATCAGGACCTGACAAAGTGTACCTCCTGTCCATCTTTTTATCTACAGGAGGCACAGAATTAGGAGCTTTTAAAATTTTTATTGTTTGTTTCTAAAAGATTTATGCAAAGGGATGGACAATCTCCTGGACTCTGGGATATCCATCATCTCTACATAGTCAGGCTCCTCTTGCTCATCCAAAGCCTCCTCTAAGGGAAGCTGGAGGGTCTCAGCAACTTTTTATAAAACAAAAATGAGAAGGGGACTCAAGAAAGCCTAGGGGAGATTCACCTAAAGGTCTGTCTGGGAGATGTCCAGTTCAATGGGCACATCCAGACTTTCAAAGTCACAATCACACTGATCATAATCATCCTCCCCCTCCTCTGGTTCATAAAACTCTTCTATATCATATTCCTGAACCGGTGGAACCGACCGAACTGACCTTTTGCCAGATAGTGGCGGTTCGGAGGAACCGGGGACAGTGACTGGACAATCTGTATTGCCCTGGCTATCTCTGCAGCAGTTGGAGAAGGAATTTTGGACTCCAAACCTGCTGATTTTTTAGTTTTCTTTGCTGGAACTCACTCCTCAGAGCCAGCTTTTCGTTTGCCCAAGGAAGTCTGGCCCTGGTCAGAGGGCACTCCCTCTGGTTCGGTTGGCACCGAACCGGGCTGGCCATCCGGGTCAGCGAACTTTTTGGCCTCTCGTTCCCCGAGCCTGCCCACTCTCTTGTCCAGGGCGGCTGCAGGAAATTTTACAAATCTGGCAGTCTGAATTGAGGTGGTCAAACCTCAGACAATAGACACATAGTGTGGGTCAGCCTTTGGCAAAGGCTTCCCCACAGACACTACAGTGTTGAAACCCAGTGGGCCCGGTTTTTCTTTTGGGTTTCTCAGACATGATGCCAGCCTAACCAACAAACTTGCCCTTTTAACGGCAGTGCCAGGCAAGACACCCTTATCGGTTCCCAACCGTGTCACGGGTCGTGGAAAAAAACGTAATGAAATCTGTTTTTTTTAGAACCGATAAGAACCGGGAACCGCACTCTAACAAGCCTTAAAAGGCTTTAAACCAAGTTTAAATACAATTCGATCAGTTCAAACCGAACCGATAAAAATTTACAAGTTCCACACAGAAAACCTATCTATTACTTACAATACCATAAACAGAGCTTGAACCAATCGGTTTGCGGTTAAAATAAATAATATCGCGGTTAAATTCAACCGAGAAAAGACAAAATGAACCGAGCAGCAGGAGGAATCTCCGGAGCGACTGTTCAGTGAGGCGGAGTAAAGAATCTGACGGTTTCGGTTTGAAACCACCCTAACAGAGCTTCTTTAACCGAGCTCGCTCTCTAAGCTCCATGCTCTGCATGGAAGTTAACTCTTTCACCTCCGGAGCAGTTCTAATGGTGGGACAAACTGCACCTGTCATAATATAGCAAGACTTCATGTTGTTTGAAAGGAAGGTCTGCCTCTTTGCAAGTTACACAAAAATCTGCAATAGGGTGGACACTCGTGTGTTGTGTGTGTGTGTGTGTGTGTGTGTGTGTGTGTGTGTGAAGGATAAGCAGAGATCTGAGAAATCCTGAGTGGTTAAGGGTATGGCAGCTGGATTTCAATGTGAAAACATGTAAGATAATGCACTTAGGACACGCCCTTGCCTCAGTGCTTGCGCACTAAGGTTCTTTGTCTTTTAGTTTGTTTTTGGTTTTTATTGGGCTCACCACAACCAAACCCAGATGGACCAATTTAGGGCAGCTGGTTCATTCCACTGGGGTGTCATACAGACGAGGCATAGTGATGAGTCCTGGTAGGATGAAACACGTGTCTGTCTTCTGTTGGCACCCATTGCAGACTGCGTGAGAGGCCTTCCGGCACCATGCATTTCTGCTTAAAAGTTGAACCAGCATAATATTTTGTGGTGATTTTCATATACAGCCCATGATGCTTTGCATTATGGGGGGTATGTGTGATTTTGTATTTCTATGAAACTTGGCTTCCCAGCCAAAGTCCTTTGGGGTAACCCTTGCCTCAGTGCTTGCACACTAAGGTTCTTTGTCTTTTAGGACACAGTAACCCAGGGGAAGAGTAAAAAATGGGTGGAGTGTTATTGCTGATCACCAAGCAGGAGACAGATCTTGTGGCAATCATATCTGATGATCTAAAGGTGGCCAGGCAGCGCAACAAGGCAGCTGGGAGGTCTAGTGGGATGCTGGGGTGCAAAGGGAGGGGTATCACCAGCAGGAATGTTGCTTCTGTAATGATCACTGGTAAGACCACACTTAGGACACTGTGTCTAGTTCTGGAGACCATATCTCTGGAAAGACACAGACACAGTGCAGGTGGTCCAGAGGAGGGCAACTAAAATGGAACAGGGTCTGTATCAAAAGCCCAATGAGTAGAGACTAAAGGAACAAAATATCTACACCATGGAAGAAAGTAGGGAGGGTGATATGATAGAGACCTTTAAATACCTTGGGGGGGGGTTAAGGTACAAGAGGAAAATATTTTTTTCAGAAAAGAGGTGCTTCAGAACAGGGAACATGACATGAGAGTGCATGGCGGTACATGAAGGAGAGATGTGTGGGAGTACTACTCACAGTGAGAGTGGTGGACTCCTGGAAAAGCCTACCAGTGGAGGTGGTGGGGGTGAAAACAGTGGTGGGGTTCAAGAATGCATGGGATAGGCATAAGGGAATCTTAGTGGAAAGAAAGGGGAAGGGAGGAGAGTAAGAGCCTGAGGTCAAACAGGGTCTGCTGTTACACTGTATGTGGAGAAAATAGGCAGACTAGGTGAGTCAAGTGGTCCTTATCTGCAGGCAAATTTTAAGTTTCTATGTTTATACATATTAAGTAATTTCTATTTTTCTAATGAATACTTTGTATAAAGAAAAAAGGACTGTTTCCTTAAGAGTGATGTATAAAAAATGATTCTGTGAGAGTCTGACCCACCCCTGAGGAAGTGTCATTCTCTGGACGCTAAATAGCAGGGTTTATTATTGAGTCTCTCAGCTTTTTGCTTTGCTGGAATAAAACTCTTTTCTGTTTTGCAGTTTGCCTTCTGATTTATCCTTCTGTCTCAGTGTGCCCGTTTTTCATGCTTGGGGCCCTCAGTCCCTTAGGCTTTTTCATCCAGTACTCCAGTCTGGGGCACAGCCACGTGGTAACCACCCCAGCTCCAACCTCCACTAGCTCCCACCTTGACAGTGGGGAATACACAGTGTAGGGCCAGAGTAGCTGCCGGATGTCATCATACCAGCGGCATCTTTTCCTTTTTTTTTATTATCTCATTTGTCTTCCTCCCACCTTCCCTGATGTGGGTCCATGTGTCCACCTTTCCTGAAGTGAGGCCACGTGTCCATCGGCCTCACATGCCGCAGTGCAGTATGCGCAAGTGCCACCCCTGTATGTGAGCAGACTTTCCAGCAATGAGGAGTCGCTTCTATGCCAGAACCCAGACATCCTGCTACCCAGGCTGGCATGGGCTGTGTCTAGTAGCACACCTCAGCCCATGCTGCTGCTAATCCTGGGTCACAGAGTCTGCTCTCTAACCAGGTTCACAGAAGCACATTGGGTTATTAGGTAGCCCCAAGACATTTTCACAGACAAGGGTGTAGAGTGCACATATATGGAACCCAAACAAACAGAAAAGAGAAAAAAAAATAAGTGCCTGCTCAAGATGTTCCAGCTTAGCTGTGCTATCCTGAGTTAGTAAACTGCAAACAAAAATATGAGTGGCTCATTATGCTGGGCCTTGATAGGGGATTCTGGGTTTCCCCCTCTCCTGGAGCATCCCCCCCCACCCCTGTGCTGCCCTCCCTCCCTCTGCAACATGATGGCTACACCACTTCCTTGCCAGAAGCAGGAGAGGGGATTCCACGGTATGTGATGCTAGGTATACATTTTGATCATTACACCATGTCCCTGAGACAGATGCCTTTAGAATCTGGAAATAGCAAGTGAAAGAAAGAGAATGTTGACAGCTGTACTACTCACAATGTCAGACTCGTTCATCTTGATAGTCATTTTACTGACAGCCTCTGTTGCTCGGTTTATCATCTTGAGGAAGCCTGCTCCACTCAGTGTCTGCGTGCCCACTGCTCGCGGCAACTGTATCAAGAGAAAAGAATGTCAGTACTGAAATGATGAATAAGGCCGAAACAACCCAAAATTGAGGCATGAAGCATAGTGAGTGTGTGGTCATAATGTAACTAGAAAAAACAATGTGGTTCTCTTTAATGGACTACTACTAGCATCTTCTGATGCCACATCCAGTATTACATCAAGAAGTCATGCTCCGTATCCCTTCCTCACAGTCAGTCTTGCCACTGAGCTTGGAGTTGTCTGCAAAAAGGCAGATTTTACACGTCAGCTGCAATATCACTAATGAAGATATTAAAAAGTACTGGACCAAGCAGCGATCCCTGTGGGATCCCACTAGTGATCTTCCTTGTACCCGAGGATTCCCAGTTGATCACCTCACCATGTCCTCCCTCCTAGCCAGTCACCCACCCACTTTGTCATTATGTTCCCTACTCCAAGGTCCCCAGGTTTCTTGATTCTTTGTGAGGAACAGAGTTGAAGGCTTTGCCAAAAATCCAGATACAGTATATCATCTACTGCCATTGTCAAGCCGCTGAAGTGCCACAAATTCATGCTGTCTGTCCCAACAGCCTATTAGTTGCGAGGAACTTCACCAGCCTTTCTTTAAGAAGGATCTCCATCAGTTTCTAATCACTGATGTCAAACCATCTGGCTTGTAGTTCCCCTGCTCATCTCTGGGCACACTCTTCAGCAGAGGTACCACGTCTACTGTTTTCCAGTCCGTAGGCACTACTCCTGACTTAAAGCGAAATATTCACCTGTAATTGGACCATGCATTGGCATTTTCGCAAAGTGTTTACATTTTTTATTTAAAGCCTGGTGAGCAATTTCGATTTTATATGCTTGAGTCTGCCATCCCTCCCACCAGCATTTTGGACCAAAAAACCCCTAGTGGTGCACCCACAACCGCCTGCAGCTGTCCCAAGAATAACATCTGAGCCAGGAAGCAGCTGTGGGAGTGTGCATAGAGGTCCTATAAAAAAACAGAGCTATTAACAGCTACAGTTTGCAATTTACTTGTCCCGCTGCTATACAGAGACCAGGTACAGACTGGCAGTCAAAAGGGTGGTAGAAGAAATGGAACAGACCGCCACCGAAGTTGTGGAAGCTAGAATAGTGGAAGGCTTCAAGCATGCATGGGATAGACACACGGGCATATCAGTAAAGAAACAGGGAAGTTTCCCTAGAGACCCGTTCGGGTCTGTGGTGATGCAATAGGCAGGGAACCCCTGGGCAGACTGGGTGGGTCTAGCAGATCTTTTCTGCCAACAAATTCTATGTTTCTGTATTGCAAACAAGAAATCATGCACTCACTACCATATTTCCAAAGCAGAACATGGCTCTCAGCTTTTCAAAAAAGTGCCCATTTATTTAAGGTGCAGGTAACCTGCACCTTAAATAATGGGCACTTGTTTGAAAAGCTGAGAGCCACGTTCTGCTTTGGAAATATGGTGGCAAGTGCATGATTTCTTGTTTGCAATGCTGGAATACTCTGTATGAGTGCATCCCAGCCTTGTGCGCATTCTTCTATGTTATTGTAGAGTCTACGTTTCTGTGTTGCTTATATGTTCTGTGTCCCATCCCCCTCAATACTCCTGCTACCACCCTGTGCCCCTCTGCTTGTCCAGAACATATTTCTGGGTGGGAGGCCCCAACAACCATCGATACTCTTTCAAGATGAATGTGCCCTAGAAGTCACAAGGTAATTCTCCTATTGTACACATCACTGAGACAACCAAACCTGAAATACTCCACAAAGTACTAGAGTCCACACCTGAGGAGAGACTGTGACATGGCTGAAGCAGTGGAGCATGGGCAACCAAGATGGTCCATGGACTAGGGGACAAGGTGTACAAGGAGAGGCTGCAGGGCTTGACCATGTACATCCTTGAAACAAGGCGAGAAAGGGCAGCATATTCAACATGTGAAAGTACCTGCATGGGATAAATAGTGTGGATGCCTAGCAACTCTTCTCCTAGAGCTCAAAGGGAGGGAGGGACAAGAGGGAACTCACTAAAACTTGCAACAAAGAAGATTCAAAGGGGACATCTGTAAGCACTTTTTCACAGAAAGAGTGGTGAACGAGTGGAACAGGCTGCCAGAGGAAGTGGTACAAGACAAATCAGTGAGCAGCGTCAAGCAGGGGTGGGACCGGTACATGGGATTAGTCAGAAAACAGGTGGCAGAAACAAAGGGGAAGAATGGCCTCTAGGGCCAGTGCTGAGTAGTTAGGTTTGGGAAGACAGGGTGGGTTCATGCACCTCTTTTTGCCATAACTGTCTATGTATCCATTGGGAGCCTTCTTCATATGAATTTACAGTAATGTACTCTTCCAGCTTCTATACTGTCATACCTGGAATGAACACCACCTTCCTTTTGTTAAGCTCCTGACCCACTAACAGTCTCCCTGTGACCCTGTCCTCCTATCAGTTGAATCCCCCAGCATTAGGACATTTCACCTTCTCTTTGCCACATTCTCGCCACTCTCCTAGTTGGTTCCTTCTGTGTAGCTGTCGCCACTCCCCTGGACTCCTCCTGCATAGAGGCAATATTGACTCCCATGGACTATGACTGACTTCACTCACTGGTCTTCAGTATGGGAGAAGCATCCCTCTTGTAAGTTCTGAGGTGCTGATTGTTTTTATTTAAGTTTCCAAGGTTCTATGTGATAACGGCGACTGCAAAACCACAATCCCTGTTACGGCGAGTGTACATCGTCGAAAACCACAACAGCGATGTACACTCATCGGTGACACCACAACCGGCAAGTAGAAATAGCATTTATGTGGGGTGGATTTGCCCTGATTTAGATTGCTAACTCCAGGGGGTGCATGTCGGGAGGGGAAGACCATCTGAAAAAATTACAGCAGCAGTAAAATGTTTCTGTCCCCAGACCCTAACCCAGTGCCTGCAGCACGGAAGCTAGCCACCCTCACCACCATACCACATGGCTAGCTCGGAAGCAGCAGGCCACACTACCCCCTACACAAACCCTCTCTCCCAACCCTCCCTCACTGTCCCATTCCATCGTTACCCTTACATGGTAGCCCACATGTGCAGTGAGGCAAATGAGTAGCTGTTTTGATTGTCACCCATTTGCAGTTGCTATTATCATTGTTTACCAGTTTCCACTACATTGTAGACTGTTGAGTCAGCAGCCCAGTCTCCTGGTAACCGCTGGGGAGGAGCACCACTCGGTCAGCAGAGCTCAGACTTCAGACAGTTCAGTTCTGCCACTAGGAAACCCAATGGATTTGACAAAGGAGCCACACAGAATACCGGATTGCTGGTTTTAAACTTTTATTGTGTAACCACACTATATACGCTCAGCAAACAGGTGGTATGTCCTAGGATGCATTTAGGAGCATCGTGAGGCATCCCATCTGTTTGCCGAACGTATACAGTATGATAATACAATAAAAGTCTAAAATCAGCAATATGGTATTGAGTGCGGCTCCTCTGTTGTGCAACAATGGCAGCGCTGGCCCCTTGGAACATGCACCCTCCCTACTCTGCTGATGTGGGGAAACATGTTTGGGGAGTACTAAGAAACCCAGCCCCTGCAAACTAAGCACCCCCCCATCTCCCGAAGCACCCAGTGGAAGAGGGCTATACTGCACCTCCTGTAGCTCACAATTGCCCTTCCCCCACCCTATTCTCTGTCCAAACATTTTGGGCTCTGATGTGACTGAGATCTTTATTACTGGAACTCGCCTAGTATGTGCGTTTCTGCTGCAACAACTACAGTGTCTGCTTGCCCCAGCTACAGCAGCATGTAGCGATTGATGTGTAATTACCTACCTCCCTTCTATTAATTATTATAAAGTACTATCTGTTGGAAAATATCCCCCCAACCCTTCACACTCCAATTTCTGCTTCACTAGCTTACCCTAGAGAGACTGTAGCTGTAGCACACTACTCTTTTTTGCTCCTTGTTCTTTCCCTCCCTCCAGTCAGCAGTTACTGTTTAATATTACAGTGTCACCTCACCTTTACAGCACTACACTTTACATGCAGTTGCATTCTAGTACTCTACATGGGTTATATAAGTTACATATGGATATGTTACACACTTATAATTACTATGTTTACTATCGCAGGCCTCTAGAAAGTACCCCACTTGGGGTGTAGTGTCTCCTGTCACCTCACACTAATGCCCCTGGAGTGTGACGACCTTATGTGTCTGCCCAAGAGTTGGCACTGATCTTGGTGTTACCCCTGGACTGTCACCATGAACAGTGACAACAGCTGCAGCAACATTAACAGCCGGTGTCGATGTCACTAGAGAAGTGGTCAAAGCCAAAGTCAGCCCCGGGGTGAACTGTCACAAAGGGCGAACAGACAAACACAGAATCATACAATCTGTCTGCAGAAAAAGACATGTAAGTCCATCTAGTCTGCCCTATTTTTCCCCTGTCTATTTTGACACCCTATTTGGTCACAGGTGTCCCTCCCACCTTCTTTCACTCTACTTATTATGCCCATGTGCTTATCCCACGCATGCTGAAAGCTCCCCACTGTCTTCACCCCCACCATCTCTTCTGGCAGGCTGTTCCGGGCATCTACCACCCTTTCTGTGAAGTAGTATTTCCTCACATCCCTGTTAAACCCCCACCCAGTTTCACTGCATACCCCCATGTTCTGGTGGTGTTCTTCCTCTGAAAGAGACTCCCCACCTGCATCCTGTTCACCCCTGTGAGGTATTTACGGGTCTTACTCATGTCCCCTCTCACTCTCCTCTCCTCAACGGAGTACATGACGCAGTCCCACAGCCTTTTCTCATCTGGTTTCTCATGCAACCCCATACCATTTTGGTAGACTTCCTCCAGACCTGTTTCACTCTGTCTATGTCCTTGCGGAGGTAACGGCATCCAAAACTGGACACGGTACTGTAGGTGGGGACTCACTAGTGAGCAACACAGTGACACCACCATCTCCATTCTCCTGCTAGAAATCCCCCTCTCTATGCACCCTAGCATCCTATTAGCCTTGCCTACTGCCTTGTCACACTGCCCTGCTACCTTGAGATATCAGATATGATTACCCCAAGGTCCCTTTCTTGCTTGGTGACTATAAGTACTCCCCCCCATCTTATACACAGCTTCTGGGTTTCCCTGCCCCAGGTGCATGCCTTTGCACTTTTTTGCATTGAAACCCAGCTGCCATACCTTAGACCATTCCTCTAGTTTCCCAAGAACCCTTTGCATTCTTTCCACCCCTTGCTGCGTGTCCTCCCTGTTGCAGATTTTTGTGTCATTTATAGAGAGAGACACACCTTCCCCTCCAGTTCCCCAGCAAGGCCACTTATGAAGACATTGAAGAGGACTGATCCCTGTGGCACTCCTCTGGTTTAATCTCCCATCTCCGAATGTCTGCCATCTACCACCACCCCCTGCCTCCTATCTTTTAACCAATCTGATAAACAGCCTACCATCTTCTCCTCAACCCCCAGCCTGCTTAGTTTCTTTATTAGCCCCGTGTGGCAGTTTCAAATGCCTTACTGAAGTCCAGATAGATAGGCCACATACACTGTCCTCCTCTGATCCACCTCCCTAGTCACCCAGTCAAAAGAAATCTTTGAGATTTGTTTGACATAACCTCCCCATAGTGAAAACGTGCTGACGATGGTCCTGCAGCCCATCTGCCTCCAGGTACTCCATCAACCACTCGCTCAGCAGGGACTCCATTAATTTCCCTATCATTGATGTGAGACTGATTGGTCTGTAATTGTTAGGCTCTTCCCTGCTGCCGCTCTTGTGCAGAGGACCACACTGACCCTCCTCTGGAACTACCCTGGTCTCCAAAGAGGTGCTGAATATTGTTGCCAGAGGGGGGCTAGTACCCTGCTCAGTTCTCTCTCCTCCGAAAATGGACTTGAGTCCACCTTCCCAACCCCCCACTGCCTGCTGATGCATGTTTGTCCACCCCCCTCTACGGTGAAGACCGAATGGAAGTACTCATTTAAGATATTAGCTTTTTCTTGATCATCTTCTGCACAGTCCCCCTCTGCCTTTCTGATTCTCACTATCCCACCCTTTGTTTTCCTCTTTTCACTCACGTACCTGAAGAAAGTTGTATCCCCTATTCTGACCTCCTTGGTGATCCTCTCTTAGCTGCCCTCACCCTTCGTTCTGCCTTCTTTTGCTTTTCCAGATCCAGACTGTGGTGGCTTCTCTACTGACTGTCCAGAAGGAAATGAAAATTGCATACTCGGTTTACTTGTTGATCTTCCCGAATATCTTCACCATTGATTCAGACGTTTGGGGCATAGAGCCAGAGGAACCAGGACCCTTCGGGAGCTTTTATCCTCTAGGGAGGGAGCAGATATTGAGTGGCACCACCCGTGTGCAACATTACCATGTGGTGCCCTGCGCCAGCCAATAACCATCGTCTACTCCCTCATGCACCTTAGTTCTGTTTGCCAGGAGAAAAACAATGTGGAGAGAAAATAAAGAGTGGACTAGTCTTTCTAGCTCAAAGGGCTAGTAAATGGATATTAGAATATAAATAAATAGAACCGGACTACCAACTTAGAAACTAAGGGCTGGGCCTACAAGGTGGCACAAAGGTAGTGGGTCTAAAAAATGAGCCAGCGCCTCTTATAACTAGCCAGACAGAGTTTGGGTAGTGATAGGAAGAGAGGACAGCAACCCTGAGCAACAGACGCTGGCAGAGTAGCTGAGGGTTGCCCAATTTGTGACCCCTGTGCAACTGAGATGGCAAAAAAATGCCAAACAACAGGAAATGTTGTTGATGTCCACCACGTCGCCAACGCTATGCGCTGCCTGGCACATGCCCCTGAACGCCCTATAAAGAGAAATGATACACAGGCATGCTGCCTTAACACAAATGGCAGAGGGACTGTGTGGAGAACACTGGAAGAGAGTGTTCTCAGAATGACTGACTGCACATCCTTTATTACAAAGTGTCAGCTCATTTCAAATAATTAGAATATTTTAGAAAAAAGAAACCTAGTTTGTGAGAGTAAATAGGCTTTACATGTGAATTTGTGTATTGCTTGTATAAGAGGAACAATAATTGGAGAACTCCGCTTCTGAGGTGTAGGCGAATGTGTTTAAAACAAGTGAGTCGACTTTATAAACTCAGTTTTTTCAAATACAAAATACAAGTACTTAATTTTTTTTAAAATATTTCAACAGATCAAGTTTCATTTATTAAAACATTTTTCACACTGGGAACAAAAGAAGTAAACGAGAAGTAGTAAGCCTAGATACAGAGATAAAAGTAATTTGATGCAAGCTCACTTAGAGAAATATTATTGGACTGGGATATTGCCAGAAAAATATAGAAGTGTATCTTGTTTCTACGTCTTTAGCCGTTTAACTTGAAACAAACGGTGAAGGGCTGAACCCCCATGACCCACTGACATCAGTAAGTGCATTACTTTTATTAAAGTTTTTTTTGAGGACTCTTTAAAAGTGATTAAAACTGAATTTACTGTGCATAATTAAAAGGAAAGAATAATTGATACTGGTCTCCATGATTATAGAAAATTGGAAGAATTAAAAAAATGAAGTGAACACACCCACATCAATGTAACATATCGGTAAATGGAGGCTGTTCGGACTCCATTAATAATTAATTTCACTAACTTTTTTTTTTTTTTTTTTAAACCAGGAGAGACACACTGAGCTGAAAGCTTGTTTACAGGTGCAATCTGGGAGCACATGAAAGTTAAGTGACTTGCTCAGGGTCACACAGTATGCAAGTGGGGCTGTGGTATTCAAACCCAGGTGTCCAGGTTTGCAGCTCAGAGTCTTAAACCACTGCGCTATACTGCCTCCCAAATTATTATAAACTATTATGAACTAATGTGACTATTAATAACTGATTAATGTTATATGATATTGATTATGTTAAATTTATTATTACTGATTTACAGCCACAACCACAAAGAGGAAACACCATTTGAGGTTCCAAAACATCGGTTGCTGAGCATCAATGGCATATGAAAAATAAAGATAAGTACCAAACGAGAAGCCTGGAGTAGTCCAGTTTCTTGAACATTTTCTAAACAGACAGAAATGACATCTGGGGCCAGATTTACAAAAAACTGCAAAGCACAGTGCAAAAGTTTGCACTACATTTTGCGGTTGCGCAGGTATGAATAGGGCCAAGACAGGGCCGCGCTAACCCTGTAAATCCACCGCTAACCCCACTAGTGCTGCCCCGACATCCTGCCAGTAGAATGGCCCTGCAATGAAAAGCGAAGGTGCACTATTTCCTATTCATTAAAGCAGCCATTTAAATAAGCCCACTGGGCATGCAAGGAGCTATGTGGACATTTGCATGCCCATTATGGGTCCATTTACATAGGCGGTGGCAGGAGTTAAGTGTCCGCCCATCGCTGTCCCGAGAAAGAAAGAAATGAACAAGCCATGGTGGCTAGTGGTCCCTCCCTGTCTCCACTTGCCGTTTCTTTCATAATAAAACAAGTTACTGGTGGTCTAGAGGTCCTTCCCCTTCCCCAATCACCAACTGCTGTCCCTTTCACAATAAAATAAATGTCCCTGGTAGTCTAGTGGTCCCTTCCCTTCCCTGATCACCATTCCTTTAATAATAAAACAAATGTCCCTGATGGTCTAGTGGTCCCTCCCTTTCCCTGATCACCATTCCTTTAATAATAAAACAAATGTCCCTGGTAGTCTAGTGGTCCCTTCCCTTCCCTGGTCACCATTCCTTTAATAATAAAACAAATGTCCCTGATGGTCTAGTGGTCCCTCCCTTTCCCTGATCACGAACTGCCAGCCCGGTAAATGCAAGTGAAGGTGCCCTGGTGGTAGTGGCCCCCCCCCCCGACTGCTAATCGGTGTCACAAGTCAAGTGACAGAAGTCACCCTGCTGGCCAATTGTTCCTTCCCTACCGATCGCTATCACCCCCAACACGTAAATAAAGCAAAGCTCAGTCCCACCTGGCAGCTAGCGTCCCGCCCCCACCCAATCACCCCACCAGATACAAAAAAATTTTCATGGTGGCTAGCAGGACCTCCCATCTCTCTCTCTCTCTCTCTCTCTGTTTGTGCCTTACCTGTCCTTATCCTCTTTCCTACCTCCCTCTTTTTATACAAATATAACTCCCTGTCCGCCACCATCTGGGTCTCCTTGTACCTCCTGAAAGCTGTTTTTTCCTCCCTTATCACCTTAGCCACCTCCTTTGAAAACCAGAGTAGCTTCTTCCTCCTCCTTCCCTTGCTTAATTCCTTCAGACAACATGTTGTTGTCTTAGCTATCTCCTTGATCTTTTTCCACTGGGTCTCCACTTCCCCTGGTCATCTCCCTCTTCAAGGTATTTACTCAGTCAGTCTCCCATTTCTTTAAAATCTGCCTGAGACATGTCCCCTATAGGGAGTCGAATATATCCCTGCTTCTTCTTGTAGCTGTGGCCAGAATGCTCCTGAAGTCCTGTACCCTCATCTTAGTGTTGTTCTTCTCTTGCCCAATCTGTATGTCAAACCACACAGCACGGTGATCGTTCGTACCCAGGGTACTACCCATTGTGACATCTACAATACTGTCCCTGTTAGTAAGTACCAGATCCAGCACTGCCCCATCTCTAGTTCATGACAAGCTGACAAGCAGGACTGATTAGATTGGGGCAGGGTAAAGGAGAGGGTGCCCCTGAATACCAAGGACCACTTAAACTGAGTTTGGGTGAAGACGGGGTATCCTCTGGACAATAAGGATTGCTTGAATTGGGGCAAGGTGAGGGACTTGCTTCCTCCAGCTGGTTCCAAAGTGCAGTGGCAGAGTACTGTGCAGACCCCCCCAACCCCACCAAGTACATCTGTACAGAGAAGCTGCCAACCTTACAGCATCCAAGTGAAAAGAGCCATTTCTGTCACGTGTGATACACTTCCCAACTGGTGTTGTCATCCAAATATATAAAGAGTCTCTCCATTTTGAAACTGAATCCAGATTGAGTACATGTTACATGTGAAGTGGGAACTTGGAATATTGGTTATGGCATGCCACAAATACAGGTTACTCACCTGTAACAGGAGTTCTAGGAATGGAACATGTTGTTCATCCACACTGTCTGGCTGGTTCCATGCCACTTTAAATCTTGCCGGAAGGTCTTCAAGTTGGCTCCTCCCACCCACCTGGGTGGTAAAACTCTCGGCTCCGCCCCATGACGCCAGATCTAGCCTGCTGGAAGCCAGGCTGTGTGTCAAGCTGGGAGGTCGGTGGAGTCAGATGAACAATATATACCATTCCTAGAACTCCTGTTACAGGTGAGTAACCTCATTTCTAGGGACATGGATATGTTGTTCATCCACACTGTCTGGCAGACTCCTAGCAGTTCTCCGGGAGGAGGGAGGCAAGGCGCACATCCCCTACTTAGAGAATAATGACTGGAGAACTGAGGCCCCAAAACCAGCATCCCGGCATGACTCAAGGTCGATGTGGTAGTGGGTAATGAAGGTGAGTGCTGACTTCCAGGTAGCAGCCCTGCAGATTTCCTGGATAGGGACATCCCTGGAAGCAGCCACTGATGCAGCGGTATGGCGGGTACAATGAGCTCTTATTTCTCTGGGAGGCTCCAGGCCCGCCAACCTATAGCAGAGATCTATGCAGGAGGTGACCCACCTGCCTATCGTCCGCTTGGCTGCAGGTCTGCCAGGCGCGGCTTCAGCGTAGGTGACGAACAGCTGGCGAACCTCTCCCCAAACTTCAGCCGTCCGCTCCTTGTAATAAGCGAGCGCTCCTCTAGGGTCCAAAGTATGAAGCCTATATTCGGCCTCCGAGGTGTGACTGGGGTAGAACACCGGCAGAGTAAACACCTGGTTTAGGTGAAATTCCGACACCACCTTCGGAAGGAATTTCAGGTGGGGGCACAGGAGAACCTTGTCCCTGTGGAAGATCAGATAAGGAGACTCAATGGAAAGCGCCTGGAGCTCCCCCATTCATCTGGCTGACGTGATAGCCACCAAGAAGGCAGTCTTTCACGACAGGTGAGAGATGTCACACCTGTGCATTGGTTCGAATAGCTTGCCCATGAGCTTAGCCAATACCAGCAGTAGATCCCACGGAGGTGGAGGCTCTAGCACCGGAGGAGATATGTGATCAAGGCCTTTGAAAAAGCTCCCGACCACCTTCTCCTGCGCCACCAACTGCTTCCTGGCCCGCGCCCGGTAAGCAGAGATGGCTGCCAGGTGCACCTTAAGGGTCATCAACCGAAGCCCTTGCTGAGAAAGGGACCACAGGTAGTCCAGAATGCTTGCCAAGGAACAGGAGGAAGGGTCCAGGCCCTTGCCCTGACACCAAATGGAGAATCGCTTCCATTTAAAGGTGTAGCATTTTCTGGTCGACTCCTTGCGGGACACCTCAACAACGTTGAGGACCTCGTCGGAAAGACCCAAGGCCTGGAACTCTAGCCACTCAGGAACCAGACCATCAGGTGCAGGGATTGAAGGTCCAGATGGAATACCTTCCCCTGAGTGACTGAGATCAGGTCCAGGCAGGCTGGAAGCCAACTCGGAAGCCTTGAGCTGAGACTGAGGAGATCTGGATACCAGAACTGGCAGGGCCAGTCTGGTTCTACCAGAATCACCTGCGCCTTGTCCCTCCTCGCCTTGAGGAACACCTTGTGGATCAAGGGAAATGGGGGAAAGGCGTAGAAGAGGCCCGGGGTCCACGGCCTCGAGAAGGCATCCCACTGCAGCGAGCCCTGCTGAGGGGGGGCGGGCATGAAACAGTCTCAGCTTCGCATTCTCCTTGGAGGCAAATAGATCCACCTGATGCATGCCCCAGTGGGAGAACAGATCTTGTACTACCTCCGGCAGGAGGGACCACTCGTGGGACGCAGCCCCTATCCGGCTTAGGGCATTGGGCAGAATGTTGAAGGCTCCTGTCACATGGATGGCAAGGAGATCCGCCTCCAGGCTGCGCACGAGGGACCAAATATGGAGAGCTTCCCTGCACAGGGGCATGGAGCATGTCCTGCCCTGGCGGTTTAGGTAGTACATGGTCGTGGTATCGTCCATCTGGACTTGGACCACTTGACCCCGTACAAATGGAGCGAAGGCGGTGAGGGCTAAATGAACTGCTCGAAGCTCCAGCAGGTTGATGTGGCATCGGGACTCCCGAGGGGACCAGAGGCCATGTGCTCTGTGCTTCCCCAGATGGGCACCCCAACCCATCAGAGAGGCATTGGTCGACAGAGAGACCGTCGGCTCGGGACGGACAAATGGGATGCCCTCCTGCAGATGAGCTGGAACGGTCCACCACTGGAGAGCGTTCCACATCTCCTGGGTCACTGTCACTAGCTGATCCAAAGGATCGGAGTGCTGTGACCATTGGACGGCCAGTCCACATTGTAGGGGACGCATGTACCAACGGGCCCAACGAACCACACTGGTGCAGGCCGCCAGGAGGCACAGGAAGTCCCGGGCAGGTCGCAATTGCCCAACCTGAAATGATTGGGCAAAGGAGGAAAGAACCTCGGCCATGTCCGCCGGGAGCTGTGCTCTGGCTCGCAGAGAGTCAAGCTCTGCCCCGATGAATTGTATCACCTGCTTTGGCACGAGTTCCGACTTGGCCTCGTTGATAAGGAGGCCAACTTGAGAGCAAACCTGAGGCCAGATCCCTGGACCGCTCCACCTCCATTCTGGAGGAGGCCGCAATCAGCCAGTCATCCAGGTAGGGGTACATCCGACCCTTGGCACCGCAGGAATGCTGTCACCACTGCCATGCATTTGGTGAAGACCCTGGGAGCTAGAGAAAGGCCGAAGGGCATGGCCCGGAACTCGTAGAGGGACCCCTCTGCCCTGAAGTGGAGGAATCTCTGGTGAGACGGACAGATTGGGACGTGAAAGAACACGTCTTGGAGGTCCAGAGAACAGAATCACACACCTCGTTCCAAGGATGGAATGATCTGAGCCACAGTGACCATCCTGAAGGTTTGAGACCTTAGGAACCTGTTCAGGTTGTGCAGGTCTACAATGGGGCGCCAGCCCCTGTCCTTTTCGGGACCAGGAAGTACCTGGACACAAACCCTGGGTCTGGTGGAGGATCTGCCACCTTCCTGATCACCTCCTTTTCGAGGAGCAGGGCAATGTTGGCTCGACAAGCCGACAGGGAGGCTGCGGACCCCTTAGCCCCCCGCGGGGCGACTGCTCAGAAGGGCGGGGCCTGCTTGAACTCCAGAAGCAGGCCCTTTCCTACCACCTCCAACACCCAGCGGTCCGTGGTGATAGCGGACCAGGCGGAAAGGAAGTGGCGGAGCCGTCCCCCCACAGGGGGAACCCAGAGGGAGTGACGAGGCTGAGGGCGACAACCCTCAACCTGTCACTGGGCAGACTTGGAGGAAGGACTGGCCGAGGGACCTCCTGGGCCTTTTCCTCCCTGCTTCCTGGTAGAGGAAGCGGCAGGCTTGGCTTTGGGGTGCCAAGCACGAGCCTGCTGGCCCCGAAGCTGGTGTTGCTGGGCCGGACGTGCCGCAGGAGCAGAAGGGCGAAAGAACTTATGCTGCTGACGAAGGCCCTTGTTCTTCTGGGCGGAGGTGACCGAGTCCAGGGTAGCGTTGGACTTTTGGATCCTCTGGAGGTGGCCTTCCACTCCAGGGCCGAACAGGTCAGTCCCCAAGAAGGGGACATCCGCCAATTTGTGCTGGGTATCCGCCGTGAAAGAACTGTTTGATTTTGAAAGCAGCACATGGGAAATCATCACAGAGTTTGGAACTGTCTGGTTTTGTAAGCAGCACAACGGAAGTCACAGAGTTTGGAACTGTTTGATTTTGAAAGCAGCACATGGGAAATCATCACAGAGTTTGGAACTGTCTGATTTTGTAAGCAGCACAAGGGAAGTCAGAGTTTGGAACTGTTTGATTTTGAAAGCAGCACATTGGAAATCATCACAGAGTTTGGAACTGTCTGATTTTGAAAGCAGCGCAAGGGAAGTCACAGAGTTTTAATTTAAACCTTATACCTCAGCAGGAGTCAGTGTCTGTTAAGATTAAGTACACAAATAACTTTATTAGAAGTAGAAGGGGTCTTATTTAGGGTTGAAAAGAAGAAAGAAAAGAAAAAAGTCAGTGTGTGTTCTGTGCAGGGAAGGGTACTGTATCAGCTGACTTTGCTAAACCAGTAGGAGGAAAGAGAGCTTACCTGAGGGTGTGGTTTAGACACTATAAAAGCAGGAGAGTCAAATTACAACTTCCTGTTGCTATCCTTTTTTCTTACTAATTGCCCTCCAACCCACCCAAAGCCAGTTCTACTTTTATAGCCACTAGATTTGACTGTCAACAGGAACTTCCTGTTTGGCAGTAGGAAGGAAAGGATCATAGAGAGACATTGGTTTTGTCAACCCTAAAGGAAAAAAGTAACTCACTCTCCCCCCCTAGCTGCGGGTGGTCTAATATTAAGCAAGGAAAAAGGAGGCTACTGAAGAAGATAGGAAGTTGCTGTCCCAGAACAGGAAGGGTGAGAGTTGTAAGGAGAGGAGGGAATAAGCATCCAGAGAAACAGTAGAGAGGACACAAAATAAGACATAATAGGAGTGGTGCAGTGCAATGGCTGTGGGGTGGCAGTGTTCCGGGAGACATTCTGGAGGCTGCGATGCTGCTCTATTTGCAGGCACCTCTCTGGTCTGAGAGAGGAGGTTGCCCGTCTCCAGGCTGACCTGGCTAGGATTCGTGAAACCTCCTCCCCCACCCAGGGACCACCAGGGCCAATGCCACTACCTCAGAGGTTGCCAAGAAAGAGGAGAGGCTGGACCAGGGTGGGCTCAAGGAGGAGAGGGTGGTGGAACAGAGTTGCATCCCTCCAGCTGTACCCTCCACAATTCATTCGCTTCTGGTGGATAGTGGTTTCTCTATGGAGGCACCTGCAGTGGAGACCAAGGAGAATGCTGGGAACCTTCACAAAGGAGACCCACAGGAGGGTGGCATGGGACCCACAGGGAAGGAAACAACTCCTGGTGGGGGACTCAATCATTAGGGGGGTAGAAATGGGGGAGGAAGGGGAGAGGGAGGTAAGGTGCCTTCCTGGCGCCACAGCTTGGAGGGACAGGAAGTGAATCCTCAGGATCGTGGGAGGAGCTGCACGAGGGAGGGAGCTGGATGTCATTGTCCACCTAGGGACAAATGACCTGGCTAGGAATGTGATCAGAGCAGTGCAAGAGGAGTTTGTAGAGTTGGGAAGGGGCCTCAGACAAGTAGCGCATACGGTAACCTTCTCGGAGGTGCTGCCTGTCTATGTCAAGGGAGATGCTAGGGCACTTCTCACCAGGGAATTCAATGAGTGGTTGAAAAACTGGTGTGGAGTTCAGGGTTTTGGCTTCATTGGGGACTGGGGGGCCACCTGGAGGGATGCAAACCTATACTGGTGTGATGGTCTGCATCTGTCCAGGGGGAACCAGGATCCTAGGTGAGAGGTTTAATGCTTCATTGGCGTTACTTAAACTAGCCACAGGGGAAGCACTGAAAAGGAGCAGGGAATCCGAGCCTCCCTACAAAAACATGGTGATTAGTGAGGTAAACACCAAGGTACAGAAGTTATTAGGAAGTAGAACAGATTTAAATGTAAAAAAGGCAAAGGCATTAAGGACAGAAATGGGGTAAAAGGGGTAAGGCTATCAAAAGTGGAGGGTGATGAGTACCAATGCCCATAGTCTGTGTAACAAGCTCCCTGAACTAGTGGCCTTGATGGAAGAGGGCTCTGTGGATATTGTGGCAGTTACAGAAACATGGTACACAGAGAACCATGACTGGGATGTCAACATACCAGGATACACAATCTACAGGAGGGACAGGGAGGGTAAAGAGGAGGAGGAGTAGCTCTCATGTAAAGGAAGGGATCAAAGCAACAGAACTAAAGAGTAAACAGGGAGCAGATGAGGCACTTTGGGTCACCCTGGAGACAGGAAATGGCAACACAATCCGCATGGGGGTTGTATACAGACCCCATCTCAGGGGGAGGGAATGGACAAGGAAATGATAGAAGGCTTTCTTAGAATGGCAGAAAAAGGGGAGATATTGTTGATGGGGGACCTGAATATGCCAGATGTTAACTGGATCACCTTTGCTGCAGGCACATCCAAGAGCAGGGTCATTCTTGATGCCCTACAGGGGAATGCCTCAGACAGCTAGTATCGAACCCACTCGGGAGGGAGCAATCTTAGACCTGGTACTCTCAAATGGGGATGGAGAAAGAATCTCAGATTTAGAAGTGGGTAGCCATCTGGGAACAAGCGACCACCAAACAGTGTGGTTCACGATAAACACAGCCATACAATCAAGCCATACAAAAGCAAGAGTACTGGACTTTAGGAGGGCTGACTTTGGGAAAATGAGAGAGTGCCTCAGAAAAGCACTAGCAAACAGGCAAGAAGGAGGGGTGGAGGAACAATGGGGAGTGATCAAAACAGCCATCACAGAAGCAACAAGCCTTTGTGTAAAACAAATCAATAAAACACAACGAAGGAAAAACCGTTATGGTTCTCAAAAGAGGTGGCAGGAAGGTTAAGGAGAAAAGGACAGCATTCAGGAAATATAAGGAAACACAGAAGGAGCAGGACAGAGAACTTTATCAGTTAAAGCAGAAAGAGGCTGGGAAGGCAGTCAGAATAGCAAAGGCCCAAACCGAGGAAAGGATAGCCAATTCTGTTAAGAAGGGGATAAGACCTTGTATAGGTACATTAGGAGCCAAGAAAGACCAAAGGAGGGATACTGAAGCTAATAAAGGGAGGGAATGTGGATAGAGGGTGACAGTGAAAAGCAGGATACTGAACTAATATTTCTGCTCAGTATTCACAAAGGAAGAGGAGGGGAGTTACCTAAACCAAACAAGAGAAACACTCTGAAGACGGGGCTCGATAACAGTCCATTTACAGAAGAAAGGGTTCTGAAAGAACTAATAAAATTGAAGGTGGACAAAGCAATGGGGCCTGATGGGGTTCACTCAAGAATTCTAAAAGAACTAAGGGTAGAACTAGTGACACCGCTGACTGCCTCTTTAACAAATCATGGGAGGATGGGGTGGTACCGAGGACTGGAGGAGGCAGATGTGATTCTCTTCACAAAAGTGGAGCAAGACAGAGGCAGGAAACTACAGACCAGTTAGTTTGACCTCAGTGGTAGGGAAATGATGGAATCACTCTGAAGGAAAGAATTGTTGAGTACCTAGAGGCCAGTGGGGCACAGGACCCAAGGCAGCATGGATTCACGATGGGAAGGTCGTGTCAGACGAATCTAATAGATTTCTTTGACTGGGTTACCAAAGTAGTAGACCAGGGAAGGGCTGTGGACATGGCCTACCTAGATTTTAGCAAGGCATTTGATATAGTCCCACACAAAAGATTAATACACAAGATAGCCAGCCTTGGAGTGGGTCCCAAGGTGGTAGCCTGGATAAAAAATTGGCTAGACAACAGGACTCAAAGGGCAGTAGTAAATGGAGTACACAGTGACGAAAGGAGGGTTACTAGCGGGCTACCGCAGGGTTCAGTACTGGGACCGGTCCTTTTTAATGTCTTTATAAGTGACATTGCAGAGGAACTGGAAGGAAAAGTATGTCTCTTTGCAGATGACACAAAGATCTGCAACAGGGTTGATACACAAGATGGAGTGGAAAGGATGAGAAGGGACTTGGCAAGGTTGGAGGAATGGTCAAATGTATGGCAGCTCAGATTCAATGCAAAGAAGTGCAAGGTAATGCACATGGGGAACAAAACCCTGGGGAAGCGTAGAAATGGGGGTGAGATACTGACAACAGTAAAATAGAAAGGGACATGGGGGGTACTATATCAGATGACTTAAAGGTGGGCAAGCAATGAGAAGGCAGTAAGGAAGGCTGGGGGATACTGGGATGTATAGGAAGAGGCATCAATAGTAGAAAACAGGAAGTTGTTATCCCTCTGTACAGACAGTTGGTGAGACCCCATCTGGAGTACTGTGTGCAGTTCTGGAGACCCCATCTCCGCAAAGACATAGACAGAGTGGAGGCTGTCCAGAGGAGGGCAACCAAAATGGTGCAGGGTCTGCACCAGAAGACATATGAAGAAAGACTAAAGGAGCTTAATATGTATACCCTTGAGGAAAGAAGGGAGAGGGACATGATAGAAACTTTCAAGCACCTCAAGGGAATTAACAAAGTCCAAGAGGGTAGCATCTTCCAGAAAAGAGATGTGCAAGAACAAGGGGCACAATTTGAAGATAGAAGAGGATGGCTCAGAGGTAATGTGGAGGAAGTATTTTTCACTGAGAGGGTTGTGGATGCATGGAACAGCCTCCCTGAAGAGGTCGGGAGTCAAGAACAGTGGGGGACTTCAAGAATGCATGGGACAGGCATAGGGCAGTCCTAGTGGGGGGTAGGAGGAATTAAGCTGTTGGTTAACTAGGATCTGCAGCTTATCTGTTAGGTAGGAAAATGGGCAGACTAGGTGGGCCAAGCGGTCCTTATCTGCCGTCAAATTCTATGTTTCTATGTTTCTATCCTCAGCCAGGCTCTGCGGTGCCTGGCCACTGCGGCAGCTACTGATCGGGCACAGGAATCTCCAATGTCCAAAGGCGTTTGGAGCTGCTGTTTCGCCACTGCCCCTCCCTGATCCCACACCTGCTTGACCGTAGTCTGCAGGTCGGCCGGGAGATGAGGTATCACCTCTTCCAGGGAGCCCATAAGGGCGTGGAAGAAGTGCACCATCAGCATGGCCGAGCTGGCCTGACGGAGGCTGAGGGAGGACGCAGCGAACATCTTGCACCTGGCACAGTCCAGCTTTTTGGACTCCTTGTCGGGGGGGGCTTATCCACATCCCTAGCGTTCCCAGAGTGCCGGAAAATGCTATCGGTGACCAACCCCTCCGCAGAGGGGTGCTCTGAAAAACCGGACAAAGAGCCGGTAGGGACCGCATACTTCCTGGCCATCCTGGCCGAAGGCGCAGGACAGGAAGCCGGCCGCTGCCAAAGCTCCAAGGCTGGGCCAACAATGGCTTCAGCCACTGGAAAGGCCTCCATGGGAGAATCCCCTCGGTCCAGTATCTCCTTGAGGGGATACCTGGCCCGCTTGGATACGGGCTCGAGCTGCATCCCGGTGGACTCCGAGATGAGCCGAAGCAGACCCATTAACGACGATGGGCTCTCGTCCATCGACTGCCCCCCGCGAGGACTCCAGGTCAAGGGGCCTGGAAAACAGGGAGGAGTTCGCCAGACTCAGAGTAGTCTGCGAAGAGCTGCCTGGGGCCTGAGCCACCCTCCACCTGCCGAGGACGGTCGGGAGTGAGGGTGACTGACAACCGGTGGGGCAGACCCTGACCCGACTGAGAGTCCTTGGTCGGCGCCCCCGATTTCGGTTGTGGAGGAGGAGGGTCCACCACAATTGGTGGGGCAGCTGGTTTCGGCCGAACAACCGGCCCAGGCTTGGGCATCTCGACTACCATGAGGGGTTGTTTCGGCCTTTCGGGTGACAGCCACTTAATGGCCGGGGAAGGCGACGGCGTCTGCCTGTTCCCGGACAAAAGGAGCTGCTGCCACATTAAGTCCTCGTAGCATCAACGCACTTAAGGGCCGAAGCCTCCTCTTCTGAGAGGAAGACGAGACAAACGATGCTGCCGCTAACCTCGGTGCCGAGACCGCTGATGTCGGCGGGATCGGCTGGACCGAGACGAGGTCCGAGACAGAGACCGAGATCCTTAGTGTTTCCGAGGGTGGGTCTGGGATGCAGCGGGGGACACCCGCTCCTCCCTCAGCCTGGGAACCTTAACCGGGGACTCCGGCACAGGAGGTGCAGGCAAGTCCTCGGTTTCCACCGCAGGAACCTGTGATGAAGGGTTGCCTGCTTCACCAGTCGACAGCCCGTCTGATGGGTCAATAAAAATCTCAACCACATCGACGGCTGTCTCAGCCGGCTGACCTGATGGGGACACCGTGAAGCCAGCAGCCTTAGCCACAACCTCGACCAAAGTCGACTGTCTGGGGAAGGGGACCTCTCCCGCTCCCACGAACGTTGAAGGTGGGACTTACCCTTCGAGTCCTTCTTTCTTGACCAAGAAGAGTGTCCCGTTGGCTCCTCTCCCTTCGTGGAAAGGGATTGGCAAAGCTCCTTAAAAGAAGCTGTGTAGGAGGATCCCAGAGAGAGCGGGATAAATGCCGCGACCAAGGAAGATGAGGATGCGGCCTGGGCAGTCTCCTCCTCGAGGGCGATCATCTGCTCAAGATGCTCAGCCGAGCCAGCCGCCGTGGACACTGCCCAATGGGCCTCCTTAGACTTCATCGGCGGATAACGCTTTTCGGGGCGCCCAAGTTGTAACCAGGCAGCGTGGTCTTCAAGGACGCTGGCCGAGAAAGATCTACACAACTCACAGGCCTGCGGGTCGTGATCAAGGCCGAGGCAGTAGACGCATGTGGAGTGCGGATTCATCCTGGACATCTTCTGCCTGCATGGGCACCGCCAAAAACCGGGAGTCGATTTATCCATCGCAGCCGCAAGGGAAGAATTTGACCGAAGTCTTGAGAATTTTTAAAACTATTTTCGGGCAAACTGAAGAGTTAGGATCCAGTCTATATGCAGAGTGTTAAGGAGGGAACCTGAGCTTCCAAGCGGTAAGGAAGCTCTGGCGTCATGGGGTGGAGCCAAGAGTTTTACCACCCGGGTGGGTGGGGGGAGCCAGCTTGAAGACATTCCGGCAAGATTTAAAGCGGCAAGGAACCTGCCAGACAGTGTGGATGAACAACATATCCATGTCCCTAGAACTGAATTTCCGCATGACAATACAACCACAAAGTAGGCAGTCTGCCCTGGGATGACTGAATGAGGAAGGAGACTGGACCACATCAGAAAACCTCTAGTCTGCTTAGAGATACATACTGTGGTACTTTTGTAATGTGGACTTACTTCTGCGAAGAGCTTTCCTCAGACTAAACAGTTTCATTTTATTTGTGATGCTAGCAAAGATTTCTTCTAAATTTCATTAGTAAAAAAAGCTAGTCTTGTCCATGAAGTTGAGTATAGAATCCCAGTAAACGGGTACTGTACGTTTGCACAGTATACTTCTTTCATCTCCGCTTATGCAGCGGGGGAGAGGGGCATGATGGACCTTGAGTCCCTGCTGATCACTAACTGATTTACCACTGTCCTGCAAAAAAAAAAAAAAATTCTGTTGGCATCTGAAGGGCACAAATCTCGTAACGGTCCCCACAAAAAAGTCTGAGAACATTACATTCCTTATTACTAGATACATTTGCATGGCATCAGGCTATTTGTCCATTCAGCTTTATTTGTTCTTGCTTTTTCCTGCTCTGAAATCATAAACGTCTGCTTGCAACATCAGACTCATTTTCACGTCAACAGGTTCAGATGTCATAAGCAGATGATTATGACTTTATAACAGAACTATGCAATGTGAAAAAGATGGAAGTCTAAGGGAAGAGAGTCCTGTTTTTTTTTTTTATTGTGATCAAGCTTTTTCTTATCCTCTTGACTCATATGGTGGCAACCCCCAGCCTTCTCATGGACATACTAATTATCTACTACTTGCCCAGGACCACAATAGTTGCGAATGACTTGCTATGCTGGTCATGTGTGGGCCTGTGGGGGGTGCCAGCGCAACAGCAGACCAGGGCTTTCCCCCTTCAGCTCCTGGCTTTCTCCTAGAGGGTAGAGATGTGTAATAATGTACACGCATGCATTCTTGGCATCTGGTGGCTGCCTCTATCCCTGTTTACATGTGGCCTAGGTGCTGCCGCCAGGCCCACCAGGTAATAGTCAAGTAGCATGACAATGTCTCCCCCCCCCCCAATCAAGAGAAGAGAGGTGTCCTTGGAACACTTGATCCTCCTTGGCTAGCTGGTTCCCAAGCCACCACAGTCCATTCCTGAACCTGGGTCACTGGCATATTGAGTGGTAGTCCTAGTGCAGCACTACTGGGCCAGCTCTAAAATGGTCCTGTTTTAAAGAAAATGTATTTAGTAATAAAAAAAAATTGACGGCCCTGCAATTATAATTTTTTAAGAATGTTGTGTAACATAGTTCTGCTGATGTCAACTGTGATTTTTTTTCTAAAACCAGAAAAAACACCTGAAATTAGCCTGTTCCTAGGGTATCCCTGACGAGACCGTTAAACTCATCTATTACGTGATCTCACTGTCCATCTGCAGCAAAGAAAGTCTAGCAATACAACCATTGCACTTCCTCTACCCCACCAACATCCCAAGTCGTACCTCTTCTTTCTCCAGAAATTCTCGGACATCTGGATCTTGTAACAACGTGGGGTGAGAAACAATTCTGGTTACATACCTACAGAAAAAGGAAAACTGGATTCAGTGCTAAAATATTACAGCAGACATTTAAAGTATAACCCCTTAAGTGGGGACAATTTACAATGGAAGTGTAATATTTGGGAATATTCTAGGAACTGATTTTCCCATGTAGTAAAGAACCTTAACCCCCAAAAAAAGATGAAATTATATCAGACTTACCACCACTTCTTTTTCTGTTAGTTCCAACATCACCACTGGGCCATTCATTTACTGCTTGTTGGGTTAATGTGATGTTACATAACTAGGGCTCAACACACACACACACCTCTCTAGGTTCTGGTGATAATGTCACACGGTGTGTGTGTGTGTGTGTTGGTCCCTAATTGCACTGCATCACATCACATAAATCCAACAGTAAACGTACTGCCCATGTGACATGACTGGGTAAGACACTGTCCCATTTGTTATGCAGAGAGTTTAAAGCGTGGATCTGTTTTGCCCTCCTGTTCTGCCACTTGTCTGCTTCTTGTCTATCTGACTGCACAATTAGATTTTCTCGTGACACCTAGGAACTGGCCACTCTGATGGTCCCACAATTTTCCTGTCATCACCCTTCATTCACTTGCTGTTTATATTCTTTACGTCTCCCCTTGCTTCTCCGTGGTTAAACAATATATTTGTGAATCTTTATGTGAAACTGGGATCCCTTGATTTGCAAATGTATATACTTACAGTACATTGTTGAAACAACTGCAGAAAGCTAACACAGAAACATAGAAGTTGACTTCAGATAAGGACCGCAAGGCCCATCCAGTCTGCCCATTTCTTTTTCTACCTTATAAATGTGCCATCGGCTTTTGCTCTGTCAGTGGCCTATCTATTCATACTCATCTGTATTATTCCCTTATGCCTATCCCATGCCTGTCTGATGTCCTGCACTATATTCATAGCCACTACTTCCTGAGGTAGGCTGTTCCATGCATCCACCACCCCTTCTGTGAAAAAGAACTTCCTCACATTACCCCTTAATCGGCCTCCCTCTAATCTCATGCTGTGTCCTCTTGTCCTGCTATTTTTCTTATATTGAAACATGTTAGACTCTTTCACCTTGTTAATGCCCTTAAGGTG
Organism: Neoceratodus forsteri; assembly: GCA_016271365.2. NCBI lineage: Eukaryota > Metazoa > Chordata > Ceratodontiformes > Ceratodontidae > Neoceratodus > Neoceratodus forsteri. Next base: position 1,343,863,706 of record CM028129.1, on the reverse strand, counting down.
TTTGAATGTTTCGATCATATCACCTCTCTCCCTCCTTTGCTCTAGGGTATACATATTGAGCTCCGTTAATCTGTCCTCATATGTCTTCTGATGCAGTCCCTGCACCATTTTGGTTGCCCTTCTCTGGGCTGCCTCAATTTGGTTAATGTCCTTGTGAAGGTGTGGTCTCCAGTACTGCATGCAGTACTCCAGATGGGGCCTAATCAGTGTCTTGTAAAGAGGGATTACTACCTCCCTCTTATGACTTGTGATACCCCTACTAATGCACCCTAATATCCCCCTAGCCTTACCTACTGCTTTAGAGGTCTGCTTGGATGATTTCAGGTCATCGATGATGATGATGATGCCCAAGTCTCTCTTTCTTTGAGACTGCCAGTAACTCCCCTCCCAGCCTATAGGTGGCTTCAGGGTTTCTCTTCCCTATGTGCATGATTTTGCAATTCTTTGCATTAAATCCCAGTTGCCAGTCTTCCAACCATTTTGCTAGTTTAACCAGATCTCTTCTCATTCTGCCCACCCCATCTGGATCATCTACTCTGTTGCAGATCTTGGTGTCATCTGCAAACAGACAAGCCCTACCCTCCAGTCCATCTGCAATGTCACTAATGAAGATATTGAAGAGGACTGGCCTCAGGACTGATCCCTGAGGTACCCCACTTGTGACTTGCATCTCTTCTGACTGTATACCATTTACCACCACTCTCTGTTTTCTGCCGGTCAACCAGTTTGCCACCCAGTTGACCAACTTCTGATCCACCCAGCTTATTTATCAATCTTCTATGTGGAGCAGTGTTGAAAGCTTTGCTGAAGTCAAGGTAGGCGACATCAACTGCTCCCCCTTGGTCCACCACTCTGGTTACCCAGTCAAAGGAATCTATGAGATTAGTTTGACAGGACCTTCCTTTTGTAAACCCATGCTGTCTTGGATCCTGGGCCCCTATGGATTCCAGGTGTTGCACTATTCTTTCCTTAAGGAGTGCCTCCATAATCTTGCCCACTACTGAGGTAACATTGACTGGTCTGTAGTTTCCTGCCTCCTCCCTGCTACCACTCTTGTGGAGCGGGATGACATGAGCCCTTCTCCAGTCTTCTGGGACCTCTCCTGTGCTCAGAGACTCACTAAACAGTTCTGCTACTGGCTCTGCTAGTTCCATCCTTAGCTCCTTAAGTACCCTGGGATGTATACCATTAGGTTCCATTGCCTTGTCCACCCTGAGCTTAGCGAGCTCTTGTAGGACCCTTTCATTTGTGAAGGGAGTAGGCTCACCTCCTCCCTCCCTCCCCTGTGTCCGTGGTGCTGAGCTGTGGGCCCTGCCTTAACTTCTATTCAATAAATACTGAGCAAAAGTATCTATTTAGGATAGATGCTTTTACAGGGTCCTCCTCCTCACACGCCCCCTTTTCTCCTTTGAGCTTAGCAATACCACCTCTGGACTTTCTCCTTTCACTAACGTATCTATAGAAAGTCTTGTCACCTTCTTTTACTGTTCATGCTAGTGTTTACTCAGTTTGGGACTTTGCCTGCCTTACTGCATTCCCTGCTTCCCTTAGGGCAGTTTGGTATGCCTCCCTATCTTCATCCCCTTATATTTCCTGAAGGCCAGCCTTTTGGCTCTGACCTTTTCTGCTACTGTATTTGAGAACCAAAGTGGTTTCCTTCTTCTTTTGCACTTCCTTTTCTGACTAACACTATTGGAAGTTGCTTCAAGTATTGCATCCTTAATGATTGCCCACTTTGCCTGTACCCCCTTACCTGTGTTTCTTTTTGCCAGGGCTAGCTTAACTCTGTTAGCAATCTTATCAAAGTCAGCTCCTCTGAAGTCTCATAATTTTGCCTTGGAATGGGATGATTTAGTTGTAGTGGCCAAACTGAACCATACCATGTGATGGTCACTGGCCCCCAGGTGACCTACCTGGAGATCTGTGATCCCTTCCCTGATAGTCAGTACTAGATCTAGGATAGCCCTGTCTCTTGTGGGTTGTTGTACCAGTTGTTTGAGGCCCTCCCCTGCAGGGAATCCACCATGTGTCTAATTCTGGCAGATGTTCCTGTGGTATTGACCAATCTGTATCCGGCATGTTGAAGTCTCCCATTATCAGAACCTCCCCTTTAGCTGTTATGTTTTGTATATCTTCTAACAGTAATGTGTCTATGTCCTCCCCCTGGTCTGGGGGCCTGTAGACAACCCCAGTTCTTATGGCTGTCCCATTTCCTGTTTCCAGGGTGACCCACAGTTCTTCTGGCTCCTTATTTGTATTCTGAATTTCTGTGGCTTTGATAATTTCATTGACATACAGGGCCACTCCACCCCCTCCCTTTTTGTACCTCAGTCTCTTCTGAACAGTACATAGCCAGGTACTGAAGTCTCCCAAGTGTGGTTACTGGTAAACCACGTCTCACTAATTGCTACTATGTCCAGTTTAGCCTCTGACATTATTGCCTGCAGGTGTGGGATCTATTTCCTGGCTGTGAGCATCTGTGTACATGATTTTTCATTGGCCAGATTCTGGTGTGTTAGTTGTTGGGTGAGGTCTGGCATTTCCCAAAGGCGATGGGGAGACAGACCTTTTTTCACCTGGTGATGCAAATGAACTGCAAACATGCCGAATCCCTGTTTGACCACTAGCTAAGGGGGGAGGGGTGTTCTTCCCATTTGACGTATGGGGTGCTGCACCCTTCCCCCCACTGGCTAGTTTAAATTTTCTGCAAAGACGTCAAACTTCTGCCCCAATGCACTGACTCCCTCCTTAATCAGATGCAGTCCATCAAATTTAAAGAATTTTCACTCCCAGAACTGTTGCCAGTTCCCTACAAATCTGTGTCCTTTTTCCTGGCACCAGCCCTTGAGCCACATGTTTAGCTCCCCTATCTCCCCTTCTCTGACCTTCCGTCCATCTTCCCTCTCCAGACTGGCAGAATCTCAGAGAAGGAGATGCCGGATGAAATGGATGATAGTTTGTCACCCAGCCTGGTCAGGTGTTCCTTGGTCTCCACAACTGACCGGCTGGCGAAATCATTAGTCCCTATGTGTACCAGGACGTCAATGTTTTCTCCTGCTTCCTGAACAGTTTTAGTAATGTGGTCAGTGTCTCTCCATGCTGATATGCCTGGGAGACATCTGACCATTACCCCTGGCTAGAGATAGGTATCAGCTCCCCTACTTTTGTATCTAAAAAAAAAAAAAAATCTGTAATACAGAGGTTCGACCTCGAGATGCATTTTGACCTCCACAAGCTTGTTTACAGAACTGTCAATAGGAGACCAGCTCTGGGACAGAATGTTCGATTTTGTTGCACCTGCTAAGACGAGATGTATTCTTCAGGCTGGCCTCAGGAAAGAAATTTACAAAGTTCTGATACATATGTGAAAAACAGGAGATGTAACTTAACAACAATTAGGATGTAGAGATTAAACTACCAGGAAAAGACATCTTATAAAAAGAGAGCAATGTTTTGTTGAGAGAGAGAGATTGAGATTTGAATTGAGAGACTCTGACAAAGGATTTTTGTTTGTACTGCCTTTATGAAGCGCAATCCTGTACAATTTTGTTTTTCCTATTTTATTGCTGCTGATAGTAATAAAACACTACTTGCGACTTTATAATTTCTTCTGGACTGCCTATGCTTCCTGACATACGCCACTATGACAGTTGGTTTTAGAAGTGGGATTTAGGTCATGCATACTCTATGCCAGGAGTTTTGTGCTTGGGTACTAGACCTGGTACCAGGGAGGCTTAGAAGAAAGGTATGGCTCCTGCAACAGTAAGTCCACGAATGATTACCCGACGAATGGCAGTCAAACTAAAAGCAGAAAAAACACTTCAAATTGAGACTATACAGCCAGCACAAGTGATGAAAGAAGAAGAACAGGCAGGGACAGAACCTGAAAGCATGTCTGTCTTCTGTACCGGTGTCTGGTGAGAAGAGACCAGCACCAGAGAAGAGGGCTCCACTGGCAATGGCTTGGGAGAAACCGGGCTCAAACAGATGCTGGTACTCCGCGACGCCTATCGCTGCGACTGAGGGATAAGGCCCAACAGCGGTCTCAGAGACCAAGATGGGTGTCACGAGGTGCGGGTGACAGGACAGCAGGGCAAGAACTGGGGCCAGCAGAACCCATGCCAACTGAAGGAGCTCCAGTCAAGCCCCCTTCTGAAGAGCCCACCGAAAACAAGGACTGGAAAAGCAGGAGCTGTGGGGGGGAAGGACTGAAGTACAATGCCATGAGGAGCCACTGCCAGTCAAAGATCTGGGTGGGCGGCGGGGCCACTGGCAGCGCTGAGGGAGAAAGGGCGTGCTGGGCCCCAGACGTCGATCCCCCGAGAGAGGAAGACCCAAAAGTGGTCAACGGAGGAGCCTTATGAGGAGACCGCGAGCAGGAAGAATATCAGGGGCAGTGTCCCAGTCTCTTTTTTTTTTTTAACTTCACATTTTATTGAGAATTTGGGTTTACATAATACCACAATCATACATAGAAATGCATTATGCAAGGTACTACTAACAAGGTAACTGCTAAGTAGAAAGTTCAGATTATATTTCATTGGGTTTTGAAAAGAGTCCAAGAATATAAGTCTTTGTTTGGTATATATGTTTGGGATCAACTCTTCTTTCTCTTTTTTCCTAGGACTCTCCTTTTTCCCTTTGATTCAGGCTTTGTCCCGGTGCTTGTGCTTCTCTGATGACTTGTCCTTCGACTTGGAGGGAGAAGAGCCCAATGACTGGGCCGGGGAAGCAGAGGAGCTCCGAGCCTGAAGCTCCATTCCATCTGGGTGACCTTCTGCTTGCGGATGTGGCTCTCGAGGGTCCCTCTGGCGTTGTCTTCTGGTGGCCGGATTGGTCTTCTAGCAGGCCTTGCAGGCCTGGATGTCATGGTCGGGGCCTAGACAGAAAAGGCAAGTGGAATGGCTGTACTTGTCTGGGATCTGTTTGTTACTTGAAGAAGGCTGAGAAGACAAAAGAAAGAGCGGATTCCAAAGAAATTCTTTGTTTACTTGGTGTAAAGAAAATAAAGCTTGGTGAAGATGTGGGAAAACTGGCAATTGACTTTAGCTGCAGCAGAGTCCATAGTCCAATGTGCTGGTCGATGGCGGGAAAGAACTGAGTAGGGCTTGGGGGCTGCCTGCCTTATATAGGATATGCAGATGTCGGAGGTGGGAGGCCCCCTCTGATATACTGCTAGTTAGAAAGGTTTCCATGTGGTCCTAGCACCTGACCACTGAGTCCTCCCAGTGATGGCCTGCTGCAAGAGATACCCTTGAAGTAAGATCTACTGTTACAGTAAGTATGTAACAGTTCTATACTGTTACGGTGAGTACATAACTGTTCTATCTTCTTTGAGGATACCTCTTTCATCAGGCCACAGCTATGGAACAAGTACCAAGTAGTACTGACACAGAAACAGTCTGGGTGGCTGGAGCCTATAGGCATAAGAAAGCAAGCCTTGAAGGACAGCTAGGCCAATGCCTGTCCTTTTTCTTGAGGCAGTATCCAGACTGTAATGTTTAGTGAAGGTGTGGACAGTACTCCAGGTGGCAACTGTACAAATCTCAGCAGAAGATATGTTCCTGAAACAGGCAACAGAAGTAGCCATGCCTCTAGCTGAATGGCCACGAACAACCCCAGGAAGTTCCTTACTGTACTTCCTATAACAGAAAGTAATACAGTTGGCCAACCATGTGAACAAGCACTGTTTAGAAATGAGAATGCCCTCTTTCCCAGGGCGAAGGAAACAAAAAGCTGTGAGGACTTTGCACAGTGTATACAGTACCTGAGTATTCTATGCACATCTGAAGTATGGAGCAATGCTTCCCCTGGATTGGCATGCTCAGGAAAATAAACTGGCAGGTGGATGGTTTGATTCAGGATAAACTCAGACCCCACCTTTGGAAGAAAAGTACAGTTATGTAAGAACTTACCGTAAGAGTAGATCCTTGAGAGGAGCTCTTGCAGCAGGCTACACCAGGAGGACTGAAGCAGACAGGTGCTAGGACCCCACAGAAAACTTCTAGCTAGCAGTCTATAGTGGGGGACCGCCCTCTGACGTTGGCCTGTCCCCTGATATCGGCCAATGGCATAAAAGGGGCGGTCCCCCAGCCCAACCGCAGTTCTACTGCCAGAAACCCCAGCAAACTCAGAGATGGAGAACCAAGGAGGTTCCTCTGAAACGAGGAAATGGAAATAGCCAATGATAGAGAATCAGTCACCAGGGGGAAGGTGGGAGCGAAAGCAGCACCTGCTGCAAGAGCTCCTCTCGAAGATCTACTGTTATGGTAAGTTCTTACGTAACTGCACTATCTCACTTCAAGGGTGAGCTCTTGCAGCAGGCTACACCATAAGGATGGAGTCCCAGGGAGTGGAAGGACTAACCCCTCACCCCCCGTCAGCTGGGAGGAGGTAAAAATCTGCTGAAAATACTCATGAGAGTAGGCCGTGTAGGACAGCGAGGCCAAAGCCCGTCCTACATCGAGAGGCAGTGTCTAAACTGTAATGCCAAATGAAGGTGTAGACAGAACTCCAAGTGGCAGCTGTGCAAATATCAGCCGCAGACACATTTTTCATGGAAGCAAAACAAGCAGCCATACCCCTGATAGAATGGCCTTTAACTGCGCCCAGCAAAGTCTTGTCATACTTGTGATAGCAATAAACAATACAGCTGACTAGCCATTTAGACAAAGTCTGCCTAGAAACAGGAGCCTCTTCTGTCCTCGGGGCGAAAGAAACAAACTGGTCAGATTTTCTGACAACGTGGGTGTGATCTAAGTAGTAACAAAGCACTCAGTGAACATCCAGAATATGAAGAAGAGCCTCCCCTCAGTTAGAATACTCTGGGTAGTGGACCGGTAGGTGGATGTCCAGATTCAGTGTAAACTTGGACACCATTTTAGGCAAAAACGTAGGATTCTTCTGCAAGGATACCCGGTCCTTATGGAAAACTAAATAAGGCTCTTTACACACAAGGGCCTGAAGCTCAGAAATCCTTCAAGCAGAAGTAATGGCAACTAAAAATAACACTTTCCATGACAGAAAGCGTAGCTCGCAACTTGCGGCCAGTTCGAAGGGAGGCAGCATAAGTTTTTACAGAACAAATAAAAGGTCCCATGGGGGGAACAGGATCCCTGATGGGAGGTTTGAGATGAAGGATACCCCACAAAAAGTGCGGGAAAGATCCAACTGGGCAAGAGTTTTGCCCTCTACAGGTGCATGATACACAGAGATGTCTGATAAATGCACCTTGAATGGAAGGGTAGCTCAGCCCCAGGTCCGATAGGGAATGGAGGTACTCCAACGTGGAATTCACTGGACAGGTGAAGGGATCAAGGTGGCAAGGGGAGGTCCAAATGCAGAACTGCTTCCACTTCATCATGTAAGTGGCCCTGGTGGAAGGCTTCCTTGTGGCCACCAGGACATCTGCCACTCTGGGGGGGAACCCCAAGCCGGGCAGTGGCTAAGTCTGCAGGAGCCATACGTGCAGGTGCAGAGACTTGAGGTCTGCATGGACCAGGGTGCCCTACTCCTGGGATAGCAAGTCTGAACTCAGGGACAGGGAGAGCGGAGGTTTCACTGCCAACTGCTGAAGTAGTGGGAACCAAATCTGACGTGGCCAGTAGGGAGCAACTAGGATCATCCCCACTCCCTCCGACTGCAATTTGAGAAGTACCCTCTGCAGTAATGGAAAGGAAGGGAAGGCATACAGAAACCTCCCTGTCCAAGAGAGGGATGACACGTCTCACCAGAAAACACCAGGCCCTGGATCTAGTGAGCAAACACTGGGCAGTTTTGCGTTGAGTGGGGATGCGAAGAGGTCCAACACGGGCCAGGCCCACCTGTCAAAGAGCTCTTTGGCCACAGACTGAAGAAGTTCCCATTCATGTGCCTTGGACTGAGACTGGCTTAAACTGTAGGCCAAGGTGTTTTGAACATCTAGGACATGCACGGCAGTGAGTTCCAGATGATGTTCAATGGCCCAGTACCAGACTCTTATGGCCCCCCTGCAGAGGGGGGTAAGAGTGAGCCCCCCCTTGCTTGTTTATGTAGAAGACCACTGACATATTGTCCATCTGAATTAAGAGAGGGCCCCGGAGCAGATACGTCTGGAATGCCTTTAGGGCACAGAGTATCGCTCGCATCTCCAATATGTTGATATGGAGATGTTGCTCCTGGGGAGACAAAGTTCCCTAGGTCTGAAGGTCTGCCAGATGGGCACTCCAGCCCTGGCCAGACGTCTCCATAGTCAGAATCTGATGAGGAGACTCCTGCTGAAAGTGGACCCCTGTGGAAAGATTGGAGGGGTTCAACAGCCGTGTTAGACTTTGATGCACCCCAGTGGAGACTATCACGAGCTGCTCCAGTTCATCCGTGCATTGGTCCCACTGAACTTGAAGGGTCCATTGGGGGACCCTTATGAGCAGGCGTGCAAGAGGGACGGTTGTGATGGCTGCTGCCACGTGCCCTAGCAGCCTTAGGAATACTCAGACTGGAATTAGGTGCAATGAGGAAACCAGGCGAGCCTGATCCTGAAGGCGTTCCGCCCTGTCTGGAGGCAGGAAGGCTTTTCCCTTGGCGGTGTCCAGAACTGCCCTGACATAGTGCAGCCTTTGGCTGGGCCACGGGGAGGACTTTGGGAGACAGAGTGATCCCCCGGTCTCGAACTAAGGTAAAGGTGTCTTCCATGGTACTTATCAGCTGATCCCTGGACGGAGCTGCTAAGAGCCAATTGTCCAGGTAGGGGAAGACATAGTGGCCTTTCCTCCTGAGGGCCACAGTCACTACCGTTAGGCACTTTGTAAAGACTCGAGGAGCAGAGGACAGACCAAATGGCAGGACGCAGAATTGGTAGTGGTTGCCTTGGAAACGGAAGCGAAGGAACCTCCTGTGGGGTTGAAAAACCAAAATGTGGAGGTAAGCATCCTGCATGTCCAGGGAGCACAGCCAATCCCCCTTATGAAGGAGGGAGAGCAGGCCTCGTAGGGTGACCGTCCTGAACCGTTTGTATTCGATATACTTGTTCAGGTGGCCGAGATCCAGGACAGGCCGTAGGTCCCCGATTTTCTCTGGAACCAGAAAAAAGTGGATTAAAAGCCCTTCCCTCTTTGATTTGGTGGAACTGGCTTTATGGCCTGCTTCAGCAAGAGCACTTGAATCTCTTCCTGAATGAGGGAGAGGTGTAAAACTGAGGGTAATGAGAGGTTATGGTTGGGTTGCCCGGGGGCATCTCCATGAACTCTAAAGTATGCCCTTTCTCTATCAGTTGAAAAACCCATTGTTTCGTGGTTATTCTGTGCCATCCCTCTAGATATAGAGAAAATAGTCTCCCCCCCCCACTGCCTCCCCCAAAGATTCTACCAGGGGAGAGGGGTTGGATAAGGAGTAAGGCCGAAGAACCTGGGACAGGCAAGGGGGCCTCGGAGGTTTTGGGGGCTCTGGGGCCCGAACCTCCTAAGGCCTGACAAGTGGCCTTACATTTAAAGGCACCTCTGGTCTGTTGACCTCGGGGCTGCTGCCTGGAGGACCGATGAAATGGTTGGTGGCGGTTCTGCTTCTGGTTAGATCTGTCCATGGTGTGGACAGATCTGACAGCCTTGCTGGATTCTTGAAGGAGAGTTATAACCTTTTCAGATTCCTCGCCAAGGAGTACTGAGCACTTAAAAGGGGCGTCCATAATGCTCGCCTGGATGTCCAGGGTAAAACCCAAGATGCAGAGACAGGAGTAACAGCGAAGGCAAAGGCCGATGCCCTAGCTGCTGAATCTGCCGTGTCAGAGAAGGAACATAGGACATGAGTACCCACGTCCAAACCGGATTTCAAAATGTGCAGTGGCTCAGCTTTCTGAGGGCTATCCTGCAGAGTCTGAACCAGCTCCATGGCCTTCTCCCACAGGGCGTTCTGATACTGGACCATGCGGGCTAAGAAATTCATGGAGTGAATGGCACAGGTAGCCGAGGTGTAGACTTTCCTGCCAAGCTGGTCCATCTGCTTAGAGTCCTTGTCTGGAGGCTGAGATGACGGGGCCTCTTGGATCAATCACTGGCCGCGGTAATGACCATGGAGTTTGCAACGGGTTGCTCTCCAAAGAAAGGCTAATTTCTGAGAGCGTTATAGAGGCGATCAGCCTTCTTGGAAACAGCAGGGGTAATAGATGGGTGTTTTCAAGCCGATCTAGTGACATCCTTAAATGGATCCACCAGAGGAGGAACCACCACAAGCTTTGGATCCTTTTGATGGAGGAAAATGGCCAAACTGCGCCTCTCAGGGTCCAAGTCATCGGTGTCCCAGCCCATGTTGGACTGGATGTGCCGCATGACCTTTATGAACGTCAGGTCATCAGGAGGAGATCTGGGAGTGTCCTTGGGATCCGACAGAGGAGGGGACACACCCGAGTCAGATGACACCGAGGATGAGGAAGAGAAACGTCTGTCTGACTCCCCCAAAGAGGAAGATCAGGAGGTCGAATGGCAGTCCCTGCAGTTGTGCGACTGATGTCGGCGCCTGTCCAAGGACCTGGAGGATGAGCGACAGTGCTTTCGACCGTGATTCTTGGAGCAGCCCCTGCCACTGTCACCTGGTTGCGGGGTAGGTTCTTTGGGAGTTGGTGTTGGCTGCTGAGGAGGAGCCTGAGACTTAGCCCCCGAGGGAAGAGGTTCCTTAGGAAGGGGCGTAGGAGGCCTCTTCGGAATCAAATCGCCTTTGACCACATTCCACCAGGATGTAAAGAGAGCTGTGAGGTCCGGCAGAGGATTCCGGGGCGTAGAGGTTATTAGCCGGCGTCGGGTGGGGGATGTCAGATGGCCCTGGTCTCTTCGGTGGCAGCAATCCAAGCATCAGGTCTTGAGGATTTGGGTTGACCGGCTCAGTGGGCTTCTAGTTATCTGGTGTCAGTCTAGGGGATGTTGTCAGACCAGACTCTGACCCCCCCCACCCGAGTCAGCTGAGAAGTAACGTTAGGGTCAGCCAGTGACATCAATTGTTCAGGTGACGATGGAAGAGGTGTCGTTGGGGACATTAGGGTGGCTGGGGTCACCCAGACAGGTGTAGACTGACGCCGGTCTGGGGAAGCAACCAACGTTATTTTAGGAGCATCCTGTTGAGGGGAGCTAACTCTTGAAAGGAGCAGAGGCATCACCCTCCCGGTGGAGGTGAGTGCATGCCCCTGACGTCGCTGGGTGGCGTTGGCCCTGGAGCAGGGAGCCGACTTAGCAGACGCCAAGGTCTGGCAGACGACGAGTAATGACCCGCCGCCCAAAGAGGACCCAGCCGAGCCACCTGGCTGAGAGCCTGTTGTCTAGTGGAAGGGCCTGAGCTTCAGGGGCTGAGAGGCTGAAGACAAAGTCCCCAACCCTGAAGAACCCCCGCCCGACATCTGGTTGAGGCCGGGTGGTTTGACCATCAGGAGCCCCGAAGGAGTGAGGGCTGCCGTGGATGCAGAGTCCAACCTCCTGCAGGAGGACATCCCATAGCCGGTTGCCGTCTGGTGAGGGCACCGGGAGTGACAAGCAGACCAGGGTTTGTCCTTGTGCTTATCCTGGTGTTTGTGCTTTCCATCCGACTTCTTGTACTTGTGAGAAGCCGAACAAGATGAGGTCCCTGAGATCGGGGAAGAGGAAGTACTTTTACTCTGGATTTCCTTCTCCATCACTGCTAATTTCTTTTTGAGCACTTTCTTTTCCAGCAAGAAGCTTGTCAGGACCTTCTGGTGGCAGATTCTGGTCCTCTGGTTGAATCTCAAGCAATGCTGGCAGGCCTCTGTATCGTGGTCGGGGCCTAGGCAAAACAGGCAGGAAGCGTGGCCATCCTTTGACGGAATCTGCTTGCCACAAGCACACTTGGACTGCCACAGTTCTACAGGCGAGGTCAGAGAAGACATGCAGAGAAAATGCTGAAGAAATATGTATATTTTTAGAAAATAATAAAGCACACGCAATCGGGAAAAAACGGCGGTCGATTAAAGCAGAAGGCGCCTGTGGAGCTAAATGTGTGGGTCGTATCGTGGAAAGAACTGAGGTTGGGCTGGGGACCGCCCCTCTTATACCACTGGCCGACGTCAAGGGGCGGTCCCCCGCCATAGACTGCTAACTAGATGTTTTCTGTGGAGTCCTGGCGCCTGCCAGCTTCAGTCCTTATGGTGTAGCCTGCTGCAAGAGCTCCCCCTCGAAGTGAGCTCTTAGGATTGGCATGCAAAGACACCCTGTCTTTGTGAAAAATGAAATAAGGAGCCCACACAGTAGAGCCTGAAGCTCCGAGATTCTTCGAGCTGATGTAACAGCAACCAAAAATAACACTTTCCCTGACAAAAAGCTTAGGCCTCAATTCACATCTGGCTCAAAAGAAGCCAAAGTAAGCTTTTCCAATACAAAATTCAGGTCCCAAGCCAGGACAGGATTGTGGATAGGAGGCTTCAAATGCAGAATGCCTCTCAAAAATGTGCGGGCCACTTCCAGCTGAGCAACCATACGACCATCAATAGGCACACAAAAGGCTGAAATGGCAGCCAAGTGCACCTTAATAGAAAAGTATTGTAGGCCTGCATCTGATAAGGACAGCAGATACTCTAGAACCTGGTTTACTGGACTAAAGGATCCAGCTGGTGAGAAGCGGTATACAAAGCAAACTGCTTCCATTTCATGAAGTAAGCGGCTCTGGTGGAAGGCATTCTGGCAGCCACCAAGATGTCAGCTACCATGTGGGACACTCCAAACCTGACAATGGCTATGTCTTCAGGAGCCATGCATGGAGATGGAATGACTGGAGGTCTGGATTGACCAGAGTTCCCTGCTCCTGTGACAGAAGACCCTGGCATAATGGCAGGGGTACTGGAGGTTCCACTGCCAGCTGTTGCAGTAACAGGAACCAAATCTGACAGGGCCACAGTGCGGCAACAAGTATCAGAGTTGCCCCCCTCCATTTAAAGCTTGATTAGTACTCTCTGAATTAGAGGCATACAGGAACCTCCCTTTCCAGGAAAAGAAAAACACCACACATGTTGCCAAAAAAATCCAGGCCCTGGAGCAAGCAAGGAGAAAAGCAGCAGTTTTGTGTTGTGTGGGGACACAAAAAGGTCTAACTCTGGATGACCCCATCTGTCGAATAGGTCTTCTTCAACTCAGGTTAGCAGCTCCCACTTGTGCATCTTGGACTGTGACTGGCTTAGTCTGTCTACTAAGACGTCTTGGGCCCCTAGAATATGCACTGCTGATAGTTCTAGACAGTGTTCAAGAGCTCAATACCAAACTCTCATTGCCTTCCTGCACAGGGGATAGGAACGAGTCCTTCCTTGCTTGTTGATGAAGTGCATTACACTTATGTTGTCCACCTGAATTAACAGAAAAGCCAGGGAGAGATGGTTCTGTACAGCTATAATTTCTGGGACATTTATGTGGAGGGTGCTCTCCACTTTCGTCCATGTTCCCTGTGTCTGATGAGGCCCTAGATGTGCCCCCAGCCCATCTCCAAGGCATCTGTAGTGAGAATCTGAGAGGAAGGGATCAGGAAAGGAACCCCTTCAGCAAGTGGGTGGGTTCCATCCACCACTTAAGTATTTTTCTGACAGGACAGGTTACTAGAACTTTTTGTTCTAGGTCGTCTGTGTGTTAGTCCCAGTGGACTCTTAGTGTCCACTGTGGGTTCCTCGTATGCAGCCTTGCCAGTGGTACTGTGGCAATGGCCACTGCCATCAAGCCTAGGAGTCTCAGGAATGTCTTGGCTGTGACATACCTGTTGTAGACCATCTGGGCCTGTGCTTTCAGATGCTTGGCCCTGTCTTGTGGTAGGAAGGCTAGGCCTTGGGCTGTGACCAAGACTGCCCCTATGTACTGCAGATGTTGGCTAGGGGCAAGACTGACTTTGGCACGTGGACAGTAATCCCTAGAGCATTGAACAGGTGTCTGGTGCATTCTAGGGTGTGGGAAAGCTGCTCATCGGGAGTGAGCTTTGAGAAGCCAGTTGTCCAGGTATGGGAAGACAAAGGCCGTCCCTGCATAGGGCTGATGCCACCACTGCTAAACATTTGATAAATACCGGCGGCGCAGATGACAAGCCAGAAGGCAATACTGAGAACAGGTAGTGTTCTCCCTGAAGTAGGAATCTTAGATATTTCCTGTGTGGGTTGCACATCTTGATGTGCAAGTAAGCATCCTGCATATCTAGGGAGCAAATCCAGTCCCCTGCTTGCAGTAGTGGAAGCAGGGCTTACAGTGTAACCATTCTGAACTTCTTGTATTCTATAGAGAAGTTCAGACCCCTGAGATCTAGAATAGGTCTCAGGTCTCCTATCCATGTTGGAACTAGGAAATACTGAGAATAGAACTCTGTGTTCCTTTGTTCCAAGGGGACAGGTTTTCTTGCCCTTTTTTGAAGCAGGGTGTAAATTTCCTCCAGGAGCAATGGGATGTGTTCTGCTAGAGTAATGGGAAGACACTGGTGGATGGTCTGGAGGTAGTTCCAGAAACTCAAGAGCATGGTCTGGTGCTGTTACCTGCAGGATCCAAGCATCTGAAGTTACCTTCCCCCACTGGTGCAGGTGGAGGGAAAAGCAATCCCTGACCACCACCCCTGGAGGAAGAGGTGGTGGAGGGTGTAAGAAGGAATCTGGCAGAGCCAGCTGCTGTGGCTGCTGCCACATTGCCTCCTCTAGGGGCTTTTGAGTGGGCACCTGAGGTGAAGCCTGGTGGGGGTAAAGTTGCTGCTGCTCTACTGTTGCCCTGCTGTCTAGTTGCAGAGCTATGTCTGGTAGTGGCTGGATGAAATGGCACCCCCTACTTAGTCATAGGCAGGGTATGATACATGGAATGTGCAGATTTCAGGGTTTTACCTGAAGCCTGTAAATTGGAGAGAATGTCTTGCACATCTGCTCCAAACAGCTTGTATCCTGTGAATGGTGTGCTTGATATCATTAGCAAAGCCAACCACTCTGAGCCAGGAATGCCTTCTGAGACAAATAGAAGAGGCAGCTGTCCTGGCACAGGCATCAGAAATATCATAGGTAGATCGTAGGAGATGTTTACCTACATTGGCACCTGCAGAAAGGGCATTCATAGAAAAACAGAAACAAAATCCGACAGCAGACAATGACCATACAGCCCACCCAGTCTATCCATTTCCATACTCAGTGTCACCGCCCAGATCCTATTTGATCTGCAGCTCTTCTGCTCTACCCATCTGCAGGGTGCCCTTATTTTTATCTCAAGCGCTCCTGAAACCCCTTGTTTTTTCTCTCACCACCTCTTCTGGGAGGCTGTTCCACGGATCCACCACTCTTTCTGTGAAGAAATACTTCCTGACATTCCTCCTGAGCCTTCCTCCCTTCAACCTCATGTTGTGTCCCCTTGTCCTTGTGCAATGCTTTCTCTGAAATATGCTTCCCTCTTGCACCCTATTTATACTCCTAAGGTACTTAGATGTCTCAATCATATCCCCCTCTTCCTTCTCTCCTCCAATGAATAGACATTTAGGGACCACCCCCCCCCCCCCCGAGTCTTTCCTCATATGGCTTCTGATGCAGCCCATGCACCATCTTCATCGCCCTTCTATGGACTGCCTCCATTCTGTCTATATCCTTCCAGAGAAGTGGTCTCCAGAACTGGACACAGTACTCCAGATGAGGCCTCACCAGTGATCTGTACAGTGGCATCACCACCTCTTCTTTCTGCTGGTTATGCCCCTTCCTATGCATCCCAGCATTCGGTTTGCCTTCCTTACCACCTTTTCACATTGTTTGGTCACCTTCAGGTCATCAAATATGATAATCCCCAGGTCTCTCTCCTGCCTTGTGGTGCCCCCCAATCCTGTATTCCTCTCTTGGGTTTCTGTTAATCAGGTGCATCATCTTGCATTTTTTAGCGCTGAAGCTCAACTGCCATACTACCGACCACTCCTCCAAAAAGCGTAGATCCTAATTTTTTCCACACCCTCCTGTGTGTCAGCTCTGTTGCAGACCTTGGTGTCAGCTGCGAACAGGCATACCTTTCCCTCTAGTCTCGCTGCAATGTTACTAATGAACACATTGAATAGGACTGGTCCCAGCACTGATCCCTGTGGCACCCCGCTGGTCAACTCCCTCTCCTTGGATTTCATGCTATTTACTACCACTCTCTAGGTCCTGTTATTTAGCCAATTGTCCACCCATTTTACTACCTTAGGGCCCACTCAACAGGTTTCTCAATTTGTTTAACAATCACCTATGTGGGACGGTGTCGAAAGCTTTGCTGAAATCCAGGTAGGCCACATCCACCGCCCCTCTCTGATCTACCATCCTGGTCACCCAGTCAAATAAATCTATTTGATTAGTCTGACAGCACCTTTCCACAGAGAATCCATGCTGTCTTGGATCCTGAGCCTCACTATTTCCAGAAACTTCACGATTCTCTCCTTAAGAAGGGACTCCATAAGCTTCCCCACCACTGAGGTCAGGCTTACAGGTCTGTAACTGCCTGCTTCCGCTTTAGTGGAGAGGGACCACCTCTGCCTTCCTCCAGTCCCCAGGTACCTCCCCTGTCTCTAGAGATGAGTTGAAAAGGGCAGTTAGTGGACCTGCCAGTACATCCATGAGTTCTTTTAATACTCTAGGGTGAATCCCATCCGGCCCCATTCCCAGGTTCTTCTAGAACTCTTTCCACAGTGAGTGGGCTGGTGTCCACCCCAACCCCCCCGCTACATATCCTCGTGAGTTTTGGTCCCGCCCCTTCCCTGGTGAATACTGAACAAAAGTATGTGTTCAGTATCTCAGCCTTTTCTAGGTCATCCTCCTTCCACCTTCTTCAGCCTAACAATACTATTTCTGGTCTTCCTCTTCTCGCTAATGTATCTGAAGAAGGTCTCGTCTCCTTTCTTAATAGCCTGTGCTATATCTACCTCTACCTGTGCCTTAGCTCTTCCGACTTCTTTCCCAGCCTCCCTCTGTTTCTCCAGATATTTCTGTCTTCTTCCTTTTGAGTCTCCTTGAATTTCCTGAAGGCCATTCTTTTTTCTCGTATTTTCTTGGCCACTACTTTCGAGAACCACAGTAGCTGCTTCTTTCTTTTACTGTTACTATGCCATTTGACACAGTGACTTGTGACTTAATTTATGGCTTTTTTGAGGCTTGTCCACTGTTCCTTCCCCACTCCCCTTCGTAT
Organism: Neoceratodus forsteri; assembly: GCA_016271365.2. Lineage (NCBI taxonomy): Eukaryota > Metazoa > Chordata > Ceratodontiformes > Ceratodontidae > Neoceratodus > Neoceratodus forsteri. The sequence continues at coordinate 1,343,846,601 of CM028129.1, read as the reverse complement.
CTTCTGCTGCTAGGGCACTTTTTAGCTGCCTACCCAGCTCCCTAAAGTTAGCCTTCCTGAAATCTAGAACTTTTATCCATGTATGGCCTTCCTCAACCAATGTTTTTACCTTGAACCACATTGTCCTGTAGTCGCTGGACCCAAGGGGACTGCCCACCTCAACATCTGTGATTCTGTCCCCGTTGGACAGCACCAAGTCCAGTATGGCCCCTTTTTGGGTTGGTTCTACTACAAGCTGCCTTAAATTCACCACTTTCAGGGTGGTCATGAAGTCCCTGCTCTTTGCTGTACCCACAGTCTGAGTGCTCCAATCTGCATCCGGCAGGTTGAAGTCTCCCATTGGTAGCAGTTCCCCTTTGGCTACCATTTTGTGGATGGTTTCTAATAAGAATTCATCAGTTTCTTCCACCTGTGTAGGAGGCCTGTAAATCACTCCAGTGCAGATGGCTGTTTTATTTCCCCAACTCCAGGGTGACCCATATTGCCTCTACTCCTTCATGTAACCCTATGGCCTCTGTTGTTTTACTCCCTTCCTTTACATACATTGCCACCCCTCCTCCCCTCTTCCATCCCCGTTCTTTCTAAAAAGTGTGTATCCTGGTATGGCGGCATCCCAGTCATGGTTCCCCGAGTACCATGTTTCTGTCACAGCCACGATGTCCAGGTTTGTGTCTACTATCAATGCCATTAGGTCTGGGATTTTGTTTCCCAGACTGCGTGCATTTGTGCACATTACCTTCAACCCTGTGCTCCCCCTTCCTTTCCCTGTTTTTTGGTCCTTGCTCTGTGACATGCTGGAGTTATAGTTTCTGATTTCCCTTCCACTGTAACTAAGTTTTTATATGGGTCTGACAGTGTCCTTTTAATTACTGGGTCCACCCTATTTTCAGATATGTCATGTATGTGTGTGTGTGTGTGGGGGCTGCAATACTCCCCTTGCCTGTTTTTGCCTCCCCCCTGGCTAGTTTAAATTCTTGCTGAGGAAGCACTTAAACTTTTCAGTGAGGATTCTTTGGCCCCCCCACTGGATAGATGTAGGCCATCCGGTGATTACAGTCCTTCATATCTCCAGGTGAGGTCTCAGTCCCCAGTGAAGTCATGCCCCACCTCTCTGCACCATTTCTTCAGCCAGGCGTTGAATTCTATAGTGCAGCTGTCACAACCCTTCCCCTTGCTGTGGACAAGTAGAACCTCCAAGAAGATTACAGAGTGCGCTACCTGCCCAAGACTCCTCCCCAGCTCCCTGAACTCTTCCTGCACTTTTCCTACATCTACCCTTTCTCCTGCCAGGTCATTAGTCCCCATGTGGATAATGCCGTCCAGGTCCCCCCTCCTTGCAACTGCCTTAGTGATCCCTTAGAGTCGCTTTCCCTCCTCTGAACTGTGCCTCTAGGCAGGCACAATACATCCCTTTCCCTGCTTCTTCCTGTCCCCAGATCTATCCCTATAACAATGGAGTCACCAAACAGGATTTGCTTCCTACTCCTGTGTGTTCTCCTTACCATTGCCCTCGGGGATCCATCCTGGATGACCCTCTCATCCCCCTTAGTGTCCACTTCCGGAGATGCTGTGTGATCTTCCTGTTCTTCCAAGATGGCATATGAGTTATGAAGTGGCACTGGCTGGGGGATGCACCGCCACTCCACCTCCCTCACCCTTCCTGAGCCCACTGTAGTCCATCTGCCCCTCCTACTTGGCAACCTCTGGGGGAGTGGTGGATTACATGGTGGTACCCGTGTAGGGGGGACAGCTGCCTTGCTCCTTGCCAACTCTTCTCGGAGTCCTGCAACCTCCTCCCTCAACACACAGAGGTGCCTGCAGACTGGGCAGCATCGCAGTGTCCAGAAGGTCTTCCTGACCACTGCTGCTCCACACCACTGCATTGCACGACGTCCATCATCTTCCTTCACCTATCCTTTCCTTTCCTTTCCCCTTGGGTCCTTTCTTAATCCTATTATGCAAACACCCTTTGCTTTGCTGCTCCTATTCCCTGCTAACCCCTGACTATCTCCTTTTTGTGTGTGTGTGTGTATTCTTACTCTCACTTGCACAAAATTGTTTTGTCTATGTCTTCTATGTGATTTTGGACTCCAATTCTTTTGAGTAGCTGTACTCAACTCCTCTTCCCTGCAATACTTGTCACTGTTCTCCCAGATACTGCCAACAAGAATATCAAATGAATTCCTAGATGCTCCCAAAACAAACAATTACCAATAACAAAAGAGGGGTAAATACACTTTTTATGCTGCAGGCAGGGTTTAATTCCCCCTTATGCCCCTCCTATTCCACAGCCTCAGCTATTTCTGTACTTTGCTGCTGTCAATCAGACTCCAAAGGGCATTTAATAAAGGGCAGAGGAGGGGGTGGGAGGATGGGCCAATATCCCCAGCAAAAGAAAATGGGAGTCACAGCAAAAATAGCACAAATATCAGTCTCAAACCCCTTCCTGATCGCGGTCTGTCTACGAGGTCAGCTCTACTCCACTCCTCCCTCAAACTTCTCACTTGTGGCCGTTAACCCCCATGCAGTTATTTAAACCTCCGGCTGGCGGGCTTTTCAAATTAGCCCCTTTTGCTCACCCAACCAGCGAGGAGATAGCAGCCCAAGAAAGTAAAAAAATACTTAAAATTCCAACCTGCAAAAAAGAATAAGCCAACAGACCAATATCCACAGCAAAAGAAAATGAGAGTCACAGCAAAAAGAGCACAAATAAAAAATAGCACAAATATCAGTCTCATACCCCTTCCCGACTGTCTGTCTGAGAGCTGTGCTCCACTCCACCGCTCCCTCAGACTTCTCGCTTTATTCAGTATCTCCTGCTTAGCAGTGCTCTCTGGGAGGGTCTGGGTGGCTTATTTGGCCTTCTCCAAAGAGTATTCTGGTATTTTACCATGTGTGCTTGGTAATTTGCAATCCTCAGCCCTAGAGAAGCTGAAGCAAAAGTCATTTTGCTCAAGACATCAAGTATCTGTATTTAGGCTTCCCTGTTGCTAGCATTTGGCAGACAGCAGTCTTGCTATCACAGCAAGAAGGCAGCTGACTAAGGAGCTAGAACTTTACTACTAGAACACTTCTGAGCAAGAGAGTCAGAGCCTGTTACAGCACACAGCACAGCTGCAACACACTCAGTACTCACACTTCCCATCCACCTGGAGAAAGTCCTATTTTTATAGGTAACAAAAGTGATGGACAGCAGTTCCTGGGCAGGAACAGGAAGTGAGGGAGTAAAGGTCCACAGCAGGAACCTCCCCCTATCACTGTCTCTCTCTTTCTCTCACTCTTTCACACTCACACACACACACACACACACACACACACACACACACACTTTTGTTTTCAGGATGGAGGTGGTAAGTTGCAGAGGCTACGAGGCACTCATCTTCAGGAGTCTGTTCTGGAGGATGGGTCAGTGTCCTACTTCCCTTAGTCTGAATGACCTTTGAGCTCAGCTGGAAGCAGCATGGAGGGAGATAGCCAGCCTGCATCACCAGCTAATCTGGAGTTCAAGCCAACCACGTCCTTTCCCCCAGAGACCCACTGGCCCTGGAGGTTGGAGGGTAGTGGGTCAGGGGAGGGGGAAGATTTCAAGAATGGACCACACAGGATCTGTTTGGACCAATACCATTCCAATGAAGAACCGTTTTTCACCACTTGAGAAGATGAAGGATCCTGACTCAGCAAGAGGTGTCTCCAAGCTCATTCAGGGGACCAGGCGTAGCGGAGAGACGGCATCCAAAGGCGGCAAGGAAACACGTGGTGGATCCAGGAGTAAGCAATTTCTTGTTCAGGGGGACTCAATGATCAGGGGAGTTGAGTAAAGATATGCAACCTAAGGTGATGGTTAAATGCCTCCCTGGAACTTCAGCACAAAGCGACATCGAACGCATCAGGAGATCGGTAGACAAAGCAGAGAAAGGAATCAATGTTCTGATTCATCTCAGTATGAATGACCTGTCCGCTTGAACAGTGGAAGAAACCAAGCAAAATTTCATTAAGCTGGGGGAATGGTTGGAGGCTAGAAAGATCGCCCTTATATTCTCAGAGATCCTCCCAGTGTGGGGCAAAGGGGATTGCAGACACAAAATCAAGAATAAGGACATCGAGGAAGGATATCACATCATAGGCTCATGGGGGAGCTTCTGGGATAGGAAGCTATTCAGGTTTGACAGACTTCACCTAACAAAGGAAGGAGTGAGTGCACCTGGGCAGAAATTCGACATCTATCTAGAATTTAAACTAGGTGGGGGGAGTCTAACACTAGGGGACCTATTAGAAAATACACTTCTGATAAGAACTTACTCGTCACTCCCGTACAAGCAGGAATTTCTCTCCCGTGACCCAAGAAAACACATAGAAAATGGTTGGAAAGTATCTGGAACTGGAGACAGGGCTATTCATCCACAGGCCCAAGAGAAGAACCAATAGTAGCGAATAGCAGCAGGGGTACCAGACTATGGAAAGACATGTGCATCAATGCCAGAAGCCTAGGAAACAAAATAAGTGACCTGTAGGCAATGATGGTGGATTTCTGAGTGGACCTGGTGGCCATCACGGAGACTGGCGCCTCTGAGAAAAACTGGTACCTTTCAGTCCTGGGCTATGCCCTGTTTAGACAGGGCAAAAAGAAGGGCAGGGGGAAGGGGGTAACATTATGACGTGATAAATGCCATCTCAGTAGATGGCATCAAAAAGGAGGGTGTGAAATCCCTGTGGATGCTACTCAGCTCAGCAAAAGGGGAGAGGATTCACATAGGTGTAGCATACCGGCCTCCAGGGCAGGCTGAGGGTAAGGATAAAGAGCTCCTAGAGGAGATCAGAGGTGTAGCACAAAAAGAGGATGCAGTGGTGGCAGGACATGGTAAGATGCCAAATGTTAACTGAAGCATCCCAGTGGCTGGTTCTACCTGGAGCCAAACGGTGGTTGATGCCCTACAAGGCTGCCTACTTACACAACTAGGTAGTGCGCAGACTAGGCTGGACACCATCCTGGATGTGGTCCTCATTAACTTGGAGGTAGTAAGGGCTGCAGGGGTTTGGGAACCACTGGCCAGCAGTGACCACAACTCTGTGTGGCTTGAGTTAGCCCTAGGGGTAGAAAAATCACAATTCAAGATAGAGGTTTTAAACTTCAGAGGAGCCAATTTTGACAAAATGAGGGACTTAGTTAGAAGCAAGCTGCTAAGGATCCAGGAGCATTTAGATGTGGAAAAAATATAGGGGCTGGTTAAGTTAAGTCATTTTAGAGGCTACCAGGATGTGTGTAAGAACAGTAACCAAAAACAACGAACAAAAACAAACAAACAAATATGGTTTAGTAACCAGGTAAGGACCACAATCAGAACCAAAAGGGAGGCCTACTGGAACTATAACAGAACTCAGGAAGACAGCGCATGGGAAGCCTATGTCCAGAAAAACAAAGAAGCAAAGAGTATGGAGAAATTAGCTAAGGCAGCAATGGAGCTTCAGCTTGCAGATGGGGTAAAAGAAGGGGACAAACACTTTTTTAGATATATACAAGAAAAAACAAAGAAAAGGGGAGGAATAGTTAGACTCAAAGACAGTGACAGAGTAGTGGAGGAGGATAGGCAGAAGGCCATTGTTCTGAACAACGTTTTTTGCTCAGTGTTCACCAAGGAACACGAAGGTCCAGTACCAAACAGTGGCATCAAGGCTACTGATAAAGGTGTTCCACAAATGGAAGCACCACCAATCACCAACAGCAGGGTTAGAGGCACCCTGGATCAGCTCAGGGAAGACAAGTTGTCAGGGCCTGATGGAATACACCATAGGGTGCTAAAGGAGCTAGCAAGTGACTTGGCAGGTCCCTTAGCACATTTATTCAGCCGATCACTTCAGACGGGGGTAGTGCCGGAAGAATGGAGAAGAGATGATGTGGTACCTCTCCACAAGGGAGAGAGTTGGGAGGAAGCACGCAACTACCGACCTGTCAGCCTTACATTGGTAGTGGGGAACTGATGAAAGCCTTAATAAAACAAGACTTGGTAGAGTACCTAGATAATAACAGTCTGCAGGATGACAGACAACATGGGTTCATGGCAGGAAGGGCGTGCCAAACGAACCTAATCACATTTTTTGAATGAGTCACTAGGGAACTAGACAGAGGCCACCCAGTGGATCTCCTCTACTTAGATTTCAGCAAGGCCTTTGATTAGTGCCACACAACCACCTGCTGGAAAAGCTGGAGGACCAGGGTGCAGCCAAGTGTATAGTAAGTTGGGTAGATTATTGGCTTAGGGACAGAAAACAGAGTAGTGGTCAATGGGGTGAGGTCTGATGAAGGCACAGTCACTAGTGGTACGCCCCAAGGTTCAGTGTTGGGGCCAATCCTGTTTAATGCCTTTATCATCGGCATAGGTATTCAGGGCAAAATTGCCCTCTTCACGGGCGATACCAAGCTAGGAAGAAGGGTTGACAGCGAGGAGGTGGTTAAGGACCTACAAAAAGACCTACAGAGGCCAGAAAGATGGTCCAACATCTGGCAGCTGAAGTTCAATGCAAAAAAAGGTAAGGGGATGCAACTGCATCTTGTTTAAAAGAGATGCCCATTTCGATAAGTAAATACAGGTCCCATAGGAATAACAGGTCACCACAGTGTCTTCTTAGTTCCAAGGGCTAAGCTTCAAGTTAGATAATCTCTCCTCATAGTTTTTATCACCCAACCCTAGAATAAGCTTTGTGAATTTCTCTTGGACTCTTTCTAGTTGAATAATTTCACATCTCTTATACAGGAACCAGAGCTGAGAGCAGTAATCGCAGTAAGGTCTCACGTAGGATTTATTTATTTCAAGTTTTACCAGGAAAAAACATACTGAGCTGGGCTAGTAGCTAGTTTCCAGATGTGTCCTGGGGGGTGGGGAACAAGGGAAAGATCCACAAAAAAAAAAATACATAAGTAGAACAAGTAAATGGCAATAGGCAAACTTACATACCGAGTTAAAGAGCCGCTGACGAGGAACAGCCTACCTTGTATTGTTTTGTTGTTGAAGTGCTCCAGAATAGAGATGTGCCCTTGGTTTTCAAAACTGTTTTATTTTAAACCGTGTTTTTTAAAGATTTTAAAGGATGCGCGCATTCACTTAGCCACTAGTCTCTTCTGTGCTCGGTCCCTGTGCGTGTCAGGGCCGTGACATCATCTTTGGAAGGATGATCGCAGCAGGAATTATGGAAGCCTGCCTTCAGCTCGACCATGTCTGAGGTGTAATCGCCATCGCCGACTATAGTTAAACAGAACCTTTCTTCTATTCACGTAATGTGACTTGACTGTGGACAATGTTGTCATAACAGTTTGAATGGGAGATCATTTGTTTATTCAACTATATAGTTGATTCCTATCTGATGCATTGCAAGATCTATCAGTGACACCCAACATGATAGTACTAGCATACAGTGGCATGAAAAAGTATTTGCCCCCTTCCTGATTTTCTCTGTTATTGCATATTTGGCACACTGGATGTTTTCAGGTCTTTAGACAAAATGTTATATTAGATAAAGGGAACCTGAGTGAACAAATAACACTTGTTTTTTTTTTTACTTATTTCATTTATTTAATGAAAAAAGTTAACCAACACCAACTGGCACTGTGTGAAAAAGTAATTGCCCCTTTACACTTAATAACTGGTTACGCCACCTTTAGCTGCAATGACTGCAACCAAACGCTTCCTATAATTCAATATCAGTCTTTCACATCGCTGTGGAGGAATTGTAGCCCACTCTTCCTCACAGAACTGCTTTAATTCAGTAACACTGGTAGGTTTTTGAGCATGAACTGCTTGTTTCAGGTCCTGCCACAGCATCTCTATTGGGTTTAGGTCTGGACTTTGACTAGGCCACTCCAAAACTTTAATTTTACTTCTTTTCAGCCATTCTGACGTGGTCTTGCTTTTGTGTTTTGGATCATTGTCTTGCTGTATGACCCAACTACGCTTCAGCTTCAGCTGATGGACGGATGACCGGACATTCTCCTTAAGAATTTTCTGGTACAGAGCAGAATTCATGGTTCCTACAATTATGGCAAGTCGTCCAGGTCCTGAGACAGCAAAGCATCCCCACACCATCACACTACCACCACCATGTTTGACTGTTGGTATGATGTTCTTAATGTGGAATGCTTGTATGCTTTACGCCAGACATTATGGGATCCATGTCATCCAAAAGTTCCACTTTGGACTCATCTGTCCATAGAACATTTTCCCAAAAGGCTTGTGGATCATCCAGGTGCTTCTTGGCAAATGAGAGATGAGCATTTATGTTCTTCTTGGTTAGCAGTGGTTTCCACCTTGCTACTTTCCCATGAAGCCCATTTTGCCAAGTCTCTTTCTGATTGTGGAGTCATGAACACTGACCTTAGCTGAGGCAGAGAAGCCTGCAGTTCTTTGGATGTTGTTTTAGGATCCTTTGAGACTTCCTGGATGATTTTCGCTCGCACTTGGAGTAATTTTGGCGAGCCGCCCTCCTGGGAAGATTCACTACTGTTCCAAATGTTCTCCATTTGGGGATTATGTCTCTCACTGTGGTTCGATGGAGTCCCAGAGCCTTAGAAATAGCTTTGCAACCCTTTCCAGACTGATAGATAGCAACAACTTTTTTTCTGATCTTTTCAGGAACTTCCTTTGATCGAGGCATAATGTGCTTGTTGAATCTTTGCGCTGGCAACGTGACTCTGATGGTAAGGGTCAAAATAAGTGAGGTTTATATTGAGCAGGGCTGGCTGTAATCAAGCCTGGCTGTGTTCAATCAGCTGACTCTAATTATCCCTTTAATTGGGTTGATTTAATTAGGGGGGCAATTACTTTTTTCACACAGTGCCAGTTGGTGTTGGTTAACTTTTTTCATTAAATAAATGAAATAAGTAAAAAAAAAACAAGTGTTATTTGTTCACTCAGGTTCCCTTTATCTAATATTACATTTTGTCTAAAGACCTGAAAACATCCAGTGTGACAAATATGCAATAATAGGGAAAATCAGGAAGGGGGCAAATACTTTTTCACGCCACTGTATAGTGCTAGCAATCCCATCGTCACTGCAATATTTTATATAGCTGTCTGCTAGTCAGCAAAAATAAATATAAATGCTCAGTATGTTGTTTAGTGGCTACTCTCTGCAGCTGCATTTAAGAAAGGGGCTCCTCATTTTATTCCCCTGCCAGGTGCATTATCTGAGCGGGCATTTACCAAATGTGCTATTGACAGTGCTGTAATTGATAGCTGTATTGGGGTGATTCTGACATAGCTGCATTACAAACATTTTCAACTCAGAATATTTTACTTATTTATCATAAACTGAGCTGCATACTGTATATTTTCATTCCACTTATGTCATTCACATTTATGCAGTCATTTCTGATTGACACTGTGGGTGTTCTGAGTTTAAAAGATCTGTTCCTTTCAGATGAGTAGTACTATAGTCTCCATACAGAAGGATATATTTACCAGACCTTGATGTACCTTCTGTTATAAGTTACCCAGTGAACCTGTGTATCTCCAGCCTTGTACTGAATTTGTAACAGTTTTTCACCCATCAGAACCCTATTACATTCTTGCTCATATATATATAATTTATAAAAAGCATCATGGTTAACAGATGCATTGCGTATGGATGCAGTAACGTGCATAACGAGAATGTACGCCTACATAAATTCTTAACTGATGCAACCATGAGAAAAAGATGGGACAATGCTGTTCGCATGGCACGTGTGGACTGGAGAGGTGCCTCACCCACTAATAGTTTATGCAGTGATCATTTCACCGAGGACAGTCATGAAACACAGTACTTGTTGATGAAGTAGTTTGGACTGCAGACTGGACGTGTAAGTCTGCATTTAAAGGCTGATGATGTCCCCACCATCTTCAAGAAACCACCTGTTCGTGGTTCATTAGGAGCAATCCCAAAACATCCGAGAGGGTCCACAGCAGTGGCAAAGCGTGAACGGATGCAGGTGTGTATCTGGCCTTAGATGTAATAAAGTGACTGAAATGCCTTTGGAAAAAAAGATGTACACTATACACAAGTAGAAGAGCAGTGTGCTCAACACACAAATTACATTTTTGAATAGTATGAACAAGTTGGTGATGGCAGTTCATAGGGGAAGCATTTGCAGTGGCACTAGTCCTACAGCAATCTGTAAAGCGGTAACAGAACTCTAGCATCCCAAGAATTTATGTTGTTTTTAATCATCCAGAGTACTTTATTGGTCTTTCCAATTGTTTCGTTACTGTGTCACGTGAAGCTGAAGTTATCTGAAATCTGGATGCCAATATCCTTCTCTGACACCATACACCTGAGCTGCTAACCGCATAGGAGATCGTTATGTTTGAGACTGTTAAAACCAAAATGCATAACAGTGCATTTTTCTAAGTTAATTCTCATGCCCCAGCCATGAGGCCAGTTAGAATTTGTTGCAAGGTCAGATTGCAGTCTTGCACCATCTTCACTCTTGTTATACACCACCAATTTTTATATTGTCTGTGTATTTGACAGACCAGCAGTTTAGACCTTGTGTGATGTCAGAGATGGACAGATAAAAGATGTAAGGTCCCAGGATGGAGCCCTGGGGGGATCCTCACTACTTACTTTACCCACTCCAGACATATTTCCATTCAGGACCACCCTCTGAGTTCTGTTCTCAAGCCAGTTTGAGATCTAAGTTATTATTCTGTTGTTCACTTCACTTCTGAATTAGCTTTTTAACCACTGCGCCATAAGGGACCATGTCAAGTGCCTTACTGAAGTCTATGAAAACATCATCACAGGGGATTTTTTCATCCAGGGACTTATTAACGTTTTCATAAAAACATACAAGGTTCGTTAGGCAGGATCTGCCTGGAGTGAATCTACGTTGCTCGATGTCAACATTACCGAGGTCTGTTAGTTTGTTCTTAATATTACCATCCAGCATTTTGAAGAAAATTGAAGTTAGACTGATTGGTCTGTAATTTTCTACATTTTGCTTATTACCCTTCTTGAATAGAGGAGTAATATATGCTGACCTCCAATCTGTGGGAACCACCCCAGACTTTACACTTTTTTCAAAAAGTAACTTGAGGGGCTGCAACAAATGATGCGACATAAGCTTGACCATTTTGCCAGTAATCATATTGGGTCCAAGAGAGCTGTCCTCTCAAATTACTTTTTACTCTGTCCAAAATTAATTTTTCATTTATGGCTATTGACTTGGACATTGAAATATCCGACATGTCTTCTGTAATATGTTTGGTGCCATAAATATTACAGAAATATTTGTTGAAGAGATTAACTGTTTTTTTCTGTTTCAGTCACATGTTTTAGAAATGTTTCAGCTGTACCAGGCCCCCTCAGGTAAGCCCTTTTTTGCAGGCCAGCCCACGGCAGATTCTGTGGTCTGAAGTTCCAAAGCACCTTAGTTTCCTCCTGACAAAGAGTCCAGAAACATAGAAAAAAAGACGGCAGAAGAACAGCATAGTCTGCCCATGTGTTCCTTGGACCTTCTCAGATCCCAGGACCTAACCCCGCTTCTGCCAAATGCCTCCTACTACTCCCGTTGCTTTTGATCCCGCTTTAGCCTTGTCCCACCCCAGCTTGAATGATGCCATGGACTTTGCTTCCACTCCTTAGCTGGTAGTGTATTTCATGGCTTCACGACTCTTTCTGTAAAACAGTGTTCCTTAAGCTCCTTGTTGAAGCTCCCCCAGCTTCTACTCGTACCCTCTAGTGTTAGAGTCGGAGACCCTGATGAACAGGTCCGAAGATGGCACCTTATTTATTCCTCTCAGGAATTTGTATGTTTCAATTGTATCTCCCCTCTCCCTCCTTGTCTCCAGTGAGATTATATTTAATGCTTCCAGACGCTCCTTGTACGAGTGCCCTTGAAGGCCCTGGATCATTTTGGTCACTCTTCTCTGAACAGCCTCCATCCTGTTAGTATTCTTTTGCAGATGTGGGCTCCAAAACTGGATACAGTACTCCACATGGGGCCTTATCAGGGACCTGTAGAGTGGCAGTATTACCTCCTTCCTCCTGCTGTTGAAACCCCTCCCTATGCACCCCAGCATTTTGTTGGCCTTGCTATACATACATACATACATAGACAGTGTCGGCAGATAAGGGCCTATGGCCCACCCAGTCTGCCCATTTAAGTTTCTAAGTTCAGTTTATGTTTTCCAAGAAGTCTGTTGCCCCTTACCCCTGACTTCCAGAATTCCTTTATGTCTATCCATGCATTCTTAAATCCCGTGATTGTTTCAGCCCCCACCACTTCCTCTGGCAGGGTGTTCCACTTGTCCACCACCCATTCTGTGAAGAAATTCTTCCTCACGCTTCTCTGAATCATCCTCTCTCAACTTCATCCCATTCCTCTAGTCCTGGAACACCTTTTTCGCTTAAAAATAGTGCATTCCTGCACCCTGTTCCTCCCTGTAAGATACTTGTATGTCTCTATCATAGCCCTCTCTCCCTCCTCTCCTCCAGGGAGTACATGTTCAGTGCCTTCAACCTGTCCTCATAGGACTTGTGATGCAATCCATGCACCATCTTTGTTGCCCTCCTCTGAACCTTCTCTACCCTGTCTATGTCCTTACGTAGGTAAGGTCTCCAGAACTGCACAGTGTACTCCAGGTGCGGCCTCACTAGTGTCTTGTATAGTGGAATTATGACCTCCCTTTTCCTGCAGGTGATGCCCCTGCCTATGCATCCCAGCATCCTATTTGCTTTACCTGCTGCCTTGTCGCACTGTTTCCCTGCCTTGAGGTCATCAGAGAAGATTACCCCAAGATCCCTTTCCTTAAGCTTTTTCTATAAGCTTTGTTGCATTGCTTTGTCTAAGGGTGTTGCTTATGATGACACCTAGATCCCATTCTTCCTGCACGGCGCACAGCTGGACTCCATTGAGCTGGTACTTTGTCCTGGGATTCCCGTTACCCAAATGCATCACCTTACTCACACACACACACACACACACACACACTTCCTAGGATTCTGGATACAACTACAATGAAATTTATATTGGGGTGCAAGATCTCATTTGCATGGGGGTCCTGGACAGATCTTTTTACATTAGGCTAATATTGTAGTGATTTGAGGAAATGTAGGTATGTTAGACCTCTGGTCTTACACACATACTTTATATTTACTTCTAGTTACCTTATCCTGGGGAGGGTGGTAGGTTTATTTCATTGTAGTTGTATCCAGAATCCTAGGAAATGTGTGTGTGTGTGTGTGTGTGTGTGTGAGAGCATCTCTTTAAAGCTAGTTATCCCCCCCACACACACACACACATTATGGGGATGTGGGGTGGGGTAGTGTGTATTGTTTGTGTGAAGAGGATGAGGAGAGAAATTACATTTTTATCTCTTTTTCAGATTCCTTAGACACTTCTGGTACATCAAGTTGTTACATTCTCAGTTTCCTTGGTGGTCCACAACTAGAGTTTTTTATTTGACACTAATACTGCCAATTTATATTTAAATTATCATTTATAAAGTCCTGTCACTACACTAGAGGTTTTTTGAAATTTATGGGACATGATAGCTAGCTGGAGAGTACAGCAGGGTGACAGGTCCAGCTAAGTTTTACACATCATAGAATGTGCACTGATGTTTTGAAGACAACTTTATTGGTAATTTCTTGTCTATAATGCATGCATTGAAACGTCTTGGAGCACTAAGACAATCTCAGTATGTCTTTAATCAGGGTGGGGGTTGCATTTCAGTAATCACATCATTATACATGCTGTGACACTCAACTTGATTTAGGGGTCATCTGCTCCAGCAGTGTTATCTTATGTCAATTAAATTTATATGCAGTAGGATTCTTTGTATGTGTGTTCCGCCAAGCACCGCTGACCCTGGGACAAGCCTGGCTGAAGGTAGTATGGTACTGTTAAATTACTCTGACATCATTTTCTGTATTTTTTAAATGAATATTTTAAACCAATGGGGATTTTTTTCTGTTTTTTCTGCATGATCTAGCTGTTAAAAGTATTGTTTTTTCTAAACAACTGCCATTAGGCTTCTGACGAAGGACTGGTTGGTCAGAAAGGTAGAGCACATTGTTCTTGTTGTTACATTTATGTTGATCCATTAAAAGGTATCAAATCATTTGCTTCTGGATCTGTTCTTGCAAGGACCAATACGGCAACTACTAAATCTAGATTTTATCCAATAGAAGAAAGTCATTCTTTACACAGAGAATAATTAGCACCTGTAATGCTCTTCCTCTTTATGTAATTTTAAGCAAAAGTAAACAGAATTTTAAACACAATCTGGATAAATGTTTTTTTTTTTTTTTTCTTTTAGAAAAGACCACACTACGTGCCTCAGGGTTCACTGATGGGAGCTACTTACGGGCAAACTGCCTTTGGCTCCCGACACCTACTGCTGTATGAACTGACGTGGAATGGCCCTGAACCACATTAAGAAGTTCTTTACCTTACTTTCTGTAAAGTACAGTTGCATAAGAACTTACCGTAAATAGAAATTACGTACTTACCGTAATCATGATCTTTCTGTGTATCTTCACCATTCATCACAGATGGGTACTGGCTGGAGGTCAGGACCCCGCGGGAGCCTTTTTTTTTTTTTTTTATAAAAAGGGTAGACGGAGCTGATGCAGCATCGGCGCCGCCCTCGAGGCCGAAGTACTACGTGGCGCTCGAGGATTAGCCGTTAAGCTGTGTCAACTCCGCCTGACTACCAGTTCCGAGTCGCCGGAGAGGTAAGAGGAAGGGATGAAGGGTGGGACAAGAGAGTCCAAGGGACAGAAAAAGGAAGGAAGAGCTGAACCAAAAGGAGAAATAATGACTGAGAGGACAGCAGAGACAAGATGAAACGAAGGGGATTGGGTAGGGGCCCCAATCTCTGGAAGCAGAAGAAGGGAGGGAAGGGGGGGAGAAATTTCAGGAGAGAGTGAGAGAAGACAAGGATCCAGGACCCTTGTCCTTCACCAGATTGTATAGGAACTGCAAGGAGTAGCAAAGCTTACTTGCCAGTATTCAAGGCACAGAATATATGGCAATACCCCAAAAGCAGAGTCGGCTATACTGGAGAAGGACAGGGTACAGGGATTAGTACTCCCTCTGAAAGAAATTTGGCGAAAAAAAGAGAGTTGTTTTTTTTTTTTGTTTAACATTTGGATGACAGGAGGAGGGCAATCAACAACTCCCACCCTGCTAGGGTGGAGATATGCTGTAAAGAAGGAATGCCACTTGGGCTGTACCCTTTTTAAGGGGAAAAATTACACCCCCCCGTGTGTCCCTCGTTACCCTACTCAAGAGAGGAGAGGCACAGAGGAGGGGGACCCAGAGACTGAGGCCCCAGGGGATGTGGGTGGACTGTGATGAATGGTGAAGATACACAGAAAGATCATAATTATGGTAAGTAATGTAATTTCTATATCTTATCTCTGTCGTCTTCACCATTCATCACAGATGGTGAGTACCAAGCCTCAAGGGGTTGACTGATTGCACCCTAAGGACAGTGTCCCTAGCCCTCAGTGGGTGACACACTGCTGGGAACTCTTCTGGGCCTGGGGAGGCCCGAGAGTGAGACGGGTTCCCCCCGGAGAGGGAAGGAAGTTGCCCCGACAAACGCTGTCTTGCCCTACGGGAAAAGAGATAGGTTTCCTGGTGAGCGGAGCAAGTCACCCTATGCCGGGCCAAGGGTGACAACCGTGAAAGGCGAAGCCATGCTGATCTTCTGGTGCAGATCACTGTCCCCACCACCCTGGTAGCTACCTCGTTGGCATCATAAGACGCCCTTGCTTGGTGCCTTGCTAGCTCCAGGCCACGTGCAGAGAGCGATGGCTTGCCTGGTTTGCTCCGAGTCAGGCAAAGCAGCTAGGATCTGACCCAGCGCTGACCACAAGAACCTGTTGTAGGCTGCATAGTGGGCCTGATGAGCGGAGATGGAGAGAAGCAACCATGCGGAGTAGAAAGTCCTCCTCCCCCAGAAATCAAAATCCGAAGAGTCTTGATCAGGGAACAGGTCACGGTGGAGGGCGCTAAGCCCGTCAGGAGTGTCCAGGTGCGTCAATCCGGACTGCGGATGAGGCATGGAACCTGGAGACTCCGGGGGTGCACAATACCTCTGGCTGAGGTTCCTAGGGGCAGGAACTCCGGAGAAGGGCCTCTGCCAGAAACGCATGGACACCTCCTGAAAAGGAGCAGGCCAGGGGGGGCACCACAAGGGTGGCCACCCCGAAATCGCCTAGAAAGGCGTGCGCCACATGCTCTGGATTGCTCGCGGATAGAGGGGAAAGGTGAAGGTCCTCCAACATCCTCGCGAGGAAACACTGATACTCCGAGAGATCAGCGGCAGGAGAGATGTGGACAGAAGGTTCCTCACCCCCAGAAGAGGGGGATGAGGAGCTGGAGGTCACCATCTGCTCCGAGGGTGGCTGCTCGGGGGGAGGTTGAAAAACCTGACTGTCCAAGGCCCTAACGTAAGCAGGGAACCGAGAAGCCACCGCTCTGAACTGCTCCCAGGTGAGAGGCCCGGTAGGACCAAGAATGCCCGGGAGCGCTGGAGAATGTGGCAGAGGGGTAGGGGCAGAGCCGAGGGAAGGAATCGGCTGGCCTCTGCCAGGGCTAGGAGCGACCATGGACACCCGGGAAGGTGTCCCAGAAGACTCCGAGCCGACAGCTGCACAACCACGCTGGTACTGCTCTAGGCTGCACCCAGAAGAATCCCCCAGTGAGGTGACCGGGGCCGTACAGGTCCAAAAGGACGTTCCCCTTCCTCCAAAGAACAGGACCCTCTCAAGGAACCAGAAGGGGAAGGGCGGAAGTCCGCACTTCGGCTTCGTCCAGGGCCCGGGTGGACCCCAGAGAAAGGCCGACGCGCCGACCCCACACCCCTCGACCCCTCAGAGTCCGAGAAGGTCCTGGTCCTCGGAAGGGTCAGCCTAGGTAGCTGGCAGCTCTGGGATGTCCCCGAGGGGGAAATCCAGGGCGCAGCACCCTCCCCAGCCATAGGCTTCCCGATGGGCCCCAAAGTTGGGCGATCGAGACACACCACGGGAGGGGGTACATCTGCTGAAGGGTCAAGGAACCCTCCCAGACCAGGCTGCAAGGCTATGGTGGCATGCACCACAGCTTGCTGGTCAGTGCCACTGACCCCGATCTGGAGGGGAACCCGACGCTCCTCAGCAGGGGGCTGACTCCGACTCATCGAAGTGACCACCGGCTCACCCTCCTGTGCAGTCAACCCCGAAGGGTGTGACTGCCCATCTGACTCTGAGCCGGACTCAGACTCAAGAGGTAGAATCCAGGCTCTGAGCCAGACAGTAGGAGGGCGGCAGCCGCACCGCGAAGGGCCCAGGAAACCGTGGCAGTGGACAAGTACACTCCCGTGCCCTCCACAGCCCCGGGGGCGGAGCTGGCAGAAGGCGGTAGGGCAGCCGAGACCAAAGGTCCAGCGCTAGGGCCAGCCGCGGCACCGCCAACTCCATCGGCACCGGGGATAAAGACGGCGCCGGCGGCAGCCCCAACAGCGGCTCCGGAGATGCAGACACCGCCAGGCCCCCTGGCGCCGCGAGCGGCACAGAGAGTCAAAGTGGCGCCGTGCGCCCAGAGCGCAGGCTTGGCGCCGACGACCACCAGGCCCCACGGCGCCACGAGTAGCACCGGAGAACAAAGCGCGACGCTGACCACTCGAAACGGACCCGCCGGGGGTCCCGCGAGTGGCGCTGAGAGCGGAGTCGGTGCCGCGGGCGACGCCGACCAACGACTCTGAGGGTCCCGTGGTGCCGTGCTCAACCTCGGCGCCGAGGGCGCCGCCGAGGCGAGACATAGCGAAAGGCGACGCAGGATCCAGGGTCGCGGCACCGCGAGCAGAGTCGACGCCGCAAGTGGCGCCGACAGGGCCCATGGCACAGAAAGACGAGTCGGCGCCGCCAAGGCCCTCGGCACGCGAACAGCGCGAGGCCCTCAGCGACACCGACCGGCGGGCGTCGAGGACAGCGCCGACCTGGGCCTTGCGAACCCCGCGGGAGCGACGCAGGGGCCTTCACCCCAAAGGGTGATTGCCATGGCGGCACTCCTCCGCCCACTCCCGGGGAAGCGGACGGGCCTCCTGCGCTGCGGGAGGAGCCTCGACCAAGGCTAGGCTACGGGAGGTCGAGGCTCCCTCCTCCATGATCCGTATAAAACTGGGAGGGGACCCGGAGGAAAGGCCGAGAGAGCGCGGCTTGGCCCGACGAGTGCGAACCCGTCCCCCGAAAGTCGGCGGAGCTCGTCCAACTTTCCATGCGCGCTGTTAGAGGATGCGGCGGTCCATAGAGAAGCAGGCGTCGCACGAATCCATGTCGTGAAACGGGCCAAGACACGCGAGACACTGGTCATGCTGGTCGGTCACGGAGAAATTGCGGCCGCACGGGCACCGACGCATAGGGGGCCGCCCAGCCTTAGAGAACTTCTTGCCCTCCGACCGCAGCATGACCTACGGAAAAACAACACCAAAAAAGACTAGACGTCGCTTAATGTTAATAAAAAGGAAAGATCTTACCGGCAACGTCGAGTGGAGGCAGAACCCAGAACTAGCAGACCGCGGACTGGCGGACGGAAATATCACAGGCGTGAGGCAGAAAAGACGACAGACTTCAAACTTCAGGCTTCCACTGAGGCGACCTCGATGGCGGGAGGCGAAGAACTGGTAGTCAGGCGGTCGACACTGTGGCTGCAATCCTCGACGCCACGTAGTACGTCAGCCTCGAGTGGCAAGCGCCACGAGCCGGGCTCCACCTGCCCTTTATAAAAAAAAAAAAAAAAAAAAAAAAAAAGGTTCCCACGGGGTCCTGACCTCCGGCCAGTACCCATCTGTGATGAATGGTGAAGATTGACACAGATAAGATCAGTAGATCTTCAAGAGAATCTCTTGCGGCAGGTCATTACATATAGGAATATTCCAGCTGCAGGCTTGAATCCATCCAGATGATTTATCAGCAGTCTACCTGGGACCGCACCCGAAGACACCACATGTTCTGTCCTGACAGGTACAAAATGAGGTGGTCCCAGATGCTCCTCAGCTCTTTTCCACCTCACTTGACCGTAACTGATGATATGGTTATCGGGTCAACTGAGGGGAACCGATGAGAAGCAGGGAGCCCTTGCAAATAATATTTTGGAGAGAGCAGGAGCATGTTACCTTCCTGAAACAGGAAGTAAGGGGGATGGAGGAAGGGGCAGCATGACCTGCTGCAAGAGATTCTCTAGAAGATCTACTGTTACAGTAAGTTCTTACGCAACTGTACTATCTTCATCGAGGAAATCTCCTGTAGCAGGTCACTACATATACAAATGAGTCCCCAGCAGTTGGGAGGCAAGTGGGAAGGAGGCAAAAAATTATATGCATATAGGACAACAGTCCCTGAAGAACAGCCCAGCCAAAGTTGGTTTACTTTTGGATGCTATGTCCAGGCAATAATGCTTAGTGAAGGTAAGAACAGTGGACCAAGCAGCAGTTTCACAAATATCAATGGCTGAAAAGCATCTAAAGCATGCCGCCGAGGCAGCCATACCCCTCATGGAGTGAGACTTTATTACACCCAGGAGTGGTTTCTTGTATGTATAACAAATAATAATGCAGTTGGCCAACCAAGTGGACAAGCACTGCTTGAAGATAGGAACGCCCTCTTTTCCAGGGGTGAATGAAACAAAAAGTTGCTCTGACTTGCGCACAGGTTTAGTGCAAAGGAAATATCTTAACTTTCTATGTACATCCAAAGTGTGGAGCAGGGATTCTCCTGGATTAGCTGGCTCTGGAAAATATACTAGTAAGTGTATGGCTTCATTCAACGTAAATTCAGACACTACTTTTGGCAAAAATTTAGGATTAGTACGTAAAGAGACCCTATCTTTGTAAAAATTCAGGTAGGGTTCCTTTCACATCAGTGCATATAACTCTGAAATACATCGACCTGACGTAATAGCAACTAAAAAAATAGTTTCCCAGGAGAAAGAACACAGTTCACAAGAGGCTGCAGGTTCGAAAGGATTTAACACAAGTTTTTCAAGCACAAAATTCAAGTCCCATGGAGGGACTGGGTCCCTATCAGGGTAATGAAGATGAAGAATACCTTTTAAAAAGGTCTTCATGATCTGAAGTTGAGTCAGAGGTTTGTCATCCACAAAAATATGGAAGGCAGAGATTGCCAATAAATGGACATCGACAGAGGAGTATTTAAGGCCACCCTCCAAAAGCGACAGCAAATAGTCCAGTACTCACTGAGGCGGACAGGAGTACAGGTCCAAACTGTGATTCTTTGACCACAGGGAAAACCTCTTCCATTTCATTGAATAGGAGGAATAGGTAGAAGGCTTACAGGCCGCCCATAGAACCTCTGCCACTTGAGGGGAGATCCGGAACCAGGAGAGGACTATGTCCTCAAGAGCTAGGCATGAAGATGTAAGGAACGGAAGTTGGGATGAAGCAGAGTTCCCCGGCCTGAGTCAAAAAAGCAGGGCAAATTGGGAGCAGATGAGGATCCTGGACAGCCAATTGCTGCAATAATGGGAACCAGACTTGTCTCGGACACAGAAGCGCTATGAGGATCATGGATGCCTTGTCCCGGAGTAGTTTGAGTAGAACCCACTGAATGAGAGGGAAGGGAGGGAATGCGTAAAGAAATCCTCCTGTCCAGGAACGAGATAACACATCCAGCCATAAAGTTTCAGGACCTGGTTTTAGTGAGCAATAAAGTTCCAGGACCTGGCTCTAGTGAGCAATAGCGAGGCAGTTTGGCCTTTCGTGGAGAAGCGAATAAGTCCACATCTGGTCAACCCCTGAGGAGGACAACGTCCTCCAGAACTTCTTGGAAGATCTCCCGTTCGTGTTTGAGTTTTGGATCTACTCAGTGCATCCATCAGAGTATTGCTGATGCATGGGACATGAACCGCTATTAGGTGTCTCCCCTTTTGGATTGCCCAACACCACAGTTGCATGGCTTCCCTGCATAGAGGATAAGAATGGGTGCCCCCTTGCTTGTTCAAGTAATGAACTACTGTGGAACTATCAGTTTGAACCTGGAGACAACCTTGGGGAAGGAGGGTCTCGAAAGCTTGTACAGCATCTAGGACTGCTCTCATTTCTAAAATGCTGATATGTAAGTGAGCTTCCAAAGTTGTTCAAAACCCCTGTGTCTGAACCACATCCAGATGGGGGCCCAAAATCTGGGAGGAGGCATCTGTGGTGAGAATTAAGCATGGAATGGGAACCTGGAATGGGACTCCACATAGAAGGTGATCCAGAGTCATTTGCCATTGTAGTTTGTGAATGACTGGGGAAGAAATCAGGACAAGAGCTTCAGAATCGTTTGTTGTATGATTCAATTTAACTCTTAGTGTCCACTGAAAGAGTCATGTGAAGTCTCGCATGTGGAACGGTATAAATGGCCACTGCCATACGCCCCAGAAGTCAGAGGTATTCCCGGGCTGTGACATACCAACTGGAGGCCATCTGAGATGCCAACAGGATTAGCTTGTCTGCCCGGTCGGAAGGCTAAACCCTGAGAGGTACTGAGAATGGCTCTATATATTAAAGAATTTGTGTGAAATCCATTTTAGACTTTGGTACACTGATCGTGATTTCCAGAGAGGAGAATAGCTGAAGTGTTTGGGATAGTGTGGCCGCTAGCAGAGAATTGGATGGAGCTTCCAGAAGTCAATCGCCTAGGTAGGGAACAACATATAGGCCTTTCCTGCAAAGAGTCGCTACCACCACCGCAAGACACTTTGTAAAGACCCTGGGGGCGGAGGACAGATCGAAAGAAAGTGCCCTGAATTGATAATGATGACCCCGGAAACAGAACCAAGAGAAGCGCCTGTGAGCACGGTGACTCATGATATGGAGGTACACATCCCTTACAGCCAGAGAACAGAGCTAATCCCCCTAGTTCAGAAGAGGCATGAGGGCTTGAAGGGTCACCATCCGGAACCTTTTGTACTCTATGTAGAGATTTAGATTTCTGAGATCCAGAATGGGATGCAAATCCCCTGTCTATTTTGGGACAAGAAATAAATGGGAGTAGAAACCCCTGCCCCTCTGGGGAAGGGGAACAGACTCTATAGCCAGTTTTGTTTTCAAGGCTTGAATTTCTTCTGCCAAAACTGAGGCCTGGTTGGGGGGTAGTGAGAGGCCCTTGGGGGCATAGGAGGTGGGGTCTCTTAATTCCAAGGTGTGGCCTGATTGTATTAGTTGGAGAACCCAAGAATCTGAGGTGATTTGCTGCCAGACTGGAAGATGTAGGGAGAATATGCCCCCTCCTCCCAGACTGCCGTGGGGCAGGCCTTTGGTCCCACAGGCAACGGGGAACTTCAGGCAGAAGGCTGTCCTGGTTGAGGGACAGGAGGGATGTAACAAGCCACCTTGGGATTGTTACGAGGCCCTGGCAAGGAGACTTAAGCCTTTCTTTTAGTATTAGGCTACTATCTAGGAGTCTCTGTTGATTCACAGGTCTGAGAAAATTACCCTTGTAACTGGTTTTCGTCTGGGTATGCTAAAGAGAATGTACTGATTGCAATGTACGACCTGAGGCCTGCAAAGAGGTCAGGATATCCTAGGATGGAGGACCAAAGAGTTTGTCAACTTTAAAGGGGGCATTACGAATGCTTTGCTGGACATCTGGGGCAAAACCTGAGACCTGGAGCCAGGCATGGCACCGAAGACAAATGCCTGCTGAGGAAGCCCTGGCACTAGAGTTAATGGCGTCATAGGCTGCTCGCAATAAATGTCTGCCAAGAGCAGATGCTGCGGATAATTTGGGTTGCAAATCCTCCTTAGAAGCAGTGTCTGGGAGGGATTGAACAGAAGCTTGAGTAGCTTTTAAGATTTCTTCCTGATATTTCAGAAGATGATCCATATAATTTAAAATTCTGAGGGTCAGAGTAGAAGAGTACACCCTTTTCCCCATGTCATCCAGCTTCCTGCATTCCTTATCCGGAAGCTGAGCACTGAGATGTTTCGGTCTTACTGACCTATCTTGAGCTGCATTGAAAACCACAGAGTCAGCCTGTGGTGGACACATAAAGTAAGGGTGCTCCAAAGGAGCCTGATAGGTCCTGTCGGCCTTACGTGAAGTCGAGGGTATCAAAGAGTGCTGTTGCCAAGCAACCAAAATGGCATCCTCATAGGCATCAAGCAAAGGAGGAATGACCACCGAAGGACAGTCAGGAAGGCCTAAATAATTGGCCAACTTCTGATGGGAGGCATTTTGCTCCGTTTCCTGGAACCCAAAAGTTTTCTGAACGTGAATCATAATATCACAAAATCTAGGGTCATCTGGAGGACAATAAGGAAGGGCTGAAGAAGCCTCATTCTGAACAGAGGAGGCAGAAGAAACCAATAAGGGGGACAGCGGTTCTCGTTCCAAAGCATCCTCCTCTTGATCCTCCACTTCCCATTCCTGAAGATCAGGTTACTCCATTTCAATGCTGTAGTGAAGTGGACTTGTTGGAGAGGAACTGGCATAGATGCTGCTGGCAGATAAGGACCGCTAGGCCCATCCAGTCTGCCCATTTAAGCTGCCTAATTTAGTGTCCAGTGACCCTATCTGGTCATTGGCTTTAGCTTATTCTTCCTATCTCTATTATTCCTTTGTTTCTGTCCCATGCATGTCGAAGCCTGCCACTGTATGGGCTGCCACCACCTCCTGGACAGGCTATTCATGCATCCACCACCCTTTCTGTAAAAAAGAACGTCCTAACATTTCCCCTTATGTGGCCACCCTTCAGTCTCGTGTTGAGTCCTCGTCTTAGCATTACTATTAATCTGGAATATGTTGTCCCCTTCCACCTTGTTAATGCCCTCAAGGTACAGTATACACTCGCGTACAAGTCGGTTCGCCTATAAGTCGGGGTACCAACATGCACGCTTCAAAATGCTACCTCAGCCACTGACCCGCATATAAGTCGAGTGTGTACTTTAGGATGATTCTGATAAGCACCAAGCACCATTTGATCAGTGTCCTTAACCTGTAATGAAATAAAAACTATTTTTACAAATGAGCGTATTCACTTCACTTTTTCTCAACACTCAGCAGATAATGTTTATTTATTTTCCAGTCCCGGATTAATTTCTCATCAACATTAAACTCCCTCTCAGCCACAGCATTTGAATGAGCGTCAGCAAAACTTACAACTTTTAATTTGAAATCTGCTTTGTACACACACCATTTCCGTTTGAGTGACTGCATTATGAAACATTTCCGGCTCCTGCTATGTCTTGCGTAAAATTCGGAGGCTGTTTTAACACATCATTTCTGGCTCCCAAAAGTCCGACTTACATGTGAGTATATATGGTACTTGAATGTTTATCATGTCATCTCTCTCCCTCCTTTGTTCCAACGTATACATATTGAGATCCCTCACTCTCTCCTCCTAAGGCCTGTAATGTAATCCCTTCACCATTTTGGTCGCCCTCCTCTGCACCATCTCTATTTTGTCAATGTCCTTCCGAAGGTGTGGTCTCCAGAACTGTACACCGTATTTAAGGTGAGGTCTCACCAGGGTCTTATACAGCAGAACTATTACCTCCCTCCTTCGGATTGCGATTCTCCTTCCAATACACTCCAACATACCACTGCCCTTTCCCACCGCCTTTGCCGTCTGCCTAGCAGCCTACAAGTCATCTGTGATTATGACCCCCCCCCCCCAAGTTTCTCTCCTCCTTAGTTACTGTCAGCAGCCTCCCCCAACCTGTAGCTTGCCCTAGGGTTCCTCGCCCCTACATGCATGATTTTGCACTTCTTTGCATTAAACCTTAGCTGCCATGTCCCTGACCATCTCTCCAGCAGTTCCAGGTCTTTTCTCATCCTTTCCACCCCCTCTGGAGAATCCACCCTGTTGCAGGTCTTGGTGTCATCCTCAAACAGGCAAACCTTTCCCTCTAGCCCGTCTGCAGTGTCACTTATGAAGACAATGAAAAGGACTGGCCCAAGAACTGACCCCTGAGGTACCTCACTGGTCACCTCCCTTTTGTCTGATTGGGTTCCATTCACCACTACCCTCTGTTTTCTGTCCCTTAACCAGTCTCCAATCCAGTTCACTGCCTTGCGTCCCAACCCCAGGCTGCCTACCTTGTTGACCAGTATCCTATGTGGGACTGTATCAAAGGCTTTGCTGAAATCGAGTTAGGCAATATCTACCACCCCCCCCACCCCCGGTCTACTGCCTTTGTCACCCAGTCAAAGAAATCCATCAGATTAGTTTGAGAAGATTGTCCTACAGAGAACCCACATTGCCAGGAATCCACCAATCTATTGCTTTCCCAAGTGTACCACTATTCTTTCCTTATGGAGTGTGACAGGGTAGAATAAGGCCCTGCCCCATTTGTTATGCAGAAAGAGTTTAAATGCAAGGATCTGTTCCATTCTCTTCTTTTCTGTCTCTTGTGTGTCTGGTTGCGCAACCAAATTTTCTTGTGAGACCTAGGAACTGATCACTCTGATGGTTTCACAATTCTCTGCCTCTCACAATCTGTCTGCCTTCACTTGCTGTTCTGTTTTTTTCTTCCCCTTGCATATTTGTAGTTATAAAAAATATATGTGAATCTCTGTGTAAAACTGTATGTGATATTGAGACCCCTTTGTTTAAAATGTATATAGTTATAAACTGTTGAAATGATTGTAAAAAGATACTGGGACCTCAAGGGGTTAACTTGAGAAAGCGGTTTGCAAACTCTCTGAGATACTGGCAACAAGAGGTCAGTTCTGGGTCACTATGTTCTGTTTTGCTGCACCTGCAAGGAATGAAACTGAGAAGAACATTCTATAAACTTACAAGAACATTCTGTGAGAAGCAGGCTCTCTTCACGAGTTCCCAGACAGAGACTTATAAAAAGAGCAGCAATGTTTTTGCTAGACAGACAAGGAGAGTGAGAGACAGAGACTGAAACTTGGAATTAAGAGATACCCTCAGAAGAAGGACTTGGTTTTCTCTGTTTGTATTGCCTTTGTAAATAGCTATACAGAATTTTTTTTTTTTTTATTTTGCTGCTGAGAAAAAAAAAAAACGCTACTTTTGAATTTTATACCTGCTCCTCGTTTTCCTATGCTTCTTGACCTGTGGCTCGATGACAGATGGTGTTAGAAGGGGAATTTACACCATGCATACTCTAAGCCAGGAGTTTTGTGCGTGGGTACTAGACCTGGTACAAGGGAAGCATAGAAGAAAGGTATGGGATTCTACAGCAGCAAGCCCAAGATTCACTACCAGAAAGATAGCAGCGACAGGAGCAGCAGAGAAAAGAAGAGATACAATGAAAGGAGCAGCGATGGCTGGATGCCTTGCAAGCTATCAAAGCTTGAGGTTCTGGTACAGGTCCACCACAGCAACAAAATACCAACAACTTAAAAGACCTTAAACTTAAATAGTTGTGTCCCCCGGATGATATTGAAGCATACCTGACAACTTTTGCAAGGGTTGCTGCAGCCTGCTCGTGGCCAAAGCAGCAATGTGCAGTCAGACTGCTACCTTACCTGACAGGGAAAGCCCAACTTGCTTACAGCAATATGGACACTGCATAGTCAGAAAACTATGACCTAGTGAAAAGCAAAATCCTGAAAAGGTAAGACATTGCAGGAGAGACATACAGGCAAAGATTCCGGTCCCTGAAGTACAGCTCAGTCGACAATCCTAGACAAGCCTTCACCCGCCTCAGAGAACTCCTTATTAAATGGCTCCAACCATTGGGCAAAACACTCCCACAGATCATCAAAATATTTGTAATGGAGCAGTTCATCAACATTCTACCCACAGACGTACAGCTTTGGGTAAAAGAACACTGACCAGAAAGTGGGGAAAAGGCTGTTTCTTTGGCTGAAGACTACCAAATGGCCAGACAGACACCACAGCAGCAAGGAAACGGTCACATACCGAAGACGCTCTTTTTCCCATTTAAACTCCAAGTCTGGTAAGAACTTTGGTGGGTGTAACAAATCTGCACCCAAAGACTTTATTTGCTATAACTGTAATAAGCCAGGTCATATTGCAAGAAATTGCTGTAGTAAGAAGAGTGACACTGCAGCAGATCTGTCCTTGGCAAATTGGGGCAAGTACTTAACAGATGTGAAGGTGGGGGATAAGACTTTGAAGGGCCTTATAGATTTGGGAAGCAGACAGACTCTAGTGCATACTGAAGTGCTGGGAAAACAATGTCCAAAAGGACCAGGTACTGGTGTCATCTGCATCCACGGGGACACTCGATACTATCCCACCAGCCAACTGACTGACTATTAATGGGGCATCGCACCAAATGAAAGTGGGGGTGGTACCTAAGTTACCTGCACCTGTGATTATTGGAAATGACTTTCCAGGATTTAATGAGTTAGTCAAAGCAGGAGTAAATCCTGATGTTTCAGCAGCTGTGGTGGCAAGAGTTCAGACAAAGAAAATCTCAGATGGTGGGGACTCTTCCTTTCACTGATTTTGATTCGGACTTGTTTGAGCACAGCTCCACGATCCAGAAGTCCAGGAAAGAAAGACGCCGCCTGAAGAAACAGTGGCAACAAAAGACTAATGGACATAGGGGGTTAACATATGAAAATGCTGAAACTAACTGATCATAGATTGTGATTTTCTTACTTAACAAGCTAACAATGTTTCTCTCCAGGATTATTTTAAGGGTACCATATGTGATAGCCCCACCAAAAACAGCGGCAAACTAAATGGCAACTACTTATTGGCGACCGCAATAAAAGCCACGGACACCACAGCGACCTACAATATAAACAACTGAAACTTAGCTTTGTGTGCACAAGGGAGACCGTGTGTGTGTGGGGGTGGGGTGGGGGGACAAACTCAGCGGAATGGAACGCCTAGAAAACAACAACAAAACAAAAAAACCCCGAAAACCACAAAAAAAAAACAGAAGCACCACTTACAGTCCCAAACCCCAGTCTACCAGCATCACAAGCCGTCATCTAACCCACCACGCTAGACGGCCAGCTGGAAGCAGCCCTCCCAAACACACCCTCTGCCTTTCACGTCATACCTCTGCCTGGCTATTCAATACATAGCTGTCTTTCACATTTGCTGCGATTCCTGTCGCTCTTTACTAATACTCGATGTCTCTACAGTCGCTCAATTTGAGTAGCTCATACCATGGGTTACCATTTTAAGCAGCTGGGGATGAAACAAAAACAGGGTGAACCTTTGTTTAAAAAATGTAATGGGCTACTGTACAGGGTTTGGGTTAAACTTCAGACACAAGAATAGATGGAACAATTGGTTATATCACAAAAGTATAGATCTGAGTTGTTACAGATAGCGCATGATAGTCCTATAACTGGTCACCCGGGGAGGGATCGCACTCTTGCCAGTTTGCTGTACAGATTTTACTGGCCTGGAATTCATGAAGATGTTGCTACCTATTGCTGTTCTTGTGCAGACTGTCAGAAAGTAGCCCCAGTGACTAAAAAAGACAAAGTGCCCCAACCCTTGATAGATGTGCCTTTTGAGAGAATTGCAATGGATGTGGTTGTCCCCTCAGACAAAAGTAAAAAGGGTAATCACTTCATTTTGGTAGTATTTGACTATGCTACTCAATACCCAGAGGCAGTTCCAATGCTACTCGATACCAAGGGGCAGTTCCAATGCATACTGTCACAGCCCCAAAAGTGGCAGTAGAGCTTGCCAACATTTTCAGCAGCACATCCAGGCTCAAAATCTTCCAGCACCCACTATACTGAGGTGAACTGAAAACAGAATCCAAAACCCACGTCTGGGTAACTATTTCCATCAGGCACTGGCTGAAAACAGAACCAGTGTCCAAACTGAACCCAGAGAGGTAAACTGGTTACTCCAGATGGGGGTCTCCCACCTTTTGCTTCCAAGTTTGTACTCTGCCATTCATCTGGTTAATAACACCCTCACAGAAACTTGTAGATGCTATCTTGAAATGTTTTTCACACTTAACATACATGAAACACCTCTGAGGTGTCAGAAAGTTAAAAGTTCTGTACTTGGACAGTCCCACACAGGAATCCAACATAGGCAGACACTTTTAAAACAGAAACAGTCTAGGTGACAGGGTCCCTTTGTCAGAGAAAATTCACCACAGGTATGCAGGTGCCCCTCCTGGGCTGACACAAAAGTACTGGCAGGTTTTGAAGTTGTCACAGGCAGCTTCACTAGACAGAACTGGGTGAGGGGATTGCCCCTGAACCCTGAAGATCGCCGCAAAGGAAAACCCACTTGGCAATGTCTCCACCACTTCAATCACTGTTTTCTATATTCTTCTTCTTCTAGGGTGAGAACAAACTACCCCAACCTAGAACAGTAGCTCTCTACCAGAGCTAGGTGAGGAGCTGCACAGCAAGCTGCAGCCTCCTCAGGACTGACTCCACTCTAACTCAACATTCTAAAGCTATCTCCCTAGAGCTGGCAACAAAGTGTGGCTTATGCTGCTGCAAGAGTTCTAAGATTACATCACCCTCTTGCTTAGCTGAGACAAACTACAGTTTGACAGTGTGAAATCCATTTAACTGGCATTTCATTAGCTGCCTTTCCCTGCCTGCCACTGGTTCTAACTGGGATTCTAGTAACCCCTGGGAACAAGGGGGTTACAAAACCTTTTTTGAGCCAGGTGAAAATGTCTTGATACTGTTAGCCACTAAAGAAAATAAACTGTTAATGAAGTGGCAAGGGCCTTATAAAGTTCTTAGACATACTGGCACAGTTAACTAGGAGATAGAGACCCCTGATAGGAAAAATCCTACTAAGATATAGCATGCTAACCTCCTCAGGAAATGGGTTGAAAAAAAACACCAAAAGCTGTTTTGCTGGTTTTACCAGAAACTGATAAAAAAGATATTGATGTAGCTTATGACAAACTGGAACAAAGTAACTGCTGATGCTGTAAAGGTGAATGTTTCCTTAACCTCCGAACAAACCGCAGAAATCTGTAACCTGCTAAAGACATTTAACAGTACTTTTACCACAGTACCAGGCTGAGCAAAAGAGGTCGAGCATGTAATAGTGACAAGGAATGCTCGCCCTTTTAGACAAAAGACATACAGATTACCAGAGCAGGTACTAGCAGACGTGGTTAAGGAAATGCAAAAAATGAAAGAATTGGGTATGATAGAAGAGTCGAGAAGTGCTTGGTCACCAAGAGTCAAGAAGTGCTGTGCTTGGTCATCACCAATAGTGATTGTAAAGAAAAAAGAAGGAGGTGTAAGAATCTGCTTTAATTTTAGGAAACTTAATCAAGTGTCAGAATTTGATAGTTATCCTAAGTCCAGAATAGATGATTTGGTGGACAGACTGGGGAGTGCCAAGTATATCAGTATCCTCGATCTCACCAAGGGTTACTGGCAATTCCCCCTAGCTAAAGAATCCAGAGACAAAACTGCATTTGCCACTCCTATAGGATTCTATCAGTTCACCACCATGCTGTGTGGTTTACATGGTGCACCCGCCATATTACATGTATGTAACTTTATCCCCTCATATTGATTATTGTGCTGCATACCTAGATGATGCTGTGGTGTACAGTCCAGACTGGAAAAGCCACCTAGAACATCTATGAGCAGTTATCCAATTGATCAAAAAGGCAGATCTGACAATTAATCCTACCAAGTTTGCATTGGGCGTGCAGGAAACCAGATATTTGGGCTATGTTTTGGGAAATGGAGAAGTCAAGTCTGAGGTTTCCAAGATAGAAGCTGTAGCTAACAGCCCTGTCCCCAAAACCAAGAAACATGTCAGGTCATTTTTAGGGCTGGCTGATTATTTATTTATTTTTATTTAGTTAAACATCAGTTTAGAAACCTTTGAGCCAGAGGCTCATTTACAAAGGTACCTCGTCACAAAGAGGACATCAGAACAGTAGTACAAGGGACACAGTACTTACAAACAAAAAAGTTACAGTTCAATTACAATTTTGTTACAATAGAATACAATCTCCAACGAAGCAAAAGATAACAAAAGGTGCAAAACTTTGGTCAGGGAGAGCTGGTGGGGGTAGAAGGGAGGGAGATAGGGAGGAGGAATTAGTAGGGAAAGGAAGGGGGGGGAGCCGCTCAGTGAGCATTGTCAAACAGAGTATATATATATATTTTTTTTTTTTTACACTAGGCTAGCGGCAGTTGCATTTACGAGAGCTAAGCAGGAAGTTTCTGAGCCTGGGCTTAAAGCAAGCTAAGGTTAGTGAGTTTGAGATACTGGCAGGGAGGGAGTTATACCAGTGGGGCGACGGTAGGGGAATGCCCTCTGACCTTGAGAGGTCCTGGCTCTCGAATAACTAGGGTAGCTCTTTGACGAGCCGCGCGTGATCAGGCCGGCAGTACGGCAATGGAGTTGGATAGGCCTATGGGGGATAGGCTACCAGGGTTTTAAAGGTGAGCTGGCATGTCTGATACATGAGTCGCTCTTCCAGGTTGAGTAGGGGTAGCCAGGGTGTACAGCTCACATGTGTGAGTGAGTCTGGGAGCACCAGTGATAAGTCTGCAGGCCTTATTAACTGTGAGGCGAACCTTGTTGAGGGCCGTCTGATCTGCTGAGCCATAGACCTGAAGGCCATAGTCAATGAGAGACATGACAGAGGAGGTGACAGCCAGCGAGGGCATCAGGAGGGAGGCATTTCTTGTGCCGGTAAAGAATGCCTAGCCGTGAGTTGGCAACAGAATTTAGGGCAGATATATGTCCATGGAATGAAAGTGCAGGGTCAAAGGTTATACCAAGATATTTATAGGACTGCACCTGGTCAATGACTAGATTGGTGTGGAGTGGACAGCTAAGGGAAACTTGCTGTACTTATTTTGGGGTGGGAGAAGAGCATCGCTTTTGTTTTCTTAAGGTTGATAACAAGTCGGTGCTCAGTGAACCAGGTAGCTGCAGAGTCAAAGACTAGTTGGAGGGAGTTCTGTAGCAGCATGGGGTCATTGTGGGAGGCAACGAGAACAGCATCATCAGCATAGAGAAGCATCTTACCTGCACAACTGCTGGGTAGGGAGTTAAGAAAGAGTGAGAATAGTAGGGGTCCAAGAATTGAGCCCTGTGGCACCCAGAGCCGATGGGGCATGTTTCAGAGAGAGTACTGCTGACTTCTCACACATTGGGAGTGGGCGGAGAGATAGCTGGTGCACCAGGAACGTGGTCCTGAGGCAAAGCCTATTAGGGTCGAGGGTGGAGAGCAAAAAGGATGCGAAACAGTATCAAATGCTTTAGACAGGTCAATGAATATAGCACCAGCCAGGGCACCAGAGTCCAAGGAGGCATGGAGGAAGTTGGAAAATTCCAGGAGTGCTGTATTGGTACTATGACCTGCTCTGAACCCGTGTTCAGGGCAGAGAACATTGTACTTACAGAGGTAGTCAGAGACTTGGGACGCCACAATTTTCTCTAACGCCTTAGAGAGGGGGGAGAGGATTGAGATGGGTCGGTAGTTACCCAGAAGAGTCCTGTCACCACCTTTATGGACAGGGGTAACTGTGGCAATCTTCCAGGCAGAGGGGAATTGTCAAAAATGCACGTAATAGGTGAGAGGACCTGATCCAGGACCTGACATAAAAGGCAGGGATCAAGTGAGTCATTACCGATGGTGTTACCTTTTAGGTCTTTTAGCAAGTAAGGTCTAGCTTCTTGCATGGTGACACGACGCAGGTGGAAAGAGGGGCGGGCAATGGGTGGTGGTACAGATGGAGGAGGTGGACTGAAAAAGTTACCAGGAAGTACTGAGCTAAGGTCGGTAAAGGAGTTATTGAGGTGGGTGGCAATGAGGGCAGGGTCAGAGGAGACGGTACCACTGATGTTGAGAAGAGAAGGAGAGGGGGACTGGGAGTGACCATTCAGTTGCTTGATGTTGTCCCAGAAGCACCTGGGGTTCCCCCAGGAGGAGGTAAGAGAGGCTTGGTAGTATTCCGCCTTTGCTTTGCGGATGGCCCAGGTGCACTGGTTGCGGGTGGCAGCATAGGACTGCCTGTCAGCTGAACGGCCAGTAGCAACAGCAAGGTGCCAAAGATTGTCGTGTTGCTTAAGTTGCCACAGTAGGGCAGGGTGATCCAAGGGTCATGTTTCACTTTGGACCTCCTAGCAGTTATGGGAGCAAAGATATCACAGGCAAAGTTGAAAGTGCTTACAAAGAAGGCCAGGGCCAAGTCAATGTTGGTTGCCCTCGTCAGAGGGGACCAATCAGTGTGGGCAAGGAAGCCGCCAGGTTTGCGAGTCCCCAGGCCTAAGCCGCCGAGAGGTGGTTTTGACCGGGATGAGGGCGTAGGGTTTCCCAGTTGAAAAGCACAGGGAGTGGTCACTGAGGCAGTCAGGGAGGATTTGGATATTGTGGATGCGGATTGGCTTGTTGATGAGGACCATATCCAGGAGGGTGCTTGTCCCCCCCCAGGGTTTTTTTTCTAGTAGGCTGTGTGACCAGTTGAGTTAGGTCAATTGAATCGAAAGCCTCACGGTGGGAGGAGGACGAGGGGCAGAGCCAGTTTATATTCAAGTCGCCCACCAAGATTTGGTCCGACGAGTTGGGTAGGGAGGTGAGGTAGTCAATTAGTGGGCCCAGGGCCTGGGATTGATTCTTGGGGGGGTATGTAGGCTACGGTTAGGAATGGGCCTCTAGCTGGGTCAGGGGACAGCTTTAGAGTAAGTGCCTGGGCCTTATGGTCGAGGTCAGGCGGGGGGAGTGGTAGCCCCATGAGAGAATCCTTCAAATAGAAGACACAGCCCCCACCTCTCCTGCCGACATGGTCCAACCGGTGGAGAGTGTAGCCGGGGAGAGAGACATGAGAGTTAGGAGTGGAGGGAGACAGCCAGGTTTCAACCAGGGCAACAACATCAGGTTTATGAAGCGTATCGGAGGTTTGTTCCCAGTTTTGCAGAGTGAGCTACTCCCCTTACTGAACTCACAAAAAAACGTTTCCCAAATAATGTGAAATGGACCCCAGAGTGCGACGTGTTTTTTTGGGCCATTAAGGCTGCATTATGTTCAGTCCCTGTTTTAAGAAGCCCAGACTTTGAGAAACAATTTCTGTTACAGACTGATGCATCAGAGGTAGGCTTAGGTGCAGTCTTAAGTCAACATATAGATGGGAAGGAACATCCCATTCTATATATCAGTAGAAAATTGCATGACAGAGAGAAAAGGTACTCGATCATTGAAAAGGAATGCCTTGCAGCAAAGTGGGCCATGGAGTCCCTTAAGTTTTACTTACTAGGAGCTCACTTTGTACTTGTAACAGATATCACAATCCTCTCTGTTGGCTTAACCAAATGAAGGATAACAATTCTAGAATCACACGGTGGCACCTGGCACTACAGCCATTTAAATTTAAAGTGATGCACAAATCTGGGAAAGAGAATATCAATGCTGATTTTCTGTCAAGATATGAATTGGGAATTGAGAACAGTTAAAAAAAAAAAAAACGAGAGTTGAACCTTCTCTGTTTGCTATGCTGCACATGCACTGAACTGTAAAGGCTATAAGCTAATGTTAGACGGGAATTTAATAGAATGGTTTGGAAACCTGCTTTTGTAAAACAGGTTCCCTCTTAAAGAGGGGGTATGTGACAGGGTTGAATAAGGCCCTGCCCCATTTGTTATGCAGAAAGAGGTTAAATGCAAGGATCTGTTATATCCTCTTCTTTTCTGTCTCGTCTGTCTGGCTGCGCAACCAAATTTTCTTGTGAGACCTAGGAACTGATCACTCTGATGATTTCACAATTCTCCGACTCTCACTATCTCTCTGCCTTCACTTGCTGTTCTGTCTTTTCTTACCCCTTGCATATTTGTAGTTATACAAATAAATGTGAATCTCTGTGTAAAACTGTATGTGATACTGGGATCCTTTTGTTTAAAAAGTATATATACTGTTGAAATGATTGCAAAAAAGCTATTTGGAACTCAAGGGGTTAACATGAGAAGCTGGTTTGTAAACCCTCAGATGCTGGCAATAAGAGGTCAGTTCTGGGTCACTATGTTCTGTTTTGCTGCACCTGCAAGGAATGAAACTGACAAGGGCATTCTGAAAACTTACAAGAACATTCTGTGAGAAGCAAGCTCTCTTAACAAGTTCCCAAAGACTTATAAAAAGAGCAGCAATGTTTTTTCTAGAGAGACAAGGAGAGTGAGCAACAAACTTGAAATTAAGAGATGCTCTCAAAAGAAGGACTTGGTTCTCTCTGTTTGTACTGCCTTTGTAAATAGTTACACTAAACAAATTTTTATTTTTTATTTTGCTGTTATTGAGAAAAAGTAAAACACTACTTGTGAATATTATACCTGCTCCTGGTTTTCCTATGCGTCCTGACCTGTGCCTCGACAACAAGGAGTGCCTCCATTATCTTTCCAACTACAGAGGTTAGACTAACTGGCCTGTAGTTCTCCACTTCTTCACTACCGCTCTTATGAAGAAGGATGTTTGCCGCTCTCCAGTCCTCTGGGACCACTCCAGTGCCTAAGGACTCACTGAAGGGCTGTTAGAGGGGCTGCCAGTTCAGTCCTCAGTTCCTTTAGGACCCTGAGATGAATGCCATCTGGACCCATGGCTTTTTCCACCTTTAGGTTCACCAGTTCTACTAGGACCCTCTCCTCTGTGAATGGACTGGTGTTTACCTCCTTATCCTTAGCTCCTTTCAAGTCCAGATGTAGGCCCTGTCCATCCCCTTCCACAGTGAAGACACAACAGAAATATTAATTCAGGATCGCTACCCCCCCCACTATCTTGCCCTGACCCCTCTAAACTTTGCTACTCCCCCCTTTGTCATCCTTCTCTCGCTAATGTACCTGAAGAATGTCTTATCTCCTTTTTTAACCGATTGAGCTATTCTCTCCTCAGTTTGTGCTTTAGCACTCCTCACTGCCTTTCCCACCTCTTTCAAACACTTCTGGTACATTTCCTTGCCCTCATCCCTTAGTGTCTCCTTATACTTCCTGAAGGCTAGCCTCTTGGTCCTTACTTTTTCTGCCACCCCTCCTGAGAACCAAAGTGGTTTTCTTCTCCTTTTATTCTTGGCTATTGACCTAACACATTGTTTTGTTACCTCCGCTATAGCCTCCTTGATGTGTGCACATTTCTCCTCAACGTCCCCGCCTATCCCCCTCTTTTCCAGGGTTTCTTTTAGCTGTAGTCCTATACTGGTAAAGTCCACCCTTCTAAAGTCTCAGACTCTTGCCTTCGTTTGGGTTGACTGGATCCCTGTACCCATTTTGAACCACTCCATATTGTGGTCGCTGGACCCTAACTGACCTTCCACCCCAAGATCTGCTACCCTGTCCCCACTGGTCAGCACCAGATCCAGGATTGCCCAGTCCCTAGTAGGTTCCTGAACCAGTTGCCCAAGGCCAGCCCCCTCAAGGGAGTCCAAGTCCTGTGTCCTAGCTGAGGCCCCTGCTGGGATGGACCAGTCTACTTCCGGCATGTTAAAGTCTCCCATTAGCAGTACCACCCCCCTTTGCTGCCATTTCATGCATGTTTTCTAGCAGCTGCTTGTCAATTTCTTTCGGCCTGAGCCAGAGGTCAGTAAATGACCCCTGTGCGAATGGCTGTTTCATTGTCTGGCTCAAGGGTGACCCAAACGTCCTCTGTTTGCTCATGCCTGTTTTGAATTTCAGTCGCCTTTATGCTCTCTTTGATGTAGAGGGCAACCCCCCATACCCGCCCCTATCTTTTCTAAACAGGCATAACCCGGTACACTTATGTCCCAGCTGTGGTTTCTGGCGTACCACATTTCGGTTATCGCCACTATGTCCAGATCAGCCTCTGTCACTGCAGCCACCAGGTCAGGGATCTTGTTCCCCAGACTGTGGGCATTTGTGTGCATGACCTTTCATGAAATGTGGCATCTTTTTGTTCCCTCCTTGTGTTTTGTCCCTTGCTGCATCTTAATTTTCCTGAAGTGTTCTATGTGGTGCTTCCTTTTTATTACCTTACTGGTTGCTTATAATCCAGGTCTTTTTATTAGTGGTGATATCACCATGTCTTGAGCGCTGCCTATCCTGCCCTGCGATACCCTATGTATCTGCCCTCGGATTGACATCCTGGTCTTGCTTGATGTGTGCACTAACCTGTGGGGATGGGCTGCCTGAATCTCCTCGCTCCTGACAGCCCCCCCATGGCTAGTTTAAATACTTGCTCAGGAAGCATGTAAACCTCTCACTGAGGACAGACGTACCCTCCTCAGAAGGATGCAGGCAGTCTTTTTTGTAAAGGCGTGCATCATCCCTGGTGGTGCCCCAGTCCCCAATGTAGCCAAAGTTGTTTTCCTTGCACCAGTCTTTCAACCACTTGTTGAAGGTTTTGATGCACTGGTTTCTTTCACCGTGCCTTCCCCTGACTGGTAGCACCTCTGAGAACACAGAGTTTGCTACCCCTAGGCTCCTACCCAAATCCCTAAAATTCTCCTGAACCTTCCCAATACTTGTCTTTTTTTGGCTAGGTTGTTCATCCTCAGATGGACAACAATATCCAGCCCCCCCCAGCCACAGCCTTTGCAATCCTGTGGATCCGCTCCACTCCCTCAGAGCTGTGCCTCCTGTGAGACACATAACCTCCCTCTCCCTCCTGATGCCTGATCCTATTCTCCATACCTCGAACTACTGAGTCTCCCCTTGGAGAAGCTTCCTTCTCCCCTGGGATTCTCTGGCCCCGTTCCCTGTGCCCCCCTCCTGGTGGGTCTGCCCATCACCCCTGGTCACAGCCATGGGTTCCCTTTCAGGGTTCTCCCCCTCTTTGACATCATCATATTTGTTCTTTAGTTGTACTGGGTGGGGGGTGTGCTTGAGCTCCACCTTTCTTAACCTCTCTGAGCCCACCGTAGTCCATCCAGGCCTCTGTCCAAGTATCGTTTGTGGAAGCTGTTGGTGGTATTGTGGTCCCTGGGTGGGGGCAAAGATCCCCAGTACTCCTGCCAACTGTGCTCAAAGCCTGGCAACCTCCTCACTCAGCCTAGAGATGTGCCTACAAATGGGCAGCACCGCAGTTCCCAGAAAGTTCTTCTGAATACCGCTGCTTCGTACTCATTGCACTGCACCACTCCTTGTGCCGTCCTACATACTCATTAAGTACGCTCCTACCCTCTTTTAGTGGTTTTTTTTTTTTTTTTTTTATATACACACTCTCCCTTTTACAAAATTTCTTTGTCTATGATCCTGATAAGTTTCCACAGCCCTTGCCCCTTTCTGCTCTGTGCCCTGGTCAAACTTATCCTATTCCTAACAGAGTGAAACTGCCAAGATCATGCCGTTTAAATGTACAATTATCCAAATACTTGATATAATCAGCAGTTCCTCCTCCTTTTGATTTTATTTGCTCTTTAGCCATCAACTCACCCATGGCAGAGACAATATGCTCCTCCCAACTAACTAAGCATTTAATAATGTGTGGGGTGGGTGGGAGGGCAAAAATCTCACAGACAAAATGCCTCCTGGCACAGTTAAAGAAAGATTCAAACTCGCAACTCCTACCTGATTGGCTCCTTTGTTACTGGGCAAAAAATCTTCTCCCCCAGCAGCAAGCAACAGTTTAAGAAACAGTTAAAGAAAGATTCAAAACAATGCTCCTCCAGACAAAATGTCTCCTGGAACAGTTAAAGAAAGATTCAAACTCACAACTCCTACCTCCCCCAGGAGCAAGCAAAATGCACAGACAAAATGCCTCCTGGAACAGTTAAAGAAGATTCAAACTCACAACTCCCACCTCCCCCAGCAGTAAGCAAAATGCCTCACAACTCCTACCTCCCTCAGCAGCAAGCAAAATGGCAGTCCTAGACAAAGAGGAGTGCCTAGAAGGTACGGACACTGGGACTGATGGAACACTCCCAAATAGTCTGCACAAGTGCCTGGACATCTATCATGGCCAACTGAGGAGAGGATGCAGAACTTGGTGTAGAATTCACCAACTGAATGGGCACCACCTATGAGACTGGGTTTGGGGGTGGCCCCAAACAAGCTGTCGAAGGGTGAACAAAGGTACCCAACACAGTCAATGGGAGAGTAGTCGATGATAAGGAGGACTCAAAAACGTCCTGACCAAGCCGAGCAGGCATGATCGTCGACAACAGCAAAGGTGCCATCGGATGATAGTGAGAACCCTGAGACAGGTGGCAGCGGTGGAAGCTGCAATTTAGGGGAGCCAGTCAAAGATGTCGACAGGGGAGCCATCGACGAACCAGCAGCAGAAATGCCAGAGGTCATCAACGGTGTAGAAGACGACTTAACGGCTGCCTCAGAAAGGGCAGCTAAAACCATTTTAGTTTTAAGTATGCCCTGCTCCATAGAGTGGGAAGGAGGTAGGCTGGCCATCGACGAAGAGAAGACAGGAGTGGTATGCTAATTCTTAGAAGAGTGTTTTTAGGCTTCTCTTGTGTGTTAACCTTCCCCATCAATGAGGGATCCTTACCCGAATGGCTGGATTCGGAGGATGAGAACGAGGACTCCTATTTCGAGTGGTGTTCCCATTCCAGAAGGGCAATATTTTGCTCCATGAGGTGCTCTCGAAGGGTCTGGAGAATGTGCAGCATGCAGGTTGTGGTATGAAAAGAAGTGAAGGGCATCTGGGACCGCCCCCTTTTATACCTTTCAGGACACAACACATGGTGTCGTCAAGGCAGTCCCAGGTAGACTGCTGATAAATCATCCAGATGGATTCAAGCCTGCGGCTGGAACATTCCTATATGCAGTGACTTGCTGCAAGAGATTTGCTTGATGAAAATCTGAACATGATACAGCTGGCCAACTATTTGGACAAGCAGCACTGATTAGAAACTGGGGTGCCCTCTTTTCCTGGGGTGAATGAAAAAAAAAGCTGTGAGGACCTTCTGCAGGCCTTAGTATGGTATACATAGTATCCGAGTATTCTATGCACATCCAAAGTATGGAGCAATACTTCCCCTGGATTGACATTCTCAGGAAAAGAAACCGTAAGGTGACTGGGTTGATTCAAAGTAAACTCAGCCACCACCTCTGGTAACTAGGATTAGTATGCAAAGACTGTCTTTGTGGAAACTCAAATCACAAGGCTCACACATTAAGAACCTGTAGCTCTGAAATCCTTTGAGAAGAAGTGATTGCAAGCAAAAACAACACTTTCCAAGAAAGGAAGCTTAAGCCATCATGCGTGGCTGGCTCAAAAGGAGCCAAAGTCAGTTTCTCCTGCACAGATTTCAGATCCCAAGCCAGGACTGGATACGGATGGGAGGCTTTATATGTAAAATGCCCCTAAGAAATGTATGGGCTACTTCCTTCCAGCTGAGCCACTGTACGACCATCAATAAGCACATTGAAAGCTGATACAACAGTCAGGTGCACTTTGATCAAAGAATACTGAAGAACTAAATCTAATAAGGACAGAAGGTATTCTAAAATTGGATTTACTGGACAGGTAAATGGGTCAAGGCCAGGTGAAGCAGCCTGCAGAGCAAAGCACTATCATTTCATGTAATAATTATGTCCAGTGGAGGGTTTTCAGGCAGCCACCAGAAATCTACCACTTTCTGGGATACCCCAAATCATGCAACGGCCATGTCTGCAAGAGCCATGTGTGCAGATGTAGGGACTTCACATCCAGATGAACCAGGGTGCCCTGTTCTTGGGACAGTAGGCCCTTACAGAGAGGCAGAGGCACTGGAGGTTTCACTGCCAATTGTTATAACGGGGGTACCAAAGCTGCCGAGGCCAGATGGGAGCAATGAGTATTAAGGTTGCCCCCTCCATCTTCAGTTTGAAGAGTACACTCTGAATCAATGGGACAATGTGTATCACCAAACAACTTTAGGCCCAGGAGTGAGTGTGCAGAAAGGGGGCAGTTTGACATTGAGTAGTCCAATTTTGGATGACACCACCTTTCAAACAGGTCTACCACCTCAGTTAAGAGCTCCCACTCGTGCATTCTGCCCTGGGACCGACTTAGCCTGTCTGTCATGACATTTTGGGAGCCTGGAACATGCATTTTTCCAATAGTTGTAGGCCATGTTCCAGGACCCAATTCCAGACTCACATTGCTTCCCTGCACAAGGGAAACAAGAAAATCCGAAAAGTCACACTGCTTGTCTAAGGTGCAGTCCCAAAACTTCAAATCTTTAAAGTGAGAGGCTTGCACACAAAAAGTGCTAGAAGTCGATTTAATAGCCACAAATACAGATATACAGAAAAGTGCAATGAGTGCATACAAAGTACCTGCATTAATGAGGAAAAACTCCAGTGACGTACCGCCCATAATAAGGCTGTGTAGTCCATCAACAGTTCAGATGGCTAAAGAGTGGTCCTGTTCAATTATCTGCAGAATCCAAGCACTGGTTGTGATGGTTCTCCACTGGAACAAATGGAGGGAGAACCAGCCTCTGACCACCACCTCCTGGCTTGGGAAAGGAGGAGAGGGGTCTGACAAGAAGTCAGGCAGAAGCTAAACCAGCGGCTTGAGTCACGCTACCATCTCTGGATTGCTTGGCAGAGGATCCAGCAGAGAAAGAGGGGGTGGGCAAGTCTAAGCTGGCTCTACATTTACCTTGAAGCTTGCCTCCAGGACCGTACTTAGACACCTTCCAAAAGAAGGACCTTGGCTTACTCCTAGCTGTGTATGATGCAAGGAATGGACAGATCAAATATCCCTACCAGAAACCTACAGTTCATTAATAATGTCCTGCACATCTGGACCAAAACGTTTTTGACAGACAGATCCAAGATGGTAGACGCCACGCTGTAGTGGAGTCTGAAGCACCTCAGTACTATTTCTAAAAACCCTGTTAGTGCCATCAAATATGGAGAAAGACTTGAATCTACGGAATATATCTGCTGGAAAGAACAAGGGTGTCTAAAAAGTTCCACAAAGTAAAAGACATTTCGGAATTCTTAAATCTCAATAAAATGCAGCCTGGGACTAAAAAGACAACTCAACATCTCATGAAACGCTTCCCTCATTGCCAATTCAGTTATTGGATGAGCTAAAATAACCGAGATAAAGGATAAATAAAAAAAAGGAAAAAATACCTGAGCCTGCTGAAACGAGAGCTTCTTCATCTGGATTCTCCACAGGGGCTTCTGATGTCTCTGTTGCCAAGGCGGTGGCGATGGCAGCTTCCTCTCTCATGCAATCCAATGATATGCCTGACTCTTCTTTGCAAACGGAGGGAGAAAATACAGAACCAGACCTGGGAAACATGGAGACTAGTTCAAAGCCTGAAGTGGAATCCGACTCAACGCTTGTTTGGGCAGACGTCTCTCCAGAGCCTGGGACTGCTGCTGCAGCTACAGTTCATACTTTAAACTCCGACAATTTGAATGCTTGGGGGAACGGCCCCACGAAGCTCCCCGCACTTGCTAACCTACCAGCAGACTTCCCGACTATTCAGACCCCTGACTCCCCTACTATTAAAAATAACTCTCTACAAACGAGCATTCAAGAAATGCCAATGGCTCCTTTGATTGTGAACTCTGTTCAAAGGCAGTCTCTAACTAAACAATATGATGGAAATGCTGAATCAGCGCCTCCTGAAGCCCTGTCCTCATCTGAAACTCAAACTAAAGGGATTTCATTTTCAGTTTTGAAATATATTTATTTTATTTATTCAATCTTAGATTACAATACCTCTGAGCACATAGCAGCTCTTTTACAAAGGTTCCACGTCAGTGAGGAAGAGTGACAAACATACAAAGGAGGCAAAAATACAGTTTCTAACAAAAGCAGTCAAGGAATAATGACATACTTTGTATCTAAAAGTAAAACTATAGACTGGAAGTTGAACAAAGTGTAGCAGAAAGAGGAAGGTAATCAAGAGAACCCAGAAAACAGAAGAGGCAGCCAAAAGGCCTTGTCAAACCTGTATGGATAGAGGTAGTGTGAGCAGGGTACTGGCAGTACGGGTGGACAAGGGGTGCTGGGGAGGAGAGAGGGGTAGCAGGTACAACGGAAAGAGGGGATAGGGATAGAGGGCTGAGCAAGGGACATGAAAGGTCCTTCTATTATAGTAAGGAAGTGAGAGCACTAAGGTAGGTAGGTATATAAATCATCTGCTGAACAGCTGCTCAACTTAATGTCTAAAATACCTGAAGTAATATCACCTATCCCAGAAATCAATAAAGGTTCTACACCACATGCCTGTAATAATGAGCTATTACAGTCTGACAATGAAACAGTGCTAACAAATTAGTATAAAAACGTTACAAAGGGATTAAATCATGAACAGGTTACCAATATTCTACACTGGGCTCAGGGCTTGAAAGATGATATTCTCTGTTTTAAAACCAACATGCAGGCAAGATAAAATAATATTAACCAATCCCTTCATTCTCTTGCACAAGCCCTTTCCCAACTGAATATTAGGCTGGCAGCAATTTCAGAAAAAACTACAGCTTTAGAATCTAGGATGGAAACAAGAGAGTCAACAGTGGCTCCATTAACTGATACTATTGCCACACATACAGCACAACTGAAATCCCTTATGACCAGGGTGCAAGACCAAAAGATTAAGCTTGGTGAGATCATTTAAAATTCATTTGGATTCCTGAAGGGTTGGAAGGGGTAGGGGACACTACTCTGTT
Source organism: Neoceratodus forsteri (assembly GCA_016271365.2). Taxonomy (NCBI): domain Eukaryota; kingdom Metazoa; phylum Chordata; order Ceratodontiformes; family Ceratodontidae; genus Neoceratodus; species Neoceratodus forsteri. The sequence goes on along the minus strand of CM028129.1, from coordinate 1,343,803,142 downwards.
CCTTGAAAAACTCATCACAATTGCCATGGGCAGAAAGTACCCTCAAGAGCCAATTTCTTTAGAAAGAGCCCATCAGGCAGCCCCAAGGAAATGTTTGGACACACAAAGAGTTACGATCCTCCCCATGCAGTGTTCATTAAACTCCATCAGTATCAAGCTCGCGAGGTGATACTGCATAAAGCAAGGATGGAAAATGTTCTCCTGTATGAGGACAACAAATTTTTGGTTCATCCAGATTTCAGTCAAGCTGCGATGAATCAAAGATAATTTAATCAAGTCATGAAGACCTTATGGGAAAAGGGGATACAGTATACACTATTACCTCCAGCCATACTACGATTTTATATACATGGCAGAATGAGATACTTTACCTCCCTGCAAGAAGCTATAAAAGTGCTTGAGCAAGCAGATATCCATCCACAAGGACTCTGTGATGCTACCTTTCAGAACAGCTTACAACAGGCCCAACTGCGTAACCACATCTCTCTTTCCAATAGATACGAGATTTTAAGTTCAAACTAGGATTTTCGGCAAATGATACCAGAGCCCAATTTGAATTAATTTCTTTCACAAGACTTATTGGGGCAAAAGGACCAAACTAAAAAACCTGAACAAAGACAACTGTTATACGATTTGGCTGAATTGACCAACAGATGATTGTGACAAAATTAACCACAACATAAATGAATCACATATTAAAACCAGGAAAGAAAACAATAAGTTAACAAAACCCATCTCTGATATCAATAAGCAGAAGACTTTAATCAACAAAGAAGCAGATTAAAATTAAAGTTCTGCTGTGGGGAGGAGGGGGAAGAGGAAAAGGGATTGAAAAAGGCTATTTTTCATGCAAAAATAGATCTTGAGGGGGAAGAGGGAGTCGAAGAGGAAAATCCTGTTTAAACTTTTTTTTCTTTTCTCTTTCTCCTTCACCTTTCTCCATCCCTCATCTCCCTCCTTTTTTCCCTTCCTCTCTTTTCTTTTTGACCTTATTCTTTCCATGTCTAAAAATCCATTTTGTTATACATATGAGATGTGTACATTCATTATTATTCTATTCTTTCAAGTGACTGGGGATAGATAATGGCACCTAATACATAGCTATAATTGCAGACTCGCATTGGTGAGTATATGGGCTTCTCCCATTTCTTGGGCCCATCTCTGTTAATATTTCGGGGTTGGTTAGGGCGAGGGGAGGAATGGGGAGACAGATTCATTACACAGAGATACAAGATACTTAAGATACTTAAGTAACGATTGCTTTTGTTTTAATAAAGATAAGGAGTTCTTTATATTAGATTTCAGTAAAGACAATGGCTGAATTAAAGATCTTAAGTTGGAATGTTAAGGGGTTGGGTAACCGGATTAAATTAGGTAAGGTTTTGGACTATGTTGATAGAAAACAGACACACATTTTACTTTTGCAGGAAACACATTATGATGTTAAGGATCTGAAGTTTTTCATTAAAAATTGGGGAGAAGGATTTGGTTCATGTTATAAAAGAATTCAAGAGGTGTCGCTACTTTGATAAAAAGAAATGCTTTAATCAAACTTGGTTATTGATTTTTAGAACCATCTGGTCGTTATGTCATTATGGAAATATTAACATCAGGTTTTAGATTTTCATTATTACACATATATGCTCCCAATGAGGACGATCCTTAATTCTTCATTAATTTAGCCTTAGACTTATCTACTTTTCCTCCACCCTATATTTTGGGGGTGATAGCAATACTGTTTTAAATAATATACTGGATAGAAACCCATACAACATTAAAGGGGAAAGGAAGTCTTCAAAAACATTAAAGGATTTAATTTATGATCTAGGTATCATGGACATATGGAGATACCTGAAGCCAACCACATTACAATACCCTTTTTATTCTCAGGTTCATAACAGCTATTCAAGAATAGAGTTGTGTTTTTTAATATCACAAACATTAACTCACTTAATAAAACAAGTAGAATACCATACCATTTTGAATTCTGATTATGCCCCAATCGTACTGAACATAAGTTTACCAATTATAAAAACAGCAAGACCTTGGTGTCTCACTCCAGTTTTAATTAATGATGGGAAACTGTTTGAAAAATTAACAGTGAGATACCCTTTTACTTTTCCACTAAACAAACTCAGGCAATCTCATACCAAACTATTTGGGATTGTTTTAAAGCATATATTCAAGGTATCGGTATTGCCTACTCTGCAAACAAATATAATAAAATTAATATAAATTGAACAAATTGGGAAAAAACTATTGTCTTGAGACAATTTAGAATTTGCCCTACTGGAATTAATAAGTCTCTTCTTAATAATACAAAATTAGAATACAACAATTTATTAACTGTAAAAGTGGAAAATTCAATTATGAAAACTAAATCTACTTATTATTCATACAGTGACAAACCTGAAAAATTATTAGCCCTACATTTAAAGCAACAGATTGCTACCATCTGTATAAATTCTATTTTTGAAACAAATGGACAAGTGTTGAATCAACCAATACAAATCAATAATATATTTTATCAATTCTTCTTAGAATTATAAACATCTGAACACTCTATACACCTAACTGTGGCCAAAGACTTTTTAAAGAATAATAACTTGCTTCAACTTGCTACACAATCTATCATAGAGCTCGAAAAAGTTATTACCGTGGAAGAGATAAAAGCAGCCATTCAAAAATTACCTAAAGGAAAAGCTCCGGGCCGGATGGCCTACCAATAGATTTTTACAAGAAATATGAAGATCTTCTATCCCAGCAATTATTAACTACATTACATTAGGCCTTTACTTTACAAAAATTATCTTAAAATTTCAATGAGGCTAATATTCATTTATTTCTTAAAAAAGATAAAAACCCACATTTATGTACATCATACAGACCAATTTCACTCCTTAACGGGGACTACAAAATTCTTTCAAAAATATTAGTTAACCGACTAGAGACCATATTGCCATCTATCATACATCATGACCAGACCAGTTTTATAAAAGGTAGAGTTTTGGCTAACAATATAAGATGGGCAATCAATTATATAGATTCTAATCAACCTTCCAACTCTATCATCATTACCTTAGACATCAAAAAGGTGTTCGCCCATGTCAAATGGGATTACATACATGCACTTCTTAAAGAAATATACCACCCTCAGCCGCTTGCACCGAGATAGTTGCTTATTTATCAGGATGAAAGTTGATGAGCAGATGTCTCATATGTTACAGTTTATCAGGCAAAACTTGTTGTACTCCAGGCCCGAGATCTCCTGAGGACAGCGCGCCCACACCCACCTCCAGCAGCCAGCAAATCAGATGCTGCGATGCCAGGGAGAGCGAGGTACACTGCATTAGTAGTCTATGGGGCACTTTCAGATCTTTTTATATTGTACGTCAGTTTGTGATGATACGTGGTCAATGGTCAACTAACAAGGGCCTTGTTAGTCAACCAGTGCCCATGTTTCACCACAAACTGACTGTTACAATATAAAAAAAGATCCAAAATGTGCCCCCATAGACTATAATGCAGTGTGCCACCAGGCTCTCCCTAGCATCACGTCACAACTTTGCTGAACATAGAGGCGAGTGTGGGTGGCTCTTAACACCGGGAAGTCCTCGGGACCCGGTGAAAGTAAAATGATGAGTGTTTTTACTTCTAAACTGCAGCAGTACCAAGGGGCATCTGCTCATCAACTTTCATCCTATGAGGTAAGGCACAGATATCTCTGGTGCAAATGCAGATGCAGTGAACTTGGTGGATCTCTTTAAAAAATTATATTTTGGGAATAATTTTATACAATGGATCAAATTATTGTATCATGTTCCAACTGCATATGTCAAGATTAATATGGATAGCTCTCTCCAAAGCTGAAATTACAAAGGGGAACTAGACAAGGATGTCCTCTATCCCCTCTTATCTTAGCCTTAGTTACTGAGCAACTAGCTTAAGCTTTAAGATCAATACCAAGCATCAAAATCAGTCTATACACGGATATTTTATTATTAATCTCCAACCCTGAACAATTATTACCATTGATACATGAAACTATTAGCAAATTTGGGGCAGCATCTGGCTATAAAAATTAAATGGCAGACAACTGAATATATTTAATTAGGGATTAATCCAATATTTAATACCATACAACCGACCAATGAAATAAAATACCTAGGAGTTATTATACCAAAAGATACTCAAAGACTTTACCAACCAAATTTTCTCTCATCAGTTAACAAAATTAAACAAGATCCTTTAAAATGGCCCATATTACCCCTGACATTAATTGGGAGAGTTAATTTGATCTAAATGGTGATTTTACCCAAACTATTTTTTTTCCCCCAGAACATACCAATCAAATTACCTGATGATTTATTTGACATATTAAATAAAGCCGTCAATAAATTTCTGTGGAAGGAAAAAAAAAAAAAAAAAAACAATTGCGTTTGCCAAACTGAAATTACCAAAATATAAAGGGGGTCTAGGTCTTCCAGATTTTCAATTGTACTATTATTCTGGGCATTTGAGACAGCTGCAATGCTGGTTTAGAAATACTGCACTAGCCTGCTGTCAAATAGAATTGGATGAGGTTAATTATGCCAAACTTTCTCATTCTTTTTGCTGCCCTGCCAGCACAACAATATTCAAAACTATTACCCTCCCTCTACAAGTGTCTATACACATATGGGGAAAAAAAAAAAAGTTTGCGACCCACAAAAGGGGCATTTAACACCGTTTGTTGGACATCACTGGTAAAACCAGAGACCTGTAGCCAAGAGTGCCATCTGAGGCAAATGCCAGCAGCAGCTGCCCTGGCTGTAGTGTCAGCCATCTCATAGGAGGTTCTGAGGAGGCGCTAGCTAACATCGTCGGAGGCCTGGAGTACCTTAAGAAGCTCCTGCTAGTGAGAACCCTGATGGAGGGCCTGAGCAGTCACTTTACTCTTTCCCCAAAGGGTGTTTTGGTACTTAAGATGAGCCTAATAACTGGTAATCCAAAGTTCAAGGGTGGCTGAGGCAAAAGTCCTCTTGCCCCAAAGATCCAGCCTTTTGGACTCACGGCCGGAGGGCAGGGAGCTAAGGTGCTTAGGGCCCTTGTTCCTGTTATGAGCAGCTTTGATGACCACAGAGTCGGTGTCAGGATGGGCTGCATAGAAGGGAAACCCCTGATGCACCTGATAACGCTTGTCGGACTTCCTGGGCATGGCTGGCACCATGTTGGGCTAGTACCTGGCTGCAGTGGTTGCATCATTTACGGCTGGCAGCAGGGAGGAATAATCTTTGGTGGAGACAGCGGGATCTCCAGGAAGTCCAGCAGATTCCTTCTAGTTTCACCCTCCTCCTCAGTTTGGAAACCCATTGCAGAGTAGAGCTGCTTCACGATGTTAAAAAAAGGAGAGTTCCTCTCAGGAGGACCTAGGAGCGTGCTTGACAGACTCCTCACTCCCTGAGGAGACAGTGTACCTGTCATAGGTTTCCACATCAACGTCATCCTCATCTTCCTCTTCCTAAGTACTCCTCTTTAATGTCAGTCTGCTCCAGAGCAGGAACTGACGAATGCTGCACCAACGACTCTATAAAGGGCACAGGACACGCGGGCCTAACAGGTGTTGATGCCAAAACAGCCACCGGCGGCCCGAGCCATGAGATTAGCTGCTGGAAAAGAGAAGTAGTAAGGGAAATTAAAATGGTATTGAGGTCAATGACAGGAAAAGGGAGTGTCATCAACGGAGGGGGCACGAGGCCCTGGTCCAACGATGAACCACTAACTGAAGAGGTAGCAAGAAAGCCCTGCGCCTATGGGTCTCGATGACAGAGTGTGGCCAACAACTCGATGGCCCACAGCCCTATGATAGCTGGGAATCCATCATGGGGGGCCTTGAAGAAGCAAAGGCCTGCATGGCGCGAGGCACCAATGCCAAAGTTGTCAACAGAGCGATCCCAGGAGAAGAAGAGGAAGAATCGAGTGGGGATGGGGGTAGCCAACAGGGGAAGCGGTCCTTAGGCTGATCCTTGTTCCACCAACAGTGCTTCCCCAAGGCTTTGTCCTGTGCCATGGCAGTCTGCGAGACCGAGGAAGATGCCAGCGACTGGGCGGCACAGAAGACCTCTGCTCTCTGCTTGCTGCCTGTTGTTCCATGAGGAACTTCTGTAGGACTTTCTTTTGTTGGCACCGGGTGGTGAAGTTGAATTTTTGGCAGAACTCCAGGCAAGGATGTTATGGCTGGTATGAAGACAGCAGACACACAACTAGTGTTCGTCGGTGAAGGAGATGATCTTTCCCACCGACAACGATAGAAAAGAGCCAATGAAGGAGTAGTTCTTGACATACAAAGGAGAAGGGAAGTTCTTTTAAACAAACGTGATTTTACAGCAAACAAAAATAATAAGGTAAGTAAAAAAATTATGGGTTGAGCTGAGCGATGAAGCTTCCACGGAGTCTGTGCACAAATGGTCAACGGTGGGAAAGAACTGAGGAGGGAGCGAAGCCACCCGCGCTTTTATAGGATGAGTGATGTCAGAGCCTGATGTCAGTGTGGGAAGCCCCTAGTAGACTGCTGCAGAAAAGCTTCCATTTGATCCTAGTGCCTGATATCTAAGTTCCTTAGGTATGACCTGATGACAGAGATAACCCCGAAGAAGACTGTAAAATACATATTATAAAACAAAACACAATTATGAAAAACATTTACATACAAAGTTATCAGTACAAAGACTTTTCAAAACTCTTTTGTAGATCTTTCTCCAGTTTTCTCCCACTGCATAACTGTCATTTGCCACACTAAGGGGTTAATTCTCTGAATTTTTTCACCAGTGTCCTCTCCTTGCGTGATCTCTTTTGCCTGGTAGCACTGAGATAAAATGTTCTCCTCTGCTGGTTTCTTGGCTTTAACGGTTCTGCCACTGGTTGAAGGCTTAGCTGAATCTTAAGGGGAGACAATAACATTACTAGATCCCTCCATGTCCAGTAAATTTGCTTTACTGGGGACACTGTGTAGAAACAGGTGCCGAAACTAAAATAACAGCTTTTACAGTTGCTCCTCTTAACCATTTTAGGACAGAATCTAAGCCAGGATTCGCAACCCGTCTAAAATGTTCATGTCCCAAACAATAAAACAAAATTATGGCTGTCAGTCTTGGGGATCTTACTGCCAATGGCCAGCACACTTTTTAAAACCTGGTAAGCCTGAGCATATTTTGATTTCTGTGACATAAGGTGTTGCAGGCAAAAGAAATGTAAAATGAAAGCTTTTTCCTCCAATTGTGATTTGGAATCAAAATATAAAGAAATGCAGAGAGAAACCCTTTGTTTCCAACTGAAAACCGGGGAAGAACCAATCACAATCTGTTCCTGAAACTGTCAAAATCAAAATGAAACCCTAAATAATAATCAGTGCCTAACCTGGAACAAAGTTCAGGTACAAAGGGACTTTTTAAAAGGTTTTTTTTTTTAACCCACAAAACCAAGGATTTTTGCAAGGTTAAGTCCAGGGCATCAGTTCTGTACTGCGTCTGAAAATGATCTGGCTGTTGAGGCTCAGGGGTCACATGATCTTTATTTGGTGTTAGTTCAAACTTCTCTAAACATTCCTGGGCACAGAACACGTACAAGTTATCTGCTCAAAATGGTAAGCAGATGAAAACACTAATGTTATTTAAATATTATGTGGCAGTGCTGCTTTGCATACTGAATGTGCACCCAGGAGAGTAATGTTATAGGGCATGACGGTGCCATTCTGAGAACCCCCAGTGCACTTGGCAAGTAATGTTATGCAGCAGTGCCACACTCTGCATGCTCCTGGTGCACCCAGGAGAATAATGTTGTACAGCAGTGCAATTCTGTGAACTACCACTGCACCAAGGACAGTAATGTAGGCCTTTTGAAGCACCGACAGCAATTTGCTGAAACAAGAGCACGAGTGGGAAAGAACTGAAGAATATACATTATGTAAACAATGTAGTGGGTTGTAGAAGTGTTTCAATTTTATGGCACCTTGACAAACCACCCTGTCCTTGCTCAGATCACTGTGGGGACATTAAGTATAGTTGGATTACCAGCTTCCTGGCACAGAAGCATCAGAATTTAGAGCAGAGTTAAGATGCATTTCTATTCCTGTGGTTGCCCACTGATTTGTAAGACAGTGAGAGCACCGATAGGGTACAAAGTGCAGCACAACTGGTCCACCCGCTAACCAAGTTTTTTTTCCTGTAGGAGTGAGAAAGAAAAATGTTTATGTCAAGCTGTCCCACTTTGTGCAACAGGCAAAGTGGCGGTCTCAAGAATTTTGTGGAAGCATACTTTGCAACCCACCACCCCATCAGTAAGAGTGCCAGATTCCTCAGATTAGGTTCATAAGTGCACTGCAAAGTTTTGTGAGTGTCCAGGAATCCAACAACTCTCCTTTTTTGGGGTTGTGAGATTCACAGTCAGTTGCAGCTGAGCGCAAAGTTCAGACCCAGGTTAGTCTGTGTGTTGCGGGCCCCTGCACACCCATATGCCCGAGTTCCAAAGTTAGACCTCACCTGCCTTCTTCTAGGCAGGCTGCTGCTAGGCCAGGTAGGTCATGTGACTATCTAAAAAGAGAAGTGAAAATTCTCTTAAGGGGAAAAACAAGACTTGGGACACAGAAACAGAAAAACTAATAGAAAGAAAAAGACCTGTGGTCTATCTAGTCTGCCTGGAGACCCGAGCTAATAGGTGTGGCATGCCCAAACTAGATGGAACATCTTGTGGATGCCCCTTTCATAGGGTTATGTTCCTCCTCTATACTCCCCCCCCCCACCAATAACCACCTGCCCCCTGAATCCAGCCAATTTGAACCTGAACCCAGCCACAGATTTAGCATTTACCACATTGCTAGGCAAACTACTCCATTGTCCACCACCCGTTCCATGAAGAAGTACTTCCTCATATCCCACCTCAAAATGCTCCACCCCCACTAACTTTTAATTGGGTTCCTGATATACAAGAAAAAAATACTCATAATGTTGTTTCTTCCAAGGTATCCTATGCCTACTATCTCAACTGCACTAAGGATGTCAGGTACTCTTGTTCTCAGTTGTTTGTCTCATATGTGCCACCCAAATGTCCATTCTTCGGTCGTGCTAGACCTCCTAACCTCCATCACTTCCCTTGTTTGCTCTGTGGAATTATTCATCCTAGGCGACTTCAATACAAATTGGTTGTCACCTAAAACTACCAAAACTAAAAAAAAAAAATCGGAGCCCTAAACCTCTCTCGACTGATCTCCAAACCCACCCGCCCAAACCACAAGACACAACACCACTCCCTACTCGACTGGGCCCTTACCTCCCACCCCCTACCGCGTCATCACCTCTGGCATCCTCCCCAATGCTCTCAGTGACCATAACCTAATATTTATGGTTAGGAAAGTTCACAGAACTAAATGGCCACACAAAACCATACAACTACACTCTTTCAAGTCTCCTGACATTGAACCTCTCTTGAGTAACCTTGCCACTTCTGACTGGTCCCCCCCAACCTTCTTCCCCTCAGTTGATAAGGCCCTTGCCTAATTCAAAGAAATATTTCTTGTAAACTGAAACGCCTTTGCCCCACTACAACAAACCAGAGTCAGAGGTAACCACTTACCTTGGATAACCCCTGAACGTCTGGCCTGCCTCAGGGCTAGAGATTGGGTCTAGAAGCGTCACAAAGCTACCCAGCATTCTAGTGACCTCGTGAACTTCCGCATGCTCAGAAACGCTTGCACCAGGGCTACAAGGTTAGCCAAGTCCGAATATTTCAAATCTGCCTTCATCACCAACATAAATTATCCTTCAAAGTTCTGGAAGGTGGTCCACACCCTATTTACCCCCTCATCTCACCCACTGCCCTTGGTACTTAAAAGTAAATAGCTCACTAGTGTCTGACCCACCAGCTGTAGCTGCGGAATTTAATTCCTACTATACCTCCTGTGCCACTGAGATACTGAAATCCTTCTCCTCCTACCCTCCCCACCCTTTACCGGTGTGCCCCCTCCACCACCCTCCCACCTTCCCTTCTCTTTCACTACTGTAACCCCAAACAATGCTCTAAATGTTCTCTTCACCATCAACCTCTAGAGGTGCCCCCGGATGGCCTTAACCCAAAACTCCTCTCCTTTTCCGCTTTGGCCATTGCCTACCCCCCTCTCAATAATCCTAAATCTCTCATTCTCTACTGCCTCGGTCCCCTCTTCATGGAAACATGCTGTGATCCTCCCTCTACCCAAAGGGGGTGACCCCTCATCCCCTGGCAACTATCGCCACATTTCTCTCCTCCCTGTCCTTGCCAAGCTTCAAAAACATATTTGTCCTCTCCCAATTCACCTCTTTTCTATCTGACATCTCCTTTTTCACCCCTTTCCAGTCTGGTTTCAGGAAAAACAACTCAACCACCACCTCTCTCCTATGGTTCACAGTGTCCATCCTAATCGGGATGGACAGTGGCCAAATTACCTCTGCCATTTTTTATCAACTTGGCCAAGGCCTTCAACACCATCTCTCACGCCCTTCTCCTCGACTCACTCCCAGCAGCTGGCCTATCTCCTTCCGCCACAAACTGGTTCAAGGCCTACCTTATTGGCAGAACCCAATCAGTTAAGATCTTAGACGCCACTTCCCCTCCCGATTAGCACTGGAGTCCCCAAGGGCTCAGTATTAGGGCCCCTCCTATTCTCCATCTTCTTAAACGACCTTCCCTCTGTTTGCTCCCCATCCTCCGCTATACATATGTATGCCGATGATACAGTCCTGTATGCATCTGGCTCCTGTCCTGATGAGGTTACAACCAGCTTACAGCAAGACTTCGATAAGGTTCAGCTCTGGCTTGCTAACCATAAACTTTTCCTCAATGCCAAGAAGACTGTCTCCATGACCTTTGGCACAAGGCAGAGAGACTCTCTATGCTTCCCTCCCTACCCACTTTTCACACCCTTGAGGGACTTTACTCGCGGACACATCCTCCTTCAGGTACTTAGGTGTTTGGTTGGCCCAACACCTAAACTTCGCTGGACATATTGACGCCATCCAGAAAAAACTGCGCCTCAAGCTTGGTGCCCTGTTCAAGAACCATAGTTGCATCCCTCCTACGGCTAGGTGTGAACTTGTTCAGAAGATGACACTGACCATTTTCGACTACTGTGACGTAGTCTATGGTGCTGCCACTAAGTCCTCCCTGGCTAGACTGGAGACCCTTTTCAATTCCTTCTGCCACTTCGCCCTGGATGCCACTCTCACACCCATCACTGTGATCTTTATTGTGCCCTATCCTTCCCCTCTCTTACAAACAGGCGACTCTCCCGCTATGCTAAATTCACCTCCAAGCACTGGTTGGGTTAGCTTCCTTCCTACCTCACCTCCTCCTTTATTACACTCCCCTCCCTCCCACTGATCAACCGACTCCCATACCCTGGTTGTCCCCCTGCAGATCCACCCAAATCAGCCAATCCGGTTACTCTCACCGCCTCCCAAAAATTTGGAATTCCCTCCCCCTCAAATCCGGCACTCATCCTCCGCCTACTCCATCAGCTCTGCCCTCAATAATTACCTTGCACCTAGCTGCTCCTGCCATGCCCCTCCCTCATTCCCTCCTCTAAGTCCTGAACAAACCCCACCCCTCTACACTCATCTTCATTTTACCCTGTGCACCCCACCGCCCAAACTGCTCCCCTCTCCCACAGAATGTAAAGGACCCTGAATGCACTCCATGGGTCCCTCTCCTACCCCCAAGGGGCTTGTATCTCTCATCTACTCCCTTCCTCCACCATCTTAAATGGGTCTCTCTGGGACACTGCCTTATCACCTTCTCTCTGGTCCCCCCAGTCCCCTTGCAGGGTTCCTCGCATCCTGAAGGGGTCTCCAAGGACACGACTTTTCCCCTTCCCCCGCCTCACCACTCCCTCCCCTTCCCCCTTTTCTTTTTTCTATACTGTATTTATTCACCTTCTGCCCCCCGGCTGCCTTCATCTGACCGACCCCACCCCAGCCCCATCACCCACAGTATCAGCAGGACTTACCTTTGCCCGGTGGCGGGTGCTGAGGTTAGTGTCATCCTGCAACCCGGTGAGGTTTCCCATTCTCCCTCCCTTGCTTGGAGCACACACAGGACATCTGCAAAAGTCCCACAGTTCCCTCCCTATGTCTGGCCCCTCTGATCCGCACTACCCGTTAGCCTCGACCTGGGGGTAGTCGTTCGGCGGGAATGCCAGCCCTCTCTCCCTGGTAGAGGAGAGCAGTCCTCCGGACACTCAATCCTCTCCCTCCCCTGCCAACCCCCGATGGCTCATGCTCATTCTCTAACACGGGTCGCCGGCGTGCCGCGAGGTGTGGCATACAGCGCCTCAACTCTCCACGCCACCAGGCCGGACCACCCTTTCCCTCTTTTCTTTCACATAAGCATTTTTTTACTTATAATCCAGCACTTATTATTGTCCACTCTTTCTACATGTTATGCTCAACACTGTTGTAACACTGCTTGTAACACCTGCTTTACAACTGTATGTTAATGTTGATCTTGTAACTTGAATGTTTAATGTCTCATTCCAGTTGTATCCCTTCCCCCCAGGTCGCACTAGGAGATGAGTGACTTGTTGCTCAGTGTGCCTTCCTGGTGAAACATTTCAATATATAAACAAATAAATATGGTGAAGCTGGCAAAGGTAGGCCAGCATCCAAGAGAACAGCTGCTAGCTGGATTGTCTCTTGCATACAGTTTTGTTACAGCAAAGCTGGCAAGCTACCACCACAAGGCCTCAGGGCACATTCCACATGTGGCACTTCTGCATCTGTGGCAGCAGCAAGAGACATCCACTTGCAAGAAATGTGTAATGTAGCTACCTGGAAAACAGTACACACTTTCACAAGGCACTATTATCTGGATGTACAGTCCAGAACAGATGCCAAATTTGGCACTGCTATCTTGCAGAACCTCTTCCCAAAATAGGTTCTGTACCCAGCCTCCCAAGGTACTGCTTTGCAGTCTGCAGTGGTTAAGCATAGTGAGGGATTCCTGGGGTTTGAAGAAAAGGTTACTCACAATAGTACTGTTTTTTCCAAGGGATCCATCACTATGCTTAACAAACCCACCCCTACCTCCCCTTCTAGAACCTGGAAAAGGTTCTTTAAAAATTCAGTTTTCTTTTCTTTCTTTCACTTGAGCATTACTTGTTGCATTGCCTATAATTGACATTTATTGATTCTATTGAAAATTTTGGTCTACCACGTTAAGACCCTACAGGGACTCAAAATATTTTGTGCCGTTCCTGCTCCCCTAGCTACAGAAAAAAAATGACGTTAGAGGGCACAGTGGAGCGTGACCACACAGCAGAGATCTGAATTTCATTCCAAGATTCTCCGATTTGCATAAAATTCTACTCTCCGGGGCAGCTCAAACCAGAAGGCTGATTTGCAGTGGTTAAGCATAGTGAGGGATTCCTGGGGTTTGAAGCTCTCATTTCTTTAGAAAAGCTCTGAGGAGTCTAGCCTGTTGATCCCATGTAGAAACTTGAAGATTTCTATCATGTGCCCCTTTCGCTTCTGACCACTATAAAATATATGTTCAGGCTTTACAATTTTTTTTCCGTTACAATTTCCCTGTTGACCCAGTATCCTTTTCGTAACAGGATTCAAGTATTGCCATTTGTTTTATCATTTCTCCTTGTACAACAGTGCGTTTCGCAATGTGTAAGTGCTGCAATTAATGTCTGTATGCAAGACCAGATCCAATTTACATGCTACCAAGATGAGGCATTTGTTGAGTATGTGAGTGTGAGTTTGATTTACACTGGTCAAAGAATGGGAACCCTGTACCTCTGGAGTACTGTGATTTATTTCCACTGTAGTGCATACATGAACCATGAGACAGTCTGAGAAATACAGGTTACTCATCTGTAACAGGAGTTCTAGGAATGGTATATGTTATTCATCCACACTGTCTGGCAGACTCCTAGCAGTTCTCCGCGTGACTCAAGGTCGATGTGGTAGTGGGTAATGAAGGTGTGCGCTGACTTCCAGGTAGCAGCCCTGCAGATTTCCTGGATAGGGATGTCCCTGGAAACAGCCACTGATGCAGCGGCATGGCAGGTAGAATGAGCTCTTATCCCTCTGGGAGGCTCCATGCCTGCCAACCTATAGCAGAGATCTATGCAAGAGGTGACCCACCTGCCTATCGTCCATTTGGCTGCAGGTCTGCCAGGTGCAACTTCAGCGTAGGTGACAAACAGCTGGCGAACCTCTCCCTGAACTTCAGCCACCCGCTCCTTGTAATAAGCGAGCGCTCTTCTAGGGTCCAAAGTATGGAGCCTATATTCGGCCTCCGAGGTGTGACTGGGGTAGAACACCGGCAGAGTCAACACCTGGTTAAGGTGAAATTCCGACACCACCTTCGGAAGGAATTTCGGGTGGGGGCGCAGGACAACCTTGTCCCTGTGGAAGACCAGATAAGGAGACTCGATGGAAAGAGCCTGGAGCTCTCCCATCCTTCTGGCTGACGTGACAGCCACCAAGAAGGCAGTCTTCCACGACAGGTGAGAGATGTCACACCTGTACATCGGTTCAAATGGCTTGCCCATGAGCTTAGCCAACACCAGCAGTAGATCCCACGGAGGTAGAGGTTCTCGCACCTGAGGGGATAGGTGATCAAGGCCTTTGAAAAAGCGCCCGACCACCTTCTCCTGCACCACCGACTGCTTCCCGGCCTGCGCTCGGTAAGCAGAGATGGCTGCCAGGTGCACCTTAAGGGTCGTCGACCGAAGCCCTTGCTGAGAAAGGGACCACAGGTAGTCCAGAATGCTTGCCAAGGAACAGGAGGAAGGGTCCAGGCCTTTGCCCTGACACCAAATGGAGAATCTCTTCCACTTAAAGGCGTAGCATTTTCTGGTCGACTCCTTATGGGATGCCTCAACGACGTTGAGGACCTTGTCGGAAAGACCCAAGGCCTGGAACTCTAGTCGCTCAGGAACCAGGCCGTCAGGTACAGGGATTGAAGGTCCGGATGGAATACCTTCCCCTGATTGACTGAGATCAGGTCCGGGCAGGCTGGAAGCCGCCTCGGGAGCCTGGAGCGGAGACTGAGGAGATCTGGATACCAGAACTGGCGGGGCCAGTCTGGGGCTACCAGAATCACCTGCGCCTTGTCCCTCCCCGCCTTGAGAAGCACCTTGTGGATCAAGGGAAATGGGGGAAAGGCGTAGAAGAGGCCCGGGGTCCACGGCCTCGAGAAGGCATCCCCCTGCAGCGAGCTCTGCTGAGAGGGGCTGGCATGGAACAGCCTCAGCTTCACATTCTCCCTGGAGGCAAACAGGTCCACCTGAGGCATGCCCCAGTGGGAGAACAGATCATGTACTACCTCCAGCAGAAGAGACCACTCGTGGGATGCAGCCCCTATCCGGCTTAGGGCATCGGCCAGAATATTGGAGGCTCCTGCCACATGGATGGCAAGGAGATCCACCTCCAGGCTGCACATGAGGGACCAAATGCGGAGAGCTTCCCTGTACAGAGGCATGGAGCGCGTCCCGCCCTGGCAGTTTAGGTAGTACATGGTCGTGGTATTGTCCGTCTGGACCTGGACCACTTGACCTCGTACAAACGGAGCGAAGGCGGTGAGGGCTACACGAACCACTCGAAGCTTCAGCAGGTTGATGTGGCATCGGGACACCCGAGGGGACTAGAGGCCGTGCGCTCTGTGCTCCCCAGATGGACATCCCAACCCATCAGAGAGGCATCAGTCGATAGACCGTCAGCTCAGAGCGGACAAACGGGATGCCCTCCTGCAGATGAGCTGGAACGGTCCATCACTGGAGAGCATTCCACATCTCCTGGGTCACTGTCACTAGCTGATCCAAAGGATCAGAACGCTATGACCATTGGCTGGCCAGTCCCCACTGTAGGGGATGCATGTGCCAACGGGCCCAATGGACCACGCTGGTGCAGGCCACCATGAGGCCCAGGAGGTGCAGGAAGTCCCGGGAAGGGCGCAATTGCCCAACCTGAAATGATTGGGCAAAGGAGGAAAGAACCTCGGCCCTGTCCGCAGGGAGCTGTGGTCTGGCTCGCAGAGAGTCGAGCTCTGCCTTGATGAATTGGGACGTGAAAGAACATGTCCTGGAGGTCCAGAGAACAGAACCACACGCTTTGTTCCAAGGATGGAATGATCTGAGCCAGAGTGACCATCCTGAAGGTTCGAGACCTTAGGAACCTGTTCAGGTTGTGCAGGTCTAGAATGGGGCACCAGCCCCTCGTCCGTTTCGGGACCAGGAAGTACCTGGACACAAACCCTGGGTCTGGTGGAGGGTCCTCCACCTTCCTGATCACCTCCTTTTCGAGGAGCAGGGCAATGTCGGCTTGACAAGCAGACAGGGAGGCTGTGGACCCCGTAGCCCCCCGCGGGGCGACGTCTCGGAAGGGCGGGGCCTGCTTGAACTCCAGAGGCAGGCCTCCTTCCTACCACCTCCAACACCCAGCAGTCCGTGGTGATAGCGGACCAGGTGGAAAGGAAGTGGTGAAAGGCCTTCCACGGGGAACCCGGGGAGCGATTTAGGTTGGGGGCAACACCTCTCAACCTATCACTGGGCAGGCTTGGAGGAAGGACCGGCCGAGGGACCTCCTGGGCCTTTTCCTCCCTGCTTTCTGTTAGAGGAAGCCGCAGGCTTGGCTTTGGGGTGCCAATAGCGAGCCTGCTGGCCCTGATGCTGGTGTTGCTGGGCCGGACGTGCCGCAGGCGCAGAAGGGCGAAAGGACTTATGTTGCTGACAACGGCCCTTGTCCTTCTGGGCGGAGGTGACCAAGTCCAGGGTAGCGTTGGACTTTTCGATCCGCTGGAGGTGGCCTTCCACTCCAGGGCCGAACAGGTTAGTCCCCAAGAAGGGGACATCCGCCAGTTTGTGCTGGGTATCCGCCATGAAGGTGGATATCCTCAGCCATGCTCTGCGGCGCATGGCCACTACGGCCACTACTGTTCGGGCACAGGAGTCTCCAATGTCTAGAGCCATTTGGAGCTGCTGTTTCACCACTGCCCTTCCCTGATCCCGCACCTGCTTGACCGCAGTCTGCAGGTCAGTCGGGACATGAGGGATCACCTCATCCAAGGAGCCCATGAGGGCATGGGAGAAGTGTGCCATCAGCACGGCCGAGCTGGCCTGACGGAGACCGAGGGAGGATGCAGCGTACACCTTGCACCCGGCACAGTCCAGCTTTTTGGACTCCTTGTCAGGGGGCTTATCCACATCCCTGGCATTCCCGGAACGCCGGAAAATGCTATCTGTGACCAACCCCTCCGCAGAGGGGTGCTCTGAAAAACCGGACAAAGAGCCGGTAGGGACTGCATACTTCCTGGCCATCCTGGTCAAGGCGAGGACAAGAAGCCGCCGCGCTAAAGCTCCAAGGCTGGACCAACAATGGCTTCAGCCACCGGAAAGGCCTCCATGGGAGAATCCCCTCGGTCCAGTATCTCCGTGAGGGGATACTTGGCCCGCTTGGATACGGGCTTCAGCTGCATCCCGGTGGACTCCGAGATGAGCTGAAGCAGACCCATGAACGACGATGGGCTCTCTTCCATCGACTGCCCCCCCAGAGGACTCCAAGTCAAGGAGCCTGGAAAACAGGGAGGAGTTGTCGTCAGACTCAGTGGAGTCTGCGAAGAGCTGCCTGGGGCCTGAGTCACCCTCCACCTACCGAGGACGGTCGGGAGTGAGGGTAACTGACAACCGGTGGGGCAGACCCTGACCCGACCGACAGTCCTTGGTCAGCGCCCCCGATTTCGGTTGTGGAGGCAGAGGTTCCACCACAAATCGGTGGGGCAGCTGGTTTCGGCCGAACAACTGGCCCAGGCTTGGGCACCTCGACTACCGCGAGGGGTTGTTTCGGCCTTTCGGGTGACAGCCACTTAATGGCCGGGGTAGGCGACGGCTTGTTCCCGGACAAAAGGAGCTGCTGCCACATTAAGTCCTCGAAGCATCTCCTCTTCCAAGGAGGAAGACGAGGACGAGCAGTGCCACCGCTTACCTCGGTGCCGAGACCGAGACCGCTGATGTCGGCGGGATCGGCTGGACCGAGACGAGGTCAGAGACCGAGACCGAGATCCTTGGTGTTTCCGAGGGTGGGTCTGGAAGGGAGTGGGGGACATCCACTCCTCCCTCGGCTCAGGAACCTTGACCGGGACTCCGCGCAGGAGGCACAGGCAAGTCCTCGGTTTCCACCGGGGAACGGTGATGAAGGGTTGTCGGCTTCACCAGTCGACAGCCCCTCCAACGGGTCGAGAAAAATCTCGACCACGTCTATGGGTGTCTCGGCCGGCTGACCTGACGGGGACACCGTGAAGCCAGCAGCCTTAGTCGCAACCTCGACCGAAGTAGAGTGTCGACTGTCCGGGGAAGGGGACCTCTTCCGCTCCCACGAATGTCGACGGTGGGACTTACCCTTCGAGTCCTTCTTTCTAGACCGAGAAGAGTGTCCCGATGGCCCCTCTCCCTTCGCAGAAAGGGACTGGCAAGGCTCCTTAAAAGAAGCTGTGTAGGAGGATCCCAGAGAGAGTGGGATAAATGCCGCAACCGAGGAGGATGAGGATGCAGCCTGGGCCGCCTCCTCCTCGAGGGCGATCATCTGCTTGAGTTGCTCAGCCGAGCCAGCCACCAGACACCGCCCAACGGGCCTCCTTAGACTTCACCGTGGTAGAGCTTCGCCCAAGTTATAAACTAGGTAGCACGGTTCAAGGACGCTATCGAGAACGATCTACTTAACTCGAGGCCTGGCGGGCCATGATCAAGGCCGAGGCAGTAGATGCACGTGGAGTGCAGGTCCGTCCTGGACATCTTCTGCCAGCATGGGCACCACCGACAACCGGGAGTTGATTTGTCCATTGCAGCCGCGAGGAATGAATTTGATCGAAGTCTTGAGAATTTTAAAACTATTTTTTCCGGGTGAACCGAAGAATTAGGATCCAGTCTATACGTAGAGCGTTAAGGAGGGAACCTGAGCTTCCAAGCGGTAAGGAAGATCAGGCGTCATGGGGCGGAGCCGAGAGTTTTACCACCCGGGTGGGTGGGAGGAGCCAGCTTGAAGACCTTCCGGCAAGATTTAAAGCAGCAAGGAACCTGCCAGACAGTGTGGATGAACAACATATCCATGTCCCTAGAAGCTGCTTTTTCATGGATGGGGTGGATTCTTTATTTTAATGAATGTAGGTGACTATAATGAATATAAAAATTGCAATGACTTATTGTCAGTCATGTTTATGCATAAATAAATTCAGCAAAGGCGGCTCTTCTGCCTGATAAAATAGTAAAAAAAATTTTTTTTAAACTACTAGTTTAACTATAGTGGGTGGAGGCAAGTGGGTGGGTGCTGCAGCAGACCAGTTCCCAAGGAAACAGCAGCTGACCTGGTTCTTAAGCCAACTGGAGAGTAATTAGTAGAGGAAGAAGAGGCATAGAGAATGGTGGGCGGGGATGAGGAAGAGTCTGAAGAGGAGGAAGATCTGGATGAGAATACTGTCCCATGTGGCAGCTTGAGAGGAAGAAGAGTAAGTGGTACTTTGGAAAGTGAGGGCTGGTACAGGGAACAGACCTTTTAGAGCAACTGACGTTGGAAAGTTGCCTTTATCTGCTCATCCTGGTGCATCTAGTACACATGGCAAATTACTGTCAGTGGACCAACCACTGCTGCTGCTGCCATCCCCTCCCACAATGTAGAGCTAACAGTCTCCAAATCATTATTTTTGGATTTTTATGTATTGGATTTAGAGATCCAGAATGCCAAATTTGTCAGGCAGAGGTGCATCATGGGAAAATGGGGTCCCATGTTGGGCACAGATGGACAGCATACCCACCTTTAGACAACGCACCTGTTGCACCCACATGGAGGTGCTAATGTTTTGCCGTGCATGTCCATCATTCCCCCAGGCTGGATATCCTGAAACAGGAACCAAGAACAAGCTATGGGCTCTACAAAGCCGGGCGAGTGTGCAGTGAAAGTCGTCTAGCAGCCTAGAAGGTATAGTCAAAATATGCAACAAATTAACCGGTCAGCAAACCGAAAGAGCCTGATGGGCTCCAGGAGGTATCGGTGGTATGTGCAATACAGTCTACGGCTTTTGCCTATGCCAAGTGTGTTTTTTATGTAATGGTGCTAGACAATAAATTTATGTGATTATTTTGCACAATAATGAGAGTACAAAGAGGATTCTTCTACTCATTCAAACAGCACGTGGAGTGCCAGTACACATGTGCTCTGCTCTGACAGTGCAGAACACTTTCTGACTGTCTTTCCCCAGTATTGAGAAACCATAAAACAGGGGCAGTAAATACAGGTTACTCACCTGTAACAGGAGTTCTAGGAATGGTATATGTTGTTCATCCACACTGTCTGGCAGGTATCCTTGCCGCTTTAAATCTTGCCGGAAGGTCTTCAAGCTGGCTCCTCCCACCCACCCGGGTGGTAAAATTCTCGCCCCCATGACGCCAGATCTGGCCCACTGGAAGCTCAGGTTGCGTCAAGCCGGGAGGTCGGGAAATGTAGGATGAACAACATATACCATTCCTAGAATTCCTGTTACAGGTGAGTAACCTGTATTTCTAGGGACATGGATATGTTGTTCATCCACATTGTCTGGCAGACTCCTAGCAGTTCTCCGGAGGAGGGAGGCAAGGCGCACACCCCCTACTTAGGGAATAGAGACTGGAGAACCGAGGCCCCAAAACCAGCATCCCGGCGTGACTCAAGGTCGATGTGGTAATGGATGATGAAGGTGTGTGCTGACTTCCAGGTAGCAGCCCTGCAGATTTCCTGGATAGGGACGTCCCTGGAAGCAGCCACCGATGCAGCAGTATGGCGGGTAGAATGAGCTCTTATCCCTCTGGGAGGCTCCATGCTCGCCAACTTATAGCAGAGATCTATGCAGGAGGTGACCCACCTGCCTAATCGTCCGCTTGGCTGCAGGTCTGCCAGGGCGGCTTCAGCGTAGGTGACAAAACAGCATGAACCTCTCCCACTCCCAGCCGCACTCCTTATAGTAAGCGAGCGCCCTTCTAGGGTCCAGAGTATGGAGCCTATATTCAGCCTCCGAGGTGTGATTGGGGTAGAACACCGGCAGAGTCAACACCTGGTTAAGGTGAAACTCCGACACCACCTTCGGAAGGAATTTCGGGTGGAGGCGCAGGACAACCTTGTCCCTGTGGAAGACCAGGTAAGGAGACTCTATGCAGAGCGCCTGGAGCTCTCCCATCCTTCTGGCTGACGTGATAGCCACCAAGAAGGCGGTCTTCCACGACAGGTGAGAGAGTTCACACCTGTGCACTGGTTCGAATGGCTTGCCAATGAGCTTTTCCAGTACCAGCAGTAGATCCCAAGGAGGTGAAGGTTCTCGCACCGGAGGGGAAATGTGATCAAGGCCTTTGAAAAAGCGCCAGACCACCTTCTCCTGCGCCACCGACTGCTTCCCGGCCCACGCCCGGTAAGCAGAGATGGCTGCCAGGTGCACCTTAAGGGTCGTCGACCTAAGCCTTTGCTGAAAAAGGGACCAAAGGTAGTCCAATATGCTCGCCAAGGAACAGGAGGAAGGGTCCAGGCCCTTGCCCTGGCACCAAATGGAAAATCTCTTCCATTTGAAGGCTAGCATTTTCTGGTCGACTCCTTACGGGATGCCTCAACCACGCTGAGGACCCCTGCCGAAAGACCCAAGGCCTGGAACTCTAGCCGCCAGGAACCAGGCCGTCAGGTGCAGGGAATGAAGGTCTGGATGGAATACCTTCCTGATTGACTGAGATCAGGTCCGGGCGAGCTGGAAGCTGCCTCGGGAGCCTAGAGCTGAGGCTGAGGAGATCTGGGTACCAGTACTGGCGGGGCCAGTCTGGGGCTATCAGAATCACCTGCGCCTTGTCCCTCCTTGCTTTGAGAAGCACCTTGTGCATCAAGGGGAACGGGGGAAAGGCGTAGAAGAGGCCTGGGGTCCACGGCCTCGAGAAGGCATCCCCCTGCAGCGATCCCCTGCTGAGGGGGCGGGCATGGAACAGCCTCAGCTTCGCATTCTCCCTGGAGGCAAACAGGTCCACCTGAGGTGTGCCCCAATGGGAGAATAGATCTTGTACTACCTCCGGCAGGAGAGACCACTCGTGGGACGCAGCCCCTATCTGGCTTAGGGCATCGGCTAGGGTGTTGGAGGCTCCTGCCACATGAATGGCTAGGAGATCCACCTCCAGGCTGCGCACGAGTGACCAGATGCGGAGAGCTTCCTTGCATAGAAGCATGGAGTGCGTCCCGCCCTGGCGGTTTAGATAGTACATGGTCGTGGTATTGTACGTCTGGACCTGGACCACTTGACCTCAAGAACGGAGCAAAGGCGGAGAGCTAGGCGGACCGCCGAGCTCCAGCAGGTTGATGTGGCATCAGGACTCCCGCGGGGACCAGAGGCCGCGCTTGGTGTTCCCCCAGATGGGCACCCCAACCCATCAGAGAGGCATCGGTCGATAGAGAGACCGTCGGCTCGGGGGCGGACAAACGGGATGCTCTCCTGCAGATGAACTGGAACGGTCCACCACTGGAGAGCGTTCCACATCCCCTGGGTCACCGTCACTAGCTGGTCCAATGGATCGCAGCATTGGGACCACTGGCTGGCCAGCCCCCACTGAAGGGGGCACATGTTCCAGCGGGCCCAACGGACCACGCTGGTACAGGCCGCCATGAGACCCAGGAGGCGCAGGAAGTCCCGGGCAGGGCGCAATTGCCCAACCAGAAATGATTGGGCAAAGGAGGAAAGAACCTCGGCCCTGTCCGCCGGGAGCCGTGCTCTGGCTCGAAGAGAGTCGAGCTCTGCCCCGATGAAAAGAATCACCTGCTTCGGCTCGAGTTCCCGACTTGGCCTCGTTGATGAGGAGGCCGACCTGAGAGCAAACCTGGAGGGCCAGATCTCTGGACCGCTCCACCTCCTGTCTGGAGGGGGCTGCTATCAGCCAATCGTCCAGGTAAGGGTAAACCTGGACCCCTCGGCGCCGCAGGAATGCTGTCACCACTGCCATGCATTTGGTGAAGACCCTGGGAGCTGGAGATAAGCCGAAGGGCATGGCTTGGAACTCGAAAAGGGATCCCTCCGCTCGAAAGTGAAGGAACCTCTGATGTGACGGACGGATAGGGACGTGAAA
Source organism: Neoceratodus forsteri (assembly GCA_016271365.2). Taxonomy (NCBI): domain Eukaryota; kingdom Metazoa; phylum Chordata; order Ceratodontiformes; family Ceratodontidae; genus Neoceratodus; species Neoceratodus forsteri. The sequence goes on along the minus strand of CM028129.1, from coordinate 1,343,780,017 downwards.
GAACGCGTCCTGTAGGTCCAGAGAGCAGAACCACACGCCGTGTTCCAAGGATGGTATTATCTGAGCCAGAGTGACCATCCTGAAGGTTTGAGACCTTAGGAACTTGTTTAGGTCGTGTAGGTCGAGAATGGGGCGCCAGCCCCCCGTCCGTTTCGGAACCAGGAAGTACCTGGACACAAACCCCGGGTTTGAGGGAGGGTCCGCCACCTCTCTTATCACCTCCTTCTCAAGGAGGAGAGCGATGTCGGCTCGGCAAGCTGACAGCGAGGCTTCGAACCCCGAGGCCCCCCCGAGGTGCGACGGCTCTGAAGGGTGGGGCCTGCTCCAACTCCAGATGCAGGCCCTTTCCCATCACCTCCAACACCCACCGGTCTGTGGTGATAACGGACCAGGCGGAAAGAAAGTGGCAGAGCCGCCCCACTCACGGGGGGCACCTGGGGTGAGGTGACGGGGATGGGGGCGACACCCCTCAACCCGTCACTGGGCAGGCTTGGAGGAAGGACCGGCTGAGGGACCTCCAGGGCCTTTACCTCCCTGCTTCCTGGAGGAGGAAGTCGAGGGCTTGGGTTTGGGATGCCAAGCGCGAGCCTGCTGGCCCTGATGCTGCTGGCCGACGCACAGGGTGCAGAAGGACGAAGGGCTTGGGTTGCGTCTGCGGCTTTGTCCCTCTGAGCGGATGAGACCAAGTCCAAAGTGGCATTGGACTTTTCGATCCTCTGAAGGTGGCCTTCCACCCAAGGTCAAGAGGTCGGTGCCAGGAAGGGACATCCGCCAATTTGTGCTGGGTATCCGCTGTGAAGGTGGATATCCTCAGCCATGCCCGACGGCGCATAGCCACTGCGGCCGCGACTGACCTGGCGCATGAGTCTCCAATGTCCAGAGCAGTCTGAGTTGCTGCTGGGCCACTGCCCTGCCCTGGTCCCGCACCTGCCTAACTGTGGTCTGCAGGTCAGCCGGAGATGAGGGACTACCTCGCTCACGAGCCCAACAGACGATGGGAGAAATGTGCCATAAGCACGGCCGAGCTGGCTCTGGACGAAGGCCAAGGGAGGATGCAGCGTAGACTTTCGCCCGGCATAGTCCAATTTCTTGACCCTTGTCAGGAGGTTTGTCCATCGCCCTAGCATTTCCGCACGCGAAAACGCTGTCGGTAACTAACCCTCGGCTGAGGGATGTTCCAGAAACCGGACAGGGAACTGGTAGGGGACCGATACTTCCTGGCCAACCTGGTCAAGGCGCAGGGCAGGAAGCAGGCGCTGCCAGAGCTCCAAGGCCGGGCTCACAATGGCCTCGGCCACAGGAAAGGCCTCCGTGGGAATCCCCGTCCAATATCTCCGTGAGGGGATACTTGGCCCGCTTGGATACGGGTCGAGCTGCATCCCGTGGACTCGAGATGAGCCTACAAACCCAGGAAGGACGAAGGGCTGTCGTCCAGCGACTGACCTCCAGAGGACTCCTAGTCCACTCGCCTGGAGAAAAGGGAGGAATCGTCGTCGGACTCAGAAGAGTCCGCAAAGAGCTGCCTCGGGCCTGAGCCACCCTCCACCTGCCGAGGGCGATCGGGAGTGAGGGTGACAGACAGCCTATGGGGCAGACCCTGAGCTGACCGAGAGTTCTTGGTCGGAGCCCCAAACAGTGGCTGTGGAGGCGGAGGTTCCACCGGAATTGGTGGAGCAGCTGGTTTTGGCCAAACAACCAGCCTGGGAACAGGCTCCTCAGGTAAGACGAGGGGTTGTTTCGGCCGCTCCGGTGACAGCCACTTAATGGCCAGGGAAGGCGACGGCGTCGGCTTGTTCCCCGTCAGAAGGAGCTGCTACATGAGGTCCTTGTATCAGCCAGAATTTACGCCGAAGCTTCCTCGGCCGAGGAGGAGGACGAGCGGCGGCGCGACTTATCACGAAGTTAAGACCAGACCGCCTATGACGGCAGGATCGCTGGACTGCCAAGAAGTCCGAGACCGAGAACCTCAGACTTTCCGGGGAAGGGACGGATGGAACCGCCCTCGGCTCGGAGGGTTCACCCGAGGGCTCCGGAACCGGAGGCACTGGCAAGCCCACGGGATCCTCAACTCCCACCGGGGAAACCGGTGAGAGAGGATTTTCGGCTTCGCCGGTCGACAACCCGTCCAACGGGTCGAGAAAGATCTCGACTGCGTCGACGGGAGTCTCGGTCAACTGACCTGACGGGGACACCGTGAGACCAGTGGCCGAAGCCGAACGATCGACCGAAGTCGATGGCCGACAACTCGGGGAGAGGGACCTTTCCCGCTCCCAAGAGCGTCGACGGAGGGACTTACCCTTGTCTTTCTTCTTGGACTGAGAAGAAGGTCCAGCAGACGTTGGTCCCTCTCCTCTAGTGGAGAAGGACAGACAAAGCTCCTTAAAGGAAGCTGTATAAGTGGAACCCAGGGAGAGCGGGATAATTGCCGCGGTCGAGGAAGATGCGGCCCGCGCCGCCTCCTCTTCGAGGACGATCATCTGCTCTAGCTGATCTGTCGAGCCCACCGCCGCGGAAACCGCCGACCGGGCCTCTTTTGACTTCACCGGAGGAAAATGTTTCTCAGGGCGCCCCAGTTGTAAACGGGCAGCACGGTCTTTGAGGACGTAGGCTGAGAAGGAAGAGCACAGGTCGCAAGCCTGCGGGTTGTGCTCAAGGCCTAAACAGTAGACACACGTGGAGTGTGGATCTGTCTGAGACATCTTCTGCCCGCAAGGGCATCTCCGAAAACCGGGAGTCGATTTGTCCATCGCAGCCGCGAGGGATAGAAGACCGAAGTCTATAATGCAAAAAACGTTTAAATTCGGAAAACCGAAGAATTAGGAACCAGTCTTATACGCAGAGCGTTAAGGAGGGAACCTGAGCTTCCAAGCGGTAAGGAAGATCTGGCGTCATGGGGCGGAGCCGAGAGTTTTACCACCCAGGTGGGTGGGAGGAGCCAGCTTGAAGACCTTCCGGCAAGATTTAAAGTGGCAAGGATACCTGCCAGACAGTGTGGATGAACAACATATCCATGTCCCTAGAACTGCTTAGTTACACCGTGGAGTACTTACTTCTGTATTTTTTTAGAGGTCTTCATGTTTGTGTACCAGGGCTGTGAGCTACGGTACCGAAAAGCATTTCTTATTAGCATTTTTGACGAATATTAATGTATAGCTCCGGCCTTTCACTGCTCACCTCTCTAATGCAGCTCGTCTCCTCTCCAAAAACTCTGCAGAGGAATCTTCTTTTCCAACTTTCACTTTGGTCATACCTGGATTATACCAAAACACAAGACAAAATGGCATAACCATTTGGGCACTTATTTATTTACTTATTTTAGAGAATGGATAGAGAGATTTCCTGGTCTCTGATTGGCTGAACTACTTACCAAGGGGTACATTTATGTGCCAACAGAAACTGGAAAATAACAAGGTCCAGAGCCAACCAACTGCTTACCTAAAATCAAGCAGTGGTTGACATTTAAAAAAATATAAAAGCCGCCATTTTTTTCTTACTTAGTGAGAGCCCACCCCACCCGACAACAGACCCCGGAGTCAGTTGAAAATCAATTATGACTGACTTACAACATATTATGACTGATTTTTTCAACTAGTTTAAAATTTACAACTCTGACTCACTAAAAAAAAATCCAACCAATTTTTTCAACTTCCACCATTGTTGAATTTTATTTACGTACTAACATGGTGTACTTTTTGAGTGCAATTAGTGGAAAATTTTTCAGCTGCAAAACTTAATTTCAACCCTTGCAATTGCACAAATGCACAATAATCAGTTACCAAGTTTTTATTTTAAAAGCTAGGTGAGTTAATTATAGCAGCCCCTGACTCCGATGGCATCATCCAAAGGAATGTAGGGACAGGAGTGGGCTACTGCATATCTTTGCATGTCACGGTCACCCTGACTCCTTAAAGGATTAAAAACTTTAAACAAATGCAAATCAAGTATTTACACCATCACCACAGCACCATCATTGTGAAATACAGGATCAAACACTAATGCCTTGATACTAGTAATCCTTAAAAACAGACATATCGTTTATATTATATTCAGCAAAACATTTCATATTTAAACAGCACTTCAGTGTTTCTCTGGATTTACTTTGAGCACCCCCCCCCTTCAGCCTGTCCTGCTCATAGCTTTACTAGTCAGATGATGGTGGGTTGGCTATGGTACATGATAACTTCAATGTCAAGGGTAACATTAATGGTATAGGTCTGGCTTGCCAGGAGACCCCTTGCAGGACAGCGCCATATCAATAGAGACACTCATTGTCCTCAGAAAGAAACTGCTCACATGAAAATGACACCCACAGACTATGCTACCAATCTAGATTGGCAGTTTAAATAGGCAGCCTAATAAAGGCACGTATGCAGAGTATTTCAGAAAAATCTATTCCATGCAATGCATACATCATCAGGCCAGGGCCAGGCCACTATTGAGGGGGCTGACCCCAACTATATTTCTTGTTGCAGTGATACTTTTTTTTTTTTTTTTAAAAGCAATTCTTGTCAGAAGGACTGGAGAGAGAAACGACTGACCATGACATGCCTGCCCACCACAAGTCCACAACAACGTCCTGGCTGGGGGGGAGGGAGAGAAAGAGAGAGAGAGAAACAACTGACCATGACGTGCCCACAACAACTAGTCTCTGCCACTGGCTCTTACCTCTAGTTGCTAAAGCTCAGTCTCCTAGCCTCTCCGTCTCCACTCCAATATTGGCGTATGGCGTTTAGCGTATCGCGGGCGGGTACGACTACATGACTCAGCGGGTCTCGTCTCAAGTTCCTTCCAACACTAGACAGTCACTGCTCGCCTGCCTCAGTCACGGCTCAATCTCTCTCCAGTCCAAATTAGAAATCCTCAGACTCTCAGTGGCGGTCGACCGCAGATGAAGCAAGCGCTGTAGCAGCAACTCCTTCACACCGGAATATGGAAAAATCCTCGCTCCTGACCCAATCTCCGGACTCGACTAGTCTCTGCTGGTCTCCTGTCTTCTCTCCAACAGACCGCACAGCTATTACATCAGGGCATTTCAAGAGCCCACCAGACCCCGACCGGCCCCTTACCAAACACTGCCATGCCTCCTTTGTTGTCAAGCGGACCTGATTGAGAGAAGACAACATATTTCTCAATCAGGTCCTCATGGGGCTAGTACGCAATCGCGTTACTCACAGGCAGGTAAAATTTTAGAGACCCCCCTCAGAAAGGACAAAGAGCATCCGAGAAAGCCTGCGGAAAAAAAAAAAAGGAATGCAAAGCGAGTGAGAGACCAGCTGGCTCCTGCTACCCCAGCTGATAGCTGCAGCAAGCAATCTAGTCCTACTGCCCACATGAACGACGAATGGCGCTGGATGAATTCCTCGTGCTTGTGCAGGGCGCGCAAATACAATCCTGGCTCCTCCACTCCCTCTCTTACTCATTGGATGCATTTTCGGTTGAGGATCAGGGACCCATTTGGTTGATAGCTCAGTTTCTCCACCGAAGTTTGAAACAGCAAGTCATGCAAAACAGTGTGCTGCCACTAGTGTGGAGTCTCCGAGATCACTTTGGGGGACGGGACAGCAAGCCAGCTGGAGAATGAGTCGTTGACTTTTGAAAAATCTGACTACACAGAATTGTGACTGCAACTGAAGACAATTGCAACTGATTGCAACTGACTTGAATTGCAGTCCACGATTACGACTGCCGACGGCGGCTCCAGGGTCTACCGACACACACACACACACACACAAAACAGAATGGCAGCCTCTATTTTGAGCTGGCACACGTTTAGCCAGTTTTCTTAGTTTTCTCCCAGTAGAAAAACAACCTTATTCTTTTTAAATCAGTAGCGGTTGCATGTCACGTGTTTTGCACTACTTGTACACAGCATTTCCAACCTTCTGCCTGAGTTGCCCTGGCTCCACCCAGCAGCATGAAAACATCCCCAACTGCACCGTACCCTGCTTGTCTTACTAAAATAACGAAACGTTTTAAAAAATTCACTCAACCTGGTGAGGGAGGAAACAAGTGATGCTCTCCACACTATCAACTCCTGAAGCACCGTTGGTCCTTCTGTCAGAGAACTGTGCAAGTAAACTCTGTGGCAGCTCCTTGCCAGTACTGCTTCTAACCTCCTGGTCTGACCTTCAAACTTAGCAGGCTGTCGTCTTTTGAACCCAGAGTCCTCATCAGACCCACAAAACATAACCCGCAAGTCAACACTGAAAAGGGATGGTGGCATCTTTCCAACTGGAGGTGGTAAGGGAGAGAGACAGAGACATGCACCTGGCTCACAACTTTGTAAGTGTTTAAAAACAGGTGCCCTCTACTGGCAAATGTTTCAGTTGATTATAAAATGTGTTAGTATTCATTATTATTCACTGAAGTTATTTTTAATTTTTTTATCAATACTTTCTTAAAATTGCAAGTTTAATCTATTCTCTAAGTGCAATAATACCCTCCAGGTTGGGGAGTAATGGCTATACCAGATCTTTCAGGGGCTATAAGGCCCTCCGCCAGAGGTGTTTGGGTCAAACCGCTTGGGAACAGGCAAGTCATGCCCCCACATTCATTACTTGTGCGGTGCCGAAGGCTACATCAAGTGAAATGGAGCATGAGGAAGCAAAGTGCAGAGATTAACAGATGTGTTAAATGTTAACGTTGGAGGACTTCTGGTGATGTCATGATGGCAGACTACTTCTTGGTGCTCCGTCTCACAGATAATTATCCAGCTCCACCCTGTCCTGTACAATTGCCAAGCTGTCACAGAAATGCACAATTGATGAAGTCCTTATGGCTACCCGGCAGAGACTGAAACATTTATTGGCAGGGGTGTTGGAAAAATACCAAACTCCGCACAAGGAAAGAGGCTACGGTGGAAGCCATTCATCTTCAAGAGTGCTGCAGAATCTGCCCGCTGAGCATGAAGTGGAAGATGGAGAGGAGCAGCAATTCACAATCACGTCTAATAGGCTCTGTTTGGAGCGCCACAATATCAGTACTGCCCTAAAAAGGGCTCGAGTCTACAATTGCAGATGACTGGAAGGATCTCTGGATCGTAGAACAGCGAATGTCAGTGGTGGAGATGTGTTTGGCAGAGTATATGGAGAACACAGACTTGCTCACGGAGGCCCTGCTGAACCTACATGGAAGAGAAAGAACATTTACGTACTTACCTTGACAGTAGACCTTCGAGAGAATCTTTTTCATTAGACCACACTTTTGGAACTCTACCCACATTAGCACTAGGACCACATGGAAACTTTTGCAAGCCAGGGGCTTGACGATGTCACGCATCAGTGCCTACATAAAGGTGGGTGGCCTCATCTCTCCTCAGTTCCCCACCGGAGATTATGATTGAAGGACCTCTTTCTGGGGAACCAGGAGATAAGAAAAGCACCCAGCATACCAGGTGACAGTGAGTCCTGGAAAAGGCAGCTATGGAATAATGCAATGCAGGAAGTCCTGTGTCCTACCCCTGAAGGAGGAAGGAAAGTGGGACAGCATGGCTTGATGAAAAAGATTCTCTAAAAGATCTCCTGTTACACTAAGTACGTAACTGTTCTGTCTTCTTCAAGGATATCTCTCATCAGGCCACACCTCTGGAACGTGTCCCAAGCAGTACCAAAAACATATAGTCTGTGCAGTTGGAAATACACAGGTTCATGAAAGCAGGCCCTACTAGACAACTAGGCCAAATCCTACTCATCCGCAGGACACAATGTCCAGACTGTAATGTTTAGTAAAGGTGTGGACAGTACTTCATGTGGCAGTTACACAGATTTCAGCAGTTGAAACACTGTGGAAACACGAAACAGAAGTGGCCTTGCCCATGTAGAATGACCAGGGACCACACCAGGAAGTTCCTTACCCTACTTCCTATAACAGAATGTAAACCAACGTGCCAACTATTTGGACAGACTGTTTAAACATAGTGGTGCCCTCTTTCCCAGGGGTAAACAAAACAAAAAGCTGAGAGGACTTTCTGCAGTCCTTGATGTGGTTCACATAATATCAGAGGATTCTATGGACATCCAAAGTATGAAGTAATGCTTCCCATGGATTGACATACTCCTGGTAGTACACTGGAAGGTGGATGGTTGGATTCAAAGTAAATTAGACACACCTCTGGCAAAAACTTAGGACTGCGCATAAAGACAACTCTGTCTTTATGGAAAATTAAATAAGGAGGCTCAGACATTACAGACTGTAGCTCCATGAAAGAAAGGGTAAGCCACAACTTGTGCCTGGCTCAAAAGGAGCCAAAGTAAGCTTTTCTAACACAAAATTTAAGTCCCAAGCTGGGACTGGATTCCTAATGGAAGGTTTCAAATGTCATATGCCTCTCAAAAATGTATGAGGTACCTCTAGCTGAGCAACTGTACATCCATTAACAGGTACAGTGGCATCCCCCGGGATGAAACGCAATTCTGCAGCACTCTGCAGAATGCTTCAGAAGACCTACCGAATAAAGCAATGTAATTTCAGTGGTAATTAGTCCCCCTCTGTCATTCAGGAAAATGTGAGACTGCCAGGATGAAGTGAATGCCATAGTTTACTGCATGACAAATGGGACTAATTGCCATTGAAATTACATTGCTTTATTCAGTAGGTCTGCTGCAGCATACTGCAGAGTGCGTTAAAAGTGCATTTCATCCTGGGGGACGCCACTGTAGGTGAAAAACTGAAATAGTGGCCAAATGCACCTTTCGGAAGGAATGCCAAAGACCAGAGTCTGACGGGGACAAATATTCCAACACAGCATTGACTGGACAATTAAAAGGATTCAACTGCTTGGAAGCAGCCCACAGTGTAAACTGCTTCCATTTTAAAGAATAGGTATGTCTGGTGCAAGGTTTTCTGGGAGCCACCAGAAGATCAGTCACTGTACAGGATACCTGAAATTATACCATGGCTGTCTTCAGAAGCCAGCGTGCAGATGTAGAGACTGCAGGTCCAGATGGACAAGAGACCCCTTGTCCTGTGACAACAGTCTCCTGGATGGCGGCAGGGGGTACCGGAGGTTCCATTGCTAGCTGCTGTAGCAGAGGGTAACATATCTGCCAAGACCACAGTGGAGTAATGAGGATGAGAGTTCCCACCACCTCCGTCTAGCGTGTGTTTAACGTGTTCAGCGGATCTCAGAGGATTAAACCTTAGATATAATATAGTAATTTTTATTACATATTCTCCAGAAAACTTTAATTGTAAGTATTAAAGTTTTACACTCATCAACTAGAAAATGGAAAACAGTTTATTAGCAAATGTTACTATCATGACTATAAATGGGGAAATTGGTTTAAAATGTCAATCATGTAACATGTACATTTTAGTTGTCTCTGTTATGGAAAATAATTTTGTATGTGAGAAATGTTCACTAAACAAAGCCATGAAAGATGAACTAGACATATTTGGAGAAAGACTAATTATTCTTGAAAATAGTCAGGCAGACATGCTAAGACGACATATTGAAAGAGATAATTATCCTCAGGTTATACCAACAAATAATGATGCACTTAATGTCTCCAATCAAGAACTACAATTATTACAAAATCCCCTGATGCCTGAAATCATTCCGTCATTAAATTAAAAACAAGAACTAAATAGGAAAAGGAATAGAGATGAGATTCCCGAAGAGCAAGATTGGGCAAATGTTACTTCAGGTAGAGTAATCAAAAAGGACGGAAGGCAAATAAGTTTGAAATACCTATTACAAATCGCTTTTCAGATACTATCCAATGTTGATAATGACTCATCTTTGTCATTATTTTTAGACGATCTCAAATTGACTCAGGAATAATGTATCTGATTTAACTACTCAGGAAACCCTAATTAACACTGATTGTCTTGGCCCTACAGCATCTAATCCACAACATTCTATAGAATATCCTCCTTTAAACATTGGTACTGAAAATATGATGGAAATTAATCACTCAGCTCCTGAAGATGTTATACATAGACAAATTTATGTGCTGGGGGACTCAATAATTAAGCACATAGACAGAGCCGTTTGTAACCCCGATAAGGCCAATAGAACTTGTTCAAGTTTCAGAGGGGCCCAAATAGCTGACATCACTGATATGTTAAATCCAATACTATCTCAATCAGGCCATAATCCATTAGTGATAATTCATGCAGGGGTAAATGATGTGCTCAAATCCAACAGTAAAAAAATTGAAGAGAGTTATGTGGCACTAAATAATCTACTGGTGGAGAAAGGATGTTCAGTCTGCTTCTCAGAGATATTACCAGTACCCAGGGCTTCCACTACCATTACAAATAAAATAAAAAAAATAAACAACTGGTTAAGACAGTGGTGTTTAAGGCAGGGGATTAAATGTATTCATCATCTGGGAAGACTTTGTGCTAGGGACTCACTTTTTGCTGGGACGGACTCCACCTGAGTAGAAGGGGTAGTTCTATATTAGGGAAAAAATTTTTAGCTGAAATTAATAATTTAAACTAGTTTCTGTGGGGGAGAATTGGTCTTGTCCAAATTCTCGAAAACATTTAAGACCAGTACAGTAAAATCAACGACCAAATACTGTAAAATTTTGAGCTTCAATGCTAGGTCCTTAAACAATTTGAATATGGCAGAATTGGAATGTAAATGTAAATTCTTGGACATTGGTATTATTGCCGTAACCGAGACATGGTGGGACCCTGCCTCTAAATGGGTCAGGGAACTACCTGGTTATAAGTTATATCATAAGGACAGACTAGATAAAATTGGAGGTGGGGTTTGTTTATTCATTCACAATGATATATTATCTACTGAAGTATCACAAAACACCGATTTGGAAACTTTGTGGGCACAAATATTATTTAAAGGACAGCCAAAACTTACTATAGGAGTATGTTATAGACCCCCATCATCTGATTTTGATTATACCAATAAACTAATTAATCAAATTAATGATTTTTCTGAAAACAATAATGTGTTGATATTGGATGATTTTAACATGCCTGGAATAAACTGGGAATGCTTTACTGGAGTAACCAATCAAGAAAAAGAATTAATAAATCTGTGTACCGATCATGGCCTTGAATAATTAATCAGATTTCCCACTAGAGGAAATAGTATATTGGATCTTATTCTGACTAATTCCGGGAACCTAGTGTCAGATATTGACATTACTTGCCCCATTGGTAATAGTGACCATAATGTAATATTGTTTAACCTTAGGATCACAAAAAATAAAACTAACATAGGAACTTTACAAAAAAATTATAACAAAGCAAACTTCATACAAATAAACCATGTATTGTACCAAATAAATTGGACTAAGAAGTTTATGAATCATAATGTTTTTGAAGCATGGGATATATTCAAACATACTATATATCAACTGGAACAATCTTATGTACCCATGAAAAACAAATATAATAAAAAAGGAAAAATTCCTCTTTGGTTTAATAAAAGTATTTCTAGACAAATTAAAATAAAAGAACGTCTTTTTAAAAAATTAAAAATTAATGGCTCTCCGGATATAAGGGTTAAATACAAAAGATCAGTATCCTTCTTAAAAAAATTAATAAAACAAGCAAAAACCAAACTAGAATTTACCTTGGCTCACTCAAAAACTAATAAAAAGTCACTTTATTCATACATAAATAGTAAAAAAGGTGACCCAAGAAAAATAGGATCAATTATGCATGATGGGCTCTCTATTACCGATGATCAAAGTATTGCTAATACATTTAATGATTATTTTTCTTTACAATTCTTTAATAAGGATAATTATTATCCAAGATGTAAGTTAACCCACATACTCCCAATTATAAAAGAGCAGGAAGTAAGAAATGCGCTGTCTTTACTGAAAAATTCCACCAGTCCAGGACCAGACAATATTAATGCTAGGTTTCTGAAAGAAACCACTGAATCAGTTACTTTCCCGTTAACTCTGATATTTAACAAATCCTTAAAAGAAGGTCATGTACCAAAGGACTGGCGTTCTGCAACAGTTATTCCAATTTTAAAAAAGGGGAATAAATCTAGGGTTCATAACTATAGGCCAATTAGTCTTACTTCACTAGTGGGAAATGCCATGGAAAGAATAGTTAAGTCCTATACTGACTCTGAAATACATTTGTTGGGGATACAGGACTTGACTCAGCATGGCTGCAAAACTGGATCATCCTGCACTACTAATTTGATCTCTTTTTATAATAATGTCAGTAGGTTATTGGATAATCATATTCCATCTGATGTTATCCTTTTGGACTATAGTAAAACCTTTGACCAAGTACCCCACTCATTGTTAATTGAGAAATTGTGCAAACTCGGTTTTGCAGATTATCTGATAAATTGGGTTTCACAATGGTTAATGACAGAACTCAGGCTGTTAGAGTAAACAATTCAATGTCTATACCTTGTAGGGTTGTTAGTGGTGTCCCCAGGGTCAGTTCTGGGTCCCACTTTGTTTAATTTATTTATTGAGGACCTATTTATAACTTCCAGCAATTTCTTACTAAGTTCATAGATGACACCAAACTGGGAGGAAGGGTGGATACAGTCTTAAATAGTAAAATTCTCCAGAATGATTTGCAAACAATAGAAACATGGGCAAAAATTTTTATGGACTTTAACAACGATAAATGTGTGGTATTACACTTTGGAAAAATAATCAAAAAATGTTTATCGTTAAATAACAAGCAAATTAAAAGTTCTGAATGTGAAAGAGACCTGGGGATTATGATCAACACTAAGCTATCAGCCAATTTACATTGTAACAGAGCAGCAAATATAGCTAATACTATGCTGAGGCAGATAAATAAAACTTTTGTAAATAAATCTGAACAATGCTTGGTTACTTTGTATAGATCATATGTTAGACCCCATCTTGATTATGCTTCTCCATTTTGAGCCCTTATCTTAAGAAGGATATCTTTAGAGTGGAGCAGGTCCAAAGGAGATTGACTAGGATGATACCTAGATTAAAAAGGCTCTTACAGAGTTAGATTAACTAAAACAGGACTCCACTCTCTGGAAAAAGAAGATTGAGAGGTGATCTTTTACTTCTATTTAACATTTTAAAATGCCCAATTCAGATGAAGTTATGCGGACTGATATTTGCAAAGAAACGTATTGTGGGTAGACTACATAAAAAACAACTGACTGTTGAAAGGGTAAATACAAATTTAAGAAATAACTTCTTCAGTGTTAGGGTACCGCAAATCTGGAATTTACTTCCTGAACATTTGATTATTTCTAAAACCTCTTGACATTTAAAAAAAAAAAACTTAGATGTATGGTTGACAAACACATGAAGGTAATTGGCCCACTTTTGTGGGGGACAATCTCGATGGGCCGAGAAGGCCTTCTTTTGTCCAGTGAATCCAGTAAATCCTGAGTTTAAGTAATGCTCTCTAGGAAAGGGAGGACCTCCCTTTCCAAGAGAGGGACAATGCACCACCTCACCAGAAAACTCCAGGCTCTGGAATGAGCAAGTGAAATCATGGCCGTTTTGCGTTATTTGAGGATGCAAAAAGGTCCAATTCTGAACAACCCCACCTTACGAACAGGTCTTCCACTACCTTGGTCAGCAACTCCCATTCATGCATCCTGGATCGTGACCTGCTTAACTCGTCTACCAAGGCATTTTGGGCACCTAGCAGATATACAGCTGAAAGTTCTAGGGCGTGTTCCACAGCCCACTGCCACACACACTCATTGCTTCACTGCATAATGGATAGAAATGAGTCCACCCCTTGTTTCTTAATTCAATGCATTACACTGACACTGTCTGTATCAACAGTGGACCTGGAGTCGGATGCGGTTGAAAGGCCTGGAGACTGTACAGGGCAGCCCTCATCTCCAGGACATTTACGTGTAACTTCTTCTCCACCTGGGACCAATCTCCCTGTGTTTGGTAAGGGCCCAGGCGTGCTTCCTACCCGGAGCTCAAGGTATCCCAGGAGAGAATCTGTACTGGATTTGGCATCACAAATGGAACACCCTGTTGTAGATTGGTACGATCCATCCACTACTTTAGTGCTCTCCTCAAAGGAGACATGACTAGCACATGTTTGTCTAGTTCATCTGTGACTTAGTCCCATTGAACTCTTAGGGACCGCTGTGGGATTCGCATATGCAAGTGGGCTAGTGGCACTGTTACTATGGCTGCTACCATCAGGCCTAGAAGGCACAGCAAAGTCCTTGCTGGACATACTGGCTGTTGTACACCAGATGTGACTGAGCTATAAGGCAGTCTGCCCTGTCAAGGGGTAAGAACGCGTGGCCTTGAGCAGTATTCAGTACTGTCTCTGTGTACTGGGATCTTTGACATGGGGTCAGTACTAACTTTGGCAGATTAACCGTCACCCCCAGGTCAAACAGCTTCCTGGTACAAGCTAGGGTGAACAGTAGAGGTTCCCTGGAGTGGGCTTTCAATAGCCAATTGTCCAGGTAAGGAAACGCATACAGGCCTTCCCAGTGGAGGGCTGCTGCTATTATTGCCAAATATTTGGTAAAGACTCTTGGCGCAGAAGACAAGCCAAAGGGCAAGACTCTGAACTGGTAATGTTCCCCGTCCAGCATGAATCTCAGATATTTTCTGTGATGCTGTCCGATTTTTATATGAAGTTTGATATCCTTCATGTCTACAGAACATATCTAGTTCCCTGTTTACAACAGGGGAATCAGTGTCTGCAGAGAGGCCATCCGGAATGTCTAGTACTTAATGTACAAGCTGAGGTCTCTCAAATCTAGAACAGGCCTCACATCTCCTTTCCACCATGGGACTAGGAACTGGAATAAAAGCCTCTGTTTCTTTACCTGACAGGGACTGGTTCTATGACCTGTTTCTGTAATAAGGCCTGCACCTTTTCTTTCAACAGAGACAGGTGTCCCGGGGGATAAGGGGAAGTCCGTGGCAGATGATCTGGATGGGTATCCAAAAGCTCCAGAGCATGACTTTTTGCAATGATGTCCAGAACCCATTGTCTGTAGTAATCTCCCTCCACTGTCTCAATGAAGGGAGATGCACTCCCCAACAACCCCTGGGAGCAATGGTGGTTGAGGAGTGTAGTCCTGCGAGTTATGCTGAATCGGTGGGGGGCCCACCGGCTCCACCCTCCTCTAGGTGCTTTGGAATCGGCACGGGGGGGGGGAGGAAGGTAGGTGTCAGGGCTCCAGCACCTTTTCCTCTATCTGGATGACTGTAGGCCTGCCTACCAGCTCTAGCGTTTGGTGGATGAAACTGACTCCTACCCTTACCCCTTCCAGGAGTGGGTAAAGGAATTTGACCAACCTTAAGGTCATTCTAGATGACTGAAAGCCTCTTATGGCCTCTTCCACATCATAGCCGAATAGTTTATTGCTTCTAAACAGTGCACTTAACACTGCCTCTTGCTCATCATTGTCAAACCCAGCTACTCTGAGCCAGGAGTACCTCGTCATGCAAATGCCGGAGGCAGCTGCCCTGGCAGAGGCACCCATTATCTCGCAGGCTGAGCAGATTAAATGCTTATCCACTTCAGCCCCTGCAGTTAGTGTTTTCATTAACTCACTTGTAGTAGCACCCTCAGGTAAGGCCTGTGCTGCCGCTCTGGCACTTCTCTAGAAAGTATTCTGATATTTGATCATGCAGGCCTGGTAATTTGCAATAAGCAGGCCCAATGAAGCAGAAGCATAAGTCTGTTTTCCCTATGTCATCTAACCTCCTGGATTCCTTATCAGGAGGGAGCAAGCTCATGTGCTTAGACATCCTGGACCGGACCTGTCATGGGCAGCAGTGATCACCACTGAATCGGTTTCAGGCTGGTTGGCATAACAAGTAAGATTGTATAGGGTTCATCTTGTCAGCTTTTCTGGGAACAGCTGGTATGGCATTAGGTCTATACCAAGCTGCATAGGTGGCATCCTCCAAGGCTAGGTATAATGGAGGAATGACTGTAGATGATGACTCTGGCATCTCTAAAAACTCCAACAAATTTTCCTTTGTGGAGTCTTCCTCTTCCAGAGTGAACACCATGGCAGCCCGCATTTTCTGCTTCACTGACTGAAAAGAAGGGTCCTCTGGTGGTGACCTCCCAGTTTTCACCACTGATTCCTAAATGCAGAAGGATAAAGTAGAGCCAGTACCAGGTAAATACTGGTCCTCAACATAATCCTCTTTTTCCTCATAATCTTCTTTTATGAGATCTAGGTTATATTCCATATTGTCATCTCCCTCGATGATGGGAATCAAGGGCAGTGCTGGTGACTGGCAGCGGTTGAGTATCTCTCTTAGATGCAGTGCTGGAAGCCTGCATCGATGAGGTCTGGGAAGTGGAAGTTTCCACCAACGTGAGTACAGGCTGATCTGGCAAGTCTGGCAACATTCGCCGTATCATTTCTGAGGATTATACCAGAACTGTCTGTGTGTCGATGACTCCCGCAGTAGGGGTCGTGACTGTAATGGTCGACGGTAGGTGAAGACCCAGCAACGATGGTGTTGCACTGCCCATTATAGGCCTAGTAGCGCCTATGCCAAGCCCCAACCGTGGTGTCAGGTGACAGGCGGGGGAGGGGAGTTGGTCACCACTGCGGTAGCAGCAGATGATGACATTAGGGACACACCTTTTGACTGCAGCGGTGACCTAGAGCACGTTGAAGAGGCCTTGTCTTTGTCCTTGTCCCATTGTTTATGCTTGTGGCTGCCAGACAATATTTCTTTAGATTTCAATGACCGGGATTCGGTTGACAGGACAGGCAATGCAGATTTCTCCCGCATTTACTTTTCCACTGCTGCCAAAGTTTCCTTCAGCTAAAACTTTTCCAGCACCCCTTTTCTGTGTCACCTGGCAGCGGAGCTGAAGCCCCGACAAATCTCACACATTTGAACACTGTCAGAGAGATCTAAACAGCAGACACACTTGGTGTGCATCATCCTTATAACTCTCTCCGCACTTGCAATACTAAAATAATTTCATGGGCTCCTTCAGAGGCATACGAGAGACCCAAAAATCACTAAAACTGCGATTCTTTAATTAGTAAAATAACAATGGTGGCTTAACAGTCAATGTGTCTGTGGAGGGGTTGTGAGATGAGATGGATCAGACACCGAACTTCAAGTTCAACACACAACCTCTGTGTGATATTTATTCAAAATACAGTAAATAACCTTCAGCAATGGCATATTCCTTCTTCAGTACATCAGTTTGCAGCCACAGACTGTGTATGTCCTTTCTCTGCACTTAGCCAGCACTCACTGACACTGATCTCTGATCTAACTTAGCAGTTGAGATTCAGCCTCCACCCCTATGTTGGCCTTGTTTGCTTGGGTAGTGTGGGCTCAAATGAAAAATTAAAAGCAAGCTACAGACAAAGAACCTCAGTGTAGAAACACTGAAATATGGGTTACCCCAAAGGGCACTTGACAATAAGCCAAGTTTCAAAGAAACACATCACACATACTTTCATAATGCAAAGCATCATGCGATATATGTAAATCACCATGACATTTCATACTTGTTCAACTTACAGCAATTTAGATGCATTTTAAGTAGCACAACTAACTTAATTTCTATAATAGGCACCTAGTACTTTTTACCATTATCAAAAAGTTCCATGATATTTTCAACATTTACAGGTTTCATAAACATAAGGTATATACATCAAGGTATTTTATGACATAGTGCTATTACATACTAAATCCAACAACAATAAACACAACCTGTTTTTCATATGTTTGGAGGTCACCACAATAACCTTCCTGTATGAGGACCTGATAGGGAAAAGGAAAATTAAAGAGGACACTATAGCATAGTCAAGAAAGGGGAAGGGGGTGCCCATAGGTGGCCAACCTTATGGACTAGAAATTGTAAAGGATAGATCAGGCCAAGAAATAGAAGAACTGTTGCAACAGATTTAAGAAAAGGTCGGTCCACAAGAGTGGCAAGAGCTCCTTGTCACAGTGTCCATGTGTAGGTCCAATGAGTATGATCAATGGCGGGAAAAGAACTGAAGAGAGATGGGTTCGCCCACGTTTATGTTAAAGCTGGTGCACAACATCGTCATGGGCAGCCCTGTGCTTGCAAGTTTCTGTGTGGTCCTATTGCTGATGTGGGTATAGTTCCAAAGGTGTGGCCTGATGAAAGAGATATCCTTGAAGATCTAGAAGTGCAAAATGGATGACCATGGGTGAAACATCAGAATCCACGGTCTCTCTGAGAAAGTAGAGCAGGGAGACAGTCACACTTATAAAAAGTCTGCTGCATGAGCTCTTGGGATAGAAGCCCTCTCTTGAACGCAACGTTATTCAGACCGACAGAGCCCTTTCTACTCCAGCAAAGGATACCTATGTTGGACTCCACTAGTTTATTTTGGCATTCCTCGATTACAGGGTCAAAATGGAAATCTTGCAAAAGGCTTGGGCCAAAAAAGAAATTAACTTTGGCAACACTAGACACGGTTTCTGGAGCACGACTTTGCTCCTGCCATGCTGGCCAAGAGATGCAGAGTCCTAGTCATTATCAAAGAAATGAAAGGGAAGGGCCTGTGGGCATGAATGAAATATCCTGCCTGGCTGCAGAGTGGAGTACAGTAAAACTTGACAACAATGTACAAAAAAATAAGATGCCATTGTATAAACAAAAAATAGCAATGTGTGTGTGTGCGTACGCGTGTGTGTATGTGTGCACACACACACACATATATATATATATATATATATATATATTTTTTTATGGCAAAAAACTACATTTATTGCACCAGTTAGGGTTAAATCAACAAAAGTGAGGAAATGAGACGTTAGGGTTGAGCCCCTAACCCCCTCCACAGACTGACAGACACCAGGGGTGTGCCATGGGGTTGTGTGGCACAACTCTCATCCCATTCCATGTGTAAACAGGTTAACATGGTAAAGTACAGGAGAATGGGGTGAGAGTTAGGCCTCATGACCCCATGGCACACCCTGGCGCCTGTCAGTCTGTGGAGGGGGGTGTTGGGGGGTTAGGGGCTCAACCCCAACATCACATTTCCTCACTTTTGTTGGTTTAACCCTACCTGATGCATTAAACAGTTTTTTTGCCATGAATTTCCTTACTTTTGAAAAAGTGTAATATAACTACTAAATAACGTAATGGTGGGAGCGCAGGGCCCCCACACCAAGCTGCCCATTTGTGCATAACAATATGCATGTATGGAAGTGCGGGCCCTCTGGGCCCTGCGCTCCTACTTACACATAGATACAGAGCCATACAGCAGCACTATAGGGCAAGGAACCCTTGTAGCACTAATGTGCCGATATCTGAGGAACCATAGCAGCTAGAAAAAAAATTTCAAGTGTCGTAATTCTGACAGCAAGACTCCCACATAACATAAGTCGACCGAATCTGTATCTCACAATGTTTACGAGATACGGCCGCTGAAAAGACACCCTTGGAACCCTTCTGACACTAATTTGCCAATATCTCATTAAGCGTGCAACCTACGAAATAAATTCCACTGCAGGTGAAGTATATGGTCTACAATCTTGTTCCAACAAGTTAGATCACCTAAAAGTGATCTAAACCGCCAGTAGCGAAAAGTCTGTATCTTGCTCCGTTTCCGAGATATTGGCATTGAAAAGTGCAATCGGCGCCACAACGTTATCCTATGGAGAAAATCTTAACTTCATGATAGCATATCTATGCAGTCACTTAAGTATCAAACAAACACCTAAACAGCATAATTCACATCAGTAGGGCACAGTGTTCCCATTCACGCATAAATGTATGTGAATCACGTATAAATTATGAAATTCACGCACATTTATATGTGGAGGGGGTACACTGCACGCAAAGCTACTAGCGCATTTCTATGCTTTCTTAGTCTGCCCCTTTGTGTTTTGGTTGCCCCTCTAAGTCACAACTGATGCATTCAGTTCCTTTTTCTTGGCAGTTCTCCTCTGCTCCTGCAAGCCACGCCCCAACTACTCCCACATGCCTACTGCACTGCTGGCCATTGATTGACGTATGCAAGATTCCAGTTCTATATTGTGTTGGTCAGAGCGGGAACAAGCAAAAAGTGCGCAAGGCAAGCTAACTTAAATAGACGCGAAACGCAGTTGTGGACACTCAGTGCACAGTCGGGATTACAGTGCCTGTGTTGGTACAAGCGAGTCGGAAGCCGCACAGTGCGATGGCAGACCACGAACAGAGTGCAGACATGGCGAGAGCGACGGTAAGTCAGAGAAAATACTGTACTCAAATGCATACTAGTGAAATGAGGGCCGAAACTAAAGATACAGCAAAATGTAAGTGACAGCAGTGGGAGGGGAGTGAAAAGTAAATACACAATAAAGGGCAAGAGAATTTAATTTTTATTATGAATCTTGGAACTGCAGTTTGTGTGGAGAAATTTCACAGGTGGTACTAGTTAGTTTTGGCTCACTGATCATTGGCAAGTTGCTCAGCGTAGGGAAAGAGTTTGTTAGAAGTTTTTAAACTTGCAACTGGGTAAATGAGAAAGCAAGGAACCCACCTGACTCAAGAGTGTGTTTTAAAACAGTTGCTTATACTTATGTACTATGCTTTTAAAAATTTGTACGGTGCCCAGAGCCTCCGGGATTGGGCGTCTTTTAAATAAACTTGACTTGACTTGTATGTTTTAGCACCAAGAGATATATTTTAATAAATATTTCTGCAGAAGTAGAGATGGTAGGTAGTCTGATGCAACACTGGCAAAAGTGAATGAAGTGGGCTCTTAAGTGGAAAGGTTTGTGATGTGGTCTTGGCAAACTTATAATCTGTTTTTGGATGGGGGACTAGAGACTGCAACTGGCCATTAAAAAATCATGGCTTATTTGCAAGGCACAGATATCCCTTAAGTTGTATTCCTGATATTAAAGTAGGCAGTACTACCCCCTCCCCCAAACAGTTTAAAAAGACAATGCCAAGTTGGCATTTTTTTAAACTGTTGGGGGGGTGGAGGTGGAATTCATTCTGCCTACTTTAATATCAGAATACAACTTCAGGGATATCTGTGCCTTGTTAATAAGCCGTGATTTTTGTTAACTGCCAGTTGCAGTCTCTAGTCCCCCATCCAAAAACAGATTATATGTTTTGTGTGTTGCTCCAAATTTTCTTCATAGGTCTACTTGCACCCCCAAAATGTATTTTGTACCCCTTAAAAATTCAGGAGTGGGTACAGTGTACCCCCAGGGCTGAGGCCTCAGTGGGAACACTGGTAGGCATCCCCTCAATACCCTGTAAATTGCAAGTAAAAATACCAAACCGTTCATGAGCTATGCAATGGTAAAGTTTTGACACCTTTAAAAATTCCTAGTCCGTGAGGTAGCAAAATCCTGGGCCGTCAGATCTATCCCCGTCCATGAAGTAGCAAAATCCTAGTCCGTCAGCTTGATCCTGGTCCGCGAGAAGGGCCATCTGGTCCGCAGTAGCCGGACAAAGATTTTGCAACCTCCACAGTTGGCTGGTGGACTAAGTTTTGACAGCTCGAGAATGCGATTTTGTCGACTTCCAAATGAGGATTAAAAAAAAAAAAAAAATCCTGGTCTGCAGGCTGACAAAATCCCAGTCTGCCAGTCAGTCCTCTCTCGCAAGGTAGCAAAATCCTAGTTTGTCAGCTTAATCCTGGTCCGTGAGAAGGGCCATCTGGTCATGAACTGACGGACAAGGATTTTGTAGGCTCATGAACGAGGATCGTCGCGTGGACTAGGATTTTGACAGCTCGCAGACCGCGATTTTGTCACCTCATGAATGAAGACTGAAAAAAACAATCCTGGTCCACGAGCTGACAAAATCCTAGTCCACCAGCTGATCCTCTTTCGTGAGGCTGCAAAATCCTTGACCGTCAGCTTGATCTTGGTCTGTGAGAAGGGCCATCTGTTCAAGAACTGACGGACAAGGATTTTGTAGGCTTGCGAACGAGGATCGCCTGGAAGACTAGGATTCTGACAGCACATGGACTAGGATTGTTATCCAGTCATGGTCAAAGAATTTTTTTTTTTTACCAAAATGAGCCAAACCAAAGGCATGGCTTGGCAGAGGGCGTCATCTTGAACAAAATCCATGCCTCATTTGGCCTAAAAGTCACCCGTGGAGAAAACTACAACATTTTGTTTGGGGGAAAACTGAAAACAATATGGCGACTCGCGGACAAGGAATTTTACTGATGGACTAGCATTTTTCTAAAATCCTAGTCTGTGAGCTGACAATATCCATGACCGTGAGACCAATCCTAGTTCATCAAAAATACATATACATTTTGGAGTGAACTGAGCATGCTCAGAACTCAAAAATATTAAATGAAATAACTTTTGAAAGAATTAATATTTTTGTTTTACCACACCAATGGTGGATTGTTCCTTTGCCCAACCTCTTTATACGTTCCAAATTTCAGATCAAAAGACCACATGGGGTGGTCGCAGCACCATGGGGAAAAAAGTGTCAAAAGTGGCGAAAAACTCATTTCTTTAGTGTTTCGCTGTGCAGAAACCGTAAGTCTGACTGAAACGCAACTTGTGAAATCAAGAGATCTACCACCCCAGACAGCGCATTCCAAATTTCGTGCAAATCCATTAAAAGGCTGCAAACTTATTAACGTGCAAAAATTGAGGTTTAACATAGAAGTGCCTACTGAACCGTAACTATAGAGAAATAATAGCCTATAAAATATATATATATATATATATATATATATATATATATATACATACATATACATAATACATAATACACATACACACACACACACACACACACACACATATATATATATATATATACATATTGCAAAAACTGTTAATGCATCAGTTAGGGTTGATGTCACAGCGACAAAACTTTGGAAATTCGATGTTAGGGTTACCACCTCTACCACCACCACCCCACCCCCACCTCACCCTACAGCCACCAACAGGCACTGGGGCATGCCATGGGGTTGTCAGGCTCAACTCTCACCCCATTTCACGAAATTTCAAATTTCAGCCAAAGCACAATCCACCATGGCACAATGAAGTGACAAAGAAAACAACACATGGGACAGTGTTTTCGAGCATTGTTTTCACGACAACAAAAATGTTTTAGCGACACCCCTATACCTTATAATGAAATGTTTTCGTGCCCTTGAGGCAGACGCTAGTAGGGAAGCCCTGCAGGACACGAGGTGTCAGGGCTGAGGTGACAGGTGGAAGGGGTCCAGACATACAGCAAGAAAAAGTGGAAAAAAATTACAAATACAAAATAAAAATATCTAATTGCTAAATAATTTCAAAAAAAGAAAAAAATTGTCTCATTACACCTCTCCCTCACAAACACTAAAGTGTCATTTAACATTCAATTATTTAATAAGTTATCTCACATCAAAGTGTTTATGTGGAACTTACACCAATTAAAACACCTTCACATAGCACATGTATAATAACCCTCTACTGTCAGCAGAAAGGGAGGACTTTTTAACTAGAATGCCAGACCACAGAACCTACAGATTGGTAGAGCCTCTGACAGTCAGTGACTGGAGTTCAAAAGCTGATGACACGTTTTTGCATCCTGGGCAGGCAACTCATTCCTGGAAGTTGCCTGCCCCCAATTAGCTAAATGACCTAGTTTTAAAATATTTTTAGTTAAGTTAAATACTTAAATTTTACTTTAGAGTGCCCTGCTCTTAACATCCATGTATGAGCTGAGCAGCCATCCGAGCGCTGCAGCCCCGCCCCGAAAAAACAGCAGTTTGATGACGAGAGGTATGGGATGGGGCTGCAGGCGCATTCTGAATAAATAATATGATGAGAATAGGATGGGGAGGGGCTGTCTACATGTACTAACGTTATCTTTGCTAGCAGCTCTACATGTTTGGGGCTATGTTCTATGAGCACCATACATGTAGAGCTACTGCAAAATAACTATTAACTTAGATGCCCCCGATCCTATTCCTATCATATTTATTTTAGTTTTGTTAACTGGGTAAGGCACTAGACATGAAATGACTATTTTCAGTGCAGCCGGGAGAGTACAACAAATAGGTGAAACAAATACATTGCATAAGTACAGGAACATTACATAAGGGCAGATCAACCAGTCAGTGAAGAGGATACATACAGCAAGCAACGTAACATGAGGTAAAACATTATGAAAATTACATATAGGGTAAGCAACAGTCAGTTGATATACATAACATAATGAAAAAATAACATGAACTCAGTGTAATAAGCACAGTAAGAGAGAAACTAGTATTGAGGTACAATAGGTAAGCTAGGTAGATTTAAATACATCAAATAAAACAGAGGATTCATAAGAGAGTAGGCAAGATTAACCAGGAGATGGGAAGGACTGAGTGAGAAAAGGGGAGAGAGGTGGTAGAATGTATTATAGAAAGTATATGGAGACAGAGGGGAATTAAGTGGGGTCAAAACAAGTGCAGGGGTCTACTTGAAATAGATGCCGGTATAGCTCCCTTTTAAAGCTAAGATGGGATCTTGCCTGCCAAAGAGCTAGAGGAAGGAAGTTCCAGAGCTTAGGGGCAATGTGATGGAAGACTCCAGAGCCTTTGGATGTTTGATACCTTGGCACGTTAAGTAGAGACTTATCAGCCGAACGCAGCCCGTAGGAGGAGGTTTGAGGTACAAGCTTCACAGAAAGCAAGGACAGAGTTTGATTTCTAATTACACTGAAACACAGAAGTTGAGAGCAGATAAGGACCGCAAGGCCTATCCAGTCTGCTCATTTTTTTTACCTTATGAATGTGCCATAGGTCTTTACTCTGTCAATGGCTTATCTAATCATACTCATCTGTATTGCTCCCTTATGCCTATCTCATGCCTGTTTGAAGCCCTGCACTGTATTCATTTCCACCACTTCCTGAGGTAGGCCATTCCATGCATCCACCACCTTTTCTGTGAAAAAGAACTTCCTCACATTACCCCTTAATAGGCCTCCCTCTAATCTCATGTTGTGACCTCTTGTCCTGCTATTTTTCTCATATTGAAACGTTACACTCTTTCACCTCGTTAATGCCCTTAAGATGTTTGAATGTTTCAATCATATCACCTCTCTCCCTCCTTTGCTCTAGGGTATACATATTGAGCTCCATTAATCTGTCTTCACATGTTTTCTGATGTAGTCCCTGCGCCACTTTGGTTTCCCTTCTCTGGACTGCCTCCATTTTGTTAATGTCCTTGTGAAGGTGTGGCCTCCAGTACTGCACGCAGTACTCCAGATGAGGCCTAACCAGTGTGTTGTAAAGAGGGATTATTACCTCCCTCTTACGACTTGTGATACCCCTACTAATACATACCAACATCCCTTTAGCCTTACCTACTGCTTTAGTGGTCTGCCTGGATGATTTCAGGTCATCTGTAATGATGCCCAAGTCTCTTTCTTCCCTTGTGATTGCCAGCAACTCCCCTTCCAACCTTTAGGTAGCTTCAGGGTTTCTCTTTACTATGTACATGATCTTGCACTTCTTTGCGTTAAGCCCCCGTTGCCACTCTTCCGACCATTTTGCCAGTTTATCCAGATCTCTTCTCATTTTGCCCATCCCATCTGGATCATCTACTCTGTTGCAGATATTGGTGTTATCTGCAAACAGACAAACCTTACCCCCCCCAGTCCATCTGCAATGTCATTATAAAGATACTAAAGGGGACTGGCCCCAGGACTGATCCCTGAGGTACCCCACATGTGACTTGCATCTCTTCTGACTGTGTACCGTCTACCACCACTCTCTGTTTTCTGCCCGCCAACCAGTTTGCCACCCAACTGACCAACCTCTGACCCACCCTAAGCCTACCCAGCTTATTAATCAATCTTCTATGTGGAACAGTATCGAAAGCTTTGCTGAAGTCAAAGTAGACGACATCAACTGCACCCCCTTGGTCCACCCCTTTGGGTACCAAGCAAAGAAATCTATGAGATTAGTCTGACAGGACCTTCCTGTTGTAAACCCATGCTGTCTTGGATCCTGTGCTCCTATGGATTACCGAGTCGATGAGAGAGCCTAAGGAGTATTGTCAGCAGGCAGAGGGGGAGAGCCATCCCAAGTCACTGTAAAGTTGGCAGTGGTGCTTGAGACAAGGTGACAAACCGACACATATTATTATAAGTAATGTCCCATTTGTGAAGGGTAGTTTTATTTGCTGTAGCAAAGATGGGAGCACCATATGTGAGGGCAGGGAGAAGGATACCTTTGGCAATAGCCAGCTTAGCAGAGGGAGTTAGCATATAGCTCGTCTTATAAGCAACTCCCAGTTTAGCATTCACTGCTTTACTAATGGACTGAATATGCAGATTGAAGTCCAGCGATTGATCCAAGAGGACTCCCAGGTACTTAAAAGATGTTACACACTCTGTGTCCCACCTGAGTCGCGTACCATCAGGGACGTTTGACAGGCCCTAAGCTTAGGGGCAGAGCCTAGTAGCATGGCTTGTGTTTTTTTTGCATTGAGTACAAGCTTATGGGCAGTCAGCTAGTTTTTTACATTCTTGAAATTGATGGAAAGGGATGTGTTTATGCTGCTGACATTGTCAGAGCTGGAATAGAGGACAAGATCATCCATGTAGAGAATGGATGAGCAGGAATGAAGAACATCAGCTATTACTTACTACATAGAGTGCCTGAAGCCCAGTCCCATACCTCTCGTCATCAAACTGCTGTTTTTCGGGGTGGGGCTGCAGTGCTCGGACAGCTGCTTAGCTTGTACACGGAAGTTAGGAGCCAGGCACTCTAAAGTAAAATTTAAGTATTTAACTTGGCTAAAAAAAATTTTTAAACTAGGTCATTTAGCTAATCTGGCAGGCAACTTCCAGGAAGGAGTTGCCTGCCCGGATCATGTCAGCAGCTCTTTAGGAATGTCGGTTGTATCATGGCATGAGAAGTCCAAGACAGCAGGGTGATCAGAGGCCTTTCACCAGGACACCTAAGGAGGTAAGGGTCCCTAATTTGCAGAAGCTTTCCATGGACCCAGTGTGTGAAAAAAGCAGAACTTACTGCCAAGTCATCTGGTAGCCTCCAAGGACAGACACCATGACAGCGGTGATGACTGAAAGAATTTGGGAGTCTGAAGGCTATTAAGTGTAGATCATCATTAATTCTGGTGGAAGTGTAAGGGATCATCATGGGAAGAAGGGAGTGTCTTAAGGGGCTGCCCCCATGGGAAGTCACGGTCAACCTTGAATGCACGAAAGGGCTAGCTATATCTTGGCCAAAATATATTTCTTTGTGTCGTAAGGTAGGCTGTATCATAGAAACATAGAAGTTGATGGCAGGTAAGGACCGCAAGGCCCATCCAGTCTGCCCATTTGCTTCTACATTATGAATGTGCCATAGGCCTACTATTTAACAGCGCCAAACAGTTTTGTATCACCATTTAAATAATCTTTTGTGACTCCAATGGCAAGTGGCAGAGCAAGCCCTGAAAAGGGATCACACCAAAGCAGGTTTTTTCACTTAGGGGGGCAATTGTGGTCCTGACTGTGCCCAAGAGATGCTGCCAGCTGTGCTAAAAATGGTGAGATATCTGATGTCAAAGACTGATCTGATGAAACAGGTAGGGTATGAGCCTACTGGGCCTAGGATATGGAAAATTCCAAGCTGGTATGTATATCAGACATGTTGCTTCTGGCAGGGAGGTTGGTGAGATTGCCAGCTACTGCCAGCGGGCAAACTGAGGTATGTACTGCCGCACTGGTGCCTGTGACAGAACTGAATAAGGCCATGCCCCATTTGTTATGCAGAAAGAGTTTGAAGGCAAGGGTCTGTTCTAACCTCTCCTTTTCTGTCTCTTGTCTGTCTTGTTACGCAACCAAATTTTTTGTGAGACCTAGGAACTGATCACTCCAACGGTTTCGCAATTCTCTGCCTCTCGCCATCTTTCTGCCTTCACTTGCTGCTGTCTTTTCTTCCTCTTTGCATATCTGCAGTTATAAAAAATATATATACGTGAATCTCTGTGTAAAACTGTATGTGATATCCCTTTGTTTGAAACTGTATATAGTTATACTGTTGAAATGACTGCAAAAAAAAATTTGGGAACTCAAGGAGTTAACCTGAAGATGCAGTTTTTAAGTCTTTTGCAGAGCTGTAAACAAGAAGTCAGTTCTGGGTCACTATGTTCTTTTTGCTGCACCTGCAAGCATCGAAATGGACAAGAACATTCTGTAAACTTAAAAGAACATTCTGTGAGAAGCAGGCTCTCTTAACGAGTTCCCAGACAAAGACTTATAAAAACAGCAGCAATGTTTTTGCTAGAGAGACAAGCAGAGTGAGAGAGTGAGAGACTGACATTCGGAATTAAGAGATACCCTCAAGAGAAGGGCTTGGTTTTCTCTGTACTGCCTTTGTAAATAGTTGTACTGAATCATTTTTATTTTGCTGTTATTGAGGAAAATAAAACGCAATTTGCGAATTTTGAAACTGCTCCTGGTTCTCCTATGCTTCCTGACCTCTGCCTCAACAAAAGTGCCCAGCACACTCTCTGGTAACAGAAAGGACCTGGTTGGGATGACGTTCCCAGAGGCATAGTGGCTGTTAACCAGGGATGCTCGACTGAAAGCACCTAGAGTGGTGCTGCCTCCTGCACAAGAGCTGAACCAATCTTGCAATATTATGGTACTTATGTGAGAAATCAGTGAACCAAAAGCTCACCAAGGAGTGAATGGAAAGAAAGGAACTGTAAACAGCTAGAGACTGAATTTATCAGAATGAAACAACGGAGGACTCTGGTGAGCAGTTACCACCTCCCCCAAGACACAGAGGATAACTGTGGGGCTATGCTAGCCCTAGTCTCTGCCATATGTCAAGAGTGGGTTATTATAGGATACCAGCCACCCCAGCTAATATAATTGTGATAGCAACCACAGCTGAGTGGGATTCCTGGACTGCATGACATCTAATCTGGAAAAGAAAGAATCAGTGTTAAAAAAAAAAAAAAAAAAGGGGGGGGTTACACATACATTTTCAAAAAATCGACATGCAGCACATAGATTTTGAAAACTGTCACACAGTGTGTAGATTTTTAACAACTCTGTGAAGGATTTCTGTGTGAACATTTTGTGAAGACCATTGTGCAGCACATAGATTTGAAAACCGTAGACTGAAAAACGTGCAGAATGTAGACTTTGAAGACCATCATACAGATGTTCAAAATATTTATGCAGCACATATATTTTTGTAAAATGTGTTAAGGATTTCTGTGCAAACTTTTTTTTTTAATGAAAGACATCCAATTACTAATTACTGTAATTAAAAAAAAAAAAAAATAAAAAATAAAAACACAGATTGGCCCCATATTCAGTCATGGCCATTTGTGCTACACCAATAAAACAATGCCCTAACAGTAGCATTTGGCTACCAGGGAGCAAAATTCATGTTGCGTCTTATCTGTAGCAGAGCACACAAGTGTCCAGAAGCAGCTGCATCATCACATGCATTGCATCAGATCTGTAGCTTGGTTTGCATATTGGCCTATAAACCGATCATTTTGAGAATTAGCGTTACAAAAGTAGAAATTTTATCACATGAAAATATTTTTGCAAGTCACAAAAGAAACTACTGTTACCATAAAAAAAAAAAAAAAAACCTTATCAAAAATGTAACTAGGCCAGCCCCGTGGCGTGGAGGGTTGAGGCGCTTGACAACACACCTCACGCTACACCGGTGACCTGGGTTCGGGAATGAACTCAGGTCACTGGGGGTCGGATGGGGGAAGGAGGGTCGAGCATCCCAACGGATGCTCTCCTCCTCCTGGGGTGGGTTACCAGGGGTGCTTTCAGCACCCGACATGACTATGCCTGTGGAAGCACGGGCACTGGGGTACAGGTGGCTCTCTGGAGTCGAGATGGGGAGGACACTGTGAGGCGCTTGAGAACGTGCATTAGCATGCCGTCTGTCTGGACAATCGCCCTCTGCGCCGGCATCCTCAGGGGAACTGGGAGAAAAAAAAATGGGGGGAAAAAAAATCAGAAACACACTCAGCCCCACGAGCATAATGAAACCGGGGGGCCTTAGGAAAGCCCTGGCGGATGGAGTAGGGGGTATGAGGCACCCTCTGAAGCCGAGGAGCCGGGCAAGTTAAAAAAAAAAAAAATTGTAACTAGAATTCTTTGCACTTGCACAAAGAAAATAGGTTACTCACCTATAACCGTAGTTCTAGGAGTGGTATATGGTTCACATCCACATATCAGCAGTTTTCCTTTAAGGGCTGTTTCACCAGAACATCTTTAAGTAAAGGTCTCCCCACCACCTGAGTGGTATATCCCTCAGCTCCACCCCATGACATCAGATACTGCAGGCTGCAAGCAGGGATCCATGTGCCACTTGCCAGGGGAGGTTGGGTGGGTGGTGTGGATGTGAACCACATACCGCTCTTAGAACTACGGTTACAGGTAAGTAAACTATTTTTCTAGGGACGCAGATATTGTTCATGTATCCACATGATAGCAGACTTCAGCAATACTCCAGGAGGAGGGGGTAAGGCGCGCACCCCTACTTGGCAAAGAAGGACTGGAGAATCAAGGCCTCAGAAGCAGCATCCCGAGACTCAGGGTCAATGCTGTAATGTGAAATGACGGTGTGCAGACTTCCATGTGGCAGCCATGCAGATCTGCTGAATAAAGATGTCCCTGAAAGCAACCACTGAAGCAGCAGTACGTCTGATGGAATGAGCCCCGAGTCCAACAGGAGGCTCCCTACCAGCCAACCTATAACAGAGGTCGATTGCGGAAGTGATCCACCTGATAACTGTTCACTCAGCTGCTGGTCTGCTAAGCGCGGCTTCAGCATGGGTAACAAAGAGCTAGCAAGCCTCACCCTGAACTTCAGCCGTACGTTCCACATAGCTGGAGAGAACCTGCTGCAGGTCCAGAGAATGGAGTTTGCGTTCAGTCTCCGAGGATTGCTTGGTAAAGTAAACCAGAAGGTTCATCACCTGATTAAGGTGGAACTCCAAGACAACCTTCAGGAGGAACTTCGGGAGGTGGTGGTGCCTCACGCACCGGCGGGGACATGTGGTCCAGTCCCTTAAAGAAGCGGACGACCACCTTCTCCTGCACCACCATTGGCATATCAGCCCATGCCTGGTATGCAGAGATGGCTGCTAGGTGCACCTTAAGGGTCGTCGTATGCAGTCCCAGCTGGGATAAGTGCCAGAGGTATTACAAGATGCTAGCCACAGGGAAGGCCAGAGATCAAGCTCCTGGCCCTGACACCACATGGGAAACCACCACAGAGGCCTGATGTTGAGGAGATCTGGGAACCAGAACTGGTGAGGTTAGTCTGGAGCTATGAGGATCATCCATGCCTTGTCCCTCCACGCCATGACTACCACCTTGTAGATCAGGGAAAAGGGAGGAAAGGCAGACATGAGGCCCAGGTTCCAAGGCCTTGCAAAGGCATCCCCCTCCAGTATCCCAGACTATGGGGGACGGGGAGAGAATAGCCTTAGTTTTCCGTTCCACTAGGCGGTAAAGCAGGTCCACCAGAGGGGTGCCCCAAGGGGAAAAGGTGGTTCGCGACCTACTGATGCAGGGACCACTCATGCAACGTCTCTCCCGCCCAGCTGAGAGCATCTGCCAGCTGATTGTTTCTGT
Source organism: Neoceratodus forsteri (assembly GCA_016271365.2). NCBI lineage: Eukaryota > Metazoa > Chordata > Ceratodontiformes > Ceratodontidae > Neoceratodus > Neoceratodus forsteri. Next base: position 1,343,748,529 of record CM028129.1, on the reverse strand, counting down.
GACATGAACCACCTCCTCCTCCTCGCCAGGCCATATAGACCCAGAGGAAGGGTCAAGAGTCCTGGCCTTGGCGACCCCGTGAGCAACTTTGCCCTCCGAAAGTCAGCAGGGCCCTGCCAACTTTGAACGAGCACATTTCCAGAACACAACGGTCCAAGGAGAAGCAGGCGTCGCAGTAGTCCATATCATGGTTAGGTCCCAGGCACCGCAGACAAACATCATGCCGGTCGAAATGGAAAATTATGCGGCCACAGGGGCACACACCGGCGCGTAGGGCACGACCGCTTTGCATTTACGTTTCGCCCCCACAACCTGACATGAAGCGAAATATAACACAACTTAAGCACAGATCCCGCGCCACTGACAAAAAGAGGAACAGTCTTACTGGATTCAACGGCAGGGGATGAGAACGGGATGAAGGAAGGGTTTACCGTCAACTGAAGAGCGAAAGGCCTAAGCGTAGTTTCGAGCTCGGCTCATAGCAACGAGTCAGCGAACTCGCGGTGGGAGAAAACAGAAATGGGATGGAGGAGGAGTCAGCGGTGCTTATGGCCAACCCAAGATGCTCTGTGCTGGTGTGTCAGTAACACGAGCACCATTGGTGCCGACTCCCCCAAAAGCTCCCGTGGTGAGTGCTTGCCTTTGGCTTACACCCAACAGTAATGAATGGTGAAGATTGACATGGGAAGATCAAGAGACAACCCTCTGCCAACCACCTCAAGAACCCACTTGTCCATAGTAATGATGGACCAGTGAGACCAGAAGTGGTGAAGTCGACCCCCACCAGGAGGACTGGACAGGCGGGAGGTGAACACCCCCCTGACCTATCACTGTGCCGCTTTGGAGGGGGCACCAGCTCCTGAAGTTGAGAGGAGCACCACTTCCCCTACCCTGCCTTTTTCGGGACCCTGACCGAAGAACTTGGTCTTGTGGCACCAGGCTTGGAATTCCCTTGCTTGGGCTGTTGCTGCTGAGACTGCTGTGGCTGAAAGGGCCAAAACTGAAAAGACTTTTGTTTTTGGCCTTTTTGGTACTCCTGGGATGAAGCCACAGAATTTAAGGTGGCACTAGACTTCTCAATCCTCAGGAGATGCCCATCCACCCCATGCCAAAGTGGTCAGTGCCCGAGAATGGGGACATCAGCCAACTTGTGCCGAGTGTCCACTGTGAAGGTGGAGATCCTCAGCCAAGCCCTGCAACACATCACAGCGGCCGCTACCATGGCACAGGCGCAAGAGCCACCAATGTCCAAGGACATCTGGAGCTGGTGCTTAACCAGCGCTCGACCTTGGTCTTGGATGATCCTTACTGGGAGCTGCTTGTCAGCAGACAGGTAAGGGAGGGCAGTGTTGAGCACTCCCAGCACAGAGGGACCAAAGCTGGCCATCATCAAGGCATATGGAGGGAGGGTGTTGGGCAAGAGGCTGGATGCTGCCAAAACACCATAGCCTGTCCCAAAATGGCCATGGGAAAGGCAATCCCCAGGGCTTCCCAGTCGAGCAGGATCAAGAACTCGATGAGTCCCTCAACCTGAACCATCAACCCGGGGGCTTATGTCGAGGAGATGCAATGGGTTCAGCTGCACAACCACCAGTGGAAGCTGATCCCAGCGGGCACAGCTGAGAATACGGACCACTCCATGTCCTCTTGGGAGAGGACCAGAATGACTGGGGTATTTAAGACTGACTCATCATCAGCCCTCTCTGACAATGGTTCGACAGGGTCAAGGTTGGCAGGCCCAATGAAGGTGTACCATGGAGCTAGTTACCCATTCTTCGGCCAAAAGGGCCTTTGCTGAAGCCAAGCGCACAACAACCATCGAGCAGCCGGGGGAGTCGAGGGAGGAATGTGCTCTCACCTGGTCCCCAAGATCGATGGCAGCTTTTCTTACTCTTGTGCTTCACACTGTGGCAGGCAGGGCCTTCCTCGAGTGCCCAACACATATCATGGAATTTACCTGTGAAGGATGCTCCAACGCTGGCTCCAGCCTGGAGCAGCGCCGAGGCGGACGAGTTGCCTGGGCCACCACTGCTTCCATTACTGCCTGCTGCACCATGGACCCTGCCACAGCAGAGGCCGCCTTGCAACCACTCCTGGCCCACAATTTTGGGTCTCGACTGATCGGCCCGCCGAGGAGAAAGCGAACCTTACTGTTTTACAGCAAGGACAGGAGCACCATTTGGCAGAGGCTGCAACCAGCATCATGATGTGTCGAGTTCAGACAGTACAGGTACGACACATATGGGTCCATCCATAACAGCCACTGCTGGCTAGGCTTGGGCTTCGCTTCCTTGTGTTCCATGTAGATGATCGAAAGTTGACACTAGAACCCAGGAATATACATAATGGTTTAGAAGGTGAAAAGCTACAAAGTTTGCCACATGGTGCACTTCCTAGGCCCCACAATGTGCGGAGCTGCGAAGGAGGACACCAAACCCTTCCGGCAGAAAGGAAGATCTGACCTCACAGGGCGGAGTGGAGGGATATACTACCTGGTGAGACAGCTCTTAAGGAAGAACTGCCAATGTGTGGATACGTGAACCATATCCACATCCCCAAAATAGGGTTTTATTTATTTAGTTTTGTTGACCAGGTAAGTGCACTAAACAAATAAAATGCCTATTTTCAGGCACAACTCAGGAGAATTACAAAAGCACTGTAACAATACACAAAACAACACAGGCAAAAAACAGAATGTACAAAGCATACAACGAGTTTCCATAAACAGCTAAAAATGAAATAGAACATTAATGACAGTATAAATGACTGAATACAGAAACACAAGGCAGATAGCCATGTATAGGCAAAAGCAAAAATAACCACACCATAGGTGAACCTGAATTAAGTAGGTGGATTCAGGAACGGTAGAGAGTAAGCGTGAAACAGACTGCAAGAGTAGTGCAATCATGCATGTGCTGGCAGAGACATCTCAGTTAAAAAGTACTGTTACTTAAGAACCTACCGAAACGGTAGATCTTCGAGGGAGGCTCTTGCAGTAGGTAATCACCTTGAGGACTGGACCACACAGAAACTTTAGCTAGCAGTATCTGACAGGGGACCGCCCACCCAGCATCACATGACCGACGTCAGCGTGACACTATATAGTGGGCAGTCCCCACACCCGCCTTCCAGTTCTCCCGCTGGAGACCTCCAAGGAGGCACAACAGGAGAATGGTAAAGAGGCTCCTGGAGCCCATAAAGAGCTGATGAAAAAGCGCAGCAAACAAACCTCGGGGTAGGAGGGAGGGAAAAGGTTACCACTGCAAGAGCCTCTCTCTAAGATCTACTGTTACGGTAAGTAACAGGAGAAGTCCATCTTCTTCCAAGTTGTGTACTGGGTGTGCGTTGAAACAACTGAGAAGCTGCGTGGGATATACTATATTGGACTAAATATCTGTAACTAATCTCTCTCTCTTGCTTACATCTGAGAGAAGTTTTCCTCACTTTTAAAGTGGTATTGCTTTGTGTTTAATTATTTTAGTTTTTAATTCAGGAAGGGGTTTTTCAAAACTGCTTATTTTGTCAGCATCTTCAGAAGAGCTGAAATAACTGCATATTTGATTTTCCTTTGTGGCTAACAAACCACCAGGCTGTTTTGGGGATGGAGAGGTTTACCTGTGTCTGACTTGGATGTCTGGATTTTTCTCTGTTTGATTAGCAGGGTACTTTCTCTGTCAAATTGTTGTGTAGGGTATCTTGCTGACAGGAAGGCACTCATTGCAGCGGTGGGTGAGAGCTTTTAGCTGATTGTTTTGTGAGGGCACAGTTTAGGCCAACCCTTCCCACCCCTCACCCCACCCACCTGGAAATAGTTCCTTTGTACCCGAGGTTCTGACATCATTTCCTCAAGAATGCAAGGTGCATTTCACTGTCATATCCCGTCTAGTACACTGCACTGACAATATAAGCATACACATTGTATAATATATATATTTCTATATAACCAATCACACACGCATGCACACACACACACACACACACACACACAAAAAAAAGTAGATAAACATGTGGGGAGTAGTGCAATGTAATGGCTGTGGGGCAGCAGTCTTTCGGGAGTCTTTCCGGAGGCTGAGATGCTGCCCTATTTGCAAACAACTATCTGCCCTGAGGGAGGAAGTTGCCTGTCTTTAGGCCGCATTGGACAGTAGTAAGGAAACCTTCCCCCAGGCCACACTGGACAGTAGGAAGGGAACCTCCCCCATCCAGGGAGCACTAGCGCCACCACCACTACCTCAGAGGTTGAGAAAGCACAGCAGTTGGACCACAGTGGGCTCAGGGAGGGTGAGGATGGTGGAACAGAGGCACACCCAGTCAATTGTTCCACTCCACAATCCATACACCATTCTGGGGGAGCATAGCTCCCCTATGGATGCACCCACAGAGAAGACTGATGACAACTGTCACAAGGGAGGCCCACAGGAAGGAGGCAGAGGACACCACAGGGAAAGGAAGCAGCTCCTGGTGGGGGACTCAATTATTAGGGGTATAGAACTGGGGGGAGCTGGGAAAACTGAAGTAAGGTGCCTGCCTGGTGCCATGGCTTGAAGGGACAGGAAGCGCATCCTTAAGATCACAAGAACAGCTTCAAGGGAGTCTGAGCTGGACGTAATTGTCCACCTAGGGACAAATGACTTGGCTCATCATGAGATTAGAGCAGTGAAGGAGGACATTGCAGAGTTGGGGAGGGGCCTAAGACAAGTAGCACACACAGTATCCTTCTCAGAGGTGCTGCCTGTCAAAGGCACAGGGGAGGCGAGGGTAATTAGCACCATGCAGTTTAATGAATGGTTGAAAAAATGGTGCGGAGCACAGGGGTTTGGTTTCATTGGGGACTGGGGTTCCACCTGGAGGGACACCAGCTTATACTGGCAGGATGGTCTGCATCTGTCCAGGATGGGAACAAGTCTCATCAGCAATCGGTTTAAATGCTTCATTTGCAAGCTTTTAAACTAGTCAAAGGGGGAGGCACTGACAAGCAGCAGGAAAATCCCAGCCTCTCCCTACACAACAGGGTACTAAATGAGAAAAAGACTGAGGTAGAACGGTCAGTGGGGGATGCTGCAACAGAAGGTAAAGCCATAAAAAAATGGAGAGCAATGAGTACCAATGCCCGTAGTCTGGGCAACAAGCTCCTGAATTAGTGGCCTTGATGGAGGAAGAACAACTGGATATCATGGCAGTCACAGAAACATGGTACACACAAACCATGACTGGGACATAAACATACCAGGATACACTATCTACAGGAGGGACAGGAGGGTAAAAGAGGAGGAGGAGTAGTTCTTACATAAGGGAAGGAATAAAAGCAACAGAACAAAAGGGTAAACAGGAGGAGAAGAAGCACTGTGGGTAAATTTGGAGACAGGCAATGGCACCACAATACGCACAGGGTTAGATACAGACCCTCTCTCAGGGGAGGAAATGGACAAGGAAATGATAAAAGTATACTTAGAATGGCAGAAAAGGGAGATATTGCTGATGGGTGATCTGAATATGCCAGATGTTAACTGAGTGCAGTTGCAGCTGCCACTTGCAAGAGTGCAGTTATTCTAGATGCCTAAGGGGGCATGCCTTAGACAACTAGTACTGGAGCCCACTCGAGAGGGAGCAATATTAGACTTGATTCTCTCAAATGGAGATGAGAGAGGATCACAGATGTAGAAGTGGGTAGCCATCTGGAACTAGCAACCATCGAACAGTATGGTTCACAATAAACACAGCAATAGAGTCAAGCCATACAAAGACAAAAGCACTGGACTTTAGGAGGGCTGACTTTGCCAAAATGGGCGAATGCCTAAGGAATGCACTAGCAAATGGGCAGGAAGGAGGGGTGGAAGAACAATGGGGAATAATAAAAACTGCCATCACAGAGGTAACAAGCCTTTGTGTGAAGCAAATAAACAAAACAAAATGATGTAAGAAACCACTATGGTTCTCAAAGGAAGTGGCAGTGAAGGTTCAAGAGAAAAGAAAGCATTCAGGAAGTACAAGGAATCTGAGAAGGAGCAGGACAGAGAACTGCATCAGTTAAAGCAAAAGGAGGCTGGGAAGGCAGTCAGAACAGCAAAGGCCCAAACCGGGAAAAGATAGCCAACTCAGTTAAGAAGGGAATAAAACCTTTTATAGGTACATCAGGAGTGAAGGAAGACCAAGGAGGGATAGTGAGGCTTAAAAGGGAGGGAGGGTGGGCAGAGGGAGACTGTGAAAGGCAGAGATACTAAACAAATATTTTGCTCAGTATTTACAAATGAAGAGGGTGAGGTACATAAAACAAACAGTAGAAACGCTCTGGATACAGAAGTTGATACCACCCATTTACAGAAGAAAGGGTTCTGAAAGAACTTTTAAAACTGAAGGTGGACAAAGCAATGGGGCCTGATGGGATTCATCCCAGAATTCTAAAAGAGCTAAGGGTAGAACTAGTGACACCACTGACTACCCTTTTAACAAATCATGGAGGATGGGGTACCCAAGACTGGAGGAGGGCAGATGTGATTCCCTTCACAAAAGTGGGAGCAAGGCAGAAGCAGGAAACTACAGACCTGTTAGTTTAACCTCAGTGATAGGGAAAATGATGGAATCACTTCTGAAGGAAAGAACTGTTGAGTATCTAGAGGCCAGAGGGGCACAGGACCCTAGGCAGCATGGATTCACAGCGGAAGGTCATGCCAGACGAATCTGATAGATTTCTTTGACTGGGTGACCAAAGTAGTAGATCAGGGAGGGGCTGTGGACATGGCCTACCTAGACTTTAGCAAGGCATTTGACACAGTCCCACACAAAAGATTAATATACAAGTTAGCCAGCCTGGGAGTGGGTCCCAAGATGACAGCCTGGGTAAAGAATTGGCTGGAGAATAGGACACAGAGAGTAATAGTAAATGGAGCCCACTCCAGAGGAAAGGAGGGTTACTAGTGGGGTACCGCAGGGTTCAGATAGGACTAGTCCTCTTCAATGTCTTTATAGCGACATTGCAGAAGTACTGAAGGAACGATGTCTCTTGCAGATGACACAAGATCTGCAACAGAGTTGATGCACAGGGTGGGGTGGAAAGGATGAGAAGGGACTTGGCAAGGTTAGAGGAATGGTCAAATGTATGGCAGCTTAGATTCAATGCTAAGAAGTGCAAGGTAATGCACCTGGGAAACAAAACCCAGGGAAGAGTACACAATGGGGGTGAGATACTAACAACAACAAAATGGAAAGGGACCTGGGGTAGTCATATCAGATGACCTAAAGGTGGGCAAACAATGTGAGAAGGCAGCAAGGAGGGCTGAGGATACTGGGATGCATAAGGAGAGGCATCACCAGTAGAAAACAGGAAGTTATTATCCCTCTGTACAGACAGCTGGTGAGACCCCATCTGGAGCACTGTGTGCAGTTCTGGAGACCCAATCTCCGCAAAGACAGAGACAGGATGGAAGCTGTCCAGAGGAGGGCAACTAAAATGGTGCAGGGTCTGCACCGGAAGACATATGAAGAGAGACTTAAGGAGCTTAATATGTATAGCCTCGAGGAAAGGAGGGAGAGGGGGGACATGATAGAAACTTTCAAGTACCTCAAGGGAATCAACAAAGTCCAAGAGGGTAGCATCTTTCAAAAAAAGAGGTGTGCAAGAACAAGAGGGCACAATTTGAAGATGGGGGGGGCGGCTCAGAGGTAATTTAAGGAAGTATTTTTTCACAGAGAGGGTTGTGGATGCATGGAACGGCCTTCCGGAGGAGGTTGTGGAGTCAAAAACAGTGGTGGAATTCAAGCATGCATGGGACAGTCATAAGGCAATTCTAGTGGGTGGGGGTAGGAAGAAGTAGGCTGCTGGTTAACTAGGATCTGCAGCTTATCCAGTAGGTAGGGAAATGGGCAGACTGGGTGGGCCAAGCGGTCCTTATCTGCCGTCAAATTCTATGTTTCTATGTAACTGTACTATCTTACTTTGAGAGGGCTCTTGTAGTAGGTAATCACCTTGAGGACAGAGTCCCAAGCAGTGTGAATCAGGAATAAGTCTGCTAAAGGCAGAGAAATCAGGACCGGAGATCCTGAAGCACAGCTAGGTTCAAACTTGCCCTGCGCCTTGAAGCAATGTCCAGACTGTAATGCTTTGTGAAAAGTGTGGACAGAAACTCCAGGTAGCCGTGGCACAAATGTCAGCGGCTGACACATTCCTGAAAAAAGCAGTACAGGCAGCCATACTCCTGGTGAAATATGCCCCATCACCACCCCCGGGAGAGTCTCACTATACTTCTGGAAACAGAAAACAATGCAGTTAGCCAACCACTTAGATAAGCACTGTTTGGAAACTGCCACCCCTTCTCTCTTGAGTGCAGAAGGAACGAAAAGCTGATTGGTTTTCTGGACAGATTTTGACCTGTTAGTGTAATAGAGTAAGATTCTATGAACCTCTAAGGTACTCAGAATCACTTCTCCCTGATTGAAATGCTTGGGGTAATACACTGAGAGTTGAATCAACTGGATCAACATAAACCCAGAAACCACTTTGTGTAAGAACTTAGGGTTGGTACGAAGAGCCACCCAGTCTCTATGAAAAAACAAATAAAACTCCTTACAAATCAGGGCCTGAAGCTCAGAAATCCTTCGAGCTAAAGTGACTGCTACCAAGAAAGCACTTTTTCAGGAAAAGCAGCGCATGTCACAGGAACCAGTGTCAACGTTTCTGAAATAAAATTCAAATCCCATGGTGGCACAGATCTATGCCCCGGGGGAGCTGAAAGGCAGAATCCCTTTCAGAAACGCCTTGGAAAACTTCCAACTGGGCTACTGTTCTGCCATCCACTAGGATATGGTAGGCAGGGGCGGCCGACAAATGGGCCTTCAAGGAAGAATAACCCAGGCACAAATTACAGCGGTACAGGAGATACCCCATGACCGACAAAACAGGGCACAAGAACAGATCCCTACCTTTTGAAGTGGCCCCGATGGAGAACCACTTCCATTTCATGGCATAAGTCATTCTCGTAGATGGCTTCTGGCCTCCACGAGAACTTGCACCACCCTGGAGGATACACCAAAGAACAAAGTGGCTATGTCCTGAGGCACCACGCGTGAAGGTGAAGGATTTCAGCCCTGGATGGACCAGCGTGCTCTCCTCCGGAGTCAGGAGGTCGATGCAGAGAGGCAGGGTGACCCAGAGGATCCACTGCCAGCTGCTGAAGAAGCGGAAACCAAACTTGGTGAGGTCACAAAAGGTGCTATCAGAACCATATGTGCCCCTGCCATCGGAAGTTTAAGCAGTACTCTCTGTAATACTGGAAAAAAGAGGGAGGGCATATACGAAGCTCCCTGTCCAGCAAAGAGATAGTGCATCTCGCTAGAAAAAACACCAGGCCCAGGAGCTAGCGAGCAAACTTGGGAAGGTTTGTGTAGCATGGGGAGGCAGACAGATCTAGGTCTGGACAACCCTGAGGTCGAAAATGCATTCGACCATGCCCTGCTTGAGCTCACATTTGTAAGCGCCAACTCTGGTTTGGCTGAGACTGTCCTCTAGGATGTTTAGCACACCCGGAACCTGAACTGTAGTGATGCAAATTTGATGCAGGGTTGCCCAAAACCACACCCGCATCGCCTCCCTACAAAAGGGGGTACCAGCGAGTGCCTCCTTGCTTGTTGAAATACCACGACACACATATTGTCAGACTGGACTAACAGGGTGTCCTGGCGAAAGAAGGTGCTGAAAAGCCTGGAAAACGTAAAGAACCGCTCTCATCTCCAAAACATTTATGTAAAGATGAGACTCTGCTTGAGACCAGAGACTCTGCATCCTGTGGCTCCCTAGATGAGCACCCCGACCCTGACGCATCCATGGTCAGGGTGCGAGAGGGGGAGAAAATTGGAAAGGAATTCCCCTGGTAGGGTTGGCTTGGTCCTGCCACCAGAGAAAAACCTGCTGCATTGAACTGGAGACCATGACCATGTAGTCCAGGTCATCCAGCCTCTGGTCCCTCTGCTCCCTGAATGTCCACTAAGAAATAAGCATGTGAAGCCATGCACTGGGGAGTATCCGGCACCGCCTCGATGAAATTGGATTTGGCGTTAGAAGGAACAAGTTGGGACTTCGGGTGATTTACAGTAATCCCAACTTGTGTAAAAGGATCCAGAGTAGCGGAGAGGGAAAGTACTAACTTCTCCTTCGAGGGGACTACCAGGAGCCAGTCATTGAGGTACAGGAACACGCAATGACCCTGACATCTCACAGCCACTGCCACTACTGCCAGGCACACTATAAACACCGGAGATGCCGAGGACAGACTGAAGGGGAGAGCCCTGAATTATAATGCTCCTCCTGAAAGGCTAAACAGAGGTAGCGGCGATGGGCTTGAAACAAATCGGAATATGCAGGTAGGCATCCTGCATCTCCAGAATGCAGAGCCACTGTCCCCTGTGCAAGAGGGGCAGCAGGTCTGGGAAAGTCAGCATCCGGAATCGTTGGAACTCCACGTACCGAACTGGGGCGCTGAGGTCCAAAATGGGACACAGATCTCCTGTTTTCCTGAGGACCACAAAGAAAAGGGAGTAATACCCCTCCCCCCAGTGGTACGGAACTGGCTCTGTTGTCCATTTCTGCAAGACAGCCTGAATCGCCTCTTTAGTACAGGAAAGTGCACCTGAGTAGAGGGACTCCTGGAGGCCTGTCTGGAGGCTTTTCCTGAAACTCCAGAGTATGCCCTTATCCAATTAACTGAGTCAGAAGATCAGCTGTCAGGCCGGGAAGGCTCCCTGATGCAAGGGGTGGGGGGGGCACTCCATCGTCTGCCTGACCCGACAGCGGCACCTTCTGAGGGCCCAGTGATGGAAGGTATGCAACCAGTGTGGGAGAAGACCTAGGAGATGGATCCGCCAGGCATCGGGGTACTTTCCGAGGGGGGAGGCGGACATCCAACTCAGAAAACAAGCTGGGCCTTTGCCTTGGACCACCAGGACTGCAGGATGGTCTGGAAAACGGCCTGAGGCTGAGGAGGTGCAGGGCCGGGCATGCCGTCAGGTACCCCACAGGGAACCCGGGTGTCTGGTAACTCTGTGTTGGATAGGGCAACATTGGGATCCCAGAAGGAGGGTAAGGGGCCCCATATCCTGGCATGGGGAAGCCCAATGGCGGGTAGCTCCAGTAAGAGGGAGGGGCCGGCGTCTGGTACCCTGACGGGGATAGCCCGATGGAAGCCTCGATGGGGCCTGGAAGAGGGCTGAAAGGTATACCTGCGCCCACTCCCAAGGGACCTGGAAGGACCAGGTCGAATGGCGGCCCAGAAGGCGTCCAATGTGGGAATGGCGGAACCCCCACCGGGGGTCCAACAGAGGAGGACCCCGAGGTCCACAAGGAAAACCCCAACATAAATCCGAAGGCGGCACAGGATCCAAGCGGCCTGATGGATGACCCCCATTGTCAGCCCTTCCGGACCCCGGGAACTAACATGGCACCATGAGGACAGAAAGCCCCCAGAGGCCTGAAGCAATCTCAGTACCTCCGGCCGAGGAGGCCCATACCAAAGGCCCCCAAACGGAGCAGCTAGTGAAGCTGGCAAACAGGGAGATGTCTGCTGAGACTGCCCAGGGGACCAAGGCCCCCGTGGCTATGCAAGGGGGGCACCCGAACATTGGGCGGATAGTACCAGCCCTCCCTGCCAGGGCAGGCTTCCAAGGAGGAAGCCTGGCACTTCAGCCCAAAAATGGGCTAGGGAGTCAGCTAAGGCAAGGGGACTCTCGCCTAGCCTGAAAAAACAGATAGCTGGGCATGAACCTGAAAATTCCCTGGACTGAACAGCTTGCCGGTTTAGTTCCACCAATACTGGAACATAGGTGGCCAACCCTTCTATGATGGGGAAGGTGGAGGGGCAGGCAAAGCAGACACCGAAGACCCCGATAAAAGGGGGCTGATATCGGAGACCCTAGGGGGCCAGGCCCCTGGGACCAAGACAGCCGAAGAGGAGGGAATCCCCTGCGACATGCCAACTGACAAAAACAACCTCGGCAATGGGAGTTTCGCCGGTATGGATCAAACAGAAGGTGGGTCTGACTCGGAACTACCCTGCGTCGGAAGACCCGATGATGTGTCCAACGTCAGAGCCTGAAAACCTGACCCGGGCCCCTGTAGAGGTTGAAGGTCCTGCGGAGCCTGACTAGACATCGGGCCTTAAGGAGAAGTAGCTATCTGCTCCAAAGAGCCCCTGGACAACTGGGGTAAAGTAAAAAACCCAGACTGGGGAGTCCGACCTATGCTGGGCTCATCATCTGCGCCAGCGCCCGGCATAGTGGCCGGTGTTGGGACTCATCCTCCAGTGCATAGCGCTCGCTAAAGGTGTCAGCGAGCATCTGCAGGAGTGGGTCAGGCGGACGGCAGTGGAGTCAGCCAGTGACACAGTCACCTGTGCCGGGCGCTCGTCAGAAAGACCTGCTGGCGACTTAACGGCAGAAGCGGGGTGGATGCTAGAAGAGCTAGTGGGTGAACCTCCCAATTTGGCTGGGCTTTCGCCAGAGGAGCCAGCGAATGACTTACCAGCTAGGGCTGTGTGCTTGCTGGAGGAGCCAGCGAGCGATTTATCAGCCAACGCTGGGCGGTCATCGGAAGGACCGACGAGCAGCTTACCAGTTAAAGCTAAAGCTGGGCACTAGCCAGAGGAGCCGGCGCGCGACCTACCAGCTAAGGCTGTGCGGTCACCGGAAAAACCAGCAAGCGACTTATCAGCCAGCGCTGTGTGGTCGCCAGAGGGGCCGACGAGTGACTCACCAGTAGAGGCTGAGCGCCCGCCAATAGGGCCAGCAAGCGACTTACCAGCCTCGCCACAGGTAGTGGGCCTGTGAGAAGAGCGGGCCCTAGAGTGGTATGAGTCCCCAGTAGCCCAGAGACATCCGCTTGAACCAAAACTGACTCAAGTGAGGGGCCCAAGGGCCAACTCCCCCCCCCCCCGCAAGGGGAACAGACAGGGCCTGAGGTGCGACCCCCGGGCCGGAGGGCAGCCCTTCCGCATCCACAGCCCCTGAAAGGAGTCGTGGGCACCAAGGAGACCAGTTCCGGTCCCGAAAATCTTCTGTGTCCCATAGATCCTTCTGCTTGAGGACTCCCCGAACTCTTCCCAACAGACTGCGAGGTCTGCCTTGAGTGCCGCTCTCTATCCATGTAGCCCGTTCAGGATGCAGGCAACCAGCTCACCAGGCCTAGGAGGAAAGGCAGGCCCAGAGGCTCATCAGAGGGCGAGGGTTCAAGGCAGAAGGACAGTAAAAATGACACTGCAAGAGAAGGTGCGGTAGGAGTAAAAAAAAACTCCTGAGCTGGGAACAAAGGAGAAACAACAACTAAATACTGAAAAAAAAAAGAATTTGTTATAAACGATGCTAACTGGAAAAAAGGCGGTCGACTGAAGCGACGATTTCCACAAGGTCCGACGTGCACAGGTCGATGGCAGGAAAGGTGGGCATGGGGACCGCCCACTATACAGTGTCACACTGAAGTCGGTCAAGTGACGCTGGGGTGGGCGGTGCCCTGTCAAATACTGCTAGCTAAAGTTTCTGTGTGGTCCGGACACCAGGGGGCGCAGTCCTCAAGGTGATTACCTACTGCAAGAGCTCTCTCGAAGCAAGATCAAAAGTAAACAAAGGTAGACAAAGAGCCAAAGAACAAAGCAAAGGAGAAAGCATTGCTAGAGGATCAAGGGCACAGGAGTGTAAAAGTGGTGTTATGGAAATCAGTTCTTAAGAATATAAGAACTACAAAGTTCACAGTGTATCTACCGATCAAGGAATCATCCTTAGACTAAGTTCTAAATAAAATGAAAACTGCAGGGTTGAACTCACAGCAGTCCGCCTACATGACCTGTACTAGAGACCAGGTGTGAAGCGCTTAAGTTCTGACACAGGGAAAAGGAGTGCATCACCCCTTGTTCAGGTAAAACATGATAATCATGTCGGTACTGATCTGCATGAATGACCCCCTGAACAGCAGAGCAAATCCTTCAGTGCCAGACACACTGCCCAGAGCTACAGCAGCCTGATGTGTCTTGCCTCACTCAGGGACCAGAACCCATGAGCTCTGAGACCCAGCAGATGAGCACCCCTCCATACCCCACACCAAAGAAGCATCGGTCATCAATGTGAAGGACGGCTCCACTTGGACAAAGGGGAACAGGCACTACTCTAAGCATCCTGCATCGGCGGAGTCACCCAAACTGACTGGTTCAGGTGGTTGTGGTGCTGGGACCAATGGCACCCCAGTTCCCACTAGAGGAAGCACATCCACCGGCAGGCCCAGTGAACCACAGCAGTCGTAGATGCAATGAACTCCAAAAGCCAGAAGAAATCCTGGGCCAGGCACCACTGTCCGACCTAAAATAATCAAGCATAGATGGTATGCACCGCCGCTCAGCTGAAAGACAGGAGAGCCCTGGCTTGGATAGAGTCCAATCCTGCTCCGCTGAACAAGATCAAACTGCTTTGGCACCAGTGGCTGACTTGGCCAGATATTTTCTTTTTTGTAACAGCTCAACTTTATTGAGAGTCAGTACAGAATTACAAATTGGAATATCACGTCAGGCGTAATTATTGAGAAGCACAAGGACAGTATACAAAACGTATGTATTCTAATGTTCACATTGATATTGTCTTGAAAAGTCCCAATAAACAACTTGCAACTTGTCTTCAAGTTTATTGTGGAGGGATAAGATCCGTTGAGCAAGTTCATTCGCAAGGATGCCCCTTGTATATGCAATAAACAGAACAGTGTACAGATAAAGGAACAGTATACAGAGAAATTAATACTTACAACATAAACACTATTTACAGTCCAACAGTCAGTCCCCTCAGACATTGACAAAACATTAAATTTATAGTATACACAGGTTTTCAGAGGAGCAGCAATGGTAAGTACAATGTTACAGACTTCTTATTCTAAATACAGGCTTTTGGTATAGGGTTGACAATGTAGGGTATCAGCAATATAACACAGACTGCATAATAGTCACCACTTAGAAAACAAGTATGGAAGAGAGGATGAAGTTGGGAAGGTGGGGAGAAAGGAGGCTGAGCAGGGAAAGGTGTCCATAGAGGTTTTGCTAATGAGGGGTTTAACAGCATTTAATGAGGTTAGGGATTGAAGCTTTAGAGTGGGCTGAAGTTTATTCCAAGCTGTGGGGAGTATGTAACTAATGGCTGCTTTGCCACAGCATGTGCGTGTTTTAGGGACGTCTAGGGATACATAGCAGCATTTCCTTAATGTGTACACACTACATGATCGATGGAGTAGAGTTGTAATACAGGGAGGCAGTTTGTTTAAGAGGGCTTTATATACCCAGGTGTAGATATGCATGATTCTCCTGATGGTCAGGGAAGTCCAGCTGACATCCTTATATAAGGTACAATAATGAGTTCTAGCTCTGGCATTGGTAATAATGTGGGTGGCACGGTGATATAAGGACTCCAGTTTGTGGAGATAGGTGGCTGCACAGCTGTTATAAATGATGTTAGTGTAATCCAGAAGAGGCAGGAAAGTGGCCTGGACTAGTCTCTTCCTAGATGTCCGGGAAAAGAGAGATTTATTTCTGTAAAAGAAGCCTAGCCTCAGTTTCAACTTTTTCATTCATGCCTCAAGGTGGAATGAAAACGAAAGATGCGAGTTGAGCCAGAAACCCAGATATCTGAACCTATCCACCACTTCAAGCATCTCACCGAGAAGGGTTGTGATGGACAAGGAGGGGCAACCGTTAGAATGGGCAGCTGGGGAATTGGGTGGATGAAAGAACATTACTTTAGTTTTCTTGGCGTTCAGTAGGAGTTTTTATCGTAGTAAGTTATTCTGAAGTTGATTAAAGTCAGACTGGATGGTGGAGTAGCCTTGTGCAGACGAGGGTCCGGACATGTTACAGCACCGTGTCATTAGCGAAAAGGTGCATTTTGGAGTCCACAATGTTATCGCTCAGATTATGGACGTATAACAAGAAAAGCAGGGGGGCCCAGAATAGAGCCCTGGGGAACTCCTCTTGCCACAGGGAGAAGTGATGAGAAAGTCCCGCTAGCCTTGATTTGTTGCTATCTATCGGCCAGCTAGCTGGTAAACCACTTTAATACTGAGCTGGTGAACCCATGTTCCTTAAGGTTGACTAGAACACCATAATCTACTGTATCAAAGGCCTTACTGAAGTCCAAAAAAACAGCAACTGTGTAATGTTTATTGTCCATGACCTCTAACCAGTCATTTGTTACCTTAGATAAGGCAGATATGGTGCTGTGCTGACGTCTAAACCCGGATTGTAAGGGGTTTAGAAGATGGTGAGTCTCAAGGAATTCCCTGACCTGGATACTAACCATGTTTTCTGGTGTTATTTCTTTTGTTTCAAATGACTTCCCTCATAGCTTGAAAAGCAAAAAACAGTTTAACCAGGAAAGAATGAAAGGTCAAAACCTGTGCCAAGAGTAACAGCAACCAAATTAACACTGCCATTGTGACTTGGAATTTGAAAAGAACCTCTTCTTACGTAGGAGCTTAGCAAAGCCTATTCAATATTATTGAGGAATCTTGCTGCCCTGGGTGTACCCCATATAAAGCATCTGAAACCACCTCCAGATTTGCTAACTTCGCTGTACTGTACTGGTCTGATCCCTAACTACCCTGGCATCCCACCTAGCCCATAGCTCAGTATGTTTTTTGAAGGTTAATCTGAGTTTGGCTGTTATTTCCTCCACTCTCTTAAATGGCACCCACTCTTTTTGATCCAGGCCTCAACTGATGGGGCTGATTACTTCAACCAGTTCACTGTTATTTCCTTCTGCGCAAAGAAATCTAAGGAGGCACTGTTTGTTATTTCCTATTTTCTTTACCCATATTCCCAGGAACTACGGCTGTCACAGTATCACGGTTTCACGGTATACCGTGGTATTAGAGGTCATGGTACTGATACTGGGGGCAATTTTCGATACCGCAATAACCGTGATTCAAGGTATACAGTACACAGTATTAAGGCCTTTCAGCAATTTTTTTTTTTTTGCATTTTTCAGGGACAACTGTCCCTTCCACACCAACTCTCCCTGATGCAAGAATCTGAGATTTCTTTTTTGTGCAAAAATTACTTGTTATACAATACCGCGGTATGGCAATAAAGTACAGTTACATAAGAACTTACCATAACAGTAGATCTTCGAGAGAAGCTCTACAGCAGGTAACACATAAAAGACTGATGCCACCTGGCAGTGGTTCACGCAAATTCTTCTCTAGCAGTAACGGGGAGACACCCGCTGATGTCAGCTCCACCCCGTCCCCATATATAGGAGGGACGGTCCCCACATCCTCCAGTTCTCGCACGTAAAGGCAAAGTAGTGCAGGATCGCAAGAGGCAACCATAGCGGATGGCCTGAACACACGTTCTCACCTGAACAAGAAGAGGAAGATAGCCGGTAAGGAAGAGGCCTGGTCCCGGGGGAAGGAGGGCAGGAAATCATACCTGCTGCAAGAGCTTCTCTCGAAGATCTACTGTTACGGTAAGTTCTTGCGTAACTGTACTATCTTACTTCGAGAGGAAGTTCTTGGAGCAGGAAACACATATAGGACTGATTCCCAAGCAGTATAAACTTAAGACAACCCTCGGGAGGGGGAGAAGGAAAGCAGGGAGTCAGGAGCAAGAGGGATCCCTCAGGAGACCAAGCCCTGCAAGACCGCTAGGCCATAACCTGCTCTGCGTCTGGAAACTATGTCCACGCTGTAATGCCTGACAAAGGTGTGAACAGAATGCCATGTGGCAGCAGCACAGATGTCAGCTGCCAAAACCCTCTTCATGGCCGCAAAGGAGGTAACGACTGCCCTGGTGGAATGAACCTTGATCAGGCCATAAGAAGATCTGGTATGTTTCTGGTAACAGAAGATGATGCAGTTAACCAGCCAACGCAAAAGCGTTTGCTTGGTAACCAGACATCCTAAGAACCTGTCTGCAAAGGAAATGAACAATTGGTCGGATTTCCTAGACCCTTTGGTTCTGAACAGGTAGCAGCAGAGTGCCCTGTGAAAATCCAAGGAATGAAGAAGCACTTCCTCTTTGTTGGAATATTCTGGATAATACACTGGAAGCTGAATCAACTGGTTCAAAGTGAGGTCCGAAATCACTGTAGGCAGAAACTTCGGAGTGGTGCGAAGGTGAATCCTATCTTTGTGAAAAATCAAGTAGGGTTCCTTACACATGAGGGCTTGAAGCTCTGACATGCGCCTCGCCGAGGAGACAGTCACCAAAAGTAGCATTTTCCAGGACAGAAAATGAAGCTCAGCTTACATGGGCAGTTCGAAAGGAGGCAGCGCCAGCTTTTCCAGAACGAAAAGCAGATCCCAAGGAGGGTCAGGATCCTGAATAGGGGGTCTCATGTGTAGAATTCCGCACAGAAAAGCTTAGGATACCTCCAACTGAGCCACTGTCTTACCCTGGACCGGCATATGATAGGTAGAGATGGCGCCCAGGTGTACTTTGATGGAGGAGTAACTAAGACCTGACTCCGAGAGGGAAAGCAGGTATTCCAAGACAGTGGTAACTGGACAGACCAAAGGATCCACCTGTCTGGCTGCAGCCCAAATGCAGAAGCGTTTCCATTTCATAGCATAAGTGGCCCTGATGGCAGGCTTGCGCACCTGTACCAGAACCTGTGGCATCTTGTCTGAGACTCCAAACCTAGATTTAACTAGGTCTTGAGGAGCCAGGCATGCAGGTGGAGGGAGCGCAGGTTCGGATGAACCAAGGACCCATTGTCCTGAGACAGAAGCTGAGATGAGATTGGAAGAGGAAGCGGAAGCCCTGCCATTAAACGCTGGAGTAAGGGAAACCAAATCTGATGAGGCCACAGAGGAGCTATCAAGATCATGGTGGACTGTTCTGACTGTGCCTTGAAGAGTACCTTCTGTAGCAGAGAGAAGAGGGGAAAGGCGTAGAGGAATCTCCCCTTCCAGGAGAGGGACAATGTATCTTGCCAGAAAGCTCCAGGCTCTGAACCTAGCGAGCAAAAATTGGGCAGTTTTGCATTGACTTGAGACACGAAGAGGTCTAGCTCTGGTGTCCCCCCATCTGGTAAAGATTTGGTCTGCAACCTCCTGAAGCAAAGCCCACTCGTGGGCCTGCGACCTCGTTCTGCTGAAAGCGCTGGCCAGCACATTCTGCATCCCTGGAACGTGAACTGCCGATATGGAGAGCTGATGTCCTAGCACCCAGTCCCACACCCTCATGGCCTCTCGACAAAGAGGGTAAGAGTGTGTGCCACCCTGTTTGTTGATGTAGAACACCATGGATGTGTTGTCAGTCAGGATTAGCAGGTGGCCTGGCAGTAGGGCAAAGGCTAAAGCCTGAAAAGCATACAGAATCGCTCTCAGTTCACGGACACTGATGTGCAGGTTCTCCTCTATTGAGGACCATGAGCCCTGAGACCTGTGGTCCCCCAAATGCACGCCCCATCCCGAGGACAAAGCGTCCATTGTCAGAATCTGGGATGGGGTCCCGACTTGAAACAGAAGCCCTGCCAGAATATTTTGGGATAACATCCACCAGCGTAGTTCTCGGCGGATTGGCTCTATGATGCCTATCAAGGCATCCAATTCATTCTGTGTCCGATTCCACTGAATGCGTAAGGACCATTGGATGGGCTGCATGCACAGTCTCGCAAGCGCACCAAAAAGTACAGTTACGTAAGAACTTACCTTAACAGTAGATCTTCGAGAGAGGCTCTTGCAGCAGGTAATTACATACAGGACTGAAGCCGGCAGGCATCAGGACCCCACAGAAAAATTTCTAGCTAGCAGTCTCTGGCGGGGGACCGCCCCCACGTCAGGTGACCAGCGTCAGGCGACGTCGGTATAAAGGGGCGGTCCCCCACGCCCGCCTTTCAGTTCTTTCCCGCCAAAGACCAAAAGGCGAGACGAGAGAGAAGCGGATATTCCCTCCCTGAAAAAGGAGCTGAAAAAGCCAAGGGAGATGGAGGGCGGGAAGGTATTACCTACTGTTACAGTAAGTTCTTACGTAACTGTACTATCTTACTTCGAGAGGGCTCTTGCAGTAGGTAATTACATATAGGACTGAGTCCCAAGCAGTCTGGAATAAAGAGAAGCACACGGGGAGGAGGAAACTACTCATACAGAGATCCTCTGGCTGAGGAGGACTTAAGAAAGAAGTCCTTATAGAACAGCAAACCTGAAGCCGGCTCTACGGCGAGAGACAATGTCCAAACTGTAGTGTTTCGTAAAGGTATGGACAGAAGTCCAAGTTGCGGCTGCACAGATGTCAGCCGCTGACACATTCTTGACACAAGCAGCAGAGGCTGCAACACCCCTGGTAGAGTGACCCCTGACTTGACCTGGCAAGGTCTTGTGATACTTGTTGTAGCAGAAAGTGATCCAATGAGCAAACCATTTGGACAAACATTGTTTGGAAACAGCGTTGCCCTCTCTTTTGCTGGTCAGTCTTTCTGAGATCCTTCGTCCTGTTGGTGTAGTGTCTCAGAATCCGGTGAACATCCAGAGTATGTAAAAGATACTCCTTGTGATTGGAGTGCTGTGTGAAAAACGTAGGCAGTTCAATGTAGATTCCGCTACCACCTTAGGGAGAAACTTAGGATTGGTGCTCAGAGCCACATGTTCCTTACGGAAAATCAAATATGGAATTTTGCACATCAAGGCCTGAAGCTCGGAAATTCTTCAAGCAGAAGTAATGGCCACTAGGAAGAGGGTCTTCCACGAAAGGAACTTAAGTTCTGCTGAGGCTGCCAGCTCAAAGGGAGGCAGCATAAGCGTCTCGAGGATGAAATTCAAATCCCAAGGGGGGAGGCAGGAACCCGAATGGGGGGGGGATCTCGGAGAACCCCTCGTAGGAAGGTCTTCACGACCTCCAGCTGAACGAAAGTTCTGTCCCCAAAGGGAACATGATAAGCGGCCAGAGCCGCCATGTGAACTTTCAAAGAGGAATGACTGAGACCCAGGTCGAAGAGAACGCATGTAGTCCAGTAGCTGCCCAATCGGACAGGAGAAAGGCTCCAGCTCTTTGGACGAAGCCCAAATGGAGAACCGTTTCCATTTCATGGCATAAGTGGAACGAGTGGAAGGCTTTCTGGCCTCCACCAAGATCTCTGCCACTTGTGAGAAAACCCCAAAACAGGCTTGTGCTACGTATGTAGGAGCCACGCATGCATCTGAAGGGACTTGAGGCCGGGATGGACCAGGGAATCCCGATCCTGGGTCAACAGTAGTTGTGAACGTGGAAGAGGAATCGGAGGTTCCTCTGAGTACTGCTGCAGAAGACAGAATCAAACTTGCCTGGGCCAGAAGGGAGCGATGAGAATCATAGGAGCCCCCTCTGAGCTGAGCCTGTGCAAGAATCAATGGAATTAGGGGAAAAGTATAGACGAATCTGCCCTTCCAGTCGAGAGACAGAGCATCTCTCCAGAGTTGTCCGCACCCTGGAGCGAGCGAGCAAAAGGTGGGCAGTTTTGCGTTTAGAGGGGACGCAAACAGGTCAACCCGAGGAGTTCCCCAACGTAGGAAGATGTCGGCTGCTATTTCCTGATCCAATTCCCACTTGTGAGGTTGTGCTGAGGATTGGCTCAAGTGATCTGCCAACGAATTCTCTACCCCCGGGACGTGGACTGCCATGAGGTGAAAGTTGTGGAGGGTCACATATTCCTAGAAACGCATCGCTTCCTGACAAAGAGGTAGGAACTGGTCCCCCCATTTGTTGAGATACCAGACGGCACTCATGTTTTCGGTCTGGACAGCCAGATGACCGGGAAGCAGAAAAGGGTACAGTGCTTGAAGAGCATACAACACCGCTCTGAGCTCGAGCACACTGATGTGAAGCATCTGCTCGAGTTTGGACCAAGAACCCTGGGTCCGCTGGGATCCCAAATGGGCTCCCCAGCCCTCGCCCGAGGCGTCCGTTGTCAGCGTTTGGGAGGGGGGAAAGAGAGACAGAAGGGAACTCCCCAACAAAGGTTCTCCTGAACCAACCACCAGTGCAAATCCCGGAGCATCAGGGTTGAGACCTGAACCTCTTGGTCCACGTCGTCTACCAATTGATCCCACTGAGACCAAAGAGTCCACTGAGAGATTCTCATGTGGAGCCGCGTGCACGGAACTGTCAGAATTGCAGCCATCATGAGCCCCAGGAGGTGAAGGACTGCCCTGGCGGGAACCCGCCTGTGGGAGGACAAAATAAACTGGAGGCGTTGCGATGGGATCAAATGGAATTTTGCCTGGTTGATGGTAATACCCAAGCTGGTAAAAACCTGCCTGGTGAGACAAAGGGAATGCAGGAGTTCCTCCCTGGACAGGTCCGCTAGGAGCCAATCGTCCAGGTACGGGAAAACCTGAACTCCCTGAGTACGCAGGTGGGCCGTCACCACCACCGACAGGCATTTGGTGAATACTCAGGGGGCCGAGGAAAGACCAAATGGGAGGGTCTTGAACTGGTAGTGGTCCCCTGAAAAGCAAACCAGAGGTATTTGTGGTGGTAAGGGCGAATAAGGATATGCAGGTACACGTCCTGCATGTCCAGAGCACACAGCCACTGTCCCGGCCAAAGGAGGGGCAGGAGACTCTGCAAGGAGAGCATT
Source organism: Neoceratodus forsteri (assembly GCA_016271365.2). Classification (NCBI taxonomy): domain Eukaryota; kingdom Metazoa; phylum Chordata; order Ceratodontiformes; family Ceratodontidae; genus Neoceratodus; species Neoceratodus forsteri. The sequence goes on along the minus strand of CM028129.1, from coordinate 1,343,725,966 downwards.
CTGAACCTTTTGTACTCCACAAACAAATTCAGAGAACTGAGGTCTAGAATGGGCCTCATGTCTCCTGTCTTCTTGAGGACCAGGAAGAAATGTGAGTAGAAGCCCATCCCCCGAATAGGGGAAGGGACTGGTTCTATTACCTCCTTCAACAGAAGGGAGGAGATTTCTTCCTGAACCCTGAGAAAATGTTCTGGGGAGTAAGACGACCTAGGGAGGGGTTTCTGGGAGGTTTCTGAAGAAACTCTATGATGTGGCCCTCTGCTATGAGCTGGAGGACCCAAGAGTCGGAAGTGATCCTCTCCCAACCGGGTAGATGTAGGGAGAATCTCCCGCCTACCGGTTCCTCAGGATCGACCAGAGGCTGTGGGAGGGAGGAGTCAGGAGGTGTGGGGCAGCGCCCTGACTGGAGCTCCATGGCCCAACTGGGTGGGGGGGCCTCGCGGAGGGGCCCAGCGTTTGTTGGCCCGCTTTCCTTGTGGTTTCGCCTAAGGCCGTGCTCGACGGCAAAAGGAACATTGCGCTTGAAGGGCTCTGTACATGGAGTCAACCTCCTTAAGAGCAGTGCCCTTCTCTCACAATCCAGTAATGATGTCCTTGACATCACCACCGAACACCATCGAACCTCGGAAGGGCGCCTCTTGGATGGCGGATTGCACTTCCGGGGCGAAACCTGACACCCGAAGCCAGACATGTCGCCCGAGACTCATGGTGAATGCCGAGCTTCGTCCAGAAGCATCCACCGCATCGTAGGTAGCGCGAAGCATGTGCCTACTGGCCGAACGTGCGGAGCGGACCAGGTCTGCCACTTCCTGTTTAGTCTGTGACTGAGGAACGGAGTCCAACTTGGCTTCCACCTCACTAAGGATAGCCTTCTGGTAATCCCCCATGTGAGCCACATAGTTCAAGGCTCTGATGCCCGGAGTGGAAGAAGCATAGACCTTCTTGCCATACTGGTCCAGAAGGCGGGACTCCTTGTCGGGTGGGGACGAGCTCAGGTGTTTCGGGTGAGCCGAGCAGCTGTGAGCGGTGCTGATCAAGACCGAATCAGCCTTGGGGTGTGACGTGAGAAAGTCAACCCCTCGGGAGCCTGATAAAGCCTATCCGCCTTCTGGGGAAGGGGGGGCTAAGGCCAACGGTTGTTTCCAGAGAGTGGAAACAAGGTCGGAGTGAGGCTCGATCCAGGGTGGAACTAACGTAAGAGCGACCTCAGGCAAATCCAAATGGACAGCTAGCTTCTGCCTCTGTGGATCTGGCGCCAGAGATTTCCACTGATGAAGAGTCTGGATTTTCCTTAGCAACTCCGTAAATAAGGGATCCTCTGGAGGAGACGTCGGAGGAGTTCTGGGCCTGGGCTTGTCAGGAGTGTGAGGCTCGTCCGGATCGGAGCTGTCATCGGAGTCCTCCGATGAGTCCGAAGAAGAAGGAGCCGAAGACCCCTCCCCACTCAAGGAGGGACGTGGCCCCTAGGGGGCAGGGTGCCACCCCCAGTCTTAGACCCCGCAGCAGTATCTCTGGGGTTGGTGGGGAGGGGTCTCTCGCCCCCGGCGACGGGGGTCCGAGACTGGGTCCGTCACCGGGAGGTGGCTCTCCACCTCCATGGTGAGCTGAGCCTTGGCCTCAGCCCACCAAGAAGTCAGTCTCTCCCTCAGATCTACCGGCGGCAGAGGGGGTGGTGGTGGGGATGGATACTGGGGGTATCCATAGATCGAGTATCCATAGCCTGATGGCGGGAAACCCAGTGTCTGGTACTGAGGCACCAGGTACTGCGGCGTCGGATACTGTGGTGCTGGATACTGCGAAGCCAGAAAAGATGGTGTTGGATAAGACTGCGTAAGATCCGGCACCAGGGGCTCTACCGGGGTAGAAGGCCCTGAAAGAGGCCCTGCAGGCGGGCCAGGAGCAGGTCACCCAGCGCACGTCGGGTCCGGCATCGGGATAACGTCCGGTAAGGGGACGTCGGCCGGCGACAGGGCTGGCGTCCGATGGTCCAACGTCAGGCCATCCGGTCCTACGGGAGGGAGGCCTGGCGGAGGTGCCGAAGAGTCCCCAGCGGCATCCGGGGGAGTGCCGGAGGGATCCCCGGGTCCAGCTGGGGAGATGCAGGGACCTTGGACAGCAGCGGTGAAGGCTGCAGGGAACCAGCGGCGCCAAAGAAATCCAAAGGATCCAGCGTAGACTCCAGTGCCGAGCGACCGACGGATGGGCCGACGGGCGTCTGACCGGCGGGATCCGGGTGGGCGTTGGAGGAGCAGACGTCCGACTGATCGGACCCAGCGCCCGAAGAAGGCTGCACAGGGGAGGCGACCTTGATGGGCGGCTTGGCGGCCATGCGCTGCCCCGAAGGGTCGAGCGACTTAGTGTCCGGCTCCGGGCAGATGTCGGAGGAGCAGACGCCCTACTTACCGGAGAGGCTCAAACCAGAGGGCTGCAGAAGCGCCCACTGGAGCAGATGCTCTTGGGGTCCCGGAGGCTCCCTGACTGGCCCGCGAGCGCGAACCAGCCGGGGACAGACGTAGTCTTGGACACCACCAAGACGGCCATCAGGGAATGGTCCCCAGAGGGGACGTTATTCTGAAGGACGGCGCACCCCAGCCAAAGTCGCCGCAGAGTGCTAGATGAGAGTCCCGGTCCCGTGCTTCTTCTTCTTCTTCTTAAGGCCCTCGGGGGAGGTGGAAGCCTGCTGGAGCTTTTTTAGCTCCTTTTCCATGCAGGACATCATCTTCTTTAGGATGTGGGCCTCCAGGGACTGCTGCCTTCTTCTTCGGGTAGCAGCGCTGAACTTCAGGCAGTGCTGACAGGAATCCACCAGGTGGTCAGGACCTAGGCAGGTAAGACACAGAGAATGGCGGTCCTTGTGTGGGAGTTAGGCACCGCACAAGTCGCACTTGTTTTTGTGCTCGGACGTGGTAGGGGACAACATACACAGCAGGTAAAGGAATCCTGATGAATATCTTTTCAAAAATTCTGAAAAAAACGACAGTATAACTACCGGCAACAGACTGACAAGCAGTGGCACTTAACCGCAAGGCGCTGGCAAAAGCATACGGCGGTAAAGAACTGGAAGGCGGACATGGGGGACCGCCCCTTTATACCGATGTCGCCTGACGCCGGTCACCTGACGTGGAGGCGGTCCCCCGCCAGAGACTTCTAGCTAGAAATATTTCCGTGGGGTCGTGACGCCTGCCGGCTTCAGTCCTATATGTAATTACCTACTGCAAGAGCCCTCTCGAAGTAAGATCTATGGCCGCTGCCATGTGGCCCAACAACCTGAGAAGATGTCTGGCAGGGACCTTTAAGGCTGAAGAGACGTGCTGCGCTAAGGCCTGAATGCGTCCCGCTCTGTCAGAAGGGAGGAAAACCTTCCCGAGACTGCTGTCCAGAAGCGCCCCTATAAATTGCAGTTTCTGGGATGGAAGCAGCTGAAATCTGTCCCGTTGACTGTGATGCCCAGACGTTGGCACAGCATTAGTGTGTTCCTGATGGTTTCCAAAAGGTGGGTCTGGAAGAAAAAATTACTCACCTTAGTAATGTTGTTTCTTCTAATGGAGTCTTGCTATATTATAGACATTAGCAGTTTGATCCAGCTCTAGAACTGCCCCGGAGTGAAATGGTTAAAACCATTCCAAAATAGAATTTTGGCAGGAGAGCAGCTCTATCTGTGTCATTTCAAACTTGAACTGTCAGATCTTTACGAGCCAAACTCACTAAGGTCTGTGTGGAAGCTGTAACCTACACTAGCCAAATGGCTACCTAAATAATAACAACCATTGATGGTCCCAACACCCAAGACTCAAGTCAGGGGACCAAAAATACTAACACCATTCTAATAATATGAAAATGGAACATAAATATAATAAAACACACACACAGCGTACACATACACACCCCCAAAGTCCCAAAGGGGACAAAATGCTAACAGGACATAAGTAGTGCCCACACTAAGTTGCCCGCACCCCACCAAGTAGAGGTTCTGAGAGGGGCAGGTTGGGGGGGAGGTCTATAATATAGCAAGACTCCATTAGAAGAAACAACATTACTAAGGTGAGTAATTTTTCTTCAAACAACATGAAGTCTTGCTATATTATAGACTTAGCAGAAATCAGCAGTACCTCCATGGAGGAGGGGCAGAACCTACTTAGAGAATAGGCTCTGAAGAACAGCTGTGCCAAACCGAGCATCTCTCCTGGCCTGGACATCCAGGAGTAATGCTTGGTAAAAGTGTGTACCGTTTTCCAAGTAGCAGCCTGGCAAATCTCTAATAAAGGGATATCTCTGGCAGCAGCTAGAGACGCAGCTGTACCCTTGTAGAATGAGCCCTCAAACCGGGGGCTCTGCCCACTTTCTGATAACAAACTTGGATACAGAGACAATTCACCTGGCTATTGATCTCTTAGTGGCAGGTTTGCCTTTCCAACTTCACCATAGGTAAGGAACAGTTGGAGGGATTCGAACCTGTGACCTTTAGTGCAGCTCTATATAATAACTAAGAGCTCTCTTAACATCCAGGCTGTGCAACCTCCTCTCACCCAAGAGGAGTGATCAGTGAAAATACTGGAAGGAGATAGATTGATTAAGATGGAAATCTGAAACCACCTTAGGCAAAACTTCCTATTAGTCCTAAGGACTACCTTATCCCTGTGGAAAGAAATAAAGTCAGTCTCCACTGACAAGGCTTGCAATTCACTTATCGTCTGGCAGAAGTGATAGCCACTAGAAAACAGTTTTCCAAGTTAGGTACTTAAGCTCTGCAGAAGACAGAGGTTCAAAAGGGGGTTGCATTAACTGAGCAATGCAAACATTAAGGTCCCAAGCAGGGGCCGGTTCCCGAAAGGGAGGATTAGTATGGAGTAATCCCTTAAAAAACTTGGAAAACACAGGATGACAGGAAAGAGGGGATGACTTTCCTGTTGACACAAAAGCAGACACAGCTGCCAAAATGAACTCTCAGGGTAGCTGGTCTGAGACCCAAGGAATTAAGATGTACCATGTAATCTAACAAAATGGGCAATTCAGCAGATTCTGGGAAATATTTTCCCAGCACCAAATAGAAAACCTTTTCCATTTAGAACTATAAGTAGCCCTAGTGGAAGGCTTTCTGGAAGCCTTTAGGATCTCAAGAACACCCTGAGAGAGGTGTAAATCAGCAAACTTTAACTCCTCAAGAGCCAGGCCTTGAGGTTGAGGGATTGAGGTCCGGATACCAAACCCTTCCTGGGCACAAGTCAACAGATTGTGATTCCTGGGGAGGCACAGGGAAGATGGACTGTCAGAGACAGAAGGAGTGGGTACCAGGGCTGCCTGGCCCAATCCGGGCAATCAGAATCACCCTGCAAGGCTGAGATCTGATTTTGACTAGTACTTTGAATAGGAGGAAAGGGAAAGCATAGAGGAACTTCTCCTCCCAATCCAGAAGAAGGGCATCCAGGGGAACTGAGCCCAGCACTGGAGGCCTGCAACAGAACAGAGAAAGTTTGTGATTGTCTGGGGCTGCAAAAAGATCTATCTGAGGGATGCCCCACCTGGCAAAAACTATCCCCAGCACTTGAGGATTCAGGGACCATTCGTGATGGCCCTGGGAAATCCTGCTGAGGGCATCCGCTAGGACATTGTCCTTCCCTGGAAGATGAACTGCTATGAGGGAAGTGTTCGGGAATAGGCCAGAACCACAACTTCATTGCCTCGGTGCACAAGGTCAAGACCGAGTGCCCCCTGTTTGTTGATGTACCACATTGTTGTGGTGTTGTCTGTTCTGACTTGTATCACCTTGTCGTGGACAGATGCAGAAAAAGCTTGAAGAGCTAAAAGACAGCTCTGAGTTCCAGCAAATTGATGTGGAGCAGAGATTCCTGGGGACCAAACTCCTGAGTGGAAAGTGTCGCCCATGTGGGCTCCCAACCCAGAAGGGAAGCATATGTAGTGAGAGTCAAGTCGTGAGAAGGGAAATGAAGGGACCCCGCTCTTAAATGCTCTGATCCTGCCACCACTGGAGAGCTAGGATCAAGGTTGAGTCACTGGGACCAACTTGGAAAGGGGTCTCTCTCTGAGACCAAAAGGTTCTCAAGTGAAACTGAATGTCTCTCATCTGAAATCTGGCTCCCTGCACAACAGCTGTGGATGCAGCCATGTGCCCCAGGAGCTGGAGAAAGTGTCTTGCTGGTCGAGACCTGCAGAGTGAAGGAAGTGGCCAGAGCCACTAAATTCCTTACCCCTTCTGGGGAAGAAAGGCTCTGGCTAGCTTTGTGTCCAATTCTGCCCCTATAAAGGTGAGTACCTGGACTGGTTCCAGAACCGACTTTGTGAGGTTTAGCAGGAAACCCAGGGAGGTGAGAAGCTGCTGGGTGACCTGCAGGTGAGATTTTACCTGTTCTGGGGACTGGCCTACAATGAGCCAGTCATCTAGATAGGGAAAAACAGCAATCTTCTGCCTCCTTAAGTGGGCCACTGCCACTGCTAGACACTTTGTGAATACCCTTGGAGCAGAGGTAAGGCCGAAGGGCATTGCTCTGAACTGGTAATGACCTGAGGGCAGTTCGAATCTGAGGTACTTTCGATGGGATCTTCTGATTAGGACATGGAAATAGGCATCCTTGAGGTCCAGGGAGGCTAGCCAGTCCCCTGGCCTTAGGGAAGGTAAAATCATTGCCAGAGTTACCATTTTGAACTTTGGTTTCAAAAGATGCTTGTTCAGATATCTGAGATCTAAAATGGGCCGCCATTCTCCTGTCTTTTTTGGGGTAAGGAAGTATCTGGAATACAGACCCCTGCCCTGATGCAGGGAGGAACCTTTCTACTGCTCTGAGAGCTAACAGGGATGAGACCTCTGTTTCCAGAGCGAGGGTCTCTGAACACTTGCAGGTAGAAAAGTCTGCTTCTCAACTTGGGAAACTTTTTGAAGCTGAGAACCAGACCCTGGCTTACTACTTCCAGAACCCACTTGTCTGAGGTTAAAGAAGCCCAATTCTGACTGAAGTAAGCCAGCCTGCCCCCACTGGTACAGGAGAATCGGCCCTGGGCACCCCATCAGGGTGCCTGTTTCGCAGGAGCTTTAGGCTGGGGGGTGGGAGCAGGTCTGCCCACCCCTCGTCTGCCCCTGCCTCTGAAGAAGCCCCTCTGAGCATAGGCAGAGGAGGCCTGAGTCTGGTAGAAAGGCCTGTGAAAAGGCCTACCCCTACCCCTGGGGGCATGCCTTTGAGGAGTGGCTTGCCGCTCCTTAGCCTGGGCACTCTTGTAAGTAGTCCTATATTCATCCATCTTCTTCATGTAATTCTCTGTCTGCTCTCCAAACAGAGAATTTCCCACCACAGGAAAATCCATAGCCTTAGTCTGGGTATCCTGTGACAAACTAGTACACCTGAGCCAGGCCAACCTACGAAAAGCTACAGATGTGGCCATGACCCTAGAGAAAACATCATTAACATCCACAGCAGCATGAAACTGAACCTTAGAGGCTTCAATGCCATCAGCAGCCACCTGTTCTAGTTCACTAGCCAGCTGGCCATGGGCCTGTTTGGCCAATTGCATAACAGTATCCCATCTAGATTTCTGATACCTAGCTACATAAGCCATATAATTTGCTTGCCTGAGTCCCAGAGAGGCTGCCATATACTGTTTTTTGCCATGGCATCAATCTTCCTGGAATCCTTGTCAGGAGGATGTGAAGCCAAGGGAATATTAGCTTTATCACAGGCAGCAGCCTGAACTACTAACATGACTGCATTGCTGAGAAGGAATTCTGTATCAGGGCCTGACAATGTATACCTTCTGTCCATCTTTTTATCTACAGGAGGCACAGAATTAGGAGCTTTTAAAATTTTAATTGTTTGTTTCCTAAAGACTTATGTAAAGGAATAGACAATCTCCTAGACTCTGGAATATCCATCATTTCTACAAAATCAGGCTCCTCTTGCTCATCCACAGCCTCTTCTAAAGGAAGCTGGAGGGTTTCAGCAACTTTTTATAAAACATAAAATGAGATGGGGACTCAGACAGCATAGGGAGATTCTAAAGGTCTGTCTGGGGAGATGTCGGTTCAATGGGCACACCCAGACCTTCCCAGCCACATTCATACTGTTCATAATCCTCCTCCCCTCCTCTGGTTCATAAAATTCCTCAATATCATAATCCTGAACCACTGGGACGGACGAACCGACCTTTTACCAGATAGTGGTGGTTGGACGGACCCTGGTTACAGTGACTGGACAATTTGTATGGCTTTTCTTATCTCTGCAGCAGTTGGAGAAGAATTTTGGACTCCAGACCTGCTGATTTTCTTGTTTTCTTTACTGGAATTGGTTCCTCAGAACCAGCTTTTCTTTGGCCCGAGGAAGTCTGGCCCTGGTCAGAGGGCACTCCCTCTGGTTCCATTGGCAACGAACCGGGCTGGCCATCCGGGTCAGCGGACTTTTTGGCCTCTCGTTCCCTGAGCCTGCCCAATCTTTTTTCCAGGGTGGCTGCAGGGAAATTCTTACATACCTGGCAGTCTGACTGGAGGTGGTCAAACCCCAGACAATAAACACATGTGGTGTGTGGGTCAGTCTTGGCAAAGACTTCCCCACAAACATCACAGTGTTGAAACCCAGTGGGCCCGGTTTTTCTTTTGGTTTCTCAGACATAATCCCAGCCCTAACCCAAAAACTTGCCTTTGCATGGCAGCGCTAGGCAAAGACACCCTTATCGGTTCCTAACTGTCACTGGTATTGGAAAAAACGTAATAAATCCGTTTTTAGAACCGATAAGAACCGGGAACCGCACTCTAAAATAGTAACTTCTAGTTTTAAATGAGTTTTAAACCCACTGATCGGTTCAAAACCGAACCGATAACTTACAAGTTCCATACAGACAAAACCTTCATTTACTTAGGGTTACCACAGATAGAGCTTGAACCGAACGGTTTTGTGGTTAAAATAAAACTATTCTTGGTTAAATCCAACCGAGAAAACACTTTTTAAACTGAGAAATGAACCAAGCAGAAGGAGAAATCTCCGGAGCGACTGTTCACTGAGGCGGAGTAAAGAATCTGACAGTTCAAGTTTGAAATGACACAGATAGAGCTGCTCTCGTGCCAAAATTCTATTTTGGAATGGTTTTAACCATTTCACTCCGGGGCAGTTCTAGAGCTGGATCAAACTGCTAATGTCTATAATATAGCAAGACTTCATGTTGTTTGAAGGAGCCAGGCGTCCAGGTAAGGGAACACAAAGTGGCCCATTCTCCGAAGTGCCATGGGAACAACTGCTAGTCGCTTGGTGAAATACCCTGGGGGCTGACGAGAGACCAAGGGGAAGGACCTTGAACTGAAAGTGCATGCCTTTGAATCTGAATCTCAGAAACTTTCGATGACTTCTGGCAATCAGGATGTGCAGGTACGCATTCTATATGTCCAGAGAGGCTAGCCAATCTCCTGCTGAGATCATGGGCAGTAGGTTGGGTAGAGAAACCATGCAGAACCTCTTACAGGAGACCCACTGGTTGAGGTCGCTGAGACCCAGGATGGGTCTGAGATCTCCTGACTTCTTTGGGATCAAGAAGAAGTGGGAGAAGAACCCTGTCTCTCTCTCTCTCTCTCAGCTAGTGGGACCGGCTGTATGACGTTCTTGTCCAGCAGGGACCGAATTTCCTGCTGAATGAGAACCTTGTGTTCCCTGGGATAGCGGGATGGGGGCGGTGGTCTGTCTGGAGGGATAGCGTCAAACTCGATGGAATGCCCAAATTCCATGAGATCGAGAACCCACTGGTCAGAGGTCACTTGTCTCCAGGCGTCTGCATAAAGAGAAAAGCAGCCTCTGACCGGCTCTCCCGATGAAACGTCTGGGAAGGACGGGTCGCCTGGATAAGTCAGGCATTGGGAGGGAGGGTGGCAGCTGCAGGTCTAGCCTGTTATGAGGTGGCGACTGAGGAGCCCCTGGCCTCACCTCTCCATCTAAAGCTGCCACGCTGTGAATGTTGCTGGTAGTGGGGCTGCCAAGGCTGTTGTCCCCCATGGCCATGAAAATGGGACTTAGGAAACCGTCCCTGTTTCAGGCGATACATGGACTGCACGGCATGGACCGCCTTACCGGAGTCCAGTGGCTTAGAAATTATGTTCTCCAAGTCTTCACCGAAAAGCATGGAGCCTTTAAAGGGAGCATCCAGAAGGCTAGTCTGAACATCTGGATCGAACCCCGAAACCCAGAGCCAGCAGTGACACCGCAGGCAGATGCCGGAAGTGATCGCCCTCGCAGAGGTGTCCAGAGAGTCATAGGCTAATCTCAGGACGTGGGTGCCCACATCCAAGTCAGTCTGTAGAAGCCTGGCAAGCTCTGCCCTCTGAGGGCAGTCAGGCAACCCTTGCACGATGTCCAGTCCTTGTTTCCAAAGGGCATTCTGGAACTGGATCATGTGGGCTAGGAAACTGAGGCTCCTAATACTACAGGTGGCAGAAGAGTACACCTTCCTGCCCAATGAATCCAGCTGCTTAGACTCCCTGTCAGGTGTCTGGGTGCTCTGGTGTTTGGGCCTCTGCGAATGATCATGAGCTGCCGAAATCACCACCGAGTCAGCGGTAGAGTGTTCGGCCAAAAAAGGATGGTTCTTAGGGGCCCGATGTAGTCTGCGTGCTTTTTAGGGGCACAGCAGAAGAGGAGTGAGGACACTTCCAGGTAGCATAAGTGACATCCTGGAAGGTGTCCACCATGGGAGGGATGACCACTGGCTTGGGATCTTTTTAGTGAAGGTATCTGGCCAGACGCAAACGCTTGGGGTCAAGGGCCTCTGTGTTCCAGCCCATATTCTCCTAGATGTGTCTCATGACCTCCATAAAACTGGGGTCATCATGAGGGGACTTAGGATGTCCCTCCACGTCACCAGGAACAGAGTCTACGTCCGAGTCTGGTAAGGAAACATCAGAGTCGACGTATGACTCAGAAAAGGAAGAGGAGGGGGAACGGTGTCTTCTCTTAGGTCTTCTATCCGAAGAAGGCAAACGGGAGGAGCTTCTTGAGAGAGTCCTCCTGCGCCTAGACTTGTCAGTGTGCTTTTTAGGCGTAACCGGCTCCTTACCAGCCTCATTTCCGGACGGTTCAGAAACCACGACGGTGTCTGGATTAGGGACTACCCCAGTGCGAGTCCTGCTATTGAAGGCCTGGCAATGGAAGCAGGCACCAGTGTCATGGTCAGGGCCTAGGCAGTAAAGACAGGAGGAATGGCAGTCATTTGAGGGAATCTGGTGCCCACAGGAGCAGTTGTTAGGGTGCTCCTTCTAAGAAGCTGACATAAATCTAAAATCAGCGAAAAAATCTGTGGAGAATAGTAAAGGACAGGGCCCCGATTTTTCTGTGGCACATCGTAGCAAAGTTCTGTGGCAGGATTCTCATTTGCCACAGAACTTCTACGGCACTTGACACTAATTTCTGCGGCAATTCGGCGTCACATTTTTACCCTTTTTTTTTTTGCCATATCTGACACAATGCACGCTTGTAACACAGTCATTTTAAGGGCTTTTGTCACCAAATGTTCAACATAGCCAATTTAAGACCTCAGCTCATGAACGGTGTCACTGTGATTTTCTTAATCTGTCCCAAACATTGATTTCGCACACCGACCGCGCCATAGTGGCGCTACATGTGCGAACGCATTTTGGGTGAGATGTGAAAATTACAGTTCTACTGTTCATAAGGAGGTGTGGTAAATGGCAATGCTGAAAATACTAAAAATGCTCGAAGTTACGAGCATGCGTAGGAACTGCACAACGCATGCTCGTAAAACAGTCATTTTGGGGAATATTTTCACCAAAGTTTCAACATAGGGTTTTTGGGGGCCTACCTCATGAACTGTGACACTGTCATTTCATTAATTGGTCCCGAAAGGTGGTTCTGTGCGTGACCGGGAAATCACCTTCGGGACCGACTTAAAAATGACAGTGTCACAGTTCATGAGGTGTGGCCCCAAAAACCCCATGTTGAAAATTTGGTGAAAAAATTCCCAAAAATGGCTGAGATACGCATCTAAAGTTGAAAATCCATTTATGCCATTATACAGTTTACTGGCATTTCTTCAGTTCGCGGTCAGCTTTGAAGAGTGCAGGCGTGTTCCGGTCCACTGAAGATCGCCGTGCTGGCTCAGGAGATAAGTATGGGTTGAGGGGGATGAGATGGGGGCGTGGGGGTGGGGTACGAGAGGGTGGAAGGTGGAGAGGGGCAAAAGAATCAACGAGGGAAGGTTTTCTTTTCAGGTCTTTTTATTTTTAAGACAACAGGGGACTTTTGCCACACTAGGGCAGGCTCCCAGCATGGCACCAGGCAGCTTGGAGGGCCAGTGAAGCAGGCGGGGTTGGGAACCCCGTTGTCAAATGACACTTTGCCACGCTGGGTGGGCTCCCAAGCGTGACATTCTGGGGCGCAGTAGAAGCAGGCGAGATTGGGTACCCACCGGCCAAAATTACACTTTTGCCATGCTGGGGTGGGCTCTGGCGTGGCATCTGGACATTTTGGAGAGGGGCAGTGAAGCAGGCGAGTTGGGCACCCTCGCCGCCAGTCTACCCCACGCTGGGGTGGGCTCCCAGCATGGCATGCGGACATTTTGTTGGAGAGAGGCAAGCCGAAGCTGACGGAGATTCGGCACCCGTCGGCCAAGAGATCGTTTGTTCTGGGCGGCTAAATTCGCTGGCCGCCATGAATTCGTGAGTGCAGCAATTCCGCAGTTAATTCCGCAGTTTGCCACGGCCGTGGAAAATTCGGGGCCCTGGTAAAGGAGCTGTTTGTACTGATGAGCGGTAGCCAAACGTGAACGAACCAGAGCCGACAGCAGGAAAGAACTGGAGCACGTGGGGGACACCCTTCCTATATATGGGGGATGTTGGGGATGGAGCCAACGTCAGCGAAGGGCGTTCCCCCTTGGCACTGCTAGAGAAGAATTTGCCATGAACTGCCAAGAGGCGTCAGTCCTATATGTGTTACCTGCTGCCAGAGCTTCCTCTCAAAGTAAGATCTGCGGTATTTCATACGTCTGTTATCATACAGTTCGAATTTCATACCGTGACAAGCTGCCAGGAACACTGTCTAAGTCAAAAGGAAATGGGGACATCCCACAACTTGCTTAGTTCCAAGTGGACTCTTGACCAGTAGGGAGCTATCTGTGGGCAGACCCCAAAAACATGGTAGTGGGACCCTATCTGGTCATAACCCCTCCAGAGGTTGGTGTTCTCCACTTGAAAATGTAATAATGTAGTGGGTGTATGAAAAGATTTTGTCAAACATTTCTGTTAACACTGTCTCTACCCTGGGAATGCTGTCACCTTCCTGTCCCCTTCCCAGGGAATGCTGTCACCTTCCTGCCCCCTTCCCATATCTTTTTCCACTCATCGTTATTGTCAGTGATGCTTATACTTGCCTCTGTTTCTCAATGCAACTTCAACTTATTTAACTCTGGGTGTTCTTCCCCCATCAGCATCTTGTAGTCTCTTGATACTGTCCCCTCCTCTTCTACCAGCATCACTAGCCAGTACAGAAAGTTTTCTAGGGGTGTGAGGTCTCTGTCTACCTTAGGAATGAACTTCCGAGATAATACATAGTGCCTCATCTGGAGATAACTAAGAAAGTAACCTTGCAGGAGTCTATAGTTCTTCTGCAGCTCCCTGTAGGACAGTTTTTTTTTCTTTGTAATTTCTGTTTATCTCGCCCCTCATCCCTACCAGCTCAGTTTCCTCAGGAGCACCAGTGGAGTCTACCCCTGCTACCTGCCTTACCAGTGTTGACCTGTTCCCCAATCCAGCCTCAGTTTCCCCCCAGGCGGGGAAGAGGTGGGGCCCGTACACCCGGAACAATTCTTTGTCTCGTCAGGCTCAGGGCAGTCAGGCAGGCAGGAGCACATTGGGGCCATACTCCTGTGCTCAGTCTCCCTAGAGTTGGAAGGTGTTTTTCCTCCTTTCTTGTGGGCATCACATGTGCCCCAACGTCAAGACGCATAGCGCCGACATCTGTGATGTCCTCCCCCCTCTGTCTGCCTCAGTGCTTGCTATGCCCCAAGCTTCCGCATGGGGTCAGTTAAGCACTGAGTCACTGCCCTCCCGGAGGCGAGAGCTGTCCCTGGGATGCTCAAGCCTCCTCCTCCGGCCAGCACTCCAGCTCCCAGGCTCATTCCCGAACCAGAGTGGCTGGCATCACAAGCAGAAATCCAACTGCTGCGCCAACGGGCTGGCTTCACTGTTTTATTTATAATTAATGCCTGGTATCTGGTTAAAGACAGTCTGTCCCATCTGGCGAAACCCTGGTCATTGCGAGGTGGGGAGAAATTTGGGTCACCCACAATTGTTGAGAGGGGTCCAATCTCATTTGGGGGTTTTGTAATAATTTGGGGTTTTTGCAATAACTTTGACCTTTGTCAGGATTCTCATTGTACTTTTAGCCCAGGGGTTTGAGATTTTGAACCAAATCTTGGGGGGTAGCATGTAGTAGAGCAAGGCAAGGCATATGGGTATGGAGTGGACCTGGTGCGCTTCTATTTCACCCCATCCAGTATCATTCCTCTACTTGATCCATGTGACAATAGAAGTCAACTGTGCAGCTGTATAATACAGCCTGCTGTCTGGCATTCCTAAGCCTCCTTTTTCCTTGGAGAGGGACAGTATTCACCCTGTGCCTGCCTTCCAACCACACAAAGGACAGCAAGAGTTTATGCGCGTGTCTCCAGTAGGAGTCAGATGCCAATGGGCAAGGCCTGAAAGAAAAACATAAAGCGGGTTAAAATGTTCATTTTCAATGTGGTTATTCTGCCCCAAAAGAGAGGAGCAAAATCACCCGTCGAGTTATGTTTAATCTCATTTCCCCTAAGAGTTTTCATAATTAAGCCAAAACAAGGAGGAAAAGTTGGGTGATATTCTCACTCCTAAATATCTCAAGTGTTATCATAGATGTTTGTCAACAGAAAAGGACCCCATTGGCTCATCTAGTCTACCCTTGTTCCCTCCTCATAGGTAGCCCTGACTCCACCACCTTACACCATATTTCCGTGCCCTCCCCACCATGTAGGTTCCCTGACCATTTGTTTCCAGGTTTTTGTCCCTACCTCTGTTGTTTAAACCCATGTTTTTATCACAACTGTGGATGACTCAACCACCCACTCTGGTAGCACATTCCAGGGGACCACCACCTTCTCAGTAAAATATTTCCCCCCTTATTACCTCTGAATTGACCACCCTCCAGCTTCAAGCTGTGCCCCCTAGTTCTTGGATTGTCCATCTTGAAAATACTCCTTTTCCTCACCTTGTTAATTCCCTTCAGGTATCTGAATGTCTCTATCATATTCCTCTCCCTCTCCTTGTTTCCAGTGGATACAGGTCAAGCTCATGCATCCTCTCCTCATATGTCCTCTTATGCATATCACATACCATTTTGGTCACCCTCCTCTGAACTCTCTCCAACCTATCAATATCCTTCTGTAGGCGAGTTCTCCAGAACTGCACCCCAAACTCTAGGTGGGGATGGACCATTGACTTGTATAGGGGGCACAATCACCTCCCTTCTTCTACTTGTGATAGCCCTCCCAATGCATGCCAATATGCAGCTGGCCTCCCCCACCTCTTTGTTGCACTGGTTTGCCACTTTAAGGTTGCTCGAAATAACCCCCAGATCGCTCTCATGCTCAGTTACCTTTACATCCTCCCCTCATAGTGTATACTTGGTATTTGGGGTTTTATTGCCTATGTGCATTATTTGACACTTTTTGGCATTAAATCTCAGCTGCCAACTCTGACCACCCCTCTAGTTTTAGTAGGTCCTCTCCCATGTTCTCCACCCCCCTGGTATATCCACTCTATTGCAGATTTTTGTATTGTCTGCAAACAGACACCTTCCCATTATCCGCAATATCTCCAACGTAAATATTAAATAGTACTGGCCCCAGTACTGACCCCTGGGGTACCCCACTTGTCATTCTTTCCTCCCTGGAATGAATCCCATTTACAACCACTCCCTGACTCCTGCCAGCCAGCCAGTTCTCCACCCAATTTGTTAGTTCTTCCCCTACCTCTAAACTGCTCATCTTGCTCACCAGACTCCTGTGAGGGACGGTGTCAAAGGCCTTGCTAAAATCCAGACAGGCCACATCCACTGCCCCTCCCTGATCGCACTCGCTAGTCACCCAGTCAAAGAATTCTATGATGTTAGTCTGCATGATCTTCTTTTCGTAAACCCCGTGCTGTCTGTCATCCTGTAGCCCATTTTCCACAAGACAATCCACTATCTTTCCTTTAGGAGTGCCTCCATGATCTTTCCTACCACTGATGTAAGACTGACTGGACAATGGTTATTCGACTCCTCATCTCCTTCGCTCTTGTATACTGACACCACATCCGCCTTTATCCAGTCCCCTGGTACCCTCCCTGTGTCAAAAGATAGGTTGAACAGCTTTGCTAGAGGTTCTGTCAGCTCTTCCCTAAGCTTTTGAAGCACCCTCGGATGTAGGGCATCTGGACCCATTGCCTTGTCCACTTTTAACTTCCCCAGTTCCTCCAATACCCTGCTCTCCTTTATCAGGCTGTTGTCCACTTCCCTACCCTCACTGCCTCTCCCTTCCAATACCGGTCCATGTCCCTCCCTTTCAACCATAAACACCGAGCAGAAATACTTGTTTAGCAAGTCTGCTTTTTCTAAGTCATCCTGTACAAGAACTCCCTCCCCTTTAAGTATCATTATACCTTGCTTGTTTTTCCTTCTCTCACTGATGTATCTGAAGAACTTTTTAACTCTCCTTTTGGCCTCCTTTCTTCTCCTTTGTTACTGCCTTCACCTTCCTGATTATCTGCTCTGCCACCCTTAGCTTTTCCCCTATATACTTCCTTGTCGTCTTTTCCTTGTGTTGTATTATATTTCTTGAAAGCCCTTTTTTTCCTCCCCTATTGCTCTTGCCACCTCTCTAGAATACCAAAGTGGCCTCCTTCCCCTTTTTTCTTTCCTACGTTCCTAATACACTGTTCAGTGGCCTTCACAAGTCCTCCCTTTATTGCCCCCCATAGTTCTTCCATGTTCCCCAGCTTTTTACAATCTTCCATACAGACCCTAAACATCTTTCATTTTTTTGACATCCACCCTCCTTAAGTCCATTACCCTAGTGGTGGTTCTACTCACCTCCTTCCCTGTACTGATTCTAAACCTAATGGATCTGTACCCATTTGCCCCCAGATTGTTCCCCACTGTTACCTTTGCCACACTATTCCCATTTGTTAGTATTAAGTGTAGTGTTACCTCTCCCCTTGTGTGTTCCCTTACCAGTTGCTGCAAGAGTACTTCTTGCATGGATTCCAATATCTCCCTACTTCTAGCTGATGAAACTGCTGGAATCTCCCAACTTATATCTGGGAGATTAAAATCTCCTACCAGCAGGAGTTCCCCCTTACTTGCCATCCTTTGTACCTCCTGCATTAACTCTCTGTCCACTTCCTCCCCTTGGTTTGGTGGCCTGTATAACACACCCAGTCATAATGCCTGTCCATTCCCCTTTAGCAGAGTGACCCACAGGACCTCAGCTAATCCTAGACTTATCTGCCCTTCTATCGCCTTTATCCCTTCCTTTACGTGTAGAGCCACCCCTCCCTCTTTTCCCCCTCCTGTCTTTTCTAAAAAGGGTATACCCAGGTATGCCAACTTCTCACTTGTGCTCATCACTCCACCATGTCTCTGTTATTGCTAGTAAGTCCAATCCCTCTTCCATCATTGTGGCCTCTAAATCTGCAATTTTTTCATCATACTCCTGGCATTTGCTAGCATACCCCTCCAGTAATTTCCCCAATGCTCTTTTTCCTCCCCGTTTCGCCAGCCCCCTCCTGCGGGGGGAGTGCTAACTAGGCAAGAATCACCAACATTTTCCATCCCTTTCTTAGACTCGTACTCCCCCCCCCCTTCTAGTTTAAATCCTTTCCCAGGACCCCATCTATATAATTTTGAAACTCTGCCCTCAATAATCTAGCCCTCCCCATTTATATGTAGTCTGTCCTTTGTATATAGATTGTCCCCCTGCCCAAGTGTCCCCCCACTCCCCTAAGCATGTGAATCCTTCCCCTTTACACCAGTCCCTTAGCCAATAATTGAAGTCCTTAATTCTCAGCTGTCTTGTGGTGCTACCACAGTGAACAGGCAATACTTCTGAGAAAGCCAGAGAGCTAACCTCCTCTCTGCACACCCCAGCAATCTCCCCAAGTCTACTATGGACCTCCCCTATACCATCACTCACCAAGTCATTAGTCCCTAGATGCAGGATTAAGTGTGCCCCCCCCCGCAACCTATTGGGCATTCATTTTAAGGGGAAACTGGCTGTTGATTCCCTTCCACAAGGGCCTTCTAGACTGATGGCCTCTGATTTTTCCAAACCGATCTTATACCCCATAATCTCTCCACAGATTTGTAATTTGTTTAACAGGGCAGGGACTAAAGTTTCCAGGGAGGTGATGAAAATTGGGGAGGTGTATGCACAAAGCAGTATCTTGAGACTCCTGTCCCCTGCCTGAATGCCCCTGATCTCTGTGTTCTTATTGAATGCTATTGCCAGGGGCTCTATTCACATGGTGAAGATTAGTAGGGAAGAGGGGGCAGCCCTGTCTAATGCCCCTAGTCAGATGGAACTGCCCCCCCCCCCATACCCCATTTACTTTTAATTTGGCTTGGGAGGCTGCGTACCAGTCCTCATACTCTCGCAAAATTTCTGTCCCAGGCCCATCTCCTCCAAGGTCCTGTGTAGAAACCTCCGGTCACCTGGTCAAAGGCCTTTTTGGTATCCATGAATATGGATAACACTGACTCTGGAAATTTACGTTGCCATGATATTAAATTCAGTAGACATACTGCTGTGTGTTAGTCCTGGGGCCAGTCCTCTTCCATATCTTCATCAGTGACATTGCAGATGGGCTGGAGGGTAAGGTTGGTCTGTTTGCAGATGACACCAAGATCTGCAACAGAGTATATGAGCCAGATAGGGTGGGCAGAATGAGAAGAGATCTGGATAAACTGGCAAAATGGTTGGAAGAGTGGCAACTGGGGTTTAACGCAAAGAAGTGCAAGATCATGCACATAGGGAAGAGAAACCCTGAAGCCACCTATAGGTTGGGAGGGGAGTTGCTGGCAGTCACAAGGGAAGAGACTTGGGAATCATCATCACAGATGACTTGAAATCATCCAAGCAGACCACTAAAGCAGTAGATAAAGCTAGGGGGAGGTTGGGGTGTATTAGTATGGGTATCACAAGTCGTAAGAGGTAGGTAATAATCCCTCTTTACAAGACACTGGTTAGGCCCCATCTGGAGTATTGCGTGCAGTACTGGAGGCCACACCTTCACAAGGACATTAACCAAACTGAGGCAGCCCAGAGAAGGGCAACCAAAATGGTGCAGGAACTGCATCAGAAAACATAAGAAGACAGATTAAAGGAACTCACAATGTATACCCTGCAGCAAAGGAGGGAGAGAGGTGATGTGATTGAAACATTCAAACATCTTAAGCGCATTAACAAGGTGAAAGAGTCTAACATGTTTCAATATAAGAAAAATAGCAGGGCAAGAGGACGCAGCATGAGATTAGAGGGAGGCCAATTAAGGAGTAATGTGAGGAAGTTCTTTTTCACAGAAAGAGTGGTGGATGCATGGAATGGCCTACATCAGGAAGTGGTGGATATGAATACAGTGCAGGGCTTCCAACAGGCATGGGATAGGCATAAGGGAGCAATACAGATAAGTATGAATAGATGGGCCATTGACTGAGCAAATGCTGACGGCACACTCATAAGGTAGAAAAAGAAATGGGCAGACTGGATGGGCCTTGCGGTCCTTATCTGCTGTCAACGTCTATGTTTCTATGCAATTTATAAAACCTGTCTGGTCTGGGTTGACTAGAATCTCCACACAGCGGGTTAGGTACGAAATCCCGTCTAAAAAAATACAGAATAGTAAATTACCGCGAAAAACATCCCGAACGGCCGATTTCCCGATACAGTCGAAATCCCTCCATAAAAAATACTGAAATTCGGAAATATGCTCAGTTCTCTGCAACATGCCATAATCCAAGCACTTGGTAGTTTCTTGCACTTTGCAAATGTGAAGAATGACTTGCCACTGCTGTCCCCATTCTTGAAATTTGGAGCAACACATTATACCATTCTTTCAGGAACACTATATCAACTATATATATATATATTTATATATAAAATACTGAATGGATTTAGTACAGCACTATAAGTAATCACTGTATAACAGAAAATACATGTTGCAAAACAGTTATTTCGCTGTCATTCACAGAAAAGAAACTCCCACTGAAAACCTATGCTAAGCTATAACTCTGCTTCTGTCTAAACAAGTATGAAATCACTCCAGAAATGAAATCATAGATGCATCAAACACATTTTTATTTGTTTGTGGGGTGGGGGGCATTTGACGGACAATGCTGTAATAAAAGACGACTGGCTGTCACTGTCAAAACTGAGAGTTTCTCCTGCCATTGTAAGCAAGTGAGAATTGGCGCTAAAAACAAGTACAGCACACTGTGCTCCATTTACTTCCAGTGACTCGCAGTGATCGAGACGAGCAAACACTGTTTTGAAAGACTGAAAATGGTGATCCAAAAATGGATACTGTGCACTCGGCTCAATGAACTTGCATTGGCTCCCATTTACAGACATGTCAAAAAGTCACATAGCAGTGGAGCCAACAATGAGGACTGTGCACTCGGCTTCATTTACTTGCATTCCTTCAATTTTACAGAGATGAAGAAACAGTTTTTTGACAGTCATGGATCAGTAACACAAACATTACATGTCACTCTTACAAATGACCATTGGTCCCCAAAAGAAATTGTGAATTAGTGAGAATGGGAGCTGAAAGCAGATAATGTGCTGTGTGTACTTGCACTGGCTACCGTTGACGGAGCAGAACAAAGTTTTTTTTGGGAGGGTTACTATCATGCCTCACAAACACCACCATTGCTGTTACTTGCATAAATGATCATTTCTACACTAAACCTATTTGGAAGGGGAGACAAAAATGGGTACTGTGTGCTCGGCTACCTTTTCTTAATTGGCTTACATTGGCAGGCGAGTATCTGTCGGTAGTGATGACATTGATGATTCTCAGTGCCAGAAACACCTGACTACAGCAGTGCACGTAAACAAACCAGGATAGCCTAATGCAGTGGCAGGAAAACATCAAATTAAAAATACAACTTTTTCAATTAAAAGATGTGTGATTCTTCTTCAACGGAACTCTCAATGAGGTGCAAAATGTGATAATTATTACTGGTTTACATGTAATGAGGCAGGATTTGGATATTCGGTATTTTTTTGTTTCTGTATTTTGATTAATCGAGATATTTTTTTCGGGATTTCGTCACTCGGTATTCTCTATTGCGGGAATTAGGACGGATCCCCACACAGCTCTGCAATCTTTTAGCCAAGACAGAAGTAAATATCCTTTGGTCTACATTAAGGAGTGAGATGGTTCGGCATGTGGGGTCCTTACCTGCCTTGGGGACAATACAAATCTGAGTGTATTGCCAACTTGGGTGGGGCCTCCCCCTCCTACACCACCCTGAAGACCCTGCATAGGTGTGGAAGGAGTTCTTCCTTAAAAGTTTTATAAAACTTGAGGGCCAGTCCGTCTAGACCCAGGGCTTTTCCTGGTCTTAATCCCCCCTTCCCCCCACAAGGAGACTTGTGCTTCCTCCCTGCTAACTAGAGCACCTAAGGCTTCCATGTTTTCTTGCTGCAGCTTTCTGACATTCACCCAGGCAAAACAAGCTTGAGCCTAGTGACGAACAGGGCTGGTCCAGTAAGGGGCTAAAGGTCGGAACTGGACCAAACCACAAGCTGGCTCACTCAGGAGGGGCGACTGAAAATCTTCAAAATGGACCCATTACATTAACTTAACCCTGGTTGTGAGATAGCCCTAGGATGCAGATCTCTCCCCCATCAATTAAACAGAGGGTCAAAAAAAAAATTTAAAGAACCTTTGTACTGCCTGATATTAATAGTAACTTTCAGATGTAGTCAGCTATCTCATAGAAACATAGAATTTGACGGTAGATAAGGACCGCTTGGCCCACCTAGTCTGCCCATTTCCCTACCCAATAGCTGCAGACCCTTGTTAACCAACAGCCTATTTCCTCCTACCTCCCCACTAGAATTGATTTATGTCTGTCCCATGCATTCTTGAATTCCCCCACTGTTTTTGACTCCACTACCTCCTCAGGAAGGCTGTTCCCTGTATCCACAACCCTCTCCGTGAAAACATACTACCTCACATTACCTCTGAGCCATCCCCCCTCTATCTTCAAATTGTGCCCCCTTGTTCTTGCACATCTCTTTTTCTGAAAGATGCTACTCTCTTGGACTTTGTTGATTCCTTTAAGGTACTTGAAAGTTTCTATCATGTCCCCCATCTCCTTCCTCTCCTCAAGGGTATACATATTAAGGTCTTTTAATCTCTCTTCATATGTCTTCTGGTATAGACCCTGCACCATTTTAGTCGCCCTTCTCTGGACAGCCTCCACCCTGTCTATGTCCTTGCGGAGATGGGGACTCCAGAACTGCACGCAGTACTTCAGATGATGTTTCACCAACTGTCTGTACAGAGGGATAACAACTTCCTGTTTTCTACTGGTGATGCCTCTCCCTATGCATCCCAGTATCCCGCCAGCTCTCCTTACTGCATTCGCACATTGTTTGCCCACCTTAAGGTTATCTGATATGATTACCCCCAGGTCCCTTTCCACTTCTGTTGTTAGTATCTCACCCCCATTGTGTACTCTTCCCCTGGGTTTTTGTTTTGCAGGTGCATTACTTTGCACTTCTTTGTGTTGAATCTAAGCTGTCATACCTTTGACCATTCCTTCAACCTTGCCAAGTCCCTTTGCATCCTTTCCACCCCACCTTCTTTATCGACCCTGTTGCAGATCTTTGTATCATCTGCAAAGAGACATACTTTTCCTTCCAGTCCATCTGCAATATCACTTATAAAGACATTAAAGAAGACCGGTCCCAGTACTGAACCCTGTGGTACCCTGCTAGTAACCCCCCTTTCTTCAGAGTGGACTCTGTTTATTATTACCCTCTGCATCCTGTTGTCCAGCCAAATTTTTTCCCAGGCTACCACCTTGGGGCCCACTCCAAGTCTGGCTAAGTTGTATATTAATCTTTTGTGTGAGACTGTGTCAAATGCCTTGCTAAAGCCTAGGTAGGCCATGTCCACAGCCCCTCCTTGATCTACTACTTTGGTCACCCAGTCAAAGAAATCTATTAGATTCGTCTGACACGATCTTCCCGCTGTGAATCCATGGTGCTGTGGGTCCTGTGCCCTACTGGCCTCTAGGAACTCAACAATTCTTTCCTTCAGAACAGATTCCATCATTTTCCCTACCACTGAGGTCAAACTAACCGGTCTGTAGTTTCCTGCCTCTGTCTTGCTCCCACTTTTGTGAAGGGGAATCACATCTGCCCTCCTCCAGTCCTCAGGTACCACACCATTCTCCCATGATTTGTTAAAGAGGGTAGTCAGTGGTGTCACTAGTTCTCCCCTTAGTTCTTTTAGAATTCTTGGGTGAATCCCATCAGGCCCCATTGCTTTGGCCACCTTCAGTTTTAAAAGTTCTTTCAGAATCTTTTCTTCTGTGAATGGACTGGTATAGACCTCCCTATCCAGAGTGCTTCTATTCTTTGATTTAGGTACCCCCCCTCCTCTTCTTGTACTACCATACTAAACTGCCAGCAGATTAGGCCCAGTGGTTTATCAAGTCTGCTCGAGTAACAGCCTACAGTCCACTCACTGCGGCTGCCTCCCCCTTTGTGACCCCCTGCGGACCCTTCACATACTCACCCCCCACACGGACTACACCCCTGTGCTGTCCCACCCTCTCGGGAATCCTCTCCACTGTCTCCATCTCCACCAACTCTGATGGCAATGAGTTCCAGGGCACCACCACCCTCTCAGTGAAGTAGTGACGCCTGGTCTCCCCCTTAAACCCCCCCCCCCCATCACCAATCTCAGACTATGCACCCTTGTGGCTCCGTCCTTCCTCAACTGGAGCAGTCTGTCAGAGTTGATCCGGTTAATCCCCTTCAAATATTTAGAGACTTCTATCATATCCACCCCATCCCTCCTCTCCTCCAGGGAATACATGTTCAAATCCCGTAGTCTCATCTTATAAAAGACAGGTCCTTCAGACCGTGAATCATCCTTGACGTCCTCCTCTGGATCCTCTCAAGAAGGGCAACATCCCTTCTCAAGTATGGTCGCCAAAACTGCACACAGTACTCCAGGTGCATCCTTACCAGACAGTTGTACAGGGGCAGTAGGACCTCTCTCCTCCTTGATGTTATCCCTCTGGCTATGCACCCCAGCATCCTATTCGCCTTCGCAGCTGCCCTCCTACACTCCTTGGAATTATTCATTTTGGCATCTATTGCCACCCAGAGATCCTTTTCTTCCCTGGAGACAGCCAACTTTTCCCCCTCCAAAACTGTAGTCGTACCTGGGGTTCCTGGCCCCCAAGTGGAGTACATGGCACTGCTTGGCATTGAACCTCAGCTGCAAAGTGTGTGACCACCTTTCAAGTGTCTCCAAGTCCTCTTGCAGCATCCTACTCCCTTCCTCGTCTATCACTGCTCCCAGTTTGGAGTCATCCGCGAACAGACTCAGCCTGTTCCAAACTCCAACCCCAATGTCTGAGATGAATGCATTAAATGGGACTGGCTCCAACACCGATCCTTGGGGGAACCCACTAACAACCCTTCTGGGAAACGAGACCTCACCCCCAACCACCACCCTCTGATACCTATCAGTTAACCAATTCTCAAGCCACCCTAGTATCTTCTCCCACAACCCCAAGCTCTTCAGCTTCTCCAGCAGTCCACAGTGTGGCACAGAGTCAAAGGTCTTAGTGAAGTCCAGGTACCGGACATCCAACGGCTTCCCCTGGTCCAGAGACCTTGTGACCCAGTTGTAGAATTCAACTAGATTCCTCGGACACTATCTTCCTGGGATGAACCAATGCTGTCATTTATCTTGAAGGTCATGAGTCTCTAAGAACTCCACGATCCGTTCCTTTAAGATGGTTTCCAGCAGCTTCCCCATCACGGACGTTAGGTTAACCGGTCTGTAGTTTCCCTGCTCCTTCCACAGACAGCCCTCATGGAGCGGCATGACATGTGCTTCCCTCCTGAAGTATTTTTTTCTTTTCCATTTACTAATTAGAAGATTTTTCACCTGGCAGTACTTGGGTGATGTGTGGAGCAGTACTCTGTCTGGAGGCTAAAAAAAAGTCAGTTCTGTTCCTCCCACTTCATCATCAACACAGACACCACAGTGACTGTGATATCACTAGTAACCAAGGAGAACAATTTCTCACTGCCAGATTACTCTCTTTCACATGAAGCAGCTGGGATTGGCTCTTCTTAGCTACTAGTGATTTCACAGTTTCCTGCATTTTGATTGGTAACTTGTGAAAATCACTGCTCAGGCTGCAAGGGTTATGCCTCGATGTGTTTGGTCACATTTCTGATGATGTAATGGGAGGAACAGAACTGACTTTTTTTTTTAGCCTGTAAACAGAGTGCTGCTTCACATATCAGCTCAGTACTGCCAGGTGGAAAATCTTCTAATTTGCAAACAGCAAAGAAAAAAATACTTCGGATATAAGAAGTGATAGCTGACTGCATCTGAAAATTACTATTAATTCCAGGCAATGCACTGGCTCTTTAAACAAACAGATTAGGGCTTAGTCACCTCCTTAGAAGTAAACAGTTAGCTGAGCATATTTTGGTGAAGGATATAAAGCTAATTTTGCATAATGGCATTGTTCAGCTTGATGGCCATATGGCAGCCACAGAACTTCAGAGTTCAAGACAGTCGGCGCACTTCCAGTGAGTCCCAGGGGCCTCATGTACTTTTTTTTCCTGCTTTGGCTGTTATGTCGGTTTTTGGTGAATTTCTTCTCTCTCCTGGGTTTTGGATCATGGGACAGTTGCAGCGGAGGAGTGGTCCTCTTCAGGAGGGAAGCCTTCTTCCATGGTCCTGTGCCCATCATGAGCTTGGCAACTGGATCTGGGTGTACAAAAAGGTCCAGGGGGACTGAGTTTTTTCAGAATCAGCTTGGCTTCCACAAGCATCCTGTAAAACTGGGGTCAGTTTTGTAAAATATTCTGAACTGGGCTGGGGCATACAGGAGCATTTTAATGTTTTTGGCTGCCAAGTATTTTCTGCTGCTAAGCAGGGTGCGTTTCTTTTGCCTAGTCAAAGGTGTATAATTGTGGTCAGTCACAATAAAACTGTTGGTCCCCAAACACTAGGTCTCTCTTTTTTTTTTATTTGTATTTTAGTTTTTACTCAGACAATTCAATACAGTTTTACAATTTTCTCATCATCACATAGGTACAGTAGCCTTCATATTATTCTAGTGCATTCAGTCTTTCTACATATGCTTTCTTCTACTGCAGGTCTTAGTGCTAAATTTCTGTTAATTCTGGTTATCAGATCATTGGTCATTTGCAGTCCTGCTTAAACCTTCTGGATGGGGCTGCACCGGCACCCATTTCCCCAGACACCTTCCCACGGGAGCATCAATTTATCCCCAAGGGGTCCTATCATTAAAGGGCAGTCTCGGCACCATCACCCCACCCAAACATGTATCTGGCATTCTTCGGTCCTGTCTGCTGTTCCTCTTTTGACCTTCTTTAACAATTTACTGGAATCCCTTCCAATCGTCGAAGCACAGGTCAGTAAGCATAGGGGAAACCCAGGAGCCGTTGTAAAATTCACCAAAACTATTTATAGTAGCAGTAATGTAACAAAAATAAACTTGTTCATAATAACTATATAGAAAAGCAAAATAAAATCTTTCTTGTAAAAAAAAAAAAATAAAGTAGCAGCTTAGCTGTTTCAACCCCCATCCTTAGCAAGCATCCTGTTTCTGCAAAATGGTCTGTTTTCGTAAATATCAGGAGCTGCTAGAACACAGTGTGCTTTCTGAGCTGAGGCCCCCTTTTGCAAAAGGCTGGAAGATTTTGCACTCAGGTAACCTCTGGATTTTTCCAATAGCTTTTGCAATAATCTCAAAGAAAAAAATTACTCACCTTAGAAATGTTGTTTCTTCTAATGGAGTCTTGCTATATTATGACATATGCAGTGAGTCCCAACCTTCGAACTGCTCCGGAGGTGAAAGAGTTAACTTTCCATGCCAGGCATGGAACGCTGAGCTCGAGCTCAGTTGAAACTCAGTCTGTTGTTCTTCAAACTCAAACCGTCAGATCTTTACGAGCTAAACTCACTGAGGTCCTGTGTGGAAGCTGTAAACCTACACTAGCCAACTGGCTACTAAACATAAGAACACATTTTTTGGTCCCAAAACAAAGACTCAAGTCAGAAGACCCAAAAAATGAAAAACACAACACCAAGTCACCCCAAAACAGGAGGGGTGAAAACAACAAGATGGGCATCTACTACGTGCCAACACTGCACTGCCCACCCACATCCCAAAAACAGAGGTTCTGAGAGGGGCAGGCGGGGGAGGTCATAATATAGCAAGACTCCATCAGAAGAAACAACATTACTAAGGTGAGTAATTTTTTCTTCAAACAACATGAAGTCTTGCTATATTATGACATATGCAGACTACATAGCAGTACCTCCATGGAGGAGGGACAGAACCTACTTAGCAAATAGGCTCTGAAGCACAGCTGTGCAAACCGAGCATCACTCCTAGCCTGGATGTCCAGGGAGTAATGCTTGGCAAAAGTGTGAACTGTTTTCCAGGTAGCTGCTTGACATATCTCTAGAACAGGGATGTCCTGGCAGCAGCCAGGGAAGCAGCTGTACCTCTGGTGAGTGAGCCCTCAGGCCTGAGGGAGGAACCTTACCCAGCTTTTCATAACAGAATTGGATACAAGAGACAATCCACCTGGCAATGGATCTTTTAGTGGCAGGTTTCCCTTTATCAACCTCACCATAAGTGAGGAACAGTTGGAGGGAGTCAAACCTGTGACCCTTGGTACGCTCTATGTAGTAACTAAGGGCTCTCTTCACATTTAAGCTGTGCAGCCTCCTCTCGCCAGAGGAGGAATGGTCAGTGAAGTACACTGGAAGAGATATAAATTGATTAAGGTGGAAATCTGAAACCACCTTAGGCAAGAACTTCCTGTTAGTCCTGGGGACCACCTTATCTCTATGAAAGGAGATAAAAATCAGGCTCCACTGACAAAGCTTGTAATTCACTTATGCATCTGGCAGAAGTGATGGCTACCAGAAACACAGTCTTCCAAGTCAAGTACTTAAGCTCTGCTGAAGACAAGGGCTCAAAGGGAGGTTGCATAAGCTGAGCAATGCAAACATTAAGATCCCAGGCAGGGGCAGGGTCCCTGAATGGAGGGTTGGTGTGAAGCAATCCCTGAAAAAACTTGGGAGAATACAGGATGAGCTGAAAGAGAAGAGGGTTTACCTGCTGAAATAAAAGCAGACACAGCTGCCAAATGTACTTTTAGGGTAGCTGGCCTCAGTCCCAAGGTATTTAAATGGACCATTTAATCTAGGACTGTGGGTAAATCAGCAGATTCTGGGGAAATATACTTCCCAGAGCACTATATGGAAAACCTCTTCCATTTGGAATTATAGGTAGCCCTGATGGAAGGCTTCCTAGAAGCCTTCAATATATCCATTACACCTTGGGAGAGGTGTAGCTCAGCAAACTCTAACTCTTCAAGAGCCAGGCCTTGAGATTGAGAGATTTGAGGTTCGAGTACCAAACCCTCCCCTGAGCACAGGTTAACAGGTTGTGATTCCTGGGAAGACACAGGGGAAGATGGACTGCTAAGGACAGTAGGAGTGGATACCTGGGATGTCTGGCCCAATCTGGAGCAATCAGGATCATCTTGCAGGATTGAGATCTGATTTTGACTAACACTTTGAACAGGAGAGGGAAGGGGGGAAAAGCATAGAGAAACTTCCCTTCCCAATTGAGAACTAAGGCATCCAGAGGGACTGAGCCCAACAATGGGGGCCTGCAGCAAAAAAGGGGAAGTTGGTGATTGTCTGGGGCTGCAAAAAGATCTATCTGCGGTGTGCCCCATCTGGCAAATATTACCTCCAGGACCAGGGGGTCCAGTGACCACTCGTGTTGGCCCTGGGAAATCCTGCTGAGAGCATCTGCCAGGACATTGTCCTTGCCTGGGAGGTGAACTGCCGTAAGGGAGGTGTTCAGGGAGTAAGCCAGAGACCACAACTTCATTGCTTCGGTGCACAAGGCCGTAGACCGACTGCCTCTTTGCTTGTTGATGTACCACATTGTGGTGGTGTTGTCTGTTCTGACCTGTACAACTTTGTTCTGAACAGATTTGGAAAAAAATTGAAGTGCTAGAAAAACTGCTCTGAGTTCCAACAGATTGATGTGGAGCCGAGATTCCCGAGGGGACCACGATCCCTGGGTAGTGAGGTCGCCCATGTGAGCTCCCCACCCCAAGAGGGATATAGAAACATAGACTTGATGGCAGATAAGGACCGCTTGGCCCATCTAGTCTGCCCATTTCCCTACCTACAGGATAGGCCACAGATCCTAGTTAACCAACAGCCTATTTCTTCCTACCCCCCACAAGAATTGCCTTATGTCTGTCCCATGCATTCTTGAATTCTCCCACAGTTTTAGACCCCACAACCTCCTCAGGAAGGCTGTTCCATGCATCCACTACCCTCTCTGTGAAATAATACTTCCTCACATTGCCCCTGATGCATCTGTAGTAAGGATTAAGGAGTGAGACTGAGTGACAAAGGGAACCCCTTGTCTCAGATTGCTCTGATCCTGCCACCACTGTAGGGCTTGGATCAGGGTTCGAGTTACTGGGATCAATTTGGTTAGAGGGTCTTTCCTTTGAGACCAAAAGGCTCTCAAATGGAACTGGATGTCCCTCATTTGAAATCTTGCTCCCTGCACTACTGCTGTAGAAGCAGCCATGTGCCCCAGGGCTGTAGAAAATGCCTTGCTGGTTGAGAGACCTGCAGGGTGAATGAGGAGGCCAGAGAGACCAGGGTCCTTGCCCTGTCCAAAGAAAGGAAGGCTCTGGCTTTCTCTGTGTTCAACTCTGCGCCTATGAAGGTGAGAAGCTGGACAGGCTCTAGAACTGACTTTGAAAGATTCAGAAGGAAACCTAGAGAGGTGAGCAGTTGCTGAGTTATCTGTAGATGTAACTTGACTTGGTCTGGAGACTGGCCTACTATGAGCAAGTCGTCCAGGTAAGGGAAGATGGCAATTTTTTGCCTTCTTAGGGAAGCAACTGTTACTGCCAGGCATTTTGTGAATACCCTTGGAGCAGAGGTGAGGCCAAGGGCATTGCTCTGAACTGGTAATGGCCTGAGGCAGCTCGAGACCTGAGGTACTTTAGTGGGAGCTTCTGATGAGGAATATGGAAGTAGGCATCCTTGAGGTCCAGGTACACTAGCCAGTCCCCTGGCCTTAGAGAGGGTAGAATAATTCCCAGAGTCACCATTTTGAATTTTGGTTTTAAAAGGTGCTTGTTTAAATGTCTGAGACCCAGGATGGGCCGCCATTCTCCTGTCTTTTTTGGGGGTAAGGAAGTACCTGGAGTATAATCCTTTACCCTGGTGTAGGGGTGGAACCCTTTCCACAGCTCTGAGAGCCAGGAGGGAAGAGACCTCTGCCTCTAGGGCAAGTGCCTCTGATGGATTTGCAGGTGGAAAGGATCTGGTTCTCATCTTTGGAAATTTTTTGAAGCTGAGAACCAGTCCCTGGCTTACTACTTCCAGGACCCACTTGTCTGATGTCAGAGACTTCCAGTCCTGGACAAAGTAAGCCAGTCTGCCCTACAGGTGGCTGAGAATCGGCCCTGGCAACCCCATCAGGGTGCTAATTGGCAGGGCTTTAGGCTGCGAGGGGTGGAAGCAGGCCTGCTTGTACCCCATCTGCCTCTCCCTCTAGAAACCCCTCTGGCTAAGCAGAAGAGGAGGCCTGGGCTTGGTAAAAGGCCTATGAAAAGGCCTGCCCTGCCCCTGAAGCTGCCTTTGAGGAGTGGCCTGCCTTTCCTTGGCCTGTGCACTCCTGTAGGTGGTCCTATATCCATTTTCTTCATGTAATTCTCTGTCTGCTCCCCAAACAGAGAATTACCCACAGCAGGAAAATCCATGGCCTTAGTCTGGGTATCCTGTGACAGGCTAGCACATCTGAGCCAAGCCATTCTGTGAAGTGCCACAGATGTAGCCATGACTCTTGATGACACATAATTAGAGTCCACTGCAGCATGGAATTGCACCTTGGATGCCTCAATAACATCAGCAGCCACCTGCTCCAGCTCCTTGGCAAGCTGGCCAGGGACCTGTTTTGCTAGGGCCATAACAGTATCCCATCCGGATTTCTGATATCTAGCAACATAAGCCATATAATTTGCCTGTCTGAGTCCCAAGGATGCTGCCATGTACTGTTTCTTTGCCATGGCATCAATCCTCCTGGAGTCCTTGTCAGGGGTGTGAAACCAAGGAATATTTGCCTTGTCACAGGCTGCAGCCTGCACTACCTCAACATGGCTGCATTGTGTAAGGAACTCGTATCAGAGCCTGACAATGTGTACCTCTGTCCATTCTCTTATCCACAGGAGGTATAGTGTGAGAGTTTTAAATTTTTACTGTCTGTTTCCCAAAAGATTTATGCAAAGGAATAGACAGTCTCCTAGACTCTGGGATATCCATCATTTCCACATAGTCAGGCTCCTCTTGATCATCCACAGCTTCCTCCATAGGGAGCTGGAGGTTCAACCACTTTTTAGAAAACATAAAATGAGAAGGGGACTCAGAAAGCCTGGAGGAGACACTCCTGAAGGTCTGTCTGGGGAGATGTCAGGTCAATGGGCATCCAGACTTTCAAATCCACATTCACTCTCCTCCTCCTCTTCCCCTCCTCCGGTTCATAATATTCCTCTAAATCATACTCTTGAACCAGTGGAACCAGCCGAACCGTCGCTTACCATGATGGTGCAGTTCGGTGGTCAGAAAGCGACTGGACAATTTTAATCGCTTTGGCTATTTCTTCAGCAGTTGGAGAGGAAAGTTTTGGCTCCACCAGCTGATTTCCTAGTCCTTTTTGCTGGAACCGACTCCTCAGAGTCGGATCTCCTTTGGCCCGAGGAAGTCTCGCCCTGGTCAGAGGGCACTCCCTCCGGTTCGGTTGGAACCAAACTGGGCTGGCCATCCGGTTCAGCGGACTTTTTGGCCTCCCTTTCCCTGAGCCTACCAACTCTCTTTTGCAGGGTAGCTGCAGGAAAATTTTTACAAATCTGGCAGTCTGCATTGAGGTGGTCAAACCCCAGACAATAAACACAGGTGGTGTGGGGGTCAGCCTTGGCAAAGACTTCCCCACAGACACTGCAGTGTTGAAACCCAGTGGGCCCGGTTTTTCTTTTGGGTTTCTCAGACATAATGCCAGCCTAACCAAACGTACCCGTTTAAGGCAATCCGCCAGGTAAGACCCTCTTATCGGTTCCCAACCATGTCACGGGTCGTGGAAAAAGACGTAATAAAATCCGTTTTTTTAGAACCAATAAGAACCGGTAACCACACTCTAAATGACAGATTAATATATTTTAAACAACCTGATTGGTTCAAACCGAACCGATAAACCGTTTACAAGTTCCACACAGAATAGAAATTAATGTAAAACCTATCTAGTACTCACAATACCACAGACAGAGTCTGAACCGACCGGTTGCGGTTTAAATTCGGTCAAAAATCGAGAAAAACAATACTTTAACCGACAAAATGAACCGAGCAGAAGGAGAAATCTCCGGAGCGACTGTTCAGTGAGGCGGAGTAAAGAATCTGACGGTTTGAGTTTGAAGAACAACAGACAGTTTCAACCGAGCTTGAGCTCAGCGTTCCATGCCTGGCATGGAAAGTTAACTCTTTCACCTCCAGAGCAGTTCGAAGGTTGGGACTCACTGCATATGTCATAATACAGCAAGACTTCATGTTGTTTGAACTATAATTATATATATTTCAACAGTAACACTATACATTTTCTAAACAAAAGTGATCCCATTATCAGTTACATTCCCACACAATGATTTGAATTTTTTTTTATATTAGCAGATATAGACATGCAAGGAAGAAAAATAGACAGCAAGAGAAAATTAAGAGACAGAGAGAGGCAAAGAATTGCGAGACTGTTCGGGTTGATCAAGTCAGAGGTGTCGCGGGAAAATTTGGTTGTGCAACCAGAAAAGAAAAAAAATACAGATCCTTGCATTTAAATACTTTCTCTAAAACAAATGGGACAGGGTCCTTTTCTACCCCCCCCCCTTCCTTAAGAGGGAACCTGTTTTATTTAACAGGTTTCCCAAACTTCTATTCTCCAACAACATTTTGCTGCTTTCAAAATTAAGCACATTTGCATCAATTTTTTTAACAGTACAACAAAAAGTACAGTTCAAACCCATACATTAGTTGTTTTTCTTTTCAACCATCAGAATCCTCAAGTCCTGATCCATATCTTGATAGAAAATCAGCATTGCTATTCTCTTTACCAGATTTGTGAATCACAGAGAATTTAAATGGCTGCAGTGGCAGGTACCACCATGTGATTCTGGAATTTTTATCTTTCATCTGGTTAAGCCAACAGAGAGGATTGTGATTAGTTCCAAGAACAAAATCAGTTCCTAGTAAATAAAATGTGCGGGACTCCATGGACCACTTTGCTACTAAGCACTCCTTTTCGATAGTGGAGCACCTTTTCTCTCTGTCATGCAATTTCCTACTTATATACAGAACATGATGTGCTTGCCCATCTATATTTTGACTTAGGACAGCACCTAGGCCTACCTCAGATTCATCTGTTTGTAGCAGACATGGTTTCTCAAAGTCTGGGGTTCTGAAAACAGGAGCTGAACATAATGTAGCCTTTATGGCTTGAAAAGCTTCATCACACTGTGGGGTCCATTTCACATTATTTGGGTACAGTTTCTTTGCGAGTTCAGTGAGGGAAGTAGCTAACTCAGCAAAGCCGGGAACAAATCTCCGATAATAACTAGCCAGCCATAAAAATTACCTGACATGTTTCTTTGTTTTAGGTACAGGGCTGTTAGCTACAGCTTCTATTTTAGAACCTTCTGGCTTAACTTCTCCATTTCCCAACACATAGCCCAAATATCTGGTTTCCTGCATGTCCAATGCACATTTGGTAGGATTAATTGTTAGACCTGCATTTTTGATAGCTTTGATAACTGCTTATAGGTGTTCCAGGTGGCTTTTCCAGTCTGGACTATATACCATGACATCATCCAGGTATGCAGCACAATAACCAGTGTGAGGGGATAAAATTACATCCATATACCGCTGGAATGTAGCTGGTTCACCATGTAAAGCAAAGGGCATAGTGGTGAACTGATAGAATCCTATAGAGGTGGCAAATGCAATTTTATCTCTGGATTCTTTAGCTAAAGGTATTTGCCAGTAACCCTTGGTGAGATCGAGGGTATTGATGTACTTTGCACTCCCCAGTCTGTCCACCAAATCATCTATTCTGGGCATAGGATAACTGTCAAATTCTGACACTTGATTATGTTTCCTAAAATCAAGGCAGATTCTAACACCCCCTTCTTTTTTGTTTACAGTTACCATGGGAGATGACCAAGTACTCATCAATTCCTCCATGATACCCAATTCTTTCATTTTTTTTTTTTATTTCCTTAACCACATCAGCTCTTAACCGCTCTGGTACCCTGTATGACTTTTGCCTAATAGGATGAGCATTCTTTGTCACTATTACATGCTCAACCCCTTTTGCTTGGCCTGGTACTGTGGTAAAAGTACTGTTAAATGTCTTTAGCAGGTTACGAATGTCTGCAGTTTGTTCTGAGGTTCAGGAAACATTCACCTTTACAGCATCAGCATTTACAGTTTGTTCCAGGTTATCATAAGCTACATCAATATCTTCCTTATCAGTTTCTGGTAAAACCAGCAAAGCAGCTTTTGGCAATTTTTCAACCCATTTCTTGAGGAGGTTAGCATGGTATATCTTAGTAGGATTTTTTCTGTCAGGGGTCTCAATCTCATAGCTAACAGTGCCAGTACGTCTAATAACTTTACAAGGCCCTTGCCACTTCATTAACAGTTTATTTTCTGATGTGGGCAACAGTAGCAAAACCTTTTCACCTGGCTCAAAAACTTTTTCTTTTACCCCATGGTCATAATATACCTTCTGCTGGATTTGAGCCTCTTCCTGATTACTATGAGCAATTTCAACATATTTTGCCAGTTTCTTTCTTAGGGCACACTATAAGAAGATTCAGATTGTTTCTGAGCGGGGTTATCTTCCCACGTTTCTTTTATGACATCCAGTGGCCCTCTTGGCTGCCTACCATACAGCATTTCAAATGGCGAAAACCCTGTTGATGCCTGTGGCACTTCTCTGTGAACAATAAGTAAGCAAGGCAAGTATTGGTCCCAGTCTTTCCCTTCCCCTTTCACATGCGTTTGAGGGTTTGGTTAAGACGCTCAACAAGACCGTCTGTCTGAGAGTGATAGGGGGAGGTTCTTATTGCAGTGATACCTAGCGGTCTGTACAGCTCCTTAAGCAGGGCAGCACCACAATTACTACCCTGATCAGTAATAATTTCTTCAGGTATGCCCACTCTGCTGAAAATTTTGGCAAGTTCTGCTGCCACTTTTGGGGCTGTAACAGTACGCATTGGAACTGCTTCTGGGTATGGAGTAGCACAGTCACATACTACCAGGAAAACTCTATTACCCTTTTTATTTTTGTCTGAAGGACCAACCACATCCATTGCAATTCTCTCAAAAGGCACATCGATTAAGGGTAGGGGCACCTTGTCTTTGCTAGTGACTGGGGCTACTTTCTGACACTCAGCACAGGAATTACAATAGGTAGCAACATCTTCATGAATTGGAAGCCAGTAAAATCTATACAGCAATCTGGCAAGGGTACGATCCTTCCCTGAGTGACCAGCCATAGGACTATCATGTGCTATCTATAACAATTCTGTCCTATACGTCTGTGGTATAACCAATTGTTCTGTCTGTTCCTGTGTCTGAGGTTTAACCCAAACTCTGTACAGTAACCCATTACATTTTTAAACATTGGTCCACCCTGTTTTGGTTTCACCCTCAGCTGCTTGAAATAACCCTGGAGAGAAACACTGTTAGCTTGCTGTGAAAGAAAATCACAATCAGTTAATTTAGTTTCAGCATTTTCATATTTTAACTCTTCATGTCTATCAGTCATTTGTTGCCCTAGTGTCTTGAGGCTTCATCTTTCTTTCCTGGATTTCCGGATCTTGGAGCTGTGTCCAATCAAGTCTGAATCAAAATCACTGAAAGGAAAAGTGTCCCCACCATTTGAGATTTTCTGTGCCTGAGCTCGTCACCACTGCTGCTGAAACATCAGGATTTACTTCCTCTTTGATCAGCTCAGTAAATCCTGGAAAGTCATTTCCAATAATCACAGGTACAGGTAACTTGGGTACTACCCCCCAGTCACTTGGGTGGTGGGACAGTATCAAGTGTCCCCGTGGATGCAGATGACACCAGTACCTGGGCCCTTTGCACAGTATTTTCCCAGCATTTTAACATGCACTAGGATCTGTCTGCTTCCTGAATCAATGAGTCCCTTTACAGTCTTATTCCCCACCTTCACATCTGTTAAATACTTGTCCCAATTTGCCAAGGACAGATCTGCTCCAGTGCCACTCTCCTTACTGTGACAGTTTCTTGCAAAATGGCCTGGCTTATTACAGTTATAGCAGATAATGTCTTTTGGTACAGATTTGTTACACCCACCACAGTTCTTATCAGACTTGGAATTTAAATGGGTAAAAGAGTGTCTTATCGGTGCTTGGCTGTTACCTCGCTTCTGTGGCGTCTGTCTGGCCATTTGGTAGTCCTCAGCCAAAGAAACAGATTTTTCCTCATTCTCTGGTCAGTGTTCCTTTACCCACAGCTGCACATCTGTAGGCAAGATGTTGATGAATTGCTCCATGGCAAAAGTGTCGATGATCTGTGGGACTGTTTTGCTCTCTGGTTGGATCCACTTCATCAGGAGTTCTCGGAGTTGGGTGAAGGCTTCTCGAGGATTATCGACCTAGTTATACCTCAGAGATTGAAATCTCTGCCTGTAGGTCTCTCTGGAGATGTCATACCTTTACAGGATTTCACTTTTCACCAGGTCATAGTTTTCTGACTGTGCAGTGTTCATACTGCTGTAGGCAAGCTGGGCTTTCCCTGTCAGGTAGGGTACCAGTCTGATTGTCTTTGGCCAATGGTAGGCTGTGGCAACTCTTTCAAAAGGTTGTCAGGTATGCCTCAATATTATCTGAGGGACACAACTTTGTAAGTTTAATGGCTTTTAAGTGGCTTGCATTTTGTTGCTCGTCTGGATCTGTACTGGATCCTCTGCCTTTGATAGCTTATAAGGCATCCAGTCATCACTGCTCCCGCTGCTGCATCTCTTCTCTCCTCTGCGCTTCTAAACACAATCTCTTTTTCTCTCTGCGTCTCAGTCCCTTTTTGTTGAATAGCCCACCATTTGAAAAAGTCCATCAGGCTTTCAGGTTCTTTCCCTGCCTGTTCTTTTTCCATAACTTGTGCTTGTTTTTCAGTCTCAGAGTGGACTTCAGTTTCGGCTAGTTTAGCTACCATTTTCCTGGTACTCAGTCCTGGACTTGCTGCTGCAGAATCCACACCTTTCTCTGTGCTTCCCCTGGTACTAGGTCCACTACTCAAGCACAAATCTCCTGTCTTAGGGTATGCACAGCTTAAATTCCATTGCTAACACCATCTGTCATCGAAGCACAGGTCAGAAAGCATAGGGGAAACCCAGGAGCAGTTGTAAAATTCACCAAAACTTTATTTATAGTAGCAGTAATATAAAAAAAAAATAAACTTTTTCATAATAACTATGTACAGAAGCAAAATAAAATCTTTCTTGTAAAAAAAAAAAACCCTTTCAAAAACAGCCAAGCTGCTACAGTATAAGTTTTTTCAACCCCCATCGTTAGCAAGCATCCTGTTCTCGCAAAATGTTCTGTTCTCGTAAACATCAGGAGCTGCTAGAATACAGTGTGCTTTCTGAGCCGAGACCCCCTTTGCAAAAAGCTGGAAGATTTGCACTCAGGTAACCTCTGGATTTTTCCAATAGCTTTTGCAATAATCTCAAAATATAATTATATATATTTCAACAGTAACACTATATATTTTCTACACAAAAGTGACCCCATTATAAGTTACATTTCCATACAATGGTTTGAACATATTTTTATATTAGCAGATATAGATATGCAAGGGAGAAAAACAGACAGCAAGAGAAAACTGAGAGGCAAAGAATTGCGAGACTGCTCGGGTTGATCAAGTCCTAGGTCTCACAGGAAAACTGGGTTGTGCAACCAGAGAAGAAACAGAAAAGGAAAGAATACAGATCCTTGCATTTAAATACTTTCTCCAAAACAAATGGGACAGGGTCCTATTCTACCCTGTCCCTCCCGCCCCTTTTTTTTGTTGCCTAGATCTCTTTTGATCTATGCTAGAGTCAATATCTTGGTTTTTGTTCTGAAGTCTGGAAATTTCAATACAACAGAGTGGGATATGGCTTTGGGGTCAGAGGGGTTCTTGGAGAGTGCTCTGTGGATCCTTACGATGTTAAGCGGTTCTTGGGCAGGTAGGCTGAGCAGCTCCCCGAGAACTACTCTACAAACTCCTCCATATTGCCAGACTCAGTGTCCCCAGGGAGCCCATAAATCCTGAGATTGTCCCTGTGAGAACATAGCTCTATGTCATCTAGCTTGTCTATGAGCTCGCATTCCCATTTACTTTAGCAAAAAGTCCTGTTGTTCAAGTTGCTCAAAAGCATCTGTGAGCTCCTTCTTGAGGTCGGTTGTCCATTGGACCACCTCGGCCAGGCCTCTGGAGTTTTCCCAGATCGTCTTCTCAAGGCATTCCATGGTGGAGCTGAATTTGTTACGGTCAGTGAAGAGCCTTTCGGAGGTTATGATGAATTTTTCATCATTTTCCCCATCACTGCTGTTGCTATTCTGCTTGGAGGCTATGGAAGCTTAATGGCTCTCTGGGCTCTGGTGCCTCTGCAGTTTTCTGCCATTGCAGGTATTCAAAGTGCAAGTCCTTCAGCTTAATCTTCGCCAGTATGTTGCCTGCAGTTAATGAGAGAGTTTTCTATGCCGGCCCAATGGTGAAGAAGGCTGAGTAGCCTAGCACGTTTGATCTTTTCCCAAGCTGGTGATCCAGGTTCAGGAACAAACTTAAGCTGCTGGGGGAAGAGAAGTGAGCAACCGATGGACAGCTTGCCTCTCCCTGGGTGGGGAGGTATGCCATCTCACTCCTTGGCTGCTGCCTGGTAGAGGCTGGGTGGCAGTGCAAGAGCCCAAGCGACATAGAAGGGAGGGGCCATGGTTCCATAGCATGTGTCCGCCTCCATATGCATGCGCTTACATGCTGCCATGGCTGAGGACAAGAGAGAAAATGGAAAAGGGTTGGTAACGGCTTTGTAAAACCCTGCCTGCGAAAATAAGCATCCTGGAGGTGCAAGGAGCAGAATCAAGTCCCATGTTCCGGAGACAGTATTATCCAGTTAAGAGCAACCTTACAGAACTTCCACCCATGCATAAACGTGTTCAAGATACACAGATCAAGAGTGGGAAGACAGCCCCCTCCATCCATTTCGGTACCAAAAAGTAACGAGACATGAACTCCTGATAAACCACGGTGTCCATGACAGCCTCGATAGCTCAGCGCTCTTAAAGCTAAGTGACTTTGCTCTGCAGTGTGGCCAGTGTCCCCAGACACCACAGACTCCAACGGTGCTCTGGGTCAACATAAAGTGTGGGTTTTGAACTCCAGAGACTGGCCCAACCCCAGAACTCATTTGTACAAGATAACAGCAGACCACTGTGGCAGGAAGTGCCAATTGTCCCCCAACTGGAAGCTGTGGCTGAGTTGGTGGGGGAATGGCTGCCTGGAACCAATCATTTCTTACCCTAGGAAGGGGCTCCAGAGGACTGGTTCTCAAAAGCACCACCTCAACTTAGCTGAATGGTAGTGCTGCCAAGGCTGCAGTTGGTGGTATCCAGGCTCATGAAACATACTCTGAAAGGAGCCTGCTGCTTTGACCTTGGTGGCTGCTTAGCTTACTGGATAAATGCCACTGAGTTCAAGGTGACGCTGGACGTTTTGATCCTGGTGAGATATTTCACGCTTGGGACAAGGAGGTTGGTGCCTATAAAGGGCAGATCTGCTAGTTTGTGCTGGGTCTCCAGTGTAAATGGAAAGAATGGCAGCCAAGCCCTCATGTGCAGGGAAACTGCCACTGCAAGTGGGCAAGATGAAGAAATCAGCCAAGTAAAAAGATGTCTGCAGCTGGTGCTTTGAAAGGGGAAAGACCTATGTCATGAAGTGCCCATGTGGCTGGCTGGTTATCTTCTGGAAGAGGAGGAACTATGTTGGAGAGCTCATCGAAAAGCTCATGATCAAACCTGGCCATGAAAGCCAAGCAGCTGACCTGTAGGACCCCACAGGAGGCAGTTGCATACACTCTGTGGCAAAGAAAGTCTTGCTTGTTGAACTCCTTGTCCGGTGGCTTATCTGACTCACCCTGCACTCTAGCCTTGTGGAGGACTGCAGCAGCCTCCACAGAGGAGTGTTCTGTGGAACTGGACAACCCTCACACAGAAACTGCATATTCATGGTCCACACAGTGTGAAGGCACCTGATTGAATAGGTGCTGTTCCCAGGATGGTATGGGTGACTGAGAATGCCACCACTGGTGAGGAATCCTACTCTAGGATATCCATCAAGGAGTAGGACTCCTGCTTTTGACCTCCTCCAGGGTATCATAGAAAGAAGCGACATGTGCTGCAGGAGTGCCGCAAAGAAGTTTGAGGCTCCTAGCATGAAGTGGATGTCAGAGAGGTCGACATCCAATCAGCATTGGGAGGATGTCATGAAAGAAGTTTCCAAATCTGAATCGGGAAGAGAGGTTCTGGGTGTCGCTCACGAGTGTGAACTATTCGCTTTGACGGGGTGACCACCACAGACAGAAGCTTCAGTAGTCAAACTCAGGCCAAGAGTCCTTAGTGGGAGCACCCTCCAGTGGCTGCAGAGGATGCGACTTCACCTGAATAGGTCACTGTGGTACTGCAAGCAAATCTGAGAGGGAGGGGAAGACTGTGGGATGCTGCACCACCGGTAGCATTGAGAGAGGCACACATGATGGGGTTGAGGTGGCCAGGAGCATCGTTTGATCTAGACCCAGATCTAAAGCCACCAAGGCCCCTTTCTGTCACGCTGCCTACTTGGACTTACAGCACTGTCAACCACATGACATGCCCAACGATGAGCTTGACTATGACCATCTGCCATAATAGTGGTCAAGTCTCCTAGAGTGGAGCAGCTGTCAGAGAAGGAGACATTCATTCTGCACTACAGAATACCATGGAGTAAGCATCCAAATCTGAACTGAGGAAGAGAAGCTTCGGATGTCACTCAAGATTATGGACTATTTGCTTTGACGAGGTGGTCAACACAAGCAGGAGCTTCAGTAGTCTGATTCAGGCTGAGAGTCCTTAGTGGGAGCACCCTCCTGTGGCTGCAGGGGGGGTGGTTCCACCCAAACAGACTGTTGTGATGCTGCTGACAAAATGGGGGAGAGACTGTGGGACGCTGCACCACCTGTGGCAAGGAGCACAGGTCGATCTTGACCCAGGCCTAAATCTTTTAAGGCCCATTTCTGCCACATTGCCTCCTTGTACTTGTGGCTGGGTCGACTGCACAATATGCCCAACAATGCAGCCTGACGATGACCACTTGCCATAGCGGCAGTGATGTCACCACGATTGAGACCTCAACTGGGACCTCAATCCTAACTTTGAGCATCGATACAAATGTGGAGCCATGTATACCACAGGCTTGCGCACCTGGACCACCACGGTGTGGACTGGAGGCTGGACAATTGGTGGAAGTTGCACAGGGACAGGCGCGACAGGGGAGGGTATCAGTTTTGCCTGATTCCACCACCAGATAAAGCTCTGGCAGCACCAACCCTGGTGTCTGAGTGAAGGACAAAGCCTCATAACCATCTAGACTCTGGATTGCCGGGGCTGATGACTATTCTGACTAGGTCATCACCTCCTCTTGGTGTACCACCGCAGTGTTGACCGACTGCCAGACTGGAACAACCTCGACCAAAAAATAAGCACTCTGGGAAACCAAAGGGCAGTGAAGAGTGGAAATTTTCCCCTCACACGATTGGCCTTTGGGGGTGTTTCTTGTGCTTCTGACAACAGGAGAGGCTATCTTCGAAGCTTGAGTACACAGACAAAAAAAGGTCATGAAAATCAGAGTGAAACTGGAAGAGAACCTGCTCCATGGTCAGCCCTACAGACACAAAGGCCAGGGCCAACAATGCCTCTTCAGCCACCACCTTCTCCTCATCCTTCATAGCCAGAAGTGCTAGCAACCCAGCAGCTGTCGACAGCTTCCTTTCCTGAGGCCTGCCTTGGAGAAAGTGCATCCTGCACTTTTTGTGGGATAATGGGCCCTTGGCCTGAGATCATGGCCAATTCCCCATGTCATGCTGTGCCCCAGGCAATAAGCACGTGTCAAGACCATCCTTAGTAGACATCGTCTTCCTGCACAGGAGGCATCTCTTAAATCCTGGTTTCTTGCATGCCATCTTGCTGATCATCGATGAAGTGGAAACCGAAAGACAAGACAAAGATAATCACCCTCTTGCTCACAGAATATGCCACAGCACACCATATACCGATGGCAGTGCTCAGCCTGGATGCAGTGAAGACACTCAACAGGATGAAGTGGATCTTCCTCTACTCCACCCTGTCGAACTTTGGCTTCCTAGATGAGGTGGTACAGAAGATCGGGGTATTTACTCTCCTTCCAAGGCATATGTGTGGATCAATGGGTCCCTGACCCACCCCCTTTTCCTTGGGATGAGTCGCTCATCAGAGCTGCCCTCTTGAACCCTTTTTATCTGCACTTTAGAGCCCCTGGCAGCAGCAATACGCATGGAGCTGCACATATCAGGGATCCCAATTGGGGGCAAGGAATTCAAACGGTCTTAATTTGCTGACATCTTGCCAACCCCTGATGAGTCGATCCCTGCACTATGAGAGATCTTGTAATAATTTGGAGTTATAGCAGGCTACAAACTAAACATACAGAAAACAGATGTCTGCCTCGATCACTACACCCTTTCATCATCTCTGAAGTGTGCCTTTCCCTTTAAATTGAACAAAGGTTCCATTAAATGCCTCAGAATCAAACAGGCTAAAAGTCTGGACCACCTTAAACTATGAATCTCTAACACAACATATAACAATCGAACTCTCCAAATGAACTCTCCTGCAATTTGGCTTTTTCATCGAACTGAAACTATCAGAGAGAATATCCTACCCTGGAGTCTTTATTTTCTTCAGACCTTGCCAGTTATTCCAGCACCCTTCTATTTTACTTCCTGGAACAGAATCATATCATGTTTTATATGGCAGGGCACCCCTACACCATATACACCTTCCACATGTTCAGCTCCCCAGAGACAAAGGAGGGGTTTAAGACAAAGGAAGAGTTAACCTTCTGAATTTATGATGGTATGCGCAGGCTGCCCAACTTTGGACCTCACGTGTCTGGCTTTCAGAGAACCAGCAACCACACTGGAAACAGCTGGAGTTTACTTTGACTGAAATCTTTAATCTTGACTACTATGTTTT
The DNA here is from genome assembly GCA_016271365.2 of Neoceratodus forsteri. Taxonomy (NCBI): domain Eukaryota; kingdom Metazoa; phylum Chordata; order Ceratodontiformes; family Ceratodontidae; genus Neoceratodus; species Neoceratodus forsteri. The sequence continues at coordinate 1,343,682,229 of CM028129.1, read as the reverse complement.
TGGCCACCCATAAGGATGCAAACCCCTCACCAAATGTATCCTTTTTACAGCTGAAAACTTTGAAAAATGGCTTAAAGTGATAACTAAACACATCCCCTCAGCCCTTTTACAAAGCTCCCGGGGACACGTGTGGGTATCCGCCTCCTTTACACACATTTTGGGCTTTGGGACTCTCAAAAGTTTCAGCAGCAAGTCCCAGAGATGCTTGTGCTACGATGCCCAGGTGTCCCGTGGCTGCTACTTTAAGAAACAGCATGCCCTGAAATGCTCCGTTTCAGCAGAGCTCTGTTATGCAGTTTTGGGAGGAGCAGCATGTTAGAGCCCCAGAGTTATTGAGTCACAGCTGAAATCAGAGCTGAGAGCAAAAGAGAAGGGGCATGAAGTATGCAAATTACATACTTCACACCCGTTCTTCTGCTTGGCTCCAATTTCGGCTATGAATCATTAGCTTTAGAGTTCCAACATGCCACTCCTCCCCAAACTGCACAACAGAGCTCTGCTGAAACAGAGCATTTCAGGGGCATGTTGTTTCTTATAGGAGCAGCTATGGGACTCAGACTTGCTCAATAAAGTAAAAACTTACTTTGCACCACTATATGTAACAGAGCAGTGGACTTCAGGGAATTCAGTGCAGAAGAAAAAATTACTCAGCTTAGTAATGTTGTTTCTTCTAATGGAGTCTTGCTATATTATGACAATTGCAGTATGACCGCAGGTTAGAACTGCTCCGGAGGTGAAATAGTTAACTTTCCATGCAGGCATGGAACTTAGAGCGCGAGCTCGGTTGAAAACTCTGTCTGTTGTGCTTCAAACGCAAACTGTCACATCTTTACGAGTTAAAACTCACTAAGGTTCTGTGTGGAAGCTGTAAACCTACACTAGCCAACTGGCTACTAACATAAACACTCATTTTGGCCTAAAACAAAGACTCAAGTCAGGAGACCCAAAATGCAAAAACACAACACCAATTCACCCAAAAGGTAGGTGAAAAACAACAAAGTGGGCATCAAAAAGTGCCAACCCTGTACTGCCCACCCACATCCCCAAAACAGAGGTTCTGAGAGGGGCAGGCAGGAAGGGAGGTCATAATATAGCAAGACTCCATTAGAAGAAACAACATTACTAAGGTGAGTATTTTTTTCTTCAAACAACATGAAGTCTTGCTATATTATGACAATTGCAGACTACACAGCAGTACCCCCATTGAGGAGGGCCAGAACCTACCTAGGAAATAGGCTCTGAAGCACGGCTGTGCCAAACCGGGCATCACTCCTAGCCTGGATGCCCAGGGAGTAATGCTTGGTAAAAGTGTGAACTGTTTTCCAGGTAGCTGCTTGACATATTTCTAGAATAGGAATGTCTCTGGCAGCAGCCAGAGAAGCAGCTGTACCTCTGGTAGAGTGAGCCCTCAGGCCTGAGGGGGGAACTTTACCCAACTTCTCATAGCAGAATTGGATACAAGAGACAATCCACCTGGCAATGGATCTTTTAGTGTCTGGCTTCCCTTTACCAACTTCGCCATAGGTGAGGAACAGTTGAAGGGAGTCAAACCTATGACCCTTGGTACGCTCTATGTAGTAACTAAGGGCTCTCTTCACATCTAGGCTGTGCAGCATCCTCTCCCCAGAGGAGGAGTGGTCAGTGAAGTACACTGGAAGTGAAATAGATTGATTAAGGTGGAAATCTGAAACCACCTTAGGCAGGAACTTTCTGTTAGTCCGAAGGACCACCTTATCTCTGTGAAAGAGATAACTCCTGCTCCACTGACAACGCTTGTAATTCACTTATCGTCTGGCAGAGGTGATGGCTACCAAAACACAGTTTTCCAAGTCAAGTACTTGAGCTCAGCTGAAGACAAGGGCTCAAAGGGGGGTTGCATAAGCTGAGCAATGCAAACATTAAGATCCCAGGCAGGGGCAGGATCCCTGAATGGAGGGTTGGTGTGAAACAACCCCTTAAAAAACTTGGAAAATACAGGATGAGCTGAAAGGGAAGAAGATTTACCTGCTGAAATAAAAGCAGACACAGCTGCCAAGTGCACCTTCAGGGTAGCTGGTCTCAGCCCCAAAGAATTCAGATGGACCATATAATCCAGGACTGTGGGTAGATCAGCAGAGACTGGGGAAATATGCTTTTCAGTACCATATGGAAAACCTTTCCATTTGGAATTGTAAGTAGCCCTGGTGGAAGGCTTCCTTGCAGCCTTCAATATATATCCTACACCTTGGGAAAGGTGTAAATCAGCAAACTCTAACTCTTCAAGAACCAAGCCTTGAGATTGAGAGATTTGAGATTGGGTACCAGACCCTTCCCTGGGCACAGGTTAACAGATTGTGATTCCTGGGAAGGGACAGGGGAGGATGGACTGCTAAGGACAGCAGGAGTGGATACCAGGGCTGTCTGGCCCAATCCAGAGCTATCAGAATGACTTTGCATGATTGGGATCTGATTTTGACTAGCACTTTGAACAGGAGAGGAAAGGGAGGGAAGGCATAGAGAAACTTCCCCTCCCAACTGAGGGCTAAGGCATCCAGTGGGAGTGAGCCCAACACTGGGGGTCTGCAGCAAAAAAGAGGAAGTTGGTGATTGTCTGGGGCTGCAAAAAGATCTATCTGCGGGGTGCCCCATCTGGCAAATACTACTCCCAAGACCAGGGGATCCAGTGACCATTCGTGGTGGCCCTGGGAAATCCTGCTGAGAGCATCTGCCAGGACATTGTCCTTGCCTGGGAGGTGAACTGCCATAAGGGAGGTGTTCAGGGGTAAGCCAGAGCTACAACTTCCTTCGCTTGGCTGGGCCGTAGACGAGTGCCCCAGCTATTGATGTACCACATTGTAGTGGTGTTGTCTGTTCTGACCTGAATACTCTTGTTCTGAACAGATTTGGAAAAAGCTTGAAGTGCTAGAAAAACAGCTCTGAGCTCCAAGAGGTTGATGTGGAGCAGAGATTTCTGGGAGACCACAGACCCTGGGTGGTGAGGTCGCCATGTGAGCTCCCCAGCCCAAGAGGGACGCATCTGTAGTAAGGATTAGAGAATGAGACTGAGTGACAAAAGAACCCTTTGTCTCAGGTTGCTCTGATCCTGCCACCACTATGGGGCTTGGATCAGGGTTCGAGTTACTGGGATCAGCTTGGTAAGAGGATCCTTTCTTTGAGACCAAAAAGCTCTCAAATGGAACTGGATGTCCCTCATCTGAAATCTTGCTCCTTACACAACTGCTGTGGAAGCAGCCATGTGTCCTAGGAGCTGCAGAAAATGCCTTGCTGGCCGGAGGACCTGCAGGGTAAATGAGTAGGCCACGGAGACTTGGGTCTTTGCCCTGTCAAGGGGAAGGAAGGCCCTGGCTTCCTGTGTGTTCAGTTCTGCGCCTATGAAGGTAAGAAGCTGGACCGGCTCTAGAACTGACTTTGAGAGATTCAGAAGGAAACCTAGAGAGGTAAGCAGTTGCTGCGTTATCTGAAGGTGTAAATTGACCTGGTCTGGGGACTGGCCTACTAAGAGCCAATCGTCCAGGTAAGGAAAGATGGCAATCTTTTGCCTTCTTAGGTAGGCAACTGCTACAGCCAGGCATTTGGTGAATACCCTTGGGGCAGAAGTGAGTCCGAAGGGCATTGCTCTGAACTGGTAGTGGCCTGAGGGCAGCTCGAACTACTTTCGATGGGAGCTTCTGATGGGAATATGGAAGTAGGCATCCTTGAGGTCCAGGGAAGCTAGCCAGTCCCCCTGGCCTTAGAGAGGGTAGGATAATTTCCAGAGTCACCATTGTGAACTTTGGCTTTAAAAGGTGCTTGTTTAAATATCTGAGATGCAGGATGGGCCGCCATTCTCCTGTCTTTTTTGGGGTAAGGAAGTACCTGGAGTACAAACCTTTGCCCTGGTGTAGGGGAGGAACCTTTTCCACAGCTCTGAGAGCCAGGAGGGGTAGAGACCTCTGCTTCTAGGGCGAGTGCCTCTGATGGAGTTGCAGGTGGAAAAGATCTGGTTCTCAGCTTTGGAAATTTTTTGAAGCTGAGAACCAGTCCCTGGGTTACTACTTCCAGGACCCACTTGTCTGATGTTAAAGACTTCCAGTCCTGGACAAAGTAAGCAAGCTTGCCCCCTACAGGTAGAGGAGAATCGGCCCTGGCAATCCCATCAGGGTGCCTGCTTGGCAGGGGCTGAGGGGTGGAAGCAGACCTGCTTGTACCCAGTCTGCCTCTCCCTCTAAAGAACCCCCTCTGAGCATAGGCAGAGGAGGAAGCTTGGGCTTGTTAAAAAGGCCTCTAGGAAGCTGCTTTTGAGGAGTGGCCTGCCTTTCCTTGGCCTGTGCACTCCTATAGGTGGTCCTATATTCATCCATTTTCTTCATGTAATTCTCTGTTTGCTCCCCAAATAGAGAATTTCCCACAACAGGAAAATCCATGGCCTTAGACTGGGTATCCTGAGACAGGGTAGTACATCTGAGCCAAGCCATCCTGCGAAGTTCCACAGATGTAGCCATGACTCTTGATGAAACATCATTAGAGTCCACTGCAGCATGAAATTGCACCTTGGATGCCTCAATACCATCCACAGCCACCTGTTCCAGCTCCCTGGCAAGCTGGTCAGGGACTTGTTTCGCTAGGGCCAGCACAGTATCCCATCTGGATTTCTGGTACCTAGCAGCATAAGCCATATAATTTGCTTGTCTGAGTCCCAAAGATGCTGCCATGTACTGTTTCTTTGCCATAGCATCAATCTTCCTGGAGTCCTTCTCAGGGGCGGGGTGTGAAGCTAGGGGAATATTAGCCTTGTCACTTGCTGCAGCCTGCACTACCCCCACAAGGCTGTATTGTTGAGTGAGGAAATCAGTGTCGGAGCCTGATAAGGTATACCTCTTGTCCATCCTTTTATCCACAGGAGGTATAGTGTGAGGAGTTTTTAAAACTTTTACTGTCTGTTTCCGAAAAGATTTATGCAAAGGAATAGACAGCCTCCTAGACTCTGGAATATTCATCATTTCTACACAGTCTGGCTCCTCTTGGTCATCAACAGCTTCCTCAACAGGGAGCTGAGAGTTTCAGCAACTTTTTTTTATAAAACATGAAATGAGAAGGGGACTCAGAAAGCCTTGGAGGAGAAACCCCTAGGGGTCTATCTGGAGAGATGTCCGGATCAATGGGCACATACAGATCTTCAAAACCATATTCACTCTCCTCATATTCCTCTTCCCCCTACCCCGGTTCATAAAAATCCTCAAAATCATAATCTTGAACCGGTGGAACCGGCCAAACCGAACGCCTACCTGAAGGTGTCGGTTCGGTCGGAACCGGAGAGAGAGACTGGACAATTTGAATTGCTTTAGCTATTTCCTCAGCAGTTGGGGAGAGAACTTTTGGCTCTACACTAGCTGACTTTCTAGTCCTTTTTGCTGGAACTGGCTCCTCAGAACCGGCTCTTCGTTTGCCCGAGGAAGTATCGCCTGGTCAGAGGGCACTCCCTCCGTTGCTGGCACGAACTAGGCTGGCCATCCGGGTCAGCTGACTTTTTGCCTCCCTTTCCTGAGCCTACCAACTCTCTTATCTATGGTGGCAGCAGGAAATTGTGACAAATCTGGCAGTCTGAATTGAGGTGGTCAAACCCAGACAATAGACACATGGTGTGTGGGTCAGCCTTAGTAAAGCTTCCCCACAAACACTACAGTGTTGAAACCAGTGGGTCGGTTTTTCTTTTGGGTTTCTCAGACATAATGCCAGCTAACCAACTTGCCCGTTTATGGCAATCCACCAAAGCAAGACACCCTTATCAGTTCCCAGCCGTGTCGCGGAGTCGTGGAAAAAAGCATAATGAAATCCGTTTTTAAGAACCAATAAGAACCGGGACGCACTCTAAAAAGGACTAGTAGATTTTAAATACAACCTGATCGGTTCAAACCGAACCGATAAAGAATTACAAGTTCCACAAGAAAAATAAATGTAAAACCTATCTATTACTTACATTACCACAGACAGAGCTTGAACAGACCGGTTATGTTTAATTTCGCTAAAACCGAAAAAATAATACTTTTAAACCAACAAAATGAACCGAGCAGAAGGAGAAATCTCCGGAGCGACTGTTCAGTGGCGGAGTAAAGAATCTGACAGTTTGCGTTTGAAGCACAACAGACAGAGTTTTCAACCGAGCTCGCGCTCGAAGTTCCATGCCTGCATGGAAAGTTAACTATTTCACCTCCGGAGCAGTTCTAACCTGTGGTCATACTGCAATTGTCATAATATAGCAAGACTTCATGTTGTTTGAATACATATTTATTTAAATCAAACTGCTGACAAGTGCTTTTGTAGTTTCTTCAAGTATATTCAGCAATGATCACAACACACACTTTATGCAGAATCCCAAGTCCATGAAGTTCATTCATTCATGTGAGCCAGGTCAGTGCAGTATACATCTTTATTACATCAAAGTACTGACAAGTGCTTTTGCAGTTTCTTCAAGTATATTCAGCGATGCTCACAATGCACATGCCACCTAGCACACATAAATGAATGAACCTCATGGACTATGTAAGGGACTCTGCATATACTATGTATTATGATCACTGAATATATGAACTACTTTACTTATCAACTCTAATAGTTTGATTTAATAAATATGTATACTGCACTGAATTCCCTCAAGTCCACAGCTCTGTTACATATAGTAGAGTAAAGTAAGTTTTTACTTATCCTTTTAGTAGGTGCCGGTCCCCCACTTACTCTAATATCAACTGTTTGACTGGGGCACTGCTAGTCCATGGCTGCAGTCCTATTCTTTTAAAAAGACTTGCTGTATTCATTTAAATGGGGCCCCCCAAAATTTCAGGGGGACTCCCAGATTTTAGCTGAAGACCTCCATTTTTTTTCCCAGAAAGTCCAGGACCCCCAAACAAAAAATCCTACTGAGAGCCCTGCTTTTATTTAAACTCAGGGCTATCACCCATGACTCAGCCTGCCCAAATGCTGTAGGTCAAGCTACAACAGGCCGGGGTCAACAGGGACTGAAGTTTTACTACCAACTGCTAGACAAACATGGAGTGTTCCCATTAGCATCACTCCAAACCACGGATCATCTCCCTAGGACAGACCACTACAAGTACTTGCAGATACGTCCCTACCTACATGACCAGGGAGAGGCTTACTCCCAACTCCCTGACACACTCCCTCCCTCCTCTTGTGCAACTTATGGTGTACCACACAGAGGGGCACACCTTGATGCATCTTACAGGCCGATTAGCAGCAGCCTACAGGTAACCCAAAAATTTCACAGCCCAAATCCTGCAGCGGTGAAACAAAGAGCTAAATTAACAGCACACATTACAAATCTGGCACAAATATACTCTACCAGGGTACCGACTAACAGCTACTACTGGATGGAAAGAATTCCCTTAGAAGTGCAGATATTGTTTTTTTTCTTTTTTTTTTTCCCGGACACCAGACATGGTTGTCAAATACACTGGGGCTCATAGAGCCATATGTTAGCAGGGGTGTGGCCTTCTCCCTGCAAATCACACACATTTTCTGGGACTGCGCCCCCTCCCCAATTAATCTGTACTGGCGGGGTGTAGTCCCTGAACTAGAAATTAATTTTTAACAGCCCGGGAGCTGTCAAGTCATCCCTTATTTTAATGGCAATTCCACCATAAGGCTGCCTTTTCCAGAGACAGACACTTAAACTTCTACACTTAAACTGCTTTTAACTCTAATCCTAGCAGCAAAAAAAGCAATATCATGGGTATGGCTCAACTCGACTATTACCACTGTGGCAGATTAGCAAAAAATTGTATAAGAAATACTATGTCATGGAGAGAGTGGCCTACTCTCTCCACAATAGGCAACCAACTTTCGAAGACCATTGGAGATGCTGGGTAATGCAACAAATACAAGTAAACTCAGACTTCATCCTATATGGTGAACCTTCTCCTCCCCCTTCTCTCACATCTCTTTAATTCTATCCCGTCTTCATAAGCTTATCTTTCCTTCTGCACTATTAACAACATACCAACTCTCCCCAGTTGCAATTTTTCCAATGTGACAGCCCAGTCTGCATTAACCACACCAGAAGCAAGTTAGGATTTACCAAACTTTCAGCTGATGTCATTTACACGAAAAATATTTACATACAGAAAACACTGTGAAGTAAATCAAACTAATGAACAAACACAGCTGCTGTCAATTAATATATCATTGCTGCCACAGGAAGGAGACTATTGATTAGTAAGGCAATATCTTGCAATGTCAATCTAAACCTGTAAAGAGATTCTTAACATGAAAAAAGTATTATACATCTTACAGTGTCATCCAACTGTCAATGCCTATTTGTAACATGGCATTAATACTGCGCCTGTGATCCCGCCCGCGCTCTGATAGGCGTAGGAGAGTCACGAGATGGCAGCCGAAGTGGGCATTAACCCAGCGTATATGCCGTGCCCGCTTCGGCAGTACCGTCAGCAGCCAGACCCCCAGCCTAGCAGCACTGGGTGCGATGGGGAAATGAGAGAAGGAGTGGGACGAGCGCCACCTGTGGAGCCGCACTAGCCAGCGGACACGGAGAGGAGATGTGGGGGGGGACCCGCAGTGCGCAGTGTGCTCACACCCGGAGTGCGCCGCCGCCGATGCGACCCACAAGTGCCCGTTCACAGCAGCAGAGTAGAAAGGAGCCCGGCCAGCATCATCGAGAGAACAGCTGGAGCATGACCCAGCCGGACGACAATTCCAGCAGCAGCCGGAAGTGAGAGGGACCGAGATGCACAGCGCAAGGGAACACTCGTCGGAGCCGTGGAACTGTGCAAGGCAGACCTCCTAGTGCGGGTATGAGACCAATACCCGCACGGAAATGTGCAGAACCTCACAGGACTGTTAGGTGGGCCACTCCGCGACACTACACGGACAGTGTGAGTTCAGCACATCAGTATCTATGTAACCTGTGTTACACGGCTCTGTGAGAGTGTATTAACATTGTTAGAAATTGTCACGCCTCAGCCTCTTAATGCATACCTGTCAGAGTGGGCCCCCTCGACATCCCTCCAGGAGCCGTCGCGCCCTGTTACAAGCGCATTAAGCCACTCCGTCGGTGGGCTCTAATGCGATTGATGCAAGTGGGGCGGGTAGCCCTCGCCCTGTGCCTCGGGCACCTACCGCCTAATGCATCAATCCAGCATTAGAGCACACTCTCCGTCAGGCTTAATGCTTACATAAGGACACTGCTGCAGCATTATCTATGATTCTTCTGTACTTTCTATGTGTTACAAAACTCAATATAAATTATATAAAAAAAAGACAAAGGTAATCAGTAGAAAACTGAAACAAATGCCAGTGTAAACACTTGAAAACTGTTTAACCTCAATTTACTGATGGAGCTGTGGAGGAAGAGACCTGTCCTTTCCAGTGGAAAGATTGGGCGTCAAGTGGGGTGGAGCCGGAGGACGACACCACAGGTGGTGGAGGAGTCAAGCTTAAAGATGTCTAGTGACTGAGCTATACCCAGTGGATACCGTTTAAATGTGAATAGTTAACTGACTCTAGATAGTTAGAAATCATTCCTTTCTATATTCCTAGCAATGTTGCTCTCATATGCTTGATTTGCCTGCCTAATAACCTTCTTCCACTCACTCGGTAAGATCTTAAACTCTATCCTGGTGTTGTCTGATGGCTTCTCTCTCTCTCTCCTTGCTTTACAGACTTTCCTTTTATCCTCACTGCCAGACCGATCCATGCTTGCCTCCTATAGATTCTCCTAGCCTTATTGCCTCTGAGGACATATTCACGCATAGCCTTTTCTAATACTGACTTTAGCCTAGTCCACATTTCCTTGACACCCTCCTTTCTTCCTGACTGCCTTAGTTTTTCCAACGGCTTCCCTCATGTTATGAAAGTTGGCAATGCTGAAACATTCAAACAGTTTTCTCTCTCCATCCAAGTCTACTACTCTGAAATCCAATTCTGTAGTGGTCACCATTTCCTAGCTCCCTCCCCCCTTGACTTCTACAGTACCCAAGAAACCAACACTTCCCTGTTACTGATCAACATCTCTAATACAGCTTCTTTCCTTCTCCCCTTAAACACTAAATGCACCATAAAGCAGTCACTTAAAGGATGGAGCACAGATGGTGTAAGCAAGCACAGGCTGGAAATACAGGTTACTCACCTGTAACAGGAGTTCTAGGAATGGTATATGTTGTTCATCCACACTGTCTGGCAGGTATCCTTGCCGCTTTAAATCTTGCCGGAAGGTCTTCAAGCTGGCTCCTCCCACTCACCCGGGTGGTAAAACTCTCGGCTCCGCCCCATGACGCCAGATCTGGCCCGCTGGAAGCTCAGGTTGTGCGTCGAAGCCGGGGAGGTTGGGTAGGTCGTGTGGCTGAAGAACATATACCATTCCTAGAACTCCTGTTACAGGTGAGTAACCTGTATTTCTAGGGACATGGATATGTTGTTCATCCACACTGTCTGGCAGACTCCTAGCAGTTCTCCGGGAGGAGGGAGGCACGCACACCCCTACTTAGGGAATAGAGACTGAGAACCAAGGCCCAAAACCAGCATCCCGTGTGACTCAAGGTCGATGTGGTAATGGGTAATAAAGGTGTGTGCTGACTTCCAGGTAGCAGCCCTGCAGATTTCCTGGATAGGGACGTCCCTGGAAGCAGCCACCGATGCAGCAGTATGACGGGTAGAATGAGCTCTTATCCCTCTGGGAGGATCCATGCCCGCCAACTTATAGCAGAGATCTATGCAGGAGGTGACCCACCTGCCTATCGTCCGCTTGGCTGCAGGTCTGCCAGGTGCGGCTTCAGTGTAGGTGACAAACAGCTGGGCGAACCTCTCCCGATTTCAGCCGTGGCGCTCCTTATAATAAGCGAGCGCCTCTAGGGTCCAGTATGAAGCCTGTATTCGCCTCCAGGTGTGACTGGGGTAGAACACCGGCAGAGTCAACACCTGGTTAAGGTGAAACTCCGACACCACCTTCGGAAGGAATTTCGGTTGGGGGCGCAGGACAACCTTGTCCCTGTGGAAGACCAGGTAAGGAGACTCAATGCAGAGCGCCTGAGTTCTCCCATCCTTCTGGCTGACGTGATAGCCACCAAGAAGGTGGTCTTCCACGACAGGTGAAAGAGATCACACCTGTGCATTGGTTCGAATGACTTGCCCATGAGCTTTGCCAGTACCAGCAGTAAATCCCGCGGGCGAGGTTCTCGCACCGGAGGGAAATGTGATCAAGGCCTTTGAAAAAGCGCCAGACCACCTTCTCCTGCGCACTGACTGCTCCCTGCCCCTTGATAGCAGAGATGGCTGCCAGGTGCACCTTTAGGGTCGTCGACCTAAGCCCTTGACTAGAAAGGGACCATAAATAGTCCAAAATGCTTGCCACAGAACAGGAGGAAGGGTCCAAGCCCTTGCCCTGACACCAAATGGAAAATCTCTTCCATTTGAAGGCGTAGCATTTTCTGGTCGACTCCTTACAGGACGCCTCAACAACATTGAGGACCTCGTCGGAAAGACCCAAGGCCTGGAACTCTAGCCGCTCAGGAACCAGGCCGTCAGGTGCAGGGATTGAAGGTCCGGATGGAACACCTTCCCCTGACTGACTGAGAGCAGGTCCGGGCGAGCTGGAAGCTGCCTCTGGAGCCTGGAGCTGAGGCTGAGGAGATCTGGGTACCAGAACTGGTGGGGCCAGTCTGGGGCTATCAGAATCACCTGCGCCTTGTCCCTCCTTGCCTTGAGAAGCACCTTGTGAATCAAGGGAAATGGGGGAAAGGCGTAAAAGAGGCCCGGGGTCCAGAGCCTCGAGAAGGCATCCCCCTGCAGCGAGCCCTGCTGAGGGGGGCGGGCATGAAACAGCCTCAGCTTCGCGTTCTCCCTGGAGGCAAACAGGTCCACCTGAGGTGTGCCCCAGTGGGAGAACAGATCTTGTACTACCTCCGGCAGGAGAGACCACTCGTGAGATGCAGCCCCTATCTGGCTCAGGGCATCGGCCAGGGTGACCAAATGCGGAGAGCTTCCTTGCATAGAAGCATGGAACGCGTCCCGCCCTGGCGGTTCAGGTAGTACATGGTCGTGGTATTGTCCATCTGGACTCGGACCACTTGACCCCGGAGAAACGGAGCAAAGGCGGTGAGAGCTAGGCGGACCGCTCGGAGCTCCAGCAGGTTGATGTGGCATCGGGACTCCCGCGGGGACCAGAGGCCGTGCACTCGGTGTTCCCCCAGATGGGCACCCCAACCCATCAGAGAGGCATCGGTCGATAGAGAGACCGTCGGCTCGGGGCGGACAAACGGGATGCCCTCCTGCAGATGAGATGGAACGGTCCACCACTGGAGAGCGTTCCACATCTCCTGGGTCACTATCACTAGCTGGTCCAATGGATCGCAGCGTTGTGACCACTGGCTGGCCAGTCCCCACTGAAGGGGCGCAGTGCCGGCCTAAGACCACACTGGTACAGGCCGCCTGGAGACCCAGGAGGCGAGGAAGTCCGGGCAGGCGTGATTGCCCAACCAGAAATGATTGGGCAAAGGAGGTAAGAACCTCGGCCCTGTCCGCCGGGAGCCGCGCTCTGGCTCGAAGAGAGTCGAGCTCTGCCCCGATGAACAGGATCACCTGCTTCAGCTCGAGTTCCGACTCGGCCTCGTTGATGAGAAGGCCGACTTGAGAGCAAACCTGGAGGGCCAGATCTCTGGACCGCTCCACCTCCTGTCTGGAGGGGGCTGCTATCAGCCAATCGTCCAGGTAAGGGTACACCCGGACCCCTCGGCGCCGCAGGAATGCTGTCACCACTGCCATGCATTTGATGAAGACCCTGGGAGCTGGAGATAAGCCGAAGGGCATGGCTTGGAACTCGAAGAGGGATCCCTCACTTGAAAGTGAAGGAATCTCGATGTGACGGACGGATAGGACGTGAAAGAACGCGTCCTGTAGGTCCAGAGAGCAGAACCACACGTGTTCCAGAGATGGTATTATCTGCGCCAGGTGACCATCCTGAAGGTTCGAGACCTTAGGAACTTGTTCAGGTCGTGCAGGTCGAGAATGGGCGCCAGCCCCGTCCGTTCGAACCAGGAAATACCTGGACACGAACCCCAGGTCTGAGGGGTCCTCTACCTCCATGATCACCTCCTTTTGGAGGAGGAGCGTGTCGGCTCGGCAAGCCGCCCAGTGAGGCTGCGGACCCGAGGCCCCGAGCGGCACGGCTCTGAAGGCGGGGCCTGCTCGAATTTAGAGGCAGGCCTTTTCCCACCACCTCCAGTACCCACCTGTCCGTGGTAACAGCGGACCAGGCGGAAAGGAAGTGTCGGAGCCGTCCCCCCACGGGGGGAACCAGGGGTAAGGTGACGGGGATGGGGGCGACACCCCTCAGCCCGTCACTGGGCAGGCTTGGAGGAGGGACTGGCCGAGGGACCTCCTGGGCCTTTTCTTCCCTGCTTCCCATTGGAGGAAGCCGACGGCTTGGGTTTGGGATGCCAAGCTCGAGCCTGCTGGCCCTGACGTTGCTGGGCCGGGCGCGCCGCGGGCGCGCAGAAGGACGAAAGGGCTTAGGCTGTGGCTTGCGGCCTTTGTCCTTCTGAGCGGAAGAGACCGAGTCCAAGGTAGCATTGGACTTCTCGATCCTCTGCAGGTGACCTTCCACCCCAGGGCCGAAGAGGTCAGTCCCCAAAAAGGGAACATCCGCCAACTTGTGCTGGGTATCAGAGGTAAAGGTGGATATCCTCAGCCAAGCCCGACGACACATGGCCACTGCGGCCGCCACTGACCTGGCACATGAGTCCCCAATGTCTAAAGCAGATCTGGAGCTGCTGTTTGGCCACTGCCCTGCCCTGGTCCCGCACCTGCCTGACCGTAGTCTGCAGATCCGCGGGAAGATGCGGGACGACCTCATCCAGGGAGCCCAACAGGGCATGAGAAAAATGTGCCATGAGGACGGCTGAACTGGCCTGACGAAGGCCGAGAGAGGACGAGCATAGACTTTTCGCCCGGCATAATCCAATTTCTTGGATTCCTTGTCGGGAGGTTTGTCCACATCCCTGGCGTTCCCGGCACGCCGGAAAACACTGTCGGTAACCAACCCCTTAGCAGAGGGGTGTTCCGAAAAACCGGACAGGGAACTGGTAGGGACCACATACTTCCTGGCCATTCTGGCCGAAGACGCAGGGCAGGAAGCAGGGCGCTGCCAAAGCTCCAAGGCCGGACCCACTATGGCCTCGGCCACCGGAAAGGCCTCCGTAGGAGAATCCCCTCGGTCCAGAATCTCCGTGAGGGGATACCTGGCCCGTTTAGAAACGGGTTCGAGCTTCATCCCGGTGGACTCCGAGATGAGCCGAAGCAACCCTAAGAAGGACGAAGGGCTATCGTCCACTGACTGTCCTCCCGAGGACTCCAAGTCCATGCGCTTGGAGAAAAGGGAGGAATCATCCTCGGACTCGGAAGAGTCCTTTAAAGAGCTGCCTCGGCCTGAGCCACCCTCCACCTGCCGAGGTTTATCGGGAGTGAGGGTGACAGACAGCCTATGGGGCAAACCCATAGCCAACCGAGAATTTTTGGTTGGAGCCCAACTAACGGCTGTGGAGGCGGAGGTTCCACCAGAATCGGTGGGGCAGCTGGAACTGGCCGAACAACCGGCCTGGGAACAGGCTCCTCGGCTACAACGAGGGGTTGTTTCAGCCCTCCGGTGACAGCCACTTAATGGCCGGGGAAGACGACTGGGTCGGCTTATTCCCGGTCAAAAGGAGCTGTTGCCACACGAGTTCCTCATACCTCCGACGCAACTTACGCCGAAGCCTCCCCTCGTCCGAGGAGGAGGAAGAGCGGCGGCGCCGCTTGCCGCGGTGCCGAGACCGAGACCGCCTATGACGGCGGGATCGGCTGGACCACGAGGATGTCCGAGACAGAGAGTCTCGGCTAAGCCGAGGACGGCGAGGGGAAGTGTCGGGAATCGGCACTCCCCTTGGCTCGGACGATTCCACCGAAGGCTCCGGAACCGGAGGCACGGACGAGCCGACGGGATCCTCAACTCCCACCGGGGAACCGGGGAGAGGGGATTCTCAGCTTCTCCAGCCGACAACCCGTCTAACGGGTCGAGAAAAATCTCGACCGCGTCAACGGGAGTCTCGGTCAACTGGCCTGACGGGGACACCGTGAAGCCAGTGGCCGAAGCTGAGGGGTCGACCGAAGTAGACTGTCGACAAGAAGGGGGGGATCTTTCCCGCTCCCAAGAGCGTCGACGGAGAGACTTACTTTTGCTCTTTTTGGACCTGGAAAAGGGTCCAGAAGAAGTTGGACCCTCACCTTTCGTTCAGAGGGTCAGACAAAGCTCCTTAAAAGAAGCCGAGTACGAGGCACCGAGAGAGAGCGGGACAAATGCCGCAGCCGAGGTAGAAGCGGCCTGCGCCGCCTCTTCGAGGCCGATCATCTGCTCGAGCTGATCTGCCGAGCCCGCCGCCGCAGACACCGCCAACCGGGCCTCTTTAGATTTAACTGGTGGAATTCTTTTCTTGGGGCGCCCCAGTTGTAATCGGGCAGCACGGTCTTCAAGGACGTAGGCCGAAAAGGAAGAGCACAAGTCGCAGGCCTGCGGGTCGTGCTCAAGGCCCAAGCAACAAACGCACGTGGAGTGCGGATCCGTCCTAGACATCTTCTGCCCGCAAGGGCACCTCCGGAAACCGGGAGTCGATGTGTCCATCGCAGCCGCGAGGAAAAGAAGACCAAAGTCTTTTTAGCAAAAAACTTTTTGATTTCGAACTTTCGAAGAATTAGGAACCAGTCTTATACGCAGAGCGTTAAGGAGGGAACCTGAGCTTCCAAGCGGTAAGGAAGATCTGGCGTCATGGGGCGGAGCCGAGAGTTTTACCACCCGGGTGGGTGGGAGGAGCCAGCTTGAAGACCTTCCGGCAAGATTTAAAGCGGCAAGGATACCTGCCAGACAGTGTGGATGAACAACATATCCATGTCCCTAGAATGGATGATTTTCATGGGGCTAATGGAGCACAGAAGCTGTAATTATGTGCAGATTGGGATAATAAAGGAATAATGCCTGACAGGGTGGGTGTTATGCTGGGATAATATCCCACCTTGGGTGGTTGGGCCCGAGGCCACCGGCCGAGGGCATCCAACACCCGAAAAGGGATGTTATCCCAGCATAACACCCACCCTGTCAGGCATTATTCCTATTATACAATGGTTTGTTTTTTTATACAGAATAAAAACATAATTTTAAAGAAAGTTTTTGTTAGTGTGGAAAAAATTTTTGTTTCTTAAAGAAGAAGCAACAAGTCAGCCAACAAATGCAACAAACAATCAGCAGGGATGTTATGCCAGGATAACATCCCTGCTGTGACAACAACTGACCAATCAGAAGCCAGGTTCTTACTTGCCATTGTATAATTAAGCAATAAGGCACAACAGGGTGTGGTATTCATGGAATATCGTTACGCCTTCAGGTGGTTAGCACGAGGTCGCAGGGCCGGTGCTGCTCACGAATCTGAGAAGGACGATATCCCATGATACACCACACCCTGGAGTGACTTATTGCTATTATGAACTGAGTTTGAATTTTCATAAATAAAAAAAATAAAACAAACAGGTTTTTAAACGTTTTATGAACAAGTTTTTGGGTGATGTAGGAGTACATTTTGAAAAAATAGTTCTCAGACAGAACAGAGCAAGGAGGCTGGTGGCGCCGTACCTTTTTTGAAGCCGTGATGATGTAGCCCGATATCATCATGGCTTCAAAGAGCTCTCTGCTAATCAGATTCCTCTGTTTACGCTCCTCAGTTCATAATGGAGATTATTCACAGGATTCAATGCAGAAAGAGTCAGTGCACAGCAATCATTAGGCACACTGGTGACAGAGACCCAAGACAGAGCAACATGGCAGACTTGATGCTTAACCAAGTCCAGTCCAGCGACTGCAGAGCAGGCATTTCCTTACCTAGGATACTTTTTTCCGGAGGTGGAGGGACTATAATACCAACAGGAGAATGTTTTTCTGAGAGCTTCTCATATAGACCCAAGAAGTCACTAAATCTTCTCTTCACCGTCATTTGTTTATGTCTAAACATTGGTAAACTTGTCTGAAAAACAAAACAAAATATGGTCATGGTAAACATACTTCACTTGAAGAGCATGCACAGCACATATGCTGAGAATCTGTGGAACCCAGATGCCCCCCACCACCTCAAAGCCCAACTACCACCACTGCCACTTCAAATTCTGAGCATAGAAGGGAATCCTATATAAAGCTAAGAAGCCTCAGATGTTCTTCTAAGCCTTTAAGTTTGCGTTCCATGAAGAACCTGTGAATTTCTTTCAGAAACCATTGTTAATACTAGGCTATTTAAACTCTACCTCCATGTCTGAGGCCCTGCAACTAAGACTGAAGCCCTGTTGTCAATGCTTATCACAAGATAATGTACAACTATCAAGCTTGAGAACGTAGGAAACTGCACTATCAAATGTAAAGACAACTGTTTTTTTTTTGGTGGGGGGGGGATGGTGCCTTCAGACACACCAACTTGAAATGTACCCACATTATGACCAGAAAACACCAGATTTATTTTATTTTAGAGATATATTCAGTAGAGCACACTAAGAAGAATCAGCTCATTTCCAAGTATGTCCTGAATGAAGAAGGTAGGATACAGTGTATGAAAATGGAGTAAAAGAACATAAAGTTATTTTCCTGTAAATACAGGTTACTCACCTGTAACAGGAGTTCTAGGAATGGTATATGTTGTTCATCCACACTTATTGGCAGGTATCCTTGCCGCTTTAAATCTTGCCGGAAGGTCTTCAAGCTAGCTCCTCCCACCCACCCGGGTGGTATAACTCTCGGCTCCGCCCCATGATGCCAGATCTGGCCCGCTGAAGCTCAGGTTGTGCGTCAAGCCGGAGGTTTGGTGGAACAGGATGAACAACATATACCATTCCTAGAACTCCTGTTACAGGTGAGTAACCTGTATTTCTAGGACATGGATATGTTGTTCATCCACACTTATTGGCAGACTCCTAGCAGTTCTCCGGGAGGAGGGAGGCAGACGCACACCCCTATACTTACTTGGGAAAGAGAGACTGGAGAACCGAGGCCCCAAAACCAGCATCCCGGCATGACTCAAGGTCGATGTGGTAATGGGTAATGAAGGTGTTTGCTGACTTCCAGGTAGCAGCCCTGCAGATTTCCTGGATAGGGACGCCCCTGGAAGCAGCCACCGATGCAGCAGTATGGCGGGTAGAATGAGCTCTTATCCCTCTGGGAGGCTCCATGCCCGTCAACTTATAGCAGAGATCTATGCAGGAGGTGACCCACCTGCTTATCGTCCGCTTGGCTGCAGGTCTGCCAGATGCGGCTTCAGCGTGGGTGACAAACAGCTTGGCTAACCTCTCCTCGAATTTCAGCCGTGCTTTTTGTAATAGGCGAGCCTGCCTAGGGTCCAAAGTATGAGCCTATATTCGCCTCCGAGGTGTGATTGGTAGAACACCGCAGAGTCAACACCTGGTTAAGGTGAAACTCGACACCACCTTCGGAAGGAATTTCGGTGGGGCGCAGGACAACCTTGTCCCTGTGGAAGACCAGGTAGGAGACTCTATGGAAAGCGCCTGGAGCTCTCCCACCCTTCTGGCTGGACGGATAGCCACCAAGAAGGCGGTCTTCCACGACAGGTGAGAGAGAGCACACCTGTGCATAGGTTCAATGGCTTGCCCATGAGCTTTGCCAGTACCAGCAGTAGATCCCACGGAGGTGGAGGTTCTCGCACCGGGAGGGGAATGTGATCAAGGCCTTGAAAAAGCGCCAGACCACCCTTCTCCTGTGCCATCGACTGCTTCCCTGCCCGCGCGCCTGTAAGCAGAGATGGCTGCCAGGTGCACCCTTAGGGTCGCTGACCTAAGCCTGATTAGAAAGGGACCATAAATAGTCCAAGATGCTTGCTAAGGAACAGGAGGAAGGGTCCAAGCTCTTGTTCTCGACACCAAATGGAAAACCTTTTCCATTTGAAGGCATAGCATTTTCTGGTAGACTCCTTACGGACGCCTCAACTACATTGAGGACCTCGTGGAAAGACCCAAGGCCTGGAACTCTAGCCGCCAGGAACCAGGGCGCAGGTGCAGGGATTGAAGGTCCGATGGAACACCTTCCCTGATTGACTGAGAGCAGGTCCCGGCGAGCTGGAAGCTGCCGCGAGTCCTGGAGCTGAGACTGAGGAGATCTGGTACCAGAACTGGCGAGGCCAGTCTGGGGCTATCAGAATCACCTGCGCCTTGTCCCTCCTCGCCTTGAGAAGCAACCTTGTGGATCAAGGAAATGGGGAAAGGGCGAGAAGAGGCCCGGGGTCCACTGCCTCGAGAAGGCATCCCCTGCAGCGAGCCCCTGCTGAGGGGGGCGGCATGGAACAGTCTCAGCCCGCCTCCCTGGAGGCAAACAGGTCCACCTGAGGTGTGCCCCAATGGGAGAACAGATGCTGTACTACTCCGCAGGAGAGAGCACTGTGGGATGCAGCCCCTATCCGGCTCAGGGCATCGGCCAGGGTGTTGGAGGCTCCCTGCCACATGAATGGCTAGGAGATCCGCCTCCAGGCTGCGCACGAGTGACCAAATGCGGAGAGCTTCCTTGCATAGAAGCATGGAGCGCCCTCCCCTCGGGCGGTTTAGATAGTACATGGTCGTGGTATTGTCCGTCTGGACTCGGACCACTTGACCCCGGAGGAACGAGCAAAGGGTGAGAGTTAGGCGGACCGCCCGAGCTCCAGCAGGTTGATGTGGCATCGACTCCTGCGGACCAGAGGCCGGAGCCCGGGTGTTCCCCAGATGGGCACCCCAACCCATCAGAGAGAGCATCGGTCGATAGAGAGACCGCCGGCTCGGGCGGACGAACGGATGCCCTCCTGCAAATGACCTGGAACGATCCACCACTGGAGAGCTGCTCCACATCCCCTGGCGCCACCGGCTACAAGCTGGTCCAAGGGATCGCAGCGCCAGGACCACTGGCTGGCCAGTCCCATTGAAGGACGCATGTTCCAGCGGGCCCAACGGACCACGCTGGTGCAGGCCGCCATGAGACCCAGGAGGCGAGGAAGTCCCGGCAGGGGCGAATTGCCCAACCAGAAATGATTGGGCAAAGGAGGAAAGAACCTCGGCCCTGTCCGGCGGAGCCGCGCTCTGGCTCAAGAGAGTCGAGCCGCGCCCGATGAACAGAATCACCTGCTTGCTCGAGTTCGACTTCGCCTCGTTGATAAGGAGGCCTAGTTGAGAGCAGACCTGGAGGGCCAGATCTCTGGACCACTCCACCTCCTGCCTGGAGGGAGCTATCAGCCAGTCGTCCAGGTAAGGGTACACCCGGACCCCTCAGCGCTGCAGGAATGCTGTCACCACTGCCATGCATTTGGTGAAGACCCTGGGAGCTGGAGACAAGCCGAAGGGCATGGCTCGGAACTCGAAAAGGGATCCTTCCGCTCGGAAGCGAAGGAATCTCTGGTGAGACGGACGGATAGGGACGTGGAAAAATGCATCCTGCAAGTCCAGAGAGCAGAACCACACGCCGCGTTCCAAGGATGGTATTATCTGAGCCAGAGTGACCATCCTGAAAGTTCGAGACCTTAGGAACTTGTTTAGGTCGTATAGGTCGAGAATGGGGCGCCAGCCCCCCGTCCGTTTTGGAACCAGGAAGTACCTGGACACAAACCTGGGTCTGAAGGAGGGTCCTCCACCTCTCTTATCACCTCCTTCTGGAGGAGGAGAGCAATGTCGGCTCGGGAGCCTCCAGTGAGCTGGGGACCCCGAAGCCCCCGGGAGGCGACGGCTCTGAAGGGCGGTGCCTGCTCGAATTCCAGAGGCAGGCCTCTTCCCACCACCTCTAAAACCCACCTGTCCGTGGTAACAGCGGACCAGGCGAACGACGCAGCGATTGCCCTCTCACGGGGGGAACTAGGGCAGTGACAGGGATGGGCGACACCCCCAGCCCGCCACTGGGCAGGCTTGGAGGAGGGACCGGCCGAGGACCTCCTGGGCCTTTCCTCCTGCCTCCTGTTAGAGGAAGCCCGGCGGCAGGTTTGGGATGCCAAGGCGAGCCTGCTGGCCCTGGCGTTGCTGGGCAGGCGCGCGGGCGCAGAAGGACGAAGGGCTTTGGCTGTGGTTTGGCGGCCTTTGTCCTTTGAGCGGAAGAGACAGAGTCCAAGTAGCATTGGACTTCTCGATCCTCTGCAGGTGACCTTCCACCCCAGGGTCAAGAGGTCCCCAAAAGGGAACATCCGCCAACTTGTGCTGGGTATCCGAAGTAAAGGTGGATATCCTCAGCCAAGCCCACCGACGCATAGCCACTGCGGCCGCCACCGACCTGGCACATGAGTCCCCAATATCCAAAGCAGTCTGGAGCTGCTGTTTGGCCACTGCCCTGCCCTGGTCCCGCACCTGCTTGACCGTAGTCTGCAGATCCGCGGGGAGATGGGGATGACCTCATCCAGGGAGCCCAACAGGGCATGAGAAAAATGTGCCATGAGGACGGCCGAACTGGCCTGACGAAGGCCGAGAGAGGATGCAGCATAGACTTTTCGCCCGACATAATCCAATTTCTTGGATTCCTTTTCGGGAGGTTTGTCCACATCCCTGGCGTTGCCGGCGCGCCGGAAAACGCTGTCGGTAACCAACCCCTCAGCTAAAGGGTGCTCCGAAAAACCGGACAGGGAACCGGTAGGGACCGCATACTTCCTGGCCATCCTGGCCGAAGGCGCAGGGCAGGAAGCAGGGCGCTGCCAAAGCTCCAGGGCCGGACCCACTATGGCCTCGGCCACCGGAAAGGCCTCCGTTGGAGAATCCTCTCGGTCCAGAATCTCCATGAGGGGATACCTGGCCCATTTGGAAACGGGTTCGAGCTCCATCCCGGTGGACTCCGAGATGAGCCGAAGCAGTCCTAGGAAGGACGACGGGCTATCGTCCATTGACTGTCCTCCTGAGGACTCCAAGTCCAGTCGCTTGGAGAAAAAGGAGGAATTATCCTCGACTCGACGAGTCCTCGAAGAGCTGCCTCTGGCCTGAGCCACCCTCTACCTGCCGAGGCCGGTCGGGAGTGAGGGTAACCGACAGCCGATGGGGTAGACCCTTAGCCGACCGAGAATCCCTGGTCGGAGCCCCAAATAGTAGCTGTGGATGCGGAGGTTCCACCGGAATCGGTGGAGCAGCTGGTTTTGGCCGAACAACCGCCTGGGTACAGGCTCCTCGGTAAGTCGAGGGTTGTGTCGCCGCCTCCGTGACAGCTACTTAATGGCCGGGGCATCTGCGCCGGCTTATTCCCGGTCAGGAGAAGCTGTTGCCACATGAGGTCCTCTCACTGCCTGACGTAACTACGCTGAAGCCTCCTCGTCCGAGAGGAGGACGAGACGAGCGCAACGCCGCCATCGCGTGCCGACCGAGACCACCGCAGACGGCGGGATCGGCTGGACCGCCAAGAGGTCCGAGACCGAGACCGAGAGCCTCAGCTTTTCCGAGGTCGGTGCGGGAAGTGTCGGCCGAACCGCACTCCTTCGCCTCGGAGGGTTCATCCGAGGGCTCCGAACCGGAGGCACAGGCAAGCCCATCGATCTCAACTTCGGGGAACTGGAGAGGGAGTCTCGCCCTATAGGCGACAGCCCGCCCAATGGATCGAAAATCTCGACTTCGCCGACAGGAGTCTCAGTCAACTGACCTGACGGGGACACCGTGAGGCCAGTGGTCAAGCTGAGGTCGACCAAGTCGACGGCCCATTTACTCGGAGAGGGACCTTTCCCGCTTCCCAAGAGCGCCGACGGAGGGATTTACCTTTGTCCCTCTTTTTGGACCGAGAAAAAGGTCCAGCAGACGTTGGCCCTTCTCCCTTAGTGGAGAGGGACAGACAAAGCTCCTTAAAGGAAGCTGTGTAGGAAGAACCCAGAGAGAGCGGGATAAATGCCGCGGCCGAGGAAGATACGGCCCGCGCCGCCTCCTCTTCGAGGGCGATCATCTGCTCGAGCTGATCCGCCGAGCCCGCCGCCTCGGACACCGCCGACCGGGCCTCCTTAGACTTCACCGGAGGGAAACGCTTCTCGGGACGGCCCAGTTGCAATCGGGCAGCACGGTCTTCGAGGACGTAGGCCGAAAAGAAGAGCACAGGTCGCAGTCCTGCGGGTCGTGCTGAAGGCCTAAACAGTAGACACACGTGGAGTGTGGATCCGTCCGAGACATCTTCTGCCCGCAGGGGCATCTCCGAAAACCAGGAGTCGATTTGTCCATCGCAGCCGCGAGGGATCGAAGACCGAAGTCTTTTTAGCAAAAAACTTTCCAATTCGCAAAACGGAAGAAAATAGGAACCAGTCTCAAACGCAGAGCGTTAAGGAGAGAACCTGAGCTTCCAAGCGGTAAGGAAGATCTAGCGTCATGGGGCGGAGCCGAGAGTTATACCACCCGGGTGGGTGGGAGGAGCTAGCTTGAAGACCTTCCGGCAAGATTTAAAGCGGCAAGGATACCTGCCAATAAGTGTGGATGAACAACATATCCATGTCCCTAGAACTATTGGTTCACTACTGGTATTCATTCTTCAAAGCACACTGCTGGGAGCACCGGGATCATGGCAGCAGTGCTGAACACAACACAATCAGGAGAGACGAGCAAAAGGCACACGCTGCCCCACCAAAGAGACTCTGGACCACTGTAGTTTTAGTAGACCATCTTTACGGATGACACCAGCAGGCACACATCCAGCAGGGACCAAAAAAGACTGACGTTACACTTAGTTTACTACTAAGCTTCTTCAGAGTAAAGAAGCTTGTTGTGCTAGGTGTTCCTTAAATACTGTGGGTCACAGGCGTATATACCAATCACCCATGCCATGGCCCTTTTCAAGACCCATGTATTAAGTTTATAAGTTACATATAGTTGGTCAAGACAGTCAATACCAAGATTGGTGTCCTGTACAGGCACAGGCAGCACCTCTCTCCGGGGGCCCTCTGCCTCTCTGTCCACAGTTCAATTATATCTACTATTGACTATCGTCTATGGGCGGCAACGGATACAGTGCTCGAGCAGGTTCAGACTGCACTCAACAAAGCCTGCAGACTCACCCTGGATGCTGAGCATGGCACTCACACCTGTACTCTATACGAACGCGCAAATTGGCTATCATTAAGAAGCAGGGTCAAATTCCAGACTTGCATCCTAGGGAAGAAGGCTCTATTGGGTAAAAGGCCACCTTGTGTAGGCAATTTGATCAAGGTGGACAAATCGTTACAGATCACCAGAGGGAGGACTAGAGGGGCCTTGGCTATCCCCTTCCATCGCACCTCACTTAGGCAACATGCATTTGCCTACCGAGCCCCCCTGTGGATGAATGAACTCCCTGGGCACCTCTTGGCCACCAACTGTTTGGCACAATTCAAAACTGACCTCAAACAGCACCTAATAACACTCTCTAAGTGCACCTGCCCCTGAGTCCAGCCAGAGTTGCTCTCTCTGCCCCCCAGCAAGCACTAGGCAGACCTCAGGTGCCTCCCTCTTTCCCTTCTCATGACTTGCCTCAGCAATGAGTCTGCGTCATGCTCCTTCGGCACCCGCCACCCCCCCCCCAACTCACAGTCCCGTGAGCTTCCCTAACAGTCACTACTAATGCAGGCTGCCTGACCATGCCTCCTCACACCCCACCATCTACTTTAGCATGTCTTCTCCACTCAGCTTCCCCTCACCCCACCATTTATCCCTATACCTTATCGCCCTTCTTCTCCCACCCTTCACCTCCACCACATTACATACCTCTCTCTCTCGTACCTCCTTTCTTCACCCCATTGCCACCTGTCCCCGTCCCTCTGAACTACTGACAAGGCACTCTGTGACTGCTTATCCCCCCCCCAACCCTCATAAAGTGTTTTTCTTGTTATTTTAACTTGTACCTACGTTTTGAGTTATTCTGTAAGTTCTGAATCCAAGCTGCAACATTCATTGTAATGTACCTTTGCTTTCTCCTATTCTTTGTTTTGCAATCTATGACGTGGAACCTTTGTAAAAGAACTTGCGCTCAAAGGTCTTTTCCGAATCACTAAATAAATAAAAAAGTGAATAAATAAACAAACATTACCCAATATAAACATCAGAACAAAAGTACAATTCTATATTGCATTCTATTATACACACGTCATATCAATTTTTTCTCTATATGTGTAATTTCTCACTTTTATTATTTCACCTATTATGCTTTAAGCACTTTTTTCTATGTTTTCTTTTATTTCTTTGGTACTTTTCAGTACAAGACTTAATAACCGAGTACTCCAATTAATGGTTACCTTTAAATAAAAGAACCATAATAATCCCAGGCTCCACCTTCACTTCTTCAAGCATTCTCAAACTGGCTGCTGAAATATCCACTTTTTTGGTAAATTTTTCCCTTTTTTAACCCATTATCTTGTTGCAAACTCCTCATGTAGGCCATCAAACCTTGTCTGCACAGTACATGGTATTTTAACTTTGAAGGCACATTATTAGAGCACTTGAATCCTTTTATTATTCCCACTTGGTGTGTCCCATCAGTACATATAAAATAAGTGGTACCTTTTTTACCTTATTTCCTGATATAGGAATTCAAATTTGATTATACACTAAACAATATGGGCATAGTTTTTGGGTCAAATGATTTTTTCTGACAGGGCTGTTCAGTGGAAACATTTGAGCAAAAACATGAGATAAATAAAGGGTTAAATAAAGGGAAAAATATACTAAAAAAGTGGATATTTCAGCAGCCAGTTTGAGAATGCTTGAAGAAGTGAAGGTGGTGCCTGGGATTATTATGGTTCATTTATTTAAATGTAACCATTAATTGGAGTACTCAGTTATTAAGTCTTGTACTGAATAATACCCAAGAAATAAAAGAAAAAATTGAATAAAGTTTTTAAAGAATAATAGGTGAAATAATAAAAGTGAGAAATTACACAGAGAAAAAATTGATTTGACGTGTGTATAACAGAATGCAATACAGAACTGTACTTTTGTTCTGATGTTTATATTGGATAATGTTTGTTATATGTAACTTATAGACTTAATACATGGATCTTTGAAAAGGGCCATGGCACAGGTGATTGGTGTATACGCCAGGTGACCCATAGTATTTAAGGAACACCTAGCACACAAGCTTCTTTAGGCTGAAGAAGCTTAGTAGTAAACTAAGTGAAACGTCAGTCTTTTTTTGGTCCCTGCTGGATGTGTGCCTGCTGGTGTCGTTCTATAAAGATGGTCTACTAAAACTACAGTTGTCCAGAGTCTCTTTGGTGGGGCAGCGGGTGCTTTTTGCTCGTCTCTCCTGGTATTCATTCTACAGTCACACTTCTGCAGTTAAAGCATGCACAGAGTTGGAAAGTGAACAGGCTAGAGCTTCAGCACCCTGGCCCCTCTTGCCACAGATCTTCAGAGAGGAACTGCAGAACATGAGACCATACAAAAAGGTAACCAATGACGCTGGTAGTCAGGGGAAGTTGAGTGAGCCAGTGTGACTGTAGAAACAAAAAACAGCCCAGCACTCACCACCAAAAATGCCACAACTGCTGAACTGAGTAAAGTAGTTCTTTATTCGGGCAAGCACCTCATCCTCGTAGCTGCTTTTAAGCTTCAGCTGCCCGCCGACTACAGCGGCGAGACCGGGAGCCTGCTTGCTGCCACCAGCCCACTGCTCTCCAAGCATAGGCTTGCTGCCCACTTCGGGCAAGCATCTCATCCTCATAGCTGCTTTTAAGCTTGAGCTGCCCACTGACTACAGCGGCGAGACCGGGAGCCTGCCTCCTGCCATCCGCCCACTGCTCTCCAAGCACAGGCTTGCTGCCCACATGGGGCAAGCACCTCATCCTCGTAGCTGCTTTTAAGCTTGAGCTGCCCGCCGACTACAGCGGCGAGACCGGGAGCCTGCCTGCTGCCACCCGCCCACTGCTCTCCAAGCACAGGCATGCTGCCCACTTCGGGCAAGCACCTCATCCTCGTAGCTGCCCGCCGACTACAGCGGCGAGACCAGGAGCCTGCCTGCTGCCATCCGCCCACTGCTCTCCAAGCACAGATAATTGCCACAGCCAGATCTTCAGCCCTCAGCGGCTGTTGTAGTGAAGATCCTGGATTGTTTTTCCGAATTCCTGGTGCCATCTGACTGCAGTGCCCCCATTGACTGCTCACCATCTTGGTGAACTCCCTGAGTGTCTAGGCTCTGGACTCCAGCGTGGCTGCTTTCCCAGGACTAATTGCATGCCCATGCACAAATTTTGTAGTCTGTGCTGCCTGGCCTCGCTGCTAGTGTGTGCATATAATACCAATTACAGCTAAACTGAAAACCGGGATTCCTACTGCTGATTTTTTGTTTGTTTAAGGACTGTTACTAGCCTGTATTTGTTCATTCTGGTAGGAAAAAAAGAGTAAAATACTGTTTTTTTGCTTTGCTTTGTTTTAGCCTAGCTAGACCCCTTAATCTTCCCATTCTCTCCTTTGTGTGTCTCTTTGTGTGATTTTTTCGCCGTCCCCCCAGCCACTCCTCCACAAGTTCTTAAATACACCTAAACCACTCCTCCTTCTGTGCACCTCCTCCCATTGGCCATCTTGCCCTACACAAATTTAAAGCTGCAGAACACTTCCTAGAGTGCGGTCCTGCCCCACAGAACTACATTTCTAACAGTCCCTTGCCTCACCACTCCCTTCTCTCCGCCTTCATAAGGCTGACCATGCTAATTCTCTCCTACTACTTCCGCCGAGAACCCTCCAGGGCTCCCAGCTCATCCGTCGCAAGAACCACGGCCACCGGGCGGTCGGCGCTCCCAAAGCCGCTGCCCGAAACCACTTGCTCGGACTCCAGA
Organism: Neoceratodus forsteri; assembly: GCA_016271365.2. Lineage (NCBI taxonomy): Eukaryota > Metazoa > Chordata > Ceratodontiformes > Ceratodontidae > Neoceratodus > Neoceratodus forsteri. Next base: position 1,343,654,444 of record CM028129.1, on the reverse strand, counting down.
CCCAGAGAGGTACGGCAAAGCTGCAAACCAATCCGAGTGCGAGCGCCTTCTCCAGGCTTGCTCCGATTGGTCCTTCACCCCCTTCTTATCTTTTCTCTGTCTCCTGAGCTAAAAAGGTGCTGTTTTTTTTTTTTTTTTTTTTTTTTTTTTACTTATGCTTGCTAATGTATGGCTATTTTGTTAGAATCTGCCTGTAAACTGCCTAAAAAAAGCTGTAATACCTGCAAACTGCTCTTGCTAGATTGATTAAGTGAAACAGCCCTTTCCTTTGCCTCTGTAACTGCCGCACAGACTTCAGGTCGTCAAGGAAATTGACCCCTTTCATTTGTAAATTAGTTTTTTCACTGGGTAGTTTGACCATTGTCTGGGACTAGTACTAATTGGCTTCGCTTTGCTTTCTCTTCCCCTTCAGCAGAGAACCCTCCAGGGCTCCCAGCTCATCCGCCGCAAGAACCGCGGCCACCGGGCGGTCGGCGCTTCCAAAGCCACCGCCCGAGACCACTTGCTCGGACTCCAGACCCAGAGAGGTACGGCAAAGCCACAAATTTTACGCCCACCCACCCTCCCTGACCATTATTATATAGACCTTCTTGCCCCGCCCTCCCCTGCCATTGGCTTTCCTACAAATCTATCCTCCCCGCCTCCCTAGGACGCTCACAGACATATAAATTTTGGGCTGCCGCTTCAGGTTCAAGTGTCCCATCCTAACTAACCCACTGCAGTCTCCCCTACCACTCGTCTTAGATCAGATTTGTGACTTCTTATTGCTGTCCCTAGTCGCTGTGTCATAGTAAATTGTCCTTGCTCCCCACAAGTGGTTTCAGCGCCTACATCCCTTTGCTAACCCTGTGGTGTGTAGCCTTAGCTGGTGATACTTCTTAGATCAGGTTTACGACTTCTCGTAACTATCTAGTCGCTGTGCCATAGAAACATCTCCTTGCTCTCTTCAAGTGGTATCGGCACCTATATCCCTTTTCAGACCCGTGGGCGTGGCCTTACCTGGTGATACCTTGCCCAGATTAAGCCCTTACAACTGTTTCTCTTTCTGACCCCCAGACTTTAACCATGGAACTTGCAATCCGGCTCTACCTATTTACCGCCTTATGCACCCTACCCTTATTAGGGTACACGCCAGATGGAATTTATCCCAAAGAGGACTCGTATCCCCTACCACAAGAATGTCTACTCGTGGAGTCCCTATACAACTCGTGCTATGCCCCCAAGTTGTCGTACCCACTTTCAGCTGAGTCTCCTCTCAGACAGCAACCGCATCTCGCTACCTACCCAAGGAATGTTACCTACTGCCCAGTACCATCTACTGGTGTCATACGGTTAGGGTCTTAGCATGTGTATCACTAGGACTGAACAGTACAAAGAATAGGTCCTTGCATTCCTGCGCCAATACTTCCACTAGCCAAAGAAGGTTTAGTTCTTCCAAATTACCACTTGTTGCCCTGAAGAAAGTTGTACTCCTCCTCTTGCTATGCTCAGGTGATGTTAAACTTAACCCTGGTCCTATATAAGCAATTCCTTCACCATCCGAAGTCACAAAGTATAAAGGTATCAGCTTTATGCATGTTAATGTGTGTAGCCTCTTAAAGAAACTCACCTCAATACAGGCTTGGGCTATCCACACGGAGCCAGATGTACTTGTCATATCTGAATCCTGGCTTTGTCCATCCACACCAGACAAAGTCAATATCCCCAACTATGTTATTCAGAGCCGATAGACTAACTGGAGGCGGCGGTGTAGCCATCTATGTTAAGGACAAGTTTACAGTCGCTACCCTCGACACTACATCAATTGCCAATGCCTTTGAATGCCTGTACTTAAAAATCAAAATATCTACATCAATGGCCCTCCGTGTCATAGGATGTTATAGACCCCTCCTCGGGTCACAGCTCCTGTCCCACCTATCATCTACTATGAGTACAGACACAATGGAAACAATTATACTAGGGGACCTTAACTACGACTGGCTGTCAAGCGCATCTTCCACATAAATCCTTCTGAGACTCTCGTGGGCTCACTCTACTTATTAATGAACCTACTCGTATCAATAAGAAAATCCTACGAAAAGTACACTATTAAATGTACTTCTACTAAGCAAACCCCATTTCTTCTCCCATGCTGGGATCTTTTCTGCCGATGTTAGTGACCATTGCTTTATTGCTGGCATAAGAGCAGTCCCTAAACCAACAGCCTCAGCAAAGTTCTCTACCAAAAGATCAAAACGGAATTTTGACCCGCTTGCATATATCAATGACCTGAAAGCCTCCCTGCTTTGGCAGACCTTTTATTTAGCCAAATCAGTAGAAACAGCATATGCCATTTTCCACTAAATTGTATCCAGCACACTTAACACCCAAGCACCCTTAGTCAAAACCCACATAAAGACTAGAAAGTACCGTTGGTTTACAGCAGACATCAAGGCAGCACTATTAAAAAGAGACAAGCTCTGGAAGCTAGCACGCAAATCCCACAAAGCCGAAGACTGGCATCTTTTCAGAACAGCCAGAAACCACTGTACAAAGCTAATTCAGGAAACCAAGTCCAACTTCTATCGCTCTGAACTCGGCACTGCCTCCAACTGCCCAACCAAGTTCTGGTCCACAATAAAAGAACTTTCTGGTAATACCACAGGAAACACTCTCCCCTCAAAAATTATTTCTGACAATGTAACTATCAACAACAATAAAGAGATACTACAAGCCTTCAACAATCACTTTGCTACTGCAGGGCTAGCTTTTGATAACTCACCTGCACGCAACCTACGCTCCCAGCTTACCACGCAACCTTCAGAATCTAGTCCCTCAGATGCAGTCTTTTCATTCTCTCCTGCCTCACTAAAAGAGGCAGAAGATCTCTTCCTCCAGTTGGACACCAGAAAAAGTGCTGGCGCTGACGCATTCAATCCATACTACCTAAAGATTGCCTATCATGTCTTGGCCGTACCTATTACGCATCTATTTAACTTGTCCCTTTCTCAAGGGACCCTCCCAAACTGTGGAAGACTGCACATGTTATTCCGTTGTAAAACCGGAGACCCCACGATCTAAACAACTACAGGCCCATCTCCTTCTCCGGTACTATCAAAACTTCTGGAAAAAAATCATGAATGCCCAGCTGAAATCTTTCATAGATGATACGAACTTTCTAAACCCAATGTAATCTGGTTTCAGAACTGAACATAGTACAATCACGGCCCTGGCCAAGGTGACAAATGACTGGCAGCACGAGCTAGAGAACAAAAAATTTGTCTGCGACGTTTTTTCTAGATGTAAGTAAGGCCTTCGACACTGTTGATCACAGCCTCCGTCTTTCTTCATTAAAAGCTATTGGTCTAGATTCTACTTCCTTGCATTGGTTCCACAACTACCTTTCTGATAGGCACCAACAGGTCAAGGCCGAAGGTGAACTCTCCCCCTCACATCTGTTAAAAAGAGGCGTCCCACAGGGATCCATCCTGGGGCCACTCCTATTTGCCATCTACATCAACAATATAGACTCAGGCATCAATGAGGCGAAAATTCAACTGTTCGCAGATGATACAGTGATCTACCTAAGCCGTACAACTCCGGAAACTGCCTGTAGCGATCTGCAAGCTGACTTCAACATACTTCAATACTAGCTCCTTAGTAAAAAATTGCTACTTAACGCCAAAAAGACAAAGGCAATGCTATTTTCACCTATTAACCATGAAGCCTACCCTGCTCTACCCCCATCACCACCCTCCTAGGAGAAACCCTGGAATTTGTGCCAAAATTCAAATACCTGGGGGTCTGGCTAGACTTCAAACTATCCTTTGCAGACCACCTGGAGGATTTATTAAAAAAAACTTTTGAGGCAGAGACTAGGTCTCTTCTTCAGGTTAAACAGCCTACTAACTACAGAGGCCAAGAGACAGCTAGTTCAGTCTACGTTCCTTTCCCTAACTGATTACGCCAACTTTATATACAGCCAATGTACTACTTCATACCTCGGTAAATTAGACATACTTTACCACAGAGCCCTGCGCTTCATCACTGGTCTCCCCTTCTCCACCCATCACTGCTCTTTATATGCGTCCATAAGTTGGACCTCCCTACACTACAGACGAAATAAAAATGCAGCTCTCTGGACATACAAAGATATCACTGGCAAACTTCCGCAGTACATTGTTGATTGCCTGACACTCAATATGCCTGGAACCTATGCCCTAAGAAGCTGTTCACTGATTTCTCTGAAAGTGCCCAAAGCCCTAACGCATTTTGGGAGAGCTGCCATAGGATTTGTTCTACCGTTACTCTGGAATGAGCTACAGAAATCACTGAAACTGAGGACTCGTTAGTATTACTGTGTTTAAGTCCTTATACTCAAAATACATTACAGAAGCCTGTAACTGCTTCCAATGATCCTAGCTTACTTACACACCCTTCCACATCCTCCCTGCGTTTCCCATCCTCCTTCCTTCTTGTATCAATGCATAACTTTTCCCTGAGCCACCTACTTATCTACCGCCCTAAATCTCACCCTCCCTCACCCACCTATTCCTTTACCCACAGCATCTCATTCCTTCACTCCTAGTATTATCCCAGTTCCAGATCCCCCACACTGGCTGCCCACTTATCCAGACACATGTCTCCCCCTTGATACGCTTGGGTCTTTTTAAACTGACTATGTATGTCTCTTCACTTGTAGCATCCACTTAAACTAATCTCTTCGCTGGACTATAATGCCTTTACCTTACAGGAATACTAAACCATGTATGTTGTTGTATCTAGTATACATTTTTACTGACTTACTACCCTATTGTTATGTATACCCTTACCGACTGTCTTTTACCTGAACTCAAACGCATTTTTACTTATCTTGTCTATTGCAGGCCTACTTATACTGTTGTACTCTTGCATCTACTGTCTATTTGTCTGTATATAAATGCATTGTTACTTGACTTGTGTAAAGCAGGTCCACCTCGTAAATGAGCTTGCTCAATGGTGTTCGCCTGGATAAATAAAGAATTTGATTGATTATTAATGTGCAGGAGTACAAAGTTTAAACAGCTCCCCCCCCCAAGTCTAGCCTTTAGTTATTTTGACTGTAGAATGAATATCAGTAGTGAGCCAATAGATTACAGGTCAGTAACTGTCTTACAGCCTCTTGGATTCCTTTTATGCAGTCAGACTTGTGCAGACTACTAGCAATGCCCAGGCTAAAGGGGGCTAAGAGTGGAACTGTTCTTGAAGGTAGCCAAGAGAGAACACCGAGGCTCAATTAGACAAAAGCCACTCATTTGCACAGTAATTTCCACCTCAGTTTCAGGATGATTAAAAAACCACAGCCAGGCCATAGGATGCTGAAAATAATGATCTTTAATAAATAAAAAGCAGCGGAATACAGAAGATACTCCCCCAACCAGCAAGCCGAATGTTTTCACGCACTTCCTCCTTCTGCTTCTCAAGACACTAATGTTAGTTTTTTTTTTTGGGGAATCTGGTTACTGGAAAATCTTCAGTAAAAATCCATACATTTGGATACATTTCCAGTAACAAAAACAAAAAAAGGAAAGAGGGGCGGGATCTCGGCCTGAATTATGCCTTGAGAAAGCGCATGGATATGCACAAAAACGTTTGACTTGCTGGTAGGGGAATGCCATCTGTGTTTTGCTTTTATTTATCTATTAAAGAACTTCATTTTCATCATCCTATGACCCAGCTGTGGTCTTCTCACCATCCTGGAACTGAGGTGCTGAATTACTGTACAAGCAAGGGAGCCAAGACCTTAGCACGACTGGAAAGATGTTAGGCCAGGGGGCCCAAAGATAGCATCCTTGCAAACCTGGAGGTCTAGGCTGCAATGAGTCATGAAAATGTGCACGGATGCCCAGGTGGCAGCCATGAAAATCTCACTCATAGGGACACCCATAGCAATAGTGGGAGAAGCCACCATATGTTGATCATAATGGCCACAGATGCACTCAGGTGGAGTACTTTAGGTCAAAACAAAATGTTAAATACATGAAACGATTCATCGAGTACTGGTCTATTGACAGTAGGGAGGTGGGCTTTGTAAGGAGACAATGGCAGGTGATGGGGTGAGAGGAGTGCTAACAGAGGGGTGGGCACTATTTGGCTGGTGAGGACCACCAGACATCCAGGGGCAAAATGTGACCTAGAGTGAGACCAGAAGTGGATGGTTCCCACCAGGTAACTGTAAAGCCAGCTGTCTCCATCTGTCCCCTGCACGTGACACTTTGCAATGCCGGATCAGTGAGGAACAAGACTACCATTATGGTAGATTTAATATCTAGTTCCTTGCTTGATTTGGCTTGTATCACAGATAATTGACTGAGTGATGATGAGGTCCAGCTTTGGAGGAGACAGTCCTGGTCAGATTCTCCGTGGTACACTGCCCACAGAGGGATTGCAGGAGAGGGGCATCTGTTTTAGATCCAAGCTGAACTTTAGTGTACACCCAGTGGAAGAAACTTTTGTCGTTTGAATGCATAGTAGTAGTAGTAGTAGTAAAAGCTTTTATTCATTTCATAAACTAATGAATCAGATAACTCAACTGAGACAAGTTCATTTTCAGTGAGGTCCTTTGTGTAAAGTTGCATAAATTACATGATACAAAATACAAAGTACAAAACGTGTAATAGACAATGGGTACAATAAACATAATACATAAGTCAGACACATAATTAATAAGTACATCCACAGACTAGTTACCCCCTCCCAATTTTTTGGGAGGCACTCAAGATAATTCCAGTATAGTTCTCTGTCTAGCCTCCTTAATGAACCAAAATGTTATTTCACCTATTCTGATTTTTCCATTTATTGCTCAAAGAGTTTGAGGTATGGAGTTCCATAGCATTGGGCCCCTATGAAAAAAATGCCTTCTACCCAAATTTGTTCTATAACTGGATTAACTATACTCTAATCCCAGTGCAGACCTCAGGCCCTGTTTTATTGACCTTAATACTAATTTATCTAAAATATAATCCAGTACTTGCCCTATAACACATTTGGTCATAAAAAACAAAGTGTGTAAAGAACGTCTTTCTCTAAGGTTAATCCACTGCAACTTTTCCACAAAGTTCTATTCTATGGGACCTCTTTGGGGCACCCAGTATAAGTCTCGCTAATTTGTGATATACAATATACAGTCTATTTAAACTACTTTGTGGAGCACCTGCATAAACAATATCCCCGTAATCTATTAAAGGCAATATCAGTGAATTGACCACATGCCTCCTTGTCACTTCCATCAAGGAATTCTTGTTCCTATATAAACAACCTAAGCATTTCCCTACTTTTTTTTTCCTATTGCCCCTATGTGTAGATCCCAATGCCGAGTCAAGCCACACTCCCAAATATTTGTAGCTCTGAACTTGTTCCAGGGTAACATTGTTAAATGTTCTAATCTGCAAAGTTGTTTCTGGTGGACACACATTTTGCTGTCCAGAGAAGATCATTACTTGAGACTTTTTGGTGTTCAGAATCAGCCTAGACGTCAATAAATAAGACGGTAATTCGTCAAACACTCGCATAAGTGTAGGCAGAATACTTTCTACAGAGGCACCTTCGAAATAAACGGTGTCATCTGCATATAGATGGTATTTAACCCTGGGATCTGACATACAAACACTATTCATATATATGTTATATAGAACCGGGCCCAGTACTGAGCCCTGAAGTACGCCTGACACTATGGTTCTCAAATTAGACGTCCATTCACCAATGGCAACCATTTGTTTTCTATGATCAAGATATTGTTGAAACCATTTGACCACGGAGTCAGACATACCAATAGCTTCGAGGTTGGACAGGAGAATGTCATGGTTCAGAGTATCACATGCTTTAGACAAGTCTATAAAGACTGCCCCCATTGGCATCCCCCTGTCCAACACCTCTGTGATGTCCCCGGTTAACTTCACCAATCAATCAATCAAATCTTTATTTATCCAGGCGAACACCATTGAGCAAGCTCATTTACAAGGTAGACCTGCATCACACAAGGTCAGGAACATTGCATTTATGTACAGGCAAGAAAACAAACAAGTATATACATAATAAAAACAAACAAGGTAGCAATAACAAGTAATAGTGTAGTATTCAAGTACAAGGTACACTACTTCTAAGTAGGTACATATCCTATTCAAGGAAAAAGAAGAAAGGTGGGAAGGGGGCTACATAAAAAGAATATGTAGTATCAGATAAACAAAACCTAACACAATGTGCAGGTAACAAGGGGTAGAGGAGGTAAGGAGGGCATGGGTGAAGATGGTACAGGAATATACGCTTCAGGGAGAGGTGGATTTACAAGCTAGGTTCTTGCAAGGAGGGGCAGGGAAAATGGAGAATTTGGATATAGGGTTCCTAAGTGGTAATGTTCGGTGTGGGCAGAACAAAGGATAGAGGTTGATAAACAGGCAACAGCAACCTATTGGCAGTTGTAGCAATGACATTCTTCTAAGACAGTTTTGGCATACAAGGTCCTGAACACAGCAAGGCTGGCAAAGGTCCTTAATTTCAAGGACTTCTGAAGCTTATTCCAGAGTGTAGGCAGTGTGAAGCCTATGGCCGCTCTCCCAAAGCGTGTGCAGGCCCTGGGCACTTTCAGGGAAATTAGAGAGCAGCTTCTTAAGGCATAGTTTTGTATCGTGCTTAGAGACAGGCAACCAACAATATACTGTGGTAGTTTACCTGTGATAGCTCTGAATGTCCATACAGCTGCATTTCTATTACACCTATAATGTAGGGACGTCCATCCCACTGCAGCATATAAGGAGCAGTGGTGGGTGGAGAAGGGGAGACCGGTAATGAAACGCAGAGCTCTGTGGTACAGTATATCCAGTTTCCCCAGATATGAGGCATTACATTGGCTATAAATAAAATCAGTGTAATCAATTAAGGAGTTGAACGTGGACTGAACTAGTTGCCTCTTAGCCTCAGTGGTTAGGAGGTGGTTCATCCTAAAGAAGAGACCGAGCCTCTGTCTCAGTTTTTTTTTTTTAGCAATTCCTCCAAGTGATCCGCAAAGGAGAGTTTGTGGTCTAGCCAGACCCCCAGGTATCTGAACTTCGTTACAAACTCCAAGTCTTCTCCTAATATGGTGGTGATATGGGGTAGGTTACTAGCAATAGCAGGGTATGCCATATGGTTGACAGGTGAGAATATCTTCGCTTTTGTTTTCTTGGCATTAAGTAACATTTTTTTGCTAAGGAGCTGGTGCTGCAAGACACTGAAATCAGTTTGCAAGTCTTCACAGGCAGCTTCAGGTGACGTATGGCTTAGGTAGAGTACCGTATCGTCCGCAAACAGGCGGATCTTAGCCTCCTTGATGCCGATGTCTATTATGTTAATGTATATAGTGAATAAGAGTGGCCCCAAGATGAAGCCCTGTGGGACACCTCTTAATAATGGTTTGAGAGTAGAAAGTTCTCCATCTGCCTTAACCTGCTGGTGCCGATTCGTGAGATAATCATGAAACCAGTCCAGGGAGGTAGTGTCTAGACCTAACGTTTTTAATGAAGAAAGAATTGGGCAATGATCGACAGTGTCGAACGCCTTGCTAAGGTCTAGGAAAACAGCACAGATAAACCTTCTGTTCTCCAAGTCATGTTGCCAGTCATTTGTTACCTTAGCCAGCGCCATAATCGTACTATGGTTTGCTCTGAAGCCAGACTGAATAGGGTTTAAAAAATTAGTGTTTTCTAAAAAGGGTCTCAGTTGGACATTGACAATTTTTCCTAAGAGTTTTGACAGAATGGGGAGGAGTGAGATTGGCCTGTAATTGTTTAGATCGGTGGGATCCCCAGATTTAAACAGTGGGATGATATGAGTAGTTTTCCATAGATGAGGGATAGTTCCTTGAGAGAGAGAGACAGATTAAATAGGTGAGTAATCGGTACAGTCAGAACATGCCAGGCAATCTTTAGGTAGTAGAGGTCAAGTGAGTCCGCGCCACCACTTTTCTTAGTGTCCAAATGTAGGTGAAGGTCTTCAACCTCTTTCAGGGAGGCAGGTGAGAACGAAAAAGCATGACTTGTTGGACTAGGTACAGGTGGCAGCACAGTTATCTGGGAGCGCAGGCTACTAGCAGGCAAGTTGTCAAATGCTAGACCTGTGGAGGCAAAATGGTTATTGAAGGCTTGTAGTATCTCCTTTTTGTCAATGGTAATGACATTGTTCGAGGAGATTTTGGAGAGGAGCGCGTTTCCCATCGTATGCCCAGATAGTTCTTTTATTGTGGACCAGAATTTCGTGGGGCATTTTGAGGCAGAGTCCAGCTCCGAACGGTAGAAATTTGACTTGGCCTCTCTGATCAGCTTAGTACAAGTGTTTCTGGCTATTCTGAAGAGACACCAGTCTTCAGCTAGGTGTGATTTGCAAGCTTTTTTCCAAAGCTTGTCTCTATTTAATAATGCAATCTTAGGGTCTGTTGTGAACCAACGATATGTCCTAGTCTTTATACAGGTTTTGACCAGCGGAGCATGGGTATTGAGGGCACTTGTTATAATTTCCTGGAAGATAGCATATGCTGCATTTACTAATTTGGCAAGGTAAAAGCTCTGCCAATGCTGAGATGCTTCCAGGTCATTAATATAAGCAAACAGATCAAAGTTCCGCTTGAACCTTCTGGCAGAGAACTTTGTTGAGGAAAAGGGTTTAGGGTCAGCTCTTACACCAGCGATGAAGCAATGGTCACTAACATTGTCGAAAAAAGTTCCAGCATGGGAAAAGGAGTGTAATTTGTTCACTAGAAGGACATCCAAAAGGCTGCTATTCATAGGGTTTTTCTTGTTAATGCATGTTGGTTTGTTGATAGGTAGTGACAGACTATGGGAATCACAGAATGATTTGAGAGGCAACCAGGCACTGGTCAGCCAGTCATAATTACGGTCCCTAGTATAATTGTTTTGAGGTTACTAGAGTCCATGATAGATAAGAGATGGGACAGGAGCTGCGACCCCGCAGCCGGGGGTCTGTAGCATCCTATAATATGGAGGGCCCTCGAGGGTGATATTTCGATTTTTATGGATGTACATTCAAAGCCGTTTGCAATTGAGGAGTCAAGGGTGGAGACTGTGAAATTGTCCTTGAGGTAGATGGCAACCCCACCACCCCTGGTTTGTCTATCGGTTCTGAATAATAGATAGTTGGGGATGTTGACCTCCGTGTCAGGGGTGGATGGCCGAAGCCAAGTTTCTGAGATCACAAGTACATCTGGTTCGGTGTGGGAGACCCAACCCTGGATTGAAGTAAGTTTCTTTAAGAGGCTACATGCATTGACATGCATGAAGCTAATTCCTTTTAGCTTTGTGAGTTCAGACGGTGTAAGGAGGGCTTTTGTAGGTCCTGGATTGAGTTCAACATTGCCTGAATAGAGTAACAGGAGAAGCACAACTTTCCTCAAGGCAACAAGAGATAATTTGGAGGATCTAGCCCTTCATCTGCTAGATGAAGCATTGGAGCCAGAATGCAGGGGCTTGTTTTTTATACTGTGATGCCCTAGCGAAACATACCGTAGGACCCATGCCACACAGCACCAGGGAGTATTGTTACTGGGAGGGTATGGTGGCAATCCTTTCACAGGTGATGAGAATCTAGTGACACTCAGATTTAGAAACTCAACATGGTGTAGGTGCAAGAATGCAGGGGGGAGCACGAATTAAATAGGGACTTGATATGTAAGCACTCTTGGGGTAGGAGGTATAACTCCTCATTAAATAAGTTTCAGTAGATGTACTGTATAAAGGCCTAAAACCCAACAGACTTATTGATAATCTTCATTTTCTCAAGGAAGTGTTGTAATTGAGTGCTCCATAATCTTTCAAATGTTTTGGCAATAATTGGTAGAAGGGAGTTCCAGTTCCGCCCCTGAAGTTGATGGCTGCCTGAGAAACTCGCTCTGTTCTCTTCCTTGGTAATTTCCCCTCTATTATCCTAGATTTCTAAAAAAATATCAAAAAATAACTATGAATAAGAGGGGGAACAAAGGATCTGAGCCAGTGAAGACCAGAAAAATAGATGATTATATAGAAGATGAAGCTCGATCGGAATCCGGGGCCTCTGAGCCGGATATTGCACTTATACAGCCTTCTTCACCACCAGCTAAAATCATCCCCTTGGCATATCGTACACCAAAAAGCAAAACTAAAAAAGTTAAGCTTGATATGATTTACCACGAACTCTGTGCATTTAGGGCAGACATCAAACAGCTCAATGCAGAAATTCGCAAAGATGTAACCCTACTAGAACAACGAGCAGATGACACCAAACGTCAGATCTCTGCTACAGAGAACAGAGTAAATGATTTGGACAGTTTGGTTCAACAACTTCAGGAACAGCAAGAAGTGTTAGCAGCCCGCCAAGAAGATGCAGAGAACTGGGCAGGGTGCAAGAATATACACCTTTACTGCATGCCAGAAGGGACTGAAGACCCTAAAATAAAATAATTTGTATCAAATTTACTGCAAACAGCTCTCAATCCCCCTGAGGACTTACCTTTGGATCTGGAAAGGGTGCACAGGGCCTTGGCACCGAAGTCCTCCTCTCCGACAACGGCCACCCCATGCTCAATCATAGCCCATTTCAATAGTTATGCAGTCAAGGAACAAATTTTACTGACTGCATGGCGTAAACAAAAGGTATTTTGTGGGCAAACTAGATTCTACATGGATCACGACCACACGCTGCAAACGATGAAACAACGTAGGGCCTACCTTCCATTGCTCCCCCACGCTGAAGTCCAAAGGCATCAAATTCAACATGCCTTATCCAGCAAAACTTGGGGTTTTCATGCCATAAGGGAAACTAGAATTCTCCACAGCAGCAGAGGCTCGTGAAGCTCTGATTGCTAGAGGTATCGCCTTCCCAGGAAAAGCACAACTGAATGCGTTACAGGCCCCACAATCACTGCGTTGGCAGAATGCGACTACATCAGCACACACCTCGGAAGGGAGAAGAAACACCCCCAACACTCTTGACCCTAAGCAGCGTCTGGCTAAATTCAGCAGAGATGCCTGTACATCCAAGGACACTTGAAGTATGGAAGCTGTATTATTTGTGCATTCCCTGCCACTGGCCATAAGGGGCCTGAAGGCGAGGGGAAGGAGGTGCTGAGGTAGGGAGTAATATTTATATCCTGGTCAAAGCCTTCCGGTTGCCTTTGACTCTAGATCGTGTTGTTAGACCCTCTATACTTGGGAGATCTACGCGGTCACTTATTGGGCGAGTCCCAGAGGCTCTGCTTCCTCCAGATGTCTCCCCCTCCCTAGTGCCTCGAGATCTGCTATAATTTTTTTTACTGTGCATTATGGTCGGGACTTCTACTAAGCTCCACTCCTTACCGATGTCAGAAACAAAAGACACTTGCACACAGATTTACTCAGAGGGGAGTAACTCGTTTCCCTCACCTCTTTTTTTTCCTTTTGGTACTTTAACATAATGTTAGCTACAAGTGCGGATATTTCCCTTGGCTTTTTCTCCTTATTTTTCCTCAATAATATAACAGGGACTCCGCTCTTGAGGATGCCCACATTTTCAGACTGAATATCTTAAAAATAAACTAGAACACCGGGTTTAATCATCTATAACAAGTTTCTTGGTGCTATTGGTTTCCTGGGGTTCGTTCTGTTTTGCATAATTCAAAAAACATTTTTTTTACCATATAGGAAGGGGACAAATCTGATAGGAGAAGTTTTATGGGCACCCATTCCAACAGACCTTATGGGGCATCTACCCCTCAGCCTTTTTTCCCCTGTACAATCTTTTTTTCTTAATTTTGGGCCTTAAAAGCCCATAGAGGGCCCAAGGCAAGGTTGGCCTTGATTTTAACCCCCAATCTGGGTTGAAGATTAACTCCACCCATGCTCTCCCAGTATCTACAGGGAAACAAAACATAGTTTCCCCTACCTTGGAAGCGCACAGAAACATTTTTTTATGACTTACCCGATACCTGGAATGTTGCAATGGCATCTCTTATTGATAAATGTTTACCTTTTGTTATTATGTTTAGAAGTACCTTGCTAAGGTTACCTAGCATTTGGTTATTCAGTTTGTACAAGTTCTCTTTTGTCCTGTTGGCATACAAGTTAATGTTTGATGAACTGTTATATGCAATACTGCTCAAGTCTACTAGAGGTAAAGTAAGTGCTTTTATGAGAAGGCTATATAGGACAACATCACTGGTTCCACGTCCCATTAAAAATATCCATAAGATGGTTCACTTCAAACTACAGAATGGCATTAGGAACCCGGGTATGAGGTTCCTTATTGGGCTGGGGAGAGGGACAGATGGAGATTCTCTTAAAAGGGAGATATTTGCTATCACATAATAATTATGGCAAACACATCACTAATTATGTCATTTAATGTTAATGGCATTCATAATCCTATTAAACGTAAACGTTTACTGCATTTTTTTCAAACAGAACAGACCTGATAGAATTCTCCTCCAGGAAACTCATCTTTCCCTAGTTGAGCATTCAAAATTGAAGGCCTGGGGATTTCAGGTGGTAGTAGCATCGTCTCATGCCTCTGGAAGGAGGAGAGGGACAGCAATTTTGATACCACATGGAACACAATTTCACATGCAAAAGCAGATTGTGGATAAAGATGGGAACTATGCAATTGTCATAGGCCAACTTTATTCGAAACAGATCACACTGACTTCGGTCTACCTTCCTCCCGGGAGTAAGGCCAGAGTAGCACAGGGATTCCTGGATGTGCTGCTATCTCAAGCCCAGGGTATGTGCATAATAGGAGGGGACTTGAATGTTACCCTGAATACTATTTTAGACTCTTCTAAGCCCTCTAAACATCAAGCTTCGACCCTCCAAAAATATTTAAAACATGTCATCCCTACACTTGGCCTCATAGATGTGTGGAGGCATTCTTTCCTTCGGTTAGGGCTTATACTCCCCACTCCCACAAAACCAATACTTCAGCACGATTAGATTATTTCCTATCCTCTGTTGAACATCTGGACTCTATTAGAGATATATATGTGGGGACATCTATACTATTGGATCATGCTCCCCTATTTTTAAAAACAGATCTTGAAAACCTAAAAGGCAAACTTTTTGGTGACTTAACCTTTCTCATCTACAAGATCCGGAATTCATACAACTGGTTAAAGATCGTATACCAATTATTCAAACAGATAATATCTCCCCTGAGATTTCCTCAACCATCAAGTGGGACACCCTTAAAACAGTTTTAAGAGGTAACATTATCAGATATTCAACTTATAAAAAAAGGCTTAGAGAAAATCTGGAAAGGGAATTACAAGGTCTCTCTCTCTCTCTCTCTGATTTACAGAAGAAGCTATATCAAGGAGATTCCTCAGTTAAACCCGAATTGCTGGTTACCAAACAGGAACTCCAGAGATTAACAGATCAAAAAATAGAGTAACAACTGTTATATTTAAAACTTAAATCCTACAAGAGGGGCCCAAGAGGGGCCAGTAATTTGGCCAGATATCTCAGGGGTTTTAAACAGCAAGCAATGGTCACCAAAATTAGAAACCCTCAGACTAATCAGCTCCTGTCCCACCCCACAGCCATTAGGCAAACAATGGCAGACTTCTATAAACTTTTATACACTGCTGATGCCCACTCTACCCCCCAACAGTTGGCCACATACCTACAGAACACACCCTTACCATATCTTACTTCTCAACAGGTGGAGGGACTGTTGTGTCCTATTACAGAACACAAAATTAAAACAATTCTTAGACACAAACACAAAAATCCCCAGGACCGGATGGATACCCAAATGAGTTTTACAAGAAATTCCAGAAAATACTTTTACCCATCATACCGTCGGCTTTTACTGAAATTCAAGACGGTGGTCTCCCCCATCCTCCTGGCAGTATGCTGAAATTGCAGCTATTCCCAAGCCAGGAAAGGACCCTATATTAATGGCCTCATACTGCCCTATTTTAAAACTAAACTGTGATTACAAAATCTTTATGTCAATTTTGGCCCATAGAATTGACATACTCTTACCCCATCTCATAGATAAAGATCAAGTGGGATTTATAATGAAACGCCAAGCTCATGATGCGGTGCACCAGGTTTTATTACTCTCTGAATATGTGATTCAAAGAAAAATACCCTTAATTCTTCTCGGACTCTATGCCGAGAAGGCTTTCGACAGGGTGTCATGGAACTTTCTTTGGGCCACATTAAAGCATTTTGCTTCCCCGGAAAAATTCATTACCCAAGTCCAGGCCATGTATCACTCCCCTATAGCCTATCTTAAGTTAGATGAATCCAGCCCAGTGGCACTGAGAGTTTAGGCACTGGACGCCACACCTCGCACCATGCCGGCGACCCGGGTTCGGGAGCGAGCCCGGACCGCTGGGGGTCAGCAGGGGAGAAGAGATTGGCGTCCGTAGGACAGCTCTCTCTTCTCGGGGAGGGATTGGGGATGCCGATCGCTAGTGTAGCGGTTTCTGGTGGTTGCCAGGGGATGCCCGACTCAGCGAGACAACGGTGCTGGAAGTGGGTTATGCATTACGTTGCCTTGGCAAGCCGCATTCCACGGGGGGTGGGGTGTTAGGGAATGTGGCAAAAAGTAGAGAAAAACCCATTTCCTGGGGATAGATGAAGGCACCTTGTCTGCCCAACAGCCCACACTTCCATTACTGGGCTATCTCCTCTCCAAAGGGCCACTCGTGTTCGCCGGGCACTGTGCCCTATAAGTAGAGCACCCTGGGCGGATAGGGTGGCCCTACCTCCGCAGGGTTCAGACCCGGAGGTGGTGCTCGGTGGCACAAGGAAGAAGGACTAGTCACAGGGGAAGGTAGAAGCTGGGTATCCAAGGTTGCTGGAAGGAGTTCTCAAGGGAGTGGAGATAAAAAGAGTTAAAAAAAAAAAAAAAGTTAGATGGATCACTCTCCCCCCTTCCCGCTATCTAGAGGCACTAGACAGGGCTGTCCACTATCCCCACTCTCATTCGCATTATACTTAGAACCCTTGGTGGCCAATCTTAGAAAACAAACTAATATAGAAGGGATCCCGTTGGGGGGGTAAGGCATATAAACTTACCCTATCTGCAGATGATATTCTTTCGACCCTTGCTTCCCCTGAGACCTCTGTCCCAGCAGTCTGGGAACAATTAAATATCTTTGGAGAACTTTCAGGATATAAAATAAACTGTTCTAAAACAGAAGTTCTCAACTTTTCATTTATACCTTCTCGACAGACAAAAACTGAGCTCCCATTCTGATGGCACAGGGTAGAAATGAGGTATTTAGGGATAAAAATCCCTTCTAGACTGTTGCACTTAGAATTGGTAAACCTAGAACCAATTACTCAACAAATTGCCACAGATCTTTCTAAGTGGACACAGATGTTTTTGGGAATGGTTAACCGCATTGAAACTATTCAACAAAATGTTCTATCCCGTATATTATTTTTTCTACAAACTCTACCTGGTTTCCCTTCAGACTTCTACTTCAGGTCATGGGACAAATTGATTTCAAGGTTTATCTGGGGAGAGAGACACCCAGTGAAATATACCCTACTACAACTTCCTAGGATGGCAGGCGGACTAAATTTACCAAATCTGAAAGATTATGCTAGGGCAACACAAACCCGCACAGCCCTCCTGATCATTAACACCCACTACACCGCACACTGGAAAGAAATAGAGATAACTTTAAATGGATTAGAACACCCTCCCTCTTACCTTCTGGGAGACCCCTCAAGATGTCATCCCCTATCTCGATTTACGAAAATTTCAGAAGGATTTCTTAAAAACTGGTTCTATGTGACCCGGTTTAATTTATCTACATACGAGAAATATTTTCTTACAGCTTTGGCTTATAACACAGATCTCTTCGCACCTACCCTGAAGCAGCTACCACAAAAATGGGAACAATATGCTGTTAGTTTTA
This sequence comes from Neoceratodus forsteri, assembly GCA_016271365.2. Lineage (NCBI taxonomy): Eukaryota > Metazoa > Chordata > Ceratodontiformes > Ceratodontidae > Neoceratodus > Neoceratodus forsteri. Next base: position 1,343,636,554 of record CM028129.1, on the reverse strand, counting down.
CTTTTCAGCTTGTGGGCCCCTCTGGTGTTTATTCTTCTTCCTATTTTCAATCCACATACAAACTACCTTCAAGTGAATATCAAATTTATCTGGCCCTTAAAAACACCTCCTTCCCACTGCAGATTCACTCACTAGAATAGCAGAAGCCCCATCAGATCTGGTGAAGCTGATCATTCATAATTTAAAAGGGGGAACTCAAGAACATATTATTAATAATCTCTATCAGGCACTTCGTCCAAAAGGAGCAGCTGATTCTGACTGGATTAGAATGAGATGGGCTAGGGAACTGAATATAGATTTGAAGACAGATATTTGGTTAAAATCTACCTATTTTTATTCTAAAACCTCATCGACCACTTACTGGAGGGAATTCACCTGGAAGACTAGGGTTAGATTTTTTAGAATCCCAGACATTCAGGCTAAATTTGGGGAATTGGAAAGAAGCTGTTGCTGGAGGGGCTGTGGTCACTCCCTGACGGGACATGAACACATTTTGGTCATGCCCACTCCTCTATAGGTACTGGAAATAAATTTTGGCAGAACTTAGCAATATGTTTAATATCTCTGACTGGCTCACCCCAGAGTTTGTCCTGACGGCGACACCCCCTACGAGCAGTCAGGTCAACTGGATGCAATATAAAATGGTAACACTTTTAATATTGATAGTCAAAAAAGTAATAACCAGACTGGCTCACAAATGCAACTCCGGTAAAGGAATCTTGGAGAAGCCTAACATACGAAGTGTACAATTTGGAACGCATTTCATCCAAGTTGTATAATAGAAAAAAAGCTTCAACAACAGATGGGGAAGATGGGTCTCTTACCAATTAGAACATGACCCGGACTTTGTCCCATGATGAGAGCTAATAAACTTCAATACATCAATACATCTTAGTGATGTCAATGACCCACAGATTATTACTTTTATTCATCCTGATTGCTTTTTGGGGATTGCCCTCGGACCAGATTGAATCTACTTGGATAATTTTGTTAAGAGAGTATACTGAATCTTTCAAATGCTTTAACAAAATATTTTGGGTAATAGTTTGGAATCACAAAACTCATGGACCTACTAGCTATTTACTTTTTAGGGACTAGAAATGAGACTTGGACACAGACACCAACAGATTTAATATGCTGTACAAAGGCAACAAATGAATATATGTATTGCATACTGTATGAATATGGATGTATTATCTTTTAAACAAAATAAAAAAATGTATTTAAAAAAATAATTGGTAGAAGGGATATTGGGAGGTAATTTTCAGTTAAGATTTTTGACCCATTTTTTGTAGATTGGTATTACTTTCGCGGTTTTCCACTGAACTGGAAGATCTATTTGCATAAGGGACATATTAAAAATGTTAGTTATGGGATATTTAATAATGGGAGCCGCATACTTTAGTAATAATGCGGGTATTTCATCAGGTCCACATGCTTTCTTGGTATTCAATTTGAGTAAAGCATCTTGCACTTTAATTCTGATTAAACAAAAAGAAAACTTCTCTGATGGCTGAGAGGATACAAATTTATTTGTTGTTGAGTCTATGGCCTTCTGACCCAAGGGTCTTTGTATATACAGAAGACTGTCCTACTATCTTTATTTAGGATTACGCACTTGTTGTCGTGACAATTTAAACCATCCAAATTAGATATAGACTGTAGGCCCATGGAAGTAAAATATTTATTAAATTCGTCTACCACCAATGGACCAAGGGGCACTTTCTGATGATTTATTTGACAATTCTCCGGTGTTTTAAACTTTTGATTATTTTGTATTTTTCTCATTTTCTTCCAGAATTCCCTTTGATTACTTGCCACTGACGCAGACCATTCCCTGTTATAATATTCCTCTCTAGCAAGTCTTATGCTACTAGTATACTGGTTCCTGATGATCTTATAGTTATCCCAGTCTTTCTCTAAATTAGTGGCTTTAGCTTTTTCCAAGCGTTGTCCCTAATTTTCTTGATTTTTTGCAACCCTGAATTATACCATATTGAGTTTTGTGCTTTTATCCTTCTAGACTTAATTGAGGCATGTTTATTGCATAACGCCACAAAGACTTCATAAAAAAGACCCCAGGCTTCCTCAACTGATGATACTAAATCCAATCTGTCCCAATTGTGCTTTTCCATGTCCAACATATATTGGATATAATCGAAATCTTTAAAGGATCTATAATGCTTGATCTTTCCAGGTTTTTTATCTTTATACAACTCTCGGACACAAAACACCATTTGATGATCTGACAAGGAGTCAGGCAGGACCCCACTTGTAATAATTTTGTCTGGATGGGAGGTAAAAATTAGATCCAGCACTACTGAAGCACTCTGGTTTTTAGTATTCGTGGCCAAGCATGGGGTCCAGGTTGCAGGGTCCTTCTCGTATACTGGTCTCCGGTCACAAGACAGACTTCCTGCAGGAAACAGAAGACTTCATCGCCGAAAGGGTGCTGGAGTGCCCAGATCATTGGTTCTGGATGACTTCAATGCCTGGATCAATGATGAACTCTCACAGTTTGGTCAGGATTTCCTCCCGCTGATCAAAGCAAGGAAAGGGAAAGGCAAATTTTATTTGTATGGCACCCATTCCCGGACTCTCTGGGCGCCTCACATACATATAAAATAATCACACAATACATCAATCTAAAATTTCATTAATACAGTTTAAAATAACTAAAATATGAACATTTAAAACTAATCAAATACCATAAACAGGGACTGAACAATATATTAAAATGCAGTATTCATTAAAAGCCAGGCCAAAGAGGTGTGCCTCCTAGACTGCAGGTGGAAGTGCATTCCACAGGGATGGCCCAGAAATGCTAAAAGCACGATCTCCATAAGTCTTGAGCCTGACCCTGGGAACATCCAGGAGGCCCCTCGCAGAGGCGCAGGGGAGCGAGCAGAGGTCACTGGTGTCATAAGTTTTAACAGATAGCCAGGGCCCAGTCCGTTTAGGGCCTTATAGGTGAGAAGCCCCACCTTGAAAAGGACCCTCCACCTGACCGGCAGCCAGTGCAGGGCATGCAGAAAAGGTGTCACATGACTGGACCTAGAAGGACCAGTCATGTAAAATCACTGGGCCTTGCACAAGTGGTTACTTCTGCAACCCATCAACACGGACATGCCTGGGACTGGTTTATTTCCCTGAGGCTCGAGATTAACAACCTCAAGACTGATCTGGTCATTTGGTTAGATCATTGCACAGTAAAGTTCTCATTTGGGGCCCCCCTGATAGTCCATTTCCTATGGAGATGGTCCACTATCGCTTTTTCAGGGATTTATCCCCAGAAGAACTCCAGGTAGTAGTGGATCTTCTGGGTGTGATGAAGGTGTGTGATACGGGATCAGAGTACATGGTGGTGGCCTATAACAGGGCCATTGTCTTGGCCTTCAATCCTGTATCACTGGCACATATACAAATCCGGACTTCACATTAGAGATTGCCATGGTCTGCAAAGGAGTTCAGGAAATTGAAGGACGAGGCTTGCGAGGAGGTGGGGACATATGGTCAAGACCCTGAAGAAAGCGAATGAAAAGCAGCTTACAAAGTCCAGAAAGGGAACCTCAGTTTAGCATTATAAGCCAAGATGGCAATCAGATAAGCATATAGGCATTTATAAAGAGATGATCAAAATTGGAGGAAAGGGGATTGGTGGGGGGTTAAGCCAGCCAGAGGCCACTGTCATGGTAGAGGGAGGAGTGAGTGATGGGTTCAATGGCAATCACAGCTGTTAAAGGACTGGAGATGTCCCCTAAGATGGGTTTCAAAGAGGCCGATTCTATTTTCGTTTGTGAGGGAGCTAGGCAGGCCATTCATCCATGATGGGGGCCTTGTAGCTGAATTATCTTTGAAATTCGGAGGTTTGACAGTGGGGAACTGTGAGGAGTTTCTTGCTAGAGCTACGGGTTGCTTTTTGGGTGGTAGTCAGATTAATGAGCCAAGACCCGGGGGTGGGGACCAAGGGTGATTTTTTTTTTGGCCATAAGGCAGGTGTGGAACTTGAACCTATTGTCTAAATTAAGCCAATTAGTACAGTTATATAGTGAGCAGGTATGGGTGAGACGTTCGCAGTCCAGTACAAAGCGACAGGTTTTGTTGCGGGAGGGACGGAGCCTACTAAAGGTCGAGGTGGTGGCAGCTCTATAAATAAGTATGCCACGGTCGAGGAGGGAGAGGATTGAGGATGAGACAGCAAGCCGGAGGGCATCTAGAGTAAGGCAGTGTTTAAACCGATAGAGCAAGCCGAGATGGACATTAAGGGCAGTCGACAGGTGATGTATGTGCTGGTGGAAATTGAGTGCCGGGTCAAGGGTGATGCCAAGATATTTAAAGGAGTCCACTTGCTCAAGAGGGGTTCGATCCACAGTTAGAACCCGGGGGCAAAGTTCCTTCCTGGAGTTCTGAGGGTGAGAGAAGATTATGAACCTGGTCTTCTTGTAGTTCAATATAAGGCGTTGTGCAGAGAACCACTGTTCGGCTTCATTAAAGGAGGACTGGAGGGTTTGGTGGAGTTGAATAGGGTTGGGGTTGGATGCGTAAAGTAGAGCATCATCCGCGTATAGTAGCAGGTTGCCAGAGCAGGATGCGGGGAAGGAGTTAAGGTAAAGACTGAAGAGAAGGGGACCAAGGATGGACCCCTGAGCAAACTGGGAGTCTATTGGATAGGATAGTGCCAATTTTGACCTGTTGGGACTGGTCCAATAAGTAGTCTGTGAACCAGCATAGGGCATCCTGGGAGAAGCCAATGTTGTAGAGAGTGACTAGCAAGAGGGAGTGATTGACTGTGTCAAATGCCTTTGTAAGGTCAACAAAGACCGCATCAGTGATGTGGCCTCTTGTCTAATGCGGAGTGGATGTGTGCACCAAATGCACCTTCAATGAATGAAGCTGGCTTATTTCTTTTAGGCCTATTTCTGTTTTAAATCCTGTAAATAAATTATTAGAGAAAGTTGTTTCTGAACAATTTAATTTTTATCTTGTCTGATTTTATGTTCTTTGTCCACAACAAGGGTTTCATAAGGCACATGGAACTGGAACTGCCTTGGTCAATTCACAAACACAGTTCTCAATAGCTTTGATACTGCATTGATGACTGGGGCTGTGTTGGTGGACAGGACCAAGACATTTGACCTTACTGGCCACAATCTACTTTGTTTAAAATTAAGGTCCCTAGGTCTCTCCATGAATGTGGTCTTGAGGATAAATGACTACTTGACTGTTCATACTTAAGTTTGGGGGGCAGAGAGCAGCGGTCAAGCCAGGACAAGTTTTCATTTCGGATCTCCAGACTACAATAAACAAAAATAAATCTGCCTTATTTTAAAAGCATCTGGTCATTTTTAGATATTTCAACAGCCGCAGACATGGACTTTCAGCTGCAGATTTTTGGAGAAGATGGGTCAACAGAGAGGACTAGCAATGGGTCATATGTCGAAACAGCCATTAGATCAACAAGCAGGCCCTAGCAGCAGCGGCACCCAGCAGCTCTGAGAAGCAAAAGGGGAGCCTGCATTGCAAACGATCCTCCGAACGATTCCAGCAACTGACCAGAAAGTTGAATCAATTTTAGCCCAAATATGAACCCACTCAATAAGGCTGGATGCGTTACAGACAAAAGTGGAAACTGTCAATGAACGGGCCACCAAAGTGTTAGGCACCACTACAGAACTGATAAAGGAAAATACTGCCATGAAACACAGGCTGGAAACTATTGAAAACCAACTACGGTCAGCAAACATAAGGCTAGTGAGGATGCCGGAGCAGGTGGAGGGAGAAAACATCACTGAATTTATTAAACAATGGCTTACTGAACAGTTACATTTGGAAATCGTACCACCCCTTAAAGCCATTTATCACGTCTCACCTCGATCCAAACCTTCAAGTTCTAACTACTGCAGAGCCACACTGGCAGTGACGGATGGTGTGATGACTCTCAACATGCTTCTTACAGAATCAAGGCAGTATTTTCCTCTTAAACTTGACAATCAGCCGATACACATTTTTCCAGATACGAGTTATGCAAACCGCATACGGAGGAAGCAATTCGATGGGGTCAGTCAGCAACCTCGTGCTCTTGGAATTGCTCCTGATCGACTCCATATTCAGTATGGGAGTAAGGTATTCCAATTTGCGGATCCGGTGGCTGCTGAGAAGTGGGCAGAGAAGACCGCCAGGGAATTTGCCCAGAGAGATGAATCGACTGAAGAGGACGCTACCTAAGGAACCTAGACTATAATTGTGCTCCTTCATATTTCACCTCTTGATTATTGTTATGGGTTGGAGTAGTGCTTAACTAAACGTTAATACCATTTAATCATACACTGTAGATGGGGCAACAAATCTCGGAGGTGTCCAATTGGGGGTATTACCGAAATTCTAGTTCATTTAATATGCTGGGTACATTCAGGCACATCACCACAATATCTCTAAATGTTCCCCAATATGGTGCTTGAGGTTCTTCACTAGGTCTATGCTTCTTCCCGCCTCAGACATTTTTTTTCAGACATCGCTGTTTACTCGATGCGCATCAGTTTATGTAAGGTAGTTGTATTAACAGCCTGGGAAATGTAATAAAACAGCACAGAGTTGACTAGATCTGCCTAAGACAGTTGTTAAAGGTAACATACTTCTCAAGTTAGGTGACTGAGAAGTTATAAATGCTAAGCTCAAGTTTATTGTTTCTGGAAGTCTAGGGAAACTTTCATTTTATCAACAGATTTTGAATGGGGGAACCCATGGCTTGGGTGCTCAATGATCTCCTGATGACAAGGGATCGGAAAAACTGTTCCATCTTGGTTCTTCTAGATCTCTCATCAGCATTTGACACTGTGGATCATGGGGTTCTTCTCAACCGCCTGAAGTTCATCTGTGGCCTGTTGGGTATAGTCCTCAGATGGTTTACATCCTTCCTCACAGGCAGAACTCACAAGGTGGTGTCAGGGATTTATTCCTCAGGCCCAGTCTGTCTGTCATGTGGGGTACCTCAGGGTACGGTGTTGTCCCCCATGTTGTTCACAGTGTACATGTTCCCCCTCGGAGACATTGTAAGACAACATGGGCTGAGGTTTCACTGCTATGCTGATGATACACAGCTCAACCTTTTTTCTGCACCCTACCAAGATATGGCTCTCTCAGTATTTAATAACTGCCTTGCTGAAATCCAGGGTTGAATGAATTCGAGTTAGCAGAGGTTGAATTCGGAAAAAACAGACGTTGGTTGTGGACCCGGGGCACCGGATAGAGGGGTTGGGGGCAGGTCAGCCTTCTGGACTTTTTCTTAGGGACTCAGAGCTCCTTACCTCTGAACGGGTGCAAAACCTTGGTGTGATTTTTGACGAGGGGCTGACACTGCCATTGCAGGTGTCAGCAGTCATCAAATTCTCTTTCTACCATTTGAGGAACATCTCCAGGGTTAAGCACCTTGTTCCGTCCCGTGACCTCCCTACGTTGGTCCATGCCTTTGTGACCGCACATCTGGATTACTGCAACTCCCTTTATCCAAGGTTACCTGGGGTGGATATCCACCGCTTGCAGCTGGTGCAGAACACTGCAGCCCGGTTATTGACGGGGACGCCCGGTCTTATCACATTTCTCCGGTACTGCGCGAACTGCACTGGCTGCCGGTGCAGTGGCAGATCACCTTTAAAGTCGGACTTCTGACTTATAAAGCCCTACATGGACAGGGCCCGGACTACCTGAAAGAGCTCCTGGTTCCTTACTGCCCCGGACGATCGCTCCGCTCAGCTTACGAGGGGTTGCTAGAGATACCAAGGGTTTCTTTAAAATCTTGCGGGGCCTGGGCATTTATGTACGCAGCCCCCGCCCTTTGGAATTCTCTACCCCATCAGTTACGGGAGTGCGTGACTGTGGAGGGACTTGAACAGGCCCTTAAAACACACTTATGGCGCTAAGCCTATGTTTGATTTTATGTTGTCCGCTATTTGAATTTTATAAGTATGATATTCAATGTTTTATGCATTGCTTATTTTATTGTTAGGCAACTTGATTTGCTGAAAGGCACCTTATAAATAAAAGTATTGTTATTATACCACTTTCCACTAGAGGATAGTAGATTTTAAATATAGTTGGTAACCTGCGTATAAAATTGCCCCAAGTTTGACTGTTTGCAGGCTTATATTGTAGTGTATGTGTTAAAAAAGATTAAGATTTCCCCATATAGTGTTACATCAGAAGGGAGTCTGACATTCGCTGTATGGCTAACATATGTTGGGTACCAAGTATCAAATGACTTTGAGACTTTATGCTTGTATTGCATTATTTTTTAAAATAATAAAATACAAGTTTAAAGAAAAAAAGATCATAGTCAGTACTGGTTCAGTTCTTTCTAATACTTGTAAAATTGGGAGAAGAGTACCACAAGGGTCCATTTTAGTCCCTTTAATGGTTTCGCATTTTAATTTACTTCCTTCGGTATGTAACTACTGTAATTCTCTGCTCTATGCAGTTGATTTGATTATTTTCTCCTCTGCTAAGGCACTGTCAGATATTTCTATGGATCCCGAGTCCAATTTATCTGCAGTTTTTAAATGGTTTGTTGTAAATTCATTCATTTTAAATTCCAAAAAGACAATCAATGTTATTTGGGACTACATTCATGCTGAGTGGTAGCCCTTTCTTTAAGGTTGCAAGATAGCCCAAGAAATGGCATCAAACACGTTTTACCAATTTAAATATTTTGGGGGGGGGGGGTTGTTTTAGATCCCAAGTTAACATTCCCTGTCCAAGGAAAATCGGTTAGTCACAGTATTAATCAAAGTCTGGGAGTACTCTACAAATTAAAAACATTTTTTTTTTTCTTTCAAGACACAAAGCCATAGCTGTTGGGTCACTTTTACCACATTTTGATTATGTATCTTGCCTTTGTTTTCAAACTGGGAAATGAGGAACATAATATTCTTCGTTTGCCATAACAACATCTATCATTTTGTTTTGTTTGCCCCAACTCACACTCCTCGCTGCTCTTTGTATTCTCAGATGGATTAGCTTTCTACTTTTGCAAGAATTGAATATTCTTTTGCCTGTCAAATTTTTAAAGGAATTTTTTCGTCTACCCTTCTCCCTCATCCAACTTAGTATCAGTCCTGTCTAAATGAGGTCAGCTACAGGGGTTTTACTGCAACCTGCATTAAATAAATCTAAAGCTGGTTCTCGGGGCGCTAGAGAGCCAAGCTCAAGATAGAATGTGCTGTTACAGAGCTCCTGCTCAGCTCCTGACAAAACAATATTTTGGTCCTTTCGACCTACAAGTTTCACATTTCTGCTGGCACCATTAAAAAGTTCTGGTCTCCCTGAGCAAATTGATATCAAACTCGTCAATGGAACAACCAAAGGGAGCCACGGGCAGACAGGGGCAAAACAGGTACCACCCGCTACCCAGGCCTTGAAAAATGTACCAGACCCTTCGGGCTCCACCAACATGAGTGGGGCGGGAGAGGCCCCACCTTGGGAAACGGTCCTATAAGCAGTGCGCTCTGTGGATCAAAAAGCTGAGAAAATTCGAGCCTATGGGGGGGCTCAGGACATAAAAATCAGGGAGGCAGTCTCAACAGCAAAGGATGCAGAGGATCGATCGCTCAGAACACAGGCAGCCTTCAGCAAAATGACAGTGGAAACTACACACCTCAGAGCTCGACTGGAAACTATGGCAAACGCCCAAAGGGCGATGAATGTTAGAGTGGTTGGCTTACCGGAGGGCTCGGAGGGGAAAGATGCTCTTACCTTTGTGAGGTCTTGGTTGTCCATCTCTCTGCCAGAAGAAAGTGCCTCTGACCCCTTCTCTGTGTGTAAGGTGTACAGAGTCAACTTTCGATGAGCACAAGGCTCCAGAGATAATCCCCAGACCCTGCTCATAGAAACTGCAGGAATGGAGGTATGTGATTCGATTTTGGCCTGGGCTTGTGCTCAATTTCCAATTCAGGTGGAAGGAACCGACATCAAACTTTTCCCCGACTGTTCATATGCCACAAGGTCCAGATGCAAGCTATTTGATCCCCTGCATCAACAGTTACGGGGACTGGGGTACACCACACCCTCCTAGCTCCAGCAAGACTCTGGATTGTGTATGGGAATAAAACCTTTCAATTTAATGATCCAGTTGAGGCTAAAAAGCATGTGGACTGGATTGTGCAGAGTTCTGAAATGGAGAAACAGCAGAGGAAACGCAGCAAGATGAATCAGACCAGGAGGTTTGAAAGAGTAAAAACTTTGATCTGGTTTACTGGCACTAGAATCCCATTTTGACAGTAACTATTATTATTGGCTTGCTTTTTGGTTGCAAGGTGCAGTAATGTCCTAAAATGGCCCCGACCCTGTGGCATTCAACTCCATGGCAAAATTGAACCTTAACCTTAACAGGACTTTTACTCTGTGAACAATGTAGTAATTGAATTCATTATCAAACGTCTTTTATGTTCGGGGGAGTCGCAGAGGGAAAATATCTGAATCCTTAATATACAATGCTTAAACTGGGGTCATTTAAGTATGTACGCCTTAACAGATTTAATAAAAAGGGATTTCTGTAGCTATTAATGGCACTTGATTTTGAGCAGTTGATAGAGCTGAGAGGGGGACTGTTTATAGCACTGTTTTTTTTTTCTCCCTAGTTAACAAAAGATGGTAATTGTGGAAATAATTACTAGTTTAAGGTCATGTGTATTCAGGTTATAATCTTATATATATTTTCTCAGGAATTCCATAGTTGTGGCATGGCTGGCATCCTAAGCATATTGGGTTATGTTCTTGATGTAATGTCAGAATGTATTTAGGTGGTACCCCTTATGAAGCATCACAAATTGATGACTTGTACTACCCTGAAGCTAACATATACTTGATTACCTGTGTATTACAAAAGGTGCAAATATTCATTACGTCATTAATTGTATGTCATGCTGGCTGATTCAGTGGAAAATCGAATAAATAAAGTAAAAAAAAAAAGTTGGTTCTTGTACCTTCCCTGCAGCAGCTCCTTGATACTGGAATGGCTTGCCTGAATCCCTGTGCCATTGTCGTTCTTTTCCAGTATTCAAAAAGAATTGTAAACACGTTTTGCTTATCGATGGTATTTGTAAATGTACCAGAGTGTATTTTACTGATGTATTTTTTTTTTTAATACGTACTGCAGTACTGGGTCTAGCCTGAAAAAGGAACCTTGGTCCAGTGCTCGTACCCAGTTAACAAATCAAAGGAAGTCAAAAACAAAATCAACTGGGCACTTCATGGACGTCATGCCATGCTCCTGGTATCTTACTCAGAACCTCTCCCACTTGAGAGCTTAGGTCCATCGAATGGAGGGCTCTAACACCATGATAACCTACTATGAGAGACTGAGTGACAAAATTTCGATAGCCTCTCAGGAACCAGACCGTCTGATGCAATGCCTCCAGGCTGGTGTGGTAAATCTTCCTCTTGGACTGAATTAGAAGGTTCAGTCTAACTATGCACTTGAATTGACCCTCGCACTGAGGTAAAACAGGTCTGGATACCAAAACTGGAGAGGTCACACCAGGAGTAATAGATCAGTCAAGCTCTTGTGCACAAAAGGGGTGAGGAAGTGTGTACAGAAATTTGTCGGTCCATTTCAGGGCAAATGCTTCATCCCGAACTATGTGCAGAACAGGTGTATAAGCATAGAAGAGTGGCAGCTTACAGTTCTCCCAGGATACAAACAAGTAGATGGGGGAGCTCCCAGCATTGAAAATGACTGCACACAACATTCTGATTAAAGGACTACTCATAAGCAGGGCCCAGATTTTTCTTCGGCACATCAGAGCACAGTTCTGCGGCAGGGTTCTCATTTGCCTCAGAACTTCTGCAGCACTCAACACAAATTTCTGCGGCAATTCTGCAGCACATTTTTACCTTTCATTTTTTTTCCTTTTTTTTTTTTGCCATATCTGATACAATGCACGCTCGTAACACAGTCATTTTAAGGGCGTTTGTCACCAAATTTTCAACATAACCAGTTTAAGACCTCTGCTCATGAACGGTATCACTGTGATTTTATTAAACTGTCCAGAAAGGAAAATTACGTACCTACCGTAATTCTTGATCTTCTCTTGTATCTTCACCATTCATTACTTCCTGGGTGTAAGCGGAGTGCGCACCTATCCGCGGAGCTTTTTTTTTTTTTTTTTTAAAGCTTAGCTAACGCACCGCCTCGAGAGTGACGTCATGAGTCATAAAGGAGGGCGGCGTTAGTATGACTCACCTCCTCCAACTCAGTTCTGTGAGCCGGAGAGGCAAAAGAGAAAGCAGAGAATATAGATAGCGAGGAAGATAGCCGAGGATAGCAAAAGCAAGGAAGAATGAACTGAAAAGGAATAAGCCGATGGAGGAAGGACAGAGGAGATAAGAGTATCCCTAGCCTAGGGACTGCAGGGCCTCCTTACTGGGCGACTTGGGAGGAGAGATAAGTAAGGAAATGGGAAAATAGAAGAAGAAGAAGAAAGAGAAGAGACATGGGATGTTGAAGGGACCAGAATGCCTCAACGAGCATAGTTAGCTTACAGCGAAAGCTCGACTAAAAGGGAAGCAAGAACTCGGAGACAGAGTTGAAGAGAGGGTTCACCGAACCCGCTAGACAGACTCCAGGAGGGCATAGTCCTCATCTTCAACATGCCATTGTTCTGATACCCACCTCGGGCTCCCGGCCGCGGAAGGCCTTTAACTGGAGGACACCGAGGAGGGAAGAATAAACCCAGGCAGCATGAGCGCTGCTCAGGGTTTAGAAATGGAAAGCAAGCCTTTCAGGCGTTTTAAGATAGAAATGGACTCAAACTGACTGGCCAAGGCAGGCAAGGCTTAGGCTGGCTGGGATCGCTATGGTCAGCACTACTCTTCTGCAAAAATTGTCCAGGAGGACACTTAAAGGAGAAACCAATAGCAAACTAGCAGAAGGATAGCCTACCTTCTCATTGCCTTCTTGTTTATTTTTCCTTTTTTTCAGATAAGATTTTGTAGACTAGATGCATGACCCCGATACCAAGATGCCTAGAACAGTCAAGAGAGTTCCCTCAGCTATTTTTTTTTTTTGCAAAAGAAAAAGGAATAGACGTGCCCGTTCCTCTGCTCTGCAAGGCAAGAATAGAGGGGGGGGGGGATTGATTGCAGGGCAACTATCTGGAACACGGAATTGCAGGATCAAAACTGAATAGCCTAAGCCAGGCCAAAAAACCCCAGAGGTATCTTGCCAGAAGAATGGCAAGAGATAGTTGTGCAGTTTGATCGCCAATGCAATCCACAAGATGGCCCATGAATCTTAGAGTAAGTAATTTTTCTGAAAAATTAGACCCCCCAAAGAAAGTTTTTTTTTTTTTTTTGCAGAGAGAGGAAGGAGACGGAGGTGAGAAGCCACCGAAGAGGCCACTGAGGGGATGGTGATGGTGGTAATGAATGGTGAAGATACAAGAGAAGATCAAGAATTACGGTGGGTAACAATTTCCTATCTTCCCTTGTCAATCTTCACCATTCATTACTTCCTGGGTGAGTACTAAGCTCCTCCTCCCTGGAGGGGAAGAGGCCATACCCTGAGGGAACAAGACCCCCAGCCTTCTGTTGGTGAGAAACAGAAGGAGAAGACCCCGGCTTATTTAGAAAGCCTAGGTGGGAGAAGAGCTAGGAGGTGCCTCCGAGGGCGAGGAGACGGATGGAGCCCTGTAAAGTCTCCTAGCTCTGGATGAAGAAAGACGGGTCCCCGAGGCGAGGCCGAATCACCCTACGCCGGGCCAGGGTGACAACCTGAAAGACGGGCCATGCCATCCGCCTGATGCAGATCGCTGTCCCCGCAAGCCTGGAAGCCACCTCATTACGCCATAAGATGCCCTTGCTTGTGTCTTGCCAGCTCCAGGCCTCACAGGGAGAGGGCAACGGTTTGTCTGGTTTGTTCGTGTCAGGCATAGATGCCAGCAGCTGGGACATCATCGACCACAGATGCCGGTTGTAGGCAGCGTGGTGAGCCTGATGTGATGCAATACATGCACTCGCGCCACGAGAAGAAGAGAACACTCTAAGCTAGCGGGTCGAACTGGAGAGAGTCCGAACTGTGGGCGGGGTCAGGCGCAGGCAACGGCCCAGAAGGAGTATCCAGGTATACCAAACCTGAGGACGGTTGGGAAGGGAACCTAGAGACCAGAGGGCACAATACCCACGCTGGCAGTCCGCTGGGGCTGGGGAAGAAGCGGCAGGGAACTGCCAGGACCGATAGACGCCTCCTGGAAGGGGAGATAGGCCAGGAAGGTACCACCAGATGCTGGGCACTAAATTCACCAAGAATTCATCACACCGCTCGGTATTGTCCTCCAACGAGGAAACGGAGATCCTCACCATCCTCGGGAGGAAACGCTGATATTCTGTGAAATCAGCACGGAGGACAGATGAGTAGGGGTTCCTCTCCTCAGAGGAGGGAGACGAGGATGATGGGGAACTGGAATGTCCAGAGATTCCTGCGGTGTGGGGAGTCAGAAGACCCGCTCCATGCATGTAACTAACGTGATGAGGGAAGGCCAAGAGAACCCTGAACTGCTCCCAGGATAACGGACCAGAGGGACCGACATGGCCCGGGAGCGGGGTGGTGAAGGCAGAGAGATGGAGAGGGGCACCCGAGGAGGCAACTGCCTCTCCTGCTGGCTCTGAATCCGGGAAGGGAGCCCAGTAGGAGGGATCCCGGATATCAAACCAGGCCGCAGAACGGAACTCTGGGAAGCGGAGCCTGGAAGAGCCCTGGGGAGAAACCTCAGACGACGCCTGGGACTGTATGGATCCAGAAGGGCAGTCCACACGCCCGCCAGAGGACACCCTAGAACCCTGGGGAGGGTTGTTCTCATCTTGCTTCTGGCCACCTCCTGAGGTGGCCAAAGAAGACCGGCAGCAGGCCAACTGCCCTCAACCCTCGGATTCCGTGAGGGCCCTCCTCCCTCGACTGCAACGCCTCCTGTCCCTAGAGGGAGGCAACAGCACCCCTGGGGTGCTGTCAATGGCCTCCAGAGAGGGAAGCCTCCTCCGTCACCCCCACGCCTGCTCCCCGGGACCTCGGCCACCCCAAGCCGAGGAACCCTCAGGAGACGACGGCAAGGGGGACAGAGGGAGGGGCCTGGCTGCCGCTTGGTACCCATAGCCACCGAGGACCCAGATTCTGAAGAATGGGGTGCCAGGATGGGTCCACATCAGAGTCATCAGATCGAGGAGGACGGTGACCAGCAGAACCTCGATGTTGGCCACCCTAGGGGTCCCCGAGGCCACGAACGCCCCGTACCAAGCGCGACGCCGCTGACCCCCCCCACGCCGGCAGCAGGAAGGCTCTCCTCACATCCCCAGCGGCTCGCAGGCCCGCACCGGAGGGGAAGGCCGACCGCTGCTGGCGCGCCGAGAGGTTTATGGCAATTGCCGGCGGCGCCGCTGAGTGTCCATCGGCACCGAGAACGGCGCCGAGGCTAAAACGGCACCGCCAACGGCGCCGATCCAAAGCGCGCCGCCTTTATCATCGTACTGCTGAAGCGGCACCGAGTCCGAAACAGCGCCGTAAACGGCGCCGCATCGATCATCAGCACCGCGACGGCGCTGATCCGAAACGGCCGAGAGGCAGCGTCGAGGGTCCACCCATGCCAGGCCAACACAGTCGAGGGCCTCGACACGGGGGAGCCTGCACCTCCAAGAGGTGATTGCCGGGCGGTGTCGTATGCCGCTATCCCGGGAGGGACCACGACGCCCCCGACACCGTGGAAGGGCCTCCCTCGGCAAGAGAAGACGAGACCCTCCTCCTCGGACCGTATAGGCCCGGAGGGGACCTGGGGAAGGCCAGACCTTACCTGGGCGCCCTTGAGCGACGCTGCCCCGCAAGGTCGGGCGGGTCTTTGCCGAGCTTGAACGCTGCGGACTTCTAGGACACGGCGTCCATGGAGAAACAGGCCGCATCGTAATCCATGCCGCGGTTGGGTCCCAGGCAATAAGGCAAACGCTCCGTGCCGTCCGAGACGGAGAAATGCCTGCCGCAGGAGCATCGACGTCAGGGGCACGCCTGCCTTAGAAGAACGCTCGCCCAGAACCGGACATAACGGCTAAATAAACAAGGTTAAACACAGTCTTAGGTACACCGCGCCCGCATAAAAAGAAAAAGGAACAGTCTTACCGTAGGCGCGAGCGAGAAAAAAAGGAGTGCTTTAACACGCACTTAAACTGAAGCTACCGCGAACAGGTGCTGCCCGACGGCGGAGAAAACAGAACTGAGTTGGAGGAGGAGTCGTCGCTACTAACGCCGCGCGTGATGACGTCACTCTCGAGGGCGGTGCCGTTAGCTGGAGGCTTTTAAAAAAAAAAGGCTCCCGAACGTGGTGCGCCCGCTTACACCCAGGAAGTAATGAATATGAAGATGACAAGGGAAGATCATTGATTTTGTACACCGATCACCGCCATCAGCGCTACATGCGAAAACACATTTCGGTGAGATGTGAAAAATGACAGTTGTACTGTTCATAAGGAGGTGTGGTAAAATGGCAATACTGAAAATCTGGAGTGAAAATATTGAAAATGCTAGAGGTTACGAACGTGCGTAGGAACTGCACAATGCACGCTCATAAAACAGTCATTTTATGGGCGTTTGTCACCAAATTTTCAACATAGGGTTTTAAGGAGCCTACCTCGAACTGTGACACTGTCATTTCGTTAATCATTCTGGAAAGGTGGTTCCGTGCAGTGACTGCGGAACCACCTTCCGGGACCGATTAACAAAATAACAGTGTCACAGTTCATGATGGTCCCAAAACCCATGCTGAAATTCTGGTGAAAATTCCAAAATGGCTGAGATATGCACTAAAGTTGAAAAATCCATTTATGCCATTATACAGCTTACGGCATTTCTTCAGTTCGTGGTCGGCTTTAAAGAGTGCAGACGCTGTTCTCGTCCACCAAGATCTTCGCTTGGCTCCGGAGGTAAGTATGGGTTGAGGTGGGGGTGGGGGTGGGGAGGTGGGTACCAGAGGGTGGATGCGGGTTGGGAGGGGGCAAAAGAAGCATCGATGGAAGTTTTCTTTGTTTCAGGTTTGTTGTTTTCTTAACACACAAGGAGGGTCTTTGCCACGCTGGGTGGGCTCTCAGCGTGGCACCAGGCAACCTGGGGAGGGACGGTGAAGCAGATGGGGACTGGGCACCCCCATCAGCAAAGGACATTTTGCCACGCTGGGGTGGGCTCCAGCATGGCACACAAGCATTTGGGGGGACAGTGGAAGCCGACAGGGGATTGGGCACCCTGTCGGCAATGAAGCTTTTGCCATCAGCTGGGTGGGCGTGACAATAATATTAGAGAGGGGCAGTGAAGCCGACGGAGGATTGGGCACCCCCATCAGCAAAGGATTTTGTTCTGGCGGGTAGTCACGTAATTCGCTGGTATTTCACAACGTATCCGCCGAATCGCAGAAAACTCAGAGCCCTGCTCATAAGACAAGTCTCTAAAATGACAGAGGCAGTCTGCCAATTCCTCCACATCATTAAAATGGACAGTAAATAAGTTACTGAGAACTCATCACCAGTGACCACATCTCCAGAGCTTCTTTGCACAGTCTGGAGGAAGAGGCTCCCTCTACTTGATCACGCAGAACATGTCCGTCATATCATCCTTTCCCAGTTACCAAATTTCAATAAATAAATATACTGTCTGTGCAAATCCCAACCTAATGATCATCCATAGTCAAGGAGAATGCCTTTAGCCTCAAACGTATTCCCCTCAACTCAAAACACATTTATGTGCAGCTGTTGCATCTGGAGTCCACAACCGGAGTATCTGAAAGTCCCATAGACACGGTCCCCAGCCCAAATTGAAGGCATCCATGGTTAGGAGTAGCATTCGATTCAGCTGGAAAAAGGGTACCCAACCCCCAGGTACTCCAGACCCAGTCACAAAAAGATCACCTTGACATGAAGTGGGTGACCAGGTCTGCGTTTCTGCATCTGTGGGTGTCTGTAGGACACCGGGAATGCACATAACCTGGCCTTACATACCATGTATTGTGACTTGTAATGCTGAAAATCAATTGTGCATAAAGTCCATGGATTGTTTAAAATGGAAAGAGTTATTACCATGGGTAGAAACTTTGCAGTTGTTCTGAGCTCCACTCTTTCCTTATGGAATATCTAACAGTTTGAGTCTATACAGAGTTACTACAACTCTCTGACCCTCATTACTGAGGTGATAGCCACCAGAAATGAATGACAAGGCCATGGACTCAAACAGTGGATTTACCAATTTTATAAACACCAAGTTCAAGTTCCAGTGAGGGAACCTGTTCCTTCAAGGGGGGAAATAAATGTTTTAATCTCTTGAAAAATCTTTTGAAAGTTGGAGACTAGAATATTTTTACAAGTTATTAGATTTGTAAGAGGAAATTGTAGCCAGAAGTACCTTTAAGAATGAAGCCTTTCTTTTAAAATCAATAGAGAATTCCAAAACCACACCTAATGACTGAACCAATCTGCTATCATACCAAATTGCAAACGTTTTCTATTATAAACCATAAGTTTTTCTAGTGGCAAGCAGTCTGGCTACTTTAAATACATTTACAACACCCTGTGCTATTTTAAGCTAAGAGAATTCTAATTCTTCTGGATCCAAGCTCTCAGGTGATGGAAACCCAGGCCTGGGTGATGTACTCTGTCTCGTGAAACTGTCAACAGATCCTGTTGCACTGGAAGGATCAGCGAGAGCATTTGAGACATACTTATCAGCAGTGCGAGACGCCACTTCACATAGTTCTCTGCCTGGCGAAGTGGGCACTGTTATGGTGGCAGGATATTTATAATAAAAACGTGATTTATAAACAAGCAACTTTAGAATTGTGCCCACTAACCTGAATACAGCACATGATTCACCCAACTGGAGACCCCCCTCCACCATACTACCAGAAGAAAAAATTACTCACCTTAGTAATTGTGTTTCTTCTAATGGAGTCTTGCTGTATTCTAACAATCTGCAGTTAGCCCCAGCCTGTAAACTGCCCCGGAGAGTATAGGGTTAATTTTCTATGCAGTGCATAGAACGCTGAGATTGAGCTCCGTTGAGGTCTCTGTCTGCAGCACTTTGAAACCCATCCGCCAGATTCTTACGAGCAAGCATTCACTGACTAACTGTGAAAATTGTAAAAATTTTTAAAACTAGCCAACTGGCAACAGAAAGTTTTGGATTCCCAAAGGAAGGCTCAAGTCAGGAAACCCAAAACCAAAACTTAACCAAAAAATAAGATTATAATACAAAGCACCCAGATAAAATGGAGGGTGTGCTGAAGCCACCTTTGGGGAGCAACACTGCACCTGCCCACCCACTTCCCAAAAGCAGGTTCTGAGAGGGGAGGCAGGAAGGGAGGTCAGAATACAGCAAGACTCTATTAGAAGAAACACAATTACTAAGGTGAGTAACTTTTTCTTCAAACAACATGAAGTCTTGCTGTATTCTGACATATGAACTACTAAGCAGTACCTCCACGGAGGAGGGACAGAACCTACTTTGGGAATAGGCTCTGAAGTACTGCTGTGCCAAGCGGGCATCACTCCTAGCCTGGATATCCAGAGTAATGCTTGGTAAAGGTATGGACTGTTTTCCAGGTGGCTGCTTGACAAATTTCTAACAGAGGGATATCCTGGCAGCAGCCAGGAAGCAGCTGTACCTCTTGTGGAATGAGCCCTCAGGCCAGGTGGAATTTTCCCAGTGTCTCATAGCAGAATTGTATACAAGAAACAATCCACCTGGCATAGTTCTTTTGGTGGCAGGTTTGCCTTTTCCACTTCCCATAAGTGAGGAACAACTGGAGGAATCAAACCTATGACCCTTGAGTGCGCTCTATGTAGTACCTAAGGAACTCTTAACATCTAAACTGTAGCCTCCTCTCCCTGAGGAAGAATGATCAGTGAAGAAAACAGGGAGAGACATGGACTGATTCAAATGGAAGTCTGAAACCACTTTGGGCAAGAACCTCCTATTGGTTCTAAGGGCCACTTTATCTCTATGGAAGGAGATAAACTCAGGTTCCACTGACAGGGCTTGCAATTCACTGATACGTCTGGCAGAGGTAATGGCTACCAAAAACACAGTTTTCCAAGTCAAGTACTTAAGCTCTGCTGAGGATATAGGTTCAGATAGGGGTTGCATAAGTTGAGCAATGCAAACATTTAGGTCCCAGGCAGGGGCAGGGGCAGGATCCCTAAAGGAAGGATTGGTATGAAGCAATCCCTTGAAAAATTTACAGAATACAGGGTGAGATGACAGTGAGGAAGGCTTTCCCACTGACAAAGGCAGAAACAGCTGACAAGTGTACCTTGAGAATAGCTGGTCTGAGGCCTAGACCATTAAGATGGACCATATAATCCAGCACTGTAGGCAATTCGGCAGTGTCTGGAGATATATGCTTCTTGGAACACCAAATGCTGAATCTTTTCCATTTGGAGTCATAAGTCTTTCTGGTGGCAGGCTTTTGAGAGGCTTTGAGAATATCCAGAATCCCCTGGGACAGATGCAAATCTACATTCTCTGACTCTTCAAGAGCCATGCCTTGAGATTGAGGGACCAAAGATTGGGGTACCAAATCCTCCACTGAAAGGTTAACAGGTTGTGATTCCTGGGAAGAGACAGGGAAGGATGGACTGCTACGGACAGTAAGAGGGGGTACCAGGGCTGCCTGGCCCAATCTGGAGCAATCAGAATCACTTTGCAGGGTTGTGACCTCACTTTGACCAGAACCTTAAACAGTAGAGGAAAGGAAGGGAAGGCATAGAGAAATTTCCCTTCCTAGTTCAACATCAGAGCATCCAGAGGGACTGAGCCAAAGACTGGGGGTCTGCAACAAAACAGAGGAAGTTGGTGATTGTCTGGGGCTGCAAAGAGATCTATCTCTGGAGTGCCCCACCTTGAAAAAATCACTTTTAAACACCAGAGGGTTCAGGGACCATTATTGATGGCCCTGGGAGATCCTGCTCACTGCATCTGCTAGTACATTGTCCTTCCCTGGAAGGTGGACTGCTATCAGAGAGGTCTATAGAGAATAAGCCAGGGACCACAATTTCATGGCTTCCGTGCACAAGGCCGTGGACCAAGTGCCTCCCTGCTTGTTGATGTACCACATGGTGGTGGTGTTGTCTGTTCTGACCTGAACCACCTTGTTCTGCACTGACTGAGAGAAAGCTTGCAGGGCCAGAAAAACTGCCCTGAGTTCCAGGAGATTGATATGAAGAAGGGATTCCTGAGGGGACCACAGTCCCTAGGCTGTGAGAGCCCCCAGATGGGCTCCCCACCCCAAAAGGGAAGCATCCGTCGTAAGGACCACTGAATGAGACTGAGTAACAAATGTGACCCCTTGCCTTAAATTGTCCTGATCCTGCCACCATTGAAGAGCTTGGATCAGTGTCCGAGTCACTGGAATCAGTTTGGTAAGAGGATCCTTCCTTTGGGACCAAAAGGCCCTCAGATGGACCTGAATGTCCCTCATCTGGAATCTTGCCCCTTGGACCACTGCTGTAGAAGCTGCCATGTGGCCCAAGAGCTGAAGGAAGTGCCTTGCTGGTCGAGATACCTGAAGGCTGAAGGAAGAAGCCAGTTTTGTAAGAACTCTTGCCCTTTCCAGGGGAAGAAAGGCTCTTGCTTTGACAGTATCTAGCCCTGCCCCTATAAAGGTAAGAAGCTGCACCGGTTCGAGAACTGACTTGGGGAGGTTGAGAAGAAATCCCAGGGAAGTGAGCACTTGCTGGGTCACGTGCAGGTCTGACTCGACTTGGTCTGGAGACTGACCCACTATGAGCCAGTCGTCCAGATATGGAAAAATGGAAATCTTTTGCCTTCTTAAAAAGGCAACCACTACTGCCAGGCATTTTGTGAAAACCCTTGAAGCAGATATTAGACCACAGGGCACTGCTTTGAACTGATAATGGCCTGAGGGCAACTTGAACCTGAGGTACTTTCTGTGGGAGCACCTGATGGGGATGTGAAAGTAGGCATCTTTGAGGTCCAGGGAGGCTAGCCAGTCCCCCGGCCTTAGAGAGGGAAGAATTATTCCCAGAGTCACCATCTTGAACCTTGGTTTTAACAGATGTTTGTTCAGGTATCTTAGATCTAGGATGGGTCACCACTCCAGTCTTTTTTGGGGTAAGGAAGTACCTGGAGTACAGACCTTTGCCCTGGTGTAGGGTAGGAACTCTCTCTATGGCTCTTAAGGCCAGAAGAGATGAAACCTCTGCCTCTACGGCAAGGGTTTCGGAGAGACCTGCAGGTGGAAAAGATCTGGCTCTCACCTTTGGAAATTTTTTGAAGCTGAGAACCAGTCCCTGGCTTACTACTTCCAGGACCCACTTATCTGAAGTAACAGACATCCAGTCCTGGACAAAGTAAGCCAGCCTGCCCCCTACAGGGATAGGAGAGTCGACCCGGGCAGACCCATCAGGGTGTCTGCTTGGCAGGGGCCATAGGCTGAGGAGTGGATGTAGCCCTGCTCATCCCCCTTCTCCCTCTGAAGAACCCCCTCTGTGAAAAAGGAGAAGAGACCTGTGCTTGGTAGAAAGACCTATGAAAAGGCCTGTCCCTGCCCCTAGATTGCTGCCTTTGAGGAGTTGCTTGCCTCTCCTTGGCCTGAGCACTCCTATAAGTGGTCCTGTACTCATCCATTTTCTTCATGTAATTCACTGTCTGCTCCCCAGAGAATCACCCACTACAGGGAAATCCATGGCCTTAGCCTGGGCGTCCTGTGAGAGGCAAGTACATCTGAGCCAAGTCATCCTCTGAAGAGCCACAGATGTAGCCATGACTCTTAATGACACATCATTGGAGTCCACAACAGCATTAAATTGTACCTTTGATGCCTCAATCCCATCAGCAGCCACCTCTTCCAGCTCCTTGGCCAGCTGGGGGGAGGCCTATTTAGCCAGTGCCAGTACAGTGTCCCACCTGGGCTTCTGGTACTTGGCTGTATAGGCCATATAGTTAGCCTGCCTGAGTCCCAATGAGGATGCCATGTACTGTTTCTTTGCTATGGCATCCATCTTCCCGGAGTCTTTGTCTGGGAGGTGTGAAGCCAAGGGAATATTTACCTTGTCACAGGCTGCAGCCTGCACTACCCCAACATGGCTGCATTGCTGGTAGAAAAACTCTGTATCTGAGCCTGATAAAGTATACTTCACGTCCATCCTTCTGTCAACAGGAGGTACAGAATTAGGAGACTTTAGGATTTTTTTGTGTCTGCTTCCCAAAGGACTTATGAAGGGGAGCAGACAGTCTCCTGGACTCTGGGATGTCCATCATTTCAACAAAATCAGGCTCCTCTTGATCCTCCACAGCCTCCTCCATAGGAAGCTGGAGGGTTTCAGCCACTTTTCTGTAAAACAGATAGTGGGGAGGGTACTCAGAGAGCCTAGGAGGGGAAACACCAGAAGGTCTGTCTTGGGAGATGTCCAGTTCCACAGGCACATCCAGACTTTTACCATCATCACCATCATCTTTAAAATCCTCCTTCCTCTTCAAACTCCGGTTCATAAAAGTCTTCAGGGGTATAATCTTGAATCGGGGGAACCAACTGAACCGAACCCCTGCCAAAAGGCGCCGGATCAGTCAGAACCGGATGAAGCGATTCAACAATCCGAATCACTCTGGCTATTTCCTCGGCAGTCGGAACATGAACCTCTGGATCCGAACCGGTCGATTTCTCTTTGCGTTTTCTTTTTGTAGGAACTGTCGGCTCTCCTCTTGCCCGAAGAAATATTGCCCTGGTCAGAGGGCACTCCTTCTGGTTCGGTCGGAACCGAACTGGGCTGGCCATCTGGGTCAGCGGACTTCTCGGCCTCCTTTTCCCCAAGTCTGCCTAATCTTTTCTCCAGGGTAGACTTAACAAAAGTTTTTACAAATTTGGCAGTCTGTATCGAGGTGGTCAAACCCCAGACAATAAACACAGGTGGTGTGGAGATCAGCCTTAGCAAAGACCTCCCCACACTCACTGCAGTGTTGAAACCCAGGGGACCCGTTTTATTTCTTGGGTTTCTCAGACATGGCCAACCTAACCAAACTTACCCTTTTTTCGGCAACCGCCAGGCAAGACTTCCTTATCGGTTTCTAACTGTGTTACGGGTATTGGAAAAAAAATGTTAAAAACAATTTTTTTTTTTTTAAACCGACAAGGACCGGTAACCACACTCTAAACAAAAACAGTTCAATATATTGGATCGGTACAGTCGAACTGATCAAAAATACAAGTTTTACAATTTCCACAAATAAACAGAGAAACTATCTAAAGCACTCACGGTATCGCAGACAGAGCCTAAACCGACAATGCGGAATTAATTTCGGAATGAAACCGACAACTTTAACCGACTTTGAACCGAGCAGAAGGAGAAATCTCTGGAGCGACTGTTCAGTGAGGTGGAGTAAAGAATCTGGCGGTTAAGTTTCAAAGTGCTGCAGACAGAGATCTCAACCAAGCTCGAGCTCAACATTCTATGCATTGCATAGAAAATTAACCCTATACTCTCCGGGGCAGTTTAAAGGCTGGGGCAGCTGCAGATTCTCAGAATACAGCAAGACTTCATGTTGTTTGAAATCATTTTATGTAGGAAAAGGGCACATAGAGGCATAGACTTTGATAGCAGAAAAGGATCGGTAGACCCATTTAGTATGCCCCATTTTCCCTACCCATTTCTATACCCTGGATCCTATTTGGATATAGGTTTCCCTTTCTCCTCCCATTCCTCTACTTTATTATGCTCACGTGCCTACCCATGCATGTTTGAAGCTCACCACCGTTTTTGCCCCACCACCTCTTCTGGCAGGCTGCTCCAGGTGTCCAGCACCCTTTCTTTGAAGAAGAAATTTCCTCACATCCCAACTCCCCACCCCAAGCTTCACTGCATGTCCCTGTGTTCTAGTATTCATCCACCCCATAAAGTACTTACAGGTCTCAACCTTGTCATGTTCATGGCACCCAAGAGTTAACAACCAAAATGGTACCACAGTTCGACATCACAGATGAGTATAGAGAGAAAAAAAGGAAAGAAATGCTCAAAAATCTAAGTCTGAGTCACAGCCAATAAATAAATACCCTGGCTTATCCGAAAGGAAACCACGTCACACCAACACTACAGGTGGTACAGAGTGAAACAGATTACAAGCAGACTCCTGTGTCCACCAGAAAAACCCTACTAGGGAAAGGGATTGTTTAGTGACAGTACAATAGGCAGTGGATGCCCAGCGGGATCCAAGGCCAGCACCATCTCGATGGACAGCAAAATACCAGCACAGGAATAAACACGTGTACCATAAATCTGATCAGTTTCTGACAGATCCATCCAGCCTCTGAGGGCAAGGAGGCTGCAAAACTGTACACACCCTCTTAGTAAGTAATGGCACTGAGAAATTATCTTCACCATTTATTACTGCTGGGTGTAAGCTGGAGGCGTGCACCAGCCACAGGAGTTTTTTGGAGGAGGTGGCACATGCAAGACTGATGCACTGCGTGAGGTCTCGGGGGGAGGCTGTTGTGGCGCCAGAGATTCCTCCTCTCCATCCCAGTTCTGTGGCCGGAGAGGTGAAATACAAAGGATTAGAAGAATAAGAGCAAGGCAAGAGAGTCTAGGAATAGATAAAGGAAGGAAACAAACTGAAAAGGAATAAGCCAAGAGACAGGAAAGAAGACCCCTACCTTAAAGGACCCCAGGGCCCGTTTCCTTGGGCGGCTCTGAGGGAGAACAGATAAGAGAAAGGAAGAAAGAAGAAAAGGGAAGAAAAAGAGGATGGGATATTGGGAGGAGGGAAAAATACTGCCACAAATCCTGAGTGAAATTGGCTTGAAGCTTATCAGCTCAGATCTTAGTGCAAGGAAGCAGGGATCTCTTTAAACAAAACTGGTTTGGATGGTTCAAACGAACCTTCTACCCAGCTTGAAATGAGAGGCAGATTTCCCTACACCTCCCAGTATCCCATTACCCATAACTCAGGCTGAGTGCTCACAGAGTGCAAAGTCAAAATCTGTTCCAGAGAGGGAGAGTCCCCAACCAGGTAAAGGGAAAAAGACCCCACTAGCACTCAGATATGCGTCAGTGCTGGGAGGGGGGAGAAGGGGAAGCCCGAAGAGAGGGCAACCTTTGTTAAGATGGACAGAGACAGAGAAGGAGCTCCTTCCGACTCCCTGGAGAAGAAAGGGGCCAAAGAACCAGACCACCAGTTCAAAACATTAATTTCGAGTTGGGCTAGAACAAGCATTGACTAGTCTCTGTCTGGCATTATGAGGTAATTTAGGGACACCAGCCAAGTCCGAAGACTGAGGATAGAGGACTGTCTCAGAGACTAACCCCGTGTCTGGAGATTGAGCTAATCTGGCCTGAAGGAAAGCCCCGGAAGGCAAAACCTTCCAGGAAATCAGAAAGAGTTTCCTTAGATGAAAAAGACGAAGTTTCGCCCGCTCTCCTCCCTACTCAAATCCTTCATCATGTTTTTTTCTTACAGAAGAACAGAAGGTCCCAAGGAACCAGAGGATTCTTCCCTCCCCAAGGGGAAGGGAGGAGGAGGGCTTAGCAGGGTGGGGGAGACGCAAAGAAATGAGGCCCATGAGGGGAAGGTGAGAGAGATTCAGTAATGAATGGTGAAGATACAAGAGAAGATCAAGAAAAAGACTCTGCAAAACAGCCCTTCCAAAACTGGCATCACTCCTGGCCTGGGTATCCAGGCTGTAATGCTTAGTAAAGGTGTGGACTGCTCTCCAGGTAGCTGCTTTACAAATCTCCAACAGAAGAACGTCTCTGGCAGCTGCAATGGTGGCAGCTGTGCCCCTTGTGGAATGGGCCCGAAAACCTGAAGGAAGGACCTTGCCCACTTTTGAATAGCAAAACAGAATACACTGGACTATCCATCGAGATATAGTCCTCTTTGAAGCAGGAGATCCCTTACCTAGTTCCCCATAGGTAAGGAACAGTTGTTGCCTGTCCTGCCTATGATTCTTGGTACTGGCTATACAATAGCTCAATGCTCTCTTCACATCCAAACTATGCAGCCTACGCTCACCAGAACTGGCGTGTGCTGTAAAGAATACTGGTAGGGTAACAGACCGATTTAAATGAAAGTCAGAAAATACTTTGGGAAGGAATTGTCTATTAGTTCTCAACACCACCTTATCATTGTGGAAAGAAATATAGTCCTTGTCCACACATAGGGTTTGCAACTCACTTATCCTCCTAGCAGAGGTAAGTGCCACTAGGAAAACTACCTTCCAGGTAAGGAATTTTAGCTCTGCAGTAGCCAAGGGTTCAAATGGTGGAAGCATAAGCTGGGCAATACAAATGCTGAGGTCCCAAGCTGGCACTGGTTCCCTATGAGGGGGGAAACAGGTGTAAAAGGCCCTTAAAGAAACTTCTAAATATGGGGTTCGAGGCTAGTGATACCTCTTTGAATGCTGCAACCCCAAGGAATGCAGACAAAACAAATAATCTAGGAGGGTTGGAATGCCAGCCTGTGCTGGGATTAAGCCCTTTTCTGTACACCAAATAGAAAATCGTTTCTATTCTGAAGCATAAGGTTTCTTAGTAGATGGTTTTCTGTAACTTCTAAGGACTTCTAAAATGGTTTGAGAGTATTGGGAGTCTGGATCCTCTAAGTCCTCAAGAGCCAAGCTTTGAGTTTGAGAGACCCAAGACTGGGATATACCACCCTGCCTTGGAAGGAAGTCAGTAGATTGTACCTCTGAGGGAGGTAGATCGGTTTGCTCACTGAAATTGAGAGTAATAGGGAGTACCAAGGCTGTCTTGGCCAGTCTGGTGCTATCAGAATCATCAAGGCTGGCTGTGATCTGAGCTTGATGAGTACTCTGAGAATCAAAGGAAGAGGAGGAAAGGCATTAAGGTATTTACCTGTCCAATCGAGAATCAGGGCATCCATAGGGACAGTCACTTTCACTGGAGCCCTGCAGCAATAAAGGTGTAAAAGGTGATCCTGGTGGGAAGCAAAAAGATCCAGTTCTGGGGTTCCCCACCACCTGAATAGGACCTGCACTACTTGGCTGTTCAGTGCCCATTCGTGATGGGCCTGGTTTATCCTGCTCAAAGCATCTGCCAGTGTATTGTCCTTCCCTGGCAGATGAATTGCTTGTATGGAGGCATTTATGGAGTAAGTCAGGCTCCATATTTTCATTGCTTCTGTGCACAGTGGAGTGGATCTTGTCCCTCCTTGTTTGTTGATATAGTACATTGTGGTGGTATTGTCTGTTCTGACCTGAACCACTTTTCCCTTTATAAGATGAGTGAAAGCCTGAATGGCCGGGTACACTGGTCTTAATTCCAAGAGATTTATGTGCAGAACTGACTCTGCAGCACTCCAGGAGCCTTGGAATGTGTGGCCCCCTAGGTGGGCACCCCTTCCTAGGAGGGAGGCGTCTGTTGTGAGCACCAAGGAGGGGGGCTCCTGTGGGAAAGGCACCCCTTCCCTTAGGTTGTCTGGATCCTTCCACCACTGGAGGGCCTATAGAAGAGTTTTTGTTACAGAGATTCGTTTTGAAAGTGGATCTTGTCTCTGGGACCAATGGGCCCGGAGGTGAAACTGAATGTCCCTCATTTGGAATCTGGCACCCATGACTGTGCTTGTTGCTGCAGCCATGTGGCCTAACAGCTGTAAAAACTGAGTTGCTGGTTTTGGCCTGCCCAGGACGAATGAGGTTGCTAGAAGCTGGATAGCCTGTACCCTTTCCAAGGGTAGGAAGGCCTTTCCCAGAATTGTACTGAGTTCTGCCCCTATGAACTGCAATACTTGGACTAGGATGATAACTTATTTCTTGACATTTAGAAGAAACCCCACGGAGGAGAGAACACCTTGAGCTAGCAGTAAGTGTTCTGACACTTGCTGGGATTTTCCTACAAATCAGCCAGTCATCCAGATATGGAAAAACTGTGACACCCAGCTTTCTGGGATGTGCCACTACTACTGCTATGCGCTTTGTGAACACCCTTGGTGCAGAGGTAAGGCCAAAAGGAAGTGTTGAGAACTGGAGGTGGCCTGAGGGGACAGTGAACCTGAGATATCTTCTGTGTGATTCTCTGACAGGGATGTGAAAATATGCATCTTTTAAATCCAGAGAGACCAACCAGTCCCATTTTTGTAATGTTGGCAGAATTATTGCCATTGTAACCATTTTGAATTTGGGTTTCACCATGTACTTGTTTAGACGTCGGAGATCTAGTATAGACCGCCACTCTCCAGTCTTTTTTGCTGTTAGGAAATACCTGAAGTAGAACCCTTGCCCTCTTTGATTGTGTGGAACAGACTTGATTGCTTTTACCAATAATAAGTTTTTCACCTCCTGCTCCTCAGTTTTCTTTGTGAGGGAGGAACTGATGCAAAACGTTTTACCCTTAGAGGGGGAAGGGACTTGAAACAAAGGGAGAGACCCTGACTGACTATTTCCAGGACCCGCCTGCCTTATGTTATTTTTGACCAGTCCTGGAAATAGTGGGAAAGTCTGCCCCCTACTAGATGTGGAGAGGCAGCCTGAAGGGAAGAGTCAGAAATTCTGCTTTTGCTGTTGCTGAGGTTGGGCAGAATTAGACCCTCTGCGGGAGCCCCTTCTGCCCCTGTAGAAACCAGTCTGCTGGGGTTGGCAATGTATCTGCAGAGCAGCTTGCATCTGAAAGTAAGGTCTTCTAAAGGTAGACCTGCCCCTGCCTCCCCTAGAATAAGATGTGGAGGGAGAAGGTTTGTCCCTGGTAGAATTATTTCTGAAAGCAGCCTTGTATTCATCTACTTTCTTCATGTAGGCTTCAGTTTGTGCACCAAAGAGGGAATGGCTCTCAACTGGGAAATCCATTGCTTTGGTTTGAGTGTCCTGGGTGAGGTTAGTAGCCCTCAGCCAGGCAAACCTTCTCATGACTATAGTACCAGCCAACCATCAGGCAGCAGTGTCATTTGTATCTGCTGCCATCTGGAATTGGTATTTGGAAGCCTCCAAACCCAATGTGGCTGTCTCTAGTAAGTCAGAAACAGTGAGAGAGGGATTTGCCTCTGCATCATCCACCACAGACTGCCATAAAGCCTTTTGGTAGAGAGCAGCATAGGCCTGATAAGTGGCTTGCCTGATAGCAAGGGATGCTGAGAGGTACCCCCTCTTAGCCATGCTGTCCACCTTTCTGGAGTCTTTTTCAAGTGGATGCGAAGACAAGGGCCTTCTCACAGGCTGCTGCACAATGCCCTGATGATCTGGGTGGCTGAATAAAAACTCAGCACCAGATCTCTCGAGTTGGTACTTTTTGTCAATAGGTGTGACAGTCTGAGGAGCTTTTAAGATTTCCAGAATGTCTTTTCTGAAAAATTTGTAAAGAGGAAGGAGAAGTCGTTTTGAGGGTGTTAGCCCCATTAGTTCCATATATTGAACCTCTTCTTCATCCTGCACTTCCTCAATTGTCTGGAAGGTCTAGTGTTTCCACCATTTTCTTAATGAAAGAAAAATGGGAGGAAAAAATCCTCTGAAGGCCTAGGAGGGGAACCAAAGTCTTGCTCCGGTGACACCTAAGGCTCTATTCTTTCCTCCTCCTCATCTTCATCAACATCACTACCCATAGTAGGAACAGGCACAAGGGGGAGTAGCAGCAGCAGTTTTATCAAATTGAGCAGTTACAGGTTGCTGGGGAGAGAGCAGACCCTGCAGCACCTGTAACAAAGCCAGAGCTTGTGAAATGTCAGTAGGAGAGGGAGTATGTAAGGGCACATGAGGGACCCCTTAAGATGTTTCAGCCGGGGTGTCAGTGTGCTTACTTTTTCTTAGTTTTTTGGCAGGCACTGGAGAGTCAGCGGGCTGATTGCCTGTCTTACTAGAGCCCTCACCCACATCAGGGGTGGATTTGGAGAGACTAGAGAGGAACTGCCACATTTTTTGAGGGGGTGGACTGGTCAGAGCCCAGGGACCCCTCTTCAAGCCTTCTCTTAAGTCTCTCCCTGCGCGTCTCCACAGTTTTTTCAGGGAAAGACTTGCAAATCTCACAATCTTCACTGAAATGCTTAACACCAAGACAGAGCAGACAAAGGTCATGTTTGTCAGCTCTTGAAAATACCTCTGCACATTTAATACAATTCTTAAAACCTGTAGGTCCTGTGTTCTTTTTAGGTTTATCCACCATTATAGAAAACAGGACTCAGGAACTGCTAAAATGTGAAAAGATTTAAGATTTAGGGGTCAGTTTAAATAAAAAATGATCGGTTCAGAAACCAATTATTTTAAACAGAACCGCGGTTCCGATCAGTTCAGGAACAGAGAACCGGTAGTAGAACCGGAACACCTCAGTTCAAAATCAGTAAAATTTAATGTTTTAAAGGAAAAAACACTCAGAAACTTATCTAAAAATTTCCTTTTGAAATTTACCAAACAATCGGTTACCCCTCGGTTCAAAGGAACCGCGAAGTACTGATAAAAAAACTAAAGAATTTATATATGAGGTAAAATTACTAAATAACAATAAGAATAAGGCAGTAATGAACAAATAAGACAAACTACTTAAGTTTTGTTTTGTTCTTACGCACAATTTAGACAATCTTGATAAAGAGAGATCTCCAGGGAGTTTGAACTTTGTAGCGAAGACAGAAAATCTGAGGTAGAATCCAAACAGTTAGAATAGGGCAGTTTAAAAATGAATGCACGAGCTAAACATTCCATAATTAGCATAGCATTCTATTTGGCTCCGGGGCAGTGCTGACTTAAAGGGACACTGCAAAGAGTAATAATATTAGTGGATTCCTGGGGTTAGAAGGAGTATCTAGGGACATCAGGCCTGAAGACATGTGAGGTAGAGAACCTAGAGATTCATGAGGGCACAATACCATCTCCTGCAGTCTGCCAGGGCTGGAGAAGATACGGCTGGAGACTGCCAGGTGTGGACAGACGCCTCCTGGAAGGGGATTGTCCAGGAAGGCACCACGAGGTGGCGAGTGTGAATTCACTGAGGAATGCATGTGTCTGCTGCTCAGTATTGTCCCTGCGGATGAAGGAGATATGAAGCTCCGAAACCAGCCTCGAAAGGAACTGCTGATATTCAGTGAAATTAGCATCAGAGGATAGGTGGACAGAAGGTTCCTCTTCCTCAGGAGAGGAAGATGAGGAGGAAGTGGAGCTTCAATGTTCAGAGGACTCCTGCGGTGAGGGAGAGAGACAGTAGGAAGACCTGTTCGTCCATGACCCTGGACGATGAAGGGAAGGCCGCAGAGTAGCTCTGACAGTCTCCTAAGTTAAGGGCCCCATAGGACCCACATGGCCAGGCAGGGGGGGTGGCTGCAGAGGGATGGGCGAAGGGCACCTAAGAGCACGTGCCTGGTTCTGCCAGGGCTCTGAGATCTAGGGAGCGAAACCACCAAGATGGGGACCCTGAGATCATACTGGGTTGCAAGGAGGCAAACCCCAGAACAGCCCAGAAGGGGAATCTCCCCTGTGACGAGACTGAGGTTGCGTGAGTCCAAAAGGGCAACCCTCAGTATCGCCACCAGAAGGTGCTTTGGAGACCTCCAGAGAAAGGCGGGGTTCAGCGCTACGACTCCTTCCCACACCCCGCAGGGCAGCAGGAATGCGCCGCTGCTCCTCACCCCGACCTCTCAACCCTCTGACTTCAAGGCCCTCTTCCTGGAGACCAGTGCAGGGGCTCCCTGCTTTGCAGACCTCAGAGAGAGGCCACAGAAGCAGGCCTCCCCACCCCTTCTGAAGGAGCTTCAGCAGCACCAGGGATGGTAGCTGTCTGAGCCCTCTCAGAAGAGGGCATCCTCCCATGAATCTCAGAACAAAGAAAGTCCCAGGCCACCCCTAGCCGTGGGACTTCCATGGCAAACCTGCTCAGGGGACTCTGGGAGAGGAATACTGGGCCACCTGACACCCCGGCCTACAGAGAGTTCTGAATCCGAAGACTCAGGCTGTCAGTCCGGGTCCACCTCCGGGTCATCCTCCCCAGAAGAGAAATCGAGCAGAGTGACCTCCAGAGAGGCTACCTCAAACATCTCCTGCAACGGCACCAGGAACAGCACCGACGTAGGCCACGACAATGTCAATGGTGCCACTTGAGTCACCAGCCCCACAGACATCGCCGGGGGAACCACAACGGCACCGCCAGCAGTGCCACTCGAGTCCCCGGCAGAACCCGAAACGGCACTGCCAACGGCGTCACCCAAGTCCCCAGCTCCACAAGCAGCACTGGAACCCAAAACGGTGTCGCTAGGTGGCATCGAGGGTCCACCAGTGCCGAGCCCCACAACCAGAGGCCGCGACATTGGGGGAGCCTGCACCTCCGAGAAGGTGACTGCCGGGATGGCACCAATGATGCAACCCCAGAAGGAATCGCACGTCCCTCCAGTGCCGAAGAAGAAACCTCCTCCTCGGCAAGGCTGTAAGTGGAGGAGGTTCCCTCCTCGCCGGGCCATACAGACCCAGAAGGGGACCGGGAGGAAGGGTCAAGAGATCTGGCCTGGGAGGCCCGCGGGCCACGTCGTCCTCCAAAAGTTGGAGGAGCCCTACCGATTTTAAATGCACGGATTTCAAACATGTAGCGGTCCCTGGAAAAACAGGTGTCAGAGTGGTCCATATCATGGTTGGGTCCCAGGCACCCAAGACAAACATCATGTCTATCCGTGGCGGAAAACTGCCGGCCATATGGGCACCGACGCATAGGGGCACGGCCTGCCTTAGCTTTACTCTTGGCCCCCCAATCAGACATGATGCAAAATTATTTTATAAACAGCAAAGATCCTGGTGCCATCGAAATATTAAATGAAACAGTCTTACCGGCTTCAACGGCGTGGGCATGGAGAACCGGGAAGAAGAAGACAAATGAACGGCGTCGAAGAACGAAGGCTTAATGGCACAGCAACAATTTCTCTCACTCATGCAGCAGGTGCAGCCTCGATGTGGGAGAAACAGAACTGGGATGGAGGAGACGCTAATGGCCACACACCACACAGTCGCGTTACGCTCTATGGGCAGTGCCGTCGGCATGAGACACTTCCCTCAAAATAAAAAATAAAAACCTCCCGTGGTGGGCGCGCCCAGCTTACGCCAGCAGTAATGAATGGTGAAGATTGACAAGGAAGATCAAGATGACAGTCACAGTGTGAGCTTGTCCATTCTGGTGGGGGACTTGGTCCAGTGGAGCAGGATACGGAGAACCATTATTGAAGCAGAGCTACGAAGATGGGGAATAAAAGCAAGTGCCTCAAAAAGTAAAGTATGGTGCGGGGAAAAAAAAAAAACAAAAAAAACAGGTTACTCACCTGTAACAGTAGTTCTAGGAGCGGTATATGTTGTTCATCCACACTTCTTGGCATGTCCCTTTCCCATTTAATTCTCGCTGGAAGGTCTTCAAGCTGGCTCCTCCCACCCACCCAGGTGGTAAAACCCTCTGCTCTGCTCCATGACACCAGATCTAGCCCGCTGGAAGCCAGGTTTGTGCGTCGCAGCCGGGGAGGTTAGGTGGGTCAGTATGGATGAACAACATATACCATTCTTAGAACTACTGTTACAGGTAAGTAACCTGTTTTTCTAGGGACGTGGATATGTTGCTCATGCACACTTATTGGCAGACTCCTAGTAGTTCTTCGGAAGGAGGGAGGCAAGGCGCACACCCCCTATTTTGGGAACAGAGACTGGAGAATTGAGGCCCCAAAACCAGCATCCCGGCGTGACTCAAGGTCGATGTGGTAGTGGGTGATGAAGGTATTCGCCTGCCTCTCCAGTTAGCAGCCTGGGAGATTTCCTGGATAGGGATGTCCCTGGAAGCAGCCACCGATGCAGCGGTATGGCAGGTGGAAAGAGTCCTTAACCCTATGGGAGGCTCCCTACCCGCCAGCCTATAGCAGAGATCAATGCAAGATGTAATCTGCCAATCATCTGCTTTGCTGCAGGTCTGCCAGAAGCGGCTTCGGCATAGGTGACAAATAGCTGACGAACCTCTCCCAGAATTTCCACTGCTCACCTTGTAATAGGAGAGAGCTCATCTCAGGTTCAAAGTAAGGAGCCTGCACTCTGCATCCAAGGTGTAGTTCGGGTAGAACACAGGCAAAGTCAATACCTGATTAAGGTGAAACTCTGACACCACCTTTAGGAGGAATTTCGGAAGGGGCGAAGGACAACCGTGTCCCTGTGGAAGACCAAGTAAGGAGACTCCACCGAAAGCGCCTGGAGCTCCCCAGTCCTTCTGGCTCACGTGATAGCCACCAGGAAGGCGGTCTTCCACAAGTGTGATAGCTCACACTTGTGCATTGGTTCGAAAGACTTGCCCATGAGTTTTGTCAAGACCAGCAGTAAATCCCACGGAGGTGGAGGTTCACGCACCGGAGGGGATATGTGATCTAGGCCCTTGAAAAGCGCCAGACCATCTTCTCCTGTGCCATCGTCTGCTGACTGGCCTGCGCCTCGTAAGCAGAGATGGCTGCTAGGTGCACCTTAAGGGTCGAAGACTGAAGACCCCCTTTGGACAGAGACCAACGGTAGTCTAAAATGCTGGCCACAGGACAGAGGGTCCAGGCCCTTGCCCTGACACTAAATGAAAAATGTTTTCCATTTAAAGGCATAGCACTTTCTGGTCGACTCCTTCCTGGATGCTTCCACTACTGTGAATACATCCTTAGAGAGACCCAAAGTCTGGAACTCTAGCCACTCAGGTACCAGGCTGTCAGGTGCAGGGACTGAAGGTCCAGGTGGAATACCTTCCCCTGACTGAGACAAGGCCGGGCGTGCTGGAAGACGCCTAGGGAGCCTGTTGCTGAGGCTGAGGAGATCTGGATACCAGAACTGGCACTGCCAATCTGGGGTTACCAGGATCACCTGTGCCCTGTCCCTCTTCACCTTGAGAAGCACCTTGTGAATCAAGGGAAATGGAGGGAAGGCATAGAAGAGGCCTGGGGTCCACGGCCTCAAGAAGGCATCCCCATGCAGCAGCTCCCGCTGGAAGGGCATGAAACAACTTCAGCTTGGTGTTTTCCTGGAGGCAAACAGGTCCACCATCAGTTTGCCCCAGTAAAAAACAGGCTGTGAGCTACCTCTGGATGGAGAGACCGTTCATGGGATGTCTCACCTACATGACAGAGCATCTGCCCGTTGGTTTGAGGCTCCTGCCACATAGATGGCTAGGAGATCTAACTCCAGTTGGCTCACGAGTGTCCAGATGCAGAGTGCTTCCTTGCATAGCAGCCGGAAGTGCATGCTGCCCTGTTTATTGAGGTAATACATGATCATGGTTTTGTCCATCTGGACTTGAACCACTTGACCCCGAAGCTGCTGAGTGAATGCTGACAATGCCAGTCTGACCGTTCTGAGCTCCAACAGGATGATATGATAACGTGATTCCTTGGGGGTCCAGAACCCGTGGGCCCTGTTGTTCCCCATGTGGGCTCCCCAGCCCATGAGAGCGGCATCGGTCGTGAGGATGACCGTCGGCTCAGGGTGGACAAACGGGATCCCTTCCTGCAGGTGGTCTAGGACAGTCCACCACTGGAGAGCGTCCCACATCCTTCTGGGTCACAGTGATCAGCTGGTCGAAGTGACCGTGACGCGGAGTCCACTGGGCGTCCAGCTCCCATTGAAGGGGAGCACATGCCACCGGGACCATCGGACCAAAGTGGTGCAGGCCACCATGTACCCCAGAAGGTGCAGAAAGTCCCGGGTAGGTCGCAAGTGCCCAACAAGAAATGACTGGGCAAAGGAGGATCGCTCGAACGAGCTTAATCTTCAGAGGATCCAAAGAAATCAAAGCCAGGGCCTACAAAACACGGTAGCAGAGAGGAGGCAACCTGAATCTTCCAGCGGAAAGGAAGATCTAGCGTCATGGGGCGGAGCCGAGGGTTATACCACCCAGGTGGAAGGAGCCAGCTTGAACACCTTCTGGCGAGAATTAAAGGGGAAAGGGACATGACAAGAAGTGTGGATGAACAACATATCCATGTCCCTAAAACAATCATGACTAGTAAACTTTGAAGCCATCTCAAGAGACCAGTAACTTTGAGTCCTGAGTCCTTCCTGTGATATGACTCACATATAACAGCAAACAGAGACATCGTACAATTGCGAATATGTTTATTCTAGAGTGTGCCGCTTGAATCAGTGACCAGACAAGCCCTGACTGGAGCTGGGACTTGAACCAAAAAGAAGTGTGATCTGTGCAGGTCTTTTGAGCAACGTGCAGCATCAGATCCCGGATTGGAAAGTTGTTTTGGAAGTGTGAACTAACTGTCTGAACTCAGGCATCAAGTTGACAACCAACACATGCCAGAGACCAAAGACTGTCCATAACCTTCATGAAGAGAAACCTAGGCTCACCAGACACCTCTCTTGGCAGTGGCTTCCCAAGTTGAGCTCTTAGGACTCTCTTACACTGGAACAGATACAGTACAGGGCAAAGGAGTATGATCTCAGACTCTGGCATTTTGTTAAATGCAATATTGATGATTTGAACCCTTTCATGCTTCTATCTGTCACTGATTCTGAATAAATTAGCATTTGATAGAGTTACACGTACACACTGTCACATCTGTATCCATTATGTGTAAAAAGCCGTCTGTTCACTACAGAGTTCATCGCCACTGGCACACTGCCCATGCACAGAAAGAAACAATGGGGGGGTTCAGCCTAAATTATACTTTACCGAATGTAGCCAGTATATTTAATACACCCCCCCCCCCATTTTTTATGTACATTACATCCTTTTGAATTGTACTGGTCCTACCTGTGTTGAAACTCTGTAGACCATGTAAGCATTCATGCCGTCACCTACAAAAGCAAGTAAGATCAGGTAAAACTTTCTGTAAAGCTATTATAACTTTATATAAACAAAGGGGTGGATTACAACAGTCTAACATATCCACTCAATTTCTTTGGCTACCAAACTGTCAGAAAGTACCTCAGCTCTGCCCCACCAGCACCTTTGTTCACAGAAGTAGATAATCTGCTGTTGAGAGTCACAATCTGCCCTTCTGTTTAAAATTAGCCAAACATCAGTTTTCGTCTAGATCTCAGCAACTACATCAGCCAAGTCACTGTCACACCACACCACATTATGTTTCCAACCTAGTACACTCTAATTTTTTGGTCACAGCTTATAAGCAAACGCAAAAAGTCCAGCACTACTCACCACAGACCGAGGCCACACATCAGGAAGTGATGATGCCTTAGCAAAATCGGTCAAAGTTAGTGGGGTTCTACCTTCTCTCCGTGGCTTGTGCATGTTCGGGGATCAGCATTTCAATTTTTTGCCTCAATAAAACAGTACTTTTGAGCAATACTCTGTGCGGCCTCGGTCTGTGGTGAGTAGTGCTGGACTTTCTGTGTTTGCTGGGTTTCGTTTGTCCTTAGCACACTCAGCTGTGGGGTGGCTCATTACTGTGTATTAGCACATGTTATAAGTGCTAGCTCAATACTCCTTAATTATACCCCCCCCTAAAATTTCTGAGTCATTGTTTTTACTTGTTTTTGCTCTGCAACTCGGAAAGTATGGTTTTCACCAGCGTTACCAGATAAACCAAGTACCAGTTCTTTAACAAATAATTTTTGATCTAGTTAAACTATCTTTCATGACCAGCCCGCCAGCACAGTGGCTGGATTTCCACGTGCGATGCTGATGACCCGAGTTCGGGAACAGACCCGGGTGTCGGAGGGCTGGCTGGGGAGGGAGATGACTAGCGTCCCACAATGGCGCGCCTTCTCCCAGGAGGGAGGGTGGTATGTGGCCCGGTGGTTACCGACCTCTGTCAGAGGGCGGAGGCATGGCAGCATGTTGGGCCATGCTGAGTATGGGTCGCGACGGACGTCGGCTCATGCCTTCACGTTCTGGCATGTCGCATTCCCAGGGGAAAAAACAGGAAAATGGCTCCCTGACCGACAGGATGACAGTTGCCAACCCCCACCGCCATAAAGTCCCGGACAGCCCAGACCGACCCCAGCAGCACCTTGGTCAAGTAAGTCATGCTAGCCGCCCCCACTGGCGCTTTCTCCCCCAAAGTGGAGGGCCCATCCAACAAAGGGAAATGTCGGGTTACCCGGGGATGGCTGCAGTGTGGGTGGTGGATGAGAAGGAGGACGGAGCACCGCAGGATACTAAGGTGACCAAGGAGGCCGGATGGGGAGCAAGGGAGGTGAAAAAAACCCCACCTACGTTTCTTGGTCCAGTCGAATACCAGTGTGCGCTGACTGCTCAAAACCCAGAAGAACAACATGCAAAAACAGTTTGCTCTTCCATGGTTTTGAGGGCCGAGTATATCATCAAGGGAAGTATTTGCACACCAAAGGTATTGCCATCATGTCTCACACAGTTCTTTACTACGGGGCAGGACTTGCCAAATTTCTCCAAATGCCTCATGGACTATTATTTTGCGAATTACAGGGGATGATCTTCAAACTTGTCATAGTGGTAAAGCCATTTATCTAGTGAGGCATGCCCTCATGGTTTCTGCCACAAGGGGGCCAAACAGTCCATGACTGATGTTCTTTATACGTAAATTCTGCATCAAAGTCACTTGCCTAATCAAGAGCGTCATCTCATGACTTCTTGTAGTTTGAGAACTGCAAAAAAAGGCTGAGTGGTTCTGGAATCCAAAGAAGTTATGAAGCAATACTGTTAGTCAAAAGACAACTCCAACACACCATCTAATTTTTATAATAGATTTCTAATTTATAGACATTGATATAACATGTGGTACAAGATAAGCAGAATAGTGCAATGAGTGGGCAAAAGTTTAACTTTAAACTTCACCCAGCTGCAATTCTCAGAGTGAATTCAATGAAAAACAGTTATCTGCTCTACATCGGCAGACTGCTAAAGGGAGTTGGGATCAAAACTGCTAAACTACTGAACCAAGCAAGTTTAACAATAGTGTGTCTTTCCTGGTCAAACATTACAAATAACCATACCAAAAACAGATAGAACATGGCTGGCTCTTAATCACATCGATTGGTTTACCCTCTGTTCTGTACCATGACAAGGCGGCCTGACCCACAGAGGATCATACACAAGATAGAGCATTTGGATGCATCTTGTGCGTGATCCTCTGTGGTGCTGGCCACCTTGATGTAATACAGATACTAAACCATTCCATGAAATTGTTCCAAAGAGCTAGCTATTTTCTGCCTGTTTAACAGTTTAAAATGTAGGACTACTCATAGATACATAGACAGTTAAGGATAGATAAGGATTTTTGTATCCACCTAGTCAGTCCTGAAGAATATATTACTAGAGTTCTCTTTGCAGATGAAAACCACAAGACTGTAACAACCATAGTTCTCCTATTAGTATTTAGTTTGCAGCCACACTTAGGCATGCTTGAATCTTCCAAACAGTAAAGCATGTGATCCTCCAGATCCACTCCAACTGCTCTCAAATTTACTCACCGGAAACAAGCATCAACGATAAGTCTTGACATCGAAGGTTGTGTAGATGTGAAGTGAATACTAGCTGAAGAAAGTACAGTTACGTAAGAACTTACCGTAACAGTAGATCTTCGAGAGAGGCTCTTGCAGTAGGTAAATACATATAGGACTGATGCCGGCAGGCGGCAGGACCCCACGGAAAGATTTCTAGCTAGCAGTCCCTGGCGAGGGACCGCCCCCATGTCAGGTGACCGGCGTCAAGAGACGTCGGTATAAAGGGGCGGTCCCAGACGCCTGCCTTCCAGTTCTTTCCCACCACAGGCCAAAAGAGGCCGGATGAGAGAGAGAGAAGCAGATATTTCCCTCCATGGAAAAGAAGCTGAAAAAGCCTAGGGGGATGGAGGGCGGGAAGGTATTACCTACTGCAAGAGCCTCTCTCGAAGATCTACTGTTACAGTAAGTTCTTACGTAGCTGTACTATCTTACTTCGAGAGGGCTCTTGCAGTAGGTAATTACATATAGGACTGAATCCCAAGCAGTCTGGAACAGACAAAGGCACCAGGAGGAGGCAAACTACCTCAAGAAGTAACACTAGCTGTGCAAGCCTCAAGAAAGGAGGCCTTGCAAAACAGCTTGCCCGAAGCCTGCTCTACGGCAAGAGGCAATATCCAAACTGTAATGTTTCGTAAAGGTATGGACGGAAGTTCAGGTGGCGGCAGTGCATATATCCGCCGCAGACACATTCTTGAAACAAGCTGCAAACGCAGCTACTCCTCTTGTGGAGTGACCTCTGACTTGACCCGGAAGGGTCTTGTGGTACTTGTCATAACAGAAAGTGATGCAATGAGCCAACCATTTAGACAGGCACTGCTTAGAAACAGCATTGCCTTCTCTTTTGGGAGCAAAAGAGATGAACAACTGATCAGTTTTTCTGAGATCCCTCGTCCTGTTGGTGTAGTATCTCAGAATCCGGTGAACATCCATCGTATGGAGTAAATATTCCCCCTGGTTAGAGTACTGCGTAAAAAAGGCAGGTAACTCTATGGACTGATTTAAGGTAGACTCAGCAACTACTTTAGGCAGAAACTTAGGATTCGTGCGAAGAGCGACTCGTTCCTTGTGAAAAATCAAGTAGGGGATTTTACACATCAGGGCCTGGAGCTCGGAGATTCTTCGAGCCGAAGTAATGGCCGCTAAGAAGAGTGTCTTCCACGAAAGAAACTTCAAATCTGCAGGTTCAAGGAGGAAGGGTAAGCTTCTCGAGAACAAAATTCAAGTCCCAAGGGGGGGCAGGAGTACGGATGGGGGGCCTCAGATGGATGACCCCTCTGAGAAAGGTCTTAGAGACCTCCAGTTGAGCGAAAGCTTTGTCTGCGAAGGGGACATGATAGGCCGAGATGGCCACCATGTGAACCTTTAAAGAGGAATGGCTGAGACCCAGGTCGAACAAATGATGCAAATACTCTAGCAGAAGCCCCGCTGAACAGGAGAAAGGCTCCACGTTCTTGGAGGCGGCCCAAATGGTGAATCTTTTCCACTTCATGGCATAGGTGGACCTGGTGGAGGGTTTTCTGGCCTCCACTAAAATCTCTGCCACTTTCTGAGACACACCAAAACGGGATTGGGCTAGGTCTGCAGGAGCCATGCATGCAGTCGAAGGGATGTGAGGCCTGGATGGACCAGGGTCCCCTGATCCTGGGTCAACAGACCTCGAGATAGAGGAAGAGGAAGATCCTTTGAATATTGTTGTAGAAGAGAGAACCAGATTTGCCTGGGCCAGAAAGGAGCGATCAAAATCATTCTCGCTCCTTCTGAGGCTAGTTTCTGCAAGACTCGTGGGATCAGAGGAATTGGGGGAAAGCATAGACGAATCCGTCCTTCCAGTCTAGAGACAGACCGTCATTCCAGTAAGCGCCTTGCTCTGGAACGAGCGAGCAAAAGATGGGAAGTTTTGCGTTTTGGGGGGATGCGAACAGGTTGACCTGCGGGATACCCCCAAGGTGAAAGACATCGTCAAGGACCCCTTGGTCCAGTTCCCACTCGTGAGTCTGAGCAGAAGAGTGACTTAGCTTGTCTGCCAGGGTGTTGTCGACTCCTGGAATGTGAATTGCCGTGAGGTGAAGGTCTTGTTGTGTTGCCCAATCCCAAACCCTCATTTCTTCCCTGCATAGAGGGTAGGACCGAGTTCCTCCCTGCTTGTTGATGTACCGCACTACACACATATTGTCCGTCTGGACGGCTAGGTGGCCTGGAAAGAGGTATTAGTGAAGGGCTTGGAGAGCATACAACACTGCCCAAAGCTCGAGCACATTGATGTGAAGAGCTTGTTCTGGTCTGGACCAAGAGCCCTGGGTCCGATGAGGGCCTAGATGGGCTCCCCAACCTTCACCTGAGGAGTCTGTGGTTACAGTTTGCGAGGGGGGAGGAAGAAAGAAAGGGACCCCCCGAAACAGGTTCTCTCAAACCATCCACCATTGCAAGTCTCGCATCATCGGCGAGGAGATCATAACTGATTGATCTAGGTCGTCCACTAGTTGATCCCACTGAGAGCAGAGAGTCCACTGAGAGATCCTCATGTGGAGTCGAGCTTGGGGGACCATTGGAATAGCGGCCGCCATGAGCCAGAGAAGGCGGAGGACTGACCTCGCAGAGACCTTCCTGCGGTCAGAAAGCAGACAAATCTGGGCCTGAAGAGAGGCCGCCCTGTCCGGAGGCAGAAAGGCCTTGCCCGTGGTCGTATCGAGGATCGCCCCGATGAACTGTAGCCTCTGGGAAGGGACCAGATGAGACTTGGAATCATTGATGTTAATACTCAGGCAAGCAAAAAGCTGCTGGGTAAGGGAGAGGAAACGCGGGAGCTCTTCCCTGGATGAGGCCGCCAGGAGCCAATCGTCCAGGTAAGGGAAAACCTGTACTCCCTTGGTACACAGGTGGGCCACCACCACTGCCAGGCATTTAGTAAATACTGGGGCCGAGGATAGACCAAATGGGAGTGCCTTGAACTGGTAGTGGTCCCCCTGAAACGCAAAATGAAGGTATTTGCGATGGAAGGGGCAAATGGGAATGTGCAGATAGGCATCCTGCATATCCAGGGCACAAAGCCATTGACCCGACCGGAGGAGGGGCAGAAGGCTGAGCAGAGAGAGCATCCTGAACCTTTTGACTCTACATAAAGATTCAGGGAACTGAGATCTAAAATCGGTCTGAGATCTCCCATCTTCTTTGGGACCAGGAAGAAATGGGAATAGTAACCTGTCCCCTGAAGATGAAGGGGAACGGGCTCTATTGCCTGCTTCAGGAGAAGTGACTAGATTTCCTCCTGGACCAAAAGAAGGTGTTCCTGTGAATATGACGACTTCAGAGGAGGGTGGCAGGGTGGTTTCTGAAGAAACTCTATGGAGTGTCCTTCTGCTATGAGCTGGAGCACCCAAGAATCCATGGTTATCCTCTCCCATCCCGGAAAGTGGAGGGAGAACCTCCCTTCTACCGGTTCCACCGGGGAGTCCGGAGGCGGTGGGAGAGGAAAGGAGTCAGGTGGTGTGGGGCACCCGCTGAAGCACCTGCTGCTTTTTTGGGCGGAGGGGGCTTAGCAGCCACGGGGGCCCCGACGTCTGGTGGCCCACCTTCCCTGGGGTTTCACCTTTGGCCGATTCCATCTGTGAAAGGGACGGCGCTGCTGCTGATGGGGACGGTACATGGAATCCACTGATTTCAGAGCCGTCCCCTTCTCTTGCAAGTCAGTGATGATGTCTTTGACATCACCCCCGAAAAGCACAGACCCCCGGAAAGGTGCCTCTTGAATAGCGGATTGCACCTCCGGGACCAGACCTGACACGCGGAGCCAGGCATGACACCGTAGGCCCACAGCGAAAGCAAAGCTTCATCCAGCAGTGTCCACTGCGTCGTATGTCGCCCGCAGGATATGGTGACTGGCCGAATGAGCAGAGCGGACGAGGTCAGCCAACTCCTGTTTGACTGGGGAGTCAGGCAAGGAGTCCAGCTTGGCTTCCACCTGAGTAAGGACGGCCTTTTGGTAGTCCCCCATGTGGCCGACGTAATTCAGGGCCTGAATCCCTAGTGTGGAGGAAGCA
The DNA here is from genome assembly GCA_016271365.2 of Neoceratodus forsteri. Lineage (NCBI taxonomy): Eukaryota > Metazoa > Chordata > Ceratodontiformes > Ceratodontidae > Neoceratodus > Neoceratodus forsteri. The sequence goes on along the minus strand of CM028129.1, from coordinate 1,343,592,129 downwards.
TAAATCTTTCTTCCATACTGGTCCAGAAGGCGAGATTCCTTATCAGGAGGGGATGAGCTCGGGTGTTTAGGGTTCGCCGACCAGCCATGATCGGCGCTAATTACGACCGAGTCGGCTCGAGGGTGAGAATCTAGGAAATCAACACCCTCTGGAGCCTGATATAGCCTGTTCGACTTCCTTGGAAGTGGGGCTAAAGCCAACGGCTGTTTCTATATGGTGGTGACAAGGTCGGCGTGAGGCTCTATCTAGGGTGGCACTAATGTAGGAGCTGTCACGGGCAGATCCAGATGCTCAGCGAGTTCGAGACACTGAGGGTCTGGTTCCAAAGAGTGCCATTGATGTATGGCCTGGATTTGTCTAAGCAACTCCGTAAAGGAAGGATCTTCCGGAGGAGACTTTAGAGGAGTCCTCGGCCGGGGCTTCGACGGAGAGCAGGGCTCGTCGTCTGTCTCGGAGCAACCTTTGGAAGAGTCCAAGGAATCCAAGAGTGAAGAGGAAGAGGAAGAAGAATAAGACTCCCTTACCTGACCTGACCTGGGGGAGGAACGGGTCCTTTAGGTAACACCCGGGGACGTGTGTCCTGCCCCTCCCTGGATCCAGATGGAAGAACCCTGGAATCCGGAGGTGGGGAATGAGTGTGCCGCCTGGGGCGTACAGAAGCCTGAGACAGCACTGTCGCCAGAAGGCGGGTCTCTACCTCCTTGGTGAGCTGAGCCTTGGCCTCAGCCCACCAGGAGGCAAGAGTCTCCTGCAGGTCCACCGGCGGCCGCGAGGGCGGTGGAGGAGGAGGCAGGGGATAAGAATATGGGGGGTACCCATATGGAGCGTATCCAAAACCCGTCTGCGGGTAACCCGGCGTCTGGTATTGGGACGCGAGTACTGTGGCGTTGGACAGCCCGCGCCGGGTACTGCGGCGTTGGATACACTGTTCCCGGGTACACCGGTGTCGGATAAGACGGCGGGTACCTGGGAGCCGGGGGGGGGGGGCTGTCTGTGCAGATGGCCCGGCCAGCAACCTTGTAGGCGGGTCCGTAACAGAGAGCCCGGAGGAAGGGCCTGATGGGAGGAAAAACTCTCCATGTGTCGGTAAGACCGACGTCGGGGCCGATGGTGGAGGCCCTGGCGACGGGGTACGACGCCGGAGGGGCCGGGGCCAAAGCCGTGTCCAGGGGAGCCGACGCCAGGTCCGCTGCAGGAGGAGGGACTGACGGAGAAAAGATCCCCGCTGCTCTGGGGACGGAGGGAAAAGTCCCCGGATCAGGATGGGGAACTCAGGTTCCTCAGACTGCAGCGAAAGCTGCGTGAACCGAACGACAGACGGGGGGTCCGCCGTCGTTCTCCCGCCGCAGGGGCGCCGGACGAGCCAACGTGAGGCGTAGAGGCGAGCTCTTGGCGGACGCCAGAGGAGCCGACGTCCGTCTTACGAGGGCCCTCACTGGAGGCAGGTCGAGAGGAACGGTCGGCCTGGTCCAGTGGAGAAACAGCTGTGCGTCGCCCCGCAGGGTTGGACATCTTACCGGCCCTCTCCGGGCGGACGTCGGAGGAGCCGACGCCCGGCTTACCGGAATCGCACGCTAAGGTAGGCCGCAAGCCTGCGGCTGAACCAGGGGCGGAGGCCTCCAATAGCCCGGAGGCGCCCGCAAGGCCCAAGTGTGAGCCAGACGGGCGGGCTGACGCCGCCTCAGAAACCTCCGAGGCGGCCGTCGAGGAGCGCTCGCCCGGAGGGGATGATACTTGAATGCCCGCGACTCCTGAGGGAGACGCGGCAGAGGAGCCTTTGTCCCGGTGCCTGTCCTTGTCCTTCTTCTTTTGATGGCCTCCGGGGGAAGTGGACGCCTGCCTTAGCTTTTTAAGCTCCTTCTCCATCAAGCTTATCTTCTTTTTGAGGATATGGGTCTCCGGAGATTGTTGCCGTCTTTTCCAGGTGGCGGCATTAAAGCTAAGGCAATGCTGGCACTTCTCAACTGGATGATCCGGGCCTAGGCAGAACAGGCACAGGGAGTGGCCGTCCTTGTGCGGTAGTTGGGAGCCACACGAGTCGCAATTGTTCTTGTGCTCGGAGGGTGTAGGGGACGACATACACCGACGTTAACACTGATGTTTGCGAAAAAATAAGATTTTTCGGTAAAAAAAAAAAACGACGAAGGTAGGGCTGACGAAGCACAAACTTTTCTGCAAGACGCTGCACGAGCTAACGGCGGGAAAGAACTGGAAGGCGGGTGTCTGGGACCGTCCCTTTATACCGACGTCTCCTGACGCCAGGGACTGCTAGCTAGAAATTTTTCCGTGGGGTCCTGCCGCCTGCCTGCATCAGTCCTATATGTAATTACCTACTGCACGAGCCCTCTCGAAGTAAGATCTACAATTACATGTAATTATTTATTTTAGCAACCTAGATTCAGTTCCCAATCCACACTTAGACTCACAGTCCTCCTCAGAAGAAGGGGGCATGGCATACATCCTATATTTTAGGTGAACAGAGACTGCAGGACTAAGGACTCAAAAGCAGCATTCTGGCAATTATGTACATTGATGCTGTAATGGTATATGAATGTGCATATATCAGACCAGGCAGCAGCACTACAACTAAGTAATGGGGAAATAAATACTGGGTCGCATTTTTCCCCATAGCTGATTATAACGACGAACACACGCCCGGTTCCCCTAGCTCAGTGCATGCACCAGCCGCAATCTACCTCTTCTGTGCGCCATCCACGGTCCTCAACTGTACAATTCGCTGACACTAGGTGTCGGCGGTAAGGTTTTTGGGGTGTTTTTAACAAAAATATCACTGACCATGTTTTATACTGGGTGTGAAATAATAAAAATAAATAAATAAATAAATAAAAAAGGAAATCCCACTTTTTTCAGGAGCCACTACAGACCGCACTGAAACCCCAATGGCCCGCAGCTCAAGTCCATACCAATATCCAATTATTTTATATAATTGCTGTGGTGAAAAAATGATCCCCAGCAACTATGTAATAATAACGGGGGTAGGGGTGTAAACTTGAACTTTACATACACCCCAAGGTGTGGGATGCCTCATAAACTCTCAGATTTCGCTCTCAGGGTTTATGTGGCATCCCACACCTTGGGGTGTGTGTAAAATTCTCGTTATAACTCCCTACCCAGCCATTAATAATACATGCATGGACTTACGTCCCATTGAAAACCCATCATCTATTTCTCCATATATCACACCAATTTAAGTCACGTACCACTGCTATCAATTAAAGTCAAATGCCACGGCCCTCTATGGTATATGACTTTAATTAGTGCCCATGATTTTGCCTCTCCAGAACTAGTCTTCCTCCTGCAGCCAGCCCCTCAGAAAGCATTTAATGAACTGCCCCGATTAGAGACACTCGGCTTTTAAGTTAATCACAGAGGAAGTAAACCCTGCTGTTTCAACAGCTGTGATTACAAGAGCACAGGCAAATAAAATCTCAGATGCTGAGGACTCTTCTTTTTAGAGATTCTGATTAAACTTGAGCCCAGCTCCAAGATCCGCAAGCCTAGGAAAGAAAGACGACACCTGAAAAAACAGTGGCAACAAAAGACTGATGCTGATATATGAAAATGTTGTAACTAAATGAATAACTGATTGTGACTTTGTTTCTGAGCAAACAATGTTTCTCTCCAAGGTTATTTTAAGCAGCTGAGGGTGAAACAAAAACAGGGTGAACCAATGTTTAAAAAAGCTTGTAACATGGCAAACTCAAGAACTAGGTAAAGGAGACAAATGATTGGATGAAATACATCAAATGCGCATATGTCAACATGGCATTATTTAAGCAATAATGCTATGTTGAAAGTGAAGTACCTTCCTAACCCACAGAAAGAAAAAAGCACTGTTCACAAAACGACATGGCAGTTTAGTAGAACGTGCTTCTCTTTACCACCCACCCAGCCAAATCCTCGTAACTGTCGGAGCAGATAGAAACGCACAAAAAAAAGAGAAAGGAAAATGCACAAACACATAGAGGTGAACAGGTATTATCATGGAAAGCAGAATCACCATCATTAAATAAAAAAAAGTCACACCTGAAAGGAGCAGTAACACCACTGAGAAGAGCAGTCCACAACAATGAATAGTTCCGAAGCACACCACAGGACCAGAGGTGCCGCAGGCGGAAATGTTCAACCCGTTCCAGTTTGAGTCGGTAACAGTACACGGAACTGTAAATTTTAACTGTAGCTGTGCACAAGATCGCACGCAGTTAAAGAACTAGGTAGACCGATACACAATACTGGGGGAGAAGGAACAGGAAATGAAAGGAATACGAGGACGTGAGAAGGAACAGACGTGCAACAGGTGAACACAAGGTCAGACATGATGCTAATGAGTGTGATACTGAACTCTGTACACACATACAGCACATATCGGAGACCTCCCAAGCAGGCTATGAGAATAATAGCAGTGCAGATTTAGACAATCTACTTAAAATCACTGTAAATAAACCCATCTGTCAATATCTGAAATTTGTTTTCTATAAATTCTGTATGTAAGTAAGTATTTCTGCATGTTTTCAAAAGTACAGGAAAGATTTGTGTCCAAACAAAACACCGTGTCAATACTATTAGTTAGATAATGATATCTATATTTGTAATATACTGAACTATCACAAAACCATGTTACAAGCGCATTAAGCCACTCTGAAGGTGGCATCTAATGGGGAATTAATGCATAGTTGGGCCGTTGTAGGCACTCGCCCTTCTGCCGCATGCCACAACGATCCCAACCATGCATTAATTCCCCATTAGATGCCACCTTCGGAGTGGCTTAATGCTTACTAATAGGTCACTGTACCAGAGACTGGGTTAATCCCTCAAACACAGGAATAGATAGAACAATTGGTTATACCACAAAAGTATAAAACTGAGCTGTTACAGAGAGCACACTATAGTGGCTGGTCACCTGGAGAGGGATTGCACCCTTGCTACATTGTTGCACAGGTTTTACTGGCCCGGGATTCATGAGGATGTTGCTAACTATTGCAGTTCTTGTGCTGAATGTCAGAAAGTGGCCCCCACTGACTAAAAAAGACAAGATGCCCCTACCCTTAATAGATGTGCCTTTTCACAGAGTTGGAATGAATGTCATTGGCCCCTTAGACAAAAGGAAAAAGGGGTAATCAATTAATTTTGGTAGTACATGATTATGCTACTCGAGACCCAGAGGCAATTCCAATTCGTGCTGTCACAGCCCCAAAAGTGGCAGCACAGCTTGCCAAAATTTTCAGCAGTGTGGGCATACCTAAAGAGATTATTACTGATCAGGGTAGTAATTTTGGTGCTGCATTACTTAAGGAGCTGTACCAACTACTAGGTATTACTGCCATAAGAACCTCCCATTATCACCCTCAGATGGTCTTCTTGAGCATTTTAATCAAACCCTAAAACGTATGTTAAAAAGGTTTGTAAAAGGTGAAGGGAAAGTCTGTGACAAATATTTACCTCATCTACTTTTTGCTTACAGAGAAGTGCCACAAGCGTCAACAGGTTTTTAACCCTTTGAAAAGCTGTATGGCAGGCAACCTAGATAGACACTAAATGTAATAAAAGATGCATGGAAAGATAATCCCGCTCAGAAAGCATCCATTATATGTTATATGTGGGCCCAGAGAAAGAAACTGGAAAAATATGTTGAAATTGACCACAGTAATCAGGAAGAAGCCCCAAACCAGCAGAAGATGTATTATGACCATGGGGTAAAAGAAAGAAAAAGTTGTTAAGCCACTGAAAGGGTCTCAGCGACCCGCCACACTGGCTTGGAACTCAGCCGACTGCGAGCCCAGCACAGAAAGCCCGCCCACCACCCAAGAACACACAGATCCTGCATTTCACCAACCGGGTGACCCGCGGCCTGCTGCACCAGCTCGGAACTCAGCCAGCCGTGAGCCCAGCACAGAAAGCCCACCCGCCACCCAAGCACACACAGATCCTACATTTCCCCAACAGGGTCACCCGTGGCTCGCCACACCGGCTCGGAACTCAGCCGGCCGTGACCTCAGCACAGAAAGCCCGCCCATGACCCAAGAACACACAGATCCTGCATTTCCCCAACCGGGCAACCCACGGCTCGCTGCACCGGCTCGGAACTCAGCCGGCCGCGAGCCAAGCACAGAAAGCCCACCCACCACCCAAGAACACACAGGTACAGAGAAATCCATGAACGAGCCCGGCTTGGAAGCCAGTATTCTGACTGGTTGGAAAAGGCTGCGGGGAAGCTCCCATTGGCTAATCCAGCTACACTGAATACAGCTGATTGCCTGGTACGTTTTTCAAATGGACCTAGCTTTAAAACAGGGGGCAGATTTTGCTGTTGTTAGCACGGTTTCCTCTCTATATTTTGTCCCGGCCACCCTCCCTGGCCTCTATTAAATACCCTTCTCCATGTGGTTCCACCCCCAACCCCATGTTGTCTTCGGATTCTTCACCTACCGACCGTCCCCTTAATGTGGTAGTCACACATTATAGCTTGATCCAAAATCAGTGGCCTACGCTGCTTTCGCCCCTCTACATACAGCTAGGAGATCAAGAGTGAAAGGTGTGTGACCGTCTGTGTCCAATTGTGTCTCTTATAATCCCAAGCAAAACCTCTACTGCTCACTTAAGTCCACAGTCACTGTGATCTACTGACCCTACCTGGGAGACTACCATGCACTCTACTATCCCTTTCTGTTAGGAAGTGCAAGTGTATAGGATTGCGCAAGTAGCCTCTTTCACATTATTCTATACAATGGACCCCAAAGTGAGCATACATCTCATACCAAGAGGTGTACCATTACAATTGATCCTACTCTTGGTGGGTGTCCTGGTACAAAATCACCCGGCCCCATCTGCTGCCTTGACTATCCCTTAATACTTATAGGAAATACAGCCCAATGGGAGACCAATAGCGCAGGGGACTACTGTGCCCTTTCGGGACTGTTTCCTCTCAAACAAACTGCATTTTGCAGTTTGGTAAGCAGACTAAGGAGAAGTTGCTCAACGCTCACCCTCCGAGCAAGGGGACTACTGTGCCTTTTCGGGGCTGCTTCCTCTCAAACAAACTGCATTCTGCAGTTTGGTAAACAGACTAAGGAGAAATTGCTCGACGCTCACCCTCCAAGCAAGGTACGGGTTGGAACTCTGAATTTTGGCATCTACCCCTGGAGGAATCTCACTTGCCTCTGTTTGTCAGTGTTTCTCACACTATGTGCAGCAATCCAAAAGTCTTCTAGGAACTGCTGCCAAGAAATTAATGCTAGGACTGACCTCTGCTTGACATGTTCTTGATTTCTCACTTTTAAGTAATGTTTAGTCTGATGTAGAGATTTCTTAAGAGTTGGTTTAAGTTTGAGAGAGGTTATTAAGGTAGTGTGATTTTGCTATCTGCCCTGTGCCCCTTCTCTTAGAGCTGTAAGTCTGTGGGCTGCACCCGACCTCTGTGTCCCATTGAGGCTGCTACAGTGCCCCCCCCCCAAAAAAAAACTTGCTTCAGAACCTCCCTGCCTGTTTTTTTTTTTTTCCATTAGCAGATTATATCTTTTAGCCACTAGAGGGCCCAGTTATAAGCACACTTATCCAATCCAACACAATACAATTCCCGTCTCACCTCACTTATTATGTGGTCAGTCTATCACTATTCATCAGTCTTTGCTCCCTCCCTCTTCTACTGATTGATACTGATTTTTCCCAACTGCAGCTTATACTCTTCGCCCACTAGAGGGGTTTTTCCCCCAACCATGCCAAAGCTGCTCTACATCTCCTTACTCTCTAATACTCCTGGACACTCTTCCTTTACTGCTCAGCTGCTATGGGTACCTACATTCCATTACTAAGTCTGCTCTCCTTCACCCTGTTGGTACAGACCTCACACCGACCGGAGCATGTTTCCTCCACACTGGGCACCTCATCCCCAGACTACCCCACAGTGACTCGGCCCTCCCCCACCCTCAACACACCCGTGACCCCCCAACACCCCCACCCTGCCAACACCCCCACTCCCTCCGCCCTCCAAGTCCCAACCTGGACCCAGCTCTCCCCTGCCATTCCCACCCTAATCACTTTATCTATCCCATGCACGCTGATTGTAAAGTCCTCAGCTGGGTGTCGACCCAAGGGTCTCCATCGCCACCGGCCACTAACCAGAATAATTACACTGCTATTATTATTATCTGGTAATGTACACTCAAATCCAGGACCTATGGCTTCCAGCCCTTCTAAACCCTGTACTGCAACTGGCCTCCGCTTTGCATCCTTAAACATTTGCAGTCTCCTAAAGAAATCTGCTGCCTTCCAGTGCTGGGTTGTTCAACATCAACCTGACATAACTGCACTGGTAGAGACTTGGCTCTCCAAATCCAACCCTGACTCCGCTATTACCCTCCCTGGATATACCATCTACAGGGAAGACCGAGTAGGCAAACGCAGTGGTGGTTGCGCACTACTCATATGGGACTCCCTTATAGGTCAGGCACTCCCAGCTCCTAAACTTTATTATGGAGCTCAAGCTCTCACCTTAAAAATCACACCTGACTCCGCTCAAGGTCCTCTCTTCCTCACAGTCTCATACGTACCCCTGAGGAATCAAAACCAAGCGGTCCAGTCCCTCACTGACTACCTCACATCTCTCCCTCACAAAGTGGAGCAAGTCATCCTAGGTGATCTCAATGTTAACTGGCTTGCCTCCACTGCCTCCCATATAAGGGACTCCTTTGCTGCCCTGGATATATCCCAGTTAGTCACCCAGCTCACCAGATTCAACCACTCTGCTGGCACCAGCGCTCTCCTAGATGTTGTTATATCTAACCGCCCCTACAAAATCCGGGATGTCACTGTCCTCCCCGACTCTCTTAGCGATCACTCCCCAGTCCTCCGTCTCTGGTCATTCTCCACTCTAAAGCCAGTGTCCCAGGCCATTCTACACCACCGTTTACGCTCCAGCGGCCTCAGAAAATTAAAACAATACCTAGCCCAGCTAGACTGGTCCCTTATCCAGCACGCCCCTGACACTGACTCAGCTCTTGACCACTTCACAAATGCCTTCTGTAAGGCTTGTGACCTTTTCGCCCCCCTCACCAGGATCCGCTACAAAAAATGCAATGCCCCATGGATCACCCCACCCCTCCGCCAGAGACTCAAAAACAGAGATACTCTCTGGCACATTGCTGTAGAATCTGGAAAGGTGTCTGATACACAGGCCTACAACGCAGAATGCAATAAGTGCACTTGGGCCATTATGCGGGCCAAGGCAGAGCACTACCAGACCACACTCGCTTCCACTTGGGGTTGAGCCCGGACCTTCTGGCATAATATGAAAAAGCTAAATGGGAAGTCCCGCTCCCCCCCCCACCATCTCAGCTCTCCGTCAATGGCACCCTCACCACAGATCCACTCCTTATAGCCGATTGCCTTAACACTGCCTTCTCTGACTTAAGCTTGGTCCTCTCCAGCAGTTTCTTTGACCCAGTCTCCACCTCTCTACCTCCGGTCCTGCATCGCCCACCATTCTACCTGCGCACCCTATCCCCCCAAGAAGCCAGGCCACACCTGCTAAAAGCCATAGGCAGCAATAACCCCAGCAGTGACCCCCTCGACTCCAGGATCCTCCGTATGGTCTTGGACGAAGTCCTAGTCCCCCTGACTGACCTTCTAAACCGGTCTCTATGCCTGGGTCAGTTCCCAAGTGCTTGGAAAACTGCTGAAATCACACCCATACATAAGAGTGGGGACCGGTCCACCCCCAACAATTACCAGCCGATCTCCATCCTCCCCCCCCACTCTCTAAAGCCCTTGAAAAAGTGGTGTTGATCCAGCTCTCTGAATACCTAACCAAGTATGACATTATGTGCCCAGAGCAGCACGGTTTCCGCCCAGGACACAGTGCAACCACGGCTCTCCTGGAATTCTCCCAACACCTGCATGCTGCTCTCGACACTGGCAGCCTTGCAGGAGCAGTGTTCATTGACCTCTCCAAGGCCTTCAACACTGTCTGTCATCCCCTTCTACTCGACTCTCTCCACCAACTTGTCTCCTCTGGCGGTCCCATTTCCTGGTTCTCTAGCTACCTCTCTGCTAGATCCCAGCGTGTCAAGAGCAGCGGCTCCCTCTCCAGCACTCTCCCTGTTCGCTCTGGGGTCCCTCAGGGCTCCATCCTGGGTCCAATACTTTTTAGTCTCTACCTCAACACCCTCCCCAGCTCATGTACCAGTAAAATGCTCCTCTATGCCAATGATGCAGTCCTCATTGCCTCACATCCCAATCCCACCTCCCTCCAATTATCCCTCCAGCAAGCTTACAACCAAGCAAAAGGTGGTTCGGAGACCTCAGACTGGTCATTAACCTAAAGAAACCAAATCAATGCTCTTCTCCACCACCAAAATAAAGCTAAAATACCCCCCTTGATTATCCCCAGCACTCTGCACCCGCTAGAACAAGTGACCACATACAAGTACCTAGGCATCACGTTCAATACTGCCCTCTCCTTCCACACCCACATTAATGCTCTATCAGCCACCATTAACTCTCGGATTGGCCTGCTATACCGACACAGGGACTGCCTGCCTCAGGTTGCCCTTAGGTTGGCCATCACCTCCTCTGTTTTGTCTCTCGTGGACTATAGGCTCCTGACCGGTGCCCCCAGCTGCACTCACACCTGCTTTCTCTATACTACCACCAATCTGCTCAACTTTGAGGAGCAACTGCTCTACCAGACCTGCCTTCTCGTTAAAAAAATCACTGCTAGGACTCCCCCCCCCCCCCCGGGTGGGTCTCCACCTCCTACAGCAGTCATCATCATCCGTCACCACCCATAGCTCTGTTAAGGCCACTTTCAAGGTGCCCAGAACCAAGACCTCACTTGCCCAAAGATCCTTCCTCTACCGAGCCCCCACCTGGTTCAACTCCCTCCCTAGCTGCATCTCCAACTTGCCAAAAATTGGCTCCTTCAAAAAGGCCCTTCAGAAACATATCTTTAATACCCGCTGTTGTAGAAGCAACTAACCCCTGCTGTAACCTGTGGTACCTGCCCGCCTTGCCCCCTAGCTCGACAACGTCCACTGGACAGCCTCTCCCTACCCTCAGACCCACTCCTTCCCTACTATGTCCAAACAGGGATGTAACCTGCTGTCCTCTCTAAGGACCTACTATACCCATGAGTGTAACTCATAATTTTGTAACACTATGTAACCTAAGTAACATACAAACTACTACATTAGGTAACTTAAGTGTATCTATGTTAAATGTTCCTTTTACTGCACCTGTAATGTTATCCTCTGTTTTAATCTGCACTGTAATAACTGTCTTGATGTCTGCCCCCCCGCGACGAGGTGCCTTTGTAAATGAGTCTCTGACTCAAAGGTTGTAAACCCGATTTGTAATGGATAAGCACCCCCTCCTACCTGCACCATGCGGCAACCCTCTTGGCCCCCAGCTAACACAGTGATCTCTATCCCAGCTTTCGGATTATAGCCAGGTCTTCACACTGTGGTGGGAGCCCAGCCCACTAAGGGCCCGTCCCAGAACCTGCTGAGATCATAAGTAAAGCTGCGCTTCCCAAATATATGAAGAAAACTCATCCTTATCCTACTACTGATGTCTGAAAACATCCATCCAAACCCCGGCCCCCAGATAACTCATACCCAGATCCCTGCACCATCTGGGCATCTGAAGTTTGGTGCCTTGAACATGGGCATCCTCCTAGCCAAGCTAACTCAGCTTGAGGACTAGGTGGCACTCCATCAACCTGATGTCACTGCCCTGACAGAGACCTGACTCACTGCACGTACCACCAATTCGGTAGTCTCATTACCTGAGTACAATGTATACAGATTAGACCGCTCCAAGAAAAGAGGTGTTGGGTGCTTAATATACACCCACAACCACCTGCAATGCCATGCAGTTCTACTGGCAAACTCCAATAAGGACTGTGAATGCTTAGCAATAAAAATTCTAATAGGCAAGGGGTGCAAAAGCCTGATTGTTATGGCTGTGTACATCCCGCCAGGTCGGCAGCAGGCAGGGCTAGAAGCCTTCGCGAAGTACTACACCCAGATAAGCCAGAACAAGGAAACTATCATTCTCGGAGACTCCAGCTCCAACGCCACACACAGAGACTTAGTATCAGGACTCTACCTGACACAGATGGTCAAAAGCTGCACCCGAAAAACTACTGCAAAGTCACTAGCACTTTGATTGACTGGGTGCTAACTACACACCCAGAACGACTGAAGGTTGTCAATGTATTCCCTGACACCCTCAGTGACCACTCGCCAATTCTGTGTGAGTGGTCAACTAAACAGGCCAAGCCTCCCCCAAGAATGGTGAGGAACAGAGTAATCAAAAATAGCGCCATGATCGGCTTTAGAAATCACCTTAAAGGGACTGACTGGAGCTTCCTCGACTCATGTCCCTCTGTTGACACTGCCCTGCAGCTCTTCCTTACTCTCTTCAACATGGCAGCTGACAAGTTCGCCCCATACCGGAAGAAGATGATTAAGGGAGGCTGCACAGACTGGGTTACTCCCAAACCTCTTGGGATGATGCAGAAACAGGACCTCCTCTGGCATTGAGCCAAGGCAACAGGAACGGATATGGATGTTCAAAATTACAAGGAGGCAAGAAACAGGTGCACCACGGCAATCAGGCAGGCCAAGGCTATGTACCACAAGAACCGGCAGTCCCAATTTTGGGGTGACGGGAAGAAGTTCTGGGCCTCAATCAAAAACCTCCTTGGATCTAGTGACAGGTCCCCCCCCAATGCTACACCATAATGACGAGGTTATCCTCAGTGAAGCCACAATGGCCAATATCTTTAACAAGGCATTCACGGACTACAGTGCAGTCTGCCCACCCAGACTGGCTACTTACCCTGGTGGAACACCTCCCCTGAACCACCCACCCACCTCCCTCCAGCACTAGGTCATGCCCAGCCTTTCACTTCAAATGATTAACTATCAAAGATACAAGAAAATTCCTCACAAGAATCCTGGGGAAAACAAGGATGGGAGGAGACAGTATTGACATGAAGCTAATATCTATCGCCCTCCCCAAGGTAATCGTTCCCATCATCAAGCTGTTCAACTTGTCTCTCTGCCTGTCCACCTTCCCTTCTACCTGGAAAACGTACAGTTACATAGGAACTTACCGTAGCAGTAGATCTTAGAGAGAGGTTCCTTCAGTAGGTAATTACATACAGGACTAGCACCACCTGGCGTCTGAGCTGCACGGCAGACTTTTATAGCAATACCTGACTGGGGACCGCCCACCCAACATCACGTGACTGACGTCAGCATGACCATATATAGTGGGCAGTCCCCACGACCGCCCTCCAGTTCTCCGGCCGGAGCCTGGAAGAGGCCTGACAGCAGGAGTAAACAGGATTTGGAGTCCCTGTATATAAAATAAAAGGGGTAAGGAGAGAGGGGAAAAATATGACCTACTGAAGGAACCTCTCTCGAAGATCTTATGGTAAGTTCCTATGTAACTGTACAATCTTACTTCAAGAGGGTTCCTTCAGTAGGTCATTACATATAGGACTGAATCCCAAGCAGTCCCTCAGAAGAGAGAGACCGAGAGAAACAAGGGAAGAGGAGAGAAACAAACTCCAACAAAACTGGGGACTAGAATGGACCCAGCCTAGGACAGAAGGCCCTGCAAAACAACTAGGCCAAAACCTGTCCTCTGCCTAGAAGCAATGTCCAGACTGCAGTGTTTGGTAAAGGTATGGACAGAACTCCAAGCTCCTGTGGCGCAGATATCAGCCACGGAAACATTCCGCAAAAAGGCAGCGGAAGCAACCATGCCCCTGGTAGCATGACCTCTGATGGAACCCGTCAGAGGTTTGTCGTACGTTTGGTAACAGTAGCGAATACAGTTACCTAACCAATTGGAAAGGTACTGCTTAGAAACAGCTTTGTCCACCGACCTGGGGGCAAAGGAAACAAAGAGCTACGGATAGCTTTTGTTCAGTGTGTGTAACACCAAAGGATCCGATGGACATCCATGGTGTGCAGGAGTGCCTCACCTCTATTCACAGGGGACAGAAAGAAAACTGGAAGCTCCACCGATTGGTTCAGTGCGACTTCTGACACCACCTTGGGTAAAAACTTAGGATTTGTCCTGAGGACCACCCGGTTCCTGTGGAAAATAAGATAAGGCTCTTTACAAACTAGAGCCTGAAGCTCCGAAATTCTTCAAGCTGAAGTAACAGCAACCAAAAATAACATCTTCCAAGAGAGGAAGCATAAATCACAGCTCATCACTGGTTCAAATGGGGGGGGAGAGTAAGTTTCTCCAACACAAAGTTCAAATCCCAAGGGGGTGTAGGGCTGCAGATGGGGGGTTTCAGATGGAGGATCCCTTTCAGAAAGGTTTTGAGACTTCCAACTGAGCCACGGGTTTACCATCCACTAGCTCGTGGTACTTCGAAATTGCCGAAAGGTGGACCTTCAAGGAAGAATATGACAGACCCAAGTCTGAAAGATGGAGGAGATATTCCATGACTTGTGGGGTAGAACAAGAAAATGGGTTCCAATCCTTGGAAGTTGCCCAAATGGAAAAACGTTTCCACGTCATGGCATAAGTGGAATGAGTAGAGGGTTTTCGAGCCTCTACTAGGACTTGAGTGACTCGAGAGGAGACCCCAAAGCGGGAAACCACTATGTCTGCAGGAGCCACGCATGAAGATGCAGTGTCCTGAGCCCCGGATGAACAAGACAACTTTGATCCTCAGTCAAGAGGTCGTGAGTCACTGGAAGTGGAACTGGTGGTTCTCTCGCTAGCTGTTGCAGCAGCGGGAACCAAATCTGTCACAGCCAGAGAGGGGCGATGAGAATCAGCCTCATCTTCTCTGCCTGAAACTTGAGGAGAACCCTCTGGAGAATGGGAAACTGAGGGAAGGCTTACAAAAATGTCCCTGTCCAAGACAGAGGCAGCGAGTCATGCCAGAAGGCACCATGCCCTGGAATGAGCAAGCAAAAACTGGGAAGTTTTGCGCTGGAGTGGGAGGCGAAGAGGTCGAGTTCCAGATGCCCCCACTTTAGGAAGAGAGACTCTGCCACTTCCCGATTTAGTTCCTCTTCGTGATTTAGGGTCCGAGACCTGCTGAGACTGTCCGCCAGGACATTTTGAATGCCTGGAACATGCACTGCCACTAGGGCCAGATTGTGCTGGACTGCCCATTTCCACACCCACATCGCCTCCATGCAAAGAGGGTATGAGCGAGTTCCTCCTCATTTGTTGAGGTACCAAACTACTGACATATTTTCCATCTGGACAAGCAGTGATCCCTTGGGAAGGAGGATCTGAAAGGCCTGTAAGGCATACAAGACCGGCCTCATCTCCAGAACATTGATGTGCAACAATGCTTCCAAGCTGGACCACAGTCCTTGTACTTGGTGCTCCCCATCCCATGTTTGATGCATCTGTAGTCAGGGATGCAGAGGGAACCGGGCTCCTCAAAAGAAGACCCAAGGAAAGGTTGCAGGGGTCCCTCCACCACAGCAATTCTTTCTGAACTGCTGATGACACCAGGACCAGATGGTCCAGGTCGTCCAGGAGTTGATACCACTGCACCCGGAAGGACCACTGAGTAACTCTCATGTGTAGCCTCATAAGGGGAATGGTGGTGATGGAGGCTGCCATCAGGCCAAGAAGTTGAAGGACCTCCCAGGCCGGGATGGTCCTGGACGAAGCCACCAAGGAAGCCTGACAAACCAGTGTCTCCACCCTGTCTGGAGGAAGGAAGGCTCTGCATTGGACCGTATCCAGAACCACCCCAATGAACTGAAGTCTCTGGGACGGCATTATGGATGATTTGGGAATACTGACAGTAATCCCAAGTTTGCAGAAAAGATCCAGAATAAAGGACAGAGCCTCCAGTAAGGAAACCTTGGAAGGGGCCGAGATCAGCCAATCATCCAGGTGAGGGAAAACCGCAATACCCGGGCAGCGTAGAAAAGCCGCCACCACCGCCAGGCACTTGATAAACACCTGAGGTGCCAGAGACAGACCAAAGGAAAGGGCCCTAAACTGTACGTGCTCCTCCTGGAATAAGGACCGCAGGAATCGGCGGTGGCTGGGGAAGATCGGGATATGCAGGTAAGCATCCTGCATGTCCAGAGTGCACAGCCAATGATTCTCCAGAAGAAGTGGGAGAAGGCTCTGGAGCGTCAGCATCCGGAACTTTTTGCATTAGACGAACAGGTTGAAACTGCTCAAGTCAAGGATGGGTCTCAAGTCTCCCATCTTTTTTGGAACCAGAAACAAGTGGGAGTAAAACCTCCTTTCCCTTTGCTGGAGGGAACGTGCTCTATTGCTTCCTTGAGCAAAAGGCTTTGAATTTCTTCTCGAACGAAAAGAGCCTGATCCCGGGAGTAGGAAGACCTTTTTGGCGGTGAGTCTAGTGGGATCTCCAGAAACTCTATGGTGTGTCCGATGGACACCAGTTGTAGGACCCATGCATCAAAGGTTACGTCCTGCCAGTCCTGCGCGTGGCAGACCCCCCCACCGGCTCCTTGCCAGGAGGCTGAGGAGGTGGTGGGGGTAAGGAGTCAGGAGGTGGCAGGGCGTTCAGGAGGAGTACATCCTGAGCGTCTCTGGTTCTTGGAGGTAGGAGGAGTGGTGGAAACCATGGCCTTGCATTTCCCCTGGTGTCGAGCCAGGGCCTGCTTCCTCCACCTCCAGGTCCTTCTCCGAAAGGGGTGCTGTTGTTGCTGAGTGACCGGTCGGTACATAGACCGCACTGACTTCAGGGCGAGGCCTCTATCCTGAAGGGCAGTGATGATGTCTTTGGTATCACCACCAAAAAGCACCAAGCCTCGGAAGCATCATGAATCGCAGACTACACCTCACTGGCAAGGTCAGAAATGCGAACCAGGCATGCCATCTTAAGGGGACGGCCGTCGCCGAGGTGCGGGCTACAGAGCTGATGGAGTTATATGTGGCCCACAGAGCATGCCTACAGGAGACATGTGAGAGGCAGAGATCCTTGCTGAGCTCCTCTTTCAGGCCTGAGGGGTCCATAGCCTGGACTCTGGCCTCCAGCCTGGTCAAGGCAGCTTTCTGGTGTGACACCATATGGGCCACATAATTTAGGGACCAGAGCGCGCACGTGGCCGAAGAATAAACCTTTCTACCGAACTGGTCCATCTGCCTCGACTCCTTATCTGGAGAAGAGGTGCTCATGTGCTTGGGTGCAGACGAGCGATCATGAGCAGCCGAAATAATGACTGAGTCTGCCTTTGGATGCGCCTTAAGAAAATGAGCCTCCTTAGGTGCCCGGTACACTCTGTCCGCCCTCTTGGGGATAGCCGGGATGGAATAAGGCATCTGCCAGACCGTAGGGGTGAGGTCCTGGTGAGGTACAATCCAAGGAGGAATCAGTACCGAGGACAGAGACTAAGTCCAGGTATTCAGCGAGCCTCTGTCGCATGGGGTCCTGATCCTCCGACTCCCTGTCAAAAAAGTCTTATGGACCTCAAGAGGTCTGAAAAGGCAGGGTCCTCCGGGAGGACTTGAAGGAAACCTTGCCCTTTGGAACCTTGGGCTCGTCCGAGGGCTCCTCCGCCCGACTCATCATCATCATCGTCATCATCGCCGTGCATCATCCGCCCCCTCATCCAGAAGGCCTAAGGTCCAAGAGAACAGTAGTCGAGGACTGGCCCCCGACCATTACATGTCCTCCAGTGTGGAGCCATTTTCAAAGAGCTCATATTAAGGTTCTCTAACACAACTGCAGGTTCAGACTTGGACCTGACACAGTATCCCTGAGCATAGTATGCCCAGCTAACCTGCTGGGGGGCTGGCACTCCAAATCAAGAATGTCTAAGTTTTAGAAACAATATATAACACAACCTTTTCGCAGGTGGAATACTTTTAACGATGATTCCCCTGATCCCACTGTACTATGCTCTGATTAAACTGTTTCACCCAAATGGTCTTGATTACTTTGACAACTGCGGCTGTTGCTCATCAGTCATCGTTGAATCACAACTACATTCCTCGAGACTACTCCATTATTAAAAGTTTGCTTATTATATCTAATTTACACAATATAGATTAGTTTACAAAAACATATAATGTAAATATGTAAGCAAACGTTAACATATAAACTTTGTGACCTATACTATTTGCATTAAACGACTCCCTAAATTAAACTATGTAGAGTTAATACACAAATTAATCCCTGTATACTTATGACTTACCATATACATTAAAATACACACAACTGGTACAGTTCTACACAAAATCTAATTTCATCAAGCAGCTTCTACAGCACTATTTTTATATGAAGGAGTCCAGCAATTAAGCCATCAATTTGCCTTGTGATAGTCTTAGTTCTGCCCCCAAATAATATCAGCAACACTGCTCCTTAGTTAGAGTCCAACCGTAAAATTTTGTAAATATTTGTATCAATAATAATTATGCTGCTTCAATATAAATTTTAAATGAACAGCCTTATAAGCTCAACAGTATATCTGCAGTTTATCTGCCTTGTCAGAAAGGTGATTTGGAAGACTATACACTGTATCAATGGCAACCAAATTCTGTAGAACAGCATGTCCTGACCACAAAAAAATCCGTAAAACTGTGGATCCATCAATAACATCCGAATAAGCATTCTTGAGAGGTTACAAAAGTTTTTAACTGAAATTGAGAAATTAATGGGAAGATACCTCTGAGTTCTTCTGAAATTTTTCCATGAGTCCATTACCAACAAGTGGAGTCAATTTTTCTCTTTAGGACTATCAAGTACAAGTCTCCTTTTTTCAGAGAGTTTCTGTATGACTGTTATTTAAACTGCTAGTTTCCCACAGGCATCTATCTATGAATGAGGACTCCATTCTTCTCAGTTTCCGTCAACCATCTTCTAACATCTCTGCACGTGCCGCTTATGTCAGAATCACTTGTGGACAAAACACAGATCACACTCCACTGAGCGTAGTAAGTTTCATAAAGTCATAATAAATTAAAATTTCTCCAACCCTAGGCAACCATAGCATACCATTTATACAGGTTGTGGGAGCTTTACACAAGCACACAGGCTTATTAATACCACAGTACTCAAACCCAGCAAAAGAAACCACAGCATTCGATATTCAGTTCAGTGCCTCTCCTGCAATCCATTATTGTGCCAAAAATGTCTCAGTGACCAAAGCTCTTGCTTTGTCGTACACAACAGTTATACCAAGGTGTGTCATTGTAATGGTGGGCTCTCATAAGTGACATTCTAGTCAGAGATTCTGCTTTAATCCATGCACAAAGAAATAACAGCAAGCTAATTTCTGAGAGAGAGACCCACTCTGGATTTTTTTTTTTTTTTTTTTTTTTACACTTCTCACTCTAGCTGAGGAGAGGTCAGACAAAATGCTGACAGAACGCCAAAAGTCAATGGCCAGCCAAGCCAAAATGACCACTCAGAGGTAAAGGATGTTAATACTGTGCAACTTCCATGCTATAAAAAAGCGCAGTTCCAGAGTCTAGAAGTTAAAAGGACACCCCGTGTCTCATTCATAGAACTGACTAAAAACATTACTATTCAACCAACAGAGAAGCAAAAACAGTGCAAGGAGCGAAGCAGCACCACAGCCATCAAGCCCCGCCCCGATATATCATGCTAACCTCATCAAGAAATGGATTGTAAAAAAAAAAAAAAAGGAACTACCAAAGGTTGCTTTGTTAGTATTACCAGAAACTGCTGAAAAAGATATCTATATAGTTCACTGTAATGGTGCTGCCATACCCCTTACAGTGTGCTACATTATAACAGAGTGGAGAACTGATTATTTGCTGTTTTGTGTAAATTAATGTAACTAATTCACTAAAAATGAAAATACCACCACCACAACAGCTTAAGTTGGTTCAACTCCTGTTGGCTTCCATCTGTATCCTCCCCCCCCACCCCTCACCGAATGAGGCTGAAAATATAATTGCCTAGCGATCCCTCTTTTCCTGGTCAACAAAATTAATTAAGCTAAACTAAACGAGAACATAATGGAAGAGGGAAGCTTTGGAACCTGTAAACTTGTAAATGCAACTTTAAGACAAAGTAAGGGACAGAGTAGAGTTTTTAGAATTTGGTGTGCGTGTGTGCGTCTCTCTGCGTCTGATGCTGTGTGAGATCTCTTCGAATGGGAAACTGTAAAATCCATTTTTTGCCTGGTTGCACTCCTGGTTACGGCATTCCACTGCTGGTTCATGTATCGAAAATGAAAAACTGAAGGAAGTTTTTGTTTAGTTTTTTTAATGGAATACGGTAAGGAATGATGGACTACTGTAAAGGGGTTTTCAGGATATAGATATATATGTGTGTGTGTGTGAGGGGGATGGTGCAATGCCCAGTTTGAACTGGGAAAGATTACAAGACTTATAAGTCCATGCACAGAGGCCTGTCTGCTTCCAGTGGTGGGCTGAACTGGTTAATGCACCCCAAAAAAAGGCAGAGAAGGTTTTTAAATGGGATGAGAATTGCAGCTTCAGAATCAGAAGAAAATTCAGATTCTGCTGGAGCCAAATACTGTAGTACTTTGTGGCCTCAAGTCACTTAAGAACAGAATTTGCTAGTCAGCATTTGGCTCCAGTAGTATTTAAATCTGAACACATTTTCTCCTAGTCCCCAATTGTTTTAATTTAACTGGTGCCGCTCATGATTATGTCAGACATCAGCATGTACATAAATGTGGGCGGCCCCTCCTCTCTTCTGTTTTTCTGCTGCAGATCATGCTCAGAGGACCTCCCTCTAGGGAACCAGGAGAGACCCCAGCACTCCACATACCAGGTGAGACAGAGTGCTGGAACCAGCAGCAAAGGAGATAGCAGCACAAAGTCCTTTATCGCAACTCCAAGGGTGGAAGGAGGGTGGGACGGCATGGCCTAATGAAAGAGATTCTCTTGAAGATCTACTGTTATGGTAAGTTCTCACATATTGGTTCTATTTTCTTCAAGGATATCTCTTTCATCAGGTCACACCTTTGGAACAAGTCCCAAGCAGTAGCAAAAGCTAACAGTCTGGGTGGCTGGAGCCTATTGGCTTCTTATAATAGGTCTTGTAGCACAGCTAGGCTACACTAAGCCTGTCTACAAGAAACAATGTCCAGACTGTAGTGCTTAGAGAAGGTGTGGACAGTACTGTATGTGACAGTTGCACAGATCTCTGCAACAGAAACATTCAAAAAGCAAGCTATAGAAGTGGCCATGCCTCTGGTGGAATAACCTCGAATCACACCAGGAAATTCCTTACCATACTTCCTTAACAGAACACAATACAATATGCTAGCCATTTGGACAGGCACTGTTTAGAAACTGGGGCACCCTCTTTTCCAGGGGCGGACAAAACAAAAAGCTGCGAGGACTTTCTGAAGTCCTTTGTATGGTGTGTATAGTACCCAAGTATTCTATGCACAGCTAAAGTATGAAGCAATGCTTCCCCTGGATTGGCATGCTCAGAGTAATACACTGGCAGGTGGATGATCTGGTTTAAAGTAAACTCAGACACCACCTCTGGTAGAAACTTAGGATTAGTACACAAAGACACTCTGTCCTTGTGGAAAATCAAAAAAGGAGGCTCACACATTAGAGACTGCAGCTCTGAAATCCTTCGAGCAGAAGTGATTGCAACTAAAATTAAAACTTTCCAAGAAAGAAAACGTAAGCCACAACTCATGGCTAGCTAAAAAGCAGCCAAATTCAGCTTTTCCAAAATAAAATTCAGGTCCCAAATTGGATTTTGATTGGGAGGCTTTATGTGTAAAATGCCTCTCAAAAAATGTACCAGTTACCTCCAGCCGAGCAACAGTGCAGCCACCCACAGGCACTTGGAAAGCTGATACATCAGCCATGTGCTCTCTGAAGAATACTGCAGACCTGAATCCAATAAGTATAGCAGGTACTCTAGAGCCTGATTTACTGGGCAGGTAAACGGATCCAAGTTATGTGAAGTAGCCCATAAAGCAAACCGCTTTTACTTCATGGAGTAAGTATGTCTGGTGGATGGTTTTCTAGCAGCCACCAGAACATCTGCCATTTTCTGTGATATCCCAAGGTGAGCTATGGCTATGTCTTCAGGAGCCACGCATGCAGATGTAGGGACTTCAAGTCCAGGTGGACTAGAGTTCCCTGTTCCTGGGACAATAGGCCTTGCATAGCGGCAGAGGTACTGGGGTTTCCACTGCCAACTGTTGCAGTAAAGAATACCATATCTGCCGAGGCCATAGGAGAGCAATGAGAATTAGAGTTGCCCGCTCCATCTTCAGTTTGAGCAGCACTCTGAATCAGTGGGAAGGGAGGGAAGGCATATAGAAACCTCCCTTTCCAAGAGAGGGACAACGCATCCCGCAACTCCAGGCTCTGTAGCGAGTGAGCAGAAATACGGCAGTTCTGCGTTGTGTGGGGATGCAAAAAGCTCCAACTCTGGATGATCCCATTTTTCGAACAGTTTGTCAACCACCGAACTGTGTTATATTTATTGATGTATAATTATAGTGTATATGTGTTTTCCTTTGTTATATATTGTTAACTTATAAGAGTAACTGGAAATGACACCTGGATCTCACTGTAAAGGAGCTTCGGCTCAGTGGAGATATCCTTATTCATTTTTTGTATGAATAAAAATTTTTTACTACTACCACCGAGGTCAGCAGCTCCCACTCATGCATTGTGGACTGTGACCTGCTTAGTTTGTCTGACAAGACGTTTTGGGTGCCTGGAAGACGTACAGCTGATAGTTCTAGACCATGTTCCAGAGCCCAATATCAAACTCTCACTGCATCCTTGCACAACAGGTAGGAATGAGTCCCCCCAGTTGTTGATGTAATGCATCACACTGACATTGTCCATCTGTATTAACAGAGGCCCTGGGCACAAGTGGTTCTAGAAAGCCTGGAGTCCATACAGGACTGCTCTCATTTCCAGCACATTTATATGCAAGTGTGCTCCACCTGGTTCCACGTGCCCTGTGTCTGAAGAGGTCCCAGATGGGTTCCCCATCCTGATTCCAAAGCATCTGTGGCGAGGATACGATGTGGGGAAGGACTCAAGAATGTGACACACTTGAGCAGTTTGTCACATTCCGTCCAGCACTTGGCATTTTGTGCAATGGAGATGAGACTAGAACCATCTGTTCTACCTCGTCTGTCAGCTGGGCCCAACTGGACTCTCAGGTTCCCTTGTGGGATCTGCATGTGTGGCCTGGCCAGTGGCACAGTAACAATGGCCACTGCCATGAGTCCCATAAGGCGTGGAAATGTCCTCACTGAGACAAAACATGAAGTAAAAACCTGTGTTCCTCTGATCTAGAGGTACAGGTTCTACGGCCTGTTTTTGAAGCAGTCTTCACTTCCTCTAACAACAGAGACATGTGTCCTGGTGGGTATGTTGTCACCACTGCTTGATTATCTGGAGGGATGTCCAGAAGCTCCAGACATGACCCTTCTATAATCTCCAGAATCTATTTGTCTGTAGTCACCACCCTCCATTGGTGCAAGTGAAGGGACAGGTGACCCCCTACAACCACCCCTGAACGTAAAGGTGGTTGGGGGTGTATAAGGAGTCATGCTGACCTGGGGGAAAGGCAGAACCACCAGCTCCACTACCTCCAGGTGAATCTGAATGGGCATCAGGGGTTATAATAGGGACTGGCACGCTCCTGCGCCTTTACCTGTTCCCTGCTGTCTGTAGGCTGGACGCTGCCCCCTTCCCCCCCCCAGCAGCAGATGGATGAAAGTTACCCCTGCTTCTACCCCTGTTTTGGGTATAGTACAGGGATTTTACCGACTTCAGAGTTTTTCCAGATGACTGAAGATTTTTCAAAGCTTCTTCAATATCATGGCCAAACACTTTCTAACCTCTGAATGGGGCATTGAGAACTGTTTGCTGTACATCAGTGGCAAAACCTGCTACTCTGAGTCAAGAGTAGTGCCAGAGACAAATGGCGGAGGCTGCAGCCCAGGAAGAGGAATCAGAAAGATCATATGCTGTGCGGATCAAATGTTTCCCTACATCAGCACCAGAAAGAGTTTTGATTAACCTCTTGTTTGGTAGTACCCTCAGGCATGACCTGTGCAGTTGCCTTAGCCTTCCTCCAGAGGGTGTCCTGATATTTCAGTACATGAGCCGGTAATTTTTATTTATTTTTTATTTGTATACAGTCTAGGAATTACAACCCTTTGAGTCAGGGACTCATTTACAAAGGCTCCACGTCATACATTTAGAGAGGACATATACAGAGTAATATACAGTACAGTAATAAGTACAGAGACAACAATAGGATAAACATGTATAGAGCATCACCACAGGCGCAAGATATCTACAGCTATTTACAGTTTTTTTTTTGTTTTTTTTTCCTAGCAAAAGAAGCCTAAGCCATATAGAGTCGTTTATGAGCAATCACAGTAACTGTTTAACAAAATATGGGTATGCAGCACTGGTTGAAACAGCTCTAGCCTTGGGATTGAGAGGGCAGTATCAGGGAGGGAGTTCATCCAGTGTGGTGCCCTACAGCAAAAGGATCTTTGGCTGGCAGTGGTCCTTGCAAAAGGGATGCGGAAGGTAGTCGTATTGGAGCGTCTTGTGTCCCTTGTCGGTAAGCACATTTGAAGGAGCGATAGACAGCCTGGGGGGGGCTAGCCCTGGTTGTATTTTTTTTGCCAGTAGGCAGGTCTAATAGAAAAGTCGCCCCTGGAAATTTGGCCATGATGACTGTTGGTAGAAGTCACAGGTATGTGTGAGGTAGTCACAGCCTGTGGCCAGCCGGCAGGCTTTGTTTAGAGAGCATTTTATGCTGGACAGGGCAGTGTCAGAGGCGGCGCCATATATGATTATGCCATAGTCTACTAGGGAAAAGATGGAGCTAGAGATGGCTAAGCGGAGGGCATCAGGAGGGAGAGAGGGCATACATTTGTATAGGAGGCTGATTCTAATGTTTATAGCAGAGCAAGTCAGTGCTATATACTCACAGAAAGTGAGGGCAGAGTCTAGAGTGACCCCTAGGTATTTAAAATTGGAAACTGTGTCCAACATGGCACCCTGTGAGTTTAGTATGAATAATCTGGCCATGCTGTTTTTATGTTGAGGGTGAGCAAATAGCATGACCTTTGTTTTTTCTGTAGTTGAGGACAAGTTTGTGGGAGGTGAACCATGATTCTATCTCTGTGAAGGAGCCCTGTAAGGATTTTTGAAGCTGGGTGGGGTCTGGGTGCTGGCTGAAGATCACAGCATCATCTGCGTAAAGAAGCAGGCGCTCAGTGGAGGACAGGGAAGGGAGTTTAAGTATAGGGAGAAAAGAAGAGGGCCAAGATTGGACCCTTGTGGGACACCCGCTTGGCCTGGGAAGCTGGCAGAAAGGGTGCTATATATTTTTATTTGCTGGGTGCAGCCATAGAGGTAGTTGGAGAATCAGGCTGCAGTTTCTTGGGAGACACCAACAGAGAGGATGGAGTTTATTAGCATGCTGTGGTTGACAGTATCAAAGGCCTTGGACAGATCAATGTACACAGATCCAGCCAGGGCACCCCGGTCGAGTGCTTCATGGATGAAGGAGGTAAACTCGAGCAGGGCAGTGGTGGTATTGTGCCCTTTCCTGAAACCATGCTGCAGCTTGCATAGTATGTGGTATTTGTCCAAGTAGTCCGTAAGTTGATATGCAGCTATCTTTTCCAGTGCTTTAGAGTGGAGAGGAAGTATAGAGATGGGCCTGTAGTTACTAGTAGATGTACGGTCACCATTTTTGTGAACAGGAGTTATGACAGCATTTTTCCATAGGATAGGGAACTGCCCAAGGCATAGGGACATGTTCAATATTTTTGTAAGGGGGTTAAGGACTGCATCAAGGGTTAAAGAGAGCAGCTTCGCATCGAATGAGTCTCCACTATGTCTTGTCCTTCCTAGGAACTTGGCGAGATATGTGTGAGCGACACTAGGGGAGATTGTTTTGAAGTAAAAAGGTGGAGCACTGGGGGGGCGGTGGAGTGTGTACAGTAGATGCAGTAAAGAAGTCAGGAGGGAGGATAGAGCGGAGGTCTGAAAAAGATGCATTTAAGGCATTTGCTATCTTGCCAGCATCTTGGGTGGAGACACAGTCTACGATAATCATGGATGGGGAAGGGGAAGGAGACTTGCCACTAAGTGCCTTCATATTGTCCCAGAACCTCTTCCCATCACCGCAGGTGGCAGTAAGATTGAACTGACAGACAGCTGCCTTAACCTTGCGGATTTCCTAGGTGCATGAGTTTCGGGCAGCCCGATATTGCTGACGATCAGAAAAGCGACCTGACTCAATGTCACGGTACCATAGGTTATCACAAGCCTTCACTGGTCGAGCAGGGACCAATTTACCCAAGGGGAGAATTTTGTTTTTTCTAGTTGTTTAACAAAGGGGGCAAAGACGTCACAGGCAGCATGGTACGAGCTAATAAAGAAGGACAGGGCGTCGTCCACCGATGTCTGGTGGTCAAGAGAGGACCAGTCTAGGTTGAGAAGATGGTTTCGGAGATGTGTTGGGGACCCCTTCTTTAGCTGGTGATGCAGGGAGATCCTTGGGGGTGGAGGCTTCCAGCTGTTTGACCAACGGCAGGTAGCAGGGGAGTGATCGCTGAGTGAGTCGGTGAGGACCTGGATGTCCAGAAGGTGCTCAGGGTGGTTTGTAAGGATGAGATCAATAAGGGAACTAGTGCCCCTGTGGTGGGCTAATCGAGTGGAGCTAAGGACCACTTGAGAGAGATTTTGGGCTGAGGCTGCATCCCTGATGGTGGATGTATTGGGGGCAAGCCAGTTTGTGTTGAAATCTCCTAGGGCAATGACCTCCGATTTTTCTGGAAGTTGTGCAATGAGATTCAGAATGGATGAGAACGCCTCCTTTTGGTTTTGAGGGGTATGTAGACTGACATAAGGTAGAGAGATTGACCCGAATTGCCAATTGCTACCCTTAGGTTGAGGGACTGGGCACCTGCAACAGGATTTGAAGCAGGAATTTGGACACCATGTAGGTGATCCCGGAGGTACAGCACACAACCACCTCCTCGTCTGTTCAGTCTGTCTGATCTGAATAATATATAGCCCGGTGTGTCAGCAGCCGAGTCAGGGGTGTTTAGCAATACATAGGCCCAATGAGGCAGTGGCATATGTACATTTGCCTATGACATCTCACTTCCTGGATTCTCTATCAGGAGGAAGGAAACTCAGGTGCCTAAATGCCATGGACCTGTCATGGGCAGCTATGATCACTGTCACAAAACGCACTCCGCAGGTCAGGCCCTCTGCTCCCACAGTGCCAACCTCAGCGTGCAATAGTGTGAACAGGTAACAGACAGGGTAACCATCCTGTCTGTTTTTGGGTCCGAATCGCCTTTAGTCTCAAGTTCTGAGGGGATCTCAAACCGTGAACCTTATGAAGCATCTAAATGTACAGGCTCAGATACGTACCTTCTTCGGGGACTGTGGTACAGTCTTTCGCCAGGGGCACCAAGCCAGGCTTCCAAAATAAACCCTTAAAACTATAAAAAACCTTAGGTATAGTCTTACTTTTTCCCAGTTTAGTAACACCATGAAGCTGTTGAACAATGTTAGACAACCATCTATACGTCACATGCAAAAAGAACTGGCAGACACCCAGGCAGTCTTTGAAATAATAGGTACTTTACTAAAAGATGATAAAAATATGAAAAATGTAAACACTGAGCAATATATCAAAGAGCTCACAATCACATAAAAGAACAAGGGAAGATTACAAAACAAAAACTCCTACCACAATACAGTTAGACTTTTTCTATCTAATGCATTACCTCTATAAGTGCCTTCATTAGTTTCGCTTGGAGTCCCAAAATAATATGTCATATTCCCCATCTACAAGGATACATTTCAACTCCATCTCCCCACCTCCTTGGTGAGTCATCTAGCTTGTCCTTTTAGAATCAAAAAAATACAAACATGATGTCCTATCAGGAGGTATATTAAATAATGTGACATCAGCAAAAACTCATTCCCCAAATTATGACAGTCTTTAATCAAGCCTTTCCTTTGAACTGGTGGCAGATTTCTGTTTTCCCAAGGAACATCAAAGGTTTTTACAGCACTGCAGTTTGTCACCTAGATGCAAGATAGCCGACAGGAATCAGTTAAATGAGGTCCTGTCCTGTAATAAACTGTATATTTAGCTTCCCAACTTCAAAGCAGCACCAGGTCATAAAAAGGCCATGAAATGCAATGTCTCAAGGAAGTTAATTACATTGCAGAGATCTTATATATATCCTGTAGCGGGGGGGGGGGGCACACATGGAAGTCCTGGATGTCTTATGTGAGACAATCACATACTAAATTTTTATATTACAAATATCATACAACAATCATAACCAGCTGGCCAAGCGTCACAATCACCACTGAGTCAGTTTCAGGCTGGTTAGCATTAAATAGCTGGTGTATTGTTTGGCCTATACCAGGCTGCATAAGTGGCATCTTCCAAGGCTGGAAA
Source organism: Neoceratodus forsteri (assembly GCA_016271365.2). Classification (NCBI taxonomy): domain Eukaryota; kingdom Metazoa; phylum Chordata; order Ceratodontiformes; family Ceratodontidae; genus Neoceratodus; species Neoceratodus forsteri. Next base: position 1,343,563,679 of record CM028129.1, on the reverse strand, counting down.
TGGGGGAGGAACCACTGCAGAGGGAGAGTCTGGCATCTTCATAAACTCCAGCAGGATCCTTTAGGTATAATTCTGCTCCTCTAAAGTGAAGCTCATGGCAGCCTGCATTTGCCACATCATGTTAAAAAATGAGGGCTCCTCTGGAGGTGATCTTGGTGTATTCACAACAGTGTCCTCAATACAGGAGGAGACTATGCAGCTGGTGCCATGTCCATAGAGGCTCTCAGCATAGTCTTCCTCCTCGTCCTCCTGTATCATGAGATCAGGTTTAGAGTCCTATTAGTCATCAATACAGTCATCAATGGGAATGAACGACCGCGACAGCAGTGGCAGCACAGGAGGTCTATTTTACAAGGGATTACCTTGCTCCGTCGATGGGGTATTTGTGGGAGTCCCCGTCAATGGGCCTTCTGGAACAAGGAGGCCAGGCAGTAGATGTCTTATGTCTGAATATGATAGGAGTAGTGCCCGAGTGTTGGCACTGCTTTGGTTGGTAGGCGTGACTGAAGTGGTCGAAGTTGGAGGTTGGTTCTCCATCGATGGCGATGTACAAGCCATAATAGGCCCAGCAGTGCACATGCCAAGCCCAGACTTTGTGTCTCGTCGACAGTTGGGGGACAGTCAGCATCACCACTGGAGCGGTTAGTGTGGAAGCGGAGGTTGTACCTAAAGTCCACAGGGGCAACCTGGATCTAACGGGGGAGGCCTTGTCCTTGTCCCAGTGCTTATGTTTTTAACTCCCCAAAGATTTTTCCTTGGACTTAGACTACCTCAATTCAGTCCACAGGGATGGCAATGTGGCTTTACTCTGAAGCTGGTTGTCCATTGCTTAGACAGTCTTTTTTGGGAGGAATTTCTCCAAAGCCCCCCCTTCCTGCATCGCCTGGTCGCAAAGCTGAACCTCTGGCAGATCTCACAAGCTTTCAAATTGTGAGAGAGGCCTAAACAGCAAACATAGATGTCTCAGGAATCGTCTTTGTAAATCATCTTCACACTCGTGGTACCAGAAGAGTTCAGACGGTTCCTTCGGCAGCACACAGGTCAGCAAAAATCACTATAAAAGTGATTAACATATGACAAAATTAAAATGACAGCATTTCCAGTGGCAGGCCTGACGAGTCTGACTGGGGGAAAAGAACTGAGGAGAAGAGGGTCTGCCCACCATTTATGTACATGCTGGCATCGTCGATGGTGGCCCTTGGCCGACTGCTTGCAAAAGTTTCCATGTGGTCCTACAACTGATGTGGTTATAGTTATAAAGGTGTGGCCTGATGAGAGATATCCTCGAAGAAGATAGCTTAAGCAAGAGGCACACGATCTCTGGGAGAAACCAATTAGCTTGGGAGAAATCTCAGCCACACTGACAACTTGAAAGCAGGGATGCCAACAGTCCCAGATGGGCTGACCCCAGAATTTTATAAAACCTTTAAACAGAAATTTCTATCCTATCTGGGTAGGGTCTTCAGAGCGGTGCAGGAGGGAATGGGGGCTCCCTCCATGTGGCAATATGCCCAAATCTCTGTAACACCAAAACCAGGGAAAGATCCTACAACATGCGTCTCCTACAGGCCCATATCTTTACTGAACGTAAACCAAGAAGTTTTCACATCAGTCTTCACTGACAGACTCCAGGGCTATGTGGGTTCTCTGGTTTCCCACATGAAACAGGCTTTATAAATGGGAGATCAATACATGACAGTATCAGATGCCTACTAAATCTTATCTCGTTGTAACGCAGGCTCCCAGAACACACACTGGCCATCTTTATGGATGCAGAAAAGGCATTTGATCAGGTGGACTGGAGGTTCCTACACGGGACTCCGGAGGAGAGGATGGGCCAAACATTTTATAACTGTAATAAGATGCTTTACACCTCCCCACAAGTCACTATAAAAGTTAATGGTATACAATCTGACAAATTTGCCTGACCGGAGGGACCAGAAAGAGGTGCTCTCTCCCTCTACTTTTTGCACTATGCATCAAGCCATGGCCAATAGCTATTTGGGGAAATAATAAGACAGAATGAATCAGGGCAGAAGATAGAACTCCTAAATTCCCTTTATTTCATAAGATCACTGGACACCTTGGTCCCTGCTGTTAGACAAACTCAAACAATATGGGGAAGCTTCTGGCTTGTAAGGTAAATTAAGACAAATCAGAAGGCATAAGAATAAGTGGAATCTGTTCACTTGGCTTCAAAGCTACCCTCCCCTTCAAATGAGCTACTAGCAAAATAGTTAATTACCTTGGAGTTAGAATATCGCCAAACCTCACTACACTGTTTAAGCTTAATTATGAGAAACCGATCAGAGCGAACCTTGCCAGGTGGGAAAGTACCCCCCAAAGGAAGAATCACAATATTTATTTATTTAAGAATTTAACCAGGAAGGCATGCTGAGCAGACTACTGCTCGATTACAGATGCATTCTGGGGTGGTGACAGGGGAGAAATACGAGTTGAACAGTGCACAATGAACAAGCATGAAAAGCAATACTGGTACAGTTGATTAGATAAATAGTAATAGAGATGTGCTAGACACAGTAGACACAGCAGAACAGGTTCAGAATACATTGCTTTTGGCAGACACATTAGGAGCTAGGCCCTAGTGCTAAGACACAGTTAGGTGCATGTGCAGGTGGAGACAAAGTATTCTTTAAGGAGGGAGTTAAGGTGTTGATTAGGGGAAGTGCACCAAATGACCTCAGGGAGGACGTTCCACAGTTTAAGCATGCAAAATTTAAAGGCTGCCTGGCCAGCGGCGGTGGACATGTGTTCAAGATGAACATCATGCCCTGCTTCCTATTCTCCATCAGAATTCCCAAGCTGTTTGGAAACTGACCCAAAAACTCATTTTATCACTTATATGGACAAATGGCAGGCACAGAGTAAGAAACTATTATCAATCCCCAGGAGAAGGGGAAGCCTGGCTATGTCGGAACTGAAAATGTACTACACAGCGGCCCAACTGGCTCCTATTGTGTCCTGGCTAAAATGACGTGGGCACACAGGGTGAACTACAAATAGGGGTCAGCCAGTCTTGGTCCATGCCACTTTTTGCCTTGCCACATGTTATTTTCTTCAAGGTCTGGAGGGGCCTAACCAACCCCTGGACTAGACACACCCTAAAGATACTAGTTAACACAAGGACAATAACTAAGACACTAAGTGAGGTGGGGCCCCTTTCCATTAGACCAGGTGACCAAGAATTACAACCACCTAGAATAGATCCAGGTTACTTAAGCTGGAAAAAACGCTCAGGTTAACTAGATGTAAGGTTCTGGTTAAAAGCAACTCATGAGTCACATTCAGGCACAATACAGTCTCCTCCAACAAGATTGTCACAGACATCTGCAAACCAGACATTATATTATGTCACATGACCACCTTCACAAGATTCACAGTGGTAGCACTACGACCTACAGTGCTGATGACCCATGTTCAGGAGCAAGTGCGGTGCATCAGAAGGTCGGTTGCACGAGTATCCCACAGACAGCTTTCTTCCTCGGGGTGGGGGGGGGAGAGTTACGGTTAATTCTTACCTTCTGGACACTGAGGTGCTGCCCTATCTGCATGCATCTCTCTGGACTGTGGGATGAGGTAGCCAGACTCAGAGCGGAAGTAAACTGGGTCAGGAGTACCATCACCCCTATCCAGAGACCACCCCAGTCCAATGCAACTGCCTCAAAGGATGCCGAGAACGAGGAGCACTTGGATGACAGTGGGCTCAGGGAGGGTTAGAGCGGTCAGGCAGAGGCACATCCCAGATCCTATTCCACTCAAGAATTCCTATGCCACACTGGCAAACAGGGACAACCAAACAGAAGAAGTAGAAGGAAAGGATGTGGAGGTTAGCCAAGGAGGTGACCTCAGCGGGGAAAGCAGTGGACCCCAGAGGAGAAGAAAGCGAATCCTGGTGGGGGACTCCATCATAAGAGGGATCCAGCTAGGAACACAGGAGGGGGAGGACAGGGAGGTGAGGTGCTTACCAGGTGCCACGGCATGGAGGGATGGAAGGAAGATCCTGGGGATCACTGGGAAGGCAAGACGGGAGGGTGAGATGGATGTCATTATCCACCTAGGTACTAATGACCTGGCAAAGGGGAGCCAAAGAAGTTCAGGAAGAGTTTAGGAAATTGGGAAGGGGTCTCAAGCAAGTAGCTACTTCTGTCACTTTCTCAGAAGTACTATCTGTGAGAGGCAAGGGAGAGCATAGGGGTGCATGCACCAGGAACTTTAACTCATGGTTGAAGAACTGGTGCTGTGAGGAAGGGTTTGGATTCATTGGTGACTGGGGACCCAACTGGAAGGATGGAGGTTTGTTCAAGCCTGACTGCCTGCATCCATCCTGGAGGGGAATCCAAGCACTCAATGATAAGTTTAAATGCTACATTGACAAGCATTTAAACTAGCAAAGGGGGGTGGCAGGTCAGCAAGGAGGGTACCTACTTGCTCACCCCCCACAGCTAGCAGTGGAACCAGTGAACCAGAGGAGTTGCTGTCTCTACAAAGCAGTGTGCAAAAGATGGAGATTAGCGCCCAAGAGGTGGACAGGCAGAAAAGGAGCAAAATTCAGCAGAAGGGCAGACAGCAAGGAGAACCAGGGATAAAGGACAACCAAGGAAGGGGCTGGAGTAGAACAACAAAACAGTCTAGGGAGGTCAAATCATGGAAAGCCATGTGTGCAAATGCCAGGAGCCTTAGCAACAAGATGGAAGATCTGGAGGCCGTCATGGTGCAGTCAGACCTGGACATTGTGGGCCATCATTGAAACCAGGTGTAATGATAACCACAACTGGGAGTTGGCCATACCTGGCTACAACATATTCAGAAGAGATGGGGCAAGCAGGAAGGGAGGAGGAGTGGCACTGTATGTGAAAAATGACATAAGGGCCACAGAGATCCAGGAGGAACAAAATGGGGGGAAGAGACACTGTGGGTTAAGCTGGAAAGGAAAATGGGGCCAGCCATCCACACAGGTGTGGTCTATAGACCACCAGCCCAGGAGGAAGAAACAGATAGGGAGCTGATGCTAGCCATCCAAAGGATGGCAGACAAGGTGAGGTAGTACTGGTTGGAGACTTCAATATTCAGATGTGGACTGGAGCATCCCAGCAGCAGCATCAACTAGGAGCAGATTTATCCAGGACTCCTTCAGGGTGCCTTCCTCAAGCAACTGGTCATGGAACCAACTCGGCAGAAGGCAATACTGGACCTTGTGCTCACAAACAGGGACAGTGTGGCAGGGGTAACAGTGGGGAGCACCAGGGAACAGTGACCACCAATCACTGTGGTTTGAAATCACAGAAAGAGCAGAACCAAACCACACAAAAACACGGATCCTGGATTTTAGGGGGGCAGACTTTGGGAAAATGGGGAGATACTTGAAAGAGGCATTAAAGGGAAAGGGGCAGGAATCAGGGGTTGAGGAACAGTGGGCAGTATTTAAAATGGGGATTACAAGAGCAACAGAATTATGTATTAAGCAGGTTAGCAAGAGGAAAAGGAAGAGGAGACAATTATGGTTTCCAAAGAGGTAGCAAAGAAAGTGAAAGCCAAAAGACTGCATTCAGGCAATACAAAAGACACAGGCAGAAGGGATAGGGAGAAGTACCAGGAGAAGCAAAGGGAGGCAGGGAGGTCAGTAAGGGAAGCCAAAGCTCAGACAGAAGAACACATTGCAAAATCAGTGGGTAGAGGGGACGAAACCTTTTACAGGTACATAAGTGAAAAAAGAAAGGCAAAGGGAGGGATAGTGAGACTGAAGGAGGAGGATGGGGGCTGTGTGGAGGTTGACAACAGTAAAGCTGACATATTGAACAGGTATTTCTGCTCAGTCTTTACTGAGGAAGAGGAGGGTAATGGGTCTGAACGGAGTACAAGGGGTGAGAATGATGCAAAAATGGACACAAGTCCCTTTACGAAAAGGGTCCTGAAGGAACTGGAAGTAATAAGAGTTAATAAAGCAATGGGGCCAGATGGGTGCACCCCAGGTCCTTAAAGCTAAGAGAAGTGGTGGCTGAACCTCTGTCTATCCTGTTTAGCCAATCACTGGAAACAGGGAGGTACCCAAAGACTGGAGGATAGCAGATGTAGTCCCTTATACAAAGTGGGAACAAAGAGGAGGCGAGGAACTACAGACCAGTCAGCCTCACCTGGTAGTGGGAAAGATCATGGAAGCA